>OX422214.1:221417529-226217529 GCA_949130495.1 Sambucus nigra
ACACTCACAATGGACGTAGGTCAGATTGGTTGAACCACTTATATACTAGTGTTCATCCTCTTCTCCTCACCTCCTTCTACTAGATATTTACTCTTGTACTGCCAATGTTATTGCTAGTTTGAGATTATCAACACCTCATACCCGTGGTGTTCTTTCCAGCATCATCAGCCGATATATCATTTTCATCTTCATATGTTGCAACTTACTTAGGACGTAGGTTTTAGTCCCGCATGCCCACTCTCTTTACTACCCTTTACTTTCTATTGAGCCAAAAATATGTCATAGGTTGTTTTCAGTGGTTTAGATTTTTGAGACAGTTATTGTATGGGGGGTTAAACTTTATTATGTCAGTTATGGTATCGGAGATGGTTTGAGATTTCATTTATATTTTAGTCATTTACTTTATGTAGTTTACTTTTATTATCATCTATGCTTAAAATCGTACTCAATTGCATAGACTCTTGTATTGTTGATTTTAGATTTGATCAACTTATTATTTGATTTTATAGGGTGTCATGGTAGGTTTCAGAGCATTCCAGTATCTACTGTTGTATAGCCTTGGATGCGTCCATTGCTAATCCGTATTGCACTCTTTGATAGTTTATATCTTTCATAATTAATCTATTGTACTCTATTTCTCATGTGTATACTGATACATTTTTGTTTACTATCTTCCAGTTGGTGAACACCCGTAGATGACAGGAACGACGGATATCGACCGCAAGTGCCGAGTTAGAGGTGACAGCAACAGTATCATCCACTACCACCATAATAGAATCAGATGCTAACTATAGTACCGGTAGACTTGGCAGTTATCATCGCTTAGACAGTGGCTGTGACTATGACAGGCATGCACCAGTAGAAGTCACCACCAGTTATGGTTGCACCTACACCTTCCCCTCATGCCACTTATTCCTCGGAACGAGCCATGAGTGATTTTTATAAGGGGACCCACTAGAGTTCTTGGGATCTACTAATCCTATTATAGTGTTATAATATAGGCATGACATTTAATGACACTTGGGTCTGCTAGAGTGCATGGTGTTTAGGGACATATGTTCACTAATTTTCATCTTGTTGGAGATGCTTTATATTGGTGGGAGTCTGTTAGCACCGAAGAGGATAGGTCATAGATGATAATAGCATAATTTTGGGTGAAGTTAGAGGGAAAGTATTTTCCCCTCAAAGCAGAAGAAGTTGAGAGCAGTTTGATCGGGTGAAGCATAATGACCGTACCGTTATAGAGTATGAGCAAGAGTTCCCTCTCATTTTGCGCTTTGCTCCAAATATTGAGAGTTATGAGGAGAAAAAGATGGATCATTTCATCTGAGGTTTGAGATGGAGGATCAAAAAGGTTTTGATGGGAAACTTAGAATTCAATACGTACATTTAGGTAATGGATGTCACGCTACTTCATTGTTGACATCATCATGAGTTTCAGAGAGAGAAAGAGCCATAGAAAGAGAAAGGAAAATTTGGTCAAGGGCCAAAGACTACAGAGGCTAGAGAGTCGTACCCCTGGGAAGGGAGGCTCCAGTTAGCATCAGAGAGGTCTAGTGTAGGGGGAACATCCCCCTAAGATATTTCAAGGGGGTAACCACCATCGACAGGGAGGTTATGGATAAGGGGACACAAACCAGTGTTAGCAGGGGCACCAGGGCCAGATGTAGAGATAGAATGGCAAACACTAGGTACATGGTCAGTGATAGAAGGGTTATTATATGTACCATCCTCCACAAGGGGTATGTGTAAAGTTGGGCCACTCATATCGGAGATGCCCCAAGGATAATTAGATCGGGCAGGGACATCATTATCAGGGGCAGCATTAGGCTCACCCATCCCCTCCCAAATTCAAGCATTGCCATCAGCAACTTGGCATCAGGATTTACCTCCTCCATGGGATCAGGCGTAGGGATGCCCATAGTTGAACTTGGACGTGTGACACCCCATTTGTTCTAATACCGGTTGATCAGGCCTTTATTAAAATAAAACGATAATTATGTATGATTTCATTCATAGTATCACTATCGTAACAACTATTTAATTATACTACTAACGTATCAAGTTCGATTTCATTTCACCCATTTGTATTTACCTCAATTAATTACAACCATCATAAATACACACCAACTAAAAGAAAAATAGAATTTAAAAGAGAATAATTATTAATAACATAAATCGAATAAACCATCGGTGACCATAAATAATTCCAATATAATCATGAAATGGAGAAATAATAGGAAATGTTTGTCTTAAAAGAAATGTCCTAACAATCTACGGGCAATACGACCAAATGGAAAATACTGAAATACGGGATCCTATCTAGATCAAATGAATTGAAGCGACTATAACCAAATCTTGCAGCATCCACAGCTACTGCACACAATGTCAAGATGGAAAGACTAACCCTGAGGTCTCGGTCGCTAAGCACCTAAGGTTTTCAAAATATTTGATAACGGGTCAAAGCCCAAAATATTTGCAAGTACTTAAATTCTTTAAATGTAAAGGTACAGTGTATTACCTTCACATTTAACTTTCAATCGCACTCACATGAGACTTTTCCTCAACTCGCGTCTACAGAGCGCACCTAATGCATTTATTTTATTGTCCTCATCATGTTACCTATCCTAACTAGGACAGTAACTGCTAATATAGCCAATCCCATTGGTAATCACTATTAGCAAATACGATCTACCTTCACTAGGTATATCTTCATAAATGTAGCACGGCTACAAACATACTATAATTAGATATTCACACAACTATCTCATATACATATACATAACTCACTATATATGTATATATAGCATCCCAGAGTAGGGCCTTGTGGATGCCTACCTCGTGTGCTATCGGGCTTTAGGCATACCACGTACCACAACTAGTCCACCAGGTCGGAATCCCACCATCGAAACCAAAATGTAAACACAAATAATGGAGGCGTTTATAAACATACCTCTGGAGGTCGCAACCATACCATATCACTCCCAACTGGTCTCCAAACTAATACATATCCTCACTCATGGATAGTGATCATGCAACAGTATTATTACTTGGGGAAATAACCCAACACCTGTTGGTCAATGTCGGGGTGGGCTACCCACTACGCGCAACCTCCTAACGATAGAACCACCGAGTTAGGTATGTATCAAATAGATTAACAAAAATTATATATAGAGGGAGGTAAACCCACAATACGTAATTATATATATAGCACTGACTACATACAGAAAACCCCACAGCCTACTAGCCTACCAATACCAAAGTCCGAACCAGCATCTCGATCTCGATTAATAATTACAAAGTGTTCACCCACTTCTTAACCGATTCATCTCACTTGAATCAAATTAATAGTTAGCCTAAAACGCGCACTAACCCTCTAATAATGTTCCAAGGTTATCCAAACACATTCCAAAAACTTATAGACGTGTTTCTCCAAAGCTAATGGTTTAAAAAGAATGTAAATTAAAAATGGGACAGGCTTGTAATCGAACCAGTTCATTTGGCAGACCAAACTGGTTCAATCAAGAAAATCGATTCTCTCCCACTGCAAATCGGTTCGGTTTATTGGGTTGCCCTTCATCTTAAACCATAGGTTTACACCTTCAAGGTCTATCGATGGAGGTCCCAAGCCTCCGAAAATAACGAATTATGATCCTAACATATATATTATTATCCCAGATGCATTGTAAACACGATCTAAATCCAAATCCAACATTCTAAATCCAAATTCATCATTTATTTAACCAAAGATTCTTATTTATTGATTCAATTCACCCATTATAGGACTAATCAACCTTTTAACCTATCGTTCTAAAGCACCCATCAAACTTCATCCCTTTCATTGAATACTTACATATTTAATCACTAAATTAGTTTATACTAACCCTCAATAAAATTAATATTGTTAAATCACAAATCAATACTCCTAATTGTCTCCATGATGCATTTTCAATTTCAGAATCAACTTTTGTTAACCATTAACATAATTAAGTCTAATAAGAAAATTTAAAGCAAGTAAATGCTTGCCTTGATGGATGATTATCTGAAGCTCTACTTGTTCTTCTTGATTTGATTTCGAAAATGACTTCTCCTTCTTCTTCAAGCCTGCGTTCACTCCTCTTTTCTTTCTTCTTTTCTCTCCTCTCTTTCTATAACTCTTCATTCTTGTTCTCTCCCTTAAAATCATAATCAGAGGTTAATGGCAACTGCTATTCACCCCCACCAATACTCCCTTAAACTCTAATTTTTAGATTAGGGTTAAGCCATAAGGGTAAAAAGATGACAATACCCTTATACGAGCCATTCAATGTATAAAAAGCCCTATGAACCCAACTATAAACCACAGGTACCAATTATGGACTATTTCAACCCATTATGAATCACCGACGCACTCAAAAAGGCCATTCAAATTACTTAATTAAAAATACTCAACCATTACATTAATTGGGCTCGACACGTGCGTACAGCACGTATCGCCCTTAGGCCTTTTAAATCCGTCGTTTTCACTCTCTAAATGACATAATCTAATAATTTTCTCATCACTATTTACTTGTTACACGCAAGTAAATAATTTTAATCATAAATATTACTCCCAAAACTCACTAATTAATATTTATCAAAACAAATTTAATTTTATAATTAAATTGTTAAGTTAATACACACGTGGAATAAAATGTTCTCAAAAGTACGGGGTATGACATTCTCCACCCTAGTAATCGAATTTCGTCCAGAAAATTCGAATGTACCTGAAATGGAGAGCTCGAGATACTTTTCTCGCATGTCGTCCTCACGCTCCCAAGTTGACTCGTCGGCATTGTGATGCCCCCATTGCACACGTACTAATAGTACCAACTTTGACCGAAGCTTCAACTCGTTACGATCCAAAATGGAAATAGGCCTCTCCTTGTAAGTAATGTCCAGATGCAAGTCTATCTCCAATAATGTGATATTCTAGTATGCCAACTCATATTTGAGATAACTTCTCAATGACGACACGTGGAATACATCATGAATCCGCTGTAAGTGCTCTAGTAAAGAAAAGTCTATACGCAACCGTCCCTACCCTCTTAATGGTGGGGAATGACCCAGATATCTTAGTCACAGCTTTACTTTCTTCTCATACTGCATCCCTCCCTTTATGAGAGATACTAGTAACCACACTTGATCACTTACGTTAAACTCTAAGTGCCTCAAGTTCATTTCGGTTTAACTCTTCTAACAATCCTGAGTTGCCCGAATATGACTCCTGATCAGCTCAATCTTTGCCAAAGTATCATGAATCACGTTTGGCTCGAGAAACTTGTTGCCCCTCACCTTTAACCAACATGAGGGGAGAATGATAAGGCGTCCCGTATAAAAACTCGAAAGGTATCATGCCAATAGTGAACTGATACAAGTTATTATATGCAAACTCCACCAATGATAGGTGCTTCTCCCAACCACCCTTGAAATCCAAAATATATGCCCTCGACATATCCTCTATCATCTAATTCACCCTCTCCGTCTGCCCATAGATTTGTGGGTGATATACCGTGCTTAAATGAAATTTCTTCCCCCAACGCCTCCTGAAAGCCCTATCAGAAGTGGGACAAAAAGTTCTTGTCCCAATCAAAAACATTGTTGGGCGGTACTCCATACAGTCTCACTATATCTGCAATGAAGAGTTGGGAATATGGCCATAATGTGTAGTTGATCCAAGCGGGTATGAAATTATATACCTTAGTCAAATGGCCCACAATAACTCATATCAAATTGTGACCCTTACGTGCCTTCGGTAGCCTCGTGATGAAATCCATTGATATACTCTCCCACTTCCACACTGAAATCTCCAATAATTATAGAACCACGGCTAGTCTCTGATGATCAACCTTCACCATCTGGCAAGTAGTGCACCTGGAGACAAACTCTGTAATTACTCGCTTCATACTGGAACACTAATATTGCCTCTTTATATCCTAGTACATCTTGTAACCTTCTGGGTGAATTAAGAATCATAACCCATGTGACTCCTCCATAACTGTGCATCGTCAATCCTCATTATCCTGGACAATCAACCTGCTAGTGAAGTGTAAGCCACACTTAGAAATGATTGAGTAGGACCACTTCATCTGCCAATAATTGTCTCACCTTATCCTGACAAGAAGGATATCCTTTGTGTGCCTTCACAATCCTTAAAATGGTCTCGAGTGTGATGGTCACCACTGATTATAAGCCCTGACAACCTCCTCCTCCTCCTCCTCCTCCTAATGAAGCTTGTCCCGCTTCATTTTCTAAACTATCGCCCAACTTCCCCATAGTCCTATGGATCAATATGTTTGCCACTATATTAGCCTTTCTAAGATGGTAATGAATGTTGAACAAGTAGTCTTTCATAAATTCAAACCACCTGCGCTACCTCGTATTCAGCTCCTTTTACATGAAAAGATATTGTAATGACTTGTGGTCTGTGAACAAACGGAACTTCTCCCCCAATAAATAATGCATCTAAATCCTCCAGATGAACACAATGGTTGTTAACTCCAAGTCATGCGTGGGATAGTTCTTCTCGTGGGGATTAAGCTTGTGAGATACAAAATCTACAGCACACTCCTCCTGCTATAGAAGTCCCCCAAGTCCTTGTAGGGACGTGTCAGGAAAAAAAAGGTACTCCACTCATCCCATAGGTAATGCGAGCACTGGTGTTGAAGTAAACTTGTCCTTTAGATCATCAAAAGTTAATTGGCAGTAATCATCCCACATAAAAGGTACACCCTTATGAGTCAAATTCGTCAAGGGATACGCAATCTTCAAAAAATATCTAATAAATCAATGGTAGTAATTCTCTAACCCCAGAAAACTATGAACCTATATCAATGTCTGGCCCCACTCTCTAACCACTGACACTTTACTCAGATCCTATGTAATTCCCTTATCGGAGACTATATAACCCAAGAATTGAACAGTCCCTAACCAGAACCCACACTTCTCAAACTTGGCATACAACTAATGATCTCACAAGTTCTGAAGAACAATTCACAAGTGCTTGACGAGCTCGCCCTCGATTTGAGAATAAATCAGGATGTCATCTATGAAGACAATGACAAACTGATTTAAAAAAATTCCTGAACACTCATTTTATGAGATCCATGAAAACTGTTGGTGTGTTGGTTAGCCAAAACGGCATAACCCTGAACTCATAAGACCTATATCTCATCAAAAATACAGTCTTAGGGACATCCTGCCCCCAAATCTGCAACTAATGGTAACCTAGCCCCAAATAAATATTTCAAAAGTAGGTTGGTCCTCTCAATTGATCGAACAAGTTATCGATACGTGGCAACAGATGCTAAGTCTATCAAAACTCAATCTCCCGACATGGTCCTAACCCCGCTATATCATGAAAAAATCAGCAAAGTACTTTTCCACAGGTATTAAATCTAACGAGGTGACAGTACCCTCTGAAGTCTCCTCCTCAATGTAAAATAAATGAGGGCTCGACCCTCCCACAGGATGAGGCATCACCATAATAAACATATCCCACCCTGGAATAGAGAACACGATAGTCCTATTATAATAGTCCACTATCGCTCTATCCATCATCAACCCATACATCCCCAATATAACGCCATACTCGAACCTGTCCAAAATAAGTAAGTTTGCTACCAAACATAGCCTCCCAATTCCACACCCACTCCCCTACAAATGGAAGGGATGAGAGCCCTGCTACCTAATGGTGAATCTAGGCACATCACAATATCAGACACTGTGTCCGCTAAACCAGATACATGTATGAATCTACTGCTAATAAATGAGTTTGATGCTCACATGTTAAATAATACTCATCATATGTGCTCATGAATACTGATGGTGCCTGTAGCATAACTACGTCACAAACGTTATAGACACGCCCATAATGAAACTACCCCTACTGAGGTGGTGCTGTAGGAGCTACTAGTGGGGCTAGTAGATATGGATATTGATGCCCCTGTTGGGCATCCTGTTATTGACCCCTAGCCCTATTCAAGAAAGAACACACCATGTGGCCATTGTCCCCACATATAAAACAACTCTCGGTTTAGTCTATTGGCCTATGTACCTGTTGGCCTTGACAAGGCTACCACGATTGTTGGCCCTGATAGCCCTGATATCCTTGTCCTTGGTGACCTCCACTATGGTTCCCCTAGACCTGCTAGTCTTTAGGAGCATGTTGTTATCCCTGATGGCCCTGCCTGAACCCACTATCAATCGGTCTAAACCCATTAGTCTAGTGCCCCTACTAGAAACCCCATTCCTACTACCCGCCTTGCTATTGTGGTGCCTCGTGGGAATCGTTGCCCCTAGTTTTTCCCTACTGGCTCGACTCCTCTGACCTCTTTGCTCCCTTCAGATAGAAGAGATGATCATGGAAGTGTAGTATTATTAATGACATATGTTCAAGCCTTTAACATCGAGTTATCCAGTAGATGCAGTCGGATCCTCCACGTGAGCCCATCCATGAACTTGATGATTCTCTTCTCATTTATGTTCACCTCATCTGGCACAAAGTTTGCTAGATGAGTCAAATTTTCCTTGTAATCGGCCACTATGCGGACGTACTATGTGAGGTTCGAAATCTCCATCTCATCTCAGTCTACACAGCTAACGAGAAAAACTAATATTCGAACAACATCATAAACTCCTAAATGGTCATCGTGACCCTCTCCTCTGAAGTGGTGATTGAGTCCCACCATTATAAAGCTTTCCCCACTAGCTTAGAAGTAGATAATACCTACTTATGAGTTTCACTTCACTCAACCATTCAAAGATGCCTCGGTATATCTTTCTATTATTGGCATCCAACAACCACAGCTGCACTCCCTTAAAACTCTGGTGGATGGCCCATCTGGTAGTCCTACTGGCACGACTTAAAATTTGTCTTAAAAGTGCGTTCACTCTAGGTTCAAGTGCAAACCTATCGCTCAAGTAATAACCCGGTAAGTCGGGATCGAATCCACAGGGAAAGAAAATGTTAACTAGTAATCAGGAAACTTATTAGATCTGAAAATGATTTCTTAAAATAAACAAAAAGATGATTAATGATTTTGGAAGATTTCTAGCGAAATAAAACTTTTCTTAACAAAAGCAAACTGGAAATTTTAATGAAAACAGACTAAAAATTGCAGGAAAAACTTTTTAATCAAATGGGAGAAAACAGGGTAGAATACAATCCCTCAATCCTTAGCAAATTATCATAGAGAATACTAGATTTGTAAATTACAATAATTGATTAGATCCAGCCTTTATAACTTCTAAGCATTACATATATGAGGGATCTAGCCCGCACAATATGAAATCAAAAATAGGTATAAAGCAGTGAATGATAAATTATACTAGCAAAGCTTTCTTAAACATCTCAAGTACCTAGGGCAAGAGAGATTAAAAGATTGACAGTTTTTGTATAAATTTTCTTTCACGATTCAATCAATATTGTAATTTATCCTCTGTTTTCTACATAGATAATCTGCCTTGGATTGAGTTCATGTACCCCAACCCTTGGGAAATTTAGCTACTCATGATTGGATTGAAGAACAAATTCATATTCAGAATTATGGAACTACAATACATGGGAAATAAATCTGCAAATAATAAAGTAACAGAGAATATAATGATATTACTTGAATTCAGCAGCAGGAAAGTAATTGAAATTGAAATCCAGATAACTTCTCCTTAATCAGCAGTACAAACTAAGGTTCTTATGAAAGGAATTTAAACTTCTGAATAATTCTCTCAACAACTAACTCTTTCTCTCAACAACTAACTCTCAAATTCTTTAGATAATTTGTAATCTACCAACAACTAACAAATTGCTACAATTCTCTCTCTACTTTCTTGGTTGGTCTATTCTCTTCTCAAATGATATAGGGCACTAGCTTTTATAATACCAAGTATCAAAATTGATAGCCAATAATGCTTGTTGGTACGTTTTTCCAAGAGTTGCTCTGCTTTAATTGAACAATTAATTGTCAGCATTTCACACTACCGAATCGGTCCGGCTCAACCTCGGATCGGTCCGAATACACCGGATCGGTTCTTTTCTTTTTACCGGATCGGTCTGGGCCTAGTCGGATGGGTCCGGACTTTTTGCTTTCATCGGTTCGTTATCAATCCGGGGGCTACTGGACTTTGTCAATTCGGATGGATCCGGATCCAAACCGGATCGGTCCGAAATTCTTCTAGATTGACTTTTTCCTTGAAACTTTGACTGACCATATCTTTTGATCTAGAACTCCGATTTGAATGCCGTTTCGTCCTATGCTCTCGTGAACTCATGCTCTTCAACTTCACTTTTGACGTTGCTTCTGAATTCTGAATGGAATTTACACTTTTTCCCTTTTATATTTCTTCTAATTTTCTTCTCTTCTTTTATTGCATTCCATTCCTGAAATCTTTATCACAATTACACAAAAACTAGGAATTTTGTTAGTAACGAACAATAGAATGATATGGACTAAAAATGATTCAATTACCTTGCTCGAGATATTAAAATTACTAACTTAAGGGGCTAAATTCGGAAGAATTTGCGCTTGGTCAAATCCCCCTAACTTAGGACTTTGCACGTCCCGGGCAATGTATCTGAATCTAACCAAAACTCAACTCTTGAAAATTCCTTTATTAAAATAAAATTCCACTTTCGCAGGCACGCGATTGCATTGAGCATATGCAACAAGCCTTTAAACCCCTAGGTTACCCTAGTAGAACGAGTTTTGTCTCGTGAGGGTTTGCAGTGAATACACCCACAAAATTCTTTATTGACTCAAATAAATATCAAAATACTTAAAAATTGTACAATTAAACTTTTCTAAAAAAATAATCACCATCAACTCATATTCAACTGTCTCAAACCATAATGTGTGTGTGCAAAGCCAAAAATTAAACCTCAAATTTCCACTGATGGAGCATTACGTTACTTTCTGAAAATTCGTTTTGATTCAAATTCTTACGGGTTGCACTCACAAACGAATCACTCGGATTGTGGCTATTTTCTCTCGGTATGCATGATATAAAGAGTAAATATAATGGACACAAATTCATGCATACAAAATTGAAAAGAAGGAAATTTATGGTGATAAGATCTCATCATCGGAGTACGGTTATTTGAAAACGGGAACATCACCTCTAGTTCACACCATTTAATCTCTCATATTATCTTTTTATGTCTTAGCTCTCCACGCGGTAATTACTTTCGCCATTTGGACTCGGTTAGGACTTTTTGGGTTAAAAGGTGTAAAGGGTACAAATGGAAATAGACGGAATGTACGGAATTGGAAAATGTCCTTATGAGGTCCATTAGTGCTTTTTTCGGGCATTTGCTCATTTTTCTCTTTCTTTTTTTTTCTCTTTTTCTTTTCTTGCCCTTTTTTTTTTTTTTTTTTTGCACAATTTGGACTTACTTGATGACTTTTCTCAATTTTCACAATTCCGGGCTATTTGAGTTTTTCGGGTTGTCAAACGAAAGGGAAATATTTTATTAGGCTCAAAGTGGGTTGCAAAGGGATAATTTTATTTTTCACAACTTTTTATGGCCAATATTTTTGGGTTAAACAAAAGAGGGCCTACTTCATTGTCCAAATTGCTAATCACATTACCATATGCATCTCGAGATTAATTAAGTTTAGAGATATATTTAGCATGAATTTCGAGACAACATTTCACACATTTCCCATAACCGATCAAAACAAAGGATTGAGATCATCAACGACTTATTAAAACGTTGAAAAGGATTTTGAGTTAATCATAAACTCGGATTGATTTAAAAACTCATAAAAAATTGAAAGGCTCGAAATCTCACCGGGTTTGATCAATCTCCACACTTATTCGTTAAGTCGTCAATTTTCTTTCAATTTCCATCTTCGGTCAATTTTGGCTTAGTGCATTATGATCGTTAACAATTTGAGACTTCAAACAGAATAACGGTCATATTTTTGAAAAATTTAAATTCCAATTTTTATTTATTTTGAACAAAAATATTTTTGGTTTTTTTTTTTTTTTTATAATAGGCGAAGTTTTATGAATACGTAGCTGTCATCCCCCCTAACTTAATGATTTGCATTGTCCTCAATCAAAGGATAAGAGAGAAAGAAGATAACAGAAAGAGTGCGAGAACTAAAACAAGCCAATAATAGACTAAAACTGTATATTACAAACTGTGACAATGCTGTGGAAACAAATAAAAGAAAAAAACAAACATAGGTAGAAAAATCCTAAAAGGGGAGAGGGCAGCCTAAGGGGCGGGTGGGTGATGGGAAGTACTGGGAGTAGTAGGATCATATGGATTATAATAGTAAGGAGGAAGAGGGGCCTCGGGTCCCGCCTAGAGACGATACAAGTCGGCCTGCATACGCAGGACCAAACTCATGTCCCTCTCGTAGGAGGACACATGTGCGTCAAAATGCGTTTCAAGAGAGAGAACGCGCTCAGTTAAGCCCGTACCAACCGGAACATAATCCGGATCAGCCGTCTCATCATACTCTTCCTCGTCACCTTCCCCCATCTCAACATCCTCCTCGTCACTCGAATCGCCATCGCGCCTTGCACGGACTAGCTGAATTTGCCGCTCACTTCGAGTGCGGGACTCTTGACCTAAAGGCTTAGGCAAGTTGATAAGATCTTGAGGTGGTGCAATCCCGGCATCCCGAAGCATGGATGTAATGAGTCGACCATAAGGAAGAGGAGCGCGGCCCTTTTTATCATAAGCCACAAAAAGGATATCGGTGTAAAATGTCCGGGCCAAATTGATCACGGTTGCAGGGTCGAACAGATGATACATCATAGTGGCTTGGCTAGGCCTCATTGCCGAATCATTGGATGTTTGCAAGATATTAGCACAAACGATATGAAAGGTGAAGCGTGCCTTGTCGGATAAGCGGCCGACTGGAAAGGTCTCGGTATTCCAAACCGCACCGGGCTGGATTCGCGAGATACAAACCTCCTTAGAGAGAACGGGCTCAGGACCCGGATAATCAAATTGGGCCGGAGTGATCACACCAAAAGACTCTAGCTTTTGCGCCACAAGGTCAAGTGAGAACGGGATAGGGATGGAATCCACATAGGCTTGGGATTCAAATTCAGCGGTACGAACAAGAGATCCGTAAAACTGCCACACTTCGTTTTCCCAAACTGCCTCATAAGGCTCATTGAAGAAACGGCACCAGCCCCGGGACAGGAAAAGGGCTGTGACAGAATTGGGCATTTGATCCCACAACACTTGACGTTCGATATGTATCTTTCGCGTAGGGATGAAAAACTTACGGCACCAATTTGCTTCACGGCGAGAACGGTACTCTCCATGTCCGTCGGGAAGGACTTCAATGGAGGTATACTTTTGAGGAGCAGCCATAGATATGGAGGATAAAAACAGTAATGGAGAAGAGAAGGTAAGTGTAGGTGAAGGTGTGAAGAAAATGGGTAGGGTGATGGTTGTATTTATAGTGGGTGAGTAGGAGTTTGGAGGGAATGAAAGGGTGGATGAATTTGGACGAATTTTTGAAGGAAGTGAAGGGATTGGGGAAAGTGAAGAGGTGTGGATCGAAGAGGTGGATCTTGGGAAATGAATTCTGTAGACCACTGGACCGATCCGATTTTGGGACCGGACCGATCCGCCTAACCGGATCGGTTCTTTTATTCACCCGGACCGATCCGCCTAACCGGATCGATTCTTTTAATATCAGCCGGACCGATCCGGTCTGCTGATTTTCTAAATTCTTCCTCTCTCTTCTTTTTTTCAAAAAATTGCTCCTATTCTCTCTTCCAAATATGAATTTTCCACTCCTAACACTACAGACTATCTTTAATGCTCATCAAAGACGAACTACCCCTTACCCTTCGGATTCTCAACCCCGGGATTGACTCAAACCTAAAACTCCTAGTTTCTAAGACTACTATGTACTACAATCACCCCATACATGTCGGGGGTGAGACGACCTCACTTCTAGTCGTTCAGTCAACCCCCATAAATGGGGTTCGACAGCCATATGGTGTCGGCTTCCTTGACATTTGCTTCCAAGTAGGGCTTGAGACGATGCCCATTAACTTTAAATGTGGTTCCCCCTTTCTAATCTATGAGTTCAACAGCTCCATGGGGAAATACCTCTTTCCCAATGAATGGACCTGACCATCACGACCGTAATTTTCCGGGAAATAAATGCAACCTCGAGTTGTAGAGAAGTACTTTTTGTCCCGAATGAAATTCTTTTTTACGAATGATTCCGTCATGAGCTTTTTTCATTCGGTCCGTGGATATTTTAGCACTTTCATACGCATCATTGCGTATTTCTTCCAACTCATTCAACTGAAGTTTACGTGTTTCACCGGCTTTATCCATACTGAAGTTCACCCCTTTGATAGCCCAATAGGCTTTGTGTTCGATTTCTACCGGAAGATGACAAGGTTTGCCGTACACAAATCGAAATGGGGACATCCCAAGGGGATTCTTGTATGCGGTTCTATAGGCCCAAAGTGCATCATTAAATCTGATAGACCAATCTTTCCTATTAGGATCGACTGTCTTTTCCAAGATATTTTTAATTTCCCGATTAGCAAGCTCGGTTTGGCCATTCGATTGAGGGTGATAAGTTGTTCCAACTTTATGGACAATTCCATACTTCCGCATTAGTTTCTCCATAGGCCTATTGCAAAAATGAGATCCATTATCACTGATTATGGCCTTAGGCATACCAAAACGAGAAAGTATATTTTCTTGAATAAATTTTATCACCACCTTGATGTCATTCGTCCTTGTAGCTATCGCCTCAACCCATTTTGAGACGTAATCTACGGCGACGAGGATGTATAGAAAACCAAAAGAAGGTGGAAATGGGCCCATGAAGTCAATACCCCAACAATCAAACAATTCCAATACTAAAATTAGGGTTAATGGCATCATGTCATGACGAGTAATAGCTCCCATTC
Source organism: Sambucus nigra (assembly GCA_949130495.1). Taxonomy (NCBI): domain Eukaryota; kingdom Viridiplantae; phylum Streptophyta; class Magnoliopsida; order Dipsacales; family Adoxaceae; genus Sambucus; species Sambucus nigra. The sequence goes on from OX422214.1 coordinate 221,432,455, forward strand.
TTTGGCATCTATCGCAAGATTTACAAAAAACATTAACATCCCGGAAGATTGTGGGCCAATAGAGACCACTTTGAAGGATTTTCGCAGCAGTTTTATTTTTAGAAAAATGACCTCCACATGCTTCCGTATGATAAAATCGAATTACCCCTTGAATTTCTTCATCGGGTACACATCTTCGAATGATTTGGTCAGCACAATACTTAAATAAATAGGGATCATCATAAAAGAACATGCGTGACCAAGTAATGAACTTCCTTCTCTCTTGCGGAGTCCAACTAGATGGAACGATTCCAGTGAAAAGATAATTAACTATATCCGCAAACCAAGGGAGAGAAGAAGTAGCAAATAAATTTTCATCCGGGAAATACTCGTCTATGGGAATGGGATCAATAGGCACGTCGGACGAGAGGCGCGACAAATGGTCCGCAATGACGTTTTCTACTCCTTTCTTATCTTGAATAGAGAGATTAAACTCTTGTAGGAGTAGGATCCACCTGATTAGTCGGGGTTTGGCATCTTTTTTACTCAAGAGATATTTAAGTGCCGAATGATCAGTGAAGCATATGATAGGTGACCCAACAATGTACGAGCGAAATTTGTCGAGAGCAAAAACGACTGCTAGTAACTCTTTCTCTGTAGTAGAGTAGTTAAGCTGAGGGCTAGATAATGTTCTACTAGCATAGTAAATAACATGAGCTTTCTTGTCTTTCCTCTGTCCAAGAACAGCCCCAATAGCATAATCATTTGCATCACACATAAGCTCAAATGGTAGTGACCAATCCGGAGCTTGCATGATAGGTGTGGAAACAATCATGCTTTTCAGTTTATCAAAAGCTTCTTGACATGCTTTATTCCACTCAAATGGAGTGTCTTTCATGAGAAGATTACTCAAAGGTCTAGCGATGGCGCTAAAGTCCTTGATAAACCTCCTATAAAATCCAGCATGGCCTAGAAAGGACCTCACATCTTTAAGTGATTTTGGCGGGGGTAACCCAGCTATTACTTCAATTTTGGCTCGATCAACTTCAATTCCCCTAGATGAGACTATGTGGCCTAAAACTACACCCTCGGTAACCATAAAATGGCATTTCTCCCAATTGAGGACTAAGTCTTTTTCCACACATCGGAATAGAACTCTTTCAAGATTAGCTAAACATTGGTCAAAAGATGGTCCAAAAATGCTGAAATCGTCCATGAACACCTCAAGACCTTTTTCAATCATGTCGCTAAAGAGACTTAACATGCACCTTTGAAAAGTAGCTAGCGCATTACATAACCCAAATGGCATACGTTTATAGGCAAATGTACCAAATGGACATGTAAAAGTCGTCTTTTCTTGAGCAAGTACATCCACTTCAGTCTGGTTATATCCGGAATACCCATCTAGAAAACAATAGTAAGGATGGCCCGCCACTCGTTCAATCACTTGATCGATAAACGGTAAGGGAAAATGATCTTTTCGAGTTCCGGCATTGAGCTTTCGGTAGTCAATGCAAACACGCCACCCGGTGGTGGTGCGTTGAGGTATTAATTCTCCCTTAGCATTTTCAACCACTGTCATTCCTGATTTTTTTGGAACGACTTGAATTGGGCTCACCCATTTGCTATCTGAAATGGGATAGATAATTCCAGCATCTAACAATTTGATTATTTCCGCTCTTACAACATCTTTCATAGTTGGGTTTAAACGCCTTTGCATCTCACCCTCAAACTCAGTATAAGAACTCTTTTCCTCACCACTTTGCACTAAACACACTTCCAAAGCATCTCCTCCTATGATTTTCTCAATATTCTCATCCACTACCTCTTCAATAAGATCAACCTCAAGAATTTCATCCTCATCACCCATTTGGTTAGCGACATTAAAAATATTGGTCTCGAGAGTCATGTTTCCAAAAGTGAGTTGCATTTGGCCATTCCGTGTATTTATCAAAGCATTAGCGGTAGTTAAGAATGGACGGCCCAATATTATTGGAACATGATTTCTCGTATGAGGTACAGGCTCAGTGTCCCAAATGACAAAATCAGCTGGAAAGTAGAACGTGTCCACTTGAACTATCACGTCTTCTACAATCCCGCGAGGCACTTTCACTGTTCTATCCGCTAATTGTAGAGTGATTCGGGTAGGTTTTAAATCACCTAATTCAAGCTGCTTATAAATGGAATATGGAAGGATATTGACACTCGCACCTAAATCAAGCAATGCTTTTTCCACTCTTTTTTCTCCTATGACGCACGAAATGGTAGGTGCACTTGGATCTTTGAATTTAGGTGGAAGATCGTTTAGAAGGATCGAGCTCACATTTTATGCCAAGAAAACATTTTTCTTTACCTTAAGCCGTCTCTTGACAGTCAAAAGATCTTCGATAACCTTAGCATATGCTGGAATTTGTTGAATAGCATCAAGGAATGGCAACTTCAATTTTACTTGCTTCAACACATCCAACACCTTGGTACGTGAAGCCCCTTTCTTGGGTGGCTCTAAACGTTGAGGAAATGGAGCAGCAATAGGCAACTTGACTTCAATTTCAGGTCTAAATTCCTCATCTTTCAACTCCTTTTCTAAGGGAGGTTCTTCGGACTCGATAGTTTCAGATTCCTTAGAAATTTCAGGTTCAACTTCATCATCGTTCAACTTTGGAAGTTTAGGTGCTAGATCAATTACGCGGACACTTCAAAAAGTAGTGACAGCTTGACATTGTTCTTGCAAGTCCGATGATGTGGAGCCAACCGTGGTTTGACCTTGAAGAAGAGGTCTTTGGCCTTGGGCTGGAAGTTTACCTTTCTCTTGAGTATTCGCCGCAGCTTGCAACCTAGAGATGCTAGTATGCATTTCGGCGAACATTCGTTCATATTTAGCATCTCTCCCTTTTTGGGATTGGATGAATTGATTGAAATTATCTTCAAGATTTCTCCTTGGTGGAGCTACATAAGGACCAGGAGGTGGTACTTGCATATAATTTGGCATTGGAGGAGCCACTTGCTGAAATTGAGGAGGTGGTGGTAAAGTCATGTGGGGGTTAGGAACCATCCCACCTTGAGATTGTCCATAACTATACCCAAGATTCCTCCACGACTGATTATATGCATTCCCTTACTGTGCATTAAAATTTCCTCGAAAACCCCCTATCGCCTCAACCTGTTCAGTGTACATTGCTTTGTATGCAGGAATGGTAGGACATCCTTTGGTAGAATGACTCGCATTACAAATGGCACACACTTTCTCCTTTCCAGCTTGTACGGATCCCGACACATCTCTCAATCTCACTTCAAGCATATCTCTGAAATTCTTCTCTAATTGGTCAAATTTTCTATCCAACAAAGTGTCCTTGTCCAAGTGATAAATACCGGACGCAGCAGGCAAGTTGGACACTTGTCGATTTCTATTTTGACTATTGGGATCAGAAGTATCCCATGCTTGGGTAGTTTCAGCTATATATTTTAAATGAGCTTCAGCATCGCTCGAATTCAACTCCCAAAAAGGTCTTTCACATATGGTTTGGACAAGTTGTTTCGACGCTAGTGTAAGGCCTTGATGAAAAAATGAAATTAAGTGATGCTTTTCAAAACCGTGATGTGGGCACGCACTCACTAACTCCTGAAATCTCTCCCAACATTTATCAAAAGCCTCATTCTCATTTTGTCTAAAAGCTTGAATTTGGGCTTTAACTGAATTAGTTTTATGTTGTGGGAAATATTTTGATATAAACTTGTTTTGCATATCTCTCCAAGATAACACAGAATTTGGGGGTAGAGACCATAACCAAGTTTTAGCTTTATCCTTTAAGGAAAAAGGGAAGAGCTTCAACCGGACTACATCTTGTGGACAAGCTTGGTCTCCAAAAGTCTCACATGTATCTTCGAACTCTCGAATATGGAGATATGGTTTTTCAGAATCCATCCAATGAAATGTAGGAAGGATTTGGATCATGCCATTCCGAAAATGGAACTGACCGGCATTATACGGGAGTAAAATGCAACCAGGGGTAACAGTTCGCTCCGGAAATAACAAATCTTTCATAGGAAGATAAGGTATCTCATCCTCTCCAGCACCAACACCAACACTACCATGTTCCGACATATCGCTACCAAAAGGTTCAGAATTCTCACTCAGGGTTTGACTCAATGTATGACTAGTAATGGAATTATTAGGCGAAGGAGGTGGAACCCAAAAAGAAAAAGACACAGAATTTTCAGAACTTGCTTCGGCTATAGGATTTTCGTGAACTTCGGTGGGGGATGAATTCAGCATAAGCACATAAGAGATGAAATGAAGTTTTTTTTTTTTTTTTTAGAAATCACTTGTAGATACAAATAACTTTCTTGAAAATTTAACAATTTTTCAGTCCCCGGCAACGGCGCCAAAAATTTGGCACGACTTAAAATTTGTCTTAAAAGTGCGTTCACTCTAGGTTCAAGTGCAAACCTATCGCTCAAGTAATAACCCGGTAAGTCGGGATCGAATCCACAGGGAAAGAAAATGTTAACTAGTAATCAGGAAACTTATTAGATCTGAAAATGATTTCTTAAAATAAACAAAAAGATGATTAATGATTTTGGAAGATTTCTAGCGAAATAAAACTTTTCTTAACAAAAGCAAACTGGAAATTTTAATGAAAACAGACTAAAAATTGCAGGAAAAACTTTTTAATCAAATGGGAGAAAACAGGGTAGAATACAATCCCTCAATCCTTAGCAAATTATCATAGAGAATACTAGATTTGTAAATTACAATAATTGATTAGATCCAGCCTTTATAACTTCTAAGCATTACATATATGAGGGATCTAGCCCGCACAATATGAAATCAAAAATAGGTATAAAGCAGTGAATGATAAATTATACTAGCAAAGCTTTCTTAAACATCTCAAGTACCTAGGGCAAGAGAGATTAAAAGATTGACAGTTTTTGTATAAATTTTCTTTCACGATTCAATCAATATTGTAATTTATCCTCTGTTTTCTACATAGATAATCTGCCTTGGATTGAGTTCATGTACCCCAACCCTTGGGAAATTTAGCTACTCATGATTGGATTGAAGAACAAATTCATATTCAGAATTATGGAACTACAATACATGGGAAATAAATCTGCAAATAATAAAGTAACAGAGAATAGAATGATATTACTTGAATTCAGCAGCAGGAAAGTAATTGAAATTGAAATCCAGATAACTTCTCCTTAATCAGCAGTACAAACTAAGGTTCTTATGAAAGGAATTTAAACTTCTGAATAATTCTCTTAACAACTAACTCTTTCTCTCAACAACTAACTCTTAAATTCTTTAGATAATTTGTAATCTACCAACAACTAACAAATTGCTACAATTCTCTCTCTACTTTCTTGGTTGGTCTATTCTCTTCTCAAATGATATAGGGCACTAGCTTTTATAATACCAAGTATCGAAATTGATAGCCAATAATGCTTGTTGGTACGTTTTTCCAAGAGTTGCTCTGCTTTAATTGAACAATTAATTGTCAGCATTTCACACTACCGAATCGGTCCGGCTCAACCTCGAATCGGTCCGAATACACCGGATCGGTTCTTTTCTTTTTACCGGATCAGTCTGGGCCTAGTAGGATGGGTTCGGACTTTTTTGCTTTCATCGGTTCGTTATCAATCCGGGGGCTACTGGACTTTGTCAATTCGGATGGATCCGGATCCAAACCGGATCGGTCCGAAATTCTTCTAGATTGACTTTTTCCTTGAAACTTTGACTGACCATATCTTTTGATCTAGAACTCCGATTTGAATGCCGTTTCGTCCTATGCTCTCGTGAACTCATGCTCTTCAACTTCACTTTTGACGTTGCTTCTGAATTCTGAATGGAATTTACACTTTTTCCCTTTTATATTTCTTCTAATTTTCTTCTCTTCTTTTATTGCATTCCATTCCTGAAATCTTTATCACAATTACACAAAAACTAGGAATTTTGTTAGTAACGAACAATAGAATGATATGGACTAAAAATGATTCAATTACCTTGCTCGAGATATTAAAATTACTAACTTAAGGGGCTAAATTCGGAAGAATTTACGCTTGGTCACCTACCTAACTCGTTCCCATATGGAAGGCAGCGTGTGAGTCTGCACTAGTACTTCCACTGGTGGTTGTGGCTGCGCTTGAGCCAGGTGTTGCGCTATGGATTTCATGGAAGTGTTAACTTCCTGTGTTACAACAGCTATGACCTCTGCTACGATCACAGTCTCCTAGGTGGCTTGAAGCTCCGACTGAGCCTCCCACTATGCAACCCATCTTGTTCACTTTCCTGGACTCCCTCTCCTAGTGTTTGGCATCAGAAACCAAACCAAAATTGTGTGAGATTTCATTTAAATATATGTAACACCCCTTAATTTTATGCATTTAATAGCTAATTAATTCGAGAAAAATTTAAATTACTAGTGTGTCGTAATTTAATGGAATTAACTATGGAATTGTATATAAATATTAATCGTGAGAATAATTGGTTAATATTTATGGGAAATTAATTTACTAGGTAAATAGTAATATTTAATTACGTCTTAAGAGTATTAATGACGTGGGCTTTACTTATCTCAACCGGGAGTCGGTTCCAGACTAAGTTAGGTGGGAGATAAGAAATTTTATAAACTTATCCGGATACAAATTTTGAGTGCACGGTTGAGTCCGGAAGGGCCAAGATAGTCGGAATGGAATATCCGTGGGTAGTAAATAGATATCGGGAGATTTTTAAGCATTGTCGGGCCCACACGGGGATATTTAGGTCACTTGGGCTTGGCCCATTAGACTAAAAATAGGATTAAGCCTAATTACTTAATTAAAGGAAAAAGGGGAACGGCAGATTACACTGTGGAAAACCCAAAGTTGGAGAGAGCACCCTAGGGAGCAGTTAAAGGCACAAGGAACCAATGTGGAAGACAAAGGCAAGAACCAAAAGGGATTTCATCATCAACGTTGAGAATCACAACTCTGGATCAGACCCTACGAAACCATAAGGCAAGCGGTTAACTTGCTGTAGAATTTATTTGTATTACAATTCATATTTGTGTGAAGTGGGAACCAAAATTCGTTTTGGGGTAAAGAGGGTACAAAAATGGGGGTTTTGTAAATAAATCTTCGGATTAGAAATTGTTTTAGAGATTCATTATATAATCAGAGATTGAAATGTACTGGTCAGATGTGAAAACCCAGATGAATTATGAGCGAATCTGAGATGGTAATTTGGTGTTGAGACGTAATTAACGAATAACCCGAGTTTTCCCCTATTCAGAAAATAGGAGAGAACGAAAATTAAATGGGGTTTGGGACTTTATAGGGGTTCCTGATGATGTTCTTGGTGTATTATATTGATGATAAGACCTGGGTTAGACTGTAGAAGAAATTATACATTTAAGATTTTTGTCCATGGCAGAAACAGGCCTTTGGAGAAGACGAAGACCTGCTGGATCGATCGATCAATGGCTGGGATCGATCGATCCATGGTAGAGGATTTTTGATAGGTCGGCCAGTTTTATTATAAAAGTGAAATTTATTTAAAATTCTTTTCCCACACTTTATTTAGTGAGAAATAAAAATAGGAGACAAATTCTTGACAATTATGAGGGAAAGTAATTGGGATTTGGAGGGAATTTATGGGTGACACATTGTGGTTAATTTTGGAGAAATATATTCCAAAATATTAAATTTTGGATCAAGTGGGCGAGTCCGGGTATAGTGGTTGAGCGATACCAAAGTAAATAAATTAATTAATATGCAAATTAATTAATAATTTGAGTTGGACCATAAACTCAAGTTATGACGTATAGGCTAGTGTTACAGGTTTAGTACGCGGTAAAGCCGGGATTATTTTAATCATATATATATACACGGTGTGCGATAGTATATATATATGGTGTGTGCATTAAAATCAGTGGCTAGATATGATTATAATATATGCTCTAGTGCTATCAGGGGAGGTTGCGCATAGAGGGTGAATCCCCTAGCTTGAGAAGTAGGGCGAGTATATCCCCAGGTCATAGCGTCCACTATATGGGTGAGGGGTATCTCACTTTCGGGGAAGGAATATGTTCGCCTCCAATATTTATGTTATTAACTAAGTTAGTGAGCAATCCTGACTTGGGGTAACTAGATTATGTGAATACACCTAGTGGGATAGCACTTTAGAGAATATACATTCGATGAGTTATTATTCAGGAGGATGGTTATTATCATTTATTATTTATTATTTCAACATATGTGTGAATGTTGTAATGTGGTTATACGTATATAATGAGATACGGGTAATTTAATATAGGCCATGAATTGTATTATGCGTATAACGAGTGTGAAAGTTATATGAATTTAAAAGGGGAAATAATTAATTAAGTTAATGTTGATAATAACTTAGAAATCGTAATTATTGCATACTCGGTTAGAGTATGGTGGTTGCAAGGGGTTATATCGGTTATCTAGTTATTGGATAAATAACTAGGGGAATTAATTAAGGCGTTAGTCGTGCACATTAAAGGAGGGGTGAGGATGTCCTCAAGGGAGTGCGACGCTAACTAAAATATGAAGAGCATGCATACATATTTATTACTGCAAGTTAATCATTTGCTAAATATTTTCCAAATTTTTGGGTTCTAACCCTTGCTATAAATATTTTAAAAGCCTTTTAAGTGTCCAGCCACAGGGACGCCAGACTTGACTCATTCCAGGGATCCGTTGCTGCAGCATATGTGGATGTTGCGGGAGTTTGATAGGCGCCTCATTATTTTTCATTTATAGTATAGAAATTTTCCATCAGTTACTCAAGCATGTTGCTTACAGCTTTATTTAGCATTTATGCCAGACTTGTTGAGATTTATCATTATTTGTCTTTACTTTTGTTGGATTTTAGCCGATGGTTTATTCGGTCAAATTATTTAGATGTGAATGGTTGATTTCAGTTAATTGTGATTGTTTAAATTATTTTGTTTCCGCATGAGTTTTATTTAAATTAATGAAAGATAAAACTTGGCACCAGTCTAATTTCTCACTTAGGTGGTTAGTAATTAAAAAGTTGACGGTGATGCTATGAATGAACCAACGAGAAACATGTTCTAATTTAATTTAGGACTGATCACCTAGGGTTAATTAGGCGGGGTGTCACAGATGGTATCAAGTCACCACGTTCTAGTATCCTTGGGATGTGTGCGGCTTACTACGCTTCAGTGTAGCATTCGGTTGTTATAGAGCCCTATTATTAGGACTGTTGATTCATTTTCCGCTTTTGAGATATCATTTTTTTGCTATTAGATTTTTTTGTATAAATTGCGTACTTATACGATTCGGTCTATTTTCAGATGCCACCGAAGAGAAAGAGAGCGGAGAGGGCTGAGGTTAGGGATGAGTTGAGGGAGGCTCATCAGGAGCCATAGGTTCCGCCACCACCACCACCACCCGAGTCGATCCCAGGCAGTTGAGACAGCAATGCGAGCTATGACAGCCCATTTTCCACAGCCCTAGGCACCGCCTCCAGTGGTACCAGTCGTTCAGGCTATAGTGGGACCACCTTCTTGGCAGTGAGTTAGGGAGACCTTTCAGAAGGGTCACCCACCAGAGTTCCGGGGTAGCACCGATATAGTAGAGTCATGTGATTGGAAGAAAAATATTCAGCAACACCTGCGCATGCTGGAGTGTAACGATGTGAAAAAATAGATGCTTGCTATCTTCCGTCTATCGGGGGCAGCCTTACAGTGGTGAGAGTCAGTTACCATCGCTGAGGAGAGAGATTTAATGACGATATCCGAGTTCTAGGTGAGGTTTGACAGCAAATACTTCCCACCGGCGGTAGAGGCAGAAATGAGTAAGAAGTTTAGTGAGTTAGTTCAGGGTGACCGTTTAGTGGTGGATTATGAGGAGAAGTTCACCCATTTAGCAAACTTTCTGCCAAATGAGGTGAGCGAAGAGAAGCGAAAGAAGTCGAGGTTCATGGATGGCCTGTCCTGGAGGATCAGACAGCATTTGATTAGTAATCCGGCATTGGTGATGTATACAGATGTCGTCAATGCTGCTCTTGTACATTATCAGGATCATCGCTTCCATGCGAAGGGGAGCAAGAGGGTAGGGGAGCCGAGCCAGCAGGGCAAGGCAGTTGTTGGTGGTGACACAAGTGGTACTCGGCAACAGACTAGCAGTCAGCAAGGGAATCGGGCTAAGAAATTTAATCTTGGTGGGTTCCTACCGGGAGGACAGGGATTTAGGCAGGGTCATTCGGGCCCAAATCAGCAGCAACAGGTTCCTCAGGGCCGTCAGGGCTAAGGGAACAATGGGGGAGGCCAGCAGGGTCAACCACGCCAGGGCCAACGACAGGGAAACGGTTAGAGACGCTATTTTGCTTGCGGCCAGATAGGACACTTCAAGAGGGAGTGCCCGTAGAGTGGCAGAGACCAGCAGTATGGTTCCCAACAAGGGTAACAGGGACAGATGCCTCCAGCAGCACCGGCTCCACGAGCCCCACAACAAGAGGGAAAAATGCACTACGTGCGTGTGTATAACGTTCTGAATGTTCCAAATCCTCCATCACATTGGACACCTCCAGCGGTTGAGGGTATGTTTCTTATCCATGGTCATGAGGGTAGGATACTTTTTGATACAGGAGCATCTCATTCATTCATTAAATTTAGATTTTCTAAACTGGTCGGGTTACTAGAGACCGCGGGTAGTCTCCGTATGTGTGTGGAGTCTCCAGTAGGAAGCGGGGCATTGATTCACTCGATGTGTTGAGGGGTGGACATTTTAATTGGGAGACTTAGCTTAGTGACAGACCTCTTAGTGTTAGATATGGAGGGGTACGATGTCATCCTAGGTATGGATTGGTTGGCAGGATATCGGGCAACCGTAGATTATTATGAGAGGAAAATCGTGTTCTCCATTATGGGACAGGAGATGCTCCTAGTAGCGATGCCTCTACCTGAGGGAGGGTCGCGCACATAGTTATATTATATTGAGAAGGAGACCTCACAGGAGGTGGTAGTTCCGTTGGATTCAATTTCGATAGTGAGGGACTTCGAGGATGGGTTCTAGGAAATACCAGGGTTGCCACTCGGCAGGGAAATCGAGTTTGTAATCGATTTAGCACTAGGTATGAAGCCAATTGCTCGAGCACCTTATCGCACGTCCCCTTCAGAGATACGTGAACTGAGAGAGCTGATTCAGCATCTCATGGGTCAGGGTTTCATTCGGTGGAGTACATCACCATGGGGTGCACCGATGTTATTTATAAAGAAGCGGGATGGCTCACTTCAGTTGTGCGTGGACTACAGGGAGCTGAATAAGGTGACGATACGTAATAAGTATTCATTGCCTAGGATTGATAATTTATTTGACCAATTGAGGGGGGAGTCTTACTTCTCCAAGATCGATTTGAGGTCAGGGTATCATCAGTTGTGTATCCGATAGGATGTTCCAAATACCGATTTCATATCGCGGTATGGATCATACGAGTTTAGGGTGATGCCATTCGGGCTCACCAATGCACCAGAAGTGTTCATGGATCTCATGAACAGGGTTTTCAGAGAGTATCTCGACCAGTTTGTCATCGTGTTCATTGATGACATCCTGATCTACTCGTACAATGAGGGGGAACACAAAGAGCATCTGCGTATGGTTCTACAGATGCTACGGGATCACCAGTTTTATACCAAGTTTGGGAAGTGTGGAATTTAGCTACGGGAGGTACAGTTTCTTGGTTATGTGGTGTCAGATCGGGGTATTATTATGGATCCGAGTAAGGTGTCGGCGGTAAGGGAGTGGGGGCAGCCTATGACACTGACTGAGGTGTGTAGCTTTCTAGGATTGGCAGGTTATTACAGGCAGTTCATTAAGGGTTTCCCAAAAATTATAAGCCCTTTGACGAATTTCACTCGGAAGGGGGTGCCTTTTATTTGGAGTGATCATTGTCAATTAGCTTTCGACGAGCTAAAGGACAAGTTGACATCTGCACCCGTACTTGCTTTACCGAGGGGAGGACTAGAGTATCGGGTTTACACTTACACATCCTTACAGGGACTTGGGGGTGTGCTTCAGCAGGAGCGGAGGGCTATAGCTTATGCATCCAGAAAGCTAAAGCCCCACGAGAGGAATTATCCCACTCACGACCTAGAGCTAGTAGCGATCATTTTTCCTTTGAGGAAATGGAGACATTATCTACTGGGAGAGCAGTTCACCTTATTCACGGATCATAAGTCACTTCAGTATCTCTTCACACAGAAGGATCTGAATATGGGACAGAGGCGATGGCTAGAATTCGTGAAAGACTACCAATTTGATATTCACTATCATCCTGGTAAGGCTAATGTGGTGGAAGACACATTGAGCCGGAGACTGACTGGGGAAATATCAGAGGTCTGGAAAGAGAAGTGGAGAGAGATTTGATATGAGGATGATGTAGCCAGGGCCTGCATGTCAGCATTATCCATCACATCGAAGATCATTATATGAGTTTGAGGGCTCAGGTAGTGGACCACATCTACCGAGATAGGGTACGGCAGTTGTTAGCTGAGGGAGCAGAGGGTTACTCGATCAGCTTGGAAGGAGGCCTACGCCTAAATGGGAGGTTAATTATGCCAGAGGATGAGGAGTTGAGGCACGTTATTATGACAGAGTCCCATGGTTCGAGATTTATGGTACATCCCAATGGGGATAAAATGTACCAGGATATGAGGAGGTAGTATTGGTGGGCAGGAATGAAACGGGACATAGCAGAGTTTGTCTCGAAATGTACCACGTGTCATCTCATGAACGTGGATCATCAGAGACCTCCAGGGATGATACAACCACTAGAGATTCCCGTGAGGAAGTGGGAGAGCATCTCCATGGACTTCATTACAGGGTTACCTACATCGCAGAGGGGTTACGACTCCATATGGGTCATTATGGATTGGTTGACCAAGGTGGCCCACTTCCTGCAGGTTCGCACGGACTTTAAGACGATGCGTTATGCGCAGCTATTCATAGCGAAGGTTGTTAAGCTGCACGGGGTGCCGATAAATATTGTGTCTGACGGAGACAAAGTTTTTGTGGCCCATTTTTTGCAGAGCTTTCAGGAGGCCATGGGCACAGAGCTACGTTTGAGTACAGCCTATCACCCACAGACCGACGGGTAGATTGAGAGGGTCAATCAGATGTTGGAGGACATGCTCAGGATGTGCATTTGAGACTTTGAGGGAGGATGGGAGATATATCTTCCTTTGGTAGAGTTCGCGTATAACAACTCTTACCAATTCATGATTGGCATGGCACCGTTAGAGGCACTGTACGGGAGACCTTATCGTTCACCCGCCTGTTGGTTAGAGGTGGGGGGCAACGAGTTATTGGGTCCGGAGATTGTCTAGGAGACATCTGCCAAGATAGAGATGATTCGAGGGAGGATTTGATTAGCTCAGGATAGGCAGAAAGGTTATGTTGATGCTTCGCAGAGACACGTGGAGTTAGAGGTTGGGGATCCGGTATTAGTCCGGGTGTCCCCTATGAAAGGGATGATGAGGTTCGGTAAGAAGGGTAAATTAGAACCAAGGTACGTGGGACCCTTCCCTATTATTAAGAGGGTGGGACCGATAGCATATAGACTGGGATTTCCAGAACATTTTTAGCGAATACACGACGTGTTCCATGTGGCATCGCTGAAGAAATATCAAAGGAGCGAGAGGGCCTTCTGGCACATTCCACTCAAGGAAATTGATTTACAGTCAGACATCTCGTATGAGGAGAGACCAATGGCTATTTTGAACTGTAGTGAGCACAAGCTACGATCCAAGGTTGTTCCACTAGTTAGAGTACAGTGGGGTCATCATAACGTTGATGAGTCTACATGGGAGTGCGAGGAGGATATGCGAGAATAATATCCAGAGCTATTCACCATAGGTACGATCTAATTTCAGGGACAAAATTCCTTTGTAGGGGGGAGTATGTAACACCCCGTAATTTTATGCATTTAATAGTTAATTAATTTGGGAAAAATTTAAATTACTAGTGTGTCATAATTTAATGGAATTAATTATGGAATTGTTATATAAATATTAATCCGGAGAATAATTGGTTAATATTTATGGGAAATTAATTTACTAGGTAAATAGTAATATTTAATTACGTATTAAGAGTATTAATGACGTGGGCTTTACTTATCTCAATCGGGAGTCGGTTCCAGGCTAAGTTAAGTGGGAGATAAGAAATTTTATAAACTTATTCGGATGCAAATTCTAAGTGTACGGTTGAGTCTGGAAGAGACAAGATAGTCAGAATATAGTATACGGGGGTAGTAAATTGGTATCGGGATATTTTTAGGCATAGCCGAGCCCATACGGGGGTATTTGGGTCACTTGGGCTTGGCCCATTAGGCTAAAAACAGGATTAAGCCTAATTACTTAATTAAAGGAAAAAGGGGAACGGTATATTACACTATAGAAAACCCAAAGTTGGAGAGTATACCCTAGGGAGCAGTTAAAGGCACTGGGAACCAATTTGGAAGACAAAGGCAAGATCCAAAGGGGATTCAATCATCAACCTTGAGAATCACAACTCCGGATCAGACCCTACGAAACCATAAGGCAAGTGGTTAACATGCTATAGCATTTATTTATATTACAATTCATATTTTTGTGAAGTGGGAACCAAAATTCGTTTTGGGGTAAAGAGGGTACAAAAATGGGGTTTTTGTAAATAAATCTTCTGATTAAAAATTGCTGTAGGGATTCATTATATAATATAATATTGATATGTACTGGTCAAATGTGAAAACCCAGACAAATTATGAACAAATCTGAGATGGTAATTTGGTGTTGAGACATTATTAACGAATAACCCGAGTTTTTCCCTATTCAGAAAATAGGAGATAACGGAAATTAAACGGGGTTTGGGGACTTTATGGGGGTTCCTGATGATGTTCTTGGTGTATTATATTGATGATAGGACCTTGTTTAGAATGTAGAAGAAATTGGACATTTAAGTTTTTCGTCCATGGCAGAAACAAGCCTTCGGAGAAGACGAAGACGTGCTCGATCGATCGATCGATGGCTGGGATCGATTGATCCATGGTCGAGGATTTTTGACAGGTCAGCCAGTTTTATTATATAAGGGAAATTTATTTAAAATTCTTTTCCCACACTTTATTTAGTGAGAAATAAATACAATACATAAATTCATAACAATTTTGAGGGAAAGTAATTGGGATTTGGAGGGAATTTATGGGTGACACGTTGTGGTTAATTTTGGAGAAATATATTCCAAAATATTAAATTTCAGATCAAGTGGGCGAGTCCGGGTATAGTGGTTGAGCGATACCAAAGTAAATAAATTAATTAATATGCAAATTAATTAATAATATGAGTTGGACCATAAACTCAAGTTATGACGTATAGGCTAGTGTTTTAGGTTTAGTACACGGTAAAGCTCAAATTGTTTTAATTTTATATATATATATATATACGGTGTACGATAGTATATATATATATATATGGTGTGTGCATTAAAATCAGTGGCTAGATATTATTATAATATATACTCTAGTGCTATCAGGGGAGGTTGCGCGTAGAGGGTGAATCCCTAGCTTGAGGAGTAGGGTGAGTATATCCCCAGGTCATAGTGTCCATTATATGGGTGAGGGGCATCTCACTTTCAGGGAAGCTATATAACCGCCTCCAATATTTATGTTATTAACTAAGTTAGTGAGCGATCCTGACTTGGGGTAACTAGGTTATATGAATATACCTAGTGGGATAGCACTTTAGAGAATATACATTCGGTGAGTTATTACTCGGGAGGATGGTTGTTATCATTTATTATTTATTATTTCAACATATGTGTGAATGTTGTAATGTGGTTATACGTATATAATGAGATAAATAATTATATACGAGTAATTTAGTACAGACCGTGAATTGTATTATGCGTATAACGGGTGTGAAAGTTATATGAATTTAAAAGGGAAAATGATTAATTAAGTTAATGTTGATAATAACTTAGAAATCATAATTATTGCATACTCGGTTAGAGTATGGTGGTTGCAAGGGGTTATATCGATTATCTAGTTATAGGATAAATAACTAGGGGAATTAATTAAGTCGTTAGTCATGCACATTAGAGTAGGGGCGAGGATGTCCTCATGGGAGTGAGACACTAACTAAAATATGAAGAGCATGCATACATATTTATTACTGCAAGTTAATCATTTGCTAAATATTTCCAAAATGTTTTGGGTTCTTACCCTTGCTATAAATATTTTAAAAGCCTTTTAGGTGTCCAGCCAGAGGGACGCCAGACTTGACTCATTCCAGGGATCTGTTGCTGCAGCATATGTGAATGTTGCGGGAGTTTTATAGGCGCCTCATTATTTTTCATTTCTAGTATAAAAATTTCCTATCAGTTGATCAAGCATGTTTATCACAACTTTATTTAGTATTTATGTCAAACTTGTTGAGATTTATCATTATCTGTCTTTACTTTTGTTGAATTTTTGCCGATGATTTATTCGGTCAAATTATTTAGATGTGAATGGTTGATTTCAAATTATTTTGTTTCCGCATAAGTATTTCTTTAAATTAATAAAAGATAAAACTTGGCACCAGTCTAATTTCTCACTTAGGTGGTTAGTAATTAAAAAGTCGACAGTGATGCTAAGAATGAACCAACTGGAAAACCTATTCTAATTTAATTTAGGACTGATCACCTGGGTTTAATTAGGTGGGATGTCACAATATATTACAATAGCAAAAGAATGAAAATGTGCAATATGGAAACAGTATTCCTAAACATAGGGCTCTACATCAAACGAATGCAATACTGAAAACCTAGTAAGTCTACACAGATCATAAAGAACAATAGAACCGGATGCTCTAATACCAACTATGACACCCCGTCAGCTCTAATACCAATTTATCATGCCTTTATTAAAATTAAATGGGAATCTAGTATGGTTTCATTCTTAGCATCATTGTTGTAATAATTATTCAATTATACCAGTGACCTATTAAGTTCGGTTTCATTTCAACGATTAACATTTACCTCAATTAAATACAACCATCATAAATACACACCAGCTAAAGGAACAACAAAAATGAAAGAGAACAATTATTGATAACGTAAATCGAATAAACCATCGGTGACCACAAATAATACCAATATAAACTTGCAACGGAGAAATAACAGGAAATGTCTGTCTTAAAATAAATGTCCTAACAATCTATGGGAAACATGCCCATATGAAAATTACTAAAATACTAGATCATATCTAAATAAAAGGAACAGAGGCGGCTATAATCAAATCTCGAAGCATTCACATCTACTGCACACAGCGGCATGATGAAAAGACTAACCCTAAGGTCCCTGTCGCTGAGCACCTGGGGTTTTGAAAATATTTGACATAAGATCAAAGCCCAAAACATTTGAAAACTACTTTTAAGTATTTAAATTCTTTAAATGTAAAGGTTCAGTGTATTGATTTCATATTTAACTTTCAGTCGCACTCACATGAGACTTTTCCTCACCTTTCATCTACAGTGTGCACCTACCGCATTTATTTTACTATCCTAATCACGTTACCCATCCTAACTAGGGCCATAACGGCTAACATAGCCAATCCCTCAAATAATCACTATTAGCTAATATACTCTACTTTCACTAGGTATATCTTCATAAATGTTACACGGCTACACACATGATATAATTAAATATTCACACAACTATCTCACACACACACACACACACACACACACATATATATATATATATATATATAGAGAGAGAGAGAGAGAGAGAGGGGGAGAGGTCCCCTCATGTAAAGACTTCTTATGGTGCAGACCCCGATACATAGTATTTTTTTAAAATAGTAAAAAAAATGATTTTTTTTTATGAAACTTCATGGATATGATCTCCAAGGTGAGAAGATCATCTTCATTTTTTTCATTAAAAAATTTAATAAAAAAACTGTTGAGATGAGTTGATATGTAAAAAAAAATGTATAAATATGCATTTTCGACTGTTGAAATGTTGACGATCATCTCACCCACTTTTTGATTGAAAAACTTCATGTATATTATCTCGACAGTGAAAAGATCATATCCATGAAGTTTCATAAAAAAATTCAATCAATACAGTGGTTGGCACAGACCTAACATTTCAATGGTTGAAAATGAATATTTATACCATTTTTTACATATCTACTCATCTCAATAGTTTTTTTATTGAATTTTTTATGAAAAAATTGGAGATAATCTTCTAACCGTGGAAATCATATCCACAAAGTTTCATCAAAAAATTCATTTTTTGACTATTTAATAAAAATGGTATGTACCGGGGTCTGTACCATAAGGAGTCATTGCAGGAGACTTTCTGTATATATACTCACACACACACACACACACACACACACATGTATATATATATATATATATAGAGAGAGAGAGAGAGAGAGGCAGGCTCCTGTGCACACTAAGTTTGCACATTACTTTTTTAAAGTAGTAAAAAATATATTTTTGAGTTGATTTTTTTTGTGTGATATTTAAACATTTCAAGGAACCCATATAAAAAAAATCAGCTCAAAAAAACTTTTTTTGATAGTTTTAAAAAATCGGTCAAACTTTCTATGCTTTTAAGCCCTTTAAAAACTGCGAAAGTTTGACCGATTTTTTAAAAATAGCAAAAAAAGTTTTTTTGAGCTAATTTTTTTTATGTGAGTCCGTTGAAATGTTAAAATATCACATAAAAAAATTGGTATGCGCCAGCACTCAAAAATATTTTTTTTACTACTTTAAGAATTTAATGTGCAAACTTAGTGTGCACAGGAGCCTGCCTCTCTCTCTCTATATATATATATATTTCTCGCTATATACATATGAATAGAATCCCCAGGGTAGGGCCTCGCGGATGCATACCTCATGTGCTATCAGGATCTAGGCATACAACGTACCACAACTGGGACACCGAGTCAAAGTCTCACAACTAAACCTAAAACGTAAACACAAACAATAGAGGTGGTCATAAACATACATCCTGAGATCGCAACTATACCATATCACTCCCAATCGGTCTCCAAATCCATACCTATCCTCACTCATGGAGAGTGGTCATGCAACAGTACTATGACCTGGGGAAACAACCCAATACATGTTGGTAAATGCCAGGGTGGGTTGCCCACTACAAGCAACCTCCTAATAATAGCACTACCGAGTTAGGTATGTATTAAAAAAATAAATAACAATCACATATATATAGGTAAATCCACAATACGTATATATATATATATATATATATATATATATATATATATATATATATATATATATATATATATCACTCACTAAGTACGAAAAAAACCCACAACGTACTAGCCAACCAATCCCAAAGTTCGAACGGACTTCCTAGTTCCAATTAATCATTACAAAGTGTCCACCCAGTTGTTAACTGATTCATCTCACTTGAATCTAATTAATAGTTAGCCTAAAACACGCACTAACCCTCTAATAATGTTCCAAGATAATCCAAACCCATTCCGAAAACTTATGCACCCTTTTGTCTAACGCTTAAGGTTCAAAAATAACGCAAATTAAAAATGGGACAGGCTAGCAAACTGAATCGGCTTGCTTGGCAGTCCAAACCGGTTCGTTCAAGCGAAATAATTCACTCCCCCAGTGAACCGGTTCGGTTTGTTAGGTCGTCCTTCATCTTAAACTACGGGTTTTCACCTTCAAGGTCCATCAATGGAGGTCACAAGCCTCCTAAAATAACCAATTATGATCCCCAAACATATATATTATCATCCCAGGTGCATTGTAAACATGATCTAAACCCGAATCTAGCATTTATTCAACCAAAGATTCTTATTTATTGATTCAATTCACCCATTCTAGGACCAATCAAGTTTTTAACCCATCGTTATAATGCAACCATCAATGTTCATCCCTTTCAATGAATACTTACATATTTAATCACTAAATTCGTCCATATAATCCTCAATCAAATTAATATTATTAAATCACAAATCAATACTCTTAATTGTCTCCATGATGCATTCTCAATTTTAGATTCAACTTTTGTTAACTATTAACATAACTAACATAATATACAAATTTAACGCAAGTAAACACTTGCCTTGATGGATGATTATCTGAAACTCTACTTGTTCTTGTTGATATGATTTCGAAAATGACTTCTCTTTCTTCTCCAAGCCTTCTTCCTCTTTTTTTTCTCTCTTCTCTTCTCTCCCCTCTTTCTATACCTCTTCTCTTTTGTTCTCTCCCTTGATCCCACTAATCATAGGTTAATGGAAGTAGCTATCCACACCACCAACCCACTAATAGTCCCTTAAAACACTAATTTGCGGATTAAGGTTAAGCCATAAGGGTAAAAGGACAACTATTCCCTTATGCGAGCCTGGAAATTCAACTAGTACCCCCGGGTACCTATTTTGGACTATTTCGACCCATTCTAGATCACCAGCGCCCTCAAAAAGGCCATCTAAATTATTGAACTAAAAATGATCAACCATTGCATTAACTGGGCTCAACATGTGCGTACAGTATGCATCGCCTTTAAACCCTTTAAATTCGTCGTTTTCACTCTCTAAACGACATAATATAATATTTTTCAGATCATTATTTACTTATTACACACAAGTAAATAATTTTAATCTTAAGTATTAATCCCAAAACTCACTTATTAATATTTATGGAAACCAATTCAATTTCCCAACTAAATTAATAATTTAATGCATATATGGAATAAAATGCTTTCAAAAGTATAGGGTATGACAGGACGTGTGTTCAATTTCTATCAGCAGGCCTAGTAAACATAGAACCAGTTGATTGAGGGTATGTTTAACCTTTACGGTATCTATTCTCGGTACTTTTGATATGGGAGTGGCGCATTCTTTTGCTAGTTGTAGATTTGCTTCTACGTCGAGTATGGTAGATATAAAGACAGATGTGTTTAGACATGTGGATACCCTAGTAGATAAGGGTGCATCCTTACATCAGGATTGTAGGGATATGGCCATTGATATAGGTCAATTGTGTTTTTCCATTGACTTATTAATGTTGTATGTGTATACGTATAACGCCAATTTGGTTACGAAATGTTTTGAAGTGTATCAATCTTAGATCCACTACAGTGGGAAGGCTATCACAATTTTCATTCCTATGTGGGATATGCTCCGTATCATTATGCCTAGGATCGAAGATACTCTAGCACCCATTTATATTATATTGAGGCAAGTATATCTGAGGAGGTCATTGTATTGTTAGATTCGATTCCGATTGTTCAGTATTTTATGGACGTATTTGAGGTGGTACCGAGATTACCAAGCACCAGAGAGATAGATTTTTATATTAACTTAAATCCAGGCACCCAGTCCATAACGAGAGCACCATATCGTATAGATCCTTTAGAGATACGGGATTTACGAGAGCAGATCCAAAACTTGTTAAGTCAGGACTTCATATAGATGAGCACATCTCTGTGGTGAACTTCTGTGCTGTTTATAAAGAAGAAGTATGGTTCACTCTAGTTGTGTGTGGATTATAGGGAGATGAACAATGTCACACCCTAACCCAAAACCATTCTAATCATTTATTTTTTTAGAATAATTAAATCATAATCTTCAGCCCATTTGAAATATATTCATTTATCAATATTTTCAAGAATAATGTACATAATGAACATAATATTGTTCTTTGTACCATAACATAATTAACATCAGAGTCATAATTAAGCGGACATACAATGCTGTGATTATCAATGACTAACTATTTCAATCATCAAATCAACCCATGATAACTCAATATATACAATGTGTGACTACAGTAAAACCTTTAGTGTGATAATGATAAAATCCCCATATCTAAACCCCAGCTTTTTTTAACGGTGTTGCTCTCAAAATCACCGATCATATGATATCCTAGCTGGCAGCGTGCAAACCTGAAAATGTTAAAATATAAATTGTAAGAATTAAGCTTAGTGAGGTACTCTTTTCTTGCAATGAAATAACAGTTTTATATCAAATCTATGGATATAACATCCCAACAATCCTGCCCTGTTATGTAATGACTGTTTTATGTCAAATCTGTGGATATAACATCCCAACAATCCTTTCTTGCTATGAAATAACAGTTTATATCAAACCTATGGATATAAAATCCAAACAATCCTGCATGTTGGCAATAACAAATCCTAGAACATAAGTTCGAACAAATCCTTGCCATAAGACAAATCACATCATTGGATCTTTGTCCATTCCAATCCTGGATTATAAGACCCAAAAAATCTTGGATCCGAAGATCCAAATAATCCCGGATATTTGAATATCTAAACAAATCCTCAATAATAAATTATTCAAATAAATCATGGATCATATGACCCAAACAATCTTGGATTCGAAGATGCAAACAATCCTGGATATTTGAATATCCAAACAAATCCTAAATACCGAAGTATTCAAATAAATCCTGGATCATATGACCCAAACAATCTTGGATCCAAAGATCCAAATAATCTTGGATATTTGAATATCCAAAAAAATCCTGAATACCGAAGTATTCAAACAAATCCTCTCTTAGATCTATATTCATATTTATATATGAAACAAATCATAAGTACACTCACCTTGGAAATTTAACAGGCTCTCCCTTTTCCTTTATCTGGAACTCGTTCAGCCAATTCTTCTTCTCTTCCTATCATTCTTACAATATTAGTATAATCATAAGAATATTAACAATTCAAATAATAAGTTGAACATAACTCAATTCATAATCATCATAAGATTCTATTCAAATCATTCATCATAAATGAAGTCTCATCTAGATTCAGGTTATGATATCTAACATATTAAAATTATAGATCAAACCTACTTTAATTATTCTTGGTAATCCAATCCTTATCATACTATATTTCCAACTCAAAATATGACACATCATTCCAAGTTTCCTAGAGCAAGATATGCCCATTTTTTCACTACATAGCAAATCCTCTCTATCGGCTCCTCTATCGTTCAGTCATCTTCCAAGAATTTTCATAATTTTTAAGCATCATAACTTTCTACGATATTTTACCCAATTTGAGAAAACATATTGAATAATAAAATGTTACATTGTCATAATTTTCAGAGCTCATTTTTTACGTCAAGTGAAACTCTAAACATGAGGTACGCATACTTATCCTTTCGGGGTAGATTTTACACCTCGACTTCAAACTATCACCTAAGATTCGTTTCTTGGTATTTTTATATATTTTTCGGATATGATATACATATATGAGTCTATGTCAATCTCCAACTAGAATTAGTCAATTTCAGTAAGTATACAAAAAGATATAGAATTTTGAATACACAAGGTTTCTAAACGAAGCAATTTCAAGGGTTCACATGTTCAACTTTTCTTAAACTTGCATCTATCCATACGTACACATCAAGACATGTAAGTTTAGTAAATAAAGGATGATTTCTATCATTTCAATCAACAATACCAGAAATTAAACAAGATTTATGAATAGAATTACCTTAGGGTCTTTTACGTAATTTTCTATGAATTTTCTTCAATCTCTCCTCACCCCTTCTTCCTAAACTTAAAAATCTCTTTCCTTAGGTTAAAACTCTTCCATGGATAAAATATTCTGAAGGATGAGCTTAATTCAAGGGTAATAAGTCGGCATAAGGGCACCCCCTTGCTCCAATCAAAATATAACATGTGGCGCCATATAAGATAAAATATCATTTAATGCTAAATGACTACTTTACCCCCTATTCGTAAAAAAGATGATATCTTCTCACTCGGATATCCGTTTGATGCACCGTTTGTTGTGTTACAAACCTAATTCATATATATACAACTATCTAGTTTATACCTCAAGTCAATTATTATATTATAAGGGTCAAAACTAGTCTCCAACATGAACATTCTTACAGAAAACTTCAAAATTTGGTGTTTGTAACTAATTCGATATTTCATGCTTAATGAAGGTAGGATTAGACTAGCATACTAACACAGCATTATGTATATTAATATAACATTATAAATATCACATAAGGTAAGCATTATTCAAATATAATTAATCATAATTATTTTAGGGTTGTCACAAACAAGGTCGTTTTACGTGTTGCCGTGTGTTGATGATATGCTCTATTAGTTGAGGGGCACATCATTATTTTTCAAGATTGACTTGCACTCGGGTTATCATTAATTTCGGGTTTAGGAGGAGGACATATTGAAGATGGATTTTCTTATGCGTTACGAATCGTATGAGTTTTGGCTTCTACCATTTGGGTTGATCAATGTGCTAGTAGTTTTCATAAACCTAATGAATTAGGTGTTTCATCCATACTTAGATCAGTTTTGCATTATGTTCATTAATGATATCCTAGTGTATTCTCATTCAGGTAAGGATCATGATCAGCATTTGAGGATGGATTTATAGACCCTTAGAGAGAACAAGATATACATTAAATTATTTAAGTGGGAGTTTTGTCTTCTCGCGATGTAGTTTTGGGGACACGTATCTGAGCTCAGGATTTCAGTGGATCCTGGTAAATTATATGATGTTATGGGTTAGAGACAGCCCAAGATACCTAAAGAGGTTGGGAGTTTCTTAGGTTTAGTTAGGTATTATAGGAGGTTCATTCACGAGTTCTCAAAGTCGAGTCACTGACTCACCTCACCCAAAAGGGGGAGCCACTTGTTTGGAGTGATGATTATCCGTGAAAATTTGAGGCACTTAAGGATAATCTCACAACCGTAGCTATCCTCGCTTTACCGTGGGTTATAATATATGGTTTACATTGATGCATCACTTCAGGGATTAGAAGGAGTTCTTATGTAGTAGGAAAGACCCATACCTTACACTTCTCGTAGCTTAAGTCGCATGAGGGTAAGTGCCCAACTCATGATTTGGAGTTAGTGGAAGTAGATTTCTCCCTTCGTATCTTGATGCAGTATCTTCTGGGTGATAGATTCACACTATTTTTTTATCATAAAATTCTTCAGTACTTATTCACATAGAGAAAGTTGAACAATAGACAGAGGAGATGTCTTAAGTTTGTGAAGGACTACCACTTTTCGATCCATTACCATCTGAAAGAAGTGAACGTGGTAGCATAAGATTTCAGTCATAAGAATATAGTTACTTTGGCCACTTTATGGGAAGAGTATGAGGATGACTTACCTGATATTTGGGAAATGCATTTGAGTGCCACTCGTGAGATGGAATTAGAAAAAGCCTTATTGGGTGTTGTGACTACTACCCAGGCTATCATACCGCGGGTGATTCAGGCACAGGATCTGGACATATTTTGTCAGGAGTGGAAGTAAGAGTTCATAGTTAATGCAGTATATTTCTCTTTTATTAGATCATATAGAGGATTACAGTTCAAGGGACAGATAGTAGTTTCATTGAATTCGGAGGTGCGAAAAAAAGTTTCAGCCGAGGCACACAGTTCATGGTGTAGGATGCATCCCAGAGGGGATAAGATTTCCAAATATATGAAGATCATATTAGTGGTCTGGGATGAAAAGGGATGCTGCTGAGTTCATTTCTAGGTATTCCACCTGCCAACTGGTAAATGTGGAGAACTAGATAATGACAAGGGAGTTACAGACATTAAATATTCCTCAGTGGAAGTAGGAGAGAATCTCCGTAGATTTTATCGTGGGTTTATCCAGATCGCAGAGGAATCATGACTCAATTTGGGTCATCGTCGGTAGATTGACAAAGGTGGCTCACTTCATTCTTTCCAACTAATTACACCGCGGAGAAGTGCGCTAGATTATTTTTAGCAAAGATAGTACGACTTCATGGAGTACAACTGGATATCGTGTCCCACAAGGATAGCACTTTCATTTCCTAATTCTGGAGAGGTTTTTAGGACGTGATGGGGGTGCAACTGAATATGAGCACAGCATTTCACCCTCAGTCATACAGTTATACTAAGCAAGTGAATTATATTTTTGAGGACATGATTCAATCTTGTGGGTTAGATCTTAATGGGAGATAGGACACACATTTTCCACTTTTGGAGTTTGCATACAATAATAGTCACCAGCAGACTATTAGGATGGTAGATTAAGAGGAAATGCATGAATGACCATGTATTTCTCTGAGTCATTGGTTAGAGTCAGGACAGCACCATATGTTCAGACCGAACATTATGCAGGACACTTTAGAGAAGGTGGAACTCATCTGAAAATAGGTGAAGACAAAATGAGATCGGTAAAAGAGTTACTCTAACAAGCAAATGCATAAAGTGGAGTTTCAATGGGAAATCAGGTGTTATTGAGAGTTTCGCTGATGAAGGAGGTAGCTAGATTCAAGTCAAATGGGAAGTTATCTCCTCGATACTTAGGTCCATTTACGATTTTGTATAGAGTAGGCCCGGTTACATATTATTTGGCCTTACCCAATCATCTTCAATGGGTATATTATGTCTTCCACGTATTCATGTTGAGGAAATTTTTGAGGGACAAGGATACTTATCAGCCCATCGAATTCGATGAAATTGAGCTACAACCAAACGCTAACAACGAGGAGAAGTCGCGGTGTACTTTTTATCGGAGAGAGCATACTGATCGAAAGTCATTTCGTTAGTTAGAGTCCAGTAGTGATACCATAGTGAGGTTTAGTCTACCTGGGAGAAAGAGGACGACATGTGGGCAAGATATCCACAGTTATTATAGTCATGTGCAAATTTTGAATTTCGAGGATGAAATACCTTATTTAAGGGGGGGAATGTAATCCCTCGTTTTGTATGCACAAAATTTAATTGAGAAATTATATTATCTGCCTCTCATGATATGTGATGTCATTATTTAAATGTTTATATGTTTCATATAAATTATATTTGAAATTAAACTTAAAACATAATAAAACATTAATTAAATATTTTAACGTGAGTACATAATATGAGTGACTATGGAATGATCCAAGATTTGGTATTAAGGGTTTTCTTGTTTAAATTATCCCCTCGGTGTCGGATTCAATCGATTATGAAGTAGTTTCTTGTAATGTCAATTTGTACTAAATTAATAAAGTAATTAATTAAATAACTTTTAGAGCTATATCGACAAAATTATTAACATTTCTAAAATTAAATTAGTAATTTGCTTAGGACATATTTGGGGTTTGTTTGGGGACACATAGTTAGTCCGTTTAAGCTTAAAATTGTGGACTTTATTCTTATTGGGTTAGTATAGAGCTTGGGTAATGTTTTGGGCCATTTGAAGATGCATTTAAACTCTTTAGGTAGAGGCCCATATTTAACCTAAGCCTAATTTCGAGATTAAGGTAATTAGAGGCTCATTTTACTTAACATAATCCTCATTTCACACATTAAAAGAAAACCCTAAGGCTAGAAAGAAGAGACACTAAGAGGAGAGGACGACTTGGGAGGCTTTGACTTTAATTCACCCCACTTTTGGATTAAGGCGAGTTTATAAATTGTTTGATTATTATTCGTCTTTGTGTTATTATATTACTATTCATTGAAATCTAAATATAATTATTTATAATCAAATTTTATTAATTAAATTGTTAATTTCGTAACTAATTTAATTAAGTAATTTAATTTAATAACCATATTAAGCATATAAATTAATTTGAGAAATAATAATCATAATATGGAGTCAGAATTTAGTTACAGCAATTAAATTCAGTTAGACAATCGAAATTATAGAAAAATGCCCTTATTAATTTCTCAAATTGATATGAAATCCGAGGTTTGATGGAAAATTCATAAAATTGAGGTTCTTAGATAGAAATCTGAAATTAAACATCTAAATCTTGTTATTTTGAGTTACAACCTTTAGATATAGAGTTATAAAAATGTTATACCATTTATAGTTATTGGAGATGGGAAATTATTAACTTTATAGGCTCGTAGATGAGTTGGGTTTTGTGTTGGCCACCATTGTTATTATTTGAGGTTTTAGAGATATACGGTTGGGTGAATCGATTCATGCATGGGAAGAATCAATTCGGCTTAAAGGACAAATCAATAGGGACCAGGACCGAATCGATTCGGATCTGGAAGATTGCATAAGTGGGGTTCTTTAGAGTTTGTTTTGGGAACATAGTTAATTACCTCTCAAAACTATTTGGGATAAATAGAATTATTGGGAACCAGTAGGTTAGGTAAGTTAAACCTTGGTTTGGTGACCTTGTGGAATTTCGAACAACCTTATTAGTTTTGTTAGTGCTGATTTGTCAACCGCAACTTAGAAATTATGTTTATAAATTCCAATATATCATTTTATAGTTAATTGGTGTGACTTGTTTGATTACATACCATGTGTGAGTCTCGTGGTATACATAATAGAGGGGATATCCTTTATGGGGCACTTATAAATTCGACCACGTTGGTACCCCAGTGATATAGACGGGCTTTACCTTCGTCATTTTACCCCAGGCACTATATGTTGATAGTACCCATGTTATCTTGTGATGATATAGCGAGAAGGATCCTTTCATATAGCTTGGGTATGGGGCCATATGATCGGTATGAAGCGGTTGTGATTATCCCTTGTTGATGCTTTGGTGTTATAGGTGTGGGACAGCCTATAGATATACATAGTACACGCGAGAGGTACCCGAAGAAATTAGGATAAGCCTTCGTTATGTGTGAGCTTGAGCGTAGACCATTTATTTATGTACGTGATCGTCTTTGTTTACTTGTTCATATAGATTTAGTGTAGCATTATTATTAAGACGTTAGTTATATTCAAATGTGTAGAATAATACTTAATCATGGGTTCACTTGGGCTTCGGTTTTAAACACATGTGATATTTAGGGTTATCTGGGTTGGGTTAAACTAAAAATACATTAAAATAAGAAAGGAAGATGCAAAGTTATATGGTAACCCTAATTCACTTATAATCTTATTCTTCGTAAACTTTCTTTTAATCTTTTTATTGACTTTACTTTTCAGGACCTAGACCGTCAGCCCTGATCTATCATTTTCATCTTCATCTGCTGCTACTTACTTAGGATATAGGTGTCGTGTTTGCGTGCCCACTCTCTTTATTTCCTGTTGAGTTGAGTGGTTTGGTTTTTGAAACAGTTTTAGTTTAGGTGTTAGACTTTATTTTGGCAGCTATGGTATTAAAGATGGCTAGAGATTTCATTTATAGTTTAGTCACTTATTCTATGTACTTTATTTTTATTGTGAGTTTTATATATATATATATATATATATATATATATATATATATATATATATATATATATATATATATATATATATATATTTCATAGTTCACGCATAGGGTATATCATACACGAATATACGCATCCCCATCCAAAACCCCAAAACAGAATTACAATAATAATAATAGATTGAATACACTCGAACCTAAATAAAATTCCATCGTTTATCCTTTTAGTTTAATCTATTATAAACTATAAATATACATAAATAAATATATAATCTGTCTCAGTATATATATATATATATATATATATATATATATATATATATATATATATATAAACACCCAACTCTTCATCCCAAACGAACACAACATGAAACCCAACCAAAAATGACCAACCTAAAATTTCAGTCATTCGCAGTCTTGGAAAAATATTCAAAATATATTCATAAAATTTCAAAAATTATGAAACTATCGCCCACAAGTTCACAATTCAAAAAGCTACAACCTACATGGGTCAAAGATCAGACTGTTTGAGTAGACTAAGCCTTCCCAATAACTCCTTTATGACGGCACCAAAAAATTTCAAATTCATCCTAGGGTTTCTACAACCACTAAAACCTAATATTTCATGCATTTAACCATGGATTAATGCATATAAAAATTCCCCTACAAGATGTAACATGATTTTAACATAATTAAGGGTTCCATTACAAATTTTGATATTCAAACCCTAGTTTCATCTTCTTCATGCGATTGGACCAAAATAACATGTGATTAACGTTAATTCCAACTTTAAACATGTGATTATGCATTAATCCATCATTCAAACAATATATTGAATCATGTTTACAATATACGATGATTCAAATAATATAAATTAATAGTTTCTCATAATATAATTCATTAAACCTTAACTTAATCATGTCTTTTTAACTTGAAGATGGATGCAATCGATCAGTCAAGTCAGATATACATTAAATATGTTTAGAAATTAGATTATGCAATTCAAAATCAAATTTCTAAACCCTAGTAACATGCTCATACATAATTATTTCATATGCAGGGATGAAACCATAACTAGATTACACTAATACGATAAGTAATACAGTATTTATTGCCTCAAACGAAGTTATTTCTTGATTAGTTCCTCTTGAATGTTCTTCATATTCTTCCAAAACTTGACTCTTGATGCAAAGTTTTAATTATGATGTTTAGTGAGAGTTACCAACCTATTTAAACTTTAAATCCGCATGTTTACTATGGGCCCACTTTTGGACTCCCAAGTAAGCTCAAAATACTAATCGGATACTCTTAAAATTTGGCTCAAAGGCATACCTACCCCCAAAACCCAATTTGCAACCTTAAAAATACAATTATGGGCCACTTACAACCCTAGAATCCCATCCAAACATACCAAATAGAAATATCAAATTAACTACAATTGAGTTATTTTAATATACGATTCGATTAAAAAATTATTTAAAATTTTATTTTAAATTTTGGTTAATAATCCAAACTATTTAAACCCAATAAATAACCGGTGAATTCACTCGAGGAAATATTAAATGTCAATTAAATAATCATTTCAATAATTTCCAAAAATACTCAGGATTACAGAAAATTCAGAATCTATAACTTCGTTGTTACCTAATCATGTTAGTAAAAGTATTTATAGTAAATCAGACTCTAAGCAGGGTTAAAATACTTTATAAAGGTGTTGTCAACTAATTAAATTGAACATTTAATTGTTGCATTGCATTAGATACTAAATGCATGGATTTTTTAATCCAAACTATTAAATATAATGTAAATTTATAATATCATTATTTTTCCCTATGTTTCGTCATATACTAGTGATTGGATCATTTATTAACTATTTTGTACTCAATTTGTAATAGTTATTAAGTTTAGAAACTTTTCAATAAAAAAATCTCCAAATGGGAAAATTTACTCGGATTAAAGAAAAGAAAAAAGAAATAAATGTAAGAGGCCCTAAGACAAATATTATAAAAGCGATAACTCAAATCTCAGCTAGGCTGGCTCTTAAGACCTCTATCATTGTTTGCACGGCTCAGAGCTAAGCAAATCATATAAACCTATAACCTCGCAATGCAAGTAGACTAAGAATTTTTGCTAGGGGATATGTTTTTAAAGGCCTATTTAAGAGAGATTTTTTTTCTACCAAGTTTCTTTTTTCTGAAAATATGAGAGACAATATATTATCATTTTTTATAGAAGGGGCCTGCATTTGAGACAACTGTTCGTTTTACAGCCTTATCTAACTTCCACATGCAGTTGTTCTCTTCACTATAATGGTTAGATGGATATCCTGTTAAGTGGATGGTAAGGAAATATTTTCACCCCAACTCTCTTAGTCGATTGGCCTAGAACCCAATCGTAGATCAGAGGTTACAAAACCCATCCACTTGACCGTAATAGATGCTTGAGTAATCAGATTATCGCCACAAAAAATATGGCATAACACAATTGACGTGTTTCATTGACTCGTGTTTGGATATTACAATGGAGTTTATACACAAGTCAATTTAGGCATGGCACGTAAATTGTGTCACACTTTTGTATTTCATTAACGTGTCGCCTTAACATTTTTCGACATGCTTTTATTTGTACCTTGTGTATTTTATAGGCAATAATATTTCCACATTTATTAAAACAGTTTCTAAACAATGCCCCTCTTTCGTTGTCAAACTATCCAATTGTCAAAAAAAAAACATTTAACAACTTATCTAATTACCACCATCAACATCCATATCAACCAAAATGAAGTTACATGAGACTGTGTATACAATACTCCATACATATATACTCAGACAACATCATAGGAAGATCAAACAAGGGAGGTAGTACTTCGAAATACTAATCAATTAGGTAGTTTAGAAAACGAATAGAGAAAGGGTTTAAGTGGTGAATTTTTGGTCGGTGGCCATGGCTTAAAGAGGTGTTCATAGTTTAATCCAAAGGGTTAACTTATTATTCATTGACAATTAGGGGTGGTAAACGGACGGATACGGATCGGATACCATGTTTTCCATATCCATATCCGCTATCTGAATGTACTATCTATATCCGTATCCGTATCCGCCCGGATAGTTAAAACAACTATCCATATACGTATCCGTTCGGATACCTCGGATTCGGATAATATCCGTATCCGTTTACATTATTTAGCCATCGTAAAAAATAACTATTAAAATATCCAATCCAATCCAAATAAATATATAACAAAATTACTGTCTCCTAACATTAACAATTATGGATTCCATAATAATAGTATCAATCCATAATGATAATATGGTTAAAGCCATCCATATAAGCTTAAAGAAATTCAAAGAAAGATAACATTCGCATTCCATGACATTAGAAATAAATATGCACCTTTTAGATTAAATCAAATTTATTGAGAATGATAACCTCATGGACCTTTTGTTTTCAAAAATACTGATATTTTTATTTTAATAAGTATATATTTTTATTTTGTATATAATATACCTGTTGTTAACTTCAGTTCTCATCACAATCAAAACCATCTCTTTACTTTTATGTTTCTCTTTTACATTCTATTATGTTTCTCTCTTATATTCTTTTCTGTTTCTCTCTTACAATTATTTATAATTAAGGAAACTAATGAACAACCACATGAGGGTTTCTTTTCTCTTGTTTTGTACAAAAGAGAAATGAAATGAAGTTAGTATTTTTTTGTTTTGAGTGGAGTATATGTTCTTAAGTGTGTGTATGCTGTGTGTGATAGGGTGTATTGTAACTTTAATATAACTCCATGATAATATACCCAATAAAATAATACATGACATTTTATAACATACCCAATAAAATAATAACTTTAGGGATTTTTTGTTTTGAGCGGAGTATATGTTTATTTTGTTTTAGGTAATAAACGATTAAGTTTTTTTTAATATTATTTTATTAGTAATACTAATACTAATATTATTAGTAATATTTTAAACATATGTTTGACGGATACGGATATCCGGTAAAACGGATATCCAATAAAATGGATACTCCGCATCGGATACGGATTATCCGTGTCGGATACTAGTACTATCCGTATCCGTATCCGTTTTCTCGGATATTTTTATAGAGTATCCATATTCGTATCCATTTCCATATTTTCGGATAAATATCCGCAAATTCGGATTCGGATATCGGACGGATGCGGATTTTCGAATATCCGTTTACAGCCCTATTGACAATGATTACTCCATAATTTAATCGTCCAATAGTAGAATACCACAGAGCATTTAAGGTGTAACAAGGGTTGGCAATTAAAATGAAGGTTAACTCATGTATGGAAATGTTACACAGGAAATAAACAGTTAAGATGCATAACAATTGACAAATCTGTTGAAACTTTTGTTTGTATAAAGTTTGAAAAATAAAGAAAACCTTTTTTGTCTTTGAGAGAGCAAGGAGTAAAAACAAGGATGTCCGAATTTGTTGAGATAGTCGCACATCGGTAGAATGGTTCAAAATAGTGTACTTCATTTACACCCGTTTTGGGACTATTGACCAAGCTTTTTAAGACATTAGACTTTTATGTGTGTTGGGTGGAGGAACTTATTGAGCAATATTCCACATTTAGACCAAAAACAATTATTTTGTAATAATAAATTATGAACGTAAATTTTTAAGAAAAAAATTATTTGTTTGACTGTCGAAAGTGGAAAATTTTCAAAACACTTTCCTTGGTTCTCCTTATTTCCCTTCGCCACTGGTCCTTCAAGTGATTTCTTTAAATCAAGGCTTTAAGCCATTATTTTGGAGAGAGAAATAGGTAGTGTTGGCTTTAAAACAAAACACATAAAAAGTCTCTCTCTCTCTCTCTCTCTCTCTCTCTCTCTCTAAGCCAAAAATATTTCTCTGCAAAAAAAATTCCAAACAGAAAAAGATTAGTCTGTTCCACTCATCTAAAATTGTGATATTCAGCAATGAATATTAAACGGGTGTTAATATACCATATAACTATAGTACATAGCTGTATGAAAAAGAGTTGATTCTTAGCTTGTTTTATCCAGGAGACAACGTGACTGTATATTACATGCATAAAGAGGATAGAGCCGTGAAACGTCTTAAAGAGAGTAGCCTAGTCCGCGACTCAATTCAAGAATCATCTACTACAGATTTATAAACAATTGAGCTAATAATGTTTACTTTTATTGTGCGGTATATATTTGAATTTAATATCATACGGTTCATGTTTGTGATAATCGTATGATGTAACAATTTAATTTCAAGTTGTTGAGTAAATTAAATTATAATTTTATTTTTTGATTTCTCCGTAAAACTCTCTCATGTGATTTTTAATCACGATATCTAAATTATCCCAATAGAATCAAGGATGCATGAATGGATTATTAATCCATGTTGAGGCATCTATTTATAGAAAGGAAACGAATGACGAACTAGAGGACGAAAATATCTCACAACACATAATACTAATAAATTACTTTTAAATTTTCTTTTCATTTTAGCTAAAATAGGATAAGGAGTGGTGAGAGTTATTATAATCAAGAATCAAAGGTAGGTATTAATTACAATTCTAGTTTTAATTTATTTTACCCTCCTCACACTTAATTTTCACACAATTTAGTTTTCCTCTACAATTTATATTTCATCAAAAAAATTCTCACTTTCATTTCTCTAACTTAACTAATTTTAGTCAGATTTAGTCTTAACACTTGCAATCATCGTCTTCAAATAAATTGTGGAACGGTTCCTAGAAAAAAAGTAACCAAACAAAGCAAAAAAATTTATTGAGCTTTCAATTTAAATCATAAATTTTGACAGTGGTTGATTCCTTATCTAGCACGCTCAAAAATTTAATTTTTTAACCGTGAGAAAGATGTGTGTAAACAACCTACACAAAATCTAGAGGGAGTGAATAGGTTTGATAGATTCATATGGTCAATTTTTTTAATTTCACAAAATTTCTTCAAATGTTAAATCTTTTAACATCAATTTTGTCAAAAGACTTTTCAGTTGTCTTGTTAAAATCACTTAATAATGAATCAAGTGGATCTAGATATGAAAATAAAATCTAACACTCTTAAATCAATTTTATCCAAAATTACTTGACTCAAATTCAATTAAGGTGAAGTGTGTGATCGAATGTATTCATAAGCATAAGAATCCATCACAAACAAACAAAAGACAAATTTACGAGGAAAAATCCCCACATATGGCTAAAAAACTTCAACACACTATAATTCTAATACCTACTTAAAAAGAAATTTAGCAAAAGACAATAAGGTACCTCTCACACAATCTATATCTTGTAGTTACCTATGAACCTTCCAACTCTTTCCCATAGTCAATGAGAATCCACAGCAAGCTCCATACCACGAATGAAGAAGTCTCTTCCTTAAAAGTCGCGCCATACTCCAGATTCGTCAATAACTTAGAATGCCTAGATCATGGAGTGATTGACCATGATGAATCAGATGTGGCTTGATAAATATATCAAATGCTAGTGAATATCTAACCTAAACACTTAAAAATCTCCCCCAAAACATAGGGATCAAAGATTAGATCTAGGTTTTTGAAAAAATTTGAGAAACAAGTGATAATGAGTATAGGGGGGAGCATAAAAGATCTCAACTTTAAACTATAGCTCAAAGATGTATTTACCTTGTATAAAACTCAAATCAAAAAAAATGGGAGGCATAAATGTCTATTTATTACAAATTTTAAAACCTAACGACGCAACTCGCATGGTGCATATTTTTCAGTGTGCACGATTCGACACAGTGTGGAATCTAGGCCATGGTCATGAGCGCAGGCACAAAGTGGTATCGTGTGAACACCACCATGATCACTGGCTCACAAGTAAGCAGTATGAATGGTTAAGGCACTATTTTTCAAAAATGCCTTAACAAAGTTCAAAAATAAAACCAACTCCCAAAAATAGTTTTCTAAAAAACTCGGAGATACATTTAAACACTTGGTCCATCGAAATTAAAAAATCCTCACGCATTTAGTAAACCTTGTGTGCATGTGTGTGATTAGCCAAAGACAATTAACATAGTCTACCAAAAGGATATAGTCTTCATTTTTTTGTGAATGAATGGCAACGGAAGTCTTCAAAGAGTGGTATGCAAGGTCTTCACTCTTCAAAGGTTAAATATAGACATAAGATCGCGCCTCACTCAAAATGGATCAAATTTATGTGACTTAAAAGGCTTAATTTTTTAATATGTGAGATAGCCAATACAAACTATATATAAATGTATTAAGTTTTTAATATCCCCCTTTGGTTATTCCGTGATAAAACTACCAAAACTCAAAACTTGATTAGCGTTACAAGACTCACACCTCACTATCCAAAACTCAAAACTTGATTAGCCTTACTATCCATATTATGAGAATAAAAAGACATATGACACAACATAAATCGAGTTTGAAGGAATGGGCTATCGTCAAAAATCCTAAAAGCTATGCCTGAAATCACTTGAAGCAACAAAAAGCATCACACGGGCAATAGCATACACAAAGAGAAACTCCCCCGCCTGGAAATCCTCCAAAAAAATATCAATGATGTAGAGATGAGATAAAGCATGTAAACATGTGAAGTATAGAAACATCATCTAATATCAAATGATCATGAACAAATATAACGTACACAATAAACTCCCACTAAAGATCATATATAAAGCATAACAATCAAGGATTAAGAAGACAACAATCAAATAGATATATGAAATCATATCCCAAAAAATTAAGCATATACAACTAACCAAAATCATTAAAGAAACATGAATGATATGTGAGCACATAAATGCATCTCCCCTCACCCCCTTTCCCCCCAAAAAAATATGAAATATGCATGAAATAAGCATCAGGATCATCTCTCCCTGTTGTCACGGAATAAGACAAAGAAAAATATATAGCACATTAGCACAAGAAAGATATCTAAAGATCGGTTAACTAGTGTAGCAGGAGAAATAGGAATGAAAACCAATAATGTATTAGAATAGGAAAAGCGAGGATCTAAAATCAAAATTTTGAAAAGAAGGAAACTGTGCATATGCACACATTTTTGTGTCATGTGAACGAATTGCGTACACACAAATTCCAATTGGTCGTGTGCAAGAAATCGTCCAGAAGCAAACCAATGGATAAAAACCTCCACAAACGTGTGAACAGACAGCTTTTGAAGTCGTACGAACGGCAAGCCCAAAAAATTCCTCCAAAATAAAAACTGACTTCCTCAAACACAACACTGATGGAAAAAATTTTGTTTCAAACCTTAATACTCCTTTAAATGAATTACTCCCCCTTAATCTTAAAATTATTTCAACACATCTCATAGATTCAACTAAGCAACTCATGCACCCAATCAAAATACACAAAGACTGACAATCAAATAAAGGTCGCAAAGAACAAACAATTTAGACATATCAAAAAAAACCACATACAGTAGAATGCACAACCACTTTAGATATATCAAATCAATATTGTTACAAATGTTAAGAAACTTAAAGCATTTTCAATTCACATTTAAAACATAACTAAAGTAAAATAAGAATCATTGGCATGTACGTGCATAGAGATGGAATACACATCATTAATTATCAAATTCCATTACTTGACACATTTAAATAAAATTTTATGAGAAAATTCAGCACGATCACGAGTCTAATCTTTATGTACAAGTCCATCTACAAAACTCCCTCGATAAGTGTTGAATTTGAAATTTTTTTAATGCCAAAGTAAAATAGAGATTTTATTTTTAAATGCTAAAGCCATGTGTTGTTTCTAATGAATTGTAAGATCTTGGCTTGTGGTTCTTTCCAACACATTGTCTTTTGTCATTGATTTTCTTTTCATGCACCTAGTTTACACCTACCCAAAGATACTTAAATTCAAATTGATCATTATCACTATAATGGTATCCTTTATCAATACTTCAAAGTGTTCCATATTCAACTCATATATATAAAAATATCACATTTCAGACAAATAGTCTAGGGAGCACCTTTTTAAACTCATGCAAGATTAATTTTTAATTAAATTTTTAAATGCTTGTAGAAATAATAATTTAACATACCAATTATGAATTCATGTAATGTTAAGTGAAATCAGCATTCAAGTCATCAAATACAAACTACAGTCAATGTTTACATGATATGATTGAAAAACTTAAATTGAGTAAACACATTCAATAATTTCAATCATTAACAAATCTTATAAGCATTAAACTTCATGTTATGAATCCCATAAATTAATCAACTTATTTATATGAGATTTGACTATAAACTACCAAAAATACAAAATATTTCTGTGTTTTTCAAAAATAAGCATAATTTGTACAAAAAGAAAATAAAATAAAATGTGCATATAACAAAATCTATAAGCACCTTTCACTCTTATAATTAAACGGATTACTCAATTGTAACCAACCCCAAATAACCCCTAAGGTATCGAAACCAAGTGATGTCTAAAGGCTAAGTAAAGATGTATGTGAATTGGTTTTTCGTAGGAACATCGCTTAGTAAAATAACATTTTGCTCAACTAAGTCCCTAATGAAATGATGTCGCAATTCATTGTGTTTGGTTAATAAGTGTTTCATGAGGTTTTTTAAAATCTCAATAGCACTCATATTGTCATAATAGAGTGTCTTCGTACTTTGATTCAACCTGTAATTTTGTTACATTTGCCTCATCCATAAGACTTGGGTACAATAACTTCCCGACGTGATCCATTCATCTTCAGCTATGGAGAAGGAGATATAAATTTTCTTTTTTAAAACCACAAGACCATGGATGTCCTGAAGAAAAAACATCCACCCAAGGTACTCTTTCGATCAATGGCGTCCCCCGCCCAATCAGAATACAAGTAAGCGTATAATGAATCATTAGTATCAAAAGAATGCCATAATCCAATGTTTTGTGTTCTACTCACATACCTAATTACACTATTTACGGCTTGTAGATGTGATTCTTTTGGTTTTTCTTAGTAACAAGCACACACGCCTACACTATACAAAATGTTGGTTCTACTCGTGATCAAATATAATAAACTTCGAATCATGCTCCTATAGAGCTTTTCCTCCACATCCTTTCCCCTTTCATCCTTATTAAACTTGGAATAAATTTCCCTTAGAGTGTTCGCTTGTTTTCACCATTCCATACCAAACTTCTTCACTTATTCCTTGGCGTGTTTTTTGAGATATGAAAATTCCATTATTCATTTGTTTTACTTGAAATCCAAGAAAGAAATTTAATTTACAAACCATACTCATTAGAAATTCATTATTCATCTCTTTCGAGAAGCTTACCACATATTTTTCTATTATTGAGCCAAAGACGATGTCATATACATAGACTTGAGCTATAAGGATGTGATCCTTATCCCTTCTCACAAAGAGTGTCCTATCGACTCCATCACGCTCAAAACCACTATTTAACAAGTGTGCCTTCAATCTCTTATACCAAGATCAAGTAGCTTGTCTAAGATCATATAACCCCTTATGAAGCCTAAAAACATGATTTGGTAATTTCAGGTCTTCAAAATCCTTTGGTTCTCCATATACATTTATTCAATCAAAATAAAATTTAGAAAATCACTTTTGACATCCGTTTAAAAAGGTTTGAATTTCAATAATCATGCAATGGAAAGTAAATTTATTACACTCTCTAATCTTGCCACCAGTGTAAATGTTTGATCAGAATCAATGCCTTCGATTTGAGAATAAGCTTGGTTTATAAGACGTGCCATGTTTCTCACGATTATCAAATGCTCCTTTAACTTTTTACTATACACCCATGTTGTACCGGTGATGTTAAAATTGTTAGGATGTGGTACCAACTCCTAAAATTTTGATCTCTCAATTTGATTTTGTTTCTCTTGCATTTCCCCTATTTAATCTCATAAAACAAAGACTCTTTTGATTTATTAGTTCAATTTTTGATGTGAAACAATGAAAGTTGAGTTCATTTAAAAGTTAATTTCATGTCTTAACTCCACTCTCAAGATTTCCAATTATTTGAATGGAGTGTGTTCACGTTGAACCCAAGACGGTCTCTCACCTTTTTCACCATGAGACACATTTTGGGAAGAATTTCCTTCATTTCCTCTCTTAGGAGCACTGGACTCTACTACACCAATATGCCTATCCTCAACCACCTTAGGATCTAAAACTTCACCTTCAACCTCATCATAAAGTGTCATAACATTTGACATATTATCATCAATCACCACATTAAACATTTCCATACCCTTCTTACTTTTCAAATTATAGACTCTCTAGGCTCGGTAAATTTTTGAATAACCAAGAAAAATTCCATCCTCACTTCTTGAGTCAAATTTGGTTGAGTACTCGCAATCTCTCAAGATATATCACTTTCTACCAAAAAAAGTATTTGATAGAAGGCTTTTTACCTTTCCAAAGCTCATATTATGTCTTTTTGTGAAAGGTCTCAAAAACATCATATTCTATGTGTGGCAAGACATTTGCATTGCCTTGGCCCAAATCTCGTAGGTAAGTTCTTGCCCTCAAGCATACATCTTGCCATTTCTTGCAAGGTTCAATGATCAAGAACTAATGAACTATTACAACTTCATCACAATAATTTTCCACTCTCTAGTCTTTAAACTCAGACCCATGATCACTTCTCATCCTCACAATAGGTAACAATTTCTCATTTTATATCTTCTAGCACATCGATATGATTATCTCAAAGGACTCACTCTTCTCTCTCATCAAACCAAA
The DNA here is from genome assembly GCA_949130495.1 of Sambucus nigra. NCBI lineage: Eukaryota > Viridiplantae > Streptophyta > Magnoliopsida > Dipsacales > Adoxaceae > Sambucus > Sambucus nigra. The sequence goes on from OX422214.1 coordinate 221,473,320, forward strand.
AAAAAAATCTAGAATAATCATCTACTATCACAAAATAATACCTTTTTTCCACCAATACTCTCGATTTAGAGGGACCCATCAAATCAATGTGAACTAGCTCTAGAGGCCTAGAGGTATTTATCTTATTTAACTTTTTATGGGAATTCTTGGTCAGTTTCCCCTTTTGACAAGTTTCAGAAATCTTGTTCTTTGATTTTCCTAGCCTAGGAAAACCTCCCACTTTCTCTTTCTTCGACAAACTCTCCATATCCATAAAATTGATGTGCCCTAGTCATCGATACCATAATTCAATCGATTCAGCTTTCGCGCTTTAACATACCACATTAGTTTCATTCACCAACGCATGCATTTTTTTCTCGATCTAACACCTCTCATCAAATAACCATTTTCATAATTCCTAACTAAACACTATTCTTTAGAAAAACTCACATGATGTCCATCCTCACACAATTGACTATAATAATTAAATTAGTGGCAAGTCCCTCCATATATAAGACATTATGAAGTGTCGTGCTCTTGATCACCTTCATCGTTCCTCTATCACTCACATATGACTTTTTTTTTTACCAAATGTAACCATTCCACCATCACAGTCATTAAAGGTAGTAAAGAAAGATTTCGCTCCCATCGTATGCTTAGAGCGTCCGCAGTCGAAATACTAATTCAAAGAGTTTGAAGCTTTAAATGCCACAATGACGACATTAAAATTGTGACTTTTTCTTCTCACTATTTTGGTTTCACTTGAGCACACTTCTTTAGATCATTTACCTCTTTTTGAAGTCTTTTCAATTCACTTTCAATCTTATCATTTTTTCCTTGAAAAGAATTTCCTATTGAGTATTTAGAATATGAAAATCGATCATCCATTTAAAGTTTAAAGAAAGAATTTCTTAAGTGTCCTCTCATAAAGCAATAGGAGCACTTGTATGTTTGAAATAGTTTTGAAGAAAACTTCATATTCCTTCTTGCAAATGTTGTTCTCTTAGGTTTTGAAAAAACAATTCATGAGAAATTTGTTTTTCAGAAAACTTTTTTTTTCATTCGTTGCTTTTGAGGTCTTGAAACAAATTTAGGTTGAATGACTTTTCGATTCATCAAAATTTTATTAACCTTAAGATTTGTGCTCTTGGCATGCAAAAATTTCTCCCAAGTTTTTTTCCTTTTGAAATAAATTTATCATTATTAACTTAAGTATAACCATTTTGAGTGTCATCTTTATTTTCATGCACAAATGTCATTATATAGTTAGTAAGAGGATCAAAATAATGAAAACTAATGCCTTTAATACCATTTGGAATCATAGACTTTCGAAAAGCATTTATTCATCTTTTCGGATATATCCTCTAAAGAAAGTTTCACTTTAAGAGCATTAGCTAATTCATTCTTAGGAGAAATAACTTTTTTTTATACTTTCTTTCTTTGAGTTTAAACATTTTGCGTTCCTTTTTAAGCTCGCATTTCGTTTCAAGGAAATCACCTTTTTCTTTTTCCAAAGATAAATTCATGTTTCAACTAAAGCTTTAGTTTCAAAATCATTTCATTGTTTTATTTTATTAAGACATTATCCCCTTCAAAGACTTTTATCTTGTTTCTCATTTTGATGTTCGATTTTTTCAATTTGAGTGATTCTTGAAACAACTTGTTATACACATGATTGAGTTCACTCACCTCTTCATCATCACTCTCATCATTCTCATTCTGATCAATCTAAAAATAAGACTAACTACAAGGAAGTGAAGTATTCTTATCTAAACAAAAATGGAATGATGAATGCAAATTATCAGTATGCTTATCAAAAGCACACATGTCTGCAATATCCATGAAAACTCACAAACAATCAAATATACGCATAAAATAAGGATCAAATTCAAGTTGTAAAGCTTAATGAGCAACTTAACTATGATACCAATTGAGAAAAATGTGTTTGAACAACCTACACCAAACCTGGAGAGGGGGTGAATAGGTTTGATAGATTCATGTGGTGATTTTTTTAATTATATAAAAAAAAATCATTTTCAAATCTTTTAACATCAATTTTGTCAAAACACTTTTCAATTATCTCGTTGAACTCATACAACGGTAAATCAAGTAGATCTGCATATGAAACACAATCTAACACCTTTAAATAAATTTTATCCAAATTACTTGGCTCAAATTCAATTAAGGTGAAGTGTTATCAAATGCGTTTACAAGCATAAGAATCAATCACAAACACACAGAAGATAGATTTAAGAGGAAAACCCCCACCTAGGGCTAAAAACCTCGACGCACTCCAATTCTCATTTCTAGTTAAAAAGCAATTTAATAAAAGATACGAAGGTACCTCTCAAACAATCTTTATCATGTAGTTACCCATGAACCTTTCAATTGTCCCTTGTAGTCAATGAGAATCCACAGCAAGCTCCATGCCATAAATAAAGAATCCCATTATCTTCCTTGAAAATCACGCGACACTCCAAAGTCTTCAATAACTTGGAATGCCTCAAATTTTAGATCATGGAGTGGTTGATAATGATGAATCCGGTGTAGATTGGTGAATATATCAAAGGATAGTAAGGATGATCTAAACACTCAAAAATCTCTCACAAAACATTAGATCTAGGTTTTTGAAAGTTTATGGGGAATAAGCGCAAATGAGTTTAGGAGGGAAGCAAAAGAGCTCCCAACATTCAAAAATCATTCACATATATTTTTCACTTGTATAAATCTTTAATCTATAAAAATTTTAGGGAAAATGGCCTATTTATAAAAAAAAATCAAAATTTGACGACTTCATGTGCGTGGTGCACATTTTTATGTGTGCACGATTCTATGCAGTGTGGAATCTAGGTCATGATCATTCGCACAGGCACAAAGTGATGTTGTGAAATTGCCACAGTGCACACTGGCTCATAAGTTAGGTGTGAGAACAGTTAAGGCACCATTATTCAACCTTAACAAAGTTCAAAAACAAAACCAACTCCCAAAAACAGTTTGCCAAAAAAATCTAAGATATATTTAAACACATGTTCCATCAAAAATTAAAAAATAAAAATCCTCACACATTTAGAAAAACTTGTGTGCAAGTGTGTAATTAGCCAAAGACAATTCACAAAGTCTACCAGAAAGATATAGACTTCAATTTGATGTGAATGAACGGCTACAAAAGTCATCAGTGATTGGTATGCGAGGTCTTCAATCTTCAGGGTTCAATCTAGACACAAGATCGTGCCTCACGAAATGGATCAAGTCTATATGAATTGAAAGACTTAAATGTTTTGATAGGGGATATAGCCAATATAAACTATATATAAATGTATTATTTTTCCAATCCGTCATTAAGTAATTATCCTAAACATATTTTATGGCATCACATACGATACTATTTTTTAGGTTCGAGTAAAAATGACGAGTAACGACGAAAAGTAAGAAAGGTGGAAAATTTTCTCAAAAATAATAATCTTGAAAACTAGTTAAACCTTGAGGAGAATGGTAAGATCAACCCATATATGTTGAATGTGGACTCCATACTTCATAAAATACCGTAGCGGGGAACATCAAACAAACTAAACAAAATCAACAAGGCTAAAAATGAGAACTGGTGAGAGAACAAGGACACCACCCCATAGTTCAAATAACACTAAGTTTGTAGATCTGAATTGTAAATCAACTCACCACAATATTGATCATTTGGTAAATCTTATTCAAAACATGAACACAATGACATGCATGATCACTAGGAGAATTGGTAGACTCGGTTAGTGCACCACTATATGGTTCAACGTTCGGTGAGAGAATGGAAAATTGTTCCAAGACAATATGACCATCAAATGTAAATTATAACATGGTTCCAGGGCAAGGTGCACCAGAAAAGTTACATGCATATGCATTCCCCTTAATTGGGATTCAGTATAATAAACTACTCATAAACTAGTAGGAATGAGGTTTACGACAAAACTATATCGTTCGAGGAGACGAGGATGAGGTTGTATGTTAAGTCTCAACCAGTGCTTGCCCCAAATAATATAGGAAATTTAACACCCATTAGGAGAGTAAACAACAAATGTCTTTATTAATTTAAAGTTAGGGGGTTGGATAGTGTGGGTAAGAATAACATAAACAAACATTGAGAATTAAATTGTGCTCTTCGAAATAATAGAATACCACAAGTGACTCAAATGGTTCTTTCCATAAGGTGTGGCATGATGAAGTGTTAGTTTAGATCCAAGATATGTCGAGCCCAACGTCTTAGGGATCCCAATTCTTATTTATAGCAAACCATATCTCAAATGTATAGACAATACTTTTTTTCCTAAACGATTTAAATTTCCAATCTTCATGACGTTCTCCGGGGTAGGAGTCATACCACTATCAAACATATCACTATATTCACAAGATAATGTAATGATATAAGCACGAAAGAATTTTTAAGAATAAGGTTATTTACAAATTCACCAACTAGTTCACTTAGTTTTACAAGAGAATCATTTCACAAATTGGGCAAAATGGAGATGTTGTTCCATGCACAATTTTTCCAAACAAATCTAAAAGGCTTGATTGTTTATCAACCAAGATTAAGACAATGAAGTGATGAAAAGGATTCTTAATTCATTAGTTGGTTCAAATGATCACATGGTAAATGTAAAATCAATTATGAACCATGGTTTGTTAAGTTAGAACAAAATGGTTTGTAATTCAAACTATTTTAAAAGTTTAATGCAACTGAGTATAGATATTTATTGGACCTAATTACTATTAGGTCACTAGGTATGAGTCTCTTCTAGGGAAAGAGAGAAAAATAATTCCTATTTTAAAGAATACTATGTGTACCAAAACTATGAGATCGGCAATGCCAAAATATCATTTAAGGAACTGTTCCCTTACAGTCCTTGTATAAAAGGAGACCACGGTTGAGTCATTTACAAGGAAAGCCACATTTAAAATTACTTCTTTAAAATAACCAACGCAAATGAAATGTTTGATCTTATGTTAGCCGAAATTTTCTTAAAACTACCTTGAAAAGTTTCCTAACCTGTAAGGAAGAAATGAATAAAGGAAATACTATAAAAGGCATAACTTTTGGTCACATGCCATTAATAAATGTTCGAGTTATCGAGATAGGAAATCAAAAGTTCTAAGTTCTTAAGAAAGTGAAACTTTAAGGGAAAATAAATTCATTTCTCTAAAGGAAACACTAGTGGGATTGATTAATATCCATTTTGGATGTACAAGACATGAGTGTTGATGTGTAATACCCCTTATTTTCTCATGCATAAGGTGTCCTGGATAATACGCCGAAAATATGGGACGTTAAACAATCAATATCATTCAAAGAATCAATAAATAATTGAATGAAAACTAAAACCATATATAACAGTATATAAGAGATGAAAATCAAAAGAGGTAATGAATATGAATCTCAAAATTGAATCAATAAAACTAAATACGTCTCCCTAATACAAATGTATCAACTATTCTTAAACCAAAATGGAAATGTAAACGACTTTGGAACCCACCACAGGCCCCCGCCCCTACAAATCTTTGAACGATAAACTGAAACATACAAGGTCCAATTACGAGATAAATACTATAAGAGATAACTCTATATCTCCTAATCCAATGATTGTATAAGAAAGATCCTGTAATTGGTTTTCTCATTTGCTCATATAGTTGTTGAATACCTAGAAAAAAGAGTTTAAGAAAAATATGTGGGTCACATGCCCACATATTTCAGGAAATGGCTTACTTTTACTTGAACAATATTAAATACGACTCATCACATTTCATGTCTTCCCCATCGTCACTCACACCCAAGATACCTCACCTCACGTATATCTAAAGGAATCCTAGCCATATGTGCACATCCCACTCTAAGAATAAATAGTAAAATAAGTACCCAAGTCCCAAGGTTGATCATGTAACCTACGTAACTCTTAAATCGCGACATAGTGTAACATTGTCAGTAATAGTCATATACTACAGATAATACTAATTTGTAGTGTCCACACATCACATAATATCCAAATAGGTTAAATCCCTCAATACGACTATTATCCCACATAGCACCCACGTAAGCTATATTAATCTTCAGGATAAGTACGATACTACTTAATATCCCATTATATCGTACCCATCACTAGTCTAACTACTATAATATACGATATTCGCATAACTTACCCCATCATTGGCCTAGTTACCTAACTATCCACTAAACAAGTAAATATTAGCTTCAAAGAACTAGCTACATAATCCCAATATACCCATTAATCATTCTCTGAGTGATGCACATACGTAGTAAGCATATATTATATCGTAATCTATAATCCAAGCATATCATCATATCTATAATAGCACAAAACCAATAATTTTGTATAAATACCTCCATCATCGGACCATTTATACATATAAGCACATCCTGAAAGCAACAATCCTTCGGGTACCCCTTGTGCTTATATCGGTTCTATTTATAGGATGTCTCACCCCAAATGGATTGCAAACACCCATACAAAATTGGATAAATCACTATATTGTCACATCATCATGTAATAACATACCAAGATTACACGACATATCAAGTATCCCAGATCTCCCTCTCCTGTGATGGTTGACCAACTGCACGTAGGATCAGGATATAGACCTATGCATAAGTTGCATCATTATTTGGGGTCGTAGTACCGAGTCTAATAAAACAATCTCATCAAGTGCCCACCAATAGATTCCATATGATCTAGGACACACACCGTGGTATGTCCACACACAATAAATAGAGCATACGGTGTACAATACATATAGATGAATATAGTATCTCACACTAACCACGTAAATCGCTTTAAACATCCCCCGCGTTAATATGTATTCTAGTGTATAACCTTCATAAATACATAGGATCATAAACCTAATAATGATATGCCATCATGGAATACTAATTGGGTAATGACGATATAATGACATGGAATAAACTCAATAACATTAAATATAACAAACACTTTGGTCCAATCAGTGGACTCGTCATCTTTTTCCTCTAAACTTTAAAGGGCGGTGGTATTCATCAAGAACATGAGCTCAAAAGTTCAAATAAATTCTAGTTCTTATATAGATGGAGTTGTTCATCAAAACATTATTTGGACAAAGCTCACCGAATTTTTTCTAGAGGTTAGCCCGATAGTCATCCTAGGGAGGTTTGATTGAAGAATGACTAATTAACCTATAACTTCGTCATTAACTTATGTCAGTTGAATAGAATACCCACTAGCAAGATATCAGCCACTTAATTAGCAAAAAGTGAATGGTAGAAATGGCTTTCCATGAATAACGAGACAAACAGTGCAAAAAATTTTAAAAAGAACTACCCATAGACTAGTGTTCTTCGTGTGCAGCAAACATAAGTTCCGCTAAACTGGGAAAAGTTTTCTTTGATTTTATTTCGTGTTCGTGGATAGCGTATAGGTTCAGTGATCAACCAGCGAAGACTTAGCAATCAACGAGTGTCAGTGAGGTTGCTAGCGAATTTATTGGCGAGCAATGAAGACTATTTCGCAATAGAAAATAGGCAAAATTAACAAGAAGTGATTAACATCAGATCCAAGTTTCGTAAGTATACAATGTGCATAATTTTCCGAAGTAGGTTTTTATAGGAAAGTATGCAACATATGTTAACACTTTCTCCATAGTTGTACCATCGATTTTAATTGCAACATAATTGTTACCATTAAATTAATTATAATTGCATCTTTTTAGAGTATAAGCACAGATTAATTCTATGGTGAAAATTGAGAGTAAAAGAATACCTGTTACGAAGGTAAACAACTAAAACCATTAGTTATTTTTTTCTATTTTTATAAAGACTTGTTTTTTTTTTTCAGAAGTTATTCATTCAGATTAATTCATTTTTGTTTGACTAATTCTACAAGTATTTGATTGGAGTTTTTATTTTATGATGTTCAATCATAGAAAATTATGTATTACATATAGAGAAAATATATGTATTAAAAGAAAATTCTTTTCCTAATTTATTAGCCCCGTAAGATTAAATCCGGGTTTCATCCATCTTTTATATATATATATATATATATATATATATATATATATAGAGAGAGAGAGAGAGGTGCACAAGTGAACCAAAATAATGAACCTAATAAGACATTAAAAAAATAACCCATTAAGCATTGATTCCTTGTTCTAATTGGTCTGTGCCAGCGATAACGAACATGCGTGAGACACGCGTATTTTTTAATATACACACACGAAAAACCTTAACACACACACACCCCTTCACCAAGCAACCCGAATAAGCCATAAACTAGACCCATCACCTTCTCTCTCATCTTCCACCATCACCCCACCTGTCCTAAATCAACTCAGACAAATAAACGTAGCAAATGAAATAAATACATAGCAAATCAACACGCGGGTTGACAGATATAAGGGGTTCCTGGCCGCAGGTGGTTTTGGGTGGTCAGGTTAAGGATGTTGGACGGTGCTTTACCAGCGGGTTGATTTTGTTTGTCACAACCACGAGCTGGTGGTTGTCGTCGGGTTGAATCAGGGGGTTCATGGGTGAAGGAATGGGTTAGATAGGTGGCCAGAGTGGGTGGCTCGCCGTGGATTTAGGTCTGACTGGGTAGGGTCGTCGGCGTGGGGAGGTAGCTCGGAGGGTGGTTTAGGAGTAGGGGTATTAGGAAGGTTGTAGGGAAGTGGATTAATAGAAGAAGAAATAGAGAAAATGAGTGATTGTTTTGTGGGTCGGCAAATGGGTTGTGGTGGGGTGTGTGTGTGTGTTATAAAAAATACGTGTTTCACACGCGTGTCTGTTGTCGCGCGGATCAATTTTAACAAGAAATTCAGGGTTATTTTTTAATATCTTGATTCATTAAAAAGTTCATTATTTATGTTCACTTGTGAACCCCTCGAGAGAGAGAGAGGTTCTCTAGTGGACGAAAAGAATTGACTTTTTAATGGACCTTAACAAAAAACGCATAATAACACATTAATTTTAATTTCTATAGTGTAATTGGTCCGCGTCAGAGGCACCCGAGACCCCACCTTCACCCCACTAACCTCCCTACCCCCCACCCCCACCCAACCACCATCATCACCATTGCAGCGCTTATGACAGCAGGGCTGCCATGGGGGGGGGGGTGAGGAGGGTAGGGAGGGTAATGGGGTGAAGGTGGGATCTCGGGTGCCGCTGGCGCGGACCAATTACACTATAGGAATTAAAATTAATGTGTTATTATGTGTTTTTTGTTAAGGTCCATTAAAAAGTTCATTATTTTGGTCCACTAGAGAACCTCTCCCTATATATATATATATATATATATATATATATATATATATATATATATATATATAGAGAGAGAGAGAGAGAGCGGTTTTCATGCATACCCCAATTTGCATACCGCTGGCGCGGACCAATTTTGATAAAATAGTAAAAAAAATATTTTTGCTGTAATTTTTTTTAATAGTTTCTAAACATTTCAATAGGACCATAAAAAAAATTCAACTCAAAATGAATTTTTTTGCTATTTTAAAATAAGCGGTCAAACTTTGTCACTTTTTATCAACTTAAAAACAACTTAAAAACTGACAAAGTTTGACCGATTTTTTTAAAATAGCAAAAAAATTCATTTTGAGTTGAATTTTTTTTTATGGTCCTATTGAAATGTTTAGAAACTATAAAAAAAAAATCAGCCCAAAATTATTTTTTTACTATTTTAAAAAAATGGTCCGCACGGAGGGTATGCAAACTGGGTATGCATGAGATCCTTTTTGTATATATATATATATATATATATATATATATAGTGCTCATGTGCGGACTTTCTCAACATCAACAATCCCGACTGGGTAGGTGACAACAACAACGAAATTCTGGGGTGCCGCTAAGGGCATCCCAATTTTTACTCCAAAATACCATAAGGCCATTTTAATTCCAAAATACCACACAAAGTCATTATTTACTCCATTATACCACCATAAGGGCTATCTATTACTTTAAATTTAAATTTTCATTTTCTCTCTTTCCCTTCTTTTCTCCTATCATTAAAACCTCTTAACTTCTAACATTTAAACATCAACAATCAACCTCTCAACTTCAAAGACCAACAAACCATCATCAATACCCATTCAATCATATTAGTACTCAACACCATTAACATCATCCAAAAAAAAAAGGATTTTGATATATTTGAGAATGTTTAAAATCTTATTAACAATGAACATGAAATCCTAATAATGTTTAAAACACAAATAAAGTTTAAAATATTCTTATCAATGAAAAACGAACCATTAAAACCAAGTTGGATTCGTTGGTTTGAGAACCCTAAATAGCGATTTTCGTTTGTTACATTTTATTTTCTAGGGTTCCCTTCGTTACCTTTGTCCCGAATGAACATAGTTAATTTCAGGACTTTTACAATGAATAGAGGACACTAACTCGGGGTAAACATCCCGAATAGAATTTGAATGAATTAAACAAAATTGGCATCCATTCGCTCGGGGAATTACAACGAACACTAACTCGAGATAAACACCTCAAATGGAGTTTTTCCTCTAAAAAATTACTTTTGTGATTCTGTAGGATCACCCCTAAAAACATCATCTTCCTCAAAAGCCCGATACTGAACCATTGTAAATTTTCATTTTCGGTTAAAAAAACTAAACAAAACGTATTTGTGCAGCAAAAATTACCTTAAACATAATATTTGTGTTATTTTCATTAGTTTTAGAGTTGTCACACCCATTGTTAACACCTCTATTAGTGGTTGTGACTTCAATATTTCAATGACTAAAAACCCTAACTATTATGATGTTTCAATAATTAATGTGGTAATTTGTTGGTGAAGATTGTATAAGGTTTGAATGGAAAGTTTATGTAGGGTTTTGAGTGAGGGAATAGTTTAGCAAAAATTGTTTTGAGACAGAAAATGCTTTGGAAGAATGACTAATAGATAGTTTAATATATATATATATATATATATATATATATATATATATAGAGAGAGAGAGAGAGAGAGAGAGAGAGAGAGAGAGAGAGAGAGAGAGAGAGAGAGTACTGCTCTTGTGCAGACCAGTCCGCATTTTAACAGTGGGGACTGGACATGTGTCACCTGGCGGTGAGTCCAGAAAAGAGAGAGAGTGCACCTATAATTTAGGCGATAATTTCTAAACTCACCGTGAGCCGACACATGTTCGCTCTGCACTGTTAAAATGCGGACCAGTCCGCACAAGAGCATATATATATATATATATATATATATATATATATATATATATATATATATATGTGTGTGTGTGTGTGTGTGTGTGTGTGTGTGTGTGTGTTTGTGTGTGGTGACAATTATTATGCAACACAAATAAATACAAAAGAGACAATTACCAAGTAAGAATAAGGAACGTAAAATGACAATCACACAACAAAGGATGTACGCGGTTCAGCAAAGATGTGCCTACGTCCACGGTGGTGCAGTCGGTGTTATTTCTATATACTCCGGGGAGTGATTACAGAGAATACAACTTGTCCTTTTGCCCCGAACCTAGGATTTAATATATTCATGTACATTTAGGTGAGTGGGGGGTGATGGGTTCCCCCACGTCTTCCATCTCTCCTATAACCTCCCTTCAGGGGAACGTGGGAAGAGACCGAATCAAAATAAGAGGTGGAGGGCCTGGACTTTGGGCCGCCAGAACTGGGCTACTCATCCAGGCCCATGGTCTTAATTCTGGGTACCCACAATATATATATATACACCATGATTTTAAAAAATGCGGGCGTGATCGAGACGTGGAGGCCAAACCTTAAAGGCTTAGGCGGGCCTTAAGCGTAAAAAGGCGTTTAGACCTTTTTAAATATATTTTAATATTTTTTTACTATGACAACGCTATTAAAAATACAAAAATGGTACATACCTTAAAAATATGTCTAAATATTTGTAATTTAAAATACTATTTTTTTAAAAACAAAAAAAAACTCGCGATTTTCACGCCTTACCCCTAAAAAACGTGCATTTTTTCATGCCTTACCCCAAAAAACATTTACCATAGTTGACCATACTTTAATCCACGCCTAGGGTCAAAACTTGGCATATCTAAAAAGTCTCACATTTAAGTGCATTTTTTAAAACAGTGATATATATAGGGGTGGTAAACGGACGGATACGGATCGGATACCATGTTTTCCATATCCGTATCCGCTATCTGGATGCACTATCCATATCCGTATCCGTATCCGCCCGGATAGTTAAAACACTATCCGTATTCGTATCCGCTCGGATACCTCGGATTCGGATAATATCCGTATCCGTTTACATTGTTTAGCCATTACAAAAAATAACTATTAAAAAAGCTACAATATAATTCTATAGAAAATTAGTAATAAATGAAGTACTAACCTTTAATATCCATACTCATAAGATCATTTGTGTATCCAGATCGTTTCCTTAAATTAGCGTGACAATCACGTTCCAAAAAAACCTGTTGATTGATAGAATACGAAGTGCATACAATAATAAAATCAACTAATAATGAAAATACTATAAATAACAAGTAAATGATTTGAACTAAGTGCAAATAGTTTTTCAATATAACATAAAGTGGTGCCACGATACATAGTCAAGTTTGCAACGTCCATAAACAAAAAGTGGTTCCACGATATATACTAAGAATTGAAATAACAATAAAGATTGTTTTTGCCAAAAAAAAACATCGCTTCATAAACAAAAAGTTTGCAACATCTCCGTAGTCGTCATTCAGTATCCCTTGTGACCTTCAAATTATCTGAAAAAAATTTATGAATTAATGAAAAATTAATTGACTACTTAGATTTTTTTAATATGTAATAAATAATTAATTGACTTACTTAGTTTGTCACCAATTGATGGCAACCAGTTTTTTATGCATATAAGAGTCTCAACGGTCTCTGAAGCCAACGATGAACGTGAGTCATCCACAATCCTACGTCCCCAACTAAAAGCGGACTCTGACGCTACGGTCGAAACAGGTATAGCTAGAATATCACAAGCCATCTTTGCAAGTATTGGATACTTTGGCCCATTAAGTTTCCACCAATTCTAGGGCTGTAAACGGATATTCGAAAATCCGCATCCGTCCGATATCCGAATCCGAATTTGCGGATATTTATCCGAAAATATGGAAATGGATACGAATATGGATACTCTATAAAAATATCCGAGAAAACGGATACGGATACGGATAGTACTAGTATCCGACACGGATAATCCGTATCCGATGCGGAGTATCCATTTTATTGGATATCCGTTTTACCGGATATCCGTATCCATCAAACATATGTTTAAAATATTACTAATAATATTAGTATTAGTATTACTAATAAAATAATATTAAAAAAAAGTTAATCGTTTATTACCTAAAACAAAATAAACATATACTCCGCTCAAAACAAAAAAGCCCTAAAGTTATTATTTTATTGGGTATGTTATAAAATGTCATGTATTATTATTTTATTGGGTATATTATCATGGAGTTATATTAAAGTTACAATACACCCTATCACACACAGTATACACACACTTAAGAACATATACTCCACTCAAAACAAAAAAATACTAACTTCATTTCATTTCTCTTTTGTACAAAACAAGAGAAAAGAAACCCTCATGTGGTTGTTCATTAGTTTCCTTAATTATAAATAATTGTAAGAGAAAAACAGAAAAGAATATAAGAGAGAAACATAATAGAATGTAAAAGAGAAACATAAAAGTAAAGAGATGGTTTTGATTGTGATGAGAACTGAAGTTAACAACAGGTATATTATATACAAAATAAAAATATATACTTATTAAAATAAAAATATCAGTATTTTTGAAAACAAAAGGTCCATGAGGTTATCATTCTCAATAAATTTGATTTAATCTAAAAGGTGCATATTTATTTCTAATGTCATGGAATGCGAATGTTATCTTTCTTTGAATTTCTTTAAGCTTATATGGATGGCTTTAACCATATTATCATTATGGATTGATACTATTATTATGGAATCCATAATTGTTAATGTTAGGAGACAGTAATTTCGTTATATATTTATTTGGATTGGATTGGATATTTTAATAGTTATTTTTTACGATGGCTAAATAATGTAAACGGATACGGATTTTATCCGAATTCGAGGTATCCGAACGGATACGGATATGGATAGTTGTTTTAACTATCCGGGCGGATACGGATACGGATACGGATACGGATATAGATAGTACATTCAGATAGCGGATACGGATATGGAAAACATGGTATCCGATCCGTATCCATCCGTTTACCACCCCTAACCAATTCAATATATCAAAAGAAAGGTCATTTGAATCATTAAGAGGAAATAAAGCCTCCTTTAAATATTGTTCCAACTCCGTCTTTTGCACCAATGAAGTGCCGGAACGCTCCCTAATGTACCTCTTAAACCCTCCAGTAAATCCAACCCTTATTTGGTATGTTATTTCACCATCACTATCACTTGTACGAGAATGCTCAAATATTGTTGGAGAAGAAGATGAAACATTTAAACTCTTATACTCGCCATACAAATCAAATAAAGCTGCACGAACTCTATGTATGTAACTATCGGCCAAAAAACCATATATCTCATGGTAAGCAAATTGAACAAACTCCATTTTGTACCTAGGATCAAGCACTAATCCAAATGTCAATACCAAACTACAATCCTCCCAATATTTTTCAAACTTAACTTGCATCTTCAATGCCATCAAACGAACGTAATCTACATTACTTTGTTGCCACTGCATCAAATGAAAATTAATTTGGCATACATCATTAAAGTAATAGTTTGCCGTTGGATATTTTGTGCCAGAAAGACGATTTGTCATGTCATAAAATATTTTCAAACACTGACAGATAAATTTACCACGCTCCCAATCTTGTTCACTTGGAAGCCATTGGTATTCCTTATCCAATTCCGCTAAACGCTCAAATGTTGTTCTCACATCTATAGCACTCTCAAGCATATGGTAAGTGGAATTCCATCTAGTTTGACAATCAAGTTCAACATTCTTTTTCGAATTCAATTGGGTTTGTCGTAAAGCTATACTCCATGTGTGACCTCTTGGAAGTGACGAATCAACATACTTAACACTGTTCCTAATCCTTTCAATAAAACGATCAATTACTTTCAACCCATTCTTCACAATTATATTGATTATATGTGCGGTGCAACGAGTGTGAAACATATCACCGTTTTTAAGAAGGGCTTTTTTACCATTCAACCACAATTTAATATGATCAACCATTGGCTTATTATAGCTAGCATTATCAACTACAATAGTCATTAGTTTCTTATCAATATTCCACTCCAAGATTCTAGCCTTCACCCACTCGGCCACATTTTCCGCATCGTGAGGACATTCAATCCAACAAAAAGCAATTATCTTTTTATGCAAATCCCATTCATCATCAATATAGTGACATGTTAAACAACAATAACCGGTGCCTTGATGCTTAGGAGTCCATATATCAGTGGTTAGGGTAACTCTTGAAGAAAGATTTTCCAAAACTTTGTAAAGTGTTTCTTTCTCGATCTTGAAACATTTTTTCAAATCATTTTTCACAGTAGCTCTTGAACGAAATTTGTATGTGGGGCAACAATAAGAAAGCCAATACCTGAAATACTCGTGCTCAGCCATAAGAAATGAATAATCGTGTCGTGCAACCATTTGAGCATATAGCATTCGCTCCACCTCCGGGTTAAACTTATGATTTCCGAACTTTGGAATTGGATCGGTGGGAGACTTGAAACTTCCGAGAATTTTTTGTCGAATATCACCACCACCATCTCTTGGTTTTGCTTTACATGATTTCCAATGATTATTTAAATGAGACGTCCCCTTCGAACTTCCAGCATCAAACTTTCTCTTACAATAATTACAAGTGGCGGTAACATTATTATCCGGGTGTGTCTCACGAGAAAAGTGATTCCAAGCCTCAGATATGCGCTTCTTGTTTGCTTGTTTTGATGCATCACTGATTTGATTCTCACTACTGGGAGGAGCGGGGAAGATGCATTGGTTGAAATATTTGTTCGGCTTGCCTCTTCTTCTGACATAATCCTATAATCACGAATAACAAATTTAACAATTTTAGTACAAAAATAGTTTAACGGTTGCAATTCAATTCTAATGGTCAAATGAGTTGGATTTAAAGTTTTCAAATTTAACAGTCTTTTATATGAAAACAAATAATCTATACATGGGAATTGGGTCATTTTAATACCCTCATTCACTTTAACAGTCTTTTATATAAAAAAATAAATAACAGTCTTTTATATAAAAACAAATAATCACTTTAATCTATATATAAAAACGAAACAGTCTATACATTGTTGCTTGAATAACAAAATAGACTATACATACAAAATTCAGTAAATAATTCAACAACAATTGTATATCAAAATAGACCACTACATTACATCACTGATCAGAACAGACCACTGCATTACATCACTACATAATATAAAAAAAAATAGACCACTACAGAATGTCAATACATTACATCAATATCAATAGACCACTGCAGAATATCAATAGAATATCACTACAGAATATCAATACCACTACAGAATATCACTACATAATATCAATACCAACACCAATACAGAATATCAATAGACCACTACAGAATATCAACACAAAATATCAAAATACACTGTCTCGGCCATCATCACTGATTTAATACATATCAAAATACACTGTCTCGGACACTATAGAAAGACTGTCTCGGCCATTATCATAAAAAATAACCAAACCAAGGAGAAACATGAGCCCTGCAAAAGATTAAGCCCTAGAGACTGTTGGATCTACAAAAATATTATGAGACCTGCAATAATATTACCTCGGTATCAGTTTTCGTCGCCGGCGGCCTGCAAGGAAAAGTTTGGGCGATTTTCATCGTCGGCGGCGGCTGGACAGACAACCGGAGACTGGAGCGTTTGGGCGGGCGGGATGGAGCGTTTGGGCCGCGGGATGAGGGAGAGGGTTGGACCGTTTGGGCAGCTGGACGAGGGAGAGGGATGGAGCGTTTGGGCGGCTGGACGAGATGGGGAAAAGGGCACAAATGTGTGTTGGTTTGGACGATTTCTGTTTTTTATTTATTAGGTTAGAAGATTAGATTTTAAAGTTTTCATAATTAAACATCTACCCTAACTTTTATTTTAAGTATTACTTTATACCTAAAATATTATATAAGTAATATTTTAAACTAGTGTTAGACGGATACGGATATCCGGTAAAATGGATACTCCGCATCGGATACGGATTATCCGTGTCGGATATTACTACTATCCGTATCCGTATCCATTTTTTCGGATATTTTTATAGAGTATCCATATTCGTATCCATTTTCATTTTTTCGGATAAATATCCGCAAATTCGGATTCGGATATCGGACGGATGCGAATTTTCGAATATCCGTTTACAGCCATAGATATATACATCATATGATGATCCTTAGCTAAAAAAATATAAAAAAATCATTTACGGTATCATGGAATAATAAATGTGGTGAGCTACCCTTTTTCCATTGCGGGTCTTTCCTTAAAAGCATATAGCGCTTTTCTCTCCTGAAGAGCTATTTTCTCTCTCTCTCACCCTTATAGCTATGTTCTCTCTCACACACACGTGACACGTCCCTATTCGTTCCTTCTCTTTCTCACCTCGCAGCTATGTTCTCTTTCTATCACACACGTCCCTATTTGTTCCCTCTCTCTCACCTCATGCCACTAAAGTCTCTTTTTAGTCTCGATCAATTGCAGAAACAATTTTTCAATTGCAAACATATGGATTATTGTAATCATAAAATCATTCGAAATAAAGGAGAGAGTTGGACTAATTGTAATCTTTAAGAAGAGAAATAATATAAAGACGGTTGCTCAAGTTTCGGTGTTGTCAAATGTCCAATTCGGAATATTAATGTGCAGGACATACCCGGCCGCCGGGGGGGGGGGGGGGGGGGGGGGGAGGAGGGAGGGAGGGGAGATCAAATGAGGGCCCAATTTGAAGACCCTGAATGAGGATCAATTTTTTAAAATAGTAAAAAAAATATTTTTTGCCTGATTTTTTTTGTTTGTTTTTTAAACATTTCAATAGGACCAAAGAAAATAATCAACTCAAAATGAATTTTTTTGTTATTTTAAAAAAATCGATCAAACTTTGTCAATATTTAATTTGTTAAAAACTGACAATTTTATCAATTTTTTTAAAATAATAAAAAAAATATATTTTGAGCTAAAAAAATTTTATGATCCTACTGAAATGTTTAAAAACTATAAAAAAAATACTAGTTTTGCTATTTTATCAAAATTGATCCACGTCAGCGGTATGCAAACAAAGGTCCTCATGAAATCATCTCTCTCTCTCTCTCTCTCTCTCTCTCTCTCTCTCTATATATATATATATATATATATATATATATATATATATATATATATACAGTTGAACAAAATCCAAAAGTATTACCAATTGTATTACTACTGTGACGGCATCTCCATATATATGGGAAGCCCAAAAATATCTTCCATGAACTGAATGATGATCTAGGATATTCATGATACATGACAGGTCACTATATAGAAAGAAATGTTTGTACAAAGTCCGAAACAGATGCAGCTTTACAACACCTATTCTAAACTAGTTTCATCTTTACCTGCTCAACAACTGCACCCATTTCCTCTCTACACACAAAATACACTTTCATTTCCTGACATACTTCAAACTCTGTAACCGCGCTGTCGTTTGGACGAATCTCCTTTAACAGGAGATACCATTCCATGCATTCCTGGCCCATAACCATATACAGGGGAATTCAATGATACCACAGCTGGCCGAGATTGGGGATGATGGATCATCGGAGTGTTTGAAATTTGTATCCCCCGAGATACTGGAGGATTACCTTTGTGATGTTGTACAGTGTTCTGAGGCGTATTTTTAGGGCATATAAGGGATTTCAGATACTTGATGCTATTCTGATCGGAACCTATCTTACCTTGTTCTGAATCACCAGCTTTGGTTGCACTCGCAGCCGGAGACGGAGAGGCCACAGATATCCCCGACAGCCCATCGGAAGATAGAATACAGGCTATTGCGTATACAGATGCCCCAAGAAATTCGGGAAGAGATTCACGAGGATGTGTTACCTAAAAGACATTGACGCAAGAATTATACCATGTGAAAAATATACAAGGTCTCAAGACGTACAATACCGTAACACAATTGTATTAGCTTCTATGTAACACCTCAAGGGTGACACTAATTACTTTTGAAAATATAAAAATTTAAACCCTTTAAGCTAACCACCTAAACAGGCCACCGTCTCTATCCAGCGTGAGATTATCTCCGACAGATTTTATGATAAAATTATTTGTTTAAGTGGATAATATGCAAAATCAATATATTATGTGCATCTCCAGCTGTTAGATTTTATTTGCATTTTTCACCCACTAAATGGACTTTTTTGATAAAATTTGGTGCAGGCGCCCATCAACTCCTTGGGACCACCCTTTATGTTCGTCTATAGTACATATGTATATGTATGGATGGATGGTTGGCGGTGGGAATAAGGTGGCAAAAACAAACCCATTCCATTAGTTAAATAGTTGGGTGTTAATTAAAATAACACTTTAGAATTCTCTGATTTTGCGGATGGACATAAGAAAAGGTAAGATTTCCAAAAGCTATTTACGTAGGAGAATAAGTCATCGCTCGCGGCTTCCCGCTTTCAATTAGAAGGGCAGGGCATCTTTCTGTTACTGGTTAGGTTAACCTCAAAAGTTCAATAGGGTAAGCTTATTAGGGGTGGAAATTTTAAAAACGACGTGATAAAACGACACGAAATTGTCCCTACATTGACTCGATATGTCGTGTTCGTGTCAAACTTTTCAGGCACAAAGTCGTGTCGTGTTGCATTCGTGTAAAAACTATGACTGTTATTCGTGTATTGTAGCGTATAATGAGTGTAAATTTATTAATCATGTAAGTTATGTTGCGTTGTGTTTTAAATGGATCGTGCTCGTGTTAGTTAAAAAAACAGAATTTTCGTGTCGTCTCATGTTCGAGTCTAAATGGTACTTGTTGTGTCGTGTCAAACCCAAACACGACCAGAAAACACAAATTGCCACCCCTAGCTCTTATTGGTTTCCCCTTTTGTAATCTTTCTGTCTAATAGGCTAACACTTTCTCTCTTAGAAAAAATTAGAGAGAAAGAAGTTAGTAATTTAGAGAGATTTTTTATCAATTTACAATGTATTTTCAAAATAGTGTACTTCATTTACACCCGTTTTGGGACTATTGACCAAGCTTTTTAAGACATTAGACTTTGATGTGTGTTGGGTGGACGAACTTATTGAGCAATATTCCACATTTAGACCAAAAACAATTATTTTGTAATAATAAATTATGAATGTAAATTTTTAAGAAAAAAATTATTTGTTTGACTGTCGAAAGTGGAAAATTTTCAAAACACTTTCCTTGGTTCTCCTTATTTCCCTTCGCCACTGATCCTTCAAGTGATTTCTTTAAATCAAGGCTTTAAGCCATTATTTTGGACAGAGAAATAGGTAGTGTTGGCTTTAAAACAAAACACATAAAAAGTCTCTCTCTCTCTCTCTCTAAGCCAAAAATATTTCTTTGCAAAAAAAATTCCAAACAGAAAAAAGTTTAGTCTGTTCCACTCATCTAAAATTGTGATATTCAGCAATGAATATTAAACGGGTGTTAATATACCATATAACTATAGTACATAGCTGTATGAAAAAGAGTTGATTCTGAGCTTGTTTTATCCGGGAGACAACATGACTGTATATTACATGCATAAAGAGGATAGAGCCGTGAAACGTTTTAAAGAGAGTAGCATAGTCCGCGACTCAATTCAAGAATCATCTACTACAGATTTATAAACAATTGAGCTAATAATGTTTACTTTTATTGTGCGGTATATATTTGAATTTAATATCGTACGGTTCATGTTTGTGATAATCGTATGATGTAACAATTTAATTTCAAGTTGTTGAGTAAATTAAATTATAATTTTATTTTTTGATTTCTCCGTAAAACTCTCTGATGTGATTTTTAATCACAATATCTAAATTGTCCCAATAGAATCAAGGATGCATGAATGGATTATTAATCCATGTTGAGGCATCTATTTATAGAAAGGAAACGAATGACGAACTAGAGGATGAAAATATCTCACAACACATAATACTAATAAATTACTTTTAAATTTTCTTTTCATTTTAGCTAAAATAGGATAAGGAGTGGTGAGAGTTATTATAATCAAGAATCAAAGGTAGGTATTAATTACAATTCTAGTTTTAATTTATTTTACCCTCCTCACACTTAATTTTCACACAATTTAGTTTTCCTCTACAATTTATATTTCATCAAAAAAATTCTCACTTTCATTTCTCTAACTTAATTAATTTTAGTCAGATTTAGTCTTAACACTTGCAATCATCGTCTTCAAATAAATTGTGGAACGGTTCCTAGAAAAAAAGTAACCAAACAAAGCAAAAAAAATTATTGAGCTTTCAATTTAAATCTTAAATTTTGACAGTGGTTGATTCCTTATCTAGCACGCTCAAAAATTTATTTTTTTAACCATGAGAAAGAAGTGTGTAAACAACCTACACAAAACCTAGAGGGAGTGAATAGGTTTGATAGATTCATATGGTCAATTTTTTTAATTTCACAAAATTTCTTCAAATGTTAAATCTTTTAACATCAATTTTGTCAAAAGACTTTTCAGTTGTCTTGTTAAACTCACTTAATAATGAATCAAGTGGATCTAGATATGAAAATAAAATCTAATACTCTTAAATCAATTTTATCCAAAATTACTTGACTCAAATTCAATTAAGGTGAAGTGTGTGATCGAATGTATTCATAAGCATAAGAATCCATCACAAACACACAAAAGACAAATTTACGAGGAAAAATCCCCACATATGGCTAAAAAACTTCAACACACTATAATTCTAATACCTACTTAAAAAGAAATTTAGCAAAAGATAATAAGGTACCTCTCACACAATCTATATCTTGTAGTTACCTATGAACCTTCCAACTCTTTCCCATAGTCAATGAGAATCCACAGCAAGCTCCATACCACGAATGAAGAAGTCTATTCCTTAAAAGTCGCGTCATACTCCAGATTCGTCAATAACTTAGAATGCCTAGATCATGGAGTGATTGACCATGATGAATCAAATGTGGCTTGATAAATATATCAAAGGCTAGTGAATATCTAACCTAAACACTTAAAAATCTCCCCCAAAACATAGGGATCAAAGATTAGATCTAGGTTTTTGAAAAAATTTGAGGAACAAGTGATAATGAGTATAGGGGGGAGCATAAAAGATCTCAACTTTAAACTATAGCTCAAAGATGTATTTACCTTGTATAAAACTCATATCTAAAAAAAATGGGAGGCATAAATGTCTATTTATTACAAATTTTAAAATCTAACGACGCAACTCGCATGGTGCATATTTTTCAGTGTGCACGATTCAACACAGTGTGGAATCTAGGCCATGGTCATGAGCGCAGGCACAAAGTGGTATCGTGTGAACACCACCATGATCACTGGCTCACAAGTAAGCAGTATGAATGGTTAAGGCACTATTTTTCAAAAATGCCTTAACAAAGTTCAAAAATAAAACCAACTCCCAAAAATAGTTTTCTAAAAAACTCGGAGATACATTTAAACACTTGGTCCATCGAAATTAAAAAATCCTCACGCATTTAGTAATCCTTGTGTGCATGTGTGTGATTAGCCAAAGACAATTAACGTAGTCTACCAAAAGGATATAGTCTTCAATTTTTTGTGAATGAATGGCAACGGAAGTCTTCAAAGAGTGGTATACAAGGTCTTCACTCTTCAAAGGTTGAATATAGACATAAGATCGCGCCTCACTCAAAATGGATCAAATTTATGTGACTTAAAAGACTTAATTTTTTAATATGTGAGATAGACAATACAAACTATATATAAATGTATTAAGTTTTTAATATCCCCCTTTGGTTATTCCGTGATAAAACTTACCAAAACTCAAAACTTGATTAGCGTTACAAGACTCACACCTCACTATCCAAAACTCAAAACTTGATTAGCCTTACTATCCATATTATGAGAATAAAAAGACATATGACACAACATAAATCGAGTTTGAAGGAATGGGCAATCGTCAAAAATCCTAAAAGCTATGCCTGAAATCACTTGAAGCAACAAAAAGCATCACACGGGCAATAGCATACACAAAGAGAAACTCCCCCGACCTGGAAATCCTCCAAAAAAATATCAATGATGTAGAGATGAGATAAAGCATGTAAACATGTGAAGTATAGAAACATCATCTAATATCAAATGATCATGAAAAAATATAACGTACACAACAAACTCCCACTAAAGATCATATATAAAGCATAACAATCAAGGATTAAGAAGACAACAATCAAATAGATATATGAAATCATATCCCAAAAAATTAAGCATATACAACTAACCAAAATCATTAAAGAAACGTGAATGATATGTGATCACATAAATGCATCTCCCCTCACCCCCCTTCCCCCCCAAAAAAATATGAAATATGCATGAAATAAGCATCAGGATCATCTCTCCCTGTTGTCACGGAATAAGACAAAGAAAATATATAACACATTAACACAAGAAAGATATCTAAAGATGGGTTAACTAGTGTAGTTCGAGAAATAGGAATGAAAACCAATAATGTATTAGAATAGGAAAAGCGAGGATCTAAAATCAAAATTCTGAAAACAGGGGACTGTGCATATGCACACATTTTTGTGTCAGGTGAACGAATTGCGTACACACAAATTCCAATTGGTCGTGTGCACGAAATCGTCCAGAAGCAAACCAATGGATAAAAACCTCCACAAACATGTGAACAGGCAGCTTTTGAAGTCGTATGAACGGCAAGCCCAAAAAATTCCTCCAAAATAAAAACTGACTTCCTCAAACACAACACTGATGGAAACAATTTTGTTTCAAACCTTAATACTCCTTTAAATGAATTACTCCCCCTTAATCTCAAAATTATTTCAACACATCTCATAGATTCAACTAAGCAACTCATGCACCCAATCAAAATACACAAAGACTGACAATCAAATAAAGGTCGCAAAGAACAAACAATTTAGACCAATAAAAAAAAATCACATACAGTAGAATGCACAACCACTTTAGATATATCAAATCAATATTGTTACAAATGTTAAGAAACTTAAAGCATTTTCAATTCACATTTAAAACATAACTAAAGTAAAATAAGAATCATTGGCATGTACGTGCATAGAGATGGAATACACATCATTAATTATCAAATTCCATTACTTGACACATTTAAATAAAATTTTATGAGAAAATTCAGCACGATCACGAGTCTAATCTTTATGTACAAGTCCATCTACAAAACTCCCTCGATAAGTGTTGAATTTGAAATTTTTTTAATGCCAAAGTACAATAGAGATTTTATTTTTAAATGCTAAAGCCATGTGTTGTTTCTAATGAATTGTAAGATCTTGGCTTGTGGTTCTTTCCAACACATTGTCTTTTGTCATTGATTTTCTTTTCATGCACCTAGTTTACACCTACCCAAAGATACTTAAATTCAAATTGATCATTATCACTCTAATGGTATCCTTTATCAATACTTCAAAGTGTTCCATATTCAACTCATATATATAAAAATATCACATTTCAGACAAATAGTCTAGGGAGCACCTTTTTAAACTTATGCAAGATTAATTTTTAATTAAATTTTTAAATGCTTGTATAAATAATAATTTAACATACCAATTATGAATTCATGTAATGTTAAGTGAAATCAGCATTCAAGTCATCAAATACAAACTACAGTCAATGTTTACATGATATGATTGAAAAACTTAAATTGAGTAAGCACATTCAATAATTTCAATCATTAACAAATCTTATAAGCATTAAACTTCATGTTATGAATCCCATAAATTAATCAACTTATTTATATGAGATTTGACTATAAACTACCAAAAATACAAAATATTTCTGTGTTTTTCAAAAATAAGAATAATTTGTACAAAAAGAAAATAAAATAAAATGTGCATATAACAAAATCTATAAGCACCTTTCACTCTCATAATTAAACGGATTACTCAATTGTAACCAACCCCAAATAACCCCTAAGGTATCGAAACCAAGTGATGTCTAAAGGCTAAGTAAAGATGTATGTGAATTGGTTTTTCGTAGGAACATCGCTTAGTAAAATAACATTTTGCTCAACTAAGTCCCTAATGAAATGATGTCGCAATTCGTTGTGTTTGGTTAATAAGTGTTTCATGAGGTTTTTTAAAATCTCAATAGCACTCATATTATCATAATAGAGTGTCTTCGTACTTTGATTCAACCTGTAATTTTGTTACATTTGCCTCATCCATAAGACTTGGGTACAATAACTTCCCGACGTGATGCATTCATCTTCAGCTATGGAGAAGGAGATAGAAATTTGATTTTTTAAAACCACAAGACCATGGATGTCCTGATGAAAAAACATCCACCCAAGGTACTCTTTCGATCAATGGCGTCCCCCGCCCAATCATAATAAAAGTAAGCGTATAATGAATCATTAGTATTAAAAGAATGCCATAATCCAATGTTTTGTGTTCTACTCACATACCTAATTACACTATTTACGGCTTGTAGATGTGATTCTTTTGGTTTTTCTTAGTAACAAGCACACACGCCTACACTATACAAAATGTTGGTTCTACTCGTGATCAAATATAATAAACTTCCAATCATGCTCCTATAGAGCTTTTCCTCCACATCCTTTCCCCTTTCATCCTTATTAAACTTGGAATAAATTTCCCTTAGAGTGTTCGCATGTTTTCACCATTCCATACCAAACTTCTTCACTTATTCCTTGGCATGTTTTTTGAGATATGAAAATCCCATTATTCATTTGTTTTACTTGAAATCCAAGAAAGAAATTTAATTTACCAACCATACTCATTAGAAATTCATTATTCATCTCTTTCGAGAAGCTTACCACATATTTTTCTATTATTAAGCCAAAGACGATGTCATATACATAGACTTGATCTATAAGGATGTGATCCTTATCCCTTCTCACAAAGAGTGTCCTATCGACTCCATCACGCCCAAAACCACTATTTAACAAGTGTGCCTTCAATCTCTTACACCAAGATCAAGTAGCTTGTCTAAGACCATATAACCCCTTATGAAGCCTAAAAACATGATTTGGTAATTTCAGGTCTTCAAAATCCTTTGGTTCTCCATATACACTTATTCAATCAAAACAAAATTTAGAAAATCACTTTTGACATCCGTTTAAAAAGGTTTGAATTTCAATAATCATGCAATGGAAAGTAAATTTATTACACTCTCTAATCTCGCCACCAGTGTAAATGTTTGATCAGAATCAATGCCTTCGATTTGAGAATAAGCTTGGTTTACAAGACGTGCCATGTTTCTCACGATTATCAAATGCTCCTTTAACTTTTTACTATACACCCATGTTGTACCGGTGATGTTAAAATTGTTAGGATGTGGTACCAACTCCTAAAATTTTGATCTCTCAATTTGATTTTGTTTCTCTTGCATTTCCCCTATTTAATCTCATAAACCAAAGACTCTTTTGATTTATTAGTTCAATTTTCGATGTGAAACAATGAAAGTTTAGTTCATTTAAAAGTTAATTTCATGTCTTAACTCCACTCTCAACATTTCCAATTATTTGAATGGAGTGTGTTCACGTTGAACCCAAGACGGTCTCTCACCTTTTTCACCATGAGACACATTTTGGGAAGAATTTCCTTCATTTCCTCTCTTAGGAGCACTAGACTCTCCTACACCAATATGCCTATCCTCAACCACCTTAGGATCTAAAACTTCACCTTCAACCTCATCATAAAGTGTCATAACATTTGACATATTATCATCAATCACCACATTAAACATTTCCATACCCTTTTTACTTTTCAAATTATAGACTCTCTAGGCTCGGTAAATTTTTGAATAACCAAGAAAAATTCCATCCTCGCTTCTTGAGTCAAATTTGGTTGAGTACTCGCAATCTCTCAAGATATATCACTTTCTACCAAAAAATGTATTTGATAGAAGGATTTTTACCTTTCCAAAGCTCATATTATGACTTTTTTGTGAAAGGTCTCAAAAACATCATATTCTATGTGTGGCAAGACATTTGCATTGCCTTGGCCCAAAATCTCGTAGGTAAGCTCTTGCCCTCAAGTATACATCTTGCCATTTCTTGCAAGGTTCAACGATCAAGAACTAATGAACTATTACAACTTCATCACAATAATTTTCCACTCTCTAGTCTTTAAACTCAGACCCATGGTCACTTCTCATCCTCACAATAGGTAATAATTTCTCATTTTATATCTTCTAGCACATCGATATGATTATCTCAAAGGACTCACTCTTCTCTCTCATCAAACCAAAAAAAAAATCTAGAATAATCATCTACTATCACAAAATAATACCTTTTTTCCACCAATAATCTCGATTTAGAGGGACCCATCAAATCAATGTGAACTAGCTCTAGAGGCCTAGACGTATTTATCTTATTTAACTTTTTATGGGAATTCTTGGTCAGTTTCCCCTTTTGACAAGTTTCAGAAATCTTGTTCTTTGATTTTCCTAGCCTAGGAAAACCTCCCACTTTCTCTTTCTTCGACAAACTCTCAATATCCATAAAATTGATGTGCCCTAGTCATCGATACCATAATTCAATCGATTCAACTTTCGCGCTTTAACATACCACATTAGTTTCATTCACCAACGCATGCATTTTTTTCTCGATCTAACACCTCTCATCAAATAACCATTTTCATAATTCCTAACTAAACACTATTCTTTAGAAAAATTCACATGATGTCCATCCTCACACAATTGACTACAATAATTAAATTAGTGGCAAGTCCCTCCATATATAAGACATTATGAAGTGTCGTGCTCTCGATCACCTTCATCGTTCCTCTATCACTCACATATGACTTTTTTTTTACCAAATGTAACCATTCCACCATCACAGTCATTAAAGGTAGTAAAGAAAGATTTCGCTCCCATCGTATGCTTAGAGCGTCCGCAGTCGAAATACTAATTCAAAGAGTTTGAAGCTTTAAATGCCACAATGACGACATTAAAATTGTGACTTTTTCTTCTCACTATTTTGGTTTCACTTGAGCACACTTCTTTAGATCATTTACCTCTTTTTGAAGTCTTTTCAATTCACTTTCAATCTTATCATTTTTTCCTTGAAAAGAATTTCCTATTGAGTATTTAGAATATGAAAATCGATCATCCATTTAAAGTTTAAAGAAAGAATTTCTTAAGTGTCCTCTCATAAAGCAATAGGAGCACTTGTATGTTTGAAATAGTTTTGAAGAAAACTTCATATTCCTCCTTGCAAATGTTGTTCTCTTAGGTTTTGAAAAAACAATTCATGAGAAATTTGTTTTTCAAAAAACTTTTTTTTTCATTCGTTGCTTTTAAGGTCTTGAAACAAATTTAGGTTGATTGACTTTTCGATTCATCAAAATTTTATTAACCTTAAGATTTGTGCTCTTAGCGTGCAAAAATTTCTCCCAAGTTTTTTTCCTTTTGAAATAAATTTATCATTATTAACTTAAGTATAACCATTTTGAGTGTCATCTTTATTTTCATGCACAAATGTCATTATATAGTTAGTAAGAGGATCAAAATAATGAAAACTAATGCCTTTAATACCATTTGGAATCATAGACTTTCGAAAAGCATTTATTCATCTTTTCGGATATATCCTCTAAAGAAAGTTTCACTTTAAGAGCATAAGCTAATTCATTCTTAGGAGAAATAACTTTTTTTATACTTTCTTTCTTTGAGTTTAAACATTTTGCGTTCCTTTTTAAGCTCGCATTTCGTTTCAAGGAAATCACCTTTTTCTTTTTCCAAAGATAAATTCATGTTTCAACTAAAGCTTTAGTTTCAAAATCATTTCATTGTTTTATTTTATTAAGACATCATCCCCTTCAAAGTCTTTTATCTTGTTTCTCATTTTGATGTTCGATTTTTTCAATTTGAGTGATTCTTGAAACAAATTGTTATACACATGATTGAGTTCACTCATCTCTTCATCATCACTCTCATCATTCTCATTCTGATCAATCTAAAAATAAGACTAACTACAAGGAAGTGAAGTATTCTTATCTAAACAAAAATGGAATGATGAATGCAAATTATCAGTATACTTATCAAAAGCACACATGTCTGCAGATATGAAGGTACCTCTCAAACAATCTTTATCATGTAGTTACCCATGAACCTTTCAATTGTCCCTTGTAGTCAATGAGAATCCACAGCAAGCTCCATGCCATAAATAAAGAATCACATTATCTTCCTTGAAAATCACGCGACACTCCAAAGTCTTCAATAACTTGGAATGCCTCAAATTTTAGATCATGGAGTGGTTGATAATGATGAATCCGATGTAAATTAGTGAATATATCAAAGGATAGTAAGGATGATCTAAACACTCAAAAATCTCTCACAAAACATTAGATCTAGGTTTTTGAAAGTTTATGAGGAATAAGCGTAAATGAGTTTAGGAGGGAAGCAAAAGAGCTCCCAACATTCAAAAATCATTCACATATATTTTCCACTTGTATAAATCTTTAATCTATAAAAATTTTAGGGAAAATGGCCTATTTATAAAAAAAAATCAAAATTTGACGACTTCATGTGCGTGGTGCACATTTTTATGTGTGCACGATTCTATGCAGTGTGGAATCTAGGCCATGATCGTTCGCACAGGCACAAAGTGATGTTGTGAAATTGCCACAGTGCACACTGGCTCATAAGTTAGGTGTGAGAACAGTTAAGGCACCATTATTCAACCTTAACAAAGTTCAAAAACAAAACCAACTCCCAAAAACAATTTGCCAAAAAAATCTAAGATATATTTAAACACATGTTCCATCAAAAATAAAATAATAAAAATCCTCACACATTTAGAAAAACTTGTGTGCAAGTGTGTAATTAGCTAAAGACAATTCACAAAGTCTACCAAAATGATATAGACTTCAATTTGATGTGAATGAACGGCTACAAAAGTCATCAGTGATTGGTATGTGAGGTCTTCAATCTTCAGGGTTCAATCTAGACACAAGACCGTGCCTCACGAAATGGATCAAGTCTATATGAATTGAAAGACTTAAATGTTTTGATACGGGATATAGCCAATATAAACTATATATAAACGTATTATTTTTCCAATACGTCATTAAGTAATTATCCTAAACATATTTTATGGCATCACATACGATACTATTTTTTAGGTTCGAGTAAAAATGACGAGTAACGACGAAAAGTAAGAAAGGTGGAAAATTTTCTCAAAAATAATAATCTTGAAAACTAGTTAAACCTTGAGGATAATGGTAAGATCAACCCATATATGTTGAATGTGGACTCCATACTTCGTAAAATACCGTAGCGGGGAACATCAAACAAACTAAACAAAATCAACAAGGCTAAAAATGAGAACTGGTGAGAGAACAAGGACACCACCCCATAGTTCAAATAACACTAAGTTTGTAGATCTGAATTGTAAATCAACTCACCACAATATTGATCATTTGGTCAATCTTATTCAAAACATGAACACAATGATATGCATGATCACTAGGAGAATTGGTAGACTCGGTTAGTGCACCACTATATGGTTCAACGTTCGGTGAGAGAATGGAAAATTGTTCCAAGACAATATGACCATCAAATGTAAATTATAACATGGTTCCAGGGCAAGGTGCACCAGAAAAGTTACATGCATATGCATTCCCCTTAATTGGGATTCAGTATAATAAACTACTCATAAACTAATAGGAATGAGGTTTACGACAAAACTATATCGTTCGAGGAGACGAGGATGAGGTTGCATGCTAAGTCTCAACCAGTGCTTGCCCCAAATAATATAGGAAATTTAACACCCATTAGGAGAGTAAACAACAAATGTCTTTATTAATTTAAAGTTAGGGGGTTGGATAGTGTGGGTAAGAATAACATAAACAAACATGAAGAAATTAAATTGTGCTCTTCGAAATAATAGAATACCACAAGTGACTCAAATGGTTCTTTCCATAAGGTGTGGCATGATGAAGTGTTAGTTTAGATCCAAGATATGTCGAGCCCAACGTCTTAGGGATCCCAATTCTTATTTATAGCAAACCATATCTCAAATGTATAGACAATACTTTTTTTCCTAAACGATTTAAATTTCCAATCTTCATGACGTTCTCCGGGGTAGGAGTCATACCACTATCAAACATATCACTATATTCACAAGATAATGTAATGATATAAACACGAAAGAATTTTTAAGATTAAGGTTATTTACAAATTCACCAACTAGTTCACTTAGTTTTACAAGAGAATCATTTCACAAATTGGGCAAAATGGAGATGTTGTTCCATGCACAATTTTTCAAAACAAATCTAAAAGGCTTGATTGTTTATCAACCAAGATTAAGACAATGAAGTGATGAAAAGGATTCTTAATTCATTAGTTGGTTCAAATGATCACATGGTAAATGTAAAATCAATTATGAACCATGGTTTGTTAATTTTAAACAAAATGGTTTGTAATTCAAACTATTTTAAAAGTTTAATGCAACTGAGTATAGATATTTATTGGACCTAATTACTATTAGGTCACTAGGTATGAATCTCTTCTAGGGAAAGAGAGAAAAATAATTCCTATTTTAAAGAATACTACGTGTACCATAACTATGAGATCGACAATGCCAAAATATCATTTAAGGAACTGTTCCCTTACAGCCCTTGTATAAAAGGAGACCACGGTTGAGTCATTTACAAGGAAAGCCACATTTAAAATTACTTCTTTAAAATAACCAACGCAAATGAAATGTTTGATCTTATGTTAGCCGAAATTTTCTTAAAACTACCTTGAAAAGTTTCCTAACCTGTAAGGAAGAAATGAATAAAGGAAATACTATAAAAGGCATAACTTTTGGACACATGCCATTAATAAATGTTCGAGTTATCGAGATAGGAAATCAAAAGTTCTAAGTTCTTAAGAAAGTGAAACTTTAAGGGAAAATAAATTCATTTCTCTAAAGGAAACACTAGTGGGATTGATTAATATCCATTTTTGATGTACAAGACATGAGTGTTGGTGTGTAATACCCCTTATTTTCTCATGCATAAGGTGTCCTGGATAATACGCCGAAAATATGGGACGTTAAACAATTAATATCATTCAAAGAATCAATAAATAATTGAATGAAAACTAAAACCATATATGACAGTATATAAAAGATGAAAATCAAAAGAGGTAATGAATATGAATCTCAAAATTGAATCAATAAAACTAAATAAGTCTCCCTAATACAAATGTATCAACTAATCTTAAACCAAAATGGAAATGTAAACGACTTTTGAACCCACCACAGGCCCCCGCCCCTACAAATCTTTGAACGATAAACTGAAACATAGAAGGTCCAATTACGAGATAAATACTATAAGAGATAACTCTATATCTCCTAATCCAATGATTGTATAAGAAAGATCCTGTAATTGGTTTTCTCATTTGCTCATATAGTTGTTGAATACCTAGAAAAAAGAGTTTAAGAAAAATATGTGGGTCACATACCCACATATTTCAGGAAATGGCTTACTTTTACTTGAACAATATTAAATACGACTCATCACATTTCATGTCTTCCCCATCGTCACTCACACCCAAGATACCTCACCTCACGTATATCTGAAGGAATCCTAGCCATATGTGCACATCCCACTCTAGGAATAAATAGTAAAATAAGTACCCAAGTCCCAAGGTTGATCATGTAACCCACGTAACTCTTAAATCGCGACATAGTGTAACATTGTCAGTAATAGTCATATACTACAGATAATACTAATTTGTAGTGTCCACACATCACATAATATCCAAATAGGTTAAATCCCTCAATACGACTATTATCCCACATAGCACCCACGTAAGCTATATTAATCTTCAGGATAACTACGATACTACTTAATATCCCATTATATCGTACCCATCACTAGTCTAACTACTATAATATACGATATTCGCATAACTTACCCCATCATTGGCCTAGTTACCTAACTATCCACTAAACAAGTAAATATTAGCTTCAAAGAACTAACTACATAATCCCAATATACCCATTAATCATTCTCTGAGTGATGCACATACGTAGTAAGCATATATTATATCGTAATCTATAATCCAAGCATATCATCATATCTATAATAGCACAAAACCAATAATCTTGTATAAATACCTCCATCATCGGACCATTTATACATATAAGCACATCCTGAAAGCAACAATCCTTCGGGTACCCCTTGTGCTTATATCGGTTCCATTTATAGGATGTCTCACCCCAAATGGATTGCAAACACCCATACAAAATTGGATAAATCACTATATTGTCACATCATCATGTAATAACATACCAAGATTACACGACATATCAAGTATCCTAGATCTCCCTCTCCTGTGATGGTTGACCAACTGCACGTAGGATCAGGATATAGACCTATGCATAAGTTGCATCATTATTTGGGGTCGTAGTACCGAGTCTAATAAAACAATCTCATCAAGTGCCCACCAATAGATTCCATATGATCTAGGACACACACCGTGGTATGTCCACACACAATAAATAGAGCATACGGTGTACAATACATATAGATGAATATAGTATCTCACACTAACCACGTAAATCGCTTTAAACATCCCCCGCGTTAATATGTATTCTAGTGTATAACCTTCATAAATACATAGGATCATAAACCTAATAATGATATGCCATCATGGAATACTAATTGGGTAATGACGATATAATGACATGGAATAAACTCAATAACATTAAATATAACAAACACTTTGGTCCAATCAGTGGACTCGTCATCTTTTTCCTCTAAACTTTAAAGGGCGGTGGTATTCATCAAGAACATGAGCTCAAAAGTTCAAATAAATTCTAGTTCTTATATAGATGGAGTTGTTCATCAAAACATTATTTGGACAAAGCTCACCGAATTTTTTCTAGAGGTTAGCCCGATAGTCATCCTAGGGAGGTTTGATTGAAGAATGACTAATTAACCTATAACTTCGTCATTAACTTATGTCAGTTGAATAGAATACCCACTAGCAAGATATCAGCCACTTAATTAGCAAAAAGTGAATGGTAGAAATGGCTTTCCATGAATAACGAGACAAACAGTGCAAAAAATTTTAAAAAGAACTACCCATAGACTAGTGTTCTTCGTGTGCAGCAAACATAAGTTCCGCTAAACTGGGAAAAGTTTTCTTTGATTTTATTTCGTGTTCGTGGATAGCGTATAGGTTCAGTGATCAACCAGCGAAGACTTAGCAATCAACGAGTGTCAGTGAGGTTGCTAGCGAATTTATTGGCGAGCAATGAAGACTATTTCGCAATAGAAAATAGGCAAAATTAACAAGAAGTGATTAACATCAGATCCAAGTTTCGTAAGTATACAATGTGCATAATTTTCCGAAGTAGGTTTTTATAGGAAAGTATGCAACATATGTTAACACTTTCTCCATAGTTGTACCATCGATTTTAATTGCAACATAATTGTTACCATTAAATTAATTATAATTGCATCTTTTTAGAGTATAAGCACAGATTAATTCTATGGTGAAAATTGAGAGTAAAAGAATACCTGTTACGAAGGTAAACAACTAAAACCATTAGTTATTTTTTTCTATTTTTATAAAGACTTGTTTTTTTTTTTCAGAAGTTATTCATTCAGATTAATTCATTTTTGTTTGACTAATTCTACAAGTATTTGATTGGAGTTTTTATTTTATGATGTTCAATCATAGAAAATTATGTATTACATATAGAGAAAATATATGTATTAAAAGAAAATTCTTTTCCTAATTTATTAGCCCCGTAAGATTAAATCCGGGTTTCATCCATCTTTTATATATATATATATATATATATATATATATATATATATATATATATAGAGAGAGAGAGAGAGAGAGAGAGGTGCACAAGTGAACCAAAATAATGAACCTAATAAGACATTAAAAAAATAACCCATTAAGCATTGATTCCTTGTTCTAATTGGTCTGTGCCAGCGATAACGAACATGCGTGAGACACGCGTATTTTTTAATATACACACACGAAAAACCTTAACACACACACACCCCTTCACCAAGCAACCCGAATAAGCCATAAACTAGACCCATCACCTTCTCTCTCATCTTCCACCATCACCCCACCTGTCCTAAATCAACTCAGACAAATAAACGTAGCAAATGAAATAAATACA
This sequence comes from Sambucus nigra, assembly GCA_949130495.1. Classification (NCBI taxonomy): domain Eukaryota; kingdom Viridiplantae; phylum Streptophyta; class Magnoliopsida; order Dipsacales; family Adoxaceae; genus Sambucus; species Sambucus nigra. The sequence continues at coordinate 221,508,703 of OX422214.1, forward strand.
TAGCAAATCAACACGCGGGTTGACAGATATAAGGGGTTCCTGGCCGCAGGTGGTTTTGGGTGGTCAGGTTAAGGATGTTGGACGGTGCTTTACCAGCGGGTTGATTTTGTTTGTCACAACCACGAGCTGGTGGTTGTCGTCGGGTTGAATCAGGGGGTTCATGGGTGAAGGAATGGGTTAGATAGGTGGCCAGAGTGGGTGGCTCGCCGTGGATTTAGGTCTGACTGGGTAGGGTCGTCGGCGTGGGGAGGTAGCTCGGAGGGTGGTTTAGGAGTAGGGGTATTAGGAAGGTTGTAGGGAAGTGGATTAATAGAAGAAGAAATAGAGAAAATGAGTGATTGTTTTGTGGGTCGGCAAATGGGTTGTGGTGGGGTGTGTGTGTGTGTTATAAAAAATACGTGTTTCACACGCGTGTCTGTTGTCGCGCGGATCAATTTTAACAAGAAATTCAGGGTTATTTTTTAATATCTTGATTCATTAAAAAGTTCATTATTTATGTTCACTTGTGAACCCCTCGAGAGAGAGAGAGGTTCTCTAGTGGACGAAAAGAATTGACTTTTTAATGGACCTTAACAAAAAACGCATAATAACACATTAATTTTAATTTCTATAGTGTAATTGGTCCGCGTCAGAGGCACCCGAGACCCCACCTTCACCCCACTAACCTCCCTACCCCCCACCCCCACCCAACCACCATCATCACCATTGCAGCGCTTATGACAGCAGCGCTGCCATGGGGGGGGGTGAGGAGGGTAGGGAGGGTAATGGGGTGAAGGTGGGATCTCGGGTGCCGCTGGCGCGGACCAATTACACTATAGGAATTAAAATTAATGTGTTATTATGTGTTTTTTGTTAAGGTCCATTAAAAAGTTCATTATTTTGGTCCACTAGAGAACCTCTCCCTATATATATATATATATATATATATATATATAGAGAGAGAGAGAGAGAGCGGTTTTCATGCATACCCCAATTTGCATACCGCTGGCGCGGACCAATTTTGATAAAATAGTAAAAAAAATATTTTTGCTGTAATTTTTTTTAATAGTTTCTAAACATTTCAATAGGACCATAAAAAAAATTCAACTCAAAATGAATTTTTTTGCTATTTTAAAATAAGCGGTCAAACTTTGTCACTTTTTATCAACTTAAAAACAACTTAAAAACTGACAAAGTTTGACCGATTTTTTTAAAATAGCAAAAAAATTCATTTTGAGTTGAATTTTTTTTTATGGTCCTATTGAAATGTTTAGAAACTATAAAAAAAAAATCAGCCCAAAATTATTTTTTTACTATTTTAAAAAAATGGTCCGCACGGAGGGTATGCAAACTGGGTATGCATGAGATCCTTTTTGTATATATATATATATATATATATATATATATAGTGCTCATGTGCGGACTTTCTCAACATCAACAATCCCGACTGGGTAGGTGACAACAACAACGAAATTCTGGGGTGCCGCTAAGGGCATCCCAATTTTTACTCCAAAATACCATAAGGCCATTTTAATTCCAAAATACCACACAAAGTCATTATTTACTCCATTATACCACCATAAGGGCTATCTATTACTTTAAATTTAAATTTTCATTTTCTCTCTTTCCCTTCTTTTCTCCTATCATTAAAACCTCTTAACTTCTAACATTTAAACATCAACAATCAACCTCTCAACTTCAAAGACCAACAAACCATCATCAATACCCATTCAATCATATTAGTACTCAACACCATTAACATCATCCAAAAAAAAAAGGATTTTGATATATTTGAGAATGTTTAAAATCTTATTAACAATGAACATGAAATCCTAATAATGTTTAAAACACAAATAAAGTTTAAAATATTCTTATCAATGAAAAACGAACCATTAAAACCAAGTTGGATTCGTTGGTTTGAGAACCCTAAATAGCGATTTTCGTTTGTTACATTTTATTTTCTAGGGTTCCCTTCGTTACCTTTGTCCCGAATGAACATAGTTAATTTCAGGACTTTTACAATGAATAGAGGACACTAACTCGGGGTAAACATCCCGAATAGAATTTGAATGAATTAAACAAAATTGGCATCCATTCGCTCGGGGAATTACAACGAACACTAACTCGAGATAAACACCTCAAATGGAGTTTTTCCTCTAAAAAATTACTTTTGTGATTCTGTAGGATCACCCCTAAAAACATCATCTTCCTCAAAAGCCCGATACTGAACCATTGTAAATTTTCATTTTCGGTTAAAAAAACTAAACAAAACGTATTTGTGCAGCAAAAATTACCTTAAACATAATATTTGTGTTATTTTCATTAGTTTTAGAGTTGTCACACCCATTGTTAACACCTCTATTAGTGGTTGTGACTTCAATATTTCAATGACTAAAAACCCTAACTATTATGATGTTTCAATAATTAATGTGGTAATTTGTTGGTGAAGATTGTATAAGGTTTGAATGGAAAGTTTATGTAGGGTTTTGAGTGAGGGAATAGTTTAGCAAAAATTGTTTTGAGACAGAAAATGCTTTGGAAGAATGACTAATAGATAGTTTAATATATATATATATATATATATATATATATATATATATATATATATATATATATATATATATATATATATATAGAGAGAGAGAGAGAGAGAGAGAGAGAGAGAGTACTGCTCTTGTGCAGACCAGTCCGCATTTTAACAGTGGGGACTGGACATGTGTCACCTGGCGGTGAGTCCAGAAAAGAGAGAGAGTGCACCTATAATTTAGGCGATAATTTCTAAACTCACCGTGAGCCGACACATGTTCGCTCTGCACTGTTAAAATGCGGACCAGTCCGCACAAGAGCATATATATATATATATATATATATATATATATATATATATATATATATATATATATATATGTGTGTGTGTGTGTGTGTGTGTGTGTGTGTGTGTGTGTGTGTGTGTGTTTGTGTGTGGTGACAATTATTATGCAACACAAATAAATACAAAAGAGACAATTACCAAGTAAGAATAAGGAACGTAAAATGACAATCACACAACAAAGGATGTACGCGGTTCAGCAAAGATGTGCCTACGTCCACGGTGGTGCAGTCGGTGTTATTTCTATATACTCCGGGGAGTGATTACAGAGAATACAACTTGTCCTTTTGCCCCGAACCTAGGATTTAATATATTCATGTACATTTAGGTGAGTGGGGGGTGATGGGTTCCCCCACGTCTTCCATCTCTCCTATAACCTCCCTTCAGGGGAACGTGGGAAGAGACCGAATCAAAATAAGAGGTGGAGGGCCTGGACTTTGGGCCGCCAGAACTGGGCTACTCATCCAGGCCCATGGTCTTAATTCTGGGTACCCACAATATATATATATACACCATGATTTTAAAAAATGCGGGCGTGATCGAGACGTGGAGGCCAAACCTTAAAGGCTTAGGCGGGCCTTAAGCGTAAAAAGGCGTTTAGACCTTTTTAAATATATTTTAATATTTTTTTACTATGACAACGCTATTAAAAATACAAAAATGGTACATACCTTAAAAATATGTCTAAATATTTGTAATTTAAAATACTATTTTTTTAAAAACAAAAAAAAACTCGCGATTTTCACGCCTTACCCCTAAAAAACGTGCATTTTTTCATGCCTTACCCCAAAAAACATTTACCATAGTTGACCATACTTTAATCCACGCCTAGGGTCAAAACTTGGCATATCTAAAAAGTCTCACATTTAAGTGCATTTTTTAAAACAGTGATATATATAGGGGTGGTAAACGGACGGATACGGATCGGATACCATGTTTTCCATATCCGTATCCGCTATCTGGATGCACTATCCATATCCGTATCCGTATCCGCCCGGATAGTTAAAACACTATCCGTATTCGTATCCGCTCGGATACCTCGGATTCGGATAATATCCGTATCCGTTTACATTGTTTAGCCATTACAAAAAATAACTATTAAAAAAGCTACAATATAATTCTATAGAAAATTAGTAATAAATGAAGTACTAACCTTTAATATCCATACTCATAAGATCATTTGTGTATCCAGATCGTTTCCTTAAATTAGCGTGACAATCACGTTCCAAAAAAACCTGTTGATTGATAGAATACGAAGTGCATACAATAATAAAATCAACTAATAATGAAAATACTATAAATAACAAGTAAATGATTTGAACTAAGTGCAAATAGTTTTTCAATATAACACAAAGTGGTGCCACGATACATAGTCAAGTTTGCAACGTCCATAAACAAAAAGTGGTTCCACGATATATACTAAGAATTGAAATAACAATAAAGATTGTTTTTGCCAAAAAAAAACATCGCTTCATAAACAAAAAGTTTGCAACATCTCCGTAGTCGTCATTCAGTATCCCTTGTGACCTTCAAATTATCTGAAAAAAATTTATGAATTAATGAAAAATTAATTGACTACTTAGATTTTTTTAATATGTAATAAATAATTAATTGACTTACTTAGTTTGTCACCAATTGATGGCAACCAGTTTTTTATGCATATAAGAGTCTCAACGGTCTCTGAAGCCAACGATGAACGTGAGTCATCCACAATCCTACGTCCCCAACTAAAAGCGGACTCTGACGCTACGGTCGAAACAGGTATAGCTAGAATATCACAAGCCATCTTTGCAAGTATTGGATACTTTGGCCCATTAAGTTTCCACCAATTCTAGGGCTGTAAACGGATATTCGAAAATCCGCATCCGTCCGATATCCGAATCCGAATTTGCGGATATTTATCCGAAAATATGGAAATGGATACGAATATGGATACTCTATAAAAATATCCGAGAAAACGGATACGGATACGGATAGTACTAGTATTCGACACGGATAATCCGTATCCGATGCGGAGTATCCATTTTATTGGATATCCGTTTTACCGGATATCCGTATCCGTCAAACATATGTTTAAAATATTACTAATAATATTAGTATTAGTATTACTAATAAAATAATATTAAAAAAAAGTTAATCGTTTATTACCTAAAACAAAATAAACATATACTCCGCTCAAAACAAAAAAGCCCTAAAGTTATTATTTTATTGGGTATGTTATAAAATGTCATGTATTATTATTTTATTGGGTATATTATCATGGAGTTATATTAAAGTTACAATACACCCTATCACACACAGTATACACACACTTAAGAACATATACTCCACTCAAAACAAAAAAATACTAACTTCATTTCATTTCTCTTTTGTACAAAACAAGAGAAAAGAAACCCTCATGTGGTTGTTCATTAGTTTCCTTAATTATAAATAATTGTAAGAGAAAAACAGAAAAGAATATAAGAGAGAAACATAATAGAATGTAAAAGAGAAACATAAAAGTAAAGAGATGGTTTTGATTGTGATGAGAACTGAAGTTAACAACAGGTATATTATATACAAAATAAAAATATATACTTATTAAAATAAAAATATCAGTATTTTTGAAAACAAAAGGTCCATGAGGTTATCATTCTCAATAAATTTGATTTAATCTAAAAGGTGCATATTTATTTCTAATGTCATGGAATGCGAATGTTATCTTTCTTTGAATTTCTTTAAGCTTATATGGATGGCTTTAACCATATTATCATTATGGATTGATACTATTATTATGGAATCCATAATTGTTAATGTTAGGAGACAGTAATTTCGTTATATATTTATTTGGATTGGATTGGATATTTTAATAGTTATTTTTTACGATGGCTAAATAATGTAAACGGATACGGATTTTATCCGAATTCGAGGTATCCGAACGGATACGGATATGGATAGTTGTTTTAACTATCCGGGCGGATACGGATACGGATACGGATACGGATATAGATAGTACATTCAGATAGCGGATACGGATATGGAAAACATGGTATCCGATCCGTATCCATCCGTTTACCACCCCTAACCAATTCAATATATCAAAAGAAAGGTCATTTGAATCATTAAGAGGAAATAAAGCCTCCTTTAAATATTGTTCCAACTCCGTCTTTTGCACCAATGAAGTGCCGGAACGCTCCCTAATGTACCTCTTAAACCCTCCAGTAAATCCAACCCTTATTTGGTATGTTATTTCACCATCACTATCACTTGTACGAGAATGCTCAAATATTGTTGGAGAAGAAGATGAAACATTTAAACTCTTATACTCGCCATACAAATCAAATAAAGCTGCACGAACTCTATGTATGTAACTATCGGCCAAAAAACCATATATCTCATGGTAAGCAAATTGAACAAACTCCATTTTGTACCTAGGATCAAGCACTAATCCAAATGTCAATACCAAACTACAATCCTCCCAATATTTTTCAAACTTAACTTGCATCTTCAATGCCATCAAACGAACGTAATCTACATTACTTTGTTGCCACTGCATCAAATGAAAATTAATTTGGCATACATCATTAAAGTAATAGTTTGCCGTTGGATATTTTGTGCCAGAAAGACGATTTGTCATGTCATAAAATATTTTCAAACACTGACAGATAAATTTACCACGCTCCCAATCTTGTTCACTTGGAAGCCATTGGTATTCCTTATCCAATTCCGCTAAACGCTCAAATGTTGTTCTCACATCTATAGCACTCTCAAGCATATGGTAAGTGGAATTCCATCTAGTTTGACAATCAAGTTCAACATTCTTTTTCGAATTCAATTGGGTTTGTCGTAAAGCTATACTCCATGTGTGACCTCTTGGAAGTGACGAATCAACATACTTAACACTGTTCCTAATCCTTTCAATAAAACGATCAATTACTTTCAACCCATTCTTCACAATTATATTGATTATATGTGCGGTGCAACGAGTGTGAAACATATCACCGTTTTTAAGAAGGGCTTTTTTACCATTCAACCACAATTTAATATGATCAACCATTGGCTTATTATAGCTAGCATTATCAACTACAATAGTCATTAGTTTCTTATCAATATTCCACTCCAAGATTCTAGCCTTCACCCACTCGGCCACATTTTCCGCATCGTGAGGACATTCAATCCAACAAAAAGCAATTATCTTTTTATGCAAATCCCATTCATCATCAATATAGTGACATGTTAAACAACAATAACCGGTGCCTTGATGCTTAGGAGTCCATATATCAGTGGTTAGGGTAACTCTTGAAGAAAGATTTTCCAAAACTTTGTAAAGTGTTTCTTTCTCGATCTTGAAACATTTTTTCAAATCATTTTTCACAGTAGCTCTTGAACGAAATTTGTATGTGGGGCAACAATAAGAAAGCCAATACCTGAAATACTCGTGCTCAGCCATAAGAAATGAATAATCGTGTCGTGCAACCATTTGAGCATATAGCATTCGCTCCACCTCCGGGTTAAACTTATGATTTCCGAACTTTGGAATTGGATCGGTGGGAGACTTGAAACTTCCGAGAATTTTTTGTCGAATATCACCACCACCATCTCTTGGTTTTGCTTTACATGATTTCCAATGATTATTTAAATGAGACGTCCCCTTCGAACTTCCAGCATCAAACTTTCTCTTACAATAATTACAAGTGGCGGTAACATTATTATCCGGGTGTGTCTCACGAGAAAAGTGATTCCAAGCCTCAGATATGCGCTTCTTGTTTGCTTGTTTTGATGCATCACTGATTTGATTCTCACTACTGGGAGGAGCGGGGAAGATGCATTGGTTGAAATATTTGTTCGGCTTGCCTCTTCTTCTGACATAATCCTATAATCACGAATAACAAATTTAACAATTTTAGTACAAAAATAGTTTAACGGTTGCAATTCAATTCTAATGGTCAAATGAGTTGGATTTAAAGTTTTCAAATTTAACAGTCTTTTATATGAAAACAAATAATCTATACATGGGAATTGGGTCATTTTAATACCCTCATTCACTTTAACAGTCTTTTATATAAAAAAATAAATAACAGTCTTTTATATAAAAACAAATAATCACTTTAATCTATATATAAAAACGAAACAGTCTATACATTGTTGCTTGAATAACAAAATAGACTATACATACAAAATTCAGTAAATAATTCAACAACAATTGTATATCAAAATAGACCACTACATTACATCACTGATCAGAACAGACCACTGCATTACATCACTACATAATATAAAAAAAAATAGACCACTACAGAATGTCAATACATTACATCAATATCAATAGACCACTGCAGAATATCAATAGAATATCACTACAGAATATCAATACCACTACAGAATATCACTACATAATATCAATACCAACACCAATACAGAATATCAATAGACCACTACAGAATATCAACACAAAATATCAAAATACACTGTCTCGGCCATCATCACTGATTTAATACATATCAAAATACACTGTCTCGGACACTATAGAAAGACTGTCTCGGCCATTATCATAAAAAATAACCAAACCAAGGAGAAACATGAGCCCTGCAAAAGATTAAGCCCTAGAGACTGTTGGATCTACAAAAATATTATGAGACCTGCAATAATATTACCTCGGTATCAGTTTTCGTCGCCGGCGGCCTGCAAGGAAAAGTTTGGGCGATTTTCATCGTCGGCGGCGGCTGGACAGACAACCGGAGACTGGAGCGTTTGGGCGGGCGGGATGGAGCGTTTGGGCCGCGGGATGAGGGAGAGGGTTGGACCGTTTGGGCAGCTGGACGAGGGAGAGGGATGGAGCGTTTGGGCGGCTGGACGAGATGGGGAAAAGGGCACAAATGTGTGTTGGTTTGGACGATTTCTGTTTTTTATTTATTAGGTTAGAAGATTAGATTTTAAAGTTTTCATAATTAAACATCTACCCTAACTTTTATTTTAAGTATTACTTTATACCTAAAATATTATATAAGTAATATTTTAAACTAGTGTTAGACGGATACGGATATCCGGTAAAATGGATACTCCGCATCGGATACGGATTATCCGTGTCGGATATTACTACTATCCGTATCCGTATCCATTTTTTCGGATATTTTTATAGAGTATCCATATTCGTATCCATTTTCATTTTTTCGGATAAATATCCGCAAATTCGGATTCGGATATCGGACGGATGCGAATTTTCGAATATCCGTTTACAGCCATAGATATATACATCATATGATGATCCTTAGCTAAAAAAATATAAAAAAATCATTTACGGTATCATGGAATAATAAATGTGGTGAGCTACCCTTTTTCCATTGCGGGTCTTTCCTTAAAAGCATATAGCGCTTTTCTCTCCTGAAGAGCTATTTTCTCTCTCTCTCACCCTTATAGCTATGTTCTCTCTCACACACACGTGACACGTCCCTATTCGTTCCTTCTCTTTCTCACCTCGCAGCTATGTTCTCTTTCTATCACACACGTCCCTATTTGTTCCCTCTCTCTCACCTCATGCCACTAAAGTCTCTTTTTAGTCTCGATCAATTGCAGAAACAATTTTTCAATTGCAAACATATGGATTATTGTAATCATAAAATCATTCGAAATAAAGGAGAGAGTTGGACTAATTGTAATCTTTAAGAAGAGAAATAATATAAAGACGGTTGCTCAAGTTTCGGTGTTGTCAAATGTCCAATTCGGAATATTAATGTGCAGGACATACCCGGCCGCCGGGGGGGGGGGGGGGGGGGGGGGGGGGGGAGGAGGGAGGGAGGGGAGATCAAATGAGGGCCCAATTTGAAGACCCTGAATGAGGATCAATTTTTTAAAATAGTAAAAAAAATATTTTTTGCCTGATTTTTTTTGTTTGTTTTTTAAACATTTCAATAGGACCAAAGAAAATAATCAACTCAAAATGAATTTTTTTGTTATTTTAAAAAAATCGATCAAACTTTGTCAATATTTAATTTGTTAAAAACTGACAATTTTATCAATTTTTTTAAAATAATAAAAAAAATATATTTTGAGCTAAAAAAATTTTATGATCCTACTGAAATGTTTAAAAACTATAAAAAAAATACTAGTTTTGCTATTTTATCAAAATTGATCCACGTCAGCGGTATGCAAACAAAGGTCCTCATGAAATCATCTCTCTCTCTCTCTCTCTCTCTCTCTCTCTCTCTCTATATATATATATATATATATATATATATATATATATATATATATATATATATATATACAGTTGAACAAAATCCAAAAGTATTACCAATTGTATTACTACTGTGACGGCATCTCCATATATATGGGAAGCCCAAAAATATCTTCCATGAACTGAATGATGATCTAGGATATTCATGATACATGACAGGTCACTATATAGAAAGAAATGTTTGTACAAAGTCCGAAACAGATGCAGCTTTACAACACCTATTCTAAACTAGTTTCATCTTTACCTGCTCAACAACTGCACCCATTTCCTCTCTACACACAAAATACACTTTCATTTCCTGACATACTTCAAACTCTGTAACCGCGCTGTCGTTTGGACGAATCTCCTTTAACAGGAGATACCATTCCATGCATTCCTGGCCCATAACCATATACAGGGGAATTCAATGATACCACAGCTGGCCGAGATTGGGGATGATGGATCATCGGAGTGTTTGAAATTTGTATCCCCCGAGATACTGGAGGATTACCTTTGTGATGTTGTACAGTGTTCTGAGGCGTATTTTTAGGGCATATAAGGGATTTCAGATACTTGATGCTATTCTGATCGGAACCTATCTTACCTTGTTCTGAATCACCAGCTTTGGTTGCACTCGCAGCCGGAGACGGAGAGGCCACAGATATCCCCGACAGCCCATCGGAAGATAGAATACAGGCTATTGCGTATACAGATGCCCCAAGAAATTCGGGAAGAGATTCACGAGGATGTGTTACCTAAAAGACATTGACGCAAGAATTATACCATGTGAAAAATATACAAGGTCTCAAGACGTACAATACCGTAACACAATTGTATTAGCTTCTATGTAACACCTCAAGGGTGACACTAATTACTTTTGAAAATATAAAAATTTAAACCCTTTAAGCTAACCACCTAAACAGGCCACCGTCTCTATCCAGCGTGAGATTATCTCCGACAGATTTTATGATAAAATTATTTGTTTAAGTGGATAATATGCAAAATCAATATATTATGTGCATCTCCAGCTGTTAGATTTTATTTGCATTTTTCACCCACTAAATGGACTTTTTTGATAAAATTTGGTGCAGGCGCCCATCAACTCCTTGGGACCACCCTTTATGTTCGTCTATAGTACATATGTATATGTATGGATGGATGGTTGGCGGTGGGAATAAGGTGGCAAAAACAAACCCATTCCATTAGTTAAATAGTTGGGTGTTAATTAAAATAACACTTTAGAATTCTCTGATTTTGCGGATGGACATAAGAAAAGGTAAGATTTCCAAAAGCTATTTACGTAGGAGAATAAGTCATCGCTCGCGGCTTCCCGCTTTCAATTAGAAGGGCAGGGCATCTTTCTGTTGCTGGTTAGGTTAACCTCAAAAGTTCAATAGGGTAAGCTTATTAGGGGTGGAAATTTTAAAAACGACGTGATAAAACGACACGAAATTGTCCCTACATTGACTCGATATGTCGTGTTCGTGTCAAACTTTTCAGGCACAAAGTCGTGTCGTGTTGCATTCGTGTAAAAACTATGACTGTTATTCGTGTATTGTAGCGTATAATGAGTGTAAATTTATTAATCATGTAAGTTATGTTGCGTTGTGTTTTAAATGGATCGTGCTCGTGTTAGTTAAAAAAACAGAATTTTCGTGTCGTCTCATGTTCGAGTCTAAATGGTACTTGTTGTGTCGTGTCAAACCCAAACACGACCAGAAAACACGAATTGCCACCCCTAGCTCTTATTGGTTTCCCCTTTTGTAATCTTTCTGTCTAATAGGCTAACACTTTCTCTCTTAGAAAAAATTAGAGAGAAAGAAGTTAGTAATTTAGAGAGATTTTTTATCAATTTACAATGTATTTTCGAGGGAGATATTTGCATTTAGAGAGACGGTTTTTTTGTGAGAGCTCAATAAAGTTTTAGAGAGGGGTTTGCAATTTAAAGAATTTTATTTTTTTTTGAGTGAGAGACAGAGACCTGACCCCTTAATAACAACCTGCCCAACCCGCCCATAACCCATTGCCACTCCTAGGTGGCAATCTTGGAATTGCGTGAAGTAAAGGGGAAGATGTCTGGGGTTTCAGGGGGTTGGGAGTGGGGGTCGGTAGGAGGGGAAGGAGTTGGGGATTGAAAACGGTTGGCGGGAGGAGACTTGTCAGGGTGAGCAAAGAGGATGGAGTGGTGACGGGGAAGAGATGGGGAAAGAGAAGGGAACCAACAACAATAATGTCAGTGATGGGATTTAGGTAATTAGGATAAAGGTCATATTGCATTGTGCCATTTGGGTTTTGTTAGAAGTTAATGAGGTGTCACCACACCTATTTTTCTTTAACATCGTATCTTCAGAGAAAAAACTCGTATTTTCACCATGGTGTTAGGGAGGTAAAAAAGTGGTGCCCTCAACATCCACCCTAAAACTGTAACCACAAGAAAGAAATATAGAGTTTACCTTGAACAAGATTGCAGTAGATAATCTCTCTCTCAAGCAGTAAACCTGAGCAACATCAATAGCCGTTGACTCAAAATATAGCCACCGATCAACGATGACCTTAACTGTATTATCAGGAGAGGACATAATTTTTTCTCCTCGTACACTAAGCTTATCTGTTTTATCTTCATCACCGTCATCTTCACAGTCACTCTCACCGCTGCCACTCTCATCCTCAAAGTCACTCTCATTACCAGGGGCCACCACAATCTCTGTTGCTAGCATCAATAAAGGCAATGGCCCAATGATGCCACAGTTCCTAATGTGCAAACCCCTATCTCCACGGGTTATCTCATCAAATATGACCAAAGCTCGATTATCAGATTTCTTAAACGTTAACTTGAAGTTCATAGAAGCAGGGTGCAACCGAACTTTATCGCCACCAGCCGTCTCTACGAGCATTGGTTTTCCATCTTGGTTAAGTACTCTCCCCACCATAGGATACAAACCCGCGACAATTACTGCATGGAGAATTCCAGGGTTCTGCGAATTGAGGCTACAGCGAGATGAATCTTCTGGAATAAAACCGTTCTTAAGCAATTCAGATCTGAGTTGTTTACGCATTCTAGAAAGCATATTCATGGTGCCAGAGGACACGAAGTACATAGAACAAAACCGTGCTTCTTGACCCTTCTCCTTGGCCTTCTTCCAACACTCAAATGCAGCTATTACCGCCAGCTGATCACTATGCCCACCATACAACGATGCCAGCGCAGCTTTAGCGTCAGCAGCTTTTTTCTTTTCATGGGCCAACATGGGAAGAGTAAATACATCTCTATAGTCCGAGGCACAAGCTAATGTCAAAGCTGGGTCAAGGCAGTTCAATAATATGCCGAAAAAAAGCATCTTGCTTATTAGAGGATGAACAGGTAGAGAACCTATCTTCTTCCCTAGATCTGTGAGCTCCTCATTTTTTGACAATGCCCCAATATCTTGAAGGACAATAATTGCATTCCGTATTGTTTCAATTACAGGAGGGTCCAGCGTCTTATTTAAGAAAACATCTATCCTGGTATTTGGATCGATAAGCTTTACCTGTCAGTAGAATAAAAACTTTAGCACTAAATATGCATTCAAGTTGTCATTATAGAAATAGGATGTCAAAACAGCACATGCACACGTGTATCATTCATTAAAGTTCCTTGTATCTCAAATCTGCAATTACTCTGGAATTGTTAAGTAATGAGAGTAAGGGTGTCCATGGACCGGGCGGCCCGTCCAATCCGAGAATTATAGGGATTGGGCTCATGGTATAAGACCGTAGGAGAAATCCAAGCATTGGGCTCATGGATAAAAATAGGTACAAGCAAAAAATAGGTTGGGCTTGGATTTTATCTTTCTTGGCCCTGCCCGGTACAGGTCAATAATATGAGATATAAAAATCTCATTTTTTACATACATGTATAGCTTTCAAATTATGGGTCAGGAGGAGCCTGTGGGGCCCTCAAATGAAGACCAATATTTTTAAAATAGTAAAAAAAATTATTTTGGGTTGATTTTTTATTCTTTTTTGCACAGTATCCCTACAAAAATATCAGCCAAAAAAAAACTTTTTACTATTTAAAAAAAATCAATATATGTCAGTTTTTAAGCTGGCTGGTTTTTTTACAAGTATCTGAACATTCAATGGATACCCTATCATTTAAGGACCTCACAGGAGCCCGACCGTTCAAATTATACATAACTTTTCATTTTAACTGTAACACTATCTTTTTACACTCTTTTTTTTCTGTGTGCGTGGAAGGCGCTACTTCTAATAAAACAAGAGAAAATCCATGTTTTTCTTATTTTTTTCACCATATTTTTCTTTTTTTACGAATGTCCGTCTACAAATACTTAGAGAAGGGGGGATTGGGTTACTTGGTCAGGTCACCGTGCTAACTAAAAAAATTAAGGACCGGGCTTGGGCCAATCAATGGCATTTTGATTTCAGCAGCGTTACGCTCTAGCCAACTCTATAAAGTGTGAGCAGAGGCCAGCTCAGCCTATGGACAGTCCTACACGAGAGTAACAAGTACCTGCAAGCAAAGTTCCTCGATCGGGATTCTCCTAATCTCAGGAACTTGAAAATCTGGCAATGAAGCTGCTCGAAGTTTCGAATAGAGATGATAACAGATGCCAGGCTGGCAACGCCCTGCACGTCCCTCTCGCTGCTTTGCACTCGCTTTTGAAACCCACGAAGAATGAAGAGTCGATACATTACTATAAGGGTCATAGCTTTTCTCTTTCATCCGTCCGCTGTCTATGACATAAACAACATCATCAATAGTGACGGCAGTCTCGGCAATGTTAGTTGAAAGAATGATTTTGCGGCAACCTGGAGGAACCCGTTTAAAAACCTTCTTCTGCTCCGCAGGTGGGACCATAGAATGAAGAGTTATTATTACAAACTTAGAAGAATCGTTAAAAAAAGGGCTAGCACGTAATCTCTCTCCTGTTCTATTTATATCGTCCCACCCAGGAAGGAAAACAAGAATGGCTCCCTCCTCCATGTCAGTACATATTTTCTTCAATAACTTCTCTATGAGGACACCATCAATCAGTTCAGGATTGGTGATCGATAGATATTTATCAAGTAAACGTTGTTCTTCCTCGGAGATAGTGATGGATTTCTCCAAATGCTTTTTTAGAATTTCAACAGCTTCTCCCTGATTTTCTCGTTGGGCCCAGTCTAGGGCGGTTGTCCCATCTTTGGCCCGTAAATGGCAGTCTGCACCCAAGGAGAGGAGCATGGAAAGATCACCGACTCTGCCTTTTCGAGCAAACACCATTAGTGGTGTTACTCCAGTAGAAGAATGCTGAAAATTAAAAACACCTGAGCCTCCTTCAGAAGAGACCAAATCTAGGAGGGGGTCAAACTCATTATTTGACCACGCCAAATTGATAGCTTCGTCGAAAGTGACTCTGTCTTCCTCTGTTAAATCAGATTCCACAATCATGGCACTTGTTAAAGTAGAATCGGGGTTATCATTTCCAGTTGAATTCAACATAGAAAGCACGTCTTCTAAGTACAAATTCTTGACCTGAAACAAGAATGCTACAAAAATCACAATGGAATCGACTAAGAGTTATAAATGAGAAGTATGCAAGACAGAAAATGTTTTACAGGATAAGTGAACCCGGGTACTCGTATAATTGGGCAGCCACCAAAATATTGCGAAAATCGTTCAGCGTCAAGCGTAGCGCTCATTAGTACCTGTCATAATATGATGGGTAGCATAATCAGTTAATTTTTAATCAAACTATTAGAAAAATAACCAAGCAAAAGATGTAACATTTTAGAATAAACTCAATAGAAGAAAGACATATAAGGATTTATACTAACCAGACGTAGATGAGGATATGAAGGAAGCATGTCTCTGCAAGTAGAAAAAACTAATATCAGCAGAGGATATCAATGCTTATAAATATTGACGACAAACTAATATTACATGAAATTTTAACTTTGTTGCCTATGAAATTTTACAGCAAAATATATACTGTTTTTTTTTCCAATGGATGAAAAATGTTGAGCCCCTAAACCAAGGATAAAGACCATGATACCCAAAACAATCACTATTAAAACATGTCCAAGTGACTATTGCAAGAACATCCTGATAATCTAAATTATTAAAGCAACAAAAAGACACCTGATAATTGCTAACATGAAATCAGAGTAGCGATCCCTTTCATGAATTTCATCCTACGAAATAAAATTGAGGTCATTAGCCAATGAAACAATTTAACCCAGAAGAACGATGAAGCGTAACTGTTAACCTTCAGTTCAAGATATAGCATGTGCATGTTGCTTTACGAGAATAAATAAATAAATAATAATAATAACAATAATAATAATGTGTACATGATAGAGAGCTAATAAGCCATGAATGAAAATTTCTTCAGGAAATAATTTTTCAGGCACAGATACGAACCACCAGCTTCAAATCCTTTTCCACAACCAGGTCTACCGTCTACAAAAGAGGTGCGTGCTTTCAGAGTATTAAAGTGATATGACAAATGAATGAGTGGCACACAATGGCCAAAGAAACAGCCAAAACAACTGTGGAACAGTTTCCTATTAGATGATTCTTCTGGGATAAACAAGTGAAGGAAATATATTGCCAATTATATATACCTCAATTGTGTGGTTTACCAAAATTTTGTTTTTTGGGGGGAGTGGGGGCCTCAAGCAGATGGAGCTCTACAAGAGTGATATTTTCTAAACTAAAATAAAATAAACAAGATAAATAGCCAACTACGAGCTAGCCATAGGCTGTGCGGGGTGTGGAGACTCATCCCTGCGAAATATCATTTAAAAAAAATGAAACCTCCCTTCTCAGTCACTATTCCATTAGAATATTCAGTAAATAGTTTTGCCTCTATAAGAATTAGAGCATATTGTCCATAATCCTGATGTAGAGTAGCGTAGGTTTGTATCAAGCCTAATCAGAATCCTCATACCCCTGGAAATCTCAAAGTTCAGGGGTACCAATATCCTAGACTTATTCTATTCTCAAACTTATGCATTTGATAGCATGTGTGTCCTAAAATTGAAACTCGTAGTCCATTACAAGAGTTTAAATATGCTAGGATTTACCTTTAGAGACCCAAGAGGTCAAATGCTTTGCAACTCACTACCATCATAAAAGTAAAGGTTGAGAAGAAGAAGAAAAAAAATTCCGAAGGGGGGTGATCTTCAATGGCCCAGAGATCTTCTAAAAGGGTACCAGGTGCAGCCAAAGTTCTTCGGTCGTTCGATGGCTTGTTCCCTTCAATAGCAGTCTCTCAATGAGATTAGAACGACTTATATATGTACTGAATCCCTTTTTTATAGCAATATTCATCCACTGAAGGACTCTATCATATAGATAGTTTCACGTTATGTGATCTCTTTGATCTTGGAGCAAATTGATTAGCTGTCAATCGTTTATAAAAAAAAAAGTGCCATTCACTTCCCTATGCAAGTGTCAAAATAAGGTCAAATACAATTGAATTAATCCCTGTTAAAAAAGGGAATTGAGCAGTCGATATTTTATCAAGTTTAAAAATAATATTAATAATATATTTCACGTTTAAAACTAACATATTTTCAAAACTTTCAATTTAATAATACTCTAGGGCAAACCTAGTGCACAAGACTCCCACCGTTGCACGGTCTTGGAAGTGTAAGATGCACGCAACTTTACTCCTGCACTAAAGATTGTTTCCACGACTCTACATGTCGATTAACCTTATTGTTGTACCCTCTTAATTAAGATACCATTTGAAATTAAATTCATGTACATGGTGTCCATTATCCATTCCTATATAGCACTCGCTCAATTTTAAAACTAAAACCTTACTACACTTTTCAAGTAAATATTCCCTTTGCTATTATATGATTTTTTGCGACACTTATCGATATTATTCTACAAAATTTATAATTATCATATATAACTTTAAGGAAATTTTTTACATAAAAAGATTGTAGTTTTCACATTCATAAAAGACCCTAATCATCTAATATATAAATAAAATGCTAATGCAATGAACGAAAATCAAGTGTTACATTAAAATTCACTAAATATTAAATACAAATGTAAATTTTGAAAATTCAATATTTCTTAATGAGGTCTAATAAACTTGGATTTCATAATTGGGATCTTAGAATTGACATTGAGATTTGAGATGAGGAACGGTGTAACTAAAAATGATGAGAAGAATTGAGTACCTAAAGTGACGTAAATGGCGTCAAATGGGAGCAAGAAAAAGTTAACTCTCGTCTAAACTCTCTCAAATCAATTATATCTCAAAAGGAAAGAATGTCTCAAATGAGGCTACAAAATAGTATTTATAGGTGGGAAGTAGCTTGGGCTCTAAGCAATGCTCTAATTACAATTATACCCTTAATGTCACTTGTCCTTCCCACCTCTAAATACTTAACAAAGAAACTACAATGCAATACTAAAAAGAATAAAAGACTAAAATAAATGCTAAAAATGACGAAAAGGCCCTTATTCACATCACTCCCCTCCCCTCGAAAGAGTTCGTCCTCGAACTCAAATAGGGTATGCTAGGAGGGTATGCTAGCGTGGAGCCTCCTCCGTCTCCTCGAGATACTAGGGTCGCCAGAAGATAGGAGAGCGCGACGCTGTGAGAGGGAACAATTTGAAGCTAGATGGCCAATCACCCCACAATTGTAACATTTGAATGTTACGGTGAGAGGGTGCAGAAAGTGGAAGGAAGTGGGACAGTGGAGGTCGAAGCAGCTAAAGTAGGAGGGGGCACGGGGCACTAGCAACAGCAAGGGCTGGAGGAGCAACAGTGGAGCGGGCACGAGGTGGAGGGGCAAAAGAGGTGTCTGTGTGGCAATTTTGGGTGGGTAAATGTGATGATACGAAGGTGTGAGGCGGTCAGGGCCGGTCCTAAGATTGGGAGTGCCCTTTGCGAAAATCAATTTAGGACCCTTCTAAAAAAATATTGTACAAAGATATTAAATACCTAAAATGGGCCCCCGAAAAATAAAACTTATTTTTTTATGGGCACATTTTAGTTGGGTGAGATTTTTGGGTATTTGAATCATTCTTTGTATAGATTGTTTTTGGATCGTTAAAAAAATGAGCCCCTAAAAAATTAAACTTATTTTAAAAATTTATATTTTTAATATACATAAAATATTTTTGGACCCCTATAATATACATATATATGTGCATATTCTAAAATGGGCCCTGTGCCATTGCCCATTTGGCACATGGCCAGGGCCGGCCATGGAGGCAGTAGAAGATGAGGGGATGGAAGAGGATGGTGGTGTGATGGTAGTTTGGGTGGCGGTGGATGGTTCACGGGCAATTCTTGATAAGTTTGGAGGGTAGGGGCGTGTTGGTTTAGGGTTTCGAGTATTTAGATAGGTGTTAGATGGGTTTCAAACATAAGTGGGTAAATGGGGGAGCTAGGATTTGTTTGCATGGTTTCTTGGGCATGAGAGGGTAGAAATCCTAGCGCTTCTTGTTTAAGATCTTGCTCATTGATCAATACGGGCTCATTTTCCACCAAATCATGGTATTTGGGCAAGATTGTTGATTATTGGACTTCTTGATTGTCGAATTGTCATTGGAACACCCTTGAACACCGTCGGTGAGTTTTATGACGTCTTTTGGTCGCAGGCGAGCGCGGATAATGTCGGTGATTGTTGGAGAGGGAGTTCCGATCACCGGAGGAGTGTATTGCACCCGGATTGGTGCATTTTGTACCAGAGAGGAGTTGGGTTGGGTTGCATTAACTGGACAGAACCGCCCTCGGTGGTGTTGATTAGTTGACCGGAGCCCCGAATTGGGGCGCGGCTCGTCGTCAGGCAATCAAGAAGGCCAACTGGCCTTGCGGAGCTCTTATTCGAGTCCATGGCAGTAATTCTTGAAGGTTGTGATGCCGGCGGGAGGAGCAAGGTTGCATCCGAGGGTGGCCAAGCCATTATCGGCGTCGGAGAAGTAGTAGAGGGCCGCCGATCTGTTAAATGGGGCTCCGCCTCATGGCCGAGTGATCTGGTGCTGTAGGGGGAGGGTTTTGCCTGTGTCGGGGGGGGGCGGAGGTCGCAAAGGGGTTCTGCCCTCGTTTGCCTCGGGTCGTCGGCGGTTACAGAGGCACAAGAAGTGGCCGTTGGTGGTGGTGGAGCCCTTCCACTGGTGGTGGCTGCATTATGGGGGCATTTGAGATTAGGGCATTAGGGTTTTAAATGGGTAAAATTTTGGGAAGTAGGGTTAGGGTTTTGAGATGGTGCCGGAGCAGTGCAAGATCGGTCGATGATGGCTATCGGTGGTGGAAGACAAGCGTCGAATTCATCCATCCGGAACATTAATCGGTTGATAACCTCCTCGAGATGCTCGTTAGAAGTTTTCACAGGGGTGTACTTTCTTCTTGGACCCATCTTGACGTTGTTTACGAGTTTTTATTTTTTTACAACAACGGGTAAAACAAACGAGACTCTGATACCAATTGACGTAAATGACGTCAAATGGGAGCAAGAAGAAGATAACTCTCGTCTAAACTCTCAAATCAATTATATATCAAAAGGGAAGAACGCCTCAAATGAGGCTACAAAAGAATATTTATAAGTGGGAAGTAGCTTGGGCTCTAAGCAATACTCTAATTACAATTATACCCTTAATGCCACTTGTCCTTCCCACCTCTAGATACTAAACAAAAGAAATACAATGCAATAATAAAAATAATAAAAGACTAAAATTGATGGGAATCCATTGTTATTTTCCTTTTATTTTTCCTTTTATTTCTATTTTTAGTTCTTTTTAGTCATTTCTCTCCTTAATTAGCCTCCAAGCATGTTTGGGACTAATTAGGCATTCTTTTATTTTTAGTTGGTCATTTTAGCTAATTACTTGATTAGCAAGTAATAACCCATTTATAAATAGCTCTTGTATTCTCATTTGTATTAATTCATCCATTCTTGAAATATAAGAACTCTTTTGTTTCTCTCTAGAAATCATATTGTCTTGATTTTTAGGTCATTGACGTTTAGTTCACGTCAAATTGGTATCAGAGCGAGCTGTCATTCCCCAATTGGTGTATTGGTGTGTTGGTGATCAAAAATCGTGCACTACTTTCAATCGCCACGAAGAAGACGATGTGAATTCAAATTGAAATTAACAAGGAGTTAATAAAAAGCAAACAAGAATCGAGACAATCATCAAGAATTGACGCGACGAATGGATGAATTGACAAAATAAAGCCAAGAAGACTTTGAAGCCCCAATGTTACAATTCTCCAAACTTCAAAACCCTAGCCAGATCTACTGCACCCCCACCGCACCTCCTTCCGACCACTCCACTGACCACGAACCACCCTACCCCTGTCACCCCATCCCCGCCTATCTTCCCCAGCCCTCCCACCCAACAAAAATGGTTGCCCTGACTTCCCCGTCCAAAACTCACATCGTCAACCCTGTTCATTCAACCCCCGACCCAAAACAAAACCCTTCTGAGCCAAAAAAACCTCTCCCCCAACTTTCCCTAACCCAAAACCCAAAACCCTAACCCGAAGTTACCCAAAACCCTAGGGTGACTTGACCTCCTCGGAAACCATCCAGATAGTTAGGGCTGCCCAGGAAGCTCCAGCGCAGCACCTATCGAAGCCACAACCACCCTGTGGTGGTCGGCAATAACCAAGAAAGTACTGGGCTGCCCCCAAACCACACAGGATGTCTTGGCAATGATCAAATTTCTACTATGCCAACCGATATACCCTCATCCCCAAGTGAAACCCTCCAACATGTTTAAGAACTAGGGTTTGAGGGCAAGAAAATGATTTTTGATCCCGAGGGTAGATATTCTGATGCTGGACAAGAGAGGCATGAGGAAGAAGATGGATCTTGAAATCGAGAATTGAAAAAAAATGACCCTTCCCCACATTTTCATGATTTTGGCCTCACAAGTCTTTGCGCACATTTTTGGAACTTCTCATGCAATTCTCCAATTTTGCAAGTTCGAGGACGAACTTTTTTGAAGCCGGGGAGGATGATGGGAATCCATTGTTATTTTCCTTTTATTTTTCCTTTTATTTCTATTTTTAGCTCTTTTTAGTCATTTTCTCTCCTTAATTAGCATCCAAAAGCATGTTTGGGACTAATTAGTCATTCTTTTATTTTTAGTTGGTCCTTTTAGTCATTTTAGCTAATTACTGGATTAGCAAGTAATAACCCACCGATAAATAGCTCTTGTATTCTCATTTGTATTAATTCCTCAATTCTTGAAATATAAGAACTCTTTTGTTTCTCTCTAGAAATCATATTGTCTTGATTTTTAGGTCATTGAAGTGTAGCTCACGTCAAAAATAAATGCTAAAAAATGACGAAAAGGCCCTTATTCATATCATAAAGGCTAAAGCTATTCTTGAGTAATAAATGGTAAAGGCTAAATAGGAAGACCTTAGAGAGTAGAAACATTTTGCATCATTTTACTTTGGTTTCCTTTCTTTGATCCACAAAAATTGGTTAGAATTATTCATCAAGACAATTTTCTATTAAAATGAGTATTGGAAATACAATCCTAACTATAGATCCAATTAGTTTATTATTAAATTACATTCTGAAAATATACGCCTTTCTATTTTTTAACAGACGTCTTTAAAATATAATGTATTATTCATTAAAGGACTGATACATGTTACGTTTTTCAATTAAGTTCCAGACATCATGTTCCATATTGAACTAGGATTTTCTCAAATATATTCAGAGGGAGTGAGTTTAGTTCTTGCTTATCTGATATAATCAACAAAACTTCACATTTTTTGTAAATAAATAGAGTTTAGGATTTCGACAATGGTTGAATAAGATTAAGCTTCCTCGTAATTGACGCAGTTGGTGGTGGTGGTTTATTATCCAACTCCCATACTTCTAATTATAACATGATCTATTTAGTTA
Organism: Sambucus nigra; assembly: GCA_949130495.1. Taxonomy (NCBI): domain Eukaryota; kingdom Viridiplantae; phylum Streptophyta; class Magnoliopsida; order Dipsacales; family Adoxaceae; genus Sambucus; species Sambucus nigra. The sequence continues at coordinate 221,531,622 of OX422214.1, forward strand.
TATATTTCGAACAATGCTAACTACCGTGTATACATAATTGGTAAGGTTTGGTGCTTTCAAGATGCAGCACTCAATATGACAATATATGGTTTTGACTGGAACTCCTAAAATCAAATGAAATAGTAAAAAGCTTCTTATCTATCTGCTTTGATTGATTAAATTAAATTTTATTTTATTTCCAATGATTTTCCAGTTTATAACCCACAAGGACACGCCATATGTTTTACAGATTCACAGTCCATAACTCACCAAGGAGACGCCAAATTGTTCATCTAGATTTTAAAAGGATATGAGTTCTGGAAACCAGCTGAAATTCATCCCTGCCGTCGAGAAGGCCGAAGGGAAGGCTCATGTAATGCTTAATGAGATGGAAATGGAAAGACAAGTAGATGGAAGAACGCATTGGCGATATATGTTTGGGGAGCTATACCCGATTTCATAGTGACGAAAAGCTATGTGAACAAGAAATGGAGGAAGTATGGGCCTTTGCTGTTGTTCATATGTTGAAACTAGGGATGTTTGCGATCTCTTTTGAGGAAGAAAAAGAAAAATAGTTGTTCTTGATCTGGGGCCATGGTCTTCTGATAATAAACCAGTAACTGTTAAACTGTGGGAGGCAGGTGTAAGCCTTGACAAGGACGGAATGATTGACTAATATTCCTATTTGGATAAGATTAAACGGATTAAAGATTCATTTGTGGTCATCACGAATACTCGGTAAAATAACCAGTATTATTGGGAAACCCATGTTTAATGACAGGATGACAGCTAGCAAAGAAAGATTGGCATATGCAAGAACATGGTTCAAAGTCGTGGTATCGATGTACGACTCGGACCCCACTTTTCAACTCAGTCTCGGTATCGGTCACGGTATTGAGCGATACAACGATACGCAATTTAGAGAACCCTAAAAAAACTGAAAAAAATATATAAATTTTATAAATTAAGAATGATATTATTGATTAATTAGATAAGCCAAAAAAACATCATTTAGTATGCATAGCATTGTGTAATTGTGTATACTGACGCATCGCACTTATTAATTACAATTTTTCATAATACTTCAGTAATAAGTAAGCAAAAATATCAAACTAGACACAAAACATTGTTAAAAAATATGTAAATAGAAGTTCAATATATTATTTTCATTAAAGTAATAATATATTGATTATTAATTAAGTATTATTCAATTCATATATTCCATAATATATTTTTAAAAATATTTTGATTAAACATTATAAGGAGAGATAATAATGATAGAAGAAGATTTTTGTAATATGATGGTGTGGGTACCTCGATCTGTCACTTTGGCCCAGACGAGTAGCCCGATTAAACACGGCCCAAAGTCTAGAGGCAAAGGCGTAGGTAGCATATCTACCAGCATCACTATCGGTCAACTTCCAGTTCTTAATTAACTACTCCATCAACAGAAACGACTGAAGCGGCTGCAGGAAGGTATGCTGCTTAGCTACTGGTGGATCATATGTTCCCACCTATGTCGCGCAACAACTAATTCAGTTGTGACTTATTCAATTCCTAAAATCTCTCAAGGAGATATTCTAGGGATTATAGGTTAACGTGGGGGAGTCCAACACCCCCACTCTCCAAAAAACAACATGTATATAATAAACCCTCAGCTCGGGGTAAAGGGCATGTATTATTTTCTGTAAACACTCCCCGGAGTACAGAAAAATAAAATAAAATACTGAGAGTACCACCGTGGACATAGGCTTTCTTGTCGAACCACGTATTATAACTGTGTTGTGTGTGATTGTCGTTCCTCTAAATTCTTTACTTATTCTGGTGATTGCCTTTGCTTGTTAATTTGTGTTGAGTTTAATTGTCATCACAATTGGCGTCGTCTGTGGGAACGTTTGTTTTCCTTTAAGAAAGCCTTCACCAAAAAGAATTTGGAACGTCTAGTCACAGCAGCAATGCCCCTCAAGCAGTGCATATTCAAGAGCAGCTTGCCCCCCGAAGGATCAGATCTGAAGTTCGACGTTCAAATCCTAGGGCTCGCCTAGAACGGCAAGCCCCGAAGGAAAGTCAAGGGTCAGCCAGGTCCACACAGGTCTCCAGGCTAATCAACGCCTATGAGGGCAGGCTCCAAGAGCAAGAGACCACTCGCAAGCAAGAAGCTGAGAATGCTCATCTCAAAAGAAGATTGGAGAGAATGGAGAGAGAACTCCATCGTAGCACCAGACAACGTCAATACCGCACTCCTAGCCCTCAGGCGAGCAAGTCTCGCAGCCGAGGAAGGAGCCCTAGACGTGGATCTCACAGACTTGAGGAACACAGATCAAATGATGACTTGCTCGAGCAAACAGTATCCAGCTCGCCGTTATAGGAGCCCAGCTCGAGGAAATGATGGCATACAAAATTTGGTCCGAAGAGAAATGGACCAGCACCCAGCACATCGGGGTGCCAGATCGACCAAAGAGCTAGCCAGGCGAGCTCTCATGACCAGATGAAGTCCCCTTTCTCAAGGGAAATATTAGAAGAAGAAACCCCCAAGAAGTTCGCAATTCCCAGGTTCAAGATCTACGACGGAAAGACCGACCCTATTGACCATGTGAGGCAATACAGGCAGGCCATGACCCTCTGGAACCATAAGGACGCATTAATGTGCCGGATCTTTCCCTCGAGCTTGCACGATGTGGCCCAGAAGTGGTTCGAAAGACTCCCTCACAGATCCATCAGGAGCTTTGAGTCCCTGACAAAGCTTTGAGTCCCTGGCAGAGCTCTTCACAGCTCGCTTCATCACTAGCGGCTCCCATCCGAAGACGATGGATGCCTTGTTAACGATGAAGAAGACGCCTCAGGAGAGCCTCAGAGATTACGCAAAAAGATATTTGGAGTTGTTCAACAAGGTCGAGGACTGCTCAGAGCAGGTCGCTGTGGCATCCTTTAAAATTGGCCTACCCAACTCCTGCCTCTTGCACCAGTCCCTCACCAAGGAGGCCATGACCATTGACGACCTAATGACTCGCATTGAAAAATACGCCAGGGTTGAGGATGTGACCCGCCTAAGTGCAGGGGAGAATGGTCACGCCAAGTTCGCTGGTAAGAGCAGCGACAAAGTTGAGAACCCGAAGAAAGGAAGCAAAAATGGGGGAAATAGTGGCTCCAAGAGCAAAAACAAAAACGATGCTTCAAAAGCATTTCAGGTAGTGAACACTGTCTTTAAAGAACCAATCTACAAGTTCCTAGCGAAGATCAAGGACGAGCCGTTCGTTAAGTGGCCCGAAAAAATGGGAGGAGATCCCTCGAAGAGGAACAACGCATTAAGATGTGCTTTCCACAAGGAAGGTGGGCACAAAACTGAGCACTGCAAAACTCTCAAGTCTCACCTTGAAGAGTTAGCCCAAACTGGGCACCTGAACAAATTTATGGAGGAAAGGCAGAGAAGGTTGCTGCCAACGGAGACCCAAGGCCCAACAACATTCTCGAAGAGGATGTTGGTCATGAGTTCGCAGTGATTTATGGGACATCGGACCTAAAGCAGATTCAAGGAAACTCAGCTCGGATGGAAGTTAAAAAGCTTACGGCAGTAATGCAAGCTTTTCAAATCGATCCAGCTAAAACGCAGACAGGAAAGCGTCGGCGAGCAGATAATGTCGACTACAGCAAACACATTGTGTTCACAGATGAAGATCTGGTGGGAATAAGGACCCCACATCATGATGCCTTGATCATTACACTCAAGATAGCTAACTACGATGTCGACAAGTTGCTCGTCGACCAGGGTAGCTCGTCCGAAGTAATGTATCTCGCCCTATTCAGAAAGTTGATGTTAAGCGTCGCCGACTTGAAGGAAGCCACTGTCCCTCTAGTCGGCTTCGCTGGTAAAGTGACTATCCCTTTGGGAAAGATTGTACTGCCAGTAAGGGCAGGAAGCGTCTCCAAGATGATCGAGTTTTTGGTGGTCAACATTGACTCGCCCTACCAGGCCATCCTTGGCAGAGGGTGGCTACATGCGATGAAGGCCATCCCCTCCACCTACCACCAGAAACTCAAATATGTGACTGAGCGAGGAGTAATGGAGATCCAGGGTGATCAGGCGATGGCAAGAAAGTGCTATATAGCAGCCATCCGCCCAAGGCCGGAGGAGAAGGTCGAGAAGGTCAAGGAGAAAGATGAAGAACAGGAAGGTTTGATGCCTTCCAAATTGCAGCTAAAATATGGAAGACCTGGAGTGGAGGAGACCAGGCTCCTCCCCTCTGAGCGGGTCGTTGAGAACCTGGAGGAGGTCGCAGCCGACGGTGGCAAGAAAGACAAGATGTTCTTGATCGGAGCCTCTCTCACAGATCAAGAGAAGAAGGAACTAACAGCACTTTTGCGGAACAACTTGGACGTTTTCGCGTGGGAACCCTACGAGCTGCCCGGGATTGATCCCAGCATGGTTTGTCATCGGTTGCACGTTGACCCGGCTTTCAAACCGATCGCGCAAAAAGCATGGCGAACTGCACCCAAGAAGGCCAAGGCTGTGGGGAGAAGTGGAGAAGCTGCTGGATGCAAGATCCATACGGGAAGTTCAATTCCCTAAGTGGTTGTCCAACCCAGTAGTGGTCCCAAAGAGCAATGGAAAATGGAGAATTTGTATCGACTTCACTAATCTTAACAGGGCGTGCCCTAAGGACAGTTTCCCTCTCCCGAAGATCGACCAGTTGGTGGACGCCACATCAGCTCATGAAGGAAAGAGTTTCCTGGACGCATACTCTGGGTACCACCAAATCCCTCTATACGAACCAGATCAAGATAAGACAGCGTTCATCACCAGCGTAGGATTGTATTGTTACAAAGTCATGCCCTTTGAGCTCAAAAATGCAGTAGCAACCTACCAGCAGTTGGTCACCAAAATGTTTAAGGACCAAATGGGAGATACCATGGAGGTCTACATCGATGAGATGCTCTGTCAAGAGCAGGCATAAAGAAGACCACCTCTCAGACCTATCAAGGACCTTCGAAATCCTTAGGATATACCGAATGAAGCTCAACGCAAGTGTTCCTTCGGTGTCCAGTCAGGAAAATTTCTCGAGTAGTTGGTTAGCGAGAGAGGCATTGAAGCCAACCCGGACCAAATTGACGTAATTAATAGGGTGCAGCCCCCCCCCCCCCCCCCCCCCCCCGCACGATAAGAGACGTACAGAAGCTCACAGGCATGCTCGCCGCCTTAAATCGGTTCATCTCGAAGTCATCCGAAAGGTGCCAGCCGTTCTTCCAGTTATTGAAGAAAAGCAAAACTGTGGAATGGAACCAGGACTGCTCGAAGACATTAGAGGAGCTCAAAGCTTATCTCAGCACACCACCCTTGCTCGTAATACCTCAAGAGAACGATTCCTTGTACCTATACCTCGCAGTTTCCAGCCACGCTGTCAGTTCTGCACTGGTATGCGAAAGAACGGGAATCCAGCACCCCGTCTACTACGCGAGCAAGACTCTCTTGAACGCCGAACAGCGATACCTACCACTGGAAAAGCTCGCCTTTGCACTAGTGGTAGCCTCGAGGAAATTGAAGCACTACTTCGAAGCTCACTCGATCATCGTCCTTACATCTCACCCCCTTAAAGCAGTCCTGCGAAAAGCAAATATGTCCGGAAGACTATCAAAGTGGTCAATCGAGCTCGGGCGATTTGACATCCAGTTTCAGCCAAGGAATGCAATCAAGGGACAGGTCCTCGTCGACTTCATCGCAGAATTTATAGGAGAACATCCTCACTACCAGCTTCAACCCGTTGGTCAAAGGGAAGATCACTCGGCGCAAGGTGTTTGGCAACTGTTCGTTGACAAAGCCTCTAACTCCAAACGGGCAGGAGTGGGCATTGTGCTGGTTACCCCAGAAAATGCAATCCTCGAGCAAGGAATCAGGCTTGGATTTGAAGCCTCCAACAACGAAGCAGAATATGAAGCATTGATAACAGGCCTGCAGAAGGCACAGGCGTTGGGGGCAAAGCAACTCCAGGTGTTCGACGACTCGCAGCTGGTCTCCAATCAGATAAGCGGAGACTTCAACGCGAGGGATGAGAGAATGGCGGCCTACCTCGTCGCAGCAAAGAAATTAATGTCCAACTTCGAACGAGTCAACGTCCAACAGTTCCCTAGAGGGCAAAACAGTCATGCTGACACCCTAGCGGCCTTAAGCTCAGTGATCAATTCTGACTTGAAGAGAACAATTCCGATCGACTTCCTCACCCAGCCGAGCATTAACCAGAGCGATGAGCTGTGATACAGAGGTCACGTTCTCCATATTGACCCAGCCCCAGTTGGATGGACCCCCTAAGGGATTATTTGAAAGATGGTGCCCTACCAGATGATAAGAAGACCGCTCATCAGATAAGAGTCAAAGCTGCTCGCTTTCACTTATCTCTTGAAGGCAAACTATATAAGAGATCTTTTCACCGGTCCTTACCTCCAATGCGTTCACCCAAAGAACGTCGAGCAAGTTCTGCACGAGCTCCATGAGGGAATCTGTGGGAGTCATATTGGGGGCAGGTTGCTAGCTTTCCGAGCAATGAAGGAAGGCTACTGGTGGCCGTACATGCAGAAGGATTCTGGGATATATGCTCACAAGTGCGAAAAATGTCAACTACACGCTCCTATGGTTCACCAACCCGCCCGCGACCTAAAATCACTTACTAGCCCATGGCCTTTCGCTCAATGGGGAATGGACATCGTGGGCCCTCTTCCTATCGCTGCCAGTAATCGCAAGTATTTGTTGATCGTGACAGACTACTTCACCAAATATATAGAGGCAGAGCCGCTAGCGAACATCAGAGATGCAGATATGCTGAGGTTCATATGGAAGAACATTATCACCCGCTTCAGGATCCCCAGGACCATCATCACTGACAACGGAACCCAGTTCGAAAGTGGCCTCTTCCAGGATTTCTGTAACGACCACGGGATCAGGCACCATTTCAGCTCGGTGGCATACCCCCAGAGCAACGGACAAGCTGAAGCTTCCAACAAAACCGTGATTGATGGATTGAAAAAGCGTTTGGAGCGAGCCAAAGGGGCATGGGTGAGCGAGCTACCACACATCCTATGGGCTTATCGCACTACCCCACGGCGAGCAACCGGGGAAACCCCATTCGCACTGACATATGGTATGGAGGCTATCATTCCCTTGGAAGCTGGCCTCCCCACCATGAGGTCCGCCCTGGTCGACCAAGGCCAGAACGATTCAGCATTACTCGTTGAACTTGACCTAGCTGAGGAGCGCAGAGAGTTGGCTCTAGTGAAACTAGCAGGCTATCAGCAACAGCTAGCAAAGCACAACAACAAGAAGGTCAATTCAAGAGCATTCCAAGTTGGGGACTACTTCCTAAGGAAAGTTCTTGGCAGCACAGTAAAACCATCATATGGCAAGCTAGGACCAAACTGGGAGGGACCATTCAAGGAGATAAGGGACAACCTACAAGGAGCCTATCACCTACAAGCGCTGGAGGGCAGGGAGATACCTCGAGCTTAGAACGCGGCCAATTTAAAGAAATTCTACTTCTAGTTTCTTGTTTTAATCTTTTATTACAATGTCGAAATTTGCAATTCTTTTCTGATTAATAAAAGATTGTTTGGAAGTGGCATTCTATGAAGTGTTGATTTTTTCAGAAACTTTATAACTTGTGCACATTTTCCAAGTGACAGTCTCCCCTCTTAACATATAGAAGCAGGGTATTACCCTCCTCAGGTTGTCATCATTTAACACGAACAACCTCTTAGCATTGTCCTGGTAATATATGAAGCCCTACAGGGGACCCGTAGACAGCTCGGTCAACTCGAATTGGTCGCCAAACGATGTTTGGCTCAAATAACCTGCTCGGATAGAACATCCAACACCAGGTGTGTCCTCGCCATTGCCACACTTAGGCCTAAGGGAGTGTGACGACACGACCTAAAAGGTAAAGTAGGACTGGACTAGGAGGATACTCACGCAATAAAACAACTCTCCCGATAACATTTGCATCATTTTTTGTAAGAAAATAACATTTGCATCCTTTTCGTAAAAAACGATTGTAAAAAAAATGTAGTGTTTTGTCAAAATCACTATTTATATGATCTTTGTAAAAAAATAGCAGTACTAAAAAAGAAACATTTCTATCCTTTTTAGAAAAATATAACATACTTAAAAAACACATTTGTATCCACAAACTAAAAATAATACTAAGAATATAATAGTTGTATATCCTCTTTGTAAAAAAAAAAAATTATCCTCTTACTAAAAAAGTAACATTTGTTTTTCTTTGTAAAAACATAATATTTGTATCCTTCGTGAAAAAAAACATTGATTTATTATGGAAAATTGAATCTGGCAAGTTCGCAGCACGCCAATATAATCAATTGTACAATGTTATGCATATTAAAGGATAAGTTTTAAACTAATCTGATTGGTCCACATTGTTAATCGCATTTTTTTAAAATTTTCTAGATTTTTTTCGGAATTTTTTGCGCTCTCTAAATAGTGTATCTTTGCGTATCGCCCGATACCATGACTGAATTGAAAATCGAGTGGCCGATACCGGGACCGAGACTTTGAACCATGTTTATGCCCAAAGTTAAAAATAAACAACAAAACAAAATTAATAAAAATAACAAAAAGGAACTAAACTACTAATATGTCAAAAAAATGATGAAAATGCCCTCGATTCACATCAATCTCCCCCTCTTAAGACCAAGCTCGTCCTCGAGTGTTAAAAAATTGGGAATTCATGAGGGAACTCCAAAAAAGGGGTACCAAAACTAGTGGGGGACCGAAAATAAAATTTCTGAAAACTTGAGGGTGCCCATTCTGCAATTTTCTTCTTTATTTCTTCTTCTCTTTGTCTTCACCGAAATAAACCCTAGATTTCTCCTCCCGAGTCAAAAAACATATGAGTGGAAGAGGAAAAGTGGTCAACGGGTGTGCTGAAGGGTTTAGGGGGGTTAAATGGAGGCGGGTTAGGGCAAGGATGAGAGAGGGAGTATTCCGGGTTTGGGTTGAGGTCGGTGGATGGGTTTTTTTTACGGTCGGAATGGTGCAGGTGAGGTTTGAGAGTAGGTCGACCAAGGTTTGGGGTTTTCCGGTGGTCGTGAGGTGGGGGAAAAGGTCTGCTAGGGTGGGGGGGCAGCAAGGGTAGTCGGCAGGGGTAGGGGGCTGCTGGTAGGGGTTTAGGGGTAAAGTGGAGAGTTTTGGGGCTCCGATGGTGGCGGGGTAAGGCTGAGGCGGCGGAGCGGAAGCTAGGGTTAGGGTTAAGATGGGGAAAAACTAGGGTTCGTGGTTCTTTTGGGATTGGGGCAGCCATGGGGGTGGGAGGTTAGGTTTAGCCCTAGGTTGGCAAAAAGTTTGGCTATCTGTTGTTGCAACTCCGCAATTTGTTGCTTCAACTCTCGATTCTCCTCTTCTTGTTGTTTGGATTTCTTGGGAGCCATTGAGGGTAGTGTACGATTTGAAAAAAGAAAAAAAAAACACCAATACACTAGCACCAATGAAAAGCTTCACCCGCTATGATACCAATTTGATGTAATCCACCCGTCAAAAGGCTCCTAAAATATCTAACACACTTTTAGAGAGAGAAACAACTCTTTTCTATATTCCAAATTCAATTCTACCTCAAATGAGGCTACAAGGGGTCTATTTATAAGTGGGGAAGGGGAGCTCTAACTGGTTCTCTAACCAATGCGCGACTCCCACTTTACAAATAATCCTAATATCCATTTGCACTCACCTATGCCCAAACTTACAAATAAACAACAAAACAAAATTAATAAAAATAAGAAAAAGGAACTAAACTACTAATATGTCAAAAAAATGACGAAAATGCCCTCGATTCACATCAATTAAATTTTGTAAAAAATTAAAAAAATAGATATATTCAATATTCAAACAGGTTAAACGGGCTGGGAAGACAGGCTTGAAAAAGGGTTGGGTCGACTGGACCGAACTAAATGGATAGAATGTGGGGTCCATGGCCCTGCTCATTAGGTACCGCACTACTTGTGACCCATTTAATAAAAGGGATGGGTCTGATGGGCTTAACAGGCCAATCGGCGCGCGAGCTTTTGGGGGAAGCTTAGCTAGATGTCTTCATTGTAAAACTAGCAGCCATGTAATGATTGTAACTGTGCAAAACAGACGATAACCAAACAGATTAGGGAAGCTAAAGCAGTTAATAAAGGGGAGATGGAGGTTGTGGGAAATGTGAGCAATATAAACAAAGGCAAGGAGGTTATGCCGGTTCTTTTTGCCATTCTTTTTATTTTGACCTTTTTGTATCTTTAGTATCCCATTTGTACCACTTTTGACATTTTGATAACGAGATTCTAGACAGAAAAATTGAGAGACATTCATAAATTATTCTATTATTGTTATTGTTGTTGTGTAGATTAAACTTTTACGCTTCTGCACTTTATTTTACATTAAATTGGTATCAGAGCCTTGTTTGCTTCTGGACCAAGATGTTCATCAACGATTGGGATTCGGGTTGGTCTCACGTCTTCATGAAACCTTAACCCTAGAATCCCAAGAATCTACAAACCCTAGTTTTACAAACCCTCATATAAGTTATAACATCACCACCACCCAAAGTCGACCCAGCAAACCCCGAACCCACCCGAATTAGGGTCGGACCTGACCTTCGGAGACCAATCAACCTTTTTCTGCCCCACCGGAACAAGTCGAAATGGTTCGGCCAGCCCTTGCGGCTGCCGCTCGCCCTCTCCGCCCTATCCCAACGGTGCCGCCCAGTCCTGTCAGCCATACTGACTGTGAAACCCTCCATTCCAGCCAAAATTCCTGATCCAAACTCAATTTCCAAGCCCTCTACTCCTAATTCCCAAGAAACCCTAGTTTCCAATTTTATCTCCAATCCAATTTCCAACCCTAACCCTCCTACACCTAAGTTCGCAAGGGATTCCCAATCTCCTCCACTACTCGAATTTCTTACCATTCCATATACCCTCAACCAATAACCACGGATCCAAACCCTATTTCCAACCCCATTTACAAAGGGTGCTCCTCATTGGGCACCCTTTCAATTCCTACCAATGTTCCTTTATCCACCGCCCAATCTATTTGCCGGAGACGAGACTTATTTTGCCATACCCAAGCGGAGCGTGCGGGAGTGTCTACCGCCTATATGCATACTGTCATGATAACGTCGGTGGATCCCCAATCACCTCCTCCTAGTGATGATACATGGCTCCGTACGAGTATTTTCTTTACTCATCGTACCGCAAAGGGGAGGCTATGCACGTTGATTATTGACAGCGGAGTGGCACAAGAGATGATAGATAAGTTGAAGCATCCCACGGAATCATTGATCACCCCGTTTCGAATTAGGTGGCTGGGTAGTGGAGTCACACTTGTCCCCAGCTGACGGTGCCGAGTAGCCTTTTCCATTGGGGGATACCACGATGAGATTTTGTGTACCGTGGTGGATATGCGGGTGTGCCACCTTCTTTTGGGGAGGCCGTGGCAGTTCGATCATCGTAGCATGCATGATGATCGAGCTAACACTAATTCGTTTATGCACGAGGGGGGAGATTTTCTCCTCCGTCCCATGCGAGCGTCCCCGATATCACGACCCTCCGCCCTAGTAGTCTCACATGAGGAGTTAGCCACAGAGGCCGCGTAGACGGGATTATGCTATGATCTTATCAGTCCCATTACCACCCCAGAGGCGTCCGTTCCCCCACACGTCCAGAGCTTGTTAAATTCTTATGTCGATGTGTGAACACCCGCAGGCAATCTTCCTCCTCTTCGGGATAAACAACATGCTATAGATTTTGTCCCTGGAGCGCAGCTCCCCAACATTCCCCACTACCGCATGTCACCCCCAAGGCATGCAGAGTTACAGAGACAGGCCACGGAGCTATATGACAAAGGCTATATTCGGGAGAGTATGTCTTCTTGTGCAGTACCCGCCCTGTTAGCGCCAAAAAAAGATAGGAGTTGGCGCATGTGCGTTGATAGCCGAGCTATTAATGAGATCACCGTGAAGTACAGGTTCCCTATCCCCAGATTAAAGGATATGCTAGACCAACTCCATGCTGCGAGGGTTTTCTCTAAGCTAGATTTGAAAAGTGACTATCACCAAATTCGCATGAAACCAGGAGATGAGTGGAAAACTGCCTTCAAGACGAAGGATGGACTATATGAGTGGACGGTGATGCCTTTCGGCCTCTCCAATGTCCCATCTACCTTTATGAGGGTGATGACACAGATCCTGCGCCCTTTCATGGGCAAATTTGTGGCGATCTATTTTGATGATATCTTGATTTACAATCGATCATAGGAGAAGCACCTGGACTATGTGGCTCAAGTACTGGAGCTCTTATGAGCCGAGCGATTCTTCCTCACATTAAAGAAGTGCGTTATGGTGCCTTCGGTGGCATTCTTCGTTTATGCGGTTTCCGACAAGGGCGTCAGAGTGGATGATGCCAAAGTTCAGGCGATAGTGGATTGGCCCCCACCCACTTCGGTGTCCCAGGTCCGCAGCTTTCATGGCCTAGCAGGGATTTATCGGCGCTTTATAGCCGGATTTAGTACTGTTATGGCACATATCACGGACTTAATGAGTACTTCGAGTGCTGAGTTTCGGTGGACTACAGAGGCCGATAGAGCCTTCACGCGAGTCAAGGAGTTGATGACGACGGCGCCTATTTTAGCACTGCCCGATTTCAATCAGTTATTTGAGTTGTCTTATGATGCTTGCAAGATAGGGGTAAGAGTTATTTTGAGCCAGAATGAAAAGCCGATCGCCTTCTTTAGTCAGAAGCTAACAGGGGTCGCACTCAATTAGTCGACATATGGCCTTGAGTTCAATGCGGTTGTAAAGGCAGTGAAGTTTTGGTCATCCTACCTCCTCCATAAGGAGTTTGTCATTAAGTCCGATCGCGAAGTCCTACGTTTCCTACATAGTCAGTGTCGTGTTAGTGACAGGTACACCAAATGGACCGCTCACCTCCAGCGCTACACATTTCATTTGCACTACAAACCCGAAAAGGAGAATCAGGTGGCGGATACCCTTAGTAGGAGAGTGCATGCATTAGTGACTCTTAGGAGTCAAGTGTTTGGGTTCGATGAGGTCCGTGATCTTTATCCGACTGATATGGAATTTGGACCAATCTTTGCAGCCTGTCAACAGGGCAATGGTGCTTCTGGCGAGTATCTATTACAGGATGAATTTCTACACCGAGGGATGTCCTTATTTATTCCATTTCTTCTTTACGGGAGAAGATCATTTATGAGATTCACTGAGGAGGATTGTTGGGCCATTTCGGACAGGTGCATACCCACGCGATGCTGAGGAACCACTCTTACTGGCCGACGATTAAGAGGGATGCCAATGCCTTCAGTAGGCATTGCTACACTTGCCAGACGACCAAAGGTCAGCACACTAATGCAAGTCTCTATACTCTATTGTCGATCCCTGAGAGACGATGGCAGGATGTGTCGGTGGAGTTTATCGTTGGGTTGCCCCGTATATCTGGTGCTCATGATTCCATCCTTGTCGTGATGGATAGGTTCTCCAAGACGTCGCACTTCATCCCCCACGATGGATGCGTCCCATGTCGCTTTATTATATTTCCGTGAGATTGTTTGCCTACACGAAGTCCCACAGAGCATCACCTTCGATAGGGGCGTACGATTTACGGAACATTTTTGGCGTACATTATGGCGGCTTCTACGAACAGAGTTGAAGTTTTCGACCACTTTTCACCCCAGACAAATGGCCAGACTGAGGTACTCAACCGGAGTGTGGAGGCCTACTGAGATGTCTGCCTTCTGAGCAATCACGCAGGTGGGACATAGTGATAGCCCAGGCCGAGTTCGCCTTCAATAACATCGTCAACCGCTCTACCGGCCTCTCCGTTCCAGATTGTTTTGGAGTAATCCCCTACTGTGCCGATAGATCTTGTCAAGCTTCCACCAACGGTGCCTACATGCCCCTCAACTAAGGAGTTTGCTGCTCGCCTGACTTCCAGACCGATGTCCATGCTCGACTACGGGCCATTTATGCCACTTATAAAGAGGCCGCAGATGAGCACCGCCACTTTGTTTCCTTCCACCCGGGCGATCTAGCCATGGTATACCCCCAGAAGGCGAGGAGGCAGGGCAAGGAAAACAAGCTTCTTATGCGCTGATTTGACCCTTTTCCGATTATCCGAGCTTGTGGGCCGAATGCCTATGAAGTTGACCTTTCTGATGAGTTTCGCATGCACCGCACGTTTACCGTGGCGGATCTTTCTCCATTTCAGGGCACACATGCTCTGTCGATTTCTATTCCCCCGGCCAAGGCCCACACGGTCCGATCTCATGTTGATCGCATTGAGGGCATTCTAGACTCTGAGCTTGTATCGTCATCATGAGATTATACACGTTACTTGGTTCGTTGGGTTGGCCGCCCCGAGACCGAGGATTCGTGGATCACAGAGGCCACCCTGCAACATATCGACCCTGACTTCTATCAGCAATATACGAAGTATATGGAGTCTTCTCGAGAGAGGAAGAATGATGCAGGAGCATTGGGGCATGAGCGTTCTTTTTGCCATTCTTTTTATTTTGTTCTTTTTTTAACCTTTTTGTATATTTAGTATAAATAGCCCAAGGACTCCCATTTGTACCACTTTTGACATATTGATAACGAGATTCTAGAGAGAGAAATTGAGAGCCATTCATGAATTCTTTTATTATTGTTGTTGTTGTTGTTGTTGTGTAGATTAAGCTTTTACGCTTCCGCACTTTATTTTACATCACCTAACAAAAGCAATAACAAGGAGAATGAGCAGAATTTCTTGGGTGTGGGGTGGAGGAACAATGATATTCAGAATAGACAACGCGAAAGCAGTTTGACTCAAGGTGGAGAGGTTGGGCCAAGCAGAATACATGTTAGTAAACTTTTTTTTTGGGGGGTGTGGGTGCAGGGAATTGATTTGTAGCCTTAGTTAGAAGGAGGAAAAAAAAGGAGGGGCACTTAAATAATACCCCTTGAATAAAGAAGCCTCATGGAATATTAGGGGGAGTAATGCCCCCCATAAGCAGGTATGAAATAAGGAAATTCATAAAAGAAAATAAAATCAATCTTATTTGTCATTTTCAAATCTAAGCAGGGAGGGGAAATATTGACGCGGTGAGAAGATATGCCTAGCTGGAACCTGTTACATAATACACCACTTAATTGACCGGGTAGAGTCTGGATAGGCTGGGATCACATGCTGTTGGAGATGACAGAACTTCTTAGTATTGGCCAGGCTTTAACTGCGTACATGGAGATATAGGGAGGTAGGAGAAGCTTTTACCTTAGGGGGTTTATGCTCATAATGATAATGATTCAAGAACTCCTCTACGGAGATAGTTGAACCAAGGATTTGGTTTGTTGAATGATAAGCCATGGTATTTGATGGGAGATTTCAATGTTGTAACAAATGCTGAAGAAAGGAAAAAGGGGATAGGAATCAACTATAAAGAGATTGCAGAGTTTAATGATTGCCTTGATTTGATCAAATTGGATGATGCAGAGACAAGAGGTAATTGGTTCACAGGGCAACTGTAAGGAAGGTAGGGTGGTCATTCCGAGCAGAATAGACAGAGTGTGGCTAAATGACATATGTAGCCAATTAATCCCTGAATGTGGTGTGGAAGCCTTGCCTCCTGGTGCTTCTGATCACACTTCTATTGTGATGTCTATAAAGTTAGATGACAGTAGAAAGAATAAGCCTTTCAAATTGTTCGATTTTTGGATGAAGAAAAGATTTTATAGCATGGTGGAAAACAGATGGAATTTGGAATTTTCAGGTAGCCCCATGTTTTGTGTCAGCCAAACTAAAGAACTGGAAATCAGATTTGAGTAAGCTCAACAGCTCGAGCTATAGTGGCATTTCAGAGGGGGTACGGATAAATAAAATGAAAAAAAAAAAAGAAAGAAACAGGAACTGGAACTGGACTACATTCAGAACCAAATTGCTGACAAAGATAATGAGGTTTACTTGGTGAATGCTCAAAGGGAATGTTTAAAGGTTTATATGGAGTTGAGGGAGGCTGATGAGGAGTTCTATAAGCAAAAGCCCAGAGTTACTTGGTTAAAAAGTGGTGATAAAAATACAGCCTTCTTTTTTACGAAAGTTAACAGCCATAGAGCAATAAATAAGATTTGGCCATAAATGGTAATAAACTGGAAGGACAGGATACAGTTCAAAATGAGGCAGTGAATATTTTCCAGAATCTGCTGGGGTAAAGCTCATAGATGTTCTTGGCGAGGTGCAACAGGATTTAATTAGAAGAAGGCACAGAAAGTTCAGGCCTGAACAAATTAGTGCTCTTGCTGAACCGCTGATGAGGTTAAGGAAGCAGTTTTTCAATAAAACCCAAATAAAGCTCCTGGTCCAGATGGGTATAATGGTAATTTTTTTAGAAAAACTGGGGTGTAATGGGAGAAGATTTGTCCCATCTTTTTCAGATCGGGTAGACTGCTTTAGGCCTGGAATAGTTTGATTCTCTCATTCCAATTTTTGTTAAGCATCTGGGGGCCCACTGTCTTTATGGTATTTCTCGGATTCTGCTAGTTGGGAATACTTGAAATGTGTGCCAGTCGTTATGGAATTCCCAAAAGTAATGAGCAATTAGTTGCAGGAATGCTATACTAATACCAGTTTTTCCATAAATGTTGCTTGGCTGGGTACTTTGAGGGGGCTAGGGGACTTGGACTAGGTGACCCTATCTCTCCTTATTTGTTCTTGCTGGTTATGGAGTCATCTTCATGGATTTTTGATGAGAAAATCAGGGAGGGGAGTATGGATTTTGCGTGTAATAAGTAGGGTATTAGCCATGCAGCCTTCGCAGATGACTTGTTTATACTAGCTAAGGCTCACCATTCATCTATCTAGCAATATTTCAAGAACAATAGCTGAGACAAAAACCAATTTTTTCAATATAATAATAATGTTCCGATTACAAGAATTAGCAACTAATGATTGAATACAACTTTCCAACGATAAAGTAAAGGAATGAACTCTTAAGCACAGTGATTCTTTGAGAGCGGAGAGGCAAGCACAAGAATATTCTAGTGAGAGAATTTGTGCAACATAACAATGCTAGTTATATTGATTATTCATAAATGAGCACCTAGTGCTCTATTTATAGTAAAACTTTTAGGACACACGTGGCACCTGAAGCGTCTCGAATATTTCCTTGTGATAAAATATCTGAAACTGTTTTGTCTTTATTAATGTCACCCACGATTTGCCTGTTGTTGTGGTGCGACACCTAGTTTAATAGTGGACAAAAAGGTAATCTTGTCGGTCATGATGCCAAAAAGTGCTATTTTGTCTTTTTGTTGAAATTGTTTGTTTAATAAGTTTGAAAACTTGCGAGTAGCTTTGAGGGTCACTTGCTATTTGTATTACTAAAATTTTCTTGCGCACAGGAAGTGACTGCTTGCTGTTTTGCAATGTAAAGTGTGTGTAATGTGTGTGAGTGCGAGTGGCCTCTTCTGTCCCTCGCCTCAATATTCTTTCTTTCTCAATATATTGAAGAGGTTGAGCCTTAGCTTGCTCAACAAGACTTACTCTTCAGCCTCCAAATCAAAACTCTCAAGAAGTCCCAATCGATTGTTTGCTCTAATTGCTCGGTCAAGGCTTCTTCCTAAGAAAACTTGTCCCATATAATAGAACTGGGTGTTAGTGAGAGAAATGCTCGTCCACTCGATTCTATGTTACTTGAGTAACTGCTCGTGATTCACTTCCTGAGGCAGCAAAGGAGTTGCTTGTGTGCTTGCTCTTGTTCTAATAGCTCTGTGACTTGGGGTTGCTCACATAACCCCCTTACTGGTATTGCTCACATGACTTCTAGAGTGCATAGAGGTTGCTCGTCATGGTTCAAAGTAGCGCCCAAGTCAACTCGGAATCGGCCGAGTTGACTCGGAATCGCAGGGCCACGCACCGATTACGAGTTACGATTCAAAAAAAAATAAAAATCGTAAGATATCGTTGAATATCGCCGATATATCGGCGCGACCGAGTTGACTCGCCGATTTATGAAGCGAGTCGCCAATATCTTCCCGAGATGAATCGTTTTTTTGACTGAAAAAGGAGAAGAAGAAGTCACGGACCAATATTGGCTTGATGTCAAGTATAGATTTGTTGTTGAGTTCGAGAGAAACCACCGCCTTCTCTTTTTCATTTCAACAGAACAACCTTCTCCTACTCTTCTATTTCAGCCAAGATTTGTGCGATTTTTCTTTGCCCTCTCTGTCGGTTTGCTATCTTCTCTTCATGTGTATATGGTTTTTTTATTTAGGGTTATAAATAACAGAGATATGTGCTCCTTTGTTTAGATATGCTGTCGGCTTGCTTTCTAGTCAAGTATAGATTTGTTGTTGAGTACGAGAGAAACCACAGCCTTCTATTTTTCATTTCAACAGAACAATCTTCTCCTACTCTTCTATTTCAGCCAAGATTTGTGCGATTTTTCTTTGCCCTCTCTGTCGGTTTGCTATCTTCTCTTCATGTGTATATGGTTTTTTTATTTGGGGTTATAAATAACAGAGATATGTGCTCCTTTGTTTAGATATGCTGTCGGCTTGCTTTCTAGATATGTGCTACTTTGTTCAGTCCTTAATAAAGGCTGAAATGTTCAGTCTTTTCATGTGCAGTCTTCTTTATTAAAAAATGTTAATAATAAAGAAGCTTTAGTGCACGTACTTTAATAAAGAGGCTTTAATACAATTTTTAATGTTTAGTCTTTAATACACGTACTTTAATAGAGACTGAAATGGTCAGCCTTTAACAGTTTATAATGTTCAGTCTTCTTTATTAATAGAGGCTGAAATGCTAAAAACCTGTATAGTTTAATGTTAAAAAATGTTTAAAGGGGGCCAAAACTTGTAGTGTTAAAAAATGCTTAAAAGTACGTGTAGTTTTTAATGATTTTAATGTTTTAATATTCATTCTTTATTTTTTTTCAAATAACTTTCTTTTTGGTGCTATTAAAATAAATAATTCTTATTATTTTCTTAAAATAATGTTTTTTTAAAATAACTCTCAATTGTATTTTTTTTACCATTTAACATTTTAAACAAAATAACTCTACTAAAAATATTAGTAGAGTTATTTTTTTTTTAAAGGATACAAATGTTTTTTTTTAAGTTTGTACAAATATATTTTTTTTTAAATAGAGAAATTGTAAAAAAAAAAATGTACAGTGGCTGCTTAAAATAATGCTTATTGTTTTGTAGAATGGCGGAAATTACCCCTATCCAAATTCGTACGATCGATACCGCAACTAGATAGGCAGGTGAAAATGACAAAACATTATTGTTAACGCAAAAATTCTCCATCTACGAGGACCAATCAGAAAAGGACACATGTCATCCTACGTGGCAATATTCGACACCCAGGAGAGTTGGTCGGCATTCGAGGAGTGTTAGTCGGCACCCGAGGAGAGTTGGTCAGTACCCGAGGAGAATTGGTCGGCACCCGAGGAGAGTTGGTCGGCCCCCGAGGAGAGTTGGTCAGTACCCGAAGAGAATTAGTCGGCACCCGAGGAGAGTTGGTCGGCCCCCGAGGAGAGTTGGTCGGCATACCAACAAGGAAGATCAAAGGATAACTATGCATTTAATGTGCATTAATGAAGATGACAGCACATTTAATGAGCCTTAATGTACATTTATACTGTATTAATAGATGACAACACATAGCATACCAAGCAATTCAACAATTAGATTCGTTGAATGTAGACATGCATGCATCCCCTTAGCCAAAAGGGGGGAGATCCGGGGGAACCTAGAAACCCCATACACAAGATACACATCCTTTCTCTCTCTACACCCTATGGTGCTATTGTAAACCCCTGGGAATAAATAACAGTGGACGTAGGCTTTATTCATAGCCGAACCACTTTAAAAATCTGTCTCTTATGTGCTTGATTGGATTGTTTTTATCTATTTATCTGTGATCATAAAAACGGGATTCGGTCCAGTTTTTTGCATCAACAATTATAATCACTTCTAATTATCTTCAATGTAATTTTTTTATCAAGTTCTATGTGTCATTAGATTGTTTTTCAATATTTTGATTTATTACGGAATATTGAATCTGACAAATCCGTCGCGCTTCAGCATTAACAATTCTACAATGCAATGCATGCTGAAAGATGGATTTGAATGTATCTCATTGGTCTACATTGTTAATCTTATATTTTTTTCAGTTTTTTTGCACTCTCTAAATAACGTATTTTTGCGTATCGCCTGATACCGCGATCGATACCGCGACCGAGTTGAAAATCGTGTGTCCGATTCCGTTACCGAGACTTTGAACCATGTTGCTCGTGTATTTATTCTTCTTACACTTGTTCCCCTTATGGCTTGGGGGTTGCTCGTGCATCCTCTTTGCTTGGGTACTGCTCGTAAAACCCTCGGCAATTGTGTTGTTGCTCGTTTACCCCTCTACAACGTAAAGTTTCGAATCACCACAAGCAACCAAGAAAACAACACCACTATCGGGGCTACACCTACCACTGGGAAAACCACCACTTAAGTCCTTTGAGTTGGCCATCCAAATCTCTATAAAACAAGAGAAAACTAGTGCTCATAACCGAGGGAGCGAAAAAAGAAGTTGTCTCCGAAGAACAAGCAGTTCTTACATGTGTTATCATCCTTCATCCATCACAGACAAATGGAATACTCATTTAACATTCGAGGACGAGCTTTTTGTGGGGGGAGAGTGACGTGAATGGATAATATGGGAGATGAAGAGTTTGTTTTATTTTTAGTTCTTAAAAGTATCTTTGAGCTTTTTAGAATTATCATAGGTATTTTTATTTATCTAAGGCCTCGTTTGATACGCCGTATAAGGGGTCCGAATAGGATAAGAATGGACCGTATAAGGATTATTCCAATACTGCGTATGGAACAATTCCGAATAAGAAAACGAGATGGGATATAATAATACAGTCATGTGTTTGAAATGCTCCGGATAGGATTAATTTATCTCCAGTTTTCCAAAAATACCCTTCTTTTGTATTTAATAATCAAAAAATACAAAAAATATATTGTTATCACATATTTTAACTCAATAACATAATATTTAATTCCACGTGGGATGTTAAAAAAATAATATTATGAGATGAAAATATATATATTTGTATTTGTATTTATAATTTGTACACACTCAACCACTAGTAATCACTTACACGCATACAAAAACCATGTGTACACAAACTAGCCACTATAAATAATGAGATAGTAAAACGGTTGCTTACTATCTTCTCTTTCGATTCAAAACAAATCAGTTGCAGAAAATTGCTTGAAGTCACAACTGAATAATATCGATTTTACCCAAAATAGTCATCGAAAACATACAGAAACAAATAAATTGAATTGTACACAGCTTTCAACTTGACTAGCATATAGGTTAATAATACATTAAAAAAAATATGTGTAACAAAATATTAGCAGTGAATTAACAACATATAACTTTCAACTTGTCTAGTAGGTGAGTTAACATAATATTTGAATCGATTTAAACCAAAATAGTAGTTCCTGATAAAGCAACAAATAGAAAAAAATAGAAAAAAAAATAGGGAGGTTACCTACCGTGATGAAAAATATGAATGGAGAGTTATGTGAATCAAAGGGACCGCCGACTGCTATCTAATACTTGAGATAATGCAAGTTGCGTGAGTTTTTTTTATAACTTAATAAGGGTAGAATAGTAATTTTTAATCAAATTTTGACACCGTATAATTTTATACGACCTTGGAGGTGAGATTTTTTTATCCCACTCCTTGTGGGATATGGAGCTCACTTTAGATAACTTATTCCCTCTCATATCCCATCCTAAATTACACCAAACATTGGATAGGATAATTTTATCCAATACGAACCTCTTATACGGCGCATCAAACGAGGCCTATAATGGAAACTCCCATCTATATTATTCATTCAAGTATTAGTTGAATCAAATATTGTTCTTTGTTTATTGCAACATTAAGATTGCCTTTATTTTATCAATATTGGGAACGATATTTGAGTGTGTTTTTATTAAATCCGATATGTGTTGCATCAATTTCTCATATCATGTATTAGAAGAAAACAGAAGCACCGTAGCTTTCAGGGTAAGAAGTACAAAATACAAAAAAATATATATATGTCGGGTTAAGATCAATACCACAATGATGTGGGTTATGTCGGAAACCTCGTCATTTACCCCTTTTTTAGAAGTTTTTCTTTCCGCTTTATGATTGCCTCTAGCAACCAGAACCCTCAACAAAATCCCATTGGTGCAAAACACAATTGAACAATTCCTCCCGCCTTTGCTCTCCAGCCGTATCTAGGGTGCCACAAAGAGAAAATGAGTCGGTTCTGGATTAGTGTAGTTTATGATAAGAACAGAAATTGGGAAAGAGGAGAAGTCAATAAAATATGATGAGTAGAATCCAAGAATAAAGCAAGAACTGATACTATATGTATTATAAAAGCAATATTTATTCCAGTTGAATGTCAAAAGAATCAGTGCTTTTTCTTTTCATGCTAGTTTTAAATTACTGCTGTTGCATGATTGCAAGCCCATAAGGGGAGGGGAGAGAGAGATTAAAGATTCATCTCCTACATCTTTGGATGAAATTTCATAATTCATTCACTATGGTTTTCACCCTTACACTCGATACTCTTCTAAATATAAAGGAAATAATCTGAGGCCCCTCAAGACTTCCACTTTTCTAGTTGATAATAATTATTTTGAAGACGAACTAAGTATCAAAGTCCAAAGCCCCTTTTAGTCTTTGGTTCACTTGAACAGCTGCAGTTCTCTCTTGAATGCTTAACTTTTCTTTACCTTAGCACTATTTGGCTCTTTTCTGAAGTTCGATTTTTGTTGTCACCCTCACTAATTTCTCTGGATAAATTAGGTGATTCTATGATTAAGCCCCATTCTATCAATCATTATATAATACAATGGAGGTCTTTGGTATGAAACGGTAATTTCCTATGTAGAGTGAGAAACCCACATTAAATATCACAATGGTGGGTTCGAAGTTCTTGGATGGAAGCAGTGGATGTTGTACCTTTGTAAAGAAAAGAAGTGGATGTTGTACCTTTGTAGAGAAAAGAAGGTTTTTCTAATTAATATATAGACTAAGGTGTAAGGAATATGAGAGACGGGTCTGCAACAATCCTCTTCTATGAAAATAATGAAGCCTGGAAATTAGAGATAAACAATTTATTAAAAAAAAATTAGGGAGAATCTATTGTCTACTCCAGTGTACTGTTTATAAAAATCCACTACTGCTAGTAGCAGTCTTCTTGTCAATAATATTGGCAGTGCAGCATAAAACAATAAGTCTATATAAGGATATGATGCACAAAATTTTGGTTGAACATGCAAATATATGACTAAATGAAAGGAGAACGACTTCGGCCACATATTGAAGTAAAATTGGAAACAGATAAGTGTTACTAGATTTTTATTGCTTTTTTATTGAAAAAGGTAGAATTTTTTCAGAAAAGCCGAGAGAACTGCTTGTCTTTATATTATTTATCTACAACTAATGTCTTTGTTGTTAGTCTCTATCTGACATGCCCTTTTTCCTTATTCTCATCACTTTCTACAACCTCAAATTATTCTTCTCATTCTTATTCTCCTTTTCCTTCACCCGCACCTTTTCATTGATTGGATTAGTTGGAAGCATGGTTAAAAAACCTGACTTCAGCCATAGACTCGGCAGACTTGATTCACGCAACAGATAATTAGTTATTTAGAAGTCCCATTTGTCATTTTTCGTGTTTTAGCCTTATTTTAGTGTTTCCCTAGCTATGGCACACTTCATAGGTTATAAATATCATGTAATTACCTCATTTTGGATATCATATTATCGAGAGAGAAAGTTCTAATTCATTTCGTCCTTAAGTTTCATTTGTCGTGTTACATCTGAACTGAGAAAAAAAATGTAGCTTCCCATAACAATGCACCATGAGTTACTTTTGCTATTAGGAATCGTGTTGTCCCAAGATGCATACCAAGATGTTCTTTCTTTACCGTTAGCAAGGGAAAGAATTTACACATGGACCTTATAGACTTAAAAAAGGCATATGATTGAATACCTAGGGATATAATTTGGTGGGTTTTAAGGAGGAAAAGAATCCCTATGAGTTATATTAAAGTTATTGAAGATATCTATGATAACACAAAAGACTAGAGTAAGAACTATTTGTGGAGAAACTAATAACTTTATAATTAATGTGGGTCTACGTCCTTACTTGTTTGTCGTAGTATTGCATGAAATTACTAAGGACATACAAGAAGATGTCCCATAAGGCATGTTGTTTGCGGATGAAATAGTTTTAGTAGATACTTCAAAGAAAGCCTTAGCGATGAGAGTAGATACTGGGAGAAATACCTTAAAGTCTTAAGGGACTAAAAATCAGTAGAAATAAAACTGAATTTATGGAATGTAAAATTAATAATGAGGTGTCTGATAGCATAATGTTAAAGATCGAAGAAAAGTGATACACCCAACTAAAAAAATTCGTTATTTAGGTTCAGTGATACAAAGTAATGGGGATAATGATGAGGATGTTACGAGTAGAATATCAACCGGTTGGATGAAATGGAAACAAGCAAGTGTGGTGTTATGCGATAAGAGGATAATTAATAAATTAAAAGAAAAATTTTACAGAACAGTTGTTAGGCCATCGACCCTCTATGGAGCAGAGTGTTGGGCTTTAAAAAAAATAAGAACAAAATCTCCATGGTAGTGAGATGAGGATGCTCCGACGGATGATAGAAATTACTAGAAAGGACAAGATTAAAAACCATCATGTGAGAGAAAAGTTAGGAGTAGCTCCCATTAGCGATAAATTAAGAGAAGTAGGCTTAGATGGTACAAAAATGTTTTGCATAGACTAGTAGATCCACTTATAACAAGAATAAGATTATTGGAAATAGAGGGTAAAAGAGAAAGGCCGCTCTAAGCTATCGTGGGAGGAAATTATTAGGAGAGATCTTAAGGAATTAAACTTGAATGATAATATTGCTTATAATAGATTAAAATGGAAAAGGGGAATCCATGTGACCGACCCCATGTGATGGGATTAAGGCAAGGATGATGATGATGATGATGAAAAGGAGACAATGTAAACTTCATGACCAGGACCAAAATTCTCAAAATCCCTTGAAAAAATTCAAATTGTGTTGAGATTGTTTAAACTATTCCATAAATTCCTCTCCAAACTCCTTAACTATATTAAGGCTGAAGAATGTGAGAATGTATTCAAGAAAGTGTCGACCATGATTTTTCAGATATGGCATTGTAGCAAAAGATTGTTGTAATTTCTAATAACTGCACATAATAAAGTAGTCATTATAAACTAAAATAGGACACAAATAATACCTTGTATCCAACACTATCTCCAACACTTTCACCTCTTTCAGAAGAGATTCTCTCAGAAACTGCAAAATTTAAAACGTGAGATAAGCATGTATGCACAGTTGAAAGTGATGAGGAACAAGGAAGATAAAATAAGTTATAAAAAGAAACAAGAAAAATTTCCCAGACAAAGACCTGCGGTACACACCTGAGGTTGCAGATATTCGCCGTGGCTGAGTACAGACTATTTTACATGTCTCGCCCTTACCCCACATATAATCCAATATATACTGTGGGACCTGAAACAAATTGTTGGATATAAAATATTACATAACATACAAAGATTAATGAAATGCCAAATGAATTTCTGAAGGAAAAAAAAAAAAAAGAGCCAAAAGCATGAAACATTTAACGCCTTTAGGCCAAGGTGCAATGCAAACTCAATATCAAAACATTACTAGCATGCCATCTGAGCTGTCAGTGTCACGTCTTTGTAACAAAGTGCTCATACAAAATGATGTCTCTCTCTCGATTATGCATAAGAGAAAACAATGGCTTTTGCTAGAACTATTGTTTCTTTATTTCGTAGAGATAAATTGTCGACGCAGAGATAAAGGACAGCGGGAAGAGGAAATATAAGGATTAAAAAATCTGGACTCTTGTTGAAAGATAAAGATAAAGACAACCAAAAAAAATCTAAGAACCACTGAAGATGGAGGTATGGATAAGACTCTTTCATGAGCACATCCACAGAAACAATGAACTCTATATGAAAAAATGAGCTTGTGGCCAGAAAGCTCATCCCACCTACTTCATGGCCATGCATAGTCTAAGAACCAATCTAAGATATCGCAGATGAATCTCGTTGGATACACAAAATATGGTGTCCTTCGCAAAAAAATGTGAATACAACCTATATTCCTGAGTCCCATCTACTCTTATGTCCATGCACAAAACAACCTAATATTGCCTTTCAGATACGAAATGTGGATTCTTCAAGATGGTCAACGCACTCTAATTGGACTCGAATTGGATTGAATTCTCATTGGATTCGCAACCCACCGTGTATCCGATATTTATATCATTTTAATATGGATTTTTCTTGAATTCATGTAGGATACTTGAAGAATTCTGAAATTTCATGGCCCTTCCCAAAATTAGCAAGGATCGGTGATAATTTTTCAATCAAACCCTTCATCTATAAGTTTCGGTGAAGATACAAGGAGAAATATTGTGGGATGGGGTGGAACTTTGAGAGAGAGGGGTAGATAGGAAACAGAGGTTAGGGAGCTACAATTATGTAACTGAAGCACTGTATTTTATCATCATTATGGTAGATGTCTAAGTTCAAGAAGACCACGAGGTTACAATCAACAAATCAACTTCCACCATCTTCTGGACTCAATCAGTGGTACCGAATAATGTTTCGGGATGGTTTGCACCGGTGATGTTTGGAAAATTGATTCATGGCTAGATTTTACAAGATGTGAAATCAAAGAGTTGGCAATGTTTGGATATGAATACATTTACACAGATAAAATATCATTTACAATCTATTTATTTACGTTGGATTTACTATAAATCTATTGAGCATATGTTCTTCAAAATGGTCAATCCACTCGAATTGTGTGAGACTCTCCTCCGATCCGCATCCACTGTCTAATCAGCTTATAGTTATATTTAATTACTTCTAGGATACTTTACGAATCTTTAAAATTTCCTAAAAAATCTTAAATTGTACCATAATCGGTCGTATATTTGGAACGATGATTTTTATATATAAATCAAGTTGATGGTAAGGGGAGACTTATTCTGGATTAGTTAGAACTTGAGATAGAGACGAGAGGAAGAGAAAAGATTGGTAGTCAAAGAGAGATTTAAAAGCAAGAAAGATGAAGACTGAAGCATTATATTTTTACCATAATCGATCTGGATGTTATTGAAGTGGACTGTAAAGCACAACAAGGCAGTTCTGTTGTAAATAAACTTCCAATATATTCCGGACGCCAAGTGGTTCCAACTGAACATAGTAAATGAAGTACAAACATATCCGAATGAACCCTTGGATGGGCTAATGCTGAGGATGTTGCCAATTCACATATTCATGCATTTGAGATTCCTTCAGCTAGTGGAAGATATTGTTGATTGGAAGTGTTGCACGCTGTCCATTTGAAGCCGCGACTGTATGCGTGTTATTTTTCCGCTGCGTCACACCAGAGCCCCATTGTTCCCATTAATCTCCACCTCTTTGACAAAGCTCGTCCACAAACTTCAGAAGCCTTTGCCACCAAAGTATATATTTTGAAATTTTGGGGCTCCTTAATTTTCGCTCGAAATTATTTTCAACCAAACTGCTGGGGCCAAAAATTAAATTTTTCACCACTTTAAAACTGAGCAGCTAGCGGTAAATACCTTGAAGCATTTAATCAAAAAATTGAGACCCTTATTATTTTGATGGACCACTGGACCCTGTCCTAAAGACCCGTTCCAATATATTTTTAAACCACAACTAAACAAAACATGTAGCCCAACTTGATAAGCAGCTTTGGACACAACCTTGCCCAGGTCATCCAGTCAAAGAAAATCCATGTCCACATAACTTAAAAGCTAAACAGGCTATCGCAGCCAAACACTCCATCGGCAGCCTCCTCCAAAGAGAAGCTTACCCTCTATCCTCTACACTTTGCTCACCAGAGAGTCAACTGGAGGAGGGGCAAATTTCGACGAGGGTGTCTCGCTTAATGTAGCTCTTCTAGTCTAGGTACCAACTCCCTTGTTGTTCACATGCCTCAGCTCAATCCTGACTTCAAACTCCTCTCAAGTGGAACGCCGGAGTCGATGCCACAAATGCCGATTTCGACTCCCTCGATCTCATCGGTGAAGTTAGGAAACTTTCTTCCCGGGTGCACTTTGGATTATCCTGACATCTCGATCTCCAAATCAAGCCTTGGATGCCCAATGATCTCGCAGCTCTGTCTCTCCCTCTCTCAATTGCTACATCGGCGAGACTGTTTCTCACGTATTCAGCCACATCAGGTGTGTGTTGTTGTTGTTGTTGTGGTGTGTGTGTGTGGGGGGGGGGGGGGGCTCACCTCTTGTCGAAGTCCAATTCTTCCATGAGGGACCCCTTGAACTCATCCTCTGAGTCAAATTCCACAATCTCCACAACGGGATCATTAATTTCTTCCTCACTGTTGGAATAAATTCATTATCAACGTCCTCGTAAAAATTGAAAGTGACGAGTTTGGGCAGCGACTTTGGCAGAGGAGGATGTGCTGAACTTGGGCAAACAGTGTTGGTAATCATGTTCCACCTCATCATACGGTGCTTCGATCATTGTATCACCAAACGAGTTGTCGCCCACACTCTTTGTATTGTGTCGTCACGACAATACTATACCACTGCGGCTCCTTATACCAACGAGACGCCATGGCATTCCATGCTTTGTTCAGCAATTTCTTCCTCTGAAGAGAAATTCATATTACTTTGGCTTGGTGGGATACACGTACTCTCAAATACGTTCCAAAAGGCGCACACGCGTACCATTTGATGTGAAACTTAGCAAAAATAACACAAGAGAAACATTAGATAAACTAGGAAATAATCACGTTACAAAAGATAATTCCTCCCAAACTCTAATCGCTAAAATATTTCCTAAATAGTAGCAACTACCAAACAAATATCCTGAAAATCAGCAAATAACAAAATTGCAAAACATATCAAATATTCCTCATAATTTAGGAATCTCCCAAGGGCCCCACATGACCACCATTCCTATCACACAGATATCCTAAGTTACAATAACTAATTTATTGTTTACGATCCTGATGTGTTTTGTGATACATAGCAACACGAAATGCGTGGTTGTGCTCCCGGGAGAGGACTATCTTTTATTTTGTATTTTAGTTTAGTGTAATATTGTCATTTCCTTTTATTTTCAGTCTTGAATTGGACTCGAAACATGTTTGGGACTAATTAGTCATTTTTAGTTATTAGTGTAAATACATGTTTTAAAAAGAGGCTTGAACACTAAATAACTTACAAAAGTGGAACACATAAGAGCCAAATAGATTTTTTCATTACTAGGAAAGGAGACCGATTAACGTGTAAAGATTGTAAGGTTATCCCGGGAGAGAGCTTAACCTCACAACATAGGATAATGGTGTTGGATATAAATATTAAAAATCAATCACGAGTGCGAAAAGTGAAGATTAACCCACGAACTAGGTGGTGGAATTTAAAAGGAGAGAAATTAGAACTATTTAAAGATAAAGTATTAAATGAAGCAACATGGAATTGTGAAGAAGAAACTAACATAATGTGGAATAAGTTGGCCACATGCATTAGGAGAATATCAAAAGAAATTCTTGGAGAATCAAAAGGCAAAGGGCCACAGTCTAAAGAAACTTGGTGGTGGAATGAAGAAGTACAGAATATAGTAAAAATTAAAAGGGAGTGCTTTAAAACATGGCAAACAAATAGAAATGAAGAGAATTTTGAGAAATATAAATGGGCTAAAAAGGAAGTTAAGAAAGTGGTAAGAGATGCTAAGTGAAAAGCGTATGATGATCTTTATACAAAATTAGGAACACAAGAAGGGGAAAAAAGTATTTATAAGCTTGCTAAACTTAGGGATAGGAAAACAAAAGATTTTAATAACGTTAAGTGCATCAAAAGTGATGATTCGAGAGTCCTAGTCAAAGATGATGAAATTATGGAAAGATGGAAAAACTACTTTGAGAGGTTATTAAATGGAGATAATGGGAGTAGATTAGATATAAAGGAACTTAGGGAGACTCGAGAAGATATATTTTTTCGTAGAATTAGGACAACAGAGGTCAGGATTGCTCTAAAAAAGATGAAAACAGGGAAGGCTTTAGGACCAAATGGTATCCCTATTGAGGTTTGGAAGTGCTTAGGGGAGGATGGAGTATCATGGCTTACAAAATTATTTAATAGAATTTTAATGACTAATAGGATGCCCGATGAATGGAGAAAAAGTATTTTAGTACCTATTTATAAAAATAGGGGACATACAAAGTTGTTCAAATTATCGTGGTATTAAGTTAATGAGTCATACAATGAAACTTTGGGAGAGAGTGATTGAATATAGATTGAGATTGAAGACAACAGTATCTGAGAATCAATTTGGGTTTATTCCTGGGAGGTCAACAATGGAAGCAATCTATTTATTGAGGAGATTAATGGAGAGGTATAGAGAGAAAAAGAAGGATCTTCATATGATTTTTATAGATTTGGAGAAGGCGTATGATAGGATACCCAGAGATATAATATGGTGGGTTCTACATAAAAGAGTAATGACTCGCAGATATATTGACGTGATCAAGGATATGTATGATGGTGCGATGATTACAGTAAGAACATCAGCTGGAGAAAGTAGTGAATTTTCAATTACGGTAGGGCTACACCAAGGTTCAGCATTAAGTTCTTATCTCTTTGCTCTTGTTATGGATGAGTTGACTGGACAAATACAAGATGAGGTGCCATGGTGTATACTATTTGCAGATGATATTGTTTTAGTCGATGAGACTAAGATGGGGATAAATGCTAGGTTGGAATTGTGGAGAGAAACTTTAGAAACAAGAGGATTTAAAATAAGCAGAACTAAAACAAAATATGTGGAGTGTAATTTTAGTAGTAATAGGAGGACAAATGGAAATGTGGTGAAATTGGAGGGTCAAGAAATACCTAGAAATGATCATTTTCGTTATTTAGGATCGATTATACAAAAAGATGGAGATATTAGTGATGATGTTACGCATAGGATTAGAGCACGCTAGGTTAAGTGGAGAAGTGCGACTGGCGTTCTGTGTGATAGGCGTATACCTTTGAAGTTAAAAGGAAAATTTTATAGGACGGCCATTAGACCCGCCATGTTATATGGGACAGAGTTGTGACACCCCGCCTAATAAAATACCGGGTGATCAGTCCTATACCAAATTAAAACAAGAATCCCAGTTGGATCATCCTTAGCATCACTGTCGAAAACTTTTTAAAACATACTAACCACCTAGTATTCCAAAAACTGGTGCCAAATTTTAACTTTTTAATTTAACAAAATAGTACATGCGGAATTAAATATAAACCATTCACACAACTGAATAAATCAACTGATTAATTAATTTAAATAACTTGCCGAATAAACCATCGGCCACCAAAGTAAAATAATCCAATACAAACATCAAACACTTGAAGGATTACATCTGAAAACTGTACTAAGAAGTCTGGGCAACAAACCCTAAATAAAACTGAACTGAGAAATGATTCCTACTCTAGGAATGAATGAACGATGCGTCTAATCCAAACTCCTGCTAGCATCCACATATGCTGCAGCTCCGTGTCCCTGGAATAGAATATCAATCCTGGCGTCCCTGTGGCTGGACACCTAAAAGGTTTTGAAAATAGTTTTATAACAAGGGTTAGAACCCAAAACATTTTGAAAATATTTAGCAAGTGAATTAACTGCAGTAATTTAAAATGCATGAATGCGCTTCATATTTAAGTTAGTGTCGCACTCCCTTGTGGACATTCTCACCCCTCCACTATTGTGCACACCTACCGGTTACCCTAACCCCACCTAGTTGTACTACCCCGTTCAACTAGTCCCGGTATAACCATCCCTTGCCATACTACTATAACCCGAGTATAATGATTCTTGAATTATAAGTTATCTCACAATTAACTTACTTAATTCCTCTTAAATATTAGCATATAACTGTGTCACTAGTTATATAAAGTAAATACATCACACACTGTATTATTACCCGTACATAATATTTACTACCATTATATATGTACCTTTACCACAATATCCACACATATAATATACGTACATCCATCCCTTCAAGTATACCCTCGCCGGATGATTCCCTCTAAAATGCTATCTCACTAGGTGTGCTCACAAAACCTAGTTATCCAAGTTGGAATCGCTCACCAACTTGGCCCAAAATATAAACGTAGTGGAGGCGGTCATATTCCTTCCCTGAAAGTGAGATACATCCCTCACCCATATATACCGGACGCTATGACCTGGGGATATACTCCCCCTACTCCTCAAGCTAGGGAATTCACCCACATCGCGCAACCTCCCTTGATAGCATTAGAGTATATAAATTGAATAAATATCTAGTCACTGATATTTAATATCACACACAATATATACACGTGTATATATATATACTATCACTACACTGTATATATATAATATAAACCCCGGCTTTACCGTGTACTCAAAATCCCGTACACTGCCTGTAATTTAATATCACACACAATATATGAACACGTATATATATACTATCACTACACCGTATATATATAATATAAACTCCGGCTTTACCGTGCACTCAAAATCCCGTACACTGCTTGTAATTTCCTGAGTCTGTGGCCCGACTCAACGTAATTAATTTTCTCACTTAATAATTTATGATCCTCCCGAGTCTATGTCCGACTCTAATATAATTAATTCACGCCTCAATTAATATAATACTTTCCCCGAGTCTGTGGTCCGACTCTAATTAAATTAATTAACACACCCATTAATTTAATACCTCCCCGAGTCTACAATCCGACTCTAATTAAATTAATTAACACACTTATTAATTTAATACCCACCCGAGTCTACAATCCGACTCTTATTCAATTAATTTACACGTTAATTAATCAACATAAATCCAAGTCTGTGGTCTGACTCTAATATAATTAATTTACACAATAATTAATTTATACCAAACTCCGGGTCTACAACCCGACCCTAAACTAATTAATTACAACATCAATTAATTTAATACTTTTCCGAGTCTACCCTCCGACTCTACCTTCATTAATTATCACATCCATTAATTTAATAACTTGGTGTCACCCAACCATTATTCCCGGACTCACTTACTTAGCCCGAAACTTAATATTTCCCGAGTCTTTGTTCCTATCACAAGGGAACACACAATAGGCATTCACAACCCAAGTAATCCTATAAAACAGTAGGTATTTACACAACCCAATTCTTCATACTTGTACGTAATATATTTCTCTCTAATATTCACCGTACTTATTTGCTTTACGAATTTATCTCACTTTCGTATTAATTCAAGTATTCACACAACTCTAAGGTTCCTAGTTACCCCTTGTTATATCAATTCAGTAGTTACCCTTGTTCACCCACTGACCTAACGAATTTAAGCTCGCTCATGCTTTTTCGTAATTATATTCTTATCATCTCGAATTAGAGTACGTTACAATCAAACCTATGAATCTCCACTTTAACTCTCTCACAAAATTAAAGTCCAACACTCAATCATAGACCTACTTCCATATCATTATTCCATCAATATATTTCATCAAGGTCCCAAACACTTCCCCGATAAAATTTTAGACATTTGAGGCTTAAAAAAAGAAAATTCTCAAATTTTCTAACAGATTAAACACCCTCTAGTAAAATTACGATTTCTCCCTCTACATAACTCCGATTGACCTGATTCCAAGTTCATTGGATAGCTAAGAGAAATACCCTTCCAGTAATGCATGGCTCACACTCTAATTCGAAGTAAAATTCAAATCGCACACGTTTAAAGTCACGTTAAAAGTCTGGCAGATTACTATGTTGACAGATCAAACACCCTCTAGTAAAAGGTCGATTACTCCCTCTACAGAACTCCGATTGACCTGATTCCAAGTTCATTGGATAGCTAAGAGAAATACCTTTCCAGGCATGTATGGTTCACACTCTAATTCGAAGTACAACTCAAATGGCATACGTTTAAAGTTGTATCAAAAATTCTGACAGATTGACCTCTTGTGTTCATCAAATAAACCCTAAGTCATTCAAGATTCATGTTCTTCATCCAAGAACTCATAAAGATTCCATTAACAAAACCCCATTTTGTACCCATTTATCCCCAAAATGAATTTTAGTTACACATCACTAAAATATGAATTGGATATCACAATTTAGGAGTAAAAACAGTTAACCACTTGCCTGTAAGTGTTCGTAGTGTCTGATCCGTTGTTGATGTCCCTTAATTTGGCTCCAATAACCTCCAATTTGTTCTTGATTTGCTTTCCCCCAAATCTCCTCTCAAACCCTAGGTTTAGAGTTATGTTGGCTGCCATCCCTTAATCTCCCAATTAGGTTAAAAACCCTTAATCCCGTTTTTAGTCTAATGGGCTTAATTAAAGTGGCCCAACTCACCCCGTGTGGGCCCGGCCATGCCCAAAAATACCCCGAGACCCAATTACTACCCCCGGGTACTCTTTTCCGACTATCTCGACCCATCCGGACTCAACCGCGCCCTCAGAATTGACATCCGAATTAATTTATAAAAATCCTTATTTCACACCCAATTTAGTTTATACCGACTCCCGGTTGAGATAAGTGCATACCCCGTCATTAATACCCAAAATGACGTAATTAAATTACTACTATTCACTTAGTAAATAAATTTTTCTAAACATTAACCATTCACTTCCCGATTAATATTTAAATAATTATATTGTCATAATTAATTCAATTAAAATTACAACACACCAAAAATTTAAAATCCCGAATTAATTTAATATTAAATGCACAAAAATACGGGGTGTTACATACTTCCATGCACAAAAATACGGGGTGTTACAAGAGTGTTGGGCAACCAAGAAACAAAATGTGCAGAAAATGAGTGTGGCGGAGATGCGAATGCTAAGATGGATTTGTGGTAAAACTCGAAAGGATAAAATTAAAAATGAACAAATTCGTGAAACGGTAAAAGTAGCTCCTATAGAAGATAAATTGAGAGAAAATCGACTTAGATGGTTTGGACACGTCAAGCGTAGACCAATGGATGCTCCTGTAAGGAAGAGTGATTTAGTTAGTCTTGATTGTAACCCAAGGGGTAGAGGTAGGCTTAAATTAACTTGGTGGGATATTATAAAAAAGGAGATGATATCATGTGGTTTAACCGAAGATATTGCACTGGGCAGAATGGAATGGAAAAATAGGATTCATGTAGCCGGCCCCAAATAATTGGGAAAAGGCTTTGTTGAGTTGAGTTGAGTTGAGTTGTCCTTGTCCTTTTTAGTCTTTTGGGTCATTACTTGGTTACCAAGTAATTTTTCTCCTATAAATAGGCACTTGGTATTCATTTGTAATTACATTTGAATATTAAGAAAGAGAATAGAGAGAGAGAGAGAGAGAGAGAGAGAGAGAGAGAGAGAGAGAGAGAGAGAGGCAAACTCATTTCCTTAGTGTAGTTTTATTTGTTGGTGGTGATGTTGTTGTGTAGTTAGTAGTTGTGTAGTTGTAATAATAACGCTTTCGCATTCATAAATTCACATCAAATTATCAGAGTTGTGTTTGTTCTTGGTATTCGTCATGGTGCGTGCAGTGAGTATCGAGTTGTGGTTCCAACTCGGACAACCCTTGATGGTTAGATTGATAAATGTCCATATAGAATCAACTGGATAGAAACCCTAGATTCCATCACCGCTAATTGGGGCAATACCAACCCTTTTAGCCACCACTTTTCCACCCTCTACCACCCCATCTTCCTCCATCATCACCACCCCCACCTCCTGCCACCATATAACCACCACTACACTCCAAAATGCAGCCCCATCTTCTTCTCCACTCTCTAAAACACTCATCCACCCTCCTTTATCGCCTTAAACCTAACCTCACCACCCCCAAAACCTAACCCTCAAGTTTTACCCTAATCTGACCTAACCTCTTTTAACCCTATTTTAACTCTTTCTCCACTCATCCATGTCCAACCACAATCAAACCCGATCAAAAATGGACCTGCCCTACTTTGACCCGATCCCTTGCCCCCTATTTGACCTCAAATCCGGTCAAACTTGGTCTAGTGGCCTATTTTTTATACAACTCAATACTTCCATGAAAAATGCATCCTACTTGGGATCCATTTCCAACTATTTTCCATTTTTGGGTCCGGCTTTCCGGAATGTCGCCGCCTTCGGTCCGCTTGTTTCGCTATCGTACTAGCAAAGGTGCGGTCGTCGGAGTTTCCGTTCGGTCAAATTCAAGGGTCCAATAAACCAAGTTGAAACCATATGTTTGTGTTGTAGAAAGGCGGATATATGGTCGTCAATTTTTTGTTGCTAGGATTTTGTAGGAAACTCTGTCGGGATTTGGGTATATTAGACCCATTATTGATGAAGTTCGTACGCATGGGACTAATATTTGGGCAACCCAGTTTTGGTTGATTTTGATTGGAGTCCGAAATTTTTCAAGGATTATATCATGTGGTATTGATGAGTCACCCTACACGCTAGAGAACGAGCTTTTCAAAGAAGGGGAGAATGATGTGTTTTGTGATACGTACCGACACGAAGATCGTAATTGTGCTCCCGGAAGAAGACTATCTTTTATTTTGTATTTTAGTTTAGGGTAATATTGTCAGTTC
This sequence comes from Sambucus nigra, assembly GCA_949130495.1. Lineage (NCBI taxonomy): Eukaryota > Viridiplantae > Streptophyta > Magnoliopsida > Dipsacales > Adoxaceae > Sambucus > Sambucus nigra. Next base: position 221,568,375 of record OX422214.1, read on the forward strand.
CTTTTATTTTTAGTCTTTAGTTGGTCTCCAAGTATGATTGGGGGCTAATTAATCATTGTTAGTTATTAATTGTCATTTTTAGTCTTTTGGGTCATTAATTGGTTACCAAGTAATTTTTCTCCCATAAATAGGCACTTGGCATTCATTTGTAATTACACTTGAATATTAAGAAAGAGAATATAGAGAGAGAAAGGAACACATTTCCTTAGTTTAGTTTTATTTGTTATTATTGTTGATGTTGCGTAGTTAGTAGTTGTTGTGTAGTTGTAATAATAATGCTTCCGCATTCATAGATTCACATCACATCCAGATCATCCTAACTGCTAAACATTCTTATTTCGATGCTGTATTTCAAATCTGAACAACACTATAGGGTGGTCAGAATAAAGTATCCATTCATGTGTAACTTTCAATCAGTGTATAAATAAAACAGATAAAACACTTCATTATGAGAAACTAACTCGTGAAATAATTTTTGCCTATCAAGTGCCGGTAAACATAGCTGAAAGAAAATAGAGAAGAAGAATATTAACCTGTGTAGTTTTTCCACATCCAGTTTCACCAGATATGAGCAATACCTGCTTTGAAACATGGAGTAAAATAAGTCCTTGAAAAGGTATCTAAAATATTAAAATCACAGGTTAAATGCATGACTTAATTTTTAGACTAGCAAGCAGAGTATAAATATAGTAACATAGTAAATATACGAACCTGATGAGATTCTATTGTCGAAGTAATGACATCCTTAAAGGATGCAATTGGAAGCTTATACCTTTCTTCAATAATCTGCAAAGTATAAAATCACAATGAATTTCCACGCTATACTAGAAAAGAAATAGTATTCAATAAAGCAAAACCATCTCTAAAAGCATAACATCATTAAGAGCATCACATCCAACAAGGGAAGTATTTTTCACAAAAACATAGTATCTCAGAACCTGTCTCAAATTTGAGATCTTCTTCATTCTAGAAGAAATTGATTCCACCTTCTTCGCAATTTCGGCCTTGTTCAATAAAGGTTTGCAGAAAAAATCATCCGTCCTTCCGTGCATTTTGTCAGTCTTTCCACTCTGTTTTCTAACCATTTCCTCTCCCAACTCGCCGTCATCAGGTGGATACCGCGTAAATAACTCTCGTAAAACCTCGTTTGACTCTTCTGAAAATGTAAAAGAAGGGTGTTTATCCTTCCCTTTCATTGTATCCCCTGTCCGTTTTGTTTTGAAAACACAAAGACGCCGCTGATCCCCAAGCCTACACGAGTTAACGGTCATCATATTGGCAAGCAACAAGATTATACGTTCTTATGGAAACAGACATATATCCTTTAAAGATAAGGCTAAACAAGTAGACTACTAACTTATATCATATTTTGATGATTGAATTTTTCCCCACCGTAGACATAATTAACAGTACTCACCCAGAACTTTTGGACTTCATACCCAATTTCCTGCACATCATATGCACCGCAGCACGTTCAACATTTGTCAGGTTGAGTTCAATCTTGTACTCTGCACCAATGCACTGAATATGAATACATGCATAAATAAAAATATATACCCAATTCTATGTGTCTGTCACCTAGAATTAGCACCGCGTGATTACAAATCTAATATTTGTACTTCAATTAAAATCAAGAGCCAATCAGGTCATTAATACATATTGTGTCCAATATTTACTAAAAATAGTCATAAAGCTTTTATTAGGGCATTTCACACTTTCATGTGAAAAAAGCAAATGTGAGAATCGCTTATCGAAATTTTACTAAGAAAAATGGAGGCTTTCTGAGTTCTTCATCTAGATGTGTATCGTTTTCATTTTCTGAAATTAAATATATAAATAAAGAGTTTTAAGAGTTCAAAAATCAAACAAATGCAATTTCTACTAAAAATCAACCACTTCAAGTTCTTAATCTCGAATCAAAACCTAGATGTTCAATATACTTCTAGCCTCCGGAGCTGCACAAAAATAGGCTTTACATTTTTCGTTCCAATTATTGGTAATTTTTATTTTTTTACATTGAGCTTTTGATGTACAAAAGTATTCAAGTAATTGTGATATTTCAATACGAGTGGCTTCGTCGATTTAATGTTCTGATATTTTCTTCCTTTCTTCCCTGAACGTTTCTTCTTCTTTTTTTCCGGTGCTTCTAATGCTCTTTGGATCTGTTTTATTTGCCAAATCGAGTAGGATGTGTTCGTGGGAGGGAAGCTAAAGCTTTGAGATAGAGCCACCTTTTTTCCGTGTGTCTTCTTCTTCTCTTCTAATTCGAAGCTTTCTTCGCCACCTCTTATATTGAAGCTAGTTTGTCTCTCGCCTGGCTTAGGTTAGCACCGAATTAGAACTTCCTAAACGGGTCGGGCCACTTCAACTTCTAATTTCCAAACTTCAATTTAAGTTTAAAATTATAATTGGGGATTTCAAAGCTGGGAAGTTAAAAATTATATATGATTTTTCAAATCTGGTCCTAAAATTGGTATAGATGACACCCTGCTTAAGGCAAGGGTTGGTCAAGATTGCCCTGGGATCGAGCCTATTAAGGGTCGGCCCAACCAGGGACCCAAATGACCCTTGGTCAATTAGAGGGTCAGTCTGGGATTCGAGCGTCTACATCTCATACATGTATCGTCGACCATGACAAGAGGCCAAAAATGCCTCGACTTCATCATCCATTGGGCAACATTGTGTGCTTCAAATTGTGCATCGACCAAATTTTCTCTTCCAACGCAGAGCAAACATAACCACATTAGTTGCGTGATTAAGGGGAAAATGGACAATCAAAGATAACAGCAAAAATAGGGGAATATCTTCCTTCCACATGTAGAATATTTAAGATTTCCTAATATCTCTTCTCATTGTGCACATATTTCCCACAAATAAAACATGTACTTTGTTGCAAGTATCATATTCATCGCTGCACAAATACTTATAGAGTTTAGTGTGCGTTAGAGCGATATTGATGAGACTTATAATGGCCATTCTACATAAATGATAGTGGAGATTTTTGCATCATCTTAGAGGTAGGCCTAAATCTTCTGGTCTCTCTTCTTCGTCTCCCTTATACTTAATTATGGCTTAATCCATTTATATTCACTCAATAGATTATCAATTACAAGGGATATTGTTGTTGACTCACTTGTATTCCATTAATCATCATCATTAATTTGGCCCAGTTTGTGGGAACGACATCATCTTGTTGTTGTTCATATTCCAGGTTTCCTCTCTATAGTTAATCCTTATTGCCTCAATCAGGTTTAACAAAATCATTGAATAAACGACTTAGGGGACACTACATATACAGTTCAATTGTTTATAATATGCTAGTTCACCTATATTCACACTATTTTACATTATACGCTAGTTGAATACTATTTATTGCGATTGTAATATATATACATGTGTGTGCGCGCGCGCCTGCAAATGTAGATTCTAATATCTGTATATATGCACTGTGTCCAAAATACATGAACCTTTTATTAGGCTATTTCAGCATTGCACGTGAAAAGTTAATTTTACATTTGCTTTTTTCACTTTTTCTATTGAATTGCTTATAACGATTTTATTAACAAAAGTGGAAGCTTTATCATTTTCATTTGCTGAGAAGAAAGAAATAAAGAGTTGAGAGTTCAAAATGAAACAAATGCAAAATCTAGTAACAATCTCTAATGAAAACCTAGATGATGTTGAATATATTTCGCTATTGGTTTTAGTTTATAGTGTTGTTTATTTACCTTGAGCATTTGATGAACGGAAGTCTTCGAGTAATTGTGAAATTTGAATCCGAGTGGCTTCGGACATTTTAACGCTCTGAAATTTTTTTCCTTTCTTCCCTGAACGTGTCATGTTGTAATGGTTTTTGGATCTGATTGTGTGTGTTCACGAGAGGGAAGCTAAAGCTTTCAGGTAGTGCCGCCTTTTTTCCTTTTTTCTTTTCTAATTTAAAGCTTTCTTCGCCTCTGCTTGTGCTACTTTGCTTTGTGTCCCGCCTGGCTTAGGTTAGCTCGCTCTAGATTTTCTCAAAGGGGCCGGGCGCAAATCTAATTTCGGCACTTCGCTAAGTTCAAAGTTAAAATTGGTGCTTTCCCGAATCCCATTTCACTCCCTTGTTGAGACTAGTTGTCCTCACGTGCGTCGCACGTGTATCGTTTTTAGAGATGAATCTTTCACTGTAAATCTGTAAATGACAAAGTAATAAAAATACTTACAATATATTATATAGAATTTATTTTGTTCGAATATAACATAAAGTACCTAGTACGAAGCATCAATCATTACTTCAAAAATCAAACCTCCATTCAACTGTAAACTATACAAGATGTTCATGTGAATACTCTAAATCTATCATAAACGAACTAAGAACTCCCTAGTAGGGGTGGTCGTGGGCCGGGCCTGGGCAGGCCCGGTCGGGCTCGGGCCGGGCTTGAAAAATTAAGTAATATCCCAAGCCCGCTCGGCCCAGATCGAGCCTTATTATGTAATCCCAAGCCTGCCCAGATGTGAAAGCTCTTTACCCAAGCCCTCCCGATCGGGCTTATTATGTTAATTAAAAGATTTTTTTTTAAATTAAAATACCTTTTTTTTATTTAAAGACCAATTTTTTTAATTAAAAATCTGTTTTAAACTCCATATATTACAAAGTCCATATATAAAGTTTTTTACACTGCATGAAAAGACTTGGTATACGTTTTTATATTTATAAAAGTTCCCCCCCACCCACCACACACACACACACACACACATATATATATATATATATTTCGGGCCTCGGGCCGGGCCGGGCTAATCGGCGTTAAGAACTCATGCCCAAGCCCCCCGAAAAAAAACCGGGCCTATAACATTTTGCTAAGCCCGCTTTGCGGGCCTATTCACCTTACTCAAGCCCTATTTTTTTATTGAGCACGCTGGGTGGGCTTGGCGGGGCTCGGGCCTATGGCCACCCCTACTCCCTACTCAAAAGCATAAAAAAATACACACAAACATGTATGTATATATAATCCGAATAAATATATCACAATGAAATTAACTTGAAATGATTTATAGGGAAATATCATTTAAAAAAAGAAGTTAAAAACATTGTGTAATCCTAAAAACTCATAATTTAATGCTTAAATATGTTGCTTTTGACGTTTGTTAGGATTCAAAGGTTCTTCTTCCTCTTCAACTTTATGAGTGACGAACATGAATGACATGATCCGAAGAACCTTTGTACAATATTCTTGTTCCGTTACATAATCATATTGATGAATTTATATTGCGTTAAAGAATGATTGGACAATTATGTTTAAATTTCAATGCGTGTGGTGGCAATCCATTCGGCATCAAAAAATTTAAAAATTCTTCTTAGTAATAGTTGTGCGTGTCATCCACAGCTTTATCAAGGTTATTTAATGTATTCAATTCTCCGGGGAACATATCAATCATCATATCATTAAGTGAGTCTACGCGCTCATTTGTTGTTGCAAGAATTGTTCGATCTGTGAAGAAGTTTGGCGAGTTGGCATTTATATTTAATGATGGAAAGATAACGTCAATGAGAGACTGTTCGGGACCCTCAACACGTGTTGATGCTTCCGTCTCATTGTCAATCCTTAGAAGGAAATCGTTAAGTGAGGAATTGATACCCAAATGTTTAATTACTTAATCATCACTATGAAGTTAAACAGGGCATTAGTTCTTTTTAGTCATTACATTTACATAATATGATGGATGGATTATCAGTCTTAACATATCGATACAACAACTTTTAAAGATAAATTACGTGAGATAGAGAAATTGCATTCTTGTTCATTGAATAGAAATTACAAAATAACAAAGAGAATCCATCCGGTTATTAAGTATGGCTAAACCTAAGTTTTCAATAAATTTAAACAATTTACTCAGCAATAAGATGAATTGAAAACAACAATTGTAAATTAATTTTAAAAAATTAATAAAATATATGGTACTTGAATAAGTGCATTGTATTTCATAAGTATTGATAAACCATGAACTAGATAAGTGACACTCAGTACTAAATATTAAGAGCAGGAAAGAACAAACTGAAATTCTTTGAACACTATGTATCTAAAGATCCTAAAGATACATTTTAGAGTGTGTGTTTGAGTTGACAAAGATAATTCAATCAAGGCATGTAATTGTAGCTTCAGTAAGGTAATTTAGACTCATTTTGCACACTTATTTGGTTGTTCTTGGAAGTTTTGTTTTTCTTAGTTGGGGAGTTACAACTTGAACCGACGTAAGACTTAATAAGAAGAATATACGTATGTAGAGAGACAAAATGAATACATTGAACCATACAGTGTGAAAAAATTCCAACACAGAGGAATTTCAAAAATAATAGTTTTACTATTTAAAAAAATGATCCGCGCCAACGGAACGCATAGGCGGGAACCATTTTTTTAGTATCTTGGTATGCGCCAGCGGTATGTATAGGCGGTATTATAAAACATTTTAAATAAAATGTACAAAAAAAAACAGTTTTAAACAATTTTTTAAGTGCCTAAAGATTTCATTTAAAAAAAAAATTGTTTTAACTAAAATCCAAGCATGGAAGTGTTTTAAGAAAATTGTTACAAAAATTATTTTATAAAAATAAAAAGTCAGTAGTTCCAAAACAGTAACTATTAGAATCTTAATTTTTTTTAAATAAAATATTTAGGACTTCAAAAATTATTTAAAACTATTTTTTTTGTACATTTTATTTAAAATATTTTATAATACACGACCAAAATAAAATTAACACGACATGGCACGACACACCTCAAAATCTTAATTTTACGTAAAATAAATATGACACGTATGAAAGTGACATGGCACGACACAAAATTCCATTTTTTTACTAAATGCGAACACGGCCCACTTGTCGTGCTGCATTTTAAGTGTGTTGTGTTAGTATTTGGTAAAAAATGAGATTTTGTGTTGTGTCATATTACTTTTATAGGTGAAAATATGATTTTGAGGTGTGTCGTGTCATTTTTATTTTGGTTGGGTTCGTGTTTGGTTAAAAAAATAACATATATTGTGGCGTGACACTTTTACTTAGGTCGTGTTCGTGTTTTGTAAAAAAATAATATTTCATGTTGCGTCGTGTCACTTTTATTAGGATCATGTTCATATTTGGTTAAAAAAAAATTATCGTGTCGTGCTGTGTCGAGTTGCTTTTATTTGAGTCGTGTTCGGTTATAAAAATAATTTTCAATTTAAAAAACAGTTTTTTATTTGTTAATTTTTTTTCCCAATATTATGTAAAAAATATTTTTTTTGAAAATAAATAGTTTTTAAATCTATCTTAAAAAAAATTCTATAAAAGTATCATAACAGTTTTTTTAAATAAAAAAGCGTTTTTAAAATTATCATAACAGTTTTTTTTAACAGTTTGTATAAAAAACAGTCATTTTTTAATTTAAAAAACAGTTTAAAATACTATTTTTTATTGAAAAAAAATTAACAAATAAAAAAATATTTGTTTGATCTTTAGAGCAAAGGGAAAGTTTGAGTGTTTTAAGAATTTTTAGAATCTTTAAGAAATAAATATGAATACAAATATGTTCAACTCGAAAATACATATGAATGCACAAAAAACAATAATCTAATAAGGTGTGAACTTCATAATTCCTTAACTTAAAAAATATATATAATTTTTCTGAAATTAACATTGAATTTAGAATTATTAGAAAACATGAATAGAACAACAATAAAATTGGGAATGCAAAATCTGAGCACAAAAGAGAGACAATATTCATGAATGAGATAGATATAATTACAAAAATTATGTATTTGCTTTCAAATTAACAAATGCATACTTTTGATGGTAAATGAAAAAGAAGTAAAAAGTTAGAGATAAAATTAGGAGTATTGACCTTGTTTTTTGGACAAAAAATAATAGCAACAAAGAAACTGTGCAATATGAATCTGATGGGAAGATGAAGGAACTTGGGCAGCTGACTTTTGATTTCTAGGGTTTCAAGATTAATGTATTTGAAAGTTTTGTTAAATGAATATATTAGGAGAGAGAACGTATCAAGTTAAGATTCATGGAACGATTTTAATTTAATGAACGTGTGAGACTAATATTAAGGGAATGATAGGAAATGTTAATTTAATGAGGGTAGTTTAGTACTTTGAGATTTGAATAAGACCTTCCCTCTTTTTAAGTAGTAGAGATATATAAAATTTTAATAGGAAAAATGATATCATTTGTACTCACTTTACAAGATAAAAAAGTTATATTTTCATATAAGGACGACTTTCAAAAATTATTCTCTCTAGAGGAAATAAAAACCACTTTCTCTCTATTTTTCTTTTTTTTTCCAATTTAGAACTCACATACAACATGTTAGTTAAATGTATCATTTTTTGAATCTATCAACTAACTATTAATGATTGGTGTAGGGGATTAAAACGAATCTGAATCGAACATAAAGTCAGGTGGAGTCGAGCAGTCAATCATATTAAGGGTAAGTCCAACTAGGAGTCCAAATGATCATTGGTCGGTTAGAGGCTTGGTCTAGGAGATATGAGTAAGATTAGAGCACCTGGAACTCTTACAGGTATAGTCGTCCTTAACAAGAGGACAAATACTCTATTTTAGTGCCTTGACTAAACTTGCTCTTCCATTGCAAAGCAAGTATAACCACATAAGTCGCGTGAGTAAATGAAGAATATCCAATCAAAGATAACAACATAGTTAGGGGAATATCTTCCTTCCATATGTAGAATATTCTTGATTTCATAATATCATTCCTTATTTGTGCACCTTTTCCTATATATAAAACGTGTGATTTGCTGTATGTATCGTCTAATATCTTATCGAGCATTGCACTTTTTGCAAATATTTATAGAGTTTATTGTGTGAGAGAGTGAACTTGATAAGACTTCTAATGGTTGTTTTGTGTTAATTGATAGTGAAGATTTTTGCATCATCCTGGACGTAGGCCTACCTAGAGGGTGTACACGTAAATTTTACGGTCTCTCTACTTTCATCTCCCTCATGTTTATTCATTTACTGCACATCTCTTTACATGTCCATGGTTATGGATTAATCCATTTATATTCACTCGATAGATTATTAACTGCATGGAATATTATTATTGAGTCACTTATATTCCATTATTCATAATCAATAATTTGACATACTTTTTGGGAACGACATCATTTTGATGTTTGGCTTTTGGTTTTTCCTCTCTGTAATGTACTAGTTTGCCTCAATCTGATTTGACAAATTCATTAAGTTATAATTATAGAGTACAAGAGTTTATTCATCGTTGTTATGTTTATATCTTCATTATATTTATAGTTCAATTATTTATAATATGTTAGTCCTGTTAGAAAATTTTATATATTCAAAATAATTTTGTGACACCCCGCCTAATTAAACATCGGGTGATCGGGACTTTATTAAATTAAAACAGGTTTCTCAAATGGTTCATTCTTAGCATCACTGTCGAAAACTTTTTAATTACTAATCCCCTAAGTAAAATTAGACCGGTGCCAAATTTTATCTTTCTTGAAACAGTTAAATCAATCATTCGGAACGAAGTACAAATAATTATGTACTATAATTCAAACAACAATGTAAAAGTACAACAGAACAAAAGTATTACCGAATAAACCATCGGCTAAAAAATCCCAAACAACAATAGAATAACCACTAGTCTGAAACTAACATCTGAGACTAATACCGGACAACAATTCCATACATAGAATAGTGTGAGATCCTGTACTAAATCTGAATGAGGGATATCGTCTAGTCAAAATCCTATAAGCATCCACTATGCTACAGCTCCGAGTCCCTGGAATGGAAATCATCATACATGGCGTCCCTGTGGCTGGACACCTAAAAGGTTTTGAAAATATTTTATAGCAAGAGTTAGTACTCAAAACATTTTGAAAATATTTAGCAAGCGTTTATCACAATATAAAATGCGGTTATTGATTACACATGTTAGGTTCTCGTACACTCTCTTGAGTTAACTCACCCCTCATCTTTTGTGCACAGCTAACGTTCTACACTTAGTTTATCTAGCCATACCTCCCAAGCTAACTAAAACCAAAGTAGTCAACTGAACTTATCTGTACCCAAGTTCCAGTACCGCCCATACAGTACAACCGTTTCACTAACATCTCGCGTATGTTAATTAATTCTCAAGTAACATTTCATCTATGTTATTTTTCAAGACTTCTCATTTAGTTTCACTACTAAAATTACTAAAATTCTCACAATTGTTGACTTCCCACTTATGTAATTAAGTTTCGCTACTTGAATTACTAAATAGATTTTCTCTATCTAAAGGTGCAGTTCGTAATTAAGTATCACTACTTAACTTACCAATTCAGTATGTATCTTTATATACATAATATATATCAATCTACTAATACACGGAAGTAGAATATCATCAAGTATATATATTTCACACACAATATATACTAAATAGCAGTCATTACTATTTTGCCCTTTTTATACACGTAAAGGACTCTTGGTTCGGAATGATTCATCGACCCCAAGTGAGAATTGGTTCGGAATGATACATCGACTCCAATTATTTATATACACAAATAAATATCTCTTGGTTCGGAATGATTCATCGACCCCAAGTGAGAGTTGGTTCGGAATTATCCATCGACCCCAACTATTTTAAATATATATATATACACATACTCTGGTTCGGGACTCTCTCATCGCGACACCAGTTCAAAGTTTGGTTCGGCATTTCTCATCGACCCCAAACATATAATAACTTTATGTTAGTTCGGAATGTCTCATCGACCCTAACTAATTAATTTAGGTATAAATCTCTCGACCTAAAAGATCACATAATTCAGTAGGTACACACCCGACCTATTAATTATATACGTACGTAATATTTTAATCTCATATATTAGCCGTACAACATTCACTTTACGATTTATCTCATTAATCGCATTTATTTGAGTATTCACATAACTCTAAGGGTCCTAGTTACCCCTTACATATAATTTCAGTAGTTATTGCTTACTCTACTGGTCTATTACTTAAATTGAATTTACTTCGCCTCGTAACTCAATTTTCGAAGTCCCCGATACCCTACTAAATCGAATTTATTCTCATCGGTCCGTAATCCAAGCCCTACACCCAATGGCCTTATCGGACCTCAACAATATACCTACTGGTCTTATTCTCACTCCCATATAAGTATAATGTACACCCTAGGATACTCAATCATTCCCGAAAATCAACGAAGAATTAAACACAAAAATTTTGGGAAACAGCTTGCGTCGATCGATCGACTGCTGGGTTCGATCGATCGATAGTTTGGGATCGATCGATCGATCGAACAGGGACAGACGCAGTTCGTCTTCTTCGTTAAGATTTTCCTCCGTTAACAAATCTTCACTCTCCATTATAGTCCACCAAACTTCGACCCAATTATCCTAATATGTTTCCACATATACTAGTACAATTTCTAACGTGTCAAATACCTCAAAACTCCAATTCCTTTAAAGAAATAGTGAATTAAACCCAGAATTTCTTGAAACCTTAGTTATGGTGTTCTTCCCATATTTTCATTCAAAAATTCAGATTTTTATTCCGAAAAATCATCAAGTCTAATCTGAATATTAATCCTCTACATAAGTTAAATCATTCTACATGCGATTCCTATCCCAACATGCATAAATATCATCATTCTCCTATTAAGATATTGATTTAAACAAGACTATTCAAAAACCCTACACATGGGTATTATAACTTTATAATTTTTGCAATAAACAACTTTCCTTATGATCAGTAGGGTCTGATTTCGTGGTTGTTGTTGATGATTGATGATCTTCATCCTTCAATCCTTCTTCCCCAACAAGTTGATAGTGAAAATCTCCTTTGAATCCTTCCCAATTCTTCCTTTTGCCTTGAGAATGGTTTCTCTCTTATCTCTAATGGCTATGATGTGTTTTCATGGGCTTTCTAACCCTAACCCCTCTATCATACGGCTGATATAAAGCTCTCAATTTCGTAGGTCTCCATACCCTCTTATGTTAAAAGACCAAAATGCCCCCGAACGGTCTCGGTTTAGTCCAAAATTACCCCGGGACTCAACTAGTACCCCCGGGTATACTATTTTGACTAATTTGACCCTTCCGGACTCATTTGTGACTTCTAAATTATTATTTGAGTCACTTAAAAAATATTACTCGTTCTCACCCCAACACGGTCTACACGCGTTAAGTAACTATTTACCACTCGCACTAAGTAAATAAAATGAGGCAATATAAATCGGTATCTATCTCTCGATTAATATTCCATAATTACAATTTTAAATAAAACTCTTTAAATTACTACTCTTACGTAATTTAAATTAAGCCATATTTTCTCATTTAATTCTCCAATCTAATTAAATAGAATATTTGGAATATTCAGAATTACAGGGTATTACATACTTCCCCCCTTACAAAGGAATTTCGTCCTCGAAATTAGGATAAGGCTGGTATTAAGACTAGGGACCTTAAACGTCATTGCATCCTCTAATACCCAAAATCAAATCATATCATCCTAACGGTCGCCCCAAGTACATGTCTTGCTTCATTATAACCTTTTATTACATGTTACCCATGCCGCCTATATCATAATTAAGTCTCACTTAATTTACCCTCTTGATGTATAACTCTCTATATATAGCATCCATGTGTCTACTATCACTCTTGAGTAGGATATTTTAATGTATATATTTCGCACACAATATATACTATAAGGAAATTGGTCAGGCAAAATTATCGGCCCCAATAATCCTATTATTTACATTGGTCCGGAAATCCCTTGACCCCAAGGTAAATGTAACGCATATGTTGGTTCAGACCTTCCGTCGATACCAATATTTATCATCGGTTTGGTTCGGAAACATCATTGACCCCAAATCGATCCCTCATGTATTGGTCCGGAACATCATCGACCCCAATACAGAATTTAAGCACACTTATCATCGCACGTAAGAAAAAAAATCAATAGGTATATATCTTACACATAATATATACTATAGACACTTATTTTATAATCACCCCCCTTCTGTAACACTTTTGGGGTTATTGGCTCGGAATCCCTCCTCGATCACCAATGGTGATTAATTATATTGTCTCAGAATCACATCTCGAGCACCAATGTATGTATGTATATCTCATCGCACATGAGTAGACAGTTTGTGAGCCATATATTACACATTTCATATACCCTAAAATGTCATACTCCAATAGAATGTCCTCATATCACGCGTTAAGGACTAAAAGTTCGAAATGTCTCCTCGAACCATACCCAAAGTACATGTATTGTTCGTAATCGGTACCCACGAACCTAATCCTCATGTACAGTCCATATAGGCACTCACTCTACCTATAAATATGCTCTTATAGGCATACATTCAACCTATGAATTTGATCAGTGGGCTTCTCCAAAATTCCACTATCATAAGGGCGTATCATCATTCTTTCTCACTAACATTGAGTCGTAGGTAACACCACGTACTTAAAATAAAACATTATCTCTATTCCTTCCTGACCATCTCTCACAGGGTGGAATTTTAGGATTTCACCCTTATTCACAATCATGTAGAGCGGCATCGTGCACTTGTGCACTCTCCCTTTTCAACTACATACTAATCCATCCCGGTCACCCCATTCCGCTACCCCAACGAAATGTTGGCTTAATTATGATGTTCATTGCCCATCAATAATTTATAAGTCTGTCTCCTCATTCCATCATTGGAAATGTAGGTTCACTACCATATTCCGGTTGCTCATTTCGAGTCCATCTCGCTCTATTAACTAGAGGTGTGTCTGGAGACAATCTCACTATGTCTCCCCTCAACATCGATTCCCACTTATCAACATTTTAGTAACGCGTAAGTCACTCTCGACACTCAGTTGAGTAACACATTGTATCACTTCTTCACAACAGTTAGACCTCCCAATTCAAGAGATAACTTTTGAACGGCTTCCCACCGACTTTCATCCCATAGGGTGTGCTGGATCTCTCGGCACATATAATCTTGGATTATCGTCTATCTCCCATGACGTTCAACCCATTTCATCGATACGACTTGTCTCCTAATGTCCCCACCGGCGTACAAAATAATTTTCCGCATGCCTCTATCTCGGATGTCTAAGGAACCCAATTGATTAGGGTGCCCATACACCCTTTTCTCCATGTACATTTGCAAAAACATTGCAAGCGTCGTACCCGTAACATATTTGTCCTCAACTCTATCCTTGTGTACATGTCGTGACTACAATCTTACGGGTATTCTCCATCCCCTATAGGCAAAATCAAATCCTTGCCCATAAAGTCCCACTTATCCCTTCGTGGTGACGTAAGCCTTTCAGTGTTTCTCCACAACACTACCGGCTCCACTGATGCCCTAGCATCTAACAACGTCTCTTCTCCTGACGTGCATAAAAATTCAGTCGTATTCCCTTTCGCAACCGAACTTAAACAAGGGACTTCTCCCCATGTATTCTTACTGAGCATTATCGGAACAACACATAGTCGAGATGCCCAAATTCGATTCCTCGACAATATGTGCAACCATACTCCAATATTTCTAAAGGAGTCAAGTGGCACCGCGCTTATACTATCACTAAGTCCTTAGCACTAATTACAGTAGCGAACTCGATCTCTCCGCTCAGCAGTCACACGACATACATTGACTCACATCATTTAGGTTCCTACACACCGGAATCAATTACTATGAGACTTTCATAATCTCTGAAGTCTCTCACCTATTGATGAATAATGATAACTCGACCCTCTTTCAGGTGAGGTATCGTCACATACTCCATTCACTCGAGGCTAAAACCCATATACTTCCTTATCCATCGCTCTGGTGGTTCAGATGGTTTCCGAGCATAACACGCTTGTCCTCTCCGGAATGCAAAACTTATTAGAGTTATTAATTCTTCAAATAACTTCAAGCTAAAATAAAACGCGTGGCCCTATAATCCACACTAGACATCTTTTCAAAAATTTCTGACTCCAGGACATACTGACCGGTTTGGGTACCCCTCCTCTCGGACTGGGTAGTCTCGATCCTGAACACTATCATCCTGGTTCCCTTAGTTCTGCTGACCAAGAGGAACGCACTATGGGACTTAACAACCCCGACTTAGAATTTAATCGTTAAATCCCCTAGTGGGTTTCCACCCATGGCTTGCACCAGCCCCTTTACATTCAGTCTTACTCTTTGGCTAAATCCTTAAACTCCTTTAGCTCCGCCCACCTAGGAGCATTTACCTCAACCTTGTCGGAAGTACCATATTGTCTTCATAAACATAAGTCGTCCAAGAAGAGTTTTACCAAAATTGAGATTTATAACTCGAGAGTCCATCCTCTCAAGGGCTCTTTTTCCTTTATACCTATCTCATCGGTACAAGTTCACTTAAAAGGATAAATTTCTCTCTCACGATTGGCCTCTACCAGGCTTTCACGTGAGGGGTTCAGATATTCCCATTCACTTTGCTTCTGAATCATCATTGGAGAACTTTGCGGTTAAACTATATGTAAGGTTCCTCTATTTGTATACGGACCCTCGGTCCGAATGTAGTGACTGGTATCTCCGCCACGTTGCCTCTAAAAATTTACTCAAATTTTCATTTCTGAGTATTTCTACTCTATCCTAAATGCCAAAACCACTGGACATACTACTTCCATTGGTTAACATGTACAGTTGCCGTTTTATCACATTTTTTTACGGCTCGTTCTCATCAAAATTTCTTCAGACCTACTCCCACTATCACTGCATTGGGCGGTCTAGATTAGCATCCCTCTTTGCTGTCGCGATACTTGGAAAATGCCTGCTATGCCTCAACAACCCTTGCAGCATCTACTTCTATTACACAGTAGGAGTGACCTTAACAACGATCATCTCTCCTATTATAACCATATTTGAACACTCCAGGCTTCATGTTGAGCTCCTCCCTCCTGCAGTCCTTCCAACGCCAATGCTGGTTCTACCTCCATGTTCGACGTACCATGCCCAAATCGAACTCGTATATATAAAACTACATCTACTAAATAGCAGGAGAATGTAAACTATGTACGTAGAGGAGTACAACAATCCCAAGATAGGGCTCTATATCAATCAAACGATACACTGAAAACGTAGTAAGCCGTATAGATCCTATGGACACTAGAACCTGACGCTCTGATACCATCTGTGACACCCCGCCTAATTAAACATCGGGTGATCAGGCCTTTATTAAATTAAAACAGGTTTTTCAAATGGTTCATTCTTAGCATCACTGTCGAAAACTTTTTAATTACTAATCCCCTAAGTAAAATTAGACCGATGCCAAATTTTATCTTTCTTAAAACAGTTAAATCAATCATGCGGAACGAAGTACAAATAATTATGTACTATAATTCAAACAACAATGTAAAAGTACAACAGAACAAAAGTATTACCGAATAAACCATCGGCTAAAAAATCCCAAACAACAATAGAATAACCACTAGTCTGAAACTAACATCTGAGACTAATACCGGACAACAATTCCATACATAGAATAGTGTGAGATCCTGTACTAAATCTGAATGAGGGATATCGTCTAGTCAAAATCCTGTAAGCATCCACTATTCTACAGCTCCGAGTCCCTGGAATGGAAATCATCATACATGGCGTCCCTGTGGCTGGACACCTAAAAGGTTTTGAAAATATTTTATAGCAAGAGTTAGTACTCAAAACATTTTGAAAATATTTAGCAAGCGTTTATCACAATATAAAATGCGGTTATTGATTACACATGTTAGGTTCTCGTACACTCTCTTGAGTTAACTCACCCCTCATCTTTTGTGCACACCTAACGTTCTACACTTAGTTTATCTAGCCATACCTCCCAAGCTAACTAAAACCAAAGTAGTCAACTGAACTTATCTGTACCCAAGTTCCAGTACCGCCCATACAGTACAACCGTTTCACTAGCATCTCGCGTATGTTAATTAATTCTCAAGTAACATTTCATCTATGTTATTTTTCAAGACTTCTCATTTAGTTTCACTACTAAAATTACTACAATTCTCACAATTGTTGACTTCCCACTTATGTAATTAAGTTTCGCTACTTGAATTACTAAATAGATTTTCTCTATCTAAAGGTGCAGTTCGTAATTAAGTATCACTACTTAACTTACCAATTCAGTATGTATCTTTATATACATAATATATATCAATCTACTAATACACGGAAGTAGAATATCATCAAGTATATATATTTCACACACAATATATACTAAATATCAGTCATTACTATTTTGCCCTTTTTATACACGTAAAGGACTCTTGATTCGGAATGATTCATCGACCCCAAGTGAGAATTGGTTCGGAATGATACATCGACTCCAATTATTTATATACACAAATAAATATCTCTTGGTTCGGAATGATTCATCGACCCCAAGTTAGAGTTGGTTCGTAATTATCCATCGACCCCAACTATTTTAAAAATATATATATACACATACTCTGGTTCGGGACTCTCTCATCGCGACACCAGTTCAAAGTTTGGTTCGGCATTTCTCATCGACCCCAAACATATAATAACTTTATGTTAGTTCGGAATGTCTCATCGACCCTAACATAATTAATTTAGGTATAAATCTCTCGACCTAAAAGATCACATAATTCAGTAGGTACACACCCGACCTATTAATTATATACGTACGTAATATTTTAATCTCATATATTAGCCGTACAACATTCACTTTACGATTTATCTCATTAATCGCATTTATTTGAGTATTCACATAACTCTAAGGGTCCTAGTTACCCCTTACATATAATTTCAGTAGTTATTGCTTACTCTACTGGTCTATTACTTAAATTGAATTTACTTCGCCTCGTAACTCAATTTTCGAAGTCCCCGATACCCTACTAAATCGGATTTATTCTCATCGGTCCGTAATCCAAGCCCTACACCCAATGGCCTTATCGGACCTCAACAATATACCTACTGGTCTTATTCTCACTCCCATATAAGTATAATGTACACCCTAGGATACTCAATCATTCCCGGAAATCAATGAAGAATTAAACACAAAAATTTTGGGAAACAGCTTGCGTCGATCGATCGACTGCTGGGTTCGATCGATCGATAGTTTGGGATCGATCGATCGATCGAACAGGGACAGACGTAGTTCGTCTTCTTCGTTAAGATTTTCCTCCATTAACAAATCTTCACTCTCCATTATAGTCCACCAAACTTTGACCCAATTATCCTAATATGTTTCCACATATACTAGGACAATTTCTAACGTGTCAAATACCTCAAAACTCCAATTCCTTTAAAGAAATAGTGAATTAAACCCAGAATTTCTTGAAACCCTAGTTATGGTGTTCTTCCCATATTTTCATTCAAAAATTCAGATTTTTATTCCGAAAAATCATCAAGTGTAATCTTAATATTAATCCTCTACATAAGTTAAATCATTCTACATGCGATTCCTATCCCAACATGCATAAATATCATCATTCTCCTATTAAGATATTGATTTAAACAAGACTATTCAAAAACCCTACACATGGGTATTATAACTTTATAATTTTTGCAATAAACAACTTGCCTTATGATCAGTAGGGTCTGATTTCGTGGTTGTTGTTGATGATTGATGATCTTCATCCTTCAATCCTTCTTCCCCAACAAGTTGATAGTGAAAATCTCCTTTGAATCCTTCCCAATTCTTCCTTTTGCCTTGAGAATGGTTTCTCTCTTATCTCTAATGGCTATGGTGTGTTTTCATGGGCTTTCTAACCCTAACCCCTCTATCATACGGCTGATATAAAGCTCTCAATGTCGTAGGGCTCCATACCCTCTTATGTTAAAAGACCAAAATGCCCCCGAACGGTCTCGATTTAGTCCAAAATTACCCCGGGACTCAACTAGTACCCCCGGGTATACTATTTTGACTAATTTGACCCTTCCGGACTCATTTGTGACTTCTAAATTATTATTTGAGTCACTTAAAAAATATTACTCGTTATCACCCAACACGGTCTACACGCGTTAAGTAACTATTTACCACTCGCATTAAGTAAATAAAATGAGGCAATATAAACCGGTATCTATCTCTCGATTAATATTCCATAATTACAATTTTAAATAAAACTCTTTAAATTACTACTCTTAAGTAATTTAAATTAAGTCGTATTTTCTCATTTAATTCTCCAATCTAATTAAATAGAATATTTGGAATATTCAGAATTACGGGGTATTACAAATTTAATGTGCGCTCACATATTAAAATAGTAATTATATTTGAGATTCAATTTAAAATGGGCAAATGAAGTGATCTAATTAGGTAAGCTCAAAAGACATCAACAGTAAGTATAGAATCTGAAATGTGTCGTTACCCAAAAGTCACCTACTGGTTACTCAAGAGTCGTGTTACTCAAGAGCCACCTATTGATTACTTAAGAGTCGGCTAATTAGAATTTATGGGGTTCTAATTAGATGTCTATAAATATAATGAAGGGTTCTGGTCCCCAAGGCTAATGCACTCAAAGACTCTCCTCCTCATTCTCATCAATGAGAGAGAACTCATAGAGAGAGGGATTAGTCTATGGAATACCTCCATCCCCCTAGTCTTAATCATCACTATGGATTCAGGTACATAGTTCTTACAATTCTTTTATAAGGTAATTTTATTTAATACTCCAACAAGTGGTATCAGAGCCTCTTCATATTAGATTATCGGGACTAGTATTGCGATTGTAATTTAGAAGTGATTTTGTTTGATTTATCATACATATGATTTAGTTAGAACCCATATGGCTTTTAGGATTTTATATATAATTTATGTATGATTTGTGATAATTTTCATAATCATAGTCTCAAATTGATTAAGGATTGTTAATCCATAGTGATTTTTTCGATTTCCCAAAAAAGGGTTTAATTCATAATGGATTTGGATGGATTAATTTAGTTTTTGTTCAAGATTAAGATTATATTTCTTGTCAATCAGTTTATTTTATGAAAATTATTTCCAATTCAGTTTTTTGGGGAATTAATTCTAATTCGGTATTTGTGGGAATTCTTTCCAAATCAGTTTTTTTGTGAGAATTATTTTCAAATGCATATTTTTTGGGGGAACTAAGGCAAGTATAAGATTAGGTGGACCAAATACTTGCATATTTAATTAAAAATCATTTGGTTTTAGATTTTTAATAAAGTTTGATTCCCATTCGGGTTTTTTTTTTAAATATTAAAAATGTATTATATCTTGAAATGAATTAATTAAAGTAATATGTTGCCAAAGTAACCCCTATTGCATAGGTTAATTTATTTTGAGATATAAAAATGATGTTAATATATTTATTATTCGTGCGAGTAATAATCAGCCCAAAGGAAAATTATTATTTGGCAAAATAATAAATATACATGTAGAATTAAATATGTGATAATTCTATAGTTTTCATGTGGATAATTAACCGGTCCAAAGGAAGGTTTGTTGTTTGACTGAATTCTATAGTGTACAATTAATCGGCCCAAGGGACGCTTAATTGACTGAATGTATCATCAATATTTTTTTCTGTACTGAGAGTACCACTTACAAGTTAATATTTATGTCTAAAGACTAAATGTTAATGTTGTGTTAGGTCTCTCATTGATGGCCACCATTCTAACATTACAATTATATAATATTTATGTCCTGCATTTATCAGTTTATTTTATTATAATATGCTATGACATAAATTTTAAATTGGAGCTTTTGTAATTTATTTGTTCTTTTGGATTAAGTTACTGCTTCTTCTGTTAATATTACTGCCAACATAACCTCATTTCATGTGCTTAACGGCACAAACTTTAAGAACCGGAAAGAGGACATTCTCATAGTTATCAGTTGCATAAATTTAGACTATGTGATAAGGAAGAAACAATCCGCTCCTCTGAGGTAAAGTGAACTTTGAGAAGCGCGATCGTTCCAATCGCTTGAGTCTAATGATGCTAAAGCGTAATGTTCTAGAAGATTTCAGGGGCGGTGCCAAAAGTTTCCTTCAAGATACTGAATTACGTTTTGAAAATAACGAAAAAAGGATGAGACGGGCATGCTTTTAAATAACCTTATCCAAACGAAGTATAAAGGTAAACGAAACATACGGGAGTTGATCGAGTCGAAAACCTAGCTTCGGTGTAATACGCTAGTCGTTGTTATCGGCTTCCAACCTCAATACAAAAAAAACCTAAACTTGTAACTACACTTTTAAGGAGTATAGTGGCGAGCCTGGGTATCGAATCTACAGGGAGTTAGGATGTGTGAACGTGACGACAAAGGTAAGGTGGTTTAATCCTAAAGTTGATGTTAAAAGAAAAGAAAATAAAATGATGATTAATTTTTTAGTTTTATTTATGAATTAACTAAATTCAATTAAATTAACCTACGCATGCAAAATTAACTAACTAAGAAGGAATTAATATGAATGAAGAAATGGGTTAAGAATACACTCCCCCAAACCCTAGTGTGTATGCCAGTACAAAATTAGTCATAAATTAGATAATTGATCAGACCCAGTCTTTAGTACTCCAAAGCATTACATATATGAGGTTCAAGCCCGCATCATACATAATCAAAGAATGAGTAAAGCAGTGTCGCAATAATTCACGCGCGTTGCATCCTTAAGCACCCCAGTTACCTAGGGCAAACGAGGTCAAAAGGTCTACGATGGTTGTGAAATTATACAACACGATCTAATCATTTATTTAATTTAGAGGACAAATTTTATAGCTATGCATACCACATCGGGTTGGGTTCATGCATCCTAACCCTTGAAAATTTAGCTAGGCATGGTTTTATTAGAAAACAAATTTATAACAATATATGGAATTATGGATCTAACAAACATTGTTAACAAATTGCAAAACAATTGAGAATTGAATTGGAAATAAAGTAAAGAATAAATAAGAGAATGAAAAATTGATACTTGTATTCAACAATAGGGAAAAGAGATGAACTTGAATCTAGAAAAAATCTTCTTCTTCAACCTTACAAACTAGGGTTTATGAAAATTTCTATGTAAAGAAAAACTAAGAAAACTCTCTAAAATCTGACTTTCTCTCTCTAAAACTCTATTCTACTCTCTATAATTCGTCTCCCCCTTGGAAAGAGGTAGGGCTTGGTCTTTTATAGCACCAAGTAGCACGAATTTGACAGCTATAATCGCTTGTTGCTCAAGATTTGACCAGCTATGCACCTCATGATCTGCATAATTAATGCCAGCAATTCACACAGCCGGACCGGTCTGGATCGGATCCATTTGGTACCGGATCGGTTCTTTTTTTTCTGACTGGATTGGTTTGGTTCCATCCGGATCGGTCCTATTTTTCTGGTAAATTTCTCTTCATTATCTCGCAACTTCAAAACCTCGTAACTTCTTCACCGTAGCTCGGATTGAGGTGCCGTTTTTTCCAGTGTTCTTGTAATTTAGAGCTCTTCAACTTTATAGTTGGCCCCACCTCCGGAATAATACTAAAAATTTACGAAATGCCCTTCAACTCTCCATTTATTGGTTTCTTTCACTGTTTTGAGTTCTCCTTCGCACTAACTTGCATGAAATACCTATAAAGCACATGAGAAATACACAAAACATGAAATACTTGCCAAAATAGGTTAGTAGCATAAATACTAGACAAATCCAAGCTATTTACACTGCACGGGATCATGAAAATACCATAATTAAGGGGATAAATGTGAAGAATATGTGCCTAATCACACCCCCTAACTTAGAACTTTGCGCGTCCCGAGCAATGTAAATGAAATTAGTTTAAAGTTCAACTCTTGAAAATTATTTTATTGGAATAAAATTCCACTTTCGCAGGCAAGCGATTGCATTGAGCATATGCAACAAGCCTTTAAACCCCTAGGTTACCCTAGTAGGACGAGTTTTGTCTCATGAGGGTTTGCAGTGAATACACCCACAAAATTCTTTATTGACTTAAATAAATATCAAAATATTTAAAAATTGTACAATTTAAACTTTTCGAAAAATAATCACCATAAATTCATATTCAAATGTCTCAAACAATAGTCTGTGTGTGCAAAGCCAGAAATTAAACCTCAAATTTCCACCGATTGAGCATTACGTTACTTTCCGAAAATTCGTTTTGATTCTAATTCTTACGGATGCACTCACAAACGAATCACTCAGATTGCGGCTATTTTCTCTCGGTATGCATGATATAAAGAGTAAATATAATGGACACAAATTCACGCATACAAAATTGAAAAGAAGGAAATATATGGTGAAACGATCTCATCATCGGAATACCGTTATTAGAAAACGGGAAACATCATCTCTTAATCACACCATTTAATCTCTCATATTATCTTTTTGTATCTTAGCTCTCCATGCAGTAATTAATTTCGCCATTCGGACTCGGTTAGGACTTTTCTTGGGTTAAAAGGTGTAAAGGGTAAAATTGGGAATAGACGGATTGTTTGGAATTGGAAAATATCCTTATGACGTCCATTAGTGCTTTTTTCGGGTATTTGCTCATTTTTCTCTTTCTTTTTCTCTTTTCATGTTTTTTTTTTCTTGCCCCTTTTTATTGCACAATTTGGACTTACTTGATGATTTTTCTCAATTTTCATAATTTCGGACTATTTGGGTTTTTCGGTTTATCAAACTAAAAGGAAAAAAATTATTAGGCTCAATTTGGGTTGTAAAGGAATAATTTTTCCCAACATTATTATGGCTAATATTTCTGGGTTAAACAAAAGAGAGCCTACTTCATTGTCCAAATTGCTAATCACATTACCATATGCATCTCGAGATTAATTAAGTTTAGAGATATATTTAGCACGAATTTCGAGATAACATTTCACACATTTCCTGTAACCGATCAAAACAAAGGATTGAGATCATCAACGACTTATTAAAATGCTGAAAAGAACTTTGAGTTAATCATAAACTCGAATTGATTTAAAAAATTGAAAGGCTCGAAATCTCACCGGGTTTGATCAATCTCCACACTTATTCGTAAAGTCGTCAATTTTCTTTTCAATTTCCATCTTCGGTCAATTTTGGCTTAGTGCATTTTGATTGTTAACAATTTGAGACTTTAAATAGAATAAAGGTGACATTTTTGATAAATTTAAATTCCAATTTTTATTTATTTTGAACAAAAATATTTTTGGCTTTTCAACATTTTTCAATTTTTTTTTTATTTTTTTTTTTTGAAATTTTCTCTCTATATATATATTGTCGTTTTTGAAATTTGTAAAGTTTTAGAAAGACGCACTTATCACCCCCCCTAACTTAGACTTTTGCATTGTCCTCAATCAAAAGGATTAAAATCTAAAGAGGAAAAAAATAAGTGCGACAAATAAAACAAGCAAATTATTAAAATGCAACAAGACACTATATGACACTTATACACGACTCAAAAATACAACAAAAATCACCCCATACGCATCGGGGGTGCGACGACCTCTCATCTCTCTCCACAAATCACCCGACCCCTTTCACTGGGTACGATGCGCTCCTCGTCTCTCCCATCTTACCATCATAAGTGAATAGCCGGAACAAATTGGGCCCGTGCCCATAGATAATGGAAAGATCGGGAGATGCATTATGATAAACCGGAAAAGGATTCTCTTGTTGCGTAGCACGTGGGTTGGTCTCTAAGTCGGACAAGATTTGAGTCTTATCTTCAAGTACCTCCGAAGACTCAAATGGTATGGGTGGAGGTTTGGGAAGGAGAAATGCATTAATTCTATTTTCCCACTCGCTTTCGTCTAAATGACGAAATGAGGCCCAGAAAGATTGGACTTCATCATTTAGGCGTGCATCCACCTGTCCGAACTCGCTCTCAAACTCTGCTAGGCTCAACTCCTCTAGCTCTGTCTCTTGCTTGGTGTCCTTAACCTGCCTTTCGTGCTCACTCGCCGAATGATAGGTTGGTGTGGGTGGGTGGTAATCGAGGATAAATGTATCGATAGTGTTCTGCCATTCGCTTTCCTCTAAGTATTTCGACGCGCCTCTCCCGACACACTCTAAATCTCCTCTTTCACTCTTGTTCATGGACTCACTCATGCTCTCGAATACATTAACTAAACATACATCCCCTACCTTGCTCTCAATGTTGCAACCACTCCTCTCACTGTGCGTAACACAACCTTCCCCTAATGGCTCTTCCTTGTAAATTCTTTATTGCTTGTGTGCTTCCCCCAAAGGATCCAACCCTCGTGGTTCCCCTTCATCACCCTCTCTCTTGGAATTATTAAAAATATTTTGTTTCGAGGGTCATGTTCCCGAAAGTTAATTACATACGCCCACTTCGGGTATTGATAAGAGCATTAGCTGTAGCTAAAAATGGGCGGCCAAGGATAACGGGAACATGATTACTTGGGAGAACGGAGGGTTCTTCGTCCCAAATGACAAAATCCACTGGGAAGTAGAAAGTGTCTATTTGGACAATCACATCCTCAACAATTCCTCGAGGAAGCTTCACAGAACGATCCGCGAGCTGGAGAGTCATATTTGTGGGCTTAAGGGCCCCCAGTTCTAGTTGCCTATAGATGGAATAGGGCATAATGTTAACACTAGCCCCTAGATCTATTAGAACTCTCTCGATTCGGTTCTTCCCCATGATACACGAAATAGTGGGTACACCCCGATCTTTATATTTTAATGGAAAGTCACTCGACAAGACTGCGCTGACATTTTGGGCCAAAGAGACGTTCTGGTTTACCTTTAGCTTGCGTTTCACCGTGAGTAAGTCCTTAATAAACTTAACATGCGCGGGAATTCTCTGTATAGTCTCGAGAAAAGGTAAATTAATTTTTACTTGCTTAAGGACTTCCAGAACTTCATCACGGGAGGTCGTTTTGGAGTGAGAGACAAACCGTTGAGGGTATGGGGCAGCGGTGGGGGTGATGTCCTTGGGTCCACTAGTATTTTCCTCCTCCTCACTCTCAATTAAAGGGGCATCTTCGGCTTCTCTTGTGCCGGGCAAAACCTCTTTATCTTTAGATGCATTGCGTGGGCGAGGTGACAAATCAACTACTTTCCCACTACGTACAGTGGTAATAGCGCTACATTTCTCTCGATGGTCGTGGGATGTAGTGCCAATACTGGTTTGTCCTTGGGGAGGTCGTTGGCTTTGAGCAGGAAATTTGCCCTTCTCTTGGACATTCGATGCAGTTTGCAACCTTGAGATGCTAGTATGTATTTCATTGAACATTCGATCATACTTAACACTGTTCTCCTTTTGAGATTGGATGAGGTGATTTAAGTTGTCCTCAAGAGATCGCTTCGGTGGGGTAACATATGAACCAGGAGATGGTGATTGCATGAGGGGATGCATATGTGTTAAACCAGGATGATTCCTCCAAGATGAATTGTACGCGTTTCCCTGGGGTGTACTAAAATGTCCGCTAACCCCTCCTATAGCTTCCACTTGCTCAGTGTATATTGCCTTGTAAGCGGGTATTGCCGGACATCCTTTGGTAGAATAACCCGCCGCACAAATGACACACATCTCTTCTTTTTCAGCTGAGATATGTCCAGTAGCTTCTCTAAACCGAACCTCAAGAATGTCTCTTATCCTCTTTTCAAACTGATCAAGCCCATGGTCTAACAAAGTGTCCTTGTCCAATTGATAAATACCGAAAGCAGCAGGAGTGTTGGACACTTGTCGATGTCTGTTTTGGCTGTTGGGGTCAGAAACATCCCATGATTGCGTAGTCTCTGCTACGTATTTCAAATGAGCCTCAACATCGCTCGAGTCTAATTCCCAAAATGGTCTTTCGCACAATGTCTGCACGAGTTGTTTAGACGCCAAAGTAAGCCCTTGATGAAAGAACGAAATGAGATGATGTTTCTCAAACCCATGATGTGGGCAAGCGCTAACTAACTCCTGAAAACGTTCCCAACACTTATCAAAGGCTTCATTGCCATTTTGGCAAAAACCTTGGATTTGAGCCTTGACATAATTGGTTTTGTGTTGCGGAAATAACTTAGAGAGAAACTTGGTTTGCATATCTCTCCATGATAACACAGAATTGGGGGGTAGCGACCATAACCAAGTTTTAGCTTTATCCTTTAAGGAAAAAGGGAAAAGCTTTAACCGGATAACATCTTGTGGGCAGGCTTGATCACCAAACGTCTCACATGTATCTTCGAATTCTCGAATATGGAGATATGGTTTTTCAGAATCCATACCATGAAATGTAGGAAGAATTTGAATCATCCCATTACGAAAGTGGAACTGACCGGCATTATACGGGAGTAAAATGCAACCAGGGGTAACAGTTCGCTCTGGAAATAAAAGGTCTTTCATGGGGAGATATGGTATCTCTTCCTCTCCAGCACCAACACCAACACTACCGTGCACCGACATATTGCTACCTAACGATTCAGAACCCTCACTCAGTGTTTGACTCAAAAGTGTGGAACGTCGTTAGTATGAGAATTGTCAGAGTTAGCTTCAGCAAGGGGATTTTCGTGAAATTAGGTTGGAGACAACAGAGAAGTTTGCATGAACAACTTATGAAAGATGAGATGAGTTTTTTTTTTTTTTTTAAACTTTTTTTAAGGCCAAATTCGGGATTAACCAACCTAACCTAAAGTCTACCTAATTCCCCGGCAACGGCGCCATTTTGATCAAGTCGAAAACCTAGCGTTCGTGTAATACGCTAGTCGTTGTTATCGGCTTCCAACATCAATACAAAAAAAAAACTAAACTTGTAACTACACTTTTAAGGAGTATAGTGACGAGTCTGGGTATCGAATCCACAGGGAGTTAGGACGTGTGAACGTGACGACAAAGGTAAGGTAGTTTAATCCTAAAGTTGATGTTAAAAGAAAAGAAAATAAAAAAATGATTAATTTTTGGATTTTATTTATGAATTAACTAAATTCAATTAAATTAACCTACGCATGCAAAATTAACTAACTAAGAAGGAATTAATATGAATGAAGAAATGGGTTAAGAATACACTCCCCCAAACCCTAGTGTGTATGCCAGTACAAAATTAGTCATAAATTAGATAATTGATCAGACCCAGTCTTTAGTACTCCAAAGCATTACATATATGAGGTTCAAGCCCGCATCATACATAATCAAAGAATGAGTAAAGCAGTGTCGCAATAATTCACGCGCGTTGCATCCTTAAGCACCCCAGTTACCTAGGGCAAACGAGGTCAAAAGGTCTACGATGGTTGTGAAATTATACAACACGATCTAATCATTTATTTAATTTAGAGGACAAATTTTATATCTATGCATACCACATCGGGTTGGGTTCATGCATCCCAACCCTTGAAAATTTAGTTAGACATGGTTTTATTAGAAAACAAATTCATAACAATATATAGAATTATGGATCTAACAAACATTGTTAAAAAATTGCAAAACAATTGAGAATTGAATTGGAAATAAAGTAAAGAATAAATAAGAGAATGAAAAATTGATACTTGTATTCAGCAATAGGGAAAAGAGATGAACTTGAATCCAGAAAAATTCTTCTTCTTCAACCTTACAAACTAGGGTTTATGAAAATTTCTATGTAAAGAAAAACTAAGAAAACTCTCTAAAATCTGACTTTCTCTCTCTAAAATTCTATTCTACTCTCTAGAATTCGTCTCCTCCTTGGAAAGAGGTAGGGCTTGGTCTTTTATAGCACCAAGTAGCACGAATTTGACAGCTAGAATCGCTTGTTGCTCAAGATTTGACCAGCTCTGCACCTCATGATCTGCATAATTAATGCCAGCAATTCGCACAGCCGGACCGGTCAGGACCGGATCCATTTGGTACTGGATCGGTTCTTTTTTCTGACTGGATCGGTTTGGTTCCAACCGGATCGGTCCTGTTTTTCTGGTTAATTTCTCTTCATTATCTAGCAACTTCAAAACCTCGTAACTTCTTCACCGTAGCTCGGATTGAGGTGCCGTTTTTTCCAGTGTTCTTGTAATTTAGAGCTCTTCAACTTTCTAGTTGGCCCCAGCTCCGGAATAAGGCTGCAAAATTATGAAAATTCCCTTAAACTCTCCATTTCTTGGTTTCTTTCACAGTTTTGAGTTCTCCTTCGCACTAACTTGCATGAAATACCTATAAAGCACATGAGAAATACACAAAACACGAAATACTTGCCAAAATAGGTTAGTAGCATAAATACGAGACAAATCCAAGCTATTTACACTGCACGGGATCATGAAAATACCAAAATTAAGGGGATAAATGTGAAGAATATGTGCCTAATCAGGAGTACATTATGGGGATTTCTAACATCGCTTCAAAATTTAAAGTACTAAAGTTAGAGTTGTATGGTAACTTGCTCATGCATCTGTTATTGATATATGTTCATGCACATTATGGACAGTTTACAGTGAGTTGTAATACTCAAAAGGATAAATGTACTCTTAATGAGCTCATTTCACATTGTGTGCAAGAAGAGGAAATGTTGAATCAAGAAAAAACAACTGAAATTGCTCATATTACATCTAAATCAAGGAACATAAGGAGGAAGAGGACTAATGATAAGGGTAATGCAGTTGTAACATCACAACCCAAACCTAAAGTTCAACAAAAGAAATAAGTTCAGGATTCACAATTTGCTTGTTTCTTTTCCAGAAACCTGGGCATGTGAAGAATGATTGTTCTAATTAAGCCACATGGCGTCTAAAGAAAGGTACAGTTCTCACTTTGGTTTGTTCTGAAGTTAATTTGATTTTTGTACCTAGCCATACTTGGTGGGTAAATTTGGGTGCTACTACTCATGTAAGTATGTATATGTATGGTTGCCTATGGAGCCGACCGCCAAATGATACTGAAAGATTCATTTGTGTGGGTGATGGCAAAACAGTTGAAGTTGAAGCAATTGATACCTTTAATTATCTTTTGAAACTGGTCATTTTATAAATTAAGAGAGACGTATGTATGACCTTTTGATTATCTTTTGAAACTGGTCATTTTATTAAATTAAAAAAGACTTATGTAGTACCTTATTTCAGACAAAATTTGGTTTCTATTTCTGTTTTGGAAAAATAAAGTCATTCTTGTTCACTTAGAAATAATAAAGTTACTCTATTTCTTAATTATACTTTAGTAGGGACTGGTTCTTTAATTGATAAATTATATTTATTAAATACCATTGATTCATTTAATGAAACCTTGCAAAATTAAAATTAACTGATGAGAATTCCGTAGCTTTATGGCACAAGTGTTTAGGTCATATAAAAAAAAGGAGAATATAGAGACTTATGTCAGATGAAATACTTCAACCCCTAAATTTCATAGACTTTGAGGTTTGTATTGAGCCTATAAAGGGGAAAACAGACAAACAAAAGGAAATTAGGTGCCAAAAGGAGTTATGATGTCTTAGAATTTATGCATACTGGCATTTGCGGTTCATTCCCTACGGCTTTGTGGAATGGCCAATAGTATTTTATCACTTTTATAGACAACTATTCTCATTATGGGTACTTATATTTAATTCATGAGAAGTCGTAAGCTCTGGACGTGTTAAGTCCTTCTAAGCCGAAGTTGAAAATCAACTAGGCAAGAAGATTAATGCTGTCAAATCTGATCGTGGTGGTTAATACTATGACGGATATGATGGATCAGGTGAACAACGTACATAATCTTTTGCCAAACTCCTAGAGACAAAACATAACGTTTAAAGACATGGTAAGAAGTATGATTAGTCATTATTCTTTACCATAATTACTATAGAGAGAGGCACTTAAGATTGCAGTATATATTTTAAATAGAGTACTTAGTAAAGCGGTAGCTAAAACCTCTTATGAACTATGGTTAGGCGAAAGCCTAACATTCAGAATTTACACATTTGGGGGTATCCAGCTGAGGCAAGGCCTTATATGCCAAGTGAAAAGAAACTGGACTCAAGAACTATTAGATGCTATTTTGTTGGGTACAGTGAACAGACGAAGGGTTTCAAGTTCTATGATCCCTCAACTAAGTCCTTTTCGAGACTGGAAATGCGAGATTTCTTGAGGATGCTGAGTTTGAGGGGGAAGATAAGGTTAAGAATAAGAATGTTGTCTTTGAAGAGGAATTAATTCCTCTCCCAAACATTGTTCAGCCTGCTGGCAATGTTAAAAAAGACAACAATGAGGACTTCCCTACTCAAAATCTAAGAGTTGTTCCAGAAGAGCAAACTTAACAAGCTCATGCGCAGTTGTAGATCATTTTGATTTAGAGTTGCATTAGATGGATGTTAATATTTCTTTTCTCAATAGTAACATTAAGGAAATAATGTATATGGTGCAACCGAAAAACTTTGACCCAGATGATCCAAAGTCTATGGTTTGCAAACTCAAGAAATCCATATATTGTCGCAAATAAGCTTCCCGTCAATGGTATCACAAGTTTCGTCTAGTCATTATGTCATGTTATTTTGAGGTTAATGAAGTTGATGACTGTGTATATCATAAGTTCAGTGGGAGTAAAACTATCCTCTTTGTGCTCTATGTCGATGACATACTATTGGCTAATAGCGATATAGGCTTATTGAACGAACCTAGGAGATTTCTAACTAAGCATTTTTAAATGAAAGATCTCAGGGACGCTTCTTTTGCATTGGGAATTAAGATACACCGAGATAATTCTCGGGGTATCCTTGGATTATCCCAAAAGAGTTATATCGAGAAAGTACTCTCTAGATTTGACATGAAAGATTGCGCACGAGGAGATACTCCTGTTGCTAAGGGAGACAAGTTTAGTCTCTATTAATGCCCCATGAATGAGACTGAAAGTGTAGAAATGAAAAAGATTCCTTATGCTTTAGCTACTGGGAGACTTTTGTATAATCAAGTATGTACGCGCTGGGATTTAGTGTACATAATGGGCATATTAAGCAGATATCTGAGTAACCCTGGAATGTATCATTAGAAAGCAGCCAAATGGGTTACAAGGTATTTATAGGGAACAAAAGATTACATGCTCATCTATCAAAAATCAGATAATTTGGAGATCATTGGGTATCTGATGCCGATCCTGCGGGTTGCCAAGACACTAAAAGGTCCACTTCTGGCTTGTATACATATTGTCTGAATGTGCTATTTCTTGTAGAAGTGCTAAGCAGTCACTCATCACTATGGCAGCATAGTTCATAGCTTGTTATGAGGCAACAAATTATGCGATATAGGTGCAAAATTTTGTCATTGGGCTGTGAATTATGGATAGCGTTGAAAGACCACTAAAGATATATTGTTACAATAATTCAACAGTCTTATATTTGAATAATAACAGAAGCTTATCGAAGTCTAAGCACATATACATTAAGTTTCTTATTATTAAAGAAATAATTCAGAGTAAGATAGTGTCTAATGAATATATATGAACAAACTCCATGCTCACGGATTCGCTTACTCAAGGCTTAACACCCAAGGTCTTTCATGATCACACTGCTCATATAGGTGTAGTATAGTTTGATGATATACAGTTTTAGTGGGAGTTTCTATTTGGTTTAATATTCATTCATTTGACACTACTCATATACTTTATGTATGTTTCAGTTTTCCGTAGAATAAAGTTGATGGTATTTTCAGTTTGTTGTTTACTCCGAATGTATTGTCTTTTAATTATGGTATAAATTAAGGTTTAAAAGATTAAGGTTTGATCTCACTATGAAATAAAGTCGGGACCAATTGGAAATAGGCATGTCTGAGATCACATTGCATGTAATTTCCTGCCACACATCCATACTTGGTCCATGTCGTTGAATATATTTAGTGTAGTGATCATTGATGGATCGAGTTACCACATAAATGTAACGTAGGTCACTTTGATCTCATAGTGGTATAGGCAATGGACGAGATTGATTGGGGATATGTCTTCAGAATAGAAAGCAATTTGGTGCGCACATAAGGTTATAGAATATAATTACATTCGAAATCATTATGTATCCCAAGTGGGAGATTATTATAATATTTTATATATTTTAAATAATTTAATGTGGGCTCACATATTAAAATAGCAATTATATTTGAGATTCAATTTAAAATGGGAAAATGAAGTGATCTAATTAGGTAAGCTCAAAAGACATGAACAGTAAGTATGGAATCTGAAATGCGTGGTTATCCAAAAGTCACATATTGGTTACTCAAGAGTCGTGTTAGTCAAGATCCACCTATTGGTTACTCAAGAGTCAGCTAATTAGAATTTATGGGATTCTAATTAGATGTCTATAAATATAATGAAGGGTTCTGGTCCCCAAGTCTAATGCACTCAAAGACTCCCCTCCTCGTTCCCATTAATGAGAGAGAACTCATAGAGATAGGAATTAGCCTGTGGAAGACCTCCAACCACCAAGTCTTAATCATCATTATGGATTCAGGTACACAGTTCCTACAATTCTTTTATAAGGTAACTTTGATAATCTAATACGTTGATGAATTTTATTTAATATTCCAACAAATCCACCTCTATTCAGTATAGTTCAAGTCATATGATAATTAATTTCAATTTACTTTGATTATACCTTATTGGTGATTGATTTTGTAATACCCTGAATAATATAATCATATATATTGGGAAAAAATAAGGATCAAATACCAAAAAGTTCCTCAAATATTTTTTTAATATACACTTAGTCCAAGCCTTTTATTTTGTACCAAAAAGTCCCTTATTCTCTTATCTTTAAAGGTCCGCATCAGCGGCATGGTAAAGCCTTTTAGTATGGTGAAGAATTTTTTTGTGCAAAATAAAAAGGCTTAGACTAAATGTGTATTAAAAAAATTTCGATGGGCTATTTGGTATATGCCCCAAAAAATAAATAAAATTGGACTAGCTAAATAAGTTAATCATTTTAAACATGATAAATAAAATATTAAAATAAATAATAAATTGATTATGTTAAGTTCTAATTGGGATAAATCATCACAAGTTACATCATCTTCTATATCTCAAGTAAAAGGAATGAACTTATGTCCTACTCTTCTCCTTTAAATCTATCTTATAATGATGAAATCTTTTTTATAAGTATAAATAATCACAATTGATCTACTTTAGCTAGTCCAATTGAAATCTTGAAAGTATTATTAAACATTAGGAAATTTAGACTTGTTATAGCTAAAATTGAAATGAAACTATCTAGTATGTTAGTTTAATCTTTTAAATGCGATTTATAATCTAATGTCTGAACGATATAGAGGATTATAATTGCATGTGTTAGTTAATATTCTCTTGTAACAGAACTTATGTTGAAATTAGGTTTTGGCCATTCACATGTTATAAAGGAAATTGGTAGGATTGCATATTGATAATGAAATTGGGAGCTTAAACATGCTAGAGTAGTGATATGTAAATGAAGTACATACTGAAATTTTGTAATAGAAATCAACAATCCAAATTAAGATGTTATAAGTCCATGTGTAGGGATTCTTAATGTTTAAAGTTGTTTTAATGCTTAATTTGATTAGTGATTGTTATTAAGTTATTAAATTCAATATGTAGACTCGTATAAAATTTAGATACAAGTCCCTAAACAATTATAAAACTCTCTCGAACAAATTCAAGTTGATTAGGTTAGAAATTAGGGTAAAACATGGGTAAAGTCCTAGACCCGAATCGAGTCAGCCTAGAGCCAGATCGATCCGGCCCTGACACTTTGTCAAGGGTGGGTTCAAATGTGATTTGGTCTGGATTGGTTCAAGGTTGATTGAAGAGAGTGCGGCTTACGTTCAAATTAAGAAATTATTTAATTAAACTCAGTTTTCCTAATTAAATCCTAAACATGCATCTAGGTGTGATTGAAGATGACGAAATCATGCAAGAATATTCAAACACACATATGTGAGGAAAAATCCCCCAAAGGGGTAAAACCTTTTTATTTTTCACTATAATTTGTAATATATAGTTACACGGATTACAATGAAAAACAAGTGTGTCACAAAAATACCTAGAGGTGTCGATTCTGATGTCGTCGGCTGGAATCTCCCTCAGGAACTCCAGGTGAGTAGCAATGAAGAAGAAAGACGACTTCTCCACAAAGGTTGAACAAACGCAAAGTTGTGTTCGTGGGTTTCAAAAGGATTCACAAAGGTTTGGCAAGGATGTGTGAATCAAAACATGAGTTTTGGGAATTCAAAAATATGAATACCTGAGCTAATAGAACTCTCAAAATCGTCTCTCCAAGTCTTGCAAAATAACTCCCCCGAAGTTGGCTTTTACAGGAAACCAAAAGGAATTTTAAAACTTTGGAACTCTTGCCAGCGTCAGGTACCCCAAACCGGTTCGGCATGTACCTCGAACCGGTTCACCCCTCCAACCGGTTTGGCCTTCAGTTCGTTATAGGTCGCTGGTTTTGGGGCTAAAAATACACAACATTCTTTCAAAGATTTTCTCAGAATTTTCTCCATTTTCAAAGGGCTATAACTTCTTCACCGTAGCTCGGATTGAGGTGTCATTTCTTCTAGTATCTTCGTGGAGTCGAGCTCTTCAACTTTCCAGTTGACCAGACCTCCGGACGATGGCTATAAAATTATAAAAGTGCCCTTGAACTTTCATATCTTGCCTTCTTTCACTGTTTTGACTTCTCTTGCGTACCACTTGCATAAAGTCCCTAAAATCGTGGAACGTGAAGTCGTTGAGGCAGATGTGGGACACATGATGGAGATGTTGAATGCTTGATTCTCAAAATTCAAATTGAGGCCGTCGTGTGAGATCGTGAAGAGACGTGACTTTTGTAGCGGCGTACGACATACACAAATGTAAGATATCGAATATAACAAAAATGTCCTTACATTGATCTGTGAGGGCAATGAATGATTTTAAAGAAAATTTTAAATATAAACAAAGGTTTTAAAGACTAAAAATGTTTGGTAACCTTAATTGTAAATTTAATTGTATTTAGTGAATAACTGGGACTGTGTTGATATGGTTTGAAGCATGCTAAGTGAGTTAACGTGAAATCCAATACGATGAAGTATTTAAACCAGAAGTTAGAATTTTAATACTAATAAATTTATAAGTTAAAAAAATACTTAATCGTAAGGCGAATAGTTTGAGACAAAGTGTATATGTAATATGTTGATGTGTGTGAATGCTCTACATAATATATTGAGGCGAGTTTGCTATATTGACGCGTGACGGCACTATATATAATTTATGGATGAAAGTATGCTTTATATATGAAATGTGTTGTTTTGAGGACTGTGTGGATGTCCTTTTGTACTACGTGTTGATGTGCATTAACGCTATGCATAATGTATTGATACGAGTACATGCTATAGACGTGGGAGAATGCTCTACTGAATGTATTAATGTGAGTTTGATCTATTGGCATGTGAGGATGCTGTACATAATGTATGAATGCGAGTATGCTTTATATATTTCCATTGAGCGATGATCAAGTCCATCTTTATTATATGTGATTTATTAAGATGTTTGATCACTATGTAGGCTATGAATGATGTCTTATATAACTTATATGGACTTTATATTTGAGATGTAGTATAATCAAACTCTTACACTTATCAAGGATTGAATAAATTACGTTAAGATGGAAATAAGTTTATCGGTGAGGACGATATAATTATATTTGTGTTAGGGAAATCACCTAATTAAGATAAATTAGGATATAATTATTTTATTATTATGGTATAGATTTCTTGTTGGGATTATGTTGGAAAGTTCTTGTTCGAGCTTCACTCTATTTATGTTGGCCCTTGGAACTGAGGACATGAAGAAGAAAATAACTTCATATCAATTAGGGTAACGATACCCTTCTACATGTAGGTGCCTTGATCCAGAGGTCGAGATCGAGTTAAGTATGGCTCATGCAGTGACAATTGAGATGATGATGAAGATAACGAGCCTTTATAATAGTCAAACAATCTCAATGAATGATTGACGTGTTCTCATTAAAATGAGGTCAGAACTACTGCAATCAAAAGGAGATAATATGGGGTTGGGGAGAAGGTAACCCAAAGAATTAGAGATAATTGCATTAAGGTGATTGAAATAAGGCTAAGAATGTGAAGAAGGATCGACTCATCCTGAATGGCTCTAAAGATGACCTTAAAGGTTTTATCCATCCCCATGATAACCCTTTGGTAGTTAACCTAATGGTCAATGAATTCATGAGGGATTAATCGATGTTATAATTTATAAATTCTTCAAAAGTTTAAAATTGTTAAAAATATTCTTCAGAAGTGTCATCAGTCGCACATTGGGTTTTTGGAGAAAATGTTTACCCTTTGGGATATGAGTGCTGGAGAATGGAGTGTGTGAAGAAGTACTAGAAGGGGGTGTATATTACCTTCCAAATTTTTCAGAAGAGTGCATGATGAAAGAAAAATATAGTGCGAATTAAGTTATAGAGAGGCAAAAGGTGCAATTTGCAAAGACTAGGGATTGAACTTTCGAATTCTGTAAGGACAAATTTTCAATTGAGTTAATTTGTAAGTGTTGCCTTAATTTCGGATAAAAGTATTTGAGTCGTAAGATAGAAGTTTGTGACCTTCAAGCATATGACATTTGAGTTGAAGATGTAGTAGCCAAGCCTAAAAGAAGATCGTATCATTATTGTGTATCGTGCCTTGTTTTGCATCATTAACTTTCCAAGGTATCTTAGGTACGAATGCATATGTTATATTGAGACTTTGAATTTTTTATTGGGTGTTAGTATTTTTGTTAATTTTTTTTCCGGAATTCATACTATCTAAAGATTTTGTTCTTAGACACCTTTCGGAGAAAAATCATAATTAATTTAAAAAAAATTAGAAAAATATGAAACTAGCGGCCACGCGTTCGTGTCGAAATTTTCTAGATCCATGGACTAAAATGTCATTCAATAGGTCGTTCAAGGGACTTTGGTATCTTATTTGAACGAGATTGAAATGTCATTCGAACGACCCTTCAAACGAGATATTTTTTTCCTTTCGAATTCTTGTTCAAAATGTCATTTGAATGACTTTGGTATGTCGTTTGAACGACTTTGCAGTTTCGACAGTTTTTCATCAGTTTTTTATTTACTTCCCACTATCTTTTCAACCACCCTTTTAAGTAGTGCGAGAATGGACTTTTTTTCACAGACTTTTGAGAGGATATTTACTACACTTGAGAGCAAAAACACTTTTTCCAAAAAGTCTCCTTGGTGTTTGTTAATCAAAGTGATTTAATCTCAAGAACAAAATCAAGTTTTTACACCAAAAGTTTATTTGATCCAAGTTTCATTATATACATATTTTGAGATCATCATTTTGGCACTGGGTTTCATTCTCTACCCCCAAAGAGAAAGTTTCTTACGGAGGATTCCATTTTGGTGATTTGTGGTGTGCATACAAAGGAGGGCTTCTTGTGTGGTTGATGGTTGATTTGCCCTATCTGTGGATTTCGAGACTACGGTGAATTTCAGAGTTATCCACTAGGCGGAGGTGGAAGCAAGAAGAAGCGTAATGGCTTGAGAGGGAGTCAAGTCGAGGAAGTAAGTCTTTTGTCTTGTCTTTTGTAAAATCATACCTAGTGGATTTGTGGCTGGGTCGTCTGAGATTTTTTCCGTTGTGGATTTTCCTCGTACATCGCGACGTTGTGTGTTGTGTTTTATTTTTATTTTGAAAAAATCACTTAGATGCATGTGTAGGTTTAAAAAGATAAAAAATTGATTAAATCTCATCGTTTGTGTAATTTGGTGCTAGTTTATATTTGGGTAATTTGAAGTTAATTTACTTTAAGTCATCTGATTTAATCTGGAAATATTCATGCTTCGTTTTTTTAGCATCTTTTGAACTTGAATTGAAGTAATGATGTTTAAGTGGAAATTATATTATTTATTTAGTTTAATTTAATTTTAAAGAAATTAAATTTGAGAACTTTAATTGTTGAATTTTGAAAGAAATTAAAATTTTGTTTAGAAATTAAAATTTGTGATATTTCGGGACCATCACCCCTAACAATTTCAAATATAAATGAGATTATACAAAATTAAATGTGCAATTAACTCATGTTAGTTTCAAATGCAATCACTAAACCCACATAATCTATATCTATATATACTATAAAATGCAAAACAAGGCATTTATGAGCATTTAAGACGCCTTCTCATTGAGAGTGTCCACGTGGCACTCTATATCATTTATGAGCATTTAAGACTAATCCATCTACGAAACCAAATCAAAAGTAATTAAGAATGATATATTTCTTTCCTCCCAATATATAAACATTATTTTTAAGTGCTGCCTTTTTTTATAAACAATTTTTTTAACTTTTTTTATAAAATTATTTTTTACGTAAAACATTCAAAAACAGTTGATAAAAAAATGTTAAAAAACTGTTTATATAAACCACTATTTTTTTAAGAAAAAAACACTGTTTTTAAAAAACGTTACAAAACACTGAATTTTTAACTGTTTTTTATAAACATTCAAAAACAGTTTTATAATTCTATTTAAAAATATGTTGTTTTTATATAAACCATTTTTTAATATTTTTTTAAAAGAGTTCTTTTTTTTAAGAACATTGTTTTTACATAATTTTTTTTAACGTTTATAGAAAAAACCGTTAAAAAAACAGTGTTTTTAATGTTTTTATATTAAGTGTTTTTTACGTTTTTAATTTATTCATATAAAGAATTGGTTTTATGAAAAAAGTTGAAAACAATTTACAAAAAAACTTTTGACATTCATAAACTGTTTTTTTATAAGATTGTTTTTATATAAAGTTTTTTCAACGTTTATAAAAACAGTTAAAAATAATATTTTTTAATGTTTGTAAAAAAAAGTGCTAAAAAAAGTTTATAAAAAAACCTTTTGATTTTGTAAAACTTTTTGATTTAAAAAAAAATACTTAATAAAAAAAGTGTATAAAACTTTTTCATTTTATAAAACTTTCTCATTTTATAAAAAAGTGTTAGTAAAAAAAGTTTTACTATTTAAAACAATAAGATATAATGTAAAATTTGTTTTAATACACTAATAAATACTTATACTAATGGGTAAAATAGTCTTTTTGATTGGAAATGAGTCAACTGACCATCAAACTAGCTAACTAACGTTTTTTGTCGATTTTGAATCCCAAACGAGTAGAATGTAAACAAATGGAATAAAACTCTAAATAACTATTGGACCCCAAATAGTAAAAGATCCTTACAAAATTGACAAGGAGCCATAGAATAGACCGTGATTTTGTTTAAGTAGAATGTGTTATGTGAAGATTGAAATAGTATTTTTCTTAAGATAATTTCGATTGAATCTTTATATAGAAATGTGAGTTTAATTAGTTAGAAGCATATGATGTGAATTTAGTTGGTTAGAAGGATATGGTGTATGTTGCTCTATTTTAAAGGAAGTGAGGTATGCTTCCATGTTTAATAACATTATTTTTTAAATAAAATATATAATATTCCTTTT
Organism: Sambucus nigra; assembly: GCA_949130495.1. Taxonomy (NCBI): domain Eukaryota; kingdom Viridiplantae; phylum Streptophyta; class Magnoliopsida; order Dipsacales; family Adoxaceae; genus Sambucus; species Sambucus nigra. Next base: position 221,608,690 of record OX422214.1, read on the forward strand.
TGGATTTTTCTCTTTTTATATTGTGATTGCACAATTATTTTTGTGCTTTGTTATAAGGTTTGATATTTTTATTTTGACTCATTTTCACATTTTTTTATACAAATTATACCCTTTATGCTTTATTTTCTTAACACACAAGTTCTAAATGTTTGTCATTTCTATCTATCATGTCCATGATACTATTCATTATATTTTTCAAAAATTAGGGGTTAAAGTATAATTTATGTAAAGTTGATTAAGTGCCTAAGTAAAATATTTTGAAATATATATATATATATATAATAGTAATTATCGTGATTATATATAAGTGTCCATTTTCTCTCCATCTATTATTAATTAATACTTATATAATGTGTCAAATAGACATAAAAATATAATTATGTCTTAAATAAAAAAAGTATCTCGGTGTTTAGTGTATACTAATCATAGAACTACCATCTCTACTAAAAAATATAAATGTGTAGTTGATTTGTAATTTTAAAATAGAGGCATGTTCATATGTCCCAAATTTTTTATTCATTTTTTCATCTCATATTAACATTAGTTTAAATGTAATGATAATATTATTTATGTGGCATATATTTTACGAATAAAACTATACCACGCTCGCGCATCGCGCGGGGTTTAAAACTAGTTCATTACTAAATTCGCAAACCCTGTAGTTGACAGAAATTGGCATTATGTTGGTCTTAGCTAATTTATACCATATAACTAGTAAACTTATAGTTTGGCACCGTCTGTGAGACTAACATAGCCATTTTTTTTCTCTATAAATCTCATTCTTAGGGCTCAAGGATACCCAGATTATCCGTACCAATAAATTGTGATATGATTTGCTTAGGTTACGAGGGGTGAAATTTGATTTCTTTAGCTAATTTCACTTGATTCGTAGAATTCAGTTATATCCCTATTTTTCAATTGTGTTTATGCTTGTCATAAACCCCATTTTATAATATATTTATTGTGCTATGTGGAAATTTCCTACGATTCGTAAGTAGCAATGTGGCGGAGAGGATAACTCTGTTACCCCCGATTGGAATGGCTGATTTGTAGGGAATCATGTAGAGTTTAGTTAAAAGCCAAACGGAGATGCAGTAAACCTTAAAAAATACTTATGTGGAGAATTGTTACTGGAAAAACCCAGTCGGTACCTCCAACTAGTAGTGTCAAAATGTGGCCCAAATAATAAAACAATCCATATTAGTCCACTCATCTAAATATGGGGCCCATATTTAAAAGCTATAAGTTAAATATGGGCCCCATATTCCAAAGCTATGAGTTAAATATGAGCCCATATTTGAAAGCTAGGAATCAAATATAGAGCCCAATTTTAAAAGATACAAATCGAATAGAATACTCATTTTTAAAAGTTGTGAGTAAAATATGAGTTTTTTTACATATACTTCGAATTGTAATGCTTATTTTAGTAGAAAAATAATGGGTTGGCCCAACCCATATTTGGTCCGCCCATATTTGGCCCAGCCCATATTTAACCCAACCCATATTTGGCCCAACCCACATTTAACCCAACCCATATTTGACCCGCCCAAATTAGGCTCAGCCCATAATTTTGCCAGTGCTACCTCCAACCATGAGTTGGACCCTTCTTTAGGGGGTGCTATGGAGAATTCACGGTGTTTGGAGTCGGGATCTATATAATAGAAGTATATATTTAACCACTAAAATGAACTATACATGCCATAAAGAACATCAACTTTCAGAATATCTAAGGTAGGAAGTTACACAATCGAACCATTACGTCCCCGCACTTTAAAAAGGCTCAATAAGGTGAGTGCATTGGATCGACTTGATCCTAACCCAAGGGTCTCAAGAGGCTAGTCGAGGATTGGCCATCGAGAGGAATCTTTGTGGTTAGTGACCTAAGAGGGCTCATTCTTTACCAAGTCAAAGCAAAGTGTATGATGATCGGCCAGGGCCAAACACCAGAATAGGCGTGAGGAGAGCTCGGGAGACAGTCAGATCTGAGTTGATCAACCATAGAAGGATTTTATCCAGAGGCTTGAAGATAAATTAGGGGACCTCATAAAGAACAAAAGTCATATTTAAAGGGGTTATGTTAAAGTATCACCACTCGTTGCGTCAATATTAAGCTACCCCACTCCTATTAAGTTTAATCCACCGGTTATATAACCTAGATATGATAGGAAGATAAATCTCGTTCACTACATTGAAAAATATCAAGCAGCCTCAAATATTTTCTCAATTCCATACGGGATGCATTGTCGATCATTTTTCAATATTCAAACTGACACGGCTCAAGTGTGGTATATGGGTCTCCTAAGGAGGTAGATTATAACATTCAGATAACTGGTCGACCTGTTCATAAATAATTTTTATTTTGGCACGAGAAGGACCAAGAAGGTGGCTCATCTCATGAGTGTTAGGCAAAAGGAAAAATAAACCAATAGGGAGTATATCACAAGGTTCAACAATGAAAAGTTGGAGATCATCGACTACGACGATAAAATTTCCATCACAACTATTATGAGTGGCATGCAGGTAAGAAAATTATATTGGGATCTGGAAAAAGAATAACCACCGTATTTGAATTCGTAGAAAAGGCTAGGAAAATCATAAATTTGGAAGAGGCCGTAGCGGCCAAGCAGTCTGGCTAAGCAAAGGTCGAAGTATAATCAACTTCGCTAAGAAGAATAAACCTAAGAAACGCTTTGATAAAAAGTATGATAAAAGGTTTGAACAAAGCATATCCTAAAGACCACTATCTATTGTCGAGCATTGACCAACTGGTGGATGTAACGGTTGGTTGTGAGCTTCCCAATTTTATGGACGTCTATTCAGGTTATAACTAGATCTCTTTGAGGTCGATGACAGATAAAAGACTTCGTTCATTGCCATCAAGTGGACGTACTGCTACAATGTCACGCCATTTGGATTAAAGAATACGTGGGTGACCTACCAAAGGTTAATATAAACCAAATATTTAAGCCACGGATCAGAGCAAATATGGAAGCGTATGTGAACGATATGCTTATAAAAAGTAAGAAGGTCGAGGACCACATACGGGACCTCAACCAAGATTTCAAAATTAGAAAAAAGTACAAGATGAAGCTAAGCCTTGCCAAGTGTGTGTTCAATATTAGGGTCGATAAGTTTTTGGTCTTTATAGTCAGCCACTGGGAATATATGCAAATCCGATAAGATTAAAGCTCTCATCAATATGAAATCTCCCGAAAATAAAAAGGAATCGCAAAGATTAATGGGCCGAGTAAAAAATATTGAATCGGTTTGGATCTAAAGCCACAAATAGATGCCTCCCTCTCTTCAAGGTGCTGAAGATTTTTTTTAATGGAATGCGAAGTGAAAATAAGTGTTTCAAGAACTAAAGCAATATTTAGGATCCCTGCCACTACTCTCCAGACCGATTTGGGGGGGGGGGGGGGGGGGGGGGATTGTATATATACTTAGTCGTATCGGACTCAGCTATTAGTTTGGCTCTGCTAATGAATTAAAATTGAGTTCAAAAGTCACTGTACTACACCAGCAACGCCTGCAAAGACGCAGCTATCAGATATCCGAGGCTAGAGAAGCTAACCCCAGACCTAATTGAGGCATTATGAAGGATTAAGTCGTATTTTCAAGTAGGGGTGTTCGCGGTCCTGTCCGATTCGGTTTTGAGTTTTTTTTGGATCGGACCGACTTGGTCGGTCCTCTAAAAAAATGGACCGAGATCGGACCGATAATGTCAGTTAACCGACCCTAGTCGGTTCGGTTTTTTATACGGTCGATCCAGTCTAACCAGTCGGTCCTCGCATTAATGAATTACATCATTTATAATAACAAAAATATACCCGAGTCTAATTTTTCCAAACATTAAAAACTAAAAACTATCAAAATCTGCAATTAAAACAAACCTACTATTGGATTAAACTATAATTTAAACTAGTCAAATATTAAACTATATACTTTTACTATTTATTTATGTTATATATATATACATATATATGTAAAAATATATTATTTTATATAGAGTCGGTCCGGGTCGGTCCTACCAGGGTTTTTGAAACTGTAAACCGTGGACCGGACGGATTAGGTCGGTCCACCAAAAAAATAAATCGACATCAGACCGATTAAGAAAAAAGACCGAAAAAAAAGGTTCGGTTCGGTCCGTCGGTCCAGTCGATTTTTTGAACACCCCTATTTTTAAGCTCATATGATTGGTGTCTACACGAGCCAACCCATTAGGCAGGCTATTCACAAACCAAAGAAGTCTGGAAGGCTAATGGCATGAGCATTCAAACTTGGATAGTTTGACATAGTTTACAATCCAAGAACAACATTTAAGGGACAAGTTAATGTAAGGATAAAAAATTTAATTGATTCAATTGTATAGTTTTGACTTAATTTCAAAACAAAACACGCTTGAGTCATAGGTTGTATTTTTATTGTCACGATCCCCCACAGACTATGACGTGTTAAAGTGGCAAAGCTTAAAGGAATTAAATTATGCCAAAGTTTAATTGGTGCAAGTTTATTCATATTCAAGTTCAATTGCATTCCTAGATCACTCAGGTATGAATGCGTAATTTAATGGGACTCAGAATTAATTTTTATAAGGATAACGATGCTAGTTTATTAAATAAATATTTTTAAAATGTTTTATAAGTGTTTGAAATGTTTTACACTTTGTTCAAATGTGATAAGGACGGATTAGAGAAGAGTTTTATTGGGACTCTAATTCGTGCGTCGCTCAAATGACATCGAGTGACATTCACTGTAGTTCAAGCGAGATGTCACTATCATTCGAATGACATGGTCATCTCATTCGAGCGGCAGCTTCCGTCGTTCAAGTGATCCACCGCCTTAGAAAATATATATATAGGCGTGTTTCCTCCAGATTTTGCAAGTGTGCGACGCGACTAAGAATGTGTCTCTAAAGTGTGTACTCTCTAGGCTCAAGTGCAAGCCTGTCGCGTTAGTAATAAACCTAGTAAGTCGGGATCGTCTCCATAGGGAAATAGGACGAGAAAATCGTGACGACGGAAGGACAGACGGTTAACCTAAATTCAACTCTAAAAAAAATAAAAATATGATTGATTTGAGAATAATCCTACTAAGTAAAAGGAAACTAGATTAAAACTGTGGAACTAACGACTTAAGCAAGGATTAATAACTAAGAATGAAGTAAAAAACATGAAGAGAAAAATAGGCCGGGAATACAATCCCTCAACCCCTAGTGTGTTGCTAGTATAAAATTAATCGTGAATTTAAGTGATTAATCAAACCCAGACTTTAGTACTCCCAAGCATTACATATATGAGGTTCAACCCCGCACCATACGTAATCAGAGGACGAGTAAAGTGGTATCGCGATAGCTACACTTGCATTGTATTCTGAAGCATCCCTATTACCTCGAAGCAAATGAGATCCAAAGATCTACAATGGTTGTGCTTGCTACGCAACACGGTCTAATAAACCCTTAAGTTTAGAGGATTAATTTTATACACATGCAACTCTCACATCGGGTTGAGTTCATGCATCCCAACCCTAAAGATATCTAGCTGGACGTACTGAACCTAACTATGCATAAATTAACTACGTTGCATGTGAAAGAAATCATGATAAAAGTATACTGAAACATGCAAGGAAATATTATAAACCTAGAAACCGTCTGAATTATGCAAGAAAAATAAACATGCAAGAACAATAATAGAGAGAATGAAAATTGAATTAAAACTTGCAATCAAACCTGAAAATAATTGATCTCGAAGCACCAAATCAAAGCTATGTTCCTAGGGTATTCTCCTCCTTTTCTCTCTATAAAAAACTATTCAGAACTCTGTTTTCTAAGTCAATATAAAGATACAAATACGTTTTAGAAGAGTTTGTAACCTATTAGAACTCTTTGGACCAATCGACATTTAAGAAGAAATTTGAGTCCCAGGGCCCTCGAACCGGTTCTCCATGTACCCCAAACCGGTTCACCATGTGGTTCGGGGAACGCGTTGGTTTAGTCCTTCCTTCCTTCATTTCCAACACTTAAAATATTTTCATGTTTTCTTCCTTTCTTCTGTGGATTTTTCTTCAACTTCAAGGGGTCATAACTCTTTCACCGTAGCTCAGATTTGGGTGCCATTTTTCTAGTATTCTTATTGTTCCATGATTTTAAAATTTCCAGTTATCTCCTCCTCCAAGATCAAGCTGTAAAATTACCAAATTGCCCTTGAACTTGCCGTCCCAGCCTTTCTTTCATTGTTTCGATTTCTCTTTCGCACCGCTTGCATAATTTACCTGTAAAACACATAAGAGAAACACAAAACATGAAATACTTGCTAACGAAGGTTAGTAGCATAATTATGAGTTAAATTCATATCAATTGCACCACTCGAGTTCACAAAGGTACCGAAATTAAGGGGATAAGTATATAGTATTTATGCCCGATCAGTGTGCATTCTGGAAAAGCTGTTTACGAATGACTACGTTTTTGCACACAAGTTTTCTAAGGTTTTTCAAAGTAAATGCATCCTCAGAGTTTTTAATTTCCGAGTTATCATTAATATATGCTATAATGATCTTTGTGGCACCAAGAAGAGTTGTTCTACACTTGAACATTGATGATTTTATGGTGAAGATTCGATGGATTCTGATTTCAACATCGTAGACGTTACAAGCCATATCGGTGGACACTGAGACATAGGTGGACGTGTGTGTTGTGGACAGGTATCGTGGAAGGACTTCATGCGTGGGCACTATAAGAGGAGTGGTTTAAGATCAAAAGAGCGCCAAGTCTCATGGGGATCGAGTCGTTGAGTAAGACTTGTGTCTGTTCATTGTAATTCCACATTCATAATGATTGTCTAGCTTGGGCCATCCGAGGTTTTTCCCTATTGTAGTTTTCCTCGCACATCCGGCGTTGTGAGTATTATTTACTTTATTTTACTTGCTTTAATCATTAGATGGATGTTTAGGATTAATAAAAATACAATTTGGTTAAGTTAGAATTTGTTCACAACTTGGTGCGAATTAAAAATTGAAAAAAGGTATTTCATAAAAAGAGAAATTGTTTTTTTCATCCTTAAAACATTTTCGCATAAGAAATAAAAAAGGGACCATCATTTTATCCTAGAATTTATGTTCAAAGAGGAGATCCCAAAGAAATATGCAGGGTCCAAGACATCACTCGTGGCAGGTACTGCTAAAGTGGAGGGTGATCAAATGAAGTGGAGATCAAGAGCAAATGAACAAGGTCACTAGTTTATGGTTTAGTCGACGAGGTTGGTTCAGGATGCCAACTTCGAGAAAGGCTGGCTCGAGGCATATGATGATGCCAAGATCCAGATTGCCTATGCTCGAAAGGCGAGCTTCAAGAAGGGTTGGGAGCAGGCCTTGGTGAAGGCTGGGGTTCTTTTAGGGTTTGAATTGTTTGGTCGGTATGACCCAGGCCCCCCTAACATGGTTGAGGAGTTGGTAAGGAGAAATAAGGAGCCTCCAAATAAAAGGAGGTCACCTATAAAGGGAAGGAGGTGGTCACCCGAGTGAAGGAGGTGACATCCATGGGAAAGGAGCCTAAAGTAGTGGAGTAGGTGAATAAATGAGGCCCATAGTCTTAGGGTTTTTCTTTTCATATTGTATTTTTTTTTTGTGCTCACACATTGTATTCCTCTTTCACTTTTAATGGAATGTAATGGTTGTGCCAACTCCTTTGATTAGTGAAAACTACATTTTTGTTTTACCTGAGTATGCCGTTTGAAAAACCTCACTAAGACATTTTAACAAAAGTTGAAAAGGTTTAATGAGTTTCGAAAATACTTTTGGAAGAAATTATTATAAAAATCTGAACAAGAACATAAGATGTGTTAAAGAAGCTTATTTGAACAAATTATCTAACTCTCTTGGAAAACCTAAGTCTAAATTCGCAGAATGTAGTAATGAAGAATTAAACAACACACACATGTGACAATAATTTTTTATGTGGTAAAACCCCACCCAATTAGGGAAACATCCACAGTGACCTCTACGCCAATCAAAATCCACTATAAACAGTTACGGTTACAAGCATACAATAAATCATACAAATATTTACTACTCTAAGTCCAGAAATATACCAACTGAGATCCACCCCTTCACGTTTTTTTTTTCTGAATTCTTTAAGGCTTTGAAATTTTCATTTCTTTGTTCCTTGCTCTGCTCCCTTTCTCCGTTTTTCACAAAGTCGACTCAATAGTCAAAATCTCTCAACGAACAACACACTTTAGTGTTTGTGGGTGATAGTGTAGTGAGTGTAGTGCCTAAAATTCCATGCATGTACTCACACACACACACACACACACACACACACACACACACTTTATTACAGACGAATCCTATTAATTACAGCAACTCTAGATATGAGATCCTTTTTACACTTATAAAATTAGACTTGTTCTTTCTGAACAAAAATTTAAAGATCTGATTGTTTGTAGGATCTTTAAAACTTATATCCTTAAAACTTATTTATAAACACAATTTTTCGAAGTGAAAAAATCTTCTCAAATCTGAAACATGTAAGTCATGATTTTAGTTTTGTAAAAATGAGAGATGTTGGATAAAAATGATTTTGAAACAGTTTATAAACAATATACAACCATGAGATAATGATTTCTCAATTAAGAAATCAAGACAAAATATATAATTATTTTATATCTTCAAGTTTCTTAAAATAAACGACATCTTAAACTGTGACGTTGTTTAGAGAGAGATTGAAACTAGGAGGAAATACAGAAACCCTAACACTCAAATAATTTTTCTAGAAATTCCATAAAGTTTATTTTCTCTCTTATTTATTTATTCTCTCAATTGACAAAATGCCAAAAGCCTTCAAATGGGGACCCAAAGTCCTCTATTTATACTTGGCTTAAAACGGCCTGGAAGGTCGAAGGCAAATGGACGACCAGGATTAAACCAATGTTTAGAACTCACATCTAATTGTTGTTAAATGACCGCACAATACTCCACTCTGATTGGCTTAGTTGGAATGCACTTGGATCGCTCAAGATAACATATAGATCGTTGATAAGGTTTAATCTAACGATTAAAATAGATGCGCTGGAATGTGAGAGGAAATAAACACACATTGAGCCAATCCAGTGCACACACGTGTAGAGCTACGATCAGTTGAAAAACACGTGTTTTTGGAGTTTTGAAAATATAACTTTTAACCATAATATTTTATATCTCTTTCGGTTCCTACCCAAGCCATGCTTTAGGAACTTATTAAATACGAATTTTAACCCCAAATAATATATAACCATATTTTAATTATTTATAACATAGATTTTAATTGTATTAAAATTTCTAAAAATTGTAGAAAATTCATTTTAATTCAATTCAACCACATTAATAAAATATGAGATGCATTAAGAAATCCTATGTGTTAAGTGTGCTAGTTTTCTACCTGTTTGACTTTGATCTTTGTTGATGTACTTGAAGAGGTAATAATGCATTGAAGGTGGGGATCAATTTTTTCTACCTTTATAAACTAGTTGAGGCTCCTATACAGTACAGACTCAAGTGAGTCAACTATATAGTGTGTTCAATCTCCCCCTTTGTAAATAAGAGACAAAATCCCCTTTGAGTCATGTTGGACTTGTAGGAATAAAAAAATAAAAAAAACTTATTCCTATATAAAAATTATAACTACCCCATTTCCTAGAAAACAAAAATTACATAACTCAACTATGAAAAGACCAATCCGCTAAATAGATCTGATGGTACTGATTCCTAAAAAATAAAATAACACTAATGGCAAAGATCAAGAATTAGTCATATTTTTACAATAAATGTCCTAATTGACTCAAATATATCTCCCCCATTTTGTCTTAATTGGATAAAGGGCGAAAAACATAAAATGAATATTAACAAGCATCTTATCAACCTAAATCAATTAACGGGTACATATAATAGAGATAAGATGCGTCCTTTGTCATTGATCAAACGACCGTGCCCTATATCCTTAAAGACCAATTATAAGAATGAAAGCAACCAGAGGATATAAGAGGTGATAGATATCTATGCAAGCATAATCATACCGATGGATTTCCTTAAAGATTCAAAACGTAAATTATCCAAGGGTTTAGTGAATCAATCAGCTAGTTGATGTTCAGTAGGTAAATAGTTTATCTTTAATTCTTTAGATTCAACACATTCAGGTATAAAATGGTGTCTTATTTTAATATGTTTAGTACGTGAATGTTGCATAGGATTCTTAGAGATATTATAGAACTTTTGTTATCGTAATATAGATTTATCTTTTTGATTAGTCGCGAATATTGTATATTTGCTCCCCTTACTTATGCATGCACGCACATTTGTGGCCATTATTTCACGTATTAAAGCTCTTGTACTATATAGCCTTTAGTTTCAATATATATGATTTTTGAGGTTTATTTGAGTTTTTGTAGGTATTGGAATGCTAAAAGGTGCAAGTGTGCGCCTTCCGGGGAAGTTATAATGCATTACGCAACTTCGGGGGCAATTTAGTCATTACTGTATTAGAGGTCCATGCCCAACTCTTCATAAAAGTTGTATCTCTCTAAGTCAACTTTGTATATCTTTCGACAGCACGTCAATCTGGTTCAAAACGACCAATTTATGGTCAATTTACTCTGTGTCCCCTTGTGTGGAACAAAAAGGAGAGAAGAGTCCGAGAATTCTAGGACTAGATCGATCGATCCCTGACATGCGGTCGATCGCTATTTCTGATTTTGCCTTTGATTCGAAGTAGTAGGCTTTTTCCAAGACCCAGTCTACCGGTACCCTCAGTCTTGCAAATCTCTTTGTTAAGTATTTTGGTTTCCACTTTTTGGTTTTGGTTTTAAACTTCTTGTTTGATGATTTTTTCCCACTTACTATATATAGTAAGTGGTTTGTAGCAAGTAAAGGGACGATTCAATCTTGTAAGAGAGAAGAAAGAAAGAAATTAGATATTTATTTTGTTATCTCTTCTTTCTCTTAGGGCTTGTGCTATTTCCTTCTCATTTCCATTATCTACATCATTTATTGTAAGTCAAATTCCATTTTAGTTGTACCTTGTTGACTATTGGCACTGTTTGGGTAATTAATACAGTGATTTTATCTCAAATTCTCTATTTTGAAATGGTTTATTCCCTTTTTATTAACCCTATGTTGTGTGCGTGTGCATAATTGGTGTTATGAATAGCTAGCTTCTTTAGGCTAGAAGCATAAACCCAGGTTCATATTCTTAATTAGTTCATTGTTTGAATTCAATAAATTGGTGCATGTGTTGATTTTGGAGTTTCACTGGATTTTAACCTCTCTTATCATGCAAGGGTGGTATTTAAGACTTAACTCCAACATCAACTCATTTGTTCGATAATATGTTGAAACCTTCATCTCATATCGTTGGGGTGACATCCTTCATGCGGGATTATTAAGAACAACATCTTATTCCCATTTGATTGTGATTCAGTCGGAAGAACCGTGTCAGTTGTGATCATCCGAGATGGGATAATGCTCCTCAACCTTTTATTAAGAATCATTTCATAATCCGTTCTAGAAATTTCGCTTGCTTCTGTTAGTATTTAGTTAACTATTCCAGTAATTGTGGTTCGCTTTGGTCCGATATAACAATCAAAACTTAAATCATCTTTTCTTTTATTTTTTATTCTTGTTAATCGAATTTTACTTATAAGAATATCTTCGGTACTGTAGAAAGTCGGTGTGTGATAATTGATTAAATTTGCAAATTTCCAATTTAACCTTATTTAATTAGAGTCTATTTTAAACCAAATTAAATCAACCCCTAAACATGCAACTACATGTCAATACAAATAAGATATAGCATGCGACACAATAATTCGGGAAAAATCTCCGAAGGGCAAAACCTTTTTATTTCTAGAACTTTGACAAGTTTATAAGACCTTTGACTTACATACAATCTTGATATCGCCCACAAGGGTAACGCACGGTGTCTTCGTCAAACCTTCAAAGCATCAGCTAGGAATTAGCAGTAGTTCGCACGCAGCTATACCACAAAGACACGCAGTCGTAAACTTCGTAGAGACTCACTTCCACAATAGCACGCAACTCTTGGTTATAGAGATATCCCCACAAAGGATGAACAAAAGCAAAGTTATTCTAGGGTTCCAAAAGATTCTCAAAAGTAATTAGGATTTTTGGTCTGAATAAAACATGAGTTTTAGGACTAAAAAATATGAAGACTTGATATATTTTATCTATAAAAAATGTCTCTCAAAGTCTTGTAAAAATACACCACCGAAATAGCTTTTTATAGAAAAATAAAAGATTTGAGGCGGTGGACAAAATCTGCGAAGGGGATCGATCCGGTCAAAATCGATCTGAAAAGGGGATTGATCCGTTTTATTTTTTAAAAGGATCGATCCGGTTAGGAAATTTTTGCAGAAATATTTGCGAAGGGGATCGATCCGTTTTCTTTTTTAATAGGATCGATCCGGTTCTAAAAAAAAATCTTTTATAAAATGCCTCGGTTTATTAAAAACTTTTTAGAAAAATTTCTCAATACTAAAATGAAACTTTTAAGGAATTTAAAACTCAACTTTTACCGAAATAAATCTCGTTGAGGCTTTGTTGAAGATCCTTGATTATTCGAATTCGTCTTGACATGAATGTGAGCTTGAACTTCAATGATGGTGTAGCGGTATACGACATACTAAATGGTAATAGACAAAAATGTCTTCACAAATCTCCCCCTATGTCTATGCTGGTACAAAATAAATATCTCTGAATTATCAATTCAAATATGACCGATACAAATCTACCCTCCCATGAACTCGTAAGAGAAAAGGTAAAATGTGTAAGTCTTCAAACTTTTCTTCAAAATCTTCAACATCAAATCTCAAAGCTTTTCTCATTAGGATGTGCCAAACGATCCTCAACTTTATACCTACACACATAACATAAAGCAAAATACATTCGTGATGCATCGAGTTCGAAATGAGATATAAGAATAGATCAATCAATACAAAACTCAAAACCTACCCCATAATGCAATAACTCCCCCATAAAATCATAATTCGTTCTCCCCATTTTTATTATGTCCCAAAATAGACAGATAAGAAGAAACAAACTAAACATGGAGTGTCACGACAAAGCATCGAAAATATGGATCAAACTACGCATGCAAAGGAGTAACTCAAGGGCTTCCAAATCATCCACAAATTATTTTTGATTTTTCAATTTTTCATACAAAAAAAGTGTTACAAAAAAAATCACACCATGAATTTTTTACTAGGACGACCAAATCGTGAATATGGAATGAATGGGTGTGATCAAATTCGATAGGTAAATTAACTCAATCAAGCATATGTGAACGATGCATACGTGTACCCCTATCAAATGAAAATAAAAAATAATCTTTAGGTGTAAAAAAGTTTAATTTAGATGACATCGTCTTAATCATATCAACAAATCAAAGTCTAAATGATTTTCACACCAATAACGTCCAAAACTATTTAGTGCCGTTTCGAGAACTTTTCAAAGGACATGCAAACTCATTGATACATATCCAACCAAAACTCCCTCATAAATAATGATTTTTTTTTTCTAATGAGGTTCGAAAATTCTCAACTTAGAGAAAGACCTATTGGCCCAAATTTGGGCATATTTCATCTTTTTGTTGCCTTTATTTTTTATGCAAGCTCTTTTCAAACGGTGGCTTTCACGATGAGTCAATTTTACAGTCTCGCAGCCCTTCCTCATGTTTACTCATCATTTTTTCATCTTAAACAAATTCCTCATGGGCAATGGATATTATATGCACTACTTTTATTACTCTCGTATTATTGCACTTGGTTTGTTTTAGGACAAACTTGAGATAAAAACACCCAACCAATATGTGATAAGACAAGCACAATAGTCAAATAAATTCGTGCACATGTGCAATAAAAGACATAATGAGTCAAACATGTAGGAAGTAACACTAATTACATCTCAATGACTCCAAATAATGTAAAGCACATGGATGACATGATATATTGTCTCAAAACACTATCAAATAGTCACATGGAAATGGAATGATGTTGTGACATCATCATCCTAAGTGTTTATCCATAAAGGGTGTAAACAAAATACAAAACTAATTTTGGATTATTCAAAATTTTATCAAAATAAAATATTTTTGACTTTTTCAAAATTTTTAAAAATGGAAAACATACAAACATGGTACACACTAACAATTGATATATAATATCATCATGTAAAACATCCTATGCTAGCATACAAGTCAAACCTCAATCGTTAGGTGCTGGGTTTTTTTCAAAGACGGTGACAACTTATGAAAAACCTCCATCAAGTCATGCGAAGTTTTGACTAAAAACTTAACTTGCTCACTAAGATGTTCAAACTCTCTCATGTAGTCTACAGGAGCATGTAAAGTATCATGTATGGGTACATATATGGTAGAAACACGTGTAGTAGCAAAACGTGACACATTACCCAACTTAAAGCAAAATTACCTAAGGTGTCCTCTCCTCTTGCAATGGGAACAAACATAAATAGACCTAGGAACACCTCTCTAAAAAATTCTAGGACGTGCTCTCCTAATGTAAAACGGACGCCTAGGTGGGGTGGGGTGAGACTCATGTGAATCTAACACTAAAGTTGGAACCGGCTTGGGGGCTACTTGGGATGTTGACGCACCGTCATGACTTATTCCTAAACTCTCACCACTACCTACAATGGGATTGAGAACCATCTTTCCAGCCTTCTTAAATGCGTTCTCTAAAGGGACTTTGACCTCCCGAGCACGTTCGAGATCACTCTCGAGTTGGGATACACGTGTTGTCAGACTAGACGCAGTATTGGTCAAATCACTCTTTTTTCTACCTAAAGCAATCAACTGCTCACTCAAACTCACTTTCACTTTATCAAGTTGACTTGCTTTGGACTCAAACTCACCTAAAACCTCAATCTCTCTTTCTAAATCTCTCACCCTAAGAATTAATTCTTTATTCAATTTTTTAGTCTTTAAAGTCTTAGCATATAAATCTCGAAAAGAAATTTGAAGCTCACTTTCATCTCCACTTTCACACTCACCTTCACCCTCACTTGAAACACACAAATCATCCTCCTCGGGGGTGTCACGAGTACTAGTGCCCTCACCGTCGTGCAAACTAGGTGTGCTAACCCGACTAGCTAAAAATGCGACACACATCCCATGTGATGATCCATCCCTCGAATCATTCACCTCCTCGTCGCTATCACTAAGTGAGGCAGGCATGGCAACTTTATTTCCCTATCTTATAAGTTTAGTGGCACACTCAAACGCCTTATGCCCTTTGCCCTCACACTTAAAACACGTCAAATTTTCTAAATTTTCCTCACTCTCCTTTTATTTTTCTTTCTCTTTCCCCTTTTCACCGCTTTCTTGGGCCTTTTTATTTTTCTCAAAAAATCTTTTATAAAAGAATTATTTTTGAGAAACTTTTAAAAAATTTCGCAAACAAGACCATATCATGAAAATCAAAGTCTCCTTCAGAATCGGACTCACAAAGTTTTTCTTAAAATGAGTATTTAAAGCAACGCCTTTATCCTTAGCCTTAATGGTTTGGGAAAACATGTCAATTTCATAGGTTTGAAAGTCTCCTACAATTTCTTCCAACTTAAGTGATTTCAAATTTCCCAAAGAGTTCAAAACAGTGACTTTAGGAATAAAGCGTTTTGTGAGAGATCTCAATTTTTTTTTACGACACGCGTGTTATCAATCGCCTCACCCAAATTAAAACAAGTGTTGACAATGTCCGACAAACGTGCATAGAACTCATCAAAGCATTCAGACTCAGTCATGGTGATAGTCTCAAATTGGGTAGCCAAATTTTGTAATTTTAATTCTTTAACCGCGTTCGTACCCTCATGTGTCAATTTAAGGACATCCCAAGCCTCTTTAGACGTGGTGCACATCATAACTCGACGAAACTCGTCGGGAGTAAGGGATCCAGAAATAGCACTAAGTCCACGGGAATTAAAAGTAGACAGTTTAAAATCGTCCTCAGTCCAGTCCGACACGGGTTTTAAAGAGGTGATATTATTAGTAGTGACCATGGGAGGATTCCACCCATTTTCACACAACAGCCAAACACGCTCGTCAATAGCTTTTAATTGTGATTTCATATGAGCTTTCCAAAAGGCATAATTAGACTCGTAAAAAATAGGCATCCTATTATATGAGTGCTCCATTGGAAACATTGCGATTTTTTATAAAACTAATTTAAAAAAAAATCAATATCATACAATTTTGCGAAAATAGGAATACGCGATAAATTAGCGTCACCTGCTCTGATACCAATTCGTAGAAATTCGGTGTGTGATAATTGATTAAATTCATAAATTTTCAATTTAACCTAATTTAATTAGAGTCTATTTTAAACCAAATTAAATCAGCCCCTAAACATGCAACAACGTGTCAATACAAATAAGATATAACATGCGACCCAATAATTCGGGAAAAATTCCCGAAGGGCAAAACCTTTTTATTTCTAGAACTTTGACAAGTTTATAAGACCATTGACTTACATACAATCTTGATATCGCCCATAAGAGTAACGCACGGTGTCTTCGTCAAACTTTTAAAGCATCGACTAGAAATCAACAATGGTTTACACGCAGCTATACCACGAGGACACGCAGTCATAAACTTCATAGAGACTCACTTCCACAATAGCACGCAGCTCTTGGTTGTAGAGATCTCCCCACAAAGGATGAACAAAAGAAAAGTTGTTCTAGGGTTCCAAAAGATTCACAAAAGTAATTGGGATTTTTGGTGTGAATCAAACATAAGTTTTAGGACTAAAAAATATGAAGACTTGATGTATTTTGTCTCTAAAAAATGTCTCTCAAAGTCTTGTTAAAATACACCACCGAAATAGCTTTTTATAGAAAAATAAAAGAATTGAGGCGGTGGACAAAATCTGCGAAGGGGATCGATTCGGTCCAAATCGATCCGGAAAGGGGATGTAATACCCCGTAATTTTATTGATATTGATTTAAGGGATTAATTAAAATTAAATGAGAATTAATTGATAATTAATCCGGATATAAATACTAGCGAGATGTGAGTTGGTATTTTATTATGATGTGTATGCATGGTAATATATGAATATTGAAAATATTAAAATTATCGCGAGACTGAAATACGTCAATTTGAGAAAAATAGTTGGGACGCGCGTGTCAGTCGCGTCAGGAATGTAATTATTTGAATTAAAAAGTGAGTTGTCAATTTTAATTATAACCGATTAACAAGCAATAAATAAATTATGAAATGCTAACATAAACTCCACAACATAGTCATAATAGAAGAACCATAAAATAATAATGAGTCTGGAGGAATACTCCTAACAACGATCCGAATACTGGAATAAACAAATACCAAGTCTGCATCACTAAATTAATTACAACCCCAAAATCTGAAATAACTGAATAAGTAAGATGTCTCTAAAAGGAATGGGGCGACATGCCCAACAAATGAGATAATCTTATAATGGAGTCAAGATCGAAGATGGAGGCGTCTATTGCTAAGGTCTTGTAACTTCCACAACAGCTACAGCACGTCACCTGAATGGAACTCCTATACTTGGTGTCCTTGTGGATGGGCACCTAAAAGGTTTTACAAAAATAGATTTGAAAGCAAACGGGTCAGAGGCCAATTGTGAAAACAGTTTAAAAATTGCAAGTGTTTAATATCATTAAACAGTGAATATAAAGTACATGATAGCGTGTGCACTCACATGAGTTCCTCACCTCTCAACTAATTGTGCACTCCTATCGTACCCGTACCCATTCTAGTTATTCCCATATCTAACTAGTCCAATACAAAATCTAACATTACTATACGATTCCCAATTTATTTCCCGACATCTTATTTTAAACAGAATGTTTCACTTTTCTACACAGTTTCCCATATTAGTACTACTAACCACTAGAGATCTTCCATTTTATCTTTACAAAACGTTGCTATTATTTAAACTCACATTTATGCATGAAAGTTCATTTCAATTAACAGTATATTATTCTCATCACAAATATAAGATACTAGCACCCCGAGACTAAGCTGCGGTGCACACATACTCTGCTATCCACTCCCTGTACATCACGTACATAAGGACCACGTATTCCAAATCTCTCGGGAATCGTTCTCAAATAACAACAATCACAAGTAATGGAGGCGAACATAGTTCACATCACATGGGTCACTCACATACCTACGCTCCCATGATGAACAGACTTATTAACTTCTCAATAAGTCCTTCTCTGACCTTTGTCCTCGAGGTACCAATCTAAATCCCCCCGTAGGCACACAAAGATTAGATGGACCTGATTGAGCACCGACCTCCCATGATAGTAAGTGCGATATGTATGTTATACACAGCTTACTATGTTTCTGCTGAGCTTTTTTTGATGTAGAGCCCTATATTTTAGGACTGTTGTATTCTTTTGTGTATGCTTCGCTCTTCAGCTATTTTGAGATAATAACTGCGAACTTATAAGACTTTACTCTCATTTCAGATGCCTCCACGACGTGCGCAGCGAGTTCCTAGGGATGCTTAGCCCGAGTCACAGCCTGCACCGGTTCAGGGTAGCATGAATGCCGCAGAGGTTGCAGCTATTGTAGCCCAAGCGGTAAATGCCGCCCTAACCATTGTATAGTAGGCACCACCCCAGGAACCGATAGTCACACCAGTTCAGGCTCATACATTCTCGTTTGCTTGGGAACGCATTCGTGATGCTTTTCAGAAAGCACACCCTCCGAAGTTTGCAGGTAGCTGCGACGTTGTCGTGTCCAGTCAGTGGAGGAAGGACATTAAAAGGCACTTAAGGATGTATGAGTGCACGGATGTTCAGAAGAAGATACTGGCTACTTTCAAGTTAGTAGATCAGCGTTGCAGTGGTGGGAGTCCATTACCACCGCGGAGGAGAGAGACGCCCTCTCTATTCAGGAGTTCTGGGTGCGATTCGACCGCAAATATTTTCCATCAGCTGTTCACACTGAAATGAGGAGGAAGTTAATGAACCTCAAGCAGGAGGGGAAGATCGTGGCCGAGTATGAGGCCGAATTCACTAATCTCTTGAACATTGTTCCCGATGAGATTTCGACTAAGGAGAACAAGATTCAGAAGTTCATGGATGGATTGACTTGGAGGATCCTTCAGCACTTATTGGGTAATCTCTCGTTGGCCACTTACTCTGATATAGTTAACGCAACACTACTTCACTGTCACGATCACCCATTTCACATGCCTGAGAGTAAGAGATTAGGGGAGTCCAGCCATCAGGGCAGGACAGGAGGAAATGGTGCCAGCGGGGCACAATCTGCTCAGGGTCAGCACAAGCAGAGTGATCAGGGTTCCCAACAGGGGATCCTAAGAGATTCAGATATGGGGGTTTCCAGAATGGTGAGGGAGGTTTCAGACATGGCCATTAGGGTCAGAACGGCCATCAGGGCCAGCATGGTCAGCAACAGCAGTTTCAACAGGGCCAGCATGGTCAAGGTAGGAATGGTAACGACCATCAGGGCCGTGGGCAGTAGGGACAGCGAGGGGGAAACTTCCCGGGGAAGTGCTTCGTTTGTGACAATATTGGTCACAAATGCCAGGATTGTCCTGATAGGGGCAGGGCCCCACCGCAGCAGCAGCAGAGTGCTCGACACGAGCCACAGAGGCCTATGTTTCTCGCCGCCCTCCCAGCACCACCACAGATGGCAATATTAATGCCCATTACAGCGGTCCCAGACTAGTAGGGACAACTTTAGTATGGGAGAGTGTATCAGCTCCAGCATGCCGCAGTCCCACAGGATCCACATGCTATTGAGGGTATGTTCTTTATTCAGGGGACTATGGGGCGTATTTTATTTGATACGGGGGCCACACATTATTTCATTGCCATGAGATTTGCACGCACTATTGGGTTGTTAGATACTGCAGAGAGCATGATTACTTGTGTAGGTTCACCGTTGAGTAAGGGTTCCGTGATTTCCCTAATTTGTAGAGGTATGGGTATAGAAATCGGGAGATTTACTTTACCCGCTGATATGTTAGTGTTAGAAATGACTGAGTATGATGCGATTGTCGGTATGGATTGGCTAGTTGCATATCGAGCCATGATTGATTATTTCAGTAGGAGTATTATCTTTGCCATTCCCGAGCAGGAGATGTTTTTAGTGGTGATGCCTCGCCCTGAGGGAGGATCGTCCACTCACTTGTATTACATAGAGGAGGAGACCTCTAAGGAAGTGGTTATACCACTCGATTCGATTCCAGTTATTAGGGAGTTTGCTGATGTATTTCAGGATATACCTAGACTACCTCCGAGTAGAGAGATAGATTTTGTGATCGATTTAACGCCGGGCACTCGGCCAATTGCCCGCGCACCTTACCGTATGGCTCCAGCGGAGATGAGAGAGCTAATTGATCAGATAGAGCAGTTATCGGGTCAGGGATTTATCTGGAGGAGTACTTCGCCATGGGGTGCCCCTGTGTTGTTTGTAAAGAAGAGGGATGGATCGTTGAGATTGTGTGTAGATTACCGGGAGTTTAATAAAGTCACGATACGGAATAAGTATCCGTTGCCCCGAATCGATGACTTATTTGACCAGCTGAGAGGAGCTTGCTTCTTCTCAAAGATTGACTTACGATCGGGATACCATAAGTTGTGTATCCGGGAATTGGACATCTCGAAGACTGCTTTCTTGACGAGGTATGGTTCCTATGAGTTTCGGGTTATGCCTTTTGGCTTGACCAACGCTCCAGCCGTATTTATGGACTTGATGAATAGGGTGTTCACCAATTTATCATCGTCTTTATTGATGACATCCTGGTATACTCCCAGACAGAAGAGGAGCACGCCGAGCATTTGTGACAGGTTTTGCAGACGCTACGTCAGAACGAGCATTATGCAAAGTATGAGAAATGTGGATTTTAGCTGAAGGAGGTTCAGTTTTTGGGGAATATCATTTCAGACCGGGGGATATCTGTTGATCCGGGGAAGGTATCCGCGGTGAGGGAGTGGGGATAACCCACCACACCGACTGAGATTCGTAATTTCTTGGGCTTAGCAGGATACTACAGGAGGTTTATTCGGGGTTTCTCAAAGATAGAGGGTCCTTTGACACATCTGACTCGCAAAGGTGTGCCATTTATCTGGAACGATGCCTGTCAGTCGGCATTCGATGAGTTGAAGGACAAGTTGACCTCAGCACCTGTGTTAGCATTGCCCAGACCGGGAGTTGAGTATTTAGTTTACACCGATGCGTCCTTGTAAGGACTTGGAGGTGTATTACAACAGGAGAGTCAGGCCATAGCTTATGCTTCCCGTAAGCTTAAGCCTCACGAGAGAAATTGCCCCACCCATGACTTGGAGTTAGCGACAGTTGTATTCGCTCTTCGAATTTGGAGATATTATCTCCTGGGGGAGAAATTTCAGTTATTCACAGACCACAAGTCTCTACAATACCTCTTCACGCAGAAGGAGTTGAATATGCGTCAGCGACGGTGGCTTGAGTTTGTGAAGGATTATCAGTTCGATATCCAGTATTACCCGGGGAAGGCTAACGTGGTAGCAAACGCGTTGAGCCGTAGGCCAGTAGATGAGGTGGCCGAGATGTGGAAAACGAAGTGGAGGGAGTTGGGGCACCAGGATGCAGTGGCCCGATCGTTCATGTCTGTGATGACTGTTACACCTCAGATTGTTACGAGAGTGATAAAGGCCCAGGCAAATGACTCGTTTTGTCAGGAGCAGATAGTTCGATTACTAGCAGAGGGAGCTGAGTCCTATACCGTTAGTTCAGACGGGGGATTATGCTTCAACGGGAGACTGGTTGTTCCGGAAGGGGAAGACTTATGACACGAGGTGATGGCAGAGTCGCACGGCTCACGGTTTGCAGTACACTCTAGTGGGGATGAGATGTACCAAGACATGAGATGACAGTATTGGTGTAGCGAGATGAAGAGGGATATCACCGTGTTCGTTTCTAAATGTGCCACTTGTCAGGTAGTAAAGGTGGACCATCAGAAACCGACAGGACTTCTATAGCCGTTAGAGGTTCCGACGTGGATATGGGAAAGCATATCCATGGACTTTATCACGGGGTTACCTATGTCAGAGAGGGGTCACGACTCCATATGGGTAATTATGGACAGGTTGACCAAAGTTGCTCATTTTCTACCCGTAAGGATCGACTACACTATGAGACAGTATGCCCAGATTTTCATTGCGAAAATAGTGAGACTTTACGGTGTGCCTCTAAATATCGTGTCTGACCGAGATAAGATATTTGTTTCACGATTTTGGGAGAGTTTCCAGGAGGCCATGGGTACGGAGTTGCAGTTGAGTACGGCTTATCACTCGTAGACTGATGGGCAAATGGAGCGGACAAATCAGATGTTGGAGTACATGTTGCGTATGTGTATCCTAGACTTTGGGGGTGGATGGGAGCAGTACCTTCCACTGGTGGAGTTCGCTTATAATAACTCCTACCATTTCACAATTGGCATGGCTCCATTTGAGGCGTTGTATGGTAGACCTTATCGTTCCCCAGCATGTTGGTTAGAAGTGGGGGATAATAAACTCCTTGGGCCGGGAGTGATTCAGGACACTTCGGCTAGGATAGAGTTGATACGGAGTCGTATTCGGGTAGCTCAGGACTGGCAGAAGAGCTATACTGATGCCAAGAGGTTCTTCAGAGAATTTAAAGTGGGGGACCAGGTGTTACTCAGAGTATCTCCTATGAAGGGGATTATGCGTTTTGGGAAGAAGGGAAAACTGGCACCGAGATATGTGGGGCCATTTCCTATCATCGAGCGAATTGGGCCAGTTGCGTATAGACTTGGGTTACCGGAGCACTTGCATAGGATTCATGATGTGTTCCATATTTCCTCACAAAGGAAATATCTTAGAGACGATTTGGCCCATACTCACATTGCTTTGGAAGATATCGATCTTCAACCCGATAGTTCCTACGAGGAGGGGCCAATTGCTATTTTAGACCGAAGCGAGCGAAAACTGTGGTCGAAGATAGTTCCGTTGGTACGTGTTCAGTGGCGGCATCATAATGTCGAGGAGTCCACATGGGAGCGCGAGGATGAGATGGGCAAGCGTTATCCAAAGTTGTTTTTACCAGGTACTCTTTAGTTCCGAATTTCAGGACGAAATTCTGTTATTAGGGGGGAAGTATGTAATACCCCGTAATTTTATTGATATTTATTTAAGGGATTAATTAAAATTAAATGAGAATTAATTGAGAATTAATCCAGATATAAATACTAGCGAGATGTGAGTTGGTATTTGATTATGATGTGTATGTATGGTAATATATGAATATTGAAAATATTAAAATTATCGCGAGATTGAAATACGATAATTTGAGAAATTTAGTTGGGTGTGCGTGTCAGTCGCGTCAGGAATGTAATTATTTGAATTAAAAAGTGAATTTTATTTTTATCAACAAAATGGTCATTTTGAGTGTGCCAACGTGTCCGGAAGGATTGAAATAGTCAGAAAACACTAGCCCGGGGTTTAGTTTGGGTCCCGGGGCACTTTTAGGCCAAACCGGCAACCTAGAAGGGTATTTTGGTAATTTTAAAAATAAGGGAATTAAAACCCACGAAATTTGGAGGTTAATTTTATATTAGAAATAAACCCACTAATTCCAATATCAACATTTAACAAGTAGTGGGCTACGAGAGTTATAGGAAGAGTCTTAAGAGGTTCCAAAAGAAACCCCTAGCCACCATCACCATCTTTGGGAGAAATCTGTAGAGAGAAAGAGGACAATCAACCTTCATTCATCAACATCAATTCAGAAGAACGAATCTAAGGCAAGTGTTTTGATGTCATTATTTGCATTGAATATTTCCTCCATGTGTAGTGTAGAAAACTGTTTATATCTTGAAATTTTGATGAAGAACACCCAATGGAATTATTGTGAAACTTGTGATTTTGGGTAGGAATTTGCATATGGAATGATGATGACGAATTCAATATACAAACATAACTTTTGATGATCTGAAAACGGATTAATAAAGAGTCTTTTTATGAAATTTAATTTTGGGTTCAAGTTCATAGGGTTTGGGGATAAGAATTTGGGATTTATGATTTTGGCATGTTAATTTGTAAGATTTGATCCCTAAAATATGTTAAGGGATGATCTAAGGTGATTAGAAATAGGTTATAAACGGTAAAACACTATTTGGATGGCGTTAAGGTGGATTTAGAAAAGAGGAAAAGGATGAAAAACGGATTTTGGGGTTTCTGGGCGCAAACTGCCATCTCGTCAGAAGACCTGCCCAGGTCGTTCGGACGACCTCGTTCGAACGAGCTTCTAATGAGATGATAGTATCCACTTCTAACGAGTTGGTAGTTCATTCGAAGCCTTTCGTTCGAACGACACTCGTTCGAACGACCTCGTTCGAACAAGACTTCTAACGAGTTGACAGAATGGCCTTTTAGGCCTGATTTTATTTCAAATGTCCCGTAGACCTATTTAATGGAGTAATAAGCTTCCCTTATTGACTAGTAGGTATATTTGGGAGATTGGAGTACGTGGAGGAGTAAAACTTAGAATCTTGTAGTAAGTTGAATGACCTTTATGAATTAGGAAATGAGTACCTAATTACGACGTGGGCAGAGTTGACGACTTTAATGCATATAAATCGGGGACTTATAAACGTATAACATTAAATGATGGCATAAGAACGAGAAGTATACCTCTATTAAAATATTGTGATATCTAAGATGTGCGAATGCTTAGTATATGTAGTTATCTGTGTATAACATACCTACCGTACTTACTATCATGAGAGGTCGGCGTTCGATCAGGGCCATCTAATCTTTGTGTGCCTACGGGGGGATTTAGATTGGTACCTCGAGGCCATAGGTCAGAGAAGGACTTATTGAGAAGTTAATAAGTTTGCTGATCATGGGAGCGTAGGTATGTGAGTGACCCATGTGATGTGAACTATGTTCGCCTCCATTACTTGTGATTGTTGTTATTTAAGAACGATTCTCGAGAGATTCGGAATACGTGGTCCTTATGTACGTGATGTACCGGGATTGGATAGCAGAGTATGTGTGCACCACAGATTAGTCTCGGGGTGCTAGTATCTTATATTTGTGATGAGAATAATATACTGTTAATTGAAATGAACTGTCATGCATAAATGTGAGTTTAAATAATAGCAACGTTTTGTAAAGATAAAATGAAAGATCTCTAGTGATTAGTAGTACTAATATGGGAAACTGTGTAGAAAAGTGAAACACTCTGTTTAAAATAAGATGTCGGGAAATGAATTGGGAATCGTATAGTAATGTTAGATTTTGTATTGACTAGTTAGATATGGGAATAACTAGAATGGGTACGAGTACGATAGGAGTGCATAATTAGTTGAGAGGTGAGGAACTCATGTGAGTGCACACACTATCATGTACTTTATATTCACTGTTTAATGATATTAAACACTTGCAATTTTTAAACCGTTTTCACAATCGGGCTCTGACCCGTTTGCTTTCAAATCTATTTTTGTAAAACCTTTTAGGTGCCCAGCCACAAGGACACCAAGTATAGGAGTTCCATTCAGGTGACGTGCTGTAGCTGCTGTGGAAGTTACAGGACCTTGACAATAGACACCTCCATTTTCGATCTTGACTCCATTATCAGATTATCTCATTTGTTGGGCATGTCGCCCCATTCCTTTTAGAGACATCTTACTTATTCAGTTATTTCAGATTTTGGGGTTGTAATTAATTTAGTGATGCAGACTTGGTATTTGTTTATTCCAGTATTCGGACTGTTGTGAGGAGTATTCCTCCAGACTCATTATTATTTTATGGTTCTTCTATTATGACTATGTTGTGGAGTTTATGTTAGCATTTCATAATTTATTTGTTGCTTGTTAATCGGTTATAATTAAAATTGACAACTCACTTTTTAAATATTAGGTGGCTAGTAATTGTTAAAATGTTTTCGACTGTGATGCTACGAACTGAGCCAACTTGACATTTTGAATTAATTTGAATAAAGGAGTAGCTTCCCGGTATTTAATTTGTCGGGGTGTCACAGGGGATCAATCCATTTTCTTTTTTAAAAGGATCGATTCGGTTCGGAAATTCGGGCAGAAATATTTGCGAAGGGGATCGATCCCTTTTCTTTTTTTTCATAGGATCGATCCGGTTCTGAAAAAAAATTCTTTTATAAAAATACCTCGGTTTATTAAAAACTTTTTAGAAAAATTTCCCAATACTAAAATGAAACTTTTAAGGAATTTAAAACTCAACTTTTACCAAAATAAATCTCGTCTAGGCTTTGTTGAAGATCTTTGATTATTTGAATTCGTCTTGACGTAAATGTGAGCTTTAACTTCAATGACGGTGTAGCGGTATACGACATACTAAATGGTAATGGACAAAAATGTCCTTACAGGTACTTCATATAATTCTCTGTGAAAATTGATTCCGACCTTATGGAATTTTTACTACTCCTACAATTAGTGTGCACTTGCGCTATATAATAATTTAAGCAAATCAAGTTTTTTGCGCCGTTACCGGGGAATTATTTGTTTTAGATTTTAAATGATTTAGTATTCCGTAGTATTTTCTTTCCATTTGTATTTTTTTGTTAACTATTTTTGTAGTGCTTCTACATTTGAGCGCCAAGAAACGCTTAAATTTTTCATCCGCACATCGATTTGGGCAATTTTTCATCTCGAGCCTTCTCTAGGGTAATCATGTCTTATTCCAATTTTTTTGGTAATCGTAATGATAATTCTCAAAATCCCCCTACACCTATGATTTTTGGTCAATACTTACAGGCCCAAGAAATTGAAGCATCTAAAATGTCTTTGGGTGAGTATTAGCAAAGTCAAGTTTTGGATTACGGGAATTTTGGGAATGATTATTCCTATATTGGGCTTCAAAATCCTTATGATAAGAATTTTGAAACGAATTGCATTAATTTTCAAAATTCTTATGGTAGTGATTTTGATAGTTGTTCCGAGGATAGTTTCCAAACTTCTCATTATCAAGAATCCGCGCCTCCGCCTATGACTTTCGATGAGGGATTGCACATTCTTAAAAATAAAATTTTGAAAACCGTTATCGGGAAGAAAATTACTGTTGGGAGCAAGAGTTGGATGCCTTATGAATCCAACGACGATTTTTCTTTCGAGACTTTTGAAGTCGAGGAATGTTTTGAAGAAAATGAGGATTTTGTGCCTACTTTGGAACAAGCCATTCTTGACTTGGCTCGTTGTACAATAGAGATTTAAAATGAGGATGAAATGGACGTGGTATCCATTTGCAATGAAATGATTTCTTCTTTTGTCCCGAAAGAAGAATATTTCATTGAAAATGATCTTATTTCCTTCGACACTCAATCTTCAAGCGGTGATGAGTCATCTCTTGAGTTTGAATTTCTTTCATCCCCATCTTTATTCTCCATTATCGAACCGATACAAGTACCCGATGAATCAATTCTGAACTTTAAAGTGTTTAACCCTTTCGCCGATAAGGAGTACTTGCTCGAGTTTCTTTCCATGAAGGCAATTTTGCCTCCATGTGTGCCACCTCCCATTCCAATTTTAAATCCTTTGGAAGGAAATTCTAATTTTTTTAATCCCATGAGTTTTTGTCAGCCGTTTTATCCAAATTCCCCATCATCCCTCCAAAAATTTTAATTGGTGATGGTTCATTTCTTTCACCTTACACATGCCTTCCGTTGTTTGGACGGAATTCCTATTTTTCGAAAGGTTTGCATGAAAGGGAGGGTCCCCGTTGATCCTCTAAAGTCAAATCGTATTTTGGGTGGACCCTAAATTTTTTTAACTTTTAGTGTATAGTTAGTTAGAAGTTAAAATTGTAGGTTGTAAGTAGTTAGTTTTGTTTTATTTTTTCTTTTTCTTCTTTATTCTTACTTATTTTCCAATGTAGTTAGTTAAGTTTTTGTTATTTGTTATTTATTGTGCTTGGTGCTAATATATTTTGTATTGTCATTGGACTTGTACTTTCACGAGATCGATCCATTGGGGGTAATATCACTATTTTCCTTTCTTTAGCTTGGTTCTTAATGCACATTGAGGACAATGTCAGGTTTTAAGTTATGGGATGTGGGATATTTTATCCATTCATTGGTTGTTTCTTTGATTTGATTATATGTTCTTTCCAAGCATGCTTTGTTGTAATTTTTTTTTTGAAAAATTCAAAAAGATTTTTTTTCTTTTTTCTCCTTCGTTGGGCATTTTGCCTTTGTTTCCGATGATAAATTTTAATAATTGCCCGATCTAATAGACAATTCATTGATGCATGTTCTCGATTTTAGAAGTTATTAGACTTTAGTCCTCAATTATTGATATTATGAATAACTTTATGAATTAAACTTTAATCCCATGAGCACATGCGTTTTCCTTGTTTAAATGATTTGGTTTAAGATTTTTATAACTCGGTAATCTTTTATTGCGTTGTATATACTTACGCCTAGTGAGTTTTGGGCTTTTCTTCGTTTGTGAGTGTTATAAAATTCTCTTTCCTCTTTGAAAATATTACATTCGTTGGTAATCTCATTATTCTTTCATTGATCGCTCATTAATTAAGTTCATATATGAAATGTGTTATTTGAACATGATTTTCAAGTTTGTTTTGACTCGAGAATTGCGTAAATTTAGAAAATGATCATGCCATCTTTGTTATATCACCTATATTGACTTTGACCTCACCTAAAATGTTTTTCCTCGTCAACCCCTTTCAGCCTTAATATTCGTCTCGAAACCCAAAATCCCATAACCAACTCCACATTGGAGTTATAAATCATATATATCACCTTTTGTACCCGTGTTTGGAATGATACTTGGGATTGAATGATATTCTTGTTATGTGGTCGCAATTAAGCATGTGAGAGCGAGAAAAGAAAGTAGTGAAAAAAGCGGAAAAAAAAAGAAAACAAAATTAAAAAAAAGAGAAAAAGAAAAAAAGAAAAAAGAAAGATAAAGTTGTATATGATGTATATATTGTTCAATAAGCTTTGTCACTCTCCAATTTCATATACATACAGTGCTTGTTATGGATATTTTACTCTAATTTTGAAATTGCCCACGTTTTTCATTATCCCGAGTTTTCAGCTCTGAGCACCTTTGAATCCGTAAATATACCTTTCCTTTCATAACCTTAGCCCTAAACCTACATTACAACCCTACAAGTCCTATGTGATCTTAAGGTGAATGCAATTTAAAAGTCTAAATAATTACGATAATATGTAAAAATGCATTTTGCTCCTTTAATGAGCGGTATCTTTCCTTGAGATTACAATTTTTCATTTTATATATAGCGTTATTCTTTTGTGACATGTGCGCAACCTAGTGTCCATTTACATGTACTCTTTATTACCGCATGTCCCGTGTATTACCTCCCTTTTCATAGTGATTTTCATTTGTTGAGTGTAATATCCGGTGAGGATTGAAATTATGCATGATTTGATGTTTATTATCCGATTTATATAAGTTTATACCAAATCATACTTTGCATGTACTCGATCCCCTCCCACTTTTAAGGTTTCAATCCTATGAAGTTCTTTCTATAATGTTAATAATAACGGACTTTTGCGTGAATTCATTCACTATGTTAATAATGTGTTTAAAATCTTTTTCGTTATTGTTGGGATTATTGCATGTTGATTGGGAATAAATTTTGAGGAAACTTTGATGTTTATGGATTTTATCCCTGAAAACCCTCATGAGACAACACTCATCCACTAGGGTAACCTCGGGGTTTAACGACTCGTTGTATTCGCTGAATGCAACAGTGCGCCTGTAAAAGTGGAACTTTTTTCTTGTACATATTTTTGCTATTTCTAACACTCTGTGGGTTGGGTATTGTTTTGTTTCATCACTAGGGAACAATAACGTCTAAGTTAGGGGGTGTGAATAGTCACGAATATTGTATATTTACTCCTGTTACTTATGCATGGATGCACATTTGTGGCCGTTATTTCACGTATTACAGCTCTTGTACTGTATAACCTTTGGTTTTGATATATAAATGTTTTTCTAGGTTTATTTGAGCTTTTATAGGTATTGGAATGCTAAACGGTGCAAGTGTGCGCTTTTTGGGGAAGTTATAACGCATTATGCAATGGCAGGGGCAATTTAGTCATTATTGTATTCCATCTTCGTGCTCGAATTCTTCACAGAAATTGTATCTCTCTGAGTTAACTTTGCGTAGCTTTCGACGGCGTGTCAATCCGATTTAAAATGACCAAGTTATGGTCAATTTACTCTGAGACCCCTTGTGTGGAACAAAAAGGAGAGAAGAGTTCAAGAATGATAGGACTTGGTCGACCGGTCCCTGACATGTGGTTAATCGGTATTTCTGATTTTGCCTTTGATTCGAAGTAGTAGGTTTTTTCCAAAATGTGGTCGATCCGTCTTTGGACCGCGATCTACCGGTACCCTCAGCCCTGCGAATCTCTTTGTTAAGTGGTTTAGTTTCCACTTTTTGGTTTTGGTTTTAAACTTCTTGTTTTGTGGGTTTTTCCCACTTACTATATATAGTAAGTGGCTTGTAGAAAGTAAAGGGACGATTTAATCTTGTAAGAAAGAATAAAGAAATAAACGAGATATTTGTTTTGTTCTCTCTTCTCTATCCCAGGGCTTGCGCTATTTCCTTCTCATTTCCATCATCTACTTCATTTATTGCAAGTCATATTCCATTTTAGTTGTACCTTGTTGACTATTGGCACTGTTTGGGTAATTAATATAGTGGTTTTGTCTTGAATTCTCTCTTTTTCAATTATTTATTCCATTTTTATTAACCCCGAGTTGTGTGTGTACATAGTTGGTGTTGTGAGTGTATAGTTTCCTTAGGTACCCACCTTGGATGGTTCATCATCTTGATTGGTTCAATGTTTGAATCCAATAAATGGGTGTATGTGTTCATATTGGAGTTTTATAGGATTTTAACCTCTCTTATCATGTAAGGGTGGTATTTAAGACTTAACTCCAACATCAACGCATTTGTTCGATAATATGTCGAAACCTTCATCTCATATCGTTGGGGTGACATCCTTCGCGCGAGATTATTGAGAACAACATCTTATTCCCATTTGATTGTGATACAATTGGAAGAACCATGTGTGACACCCCGCCCAATTAAACCTTGGGTGATCAAGCCTTAATTTAATTTAAACAGGTTTCTTAAATGGTTCATTCTTAGCATCACTGCCGAAAGCTCTTTAAGTTACTAACCACCTAATTGAAAATTAGCGAGTGCTAAATTTTATCTTTCTTAAGCAGAATAAATAATCCATCCAAACACATTACAATTCTAGTACTAATAAAACAGTTTGCATAAATAAACGAATGCAGGTAAAGTCTTGTCGAAAACTACGGCCAATAAGGATAACTCAAAATCCAGAATCAGACTAAACTGTAAAAGTAAAGATAGGACAACATGTCCCAACAATAATACTAAAATTGAAATCCTCCACTAGAACTGAAAAAGAGGAAGCATCTAAACAATCCCTGCAACATCCACGCGTGCTGCAGCTCCCAAATCCCTGGAATAAAATCATGCTGGGTGTCCCTGTGGCTGGGCACCTAAAAGGTTTTTAAAAATTTTACATAGCAAGAGTTAGTACTCAAAACATTTGAAAATATTTTACAAGCAGTTATCACAATTGAGTTATTGATTACACATATTAATGTTTCGCACAACTCCCTTGAACTTCCTCACCTCTCTTCTATAGTGCATGTCTAACGAGGACACTAAGTTCACCTAGTTATACTACCCATAAGTGAAGGTAACTTATTTACTGCTCGTTATCCTTATTCTTGTAATAATTACATCACGCTATAAATTATTACTACGATATTTACAATTCAGTTCATTATCAACTATTCTCAATCTGTAGATTATGCACATAGGATACATTTTATCACACAATAATGTATTTAATATCAGTTATCACTAATATATCCTTTATATCACACATAAAGAACTCTTGGTTCGGAATGATTCATCAAACCCAAGTAAGAGTTGGTTCGGAATTATCCATCGACCCCAACTATTTAAAAAAATATTTATATACACATATTCTGGTTCGGGACTCTTTCATCGCGACACCAGTTTAAGGTTTGGTTCGGCATTTCACATCGACCCCAAACATATAATAACTTTATGTTAGTTCGGAATGTCTCATCGACCCTAACATAATTAATTTAGGTAAAATTCTCTTAACCCAAACTTTTATATAGTTTAGTAGGTACACACCCGACCTAACAAATCATGCCCGTACGTAATATATTTTACTTATATTCACCGTACTCATTAATTTACAATTTATTTCACTATTGTAATTTATTCGAGTATTCACGCAACTCTAAGGGTCCTAATTACCCCTCCCTCAATTCAGTAGTTAAGTTAACTTTAACCTCCTGGTATTTTACCGGAATTTACTCTTAGTCTTTCCGTAGCTAAATTTCCACAATCCTAACATACGACTATCGATCGTTCCCCCGTTGGTCCATTTCTCCAAAATTGCCACTCAATCATTTATGAAGAAATCTAAAGGTACACCTACTGGTATTTATGAAGTCTCCTCATAGGTAAAATATCATCACTAAGGCTCCCATTAAGCGACGGTACTTACCCATAAATGTAAAGAGACCAAAATGCCCTCGAATGGTCCCGGTTTAGCCCGAAAATGACCCGACGCTCAACTAGTACCCCCGGGTACACTATTTTGACTAATTTGACCCTTTCGGAATCATTTGTGGACTCTAAATTATCGTTTGAGTCTCCTAAAATATTTTTCTAATCTCATCTTCAATTTTTTTGTCTACGCGTGACACTCGGTTGAAATAATGCAGGTACGTCCATATAATCACTAGACCGTACATATCAACATTCAAAATTTACTGCTCACATTTAGTAAATTTTTATATCGTCATATTAATCTTTATTAATCATTATGTCACATTAAATTACTCTTCTCACGTAATTTAAATAAATGTCTTTTATCACATTAAATTACTCTACTCACGTAATTTAAATAAAACATATCACATTAAATTACTCTACTCACGTAATTTAAATAAAACGTATTTTCCTAATTAAGCAGAATTACGGGGTATTACACCATGTCGGTTGTGATCATCTGAGGTGGAGGAATGCTCCTCAACCTTTTGTTAAGAATCGTTTCATAATCCGTTGTAGAAATCTCGCTTGCTTTTGTTAGTCTTTAGGTCAGTGTTCCAGTAATTGTGGTTCGCTTTGGTCCGATATAACAATTGAAACTTAAATCATCTTTTCTTTTATCTTTTATTCTTGTTTATCGACTTTTACCTAGAAGAATATCTTATGTACTTCATATAATTTCCTGTGGAAATCGACTCCGGTCTCATCGGGTTTTTACTACTCTCACGATTAGTGTGTACTTGCTCTATACAATATTGTAAGCGAGTCACTTTTCTTCATTAAAGCCGTAGTCGTTAAGCATTTGTTTAATCCATAATAATTGAGTGCAACAACTTCCTACAACTATATATTCTGATTCGGCTGTGGAAAGTGATATGCAGTTTTATTTTTTACTGCTCCACCCTACTAGGTTGTTTCCTATATAATAACAAGCACAGAAAGTTCTCTTGCTGTCATCTGAGCAGCCGACCCAGACAGCATCAATGTATCCTACAATTTTGCTTATAGTGTCTTTGGTGTACCATATACCTAGGTTTATAGTTCCCTTAACATATTTGATTATTCATTTAACGCAGATAAGGTGACTTTCTTTAGGTGCACTTTGGTAACGAGGACAAACACACACATCATACATGATATCGGGTCGAGAAGTTGTTTGGTATAATAAACTACCTATCATACTTCTATATAGCGTATGATCTACATGTTTACTAATATAATATTTGGATAGCTTCGTAGAGGTGCTCATGTGAGTCCTAACAACTTTAGCATTATCTACACCGAATTTTTTCACTAATTCTATTATGTATTAAGACCATGATATGAATAACATATTTTTGCTTAACATCTAAAAAATATTGAAGCTCACCCATAAGCGACATTTAGAATTCCCCATGCATAATTTTTGAAAATTCTTTACTTTCAAATGGAGAAGTTGATCGAAATATGATGTCGTCAATATAAACCTGAGTAATTAAGACCTGT
Source organism: Sambucus nigra (assembly GCA_949130495.1). NCBI lineage: Eukaryota > Viridiplantae > Streptophyta > Magnoliopsida > Dipsacales > Adoxaceae > Sambucus > Sambucus nigra. The sequence continues at coordinate 221,642,857 of OX422214.1, forward strand.
TTGTTAAAATGTTTAACAAATAATGTCTGGTCATTTCCGTCACGTCGAAAACCTTTGTTGATTAAAAAGGTCAACAGGCATTCGTACCTGGCCAGAGGGGCTTGCTTTAAATCGTATAATTCCTTTTTCAATCTATACACACGGTTTAGGTAACGAGGATTGATAAAGCTTTACGGTTGTTCAACATCGATCTCCTCCATCAAAATACCATTTAACAAGGTTGCTTTTACATCCAATTGATAAAGACTGAATTGTAAGTGACAAGATATGTCCAAGAGTAAGCGAACAGACTCGAGGCGAGTGACAGGGGCAAAGGTCTCCTCAAGATCTATTCCTTCAACTTGAGAGTAGCCCTGGACAACTAATCCAGCTTATTTCTAACTATCATCCTAGATTCATCTCTTTTATTTTTAAAAATCCAATGAGTGCTAATAACCCTTTTATTTTCTGTCCTGGGTACAAAATTCCACACGTCATGACTTTTAAATTGGAATAGCTCTTCCTGCATATCACCTATATAAAATGAGTCATTAAGTGCCTCATTCAGATTCTTTGGTTCTACTAGAGAAACAAATCATGCAAAATGGGCAACATTACGTAATTGGGATCTTGTACGCTCTGGCACATTAGGGTTATCAATAACATTATCAATGGGATAATCTTTAGAAACCCAGTTAGGTACTTCAGGGGTCTCAATCGGTAAAGGATCAACTATATCTGGATAGTCATAAGTAAAACAGTTTTTAGACTCTCCCATGATAATTGGTCCTTATTGTTTGCTTTCGACATTAGTGTCACTCACAATCACATTGTCGATTCCATGATTACTTTGGTACGCAAATTATAAATGCGATGAGCCCTACTGTTACGGGAGTAACCCAAAAATATGGCTTTCTCGCCACGAGTTTCAAACTTAGGCAGGTGTTCTTTGTCTTTGCAAACATAATAAGTACTCCCAAAAGTTCAAAAATATTTAAGATTGGACTTTTTACCATACCAAAGTTCATAGGAGGTTTATTTGATATGTTTCCGAAGATAGACCTGGTTGATGGTATGACACGCTGTTTGAACTGCCTCAACCTAAAAGTATTTTGGTGAGTTCTTAGCATGTATAATTACCCCGACCATTTCCTGGATTGTGCAATTTTTATGCTCAGCAACACCATTCTGTTGGGGTGTTTTAGGAGCACTGAATTCATGATAATAACCATTACAATTACAGTACTATGTTACACATGATTCTTTAAATAAACCTCCTTTATCGCTACATATTCAATTAACTTGGGTATATTTTTCATTCTCGATTCTTATCCGAATTATAAAAAAGTCTCAAAATGTGTCAGATTTTTGTTTTAGAAATGCTGCCCAAGTGAACCGAGTAAAATCATCCACAATGACCAAAATGTAAATGTTACCACAAAGGCTCACAGTTCGCGAAGGACCCATAATATCCATGTGGATTAGCTCTAAAGGTTTAGTTGTTAAAATTTCTTTAACTTTCTTGTGAGCATACTTAATTATTGTTCCTTCCTGACATGGCACACAAACAACATTTGAAATTGGTTTTATTTTTGGTAGACCTCTAACTATTTTCTGAGAGCTTAATTTTCCAAGATTATCATAGTTAATGCGACCTAAATGATTATGCCAGATTTCATTGTCATCATGTCTGGCGAACCTACAGGTGTCATTTCCCGAATTTACTGAGCAACATTTATCTGGGGTCCTATGACCTTTAAGAATACAATCACCATTCTCATTTAAAATTTTGAAATTAGTTTTTGAGAATGTGACAGTGTGATTAGAGGCACAAAATTGTGATGTGCTCAACAAATTAGCTTTACGACCTTTTACTAATAGGACATCTTTGAGAGTGGGCAGTCCCTTTTCTTGGAGTGTTCCTTTACATATGATTTTAGCTGATACTCCATCCCCAAATAAAATATTCCCTCCACAGCCAAAGTCTAAATACCAACCAGAAGCAGTGTTCTTAACTTTCAAAAGCACTAATAACAATGTTTCCCTTCAACTGGGGTATTGTATAATACTTTCTAACCCCAGTAGCTTTGGTTTTAAAATGTTTGTGAGCTTTTGGTTTAGAAACAGACCTGTGAATCTTTCTCTTAGATTTATTCTTAGCACAAGATATTTTCTTCGTATTCCTATAGTTAGAGTTTTTATTGGGCAGTTTAGAAAGTACAAAATTATTCCTGCTCTGCCTAGAATAATTAAAGTTTTTGTAAACTGGTGAATTATAGACAGGTTTATATAGTCATTTTTGAAAACATTCAGCGAGATAGTGTCCATAAACATCATAATGGTTACAATATTGGTGGCTAAACAGTTTGTTGACATTTTGAAAACCTTTGAAAAGAGGTTTATCCGTTTGCTGGACATCAGTCTTATGTCTAACTGCCAAAAGTTTGAAGGAGGAATCTCCTTGCCTAATAGGGGGTAAGCATACTTAGCCTTAGGTTCAACAGTTGGCTTAGGATGGTTTTCCATCAAATTATCTCGCCTCTTTTGATTATTTTCAAAATATTTCTTTAAGGCTTGAAAATCCGAACATATGCCATTTGGTCTTTTTCTAGAAGAAACAAATTGCACATGTTGAAAATTTTTGGTTTGTGCCTTAGTTTTCTGTTCAAATCCTAACCCAGTTTTTTTCAGGATAGATTTTGCTTGATGCAACATAGTATTCAAAACAGTTGGAATTATTTTCAAATTCAGAAAATTTCTTAGAGACACTTGAAACCTTTTGTTTTGATTCTTCCAATTCTATCAAAGTTGCCTTATATTTATTTTCCAAAACCTCATTAGATTCAACAAGTTCTTTAATTTTTTCAACAAAAGATTTATTTTTCATTTCATAGGCTAGACATTGATTTGTATAGTCCTCTGCGTTCTGTTTCACCAAAAGGCTTAAGGAATCTATCTTTTTTGTTAAATCCTTGACTGTCTTTTCTAGTTTAGTGCTCTTCCTAAGAGTCTTAGTGTAAAGTTTGTGAATGTCAGGGATATCATCGTTATCAGACTCATTATGTGCAGTGTGTGAGTTGTCCCCTAGCACTTCATTTGTCGAACTCGCACACTCGTTTAATTAATCAGCAATACGAACATTTTGACTCACACACATCGTTGAAGAGCTATTACTAGCAATATCCGAAATGTTTCATTTATTTATGTCGTACGCCGCTACATTTGGCACGTCTCCTCACGATCTCACATGACGGCCTCTATCCGAATTCCGGGAATCAAGCATGCATTATCTCCACTAATATGTCCCACATCTTCCTCAATGACTTCACGTTCCAAGATTTTAGGGACTTAATGCAAGTGGTACGCAAGGGAAGTCAAAACAATGAAAAAAAGGCACAATAGGAGAGTTCAAGGGCATTTTCGTAATTTCACATCCATAGTTCGGAGGTCTGGTCAACTAGAAAGTTGAAGAGCTCTCCGCAACGAAGATACTGGAAAAAACGGTACCTCAATCCGAGCTACGGTGAAGGAGTTATGACCTTTTGAAGATAGAGAAAATTCCTTAAAGAATGCTGTTTTTTTTGTACGCTGGATAAAATTTTAGAGTTTTAAGAACGTGGGACTCTTCATATTTTTTCCTATAAATACCAACTTCGGGGGATTTGTTTTGCAAGACTTTAGGAGACGAATTTGAGAGTCCAAATACATCTAGTCTTCATATTTTTGAGTCCCAAGACTCATGTTTTGATTCACACATCATTGCCAAACCTTTGTGAATCCTTTTGCAACCCAAGAACACAACTTTGGTTTGTTCAACCCTTGTGGAGGAGACTGTTCTTCTTCTTCATTGCAGCCCTACTGGAAAGGGATAATTCCAGCCGCGACTACAGAATCCGATACCCGAGGGTAATTCTTAGTCAACTTGTATTTTCATTGTAATCCGATTGTAAGCCGTTCTCTTACAAATTATAGTGAAAATAAATGGTTTTGCCCCTCAGGGGGATTTTTCCTTAATTGCATGTGTTTGAATGTTCTTGCGTAGATTATCAATTTATTCAATCACATACTTCTGCATGTTTAGGGTTTGTTTGGATTAAAAGGGTTTTATATATAATTTGATCATTTGAACGCGAGCACACACGTTCTCAAATTGGTATCAGAGCAGGTTACGCTAATCTATCGCGTATCCCTTTTTTTTTCCGCAAATTTTTTCTAAGATATCAATTTTCTGAAAAAATTGATTTTTGAAAAAGTGCGTGTTCAAATGGAGAAGTCATATTATAAAATGCCTATTTTTGACGGGACAAATTATGCTTATTGGAAAGCCCGTATGAGGTCGGCTTTAAAAGCCATTGATGAACGTGTCTGGATTTTGGTTGAACGAGGGTGGACTCCTCCCACCGTGACTGTTGATAATGTGACCAACTTGAAACCTGACATTTCTTGGTCTGATGAAGAAATTAAATGGTCATCTTTTAATTCTAAGGGTCTAAGTGCTATTTCTGGGTCTATCACACCTGATGAGTTCAAACGCATAATGACGTGTACCACCTCAAAAGAGGCATGGGATGTTTTACAACTCACCCATGAAGGAACTAATGCTGTGAAAGAGTCTAAGTTGCAAAACTTGACAACTCAATTTGAAACAATCACCATGCATGATTCTGAATGCTTTGATGAATTTTATGCTAGACTTTCTGACATTGTGAATACTAGTTTTAATCTTGGTGAACATATTCCGAATGCTAGAGTTGTTAAAAAGATTCTTCGTTCTTTGCCTAAGCGTTTTATCCCTAAAGTCACTGTGCTAAATTCTATGGGTAATTTAAATACGCTAAAATTGGAAGAACTTGTAGGAGATTTGCAAACTTATGATATTGATATGTTCCCTAAAAATTCTAAATCTAAAGATAAGGGAATTGCTCTTAAAGCCCAAGAGAGAAGGAGTAGGGGTCATAGAGCTTTTGAGTGTGCCAATCGTCTGAATAGAGAGAAAGGGAAAGCTGTCCTTAATGCTACCCTTAGTGACGACAGTGAGGTCGAGACGGTGGATTCGGGAGATGAATCACCGCATGAGTGTAACTTCACCGCATTCATGACCAGTCATGTGAGCACTCCTAGCTCTCCTCACGACGATGAGGATGATGCTTCACAGGGACACCTCGACAGTGAGATCGATGTGAGTGAGGGGGAGGATGATTCAAGTGAGAGCGAGAGTGATATTCAATGCGCCTACGCTGAGTTGTATTCTGAGTCTTTTAAAACTAAAAAGAGAAACAAAGCGTTAGTTCTTAAGATCACCGGCTTAGAGGAAGACTTAAGAAAAGTGAGAGAAAGAGAGTCCTCCACCTGCACCGCACTGAGAGAGAGAGAATCTGCCTGTGTCGAGAAAGAGGTCCTATTTAGAGAGAGATAGAGTGTTTTAGAGAAAGAGAGAGGTGACTTGACTAAATAAGTGGCTAGTCTTACGAGTCAGCTCCATTCCTCCGTGGAGACTCGGAAGAAACTTGAAGCCCTTGTTGCCCAACTGACTCATGATCTTGAGAAAGCACGGGAAGTCAAGGTACAAATCGAGGACAGATCTGGGAAGATGGGAAAGATGCTCCTCGGCCCCGCTTTAGGTTTTGGTGATCGATAAGGAATTGGTTATGATGGTGCCTCCACGTCCCAAATTGCACCTGGACCAGTTCCTGAGTTTACTACAACCCCTTATGGTCACCGTCAAAAACCTCGTAGGAGAGTTTGACCAAGAAAAACAAACCAAGGTCCACCTTTGACTGCACTCTTTTGTACCTATTGCAAAAGAAAAGGACACCTTAGGGAGTTTTGCTATAGCATGGGTCAGACACGACGTACTACTGCTCCACCACGTCATACTGATGAGTTTTCTAGTCTGAGAGAGCGAGTTGAGTTCTTAGCTGCCACTTCTCAGAGTTTGATGGAAGAATTCAGACGGATGTCTTTGCCGTTAGTGAATGCTTCTCACATTCCAGCTAAAACCAACAACAACAAAGGCAAACAAAAGGTTACCACTGCTTGGGTACCGAAGAAAGATAAAAAGGCTTTTGTTGTTCATGTTGCTCTCAAAGCACATAATACCTCACAGTGGTATTTTGACAGTGGGTGCTCCAGACATATGACAGGTGATGCCTCATTTTTTACATCTCTTGAGGATTATCAGGATGGCAGAGTCACCTTTGGAGATGGGAGCAAGTCTAGCATTGTAGGACGAGGTACTGTAGAGTTACCAAGATTTCCTAAGCTAGAAAATGTGTTGTACGTCAAAGGTTTAAAAGTGAATCTTCTCAGCATTAGCCAGCTGTGCGACACTGACTTTGCAGTAAAGTTTGACCGGGACGCGTGTAATGTCTACAATCAAGCCGGTAAACTTTTGATGCAAGGGGTGAGGATTGAGGATAATTGCTATGGGACTGAGCCCACTTCCTCACTTGTCTGCAACAGCGCCACGATCACTCCTATGGATTTGTGGCATCAACGTCTAGGTCACGTGAACGTTAGAGATTTGACTCGTTTAGCTAAAAAGGACCTAGTACGTGGCTTACCATCTCTTGGAAAGTCAACTTCGACCGTTTGTGGACCCTGTCAGTTGGGAAAACAAATTCGTAGTCCTCATAGGAAGTTACATTCCATTACCACCTCTCGTGTTCTGGAGTTGATTCACATGGATCTTATGGGTCCCACTCGTACTGAGAGTCTAGGTGGTAAGAGGTACATCCTCGTGATGGTAGATGATTTCTCCAGATACTCCATTGTATGTTTTCTGAGAGAGAAATCCGATGCTGTAGATTTCTTAACGACCAAGTGCCGTGTCCTGCAAAATCAACACGGTGTCACTATTAACAGAATACGTAGTGACAACGGCACTGAATTCAAGGAAGCAAAGGTTGATTTGTACTGTGATAGCCTTGGGATCAAACATGAGTTTTCTGCTGTGAGAACTCCTCAGCAAAATGGGATTGTTGAGAGAAAGAATAGAACGATCCAAGAGATGGCTAGATCTATGCTTCTAGGTCGTAAAGTTTCTAGGAGATTTTGGGCAGAGGCAGTGTCTACTGCATGCCACACGGTGAATAGGGTGTATCTGCGTCCACACACACTTCACACTCCTTATGAGTTGTGGACTGGCAAGAAGCCCAACCTGGCATATTTCCGTGTCTTTGGGAGTAAATGCTATATCCTACGGGATAAAGAGCAATTAGGAAAGTTTGACTCCCGAAGCGACGAGGGAATATTTCTAGGATATTCATCGAATAGTAGAGCGTACCGGGTTTTTAACCTGAAGAGCTCTAAGATTATGGAATCAATAAACGTCACCGTGCAAGATGACGAACCTCCGACGGTTATTGATCCTAACCTTCAGTGTGAGGATGAGGATTGTTCTGACAGTGATTTACCTGTTCCTCTCTCACACTCTGTGGACCCTACTCCTGTGTTAGGGGACACACCTGCTTGGGTTCGCAAGAGTCATGACCCTTCTGCCATTGTTGGTGATCCCACTCTAGGGGTCAAGACTCGTGCTCAGCTAGAGAACGTTGTTAGCCATCTTTGTTACACGTCCAAAGTCGAGCCCAGGAACCATAAAGAAGCACTCAAGGATGAACACTGGATATCTGCTATGCAGGATGAGTTGCTTCAGTCTAAAAAGAATGATGTCTGGGAACTTGTCCCCCGACCTAGTGAGATTAATGTGATAGGTACCCGGTGGATTTTTAAGAACAAAATGGATGAAAATGGTACCATAATCCGAAATAAGGCTAGGTTGGTCGCTCAAGGCTACACACAGATAGAGGGTGTAGACTTTGGGGAGACATTTGATCCTGTTGCGAGGCTTGAGTTCGTCCGTCTTCTGCTCGCCATCGCATGTCATCTGCGCTTCAAGGTGTATCAGATGGATGTCAAGAGTGCCTTTTTGAATGGCATTCTACAGGAGGAGGTTTATGTGGAACAACCAAAAGGGTTTGAAGACCCTCAGCACCCTGAGTACGTCTACTATCTGAGGAAAGCCTTGTATGGTTTGAAGCAAGCACCCCGTGCTTGGTACGAGAGGCTTACTTCTTATCTCTTAGCTCTTGGCTTCAAGAGAAGGGGAGTAGATATGACGTTGTTTGTCAGGAGAGATGACGGTGCTATTTTGGTTGCCCAGGTCTATGTGGACGACATAGTCTTTGGATCCACATGCTCCCAGCATGCTCACCACTTTGAGGAGGAGATGAAAAGTGAGTTTGAGATGAGCATGGTTGGTGAGCTTACATTCTTCCTTGGTCTCCAAGTTCATCAGCTAGAGGATGGGATGTTCATCTCCCAATCCAAGTATGCTAGAGACCTAGTGAAGAAATTTGGTTTAGACTCCGCTAAGCATGCACGTACACCTATGAGTACCACTACCAAGCTTAGTAAGGACACTTCAGGCAAGGACGTAGAGCAAACCTTATATCGGAGTATGATAGGTAGTCTCCTCTACTTGACTGCCAGTCGTCCCGACATCGCCTTTAGTGTTGGAGTCTGTGCGCGTTATCAAGCATCCCCAAAAGAGTCACATTTACTTGCTCTAAAACGTATTATTAAATACGTAAGTGGGACTCTCTCATACGGGATTTGGTATTCCTTTGATACCGATGACCGTCTGTCTGCCTACTCGGATGCCGATTGGGCTGGGGATGTAGATGGATGTAGGAGCACTTCTGGTGGGTGTTTCTATTTTGGTTCTGCTCTTGTCTCCTGGCTGAGCAAGATGCAAAATTCCATCTCTTTGTCCACTGCAGAGGCCGAGTACATAGCCGCCGGGAGTTGTTGCACACAACTCTTGTGGATGAAGCAAATGCTGGAGGATTATGGGATATCACAGGACACCATGACCATTTCATGTGATAACACGAGCGCGATACACATATCCCGCAATCCAGTTCAGCATTCGCGCACAAAACACATCAGGATACGTGAGCACTTTATTCGTCAGTTAGTTGAAGAGAAAGTCGTATCCCTGAGTTTTGTTCCTACCGACCGTCAGTTAGCCGATATTTTCACGAAACCTTTAGATGCCCTTAGATTTGAGAGTCTTAGGAAATCTTTAGGGATTTGCACAGTTGACTGAGGGTTGGTCTATGTCTAGAATAGGATGCTTCTTCATGTTCATATCATATGCTTCCTATTTCTAGTCTGTTTTATATGTACCATTACTTTGTTGTACAGCTTTGTTTTATTCTTTTTGCTTTTTATATTTCTTTTGAAAAAAATACAAAAAGATTTTCCTTTAAGAAAAAATTTGAGAAAAGCACAAAAAGATTTTATTTTTCCAAATTTTTGAAAAAATCCAAAAAGATTTTTGTATTTTGCTTCTTTTATGGATGAGCATGTAAGATAGCCAAGTCATAACTTCATTCCATTTATCCATGTGACTGTTTGATAGAGATTTGAGAGGCTACATCATTTCATCTATGTGCTTTACATTGATTGGAGTCTTTGAGATGTAATTAGTGATATCTTCCTACATGTTTGACTCCTATATCCTTTATTGCACACATGCACGGCTATATTTGATTATTGCACTTGTCTATCTCATGTTGGCTTGCGTGTTTTCATCTCAATCCTGTCTATACAATGTACAATATGCAATAAAACTTGACAAGCTTGGAATGCATGTAAAAACCGTTTTGGTGAGACTGTGTGTTTTTGTATAACGGGGAGGGGCTGCGAAAGGTAATCATCTATCCTTTGCGCAAAAGCCACCGTTAAAAAGGACCTAAAAAATGGAGGAATTTTAATATCCGAGGTCCAAAGAGGTTAAAAGAGCCCGAAAAAATTTAAAGGCAATAAAAAGAAATTCATGCCAAATATGGGCCACTTAGGTTTCACCATCAATTCTCCAAAGTTTGAGAATTTAGAATGCCTCTATTCAATACAATATCTGAGGGAGTTTGGTTGGAGAATCTAAACGGGTTTGCACTTCCTTGAAAGTCCTGAAAAAGCATAAAATCATTTTGGACGTTATTGGTGTGAAAATCATTTTGAGCTTTAATTTGTTGATTTGATTGAGTCAATATCTTATACTGTAACTCTTTTACACCAAAGGAAGCATTTGAGTTCATTCGCTAGGAATATCCAATATTCATCGTGCACATATGTCATGTTTGCATGCATTGATTTTCCTATCGAATTTGATCACACCACTTCATTTACGCTATCATTGACTTGGTTGCTTTCTGTTTATTCATGGTGTGTTTTTATCCTAGTGACACCCCGCACTTGCTATTTGATTTATTTCTCTAATTTGTCCATTTGGGGACATCATAAAAAGGGGGAGAAAGAATTATCATATTATGGGGGAGTTTGAATTCTGGGGGAGTTTTTGAGATGTTGCTTATGTTTTTATCATATATTGATATCCATGTTATCTCATTTCAAACTCGATATGTCACGTGGTATTTGCTTTGTCTCATGTGTGTAGGTATCAAGATTGCAGATCTATATGTTGCACACCCTGATGAGAAAAGTTTTGAGATTCCTGAAGAATTAAAGAACAAACGATGAAGACTATTCATTTGTACCTTTTCCAGTTTTGGGTTCATGGGAGGGTAGATTTGTATAGGCAATTTCATATTTGATAATTCGGATTTTTTATGTATGTACCGGCATAGACATAGGGGGAGATTTGTAAGGACATTTTTCACATGTCCGAAATGTTTCATTTATTTATGTCGTACGCCGCTACATTTGGCACGTCTCCTCACGATCTCACATGACGGCCTCTATCCGAATTCCGGGAATCAAGCATGCATTATCTCCACTAATATGTCCCACATCTGCCTCAATGACTTCACGTTCCAAGATTTTAGGGACTTAATGCAAGTGGTACGCAAGGGATAGTCAAAACAGTGAAAAAAAGGCACAATAGGAGAGTTCAAGGGCATTTTCGTAATTTCACATCCATAGTTCGGAGCTCTGGTCAACTAGAAAGTTGAAGAGCTCGCCGCAACGAAGATACTGGAAAAAATGGCACCTCAATCCGAGCTACGGTGAAGGAGTTATGACCTTTTGAAGATAGAGAAAATTCCTTAAAGAATGCTGTTTTTTTGGTACGCTGGATAGAATTTTAGAGTTTTAAGAACGTGGGACTCTTCATATTTTTTCCTATAAATACCAACTTCGGGTGAGTTGTTTTGCAAGACTTTAGGAGACGAATTTGAGAGTCCAAATACATCTAGTCTTCATATTTTTGAGTCCCAAGACTCATGTTTTGATTCACACATCATTGCCAAACCTTTGTGAATCCTTTTGCAACCCAAGAACACAACTTTGGTTTGTTCAACCCTTATGGAGGAGACTGTTCTTCTTCTTCATTGCAGCCCTACTGGAAAGGGATAATTCCAGCCGCGACTACAGAATCCGATACCCGAGGGTAATTCTTAGTCAACTTGTATTTTCATTGTAATCCGATTGTAAGCCGTTCTCTTACAAATTATAGTGAAAATAAATGGTTTTGCCCCTGAGGGGGATTTTTCCGTAATTGCATGTGTCTGAATGTTCTTGCGTAGATTATCAATTTATTCAATCACATACTGCTGCATGTTTAGGGTTTGTTTGGATTAAAAGGGTTTTATATATAATTTGATCATTTGAACGCGATCACACACGTTCTCACCCTAGCACTTCATTTGTCGAACTCGCACACTCGTTTAATTAATCAGCAATACGAACATTTTGACTCACACACATCGTTGAAGAGCTATTACTAGCAATATCAACAACATTTGAATTATCTAAGCAAATAGCAGATAAACAAGAAGTAGGCAAAACATCATCACACATAACAATATTAGGCACGACAACATCAAGTTCAACATTGTTCACAAATATATCATCAGAATCGATAATTTTTTGCAAAGAATGACATGCAAGGGCCAAAATAGTTGGAAGATTCAGGATCCTCTTATTCAGAGTCACTTGAATCATCCCAAGTCTTACTAAAGTTGGCTTTAGCATAGTTATTCAGTTTAGCCCTGCAATTAGAAGCTATGTGACATTCTTTACCACATCTAAAGCATTGAGTATTCCTAAAGTATTTTTTAGGTCTACTATTGTTCTCAGTATTTTGTTTATCATGGTTGCTCTCATGACGCCTGTTAACAGATTTGTTTTAATATACAGCCTTCCCTTGTTTAGAAGCAACTGTGTTTCTAAACTTTAACATTTTTTTAAACTGTCTGGGCATAAGGGCTGTCTGGTTATCCAAACTCTTCGAATCACAATCCTTATCACAGTCAAAATTTATATTTGGCAGGACTAACTGAGGTGAGGTCATTTTAGACTGAAAGACTACATTAGAACTAGAATGTATTTTTTGATTATTAGAAATATGCCTCTTAAACTCACGTTCCATTTCTACAGTCCTTAGTTTGCTATTGAGGAGTTTAGGGGTCAAGTATGGATCATCAATCTCCTCAATTGCATACCGTTTGTTATCAAACTTAGGGGGAAGGGACCTAAGTATTTTGGACACTATTTATCTCTTATCATACATGATACCATTTGCATGCAGTTTTGTAATTATATCAGTCAACCCAATATATAATTCATCAAAGGTCTCAGTCTCATTCATGAGTATAGTGTTATAATGTTGTATTAACATCTGAGTTTTGGTTTCCTTAACATGTTTATCTCCTTCCTGAGCAGTGACTAATGTGTCTGGGCTTCCTTAAATGCAGAGCAAATAGATATACGTTTAAATTCATGTTCATTAACGGACATAAATATAACATTTTCCCCTTTGTTATTACTTAAGGGGGCTAGTCTTTATTTTTTAGTAAACTCGTTGAGATTTTGTTTAATCCTTACAGTACTACCCCCTGCAGCAGGCTTTGTTGGATGAGAATATCCATTTTCAATTGCTTCCCATAAATCATCTCCCAATGTTCCTTGGATGAAATCGACCATCCTTACTTTGTAGTAAGGAAAATTGGTTCCATCAAATAGGGGAGGTCAGGACAAATTTCCAAGACGCTCAAATTTTTCGTTCATAAGAGATTTTTAAAACAATTTCAAAGTATAAGATTAATTTTTTTGAAAAATACTCAACTTTGATACCAAGGGAAAAACCTCACTAAGTTATTTTAACAAAAGTTAAAAAGGTTTAATGAGTTCCGAAAATACTTTTTGAAGAAATTATTATAAAAATCTTAACGAGAAAGCAAGATGTGTTAAAACCGTTTATTTGAACAAATTATTTAAATCTCTTGGAAATAGGTTTCAGAATAAACCTAAGTCTAAGTTTGCAGAATGTAGTAATAAAGAATTAGATAGCACACACAAGAGACAAAAAAAATTTACCCCACCCAATTGGGGAGACATCCACAGTGACCTCTACGCCACAAAATCAAAATCAACTATAAACAGTCAAGGTTACAAGCATACAACAAATCATACAAATAGTTCATATTCTAAGTCCGGAAATATACCTACTGAGATCCACTCCTTCACGGTATTCTTTCTGACTTCTTTAAGGCTCTGAATTTGTCCTTTCTTTGATCGTTGCTCTGCTCCCTTTCTCCGTTTTACACAAGGTCGACTCAATAGTCAAAATCTCTCAACCAACAACACACTTTAGTTTTTGTGTTTGAACAATTTTCTTTTTTCTTTCTTTTTTTCTTTTATTTTCTCTCTTCTCTCTTTTTTGTCTTTCTGAATTGATGAAATGCCAAAAGTCTTCAAATGGGGACCCAAAGTCCTCTATTTATACTTAGGTTAGAAGGGTATGGGAGGTCGAAGGAAAATGGACAGTCAGGATTACCAATGTTTAGAACTTAAATCTAATGGTTGTTAAATGACCACACAATACTCCAGCCTGATTGGCTTAATTGGAACACACTTGGATCTCTCAAGATAACATGAAAATCTTTAATAAGGTTTAATCTAACGGTCAAAATAAATGCGCTGAAATGTGAGAGGAAATAAACACACATTGAGCCAATCCAGTGCACACACGTGTAGATCTACGATCAGTTAAAAAATGCATATTTTTAGAGTTTTGAAAATATAACTTTTAACCACAATATTTTTTTTCGCTTTCGATTCTTACCCAAGCCATATTTAAGGAACTTATTAAATACGAATTTTAACCCCCAAAATTTAAAACCCTATTTTAATTATTTTAAAAATAGATTATAATTTTTTTTTAATTCTTAAAAATTGTAAAAAATTCATTTTAATTCAATTCAACACACACCAATAAAATATGAGATGAAATATGCAATCCTATGTGTTTAGTGTATTGGTTTTCCACCCATTTGACTTTGATCTTTGTTGATGAAGATGATGTACTTTAAGAGGTAATGATGCATTGAAGGAGGGACTTAATTTTGGCTATTGTTCCAAACTAGTTGAGGATCCTATATAGTGCAGATTAAGTCAGTCAACTATATAGTGTGCTTCACCGTTACGTATTTATGATGCAGTGTTGTATATTTTGATATGTTATTTTTGTCTATTACAGATGATATCCCCTCCTCCAGTAACCTAAACAACGTGCTCGGGAATGACGCAAGCGGGCAAGCGTGTCGTGCATGTTTTACTGCGTATAAAACACTGAAAAAGATAACTCAAGCTTATAAGGATCAATCCACTTTGGTCGCCAAGCTGAAACATGACCTAATGGATTTAGAAGAAATAAGTTACTCTCTCCATAAGGAAATAGATGAGCTAAAATTATAGCTGTCTGAGTCCAAAGATGTTGCAGCAGTTGGGTGCTTTGGTTAAATCAGAATATGACGCACTGAAAAAGAAGTTGGCTGAATCCCAAGATGAAACTAAGAGGAGCTACGTCAAGGTGATGGGACATAAATAAGCTTCAGTATCTATTCAGAATGGGACCCCGAGTAGCGTGGTCGGCTGGTTACGATGAGAGGTAGCAAGATGCCCTAGTGAGGCTATAGAAAGCCCATGACGTTGCCTATATGCACGACTGGCTGAATGCCCTTAAGTCTTCAAGGGTTCCCAATATTCCCAGCTTTGGTATATGTACCAAACAGACCGCCCGACCCACAGTTGATCAATTTTTGGCAAGGATGAAAAATGGGAATCAATCGATGCCTTTCCGTTTTAGTTGGATAAGAGTTACCTCGAAGGTCAAGACAACGATGATGAGTATAGGCCAAACCCAAATGATGGTCGGAGTAAGAAGATGTGACACCCCGCCTAATTAATCCCGGGTGATCAGTCCTAAATCAAGTTAGAAAAGGTTTCTCAGTTGGTCCATTCTTAGCATCACTGTCGTCTTTTTAATTACTAACCACCTAAGTGAGAAAAGTAGACTGGTGCCAATTTTTATCTTTCAATTAATTAAATAAAACTCGTGCGGAACATACAATAATACACAATCACAGTTAATTAAAATAACCATCCACAATTAAAACACCTAACCGAATAAACCATCGGTCCAAATATTCAATACAAGTAAATATCAGAAAACATCTCAACAAGTCTACTACTGATAAATGAACTGTGAGCGACAAGCTCAGATAACTACTAGAGAGTCTCTACAAGAATGGAAGAAGGAGGCGTCTATCAAAACCCCGCAACACCCACATGTGCTGCAGCAAGGATACCTGGAATAGAGTCAAGCTTGGCGCCCTTGTGGTTGGACACCTAAAAGGTTTTAAATTTTTTTTTTATAGCAAGGGTTAGTACCCAAAAACATTTGAAAACATTTAACAAATGATTAACTTGCAGTAATAAATAAATATGCATGGTCTTCATATTTTAGTTAGTGCCGCACTCTCTTGAGGACTTCCTCACCCCTCCTCTAATGTGCACTGCTAACGCTTCCATTTAATTTACTAGGTCCTACGCTCCTGACCCAATGCTTATTTTAACCCTTGCATTTCACCTACTCTAACCGAGTATGCCTTAATTCATGATTTTTAAGTTATTATAGACGTCAACTTAATTGAATCATTACTCCTTTTAATTTCATATAACATTCACACCTATTATGCACATAATACATTTTTCACTATGTATTAATTATCCCTATATAATTATTTACCTAATTATATATTTAATCATATTACAGTATTCACAAACATACTGAAATAACATTTAATACACACTTTCGACCGAGTAAGAATACTCACAAAATATAAATTTTCCCAAGTGCTATCCCACTAGGTGTATTCACGTAACCTAGTTATCCAAGTTAGATTCGCTCACTAACTTAGTTTAACATAAGAATTTGGAGGCGGTCATATTCCTTCCCTGAAAGTGAGATGCCCCTCACCCATATAATGGATGCTATGACCTGGGATTATACTCGCCCTACTCTTCAAGCTAAGGGATTCATCCACCGCGCGCAACCTCCCCCTATAGCACTAGAGTACATACTAATAAAAATTAATCACTGATATTAATGCACACACACTATATATATATACTACCACCCTCCGTATATATATGTAAAACGTCCCGGCTACACCATGTACAAAACCCGTAACATAAGCCCATTAAATTTATTAAGAGTTTATAGCCCAACTCTAATTATTAATTAATTCGCACATTAATAAATTAAGTCACCTTTGGTGTCGCCCCCACCATAAAATTTGGACTTACTCTCGTAGTCCGAAATAACCTCACCCGAGTCTAAATTCCCGACTCCCGAATTTTTAATCATTACGTGACACCCAAAAATCCCTCAAATCCTAATTAACTTTACTCATAATTAATTAGGTTTAAACTCATGTATTAATTTCCTCATAATTAATTACATAAAGATTTATTATATAAATTCTCTTTTATATACATAACTGGGCAAAACTGCCAAAATCTGCCGACCTTCGATCGAGCAGAGGGTCAGCCTTTGAAAGGCTCGGCCCCATAAATGACCTAAGACAAGGTTCTCAAGGTCGAGAAGTGCAGTTGGCTCACAAAGGTAAGAGAGGCAACGCCGGCCTCAACCGGGATGAGGAGGACCCCCAAAAGAAGAGACACGATAAGTGTCGTGAGGACACCACAACAAGAAGAGATGGTGACTCAGACGTAGATGACGAAGATGATCCAGACCTACAACCAAAAGATGACAACCTAATTAGTTGAACCACTTATATTCCAGTGTGAATCCTCTTCTCCTCACCTCCGTCTACTATATGTGTAGGTACCCTTATACTGCCATTGTTAATATTGGATTGAGCTCACAAACATCTTAAAGGGTGGTGCTGTTTCCAGCATCATCCTTTTGGCGCCGTCTGTGGGAAGGAAAAGATGTCTCTTATTCTTTATTCGCTTATCCTCAACAAAGATTATCGTGGTGAACCAGGCCTCCCCCTTGCGCGGAGCTGTTTCACCATTGAAAGAGGTCCTGTAAGGTATTAAGCTCATTTACTACACCAGCTCTTTTGTGTTAACACATGGCACCGGAATTACCACCACATCTTCCACCGCCTGGTGCGGGAGGACCCAGCTCCAGCCAGGCACCGCCCCAATTCGAAATGGCAGAGGTGGTTGCATCCTTGAGGTCTTTGGCTACAACTCAACAAGAAATGTACGAGAAATTCGCACAGCTAAGCTAAATATGATGATGCCACCTGGAGTCTCACTGGAAATGATCACCCCGACGGTTGTTTAGCCTAATTCTGATGACAAGGGACCACCCCAGGCACCGCGAAAAGACCAACCTACACCCCAGTAGAGGAGGGACGTTGCTGACCCTAGGCACTTGCACCTGGGGAGGCAAGGAAACCCTTTCTTTGTGGATCGGTATGATGATCTAGAGGCGAAAGACGTCCCAGAAGACTATTGGGAGCCATTTGAGGTTTCGAACAATACAGTTCGTCCTATCCAACGGAGCCAAGGTTGTGGGTGAAGAAGAGGTGGAGAAACCCAACAACGAGGGTCAGCTTTCCAGACCGTCGATCGATCGATCGAGCAGGTCTTCGTCTTCTTCGCGAAGACAGAATCAGCCATGGACGAAAATTCTCAAACCCTAATTCCTTCTACCAGTAACCTCAAGCCCTCTTAGCATTAATACATGTTAGAAACCATATTAGGGACCTCCAGAATGTCCACCAACATCATTAATTCGTCCATTAACTACAATTTCTGAATTTGGGGAAATATCCATCTTTGATTCCTTACACATTTACATCCCAAATCCCTTCACCAAATTCGTTTCTAATTATCCAGATATCATCCTACCAGATATGTATCAATTTATAATATCAGATTTCTACAAGAATCCTCATTCAAATTCGTAAATCAGATCATTATTTTTCAAAACCTCATATTTATGCCATGAACACCCAAAACGAATTTTTCTCAAACACATCACATGAATATGAATTTCAAAAACAGATTCAATACTATTGCAAGTTATCCACTTGCCTTAGGTTTCGTAGCGTCTGATTCGGAGATGAATTTCCAAGGTTGAAGACGATCCTTGTTGGCCCTCTAGTGATCCCAAAGCTGCCCTTAACTGCTATTAGGGTTCCTTAGGGTTCCTTAATACACTTAACCTTTTCTAAAACTCTATCAGCCGTTTTATTATTCCTTCCAAATTCCTTAATTTACCTAATCCCGTTTTTTGCCTAACGGGCCAAGCCCAAGTGACCCAAATGCCCCCGTGTGGGCCCGGCTATGTCTAAAAACGCTCCGTGATCCGTTTACTACCCCCGAGTAGACTTTTTCGACTAACTCGGCCCATCCGGACTCAACCGTACACTCAGAATTGGTATCCGAATTAATTTATAAAAATATTTATCCCCTCACCCCTTTAGTCTATACCGACTCCCGGTTGAGATAAGTGCATACCCAGTCATTAATACTCGAAATGACTTACATAAATAATTACTATTCACTTAGTAAATAACTTCACGTAAATATTAACCACTTACTCCTCGATTAATATTTAAATAAAATTTCCCTAATTAATTCAATTAAATTACGACTCACGAGTAATTTTCAATTCCCGAATTAATTAAATATTTAATGCATGAAAAATGCGGGGTGTTACATACTCCCCCCCTTACAAAGGAATTTCGTCCCCGAAATTAGGTCATACCTGTGATGAAAAGCTCTGGATAATGCTCCCGCATATCCTCCTCCCTTTCCCAGGTAGACTCATCAATGTTGTGATGACCCCACTGTACTCTAACTAGTGGAACAACCTTGGATCGTAATTTCCGCTGGCTACGGTCTAGGATAGCCACCGGCTTCTCCTCATATGAGATGTCTGGCTGTAAATCAATTTCTTCGAGTGGAATGTGCCAGGAGGCCCTCTCACTTCTGCGATATTTCTTCAACGATGCTACATGGAACACGTCGTGTATCCGCTGAAGATGCTCCGGTAATCCCAGCCTGTAGGCTACAGGCCCCACCCTCTCGATAATAGGGAAAGGTCCTACGTACCTCGGTGCTAGCTTACCCTTCTTGCAGAACCTCATCACCCCTTTCATGGGGGACACCCTGACCAATACCTGATCCCCAACCTCTAACTCTACGTGTCTCCGTGAAGCATCAGCGTAACTTTTCTGCCGAATCCTCCCTCGGATCAGCTCTATCTTGGAATATGTCTCCTGAACAATATCCAGACCCAACAGTTTGTTGTCCACTACCTCTAACCAACAAGCGGGTGAACGACAAGGTCTCCCGTATAATCCCTCGAATGGTGCCATACCGATCGTGAATTGGTAAGAGTTATTATACGCAAACTCTACCAGAGGAAGATATTTCTCCCAACCTCCCCCAAAGTCTAGTATACACATTCTGAGCATATCTTCCAACATCTGATTGACTCTCTCGGTCTGCCCGTCAGTCTGTGGGTGATAGGTTGTACTCAAACGTAACTCCGTGCCCATGGCTTCCTGAAAACTCTGCCAAAAATGGGCCACAAAGATCTTATCCCTATTCGACACAATAATAATCGGTACCCCGTGCAGTTTAACAATCTCCTCTATGATTAGCTGTGCATAACGCATCGTCTCAAAGTCTGTGCGAACCGGTAGGAAGTGGGCCACTTTGGTCAACCGATCCACAATAACCCATATGGAATCGTGACCCTTCTGTGATGTCGGTAACCCTGTAATGAAGTCCATAGAGATGCTCTCCCACTTCCACACAGGAATTTCAAGTGGCTGTAGCATCCCTGATGGTCTCTAATGGTCAACTTTCACAAGATGAAACGTGGCACATTTCGAAACAAACTCTGCTATGTCCCGTTTCATCCCTGCCCACCAATACTGCCTCCTCATATCTTGATACATCTTATCCCCACCGGGATGTACTGCGAATCTCGACCCATGAGACTCCGTCATAACAGCGTGCCTCAATTCCGCATCCTCTGGCACAATCAACCTCCCATTATGGCGTAAGCCTCCCTCCGAGCTGATCGAGTAGCCCTCTGCTCCCTCAGCTAGCAACTGGATCACCCTATCCCGGCAGGTCTGATCCTCTGCCTGAGCCCTCACAACTCGCATAATGATCTCAGGTGTGATGTATAATGCTGACATGCAAGCCTTGGCTACATCATCCTCGTATCGAAGCTCTCTCCACTTCGCTTTCCAGACTTCTGATATTTCCCCAGTCGGTCTCTGACTCAATGCATCTGCCACCACATTAGCCTTACCAGGATGATACTGAATATCAAACTGATAGTCTTTCATGAATTCTAGCCATCGCCTCTGTCTCATATTCAAATCCTTCTGAGTGAGGAGATACTGAAGTGATTTGTGATCCGTGAATAGCGTGAACTGCTCCCCCAGGAGGTAATGTCTCCATATCCTCAAAGCAAAAACGACTGCTGCTAACTCCAGGTCGTGAGTGGGGTAATTCTTCTCGTGGGGCTTTAGCTTCCTGGACGCATAAGCTATAGCCCTTTTCTCCTGATGAAGCACACCCCCAAGTCCCTGTAAGGATGCGTCAGTGTAAACCCGATACTCTAATCCTCCTTTCGTCAATGCAAGCACGGGTGCAGATGTCAACTTGTCCTTTAACTCGTCGAAGGCTAATTGACAGTGATCATTCCAAGTGAAAGGTACCCCTTTCCGGGTAAGATTCGTCAAAGGGCCCGCAATCTTTGAGAATCCCTTGATGAACCGTCTGTAATAACCGGCCAACCCCAGAAAACTGCGCACTTCTGTCGGTGTCGTGGGCTGTCCCCACTCCCTCACTGCCGATACCTTACTTGGATCCACCGCAATACCCCGGTCTGACACCACGTGGCCAAGGAACTGGACCTCCCGTAGCTAAAATCCACATTTACCGAATTTGGCATAGAGTTGGTGATCCCGTAATGTCTGTAACACTATATGTAGGTGCTCTGCGTGCTCCTCCTCAATACGCGAGTAGATCAGGATGTCATCAATGAACGCGATAACAAACTGATCGAGAAACTCCCTGAATACTCTGTTCATGAGGTCCATGAACACTGCTGGTGTATTGGTGAGTCCGAATGGCATTACCCTGAACTCGTAGGATCCATACCGCGACAGGAAAGCGGTCTTCGGAACATCTTCCTCTCGGATACGTAGTTGATGATATTTTGACCTTAAGTCGACTTTAGAGAAATAAGACGCCCCTCTCAACTGGTCAAATAGGTCGTCAATCCTAGGCAATGGATACTTATTCCGTATCGTGGCCTTATTCAGCTCTCTATAGTCCACGCATAACCGTAGTGAGCCATCTCGCTTTTTCATAAATAACACCGGTGCACCCCACGGCGATGTACTCCGTCGTATGAAACCATGACCCAGAAGCTGCTGAATCTGTTCCCTCAGCTCACGCATTTCTGAAGGGGCCATACGGTATGGGGCCCGAGCAATTGGCCTCGTCCCCGGTGCTAAATCGATCACAAATTCGATTTCCCTGCTAGGTGGCAACCCTGGTATCTCCTGAAACACATCCTCAAAGTCTCTCACCACTGGGATTGAATCCAATGGAATAGCCACCTCCTGTGAGGTTTCCTCCTCAATGTAATACAAGTGTGTGCGTGACCCTCCCTCGGGTAGTGGCATTGCAATTAAGAACATCTCCTGCCCTGGAATGGAGAACACGATAGTCCTCTCGTAGCAATCCACCGTCGCCCGATAACCTGCCAACCAATCCATACCCAAGATGACATCGTACCCCTCCATATCTAACACTAGTAGGTCCGCTGCTAAACTAAGTCTCCCGATCAAAATGTCCACACCCCGACAAATGGAGTGAATCGTAGCCTCGCTGCCAACTGGCGACTCCACACACATCCTAAGGCCTCCCGCGGTTTCTAGTAGTCCGGCCCGTTTAGCAAAATTTAATTTAATGAATGAATGCGATGCTCCCGTATCAAAGAGAATACTACCCTCATAACCATGAATGAGAAACATACCCTCAACTGCTGGCGGTGCTTGCTGCGTCGGGGGATTAGGAACATCCCGGACGTTATACACACGTCCGTAGTGCATCTGCCCCTGCTGAGGTGGGGCGGGTGGGGCTGGTGCTGCTGGTGGTAATTGCCCCGTTGCCCCTGTTAGGACTCCTGTTGTTGGCCTCTGCCCCTCTGTGAACATTCCCTCTTGAAATGTCCTGGCTGGCCACACACAAAACAGCGTCTCTGACCATCCCCCTGTCGTTGGCCTTTTTGGCCCTGACGCGGCTGGCCCTGGCCCTGCTGGCCTCCCCCATTGTTCCCTTGGCCCTGACGGCCCAGAGGAACCTGCTGCTGCTGATTCGGGTCCGGCTGCCCCTGCCTGAACCCCTGTCCTCCCTGTCGGAAACCACCAGGCTTAAACTTCTTAGCCTGATTCCCTTGCTGACTACCCGCCTGCTGCTGAGCACCACTTGTGTCACTACTAGTAACAGTCTTACCCTGTTGGCTCGGCTCCCCGGTTCGCTTGCTCCCCTTTGCATGGAAGTGATGATCCTGGCAATGTACAAGTGCGGCATTAACGATGTCTGTATACGTTATTAACGCCAGATTCCCAATCAAGTGTTGCCTGATCCGCCAGGCTAATCCGTCCATAATCCTCGATTTCTTCCGCTCCTCATCGCTCACCTCATTTGGCACAAATTTTGCCAAACGGTTGAACTCTTTCTCGTAGTCTGCCACTGATCGGTCACCCTGAACTAAATCACTGAATTTCTTCCTCATCTCAATCTCTACTGCTGGTGGAAAGTATTTGCGATCGAACCGCACCCAAAACTCTGCTATCTGCATCAAGTCTCGCTCCCCGGCTGTGGAAACTGACAACCACCACTGTAAGGGTGCCCCTGATAGACGAAAGGTAGCAAGCATCTGCTTCTGTACCTCGGTACACTCTAGCATGCGCAGATGGCGCTGAATGTTCTTCTTCCAGTCACAAGCCTCTATCACATCTGTACTACCCCGGAACTCAGGTGGGTGACCCTTCTGAAAGGTCTCCCTAACTCTCTGCCAAGATGGTGGCCCCACTGGACCTTGAACTGCTGGTGCCAGTGGAGGCGGTGCTTCGGGCTGGGGAAAGTGAGCTGTCATAGCTCTCATTGCTGTTTCGACCGCCTGGGCCACTATCACTGCCACCCGAGTAGTGGAAATCAACTCAGGTGGGGGTGGTGGTAGCGGTACCTGTGGCTCCTGATGAGCCTCCTTGATTTCATCCCTAGCCTCAACCCTCTCCGCTCTTAGTCTCCTCGGTGGCATCTGAAATAGATTGAGTTGTATAAGTACACAATTTACACAAAAATATACACAGCAGATCTACGATATTTCACAAGCGGAAAATGAATCAACAGTCCTAATAATAGGGCTCTATAACAAACGAGTGCTACACTGAAACATAGAAAGCCTCACAGATCCTAAGGACACTAGAACCTGATGCTCTGATACCATCTGTGACACCCCGCCTAATTAATCCCGGGTGATCAGTCCTAAATCAAGTTAGAAAAGGTTTCTCAGTTGGTCCATTCTTAGCATCACTGTCGTCTTTTTAATTACTAACCACCTAAGTGAGAAAAGTAGACTGGTGCCAATTTTTATCTTTCAAATAATTAAATAAAACTCGTGCGGAACATACAATAATACACAATCACAGTTAATTAAAATAACCATCCACAATTAAAACACCTAACCGAATAAACCATCCGTCCAAATATCCAATACAAGTAAATATCAGAAAATATCTCAACAAGTCTACTACTGATAAATGAACTGTGAGCGACAAGCTCAGATAACTACTAGAAAGTCTCTACAAGAATGGAAGAAGGAGGCGTCTATCAAAACCCCGCAACATCCACATGTGCTGTAGCAAGGATACCTAGAATAGAGTCAAGCTTGGC
This sequence comes from Sambucus nigra, assembly GCA_949130495.1. Taxonomy (NCBI): domain Eukaryota; kingdom Viridiplantae; phylum Streptophyta; class Magnoliopsida; order Dipsacales; family Adoxaceae; genus Sambucus; species Sambucus nigra. The sequence continues at coordinate 221,667,124 of OX422214.1, forward strand.
GCCCTTGTGGTTGGACACCTAAAAGGTTTTAAAAAAAAAATTATAGCAAGGGTTAGTACCCAAAAACATTTGAAAACATTTAACAAATGATTAACTTGCAGTAATAAATAAATATGCATGGTCTTCATATTTTAGTTAGTGCCGCACTCTCTTGAGGACTTCCTCACCCCTCCTCTAATGTGCACTGCTAACGCTTCCATTTAATTTACTAGGTCCTACGCTCCTGACCCAATGCTTATTTTAACCCTTGAATTTCACCTACTCTAACCGAGTATGCCTTAATTCATGATTTTTAAGTTATTATAGACGTCAACTTAATTGAATCATTACTCCTTTTAATTTCATATAACATTCACACCTGTTATGCACATAATACATTTTTCACTATGTATTAATTATCCCTATATAATTATTTACCTAATTATATATTTAATCATATTACAGTATTCATAAACATACTGAAATAACATTTAATACACACTTTCGACCGAGTAAGAATACTCACAAAATATAAATTTTCCCAAGTGCTATCCCACTAGGTGTATTCACGTAACCTAGTTATCCAAGTTAGATTCGCTCACTAACTTAGTTTAACATAAGAATTTGGAGGCAGTCATATTCCTTCCCTGAAAGTGAGATGCCCCTCACCCATATAATGGATGCTATGACCTGGGATTATACTCGCCCTACTCTTCAAGCTAAGGGATTCATCCACCACGCGCAACCTCCCCCTATAGCACTAGAGTACATACTAATAAAAATTAATCACTGATATTAATGCACACACACTATATATATATACTACCACCCTCCGTATATATATATGTAAAACGTCCCGGCTACACCATGTACAAAACCCGTAACATAAGCCCATTAAATTTATTAAGAGTTTATGGCCTAACTCTAATTATTAATTAATTCGCACATTAATTAATTAAGTCACCTTTGGTGTCGCCCCCACCATAAAATTTGGACTTACTCTCGTAGTCCGAAATAACCTCACCCGAGTCTAAATTCCCGACTCCCGAATTTTTAATCATTACGTGACACCCAAAAATCCCTCAAATCCTAATTAACTTTACTCATAATTAATTAGGTTTAAACTCATGTATTAATTTCCCCATAATTAATTACATAAAGATTTATTATATAAATTCTCTTTTATATACATAACTGGGCAAAACTGCCAAAATCTGCCGACCTTCGATCGATCGACCCCAGACCTTCGATCGATCGATCGAGCAAGTCTTCGTCTTATTCGCGAAGACAGAATCAGCCATGGACAAAAATTCTCAAACCCTAATTCCTTCTACCAGTAACCTCAAGCCCTCTTAGCATTAATACATGTTAGAAACCTTATTAGGGACCTCCAGAATGTCCACCAACATCATTAATTCGTCCATTAACTACAATTTCTGAATTTGGGGAAATATCCATCTTTGATTCCTTACACATTTACATCCCAAATCCCTTCACCAAATTCGTTTCTAATTATCCAGATATCATCCTACCAGATATGTATCAATTTATAATATCAGATTTCTATCAGAATCCTCATTCAAATTCGTAAATCAGATCATTATTTTTCAAAACCTCATATTTATGCCATGAACACCCAAAACGAATTTTTCTCAAACACATCACATGAATATGAATTTCAAAAATAGATTCAATACTATTGCAAGTTATCCACTTGCCTTAGGTTTCGTAGCGTCTGATTCGGAGATGAATTTCCAAGGTTGAAGACGATCCTTGTTGGCCCTCTAGTGATCCCAAAGCCGCCCTTAACTGCTATTAGGGTTCCTTAGTACACTTAACCATGTCTAAAACTCTATCAGCCGTTTTATTATTCCTTCCAAATTCCTTAATTTACCTAATCCCGTTTTTTGCCTAATGGGCCAAGCCCAAGTGACCCAAATGCCCCCGTGTGGGCCCGGCTATGTCTAAAAACGCTCCGTGACCCGTTTACTACCCCCGGGTACACTTTTTCGACTATCTCGGCCCATCCGGACTCAACCGTACACTCAGAATTGGCATCCGAAATAATTTATAAAAATATTTATCCCCTCACCGCTTTAGTCTATACCGACTCCCGGTTGAGATAAGTGCATACCCTGTCATTAATACTCGAAATGACTTAAATAAATAATTACTATTCACTTAGTAAATAACTTCCCGTAAATATTAACCACTTACTCCTCGATTAATATTTAAATAAAATTTCCCTAATTAATTCAATTAAATTACGACTCACGAGTAATTTTCAATTCCCGAATTAATTAAATATTTAATGCATGAAAAATGCGGGGTGTTACAGAAGGTAGAATAGTTATTAGCTTGCCGACCTTTGATTATTATAATCATTTTTGTACTTCTTCGATTGTGTAATTGGTAAACCTTGTAGCTGGGCATTTGCCAAATGAATAAGATTAATACCATTTATTTTTGCATTTTACCAATTCAATATGCTTTTCCATGTATTATTCCATCTCTCTTACCTTTTAGGTCACGTCGTGACACTCCCTTAGGCCTAGGAAAGACAATGGAAAAAATGCACCTGATTTGAGGGCCATTCACTCGTTCAAAGTTTCAATCGACGAACATAATTGGTGACCAACTTAAGTTGGATTTTGTAAGAACAATTTTTTTAGGATTGTTCATAGTATATGCCTTTTTATATTTTAGGCTAGTTTGGCGCATCCCATTATAAATCGCCACGCACCGTCAAGAAGAACCAAACTCAAGCATCTCCAAGTTTGGAGACTTCCTGACATCCCGTATAGGTATAAAGTAGTTTAGAATTTAAATTAATTTACAAAATCTATTTTTGGGATGTTTATTTTTTTATAAAAAATGAACATGATTTTTTCTTCAAAAATCAAGGCAGTTTTTGCTTTGTCTAAAAATAATTTTCTCATATATCTCGTTCAAACGAGATTGGTATCTCATTTGAAGGGTTCATTAGAAGATTTCTTCAATCGAACTTCTCATGAGGGCTTACTGTTTTGATCTTGTTGATGTCATTAGAAGCGAGATGCTAATCTCGTTAGAACGACAGTGCAATATCATTCGAATGATGCCACCGCCTCGAAATTTATGAGCACGCTATAAATACCTATTTCGTGTTTAGTTTTTTTAAGACTTTTGCCAGATACATTTCTGCATAACTGATGCGAAATTTCTTCATTGTTCTGTGTTTTTAAACACTTTTGAGTCACAACATACATCATAAAAATAGTTTTTGTGAATCAGTTTAAACTCTAGGAAGTTTTATATTTTTATATTCACCTTGTGGAGAGGTAATATAGGGCCGACTTGTGATACCCGAGGGGATTCACTGGTGAAGACAAAGGCTGAGGCTGACGAAGGACTGCGGTCTTGTGATTCTTATGAGGATCACAGTTATTCTTTAGATATTTGCGAAGATTAGTGCGTTATACTTGTTATTTATCTGTTTTGTCACACAAATGTATGTTTAGGATAAAAAGATAAAATTGATTAAGTTAAAAATTAGAATATTTGCTAAGTAGAATGTCTTGTAGATTTCTAAAGTGAATAAAAGGTTTTTCCCTAAGGGTTTATTTCCTGAAGCTTTGCCTTTATTGAAGGCTTGATTTTGTATTTATTTGTTTTGTCACATAGATGTATGCTTAGGATAAAAAGATAAAATTGATTAAGTTTAAAATCACTACACCAAAAATAGCAATTTGGCACACCCTGATACTAAAAATCTGGCACAGTTTTAAACAGTGTCAGATTCTGGCACGGTTTAAGGACAATCTGGCACACTTTAAAACAGTGCCAAAATTTGACACTATTTTAAAGTGTGCCAAAATTGAGTACCCCTGATTAAAATATAAAAGACCCAAAAAAAATTATTATGTTTAGTTTCCCTCGTCTCTTTCCTCTCTCATCTTTCAATCTCCCGCTCCCCGACTCTCCCTTCCCTCACCCGCGTATTAGCTTTATCCGCTCCGTCCGGTAAGGCTACCTCTCCTCAGCCGCCTCCCCCTCCTCCATCGCCCCTCCTCCTCTCCACATCTTCCTCCTCTTCGCCGCCACCCCAGAGGTAATCTCGCTCTCTCTTATCTCATTCTCTCTCACACACACACGCACACACTTATCCCCTTCTCTCTTACACATGCACACACGCACACACAAAATAGCACCATCAGGCACACATGCACACACTTAACCCTCTAACCATGTATTTGTGTCTTTAATGTGTTTATTTCATAGGTCTTGAGGATGGATGTCTTTAATGTGTTTATTTTCTTAGGATTTTTTCACATAGGGTTTTTCTTACTATAAATTGATTGTTAGTATGGTTATATTTGGGGATCTAATTGCTTTTTGTGTTTGTTGTTTAGTTTGTCTTATTTTTTGTTTTGAATTTTTTGCTTTTTTGTTGTTGTCAATTAGGTATGATGCATTATCTGGATACTTATATCAGGTATACACTCCATTTTGTTTTGAGTTTCAAGTGTTCATAAGCTTTAATGCACTCTATTTTGTTGAAATTATTTTCTCTTTGCAGATCGTACACTTCTAATCGAATAATTGAATGTTGTTTAAAGGGTGCAGGGCATGTGCTTGATGAGATTGCTACGAGACAGGGTGCAGGGCATGTGTTGACACTATTGATTCTGCCGGCCTACTTCTCCCACACGTAGGTAAAAATATGACCCCAAATCTATTTGGTTCATTTTATGTTTACAATTCAACATTATTTTAGGGTATTTATGTGATTCTGCTATTTTTCAGATCTGACAACAATAATTTAGGGTATTTGTGGGTTTGAATTTTGTGGTCTAACTAATGTTGTGTTTATTTTGTTTTATAACTTTATCTTTTACATTTCTGCAGTTTAATCCTAAATGCAGAGTCATGGTGTGTGAATTTTCGTTTGATTGGAGTTTAGTAACACACGATTCAACATATATGCATACAACATATGCATGTGAATATGATGCCTCGTGAAATTTCAGAGATTTTTATTGATCAATGGGTTAATCGACTGGGAATCAAGTGTGGGGAATCGTACGAGATCTTGGTTTGTTTTCCAGAGTTGCTTTTTATCCGCAGTTGAATTTGACGCCGCTCTGAAATTTGATAATACATTGTTAGTATTTCATTATTAGTTTGCGTGCAAGTATTTTAACATGTGCAATATCATTGATTTAATACAAAAACACACAACGCACACATCCCATCCCAAGCGCATAATTGAGTTTGGATTTTTCGATATGGTATATCTCTGTCTCTCACATTTGTGTTTCAATATAATTAAGGTATTTGGGTTCAGAATTTTGAGACTAAATCTGTTTTAGGATGTATATCTTAACATTGTGGCTAAATCTATGGATAGTAGAGTGCGGTGGATTATTTTCTAGAATGATTTTGTAAATTTTGTTGTGTGTGATTTGGGTGTGTTGATTTTCTTATAGATCGGACCGAGGGGGAATGAGTTTCGTGATGCATATGGTCTTGGAAAAAATGTGTTGTTTCTTTGAACCTTAATGTAATTTTTGTATGCATCGCTTGGTATAACCTATGTTCTTTCATACTAGGTTCATTCAATGTTGATAACAATGTGGTTTATGATATGTTTTTTGTATTGCACGTAATGAGAGATGAAATTTATGAGCACTTTGCCACTGCCACTGTTCAGACAATAGTTTTGTGCGTATTGGGAGCGAATAACTGTGCTTTGTTGACTTTATGTTCCGGTGGATTCTTTTAAGCCTTGAATGCTTCACTCTTTTAAGGCTTTTATTTGTTTGTATTGACTTTACCTGTGTATTCGTATATGTAACCTGATACTACTGCGTTTGTAGGGGAAACAATTCGTGACATGCTTTTTCAACTACTTGAGAATGAAGAAGATGATGTGATAAAACATTGTGCCAAAGTTCTGTTTACATTCAACTGGTGATACTGCATCAGCCTCTCGACTCTTTGAAGCTATTGTGGGCCCGTGTGTTCCGGTTATTGTCAATGACTATGTTGAATTGCCTTTTGAAGACATCATAGACTCAAGAAAAGTTATTGTTTTCATCCCTAAACCAAAGCTGTAAAGTCAGGATACTGGAGCTACAAATGGTATGATATTCATCCCTAAACCGAAGATATTAATATAGTTTCTCTTTTTCCTATTTGTTCTAATGTGACACATGCATAAGAAAATGCTTATATTGCAGGCACCTCAGCAGTTACCTCTTTTATTGTATTCAATATCCAATTAGACCATAATGGTCTGTGCGAATGCATTTCTTAGAAGATTTACAAACACGTGGACTGCTCAAGCAGGTACAATTTTATTTTTAATTCATTTGTCATAACATGGAAAGGATTAGGCGGCCAATTGGGTAGTTATCTGTTTCGCAATTTGAGATTGGGTAGTTATCTGTTTCGCAATTTGAGATTTAGCTACATCATTTCAACCCCCATTTTATGGATTTCCATCGAAGTTCTTAGTATGTTAGTGTGGTGTTTGACTACTCAATTTATGAAATTATTCTCTCGAGAAAGTAGCAGGGTCAAGGTAGATCGCAGGGTAACAAAAGGTGATGATTGACCTCGTGATCATCAACATTTTTCATCATATTGATGCATAACTTAAAAAAAGAAGAAAAACATTTTCTTATTCAAATCGAATAAATATAGATTAATTTATCGAATAATTAGTGGAGGGGTACAATAAATGGAGTGAAGGCAGCCATTGTTTATGGAGAGTGGATGAAATATTGTGGTGAGGCGAGGCATGCAATATATTCCTTATATGCGTGTAGGTTTAATATTTAGTGTAGGTTTAATATTCGAGAGACAGAGATATTCATATACTGAGAGTTTATATTGTTTCTATATGTTTGTAGCAGGGGCTGTACGGATGGTTATGGGAACGGGAATGCAGCAGGTCTGTGTATTTGTAGCAGGGAGGTTGTACAAGAATGGAGCATGTCTAAGTTATCAAATTTTTGGGTGGGCAGGTAGTTTTCATAAGTACTTTATGCTCACTTTTTTTTGGGCTTTTGATAGTTGTAGACACGCCATACCTCAAGTTCTTGCACATCGTGTTGTGTAAGTGGCACCAAAAAGCATCTTATCCAACTTTTGAGACCTACCTTCAACCTTCATCTTGAAAGTGATCAAGGATAGTAGCTTAGTATCAATCTAAGATATTTAGTTCTCTAGGAGCATTTTTTAGTTCTCACTCTTGTGGAAGGACATCTTAAGGAACTCAATCTCCATGTGAAGAAAGTTAATGGAACTTCCCTCAAAATGTTGTGCACTATTCACCATGTGTGGATCAATAAAATCACCCACACAACTCTCACTCACCATAGCCATTTGGTTCGTGACATTGGTTAACTTGGTGGAGAGTTCCATGTTATGACTTTTGAGGTATATGAATTCCTCATAAAGCCTAACATAATCCACTTGAAGACCATTTTCCTCTTCTTCATCAATAGTTCTCAAGGAGGATTAGGAATAGCCATTTCTTCACTAGGCGAAAGAGGAACATCAAAATATTCTAGTGTAATACCCCGTAATTTTAAATGACTTTTAAAATGTGTTATATTTTAAATTAATGGATTAATTAGATTTTATTATTAATTAATTCATTCGGGTTTATCCGGACTGTGGATATGAATATGGATGATTCTGAATATTACTTAAAGATATTTAGGTAATATATGAATGTTATGTCATTGAGATGACCGTATGATATAAATTCGGTAATTTATATTTTTAGTCAGACGCGGTATGGGACGTGTCGGGACTAGTTTAGTAAATTAAAAAGGGAATTTTATTTTCTATCGATCTAATAGTCATTTCGACTGCGTAGTTGCGTCCGGAAGGTTCGAAATAGTCAGAAAAGTCTATTTGGATGTCAATTTTGAGTCTCGGGTCATTTGGGAATGAATAGACAACCCGAAAGGGCATTTTGGTCATTTTTCTAGGGGGATGAATAGTGTTTCGGATTTGGCACTATTATAAGAATAGGTAGATTAAGTGAATGGGAGTTATTCATCTCCTCTTCACAAATAAGAGCAGCCACCTTCTTAGAGTAAGAGTAAGAGTGCTTGGGAAGGGAAAAGTCACTTGGGAAGGTGTAGAACAAGAGTCAAGGTTCACCACCACCAACCACCACCAACCACCACCGGAGTTTGATCGGAGAAGGGACAACCAACTGAGATAAACTACACCAAAGGATCAGACCTACACTAAAGGCAAGTGTTTAATAATAGCAATTGAAGTTTGTATATTGTCCATGTTAAAATATATGAAAAGAGAAGATTATTCATATTTGGAAGAGATAATGGATCATTAAATGGATTTCTGGAAAACTGAAATGATATAGGAATTTAACTCATGTGTTAGGATGATAATAATCCACGAATTGGTCATGAATCTGTTGAAGAAATGATAGAAACCATTGATGTGTTCTTGAAGATGTTATGTTAATAAATTTCTAGGAATAAGGAGAATAACATGCTTTTTAATCCAATCCTTTGATGATTCTAGAATGTTTAGAGTAATGGAAATCGTTCATCTATGTTGTTATAACATGTAGTAAAGTTTATAAGACATTTGGGATGTCTAGATGAAGGTTTAAATGATCAAAAGTTGTTAAACCCGTAGTTGCAGAAAATGCAGAAAATGCAGGCCTGGACCTGAGGGATCGATCGATCGACCCCCACCTTCGATCGATCGACCTCCCCAGTTTAAGTAATGTTGTTTCTTTTTAAATGTTGATTCTTATCCCGAAAATTTTATGGATCTTTGGTGATTATTATGTGCATATTTTGGGACTTAGAAAATATCAGTAAACCCTTGTTAAGATTTGAATTAATTGGATTTAGATTCAAATGATTTTAAATGATGAAAATTATATCGAATGAAATTTCGGTTTCTAAATTCGTTTGTTAATCTCCGAATGGTGATGTATGAGGATTTAAGATAGGACCAGTACGGGTAATTTTATAGATTATCTGGGTATCCTTAAGTTTACAAGAAGGTTTAATCCTAAGTGAAAGAATACGTGTTTATAAGAGATTTGAAACTATCGGTTTTAACCTTAATTAAAAGGAGAACTCAACTCGTAGTAGTTCGAGAGAAATAATGTTATGGACCAGTAGGATATTAGTAATTTCTTACTGAATATAAGATGAGGAAAAACCTATTTGAATCTTATGAGATGGGAGCTTAGAATACATTTGGTTGAAAGAGGTTATGAGATTATCCCGATCGCATAGTTGAAGTTTTCGGACCTCCTCGATCGACAAAGTTAAGTAGTAGTGTATTGGAGGGGTTCCTTGTTTGGATTTCGCTTTGCGAGACGTTCCGCGCATGAACCTTAACGACGTCGGTAGTGGAGAGATGTTATAGGATGCGAGGATAATTAATTTATGAAGTAAAGATTTGATATTTTAAAAGAGATTTAATGCTACGTATGGGAAATATCTTAGGGTAGTAATAATTACCTTATTGTTATTATATTATAGGTATGATAATACCTATTTGATTGATTGATAAGTTATGTGTATGACATACCTAGCTTACTTGCTATCGGTGGGAGGTTTACGCGTGAGGGCAGTCATATCCGGATGAATCCATGGGATCTTTGATTTGTCGCTCGAGAACATAGGTCTATGAAAGACTTATCGGGGAGTTGATAAGTCCGCTGACTGTGGGTGCGTAGGTATGTGCGTGACCCATGGATACGAGAACTATGTTCGCCTCCAATTTGTTTGTTGATTGTGGTTCGTGGAATCTTACCGAACCTGTAGTCCCCTATTCAGCGACATGCGATGACGGGACATGATAGCAGAGTAATTCATTGCACCACAGCTGTGACTCGGGGTGCTGTATTATATATGAATATATATATAATGGATTAAATGGTTACATAATTATTTATCTATCTTCGGTGATAACTGTAGATAACGGTGTATAGAGAAAGATAATGGAATTAAGTTAATAGATGTTTATTCTTTAAGAATTGAAATGCTTAACTCATATTAATGAGTAATGATTCATGTTAATGAGAAACTAATAAAGGAGAAATGTAAATGGATAATAATGGGACGTATGGTATGGGACATACGGGGATTATGATATGGGAATGGAACTGTAATATGAAGATTAGAAAAGAGGAACCATTAACTAGGAGGTTAGTAGGAAACGTTAAGTGTGCACTCTAGTTGAGAGGCGAGAATTGCAAGTGAGTGTTGGATTTAACATGTACATAATAAATGCTTTATTGCACTTGTTAAATACTTGCTGTTTTAAAAATACTCTACACATTCGGGCTCTGACCCATTTCCTTGCATATTTTTCTCTTCTATTGTATCTCTATATCAGGTGTCCAGCAACAGGGACGCCAACCATAGTTGATTTTGACGAGCTATGGAGCTATGGATGTTTTGCTTAGACGCTTATCATAGTTTTGATTCACAGTATTCTTAGTTAGGGCATGTCGTCCAAAAGGATTTCAGTTATCATTCTCTGTTGGAGTTAAATATGGTTGTAATCAGGTTTCTTTATACATTTTGGATTATTGGGATTCTTGTAAAGGAATTATATTATTTGGGAATGTTTATTCCAGTTGCATTTAAATTCTTTTGAGTTATTTATTTAGTGATCTGTGTTATATAATAAAATGTGTAGTGTTATTCTTAACTTAAAAATGGTTTTGTTGAAATTTAAATTTGAAAAGTTTTTTTAACATCAGCTTATTTGAGTATTGGGTGAGTTGTAAATGTTTTCGACATTGATGCTAAGAATGAGCCAACTGTATATTCTGTTTTAATTTGGTATGGGACTGGCCACCCGGTATTTAATTAGGCAGGGTGTTACAGGTGGTATCAGAGCATCAGGTTCTAGTGTCCTTTAGGATCTGTACGGATTACTGTGTCTTCAGCTTAGCGTTCTTTGATGTAGAGCCCTATGAGTAGGATTATTGCTTTTCTATTTACGCCTACAAAGGTACGATGACTGCGGTTGAAGTTGCTGCAATCGTCGCTCAGGCAGTCAATGCTGCCGTGGCTGCTGTTCAACAGGCTCCCGCACTGGCACCGGTTGTGCCACCCGCGCAAGGGCAAGTGTTTCCTACTGCATGGAAACGAGTGAGGGATGCCTTTCAGAAAGCGCACCCACCTGAGTTTCAGGGAGGATCAGATGTTGTGACTGCTAGCCAATGGGAGGGAGATATCCAACGGCACTTGAGAATGATTGCATGTACTGAGGTTCAATGTCAAATACTAGCCACATTCAAGCTAGTAGGGGCAGCTTTGCAATGGTGGGAAGCTACGACCACTATGGAGGAAAGGGACATAATGACTATCCAAGACTTTTGGATATGGATTGATGGGAAGTATTCTCCTTCCGCCATCCAGACAGAGATGAGACGAAAGCTACTTGATTTGAAATAGGGAGAGAAAACTGTGGCGAAATATGAGAAGAGTTTTCGAGGTTAACTAATTTGATACCAGCTGAAGTACTCACTGAGGATAGGAGAGTCCTAATGTTCACTGATGGGTGGAACTATAAAATTCGACAACATTTATTGAGGAATCTTTCATTACGTACGTATGGCAGATGAGGGCCATTGGACGGATGGCGGAGATCGTACTTAGGAGGTTATGAAGTATATTCGAGTAGGATAACCGTAGTCGAGGTCACCCCTATTATGGAAAAATTGAGGAGAGTCATTAGTAGAAGTTATTGAAATGCGAGAATTATGTGTGTTACCTAACGAAGGGAATATATTAAAAGGCTTGGGCATATAGTGGAGTGTGGTTAACTAGAACTGAAAATTTGGGGTAAAATTTTTCCTGACTCATCGGAGCAAAGTTATAATATTGGGATTCAACAACCATCACCCGCAAATGAGGTATGTTTCCTATCTAAGGAAGTTTGAGGCGTATTGATTTTTATAGTGATTGATATTGTGAGGGCAAAAAGGGTTGTTAAACTTAGCCTATAGCATCGTTATTTACGTAGACTCACTGAGGGGTGTGGGACACCTTTATATTACATGTTATCACGTGGGTTTGATTTTTATCATGGGATTACTTACCTTGAGCATGTCCGAGTGTGATTTGACTATCGGCGTGCATTGACTTGTGATATATGAGAGCATATGTCTGCATCTTGTCTTCTATAAGAGAGTAGATACGTAGACTCTATTTGAAATCGATAAAACCTAATTTTTGTTTAAATCCATAAACCTAATATTTTTTATATATAAACAAAATTTTTATACATTATTGACTAAGGACCTTACGAGTTTCGATGACCGACTACTTTAGGAAGTAGTGTATCGGGGTGGTTCCTTGTTTGGATTTTGCTTGCGAGACACCCCACGCACGAAACTAATAACCGTTGGGAGTCGAAATAAGTTAGGTCTTTAGTATATGAGTTTATAACCTTTGCGACAAATATAATATTGAAAGCGGTACGAGAGGGTGTATGGGCGCCCTGAATGATTTGATTGTAGTATTTTTCATAATTGTGAAAAAGGTAAGTAATTGAGACTTCGGGATTTATTTGTTCACTACGAGAGGATCATTTTTTCCTAAAGTTTGTCACGAGGACAGTATAGGGAAGATTAGGTAAAGTCTAAATTTGATTCAATTGAAATTATATGGTGAGGCTTGGCGTATAACATCGATAGGGACTTTGTTAATGTACTGTATGGGCGGTACATCTTGGATTTCTTGCGATGTGAGATTTATACTCGGAGTTGACCTTACCGTTATAACTTATATTCCTGAATTTCGGGACGAAATTCTGTTATAAGGGGGGGAGTATGTAATACCCCGTAATTTTAAATGACTTTTAAAATGTGTTATATTTTAAATTAATGGATTAATTAGATTTTATTATTAATTAATTCATTCGGGTTTATCCGGACTGTGGATATGAATATGGATGATTCTGAATATTACTTAAAGATATTTAGGTAATATATGAATGTGATGTCATTGAGATGACCGTATGATATAAATTCGGTAATTTATATTTTTAGTCAGACGCGGTATGGGACGTGTCGGGACTAGTTTAGTAAATTAAAAAGGGAATTTTATTTTCTATCGATCTAATAGTCATTTCGACTGCGTAGTTGCGTCCGGAAGGTTCGAAATAGTCAGAAAAGTCTATTTGGATGTCAATTTTGAGTCTCGGGTCATTTGGGAATGAATAGACAACCCGAAAGGGCATTTTGGTCATTTTTCTAGGGGGGATGAATAGTGTTTCGGATTTGGCACTATTATAAGAATAGGTAGATTAAGTGAATGGGAGTTATTCATCTCCTCTTCACAAATAAGAGCAGCCACCTTCTTAGAGTAAGAGTAATAGTGCTTAGGAAGGGAAAAGTCACTTGGGAAGGTGTAGAACAAGAGTCAAGGTTCACCACCACCAACCACCACCGGAGTTTGATCGGAGAAGGGACAACCAACTGAGATAAACTACACCAAAGGATCAGACCTACACTAAAGGCAAGTGTTTAATAATAGCAATTGAAGTTTGTATATTGTCCATGTTAAAATATATGAAAAGAGAAGATTATTCATGTTTGGAAGAGATAATGGATCATTAAATGGATTTCTGGAAAACTGAAATGATATAGGAATTTAACTCATGTGTTAGGATGATAATAATCCACGAATTGGTCATGAATCTGTTGAAGAAATGATAGAAACCATTGATGTGTTCTTGAAGAAGTAATGTTAATAAATTTCTGGGAATAAGGAGAATAACATGCTTTTTAATCCAATCCTTTGATGATTCTAGGATGTTTAGAGTAATGGAAATCGTTCATCTATGTTGTTATAACATGTAGTAAAGTTTATAAGACATTTGGGATGTCTAGATGAAGGTTTAAATGATCAAAAGTTGTTAAACCCGTAGTTGCAGAAAATGCAGAAAATGCAGGCCTGGACCTGAGGGATCGATCGATCGACCCCCACCTTCGATCGATCGACCTCCCCAGTTTAAGTAATGTTGTTTCTTTTTAAATGTTGATTCCTATCCCGAAAATTTTATGGATCTTTGGTGATTATTATGTGCATATTTTGGGACTTAGAAAATATCAGTAAACCCTTGTTAAGATTTGAATTAATTGGATTTAGATTCAAATGATTTTAAATGATGAAAATTATATCGAATGAAATTTCGGTTTCTAAATTCGTTTGTTAATCTTCGAATGGTGATGTATGAGGATTTAAGATAGGACCAGTAGGGGTGATTTTATAGATTATCTGGGTATCCTTAAGTTTACAAGAAGGTTTAATCCTAAGTGAAAGAATACGTGTTTATAAGAGATTTGAAACTATCGGTTTTAACCTTAATTAAAAGGAGAACTCAACTCGTAGTAGTTCGGGAGAAATAATGTTATGGACTAGTAGGATATTAGTAATTTCTTACTGAATATAAGATGAGGAAAAACCTATTTGAATCTTATGAGATGGGAGCTTAGAATACATTTGGTTGAAAGAGGTTATGAGATTATCCCGATCGCATAGTTTAAGTTTTCGGACCTCCTCGATCGACAAAGTTAAGTAGTAGTGTATTGGAGGGGTTCCTTGTTTGGATTTCGCTTTGCGAGACGTTCCGCGCATGAACCTTAACGACGTCGGTAGTGGAGAGATGTTATAGGATGCGAGGATAATTAATTTATGAAGTAAAGATTTGATATTTTAAAAGAGATTTAATGCTACGTATGGGAAATATCTTAGGGTAGTAATAATTACCTTATTGTTATTATATTATAGGTATGATAATACCTATTTGATTGATTGATAAGTTATGTGTATGACATACCTAGCTTACTTGCTATCGGTGGGAGGTTTACGCGTGAGGGCAGTCATATCCGGATGAATCCATGAGATCTTTGATTTGTCGCTCGAGAACATAGGTCTATGAAAGACTTATCGGGGAGTTGATAAGTCCGCTGACTGTGGGTGCGTAGGTATGTGCGTGACCCATGGATACGAGAACTATGTTCGCCTCCAATTTATTTGTTGATTGTGGTTCGTGGAATCTTACCGAACCTGTAGTCCCCTATTCAGCGACATGCGATGACGGGACATGATAGCAGAGTAATGCATTGCACCACAGCTGTGACTCGGGGTGCTGTATTATATATGAATATATATATAATGGATTAAATGGTTACATAATTATTTATCTATCTTCGTTGATAACTGTAGATAACGGTGTATAGAGAAAGATAATGGAATTAAGTTAATAGATGTTTATTCTTTAAGAATTGAAATGCTTAACTCATATTAATGAGTAATGATTCATGTTAATGAGAAACTAATAAAGGAGAAATGTAAATGGATAATAATGGGACGTATGGTATGGGACATACGGGGATTATGATATGGGAATGGAACTGTAATATGAAGATTAGAAAAGAGGAACCATTAACTAGGAGGTTAGTAGGAAACGTTAAGTGTGCACTCTAGTTGAGAGGCGAGAATTGCAAGTGAGTGTTGGATTTAACATGTACATAATAAATGCTTTATTGCACTTGTTAAATACTTGCTGTTTTAAAAATACTCTACACATTCGGGCTCTGACCCATTTCCTTGCATATTTTTCTCTTCTATTGTATCTCTATATCAGGTGTCCAGCAACAGGGACGCCAACCATAGTTGATTTTGACGAGCTATGGAGCTATGGATGTTTTGCTTAGACGCTTATCATCGTTTTGATTCACAGTATTCTTAGTTAGGGCATGTCGCCCAAAAGGATTTCAGTTATCATTCTCTGTTGGAGTTAAATATGGTTGTAATCAGGTTTCTTTATACATTTTGGATTATTGGGATTCTTGTAAAGGAATTATATTATTTGGGAATGTTTATTCCAGTTGCATTTAAATTCTTTTGAGTTATTTATTTAGTGATCTGTGTTATAGAATAAAATGTGTAGTGTTATTCTTAACTTAAAAATGGTTTTGTTGAAATTTAAATTTGAAAAGTTTTTTTAACATCAGCTTATTTGAGTATTGGGTGAGTTGTAAATGTTTTCGACATTGATGCTAAGAATGAGCCAACTGTATATTCTGTTTTAATTTGGTATGGGACTGGCCACCCGGTATTTAATTAGGCGGGGTGTTACATCTAGATCATCTAACTCGTCAAATTTATCTCTTTCCATGAATGCAACATAGTTTCATTCTTAAGATTCATCTTCGGAGCCAGATTTGATCATCACTAAAAGTGGCATGATAAGCATTTTTTCCACCATCATGACTCATATTTTATGGACATTGATTCGAAAACGAAAACGAAAAGTTATGAAATCACTCCACATTCAAAATAGATTGGTGGATGTGTGTCAATTGAAAAACGAAAACGAAGAGGGAATAAAAAACTCACATTAGTTCTTTTAGACCATAACTCTTAAAAACAGCAACCTATAAAGCTTTAGTCATTATATGAATTTCATTATAACATCTAAATCTCATTTATTAATTGGATCTTTTTTTTTCCTAGCAGGAATGATGTACGGAATGAGATGTTGGGTGATAAGGCCAAACAGAGGTTCACAAAGGCTTTTAATAATGCATTCACTGTGCAGGCTTCAATATAAAGAGAGGTTCTCTCTATGTTCATTGTCATTTCAATGAATCTGAATGGTTCACAAGTTTGAGTAATATCGCTTACCGAACATAAATTTATCACAATGTCAAAGCCTATAGATAGGGCTGTAAACGGATATTCAAAAATCCGCATCTGTCCGATATCCGAATCTGAATTTGCGGATATTTATCCGAAAATATGGAAACGGATACGAATATGGATACTCTTTAAAAATATCCGAGAAAACGGATACGGATACGGATAGTACTAGTATCCGACACGAATAATCCGTATCCGATGCGGAGTATCCATTTTATCGGATATCCGTTTTACCGAATATCCGTATCTGTCAAACATATGTTTAAAATATTACTAATAATATTAGGATTAGTATTACTAATAAATAAATATTAAAAAAAAACTTAGTCGTTTATTCCCCAAAACAAAATAAACACATACTCCACTCAAAACAAAAACACCCTAAAGTTATTATTTTATTGGGTATATTATAAAATTTCATGTATTATTATTTTATTATGTATATTATAAAATTTCATGTATTATTTATTTCTACTGTCATGGAATGCGACTGTTTTTTTTTTTTTGGATGGCTTTAAGCTTCTGTGATTGTAAAGTATGGATGACTTTAAGCCATATTATCATTATGGAATGATACTATTATTATGGAATCAATAATTGTTGATGATTTTGTTACATATTTATTTGGATTGGATTGGATTGGATATTTTACTTGTTATTTTTTGCGATGGCTAAATAATCTAAACGGATAGGGATATTATCCGAATCCGAGGTATCCGAGCGGATACGGATATGGATAGTTGTTTTAACTATCCGGGCGGATACGGATACGGATATGGATAGTACATTCAGATAACGGATACGGATATGGAAAACATGGTATCCGATCCGTATCCGTCCGTTTACCACCCCTACCTATAGAACATAAATTTGAGTAATGGTTGTTTGGCCTATAGTATGTTTGTGCATTAGGTGCAGCTTAATCGTCCTGTATCCGGAGTCTTCGATTAGGAGGTTGACTAGAGATCCGATTGGTCTTGGTAAACTTTTTTTAAAAAATTAATTCATAAAAGTTTCTATAAAATCTGGAAAATATACAATGCTCCTATAATACCACAATCAGTACTCCCGAACTAATGGGAACTACATATCCATGTAATTATATGACCCTCTACATATAGTCAAATAAGAGTTCCATGAGTTTATTATATGACATTACAAATGATATTCTGAGATCACTTTTATATTCTTAACAATCATGACTTACCTTTTGGTAGGCCTTATATCCAGTAATGTTTTCCTTCAAAGTGCTTCTCTGATAAATGATCAGTTAAACTCATGCGTAAATCAATTCGGTTTGTGATTACCTTATCTTGTGTGTTTATTTGCTTATGAACACACTATAGACCTCTAAGAATATTACCTTATCTTGTGTGTTTATTTTCTTTTGGACTTTTATTTCCATACAGTTTTCGTAAACTTATTTCAGATTATATATCTGCAATAAGTGTTTTACTACATGAACATAAGAAAAACTTACTTCAAATGCTCCATACATTTGTGATTTTCAATTTCATGTTGGTTATTTGGATATCTTATTATATTTTTAGCTAGGCAGACTTTTTTTTCTCCATAATTTATGTATAAACTCCCCTTATTCATATAGGTAAACCAGAAATCATCTTTACAATCAAGGGATGAGATCAAGAAGTCTCTTCAATCATACAAAAACAACATTTCCCACTGAATGAAGATAGAACCGTTAGCTAGGATAACTCAGCATATGGTGAAGATAGATGCAACGAGTAGAAGGAAGACGAAACGAGGAACCGCTGATTTTATTGAACTTACATGTGATTAAGGTGAACCATCATCTGTTGAAGGTAAAATATTTGATCCTCGGACTGCACCGTTTAAAAATATTTCTTATTTATCATCATTAACCAATGTCTCATGTGAGAGAACTTCCATATTTCTTATTTCTTATTGCTTCTGTCGTGCTTAGGATTGGATTGAGTTTATTTTATTTAAAGGCTCGTGCTCTTGTAGAAAAATCATATTTCTATCAATACTAGTTCATTTTTTTAACACTGTGCTGGGCAGCCCTTTTGGTTCCACAACTGGCCAGCCCTTTTGGTTCCACAATTGAGCAACCCTTTTATCTACATATGCAAAAGAAATAAATTGAAACCCAATCCAATCTGCCTCCCTCTCTGCCTCCCTCCCTCGCTGCCTCCCTCTCTTCATATATGCTGCATATATGCACATATATGCACATATATGCTGCATTGATGCACATATATGCATATATCTGCATATATGCACATATATGCATATATCTACTGCCCCTCCCTCCCTCCCTCTCTGCCTCCCTCCCTCGCTGCCTCCATCAGATCATATATGCATATATGCATATATCTGCATATATGGTGCATATATGCTGCATATATCTGCATCATATGCAACATATATGCAACATATATCTGCATATATGATTGCATATATGGGTGGGGAGTGGGGTAGGTTGAATTTGACAATTAGCTTTTCTCTTAGATCACGGAGAAGATTCAGAAACTTAAATTAAAAGTAAAACGTAATAAATATAAAACGCTGATGATAGAGACCTAACAAATCAAAAGTAAAACGTAATAAATATATCTACATATATACAAATGATAAAAACAAGCCGTTTGAGGGTGAAAACCCAAAATAACCCCCAAACGATCCCGCAGGAGGCACGAACACCTCGCACGGGACCAATGTAACTTGTAGGAACTGACCGCGTAGTCCCGGGTTTCCCGGTTTGAGAGTATGATGATAATTTGCAAAAATCAGACTTAGAGTTAAAAACAGGCCGTTAAAGGGTGAAAACCCAAATCGGCCCCCAATCGACCCCGTACGAGCCACGAACACCTCACACATGACCAATGTAACTTGTAGGAACTGACAGCGTAGTCTCGGGTCTCTCGGTTTGTGAATAGAACGATAATTAGCAAAAATCAACACTTAAAACTTAAAAACATGCCGTTAAAGGGTGAAAACCCAAATCGGCCCCCAAACGACCCCGTAGGAGGCACGAACACCTCGCACGAGACCAATGTAACTTGTAGGAACTGATCGCGTAGTCCCGGGTCTCCCGGTTTGTGAATATGACGATAATTTGCAAAAATCACAGACTAAAAAACAATCCGTCAAATGGTGAAAACCCAAACCAACCCCCAAACGACCCCGTAGGAGGCACGAACACCTCGCACGGGACCAATGTAACTTGTAGGAACTGACCGTGTAGTCCCGGGTCTCCCGGTTTGAGAGTATGATGATAATTTGCAAAAATCAGCACTTAAACTTAAAAACAAGCCGTTAAAGGGTGAAAATCCAAACCACCCCCAAACGACCCCGTAGGGCGCACGAACACCTCACACAGGACTAATGTAACTTGTAGGAACTGACCGCATAGTCCCGGGTCTCCCGGTTTGTGACTAGGACGATAATTTGCAAAAATCACCACTTAAACTTAAAAACATGCCGTTAAAGGGTGAAGACCCAAACCAGCCCCCAAACGACCCCGTAGGAGGCACGAACACCTCGCACGGGACCAATGTAACCTGTAGGAACTGACCGCGTAGTCCCGGATCTCCCAGTTTGAGAGTATAATGATAATTTGTAAAAATCATACTTGGAGTTAAAAATAGGCCGTTAAAGGGTGAAAACCTATATCGGCCCCCAATCGACCCCGTAGGAGGCACGGACACCTCGCACAGGACCAATGTAACTTGTAAGAACTGACAGCGTAGTCCCGGGTCTCCCGGTTTTAGAGTATGACGATAATTTGCAAAAATCACACTTAAGTTAAAAACATGCCGTTGAAGGGTGAAAACCCAAACCGGCCCCAAAACGACCCCGTAGGAGGCACGAACACCTCGCACAGGACCAATGTAACTTGTAGGAACTGACCGCGTAGTCCCGGGTCTCCCGGTTTGTGACTAGGACGATAATTTGCAAAAATGTGACTTAAGTTAAAAACATGCCGTTAAAGGGTGAAAACCTAAACCGGCCCCCAAACGACCCCGTAGGAGGCACGAACAGCTCGCACGGGACCAATGTAACTTGTAGGAACTGACAGCATAGTCCCGGGTCTCCCGGTTTGTCAATAGGACAATAAGTTGCAAAAATCAACACTTAAAGTTAAAAATATGCCGTTAAAGGGTGAGAACCCAAACCAACCCCGTAGGAGGCACGAACACCTCGCACGGGACCAATGTAACTTGTAGGAACTGACAGCATAGTCTCGGGTCTCCCGGTTTGTCAATAGGACGATATGTTTCAAAAATCAACACTTAAAGTTAAAAACATGCCGTTAAAGGGTGAGAACCCAAACCAACCCCAAACAACCCCGTAGGAGGCACGAACAGCTCGCACGGGACCAATGTAACTTGTAGGAACTGACCGCGTAGTCCCGGGTCTTCCGGTTTGAGAGTATGACGATAATTTGCAAAAATCACACTTAAGTTAAAAACATGCCGTTAAAGGGTGAAAACCCAAACCGGCCCCCAAACGACCCCGTAGGAGGCACGAACACCTCGCACAGGACCAATGTAACTTATAGGAACTGACAGCGTAGTCCCGGGTCTCCCGATTTGTGAATAGGACGATAATTTGTAAAAATCAACACTTAAACTTAAAAACATGCCGTTAAAGGGTGAAAACCCAAACCAACCCCCAAACAACCCCGTAGGAGGCACGAACACCTCGCACGAGACCAATGTAACTTGTAGGAACTGACCGCGTAGTCTCGGGTCTCCCGGTTTGAGAGTATGACGATAATTTGCAAAAATCACACTTAAGTTAAAAAACATGCCGTTAAAGGGTGAAAACCCAAACCGGCCCCCAAACGACCCCGTAGGAGGCACGAATAGCTCGCACGGGACCTATGTAACTTGTAGGAACTGATCGCGTAGTCCCGGGTCTCCCGGTTTGAGAATATGACGGTAATTTGTAAAAATCACACTTAGAGTTAAAAACATGACGTTAAAGGGTGAAAGCCCAAACCGGACGTCAATCGACCCCGTAGGCGATACGAACACCTCGCACGCGACCAATGTAACTTGTAGGAACTGACCGCGTAGTCCCGGATCTCCTGGTTTGTGAGTATGATGATAATTTCCACTCATATATGTAATTTTTTTGTTTTGAGTATTTTTTTGGGGAAATTATTATATTACTAATATCGTATCTTTTTTGTATTCTATTTTTTTTTGCAGGATAACAGTTTATCGTTGGCTTTTATTCACGTGGAACACACAAAGAACTTAATGGTTTACAACAAGGGGTTTATTAATGATTCCATTTTTTGTGTCATGACCGTACGGTCTTTTGTTGTTTTATTATTGACTTTTATGGCCATGAGGGCTTTTGTAAGTTAATTGTTATATTTTTTGGCCGTGCGGACTTTATATTAGGCAGGTTTTGTATTAACAGGTTTTGGAATGTCAAGAAAATAGAGGAAATTCTGCCCAATTTTTTTTAGGCCTGTGAGCTGTTAAAGATTTGTAATATTTTGAAGTTTGTATGTACATTAGTTTATTAATAATGCGCAATATTATTAATTTATGAATTTTGTGCTTTCATATATATTTTTTTTTTTTAAAAAAAATTGGCACAGTTCAAAACCGTGGCAAAAGTGTATCATATTTTGGCACGGTTTTGAACTGTGTCAAATTTTTTTAAACTGTCCTGAATCTGGCACGGTTAAAAACTGTGCCAAAAGTGTGCCATAAATATTAAATTCTGGCACGGTTTAAAAGTGTGCCAGAAGTGTCACTATTTTACTGAATCTGGCACAATTAAAAACTGTGCCAAAAGTGTGCCAGAAATATCAAATTCTGGCACGGTTTAAAAGTGTGCCAGAAGTGTTCCTGTTTGGCTGAATCTGGCACAGTTAAAAACTGTGCCAAAAGTGTGCCAGAAATATCAAATTTTGGCACGGTTTAAAAGTGTGCCAGAAGTGTTCCTGTTTGGCTGAATCTGGCACACTTTTGAGCCGTGCCAGAAAAAAATTCCCATTTTGGAACACCTGATTCTGGCACAGTTCAAAACCGTGCCAGATTTAATCTGGCACGGTTTTAAACCGTGCTAGAATCCTATTTTTGGTGTAGTGAATTGAAATATTTGTTGAGCACGTTTATTTATGCATTCTAAGTGGTATTAGAGCCTTAAACTCCTACAAGTGGTGTCAGAGCATACTTATCAGCTTTTACAAATTGGTATTAGAGCGGGTTACACCAAATTATCTTGTGATCTCGATTTTTTCAGAGTTTTCCTGCTGATACAATTTTTCTCAAATTGGTATCAGAGCGGGTTAACTTATTGTGTTAGATCCTTATTTATTGTTTTTGGGGTGTTTCTATCGATAGATTCCCAGATTTTTGACGACTTATATTATTTGGATTTGAAGTTTTCTAAAAGAATTGAAATTCTTGAAGAAGAAAATTATTGTTTTAAATTCGCTATGGATGTTTTGCAAACTGTTGAAAATTAAAGAGATTTCTTTCGTGAGAAACTTGTGGACATGGACCGTGATTTAAGAAAATTAGAATTGTCCAAGAAAAAGAGTGATGATAGAGTCCAGTTTTTAGAAAAATAATTTGAGGACTTTAAAAATTCTAGGGTTAATGTATGTGCCATTGAGGATAGTGTTTTGATTAATGAATTTAAGGTACGTGAGAAGACTCTTAGGGATAAGTTTGCTCACATTGAGGGAAATATAGTGTTTTGATTAATGATTTTAAGGCACGTGGGAAGAATCTTAGGATAATTTTGCTCACATTGAGGGGGAGCGAGATAACCTTCTAGGAATGATTGAACATATAAAGAAGGAATCCCTAAAATTAGAATATTCAAATTCTTTGCTTGAGTTTAAAATTTTGAAGTTAATAGATGATTTAAAAGACTCGAGTAGTGTTACTAGTAATGGTACAAGCTCATATGTTTCTAATGTGAAAGCCAAGACCATTGTTTGTTTTAGAGGGTCAATAAATTTCAAGGATGTTAGAAAAGGTCAACCCATAGGTAACATTCCTCCGGTTTACACATGCTTACATTGTGGTAGGTAAGGTCATCTTAGGAGTTTTCATTACGATCTTGGAAGAAGTCCTAGGAAGTTGAAGTCTAGTGTTCCCTTGGTTCCCGAAACCCGACCCGTTAGGTATACATCTATTTAGGTTAGGAAATAAATTTTAGAGGTGCTAAATGTTAGACTTGTTGATTCTCGCATGCTTTCACATGACTCCTCACATGTTATATCTTATGGATGATTGCTTGCATGATTTTGTTTGTTATACTCTAGTTGTGCTTCATGATATATGTTTGTCAGTGTTATGACATGTGTACTTTTTATATTATATTTTTCTTTTATTGAGTCATATTTGAAAAATACAAAAAAGATTTTATTTTGATATAAAAATTTGAAAAATAAAAAAAAGATTTTTGGTTTTTGTGTATTTTAGTTTTACATATTTGGTATGGCATATTGGTGTATTTTAATCCTACTCACTCCGTAATTTTCACGTGGCTAGGACATATGGTTATGACTTTAAAAAATTAGATTGATCTTAACCATAATTATGGAGTTGTTTCGAATTTGATTTGCTTTATGAATTCTACTTTGTATATGCCTCCACACACATGCACGAGCTTATTGGATTCTAACTTCACTAT
The DNA here is from genome assembly GCA_949130495.1 of Sambucus nigra. Lineage (NCBI taxonomy): Eukaryota > Viridiplantae > Streptophyta > Magnoliopsida > Dipsacales > Adoxaceae > Sambucus > Sambucus nigra. Next base: position 221,691,477 of record OX422214.1, read on the forward strand.
GTATATTTGAGTTTGGTGTGATGTTCACCCATAAACTTCGGCATCTACGTATTTAAGTGATTATTATGGATTTGTGCATGTAAGAACCGTTGCCCGTGAAAGTTCATTTATTTAGTTTTGAAAAAATATGAGTGAACACGGAAGAGGGTAGTGAAAGACAGGTTGACTTTGTACGAAAGCCACTGTTTGAAAAGAGCCTTGGAAATAATTAAGGCAATAAAACCACATAAAATTTGCCAAAAATGGGCCAAAAAAGTTTAGTCTGATCTTGCAAAAGAAATCACTTTAAAAGAATTAAAGAAAAGAAAAGAAAAGAAAAAGTGATTATGTTTATCTTTTGAGGGAGTTTAGTTGAAGATCAACGGATTTGCACAATGAATCCTAGTACGCTTATTTTGTCATGACGCGATTGATTTGTTGAATCATCAATAATATAGGCTTGTGTGCATTGTTCTTGTTTTATTAATTAAGTTAAACTTTATTTGTCAATTGAGGCTAACGCTAAGTTTGATAAATTTTTGCGATCATTTAAAACTTCTTGAATATATTCGAGTGTTTAGGCTATAATTCAATCGTATCGACTTCAGACCCATTCATTCCACCCCACACGTTTAGACACATCGATATTATGCTAGTGTGTAAAGCTTATGTGTTTTCTGTCATGTTTTTGTGGCCGTTTATACCTATATATGTGTGCCGGATTCGCTTTGATATATTTTTCCATATATTATAAATGGTATTGTATGTTGTAGTTGTGAAATTTATTTTTTCAAAAAAATTGGAAGTTTAATAAATAGTTAGCTTTGATGGCCTTTAAGATTATCATTACACATGCATGATTTATATCTTTTTGTGATGATATATTATCTTCTACGTGATGCTTCGTATTTCATGCTCATATTTCTACTTCTTTGTCTCTTTCGGATAAAAACAAAGGGGGAGAGAAAATTAAAAGAATTTTGATGAGTTTGATTTTTTGGAGGAGAACGATAAGTTTGATTTATGGTGGATAATTTATTTATGAGTTTTCTCTTATTTCAAACTTGATGCGTCACAAGGTATATGTTTTTATCTTATGTGTGCAGGTACTTAAAGCGGAATTCAAGACACGCCGAATGAAGACAATAAGAAGACAAAGAGACTTGTGCCATTTAGTTATAGGGTTAGGAGGGGTGTTAGTATTTTCGTCATAGGAGAATTTTATTTTAATTTGGTGTTTGATTATGTTGGTTTATTTTGTACCGCAATAGCCAAATGGGGAGATTTGTAAGAATAATTTTTCTAGGATCGTTAATAGTATAGGCCTTAATATATTTTAGGCTAGTTTGGTGTATCCCGTTACAAATCATCACACACCGTCAAGACGAACCGAACTCAAGCATCGTCAAGTTTGAAGACTTCCTGACATCATGTATAGGTACAAAGTAATTTAGAGTTTAAATAAATTTACAAAATTTATTTTTGCAATGTTTATTTTTTTTATAAAAAACGAACATGATTTTTCCTTTAAAAATCAAGGCAGTTTTTACTTTGTTTAAAAATAAATTTTTCGTGTATGTCGTTAAAATGATATGGTAGTCTCGTTCAAACGAGATTGGTATCTCATTAGAAGGGTTCGTTAGAAGGTTTCTTCAATCGAACTTCTCACGAGGGCTTACTATTTTGATTTTGTTGATGTCGTTAGAAGCGAGACACATCTCATTGAAGCGAGATGTTAAGCTCGTTAGAATGACTGTGCAATATCGTTCGAACGATGCCATTGCCTCAAATTTGTGAACGTGCTATAAATACATGTTTTGTGTTCAGTCTTTCTTAGACTTTTTCCAGATACATTTCTGCATAACTGTTGCGAAAGTTCTTCATTTTGTGTTTTTAAACACTTTTGATTCACAACATACATCCTAAAAATAGTTTTTATGAATCGGTTTAAACTCGATACAGTTTTGTATCCTTATATACACCTTGTGGAGAGGTACTCCATGGATGACTTATGATACCTGAGGGGATTCGGTGCTGAAGATTGTAACAACCCGTCCTTTTGGAGACGATTAAATTCCATAATTAAATATAAATTGGCAATTTGGGGAATTTCCCTAAATAGTAATTTTTGGGATTTTCGAGGATTAAATGGTTTTCGATGGAAGTTGTAATTACTTTTGGGACTAATTAGGTCGAAGAAATTTAATTATATGTCGTCGTGGAGAAAAGTGACAAAAAGGTAAAATTTTAATTAGAAAACCCGCATAAAGTTATTTTGGGTTGAAATAGTGATTTGCGGTCAAGTACCTCGGATGAAAATTTCGACTGCGCCATGAGTCTCGGAATGTCCGAGATAGTCGGAAAAGAGTGTTCGATTTTCAAAAATGAGTTTCGGCTAATTTTAGAGGTAAAAGTAACTCGTAATTGGGTAAACGAGTCGTTTTTGGGTTTTAAGGGTTAAAACCCTTTTCTTCCTATATAAAGAGGGAGAGAGGGGAAGAAAAGAGAAGGAAAGAAAGAAAAGAGAGAGAAGAGAGAGAGGAGGAGAGAAAAGAGGAGAGAAATGGAGATCTCGGGCCAACTCCGCCGGATTCGACTCGAGGACATCGGATTTTATCCACGAGGCAAGTGTTTACTTGCTTTATTTATCTTTTTGCATAAATATCTCATACCGTAGTTTGGTATAAACAAACCCTAAAGGTTTTGGGGTGGGTTATCGTGGATAAAACGGGTTTTTGGGAGTTAAAACAATTAAATCCCAATAATATTTTAATTTGTGGAACTTAGGTTTTAACCTAAATTAATTGGTGGTTTTGGGTTCTAGGATGTTTAGAACCCTTACTATATGTGTATTTGTAGTTGGTTGAGGTTGTAGGACGTTGGGTGAGGCGACAAAAGCTTGGGAGAAGCTTTAATGACCGAAATCGTCTCGGAGAAGACGATAAATAGTAACCCTTCACTTTAGGGGGCCATTTTGGCCAGGAAAATAATTGATTTAGCTTTCGGCCAAAACATAAAAGTTGTAGATCTTTTCGATACGGTCGCGTGGGCACCAACCGCGTATTTGTCTGATTTTTCTACGATTTGATATGATTTTTACAAGATGGAAGCTCCGGGTTGAAATCATCAACTCGGAAATCAAATCGGGAATTGAAAAAATTACGGCTAGAATTAATTGCGTAGATGTTCGGGATCATTTTTGGGGTAGTTTAGAAACCTCGATAATGAATTTGGGTTGTTGGAAAATGGATTTGAGGAATTTAGCTTGGGAGACCTGGTGTGACCGGTCGACTGCGCCCCTAAGGCCGGTCGATCGCGTCAAGGAAATAGGGCCTACTGCTTTGTTTCGTAGGCTTATTTGCAACCCGCGGTCGACCGGGGGTCCAGGACCGGTCGACCGGTGCCCTGTTTTCAGCCCAAGATTTTGGAGACTATGATTATTTCTCCTTTTTGAGTCTAAAGTTTAAGGGCCTTTTAAATTAGAGTATTATAGAGGGTTATGTCCTAAAGAACTTGAGGAATTGGGAATATATATACATATATATGTATATTCACTTAGAGTGAATTGGTATATTTGGAGATATCCATTAAATCCTTAGAAGGGGATTAAGGTATGTATTATTTGTTAAAGTGAGGAATATTTTGGGTTTAGTATCATGCTAAAATGAATGCATGATTAGGATTCTTGAGAGAATCTTTCGGATTAAGGGTCATCGATAGATGGTTTGGCAAATATGGCCATTTTTATATATTCAGGTAGGAATATATGGTATATATATACTATGTAATTAAAGTATATATATGAATTAAGATAAATGACTTTTGAAAATGTAAATATAAATGTTTTCAAAAAGGAAAGATAAATGATTTTCTTAATTAATAAAAGTGAGGATACACACCTCTCTAAATCGCTATCATAAGGGAAGTTTCTGTACGTATGGTGAAGCCCCCTGGCTAATGAATGCAGGGTGGATATAGTCCTTTAGGCCATATGAGCGTTTGTTGTGTTTTTTCTGCGATGGTTAGGAGATTCCGGGTGTGGTCTTGACTATCCCGCAGGCATATGGCCGCTTCCCGACGTCTTGCGATGTAGGATCCCAGGTTGTCTTATAATAGGCCCTGGAAGATGATAGCCATTTAGGGGCGCGCACAGTGGGGAAACCCGGACGGGCGGTCTTAGAACGCGTTATATTAAAGCAATTCATGATAATGGATTGGCTTTAATTACATTTCCTGGATATCGGAAGGTAAATGGGTTATATGGATTGGCTTCGGTAACACTTCCCGGATGGAAGAAGGGATGTGGAAGCATATGATATGATCAAAGCATTTTTATGATAATGAAAATGGCTTTGAATACATTTCCTGAATATAAAAAGGGAAATGGGATATTTTGAAACGGAAAAGCATTTTTATGATAATAAAATTGGCTTTTAAAAAGGTATATGATTTGTTAAAGCAATTCATGATAATGAATTGGCTTTTAAATACATTTCCTGGATATGAGAAGGGAAATGGAAAGTTTTGAGATAAAAATGATAAGTATTGATAAATACTTTGTAAATGAATTCTCATTCCGGGAGATAGATCCGGATGTATATGGTAATATGTATATATATGGATAAATCGAGTACCGAGGGTCTAATGGATCTCGACGATCGACCGTGTCGCATAGTAGTGTATCGGGGGGGTTCCTTATTTGGATTTCGCTTTGCGAGACACCCCACGCACGAATATGGCATTGTGTTGAGACTGGGGAGAAGTTTAATCCTTAGTGCTCTAATATTATAAATGTTTATGGTATATATATATTTATATATATCTTTCTGTACTGAGGGACTGGCGGATCTCGACGATCGACCGTGTCGCGTAGTAGTGTATCGGGGGGGTTCCTTGTTTGGATTTCGCTTTGCGAGACACCCCACGCACGAACATGGCATAGCGTTGAGACTGGGGTGAAGTTTAGCCCTTAGTACATTGCTTGGACTATCTAGGATTGATAGTGGGTTAGTGATAGACTAGTTTAGCAGGATAGCTTGACTAGGATGTTTAGAGGGATGCGCTAGGAGTGCACTGTTAGTGGAGAGGTGAGGGGTATCTCATGGGAGTGCGATACCAAACTTAAATATGAGGTAAAACCTTTTTCAAAATAATAAGGCATTTATGCACTTGCTAAATATTTTCAAAACTCGGGCTCTGACCCGTTTATCTACTTTTCCTTTCTTTCTATATTATATATATATATAGGTGTCCAGACACAGGGACGCCTGGATGGCACTTCTTTCGAGTCAGACGTCAGCTGCAGTAGCTGTGGATGCATGCAGGATTTTCAGTAGACGCTTCCATTCTTGTAATCTAGATAGGAGGTATTGTATAAACATTCGGGCCAATGGTCCAACAACATTTATTTATTCTTTTAGTACAGCGTTCGATATGGTTGTATATTTCGACCGAGTGTTCGGTTATTTTATTTCATTTCAGTTTTATTTAAGCATTAACTTGTGGATGCTTTATTTATTGTTGTTAAAAAGAGTAGTAAAGTTAAAATTTTGACACCGGCCTAATAGGTTATTAGTAATTAAATGGATTTTTTGACAGTGATGCTAAGAATGATCCATATGAGACTCCTGTTTTAATTTAATATTGGAGTGATCGCCTGGTATCTTATTAGGCGGGGTGTCACAAAGATAAAGGCCGAGGATGATGAAGGACTGCGATCTTGTAATTCTTACGAGGATTAACTCCCTAATTTCCAGATCAATCATGATTATCCCGATCATAAACTTTTCTCTCTGACTTGGCTTTGTCAAAGGTAATCTCCTCCAAGTTTGAATGACTCTATTAGTGAGGCAGGTCCTAGTCTCTTCCATCCCTGGTTGGCCATGTCATAATTGCTATTTGGATGGAGTGGCCCCATACCGAGTTGCCTCAGGAACATTTTTCTTCTTCTTCTTCCTTTCCTACTTGAGCGTAATGGCAACGATGACGCACTTTTGAGCAGTTTTGTTATCCCTTATGATCTTCATTATTCCCCTTCCAGTGATGCACTTGAGTTTTTGGTCGTAGGTAGAAAGAATTGCTCTCATAGCATGAAACCATCCTCTGCCTAGAATGGCATGATATGGTGTATTTATGTCCACCACTAAGAACTCAATAAGTTTCTAAATGTTCCCTGCTCTTGCTAGCAGGACCACCTTTCCTAGCGGCGTCATCATTTTTCCTGTAAAACTGACCAAAGGAATAATTACCTCTTTGAGGTTAGACATATTTATCTTGAGTTTGTGAAAGAGATCTAGGTACATCACCTCTGAGGATCTCCCTTGATTTACTAGCAATTTTTCACATCCCAGTTAGAAATTTTGAGAGTGATCACGAGTGCATCATGGTGTGGGGTTCGTACCCCAACCAAGTCATCCTCTGTGAAGACGATGTGCTTATTATAGTCGATGTAATCCGATCATCGACCTTTGCCACCCTATCTCTTAGCGAGATCGATTTAAAAATGCTTCCATTATGAATGTAACTTTCTTGAGCTCCATCTGAACAATATTTCCTTGGATCTGCTTGAGGTCGAATGCTCTATGTATAACGGTGAATTCATGCCCTATGTCCATTTTCAGGACGTTGTCTAGCTTCTAGTTGCCATTGGTTGTGACTGATCCATTTTATTCTTAATAATTTTGCTTAAGTGCCTCACTTGGTCCAACTCCTCTAAATAGGCCTTTGATGACTTATAGTTCTCAGTCTTGTGGCCTCCTTCCTTGGGGAACGCATATCGTAGCGTGTTATTTCTCTTCGACGGAGATCGTTCCATCTTCTTCGGCCACTTGACAAATTACTGATCTTTGATTTTTTCCATGATCTTATAAATTATCTCCTTGAAAATTGTATTAACTGCCTTGGAGGAACTTGCCTTGCCCTAATTCTTAGTTACGTTCTATTTTTGTTCTCCTTCTTGGGATTACCTTCGTTGTCACCCCTTATTTGCGTTTGCGTGACCAGTATTAGATTGACTAGCATGGACCACGTCCTCCACCTTGGTATATTTTTCAATACGTGACATGAGATCGTCAATGGTTTTAGCTTCCTTCTTAGTGAGGGATTGATACAACATCGACATAGGGGAAGACCTATCTTGAAGGATGATAAGAAAACTTGATCTAAGCAATTCTCTACCTCATTGAAGACTTCCCAATAACGTTTGGCGTACTCAGATAGGAATTTTATGGCTTCCTTTTCATCATAAGCAATGAATCCATTCTTTTGGGATGAGAACTGCTGGTGATAAATGAGGAGTGAATGATTAGATGAGCATCTTGAAACTCTTGATTGACCTGTGAGAGATCTTTTTGAACCATTTCTGGGTGACATCGCCCAAACTAGAAGGAAAGATGTGACACATGAGCTCGTCGTTATGACCCCATAAAGTCATGGCCTGCTTGCCCAACATGATCAATAGGATTGGTCCTAACATCATAGACATGGAACTTAGGGGTTACAAATTTCTTAGAGGGATTCTACTCTTTGATAGCTCCTGAGAAGGGAGACTTCATCTTGGTGATAAGGGCTCTCCTAGCTAGCTCTTTGGTTAACATGGCTTCCCTATGAGCGGGGTGTTAGTTAATCTCCCTACGATTCAGAGTCCTCGTGTCATCTCTTTGGCGCTCTTCGTCCCTATGGCGCCTACCTTGATATCTTACATGCGCTAAGCGTTCTTTGTCGCGCTTAGTGCTCACCTCTTGTAACTTCTGTTGGAGGCGATAATTTTTTTTAACTTGAAGGCGATCTACCTCCTCATACTGCTGAAGTATAGCCTCATAGGCGTCGACTATGCGTGAGATCTGGGTGGATTTTGACTGGCCGTGGCTTTCCCCGAAAGGCTGTCACTCTGGTTAAAATGTTGGATTCTCTTGACATATTTCATATTTCACTCTCAATGGATCTAAATCAGCCCGCATGTCTCCAGGTTGAGGTGCACTGTTAGGAGCATTGTTTGGTTGAGAAATTATGGTTGTTCTTTGATGGAATTACTTTCATGGAGAAGAAAATCGTTCCCACGGATGGAACCGATTGTGAGCGTAGTTAATTCACAATTAAGATAGATCTAGAAAGCAATATAAAGAACGTAATGAAGATGCCAATCACAACACAAGATGTATGTGGTTCGACAAATTGCTTACGTCCACAGAGGGGTTACTATTTTCTTATTAAGTGCTCTTAAGTTTTAAAAATGTCTCCTTGACTATGGGGTGAGGGTTACATTTATAGTATTTTACTTGTTGTGTTTTACAAGGAGCTCTACAACTTATCATTGGCTCGTGTGATCCTCTTGATTATGTCCTCTGAGATTATTGGTAACCTGTTGAGCATTATCAACGTGAACGTGGATAAATATTTCGTATTTATCCATGCGACAAATATGTTCCCCAATCTAATCTAATAATTGGGTCGTTCGTCTTTCTCATCTTGTTGGGCCTGGTCGGTCATGCCTAATTAATTAATTCAACTCCCCATAGGAGGATACCATAGGTACTCTCTGTCTATGAAGGTTGAGAAAATTATCTTTAAATCATATACTACGGGAGGAGCTATATCCTTATACTTGGGATCTATGATACCATCTTTATTTCTTGCTTCCTTTTGTCTCTTCACTTCTTTCTCTAATTTGAATCTTCTAAGATAGGCACTGATGGTAGGTTATGGGTACTCGAATCTGGGATCCATCATCTCCCATTACTTAAGTGAGGGAGTGAGGATTTGGCCTTGAGTTTAGGTTACAACATTTGGCAACATGACCCTATAATTAATGAGGTTAATATGACCCTGGAGTGAGGCTTGTCATTGTGAGAGATGGTGGATACATTCTATGAGCTGATCAATGCCATAAAGTGGATGAATGGATGATGGGTTATTTAGATCTAGTGTTATTGGATTGTGAGTTTACTTGTTATGAAAGAGGAGAGCTGAGGTACTTAAGTCCATTGGAAGTCCGATGAAAGTAATAATTTGCAAGTATGTGATTAAGGTCGAGGAAAAGGATGTAGTCAACATTAGTTATGAGTCCACAATATAGTAGATGGTGGAAGTATGGATAAACCGAGGTAAGGTTTTCATTGACATGCCCTCTTACTAAACCCAAACAAATGAGCTTTTATATGACATAACCTTTGGTAAATATTCTTCTGAGTTCCAATGGGTGGACCCAAAGAATATTCTTTGAGGTTCAACACCTATTCCTCTAAAATTTATGGCATTTTTCTTAAAAATCAATCACCCCGTTCAACCAAAAGAAATGTAAAAGGGAAATACGTAAGAGAGTTGATGAAAAAGAGTTCATCCGGGCAAGAATTATGGGCCTATTGAATCACTCATTTCTGTCAGTTACAATGCTTAGACTTGGTTTTAAATATCATATGGCCATCATAGATCATATTAGCAAGACAAAAATACTAAAATGAAGTGAGAGAATGTGGTGGGCAATGCTTAATTTCCATATTGAGGGTGTTTTGTCCCAAATACTGATATTACACGTGTCAAACAATTACTATCGCCCTAAGAGTGTGGAAATAACATCCAAAATCATAATGTATATCTTAAACCATAAGAAATAAAAACTTAATATCCATATATCTCAAATAATCATAAACAATTTTTTTTTAATAATTTTGCAACATGTAAGCAAGAACATATAAAAATTATCAGTGATTCAAATATGCGTTATGAAATGAGATAAGCATGAAATAAAAACTCTCATATAAGAATAAAAAGTACATTGCCTACCACAAGACATATGAAATATGAAATGCTAGTAAGTAAAAGGATATGAAAAATGATAAAAAAAATGATTTTCAACATACAAAAACAAAAAAATGCACAGAAAGACAAACCCGAAATAATTACAAGAGACCAAAAATTATAAGATAAGCATTATAAAAATATCATAAAAACTAACGGAGACGATTTAACTAGTATAGGTGGACGGAACCAAAGTTAGATCCTTTGTGGTCTCTGAGGAAATTATATTTTTAAATTTCTCTCCAATCCCATTTCATGATCAATTGGGGGATCTAAGGGATAGGTTCGATAGGAGGTACATTAGTTTTAGCTTTTCCTCCATTCTTATAACCATTTTACCAACGGGATCATTGATTTTTCTTCCCTTTTCGATCAACAAAGTTATTTATCTCTTGCCATTTAAAGGCATATTAGGGGTCCTAGGTAAATTAAAAAAAACCCATAAATTGGATAATCCTTTTGTAATGCATCAAAGATTAAGCTTTGGGTAACTTCACTATTAGTTCTTTATTAGGAACAACTCGGGGTCTGTGTTAAATTTTCTTTAACTTACAGTTGGACTCATTCATACGGTCTTTCTTTTTATAGAAAGAGAAAACGTAGATATGTTTATTATTACCACCTCACATATTTTTTCTTCTCATTTTAAATTATTGTAGAAGTATTAGAAATAATTGGAGTATAAACATTTGTGAATGGAAATTTAATATAAATAATGGGCAACAAGTCATCCCAAACTTATTAAGACCAACTCAAATAAATTTTTGGTTCCTTGGTTCTTCACTATCAACACCTTATCTTTAATTTATCCTTTAGATCCACTTTCAAAGTAGTGATTAAGATCAAATCATTAATGATAGCTTTATCAGGAGTGTCTTTAAACACTTTGTGCCCACTGATAATAGATTCATCGTGTTTTAGAAACAAAACAAAGCTTGAAATCTAAAGTACTAGATCTAGGGTGTAATCATAATACCTTTGCGGATCTTGTACGTGATCCAATATATAAAACAAGACACAGTGAATAACATGTATATTACTCATACTTCTTTTGGTATATGATTCTATAAAGCAATCACGACAATTGGACACCGATATTGAGATGTATCTTAATGAATATTAATATAATTTGATAAATTTTAACCAATTTTAAAGTTCTCCATAATTTTAGCAATTCTAGTTAAAAAAATACCACTAGGTGAGATGATAATAAGACAAATTGATATACAAATAAACCAATCAAAGAGGAAATCTAAGTTAATTATGATAAAAATTAACTAGATGCAATTCTTAGGTTCAATTTTAATGGATCATCATAGATCGAATCGAATCTAGATATAGGTGTTGTGTGTGTTACCAATGTGTTAATTAAAGTAAAAAAAATCACAAGACAAATTTATGAGGAAAACCACTAACTAGGTGTAAAAAAGCTCGATGCATCCTAATCTATCATTCAACTTAAAAAGATTTTATAAAATTCAGTAAAATACCTCTCTTTTGTTCCCTATCAAGAAGTTATATGATGAAAATTGAACTCTCCCTCAATAGTAATGAGTTATCCACCCGAAGTTCCATCGAATCAACTAGGAAGTGACATTTTTCTTGTAGACACCCCATTCCACTCCTCTAAAACTATGAAGCAACATGGCATAAGTTGTCACCCTTCGGATCTCAAATAAAATCCCAAAGCCTTGGTAGCCCAAGGAATAACCCCAAAAATATCCTAAATTAAATGCCAAAGCCTTAGCCCTGAAACTGGCCCGAAAATAAGACTCGTATTCAAGACATGCGCCTATGACTGATCAGTCCATTAGGAAGTGTGCTAGGATCAATCGGTCCCGTTAGAGGACTAACCAATCCTAAGCCTTAGAGGAATAACCCGACCCATTTTTTTTGTTTTATATAAAATAGACTCGAGAATTTTACCAAACTAAAATCTCTCGTGCGTAGAATGGCTTAGGCTAATTGGGGCGTACATCAAAATTGGATATGGTTTCTAATAACTTCAAGGGGTAAAATTAGAAACTCGACCATAAAGATAAATGAATATCGAGAGACAAGAACTCTCGTGTCCCTTTAGGAATAACAAAGCTCGCGGAACACATACACGAGATGTAACACGTGTTAAGCGCATCCCATTCTCCCTCGAGTCCAGTCAGGAGCCCATAACACCACATTGGCGACTCTGCTGTGGATTACGTAAGTGAATTGAATTATCCTTATGTTTCATTTCTATATACATAGTATCACATACGTACATGACTACTTTTTGTACATATTAAAACTATTTAAAGGACTTAGTTTTAGAGCACCCCGAAATATAAATTCATGCCTAGACCTTATGTATAACATTGTCCATTCATCCAAATGCATAGGGGCACGGGAAGGATCTCACGATAAAAAAAACATCAAAGCATTTAAAAATAAAGATTACCCATTTTCATCACGCACTGTATAGTCTTGCTTTTCATCTTATTTAAACCATATACTCCTGAGACCAAAAGTGGTCAATCGAAAGGCTGGTCAACAATGACTATCCTCACTCTTTTCGCCCACCTATCTGGTATATCGGGAGGCTCCTTTCTTGATGCTAAATTATCGGTGAAAGGTAACATTTGGAGTTCATTCATTACTGGGGTATATCGAATATGCATCCATAATTATTCAGTATTAGGGTGATTTTACACGTACTTTAAAGTTTTCTCAGTCTAAGCGTCCTGGTATATCATTATCCATGATAATGAAAAGTGATCAAACGATAACTATATAGCATCTCCTTTTTGCATATAGAGAAAAACTCTGGGTACACATCTTCTTTGCACTAATTCACAGGTACTTGTGGACCAATCAGACGGTCAGAGGATTGTCTAAACCCCTTTGATACCAAGTTGATTGTCTTCCACTTATTAATAAAGGACATAGCTATATGAATCCCCAAGTCATCATTAAAGCATAATTCGCTTATGTTGGATTCCAATACCCCTATTTTCATTTTGGGGAAAATGTATGGGGCCTCAACTTGCCATTTTCCTTCAAGGGCTCACCCTAGTTTTCTCTAATTCAATGGGTCTCTGCTGAAGTTCTACCCTTATAAGACACTTCCAAATAAAAAATACAAAAAATAAAATGTCATCCACATACGGATAAAACTAGATAAAATAATTGAATCGAAGAAATTATACGTATGTGAGTCCTTCTCCCCCATGTATTCTTCTTATGTTAGTCCTTATGTTTAAATATCCTAAGAAAAGATTCCCCATATTTTTCTATAGTTATCCTTACTTGCAAAATTTCGCGCAAAACACTTACCGTGGAATCTCGCGTTCCTAGTCTTCATTAATGAGATTCCTACCCATAACTGCCAAGTTTGTTATGTGGTATTTTCCATGTCTATCGAAGAAGATCATAAGATACTAAGTGTTTTTATCCAACCTTAAATGCACAACTAAAAGACCTCAGAATCAATAACTTCAAGCTTTAGACCAACTTAACGAGCCTTCACATAACGAGAATTGATATTTAAAGGTCCAATGGCCCCTATTCTTTGGTATAACCATTATCTCACACACACACACACACACACACACACACACACACACACACACACACACACACACATATATATATATATATATATATAATACGAGAACACACTATATGGTTGATTTACTTGAGTCCGTGCCATATAGGAGTTTCTACTAGTTTGGCTATTGAGACAAAATAGGATTAGATTTTTAGAGTTGCTCTCTCTTAAAGTATTCAAGCTTCAAAGAAGAAGAACCAATACAAGAACCTCATATGAGCTTCAAAGGGAAGTATTACTCTCAAGAACCCACACATTTAGGACACAATCACTGATATTAGTGTTATTATGTGTGCACAAGGGTTATATTATTTTTTTAGGAATTTTTCTAGCATTTTTAAATCACTTTAAAACATTATTAAATCATTTAAAATGATTTTTCAAAATTAATTAAACTTGTGATTTTAAATGTTTGGGGTTTAAAACATAAATACTATTTTTCCAAAAATTGGTTCAGGGTAGAATCCAAAATTGTTGAAGAATTCTGGGGATACAATTCATATTATATAAACATACAAAACACGAGTTTTAATTATGATAATAGCCTTACACGTGTTGTCTTGACAACGGTTCGATTTGTGTTTCTTTCAAGACTCAGAGATGAGACTTCATTACAGCCTTTAGGTATTTCTCATCGACGTCCTGCATATGTTCTTTACAATCCCCGTGCTTTCCAAACCAACCAATCAGCAATAGTTTAATTACCGCTTGGTTGTAGCCATTAGGTGAGAAGTCCAACAGTCAAATGAATCCCAACCCTTGATTTGGTTCAGGCTTCTCGATCCTTCTTCGACCACTATATAAAGAAGCGTAGGGTTTTCAGTTAGAAAGTTTTATAATTCACCTCATTCGAGAGAAGAAAATCCAGAGAGAGAAGAGCGAAAACCTAAATCGTCCAAGATAAAACCCTAAGTTTTTTTCTCCGAAATACCATACACCAAACCTTCATTATCCATATATCAGTAAACCCAAAACCTTGAGTGTTAGATCTAGGTTTTTTGTGAGGGTTAAGGTGTTGGGGTTTTAGTTGTTTGAAGACCTCTTCAAACCATTTATCTCCCTTAGAACCTTTCTCTAAGAAAAACTCAAGTTTCTCAGAAGAAATCTTTAGGTTTTCCAACGAGAACATTACATGACTATTTTTAGGTTCTTAGTTCTCTTGGATCCTTTTATTTGTCGTTATTTGTTTAAAAGATCCTTCTTTATTTTCAATTTATTTGAAAACGAGACATCTAATTTTTGTATAAATTTTAGATCTAAACGTTTTACGTTTCAAATCATACATTTCACGTTTTGTGAAATAATGCTGTAAAGAAAATAAAGATTTGAAACATGAAATCTCACTTTTTATACATATTTGATTTGGATCTGAGAAAACTAAAGTGTGATTTTCAAAATAAGTTGAGTCAAGAATTTACATGTCATATAGACCTTTATGATTTGTAGGATTTTATCTGTATTACTATTTCTTAGAGTTGTGAGTTGCATTTTTGCATTTAGTTTACATCATATACACCTACACTCTCACATGAACACTTAATTTTAGTGGTTCTTTTGAGAGATCTGGTGTTGATAGAGCTATTAAAATCGGTGGACAAGGATAAAGCAAGGAAGCTGCTGGAGGGAGATCAAAATCAAGTCAGAAGCCTTTGAGTGTGGAGTAACTCGTGTAGGTATATTTTCTTGACTTGGATTTAGGATCTTGATATTGCATGCTTAGTGCTGTAACTTGTATTGTGATTATTTTCAGTGGAATTTTTTGTTTATGGCGTTGAGGTCACCGTGGATATTTCCCCTAATTTAGGATTTTACCACGTAATAATTTGGTCTTAATTTGCTTGAATATTTCTTAACTGTTTATGTGTGGTTTCATACTAAAGACATAGTATAGGTGTTTACTTTAAAACCTAAGGTAACAAACTACCATATTTAACATCCATACTTAACCTGTTTGCACACATCTTGTATGAATTCTTTTGAAAAGAGTTTCAATCAAAGATTTTACTCGGGGTTTGCTTATTCTTTAACATTTTGTTAATAACATAGTAAACAAATAGTTTTATACTATTACTTTCAAGTGGTATCAGAGCGGGGTTTTAAAAAAAAATTGTACCTGAAACTCCAGAAATTGTTTTAAAATTATTTTTTGATATGGATGAAGGATTTGAGAAGTAAGGTAACCTCTCACATCCACCTCTCTTTGATGGAAACAACTTCTCCAACTGGAAAGTACGGATGGTTGCCTTCATTAAAGGAATACTTGGTGATAACGTTTGGGAAATGATTGAAAATGGTTATACACATCATGCTAAGCCTTTGTCTGAAACCAATCCTATAGGAGTTAAGAAAAGTCTTAGCGAATTCACGAAAGATGAGAAAAAATTATCTCTAGATAATAATATGGGAGATAATTCTATCTTTATGTCCATTAATGAGCATGAGTTTAAAAGAATATCTATCTCCTCTACTTCTAAAGAGGCCTGGGACACTCTAGTCATTGCTCATGAGGGTGATGAACGTGTTAAGGCTGAAAAGACCTAAATGCTAGTCCAGGAGTACAATACATTGATAATGGATGATAATGAATCTTTTGATGATTTCTACATAAGGTTAACGGACATCTTCACAAAACTGCATGCCAATGGCATAACCTATAGTAGAAAAAATTTGTTCAAAAAATCCTTAGGTTATTACCTGCTAAATTTGACAGTAAATGATATGCTATAGAAGAAATGAACGACCCAAACCTGACTCTTGAATTTCTAAGTAACAAATTAAGAACCGTAGAGGTGGAGTTAGAGTTTAAGAAGTAATTGACTGCCAAAATAGGAGACCCAATGGTTCTAATGTTGTGTTTTCATCACAAATGTATGCACCTAAAATAAGTCCCTTAGACTTTGGCCTTGACTTTAATGATGACTCTGATTTTGATCACCTTGACAATCAAATAGCTTTTCTGAGCAAGCATTTCAAAAATATTATCAAATTCAGAAATGCAGTAGCCTCTAAACAAGGTAGACAAAATTATCAAGGTAATAAAAATAGCACACCTCATGAAAGACACAATGACAAATAGTCATATGACAAAAATAAACCTATGATTGACTTAAAATATGTGAAGTTTCATAGATGTGGTAGAATGGGACATTATGATAATATATGCAAAACTAATTTGAATAACAACAATAATATGGCTAACATTTGTAAGATATGGGACAACTAAAGTGATCTTGATTCAGATGAAACTGAATCAACCCAGAATGATGAGTGTGGTATTTCATTCTTTGCTAAAATTGTATACAATGATGATATTGAATGCTTGCCTACTCATGATTCCAGTATTCCTAATGAAATTGGTGTTGTATCTGCTAGTGACAACATTGTGTCTGTGGATAATGAAAATAAATCTGCTAATGATATCATACGGGTGTGTTAAAATGAAAACATTATCGACAAACCAAGTGTGTGTGTGAGTTCCACAAAAGAAATGAACGCTAGAGGAGACGCTAAACACGATGCACTTAGTGAGTTCGACAATGATCTTCCAGATCTTCAAGAGATATACACGAAAAAATTTAAGAAAAATACTCGTCTTGAAAAAATGGTAAAGGTATTAAACGAACGTATTGACTTGCTTAACCAGACTATTAGGAAGAATGCCGAAGAATTGATAGCACAATGTGTTGCCTATGAGACTGAATCAAAAGACTTTTCTTTAAAAATCAAAGACTTATCTGAGAAAAACTATATTAAGAAGCAAAGATATAAATCTACTATAGCTGATCTTGAAGAATCAAAACAAAAAACTTCAAATGTTTTTAAAAAATGTTTACATTTTGAAACTCAAATGAAAACCTAAGAAGAAATTACTGTAGGAAGGAAATTTGATTCTGAAGAAAAATCTGGCCTAATTTTTGGAGAAAAGGTTGTTACCAGTAAGACTGTTTCTCCTGAAAATATTACTTTTGTCAAACAAGGCCAGAATTTCCAAAATACCCAGAAAGAAAATTGTTATAAAAATGTCTCTAAGGCAAAACAAAGTGATTATATTCGACAACCTACAAATAATGGTTCAACTAAGTATGTATGTCCTCCTGTTAGGGACCAACGTCAAAAACTTAAGACAAATGATACTTGGACAACTATACCTAATAAGGAAACACCAATATTTAAAGACTTTAATAATAAAGTCAAGTTCTCCACACACCAGTACTGTTTGTACTGTGATGTCTATGGCCACACCATTACTGAATGTTTTCAAAAGAGGTTGTATACACCTAATTTTCAAAATTTTAGCTATTCTAAAAAGAATAGGAAAACTTATGTTCTCCCAAGATATACCTCTCATAACTCAAACTATAAAAAGAAGGGAGGATCTAAAACTAATAAGAAACCATTTAGAAAGACCCAACGAAACTTTTCTAAATCAACTGCTAATAAAAAATAAAAAATCAGGCCTATTTGGATTAGAAAAGATGACTTGTTACCCCATCTCAAGTGTAATATTGTCATATATGCTTTTAAGGCACAACACACTTCATTTGGTTGGTACCTTTATTCTGTATGTTCTAAATATATGACCGAAGGTGAAACCAAATTGACGAACAAAACAGAATTCTATAAAAATAGTGTTGTGTTTGGAGATGGAGTTTCGTCTAAGATCATAGGTAAGGGAACATTGTGTGAGGAAGGTCTCCCCAAACTGAATGGTGTTCTTCTAGTTAAATGTCTCAAGGCTAAAATGCTAAGCATGTCTCAATTTTGTGATTCCAATCACATAGTTACCTTTTCAAAAATTGATTGCGAAATTTTGGATGAAAAGGGGAACTGTATTTTAGTAGGAAACAAACATGAGGATAACTGTTACACAGTCATTCCAAAGTCTGAATCTTGTCAAGTTTCCAGATTAGATGATGCTAATCTATGGAATAATCGATTGGGACATACAAATTTTGATAATCTTCAAAGGTTAAGTTCCCAATAAATAGTTAGAGGATTGCTAAAAATTAAGAATTCTCTTAATCCTGTCTGCGGTCCTTATCAAGAAAAGAAGATAAGTAAATCTCCTCACAAGAAAGTTAAAGATGTCTTAACTACAAAAACTTTGGAATTAATCCACGTGGACCTTATGGGTCATTCTAGAAATGTCAGCTTCTGTGGTAACAATTATATACTTGTTATTGTGGATGACTACACATGATATAACTGAGTTTCTTTTATGAAAAATAAATTCGATACCTTCAGTGAGTTCTTAAAAATTCTTTTAAAAATAGAGAATGAGAAGGACACCCAAGTATGTCGCATCAGAAGTGACAGAGGTGGAGAATTCAAAGATTCTGGTGTTGCAGAATATTATATAGACAACGATTCTAAACATGAGTTTAGTGCGCGTAAGACACCTCAGGAGAATGGTATTGCTGAACGGAAAAATAGGACCTTACAAGAGATGGCTAGGGTGATGCTACACGCAAATAATCTAATTGAGTATTTTTGGGCTGAAGCCGTCCAAACCGCTTGTCATATTATCAACTGTGTATACCTTAGGAAGAATTCCAAACAAACTACATATGAACTTTGGTTCCACAAAAGCCAAACTTATAATATTTCAAAACCTTCAGTAGTGTTTGTTATGTCTGTAAATACAGAGAACATCTTTCAAAGTTTGACACCCGAGGAGAGAAAGGAATCTTTCTTAGTTATTCTCAAACGAGTAGGGCTTTTCGTGATTTCAATTATCAAACCAAAGTCATTATAGAATATATTAAGTAATTGTAAATGACACCAGTTCTGAGAGTAGTGTCAGTCAACAAGTCACCCTGGATGATGAAAAAATGACTTTTACTCCTGATTATCTAGAGGTAACTGATTCACTACTACCTAAGAGTCCTTTTATACCAAGTTGGGTTTCTAAAGACCATCCTATTGAAAAGGTTGTCGTTAATCCTTCTAATCCAGTTAGAACTAGATCCCAAATTAGGAAGGAAGCTCAATTTGCATGTTTAGTTTCACTAGTAGAACAGAAAAATGTAAATGATGCCCTTTGTGACTCATTCTGGATCAACGCTATGCAAGAAGAGCTTGTCCAGTTTCAGAGTCATGATGTTTAAAAATAAGAAGTTTATTGGCACCCAATGGATTTTTAAAAACAAAACTGATGAAAATGGGGAGGTCATTCGAAATAAAGCTATGTTGGTAGCACAAGGCTACTCTCAAATATAGGGAATTGACTTTGATGAAACTTTTGCCCCTATTACGAAATAAAGCTAGGTTGGTAGCACAAGGCTACTCTCAAATATAGGGAATTGACTTTGACAAAACTTTTGCCCCTATTACCCATCTTGAGTTAGTTCATCTCCTTTTAGACATATCATGTCATTTACAATTCAAACTCTTTCAAATGGATGTTAAGTTCGCATTTTTAAATGGAATTCTATCTGAGGAGTTATACGTAGAGCAACCTAAAGGTTTTATTGATCATACATATCCTGATCACTTATTTATACTTAAAAATGCCTTATACGGTTTGAAACAAGCTCCTAGAGGTTGGTATGAGTGACTGTCTACATTTTTAGTCTGTCACGGATTTATTCGAGGTGGAAATGATCAAACTTTATTTGTTAAGAAATTAGATAAACACGTTCTGGTTGCACAAGTTTACGTAGACGATATCATCTTTGGATCAACCTGTCCTAATCAAGTAAAATATTTTCCAAAATAATGCATTCTGAGTTTCAGATGTCTCTAATAGGAGAATTACAATGTTTCTTAGGTTTACAAGTCAAATAATTTAATGATGGTTTATTCATTAATCAATTAAAATATGCATTTGATCTCGTTAAGAAATTTGGGTTAGAATACTCTAAACCTGAACGTACACCTATGAGCACGTCAACCAAATTATCCAAAGAAGAAAATCGAAAAGACGTAGACCCAACCCTTTATAGGAGTATAATAGGGAGTCTTTTATGTCTTACTTGTTCCCGACCAGACATTTCTTTCGTCGTATGTGTCTGTGCTAGATACCAATATCCACCCAAAGAATCACACATGTTAAGTGTCAAACGTATAATTAAATATGTTAAGGGTACACAAAATTATGGTATTTGGTATACCAAGGACACTATATACCAAGAACACTACTAGTGCTATTGTAGGATACACTGATGCTGAATGGGCATGATGTTTGGGCGATTGTAAAATTACTTCAGGCGCCTGCTATTTCGTAAGAAATAATTTAGTAGGTTGGAGTAGTAAGAAACAAAATTGTATCTCTCTATCTACGGTCGAGTCATAATACATTGCAATCGGTAGTTGTCGTTCCCAACTGTTATGGATCAAACAGATGCTAAGTGATTATGGTATTGTTGAAGAAAATTGACTGTGTGTTGCGATAAGTAGAGTGCCATAAATATATCTAAGAATCCTGTACAACACTCGCGAACTAAGCATATAAAAATAACACATCATTTCATTCGTGATCTTATCGAATCTAAAGAACTTGACATTGAGTATCTTAATACCGAAAAATAGTTAGCTGATCTATTTACAAAACCTCTTGATAATATCAGATTTGAATCTCTTCGAAAAGCCATAGGTAGGATAGTTCTTACATAATTCACACTTCTATTATAAATTTGAATTTGTGTTGAATTCACATTTCATAATCTCATGCTTTATATCATTTTACCCCGTTGTATATTTGAGAAAAAATAGGGGAGAGGAACTTGAGGACTGGGTTTTCAAATCTCATGTTTTATCTCAAGACTAACTTAACTAATATGCCATTTTGAAGTGTCTAATTTTTTTAGGCATTATTTCAAACCCAACATTATAGCGCGTTATTTTCCTTTAGGGTATTGGTATGTATTTTAGTTGATTAATGTATTTTATTTCCTCTTATTTTCGGTTCTAGGATGGGAATGGGTAGTTAGACTCTTTGTATAGGAAATCTAGGATTTTTACCTTTTACCCACGAGTACTGGTTACTCAAGGGAATTTTGTCTCTAATATCTAAAGGGAGAGATTGAGAACTCACTATATGGTTGTCTCACTTGAATCTGTGCCATATCAGAGTTCCAACAAGTTTGGATTGTAAGATAAAATAGGATTAGATTTTTAGAGTTCCTCTATCTCAAAGTATTCAAGCTTCAAAGAAGAAGAACCAGTACAAGAACCTCAGACGAGCTTCAAAGGAAAGTATTACTCTCAATAGCCCACACATTTTGGACACAATCACTGGTATTAGTGTTATTCTGTGTGCACAAGGGTTATATTATTTTTTGGGAATTTTTCTAACATTTCAAATCACCTAAAACATTTTTAAATCATTTAAAATGATTTTTCAAAATTAATTAAAAATGTGATTTAAAGTGTTTGGGGTTTAAAACATTAATACTATTTTTCCTAAAATTGGTTTAGGGTAGAATCCAAATGCACTAAAGAATTCTGCGGGTACAATTTATATTATATAAACACATAAAACACGCGTTTTACATCTGATCATAGCCTTACACGTGTTGTCTTGACAACGGTTCGATTTGTGTTTCTTTCAAGACTCAGAGATGAGACTTCATTGTAGCCCTTAGATATTTCTCATCGACAGCCTGCATGTGTTCTTTACAATCCCCGTGCTATCCAAACCAACCAATCAACAATAGTTTAATCACCGCCTGGTTGTAGTTGTTAAATGAGAAGTCCAACAGTCAAATGAACCCCAACACTTGATTTGGTTCAGGCTTCTTGATCCTTCTTCAACCACTATATAAGAAAGCCTAGGGTCTTTAGTTAGAAAGTTTTAGAATTCATCTCATTTAGGAGAAGAAAAACCAGAGAGAAAAGAGAGAAAACCTAAATCGTCCAAGATCAAACCCTAAGTTTTTTTCTCCCGAATACCACACACCAAACCTTCATTATCCATATATTAGTAAACCCAAAACCTTGAGTGTTAGATCTAAGGTTTTGTGAGGGTTAAGGTGTTGGGGTTTTAGTTATTTGAGGACCTCTTCAAACCATTTATCTCTCTTAGAACCTTTCTCCTAAGAAAAACTCAAGTTTCTCAGTAGAAATATTTAGGGTTTCCAACGAGAACATTACACGAATATTTTTAGGTTCTTAGTTCTCTTGGATCTTTTTATTTGTCCTTAATTTTTTAAAAGATCCTATCTCTATTTTTAATTTATTTGAAAACGAAACTTCTGATTTTTGTATAAATTTCAGATCTAAACGTTTTAAGTTTCAAATCATATATTTCACGTTTTGCGAAATAAGGTTGTAAAGAAAATAATGGTTTAAAATAGGATATCTCACTTTTTATACAGATTTGATTTAGATCTGAGAAAACTAAAGTCTGATTTTAAAAATAAGTTGAATCAAGAATTTCCATGTCATATAAACCTTTATGATTAGTAGTATTTTGTCTGTACAACTATTCTGAGAGTTATGAGTTACATTTATGCATTTAGTTCACAGCACATACACCTACACTCTTACACGAACACTTAATTTTAGTGGTTCTTTTGAGAGATCTGGTGTTGATATAGCTACTATAATCAGTGGACAAGGGTAAAGCAAGAAAGCTACTGGAGGGAGATCAAAATCAAGTCAGAAGCCTTTGAGAGTAGAGTAACTTGTGTAGGTATATGTTCTCGACTTATATTTAGGATCTTGATATTGCATGCTTAGTTATATAACTTGTATTGTTATTGTTTTAGTGGAATTTTTTGTTTGTGGCGTAGAGGTCACCGTGTTGTAACTTGCATGCTTAGTGCTATAACTTGTAACACCTTTCACACTGGATATATGATCCTCAGCTGAGGCACGAACCACTTTATTTCCTTATTTATTACATTTATACTTCTCCTCATTAACCCGTTTGAGGTCCTGTGGGGAGCACATGTTTGGTCTAAGGTCTCAAACGATTTCAATACCCATTAGCTTGACACCATTTATGTGAATATTAGTTTGTTAAATCAAAATCACGTACAAACTTTGATCTTATTTAGATGACTACCAACCCCAAGCTAGCTAGCTAATTTTTTCAAATAGATGGAAGCTCTTCAAAAGGAGCTTCGAGACTAACTCAATAAAATTCTCAAGAGGCTCCCTTTACCACTTGCGTTAGAGAAGACAACCAAATCTGAACAAAGAGGAACTGAGGAAGACCTTGAGCCCTTGTTAGATGGAGAAAATGATCAGGAGGAGGATATTGCTTGAGCTTAACAACGATCACTCGCTCGTATCCCCATTTGGAATAGGTTGTCACTTCTAGGAAATCAATCCCCTAGAGGTTTCAGGGTAGCTAGGTCGTGGGATAATGAGATCAAGAAAATAAAAGACTAGTTAGGGAACTTCCTCGACCAATACAAGACACAAACTCTTAACATTATAGAGATGGCACTCCATAAGAAGCTATCTCCTATGCTTTTCTCCCTAAGTGGAAGACACATAACATTGAACCTTTTGATGAGACCAAAGAAACCACCGACCACCTGAAGACCTATAAAGCCCTCATGATCCTTTAGGATACACCAGATGAGGACCTATACCCAGATTTTCTCGCTGCTCTGAGGGGTATAACAAGGCATTGGTTTGCCATGATCAAAGTAACAACCATTTGAAGCTTCATTATGTTGACTATAGAGTCTAAGAAGATCAGAAAACTAATTACTTCTCTCATCCACTTCAGAAAACTAAATACTGCTCGTTACTCAAAAATGCTTTTGAATGAGTGATCAAGAGGGAATATATTAAGGAGTTTGTGGTCGAGGATACTGGCAGAGGTTTGCGCAAAAACAAAACAAGGATAACGTCCCTCTGATTGATGTGAATACCATTTTAGGAAGATTCACAAGGGGTGGACTGTGACACCCAATATATTTTTAATAATTAGGTTGATCAAGTCAATTTATTAAAATTACACACGCTTAAAACAATTATATATCATCCTTAAAATGTAACAAGAATCAATGAATGAAGATAAACGAAGATAAAAAAACGATGTACAAAATCCTCAAATACTGATATATAGAGGTCAACCACCACTAAATACACTAACAACTGCCTGCCAAGAACCAATATATGCTAAATTTCCCAAATATTAAAACTCAGTACAAATGTTAGGAGTAAAGTAAACCTCGCACATCTTAACATAAATGAAATAAAACTAAAAGTAGGTTCAACATTTACATATTCAAAACACGGTGCTGTGAAATGGAAGACTGTGTGCTTGAGTGAGAAATTAGGTTGGGTATATTGGAGCACTTATAATAATAGGATGGGTCGGGCCCACCGCAACAAGATAATAACTACATACTCAAGTAGTAAAGTTTAACTATTGTCGAGCCTTTCAATGGCATGAGTATAAATAATAATTCAACAATTATTAGTTTAACTATTGTCTCGACCATTTATCGGTGTAATATCTTTTAACTTATATATTTAATAATATCATTTATAATCCTCCTAGTTCCCATATGAGACAAGGCAACTAGTAAATATAATGTCCATATATATATATAAATCGAGACTAGCCCTTATTTGTTGAAAGGTCACTAGTTCATCAAATAATCCGCATCTCCCTCTACCCTCACTTCATACCCGACACACCCCACTGCCCATCTCCAGATATATAAATAGTATATCAAGATCATGACTCTAAACTGGTTATGCAATTTAATAACACAATCATATACGACCCATAATGTGTAGCCAATTTAAGGTCATACTCTCTCTATATCTCTCAACCCTAATTAGGGTTGCATGGAAGCCACCATGCAAGTCCAGCCTGAAGCAAACAAGCCTCCCAAACCCCAAAGTACTTGGAATGAATCATTTGTAAGTGTGGTTAAAGGATCAACATTAGAGGAAGACATTGCCTTTATCAGTATATCCTCCTACAAAGGTGAACCAACTATAAAATTCTCCCAAAACGACGTCAATAAATTATCATAACCATTCAAACACTCCATTGTAAGAAAGTTTTCACATGGCAGGCTAACTATTGATCTTAGTTGAAAAATTATTACCACCATGAACCTCAAATCGTTATTTCATATGGGATTGGTCAATCAAAATCATGTCCTTATTAAATTGTTTAATGAAGAAGACTTTGCAATATTAGGAATGAGAAACCTGTGGTATGTGGGAAAATATCCTATGAGGACATTCAAATGGGCAATAGACTTTAGGCCAGAAAAAGAAAGACCTATTGCTCCAGGACATTTGGTTTATTTTTGTGTCATGATTTTACATGTTTGATGCGGCATATTGGTGTGCTTGACCCCCATCATTTCATTATCCATGTGGCTAGGACATTTGGTCATAATTATACATGCTTATAATGATCTTAACCATTGACTAATGGGGTTGTTTCGAAGTTGATTTGCTTTTGGATTCGACTTTGTATATATGCCATCGCACACACATGCACGAGCTTTTACGAATATTTGACTTCTCATGCATATTTGAGTTTTGTGAGACGTTCTCCTCTCAATTTTACCATCTATGCGTAATTAGAATTAGGAGGAGGTGTGCATTTAAGAACCGTTGTCGTGAGGATAGATATTGCTTAAACTGAAAAAAATAATGAGTGTTCACGGAAAAGGGCTGCGAGAGTATAATAAACTTATCATGAAAGCCACCGTTTCAAAGATCCGAGAAAAAAATTAAGGCAATAAAAAGAAACACATGCCAAAATAGGGCCAATATAATTTCTCTAAGGTGAGAAAACTAGAAACCTCAAAAGAGCAAAAAATATGAAAATACGAATATATGCAAGTATTTGGTTGGACAAATAACAACGGGTTTGCACCACGAATCCTAATGTTGCAAAATCGCGTCATAACGCTATTGTTTGTAGAATCGTAAAAATTTATGGATTTGTGTGCATGTTGTTTTTTTAGTTCATTAATCTCAATATATTAATTGTCACATATGGCTAAAACTTAGTTTGATGACATTTAGCTGTCAATGACAGCTTCTTGATCGTTTCGATCTGTCCAAATTGTGACTCATTTATTGTAGTTCGCGCCCATTCATTCCATATCCATGTTTGAACATAATGGTACTATGTTAGCATGTAACTCATATTTGTTATTTTGAGTTTGTTTTGCTATTGTTTCGTATTCCCAGTTGTTGTTTTGAGAAAAAAATTCATTGGGCAAATTATGCGTATTTTTAGAGCTCGAAAACAAAAATTTTGAAGTCGTCCAAACGATATACCTCATGTCGTTCGAAGAGTCGATCGCACTATAGTAGAAATGAGATGAAAAAGGGTTAGGTATGGTCGTGAGATAGGTAGTTTCTTCAAATGCTTTGCACGACGCCATTCTGTTTTGGGTCGTTTCTTGGGTAGATAGAACGAGACCTTATATCATTCGAATAACCTGAGTTGAATTTTTGACTCTTAATTTTATTTTTGTACCTGCTTCGTATATATGATGATATTACATTATTTTGGTACATCTGGGTTGGTTTGGACAGTTTGTTTGCAGTCAATATTGATTATTCATGATTGATTCTGACACGGAATTGATTTGTTTAGTCACATCATTCTTGATATTGATGATTATTTTTTGTGACTTTTTTCTAGCTATGATTTGGTATCTTCTAATCATTATTAGCTGGATATTCATGTTTATCTAGATATGCTTCATATGATTATTTTCATTCAAGATATGTGTTTGTTTATCTTTTTCTCTGCTTGTCTATTTGAGATAAAAGGGGGAGAGATGGTATGTTGTGTAGGGGGAGTTTTGTTTTATGAGCACGTAAATGATGTTTCGATCATATTGTTTACATATTGGTATCATTGATTTGAGATATATTGAAAATGTGTATATAAATTGGTATCATATGTTTTGCTCACATCTTTAACAAATGATTTGTTTTACATATTGATAGTTTATAAGGTTTTATATCATTTGTACCTCTATGCTTCACATGGTATTTGTTTATTTCACGTGTGTAGTGATTATTCATAGATTGGAGATTTTGCGACTACTTCACATGAAGACAAGTTTATGCTTCCGGTCCGACATTTGTTTACTAGACCGTGTCCTATATTTTTTTAGGTTTGTGGGATAGGATTTAGGTTATTAGGCTTGACTACTTGACTTAGGCATATCACTATTTTGGTTTGGTCACGGAATAGCCAAAGGGGGTGATTTGTAAGGATAAATTTTCAAATAGTGTTAATTTTTATGTATTGGCGTTATTTCGGACAAAAACCAATTTGAGTCATATATAGATTTTATCTTGTCACGATTCCTACATAGTCTATAACGTGTTTTTTGAAGACATAACGTCCAAGCTTCAAGATAGCTCATGTCGTGTTCATTGGTGCACGTTTTATGTCTTCATATCATAATGCATTCCGAGATACTCTCAGGTAAGAACACATAATGTTAATGGGACTCGAAAAATGTTTTAAGGATGTTATTTAGTTTAAAAATGACTTTAAAATGTTTTAACGTCATTTTTCTGAAGATAACTTTGTTTTTTCTGAGATAAATACGTTTTAGAGCCGTGTAGATCTTTCCCGTGTGTTTTGGAAGATCAAATGATATTTAATGTCGTTCTAACGACATGCTTTTTCGTTCTAATAAGATATGTAGAGTCGTTCTAACGACAGACCAATATCGTTCTAACGACTTGCCGACTTAAGATTTTTTATTTTAGGCAATCTTTTCACAGAATTTCGAGGTGTGCAAAATTAAAACTACATAACATAACCCATATGTTTTTCTGCACTTCTTTACAAAGGTTTTTAAAGTAAAAAACATCCTTTGTGTTTCAAGATCTGATCTTTCATACACATATGCTATAAAGATATTGGTTTAGCACCATCTGGAGTTTGTTCATATCTTTGAACAATTATTTCGTCGAGTTTTGCAGTGAATAAGAGATGGACTCCGTGTTCTAAATCGTAGGCGGTTGCCAAAGCTGCATCTATAGATACCAAGACATAAGTGGTCTCGTGTGTTGTGGGCCTTGCGTAGGTGGACTCTTACGTTACACTGTGGAGGAGAGGTTAAAGCATAAAAGAGCATCAAGACTTGTAGGGTATCGAGTCGTTAAGTAAGTCTACTGTCTGTACTTTGTAATACCGTTTCATAGTGATTGTCTAGCTTGGGTCATCCGAGGTTTTTTCTTTTAATGGTTTCCTCGTACATCGGCATTGTGTGTTTTGGGAACTTAACTTATTTTACTTGCTTAATCACACTAGATGCATGTTTAGGATTATCAAGATAAATTTGGGTTAAGTAAAATTGGTTCACAAAGTTGGTGCATATTAAAATTGGAAAAAAAGTTATTTTTGGAAAAATTATTTTCACCTAAGGCACACATATGAAAAAGGGACCTACAGAAAGACCTGATAAACTGGAACAAAACCACCACCAACAATGTTTTGATTTAGTTCATAAAATGGAAGAAGAAGTGAGTATTAAGGAAATCATCTATGTGCAAGATCTCATTTAATTAAATAAATAATAGCTCTCTAAGTCTCAGGCCAACTTTCTAGGATCTCTGAAAACGGAAGAAGACTATTAGCACCAGAAGAAGAGGGGTATATGGTTTACTGAGGGAGAATCTAACTCTAAGTTTTTTCATGCTTTAGTTAAAGCAAATAACTCTAGACTAATTATTTATAGAATTAAAGACAAAGAAGGAAGGTGGATTGAGGATATTGATTCTATCAAGCAAGAGTTTGCAAACCACTTTAAAATATCTTCAATGGAGATAGCATAGAAGGGGATAGGGGTGGTAAACGGATCGGATACCATGTTTTCCATATCCGTATCCGTTATCTGAATGTACTATCCATATCCCTATCCGTATCCGCCCGGATAGTTAAAACAACTATCCATATCCGTATCCGCTCGGATACCTCGGATTCGGATAATATCCCTATCCGTTTAGATTATTTAGCCATCGCAAAAAATAACAAGTAAAATATCCAATCCAAATAAATATGTAACAAAATCATCAACAATTATGGATTCCATAATAATAGTATCATTCCATAATGATAATATGGCTTAAAGTCATCCATACTTTACAATCACAGAAGCTTAAAGCCATCCAAAAAAAAAACCAGTCGCATTCCATGACAGTAGAAATAAATAATACATGAAATTTTATAATATACATAATAAAATAATAATACATGAAATTTTATAATATACCCAATAAAATAATAACTTTAGGGCGTTTTTGTTTTGAGTGGAGTATGTGTTTATTTTGTTTTGGGAAATAAACGACTAAGTTTTTTTTTAATATTTATTTATTAGTAATACTAATCCTAATATTATTAGTAATATTTTAAACATATGTTTGACAGATACGGATATTCGGTAAAACGGATATCCGATAAAATGGATACTCCGCATCGGATACTGATTATTCGTATCGGATACTAGTACTATCCGTATCCGTATCCGTTTTCTCGGATATTTTTAAAGAGTATCCATATTCGTATTCGTTTCCATATTTTCGGATAAATATCCGCAAATTCAGATTCGGATATCGGACGGATGCGGATTTTTGAATATCCGTTTACAGCCCTAGAAGGGGAGAATGATTTTATTACAAGCATTGAAGCTAGAATATCTCCTATTCATTCAAACTTTTTGGATGAGGATCCTACTGAGGATGAGATTTGATGGTAGTAAATAATTTTATTGAAACTAGTAGTGCTGGTCTAGATGGTTTTCATGTTTTCTTTTACAAAAAAATTTAGGAAATCATCAAAGAAGACATTACTAAAACCATTTTTATTTCTTCTCTGAAGCAATTCTGCCTAATAGTTAGACAAGTACTAAGACAAGTACTAACATAGTGCTTATCCCAAAAACTCAATCTCCAAACACTTGCCCAAACTTCTGGCCCATTAGTTTGTGTAAATTATGCTTTAAGATCATAACCAAAATTCTTGCCTCAAGACTTTCCCCAATCATTCCTCTCATTATTGGCCCCTCCCATGATGGTTTCACTAAAGGCAGGAAAATATCTGAGAACAGTCTCTTAGCCCAAGAGATGATGTCTCTAATTGGAAGGAAGGCCCATGGTGTAAATGTGGTGATCAAGTTAGATATGTAAAAAGCTTATAATAGAGTTTCTAGGCTCTTCTTAACTAAAAACCTACGAAAATTTGGATTTTTAAAAGTGTGGATTGACAGAATTTGGAGGATTATTTTCAATAATTGGTTTTCTACTCTTATAAATGGTCAAATGGTAGGCTACTTCAACCTTCAAAGGTATTAAAGAAGGAGATCCCCTCTCTTCTGGCCTATTCACCATTGCAGCAGAATCATTGAACCAGGGTATATATAAACTCATGTTGGCAGGTAAGATAAAACCATTCTACTACCCTAGAGGATGCCCTCTTATTAGCAATTTAAGCTTTGATGACGACACCATAATCTTCTATAATGGAGATAATCATAGCTTGAGAAATTTAATGAAGTTTTTTAAAAAATTTAAAAAGGCATCTAATCAAGTTATTAACTATTCCAAGAGTAGCTTCAAAGTGCATCATTCAATCAGTAGGAGTAAATTAAAGCTATAGAAGCCACTACCACTTTAAAACATGAAGAACATTTCTCTTAAATACCTAGGTTGTCTAATCTTCTATGGGAGAACCAAGCACAACTATTATTCAGACCCGATTCAAAGAATTTAATCCAAAATTGAAGGGTGGCAATCCAAATTTTTAACCTTTTATGGTAGAAAAATCCTCATCAACTCTGTCTTAACCTCTATCCCTATTGACTACATTTCTACCCTCAAACCTCCTACTAAATCTCTAAACCTGATCCAAAGCCTTTTTAATAACTTTTTATAGGGAGAATCCATTTTTTTTTCAAAAGACATCATTCGCTTAGCTGGCAAAAACTCTACTATCTAGTTCAGGAAGGAGGTCTTGGTTTTAAAACTATGGCAGACATCACAAAAGCTTTTAGTTTGAAGCTTTGGTGGAGCTTTTCTAACACTAAAAATTTGTGTAATGTGTTTTTAAAGTGTAAGTCCCAGTCTTCTCAATAAGTAAGAAACTCAAAATCTCTTCAAAGAATGCAACATATTAGTGATGCAGTAGACAAGCATATCAAGGAGATTAATGGCACTTTAAATTAGACCCTATCACCTAGTGGTGATTTCACTAGTAAATCAGCTTGGTAAGCCATCAAAAATTCCAAATCATCTTCTCTCATATGCAAATTTTTTTTGAAGAAAGAAATCCCTAAAGAAAACTCTATTTTCCTTTGAAAATTATTTAATCAAATTATTCCCATAAATGAATTCTTCCAACTTAAAGGCATCTACACTGATTCTATTTGTAGATGTTGCCATAAGAAATCTGAAAGCTTCAATCACTTATTTTTAACTAGTCCTATTGTTAGCCATGTATGGTATTTCTTTGCAAGCATATTAGTCCTTAAGACTTATTCATCCTCTTTTAATCAAATGCTTATGTCTTGGTGGCTTAGAACATCCAAAATAGACTTCATTCAATACATTTTCATCATGCTCCGAGGGATCATCTTATGGGAAGTTTGGATTATCAGAAATATTTATGTTTATGAAGGTGAGAAAATGGATAGTCTGAAGACCATATATAATGTTTTCAAGCTCTTTAAAGTATTCTCCTCAGATATGTATTTCAAGTCTTCCTCTAAGGCTTTTAAAGATATCAAAGAGAAATTTTATATTCATACAGTGCTTCTCCCCTCTTCCTTAATCATTGTTAAATGGTCTAAACCTCTAGATCACGTCTTAAAGCTTAATTCAAATGGAGCTTCAAAAGGGAATCCAGGTATAGCAGGAGTTGGGGGAATTATTAGAGATCAGAATGAAGGCTTTATTAAAGTTTTTTCTTCATTTAAAGGTTCCATGTCTAACACTAGAGCAGAGTGTTTAGCTATCCATAAAGGTAATAGAATTTGCAGAGATCTCAATATCCAAACATTTACTATCCTAGCGCGCGTTCTTAAGTATGTTCTTAAGCCATCTTTGTTTTAATACAATTAGGCAATATGGGTATCATTAAAATATTTATCAAAATCAGAACACAAACATACAAAGTGTAAAACTAATTCATGTTACCAACTTTAACAAAGAGGTAATTACCTTACGAGAACTCCTCAATTTATTGAAATTTTTCGAAGAATTTTCTTCCTTAACTTCCCATTGTCTCTCTCCTTAGGCAAAATCTCTCAAACCTTATCATTTCTTATGAGGAAGAAGATATACATCTTATTTTTAATTAGACCACACGTTATAAGGGGTCCAATAGCCATAAGGCTTGTGGTAATGCATAGTTGGTTGGACGAAAGGTCCAATCAAACAATTCCACTAATGATCGATTTATCCTGCCTTTGTAAAATCACCATAACCTCCTATTACGGTCCCAATTTACTCCCTCTTTGCGTCTACGCGTTGATAAATTATATATATACAACTTTCGTATTTTGTGTCTTTCCAAAATCATAAAACTAGTATGCCTAATTTGGGCTTGAACAAAAAGTAACAATTTACCAAAAATCTCAAAACTTTCACATTTGGTGACCAAACATCGCCAATTTTACACCAACACCCTAGTTTACTTTTATAAACATAATGATGCATTAAAATATATTTTATGATGCATTTAGCCACATGACTAATCATATACTCTAAACTTGTTATTCCCGGTCATAAGCTCAATTAGCATCTAATGTAAACAACATATATATCACATGAGTATGCATCCCCTAAACATGATAACTAACATGTTTAACACCCATTACCAAACTTATCAATAATAACTTATACTTAATCATATAACTAACCTTTCTAATCATGTTTTAAGGCCTTTCAATTCTACCCCTCTTAAATAAATTCATCCCCGGAATTTAACACATAAGAAACTTATCGAACAAATGGGGATATTACTTCTTCATGTTATCCTCTCCTTCCCAAGTGACATACTCCAAATCTGACTTCACCACATTACTTTAACTAATGGAATGATTTTATTTCGTAACACTTGCTTCTTTCGATCTAAAATAACAATTGGTTCCTCCAAGTAGGTCAGGTCATCTTGAAGCTCTATCGGTTGTGAAGTAAACACATGTGAATGATCTGGTACATACTTACGAAACATCGATATACGAAAAACATTGTGTATCCGAGATAATTATGGTGGTAATGCCAACTTATAAGCCACGGCTCCAACTCATTTCACTATCTTATAAGGGTCAATGTACCTAGGACTTAATTTTCCCTTTTTTTCCAAATCTCATAACCCCTTTTCAAGAAGAAATACGTAGGAATACTCGATCACCTTCCTTAAATTTCAATTCTTTCCATCGGTTGTCTGCATAACTTTTTTGTTTACTTTGTGCAACCTTCAAGTGATTATGGATAAGATTTATCTTCTTAGTAGTTTGTTGTATAATTTTCTGGGCCAAGTAGTTTTCGTTCTCCTACTTCAGTCCAACACACTGGAGTCCTGTATTTTTTCCCATACAAAGCTTCATAAAGAGCCATCTCAATACTAAAATGATAACTGTTATTATAAGCAAACTCTATTAGTGACAAGCGTTCATCCCAACAGCCCTTGAACTCCAGTACACAAATTCGTAACATACCTTTGAGTGTATGGATCGTTCTTTCTGACTGCTCATTCGTCTAAGGATGAAAAATTGTATTAAATTTTTATTTAGTCCCCAAAGCTTGTTGAAACTTGGCCAAAAGTGAGAAGTAAACTTAGGATCTCGATCAGAAATAATAGAAATAGGTGCACCATGCAATCTAACAATCTCATCTACATATATTTTGACATATCTATCCATGGAGTAAGTAGTTTTAACAGGAAGAAAATGTGAAGATTTAGTCAATCTAACAACGACAACCCAAATAGAATCAAACCCTATTGATGATTTTTGTAAACATATAACAAAATATATAGTAACATGCTCCCATTTCCACTCAGGAATAGATAAGGACTGTAGTAAACCAATAGGCTTCTGATGCTCCGCCTTCACTTGTTGGCAAACTAGGCATTTAGCAACAAAATTTGCAATGTCGTGTTTCATTCCTGGCCACCAATAACATTGCTTCAAATATCTATAAAGTTTCATGCTTCCTAGATGCATAGCATATAAAGAACAATGGGTTTCCTTTAAAATTATTCTCCTTAAATCAGGCACATTAGGTACACACAAATGGTTATCGTACATAACAATGTCATCATCATGAATAGAAAATTCATTTGCTTTACCCTTTTCGTGTATTTAACTTTCTCCAATTTATATCTACTGTATGTGCTTGTCTTATCCAGTTTATTAACGTAGGTCTAACAATTAAATATACTACTATTCCACAAGACTCATTTAAAGTTAATTCCACACCCATTAAATCTAACTCTCTCGGCATGCCAACTCGAATATAATAAATACAAGATGCTATGCCTAGAGATTTTTTACTCAAATCATCTACAACAACATTAGCCTTACATGGATGGTGATGTATTGTGCAGTCATAATCCTTTATAAGTTCCACCCACCTTATTTTCCTGAAGTTTAAGTCCTTCTGGGTAAACAAGTATTTTAAACTTTGATGGTCAGTAAAAATTTCACTACTAACACCATATAAGTAATGTCTACAGATCTTTAGTGAAAAAACTACTGCGTCCAACTCAAGATCATGTGTAGGGTAGTTGTGTTCATGTATCTGTAACTGTCGAGAAGAAAAAGCAATTACCTTTCCATGCTGCATTAATACACAACCAAGTCCTTGATACGGGGCATCACTATAAATAAATAAACCTTTTGTACCCATTAGAATAGTCGATACTCGAGCTGATGTCAACTTACCCTTTAAATTTTCAAAGCTTTTCTCACAATCATCACTCCACACAAACATATTCTCCTTTCTAGTAAGCTTATTCAATGGCAACGCAATAGAAGAAAGCCCCAATATAAATCTCCGGTAATATTCCGTTGATTAGGCATAAATTCTTCATATGTATCCCCTTAATTTTGGTATTTTTATGATCCCGTACATTGTAAATAGCTTGGATTTATCTTATATTTATGCTACTAACCCTTTTTGGCAAGTATTTTGTATTTTGTGTATCTTTTATGTGTTTCACTGGTATTTCATGCAAATTAGTGCGAAAGAGAACGCAAAATAGTGAAAGAAAGCAAGAAATGGGGAGTTCAAGGGCATTTTCATAATTTTATAGCCATATTTTGGAGGTGCGAAAAACAATAAAGTTGAAGAGCTTTAAATTACAAGAACACTAGAAAATACGTCACCCCAAACTGAGCTAAGAAGTTATGCCTATTTGAAGTTGAGAAAGAAATCCAAGAAAAAACTGTTAACGACGAACTGAACCGAATAGATTGAAAAACAAACCGATACGGTCATTTAGTCACGCTCAGAGTCCATTATAAAATTAGTCACGTTTTCTAAGCGTAACAAATTGCCAGATATGGGATTTTTATTTTATCCTTATCTTCTAGCCAAAAGAGTTTTGTGTTTTGGGGACTCTTCTAAACGACCTCTAGCCTATATATTTAGTCATTAGGACTCTTTTTATTCAGATTTCATTCATATAAAAGCTCCATAACAAGTAAGAACATCTAGGAGAATAATTTACATATTTTGCACCTTTAATTCAAGAGCTTTTCCAGTTTTTCTTCAATCTTTGATTTCTTCTTGCATATTTTTGTTTTTCAATCTTGGTAACTTTTATTTCTAGCACTTTTATTATTATTTCTCATGTTTCATCTCTCTTTCCAAGAAATTATGAGTTCATGCAACGTAGATAACGTAGTTTTAATTAATTTTACGATGTTAGGCTAGATTTTTAAGGGTTGGGATGCATGAACCCAACCCGATGTGGTTTGCATGGGTATAAAATTAGTTCTCTAAATTTAATAATTGATTAGCGCGTGTAGTTAATACGACACTGCTTAATTCATCCTTTGCTTACATACTGTTCGGGCTACGATCCATCATATGTGTAATAATTAGGAGTGTTAAAGATCGGGTTTTAATTCATCCTTTGCTTACATACTGTGCGAGTTACGATCCCTTATATATGTAATACTTGGGAGTACTAAAGACCGGATATGATCAATTAATTAATTTACGACTAGTTTTGTACTTGGCATACACACTAGGGTTTAGGGGATTATATTCCCAACATGTTTTTCCTTCATTCTTATTAAGTGATTCTTAGTTAATTAATTTTGCTCGCATAGTTAATGCAGTAGTTTAATTTAGTGCGCATTTAGTTAATTAGTTATTTCCCATCTCAATTATCTTTTTGTTTATTTTTAGAGTCAAGTTAGGGTTAACAGTCTTACCTTTGTCGTCACGTTCACTCGTCCTAGTTCCCTGAGGATTCGATACCCAGACTAGCCACTATACTCCCAAGAGTGTAGTTAAAGTTTAAGTTTTTTTGTATTGTGGTCGGAAGCCAATAACAACGATTAACGTATTTACACGGACGCTTGGTTTCCACCTCGATTACCCATCAATCCCAGAAAACTACGTACCTCTGCCACACCAGTTGGTCTTTCCCAATTCATTACTGCTTCCACCTTCTTGGGATCAACACAAATGCCATCAGCAAAAATAACATGCCCCAAAAATACTACCCTGTCTAGCCAAAATTCACATTTAGTAAATTTAGCATATAACTACTTCTCTCGCAAGGCCTGTAAAACAATACGCAAATGGTGTTCATGCTCTTCCCTACTATGAGAGTATATCAAAATATAATCAATGAATATGATAAAAAAAGAATCCACTTATGGGTGAAATATGCGGTTCATCAAGTCCATGAATACAGCTGGTGCATTTGTTAATCCAAATAACATGACAAGAAATTCATAATGTCCATACCTGGAACGAAAACCAGTTTTTGAAATGTTAGTCTTGTACTTTCAACTGATGATATCCGGATCTGAGATCGATCTTGAAAAATACTTTGGCTCCTTGTAATTGATCAAACAAGTCATCAATGCGGGGTAGTGGGTATTTGTTACGGATAGTTACCTTGTTCAACTGACGATAATCAATGCACAGTCTCATGGTTCCATCTTTCTTCTTCACAAACATTACTGAGGCTCACCACGGTGATACATTAGGCCTTATAAAACCACGGTCTAACAAATATTACAACTATATTTTTAGATCTTTTAATTCTGCAAGTGCCATTCGATATGGTGCAATAGATATCGGTGCGGTGCCCGATACCAACTTAATCATAAATTTTACCTCGCGGTCTGGTGCTAACCCTAGAAGTTCTTTTGGGAAGATATCTACAAACTCATTAACTACTGGTATATCTAATAGTTTTCTATCCTTTTGTCGCGTGTCCACCACATGAGCAACATAGCCCTGATATCCTTTCCTTAGCAGTTTATATGATTTTGTAGAAGAAATCAAACATGTTGGAGTTATATTTCGGTCCCCTATAAATTTAAATTTAGGTTCATCCAACAATGTAAACACCACCTCCTTTCTGAAGCAATCTATACATACATGATATGAGGCCAACCTATCTATACCCAGTATCACATCAAAGTCACGAATATCGAGAGGTAATAAGTCAACCAACAACTCCTTTTCCCCTACTCGCACCACACATCCCTACACACCCTATCAATAAAAACCAATCCCCCACTGGAGTAATAATAGCTAAACCAGAATCTAATGATGATAATGGTTTATTAAGATGCAACAGATAAAGCAAAGACAGAAAAGAATATGTAGAACCAGGATCTATAAACACATAAGCATCCTTATCTCAAATATGAAGTGTACATGTCGCTACGTTAGGCATAAATTATGCATCTTGTTGCATCATTGCAAACACTCTGCCTTGACCTTGGCTTTGAGATATAACTCATATACCTCCCCTATGTACATTATGTGTAACTCCTACCTCATACTGTCACACTCCCAACTGATGTTGTAGCTCCCATCACTAGATAATTCTTCCGTAAGTGCCCTGGTCGATGACAATGGAAACATAAAGGTGTCATCTTGGCTATTATACACTCTCGAGACATATGCCCTTGACCACCACATCTATAATAAAACATGGCCCTCGGTCCAAACACATATACATTTTCTGATCGACTTATTCCAGTCCTTCCACCTCGAGCTTGAAATCTTCCAGGTGCATTTCTGCTATTTTTAAATCCTTGACCTTTAGGTACTCCTCGTGTTACACTTTGAGTTGAGGTTCCTGTCTCCCATCCATATGATTTTGTACCATCGTGTCTAGCATTATTCAAATGTTCAACTTACATTTCTTTCATTGAACTTTCTGACACCATAGCTTTATCCACCAAGTCCACGTAATCTGTGATCTTCATATTAGCAACCATGTTTTTTATATCTACATTCAACCCAATCTGAAAATCAATCATATTTATTTTATTTTGTCCTCACCAAATCAAGTGCAAATCTAGATAAATATATAAATAAAGTTTCATATTCTGCCACCGTTTGTTTCCCCTGTTTCAGCATAATAAATTCTTCTTCTTTCTCCTTCATATACAACCTTGGAAAATATTTTTCAAAGAACACATTCACAAACTTCTCCCATATAATTTGTGGAGGATTTGTTGACACCACTCCCTCAATTGTAGTAAGTAACCTCTTTGTAGCATCCCATCATAACTTTGCATCATCCTCTAACCTAAAGGTTGCTAGCAAAACCTTTTGTTCATCTCGCACTTCCATCACCTTGAATATTGTTTCCATCTTTCTAATCCACCCCTCCACCACGAACGGATCAATAGTCCCTGTAAATGCTAGAGGATTTTAACTTCATGAACCTCTCATGCAATTTATCCCTATCTCCACCAAGTGCTCCACCTCTTGCTTGTTCCACTAGTTATGCCACATCATGTAATATTCTTCCCACATCATCAATAGGTTGTTGTTGCACCTCTTGTGCATCCACTTTAATATGTCCATGTCCTTACTGAATATTAGGAACATAGGATGCCTCACCCTCTTATCTATCATATGGCTCGTGTGGATCCATCACTCACTGCAATATAAATATCTTAAATAAAATACAATAGAAGAATTTTAACATTAACATTGTTAGTCAAAATCCTTAACCATAGCAAACTCACTTTCTATTGTCCACTGCCAATCTAGACCCTCACACCCTATCCAAAACCAAATAGACACGCTCTGATACCAAGTTGTCACGCCCCGACTTAATTAAGTTAAAATCATCCTTTTATTCAGAGATAAATTCCCTTTAACAATACTTTACTTTAAATATCTCATGAAAAATAACACAATATTTTTTTTCTTCAATTCAAAGGCATGTTTTGATGAAAACATAACAAACTTTACATGTAACTTACAAGCATTACACAACTTTACATACATGATATTCCTTTGTTTAACATTTGCAAAAACCTTATCGATATTCAACCTATATTAGGTATCTGTCACTCCCCCGTTTTAAGGTCCTAACTTGGCAGTGAACTCCAAACGATAAGCATACCTGAAACAAAATACTATAGGAGTGTAAGCTATAAAGGCTTAGTGAACGACCATATACACACACTCCACACATATAACCAATTTGAATAATCATTTTTCTAATGTTATAACCCAACTGGAATTGTGAAACTGTCGCAAGCCTAGACCTGCCACAGTCCAATTAACCCACCGCAGTTAATGGGGACCACCACATCCCTTTATTAGTCCCGAGTACACAAACCTTTAAGTTGGATTAACGGAACCGCCACATCCCGTAGGACCCACCATAGTCCATAACATTAGATGACTTCACTTAACATTTTTAATCATATGCATATGTCTCATAAACACCACATCATTAAACAAGCATCACAATACATGTATTTAAGCTATACACTTCCATATAGAACATATAAGCATCTATATTTCATAGGGAAGCTCACTCACCTTGAAGTAGGCACTAAGTTTAACACCAAAACTATTTCCTTAGTATGGTAGTATTAGCCGTTTCTCCACCTATCAATTCAATATCATTAGTATTTGAATACACCAAAAAACATTAAACTCAGTAACACATCACATTAGTTGGTCAATCTAAAATAACTGAAAAGAAGTTAAATATGATACTTCACATTTCTATAACACACTATTCATTAGGGTTCTAACACAATTTACGTAATTAAATTACGAATTCTTTAGACAAAGTTATGGCCATTTTATTATAACCTTTTCCAAATTGTTTCTCAAGAAAAACAACAACAAAACTTTAACTTCAAAACAATCCTTAAGCCAAAACAGGAGGTATTTTATTCTCATCTCCGAGTATGTCATACTAATATATGTTATCAAACCTCTTTAAGTGAAATCACTTGATTTCAATAAATATCCTATGGTTTATACCATTTTTAGTACAACTAGGTCAAAATAGAACATTAAAGAATAACTTAACATTTTTCAGCATACATAACCTCCACCACGAGTATAAATCATGGAAACACATGCTAAACATGTTTTAGTATATACACACATCATATACATGA
This sequence comes from Sambucus nigra, assembly GCA_949130495.1. Taxonomy (NCBI): domain Eukaryota; kingdom Viridiplantae; phylum Streptophyta; class Magnoliopsida; order Dipsacales; family Adoxaceae; genus Sambucus; species Sambucus nigra. The sequence goes on from OX422214.1 coordinate 221,732,382, forward strand.
ATTTCCTAAAACAAAAAGCTTCACAGGAAGGTGATGCAAATCTAGGACTTTGAAGTAAACATTTACTCTCCTAGCGAGCGTTCTTAAGTATGTTCTTAAACCATCCTTGTTTTAAGACAATTAGGCAATATGGATATCATTCAAATATTTATCAAAATCATAAACAAAAACATACAAATGGTAAAACTCATTCATGTCACCAACTATAACAAAGAGGTAATTACCTTACGAGAACTCCTCGATTTGTTGAATTTTTTTCAAGAATTTTCTTCCTTAACTTCCTCTTTTCTCTTTCCTTAGGAAAAATCTCTCAAACCTCATCATATATTATGAGGAAGAAGATATACATTTTGTTTTTAATTATAACTCATGTTATAAGGGTTCCAATAGCCATAAGGCTTGTGGTAACGCATTATTAGTTGGATGAACAGTCCAATCAAACAATTCCACTAATGACAAATTTGTCGTGCCTTTGTAAAATCACCATAACTCCTATTACAGGCCCCGATTTACTTGCTCTTTGCGTTTACGTGTAGATAACTTATATATCTACAACTTTCATATTTTGTGTTTTCTCAAAATCATAAAATTAGTATGCCTAATTTGGGCTCGAACAAGAAAGTATCAATTTACCAAAAATCTCAAAACTTTCACATTTGGCGACAAAACATCGCCAATTTCGCACCACCACCCTAGTTTACTTTTATAAACATAATGATGCATTAAAAACATATTTTATGATGAATTTAACCACATAACTAATCATATGCTATAAACATGTTATCCCCAATCATAAGCTTGATTAGCATCTAATGTAAACAACATATATATCACATGAGTACGCATCCCCTAAACATGATAATTACCATGTTTAACACCCATCACCAAACTTATAAATCATAACTTATGATATTACCAAAGTGAACCCTCGTACTCTGAGCAGCAAAATCATCCCACATCAGGTTCGAGTCACCGGGATTATCACGTTAGCCAGCAAGAAGGTCGTCCTTGGTAAGGTCAGCCTCTTATGGATCAACCGAGGTCAGAAACATCTTCGCACGCTCAATAAATACGATTTTCATACTTGGCATCATCCGATATCACAGAGATGCCTATTTCCTTAACCTCGACTAGTTTGTATGGCCAAGGTTATACTCATGGTTAGAAGAATAATACAACTATCAGAATCATAAACATCGTACTCGGCTAGGCCGAGGTTCCAGTTGATGATGTCATAATTCGAGCATACACAAGCATAAGGAATACATGGAACACGTGGAAAAAACCATTATGACTAAATCATTCCCCTTACGTGAGGGAATATATGGTCATTATTACCGGCCTATGGCACAACCATGTGTCCTCATGAAATTGGCTAGATCATCACACACATGCTCATTGCATGCTTGGGGGTACACTACACCCCCCAAGCACTATATATACTTGTCTTCCCCTTCCTTGTAGGGGGATCGAGACTGTAAACCCTAGCGAAAGCTCTGTTAAACTACACAGTAGATAGAGAAAGCTAGGGTATTGTATCACAAGGCCATTAGAGACCTTATTATATAGTGAAGATCGCCCACCTGAACAGTGGAGGTAGGCCTAGATAAGCTGAACCACTTATATTGGTGTGTTTTCCTCTTTTCCTCATCTCCTTCTACATTTACATTACTTATTTGCTGCCATTGCTATATTTGTTTGAGCTCAATAACACCTTAATCTGGTGGTGCTATTTCTAGCATCATCAGTGTGGCGCCGTCTGTGGGAACGAGAAGCTATATCTCTTCTTTCTTGAAGCTTGGCCTCACGGGAGAGTTCGGTGGTTAACTAATCCTCCCCCTTGTGTGGAGTTATTTCACAATTAAATGAGATCCATTAAGGTTTTCAAGCTCACCAGTCTCTTAATCACGTATCTTACATATATCACAAATTAAATAAGATCCATTAAGTTTCAGCCACACACCACCACAGTTTGAAATGGCTGCAGCCTTGAAGTCCTTGGTGGAAAGTCAATAAGATATGAAGGAGCAATTTGCCCAGTTCAGCCAAAACATGATGATGAGACCACCAGGAGTCTCACCGAAGATGATCACTCTGGCAGCTGTACAAGAGCAACACCAGGAGGCCAGGGGACCACCTCAGGCTCCACACAAAGATTTGCCTCCTCCCCAACGGCAGAGGGACGTTACTGACCCCAGGAGTTTACGCCTAGGGAGGCAAGGACACCCTTGCCCTAAGGACTAGTATGACGATGTAGAAGCCGAAGATGTTCCAATAAAATGCTGGGAGCCATACGAGATTTCCAATAATACTGTGCGACCTGTTAAGCACAACTGAGGTTAGTGTGGTGGACGAGATCCTGATGTTCATCCAAGAGGATCAACATTTGATCGATTGAGCAGAGGGTAGGCCTTTCAAAGGCTTGACCCAGTCAATGACCTGAGGGATAGGTTATCAAGGTCAAGAAGTCTTGCTGGCTCCAAAAGAGAAGGGGGAGATTGTCAGCCCCATCATGGCCGCCCCCACATGGTCGAGATGGAGGCCAGTGGGAGTTCAACAGCCAACGTTGCGCTGCAGCAGGGGAACCCCCAATTAAACCTTTAGAGATGGTAGGGGATAACCTCGGGCAGGTCGATGTTGTTAAACAGTGGAATGACTCAATTCAAAGGCTTAAAGATAAGATTGGGGATATCCTAAAAAGTTGAGACCCTTTGTATAGGGGGTACTCATAGGGTTCACCCTGCGTGGCAAAGATCGTTAGCTTTCTAACCCCGGTTAAGTTCAAGCCTCCTGTGGTGTCTCCCAAGTACGATGGAAGCACTAACTATGTCCATCATATTTAAATGTACCAGTCGACAACAGATATCTACACCATCTCTCATGAGATGAGATGCTGAGCTTTCTCAAGCACTTTAACTGGAGCTGCACATATATGGTTTACATCCCTTCTAAAGAATTCCATAGAAAACTTCAAAATATTGGCCAAGAGATCTATCCACAACTTTTGTTTTGGGGCGAGACCTCAGAAAAAGACAACCTATATGCTTTATGTCAAGCAAGGGAAAAATGAGAGTCTAAGAGACTACATCGCGAGGTTCAATAAAGAAAAGTTGGAAGTAAAGGACTATGAAGAAAGCCTAGCTATGACAGCCCTCATCAGAGGTCTCTAAAAGGGAAAGATATTATGGAAGCTTGCTAAAGACCCTCCCAAGTTAATGACCGAGTTGCTGGCAACAACTGGGAAGGTTATGAATGCTGAGGAAGCAATGGTTGTTAAGTATGAGAATGAGAAAGGAAATAGCAGTGGAAACAAGTTTTAGAAAAATAATAAAGATGGGAAGAAAAGGTCGGCTGATGATAAGTTTGGAGACTACACTCCGTTGACTATAATATGTGAATATATCCTCAATATGATAAAGGGCGATCGATCTTTAAGGTGGCTAGAGAATCCAAAGGCTCCTCCTTATACGAGGAATACAAATTTATGGTGTGAATTCCATCAAGACCACGCCCATCTGACTTACAAGTGTTTCGCTTTGAAGGACGAGATTGAGAAGATGTTAAAGTCCAGGAAGCTAAGGAAGTATGTGGATACTAGATCCTCAAAGGGTGGTCGAGCCGACCTTAAAAAGAAAAGGAATGATAAGTGCCGAGAAAATGCCCTAGCCTGGCATAGTGATCCCTCACACGATGATGATAATGACACTGACCTCCCACCGAAGGACGACAATGGCCCAGTAAAGAGAGTGAACATAATCTCTTTCGATGTAGGTACGATTTATGGGGGACTAACAGGATGCGGTTATGAGATAGCCGATAGAAAAGCTCATGTCGTAGAAGCAAAGGCAGTTACAAAGGTCGAGGTTGTGTATTCAAATTCAATTAATATGAAGTCTTAGAAGAGGAAAAAGGTGGGCATGGACACCCTAATAGTCAGCTTCTCAAGACTGGATTATAAAGGTATCCTAGCTCCACATGATGACCCTCTCGTCATCATAACCAGAGTGCATGGATGTGAGGTACCTAGGATCTTAGTTGATGGGGGAAGCTCGATAGGTGTCATGTTCTGGCCTTATTTTAAGGCCTTGGGGCTTAGCTGGGCAAGGCTCATCCCCTACCACCGTCCACTGATCGGCTTCAGCGGAGAGAAAGTGCACCCATTGGGGATGTATGAGATGGATATAAGAATGGGGGATGAGTGGACAAAATGGCTAACTAGAAAAATTAAATTTTTTGTTATGGATGAGAACGTCTTCTCAGCCTACAACCTCATACTTGGACGAGTGGCCCTCAAAGAGTTTGAGGTCGTGCCTTCAACGGTCCACCAAATGATAAAATTCTCGACTCCATATGGAGTAGGGGAAGTTCAGGGTGACCAAACGTCGGCACGAGAATGCTATTTTAACTCTGCTGAGGAAAGAGAGGCATACAGAAAAGATACCACTACTTACAACATTGACACTCTTGATCCGAGAGATGAGATAAAAATAAAAAAGGGAGAGGCCGCGAAAGACGTAGAATCTATCATCCTCAATGAGGACGAGCCAGGAAAAAACGTCCAGGTCAGAAAAGCCCTAAAGCCTGAGATCAAAGATGAGATGGTCAAGATACTAAAGAAGAGACATAACATCTTTGCCTGGAGTCATGCAGACATGCCAGGTATTGACCTTAAGATCATGTGTCACAAGCTTAAGGTAGTGAAAGATACCAAGCTTGTTAAGCAGAGGATAAGGATTTACTCCTGTGAAAAGTATGACGTTATAAGAGACGAGGTAAGGAAACTTAAATAAGCCAAGTTCATTAGAGAAGTTATCTAGCCAGAGTGGCTGTCCAATGCCGTTATAGTGCCAAAAGCCAATGAGAAGTGGAGAATGTGCCTGGACTTTACTGATCTAAACAAGTCTTTCCCCAATGACAGTTTTCTCTTCCTCGTATTGATCAGATGGTGGACGCCACAGCAGGTATGATCTAATGAGCTTTATGGATGCATATTCAGGATACAACCAAATCTTTATGGACCCGACTGATTCAGAGAAAACAACTTTCATTACGTATTATTATAAAGTGACGCCCTTTGTCCTAAAGAATACCGGGGCTACATATCAGCGCCTGGTGAATAAGATGTTTGAGGATCAAATTGGAAAGTCTATGGAGGTCTATGTTGAAGACATGTTGACGAAGATTCTGAAGATCGACACTCATGTGATCGACCTTAAAAAGACCTTTGATACCATGGACAAGTACATGATGAAGCTCAACCCTGTCAAATACGTCTTTGGGGTCGGAGCTGGAAAGTTTTTAGGCTTCATTGTCAACCAAAGGGGGATAGAGCTAATCCAGAGAAGATAAAGGCTTTGCTGGAAATGAAGACACCAAAAACTATAAAATAGGTTTAGAGACTTACTGGTCGAGTGGCTGCCCTTAACAGGTTTGTCTCTGGAGCCACATATAAATGTCTTCCATTTTTTAAAATATTCAGGAAAGATTTTGAATGGAATGAGGAATGTGATAAAGCTTTTAAAGAGCTTAAGTCCAAACTCGGTTCTCCCTTACTCCTATCTCAGCCAGTCTAAGGAGAAAAGTTGTATGTGAACCTAGTCGTATCGAAGTCGGCCATTAGCGCTGCTATTGTGAGGGAAGAGAATGAGGTACAGAAGCCAATATATTTCAGTAGCAAAGCTCTTCAAGGGTCTGAGCAGAGGTCTACTAGGATGGAGAAGTTGGTTTATGCTTTAATTCATGCTTCTAAAAAGATGAAATCGTACTTCCAAGCTCACTCCGTAGTCATCCTCACTGACTCATCGCTCAGACAGGTCATCTATAAACCTAAGAAAGTAGGGAGACTAATGGCTTGGGCAATTGAGCTAGGAGAGTTTGATATTGTTTACCAGCCGAGGGTAGCAATCAAGGGCCAGACATTGGCAGACTTTGTGGCCAAGTTCACTTGGGATGAGGTCGAGGTTGAAAACGACAATTTTGAGATCGAAGAAAGTGTCGGTCCTGCCACGGACGAGGCCGAGACAGGCACAATAAGAGAAAATACAGCTGAGAATGAAGTGGGAAGATATCTCTTCAAATAAGGATCCCTGATAAAGGGAAACTTCTTGGAAGCCGATGCTATATGGATCCTCTTTGTTGATGGGTCTTCCTGTGAAAACGGAAGTGGTGCCGGATTGATAGTGTCGGCACTGAACGATACAGACATCGAGTATGCTTTAAGATTTAACTTTAAAGCTTCCAATAATGAGTCTGAATATAAAGCCCTGGTAGTAGGTCTCTCCTTGGCCCGAGCTTTTAGTGTCGGCCACCTCCTAGTCCATAGTGATTCTAGATTGGTTGTGAATCAGATCTTGGGGGCATATGAGGCTAAGGATGAAAGAATGGCCAAATATTTGCAAAGAGTAAGGTCAATGATGAAAAATTTAAATAAGTGAAGCTCAAGAGGATACCTCGGCTAGAAAATGGCCAAGCCGATGAACTTACAAGGTTAGCCTCAGCTACCAAAACTGACATTAGACGAACAGTGCCAGTTGAGATACTACTTCGTCCGACCCTCGAAGAAGATGATAGTTCTGCTGGATCTTGTCTGAATCTGAATAGAGGAGATTCATGGATGGATCCCCTGTTCAGATACATCAAAGAGGGGTAGCTACCTCGATCAAAAGCCGAAAGAAGAAACTTGAGATACAGAGCTGCCAAGTTCTCTGTTATAGGGGATACTCTGTATAGGAAGGGGTTTCTACTCCCATTGCTCAGATGTGTCAATCCATCTGAGGTGCAATATATTCTTCAAGATGTGCATGGGGGTTCCTGCTCTAGCCATATTAGAGGAAGGTCATTGGCTAAAAGGATCATAACTCACGGGTACTGGTGGCCGACCCTGGCCAAAGATGCAGCAACATGTGTGAAGAAATGTGACAAATATCAAAGGTTTGCTACCATCCCCCACCAACCTCATCAACATTTGACCTCAATTACATCTCCCTGGACATTTTCAGTTTGGGGAATCGATCTAGTAGGACCCTTGCCTAAAGAAGTGAATAACTATAGGTACTTGATTGTGGCAATAGACTACTTTTCAAAGTGGGTAAAATTCGAGTCGATGATCACTATTACAAAGTAGAAGACCTTCGAGTTCATAAGGAAAAACATCATCTGCAGGTATGGTCTTCAAATACATTGATCTCAGACAATGGAACTCATTTTAATAATGTCTCTTTGGAGAAATATTATGAAAGAGTTGGGATCAATCAGTTATTCTCCACCCCTAGCCGACCTCAAGTAAATAGGAAAACCGAGGTGACAAATCGGACGATCCTTAATGGGATTAAAAAGAAGCTGGATGAGGCAAAAGGAAGATGGATTGAAGAGGTGTACACTGTGATATGGGCCTACAGGATGACAGTCAAAACTCCCACAGGGGACACCCTTTTCACGTTGGCTTACGGGTCAGAGGTTGTCATCCCTACCGATATTGGTCTTCCTAGTCATATAATTCAGATGTATGACCCTCGAATAAATGAGACGGAAAGAAGACTTGATCTTGATCTGATTAAGGAGAGAATAGAAGATGTCGAGGTGAGGCTATCAACCTACCAACAAAGAGTTGCCAGGTTTTATAATCAAAGGGTGAAAGAAAGGCCGATAGTTGTAGGAGACCTAGTTCTCAAAACGACATGGCAAAAGCCCAACAAGTTCCAATTAAATTGGCATGGCCCCTATAGAGTTACTGATGAGGTCGTCCAAGGCACCTATCGGCTGGAGAATCTAGAAGGGGAACCATTCTCAAACCCTTGGAATGCTGATCATTTGAAGAAGTATTACCAATGAGCTTATCAACTTTTGCCTCCATACTATTGTAATACGTGTATCAGACTCAAAGAGAGGGAATATTAATGAGAATATCAGTTGTTCCCTCATATTATTGTTTATCTATTCGAATATTTGTCATGTTAGTTTATCATAAGCCACTAAACATCATTAACTTGGTGAATAATGAGGATTAACATCAATAATTTGGTGACCTCAGACCCTAAACATCATTAATTTGGTGAATAATGAGGATAAACATCATTAAATTGGTGACCCCATACTCTTAACATCATTAATTTGGTGAATAATGAGGATAAACATAATTAATTTGGTGACCTCAAACCCTAAACATCATTAATTTGGTGACCTCAAACCCTAAACATCATTAATTTGGTGAGTTATGAGGATAAAACATCAGTAAATTGGTGACCTCAGACCCTTAACATCATTAATATGGTGAATTATGAGGATAAACATCATTAATTTGGTGACCACAGACTCTTAACATCATTAATTTGGTGAATAATGAGGATTAGAGGTGTTCGCGGTCCGATCCGATTCGGTTTTGAAGTTTTTTTTGGACCGGACCGATTTGGTCGGCCCTCTAAAAAAATGGACCGAGACCGGACCGATCATGACGGTTAACTGACTCTAGTCGGTTCGGTTTTTTATAGGGTCGGTCCGGTCTAACCAGTCGGTCCTCACATTAATGAATTACATCATTTATAATAATAAAAATATACCCGAGTCTAATTTTTCCAAACATTAAAAACTAAAAACTATGAAAATCTGCAATTAAAACAAACCTATTATTGGATTAAACTATAATTTAAACTAGTCAAATATTAAAATATATACTTTTACTATTTATTTATGTTATATATATACATATATATATATAGAAATATATTATTTTATATAGAGTCGGTCCGGGTCGATCCTACTAGGGTTTTTGAAACTGTAAACCGTGGACCGGGCCGATTAGGTCGGTCCACCAAAAAAATATACCAAGACCGAACCGATTAAGAAAAAAGATCGAAAAAAAGAGTCGGTTCAATTCTGTCCGTCGGTCCAGTCGATTTTTTGAACACCCTTAATGAGGATCAACATCATTAATTTGGTGACCTCAGACCCTAAACATCATTAATTTGGTGAATAACAAGGATAAAAATCATTAATTTGGTGACCTCAGACCCTAAACATCATTAATTTAGTGAGTTATGAGGATGAAACATCAATAAATTGGTGACCTCATACCCTTAATATCATTAGTTTGGTGAATTATGAGCATAAATATTATTAATTTGGTGACCTCAAACTCTTAACATCATTAATTTGGTGAATAATGAGGATCGACATCATTAATTTGGTGACCTCAGACCCTAAACATCATTAATTTGGTGAATAATGAGGATAAACATCATTAGTTTGGTGACCTCAGACCCTTAACATCATTAATTTGGTGAATTATGAGGATAAAACATCATTAAATTGGTGACCTCAGACTCTTAACATCATTAATTCAGTGAATTATGAGAATAAAACGTCATTAGTTTGGTGATCTCAGACCCTAATGGTGATTTCACTAATATGGATTATTTCTATCGATAGTGATTCCACTGATGGTAATTATAGAACAATAAAATATCATGATAAGATAGCAATAAAAATAAAGAATAGTGGAATTTCATTATATCCATAACAAGATTCACCCTGCTTAAGAGCAGCCCATCGGCTAGTCGCCTTGATGCTTCTCTCCAAGTATTCAAAACCAAAGCTAACAAATTCATCAGAGACTTTGTAATCATTAATGATTTTCTCTGAAGCGTCGGCGAGCGCAGCCTTAACAGCAACATCAACCTTTGATTGAAGGCTCTCATCCTTTGCCTTCAAAGCTTTTTTATGATCCTCCTTCAATTGAGTTATCTGATTGTCCTTTTCCTTCACATCTCCTGTCAACTTCACCGACTCGGCCCTGAGATCGGCCTCTGTTTTCTCAGTATCCCTCCCCTTTTGGATCAGGGACAACCTTTTTAGGGTCCAGTCAGCTAGGCAGTAAAGAGACACCACTCCATGCAGAGATCCGATACATGAATAATGATGACTTTTAAAAAGCAGAGACAACACTTATAAGAAAAAGTTTGATTCCTGAATTGCCCTGTGAAGGGCAAACTCGGCTAGTAATGGGACATACAAGGCCTAGAGAAAGTGCTTGTCTCCCTCAATCATAATGGTGCTGATAGCATTAGCAGCTTGAGTATTATGGCCAATCACGCTATCACCTACCTTTAGATGCAACAGACGAGCAACCAAAGTGTCATCGGTGGAAATTGGGATGGCACGGTCCTTAGCTGGAGCTTTGCTCGGCCTGGTATGAGCAGGATCAGTAGGAGCTTTCCTTTTCTTGGAAGTATCGGCCTTTAAAGTGTCGACGCTCTTTTTTATTTGAGCTGGAGGAGGTGTATTCTTGCCACCTCGTCTCTCAAGGAGCTTTATCAGGCTAGGAGCTGACATTTCCCAGAAATCGTCAGAAATACCTTTTCGCCGCTCTGCAAGAAAAGCCTCGGAGTTAGAATATCAGATAGATAAAATATACGAGGTACAACTTGTAACAAATTATTGTTACTTATGAATCTCTTCCAAAGGATAACCCTATAAACCTGTCTGATAAAGGTAATAGGGGTCGTTAGATGTTCATATTTGACAAGATGACCCTTCTGGCCTTGATTGCGAAGGTCCTTAATGTCCTTATAGTTATCCTGGCTTAAACTAGGGTCAACTTTTATAGAAATAAAGACTTTGCTCCATCTCAGAGGTGTACGTGGATCAGACGTCCCACAAGACTCATTTGGGCTGAACTCCCAAGCTCCCGAAATGAAGAAGTACCGAGGTTTCCAGTTATAGTTGGAAGTTTGGGTAACTAGGAGCATCTTCTTCTCAGATTTTCTGGCTACAAAGTGGTAGTATCCTGGATGATTCTTGGTAGACGAGGGAGTATAACATCCAATAAAAACCCTAACTAGAAGGTCGGTATAGTGAACAACCTTTCAGAGGATGATAGCCCCAACTATGACCCTCCATGCATTAGGGGACAGTTGCAAGGTTTATATACGAAAAAATAGCTCGGATAGTTGGGTGAATTGGTAGGCAAAAACCTAGTTTGAACATCTGCTCATATACGCATATTTCACCCTCTCGGCCATCGAAGGCCCTCTCATCCTTCAGAGGTTTCCTTAGGGTGATTGAGGAGTCAATAGAATATAGGTGTCTGAAGACCAGAAGGTCATACTCATTGACAGTGATCTCGTACCCAGCTATAACAGAGGTGTCGAGTTCACTCTCTTTGTCTTCATCACCCTCAGCAACCTCAACCTGGGTATCAGTGGTGGCGCCATTGGGAAACCTCTATGCAAACTCAGCACTAGTGGCATCTGTAAGAGGAATGGCATCAATGGGAGGAGGAAAGGCTATGTTAGGTTCCAAAATTTCTATGGAGGGAGATCTACGTGAAGGCCCAGCATCTTTGTGAGACGAGGCACAGTCTGAGACCCCTTCATCTTCAGAAGCTCCACTCTGTTTAGGGGAGTAATCCATAGCCTCTTGGAATGAGTCTACACTCTCAGCAGCTTCAGATATGGATATGGAGTCTGAAGTAACTGACTCCGATATAAGGTCACTGACCTCATCCAACTCAGGGCATATGACAACTAATGGAGGAGGAAAAATTAGTCAAAGAGGAAAATCCTCGACCTCACGAGCCTCGGCTTGGGCTAACTCTATCTATCTGATTTTTTTGAAACACTCCTCGCACAAAGTTGAAAACTCTTCAGCAAGTTTATACAAAGGTCGTAGCATTCGATAGACGACACAACACTTGTAATGAAAACTACTAAAAAGACAAACAGGTAAACAAATTTTACTACCTAAGACAAAGATCAAAGCTTGGAATTTGGATGGTTTTTACCAAGAACACCAAGAGCACTGAATAAATAGCCCACCGGAGAAGGTGATCGGAGGGCCACCGAAAACCTAAAAGTGGGGATTTTGGCCTAAAGCAACCACATAACGACCAATTATAGCCTGAAGGTCACTCAGCTACCACTACCACCAGACAGTGGTGGAGAAGCTCACCGGAAAACAAACATGTCACCGAAAAAGCCAAGCAATCAATTGAAAACCAGAAATGAAAAACAAAGGTTGGATAACAGTACCTGAGTAAGTATGGATGATAAAAGAAGGGGTTAAGAACAGAAAACCTTACGAGCAGGAAAGCTATGAAGGCTCTGATAGTTTTGTTATAGAGAATGCATAAAGCGGGAAACCAAAAGGAAGAAGAAAGAGGAATAGAAAGAGAAAATGGTATTTAAACCATTGTAATGTTAGGCTCGAGGCCCAAAGCACTCATCATTTCACCTAGAAACCCTAATGGGCGTCGTCACATCAGTCATTACCTTGGGGCATATGCAAGCCAGTTCAAAGGGTGACATGTGTCAAAGTGACTACTCACATATCCCAAGATACAGAAATGTCTTTTCATCGCCTGAGCACATATACCCTTCAACCATCTACTCACATATAAGGCTAAGGTCTAGGGGTGATTGATTTTACCAAAGTGTACCCTCGTACTCTGAGCAGCAACATCGTCCCACATCAGGGCCGAGTTGCCAGGATTGTCACGCTTGCCAGCAAGAAGGTCGTCCTTGGTAAGGTCGGCCTCTCATGGATCAACCTTGGCTAGGAAGCAGTCGAGGTCAGTAACAGCTTCGTAGGCTCAATCAATACTATTTTAATACTCGACATCAGCCGACATCACAAAGATGCGTATTTCCCCAACCTCGGCTAGTCTGTATGGCCAAGGTTATACTCATGGTTAGAAGAATAATGTAACTATCAGAATCATAAACATCGTACTCGGGTAGGACGAGGTTACTGTTGATGATGTCGCAGGTCCGAGCATACGCAAGCACAAGGAATACATGGAACACGTGGACAAAACCGTTATGACTAAATTATTCTCCTCACGTGAAGGAATATTTGGTCATCATTACCTGCATGTGGCACAACCAGGTGTCCTCATGAGATTGTCTAGATCATCACACACATGCTCATTGCATGCTTGGGGGTACACTACACCACCCAAGCACTATATATACTTGTCTTCCCCTTCCTTGTAGGGGGACCGAGACTGTAAACCCTAGCGAAAGCTCTGTTAAACTACATAGTAGAGAGAGAAAGCTAGGGTATTGTATCACAAGGCCATTAGAGCCCTTATTATATAGTGACGATCACCCACCTGCACAGTGGACGTACGCCTAGATAGGCTGAACCACTTATATTGGTGTGTTATTCCTCTTCTCCTCATCTCCTTCTACATTTAATTGCTTATTTGCTGTCATTGCTATATTTGTTTAAGCTCAACAACACCTTGATCTGGTGGTGCTATTTATAGCATCACCAACTTATACTTAATCATGTAACTATCCTTCCTAATCATGTTTTAGGGCCTTACATTTTGTAATAAACACAGTACATTCGCTACTTATGAATGCCATTTTTCAGCCATTTTAAATCCTTTTGGCCTCCGAAATTTAGTGTTTTATTTTTAAATGATGTAAAACTATTATTTTATAATGATAAACCTTTATATATTTTAAACCATTATTTTTTGAATATGATCATTATATACAACATGCTTATGGATATTAAAAGCATACCCTAAAGGTTTTCATATTGGTACTTATTAGCTGTTAGATTACGATATCACTAAAGTGGTCTAATGTAAAAATTATAAATACTAAAATGTGAGATTGCATTTAAACACCGTGTTTAGGTTGCTCCAAAGTGTCCATATATGGTTTTTGAATGTACGGATTAATACTGATTTCCTTATGGTAATGAAGCCACTGTGATTTGGATGCTCTAAAGAGTCCAGTTGCAATGGTTGAATTAAATTAAGTGACAAAATATTTGTTAATTTAGGTAAATATATTGGTTGCTCTAAAGAGTCTGTATCTTTCCTTGATTTATAAACACATTTCTTACTCATGATTTCGTTAATATTTGTTGATATCATTATACGATTCATAAAATATGTCCTTTGAAAATTATCGTTCTTATGTTTATTGCCATATTTTAATGTATAATCATGATTTTATTGCAACAATGTCAGTTAGACTTTTTAATACAACTTCATACACTCCAACATTTGATGGAAGCAATTTTTCTGATTGGAGTGAGAACGTGCATTTCACTCTAAGGGTCCTTTACCCTGATATCTCTCTTCTTGTTGAACGGTCAGCTAACATTACTGATGAGAGCAACGATATAGAAAAATGAGTTATCTGAAGAGTGGGAAAGGTCCAATAGGCTGAGAATAATGTATTTGAAGCTGACTGTTACTCCATCAATTAAAAATTCTCTACTCAAACCTGAAATAGCTAAGGAACTTTTTAATAGTGTTAAACAGAGATTTCGATGGGCTAATAAGTCCCTAGTAGGGACACTAATGGGAAAACTCACTATAATTATCTTTGATGGGGCACGAACAAAGAATGAGCACATTCTAGAAATGACCAACCTTACATCCAAATTAAAGAATTTGGAAATGCAATTGGACGATGCCTTTGGTCTTCGATTTATTCTCAACTCTTTGCCAAACTAGTACGCACCATTTGTAATAAACTACAAGACTATTAAGGATAAGCGGAGTATAAATGAGGTGAAGTCTAAACTGATTCCGTAAGAGGAACGTTTAAAGAAATAAAAAATTCATGTATGTCACTTTACCGTGCTAAAGAATTCTGGGAAGAAGAATGCTCCAAAGAACGTAACTGGGAAGGGCATAAAGTGAGGCGAGCCTAGAGGATCTGAACTAATGCCAAATCCAGTGTTGAATAAGAATAATAAGAAGAATATTAAGTGTCATTTTTTGGAAAAGAATGGACACTTCCAAAAGGATTGCTTGAAAAGGCGAGCTTAGTTTGAAAAGAAGGGCAAACAATTAGGTTTAGTATGTTTCGAATCAAACTTTACCAATGTTTCTTCAAATTATTGGATTTTAGATTCTGGATCAAGCACTCATGTTTCCACATCCTTGTAAGCGTACCTTTCAACCCAGAACATATGACCAAATGAAGCGTTCTTTATACATGAGAAACAGAAAAATAACCAAAGTTAAACCTATTAGCACTTTTAGACTTGTTTTAGATTCCACATTTATTTTAGATTTAAAATACACTATTTATGTTCCTAGTCTTTTGAGAAACTTAATTTACTTGTCAAGACTTAATGTTGATGGTTTTTCATTTGAATTTAATAATAAAGACTTCAACTTATTTAAAGGTCTTAATTATGATGGTTCTAGTTTTATGATTGATGGTTTGTATCAAATTAATTTAGATAAAATTTTTGAACAAGCATTACTTACCCTGCAGCCCAACTGTGGAATTAAACGTGCTTTAGCTAATGATAATTCTTATTTCTTATGGAATAATAAAAATTAGGGCATGTATCCAGGTATAGAGTTCAAAGTCTTGTAAGAGAGGAAATTCCCCCTTACTTGGATTTTAGTGATTTTAGTGTATGCGTGGACTGCATTCAAAGAAAGCAAAACCAAACATACAAAGGAATAAGCGACAAGAAGTAACGATCTCCTATAGATAATACACATACATTTGGGGTCCTTTTGATGCTCCATCCTTTGGTGGAGAAAAGTACTCCATCACCTTTATAAATGACTTTTCACATTTATGTTATCTTTCTACTTTGCATGATAAGCCTCAATCAATTAAGTTTGTTGAAATTTATGTAAAAGAAGTTGAAAGACAAATAGGGAAAATGGTGAAAATCTTAGGTATGATAGGGGTGGTGAATATTATGATAAATATGATGAAACAGGACAACATCCTGACCCGTTTTCTAGGCTCCTTGAAAATTTCGATACAATCGTGCAATACACAATGTTGGGCACACCTCAACAGAATGGTGTGGATGGAAGGTGTAACCGTACACTTATGGATATGGTTATAAGCATGATAAGTAAATATAATTTGACTTTATCCCTCTAGATGTATGCTCTAAAAATCATTGGATATATCTTGAATAGGATTCTTAGTAAGTTAGTTCCAAAGACTCGTTTTGAACTGTGGACGGGAAGGAAACATATTTTAAGACACCAACATATTTGGGGTTGCCCTACGGAAGGAAAATTTTTTAAGACACTTGAAAAGAAAATTGATCCCAATACTATTAGTGGTTTTCTCATTAGGAACTCGAAAAACTCAGAGGGATATAAATTTTACTTCCTTAACCATAACAGTAGAATATTTGAATCCTATAATGATAAATTCATTGAGAATGGTGAAGTCAGTGGGAGTGATAAAGTTAGGGAATAGGTTATTCAAGAAGTCAAGGTATTAATTCCCTTACCCCGATTTCATAATGAATTTGTTGTTCCTAATCATATTGCTTTAGGTAATAATAGTGAACAACAAATTAATAATCAACAGCCCATTAATGAATCGCATATTGAACCCCAACTTGAAACTGTCACCTATGAATATATTGTAGAAACACCACCTGAAACAACATTAATAAGGTCTCAATGTCCTAGAAGGACAATTATTTCAAGTCATTATATGATGTATTTACAAGAGAATGAATCTAACATAGGGGATATAGATGATCGAGTTACATATTAGCAAGTCATTGATAATAAGAATTCTAGTAAATGGATTGATGCAATGAAAGATGAATTAAAGTCTATGGACTATAATAAAGTCTGGGTATTGGTCGATTTGCCTCAAGGTTGTAAAGAATCGGGTGTAAATGGGTCTTCAAGATGAAACGCGACTCAAAGGGAAATTTTGAGCAATATAAAGCAAGACTAATGGCCAAAGATTTTAATCAGAAATAAGGCATTGATTATAATGAAACCTTTTCTCCTGTTTCTAAAAAGGACTCATTCATAATTATATTGGCATCAGTATCTCATTATGATATAGAACTTCATTAGATGGATGTCAAAATGGATTTTCTAAATGGAAGTTTATTTGAAGAAGTCTATATCGCACAACCCGAAGGCTTCATTATAGAGGGTAAAGAAGACATGGCATGTTTATTAAAAAAGTCAATATATGGGCTAAAACAAGATTCTCGTCAATGGTGCCTTGAATGTCATGGTACCATTACCTCCTTTGGGTTTAAGGAAAACACTGTGGATCGGTGTATCTACTTGAAAATCAATGGGAGTAAGTTTATATTCTTGGTTTTATATACAGATAACCAGTAGTGATCTTTGTTTGTTATGGGAAACCAAGAACTTTCTTTCTCAAAACTTTGAAATGAAAGATATGTGCGAGGAATCCTACGTGATCGGGATATAAATATTCCGAGATAGATCATATGGATGGTTAGGATTGTCTCAAAAAGCTTTAAAATCGGGAAAAATCATAGTCAAAACTTCGAGTCAATAAAAAAAGTCAAACCTTATAACCCGAACTCTACAAAATTTATTGATATCGAGACGAGGAACATATCGATTCAAACGATGTGTGAATCCGAGGTCAAACGAAGAAATTACAAGCTTTCTGGCGAAAAATATAATTAAGAAAATTGAGGGCCGCGGGATGATGACACGTGACAGCGTCGAATAATGACACATAACATTGTTGGATGATGCAACGTGACACCATCAGATCATGACAAATGGAACCATGTGATCATGACACGTGGCGCTGCTGATGCTTCTTAAAATTAAACGAGGCTGGGGAGAATTGAACCCATGACCTCCCCCCCTCCCCCTTCCCTTCCTTTAGCCATTAGACCAAGCGGACATTTTATAATAATCATGTACCCATTAATATATAACCTAATTTCTTTTCCCATCTTTTTTCACCCATTATCTCTCCCACCTTCTTCTTTCTTTCTTCCATTTTTATTCTTCTTCTTCCATAATATTCTTATCAACCATCACATGCCCTCATATAATAATTCCTTTTTCCATAACCACCTTTTAATTATTTAATTAAATCTCCCATTATTGTATAATTTCATTTTTAATCCCTAAATTGATTTTTCCAACCTATAAATAGGGCCATTTGGAGATACATTTAGACATCCAATTTGTAGTGTAGAAAATCCAATTTGTAGTGTAGAATATCCAATTTGTAGTGTATAATATACAATTAGTAGAGAAGGAAATTTTCTATTAGTTTTAATATTTTAAAAAAAATATTATTTTAGTAATTTTTCGAGAGATTTACGAGGTTATAATATGAAGATTGAGTGACACACTCAAATATTAAATCTAAACTCTTATCATTTTTTATTTCATCCATGTTCAAATAAGTGTTATTAATTTATCATTTTTCTCATAACGTTGTATTTAATTAATTAAATATTATTTCTAGCTAATTAAATTAGTTGAGATTAATGAACTCACTCTGGGTACATAGTTGCTTTGTTATGGTATGATGATATAGACTCGTTTTGATGGGTTGATTGTTTTCGTTTTTACACCTAGAAACCTTAATGTGATATATCACATATGCACCATATTTGCTGCCTCGTATGTGTAATTTTGAGAATATTGTTGACGCCAAACTCGTATTTAGACGATTTTTTAAAAATTTGGAGAGTGAAGCCATGAATTTAAATAATTGTTTGAATGAGTGTTAATCGTATTATAAGCATGTCTAACTACGCAACTATTTATGCTACATATTCCGAGATGAGGAATTTAATTGTCAACTTATAGTTTTCATATTTATTAATTAATTTAGTTTAAATATTCTCATAGATTAATTGCGATACAAAACATTTAAAAAAATAAAAATCGTCTTTTTCACTTTTTACTTAAAGTAATAAATCAATTAAATTTTAAACAACATTATCCGTGGATTCGATAAACGAACTCACCGTTATATATATAAAACATATGTAGTTGAAATGTAGGTTTTTGTATTGTTGTCTAAAACCGATGATAACAACAAGCGTATATACACGACACTCGATTTTCACCTAATCAGGAACATGCTCTTGAATTAGTATGCAACCTCCACGACTCACATTAGTGGCTTAATAAAACAAGGTATTAGAAACCATAATATATAATTATTCTAATGTATATAATGGTCTCACGTTACTTGATAAATCATTTTATTGTTATTTGGATCAAGTGGGAGAATGTTAGATTTTAATTATAATCTCATAATTAAAATAAAAAACCTACAATTACGTGGTCTTAATAACCATTCAAAAATTAAAGAGTTTATTGGGATAATGAAAGGTTCATTAGGAAATATCAAGATTCTATGACTAATTAGGAGACCCCTAGGTCCTCCCTCTTTCTTTAAATAAATTATACTCTCTCCATCATTCTAGGCAATTATGAAATTTAAAGGGCAATAGTAATAAAACTCAATTCTCTATTTCAGCACACTTTGAATAATTCAAGACACTTTCAAATTCGGGATTAGTTCAGGCTCAAATTCAAAACAAATTTTAGGCAACAAAGCTAAGTTTGAGATCAAGACAAGAAGCAATATGGACCAAGGTACACATCCTTATGATCCTTCTATGTAGGAAGATTTAGATGTGAACTTATATGAGATTAAAGATCCTTGTTAACATGCATGATTAGTTATAATTTGATTCTAGATTATTGTCCATGTCTCATACAATAAATTAAAGGTTTTGATTTATGTTAGCATTTTAATCAAGTTGAACTGGAATTCTTTAATAAGGAGGGATTTAGAATTGCGAAGGAGATTGATAGTGGGCTTGTTCTTTGTATATTATGAATAGTTGTATGTGGGTATATTTCTAAATATATTTTTGGATTTTAAAACATTCAATAGTAAAGCATTGGTCATATATGAAATAAATGGATTGTATTAACATAAGCGGGGTCCATCCAAAATTACTCTTTTGTTTTGGGGAGAGGATGTACTCTTTAGTTGCTATTTTTCTTGTGTACTTTTAGAAATTTATTTTTTATATAATTGTGATGACTAATTTTAGGCCAATGTATTATTCAACACATTTTCTCCACATTAATAAGTCATGTCTGTATTGGTCATTCCCTTAAATATTTCAAAGCGTATGCACATTTTGAATAAGTAAGTTCTATTTGTAAATTTGTAGTTTATTATAACTCATATACACTTATTTATACTTCTTTTCACCCCAATAATCATATCCATACTCTTTCTCCACCACCACCATGGTACCGTCAACCTCACTCTTGTTAGAGGCTCTCTAGTTTACGTTAACCACAACAAAAATTATCATAAATATTTACTGCCACCAACGCAGTTGTAGTAAATACCATCACTCTATTATCACCACAATCGTTATAAATATTCACTATCACTGCCCCGCCACCACCATGGTTATCGTACATATTAACTACCACCACAACCAATTATAAAAAAATTATTACCCTCATCCCACCACCAACTAGGGTCGCAAACGAGCTTAAAATCATGCTCGAGCTCGGTTTATTTATTAAATGAACGAGCTGAATAAGAGTCGAGCTCGAGCAACTCAGTTTTAAAAGGCCTAATCGAGCCCATTTATGCTTTAAAACTCTAGCTCGAGTCGAGCCCAAATGATCGCAATTTTTTAAACAACTTCTAATTTTTTGAAGCTCGGTTCATTTGCTCAACAAATGAGCCGAAATCGAGTCGAGCTCGAGCTATTTATGAACAACTCGGTTAGTTTACAGCCTTGGCACCAACACAATCATTACAAATGTTAACTACCACCACTACAACCAACGTAAAATATTTACCACCCCAACAAACACTACAGTTTAATATTTTAAGGAATCAATCTTGAGATTCAAATGATAAACATGAAGATCTAAATATGGGTGTAAATGAGTCAAGTCTAGCTAAATAGAAAGGTGCTCCAGCAATGTGTTCAAGTCCGACGCAATTATTTCACAAGCCAAAATTGTCGATCTTTTATTCAAACAAACGCAAGTTGTGCTCGAGTAATTTGATTTTTTTATACATTTTAGTACATTTATTGGTCATTAAGCAAACTTTTTTTATTCTTTTTCATATGAAAAATTTTCAACTTAAAAAAAATTCCACCATTTTTATTCTTTTTGTGAAAACTCATTATTATTTTGATTTATTTTCCAACTTTTTTTTATTCTTTTTTCCAAATCCTATTTTTTTCTTTTTTATTTATTTTCCAACTCTTTATTTATTCTCTTTCGAAAAGTCATTCGATATTTTTTAAAATAAAATTTAGTCCAAGTCTTTTTATTTGATTCTAAAAAACCTTAAAAATATAGGATTTATAGTCTCGAAAATTAATTCTATCAAATAGTGTGGAAAAATTACAGGATTTGCATGAGATTTTTTTCCACCAAGGACATTCTCCACTTGTATCAAAGGGACTCTAATAAATTCTAAGCTACCACATTATTTCAATTTTTTAATTGAATAAAAAAAATCATATAGGTGATGCTAGATACATTTCTAATAAAGTAATACTAGGAAAACTATTTTTTTTAAATCAAGTTATATGTCAAACACTCGTGGAGTGATTTTTTTTTAAACCGAGTAATATGTCAAAAAATGAATAAATTAAAAGTCTTTTGAAACCTAAAAAAAAAAATCATTATAGACTCCATTAATTAATCTCTCAATCCAACTCAATCTATATTCAATTAATCTCTTTTCACTATTCTCCACTCAAATCACATTACACAATGCTACTAATAATACTACATCTATATAAGAAAAAAGTTAAAAAAAAGTTTTCAAAAATTCCAAATTATTTTTTATATAAATAAAAAAGTTTACTATTATAAAAACATTTTTAACGTTGTATTTATAGAAAGAAAACTTTAAGTTTTTATTCATAAATGACACAAAGATTTTTAAACTAAAAACAAATAAAAATATGTATAACTTTTTATATAAAACGTGTACAGTTTTCTTTGAAGTTTTTATTTATAAAAAATAGTTTTTAAGATAATTTTTTTTTCAAAATTTCAAATTATTTTCAATATAAATAAAAAGGTTTTTGGTTATAAAAATATTTTTAATGTTTTATTTATAGAAAAAATACGTTCAGTTGTTTTGAAGTTTCTATTTATAAAAAAATAGTTTTTATATAATAAAACATTTAAAAATAATATACAAATTTTATTTATGAAAAAATTAACCTTTTATAATGGCTTTAAGATAGTATATTATATTTATGGTATATACTAATTTTTATAATTATCATTGTATTTGTTTATTATACATAGCTCGTGAATCCTACCTCCGCCAAGTTTTGAAATGGTTCGATTTTTTTTGTATGGGTCATAAACATTTAAGGGTACCTCTATAAAAAAAATCAGCTAAAAATAATTTTTTTTAATATTTTAAAAAAATAAATTAATATTTGATTCCCTTTTAAAGAGTTTAAAAACGGTCAAATATTGATTCATTTCTTAAAAATACCAAAACATATTATTTTTAACTTATTTTATTTTTAGAGAAACCCTAAAATATTAAAACCAATAAAAAAAATAAAAAAAATTTTTTTATTTATTTTTATTTTTAAAAAACATCTCGCACGACTCTCGCATTGGGGATCCGCCCAGGAGCCGCTCTCTTATAAACGAAGTTACAAAATATCTACGTTTCACTCTCCTCAACCCTAAATCTTTGACAGTAAACATGTCGGAGGTTCCCTTTCATATCATCACAGACATCCTTTCCAGTGTACCCGTCAAATCCCTACTACGTTTAAGGTGCGTATCTAAGCAATGGTGTGCTTTAATTGACAGTCCAGATTTTGGTAAAACCCACCTCCATAAATCAATTGAAAACAACACCAATCTCACTATCCTTCTCGAAGGAATGGATACCGATCAAAAAAAATTCTATTCAATGGACTTTAATTCACTCGGTACGCCCACTGTATTTGACAATCAGTTTAAGAAGCATGTTGTATTGGGTAACTCTTGTCATGGTTTGCTTCTTTTAAAAAGGGATGATGATGATGATGATGATGATGAGCAAGTTGTATTGTTCAATCCATCTACTAGACAGTATCGGATTTTACCGGCAACGCTAGAAGATGATGATGATGATGATGAAGAGTATGGATTAGGGTATGATTCAGTTAGTGATGATTATAAAGTCATTAAGTTATTTGAGTCTGATCATGATGAATCTCCTGACGGTGTTCAAGCTATGGTTTACAGTTTGAAGTCGAATTTGTGGCGAAAAATTCAAGATTTTCCTTATTTTTTCCCGCCCATAGATAGCTCGTGGGGCGGTCAGGTTAACGGCGCTTTGCACATAATTGTCAGTCAAACTCACAATTTTCATTCATCAAAGATTGCTGCTTTTGATATTGCGAACGAGAATTTTTATTTGGTCCCGAAACCTGATATTTTGGATAAAGAAAAGGCTATGATCAGTGTGGATGTTTTGGACGGGTGCCTTTGTTTGGTGGGTTCGTACTCGGACCATACAGATATATGGGTGATGAAGGATTATGGAGTGAAGGAGTCTTGGACGAAATTGTTGTCTACTTCAACACTGAAGGATAGGTCTGGCGATTTTTTGCGTCCTTTGGGTTATTCTAAGAGCCGTGATGAAGTTCTCTTGAGTTTTAATGAACAAAAGTTAATTTGGTATGATTTGAAAACGAGAGAAATTAAGAATGTTGAGGTTTGTGGTTTGCCGAAGCTGTTTCAGGTTGAAGTTTGTGTGGGAAGCCTTGTTCCCTTCGATGGATATGGGGGAAGTGTGAACCCAAGAAGCAACCTAAGGAAGAGAAAAAAAAGCCAATGAGTAATAAGAAGACGTAAGGTATTTGGATACTTAGCTTTATTTTTATCTGGACTATAATTTACTTTGTCATGTGAATAACTAAAATTCAAAATTATGAACTTGTTTGTGTAGCTCTACTCTTACCTTGTCTTGTTATCGACACATATTTGATTTGTTGAAGAACACAATTCAATGTCATGAACTTTTTAATATCAATACTATTGATATGTTGTCCAAGATTATTTTGTTACTGATGTGTCAGAGCAAGGATAAGAAAGATGAAAAAATATAATTGAAAGAATTATACATATTAAAAATCATGTGATGACTAGAGTTTGTCGTTGTGAAAGCTAAAGTCGTGTTTGTGGCAGGACTTTTTGACACGAAATCTTGTCGAATGTTTGTCTCTTCTGTTAGTCGTGTTGTATCATTTTTGTGTTGCGTTTACTCTAATGCGAAAATTATGAACTGTGTTTTATAATGGGTTGTGTTCGTATGAGGTAGAAAAAACACGATAGTGTCACGCTAGTTGAATTCTATTAATTCCTATCATTTTCTATGGGGACAAAGTGGCTAGATTTTAATTATTGATCCAATTGTGGGAATATGCGGATATCGGATAAGGATTTATACGATTGTATCGTGTAAGAGAGAGATGGCTAGTTTAGTTAAAAAAATTGCAAATTTCAGAAAGTATAAAAAAATCCAAATTTCAAGGCTATGTAATTTTTTTTTCAACTTTCAAGTGGTGGAGGTGGTAGCCTACAAACACAGTTGATTAATTGGAGAACACAATAAAATATCCATTTTAATGCTATTGCTTTTCAGCTGCTGGTATGGTTTCTATTGAGCACTTAGCATAAATGTATTGTCGTACATATTATAATAGTGTAGATATTTTTTCTTTTTATTAATTATTAGTCACATATCGACCTTTGATTCTTGCAGGATGGTTTTCTGTCATAGGGAATTAAACTGGTGCTATAAGGATCTTGAATGAAAAATGATAAAGGTATTTTACGGATATAAAATAATGGTTTTGTGTTTCTGATTTTACACATATCTTGCTGTTTTCTAGGTTCTTTTTTTTTTCAATTTTGGTTACTTCGCTATAATTTATTAGGGTTTAATGACATTCATCTCCTTAAGAGATCCCACTCAACATAATTTTGGGTGGGAAAAAATTCATTAGGAGTCACCATACAATTGTTTTTCTGAAAAAAGTTCATTTCATCATGAATAGTTGACAAATAGCCTAAGGGAAGCATCCTATAGTGACTATAAATGAGTTTTTTGTCGATAAACAAAATCGTTGGAAAAATATGATTATTTTATGGCATAGTTGATCATCGACAATGCTGACTTGTGACAAAAACTAAATGTATAGAGATATAAATAAGTGGAATTATTTTGTTACTAAATCTAACTTGTACCCATTAGCTTTTGGTGTCAAATTATATCTCATTGAAGTTAAATTCTCAAATTACAATAATTAATACCTTTCCATCCAAATATAATACGCTAAAACACATCCATTCATAATATAAAATACAGAATTGAATATCATATTACCACAACTTAAAGTATATAAATTGTGTTTACATCAATTGTTAAAAGATTCATGAATTCAAACTAGTAAAGGATAAGTGTTTACATTAGTTGTTAAAAGATTTATAATACTAAATACTAAATAACATGGTTTGGGCCACAAATTCCATTTGCTCCTTTAATATCGCAATGGGAATCGTTATTACACGTCTATAATCCTTGAAGTGTGTGAACAAATAAGTTTGAGATATTATATGTATAGTTGAAGATTTAAAGCATATAAAAACATGTTCAAAGATATTAGAATTAGTGCAAGATCTCAATAAAATATCAATTTTTCTTTAGTTCAAAACAATACCAACGGAACAAATGGAATATAAAAGAAAATAAAGCAAATTAAGAGACCATTTTTGACAATATCTCATTTACTACATGATCATACAATTATAAATCGACATCAAATATAGTACACATGGCGTGACTGATATCAAAATATAAATTTACCACAAAATAAATGATTTGGGTCTATTAATGTTTCCAATTAAGGAGTTATCCCAATATTAGGACTAAATAAAATCCTTGTATTCAAATAAGAAAAGCAGGGATACAACTTTTACTTAGTTGTCAAAAAAATTACTAAGTGCTCTCCATACACCAATTACAGTCGGGTATAACAAAATCAGCATAAATACTATTATTGTCAGTATCTCACTAAAAATGTTGTATTTGATATAAACGCATCCACTCGTGGTAGTATTGGCAATGAGTTGCGTTGAGTTGTGTTCGTGTCAGATTTTATTATGTTCTCGCCTTATCGGGTTTGTATCTAAACGGATGACTTTTTTATCGTGTGATAAAACCATACCCAAACATCATTCGTTATAACGGATTGTATCGTGTTTACCCATTATTATCCATATATAGATTGATTTATTTTAAATGTTATACGAGTTGACACAAACCCATTTAGACTCATTGAATCATCAACATTAAAAAATTTCTTTAGGGTATGGCTATATGCACACCAAGAGAGTACTCTAGCATTCCAAACTATATCTAGGGACACAATATCATGATATTTTGATTTTTTGTGGGAATTTTATACTTATGATGACACTGTTTGAAGCGTTATTATTACTCTAGGACCTATTTGGAGGGCATACCCTTTATTACTTTTTTGAATAAGAGTATGTGTTACTTCTTATTCATTACCAATATACTTTGGAACTTCAAATTATTGCATCTTAACGGTTTTTAACGTGTAAAGTGGGTTAACACCAAACTCATTCACTAACTATAACGCACACCCATTAACAAATAGCTTTATGTCTGGTTCGAGTCGTTCGCATTTTCCCGAGTCTAATTGGTGGTAATAATCCCAAAGAAAGTTGTCCATGACTATGTACACGGTTTATATTATAGCTTTAGGAACCTTTGCGAGAGAAAGGGTATGTATCTTCTTCACATGTTTTCATTTTTACCTCTCCATCATTAATTTTTTTTTATAATGAAATTGTATTGTAATCTCATGTATTGTATTTTTATTGTATTTGTTGAAATGAGAGTACAACAAATGTCTTGTCATAGGACAACGATGTTGAGTGAACCCATAAAAGATTAAATGTTTTCCCTCCATAACACCAATTGGTTTTAGGTGAGATAGCGGCTTGATATCCGACTAGTGGTATCAGAGCCAATGGTCGCGGGTTTGATTCTTGTCCATGTCATTTGTTTGGAGGGTTGTGTTGGAATGAGATTACAGCACCTGGACAACGATGTTGAGTGAATCCATATAAGATTAAAGGTTTGTCCTTTTTAACACCAATTGGTTTTAGGTGAGATGATGGCTTGAGATCTGACTAGATTATTCATAGAGCTTTAAATGCATGAAGTATCCTGAGCTGAGACTCATATTATTAATATAATACAACAAAAAGCAGATTCATATTATTAATATAATACACCAATTGGTTTTAGGCGTTCGTGTAAGATTTTATTATGTTTTGGCCTTATAGAGTTTGTGCTTAAACGGGTGACTTTTTTTATCATGTGATAAAACCATACCCAAACATCATTCGTTATAACAGATTGTATCGTGTTTACCCGTTATTATCCATGTAGAAATTGTTTTATTTTAAATGGTGTATGGGTTGACACAAACCCATTTAGACTCATTGAGTCATCAACATTACCAAATTTCTTATGGGTATGGCTATATGCACACTAAGAGAGTACTCTAGCGTTCCAAAATATATCTAGGGACACAATATCATGATATTTTGATCTTTTATGGCAATTTTATACTTTTGATGATACTGTTTGGAGTGCTATTACTATAGGACCTATTTGGAGGGCATACCATTTCTTACTTATTTGAATAAGAGTATGTGTTACTTCTTATTCGTTACCAATATATTTTAGTGCCTTCAAATTATTGCATCTCAACGGTTTTTAACGCGTAAAGTGGTTTGACACCAAACTCATTCGCTAACTATCACGCATCCCCATTAACCAATAACTTTGTGTTTGGTTCGAGTCGCTCGCATTTTGCCAAGTCTAATTGGTGCTAATAATCCCAAAGAAAGTTGTCCATGAGTGAGTGCATGGGTTACATTATAGCTTTAGGAACCTTTGCGGGAGAGAGGGTATGTATCTTCTTCACGTGTTTTCATTTTTACCGTTCTAGCATTAATTTTTTTCATAATAAAATTGTATTGTAATCTTATGTTTTGTATTTTTATTGTCTTTGTTGGAATGAGAGTACAACAAATGCCTTGCCTCAGGACAACGATATTGAGTGAACCCATAAAAGATTAAAGTTTTGCCCTCCGTAACACCAATTGGTTTTAGGTGAGCTAGCGACTTGATATCCGACTAGTGGTATCAGAGCCAATGGTCACGGGCTCGACTCTTGTCCATGTCATTTGTTTAGGGGATGTTGTTGGAATGAGATTACAACAAATGCCTTTCCCCTGTACGACGATGTTGAGTGAATCCATAAACGATTAAAGGTTTACCCTCCTTAACCCCAATTAATTTTAGGTGAGATGGTAGCTTGAGATCCGACTAGAGTATTCGTAGAGCTTTAAATGCACGTTGTATCTTGAGTTGGGAATCATATTATTAATATAATACAACAAAGAGCTTATCCAAATGATCTGAAATTGAACCACATTGACATTATATATCTAGGAACATGAAAACTCACATTTTATAGCTAAGACAACAATTAACTGATAAATACTCGGGAGTCCCCATAATTTCTGGTAGATTGAAATATGATTGTAAAATTCGCGCGGACAAGATCTTTCAAAGGGATAGTAGTTCGACTACCCGATTTCTTTCTCATGTCGGGAGATTGCAGCTTGTCATTTAAGTTTTGCAAGGGATACAGAACTATTGAAGTGGTATTTTTGAATAGCCAAAGAAAAGTATCAAGGATATAGATCAAATCCTAAGAAGGTTCCTTTGGACAGGATGTGAGATGAGGGAATTTGGTACCAATGTAGCTTGGGAAGATGTATGTTATCCAAAAAGGAAGGAGGTTTGGGAATAAGAGACATTAATGTATGGAATGAAGCTATCATGGTAAAACACTTATGGGACCTTTCTATGAAAAAAGATTCTCTATGGGTTAAATGGTGCCACACCTATATATTAAGAGGGGAGAGTATTTGGACTATGAGGATGCCTCAAAATTGTTCATGGACATGGAGGAAATTGGCCAAATTAAGAGGGGAAGTTAGGTATTATATCCGTTAGATGGGTGATGGGGAAAATATTCTATTCTGGACTGATAACTGGCAGCCACTTATGCCTATAGTAAATAGGTTTGGACGAAGAATTGTTTATGAAGCAGTGAGTTCTTTAGGGTACTAGTTCCTATATTGATCAAGGTGAACGGAGGTGGCCTAGACCTATCTCTACTGTACTAAGGGAAATTCAATCTTATAATGTTCTATATATGCTGGAGAGGGGGACACAGCGGTATCGAATTTGACAGGTAATGGTGTTTACTCTAGTGATACATCATATGAAGCCTTAAGGAAAAGAAAGCCTATGCAAGAATGGACTAGGGCAGTGTGGTTTTCCAAGGCCATTACTAAATGTTCATTTGTACTCTGGTTGTGTTGTCAAAGCAAGTTGTGGACAAGGGAAAAACTAAAGAGTTCGGGTCTCATTGAGGAAGATAGATGTATATTTTGTAACGGAGATACTGAAAATAGGGATCACCTTTTCTTCCTTTGTAGGTTCACAACAAGAATTTGGAAACATGTGTCATCTCTTAATGGAGAGGATACGAACATTAATGAGTGGAGTGAGGTGTTACCAATGGTGGTACATGTATACAAAGGCAATTATTTTCCAGAACAGATTACAAATATATCATATTCAATAGTGATTTATACTATTCGGAGAGAGAGAAATAGAAAGATATTTCAGAATAAATAGATAGACGAAGATGAGATGGTAAGAAAAATGGAAAAATGGTTTGTATGTTAAAATTGGGATCCTATGCAGCGAAGCTGTGCATATGTGGGATCCTATGCCGAGAAATATGGAAAAATGGTTTGTATGTTAAAATTGGGGAATCCGTGAGTAAAAAATTATCATAGAACATATAAATAACAATAACATATTACTTTAGCTGTTGATCCAGTTGTGTATGCAAACAGAGATAAATTTTAGTTAATTTTCAGCTTTAATCATAAAGAGGAAATTTCTCCCAGATATTCACGGGCTGCATATTTTGTCTGGGACAGTCTACAGTTACGGGTACATATCTGTGTGATTGACAAATTGTTAAGAGATCATTTAGGATTGAATGTGGAGAGAGGCACAATGATGAGAAAAAGGAATTCTTGGCCGATGATATGTTGATAGCGCGTGTTAGCTAATTAGCTGGGATGGGCAGTGTTTCTAAAGTGGTATGAATTGATTGGGACCATTGATTTGGATGGTGCTTTGAAGATTGAAGCTGTCCATATAGTGTTTCTATCTTAGTGGGATAGAATATTCGGGTCAGGTTATTGGGAGCTGCTTGTGTAGGAGGGATGCCTGTTTTCTTTGCTTTAAACTGTTTTTGGCCTTAACACATTTAGTTGAGTAGTCAAAGTGTTGTAACATGTTGCTTGTCAGGGTAATCCACGTGTGGACGAGGGAGTTGCGTTCAGGTCTGTCTCCCTTTTGGCGGGGTTGTAATATTGTTCGTTTATTGATTCTCTAACATTTTACCCCAAAAAATAACATGTGGTAAAGCCAACGGCATTGTTCAAGTTAATGGTGTAATCTAAATAATGAAGGGTCGATTTCAAGCGAGGATGGGGGTATCGATTATGAGAAGTGAGAATGAATTGGAGATAGAGGCTTTTGTGAATAGGGCTAAGGTAACGACATCATTTAAGTTAAGACGTTCTTTCTAAAATCAGACCTGACAGCACTGCTAATGAGTTCTTTCTAAAATCTTACCAGACAGCATAATTAAAGAATTGCGCGATGAAATACTTGTAACCAAACAACACGCCACATTAGGCGATGCCAACCTTCTGTTGTAAATTAGCCAACCATCATATTTTGGTCGTTTAAGTGATTTGTTCCGGCTACCCAACGCGGGAAACTGTTTTTCCAGCTAATCGTCAAGTTATGTGGCAAAAAAAATTGATGTTTAGTCATCAGTTATAATAGTAAAAAAATGATTTTGTTGTGAAATGTCAGATTTGACGATGATGTTCTTTTGTAACTAAATTTTTTATCTTTAAATGTACCATATATTGTAATGAGATACAATTGAGGTTGAGCATTTTTTAAATTTTCTATGACTACCGGCATATCACCATGTCTATCTAGAGACTTTATTCTTGGTATGGAAAACTTGTCTGTAGACAATCAAAATGAGAAGCAATATCCATTTCAATTATTATCAACCTTACATGACAATGTTATCTTATTCATGATTGAATTGAAAATGCAATATTTTGTCAAAATTTTGGTGATATTAAACTTTTTGCTTATTGGATGGCTAGACAGTCGCCTAAGATATCCACAGTGTTGTGGGTGTGCTTTTCTTTTGAAGTATGTTTTTCTTCGAACTCCAATCTGATTTCTTCTATTGCTGGAATGCTTTTTTTAGTTACCATTTTTTGAATTCTAATATTTTTTGCTTTAAAATCTTAATTACTTATAAATTTATGATTTTATGATATCTTTCATAGTTATGTTGATCCTATTTTCAGAGAAAAACTGATTTTTTCCCCTGATGTTGTTAGTATGCCAATTTTTCTGAATTTTCCGTTTTTAAAACTGATTGCTGATTTCTGATTTTTCTGATACTAAAAAAAAAATACAAATTTTAGACAAACGGAATCCATAGACAAAAATCTGAAACTTTTCTGCATATTCATGCCTAAACACTGCCCTATTCAACATGAAGAATATTACTTTCACAATATCTTCATTAATTTTGTCTCGTTAATTCCATATTCATAAACAACGTTTTCATTATAGAGAGGTGTTTTTGCCTCATCTTATGTGTTTCGTATGTCAATACTTTTGTTCCACCTTTTGAATTTATAGTTGCATTGAAGATGTTTGTTATTGTATAATTTGAAATAAAGGTGTTTGTTTGCCTCATCTTATGTATTTCGTACATATTATGTTTATGACATTTTTTCTCCATCAGGGCTAACGTTGGACACATAGACGGGACTGTAATAGCAGAGTGTGACGGGGGTTGTGAAAATATTATAAGCTTGCTTCTCTTGGTATTCTTGGTCATTTGGCATAGTAAAAAGACCCCTATTTTTTCTTTTGAATTGAACCATGTTTTGGAGCTCAGAATTCTTATTGTGCAATTATTTTTTTTGCTAACAAGGGTCATTAGTTGACATGGATGAACCCTTATATTTCAGTTAATATTATGTTTGGGGAGCAAGTATTTTTCTTTGATGATTGTTTTAAAGGATCAAACACTTTGATTCTTGTTTTATTTTGGTTCCTGAATTAAACTGAAAGTGAAACCTAATCAAATTGAAAACTTAATTTTGAGGCATTGGTCGTTTTAGGATGAAATTATATTAAAAGAAAAACATTTTCACCAAGGACCAAACATAAACTATTGGACGAACTCTAAAGGTTTTTGACCCTTTAATTTGAATTTGCTTTGATACAAGTTCATTTTGTTTTTGTCTCAAAGTAGGTGACTGATATATAATAGATATATCACATTTTGGTTATTGTTTAGCCAATGAACTTGCCAAAACTAGTTCTTTCATAATTGTAATTCAGCTAGTTTTTATTATTTTGATTGACGGGAATGATTTGAGTACCATTTTCACTTTTTGCATTTTTTGTTAAAACAGTGTAGTGATAATTTTCGAAGTGTAAAGGTTTTCTTATGTCTCGGCTTCATTCTCAGTGGATATTTTTTAACACATTCTTCAACGAAATGAATATCTGATGAAACTCCCAACACATCACATTGATTTTCAGAATACTGGTCGTATGGCACATATGATTACAAGAGAGAGAGAGAGAGAGAGATTACATTTCAAGAGGAGCTTCTCACAAGAACCATTTATACACATTTAAGGAAGTGAGGTTTTTAAACTGTTGTCAGGGCCTATTCCAAACCTCAGCCTCACAGTGCTAATTGTGAGCGTTGTCTAAATAAATGGAAAAATAAAGTTCTGAGAATTGTCTCAAAAGTAAAGTGCCTTTAATTGTTCCCTCCTAATTTTTTTTATATTATCTTATTGGCTAAGTCACATAAGTTAATGGGAATGAATGCCCCACAAGTCAGGGGATTTGCCTTTGGGGGAATGAGAACAACCAAAGTACTAGTCCAGCTTCTAGACAATGAATTCCCTGAGAAAAAATCACAACTGTGTTAAGCAAATCCCTTAAACTATTGGAACCTGTAGCTCTATCACCTTCTATATAAAGTAACAGATTTCAATTCTTCCGAAATCGGGTTCTTTTTTTACCTGCACATTCTACGCTTCATTGATTAGTCGCAGAATAGAACTCCAAATCCCCTCTTCCACACACTGGACAGATTCTGCATTAATCAAAATTTGGAAATCTTCGTCAAGACCTCCTCGATATGAACCTCATTTGAAATCCATTGGCTCTCCTCGTTCTTCATGCGATAAATTTTGATGCTGTTATGACAATAATTTTCCATTTCAAAAAACCTTTATTGGAATCATCTTCCCTCAACCATTTAACCCGAGACTTCGACGATGTTATACCTCTTCATTTGCAAGTCTTTGTTGCAAAAAGCGATTTATCTTGACTATATTCTTCCTTAGCCACAAGTAGAGTCATCCCTCTCCAAGGAAAATTCCTTTGAGAAAATAAAGTCTATTGCCTCCCTGATCCCCTGCCATGTCTTTAAATTGCATTCTATTCAAATATCGCAACAACTTGTAAGACGTTTCAATTTAAGAGCGAGATATGTAAATAGTTACCCAAAATAGGCTACTCCCAACTATATTTCACCACTTGAGTAAACCCGCGATGATGAGTCCACATAATCTGAAATCTAAAGGGTCTTAATATACGTTTCCATCATGGTTTGATATGGATCCCACCAAAGGAGAAAGATCCGAATTCATCTAATTATGACGCGCCACCGCGTGTTTATCAAACTTAGAAAACCACTGAGAATTACATGAAATTCTGTCTAGTCTCTCTCAAATGCCAGCTTGGCCATCGCGGTTATTGCACTGAGTGAACCTAGATCTCCGAAGAGGATTTGGCACTAGAACCGCGTGAATCACGACCGTGTGAAGTCCTCAATGGCTCCAAAGTCAATTCCATTTCCGCCAAGTTTCTCATCAGCCTCAAGAACGGTATTAATGTTACCACTTACCATCCAAGATCCAATAGGAGTTGCTGCAAATATCACCAAAGGCTTCACGCAAAACCTTCATGATATAATCTGTCATATTTCGCGTAGACAGACATAACAAAAGCCTCTTCTCTCACACCTCATTTTTAATGACTTCACAAGCCCATTTCTCACTCCAAAGTACCGAAACTGAATTACAGGTGTTAGCCTCACCAGTCACAAAATTCAGCCTTCGACAGAGCTGATTTTTTTTTATTCCCTCAAATTTTTGTTCCAAAAGCACTACAAAATTATTTATGAATTTTTAGCTAGCTCAAGAAGTGAACGCCAAGTTAGCGAGAGAGGAGTTAAATGAAGCTAGAGCTAATTTAAAGTTGTGAAAAAGTTTATAAGAAGCAAAAGTCCAAAAATTTTAGACATTCGCGAAATTCTGAAATACTGTATTTAGTAATTGAATGATCTGGCTCTTAATTACTCTATCAATTCAGAGTGCTGAGTTCTACTTTAAGAGAATTGGGAGTCTCAAATTATACATCTTACAATAACAATGGGTAAGCTATCTGAATCCTTTCGAAGAACATATCATGATATCTGTATACTGCAGGTGATTTAATTTCCAATGCAGTTTGCCTCCATTATACCTATGGCTACAAATTCTCTCTGCATATGGCGCACTGTTTCTATGATTTGGAACTAAAAGAAATTGAAATATACATTAATTCATGGTGTACCTATCCATAGTGCACACCCGTGAACATTTTAAAATATGTAAAAAAATTGAAGAGACAAAATTCAATTTTAGGTAGGATTAAATCTTAAATAATATTCATGGGTACTTGAATTTTAAATAAAATTAAATTGCACCGAGCACGCTTCAACTTGATTTGGACCCTCTACATCATATTATATGATTTGGGTCTTGCTATTACTGAGTGCGTAATAATCCTCAACACACCTTCTTTGAAACAAAAGCCATAAATCTCTGCAGCTATAAACATTGAACTAACTGCAGCAAACTTCTCAAATTCTTTAAAAAGTTCTAACCTTTAGTGATGGTGATCCACAAAACTAACTAACTTGTGTTCCCTTTTGAACTTAATGCCTCTAGATAAAACCCAAACAAGGCCAACTAACATTAAAGGAAAATGAACAAAAAATGTATTAAAAAATGCACTTTCTCCTTTTTTTTTTTTATATTAAAGTCCCCTATGTACTTTCAAAGTTCTCAAACAAAAAACTAACTCTACAATATGTAAAATAATTAAAATTTTAGTTTGCACTAAAAAATATCGTCAAACATCTAAAAAAAAGTTTAATAACGTAGAATGTTTTACAAACTTATTTGCTCAAAAAAACAAAATGAAAATGCTTTACTAATAGCTTTAAACATAGTACTACAACCAGATAGTAAGCTTGATAATTGACTCATACAACTCTTGATAACAAACTTCTGCTCAAAACCTGAAGATCACAAGTAGAAAGTAATGAAATTTGAACCTAACTTGTATCACTAATTTATCATTAAAGACAAGAAAGCCCTTTGAAAATATATCTCATGTTTTTCCATTTTGTTTTCACCTTCATTAAATATCAAAAGATAATTGTCAAACGCTAAATTTCAAGGCACTAATGCAAAACCGGGTGGGAATATAGAAGTAAATGCTAATTACGATTGCATAAGTTGAACAATTATGTCACTCACTTCCATATGAGATATCAAGTGACTCAAAAATGTAGGTTCGGCAACAAAAAAATTAATGAAGAAAGTCACAAGTAGGAGTGCTTATATGGAAATACATGATGCCCTTCAATTAGTTGTTCGTTATTTTATTCATTCAATTCAATGATACTTGAGACCTACTCCTTATCACGCTTGAAATTTGTCGACACACACACACACACAGAGCCGGTCCTGAAATTTGTAGTATATTCAATTTAGGACCCTTCCAAAAAAATATTGTACAAAAGTATTAAATACCTAAAAACTCATTAAAAAATTATTCTTCTAGCATTTCGACTTGCAAAAAATTGTTTTTTCCATTTTTAATATCCGGATGCTTGTTTTTTTGATAACATTTCTAATAATTATAAATTTATAAATAACAATAAAACACGCAATTAACAAAGAATCTAATAGATAATTTTAGTCTCGAAATATCTCAATTGATTGAATATAAAAAATATGGAAAAATGTCACCTGGTTTGAGCCTTTTATTCCCTCTCTAATTTCATCGCTTGATTAATGTAGAAAGAAACAACCTAAAAAAAAAATTAATTGCATAAAAAATAGATTAGTAAGACATTGATGAATTTAAAAAAAATAGATTATTAAAAAACATAGTAATAAAAAAGATTAGCACATGTATAAAAAAATAATAAATTAAATAAGTATCCTGTGACACCCCGCCTAATTAACCCCGGGTGATCAGTCCTAAATTAAGTTAGAACAGGTTTCTCAGTTGGATCATTCTTAGCATCACTGCCGCCTTTTTAATTACTAACCACCTAAGTGATAAAATTAGACTGGTGCCAAGTTTTATCTTTCATTAACTTAAAACAAATTCATGCGGAAATAAAACAACATAATAATCTCAATTCACTGAAACAACCATTCATAAATAAATGACTGACCGAATAAACCATCGGCCCAACTTCAACAAATATAAAATAAAGACAAGTAATCAATCCCAACAAATCTGACAAAAACTAAATGGACTGTGAGCGACATGCTCGAAATAACTGATAGAAGTCTCTAAACTAGAATGAAAGAATGAGGTGTCTATCAAAACTCCCGCAACATCCACATATGCTGCAGCAACGGATCCTTGAAATTGAGTCAAGCCGGGCGTCCCTGTGGCTGGACACCTAAAAGGTTTTTAAAAATATTTATAGCAAGGGTTATTACCCAAAAACATTTGAAAAATATTTACCAAATGATTAACTTGCAATAATAAGTAAATATGCATGCTCTCCATATTTTAGTTAGTGCCGCACTCCCTTGAGGACATCCTCACCCCTCCTCTAATGTGCACTATTAACGCTCTAAATAAATTCACCTAGTTCTTTCTCTTATGACTAGATAAATTTTAAAACCCCTTGCGAAACACCCTACTCTAACCGAGTATGCTTTAATTATGATTTGTAAGTTATTGTCATCATCAACTTAATTAAATCATTTCCCTTTTTAAATTTCATATAACTTCCACATATGTTATACATATAATACAACTCATGCTTTGTATTAATAGGCCCATATATAATTATTTACCTAATTATATACTCTATCATATTACAATATTCACAAACATACTGATATAATATTTAACAATAGTATTTCCCCCGAGTAAAGTCTCACCGGGTATAAATTCTCAATAGTGCTATCCCACTAGGTATATTCACATAACCTAGTTACCCCCAAGTCAGAATTGCTCACTAACTTGGTTAATACATAAATGTTGGAGGCCGTCATATTCCTTCTGTGAAAGTGAGATGTCCCTCACCCATATAAAGAACGCTATAGGGGATTCATCCACTACGCGCAACCTCCCCCTATAGCACTAGAGAATATAGTAATAATATCTATCCACTGATATTAATGCACACATTATATATATATATACTATCACACACCGTATATATATATATAGATATAAAATATCCCGGCTACACCGTGCACTAAGTCCGTGACACAAGCCTATTACATTTTATTTTGGGTTTATGGCCCAACTCTAATTATTAATTAATTTACACATCTTTTGGTATCACCCCAATTAATATAATCGGACTTACTCTCGTGGCTCGAAATAACGTTACCCGAGTCTAAATCCCCGTCTCTAAATTATTTAGCCTTCACCTAGATAAAATTTACATTCGGTATCGCTCAAACCGTTATTCCCGGATTTGTTTACTACATCCATATTTAATCATTTCGAAACAAACTTTCCAAAATTCAACCTTAGTGTGTCACACCTAATTTTCTCCAAATCCCAAGTAATTTTAATTATGATGTCACACCAAGCCGCCCTCAAATCCTAATTAATCTTGACTCACAATTAATTAGATTTAAACCCATGTATTAATTACTCAACAATTAAGGCATGGAAGGATTTTTAATTATTTTCCCTATACATTAAAAACTGGGCGAACTGACAAAATTTTCGGACCATCGATCGATCGATGGTCCACCTTCGATCGATCGATCGATGGTCCACCTTCGATCGATCGATTGATCAGGTCCTTGTCTTCTCCGAGTTAGCTGTTTCAGCCATTGATGCACACCTCCAAACCCTAGTTTCTTCTACACTGAAAACTAAGTTTTCCCATCGACAAATAACATCAAAAGCCTTATAAGGATCCTTCCTAGAGTCCAGAAACATCACTAAATTTTGCTTTCTCTACTGTTTCCACGAATTTGGATAAAGACCCATTTAATCTTTAACCCAATTAAACATCAATTCCATAATACCAATTCGTTTCTAAATCATCCAGGTTTACACATTTTACCAGATACAAATACAAATCTCAGATTGTATACGAATTTCTACTCAATTTAGAAATCAGATTCATGGTTTACAAAACCCCATGTTTATCCCCTTTAAATCCCAAAACGAATTTCCTTTGATTACACACATCACATGAATATGAATTGAAATACACTTTACATGCTACAACAAGTTAACCACTTGCCTTAAGGTTCGTAGGGTCTGAATTTGGAACCGTGGGTGCTCAAGGTTGAAGATGACTCCTTTTTGGCTGTCCTATGATCCCCAAATTTGTCTTTGGCTGCTGTTAGGGTTTCCTAACCCTCTAAGTCTCCTCTAAAAACAATTCATCCATTCCCTTATTTCTTTTAATTGTTTAATTAACCTTAATCCCGTTTTTTAATCTAATGGGCCAAGCCCAAGTGGTCCAAATGCCCCGTGTGGGCCCGACTATGCCTAAATATGTCCCGTGACCCGTTTACTACCCCCGGGTACACTTTTTCGACTATCTCGGCCCATTCGGACTCAACTGTACAATGCCGGGGGTAGTAATTCGGATGCCAATTTGAATATCTAAATTAATTCGGATGCCAATTCTGAGTGTACGGTTGAGTCCGGATGGGCCGAGGTAGTCGGAAAAGTGTACCCGGGGGTAGTAAACGGGTCACGGGACATATTTAGGCATAGCCGGGCCCACACGGGGGCATTTGGACCACTTGGGCTTGGCCCATTAGACAAAAAACGGGATTAAGGTTAATTAAATAATTAAAAGAAACAAGAGAATGGATGAATTGTTTTTAGAGGAGACTTAGAGGGTTAGGAAACCCTAACAGCAGCCAAAGACAAATTTGGGGATCATAGGAGAGCAAAAAAGGAGTCATCTTCAACCTTGAGCGCCCACGGTTCCAAATTCAGACCCTACGAACCTTAAGGCAAGTGGTTAACTTGTTGTAGCATGTAAAATGTATTTCAATTCATATTCATGTGATGTGTGTAATCAAAGGAAATTCGTTTTGGGATTTAAAGGGGATAAACATGGGGTTTTGTAAACCATGAATCTGATTTCTAAATTGAGTAGAAATTCGTATACAATCTGAGATTTGTATTTGTATCTGGTAAAATGTGTAAACCTGGATGATTTAGAAACGAATTGGTATTATGGAATTGATGTTTAATTGGGTTAAAGATTAAATGGGTCTTTATCCAAATTCGTGGAAACAGTAGAGAAAGCAAAATTTAGTGATGTTTCTGGATTCTAGGAAGGATCCTTATAAGGCTTTTGATGTTATTTGTCGAGGGGAAAACTTAGTTTTCAGTGTAGAAGAAACTAGGGTTTGGAGGTGTGCATCAATGGCTGAAACAACCAACTCGGAGAAGACAAGGGCC
This sequence comes from Sambucus nigra, assembly GCA_949130495.1. Classification (NCBI taxonomy): domain Eukaryota; kingdom Viridiplantae; phylum Streptophyta; class Magnoliopsida; order Dipsacales; family Adoxaceae; genus Sambucus; species Sambucus nigra. The sequence continues at coordinate 221,772,251 of OX422214.1, forward strand.
TGATCGATCGATTGATCGAAGGTGGACCATCGATCGATCGATGGTCCGAAAATTTTGTCAGTTCGCCCAGTTTTTAATGTATAGGGAAAATAATTAAAAATCCTTCCATGCCTTAATTGTTGAGTAATTAATACATGGGTTTAAATCTAATTAATTGTGAATCAAGATTAATTAGGATTTGAGGGCGGCTTGGTGTGACATCATAATTAAAATTAATTGGGATTTGGAGAAAATTAGGTGTGACACACTAAGGTTGAATTTTGGAAAGTTTGTTTCGAAATGATTAAATATGGATGTAGTAAACAAATCCGGGAATAACGGTTTGAGCGATACCGAAATGTAAATTTTATCTAGGTGAAGGCTAAATAATTTAGAGACGGGGATTTAGACTCGGGTAAGGTTATTTCGGGCCACGAGAGTAAGTTCGATTATATTAATTGGGGTGATACCAAAAGAAATTAATGTGTAAATTAATTAATAATTAGAGTTGGGCCATAAACTCAAAATAAAATGTAATAGGCTTGTGTCACGGACTTAGTGCACGGTGTAGCCGGGATATTTTATATCTATATATATACGGTGTGTGATAGTATATATATATAATGTGTGCATTAATATCAGTGGATATATATTATTACTATATTCTCTAGTGCTATAGGGGGAGGTTGCGCGTAGTGGATGAATCCCCTATAGCGTTCGTTATATGGGTGAGGGACATCTCACTTTCAGAGAAGGAATATGACCGCCTCCAACATTTACGTATTAACCAAGTTAGTGAGCAATTCTGACTTGGGGGTAACTAGGTTATGTGAATATACCTAGTGGGATAGCACTATTGAGAATTTATACCCGGTGAGACTTTACTCGGGGGAAATACTATTGTTAAATATTATATCAGTATGTTTGTGAATAATGTAATATGATAGAGTATATAATTAGGTAAATAATTATATATGGGCCTATTAATACAAAGCATGAGTTGTATTATATGTATAACAGATGTGGAAGTTATATGAAATTTAAAAAGGGAAATGATTTAATTAAGTTGATGATGACAATAACTTATAAATCATAATTAAAGCATACTCGGTTAGAGTAGGGTATTTTGCAAGGGGTTTTAAAATTGATCTAGTCATAAGAGAAAGAACTAGGTGAATTTATTTAGAGCGTTAGTAGTGCACATTAGAGGAGGGGTGAGGATGTCCTCAAGGGAGTGCGACACTAACTAAAATATGGAGAGCATGCATATTTACTTATTACTGCAAGTTAATCATTTGCTAAATGTTTTTCAAATATTTTTGGGTAATAACCCTTGCTATAAATATTTTTAAAAACCTTTTAGGTGTCCAGCCACAGGGACGCCCGACTTGACTCAATTTCAGGGATCCGTTGCTGCAGCATATGTGGATGTTGCGGGAGTTTTGATAGACGCCTCACTCTTTCATTCTAGTTTAGAGACTTCTATCAGTTATTTCGAGCATGTCACTCACAGTCCATTTAGTTTTTGTCAGATTTGTTGGGATTGATTACTTGTCTTTATTTTATATTTGTTGAAGTTGGGCCGATGGTTTATTCGGTTAGTCATTTATTTATGAATGGTTGACGCGATTGAAAATGTGTCTCAGAAATGCGTTCACTCTAGGCTCAAGTGCAAGCCTGTCGCTCAAGTAATAATCCGATAAGTCGGGTATCGATCCTCAGGGAAATAGGACAACAGAGTTATAACGACGGGAGAAGACGAAGGAATCCTAACTTTGACTCTAAAAAGAAAAGAAAAATTGATTTGGTTTCGAAAATGATTATACTAGATGCAGTTATGGAATTATGAAAAGATGCAATTATACTAAATTACCTAAACTGCTATTGAAAACTGACTTAAAAACTTTAAACTATAAATGAGAAGAACAGGACGGGAATACAATCCCCCAACCCTAGTGTAGTACAATTATAATATTAAACGTAAATTTAACTAATTAATTTGACCCGAAATTTAGTACTCCCAAGCATTACGTATACGAGGTTCAAGCCCGCGTCATACTTAATCTGAGGATGAGTAAATCGGTATCGCGATAGTGACACTCGAATTGCATTCTAAATCATCCTGGTTACCCAGAGGCAAACGAGATATAAAGATCTACAATTGTAGTGTAACTACGCAATACGGTCGTATCAATCACTAAATTCAGAGGGTTAATGTTATACACATGTAACTTACACATCAGGCTGGATTCATGTATCCCGGCCTTAGAAAATCTAGCCTAGCATGTTGAAAGTGATGAAAATAGTATTGGATTTGTAGAAAAACATGATTAAACTATGGAAAATTAAAGGAATGATGTAAAACATAATTAAACAGATGAAATTACTTACTAATCTTATCAAAGCACTCAAAATATTAACTGGAATTACTTGTAATTACTAGAATTTGATCAAAGCTTCAATCTTGGAATTAAAATAACAAACTGTATCTAAACTAGAGTTTGCTGGAAAGTAAAGGAAAAATCTCTTCTTCTCCCAAAAATCTCCGTTCTTTATACCCTACAAGAATTTCGGAGTTTGAGCTGCACTAGGAGTCTCTTTAGGAGAAGATCAGATTTGCAAATCTCGATACCCGGACCGGTCCGGGCCTTAGGCGGACCGGTCTGCCTCCAAAGCGAATCGGTTCTTTTTATTTTGGGGCGGACCGGTTCTTTTAATTTCTGCCTTCTTCGGTTTGCTTTCGATCCGATGTCTACTGGAGTTTGCACAGCGGACCGGTCTGCCTATTTGACTTTTTTGCTCAACTTTGACTGCTCATATCTTTTGTTCCGGGACTTCGATTGAGGTGTCGTTTCTTCCTACGTGCTCATGAATGTGATATCTTCAACTTCTCTTTAGGTACCTCATCCGGATAAAAATTACGCTTTTGCCCTCTTGACTTTCCTTCTTATCTTTCTTGATTCTTCCGGTTTCCTTCTTTCGTTTCTTGTCATCAAATACCTGTAAAACTCATACGAAATACCAGAAACTCGGTGTACTCGTTAGGAAATATCAGTAGCAAGATAATGAGATAAAGTCAACTCGATTACGTTGTTCGAGGTGCTTAAAGTAACTAAATTAAGGGGTAAATTAGGAAGAATTTATGCCTAATCAAACCCCCCTAACTTAGAACTTTGCGCGTCCCGAGCAATGAAAAAGAATCCTAGCACGACTTATCTCTTGAACACATTTTATTAGGATAAAATACCTTTTTCGCGGGCAAACGATTGCATTTAGTGTATGCAACAAACCTTTAAACCCCTAGGTCACCCTAGTAGGGCGAGTTGTGTCTCGTGAGGGTTTGCAGAGAATATACCCACAAAATTTGACTCAAAGAAAATTCAAAATACGCAAAAATTGTGCAATTCAAACTTTCCCAGAAAATAGTCATCATCAAGTCATATTTACAAGTCTCAAACCGTAGTGCGTGTGTGCGAAGCAAAAAATTTAACCGCGAATTTCCATCGATTGACCATTACGTTACTTGTCCGAAAATTCATTTTGATTTCAAATTCTCACGGAATGCTCTCTCAAACGAATCACTCGAAATGTGGTTATTCTCTCGGTATGCGTGATATAAAGAGTAAATATCATGGACACAAAGTCACGCACACTAGTAGAAACACGAAAATGTTATAGTGATAGGATCTCATCAAAGGATTACGGTTTTTAAAAATGGGAACATTGCCTCTTTTTCGCGCATTCAATCTCCTTTGTTATCTTTTGTTGTATTAGCTCTCCACGCGGTAACCAATTTCGCAATTTTAGAATCGGTTAGGACTTTTTCGGGTTTTAAGGTATATGGGGTAAAATGACGAGGGTAGGGAGGTTGGAATTGGAAAAGTCATTAATGATGTCCATTTGTGCTTTTTCCAGGCTATTGCTCATTTTTTTTATTTTTTTATTTTTTTCTGTTTTTCACTTCTTTGCTTTTCTTGCTATTTTTGTTGAGCATATCTATTTTTTCTTGCCTCTTTATATGCACTTTTCGGACTTAAATTCTGAATTTTTCCATTTTTCGCAATTCCGGGCTATTTGGGTTTTTCGGATTGTCAACGAAAGGGAAAAATTATTCGGCTCAATTTGGGTTGCAAAAAGGGTTAATTTTTCGCATCTTTTTCTGGCCAATATTTTTGGGTGACAAACGAGGGCCTACTTCATTGTCCAAAATGCCAATTGCGTTACCATATGCATTTCGAGATGAATTTAAGTTTAGAGATCACTTTTGGCACGTTTTTCAAAGCAAAATCACACACGTCTTTCATAACTGATCAAAATGAAAGGAATGAGATCCTCGATGACTTTTTGGGCGCTGAAAAGAACTTTGAGTTAACGATTAACTCGGATTGATTTAAAAACTCGCAAAAAGTAATAGGTTCGAATCTCACCGGGTTTGTTAATCTCCACACTTATTCGTTAAGTCGTCAATTTCCGCTCAATTTCCATCTTTGGTCAATTTCGGCTTTGTGTATGTTGAATTTTTACAACTTGAGACTTTAGACCGACTTTTAATGATATTTTTGAAAAATTTGAATTCCAATTTTTATTTATTTTGAACAAAAATATTTTCGGATTTTTCAAAATTTATGATTTTTTTTGAAATTTCTGGGCATTTTTGAAAATTTGTGAAGTTTTAGAAATACGCACTTGTGACCCCCCCTAACTTAGACTTTTGCATTGTCCTCAAGCAAAAAGGACTAAAATCTAAATAAGGCAAAATAATAAGTGCGATAAATAAAACAAACAAATGGGGAAAATGCAGTTTTTATTACAAACAAGACTGTCGTACAATTACAAGAAAAAACAAACAAACTGTGAACAGGAAAAATAATTAAAAAGCTGCCAGAACCACATCAAGCTTCACTGGGGCGGGGGATGGGAAGAACCGGACGCGTCGGGGCCATAAGGGTTATGGTAATATGAGGGCAGTGGCTCATTAGGATCCCCTTGGCGTCGATACATGTTCGTTTGGAAGCGGAGAACTAAGCTCATGTCGTGACGGTAGTCGGTCACAAAGTTCCCGAAGTTCGTTTCAAGCGCCGACATGCGGTTTGAGAGGTCGCTTCCCGCCCACTCAAAATCTGGATAGTCTTCCTCGTCCGCCGACTCCTCGTCCGGACTGATATCCCCCATCTCGACATCCTCACAGGCTGCCTCTTGTTCTTCTTCGCTCTCTCTCGAGGCAGCCTCTTCTTCACTATCACCACCCCGCCTAGCCCGTGGGACAGCTAGCTGTTTGGCGCTCTTGGTGCGGGTCCCTTGTCCAAAAGGACCGGGAATGTGAGTATGATCGAGCGGCGCCGCTATGCCAGCATCCTTAAGGATGGAAGTGATTAACCGGGCATAGGAAAGTGGGGTAGTACCCTTCTCATCCAAGGAGGCATTGGTGATATCGGCGTATAAAGTGCGGGCCAAATGGATGGAAGTGTGGGGATCAAAGAGGTGATAGGTCAAAGTGGCTTGCCGGGGCCGCATGGCGGAATCATTGGACGTTTGCAATATGTTGGCGCACACAATCTGAAATGTGAGGCGCGCCTTCTCATTAAGGCGTCCAACGGCGAAGGTTTGCCCCGTCCAAGCCACGTTCGGTGCAATGCGGGCCATGATAATATCCTTGTCGACCGGGGGGACGTTTCGAGGATAGGTGAACGTCCGGGACGTCATACTCGGCCAACTTGGCCGTGAGACGGGCCAAAGAAAATGGGATGACATTCCCATCCACGTACTTGGGCCTCCAATTGGCCCGTCCGAACTAGGGTGCCATAAAAGGAGCGGACTTCGGTTGCCCAAACCGCTTCGTAGGGTTCGTTGAGGAATCGGCACCATCCCCAAGCCATGAATAGGGCAGTGAAGGAGTTGGTCAGCCCTTCCCATTGGACAACACGCTCCATATGGAGTTTGCGGTCCAAACCGAAGAATTGATGGCACCATCGCTCCTCTTGGCGAGAGCGAAGCTCGCCGTGACCGGAGGGTTGGATGTCGGTGGAGTCATACTTGGAGGGGGCAACGCGTGGAGCCATGGAAACAGGAGGGATTTGTGCTTTGTAAACTAGGGAGGGAGAAGAGAGGAGTTTGGTTGAAGGTGTGGAGAGGAAGGGAGGGTATGGGGTTGTATTTATAGGTGAAGGGGTGAGTGGAGGGATTAGAATTGGAGGGAAAGGGTTTGGAGGGAAAAGGGGGTGAATTTGGGAGGGAAAGGTTGGGGTTGGGAGTTGGGAAAACGGATTGGAGGGAATGAATGGGATTAGGGAGAAAGGGGGTAAATCTTGGGAAGGGGATAAAACAGACCTGCAGAGGGCGGACCGATCCAGGGTAGGGGCGGACCGGTCCGGGTACTCTAATATTTAGAAATCCGACTAGCGGATCGGTCCTTTTTAAAATTAAAGGAACCAGTCCGGCCTTAAATTAAAGGAACCAATCCGACCCAGGGTTTTTGGGCTGGATTTTTCCCGAACTGAATTTCGATCTCTCTTCTCCGAAAATTTTCTCTTTCACAACATACTCCCTATCAATCTGGATTAAAACCCTTTCGATTTCACTGGTCAACGCCCTTTGACTCGATACTCCCGAAACACAAAATGTTTTTCCCGAATGTACCCTAATCCTATCGACACTCACTATACACATGACTCTCACCCCATACCCGTTGGGGGTGCGACGACCTCGCTGTAACAACTCACTCTACCCCGTAAACGAGGTCCGACAACCAGACGGTGTCGACTTCTTCCGTACACACCTCTAGATATGGCTTTAGGCGTTGTCCATTCACTTTGAATGTATTCCCCCCTTTTAAATCGTCTAATTCAACAGCTCCATGGGGGAAAACATTCTTTACGACGAACGGGCCAGACCATCGTGACCGCAACTTGCTCGGAAATAGATGAAGCCGAGAGTTATAGAGAAGAACTTTCTGCTCGGGAAGAAACTCTTTGCGTCGAATGATGTTATCGTGTGCGAGTTTCATCCTTTCTTTTGAAATTTTAGCATTCTCATATGCATCATTGCGTAGTTCTTCTAACTCATTTAATTGAAGCTTGCGGGCTTCACCGGCCTTATCCATGGCATAATTCAATTGCTTAATCGCCCAATATGCTTTGTGTTCGAGCTCTACGGGAAGATGGAAAGGTTTTCCATACACAAAGCGGAAAGGGGACATGCCGAGTTGATTCTTAGATGCGGTACGATAGGCCCATAGCTAATCGTTCAATCTAAGTGACCAATCTTTTCGGGTAGGATTGACGGTCTTTTCAAGAATGTTCTTGATTTCCCGATTTACTAGTTCGGCCTGCCCATTCGTTTGCGGGTGATAAGTCATTCCAACCTTGTGAACGACCCCATACTTTCTTATGAGCTTCGCGAATAGCCTATTGCAAAAGTGCTTGCCATTATCAATAATTATCACTTTCGGTGCACCGAAGCGGGAAAGTATGTGTTTCTGCAAGAACTTTATCACCACTTTATTGTCATTTGTCTTGGTAGCTATAGCTTCCACCTATTTAGAAACGTAGTCTACCGCGACAAGGATGTATAGGAAACCAAAGGACGGGGTGAAGGGACCCATGAAGTCAATACCCCAACAATCGAAGATTTCAATGATGAGTATGGGGGTAAGAGGCATCATGTCTCGTCGGGTAATGGCTCCCATCTGTTGGCACCTATTGCAAGATTTGCAAGCATCGTTCACATCCTGGAATATTGTGGGCCAATAGAGGCCGTATTGTAGGATTTTAGCGACCGTCTTTTTTGTCAAAAAGTGGCCTCCACAGGCCTTCGAATGACAAAACTGGATGACTTTTGGGATCTCGTCATCCGGTACACATCGTCCGATGATTTGGTCGGCGCAATACTTAAAAAGGAATGGATCGTCATAGAAAAACATGCGCGACCAAGAAAGAAACCTCTTCTTATCTTGTGGAGTCCAGTCGGGAGGGACGGCTCCCGTGACAAGGTAGTTCACTATGTCCACAAACCAGGGCAAAGAAGAGGCAGCAAAAAGTTGCTCATCCGGGAAGTATTCGTCTATGGGTATGGGATCACTAGGTACGTCGGATGAAAGCCGTGATAAGTGGTCGGCAACGACGTTTTCTACTCCTTTCTTATCTTTAATGGAGAGATTGAACTCTTGTAGGAGTAGGATCCACCTTATGAGGCGCAACTTTCCATATTTCTTTGTAAGTAGGTATTTTAAAGCCGCGTGGCCAGTAAAGCAAGTAATGGGAGAACCGATGAGATACGATCGAAATTTATCAAGGGCAAAGACTACCGCTAGAAACTCCTTCTTCGTGGTAGAGTAGTTGAGTTGAGGTCCGATAAGGGTCCGGCTAGCGTAGTAGATGACACGAGCTTGCTTATCTTCTCTTTGGCCCAAAACAACCCCGATCGCATAATCGCTTGCATCACACATAAGTTTGAATGGTAAGGACCAATCCGGAACTTGCATGATGGGAGCGGACACAAGCATGGTTTTCAGTTTTTAAAAAGAGCTTTGGCATGCTTTCGTCCACTCGAATGGGTTGTCCTTCATGAGTAGGTTACTTAAGGGTCTAGCGATGGCGCTAAAGTCCTTAATGAACCTTCGATAATACCCCGCGTGGCCCAAGAAAGAGCGCACGTCCTTAAGCGATTTTGGTGGGGGAAGATCAGCTATGACATCGATTTTGGCCCTATCGACTTCTATCCCCTTGGATGATACTATGTGGCCAAGAACTATTCCCTCGGTGACCATGAAATGGCATTTTTCCCAATCTAGCACTAAGTTCTTTTCCACACACCGGGCAAGTACTTTCTCCAGCTTTTCTAGACAACAATTGAAAGAGGTGCCAAAAACGCTGAAATCGTCCATGAACACTTTGAGTCCTCTCTCGACCATGTCGCTAAATAGGCTCAACATACACCTTTGAAAGGTCGCGGGTGCATTACACAAGCCAAATGGCATACGTTTGTAGGCAAACGTACCAAAAGGGCACGTGAAGGTAGTTTTCTCCTGGTCAAGTACATCCACCTCAATTTGGTTATATCCAGAATAACCATTAAGGAAGCAATAGTAAGGATGGACCGCTACTCTTTCAAGCATTTGATCAATAAATGGCAAGGGGAAATGGTCTTTCCTAGTTCCCGCATTGAGTTTTCGGTAATCAATGCAAACGCGCCACCCGGTGGTGGTACGTTGGGGAACCAACTCTCCCTTAGCATTCTCGATCACTGTCATGCCCGACTTCTTCGGGACGACTTGAATGGGGCTCACCCACTTGCTATCCGAGATTGGGTAGATAATCCCGGCATCCAATAACTTGATGATCTCGGTTCTCACTACTTCTTTCATGTTGGGATTTAGCCTTCTTTGCATTTCTCTTGAGGATTTGACATCCTCTTCGAGATGGATCTTGTGAGTGCAAATCAAAGGACTTATCCCTTTCAAATCAGCAATGCACCAACCAAAAGCACTTTGGTGCTTCCTCAAAATTTTCAACAGTTTACCCGCCTGCTCGTCGTCTAGGCTAGAGGAGACAATAACAGGAAATGTCTCATCCTCTCCTAGGTATGCATATTTAATATAGGAGGGGAGTTTTTTCAATTCGAGGGTTGGAAATTTTTCGCTGGAGGGAACAATGCGTGTATCCCTTGGTGGTAATTCCTCGAATCTCGAAACCCAATTAACCTCTCTCGCGTCCTCGTCCGACGCTCTCTTATCGAGTAATTCTCTCAACTCCCTAACCTCCCTCGCGAAGTCGGTATACGTCCCCTTACTCTCATGGCTTGACACTAGACAGGACCCTAAGGCGTCTTCGCAATAATTCTCCTCAAAGTACTCCTCTACTATCTCATCTATGAGGCTCACCGCGTGAAGATCATCATCTTCCCCTGGATGTTGGGCTATGTGGAAGATGTTGGTTTCCAAGGTCATGTTCCCAAAGGTGAGTTGCATCCCCCCATTCCTAGTATTGATGATTGCGTTAGCCGTAGCTAAGAAAGGGCTCCTAAGGATGATGGGAACATGATTGCGCGAGTTGAAGGAGGGCTCCGTATCCCAAATGACAAAATCTATCGGAAAGTAGAAAGTGTCAACTTGGACGATCACGTCCTCGACTATACCTCTTGGTATCTTCACAGTTCGATCCGCTAATTGGAGAGTGACCTTTGTGGGCTTGAGGTCTCCCAAGTCAAGTTGACTATAGATGGAGTAAGGGAGGATGTTCACACTTTCTCCCAAGTCAAGTAAGGCTTTCTCGATTTTGTTTTCTCCAATGATGCAAGAAATGGTGGGTGCTCCGAGATCTTTGAATTTAGGCGGGAGATCATTTAGTAGAATGGATCATTTAGTAGACTCTTCCCCTTCTTCTTCCCCTTCATCTTTCTCTTTACCGTCAACAAGTTTTTGATGACTTTTCCATAAGCTGGAATTTTCTTAATGGCATCAAGGAAAGGTAAATTCAGTTTGACTTGTTTTAGCACTTTTAGCATGTCATCACGTGGGTTTTCCTTATGGGAGGGAATCAACCATTGAGGAAACGGTGCCGCGAAGGGTGGTTTCACTACTACCTCTGGCTCACTAACGTCTTTTTTGTCACTCTCATTTAAGGGGACATCTTCGACCTCTGTCGTGCCGGGGGAAATTTCCTTGTCTTTCGTTGTGTCGTGTGGGGAAGGTGATAAATCAACGACTCTCCCACTACGAAGAGTGGTCACAGCTTGACATTGCTCCTGATGTTCAGTGGATGTGGAGCTAACACTAGTTTGACCTTGGGGAGGTCTTTGGCCTTGGGCAGGAAACTTTCCCTTCTCTTGAACACTCAATGAGGATTGTATATTTGACAGATTCGCATTTATGTCGCCAATCAAACGATCATATTTGGTTTTGGTTGCAGTCTGGCTTGCGATGAATTGATTCATGGTATCCTCGAGAGTTCTCCGCGGTGGCGGGATATAAGCTCCTGGAAGTGGTGGTGCTTGCACATGTCCTTGCATGTGTAAAGCTTGTTGAAAGTGTTGTGGTGGAGGAGGGACAACATGGGAAGTGAGGTTCATCGCAACATGTTGTTGCCCATAATTAAAACCAGGATGGTTTTTACACGAAGGGTTGTATGAATTCCCGTGCGGTGCACCGAAATTACCCTTAAATCCTCCTATACCACTAACTTGCTCTTGAAGCATTACTTTGTAGGCGGGTATAGTCGGGAATTCCTCAGTTGAATGACCCGCCTCACAAATCGCACACACCTTCTCGATGGGGTTTGGTATGGATCCAACTGGTCCTTTTCCATATATCTCATATAGGTCTCGAAAACCTTTCTCAAGGGTATCCAATCGACTGTCCGTCATAGAGTTCTAATCTACGTGGAATAGGTCGAACACCGACGGAGTGGTGGTCACGTGACGATTTCGAGTTTGAGCGTTAGGATCATGTAACACCCCGTATTTTTGTATAGTTAATTTTTAATTAATTCAGGAATAATAAATTACTGGTGTGTTATAATTTTAATTGAATTAATTATGGCAATATATAAATATTAATCGGGGAGTGAATGGTTAATGTTTAGGGAAATTTATTTACTAAGTGAATAGTAATAATTTAATTACGTCATTTCGAGTATTAATGACGAGCTGTACACTTATCCCAGCCGGGAGTCGGTATAGACTAAATTGGGTGTGAGATAAGGATTTTTATAAATGAATTCGGATGCCAATTCTGAGTGCGCGGTTGAGTCCGTATGGGTCGAGATAGTCAGAAAAGAGTACCCGGGGGTAGTAATTGGGTCTCGAGGTATTTTTGGGCATAGCCGGGCCCACACGGGGTGAGTTGGGCCACTTTAATTAAGCCCATTAGGTGAAAAACGGGATTAAGGGTTTTTAACCTAGTTGGGAGATTAAGAAATGGCAGCCAACATAACTCTAAACCTAGGGTTTGAGAGGGGATTTGGGGGAAAGCAAATCAAGAGCAAATTGGAGGCTATTGGAGCCAAATTGAGGAACTACGCTAACGGATCTGACACTACGAACAATCCAGGCAAGGGGTTAACTGTTGTGATTTCTAAAAGTTTGATAATCAATTCATATCATAGTGATGTGTGTATGAAAATTCATTTTTGGGTGTGTCACCAAAATCTAAATTGGGCTTTTGTAAATTTATATACCTTAATGAGATTAAGGGGGAGATTGATCGTGTTTATGATTCTAGAATGTAGAGAATTGAATCAGATGTTAAAATCAGTAAGAGTAGAGGGTTAATTACTGATAAAAGGAATGAAATTTGTATTGGGGATTGAAAACCCGGATAATACCCAAATCGGGAAAAAAGGTAGGAAATCGTGAGATTTGATTCCAGATTTATGTTCCATAAGGTGCATGATACTATTCCTATGTAGCTATCGGGTTGATTGGGCTTGGGTTAGTCCAGGGGAAAGAATGAAAGTTGGAGGTTTTCGTTAATGGTGGAACTGCCTGTTGAAGAAGACGAAGTCAGGGACGATCGATCGATTGACCCAGGGGTTCGATCGATCGATGATTCAGAATTCTGGGCAGTTCGCCCAGTTTGCATGTAAGGGGGGATTTAATTAGAAATTAATTCCCATACATTAAAAAAGTGATAAATAATTGTGAAACAAATATTCCTAGCAATTATGGGAGAAAGTAATTGGGACTAGGATGAATTTATGTGGGACATTTAATGGATGAATTTGAGAGACTTTATTCCAAAATAGTGAGGTACGGATCAAGTGAGTGAATCCGGGTATATTGGTCATGCGATCCCAAGGTAGTGAATTAAGTTTGGAGATAAACTAAATAATTTTGAGTCGGGATATAGACTCGGGGAATATTTAATTATGGACCAAGTGGGCGAGTCCGGGCAGGTTGGTAATTATAGGTAAATATAATTGGAAAAATTATGGAAATAAATGTGTGACACATTGTGGGCGAAAAATGTGGGAAAGAAATTATGAGATGTAAATTGGACCAAGTGAGCGAGTCCGGGTATGTTGGTTAAGTGACATCAAGGCATTAAATTAATTATTGAGAGAAAGTAATTAGTTTGGAGTCGGAACATAGACTCGGGAAATATTAAGATACGGGCCAAGTAAATGAGTCCGGGGATAATGGTTGGGTGACACCAAGTTATTAAATTAATAAATGCGTTAATTAATTTAGATAGAGTCGGATGGTAGGCTCGGATAAGATTAAATTAATGGGTGTGAGAATTAATTTAATTAGAGTCAGATTGTAGACTCGGGTAGTATTAAATTAATAAGTGTATTAATTGATTAAATTAGAGTCGGATGGTAGACTCGGGTAAGATTAAATTAATGGGTGTGAGAATTAATTTAATTAGAGTCGGATTGTAGACTCGGGTAGTATTCAATTAATAAGTGTATTAATTAATTTAATTAGAGTCGGATTGTGGACTCGGGTAGGACTTAATTAATTATTGTGTAAATTAATTATAATAGAGTCGGACCACAGACTCGGATTTTTGTTGATTAATTAATGGGTAAATTAATTAAATTAGAGTCGGACGATAGACTCGGGGCGACATTTAAATTAATAAGTGTGTTAATTAATTTAACTAGAGTCGGACGATAGACTCAGGGATGTATTAAATTAATATGTGTGTCAATTAATTTAATTAGAGTCGGACGATAGACTCGGGAAGGTATTAAATTAATAAGTGTGTTAATTAATTTAATTGGAGTCGGACCATAGACTCGGGGAAAGTATTATATAAATTGAAGTGTGAGTTAAATATATTAGAGTCGGACCATAGACTCGGGAAGACGATAAATTATTAAGTGAGAAAATTAATTACATTGAGTCGGGCCACAGACTCAGGAAATTACAGGCAGTGTACGGGATTTTGAGTACATGGTAAAGCCGGGGGTTATTAATATATATATATACGGTGTAGTGATAATATATATATATATATATATATACGTGTATATATTGTGTGTGATTTTAAATTACCGGCAGTGTACGGGATTTTGAGTACACGGTAAAGCCGGGGTTTATATTATATATATACGGTGTCGTGATAGTATATATATACGTGTATTTATTGTGCGTGATACTAAATATCAGTGATTAGATATTTATTAAATTTATATACTCTAATGCTATCAAGGGAGGTTGCGCGATGTGGGTGAATCCCCTAGCTTGAGGAGTAGGGCGAGTATATCCCCAGGTCATAGCGTCCGGTATATATGGGTGAGGGATTTATCTCACTTTCAGGGAAGGAATATGACTGCCTCCACTTCGTTTATATTTTGGTCCAAGTTGGTGAGCGATTCTAACTTGGGAAACTAGGTTTTGTGAGCACACCTAGTGAGATAGCATTCTAGAGGGAATCATCCGGTGAGGGTATACTCGGAGGGATGGATGTGTATATATATGTGTGTTGATGTTGTGGTAAATGTACGTATATAATGGTAGTAAATATTATATGTAGGTGAAAGTACAGTGTGTGATGTATTTACTTTATATAACTCGGGTTACAGTTATATGCTGTTAATTAATGAGAAATTAATTAAGTTATTCATTTGTGGGAATAATACAGTGTGTGATGTATGTACTTTATATAACTTGTGTTACGGTTATATGCTGTTATTTAAGAGGAATTAATTAAGTTAATTGTGAAATGACTTATAATTCAGGAAATCATTATACTCGGGTTAGAGTAGTATGGCAAGGGAAGGTTATGCCAGGACTAGTTGGACGGGGTAGTACAACTAGGTGGGGTTAAGGTAACCGGTAGGTGTGCACAATAGTGGAGGGGTGAGAATGTCCACAAGGGAGTGCGACACTAACTTAAATATGAAGCGCATTCATGCATTTTAAATTACTGCAGTTAATTCACTTGCTAAATATTTTCAAAATGTTTTGGGTTCTAACCCTTGCTATAAAACTATTTTCAAAACCTTTTAGGTGTCCAGCCACAGGGACGCCAGGATTGATATTCTATTCCAGGGACACGGAGCTGCGGCATATGTGGATGCTAGCAGGAGTTTGGATTAGACGCATCATTCATTCATTCCTAGAGTAGGAATATTGTATCAGTCTCAGTTTTATTTAGGGCTTGTAGCCCAGACTCCTCGGTACAGTTTCAGGTGTAATTCATTCAGGTGTTGAATATTTGTATTGGATTATTTATTTGGTGGCCGGTAATTTATTCGGCAAGTTGTGTAATTATGATTCAGTTTACTTTCATTCAGTTGTGTGAATGGTTTATATTTTAATTCCGCATGTACTGTTTTGTTAAATTAAAAAGTTAAAATTGGCACTAGTTTTTGGAATACTAGGTGATTAGTAAGTCTTAAAATGTTTTCGACAGTGATGCTACGGATGATCCAACTGGGATTCCTATTTTAATTTGGTATAGGACTGATCACCCGGTATTTTATTAGGCGGGGTGTCCCAGATGGTATCAGAGCATCAGGTTCTAGTATCCTTAGGATCTGTGCGGCTTTTCACGCTTCGGCTTAGCAATCTTTGATATAGAGCCCTATCATAGGATTGTTGTATTCTCATACGTATGCGCATATACGTTCTTCTGCGAAATTTATATTTGAGAGTGAACTCATATCAATTCGGTTCTCATTCCAGATGACGCCCAGGAGAGAGCAGCTAGAGCTACAGGGGGAGATGAGTCGATGGAGGCTCGTCAGGAGCAAGAGTTACCGCAGCAACGGTCAAAGATGATTTCTGGCAGCTTAGGTAACTGAAATAGTGGCACAGACAGTTGGAGAAACGGTGGTCACAACAGCAGGGTACTTTCCACGGGATCCGCCACAAGTGTTAGTGGTGTCGGATGTTCAGACTCACGCAGGGTCGTCGGGGTGGAAACAAGAATGAGAGGTTATTTTTAGTGGGAATCCATCAGAGTTGCGAGGGGGTTCAGGTGTAGTACTAGCGTGTCAAGGAAGAGAGGTATCCAGCGTCACCTACACATGGGAGATTGCGATGGGGTGCGAAAATAAATGCTAACCACTTTTAGTTAGTGGGAGCGGCGCTACAGTGGTGGGGGTCGATCACCACAGTTGAGGAAAGGGACACACTAGCTACTGCAGAGTTTTGGGTGCGGTTCGACCGCAAGTATTTTTCCTTCAGTGGTCGAGACCGAAATGAGGAGAAAATTTTATGAGGAGACTCAAAGGGAGACCGTTCAGTGGTCAATTACGAGGAAGATTTCACTCGTTGGCAAATTTTGTACCGGATGAGGTAAGCGAGGAAAAGAGAAAGAAAGCAAAGCTTATGGATGGGTTAGTCTGGAGAATCAGACAACATTTAATTGATAATTCCGCATTAGTAGGTTATACTGATGTCATTAACGCAACACTCCGGCACTGTTGGGAATATCGCTTCCACGCGAAAGGAAGCGGGAAGGGAGTGGGGATTAACCAGTCGGATGAGGCAGAAGGGAACAATACCAGTGGGGTATCCGAGCAACAGACTGGGGGAGATCAGGGGCAGGATTTCCGGCAAGGAAATCATGCCAAACGATCTAGAACTGGAGGCTATCGGCGGGATGGCCAGGAATTCCAACAAGGTTGGCATGGAAGGGATCAGTGGCAGGGTGAACATATTAGAAAGTGTTTCGTTTGTGGGAAAAGCGAGACACATGAAGAGATATTGCCTTAAGAGAGGCAGGGGTCAACTACAGGACGAGGTCCTGGATGTACATCCACTAAAGCAAGTCACGAGTGCATTCGGGCAAGGAGAAGCTGCTCCGGAAACCGAGAACCAACCGTTACATCTGGAGTATAGAAGTAATTATTTTACCCTAGGGGCATGGGGTATATTGTTGAGTGACAAAGAGGATGTCACAGTATAAGACTTATTTTTTTTTTCACTAGAGTTCGCAGGTGAGTCGAACTTAGTGGGTGCGTTGGCGGTAGCAGCCATAGCATGTGGGTAAACTTTCCGTAGGGTAGCGGAGTTCCTTAGTGTTCTTCATGGGAGAGTGGAGGCGTACACTGAGTGATTGGTTGAATTATGCGAGGAATTACTACTTTCGAGAATTTTGGAAGTAGGGTTGATAATACTTTTTAAACATCGGCTGGATAGCGATGGAATTTAACTATTGTGGATAGTGGAGTTGAATTTTGGTTTCCGCGACACCAGGGTATGGTTGGTACTAGGTATCACCAGAAAGGGCGTATAGCCTATATATATGTGGATATATATGTTGTATTGCGTGGTGCGATGGCACATAGTGAGGTTTTGTGTTCTCACATTTTATCCCGATAAGTGGGGATGTTTACTGAAGTGAATCAGGGTGGTTAAATTGATTTTCGAGCAAAAAAAGATAGCTCGGGGTTTATTTTGCGCAAGGACTAGTGGTAGTAAGGGCGCGGTATTATGTTGTCTTTGGTAGCATAAGGGTAAGCGTATATTCTTTTGTGTTGGGAGATAAGTATCTATGGGGAGATAGTTGGACGTAGCATGGGTTGACTACCCGAGCAGTAATTATATATGTATATATATATATATATATATATGTAATATGACTACGGGTTCGAAGTTATATTACGGGTTACGACTAGCATAGTCGGGTAACTTTCGTGCGGTAGAGCGCGGGGATAGGGTGTATGGGCACCCGGGTAAATTAAGGCAAAATTTTGTGCGGTTAAGCATGGGTATAGGGTGTATGGGCCCACTGGTTAAGTTTAAATGCATACTTGTGTACATATGGTTAAAAGCGGATGCGATGGATATAGCGGGCTTGGAGGGACATTACTAGTGAGAAAAATGTGATTATTGGAACACTAAGTTTATCTTAATTTCGAGGACGAAATTCTTTTGTAAGGGGGGGAGTATGTAACACCCCGTATTTTTGTATAGTTAATATTTAATTAATTCGGGAATTTTAAATTACTGGTGTGTTGTAATTTTAATTGAATTAATTATGGCAATATATATATTTAAATATTAATCGGGGAGTGAATGGTTAATGTTTAGGGAAATTTATTTACTAAGTGAATATTAATAATTTAATTACGTCATTTCGAGTATTAATGACGAGGTATACACTTATCCCAGCCGGGAGTCGGTATAGACTAAATTGGGTGTGAGATAAGGATTTTTATAAATTAATTCGGATGCCAATTCTAAGTGCGCGGTTGAGTCCGGATGGGTCGAGATAGTCAGAAAAGAGTACCCGGGGGGTAGTAATTGGGTCTCGGAGTATTTTTGGGCATAGCCGGGCCCACACGGGGTGAGTTGGGCCACTTTAATTAAGTCCATTAGGTGAAAAACGGGATTAAGGGTTTTTAACCTAGTTGGGAGATTAAGAAATGTCAGCCAACATAACTCTAAACCTAGGGTTTGAGAGGGGATTTGGGGGAAAGCAAATCAAGAGCAAATAAAAGGCTATTGGAGTCAAATTGAGGAACTACGCCAACGGATTTGACACTACGAACAATCCAGGCAAGGGGTTAACTGTTGTGATTTCTAAAAGTATGATAATCAATTCATATCATAGTGATGTGTGTATGAAAATTCATTTTTGGGTGTGTCACCAAAATCTAAATTGGGCTTTTGTAAATTTATACACCTTAATGAGATTAAGGGGGAGATTGATCGTGTTTATGATTCTAGAATGTAGAGAACTGAATCAGATGTTAAAATCAGTAAGAGTAGAGGGTTAATTATTGATAAAAGGAATGAAATTTGTATTGGGGATTGAAAACCCGGATAATACCCAAATCGGGGAAAAAAGGTAGGAAATCGTGAGATTTGATTCCAGATTTATGTTCCATAAGGTGCATGATACTATTCCTATGTAGCTATCGGGTTGATTGGGCTTGGGTTAGTCCAGGGGAAAGAATGAAAGTTGGAGGTTTTCGTTAATGGTGGAACTTCCTGTTGAAGAAGACGAAGTCAGGGACGATCGATCGATCGACCCAGGGGTTCGATCGATCGATGATTCAGAATTCTGGGCAGTTCGCCCAGTTTGCATGTAAGGGGGGATTTAATTAGAAATTAATTCCCATACATTAAAAAGTGATAAATAATTGTGAAACAAATATTCCTAGCAATTATGGGAGAAAGTAATTGGGACTAGGATGAATTTATGTGGGACATTTAATGGATGAATTTGAGAGACTTTATTCCAAAATAGTGAGGTACGGATCAAGTGAGTGAATCCGGGTATATTGGTCATGCGACCCCAAGGTAGTGAATTAAGTTTGGAGATAAACTAAATAATTTTGAGTCGGGATATAGACTCGGGGAATATTTAATTATGGACCAAGTGGGTGAGTCCGAGCAGGTTGGTAATTATAGGTAAATATAATTGGAAAAATTATGGAAATAAATGTGTGACACATTGTGGGCGAAAAATGAGGGAAAGAAATTATGAGATGTAAATTGGACCAAGTGAGCGAGTCCGGGTATGTTGGTTAAGTGACATCAAGGCATTAAATTAATTATTGAGAGAAAGTAATTAGTTTGGAGTCGGAACATAGACTCGGGAAATATTAAGATACGGGCCAAGTAAATGAGTCCGGGGATAATGGTTGGGTGACACCAAGTTATTAAATTAATAAATGCGTTAATTAATTTAGATAGAGTCGGATGGTAGGCTCGGGTAAGATTAAATTAATGGGTGTGAGAATTAATTTAATTAGAGTCGGATTGTAGACTCGGGTAGTATTAAATTAATAAGTGTATTAATTGATTAAATTAGAGTCGGATGGTAGACTCGGGTAAGATTAAATTAATGGGTGTGAGAATTAATTTAATTAGAGTCGGATTGTAGACTCGGGTAGTATTCAATTAATAAGTGTATTAATTAATTTAATTATAGTCGGATTGTGGACACGGGTAGGACTTAATTAATTATTGTGTAACTTAATTATAATAGAGTCGGACCACAGACTCGGATTTTTGTTGATTAATTAATGGGTAAATTAATTAAATTAGAGTCGGACGATAGACTCGGGGCGGCATTTAAATTAATAAGTGTGTTAATTAATTTAACTAGAGGCGGACGATAGACTCGGGGAGGTATTAAATTAATATGCGTGTCAATTAATTTAATTAGAGTCGGACGATAGACTCGGGGAGGTATTAAATTAATAAGTGTGTTATTTAATTTAATTGGAGTCGGACCATAGACTCGGGGAAAGTATTATATAAATTGAAGTGTGAGTTAAATATATTAGAGTCGGACCATAGACTCGGGAAGACGATAAATTATTAAGTGAGAAAATTAATTACATTGAGTCGGGCCACAGACTTAGGAAATTACAGGCAGTGTACGGGATTTTGAGTACATGGTAAAGCCGGGGGTTATTAATATATATATACGGTGTAGTGATAGTATATATATATATATATATACATGTAGATATTGTGTGTGATATTAAATTACAGGCAGTGTACGGGATTTTGAGTACACGGTAAAGCCGGGGTTTATATTATATATATACGGTGTCGTGATAGTATATATATACGTGTATTTATTGTGCGTGATACTAAATATCAGTGATTAGATATTTATTAAATTTATATACTCTAATGCTATCAAGGGAGGTTACGCGATGTGGGTGAATCCCCTAGCTTGAGGAGTAAGGCGAGTATATCCCCAGGTCATAGCGTCCGGTATATATGGGTGAGGGATTTATCTCACTTTCAGGGAAGGAATATGACCACCTCCACTTCGTTTATATTTTGGTCCAAGTTGGTGAGCGATTCTAACTTGGGAAACTAGTTTTTGTGAGCACACCTAGTGAGATAGCATTCTAGAGGGAATCATCCGGTGAGGGTAAACTCGGAAGGATGGATACACGTATGATATATGTGTGGATGTTAGTAAAGGTACGTATAATATGGTAGTAAATATTATATGTAGGTGAAACTAAAGTGTGTGATGTATTTACTTTATATAACTCGGGTTACAGTTATATGCTGTTAATTAATGAGAAATTAATTAAGTTAATCATTTGTGGGAATATTACAGTGTGTGATGTATGTACTTTATATAACTTGTGTTACGGTTATATGCTGTTATTTAAGAGGAATTAATTAAGTTAATTGTGAAATGACTTATAATTCAGGAAATCATTATACTCGGGTTAGAGTAGTATGGCAAGGGAAGGTTATGCCAGGACTAGTTGGACGGGGTAGTACAACTAGGTGGGGTTAAGGTAACCGGTAGGTGTGCACAATAGTGGAGGAGTGAGAATGTCCACAAGGGAGTGCGACACTAACTTAAATATGAAGCGCATTCATGCATTTTAAATTACTGCAGTTAATTCACTTGCTAAATATTTTCAAAATGTTTTGGGTTCTAACCCTTGCTATAAAACTATTTTCAAAACCTTTTAGGTGTCCAGCCACAGGGACGCCAGGATTGATATTCTATTCCAGGGACACGGAGCTGCGGCATATGTGGATGCTAGCAGGAGTTTGGATTAGACGCATCATTCATTCATTCCTAGAGTAGGAATATTGTATCAGTCTCAGTTTTATTTAGGGCTTGTAGCCCAGACTCCTCGGTACAGTTTCAGGTGTAATTCATTCAGGTGTTGAATATTTGTATTGGATTATTTATTTGGTGGCCGGTAATTTATTCGGCAAGTTGTGTAATTATGATTCAGTTTACTTTCATTCAGTTGTGTGAATGGTTTATATTTTAATTCCGCATGTACTGTTTTGTTAAATTAAAAAGTTAAAATTGGCACTAGTTTTTGGAATACTAGGTGGGTAGTAAGTCTTAAAAAGTTTTCGACAGTGATGCTAAGGATGATCCAACTGGGATTCCTGTTTTAATTTGGTATAGGACTGATCACCCGGTATTTTATTAGGCGGGGTGTCACAGATCAGAAATATCCCAGGATTGGGTAGTCTTAGCGACATACCTCAGGTGAAGCTCAGCATCGTGGGCGTCTAAATCGACAAACGGAATACTTCCCATAGTCTCAACAAGTTGCTTGGAGTTAAGATTCAACCCATTATAGATAAAAAAGATGATTTGCGCTGAATCAAATCCATGATGGGGGCATGAAGTAACTAACTCATTGAAATGCTCATAACATCGATGAAATGGCTCATTTTCAGATTGTCTGAACGCTTGAATTTGAGCCTTTATGGAGATTGTTCGATGTGTTGGGAAGAATTTCTTGAGAAATCTCGATTGCAACTCGTTCCAAGATGGAATCGAGCTTGGAGGTAAAGACCATAACCAGGTCTTAGCTTTATCTTTGAGCGAGAAGGGGAAGAGTTTGAGGCGGATCACCTCTTGTGTGAAAGTTTGATCATTGAGAGTATCGCACACATCCTCAAATTCCCTAATGTGAAGATATGGCTTTTCAGAATCCATACCATGGTAATGAGGTAACATCTGGATCATCCCATTTTTGAAACGGAATTGCTCGGCATTATACGAGAGTATAATGCATCCCGGAGTGACAGTGCGCTCGGGGTATAAGATTTCTCTCAGCGGGCGATATGGGGGTTCTTCCTCACCGGCGGGTGCATTACTGTGTTGTGACATCTCTCTCTTACTTAATGACTCGGTGCTCTCACTTGGCGTGCTCGAAGTGTGTTCGGAGGTGTGTCCTAAGAAGGAAAACGGAATGTTATTGGAGATTGAGTGTGACGGTGTGGGATCCAGAACTGTGGGGGCGTTTGGAGTGTGGGGGCTATCGGGATTATACTCAACTATTGGACTTTCGTGAATGCTGGTTGGAGTATTGTGGGGTGTGGGAGTGGAATTTTGCATTAAAAACTTGTGAGAGATGGTGGTGAATCTTTTTGTGCTTTTTAAATTTTTATATGTTTTTTGATTTTTGGAGATTTTTGGTCAAAGTTTTAGATTGACTCGATCTAATCCTAAGTCTACCTAATTCCCCGGCAACAGCGCCAAAAAATTGACGCGGCTGAAAATGTGTTTCAGAAATGCGTTCACTCTAGGCTCAAGTGCAAGCCTGTCGCTCAAGTAATAATCCGATAAGTCGGGTATCGATCCTAAGGGAAATAGGACAACAGAGTTGTAACGACGGGAGAAGACGAAGGAATCCTAACTTTGACTCTAAAAAAAAAGAAAATTTGATTTGGTTTTGAAAATGATTATACTAGATGCAATTATGAAATTATGAAAAGATGCAATTATACTAAATTACCTAAACTGCTAATGAAAACTGACTTAAAAACTTTAAACTATAAATGAGAAGAACAGGACGAGAATACAATCCCCCAACCCTAGTGTAGTGCAGTTATAATATTAATCGTAAATTTAACTGATTAATTTGACCCGGAATTTAGTACTCCCAAGCATTACATATAGGAGGTTCAAGCCCGCATCATACTTAATCTGAGGATGAGTAAATCGGTATCGCGATAGTGACACTCGAATTGCATTCTAAATCATCCCGGTTACCCAGAGGCAAACGAGATATAAAGATCTACAATTGTAGTGTAACTACGCAATACGGTCGTATCAATCACTAAATTCAGAGGGTTAATGTTATACACATGCAACTAACACATCAGACTGGGTTCATGTATCCCGGCCTTAGAAAATCTAGCCTAGCATGTTGAAAGTGATGAAAATAGTATTGGATTTGCAGAAAAACATGATTAAACTATGGAAAATTAATGGAATGATGTAAAACAGAATTAAACAGATGAAATTACTTACTAATATTATCAAAGCCCTCAAAATATTAACTGAAATTACTTGTAAATACTGGAATTTGATCAAAGCTTCAATCTTGGAATTAAAATAACAAACTGTATCTAAACTAGGGTTTGCTGGAAAATAAAGGAAAAATCTCTTCTTCTCCCTAAAATCTCCGTTATAATAATAATAATAAAATGGGTTTTTATACCCTACAAGAATTTCGGAGTTTCAGCTACACTAGGAGTCTCTTTAGGAGAAGATCAGATTTGGAAATCTCGATACCCGGACCGGTCCGGGCCTTAGGCGGACCGATCTGCCTCCAAAGCGGATCGGTTCTTTTTATTTTGGGGCGGACTGATTCTTTTAATTTCTGCCTTCTTCGGTTTGCTTTCGATCCAAGGTCTACTGAAGTTTGCACAGCGGACCGGTCCGGGGTGATGGCGGACCGGTCTGCCTATTTGACTTTTTTGCTCAACTTTGACTGCTCATATCTTTTGTTCCGGAACTCCGATTGAGGTGTCGTTTCTTCCTACGTGCTCATGAATGTGATATCTTCAACTTCTCTTTAGGTACCTCATCCGAATTTCGGATAAAAATTACGCTTTTGCCCTCTTGACTTTCCTTCTTATCTTTCTTGATTCTTTCGGTTTCCTTCTTTCGTTTCTTGTCATCAAATACCTGTAAAACTCATACGAAATACCAGAAACTCGGTGTACTTGTTATGAAATGTCAGTAGCAAGATAATGAGATAAAGTCAACTCGATTACGTTGTTCGAGGTGCTTAAAGTAACTAAATTAAGGGATAAATTAGGAAGAATATATGCCTAATCAATGGTTGTTTCAGCTAATTGAGATTATTATGTTGTTTTATTTTCGCATGAATTTCTTTTAAGTTAATGAAAGATAAAACTTGGCACCAGTCTAATTTTCTCACTTAGGTGGTTAGTAATTTAAAAGGCGACAGTGATGCTAAGAATGATCCAACTGAGAAACCTGCTCTAACTTAATTTAGGACTGATCACCCTGGGTTAATTAGGCGGGGTGTCACATATCCCATGCCCATCTTTACCTTTGCCTTTTGCTATAAAAGAAGACAAGTTGCAAATGCAACATAAACACCTTTTGCTGCAAAAGAAAGCTTGCACAGTTGTTGCAGAGAGAGGCAGAGAGAGAGGGACGTAAGGAGAGAGGAGCGAAGGAGAGAGTGGGCCGGCGTGCAAAAGAAAGAGAGAGAGAGAGGGAACCAAAGAGATTTTATTGGTAGTTGAAAAAATGGCTCCTAAAAAAATGGTAATCTTAAATGAGTTGGGTGAGATTTTTTTGAGAAGTTGTATCATTTTTTTTGAATAGTTGAAAAAATGGGCCCCAAAAAAACTAAACTCATTTAAAAAAAATATTTTTTAATATACATTAAATATTTTTGAACCCCTAAAATACACATATATTGGTACTTATTGTAAAATAGACCGTGTGCCACTACCCACCTGGCACATGGCCAGAGCCGGTCCTGCCTCCTATGTGTAATTTTGAGAATGTTGTTGACGCCAAACTCGTATTTAGACTTTTTTTAAAAAAATTTGGAGAGTGACAGCATGAATTTAAATAATTGTTTGAATGAGTGTTAATCATATTTTAAGCATGTCTAACTATGCAACTATTTATGCTACATATTCCGAGATGAGGAATTTAATTGTCAACTTATAGTTTTCATATTTATTAATTAATTTAGTTTAAATATTCTCATAGATTAATTGCGATACAAAACATTTAAAAAAATAAAAATCGTCCTTTTAACTTTTTACTTAAAGTAATAAATCAATAAAATTTTAAACAACATTATCAGTGGATTCGATAAACGAACTCACCGTTATATATATAAAACATATGTAGTTGAAATGTAGGTTTTTGTATTGTTGTCTAAAACCGATGATAATAACAAGCGTATATACACGACACTCGATTTTCACCCAATCAGGAACATGCTCTTGAATTAGTATGCAACCTCCACGACTCACATTAGTGGTTTAATAAAACAAGGTATTGGAAACCATAATATATAATTATTCTAATGTATATAATGGTCTCACGTTACTTGATAAATCATTATATTGTTATTTGGATCAAGTGGGAGAATGTTAGATTTTAATTATAATCTCATAATTAAAATACAAAACCAACAATTACGTGGTCTTAATAACCATTCAAAAATTAAAGAGTTTATTGGGATAATGAAAGGTTTATTAGGAAATATCAAGATTCTATGACTAATTAGGAGACCCCTAGGTCCTCCCTCTTTCTTTAAATAAGTTATAGTCTCTCCATCATTCCAGGCAATTATGAAATTTAAAGGGCAATAGTAATAAAACTCAATTACCTATTTCAGCACACTTTGAATAATTCAAGACAATTTCAAATTCAGGATTAGTTCAGGCTCAAATTCAAAACTAATTTTAGGCATCAAAGCTAAGTTTGAGATCAAGACAAGAGGCAATATGGACCAATGTACTCATCCTTATGATCCTTCTATGTAGGAAGATTTATATGTGAACTTATATGAGATTAAAGATCCTTGTTAACATGCATGATTAGTTATAATTTGATTCTAGATTATTATCCATGCCTCATACAATAAATTAAAGGTTTTGATTTATGTTATCATTTTAATCAAGTTGAACTGGAATTCTTTAATAAGGAGGGATTTAGAATTGCGAAGGAGATTGATAGTGGGCTTGTTCTTTGTATATTATGAATAGTTGTATGTGGGTATATTTCTAAATATATTTTTGGATTTTAAAACATTCAATAGTAAAGTATTGGTCATATATGAAATAAATGGATTGTATTAACATAAGCGGGGTCCATCCGAAATTACTCTTTTGTTTTGGGGAGAGGATGTACTCCTTAGTTGCTATTTTTCTTGTGTACTTTTAGAAATTTGTTTTTTATATAATTGTGATGACTAATTTTAGGCCAATGTACCATTCAACACATTTTCTCCACACTAATAAGTAATGTCTGTATTGGTCATTCCCTATAATATTTCAAAGCGTATGCACGTTTTGAATAAGTAAGTTCTATTTGTAAATTTGTAGTTTATTATAACTCATATACACTTCCTTATATTTCTTTTCACCCCAATAATCATATCCATACTCTTTCTCCACCACCACCATGGTACCGTCAACCTCACTCTTGTTAGAGGCTCTCTAGTTTACGTTAACCACAATGAAAATTATCGTAAATATATTCTGCCACCAGCGCAGTTGTAGTAAATACCACCACCCTATTATCACCACAATCGTTATAAATATTCACTATCACTGCCCCGCCACCACCATGGTTATCGTACATATTTACTACCACCACAACCAATTGTAAAAAAATTATTACCCTCATCCCACCATCAACTAGGGCCGCAAACGAGCTTAAAATCATGCTCGAGCTCGGTTTATTTTTTAAATGAACGAGATGAACATGAGTCGAGCTCAAGCAACTCAGTTTTAAAAGGCCTAATCGAGCTCGTTTATGCTTTAAAACTCTAACTCGAGTCGGGCCCAAATGATCGCAATTTTTTAAACAAGTTCGAATTTTTTGAAGCTCGGTTCATTTGCTCAACAAATGAACCGAAATCGAGTCGAGCTCGAGATATTTACGAACAACTCGGTTAGTTTACATCCTTGCCACCAACACAATCATTACAAATGTTAACTACCACCACTACAACCAACATAAAATATTTACCACCCCAACAAACACTACAGTTTAATATTTTAAGGAATCAATCTTGAGATTCAAATGATAAACATGAAGATCTAAATAGGGGTTTAAATGAGTCAAGTCTAGCTAAATAGAAGGGTGCTCTAGCAATGTGTTCAAGTCCGACGCAATTATTTCACAAGCCAAAATTGTCGATCTTTTATTCAAACAAACGCAAGTTGTGCTCGAGTAATTTGATTTTTTTATACATTTTAGTACATTTATTGGTCATTAAGCAAACCTTTTTTTATTCTTTTTCATATGAAAAATTTTCAACTTAAAAAAAATTCCACCATTTTTATTCTTTTTGTGAAAACTCATTATTATTTTGATTTATTTTCCAACTTTTTTTATTCTTTTTTTCAAATCCTATTTTTTTCTTTTTTATTTATTTTCCAACTCTTAATTTATTCTCTTTCGAAAAGTCATTCTATATTTTTTAAAATAAAATTTAGTCCAAGTCTTTTTATTTGATTCTAAAAAGCCTTAAAAATATAGGATTTATAGTCTCGAAAATTAATTTTATCAAATAGTGTGGAAAAATTACAGGATTTGCATGAGATTTTTTTCCACCAGGGACATTCTCCACTTGTATCAAAGGGACTCTAATAAATTCTACGCAACCACATTATTTCAATTTTTTAATTGAATAAAAAAAATCATATAGGTGATGCTAGATACATTTCTAATAAAGTAATACTAGGAAAACTATTTTTTTTTTAAAATCAAGTTATATGTCAAACACTCATGGAGTGATTTTTTTTAAACCGAGTAATATGTCAAAAAATGAATAAATTAAAAGTCTCTTAAAACCTAAAAAAAATAATTCATTATAGACTCCATTAATTAATCTCTAAATCCAACTCAATCTATATTCAATTAATCTCTTTTCATCATTCTCCACTCAAATCACATTAAACAATGCTACTAATAATACTACATCTATACAAGAAAAAAGATAAAAAAAAGTTTTCAAAAATTCCAAAGTTTTTTTATATAAATAAAAAGTTTACTGTTATAAAAACATTTTTAATGTTGTATTTATAGAAAGAAAACTTTAAGTTTTTATTTATAAATGACATAAAGGTTTCTGAACTAAAAACAAATAAAAATATGTATAACTTTTTATATAAAACATGTACAGTTTTCTTTGAAGTTTTTATTTATAAAAAATAGTTTTTAAGTTAATTTTTTTTTCAAAATTTTAAATTATTTTTAATATAAATAAAAAGGTTTTTGGTTATAAAAATATTTTTAATGTTTTATTTATAGAAAAAATACGTTGAGTTGTTTTGAAGTTTCTATTTATAAAAAAATAGTTTTTACATAATAAAACATTTAAAAATAATGTACAAATTTTATTTATGAAAAAATTAACCTTTTATAATGGCTTTAAGATAGTATATTATATTTATGGTATATACTAATTTTTATAATTTTCATTGTATTTGTTTATTATACATAGCCCGTGAATCCTACGTCCGCCAAGTTTTGAAATGGTTTGATTTTTTTTGTATGGGTCATAAACATTTAAGGGTACCCCTATAAAAAAATCACCTCAAAATAATATTTTTTTTAATATTTTAAAAAAATAAATTAATATTTGATTCCCTTTTAAAGAGTTTAAAAACTGTCAAATATTGATTCATTTCTAAAAAATACCAAAACATATTATTTTTAGCTTATTTTATTTTTAGAAAAACCCTAAAATATTTATAACCAATAAAAAAAATAAAAAATAAAAACTTTTTTATTTTTATTTTTAAAAAATATCTCGCACGACTCTCGCATTGGGGATCCACCCAGGAGCCGCTCTCTTATAAACGAAGCCACAAAATATCTACGTTTCACTCTCCTCAACCCTAAATCTTAGACAGTAAACATGTCGGAGGTTCCCTTTGATCATAAAAGAAAATAAGGCAAATTAAGAGACCATTTTTGACGATATATCATTTACTACATGATCATACAATTATAAATCGACATAAAATGTAGTACACATGGCGTGACTGACATCAAACTATAAATTTACCACAAAATAAATGATTTGGGTCTATTAATGTTTCCAATTAAGGAGTTATCCCAGTATTAGGACTAAATGAAATCCTTGTATTCAAATAAGAAAAATAGGGATACAACTTTTACTTAGTTGTCAAAAAAATTACTAAGTGCTCTCCATACACCAATTATAGTCGGGTATAACAAAATTGGCATAAATTCTATTATTGTCAGTATCTCACTAAAAAAGTTGTATTTGATATAAACTCATCCACTCGTGGTAGTATTGGCAATGAGTTGCGTTGAGTTGTGTTCGTGTCAGATTTTATTATGTTCTCGCCTTATCGGGTTTGTATCTAAACGGGTGACTTTTTTATCGTGTGATAAAACCATACCCAAACATCATTCGTTATAACGGATTGTATCGTGTTTACCCATTATTATCCATATATAAATTGATTTATTTTAAATGGTATACGAGTTGACACAAACCCATTTAGACTCATTGAATCATCAACATTAAAAAATTTCGTTAGGGTATGGCTATGTGCACACCAAGAGAGTACTCTAGCATTCCAAACTATATCTAGGGACACAATATCATGATATTTTGATCTTTTATGGGAATTTTATACTTATGATGACACTGTTTGGAGTGTTATTATTACTCTAGGACCTATTTAGAGGGCATACCCTCTCTTACTTTTTTGAATAAGAGTATGTGTTACTTCTTATTCATTACCAATATATTTTGGAACTTCAAATTATTGCATCATAACGGTTTTTAATGTGTAAAGTGGGTTAACACCAAACTCATTCGCTAACTATCACGCACACCCATTAACAAATAACTTTATGTCTGGTTCGAGTCGCTCGCATTTTCCCAAGTCTAATTGGTGGTAATAATCCCAAAGAAAGTTGTCCATGACTATGTACACGGTTTATATTATAGCTTTAGGAACCTTTGCGAGAGAAAGGGTATGTATCTTCTTCACATGTTTTCATTATTACCTCCCCATCATTAATTTTTTTTTTATAATGAAATTGTATTGTAATCTCGTGTATTGTATTTTTATTGTATTTGTTGAAATGAGAGTACAACAAATGCCTTGTCATAGGACAACGATGTTGAGTGAACCCATACAAGATTAAATGTTTTCCCTCCATAACACTAATTGGCTTTAGGTGAGATAGCGGCTTGATATCCGACTAGTGGTATCAGAGCCAATGGTCGCGGGTTTGATTCTTGTCCATGTCATTTGTTTGGAGGGTTGTGTTGGAACGAGATTACAGCAAATGCTTTTGCCATGGACAACGATGTTGAGTGAATCCATATAAGATTAAAGGTTTGTCCTCCTTAACACCAATTGGTTTTAGGTGAGATGGTGGCTTGAGATCCGACTAGATTATTCATAGATCTTTAAATGCATGAAGTATCCTGAACTGAGATTCATATTATTAATATAATACAACAAAAAGCAGATTCATATTATTAATATAATACACCAATTGGTTTTAGGCGTTCGTGTAAGATTTTATTATGTTTTGGCCTTATCGAGTTTGTGTTTAAACGGATGACTTTTTTTATCATGTGATAAAATCATACCCAAACATCATTCGTTATAACAGATTGTATCGTGTTTACCGGTTATTATCCATGTAGAAATTGTTTTATTTTAAATGGTGTATGAGTTGACACAAACCCATTTAGACTCATTGAATCATCAACATTACCAAATTTCTTATGGGTATGGCTATATGCACACTAAGAGAGTACTCTAGCGTTCCAAAATATATCTAGGGACACAATATCATGATATTTTGATCTTTTATGGCAATTTTATACTTTTGATGATACTGTTTGGAGTGCTATTACTATAGGACCTATTTGGAGGGCATACCATTTCTTACTTATTTGAATAAGAGTATGTGTTACTTCTTATTCGTTACCAATATATTTTAGTGCCTTCAAATTATTGCATCTTAACGGGTTTTAACGCGCAAAGTGGTTTAACACCAAACTCATTCGCTAACTATCACGCACACCCATTAACCAATAACTTTGTGTTTGGTTCGAGTCGCTCGCATTTTTCCAAGTCTAAATGGTGCTAATAATCCCAAAGAAAGTTGTCCATGAGTGAGTTCATGGTTTACATTATAGCTTTAGGAACCTTTGCGGGAGAGAGGGTATGTATCTTCTTCACGTGTTTTCATTTTTACCGTTCTAGCATTAATTTTTTTTCATAATAAAATTGTATTGTAATCTTATGTTTTGTATTTTTATTGTCTTTGTTGGAATGAGAGTACAACAAGTTCCTTGCCTCAGGACAACGATATTCAGTGAACCCATAAAAGATTAAAGGTTTGCCCTCCGTAACACCAATTGGTTTTAGGTGAGCTAGCAACTTGATATCGGACTAGTGGTATCAGAGCCAATGGTCACGGGCTCGACTCTTGTCCATGTCATTTGTTTAGGGGATATTGTTGGAATGAGATTACAACAAATGCCTTTCCCCTGTACGACGATGTTGAGTGAATCCATAAACGATTAAAGGTTTACCCTCCTTAACCCCAATTAATTTTAGGTGAGATGGTAGCTTGAGATCCGACTAGAGTATTCGTAGAGCTTTAAATGCACGGAGTATCTTGAGCTGGGAATCATATTATAAATATAATACAACAAAGAGCATATCCAAATGATCTGAAATTGAACCACATTCACATTATATATCTAGGAACATGAAAACTCACATTTTATAGCTAAGACAACAATTAACTGTTAAATACTTTTGAGTCCCCTTAATTTCTGGTAGATTAAAATATGAAGATTGTAAAATCCGCGCGGACAAGATCTTTCAAAGGGATACTAGTTCGACTACCCGATTTCTTTCTTATGTCGGGAGATTGCAGCTTGTCATTTGAGTTTTACAAGGGATGCATAACTATTGAAGTGGTATTTTTGAATAGCCAAAGAAAAGTATCAAGGATATAGATCAAATCCTAAGAAGGTTCCTTTGAATAGGATGTGAGATGAGGAAATTGGTACCAATGTTGCTTGGGAAGATGTATGTTATCCAAAAAGGAAGGAGGTTTGGGAATAAGAGACATTAATTTATGGAATGAAGCTATCATGGTAAAACACTTATGGGACCTTTCTATGAAAAAAGATTCTCTATGGGTTAAATGGTGCCACACCTATATATTAAGAGGGAGAGTATTTGGACTATGAGGATGCCTCAAAATTGTTCATAAACATGGAGGAAATCGTCCAAATTAAGAGGGGAAGTTAGGTATTATATCCATTATATGGGTGATGGGGAAAATATTCTATTCTGGACTGATAAACTGGCAGCCACTTACGCCTATAGTCAATAGGTTTGGACGGAGAATTGTTTATGAAGCAGTGAGTTCTTTAGGAGCCTCTACTAGTTCGTATATTGATCAAGGTGAACGGAGGTGGCCTAGACCTATCTCTACTGTACTAAGGGAAATTCAATCTTATAATGTTCTATATATGCTGGAGAGGGGGACAGAGCGGTATCGAATATGACAGGTAATGGTGTTTACTCTAGTGATACATCATATGAAGCCTTAAGGAAAAGAAAGCCTAAGCAAGAATGGACTAGGGCAGTGTGGTTTTCCAAGGCCATTACTAAATGTTCATTTGTACTCTGGTTGTGTTGTCAAAGCAAGTTGTAGATAAGGGAAAAACTAAAGAGTTCGGGTCTCATTGAGGAAGAGAGATGTATATTTTGTAACGGAGATACTAAAAATAGGGATCACCTTTTCTTCCTTTGTAGGTTCACAATAAGAATTTGGAAACATGTGTCATCTCTTAATGGAGAGGATACGAACATTAATGAGTGGATGAGGTGTTACCAACGGTGGTACATGTATACAAAGGCAATTATTTTCTAGAACAGATTACAAATATATCATATTCAATAGTGATTTATACTATCCGGAGAGAGAGAAATAGAAAGATATTTCAGAATAAATAGATAGACGAAGATGAGATAGTAAAAAAATGGGAAAATGGTTTGTATGTTAAAATTGGGGAATCCGGGAGTAAAAAATTATCATAGAACATATAAATAACAATAACATATTACTTTAGCTGTCGATCCAGTTGTGTATGCAAACAGAGATAAATTTTAGTTAATTTTCAGCTTTAATCATAAAGAGGAAATTTCTCCCAGATATTCACGGGCTGCATATTTTGTTTGGGACAATCTACAGTTACGGGTACATATCAGTGTGTGATTGACAAATTGTTAAAGATATCATTTAGGATTTAATGTAGAGAGAGGCACAATGATGAGAAAAAGGAATTCTTGGCCGATGATCTGTTGATAGTGCGTGTTAGCTAATTAGCTGGGATGGGCAGTGTTTCTAAAGTGGTATGAATAGATTGGGACCATTGATTTGGATGGTGCTTTGAAGATTGAAGCTGTCCATATAGTGTTTCTATCTTAGTGGGATAGAATATTTGGGTCAGGTTATTGGGAGCTGCTTGTGTAGGAGGGAGGCCTGTTTTCTTTGCTTTAAACTGTTTTTGGCCTTAACACATTTAGTTGAGTAGTCTTAGTGTTGTAACATGTTGCTTGTCAGGGTAATCCACGTGTGGACGAGGGAGTTGCGTTCAGGCCTGTCTCCCTTTTGGTGGGGTTGTAATATTGTTCGTTTATTAATTCTCTAACATTTTACCCCAAAAAATAACATGTGGTAAAGCCAACGGCATTGTTCAAGTTAATGGTGTAATCTAAATAATGAAGGGTTGATTTCAAGCGAGGATGGGGGTATCGATTATGAGAAGTGATAATGAATTGGAGATAGAGGCTTTTGTGAATAGGCCTAAGGTAACGACATCATTTAAGTTAAGACGTTCTTTCTAAAATCAGACCTGACAGCACTGCTAATGAGTTCTTTCTAAAATCTTACCAGACAACATAATTAAAGAATTGCGCGATGAAATACTTGTAACCAAACAACACGCCACATTAGGCGATGCCAACCTTCTGTTGTAAATTAACCAACCATCATATTTTGGTCGTTTAAGTGATTTGTTCCGGCTACCCAACGCGGGAAACTGTTTTTCCAGCTAATCGTCAAGTTATGTGGCAAAAAAATTGATGTTTAGTCATCAGTTATAATAGTAAAAAAATGATTTTGTTGTGAAATGTCAGATTTGACGATGATGTTCTTTTGTAACTAAAATTTTTATCTTTAAATGTACCATATATTGTAATGAGATACAATTGAGGTTGAGCATTTTTTAAATTTTCTATGACTACCGGCATATCACCATGTCTAGAGACTTTATTCTTGGTATGGAAAACTTGTCTGTAGATAATCAAAATGAGAAGCAATATCTATTCAACTATTATCAACCTTACATGACAATGCTATCTTATTCATGATTGAATTGAAAATGCAATATTTTGTCAAAATTTTGGTGATATTAAACTTTTTGCTTATTGGATGGCTAGACAGTCGCCTAAGATATCCTCAGTGTTGTGGGTGTGCTTTTCTTTTGAAGTTTGTTTTTCTTCGAACTCCAATCTGATTTCTTCTATTGCTGGAATGCTTTTTTTAGTTACCATTTTTTGAATTCTAATATTTTTTGCTTTAAAATCTTAATTACTTATAAATTTATGATATCTTTCATAGTTATGTTGATCCTATTTTCAGAGAAAAACTGATTTTTTCCCCTGATGTTATAAGTATGCCAATTTTTTTGAATTTTCCATTTTTAAAACTGATTGCTGATTTTTGATTTTTCGATACTGAAAAAAAATACAAATTTTAGACAAACAGAATCCAGAAACAAAAATCTTAAACTTTTCTGCATATCCATGCCTAAACACTGCTTTATTCAACATGAAGAATATTACTTTCACAATACCTTCATTAATTTTGTCTCCTTAATTACATATTCATAAACAACGTTTTCATTATAGAGAGGTGTTTTTGCCTCATCTTATGTGTTTCGTATGTCAATATTTTTGTTCCTCCTTTTGAATTTATAGTTGCATTGAAGATGTTTGTTATTGTATAATTTGAAATAAAGGTGTTTGTTTGCCTCATCTTATGTATTTCGTACATATTATGTTTATGACATTTTTTCTCCATCAGGGCTAACATTGGACACAGATTGGACAGCAATAGCAAAGTGTGACGGAGGTTGTGAAAATATTATAAGCTTGCTTCTCTTGGTATTCTTGGTCATTTGGCATAGTAAAAAGACCCCTATTTTTCTTTTGAATTGAACCATGTTTTGGAGCTCAGAATTCTTATTGTGCAATTAGTTTTTTGCTAACAAGGGTCATTAGTTGACATGGATGAACCCTTATATTTCGGTTAATATTATGTTTGGGGAGCAAGTTTTTTTCTTTGATGATTGTTTTAAAGGATCAAATACTTTGATTCTTGTTTTATTTTGGTTCCTGAATTAAACTGAAAGTGAAACCTAATCAAATTGAAAACTTAATTTTGAGGCATTGGTCGTTTTAGGATGAAATTATATTAAAAGAAAAACATTTTCATCAAGGACCAAACATAAACTATTGGACGAACTCTAAAGGTTTTTTCCCCTTTAATTTGAATTTGCTTTGATACAAGTTCATTTTGTTTTTGTCTCTAAGTAGGTGACTGATATATCATAGATATATCACTATTTTGGTTATTGTTTAGCCAATGAACTTGCCAAAACTAGTTCTTTCATAATTGTAATTCAGCTAGTTTTTATTATTTTGATTGACGGGAATGATTTGGGTACCATTTTCCCTTTTTACATTTTTTGTTAAAACAGTATAGTGATAATTTTCGAAGTGTAGAGGCTTTCTTCTGTCTCAGCTTCATTCTCAGTGGATATTTTTTAAAACATTCTTCAACGAAATGAATATCTGATGAAACTCCCAACACATCACATTGATTTTCAGAATACTGGTAATTTCTAGTTATCATATGGCACATATGATTGCAAGAGAGAGAGAGAGATTACATTTCAAGAGGAGCTTCTCACAAGAACCATTTATACACATTTAAGGAAGTGAGGTTTTAAAACTGTTGTCAGGGCCTATTCCAAAGCTCAGCCTCATGCTAATTGTGCGCTTTGTCTAAATAAATGGAAAAATAAAGTTTTGAGAATTGTCTCAAAAGTAAAGTGCCTTTAATTGTTCCCTCCAAATGCACATGTATCAGAAATAGTCACCGCGTCCCAAATTAAGAGTCGATTATGTCTTTTTGGATTGTCCGAAATTAAGGGTTCACTTTACTTTGAGGACATAATCAACAAACCAATCGCCATGATGGTGAGTAAGAGTCAATCTTGGCCATTGACTGGGTGTATCCTTGATCTATACAAAATAAAGACATGGACTCTTAATTCGGGATGGATGGAGTATTTTTAAATAGACACTAATCAATTTTATCTTAAATTTGGGTATTTTGTATCAAAATTTGTCCTTTGTATAAATGATATACATTTAAACTAGTTTGGGAACTTTTAAAGTAACTAAACTTTTGCATTTGGACTTTTTTACAATTTCAGTTTTCAGTTTTCATTTTTTTAAGATACAACAAAGATAGAGTAACATGTCTCATCACATAATGAATTTCTTCATGGAAATTTTAAATGACAGAAAGCCTTGCCAAATTCATATCTATATAATGCAAAATCTTGTTATAGATGAAGGAATGCCCAATTTATCTCTAAACGCAATTTATTTCCACTAAGGGAGGAATAGAGTATTGCGTTAATCATAAAGTTTTTCAATGCATACAATTTTAAAATTGAATCCAATAACGACGAGTGTATTTTCCAAATTTGTAATCACAAAATTTTAAAAAATAAAAATAATATAAAAGTAGCTGTACCTCAAACATATTGAGCACCATTATTTTTTTCTGTGTGCCTGCATGGGAGGTGCATGAGATTTACTTTGTTGTATCTTAATTTTTCATCATGTAATCCACAACTTAAGTTGCAACTTCTAGTAAATCATAATGTATGTTCTAATCACGCACGATATGCAGAAACATCTATATATCGATAGAAGTAGAAAGACCTTTATATCATGTAAGATTGCATGAATAAAATAAAATGTAAATCCCATCTCAAAACTTGAAACCTCCTTAGAAGTTTATAACAAAACAATCTATCAAACACAAAGTACAAACATCAGATTTCACATCTAATTGGGCCAACCAGTGTTGCCATGCTGATATCCCTCATCATGAAATCGTAGCCGTTAATGGTGCCTGAGTTTTGAGATAGAAGACTAATTTAACGGATCAGTCTCCGTCTCCACGGCTATTCTAAACATATTTCTAAAGCATTATCGATGTTGGACTTCGGGCGGTATGCTTTGGGTGACCTCTTTTACCTCAGGTGAATACCACCGATGCCAAAGTCGGGAGAGACATTTATAATTGGCTATGGGAGTGTCAGGGTTATCCAAATTTATAATTGGGAGGTGAAGTGCAACATTCACGGGGTTTAGTATTTTTTTTAATAGACATAAATGATGGGCCAGGAGGGTAATAGAATTTGAGATGAAGATGAAAATAAGTAGTTTCACGCACTTATTCACAGAGAGAAGAGTGAGTGGAGAGAAAGTAACAACCGGTAGTAAATGTGTCGAAATCGAGATAAGCGTGTGTGATGATAATATAGATTACATTTGTAGAAGGGTGTTTCAAGCTTCACCACTATATTTGTGGGTGAGGGTATCTCAAAGACCCCCCCTTCAGCTTACAGAAAATATGAGGTTGAGGGAACCCCCAGGGTCCCTCCATCATAGAAGTGCCATATAGGAGAATGAATCCCCAGGGTTCCTCTACCGTAGAAGTTCCATATTGAAGAAGGAACCCCTAGGTCTCTCCACCGCAGAAGTCCAAGATTGAGAAGGGCCACCGCAAGGGTCACTGCAGAAATGCCATTCGAGAAGTGCCCCACAAGGGCCACAGTAGAAATGACATTTGAGAAGTACCCCATAAGGGCCACTATAGAAGTCCAAGTTGAGAAGGGCCACTACAGAAGTGACATTTGAGAAGTGCCCCACAAGGGTCACTGCAGAAGTCCAAGATTGAGAAGGG
The DNA here is from genome assembly GCA_949130495.1 of Sambucus nigra. NCBI lineage: Eukaryota > Viridiplantae > Streptophyta > Magnoliopsida > Dipsacales > Adoxaceae > Sambucus > Sambucus nigra. Next base: position 221,810,736 of record OX422214.1, read on the forward strand.
CCACCGCAAGGGTCACTGCAGAAATGACATTCGAGAAGTGCCCCGTAAGGACCACTGCAGAAATGACATTTGAGAAGTGCCCCACAAGGGCCACTACAGAAGTCCAAGTTGAGAAGGGAGACTACAGAAGTGACATTTGAGAAGTTCCCCGTAAGGGTCACTGCAGAAGTCCAAGTTGAGAAGGGCCACTGCAAGGGTCACTGCAGAAATCCAAGATTGAGAAGGGCCGCCGCAAGGGTCACTGCGGAAATGACATTTGAGAAGTGCCACCGCAAGGGTCACTGCAGAAATAACATTTGAGAAGTGCCCCACCAGGGCCACTGTATAAGTCCAAGAATAAGAAGGACCGCCGCAAGGGTCACTGCAAAAATGACATTCGAGAAGTGCCACCGCAAGGGTCACTGCAAAAATGACATTCGAGAAGTGCCACCGTAAGGGTCACTACATAAATGATATTTGAGCGGGCCACGACAGAAGTCCAAGATTGAGAAGGGCCGCCGCAAGGGTCACTGTATAAATGACATTCGAGAAGTGCCACCGCAAGGGTCACTGCAGAAATAACATTTGAGAAGTGCCCCGCCAGGGCCACTGCATAAGTCCAAGATTGAGAAGTGCCACCGTAAGGGTCACTGCAGAAATGACATTTCAGAAGTGCCCCGCAAGGGCCACTACAGAAGCCCAAGATTGAGAAGGGCCATCGCAAGGGTCACTGTAAAAATGACATTCGATAAGTGTCACAACAAGGGTCACTGAAGAACTAGCATTTGAGAAGTGCCCCACCAGCAGAAGTCCAAGATTGAGAAGGGCCGCCGCAATGGTCACTGCAGAAATGACATTCGAGAAGTGCCACCGCAAGGGTCACTGCGAAAATGACATTTGAGAAGTGCCCCGTAAGGGCCACTGCAGAAGTCCAAGATTGAGAAGAGCCGCCGCAAGGGTCACTGCAAAAATGACATTCGAGAAGTGCCACCGCAAGGGTCATTGTAAAAATGACATTTGAAGTACCCCGCAAGGGCCACTGCAGAAGTCCAATATTGAGAAGGGCCACTGCAAGGATCACTGCAGAAATGACATTCGAGAAGTGCCACCACAAGGGTCACTGCATATATGGCATTTGAAGAAGTACCCCGCAAGGGCCACTAACATTTGATAAGGAACCCCCCAAGGCTTTTTCAACAGCAACAATTACATTTGAGAAGGACCCCCCTAAGGTTTCTTCAACAGCAAAAACTTACATGGGAGGAGGGACTCGTAAGGTCTTTCCCCCCATAGCTCCCAGAAAAGCAAGTTAGGATGATGGGGTGTCTACCATAAGCAACCCCTCATCATGAAAAAGAACAGAATTACTAACACTTATTTTCTTGTACAGGTTACCTAGTTGAGCAAGCAGGGCTCAAGTAGGCCAGTTGGGACCTCCTGGAAGTTTTGGCTTGGCGGATGAGGGACAATGTATGTTGAGCAAGCTCAACCACTTAGCACTATAGGATTGAGAGAATACTAGTAGAAAGACCCAAAAGTCACTCAAGACTACACACACTTCACACTTGGTCACAAGTGAAGTGAGCAGCCAAGGAGCTGGCTGCTCACAAGGAATAAACTCTTTATAAAAAATGACTTTTCCACAAGAGGGGGTCCTCGAGGTCCCTCTCAAGAAAAATAATGATTTTATAAGAGAGGGGTCCTTAAGGCCCCCTCTCTCAAGATTTGCAAAATCGTACCACAAGTTACCGTTTCAAAAGATAATTACCAAATCAGATATCTTGTCTTCATCAGGAGACATATGTACTTTTTTACTTTGGTTGGCACCAGGTATCGCCTGCAGGAGGGGACAGGCAGGGCTGCCTGCAGGTAGGGACAAATGGTATATTTCAGACATTGTTCCCCACCAATCCTCTCAATTTTGGCGCCCAAAAATGCCAACTCAGCCCTGATGCCCAAGTATAAATAGACCTCTGGGCAAGGTAATAAAGACAGAATTGAAATTGCACTGTTACTCTTCCAAAACCACACCAAACCTACCTAGTATTCTCTCCCTGCTCATTCTCTTAGTGCTGAGTGCCTTGTTCTTTCACTCCCCACTGACAACCATCATTCTCAGGAGCTCCTCTTGAGAAAATTACTATTATTTTTGTGGAAGTTTATCTTCTTGCAGGGAGGGCGTTCCAGCTTGAGCTCCATTTTTACCAAAAGGAGAAGGTTTCATCAGAAGCTGCTCCAGAAGACCTTGAAGACCTTATAGGCAGTGTCTATTGGATTGGGTCACGCCTCACCCTTTCTAGTTATTCATAGACCCCAGTCTCACTGCCCTCCTGCATTTGGCGACTCTGCTGGGGAGGTATCCTCATTTCCATGGACAAAGAAGGTTTTAATATTTCTAAGCAGCTAGTTTTGGAGATATTCCATCTAGGAATGGAGCTCAAAGTGGCCAGACCACTCAGAAGGATGTGGTGGTGACTGAAGCTAGACTACCTGCTCCTCTGGAAGGGAAGATCAGTTCACCGGCAGTAGCCCCCTTGGGAGGGGCAGTAGCTTCAGTGGTGGTTCCCGCCGAAATGGCTCCGCCATGAAAGGTGGCGTCGGAGCAAGTTGTGACACCATTGAGTTAACCAACAACAAGGAATGTAGGTTTGGAGGAATCCCCCTCCAAAATTGTTACTATAGAGGAGGTGAAGAAGTTTCTCTCCTCCTCGCAGAGGGAGGCCTCTCATCATGAGCTAGAGAGCCCCTACCCAGAAAGTATCAATGACAAGTCCCCACTCACTTAATTGGATGTGGATGCAGGAGGTAAAGAAAATATTATATCCAAAAACCATGTTAAAAAAAAGTCCTCAATCTTGATCAGCTAAGTACACAACCTTGTTTTATTACTTGTTGAATATGTTCATTTCACAAGTCTTTATTTATATTTTACCAAATATTTCATATATATGCCAGTTGGTTTAATTGATAAAAAAAATCTCATGCTATAATTTTTTTGAGATGCCCAATGAAAAAATGCAAGAACATGCATAATAGCTCTTTATTGGTATAGCTCACTAAAAAAAAAATACCCACAATTAATTTTGTGGATTTATTAAGTGTTTTGCAACTTTCAAAGCCACCTCTTGTTAAATATTATGAATATTAAAAATAAATAAAAAAACAGCCACACCATGTTGTTTATTATTTTATTCGTATTATGATGAATAAAATAAAATAATATGAAATAGAAAGGCAACGACCAATTAATTGATTACAACAAGCAATGGTGTAATCACATCTATTATACTCACACATAGTACCGTCTATTGATAAGTCTAAAAAGTATACACAAGTTGATTAAAAATAAATGTTAGCATTAACTTTATAGCTATCCTTTGTGAAGATGTTTTATCACAAAAAGTTGGGTTACTCACAATTAAATAAGAGAAGCCTAGATTGGGTTTCTCGACAAGACTTGCTAAGATAAGATTTCCAATGGTTTGCTCAATAGTCATATAAGACACCCACTAGTCAAATTCACACAAACAACAATCTCCACTATTTGAACCAACTTTGGTACAAGTTGTCGCAGATTCACAAATGAGAACAAAGCAAAGAAAGAAAAGAATCTATCTCATATGTACAAACAATCAAGAATTTTACATAAAATGCGTCAGGATTATTCTCGAGGAATGATTCCCCAAGTAAAAAAGAAAAGTAAAAAAGAAAATGAAAAATAGACAGATTTCCAGTCAAGTTGGTCATTTTCTTTCAAATGAATTCTTGACCCAATAAAAAGTTTTGAAGGACCTGCTCGTTCAAAATTAGGCGAGGAACCCTCCATAAATTTTGTTCACACATACTCCCTCCACTGTATAACAGACTTGCACGAACCAAAACTATTTACGAGATTTAGTCAAACCAAATTTGTCTACAATTTGCTCAACGCTTCCTCGTGGTCATTTTACCAAACAACAAATGACCAAAATAAAAAAAATATATATTAAAAAAATCCAAACGTATAGCTAGACCAGATGGGTTCCTCGTCTTCAAATTGAGAAGCGACCACAGTCACGGTGGAAAGCCACAATCAATGGCCATCCAACATCAGTATCCTCGTGATTTATTACCAATATCTCTTTTCTCCTAAGAACTTTGTCGAGCAAGTGGATATACGAAATAAAGACCCATAAGTCTCAAAACTGCTCCTCTCCCTCATATTAAAAAAAATCGTACTGCTATTTGGCGAGGAACCTGCAAACCATATTAAAAAAATTATATTTCAGATGCTATATAGCCCAAAACAAAAACAAAAAAAATAAAAAAAGTTGACGAATACGAGGGACTTGACGTCTCTACCTTCCGAACTTCTTACATCAAAGGTTTTGTTTGCCACAAGATATTCCCGAGTGGCCAATCAAACCCGAACCGCCTAAATTTTGAGAATCAGAACAATCTTGATAATATGAACATAAAATAGCTTTGATTCATCATTAAATACGAATTCCATCATTTGTGGATGAAACCCCCTCATCTCCTCGTGAGTGCTTTTTGTTCAAAATGGAAACAGTTATGGAAGAGGAACAAAATCGAGCAACTGTTACAAAATATATATACATATAAATCTCTCACTCTTTCAACCAACTTAAAGCATTGTCTCAATCTTGCTAGAAGAATTCACATTGATAGTTTGTGACTCCCGGGAATCTAAGCTTACATCGTCTTGTTTAATCTTGAGTTTGTAGTACACTTGAACGAAGGATGAGACCAGTAGATCTCGTGCCTCCGATTTGAGATGAGCAGATCTCATCTGGCCTCTTTCTCGTTTCTCATACTGGAAGGAGTATGTTTAACTATTAGATAGAAAAAAAGGAGATGTTCAAAAAGAAGGGGCGAGAGGGTTTCTTCAGCGTGCGAGGAACCCAACAGCAACAAGTGTGTATTTTTTTTAAGAAGATGAGGAACCCAAGACAAGGAACCCAACGGCTGTCTTCTCACAATTTATTTCTAAATCTACAAAAGAAGTTAAGTGTGCGAGGAACCCACTACGAACCCAGTACAAAATATATATATTTATATATATAGAGTACCGCAAAAATGTATTGGAGCGAGACACTCTAATTTCCTACCGGTCTCTCGAACATGTTTCTTTTATGAACTCGTCTACTTTATGGAATGTAAAAGAAAAGAAAAAGATGAGGGTTCCAAAAAATACACAAATAATTCCTCCTGTTTCGAGTAAGGGCAAACAGTTTTGAAAGTTGGGTTTAAAAATAATCTTCTCGTCTATTTTATGATATTTTATAAAATATATATTGAAAAAAGGATTTCTCACATCGGTTATGGGATTCCCAACATCACCCCACTTATTGTTATAAAAAGTAAAGGATTGTCCAAATATAGTCCTCATATTTTTGTCTTATAACAAGGAAGATATGATAAGATAAGTGTTTTGGAAAGTGCCATCTCTTTAAGAGCGTATTTTCCTACGATGAACTATTTGTCTCTTATCAAGGCAGTTGCCTTCCTCGAAACTAAAACCAAATTGGTATGTTTCTTAACCATTGCTCGAAATACAAGCGAGACACCCACACAATATGAAGTACTTTGTGTCGGACAAGATAATTGATATAATAATAAAATTATTATTATTATTATTCAATAATTGAGATACTTTGGAATTTCTCAAGTTGTATCCTCGAAATAGTGTATGTGATTCACTTCACATAATATTATTAGTTAATTTAAAATGCAGGGTAATATGAAAAGAAGCCCAAGTGCATATACTCGTGATTTTCTCAGTATAAACTTTGTAGAAAAAAATTTAAGTGTTCTCTTATAAGAAAGCATCACAAATAAGGATTGCTTGAATTTACAATCCACATGTTCATGCTTTTAAGTTCACATACAAAATAGGGGTTGCTTGAATTAATGACCCGAGCGTTTATGTGACCAGGGGTTGCTCGAGTTTACAATCCAAGTTTGTACACTTGAGTGCACAAGAATAGTGTTGCCCAAACTCATAACTCCTATATTTGCGTATTTTAACAAAGTTTGTTTTAGGAATATTCAAGTTTTGATCGATAATCCTAAAATCCTCAGATTTATTTATTCAGAATAGTTCATGTGAGTAATTTCACATTTCATTAATGATAAATAGTTTGAATAAGAAAAATTCATTATGTGAAGAAAGATAAGATCTCTTAATCCTTCATTCAAATATGTTTACCCCATTTGTGCAAAGTATAAATGACTTTGAAAGTATTTATTACTATACCACGGGCATTATTTTTTTAGTCATATTAATTGTTTGAAATGTCCACTGTTGATATGCGTTTCAAAAAGTTATGTTGCGCAGCTAAAAGATCATAGTTGCTTTAGTGATTTTTTTATCGCATTCTTGGATTCGAGCAGCGGGGCTAGTAAGAAGATGTATTAAGCCTTGATAAAAAAATTTAAGTCTCGAATTGACTTTTTGGAAGTATACTCGACTCCAACAGGCTTCATGAGAATTCTCACTTAGTGTGAAAGGCAAGATCTAGCAAAAAAAAGTATGAGGTATCAGTTATACCTTCTTAGCAAAGTTTAATGCTTATCAAATGTCAAGTTATCCTATATGGGGTATGGTGCCTCCTAGTGCATTTTTACTCGTTATTTTTTCTCCACCTAATAAAATAGGACAACAGATGTGAGAACAAAAAAAAAGTATTTGCAAAAGTATAAATTAAAATATAAGGTGTTCCAGAGGAGCACCTAATGCTCCAAGGGCACCGGAGCGCTCACAGTCTTGAGCAAGTGCCAAGTATAAATATAAGGTGTGCCAGTTGAGCACTAAGCCTCCAAGGGTACCAGAATGCTCACAGTCTTGAGCAAGTGCCAAGTATAAATATAAGGTGCGCCAGGTGAGCACCTAAGGCTCCAAGGGCATCGGAGCGCTCACAGTCTTGAGCAAGTGCAAGTATAAATATAAGGCGCTCCAGATGAGCACCTAAGGCTCCAAGGGCACCATAGTGCTCACAGTATTGAGCAAGTGCCAAATACAAATATAAATATAAGGTGCACCAGTCGCGCACCTAAGGCTCCAAGGGTACCGGAGCGCTCACAGTCTTGAGCAAGTGTCAAGTATAAATATAAGGTGCTCTAGATGAGCACCTAAGGCTCCAAGGGCACCGGAGCGCTCACAATCTTGAGCAAGTGAAAAATATAAATATAAATATAAGGTGTGCCAGTCACGCACCTAAGGCTCCAAGGGCACCAGAGCGCTCACAGTCTTGAGCAAGTGCCAAGTATAAATATAAGGCGCTCTAGGTGAGCACCTAAGGCTCCAAGGGCACCGAAGCGCTCACAATCTTGAGCAAGTGCCAAATACAAGTATAAATATAAGGCGCTCCAAATGAGCACCTAAGGCTCTAAGGGCGCCAAAGCGCTCACAGTCTTGAGCAAAGGCCAAGTATAAATATAAGGTTCAACTATTTAGTACCTAAGGCTTCTAGGGCACCGAAGCGCTCACAGTCTTGAGAAAGTGCCAAGTATAAATATAAGGTGCGCCAGTTGAGCACCTAAGGCTCTAAGGGCATCAGAGCGCTCACAGTCTTGAGCAAGTGCCAAGTATAAACGTAAGGTGATCCAGATGAGCACCTAAGGCTCCTAGGGCACTAGAGCACTCACAGTCTTGAGCAAGTGCCAAGTATAAATATAAGGTGTGACTATTTAGCACCTAAGGCTCCTAGGGCACTGGAGCGCTCACAGTCTTGAGCAAGTGTCAAGTATAAACATAAGGTGCTCCAGATGAGTACCTGAGGCTCCAACGGCACAGCCTTAAGCAAGTGCCAAGTATAAATATAAGGTGCGCTAGTTGAGCACCTAAGGCTCCAAGGGCATCGGAGCGCTCACAGGCTTGAGAAAGTGCCAAGTATAAACGTAAGGTGCTCCAAATGAGCACCTAAGGCTCCAAGGGCACCGAGGCACTCATAGTCTTGAGCAAATGCCAATTATAAATAAAAGGTACGACATTTTCGTGCACAAGTCTCTCGACATTACAAGACACTTATACACGAGGGGCTAATATTGAGAAGTCCTCAAATAAGTGAACAAATAATAAAATAACTTGGAGTGTGGAGACCCACTTTGAGTGACTCCACCTACCCAAGATTGCAAGTTTGACAGAAAATAGCCAAGGGCGAGGGACTCACCGTGAGCAATCCCTCCGCCCAAGATGAAAGGCCACAGAAGAAGGCTAAGGGCAAGGGGCTTACCACGAGTAGCCCTTCCGCCCAAGAAAGAAGGCTACAGAATAAGGCCAAGGGCGAGGGTCTCACCGCGAGTGTGACCAAGCGCGAGGGGCTCACCACGAGTAACCCCTTTGCCCAAAATGAAAGGCCACAGAAGAAGGCCAAGGGCGAGTGGATCACCGTGAGTAACCCCTTCGCCCAAGATGAAAGGCCACAGAAGAAGTCCAAGGGCAAGGGGTCGATCGTGAGTAACCCCTCCGCCCAAGATGAAAGGCCACAGAAGAAGGCCAAGGGCGAGGGGCCCGCCGCGAGTAACCCCTCCGCCCAAGATGAAAGGCCACATGAGAAGGCCAAGGGCAAGGGGCTCACCTCGAGTAACCCCTCCGCCCAAGAGGAAAGGCCACAGAAGAAGGCCAAGGGCATGGGGCTCACCGCGAGTAACCCCTCCGCCCAAGATGAAAGGTCATAGAAGAAGGCCAAGGGTGAGGGGCTCACCGCGAGAAACCCCTCTACCCAAGATAGAAGGCCGTAGAATAAGGCCAAGGGAGAGGGTCTTGCCCCGAGCAACCCCTCTACCAAGATGAAAGGCCATAAAAGATGGTCAAGGACGAGGGGCTCACCGTGAGTAACCCCTCCGCCTAACTCTAAGTGGGCCAAGGGGGATGGGCTCAATTTGAGCAACCCCTCTACCCAAGATAGAAGGCCACAAAAGAAAGGCCAAGGACGAGGGGATCACCATGAGAAACCACTCCAAACAAAGTAAAAGGCCATAGAAGAAATCCAAGAGCGAGGGGCTCACCGCGAGTAACCCCTCCGCCCAAGTTGATACCCAGATAAGGAGGTCCACTATAAGTGGCCTAATCTAAAAAACTTGGGATGAAGTGACAGAACATTTAATGACCCTATGGGGAATGATGAAGGAACCCTAGGGTACCTTAAAATAAAAAAAAAATAAAAAATGACTTTACGGCGTACAAAGCCTTTTGGTCTACCCAACACAAAAGACTTTGCACGAGGGGCTAATGTAGAAGGGTGTTTCAAGCTTCACCACTATATTTGTGGGTGAGGGTCCCTCAAAGACCCCCCCTTCAGCTTATAGAAAATATGAGGTTGAGGGAACTACCAGGGTCCCTCCATCACAGAAGTGCCAAATTGGAGAAGGAACCCCCAGGGTTCCTCTACCGCAGAAGTGCCATATTGGAGAAGGAACCCCTAGGTCTCTCCACCGCAGAAGTCCAAGATTGAGAAGGGCCACTGCAAAAATGACATTCGAGAAGTGCCCCACAAGGGCCACAGTAGAAATGACATTTGAGAAGTACCCCATAAGGGCCACTGCAGAAGTCCAAGTTGAGAAGGGCCACTGCAGAAGTGACATTTGAGAAGTGCCCCACAAGGGTCACTGCAGAAGTCCAAGATTGAGAAGGGCCATCGCAAGGGTCACTGCAGAAATAACATTCGAGAAGTGCCCCGCAAGGACCACTGCAGAAATGACATTTGAGAAGTGCCCCACAACGGCCACTACAGAAGTCCAAGTTGAGAAGGGTGACTGCAGAAGTGACATTTTAGAAGTGCCCAGTAAGCGTCACTGCAGAAGTCCAAGTTGAGAAGGGCCACTGTAGAAATCCAAGATTGAGAAGGGCCGCCGCAAGGGTCACTGCGAAAATGACATTTGAGAAGTTCCACCTCAAGGGTCACTGCAGAAATGACCTTTAAGAAGTGCCCCGCCAGGGCCACTGCATAAGTCCAAGATTGAGAAGGACCGCCGCAAGGGTCACTGCAAAAATGACATTCGAGAAGTGCCACCGCAAGGGTCACTATAGAAATGACATTTGACCGGGCCACGGTAGAAGTCTAAGATTGAGAAGGGCCGCCACAAGGGTCACTGCAGAAATGACATTCGAGAAGTGCCACCGCAAGGGTCACTGCAGAAATGACATTTGAGAAGTGCCCCGCCAGGGCCACTGCATAAGTCCAAGATTGAGAAGTGCCACCGTAAGGGTCACTGCAGAAATGACATTTCAGAAGTGCCCCGGAAGGGCCACTGTAGAAGCCCAAGATTGAGAAGGGCCATCGCAAGGGTCACTGTAAAAATGACATTCGATAAGTGTCACAACAAGGGTCACTGAAGAACTGGCATTTGAGAAGTGCCCCACCAGCAGAAGTCCAAGATTGAGAAGGGCCGCCGCAATGGTCACTGCAGAAATGACATTCGAGAAGTGCCACCGCAAGGGTCACTGCGAAAATGACATTTGAGAAGTGCCCCGTAAGGGCCACTGCAGAAGTCCAAGATTGAGAAGAGCCGCCGCAAGGGTCACTGCAAAAATGACATTCGAGAAGTGCCACCGCAAGGGTCATTGTAAAAATGACATTTGAAGTACCCCGCAAGGGCCACTGCAGAAGTCCAATATTGAGAAGGGCCACTGCAAGGATCACTGCAGAAATGACATTCGAGAAGTGCCACCACAAGGGTCACTGCATATATGGCATTTGAAGAAGTACCCCGCAAGGGCCACTAACATTTGATAAGGAACCCCCCAAGGCTTTTTCAACAGCAACAATTACATTTGAGAAGGACCCCCCTAAGGTTTCTTCAACAGCAAAAACTTACATGGGAGGAGGGACTCGTAAGGTCCTTCCCCCCATAGCTCCCAGAAAAGCAAGTTAGGATGATGGGGTGTCTACCATAAGCAACCCCTCATCATGAAAAAGAACAGAATTACTAACACTTATTTTCTTGTACAGGTTACCTAGTTGAGCAAGCAGGGCTCAAGTAGGCCAGTTGGGACCTCCTGGGAGTTTTGGCTTGGCGGCTGAGGGACAATGTATGTTGAGCAAGCTCAACCACTTAGCACTATAGGATTGAGAGAATACTAGTAGAAAGACCCAAAAGTCACTCAAGACTACACACACTTCACACTTGGTCACAAGTGAAGTGAGCAGCCAAGGAGCTGGCTGCTCACAAGGAATAAACTCTTTATAAAAAATGACTTTTCCACAAGAGGGGGTCCTCGAGGTCCCTCTCAAGAAAAATAGTGATTTTACAAGAGAGGGGTCCTTAAGGCCCCCTCTCTCAAGATTTGCAAAATCGTACCACAAGTTACCTTTTCAAAAGATAATTACCAAATTAGATATCTTGTCTTCATCAGGAGACATATGTACTTTTTTACTTTGGTTGGCACCAAGTATCGCCTGCAGGAGGGGACAGGCAGGGCTGCCTGCAGGTAGGGACAAATGGTATATTTCAGACATTGTTCCCCACCAATCCTCTCAATTTTGGCGCCCAAAAATGCCAACTCAGCCCTGATGCCCAAGTATAAATAGACCTCTGGGCAAGGTAATAAAGACAGAATTGAAATTGCACTGTTACTCTTCCAAAACCACACCAAACCTACCTAGTATTCTCTCCCTGCTCATTCTCTTAGTGCTGAGTGCCTTGTTCTTTCACTCCCCACTGACAACCATCATTCTCAGGAGCTCCTCTTGGGAAAATTACTATTATTTTTGTGGAAGTTTATCTTCTTGCAGGGAGGGCGTTCCAGCTTGAGCTCCATTTTTACCAAAAGGAGAAGGTTTCATCAGAAGCTGCTCCAGAAGACCTTGAAGACCTTACAGGCAGTGTCTGTTGGAGTGGGTAACGCCTCAACCTTTTCAGTTATTCATAGACCTCTGTCTTACTACCCTCCTACAACATTTACAATCCAACAGCATTACACAGTTAAAACTTGAACCAGAAAAAATATATTATTGGACTTATGTGTTCTTGGTATATGATCAGATACAGAGCTGTAAAAAGTGCCTCTGAAAGGGGAGATACTCGGGCAACGTCAGTTTATAACATAACCAAATGCTAGATGTTTGATCACATACTTTGTTGGATAACACCAAAGAATATTTAAAACATCAAATTAACCCACAAATAGGCCTATTCAAACAGTTCATCTTACATTTCTTCAGATCTATGAATTATTTGAGAGATTGATTTTAACTTTAATAAAACCCTTAATTAATTAACATACACAACTTCCCTTCATCATCAATGGACGGCCCATCTGTGTAATTTAATTTCAGAACCAATCCATTCATCATCTTTGAACTAAACTTATCCATATTAAAAGAGCAATCTGAGTACTGCCTACTGGTCGATGGATTACATGAAAAAAATGTCACCTCTTGAAATTTGACAAGTCTTACTTGCTAAAGTTTTGACAAACTTCAGCCTATATTTAGCTATTGTTTTTAAAGGAGTTGGATCGAGATCATATTCTTATTCTTTTAAACCGTGAATAAGATTATCAGAATTCATCGTGATAACTTTGATGGAACCTAGTGTGGCCATTGAAGAGGTAAGATTGAAAATATATTAAGCCTCTATATGTAAAGTTACAGGGTAGATTCTGGTTACAAACTCTGTTCAGTCTTTATAGTTAATGGCATTAACTGTTATAAAAAAAATTTCAAACCTAAAAAAAAAAAAAATTTAAAGTTGAAGAGGTTAAGAGGTCATATAAGAAAGTGGAATAGCGAACCTTTTAAAATTGTATTTTACTCTATATGTCACACACGGTATTTGGTTCTAGAGAAGGCGCTATCTTTTTTTGTTTTAAAGAAATGGGATGGCACCTCCATTTTTCTTCTATTAAAAAGGTTGTGAGCGGTAAAACCCTCTCTTTAGTGTCTTACGAGAGCTATCAGGGGCGGGATATACCCCAACATCCCCCCCACCACCCAAAAAAGAAAAAAAAAGTAAAAAAAAAAACGAACTACCCAAAATATCTAGGTTATGTACACCAATCAATCTTACCTTAATCTTGATAATCAAATCAAAATTTGAACGACTCACCCTACCCTTAATTCAATGAATAATATGACACTCATCAATGCAAATATTTTGAAAAAGATCTTTATTTTGTTCTTTCCATATTTCCCAAATTACAAGAGCAGGGATAATGCCACACAATATAGAAGAGACTCTACTAGATCCCACAAATAACCACCAAGTGATGATCTTTGATCTAATAGAGGAGCTTTCAACTTTAATCGTCTATTGTCTTTCGATATGCATCCAAACCTTCTTTGCTATAGTAATATAGATTAGAAGATGATTCATTTGTTCTGTTTGGGGATAACTCAACACAACACGGCATTTGAAAACCAATGCCACAAATAAAAACATAGTCCATCGGAATTTTTCGGTGCAACACCTTCCAAACGAGAAATGATACCTTTAAAGGGATTCTTATTTTCGACACATATTTAAAAGAGAACAGAGGAAGTTATCTGTTTATCACAGATTCCCAAACCCAAGGTAAATAAAAATGAGTTTTGGTCTTTCAACCAATTAGGTTCCTGATCATCTAAATTAATACAAGTTATAGCAAAAACTTTATAATTCTGAAGGCGTTTCGATATATGGGGGGATGAAGGCAAATGTGTTGGATGAAAGATATGCGCATATTTCACATATTTATCTCCCAAGACTTCAGCCCAAATTGAGTCATTTTGGAGACCCGCCATCAAAGTTTCAGAGTATCATCTTAGATAACATCGTGAAAATATCCTACTCCTATACCTATCTCCCGTGGGTAAACAAATTAATCCAATGTCGTCGATTCTCACCTTCTGAGCTCCAAAGGAAGAATGTGAAGGCACATTTAGATCATGAATAACAACGACATGAGGATCGAGGGCCGCAAATATGTGGAAAGTTATAGATTGTAAAATGCGGTTTGTAAGAATTAACCTACCCCCAGGTGATAGAAGCGTATTGTGCCATCCATCATTTCTATATCTCATTTTACTAATCAAATCATCAAATAACAATCATTTTTTCATCTCCATACAGCAACCTAAAAAAAAAATACCGTAACCTGAAGTAATTAAGAGGAAGCCCTTTACAAGTGAATCCCATTATATCCTCAGTAAGAGATCATCTAAATGAAGTGGCCTTGTCGAAGATTACATAATAGCTCTTGTGCTTTTTAATAAGCTGTTTCGAGTTAGTTTCATATATACTAAAAAACTCCATAAAGTTCCAAATCAATCTTTTTTTACCATTGCTTAGGTTATCATCTACAAATGATTACGAGATAATAAGCGGGAAATCACACGGGTGAGAAAAAGGCAAAACCTTTTCGCTTAGCATGAAATCAATGATTCCCTCGGTAGAAACCATAGAAGAAATAACGAACAGACTTAGAGAAAGAGGATCACTCTGACACACTCCACAATTTGACTAAAAAAACCCCGAGCTACTACCATCAATAATAACGGAGTATCAACAATTCGAGATAAGATGCCACACCATGCCTATCCAAATTTCATTAAACCAAATGCCCTCATGACCTTCAATAAATATAACCACGATAACAGGCCATACACCTTAGTCATGTTGAATTTGCAGTAAAATGTTAATCCCCAAACCTTTTTATTAAGGTTATGGATTGTCTTTTGCACTAACAGAATATTATCTGAAATATATATATCTTTAACAAAGATGAATTGAGTGGGGAACTTATTTTTTGTAGAATCAAGATCAACCGAGAAGCCTAATTTTTTTTATATTATCTTATTGGCTAAGTCACATAAGTTAAAGGGAATGAATACCCCACAAGCCAGGGGATTTGCCTTTTGGGGAATGGGAACAACCAAAGTACTAGTCCAGCTTCTAGACAATGAATTCCCTGAGAAAAAATCACAACTGTGTTAAGCAAATCCCTTAAACTATTGGAACCTGTAGCTCTATCACCTTCTATATAAAGTTACAGATTTCAACTCTTCCGAAATCGGGTTCTTTTTTTACCTGCACATTCTACGCTTCATTGATTAGTCGCAGAATAGAACTCCAAATCCCTTCTTCCACACACTGGACAGATTCTGCATTAACCAAAATTTGGAAATCTTCATCAAGACCTCCTCGATATGAACCTCATTTGAAATCCATTGTCTCTCCTCGTTCTTCATGCGATAAATTTTGATGCTGTTATGACAATAATTTTCCATTTCAAAAAACCTTTATTGGAATCATCTTCCCTCAACCATACCCGAGACTTCGACGATGTTATACCTCTTCATTTGCAAGTCTTTGTTGCAAAAAGCGATTTATCTCGACTATATTCTTCCTTAGCCACAAGTAGAGTCATCCCTCTCCAAGGAAAATTCCTTTGAGAGAATAAAGTCTATTGCCTCCCTGATCCCCTGCCATGTCTTTAAATTGCATTCTATTCAAATATCACAACAACTTGTAAGACGTTTCAATTTAAGAGCGAGATATGTAAATAGTTACCCAAAATAGGCTACTCCCAACTATATTTCACCACTTCAGTAAACCCGCGATGATGAGTC
This sequence comes from Sambucus nigra, assembly GCA_949130495.1. Classification (NCBI taxonomy): domain Eukaryota; kingdom Viridiplantae; phylum Streptophyta; class Magnoliopsida; order Dipsacales; family Adoxaceae; genus Sambucus; species Sambucus nigra. Next base: position 221,826,269 of record OX422214.1, read on the forward strand.
CACATAATCTGAAATCTAAAGGGTCCTAATATACGTTTCCGTCATGGTTTGATATGGATCCCACCAAAGGATAAAGATCCGAATTCATCTAATTATGACGCGCCACCGCGTGTTTATCAAACTTAGAAAACCACTGAGAATTACATGAAATTCTGTCTAGTCTCTCTCAAATGCCAGCTTGGCCATCGCGGTTATTGCATCGAGTGAACCTAGATCTCCGAAGAGGATTTGGCACTAGAACCGCGTGAATCACGACCGTGTGAAGTCCTCAATGGCTCCAAAGTCAATTCCATTTCCGCTAAGTTTCTCATCAGCCTCAAGAACGATATTAATGTTACCACTTACCATCCAAGATCCAATAGGAGTTGCTGCAAATATCACCAAAGGCTTCATGCAAAACCTTCATGATATAATCTGTCATATTTCGCGTAGACAGACATAACAAAAGCCTCTTCTCTCACACCTCATTTTTAATGACTTCACAAGCCCATTTCTCACTCCAAAGTACCGAAACTGAATTACAGGTGTTAGCCTCACCAGTCACAAAATTCAGCCTTCTACAGAGCTGATTTTTTTTTATTCCCTCAAATTTTTGTTCCAAAAGCACTACAAAATTATTTATGACTTTTTAGCTAGCTTAAGAAGTGAACGCCAAGTTAGCGAGAGAGGAGTTAAATGAATCTAGAGCCAATTTAAAGTTGTGAAAAGGTTTATAAGAAGCAAAAGTCCAAAATTTTTAGACATTCGCGAAATTCTGAAATACTGTATTTAGTAATTGAATGATCTGGCTCTTAATTACTCTATCGATTCAGAGTGCTGGGTTCTACTTTAAGAGAATTGGGAGTCTCAAATTATACATCTTAATCTGAATCCTCTCGAAGAACATATCATGATATCTGTATTCTGCAGGTGATTTAATTTCCAATGCAGTTTGTCTCCATTATACCTATGGCTACAAATTCTCTCTGCATATGGCGCACCATTTCTATGATTTGGAGCAAAAAAAATTGAAATATACATTAATTCATGGTGTAGTTATCCATAGTGCACACCCGTGAACATTTTAAAATATGTAAAAAAATTGAAGAGACAAAATTCAATTTTAGGTAGGATTAAATCTTAAATAATATTCATGGGTATTTGAATTTTAAATAAAATTAAATTGCACCGAGCACGCTCCAACTTGACTTGTACCCTCTACATCATATTATATGATTTGGGTCTTGTTATTACTGAGTGCGTAATAATCCTCAACACACCTTCTTTGAAACAAAATCCATAAATCTCTGCAGCTATAAACATTGAACTAACTGCAGCAAACTTCTCAAATTCTTTAAAAAGTTCTAACCTTTAGTGATGGTGATCCACAAAACTAAATTACTTATGTTCCCTTTTGAACTTAATGCCTCTAGATAAAACCCAAACAAGGCCAACTAACATTAAAGGAAAATGAACAAAAATTGTATTAAAAAATGCACTTTCTCCTTTTTTTTATATTAAAGTCCCCTCTGTACTTTCAAAGTTCTCAAATGAAAAACTAACTCTACAATATGTAATATAATTAAAATTTTAGTTTGCACTAAAAAATATCATCAAACATCTAAAAATTTTTTAATAACGTAGAATGTTTTACAAACTTATTTGCTCAAAAAAACAAAATGAAAATGCTTTGCTAATAGATTTAAACATAGTACTACAACCAGCTAGTAAGCTTGATAATTGACTCATACAACTCTTGATAACAAACTTCTGCTCAAAACCTGAAGATCACAAGTAGAAAGTAATGAAATTTGAACCTAACTTGTATCACTAATTTATCATTAAAGACATGAAAGCCCTTTGGAAATATATCTCATGTTTTTCCATTTTGTTTTCACCTCCATTAAATATCAAAAGAAAATTGTCAAACGCTAAATTCCAAGGCACTAACGCAAAGCCGAGTGGGAATATAGAAGTAAATGCTAATTACGATTGCATAAGTTGAACAATTATGTCACTCACTTCCATATGAGATATCAAGTGACTCAAAAATGTAGGTTCGGCAACAAAAAAATTAATGAAGAAACTCACAAGTAGGAGTGCTTATATGGAAATACATGATGCCCTTCAATTACTTGTTCGTTATTTTATTCATTCAATTCAATGATACTTGACACCTACTCATTATCACGCTTTAAATTTGTCGACACACACACACACACACACACACGCATATCATACTTCTTTATTTTCCTATAACTGGAATGAAACGTTTTTACAGTAGCTACTGCCTATTTGAACATTATGCATAAGGATTTATGAATTCTAATACACAAAACATTCTGCTCCAGCGGGATTTTTCGGCAAGGTCCTTGTTTCCATCATCATAGAGGAGTGGTGTTGCGATAAGATAAATGTGAAACAGGGCATCTTTAAGCGTATTTTGGATGCTAAAATTTTTAAGGGACTGAAATTAGCGTGCACAATCCTTTGTCTTGAAAATCTTCTGAACTAGACCCTCTTTTATGCAAAAGATATTTATAATAATCCATTGACTACGATGACCTAATATAAACTAATACTATATTCGGAGCCCTAATTTCAGTGACTAACTGAAAGGAAAAACATAGATAGAAAGGAAACAAAAGGACTTCTTCTATCTTATTAAACATCAAAACATAAAATCAACAAATAAATAAAGAGTTAGAAAGATATTACCTTCCTACTTTTGAAAATCGATCGGGGTCCACACTTGAGAAATCTCATCTCGGGTGTGGAAGTGTGAAAAAAACATTATTGGCATAGAAATAAACCATCATCAACTCCTCCACTTGACAAGGATCCTGGAAAATCTTCTGGAAAACTTCAAAGTTGAAAGTCGTGAAACAGCCAAACCAATGCCAAAGAACCCAAACTCACCCCTAATACTTAACATGAGGAGGACTAGATACCTGCTCACTGAAGGAGGAAGACAACACCACACCTTCGAAGTAAACGTTGAACTACCAACCCTAATCGGGACTCAAAATCATCCCAAATCCACACAAGGTTGGAAAATTATTTCAACACCACTAGATGAAGCAAACCCTGGAGGAATATCAGCTCCTCCCCCCAAATATAGGAAATAAGTCACCACTGCAAAATTCCTCAGTACATCTCAACATAGTATTCATCAATCCAATTTCACCAAAAAAGTTAAATAGGTCCTGATATTAAACCCGGTCTAAAAAATTCTTGACAACAAAAACTTCTCCATCCTTGAACTTGGTCGAAAATAAATCACAAGGGAGAACTTTACATGCTTAACATAACTGGCTGATAGGAATATTTGTTGAATAAATTTAGGGGTTGCCAAGCAGGGAGAATTGTGTCTTCAGTTGTACAGATGTCAGTGAAGAAAAATTTGCAATTTTGACAACTCTATCCAATTTCAAATGTAACTCATCCCACTCTATTCTGCTTTTGTCAACATTCTTTCTAACAAGCTATTGAGACAAGTCCAAATTTGTCTCTTGCACCTTAGGGCCTTCATTTTCCCACTCCTCAACTTTACCTAAATTTCCTCAAAAGTTTTTCCATAATATTCCTCCATCTGTGGTATTCCCTCTACAAACTGGAAGTAATATAGTCAGTTGGTAGTGGAAAAGAAGCTAGGGAAATCAAAGGATCTGTTTCGCAATTTTGAGAAGTTGCCTGAACAATTTTGGGTGTGAAATTTGCATTTTGTGAAATCTGAGGGTATGTTGGGTAATTTTTCTAAAACAAAGTTGTTTAAGGTTATATTTTTCAGTAATTAAGGTTTTTTAAAATATGGCCTGCATATGTGTGTGTGTGTGTTGGGGGGGGGGGGGGGGGGGGGGGGGGGCGCAATGGTTACCTGATGACTTTGATTGTGCTTTAAATATCCTAGGTCTATGTTATTGTTCAATATTTTGTTGCTACAAATCAAAGGCCACCAATGGGTGTTGATTCATAACATATAAGTAAGGTTTTTCTTTTTAATCCATCTTCTCCTTCATTGATAATAGTTCAACAATTACAAGAGAGGGAGAGAAGCCTAACTTATACTAATACCAACTTCATTCTTAGTAATCAACTAATTAGAGCAAAACCGCAGGAAACAAGATAATTTCTACATAATCTATAAAAATCTGCCCTTAAAATCAATATTTAAATAAAATAATATAAAGAAAGATAATCCCTTATAATATACAAAAATCCAAAGGGGGGTCAGTTTAAAGTTTTATGGATGGTAACTAGATTTCATTTGCAACATCAGAAAAAGTGTATGAGGCTTTGAATTGATGAAGTAAAAAAAAATGGACAAATGCCATAGAATTCTATTTACAAATGCCATGTAATTGGCTTTGAAAACTAAAGTTCCTGTAGAGTAAGCTCCTGCTCGGCACATGAGTCATGCCTAAAAGAATCCATTAGTCTTGATTTCTAGATGAATTATTGTGAAAGGGGTTGTAGATCCAGTGCTTGATAAATGGTTTTAGGTTGTGGTTTTGTGTTTTCTATATTTTGCATGGCTTGTTAGTGTGGGGTGTTGACGGGTGTTGGACAGGTGGAGTGTTGTGTAGTGAGTTGGTTTTTTCGTATTGTTGTTTTTGTTTTTTATTTATTTAGGTTTGGGTTTGGGTCTTTTGTTGTAATTATCCGGTTTGTTCCTGTAGTGGGCTAGGGACCTTTGGGCTGCCCTTAGGTTGTTTTCTTTTGGGATTTGGCCTTTCTTTGGTATAGCATTACATTTTACCATAAAAATATCCAGTGCTTGATGTAGAGAATCATAGTCAAACATGCATGTTTTTTGCACTTTAATGTTTGGTCCCTTGCTCTGATATATTACCACCCGATTTTTTTTTAAATTTGACTAATTCTAGTGAGACCCTCAAATTATACCCAAAAATCAGCCCGTTGAGTTGTCAAATACACATTGGATGATATTTTAAATGGACCCCATATGGTTCCCACACACTAACCAATTCGGATTTGACAGCTCTCCATGATTTTTGGGTACAATTTGAGGGTCTTCTTAGAATTACTCTTTAAATTTTATGCTAATAAGTTACAACTCGTGCTGTGTACCAATGGCACCACACCCAACCAATACAAGGAAATATATATGCAAGATTGATGAAAATATAAACAATCATAAAATCAACAAGATGAACACGAGCTTTAACGTGGTTCGACAATATTATCTAGCCTACATGCACAAGAGAGAGAGAGGAAGAGAGAACAATTTTGCTTTTTGAGAAAAATGGGTTTCAATGGTAGGATCTTACAAGAGCTATGCACACTCTCAACCCAAACCCCAAATACACTCCAATCTCACATTGGAATCAAGTTTAGAAAACTAAACCTCACTCACTTTCTTTGCCTCTATTTGATGAATACCTCTCTCAAAGAGCGGTTACATGTGAAATCTCTCATATCATTCAAAATTTACCCCAAATGTTACATGTGAAAACTCCCATAATACCCCACTTAAAAAAAACATTTTCGCACAAATCTGAGCCCGTTCACTGGAGCGAACCCGGACCCTTCACTGATCGCAAGGTCCAAAACAAAATGCCCGAAAACTCTAGGTTAGTGAACCCCCTTTCGATGCAGTGACACTGCCTTTGCAGCAGCGATGCTAAACCTTCACTAATAGCGCATTTGGGCAGAATATGGGTCCTTTTTTTAGCCAAATTTCACAACATGCACTCGCTAAAATTTTACAGCATGCAAATATATTTTGACAGGGTCTGCACCCTATGTTTTTGAACAACACGAGGGCCAACCACTAAATATTTAAAGACACAAATTTTCTTCTAAGTTGACCAAATTTTAGGGAGCAACGACTACATATATACTATTTTAAAGTAGCATAATCCCAAAAGATTATAAATATGAAGCACGGATGTGGAGGGGTGCTGTGGAGGGCACAGGGCAAGGATGCAGTGATTCGTCAAAATAAGGCATGAGTTCAGAAATTTAGTGCGGGTGCAGGTGTTTTGACAAATACGTGCTTCGTAACTCTATAATACATAATGAAAAAATATATTATGTTTCTAATATTAATGATAAGATAACTTATCAATAAAATAATGATAACATTAAGTTGGATTTTTTTTTTCTGTAAAACAAGTTAGACGGATAATCTAAAAAGGTTTTCTCAATACAATGATATATAAAAGAGGAAAAAAATTAGATTTTTTTCTGACATCTGTTCAAATTATGTCCATCTAATGCCACAAATCTAATTCTGAGCTTAGTATTCCACTACATTTATATTACAACATGAAGCAACGCTATTTATTTCATCATGACTTGGGATCAAGTCTTAGTGACATTGACAATGTATGCAAAGCATTGAGCAGAGTTAAACATCCCATAAATATCCATAATGAAGTTTGATATATCATAAAGAATGTTTTTAAATTAGTTAATAAGTTCAACATTGGTTCGCAAAGCATCAACCTTTTATGGGAATTTGGAATTGAGATAATTCCCGTTGATTATTGTATGTTTGTGTGTGTTTGGTAGTCTTCCTCTGCATTTATATTAGTAGGACCCCCTTTTCTATTCATTTTGGGACGATATATAGTGTATTTGTCTATCCTGACTTCTTCATTTATATTTCATAATACAGTTGGTAACCAGTATATGTTTACACTCTTGAGGGTAATCTGGAAGGGGAAAGCGAACATGATAAAACACCTAAAACGGCTTACAAAGAGTATAAAACATATTATGTAGAGCAAAAATACCCAAAAGATCAAATGTTACAAAATGAATATACTTATTCTGGAATCTAATGTCTGACAAGTTTAGGGATGAAAGCAAAAGTTTTTAAATTTTCATAAATGATTTAATAGCTAAATTAGTAAAAAAATTGTACATGGTAATAATAAAGTAATAATTTATTTTCTACCACTCAATTACGTATGATGTATAGTGGTGCCCATATAGTCAAAATGGATGACCTGATCTGATTGGAAAGGTTAACATTAATATGATTATTCTGTGTTGGCACTTGTAAGCATCTTTACCATTCTATGTTGCTTCACACCGGCTGAAATTTGTGATTTCAGGAGTGCAAAAGTTTTGGTAAGGCTTTCATGCACTAGTGATTTATTGGTGAATTATTTCTTCAATTCACTTCTATATATTTATTTTGGATATATATCATATTGTAAGGTGAAAACAGAACCCAATGTTTCCAACATTTGTTCAAGATATTATCAAGTCCCTAAACTCATATTTTGTATCACTAAATATACAACGGTCATAAATATATGGTTTATAGGTTGTGTGATGGATGAATTACTTATTGGATAGGAAGTTTGATTTTCTAAATGTGTTTCAGCACTTTTGCTGAAAATGTTCACTCATAACCCTATCTTACTATATTATTTGTCTAATCATCTTCTTATACGGTCTTTGTTTACTGGAGAGAGTGGAATTGACCAATTAGTTGAGATTATTACATTGTTCAAGACATGGGTCTGAGTTTAATCTTGTTATCCATGTAATTAACAGATAAATATACACACAAGTCTAAGAGACATAATATTAGATATTGAGTTTCCATGATTGGGACCTTGCTTAGTTTTGATTTTAGGAATAAGTGAAACAAAAGTGAAGTTGTCCAAAGTGTTATCTAAGTTTCTCCCATGTGCTTTAAATTGAATACAGGCTTTCGGATGCCTACAAGGGAGGAAATGGATTTTATGAATCAAACCTACACTGAAATGAAGTTCCCACGGATAAAGCGTAATCCATCCCATAAAGATATATCTAACTGTTTTTCCTTGTTTTTCTCATATACTGACATGAGCAGAGGAACCTTTGGGATTTATCCAAACCTCCTTGTAAACCCAGTCTCCTCCGACCTATAGAAGCTCCTCAACCTCTCCTAAAGCCGCCTCTTCAGTCACCTTGCTGAGATCTCAATGTCAATTAGGTGATACAATTTGGAATAACAAATTGGCCTGTACGATTGGAACAACAAATTCTTCGGCATGATTCCAACCATGATTTGGGAATTACATGAACACTACTTGTATCCTTTATAAAAGCAGAAAATCGGGGGATTTCGATGATGGGCATTATCCGAATTGGAGTGGACAAATGAGCTTCGTTCGAAAATGTTGTTTGCTAATGTATATAATGTTTGAACTTTATTAAATAAAAAATTATTATAATTTTTTGTGTGTATATCAATAACAACGTTGTAGGCTTCAATAGAATTGCTACAAAAGAACTACTAACCTACCTCTTTTCTTGTATTATATATACAGTTAATAATCCAATAGAGAAATAAGAACGTGTTCTAATTATATGCACTAGAACTTTAGATAGTTGAAAATAGCTAGAACCTATTGGCAGAATGTACATACTGATAAGAAAGACTGCAAAAACCTTCTTAAAACACATGGCAAGATCACGTGGGATGACTTCCATGTTGTTCTACCTCTTCTTGTTCTTAAGCTCCATTTCAGATATTAGAGACACGTTTCTAAAAATTAAGAACTTATTACCAATCTACAAGAACCATATGTGAAAAAGATGAATTATTTATCAGAAAAAACTGAATCAAAACAAGGAAAATAATAACAACAATAAACAATGACCAAGAAGGGACATGACTTGAGAGAAAAAATGGCATTAAGCTATTGGAGCTATACCCATAAGTTCTAGAAAACATTCGACATACATGCTACGGACTTTATAAAAACATTATTAGAAAATGAATATTCAGAGCCTCACATTTTATGAGTTAGTAAAGTGATGGAGAAACATAGATGTTAATCACATAATACAATAGGAACAAACTAATTAAAAATAGGTCCCTCGAGTTACTCAATTGGCTACCCATTTTTTTATTCTTGTTCCAAACATTGAGCATCCGAAGAAATAGTAATCATATAATATAATAGAAACAAACTAATTAAAAACAGGACTCTCGAGTTACTTAATTGGCTACCCATTTTTTAATTCTTGTTCCAAACATTGAGCATTCGAAGAAATTTGAAATTAATTAGAAATATTATCAGGGTTCGGATCATGCTTCCAAGCTAACTGAAACATTCCACAATAATCTGTTCAAATTATGTCCATTTAATGCCACAACCTAATTCCGAGACCAATATTCCTCTACAGTGAAATAGCAAGATCAAGCAAATACATTAATAATACCATTTCTTTCATCATGATTTCGGATAAAATTCAGTGACAGTGTAATCAAAATTCTAAGCAGAGTTCCACTTTCCAAGTTTCCAAACATTATAAATCTCTATTATGAAGTTGGAGAATCATATTGGGTGTGTTCAGGAACCTCAATTCCATGCTTTGGAGTTAAAAGTGGAAAATTTTCAATTCAAATTTGGAACATAAAATATTCCAATTACATTTCTAAGCCATGGATTTGCGGTTCCAAAACACACCCATAGTGTATTTGAATTAGATAATAAGTTCAAAAACTCCAAAGCATGAAACTTTTTTATGGGAATTATAAACCTACGTAACCCTTTTGGTTGTTTCAGAAAATAGGATTGAGTTAATTCAAACCCTTTAAACACTGCATCTCAATAGTCAGTCTAGGTCGAAGCCTAAAAATTTATATGAATCCATATGTGATATTATTAAGACACATGGAACATTCAATAACTAGTGGAACGGTTAGTGAATTTCAAAATCAATGTTAATAAAAAATAAATTTGCCCAAAATGCATAGAAAATAACTAAAGACATCTATTAGCTACTATTTCTCAAGACACTGGCAGAATTATTATACACGTACAACACGTTAGTAGTTAGATGTTAATTATTAAATTTTAAAATTCAACAAAAATTTGAACACATGAAATTGTAAAAATATATCATTTGATTATGATCTGCTAAGTGTTGGGAAAATGGACTAAAAACCAAGCTTTAGTAACTTCTTCAACAAGCAGATGATCCTCCCCCTTCAAGATAATATTTGATACCATAGGTACTCAGCTTACATACTAAGATGACAATATTATTAGTGGTAATACCAAAATTAACAAGCTGGGGACAGTAACTAGTTTTGGGCACGAGTGTTAGTGGATTTCTAAGCCACTGTGAGTGGAACTCAGCAGTGGAAAGAATATTCAAAAGCTTCGGTGCCGGTGTTGTCAATGATGGCGGAGAAACTGCGAAATCAAGGACGGTGAGAGAGGAAATAAAGGTGGGGTTGGGAGTGGAGACATGTGATTGGTTGGTGAATGGGGAAGAGTTGGAGAAAAAGGTGAAAGTTGATGAAGGGGGAAATGGTGAAGGAAGAGAAGTGAAGAGATAGATGCAAAAAGGCATCTTTAAAGTTGGCAACGAAGAACTACTTTCACAACGCCATGGTTCATGTGGTCTAATGCAAATTCCTTTTTCGGGATCTTGGTTCACATGGTGCAATAACCATGATTTGATGTAATTTTCAGTGTCTTTCTAAGTTTGATAAACACTAGGTGGGGCATCTTAATCGACTGAATTCTGATCATTCTCCTTTGGTGGGCTCCATACCATAATGAAAATATCCCAAGACCCTTTATATTTCAGAATGTGGACTCGTCATCACATGTCTACTCCAGTGGCGAAGTATAGTTGGGAGTAGCCTATTGTGGGTAACTATCTACATTTCTTCACTCTTAACTTGAAACGTTTTACAAGTTGTTACGAGAATGGAATATAAAGAAATTTAAAGACTTGTGGCAGGGGATTTGGGAACCAGAAGACTTGGTTCTCTAGAAGGAATTTGATTCGGAGAGGGATGGCTCTACTTATGGATAAGGAAGAATACAGTCGAGCTAAATATCTTTTTCAATGAAGATTTGCAAGTGAAGAGGCTTATTGGCGTCAAAAGTCTCGGGTTAAATGGTTGAGGGAAGGTGATTCTAATACAATGTTTTTTCAATCGATTGAAAATTATAATTTTAACAGGATCAAGATACATGTGGTCTAATGCACGTTCATCAAGAATGAGGAGGGGCAATGGATTTTAAATGATGTTCTAATTGGGAAGTTCTTAATGGACATTTCCAAATTTTGATTAATACAAAATCTCTCCGGTATGTGGAAGAAGGAACTTGGAGTTCTATTCCGCCACTAATCAGTGCAGAGTAGAATATGCAGCTAAAAAAGAACACGATGTCGGAAGAATTGAAATCTGTGTTACTTTAAATGGATGGTGACAGTGCTATAGGCTCCAATGGTTTTCAGGCTGTTTCTTCCAATCTTTTAGGGAAGTGATCCATAAGGAATTGTTTATCACTGTTGTAAGTTTTTTCTCAGGGCATTCATTATCGAGAAGCTGAACTAGTACTTTGTTAATTCTCATTCCCATAATAAAAAATTCTCGGACTTGCGAGGAATTCCTTCCCATTAACTTTGCCAATACGATATTATAAAAAAAATTGGCTTCTCGGTTGAGCTTGATTCTCCCAAAAATTATTTCCTCACTCAATGCAGCTGTGTTAAAAAAAAAGAGATTTCAAATAATATTCTGTTAGTGCAAAATACGATCTACAACCTCAATAAAAATGTCTGGGGATTTAACATTTGCCCTTAAATTCAACATGACTAAGGCGTATGACCTGTTGTTATGGTTATACTTATTGAAGGTAATGAGGACATTCGATTTTAATGAAATTTGGATCAACTTGGTGTGGCATCTTATCTAGAATTGTTGATACTCCATTATTATTAATGGTAGTAGCACGGGTTTTTTCCAGTGAAATTGTGGAGTGCATCAGAGTGACCTCTTTCTCTAGGTCTGTTCGTTATGGCTTCTAAGGTTTTTACCCCGGGAATTAATGCTTTGATGCTAAGCTGAAAGGTTTTGACCTTTACCCACCCGTATGGTTTCCTGCTTTTTATCTTGTTATCATTTGCAGATGATATCCTAAAAAATGGTAAAAAAAAGGTTGATTTGGAATTTCATGGAGTTTTTTAGTATTTATGAAACTAATTCAGGACAGCTTATAAATAAGCACAAGAGCTATTATGTAATCTTCGACAAGGCCAGTTCGTCTAGATGATATCTTATTGAGGGTACTACAGAATTCATACGTAAAAGTTATCCTCTTAAGTACCTAGGATTGTTGTTTTATGAAGGTCGAAAAAAAATGGTTGTTATTTGATGATTTGATTAGTAAAATCAGATCTAGACTAGAAATAATGGATGTCACAGTAGGCTTCTCTCACCTGGGGGAAAGTTAATTCTTGTAAAAAACATTTTACAATCTATGACTTTCCCCACATTTGCATCCCTCAATCCTCATGGTGCTGTTATTAATGATGTAAATGTGGCTTCACATTTTTCCTTTAGATCTCAGAGGTGAGAATCGACGACACTGGATTATTTAGGACTATATTTGTTTTCTCACGGGACAGTGGTATAAGGGCAAGACATTTCCGCGATGTTATTTAAGCTTATACTCTGAAATTATGGTGGTGCCTCTCCCCTAACAACTCTATTTGCGTTGAATTCTTGGGAGCTAAATATGCTAATCTATGAATATCTTTGACGCAACATGTTTAGCTTCATCCCCGAAAATATGCAAACGTCTTCAGAATTATAAATTTTTTTATACAGTATATTAATTTACATAATCAGGAGCCTAAGTGGCTGAAAGATCTGAACCCATTTTTATTAACCTTAGCTTTGGGAATTTGTGAGAAACAGAGAGCTTCCTGGGTTCTCTTTTAAATCTATATAGAAAGAAGAATCTCGTTAAAGGTATCATTTTCTGTTTGGAAAGTGATTCACTAAACAATTCAGATCGACAGTGTTTTTATTTGTGGCATTAATTTTCAAATACCCTCAAAATGTCGGTGTTGTGTTGGGTATCCCCAAACAAAACAAATGGATCATCTTATAATCGGATACTATTGCAAAGAAGGTCTGGACGCGTTTCGAATGTCAATAGGGGATTAAAGTTCAAAGCTCCTCTTTTATGTCCAAGCTCATCTCTTGGTGGTTATTTGTGTAATCCAGTAGAGTTTCCTCTATATTGTACGGCATTATCCCTGCTAGTCATTCGGTAAATTTGTAAAGCACAAAATAAAGCTCTTTTTAAAAAAGAAATATATTTGGATGGAGATATTAGTAATGATGTTACTCATAGGATTAGAGCAGGCTGGGTTAAGTGGAGAAGTGCTACAGGCGTTTTGTGTGATAGACGTATACCTTTAAAGTTAAAAGGTAAATATTATAGGACGACCATTAGACCCGCCATGTTATATGGGACAGAGTGTTGGGAGACCAAGAAACAAAATGTACAGAAAATGAGTGTGGTGGAGATGCGAATGCTAAGATGGATTTGTGGTAAAACTCGAAAGGATAAAATTAAAAATGAAAAAATTCGTGAAACGGTAAAAGTAGCTCCTATAGAAGATAAATTGAGAGAAAATCGACTTAGATGGTTTGGACACGTCAAGCGTAGACCAATGGATGCTCCTGTAAGGAAGAGTGATATAGTTAGTATTGATGGTAACACAAGGGGTAGAGGTAGGCCTAAATTGACTTGGTGGGATATTATAAAAAAGGACATGATGTCATGTGGTTTAACCGAAGATATTGCACTGGACAGAATGAAATGGAAAAATAGGATTCATGTAACCGACCCCAAATAATTGGGAAAAGGCTTTGTTGAGTTGAGTTGAGTATATTTGGATGGATAAATGTCATATAATTTATTATATTCGAAGACATTTATGGGATATCATCCAAGATTCTACATTTAAGAGTAGGGTGAGTCATTCAAATTCTGATTTTATTATCGAGTTTAACTTAAGATTGATTGATGCAGGTAATCTAGATATTTTAGGTAGTTTGCCTTTTGTTACTTTTTTCTTTATGTGTGTGGTTGTGTTAGGGGGTGGGGGGGGGGGGGGGGGGGAAGGGGGAGGGGGAGGGGGAGGGATGTTGGGGTATGTCCAACTTGGGGTGACATCCTATATCTCTAAAAAGAAAAGGGTTAGCCCCTTCTCTAGAACCAAATACCCTGCGTGACACATAGAGTGAAATACAATTTTAAAAGGTTCGTTATTTCACTTACTTATATGACCTCTTCAACTTGAAATTTTTGAGAACAAAATCTGCATTGGAATTCTCTGCATAGGATGGAATTTGATTATAAACGTTAATGCCATTAACTCTTAACTACCGCTAATAACGGCTAAACATAGTTTGAAACCAGTGAGGAAAGAAACAATTACCTGTTCAGAATTCATCCTGTATCAGTATATATAGAGACTTGAAATATTTTCAATATAATCTATTCAATGTCCACACCTGGTTCCGTTAAAGTTATGACGATGAGTTCTGATAATCTTATTCACAGTTTAAACAAATAATAATATGATCTTTATCTAATCCTTTAAAAAAAAAACCAAATATAGGCCGAGGTTACCAAAATTGTAGAAACTAAGACTTGTCAAATTGCAAATGGCGACATTTTTTGCATGACCCATCATCCAGTAGGCAGTACTCTGATTGCTATTTTAATACGGATATATCTTATGGGTTTGACTTTAATTCCATCAATGGTGATTCTAAAGTGATTTGTGTAGTTCAGTTTGAAGATGATGAATGGATCTGTTCTAAAATTAAATTCTACAGCTTGAAATCAAATTGACGTGAAGGATTGGGGTTTCCCAAGGGGTGAAAACTTGTGTTTTTGGACCGTGTTTTAGCTTCACACTAAACTACACAACACGACATTAAGTTGTTTAACCCGGTATAGTTATAAATTTTTTACATATTTGTAAGAAATGATATAATTAACAAAGTTCCTAATTTTCATACCTATTTAAACTTAATAAAACTAATAATACAAAAAGACACCATGACAGGATATGAGATCTGTCACCAGCGATGGGAGGTTTAGTTTAAATGCACTTTGCATGAGACTGTTTGGATAAATGGGGTTTCCTCCCGGACAAAGATTGTTGCATTTTATGTTGGTCTGAGGTGTCCATTTCAATCCCCTAATTTCAGCTATGGCCTTGTTTGATTTAATATTAGGTGTATTTGGGGGATGCTTTTGTTTATGTGTTGATTACACGGAGGGGGTAGTATGGTATGGGTGATGAACGATCATGTAGTGACAGAGTCTTGGATTAAGTTGTTTTATCGATTTCTGGTTCTACAACTAGTGTTTACCCTATGGCTTATTTAAAGACCCATGGCGAAATTCTTTTGAATCACAATAAAACAAAGCTGATTTTGTTCTACCAATTCTTGTTTATATCTCTACAATTGATTCCCATGTTGGCTTTCTTGAGTTCAATGGTGAGAATAGATTCAAACAAAAAATAAGCCATTGCTGCTAATTTTACCTGCTTGATGTTGAATACAAAATGTCCACGAAAAAATTATTTTCTCAAGATATATGAACATAAAGAAGATTGAAATACTATATGTTTGACTTTGCTTTTGTAGTGAAGGAGTCTAATTATATGTGTGATTCTCACGGAAAGTATACAGAATCACTAAAATATATCTTTCCATGAAAATAAAATTTGTGAATGGGTGCTTTGGTAATATTATGCATATGGTTAATTGGACCTTTCAATATATTGAATATATTGTGTGTATATTTGTATGTAGATATATACTTGGTTTTTTAGTATGTGTTTGAATTGGAGGGACGAATGAATAATAAGCGTAAAAAGTGGAAATATTGGTTTGCTTCTGATGATAAAATAATGGTTTTAACAGTAAGTAGTGAATGGGCTTCCTTTCAATCTACAAAAGTTAAGAAAATTTGAAGAAATAGATGAACTTTGTGGTGGTTTGCTAAAGATTGGCAAAAAATGTAAACATATGCGCCATTCATTAATGATGAAGGGAGGTTGTGTATGGTATTTCATTAAAGGTGTTATTAAAGTTAAAATCATCTCTCTCTCTCTCTCTCTCTCTCTTGTAAACCCTTCCTAGGGTTTGCATGGCAACTCTAAATTCCCCCACTCTCGTCAACCCTAAGCCGCCAGATATACCAACTGTATGGAATAGATCTTTCGCTGCTATTGTGGCTGAATCATCTTCCTCACATGCACTGGATCTTAAGAAACCTACAACCTTCAAGGAAAAACCTGCAGTTTTGTTTTCTGAGGAGGATATTTCTACCCTATCGAAGCCTTTCAAACATGCTTTAGTAGGGAAGTTTTCCCATGGTCGACCCTCAATGGAGATGATTAGGCAAGTCTTTCAAACTTTCTCTCTAAAAACATCATTCAATGTGGGCCTTCTTGATCATAAACATGTTCTGATTAGATTAAACTCTGATGAAGATTACTATCGTACGTGGATGAGAGAAACTTGGTATGTTGGTAAGTTCCCTATGAGAATTTTCAAATGGACTCCTGATTTTCGTCCAGATATTGAAAATAGCTTTGCCCCCATATGGATATCCTTCCCTCAACTACCCATACATTTCTTTTTATAATCCTCTCTTTACTCCATCACTCAACTGATAGGCAATCCCCTTAAACTTGATGCCTTAACTGCTGAAATCAATAGACCAAGTATCGCTAGGGTTTGTGTGGAAGTGGACTTAACTAAAGCTATATCTCGTAGAGTTTGGATAGGATGTGGATCTAAGGGTTTTTGGCAGGAGGTGGTTGCTGAAAAAATCCCAAAATACTGTAACAGTTGCTCAAAAAAAGGCCACGATGAAGCCTCATGTTTGTTCAAATCCCAAGTTTCGAATTCCCAGCCTATTAAGACTACTCAAGTTGTGATTAAGAAGAACCCCAATCATATTGTTGAACCTATCAAAGCTGTTCCATCATAGAAAGACATAGTAGGTTTATCAGCTCCATCAGATAAAGGCAAAGCAGTTGTGGTTGTTACATCAGAGAAAGGCAAATAAGTAATGGGTGATCAGCTTCCAGTTATACAGAAGGATACAAACAATTCTATAGATGTTTCTTCAATTGAAACTCATAGCACGGTTAAAGAAGGTTTGGTAACTGCAGAAGATAGAGATCAGGTGGATGAATTATGTGGCAATAATACTCCAATTATTCATCATGGCAATCAAGCCATCAAAGTTCAAGCCAACAAGCTTCAAGTCCACATTCAAAAAATTCAAAATAATGATATCAGTGCTGAAGAAGCTGCCATCGTGGAAACAAGCTCATTGTCTCCAAGAGCTACGGAGTTACCAAACTATGAGATAAACAATGATTCTCTCACATTATATATATCTGATCACGAAATGAATGCTCAACATCACCCCAGTTCCTTGGAAGATTTGAAACAATGTGCTAGTAAATTTGACAGAAAGATCAGTAGACATCTGGCCCATAAGGAAGAGGAGCAGGTTAAAGATTGCTGTAATGTAGACTATTTTGCTCAGGTAAAGAAAATGAAAATGATTGACCCTCTCTTTAGGAGACTTACCAGAGCCAGATCCAGAGGTAACAACAACTCTTACCATTTTATTCCTAAATGATTAGTCTAATTGTTTGGAATGTTAGAGGGGTTGCTAAAAAGTCATCCTCTAGAAGAGTAAAAATGCTTCTTAAAATGCATAAACTCCCATTTATAGCCCTTTTAGAACCAAAAGTGGAGGCTCAGAAAATTGAAAAGTTTAAAATGAAATAGGGATTTGAAGGCTGCTACAGCAATAATAGTGGAAAAATTTAGGTTTTTTGGAGATTTGACATAACTGTGAATATGATTGAGGACCACTCTCAACTCATAACAGTTCATGTTGCCCATTCAGTTCTAAAGAACCCAATTTTCTTATCCATTATTTATGCTAAGTGCTCAAAAGAAGAAAGAAGAGATCTATGGGATAACTTGGAGGCAGTGTCTAGTAATGTTGAATCTTCTCCCCATTTGGTTATTGGTGACTTCCATTTGGTCTCTAATCAATCCGAAAAAGTAGGAGGAAATAACATCAATTCTCAGACTGTAGAGGATTTCAATCAGTCTATTGAGGATTGTGGTCTTCGAGATTTGGGCTATTATGGTTCTAGGTTCACTTGGTATAATAAAAGAAAAGAGGAAGACCTGATTATGGCAAGGCTGGACAGGTTCCTTTTTAATTCATCTTGGGAAGCTTGTTTTCCCACTTCTCGAATCCTCCACTTAAACAAAACCTCTTCAGACCATGCTCCTCTGTTACTTACTGTCAAAACTACAATGGATGAATATCCGAGACCCTTTAAATTCCAGTCAATGTGGTGCTCTCACAATTCTTTCGAAGCTACAGTGGAAAAGTCCTGGAAATTAGCATGCTCTGATTCAACTATGAGGAATTTTGCCTTGAAATTAAAAAGACTGAAAGGGGACTTGAAGATATGGAATAAAGTTCATTTCAAATACATCTTCCAATCGGTGCAAAACTTAGAGGATGATATAGCTCAACTTGAAGTTAATTATGAGATGGACAACTCTGATTTCAATAGAGAAGTTCTTCACCAAACTGAATCTAAATTGTTAGATGCTATGAAAGTTGAAGAGGAGTTTTGGAGGCAGAAGTCTTCTCTTAAATGGCTCAAGCTGGGTGATGCCAACTCTAAATTTTTTCATGCCACTGTTAAGGACAAGCACCAGAAGCTGAATATTCATGCTCTAAAAACTCAAGACGGATCTGTTTTGGAGGATCCCCAAGATTTGAAGAATCACATCCTTGAGTTTTTCATGGACCTCTGGTCTCCTGAGTCTCCTCTTCTCTTAGAAGATCTTTCTGAGTACATTCCTCGTATTATTTCTTCTGATATGAATGAAGTTCTTGAGGAATTTCCTTTTGAAATGGAGATTCTTCAAGCTAGAAATGATCTTAATGATGAAGCTGCTCCTGGTCTTGATGGCTTCAATGGAATATTTTATCAAAAATGCTGGTCTATCATTAAACGTGACTTAATTGCTGCTATATCTTCTTTTTTTACAAGTAGCTCAATTCCTCAAAGCTGGTCCAGTACTACTGTAGTGCTTGTTCCCAAAACAAAGTGCCCCAAGTCCTGTGCAGAGCTTAAACCTATTAGTCCATGTAACTTCTCTATGAAGATCATTACTAAGGTTCTCTCTAATAGACTGGAAAAAGTTCTTCCTTTGATCATTTATCCTAATCAGAGTGGATTTATCCAAGGGAGAGCTATTCAAGATAATATTTTACTGGCTAAATAAATGGTTGAAAACATTGGCAAGAAGTCTCATGGTGGAAATGTTCTAGTCAAGCTTGACATGGAAAAAGCCTACGACAGGGTCAATTGGGGATTTATGATTTCAGTTCTCAGGAGCTTCGGTTTTGGGGAAATATGGATTGATTATATTTGGAGAATTATTTCTTCAAATTGGTTTTCTATCCTATTCAATGGTCAAATTTGTGGCTACTTTAAATCAACTAGAGGTTTGAGACAAGGGGACCCTATTTCTCCAGGTCTTTTTATTCTAGCTGCTGAATACTTGAGCAGAGGTCTTAACCATCTCATGGAAAATAGGAAAATCAATCCTTTTTACATGCCTAGTGGCAGCCCTATTATTTCCCACTTAGCCTTTGCAGATGACCTTATTATCTTTTGTAGTGGGGATAAAAGAAGTTTAAGACAGCTTATGGCTTTTCTTGATTCGTATGCTTCTAAATCGGGCCAACAAATTAACTTTTTGAAGAGTAGTTTTTTAGTTGATTCTAAATCCTCTCCCCACTTCAAGTCTAAGGTTGCTCATTGTACAGGTCTGAGATTTAAAGATCTCCCTATAAAATATTTGGGTTGCCCAATGTTTAAAGGGAAAAATAAGCTGAAATTCTATGACAGCCTGGTGCAATCGTTGAGAACTAAGCTTGCTGGTTGGAAATCTAATCTTTTAACTGCAGGTGGGAGGCTTATTCTGATCAAGCACGTGTTAATTTCCATCCCTCTATTTCTATTGGCGTCTATATCTCCTCCCAAAACTATAATCCATAGGATTCACTCTCTTTTCAACAAATTTTTTTGGGGTGGAAATAGTGAACAAGGTTGGAAATTTCAATGGAAAAAGTGGGAATTTTTATGTAGAGTCTTTAAAGCAGGGGGTATGGAGTTTAAGGACTTCAATCTTATTTCTAAAGTTACATTTATGAGATTGTTCTGGAAATTTAAATCTGAGAAATCTTTGCGGTCTTCTTTCATGGCCAATAAATACAAAAACTTAAATGCAGCCTCAAGAGGTGGATCCCAGTCTTGGAAGAGAATTCAATCAGTTAGAGAAGTCTGCTTACAAAATATGGAGGAAATTGATGGCCAGTGGATTTGGAAACCTCATGATTCAGGTGGCTTCAACTTCTCATCTGCCTATTCTATTTCTAAAGAGAGCTTTCCCTCTTCTAGAGTTTTGGATCGGATATGGGTAACTAATATTCCTAAAAAGTGCTCTATTCTAACCTGGAAGTTGCTGAATTACTGTGTGCCTATTGACGACTGCATTAAAAAGGTGGGTATAATGCTATGTTTGAGATGTAAGGCTTGTAAAAGCAATGAAGAATCTATAACACACTCTTTTATTCATTGTCCAATCATCCAGCCTATTTGGAAATTCTTTGCTGATCTTATGGGAGTTTCTTTGGATAGCTCTTCGATGTCAACTCTTCTTCATAGATGGTGGTTAAAAGCAGGTTCAAAGGATTACTTCAAATTCTTATGCAAATGTATCCCTATAATGGTGTGTTGAGATATTTGGAAAAGTAGAAATTTATCTACTTTTGAAGATGTCAACATGGAAGCTTATCAAATTATCTCCAATGCTATTTCATCTATTTCTGCTATCTGTTCAGGTCTCATTTTTACAAACTCCCTCTCAGGTTTTGATGGTGGTCTAAAAGAGATTTTCAAAATCAATTCCAAAAATCGTAAGCAAGTTTGTTCATCTATTAAATGGTCTTTTCCTCCTGCCAATAGTTTCAAACTTAACATCGATGGTGCTTCTAAAGGTAATCCAGGAGATAATGGATGTGGTGGCATAATGAGGAATAACAAAGGAGATATGATAATAGCTTTTGCTCAATCTACTAACTCATCTTCCAATTCTTTTGCTGAATTAAATGGGCTTAAAATGGGCATAAAGCTTTGTATTGAATACCGTATAGAGGAGATTCATATCGAGGTTGATTCTATGCTTTTGGTGAATCTTATTAACAGAAATTGGAAACCCCCATGGAAGGTGAAAGGATTGGTGACTGAAATTTAAGAAGACTTGAAGCTCCTGAAATATTCTTTATCCCATTGTTTTAGAGAATCTAATATGGTAGCGGATCTCTTAGCAAATCATGGCATTCATTGCAATTCGATTCAGGTCTTTTTATCTCCTTTAGACCTCCCTCCTATGGTTAGGGGAGCTGTTAGGCTTGATAACATGGGATGTCATTACATTAGATCCTCATTTCTATAATTTCGCTTGTTCTTTCTATGTGTTGGGATTTTTATCCTTTGCTTTATTTTCCTAAGATTTCTTTTGCTTGTAAGCCACTGTGGAGAGGCTGTTTCTCCTTGAATAATATATCTATTGGGGGTTTCTTCCCTCTTCCATAAAAAAAGAAGAAGTTAAAATCAATCTGGCAAATAAGTCACAGAGTTGAAGAAATGTAAGAGAAGGAATGGTTTGATTGGGCATAATTTGTGGGTTGACTTAATTTTGAGGAAATTCTTCGGCGTTAACAATGTTGTATGTGATCAAAGGTCTAGTGTTTGGTTATGTCATAAATGTTGCCCGGTATCTCCCATTTCACAAGGACTCGTTACAGCTCTGTATTTGGGCATTGACTAAGAACATAGTAGTCCAACAAGCAATTGTTGATAATAAAATAGAAAAAAATGAGTTCACAACTTTAATGCAAAAGAAACAGAGAACCCACCAACTTGATGGATATAGAAGATACAATCGACAAATTTTGATACAAAGTGACAAATTTTTTTTCTTAAGATAAAATTAATTGGTGTCTACTTAAAAATATAACATATTTTAGTCATACATGTTCATTTGCAGGCACCAGTTAAGACTCATCATTAGGTCCAACACCACTATCGTTTTGAATAATCTTTTTTTTTAGACAAAGCTCACAATGTACACTATGAGGCTGAGGTTGGGAATGGCTCTTCTGAGAAGCTGATCCTCAATGTAATCTCTATTTTTTAATGATATATGCCATATGATAACTAAAAATTGCTAGTATTCTGTGTTGTGTTGGGAGTTTCATCAGTTATTCATTTCCTTTATGAATGGGTTAAGAATTTTCTACTGAGAATGAAGATAAGAGAGAACAAAGCCTTTACGCTATTTTCAATTCCCACTAAACTTTTTTTTTACACTATAATGTTGCAAAAAGTGAAAATCGTACCCAAATCATTCCACCTAAATTAGAATAATAAAAGCTGGCTGAATTTCGATCGTGAATGAACTGGTTCCCGCAAGTTCATTGACTCAACAATTATCACAACTGTGATAGATCAGTCACCTACTTTGAAACCAAAACAAAATGAACTTAGATCAGAGTAAATTTAAATGAAAGGGAAAAAAAATACTTTAGAGTTGTCCAATAGTTTCTGCTTGATCCTTGAAGAAAATGTTCTTCTTTAATATAAATTAAACCTAAAACGGCCAATGCCTCAAAATTTAGTTTTCAATCAGATTAGATTTGATTTTCAGTTCAATTCAGGAACCAAAATAGAACAAGAATCAAAGTATTTGATCCTTACATTTTCGAAATTAAAACCAAATAGCCATCAAAGAAATAAAAACTCACCACGTAAACACAATTTAATTGAAATATTAGTTCACCTGTTTCAATTAATGCCCCCTTGTTACCGAAAACTGGATGCCCACAGAATAAAGTAATAATTGCTTTTAAATTACATTGTCTTAATATAATGTGACTGTTAACACAATAAGAATTCTGAGCTCCAATACATGGCTGAATTCAAAAGTTAAAATATGGTCTTTTTACTACGCAAAATGACTGAGAATACGAAGAGAAACAAGCTTCTAATATTTTACCAAACTCTATCACACTCGGCCACAGCTGCCTCGTTTGTGTGTCCAACGTTAACCCTGAGGGAGAAAAAATGTCATACACATTATACATAACACATAAAATGAAGCAAACAAACACTTCTATTTCAGATTATACCATAATACACATCTTTAATGCAACTACAAACTCAAAAGGGGAAATAAAAGTATTCACATACGAAAGGAGGCAAAAAGACAGCTATAAAATGCAAATGTTGTTTATGACTATGGAATTAATGTGACAAAATTTATCAAAATATTGTGAAAGTAATCTTCTACATGTTGAATAGAGCAGTGTTTAGGCATGGATATTTAGAAAAATTTCAGATTTTTATCTCCCCATTCCAATTTTTTAGCAATTGCATTTTTCCCAGTATCGAAAATGTCAGAAATCAACAATCAGGTTTAAAAATGGAAAATTCTGAAAAATCGAAATACTTGAAAAATTTTAGTGGGAAAGATCAGTTTTTTTCCTGGAAAATAGGATCAAAATAGTTCTGAAAAATATCAGAAAATCCAAAATTTATAACTAATTAAGATTCTGAAGCGAATAAATCAGAAATAAAAAAATGGAAACTAAAAAAAAATTCCAACATTAGAAGAAATCAGAGATAGGAGTTTGAAGAAAAATGAACTTCGAAGGAAAAGCACGCCCCCAACATTGAGGATATCTTAGGCGACTGTCTTGCCGTCCAATAAGCAAAAAGTTTAATGTTACCAATTTTTTTTAAAGAATATTGCCTTTTTAATTCAATCAGGAATAAAAGAACGTTGTCATATAAGGTAGATAATTTATTGTAGAGAATTAAATTGGATATTTCCTCTCATTTTAATTGTCTACAAAGAAGTTTTCCATACCAAGAGTAAATACATGGTGATATGTCTAGTCATAGAAAATTCAAGAAATGCTCAAACTCAATTGTATCTCACAACATATGGTACTTTTAAAGATGAAATTTTTAGCTGCAAAGGACTTCATCGCCACATGTGACATTTCATAACGAAATAATTTTTTGACCAAAACTATTATAACTGATGACGAAACATCAAATTTTTCCACCACGTAGCTTGATGATTGGCAGGCGAAATAGTTTCCTAGCGTTGGGTAGAAGTCACAAATCTTTTAGCAACCAAAATATTTCAATACGCAGTTCTTTAGCTGTGGTGTGCTGTTTGGCAACAAGTATTTCATCACGCAGTTCTTTAGCTGTGCTATCATATCAGATTTTAGAAAGAACTCATTAGCGCCGTGCTGTCAGGTCATATTTTAGAAAGAACGTCTTAACTTAGCCCTATTCACAAAACCCTCCATCTCCAATTCATTCTCACTTCTCAGAATCGATACCCCACGTCTTCTCTTGAAATCAACCCTTCATTATTTAGATTACACCATGAACTTGAACGACGCCGTTGACTTTGCCATAGGTTATTTTTTAGGGTAAAATGTTAGATAATCAATAAACAAACAATATTACATCCCAGCAAAAAGGGCGACAGACCTGAACATAACTCACTTGTCCACACGTGGATTACAACTAAAACAACAACAAAACTTTGACAAGCAACATGTTACAACACTAAGACTACTCATCTAAATGTGTCATGGCCAAAAACAGTTTGAAGCAAAGAAAACATGCCTCCCTCGTACACAAGCATCTCCCAATAACCTGACCCAAATATTCTATTCCACTAAGATAGAAACACCATATGAATAGCTTCAATCTCCAAAGCACCATCCAAATCAGCGGTTCCAATCTATTCATACCACTTTAGAAACACCGCCCAACCCAGCTAATTAGCTAACACGCACTATCAACATATCATCATTGTGCCTCTCTCCACATTCAAACCTAGATGATCTCTAAACAATTTGTCAACCACACTCAGATATATACCCATAACTGGAAACTTTCCCAGACAAATTATGCAGCCCGTGATAATCAGGGAGATATTTCCTCTGTATGAATAAAGCTGAAAATTAACTAAAATTTATCTTTACTTGCATACACAACTGGATCGGAAACTAAAGTAATATGCTATTGTAATTTCTATGTTCTATGATAATTTTGTACTCTAGGATTCCCCAATTTTAACATACAAACCATGTTTCCATATTACTCGGCATAGGATCCCACATATGCACAGCTTCTTGCATTATACATTCAATTTTGGATTTTCTTTTATGAATGGATGTGTTTTAGCATATTGAATTTGGATGGAAAGATATTAATTATTGTAATTTGAGAATTTAACTTTAGTGAGATATAATTTGACACTAAAAGCTAATGGGTACAAGTCAATGATAGCAACAAGATAATTTCAATTATTTATATCTCTATATATTTAGTTTTAGTTATAAGTCAACATTGTTGATGATCAATTACGCCATAAAATAATCCTATTTTCCAACGATTTTGTTTATCGACAAAAAACTCATTTATAGTCACTATAGGATGCTTTCCTTAACCTATTTCTCAACTATTCATGATGAAATGAACTTTTTTGCGGAAAAACAAATGTATGGTGACTTCCAACAAATTTTTTCACCTCCAAAATTATGTTGAGTAGGATCTTGAGGAGATGAATGTCATTAAACCCGAATAAATTATAGCAAAGTAACCTCATACGAAAAAAAGAACCTAGAAAACAACAAGATATGTGTAATTTAAAATCATAAACACTAAACCATTATTTCATATCCATAAAATACCTTATCATTTTTAATTCACGATCCTTATAGCACCAGTTTAATTCCCTATGACAGAAAACCATCCCTACAAGAATAAAAGGTCGATATGTGACTAATAATTAATAAAAAGAAAAAACATGTACACTATTATAATATGTACGACAATACATTTATGCTAAGTGCTCAATAGAAACCATACCAACAAGCTCATAAGTAATAGCATTAAAATGGATATTTTATTGTGTTCTCCAAATAATCAACTGTGTTTATAGGCTTCCACCTCCGCCACTTGAAAGTTGAAAAAAAAATTACATAACCCTTGAAATCTGGATTTTTTTTATACACTCTGAAATTTGCAATTTTTTTTAACTAAACTAGCAATCTCTCTCTTACAGTATACAATCATATAAATCCTTATTCGCTATCCACATGCTCCCATATTTGGACTCAATAATTAAAATCTAGCCACTTTGGTCCTATAGAAAATGATCGGAATTAACAGAATTCAACTAGCGCGACACAATATTGTGTTTTTTCTACGTCACACGAACACGACCCATTTTAAAACACAATTCATATTTTTCGCATTAGAGTAAACACAACAAAAAAATGACACAACACGACTAACAAAAGAGACAAACATTCGACAAGATTTCGTGTCAAAAAGTCCCTACACAAATACAACTTTAGCTTTCACAACGACAAACTCTAGTCATCACATGATTTTTAATATTTATAATTCTTTCCATTATATTTTTCGTCTCTCTTATCTTTGCTCTGACACGTCAATAACAAAGAAAATCCTGGACAACATATCAAGAGTATTGATATTAAAAAGTTCACGACATTGAATTGTGTTCTTCAACGAATTAAATATGTATTGATAACAAGACAAGATAAGAGTAGAGCTACAAAAAGAAGTTCATAATTTTGAATTTTAGTTATTCACATGATAAAGAAAAATATAGTCTAGATAAAAATAAAACTAAGTATCAAAATTACTTACGTCTTCTTATAACTCATTGGCTTCTTTTTTCCTCTTCCATACGTTGCTTCTTGGGTTCACACTTCCCCCATATCCATCAAGGGAACAAGGCTTCCCACACAAACTTCTACCTCAAATATTTTTGGCAAACAACAAACCTCAACATTCTTAATTTCTCTCCTTTTCAAATCATACCAAATTAACTTTTGTTCATTAAAAGTCAAGAGAACTTCATCACGGCTCTTAGAATAACCCAAAGGATGCAAAAAATCGTAAGACCTATCCTTTCGTGATGAAATAAACAATAATTTCGGCCAAGACTCCTTCACTCCATAATCATTCATCACCCGTATATCTGTATAGTTCCAGTAAGAAGCCACCAAACAAAGGCACCCGTCCAAAACATCCACACTGATCATAGCCTTTTCATTATCCAAAAAATCAGGTTTCAGGACCAAATAAAAATCCTCGTTCACAATGTCAAAAGCAACAATCAATTTTGACGAACGAAAATTGTAACTTTGACTGACAATCATGGGCAAAGCGCCGTTAACTTGACCGCTCCACGACTGTAGTACGGGTGTGATAAAATAAGGAAAATTTTGAATTTTTCGCCACAAATTCGATTTCAAACTGTAAATGATAGATTGAAGATTGACTTATTCAGGGGATTTATCATGACCATACTCAACTAACTTAATGACTTTATAATCATCACTAAATGAATCATACCCTAATTCATACTCTTCGTCATCACCTTTTGGTGTTGTCGGTAAAATTCGATACTGTCTAGTAGATGGATTGAACAATACAACTTGCCCCTTATCCTTCTCCTCCTCCTCCTCCTCCTCCTCCTCATCATCATCATCATTATACCTTTTTAAAAGAACCAAATCATGACAAAAATGACCCAATATAACATAATTCTTAAACTAATTGTCAAAATTATCAAATACAGTGGGTGTATCGAGTGAATTAAAGTCGAATGAATAGAAAGTGCTTTGGTGGGTATCCATTCCTCTGATAATGAGAGTGAGATTGGTGTTGTTGTCAAGTGATTTCTGGAAGTGGGTTTTAATAAAATCTGGGTTGTCAATTAGAGCACACCTTAGCTTATATACGCACCTGAGACGTAGGAGGGGTTTGACGGGTACACGGGAGAGGATGTCTGTGATGATGTCAAAGGGGACCTCCGACATGTTTGCTGTCGAAGATTTAGGGTTGAGGAGAGTGAAATGTAGATATTTTGTGTCTTCGTTTATAAATAGAAGATAATTTGTGGCAAGGGTCGCTATCATATTAGACACCATTTCAATACTTCCAGTGCCGGGTGGTAAATTATCACAAGACTCGATATCACGACACGACTCACGATTTTTTAGCGAGTTTGGACGAAGTCTTAATGAATTCGGGTGCTTAACGGGTGGACCCATTAAATACGATAACTTAACTAATCAGGTTTGAGTTTAGTCCTTTAATGTAAATACATGACACAACTCGTTAAAGCACGACTTGAAAACAATCCAAACACGACATAAATCCGATAAGAGACGACATAGTACACACGAAAAACTTAATGGGTCTGGTTTGGGTAGAGGTAATTTTGACACGAACCCGATTAGATCCGACATGAAGCTGACACGACACGACCAATTGTCACCCCTACTTGGGGCCCATATTAGAAGTAGTAGTAGTTAGACCCATTTTTTAACCTAACGATGTTTTTAGTTTACATGGGTTTCATTATAAAAATCACTCTAGGTGTGTTTGACACATTACTGGATTTAAAAAAAATTAGTTTTCCTTGTATTACTTTATTAGAAATGTAGCAAGCATCACCTATACGATTATTTTTACTTCAATTAAAAAAATTGCAACAATGTGGTAGTTCAGAATTTATTATAGTCCATTTGATACAAATGGAAAATGTCTCGGGTAAAAGTTTCATGCAAATCCTGTAATTTTTCCAGGCTATTTGATTGAATTAATTTTCGAAATGGTAAATCCTATACTTTTAAGACTTTTTGGAATAATATAAAAAGACTTGGACTGAACGTTATTTAAAAAAAATATCGCGTGACGTTTTGAAAGAGAATAAATAAAGAGTTGGAAAATAAATAAATAAAAGGATTTGGAAAAAAGAATAAAAAAAAGTTTGAAAAAAAAACAATAATAAGTATTCACAAAAACAATAAAAATGGTGGAATGTTTTTTAAGTTGGAAAAAAAGAATAAAAAAGGGGTTTGCTTAATGACTAATAAATGTTCTAAAAATGCATAAAAATCAAATTACTCAAGCACAACTTGTGTGTGTTTGAATAAAAGATTGATAATTTTGGTTTGTGAAATAATTGTGTCGGACTTGAACACAATGCTTGAGCATCCTTCAATTTAGCTAGACTTGACTCATTTACACCCCTACTTAGCTCTACATGTTTATCATTTGAATCTCAAGATTGATTCCTTAAAATATTTAACTGTAGTGTTTATTTGGGTGGTAAATATTCTACATTTGCTGTGCTGGTGGTAGTAAACATTTGTAACGATTGTGTTGGTGGTAGGGCTGTAAACTAATCGAGTTGTTAGTGAACAGCTCGAGCTCGACTCGATTAAATCTCAATTTTGGCTCATTTGTTGAGCAAATGAACCGAGATTAAAAAAATTCGATCTCATTTAAAAAATTATGATCGTTTGGGCTCAACTCGAGCTAGAGTTTTAAGGCATAAACGAGCTCGATTAGACCTTTTAAAACCGAGTTGCTCGAGCCCGACCTGTGTTAAGCTCGTTTGTTTAGTAAATGAACCGAGGTCAAGCATGATTTCAAGCTCTTTTAATAAACGAGATTAGCTAAGCTCGACACAGTTCGTTTGCAGACCTAGTTGGTGATGGGATGAAGGTAGTAATTTTTTTTACAATGTTTGTAGTGGTAGTAAATATGTACGATAACTATGGTGGTGGCGGTGTAGTGATAGTGAATATTTATAACAATTGTGGCGGTGTGGCCATCCCGGGGTTTCGAATGCCATCCGGTGTGCGCGAGAGGTTACGCCTTTTCTTGGGTCACTCGACCGTCGTCATTTTTGGGGGACAATATGTAGAGATAGAGTCACCAACCTATTTTTCTCAAAATAAACAAAAGAATGTGGTCACCTCGAGAGAACGACATCAAGGTCAATACTAATGCATGCGAAATCAAGTAGTTCGAAGGTTCGGGGACTATGTTACGGAATGGGAAGGTGTTAGGCATCCATCCCGCCCTTTCAGTCTTTCATGGGCAAATGTTAATCTTCTACTTTTAGACTTCGTGATGTGTGTGCACATGTGTGTAATATAGAGGGTGGAGAATGGAATCATTCATCTCGCGAAATGAAAAGAGAGGGAGTGAGTTCATCCGTGTAACACCCCGCCTAATTAAATACCGGGTGGCCAGTCCCATACCAAATTAAAACAGAATATACAGTTGGCTCATTCTTAGCATCACTGTCGAAAACATTTACAACTCACCCAATACTCAATTAAGATGGTGTTAAAAACTTTCCAAATTTTAATTTAACAAAATCCATTTCCAGTTTAAGAATAACAGAACACATTTTATTCTATAACACTGATAACCAAGTAGATAACACAAAAGAATTTAAATGCAATTGGAATAAACATTCCCAAATAATATAAATCCATTACAATAATCCCAACAATGTCAAATGTATTAAAAATACACGAATATAATAGTATTTGACCCCGATAGAAAAGATAACTGAATCCTTTGGGCGACATGCCCTAACTAAGAATACTATGAATCAAAAAGATGATAGGCGTATAAGCAAAACTCCATAGCTCCATAGCTCGTCACAATCAACTATGGTTGGCGTCCCTGTTGCTGGACACCTGATATAGAAGATACAATAGAAAAGAAAATATGCAAGGAAACGGGTCAGAGCCCGAATGTGTAAATGATTTTTAAAACAACAAGTATTTAACAAGTGCAATAAATCTTTTTTTATGTACATGTTAGACCCAACCCTCACTTGCCATTCTCACCTCTCAAGTAGAGTGCACACTTAACGTTTCCTATTAACCTCCCAGTTAATGGTTCCTCTTTTTCAGTTCCATAATATAATTCCATTCCCATATCATAACCTCGTATGTCCCATACCATACATCACATTATTATTCATTTACATTTCTCCTTTATATGATTAGTTTCTCATTAACACGAATCATTTCTCATTAATATGAATTAAGCTTTTTAAGAATAAACATTCATTAACTTAATTCCATTATTTTTCTCTATTCACCGTTATCTACAATTATCACCGTAGATAGATTTAACCATAATAAATATCCATTCGTTCATTTCATCCATTATATATATATTCATATATAATACGGCACCCCGAGTCACAGCTGCGGTGCAATGCATTACTCTGCTATCATGTCCCAATATCGCTTGTCGCCGAATAGGAGACAAAAGGTTCGGTAAGGATACCTCGAACCATAAACAACAACACAATCATTGGAGGCGAACATAGTTCTCATACCCATGGGTCACACACATACCTACGTACCCATAGTCAGCGGACTTATCAACTCCCCGATAAGTCTTTCATAGACCTATGTTCTCGAGCGACAAATCAAAGATCTCATGGATTCATCAGGATATGACTTCCCTCACGCGCAAACCTCCCACCGATAGCAAGTAAGCTAGGTATGTCATACACATAATCATTAATCAATCAAATAGGTATTATCATACCTATAATATAATATCAATAAGGTAATATCACTACCCTAAGATAATTCCCATACGTAGCATTATATCTCTTTTAAATTCCACGTATTAAAATATCATATCTTTACTTCATAATTTAATTATCCTCGCATCCTATAATATCTCTCCACTCCCGACGTCGTTAAGGTTCATGCGTGGAGCGTCTCGCAAAGCGAAATCCAAACAAGGAACCCCTCCAATACACTACTACTTAACTTTGTCGATCGAGGAGGTTCGACAACTTCAACTATGCGATCGGGATAACCTCATACCTTCTTGCAACCAAATGTGTTCTAAACTCCCATCTCTATCCAGGAGACATACCACTATGCTCTTGTATTACACTCCGTCCTTGCGAAATCAATAATGAGCTTAAACTCAGTCCTTGATGTTCAAATTGTAACCCTAAGGCTACCCTCACTCAATATACAAGATTCAAATAGGTTTTTCCTCAACATATATTCAGTAAGAAGTCACTAATATCCCACTGGTCCATAACATTATTTCTTCCGAATTATTACGAATTAAACTCTCCTTTCAATTAGGGTTAAAACCGATAGTTCCAAATCTCTTATAAACACACCTTCTTTCATTTAGGATTAAACCCTCTTGTAAACTTAAGGATACCCAGGTTTTATATTAAATCACCCCTCCTGGTCCTATCTTTAATCCTCATACATCCCCATTTGGAATTTAACAATGAATCTAGCAACCGAAATTTCATTCAATATAATTTTCATCATTTTAATCACTTGAATCCAAATCAAATTAATTCAAATCTTATCAAGGGTTTACTGATATTTTCTAAGTCCCATAATATTCAAATAATAATCACCAAAGATCTACAAAAGTTTTGGGATAAGAACCAACATTAAAAAGAAACAACATTATGAATTCTCATATTTTCAATACTCAGAAAAATCAGATCCAAAAATTATTCGAATCATCAATCCGACTTCAGATTTGGATTCTACACGAAAAATTGAGTCAGGTATGTGTTTTGAGTTTTTCTTAAATCTCATCCAAATGCACTCAAAAAGAAGATCTAAACATTCCAAATTGGCTCTTCTCATTCCACTCGTTTTTGCCTCTTTTTCCAGAAAATTATCAACATATTATCTTCAAGAACACTAAATCATTTTCAGAATTTCTTCCACAGATTGATGAATATTTATTGGATTATTATCATCCTACAACTTGAGTTTACTTCCTATATCATTTCAGTTTCTAGAAATCCATAAAACAACTCCATTATGTCTTCCAAACATGAAAAATTATCTTTTTTCATAATTATTCTAACATGGACAATATACGAACTTAAATTGCAAATATCAAACACTTGCCTTTAATGAAGATCTGATCCTTTGGGGTTGAATAACATAGGTGGTTCTCCCTTTTTCCGGTGAGCTTCCGGTGGTGGTTGGTGGTGGTGACTCTTGGTTCTTGTTCTTCTCCTTCCTAAGTAGGCTTTTCCCTTCCCAAGCACCCTTTTTCTCTCTCTAGGAAGATGACTTCTCTACTTTGTGTAGAGGAGATGAATAACCCACATACACTTAATCTACCAATACTTATAATTAGACAAAACCCAAAATCACTATTCATCCCCCCTAGAAAAATGACCAAAATGCCCTTTTGGGTTGTCTATTCATTTCCAAATGACCCGAGACTCAAAATTAACATCCACATAGACTTTTCTGACTATTCCGAACCTTCCGGACGTAACGACGCAGTCGAAATGACTATAAGGTCGATAGAAAATAAATTTCTTTTTTAAATTAATAAATTAGTCCCGACACGTCCCATACCGCGTCTGACTAAAAATCCAAATTACCGAAATTATATCACACCGTCATAACAATGACATCACATTCATATATTACCTAAATATCTTTAAGTAATATTCAGAATCATCCATTTTAATATCCACAGTCCGGATAAAACCCAAATGAATTAATTTATAATAAAATTCAATTAATCCATTAATTTAAAATATAACCCATTTTAAAAGTCATAAAAATTACGGGGTATTACATACTCCCCCCCTTATAACAGAATTTCATCCCGAAATTCAAGAATATAAATCATACCGGTAAGGTCAACTCCAAGTATAAATCTCACATCGCAAGAAATCTAAGACGTACCGCCCATACAATACATTAACGAAAATCCCTATCGATGTTATACGCCAAGCCTCACCATATAGTTTCAACTGAATCGAATTTAAACTTTCCCCAATCTTCCTTATACCATTCACGTGACAAACGTTTGGAAAAATGATCCTCTCGTATTAAACAAATAAATCCTCAAGTCACAACTACTTACTCTTTCACAATTATGATAACTACTACCATTGAACCATCCAGGGCGCCCATACAACCTATCGTACCACTTTCATTATAACATTTATTGCAAAGGTTATAAACTCATATCCTAAGGTCCTAACTTATTTCGACTCCCAACGGTTATTAGTTTCATGCGTGGGGTGTCTCGCAAGCGAAATCCAAACAAGGAACTACCCCGATACACTACTTCCTAAAGTAGTCGGTCATCGAAACTCCTAAGGTCCTTAGTCAATAGTATATAAAAATTTGGTTTATCGAAAAAAAATATCAGGTGTATCGATTTAAAAAAAATATATATATCAGGTTTATCGATTTAAAACAAAAATTAGGTTTTATCGATTTCAAATAGAGTCTACGCATCTACTCTCTTATAGAAGACAAGATGCAGGATAATAGTAGTACATACGCTCTCGTATACCACAAGTCAATGCACGCCGATAGTCACATCACGCTCGGACATGCCCAAGGTAAATCATCCCATGATAAAAATCAAACCCACGTGATAACATGTAATTTATAGGTGTCCCACACCCCTCAGTAAGTCTACGTAAATAACGATGCTATAGGCTAAGTTTAGCAACCCTTTTTGTCCACACAATATCAATTGCTACAAAAATCAATATACGCCTCATAATTCCTTAGATAGAAAACATACCCTCATTCGCGGGTGGTGGTTGTTGACTCCCACTAATAAAACTTTGCTCCGATAAGTCAAGAAAAAATTTTACCCCAAATTTTCAGTTCAAGATCACCACACTCCCCTATATGCCCAAGCCTTTGAATATATTGCCTTCGTTAGGTAACACACAAAATTCCCGCATTTTAAGAACTTCTACTGATGACTCTCTTCAATTTTTTTCCATAATAGGGGTGACCTCGACTACGGTATCATACTCGAACATACTTAATAACCTCATAAGTACGATCTCCGTTATCCATCCAATGGCCCTCATCTGCCATACTTCTTTGTTCGATCACTCCCGAACAAAAATAAGATTCACTGATATATATGGAATCTTACCAAAGAGATCAACAATACTAAACATAGGGCTCTACATCAAAGAACGCTAAGCTGAAAACACAGTAAGCCGTACAGACTCTAAAGGACACTAGAACCTGATGCCATGATACCACCTGTAACACCCCGCCTAATTAAATACCGGGTGGCCAGTCCCATACCAAATTAAAACAAAATATACAGTTGGCTCATTCTTAGCATCACTGTCGAAAACATTTACAACTCACCCAATACTCAATTAAGCTGGTGTTAAAAACTTTCCAAATTTTAATTTAACAAAATCCATTTCCAGTTTAAGAATAACAGAACACATTTTATTCTACAACACTGATAACCAAGTAGATAACACAAAAGAATTTAAATGTAATTGGAATAAACATTTCCAAATAATATAAATCCATTACAATAATCCCAACAATGTCAAATGTATTAAAAAGACACGAATACAATAGTATTTGACCCCGATAGAAAAGATAACTGAATCCTTTGGGCGACATGCCCTAACTAAGAATACTGTGAATCAAAAAGATGATAGGTGTCTAAGAAAAACTCCATAGCTCCATAGCTCGTCACAATCAACTATGGTTGGCGTCCCTGTTGCTGGACACCTGATATAGAAGATACAATAGAAAAGAAAATATGCAAGGAAACGGGTCAGAGCCCGAATGTGTTAATGATTTTTAAAACATCAAGTATTTAACAAGTGCAATAAATCTTTTTTTATGTACATGTTAGACCCAACCCTCACTTGCCATTCTTACCTCTCAAGTAGAGTGCACACTTAACGTTTCCTATTAACCTCCTAGTTAATGGTTCCTCTTTTCCAGTTCCATAATATAATTCCATTCCCATATCATAACCCCGTATGTCCCATACCATACGTCACATTATTATTCATTTACATTTCTCCTTTATATGATTAGTTTCTCATTAACACGAATCATTTCTCATTAATATGAATTAAGCTTTTTAAGAATAAACATTCATTAACTTAATTCCATTATTTTTCTCTATTCACCGTTATCTACAATTATCACCGTAGATAGATTTAACCATAATAAATATCCATTCGTTCATTTCATCCATTATATATATATTCATATATAATACGGCACCCCGAGTCACAGCTGGGGTGCAATGCATTACTCTGCTATCATGTCCCAATATCGCTTGCCGCCGAATAGGAGACAAAAGGTTCGGTAAGGATACCTCGAACCACAAACAACAACACAATCATTGGAGGCGAACATAGTTCTCATACCCATGGGTCACGCACATACCTACGTACCCATAGTCAACGGACTTATCAACTCCCCGATAAGTCTTTCATAGACCTATGTTCTCGAGCGACAAATCAAAGATCCCATGGATTCATCAGGATATGACTTCCCTCACGCGCAAACCTCCCACCGATAGCAAGTAAGCTAGGTATGTCATACACATAATCATTAATCAATCAAATAGGTATTATCATACCTATAATATAATATCAATAAGGTAATATCACTACCCTAAGATAATTCCCATACGTAGCATTATATCTCTTTTAAATTCCACGTATTAAAATATCATATCTTTACTTCATAATTTAATTATCCTCGCATCCTATAATATCTCTCCACTCCCGACGTCGTTAAGGTTCATGCGCGGAGCGTCTCGCAAAGCGAAATCCAAACAAGGAACCCCTCCAATACACTACTACTTAACTTTGTCGATCGAGGATGCCCGATAACTTCAACTATGCGATCGGGATAACCTCATACCTTCTTTCAACCAAATGTGTTCTAAACTCCCATCTCTATCCAGGAGACATACCACTATGCTCTTGTATTACACTCCGTCCTTGCGAAATCAATAATGAGCTTAAACTCAGTCCTTGATGTTCAAATTGTAACCCTAAGGCTACCCTCACTCAATATACAAGATTCAAATAGGTTTTTCCTCAACATATATTCAGTAAGAAGTCACTAATATCCCACTGGTCCATAACATTATTTCTTTCGAATTATTACGAATTAAACTCTCCTTTCAATTAGGGTTAAAACCGATATTTCCAAATCTCTTATAAACACACCTTCTTTCACTTAGGATTAAACCCTCTTATAAACTTAAGGATACCCAGGTGTTATATTAAATCACCCTTCCTGGTCCTATCTTTAATCCTCATACATCCCCATTTGGAATTTAACAAATGAATCTAGCAACCGAAATTCCATTCAATATAATTTTCATCATTTTAATCACTTGAATCCAAATCAAATTAATTCAAATCTTATCAAGGGTTTACTGATATTTTCTAAGTCCCATAATATTCAAATAATAATCACCAAAGATCTATAAAAGTTTTGGGATAAGAACCAACATTAAAAAGAAACAACATCATGAATTCTCATATTTTCAATACTCAGAAAAATCAGATCCAAAAATTATTCGAATCATCAATCCGACTTCAGATTTGGATTCTACACGAAAAATTGAGTCAGGTATGTGTTTTGAGTTTTTCTTAAATCTCATCCAAATGCACTCAAAAAGAAGATCTAAACATTCCAAATTGGCTCTTCTCATTCCACTCGTTTTTGCCTCTTTTTCCAGAAAATTATCAACATATTATCTTCAAGAACACTAAATTATTTTCAGAATTTCTTCCACAGATTGATGAATATTTATTGGATTATTATCATCCTACAACATGAGTTTACTTCCTATATCATTTTAGTTTCCAGAAATCCATAAAACAACTCCATTATGTCTTCCAAACATGAAAAATTATCTCTTTTCATAATTATTCTAACATGGACAATATACGAACTTAAATTGCAAATATCAAACACTTGCCTTTAATGAAGATCTGATCCTTTGGGGTTGAATAACATAGGTGGTTCTCCCTTTTTCCGGTGAGCTTCCGGTGGTGGTGACTCTTGGTTCTTGTTCTTCTCCTTTCCAAGTAGGCTTTTCCCTTCCCAAGCACCCTTTTTCTCTCTCTAGGAAGATGACTTCTCTACTTTGTGTAGAGGAGATGAATAACCCACATACACTTAATCTACCAATACTTATAATAAGATAAAACCCGAAATCACTATTCACCCCCCTAGAAAAATGACCAAAATGCCCTTTTGGGTTGTCTATTCATTTCCAAATGACCTGAGACTCAAAATTAACATCCAAATAGACTTTTCTGACTATTCCGAACCTTCCGGATGCAATGACGCAGTCGAAATGACTATAAGGTCGATAGAAAATAAATTTCCTTTTTAATTTAATAAATTAGTCCCGACACGTCCCATACCGCGTCTGACTAAAAATCCAAATTACCGAAATTATATCACACCGTCATAACAATGACATCACATTCATATATTACCTAAATATCTTTAAGTAATATTCAGAATCATCCATTTTAATATCCACAGTCCAGATAAAACCCAAATGAATTAATTTATAATAAAATTCAATTAATCCATTAATTTAAAATATAACCCATTTTAAAAGTCATAAAAATTACGGGGTATTACAATCCGTAGGAGTGTTTCCAAAATAATAATTCAAAATATTATGTGAGGGTTCGCCGAATCACAAGTCGCTATGGGAGAGCGAATGTGTTCATCGGGCGAAACATGAGCATGTGAAAATATAAAAGTCATAAAATTTATATAAGATATAAAGAAGCATATAAACACAAAAAAGGAAAGACTCGAATCTCGGGATTGTCCCGAGATGCCTATGTAGCCCATGGGGCATCAAAGTCCACATAGTTCGAAAATAACATGGGGGGGGGTGTTCAATCCATAAATCTAAACGGAGGATTTCACTTATAAGTGTGTGAAAAAATGTTCTTTAAGAGTGAGAGTGTGAAATGGAAATTCCGCTTTTGGAATTTATGAATGAACCCTCTTTTTATTCTTTTTTTTTTATGAAAATAGATTATGTGAAAATAATAATAATAAAGAGTAGAGATTAATGGATGTGATTTAATGAGACAAAAGTACTAAAGTAGAAATAAAGTGAATAACATTAAAATGGAAGAATTAGAGAAAGGGATGGAGAATTTGACCTCCTTATGAATGCTTGATGTTGACATTGAGATGTAGATGTGCTTATCTTGAAATGATATGAAAGTTCTATGGAGAGATGGGGGGAATTAGCTAGTGAGATAAGAGAGTGATAAAAGGAATGTTGGAGGTTTTTTTTAAGAAAAGGAACAACTCGTAATTCGAGATAATGTTTTTGACTTGCTGAGAGAGGTGTTCTTAGGTGTTTTTCAAAGTGAGGTCATGGCCTATGTTTATAGGGTCAAGAGGGTACCGATTGATATGGTCTTAGGCTTGCCTATCGAAATTGCACCTCAGGCACATTACCGATAGGAAGGGTCCCTAGGGTGCCTATAGGCAGTCCGGAAAAGGTTTTTCGAAAAAACTGGCATAAAATGTAGATCGTAAGTTCGAATTTTGCACAGGGTGGACCATTGGAAAGGGTATTCAGAGCCCTTTAATAATCCATTGAGGTTTGCTCATGATGGAGAGTTGACCAAAATCAAACAGGGCCCGGGAGTGCCCGGTGGCCTCTAGATTAGTTTTTGGAGTAAAATGGACTGCTCGTCCGAACTGTAAGGCCAATTTGTGCATGGGATGGGCCATTGAAAAGGGGATTTAGATCCCTTAGAAAATTTATTGAGCTTTCTCTCAGGCGGGAGAATTAAACGGAGTCAAATAGGGCCCGAGAGCACCGCACCCGGTGGCCTCCAGATTAGTCCTTGGACTACGATCTAGCATTTATGGTGAAAGGATGAGCATTAGGGACCTAAGGAAGTGCTTAAAGGGGTCCTGGGATTGGGTGTCTACAAAGCCCCTCAAGTGAAGGTCGTCAAATAAAAGACACCACATCAACGCTGGGGAAGCAGAGTTTAGGTTAATTCTGCAAACCTAGGGAATGAGGGTGACCAATTTGGAGGTGGGTCGAGGTCAATTCTAAGGACATAAAGATGTGATGGCCAATCCTGAGGGTCGAGGTCATTTCTAGGATATGAGGAGTGTAGCAATTGATTCAGCGGGTCGAGGAGGTGTTAATTTTGCTAGCCTAAGGGGCTAGGATGATCGATTCCGATGGTCGAGTACAATTCTGAGGACTTAAAGATGTGTTGGAACACGAGGCCCCCCATTTTAAAAAATCTCATTCCAAAAAGTAATTTCTTTTTAAAGATATGCGGAAGCGAGATGGTTCAATTAAATACACACAAACACCAAATTTTAATTTCTTTCAAATTAAAATTAAACCAAGTGAAATAAGATTAAACATACACATATTTTTAATTTCACTTAAACCAACCTAATTCAACCTAAGTCCTAGAAATTTTCCTAAGTCATATTTTTAATATTGAAAATTAGGCCAAACCAATTTTAACAAATTAAACGACGACTTGAATTAAATTAACATATACCCAAATTTAATTTAGCACCAAATTAAGTTATTAGAGATTTAAACCAAATTTTATCTTTTTACCTAAGCATGCATCTAAGGTGAATTTTATAAAAGATAAAATAAACAAATAAATCACTACGCCGCGATGTACGAGGAAAAACCCACAACAAAAAAAAACCTCGAAAGGCCCTAGTGTTAAGTCCACTAAGTATGGTTTTACAATTACAAGACATATGACTTACTTCCTCGACTCGACCCCTTTCAAGCCTTGACGCGTCTTCTTGTAAACACCTCCGCCTAGTCGACAACCCCGAAACTCCACCGGAACCTTGGACTTCACCAATGAGACTTTAGGAACACCGTCAACCACACATGGTGCCTTACACCATGTGAGAATGTCGTAGCAAAACAACGAGACTTCTTCTTTGAGGGATGTAGAAGTAAATCCAAACTTCTCTTCTTCAAGGTGTAGAGATAAACCGCTGCCAAACACTCCAAGCAAGATATTTATATGGAAACTTGGAATAAACAAACTATGGGTGTAAACAAAAGTGTTTTAAAGATTTTTCCTTAAAAAATAAACACTCAAAACATGAACTCTTTCCTTTTAGAATTTTGCTCTCAAATTCTCTCTAGGAGATGAAGGAATGTGAAAAAGTTGATCCCAAAACGTTGATTCCTGCACTTGATAAGTTAGCCAAATGTTAGTGGGGAATAGTAGTGGGATAGAGGTGAAAAATTGCACAAAATTGGCAATTTAATTTCCCGTCGGAAATCTCGTTCAAATGATATTTTCGTTCGAACGAAGTCTCATTCGAATGACCCTTCTAACGAAGTTCTAATGGCCTGATGGGAAATCTCATTTCCAAGCTCATTCGAACAAACCAATTCGTTCGAACGACAATATCGAACGAAGTTCCAGTGGCAAGTCGTTGGCAAACCTTGTTCGAACGAAAAACTCATTCTAACCACAATTTCGAACAAAAATCCAGAAAACTTAAAAATACGATTTTAGCCCAAAAACTTTATTTTAAAGTTTTAAAGAAACCTTATGAAAATAAACAACAATTTGAACAAAATTTACACCCAATACTAATGTTCCAAGCTCCTATATAAATATGTAATGCATTCATACCTTAGGAGTAAACGGAACAGATGTTGTTAACGTAGAAATGAGGCACAATAAACTCGACATTTGATGAAACTTTATATTCTTGGCCACTACATCTTCAACTTTAGTATGTCATAGGCTTGAAGGATGGTAAAGAACTCTATCCTATGACTCAAAAGTTTTTGTCCAGAATTGAGCCAAAACTACAAAGGACTCAATTGAAAATTTGTGTCCTTATAAGATATGATGGCCAATTCTGAGGGCCGAAGTCAATTCTGAGGACCTAAAGTTGGGGCGATCGATCAATTCTGCGGGCCGAGGTCAAATCTAAGGATCTAAAGTTGTGTCGACCAATCCTAAGGGCCGAGGTCAATTTTGGGGACCTAAGTTGTGATGATCAATTCTACAGGCCAAGGTCAATT
Source organism: Sambucus nigra (assembly GCA_949130495.1). Classification (NCBI taxonomy): domain Eukaryota; kingdom Viridiplantae; phylum Streptophyta; class Magnoliopsida; order Dipsacales; family Adoxaceae; genus Sambucus; species Sambucus nigra. The sequence goes on from OX422214.1 coordinate 221,868,008, forward strand.
CTGAGGACCCTAAGTTGTGAAGATCAATTCTACAGGTCGAGGTCAATTCTGAGGACCTAAGGTTGTGACAACCAATTTTATGGGCGATCGAGGTTAATTCTGAGGACCTAAAGTTGCGACGACCAATTCTGGGGGCTGAGGTAAATTTTGAAGACCTATAGTTGTAATGACCAATTTCGCAGGTCGTGGTCAATTCTGAGGACCTAAGGTTGTGACGAATAATTCTACGGGCCGAGGTCAATTATAAGGACCTAAAGCTGTGATGATTAATTCTACTGGTCGAGGTCAATTCTAAGTACCTTAAGTTATGATGACCAATTCTGAGGGCCGAGGTCAATTCTGAGGACCTAAGGTTGTAACGACCAATTCTATGGGCCGAGGTCAATTTTGAGGGCCTTAAGTTATGAACCAATTCTATGGGTCGAGGTAAATTCTGAGGACCTAAAGTTATAACTATCAATTCTACTAATCGAGGTCAATTTTGAGGTCCTAAAGTTGTGATGACCAATTCTGTGGGCCGAGGTCAATTCTGAGGACCTAAGGTTGTGATGACCAATTTTGTGGGCCGAGGTCAATTTTGAGGATCTAAGTTGGGTACGAGGGATAGCTATGCTGGTGGGAAGGTGCAAATGACTTTGGGTGCATGCGTACTTTTGATTCTGTTGGGTAATATGTTGTCTTCAAATTCCACTGGGGATTGTGTAGGTTTGTGGTTCCTGTTGGGGCATTGTAGTAGACTTGGATGCAGATGCATCGTTGGTTTCGTTGGGCAATATGTTGATGTTAAGAGTGTAAAGTTAATCAAACTATGGATTTTGGGAGTTTGTAAGGGGCTTTCACTACACCAAAAATAGTAATCTGTCACGGTTTAAAACCGTGCCAGAATCAGGGGTGCCAAATTTTCTGGCACGGTTTATAACCGTGCCAATTTGGCCAATCTGACATGCTTTTGGCATGTTTTTAAATCGTGCCAGATTTTAACCTGGCACGTTTTTAGCACGCTTTTAAATTATGAAAAATATTGAATCTGACAGGTTTTGGCATGGCTTCAAATCACCCCAGATTTCCATTTTTTGGCATGCTTTTGGCATAGTTATAAAACATACCAGATTTTTCAATTAATAAAAAAAAATTATTTGAAAACAAATTAGGAAAATCAGTAAATTCCAAATCTAGTAGGAAAATATTTCATCTTCATCATCATCATCCTTGCCTTAATCCCATCATATGAGGTTGTCCACATGGATTCTCCTCTTCCATTCTAATCTATTATATGCATTATTATCATTCAAGTTTAATTGCTTAAGGTCTCTCCTAATAATTTCCTCCCACGATAGCTTAGGGCGACCTCTTTTTTCTTTTACCCTCTATTTCCAACAATTTTCCTCTTGTTATAATGTCATCTATTGGTCTACGCAATTCATGTCCGTACCACCTAAGTCTACTTTGTAAGGACCAAATTTTCAATTGAGTCTTAATGTAGTTTTGACTTATTCTCGGAACAAAACACCTTTGAGTCATAGATAGTTTTTTATTGTCCGATCCCATGAGTCTATGACGTGTCAAAGATTAATTGAATATGTTGCAACTAAAGCTACAAGGAATTAATCATGCCGAAGTTTAATTGGTGCAATTTATCATCTTCAAGGTTAATTTGCATTCCGAGATCACATAGGTATGAATGCATAATGTTAATGAAACTCATAATTTCATTAAAAAAAAAATAAGGATGTTATTTTTAAAAGAATTTTTTTTAAAGTGTTTAAAATTGTTTACACTTCGTTTTAATCAGATGAGGACGACTTAGAGTTGGATAAGAGTTGGTTTTAAGAAAAACTCAGTTTTTAAAATGGGATAAATAACAAACTTTAACTACGACGTCGTTCAAACAACTGTAGATGTCGTTCGAATGAAAACTCATGTTGTTTGAATGGCATAGAGTTTCGCTCGAACGAGATACTGAATCACCTTGAAATTTCTATAAAAGGTGTGATCCAGTTTCCTCGAAGGGTGTGCATTCTGGAAAAATAGTTTACGATCCAGAAACCTATTTGCACATGTTTTCTAAGGTTTTAAAGGCTCAAACACATCCTTGGAGTTTACAAAGATTCGAGATTTTCATTAATATATGTTTATGTGATATTTGATGCACCAAGTTTGGTTTGTTCATCTTTGAACACTTGTGATTGTTGGTTTTGCGATGGAGAAGTGATGGACATGATGTTCAACATCGTAGATGAATCAAGACGTATCGGTGGAGACCGAGGCACTCGTGGAGTTGTGTGCTATGGACGAGCATCGTGGATGATGAAATTTCTTTGTGGGACTATTGAAGAACGATAGAAGATCAGAAGGATCGTTGAGACCCGTGGGGATCGAGTCTATGTGTAAGGCTAATCTGTCTTTGTAAAATCATTGTTCATAGTGATTTTCTGGCTTGGGTCGTCCGAGGTCTTTTTCCGTTTGGGTTTGTCCTCGTACATTTGGCGTTGTGAGTATCCTTACTTTATTTTACTTGCCTATCACCTAGATTTATGTTTAGGATTAATCAAGATAAAATTGGCTAAGTAAAATTGGTTTTGTTGAAAACACATTTTTTTTTCTCACTTAGTTTATTTTAGGACCTACATACTTTCTTTTAATTTATCATTAATGGGTGCTACTCCTAACTTTTCTCTCACGTATTGCTTTTTAATTTTATCTTTCCTAGTAATTTCTATCATCCACCGGAGAATCCTCATCATATTAACATGTAGACTTTGTTCATGTTTTTTCTTTATTGCCCAACACTCCGCTCCATACAGGGTCGCTAGCCTAACAACTGTTCTATGAAATTTCCCTTTTAATTTATTGGTTATCCTCTTATCGCATAACACCCCGCTCGCTTGTCTCTATTTCATCCAACCAATTGATATTATTCTTGTAACATCCTCATCAATATCTCCATTACTTTGCAATGTTGAAATTAAAATAACGAAATTTATTCGTTTGGTTTATCACTTTTTCTTCAATTTTTAATATTATGTTACTCGACTCCTCGTTTTAAATTTACATTCCATAAATTCCGTTTTATTTCTACTGATTTTAATCCCTTAGACTCTAAGGCTTTTCTCCAAGTATCTACTCTCATCGCTAAGTTTTTATTTGAAGTGTCTACTAAAACTATATCATCCGCAAATAACATACACCATGGAATATCTTCTTGTATGTCCTTAGTAATCTCATCTAAAACTACGAAAAATAAATAAGGGCTTCAGGCCGATCCGTGATGTAAACCCACTTTAATCGTAAAGTCTTTAGTCTCTCCACATATAGTCCTTAATCTAGTCTTTGTGTTATCGTACATATCTTCAATAACTTTAATATAACCCATAGGGATTCTTTTCCTCCTTAAAGCCCCCCAAATTATATCCTTAGGTAATCTATCATAAGCCTTTTCTAAATCTATAAAGACCATATATAAATTTTTATTCTTACTTATACATTTCTCCATTAACTGTCTTATCAAGTAAATCGCTTCCGTAGTGGATCACCCTGGCATAAATCCAAATTGATTGTTCAAAATATTTGACTCATTTCTTAATCTTTATTCTATAAATTTTCCCATAATTTCATAGTGTGACTCATCAGTTTGATTCCTCTATAATTACCGCGATGTTGTATATCCACTTTATTCTTATACAAAGGTATTATGGTGCTTTTCCTCCAATCATATTGCTTATTTCCTTCTCTTAACATTTTATTAAATAGGCTTGTTAACCACTTTATCCCTATACTTCCAAGGGTTCTCCACACTTTTATGGGTATTTTATCCAGACCAACCACTTCATTCCTTCCCATTTTCCTTATTAGCATATCCACTTCCTTTTCAGTAATCGGGCATACCATTCTTATATTCGGTTCGGTGTTCTCAACATCGTCCTTCGGATATTCTTCATTCAACTATCCTTGAAAATACTCTTCCCATCTATCTAGAATTTCTTTATCGTTATTTAATATATTTTGAATTATGTCTTTAATACACTTAACTAGACCCATATCTCTTGTCAGTTTATCTCCATTCTTTGTCAATTTATATTTCCTTTTCAGCTTCCTTGTTACCTAATTTATTATAAAGATTATCTAGTTGTAACAACCCGGATTTTTGAATGAGTATTTTTAAATAAAATATTAAAATATTCGAGAAAAATAAATTTTTGTATTTTATAAATTTTATTGGTTAAATATGTTGGTTATGATTTTAGAAGAATAGAACTTCAAGCGGAATTGAAATCGGATTTAAAACGAATTTGTAATATTTTGCCTTATGGCATTTTTAGGGAAAATTGCCAGATTTTTGGCATGATTGATCGATCGACCATTTTCATCGACCGATCGATGGTCCCAGAATCTGTGCGCAGCAGTTCGTCATTTTGACGAAATAAAGAATTTAATTTTTATTTTTGACCCCCAAACTTTACTATATAAATGAAGCTCGGGTTATGCTTTCTAACAAACAACTCTTGCAAACCCTTAGCAGCCAACAACCCCCTTTCTCTTCATCTTCCACCTCCAGAACCCAAACCTCCATTAAAACAGATTTTCAAGCTTATTTTTAGGGGTCAAAACAAAATTATTTCAAGGTGGTTCAAGAGAGTTTTTCGATCAATTTTTCGAGGAGAAATCGAATCTCTCGTCAATTTCAACATCTAAAAACCAGGTCTGTCTATCCTATTCTTTTCCTTTAGTGTTATGTGTCTTGATTATAGCCTCCATTAAAACTCAAGTGTTCTAAAATAAATTAAGAACATAAAACATTGAAGAAATTTATTTATGGGGTTGTTTTGTAAAAATAATTAATAATACCAAATAATTATAATTATGTTGATATTTGGATTGTATTTACTTAGTTGGTGATATTGTGGGCATAAACATGTAGAGGAGCCCTTAGTAATTTAATTTGGATGTTTATGTAAAAATTCCTAAAATAATTAAATTACTTGTGCTAGAAAATAAATAGCTATTATGGAACTTGCGATTAATAATGATTCGGAGAAATCATAATAGTTACGTGTTCTTAATTTCCCCATATTTGGATTAAAAATCATTTATTGGGAATTTAGTGTTGTTGATAATATTATCATAAATTATTGATTATGTCAATTATGAAATATTATAATATTGAATATTTCGGGAACGTTGGTATTTTAGATAATTGGTTTTCACCCCTTGTTATAATACACTTGTTAGGTATGGGACTAATAAGTGGGCCTTAGTTGCGATTTATGGTAATTAGGTATGGGACTAATTAAAATAAATCTATGCGGGTTATATAAATTGGGGTGGGGGTAAATTCTCTATTTTTACCATTGATGTGATAACCTAGAATTGATATCTAGTTGAAGTAAAATTATTATAATCATCATTTATTTATGATGGGATGAAATTGTGTTTTGGGAACTTTTGATTGAGACTAAGGAATATTTTGAGGATTTTCACATCGCTTTTAAGGGTGGGGAAGATTTATATGAATAATTAGTATGAGAAATTTTTGGGAAATTAATACCGAAAGACTAAAACTGGTATTAAAATTTATGGCGACATAATGTGTCTAGGACCGACAGTTTAACCGGGTCAGAGGACGTTTATGTCGTGTCATGTGTGGAACCTTGTCATATCGTGCTGATCGCAGGATAAAAATGGATCAGATAGCGGACTTGACAAAGGAAAGTGTTTTTGGTGTAAATCAGCTATGACGGGAGGACCGTCAAAATTTGGTGGAGAAAATCACCCATGGCGGGAGGACCGCTATTATAATGTATTTTGGTGTAAATCACCCACGACGGGAGGACCGCGATACCTAATAATAAAGTGAGAACAAATTATCCTGGTTAATTCAAACATATTAACATCGTGGGACTTGGGATAATTTAAAATAATATTGGTGTGGCACATTTAAACCTTGTGGGTACTTAGAAATTTATTATTGAGATTATAAACTTTCTTTCAATTAAAATATTCTATTGTTATGGTCGATATGTATAGCACTATTATCTGGGTTCAAGGACCCTATTTGAAAGGAGTAGCCGGTATTCATGCTCGGGGCTTTGGCTCTGACACATGCGTTGACTAATATTTTCAGGAATTAAATTGAAGTAGCTACATATAAATTATTGGAGATCTTTCGGAAGTGCAACTGGAGATATATTATTGTTGTAGTAGTTTATTTCTTATCCTATTCAGTCGTATTTATTATGAGACTATATTTGGGTTTTATTGGGCCTTTCGGTTCCAAAGTTGTCTTAATATTTCAGCTGGGTTTGATTTATTGTAATAATTAAGGTATTCGGAGATTGCATGTGACGGACTTTATATCGCACTTTGGTGATAAATCACTTGGATGTCCTTAATATTTGGGATGGATTTAAAATATTTATCTCGTGGATTAAAATTTATATGTCTCACATCTGTCACATGCTAAGGATGATATTTAATTTATTAACGCCCGACTTAATTTTGGTGGCGGCTGACGCCAGAATTTAGCGGGGTGTTACACTAATGTTTTTTGTTGTGCATTTCAAATAATATTTTTTTACTTCACTTTTTAACTTCTTATATTTTTCTAAATCTTCTTGATTTTTACACTTTTGCCACTCTTTAAAACTAACTCGTTTCTTTTGTATTATCTGTTGCACTTCCTCGTTCCACCACCAAGTCTCTTTTTTTATGAATCTTTTTCCCTTAGTCTCGTATAAAACTTGTTTACCTATTTTCTCGATATCTTTCTTTGTTCTTGACTAAATATTATTATCATTGTCGTCCCTTCATGTTTAATAGGAAATCCTGTGTAAATTCAATCTCTTTTCAACCTTTTAAATCCTTCCATTTTATATTTTGGTAACCTAGTTTCTCTTTTCGGTACCTAAATTCTTTAATTGCTAAATTTATTACTAATAGCTGACGTTGATTTGTTAAGCTTTCTCCTGGTATAACTTTACAGTCTTTGCATGTGTACAAGTCTCTTCTTCTAAGTAAGAAATAGTTTATTTGAGTTTTATTCTCTCCGCTTTTAAATGTTATTAAATGTTCTTCCCTTTTAAAAAAATGTGTTTGTTAGCTCTAGATCATATGCCTTAGCAAGTTCTAAGATAGTTTCCCCTTCTTCATTTCTCTTACCAAAACCACAACCTCCGTGTATTCTTGAATAAGCATCTCGTTCCACTCCTACTTATCCATTTAAGTCACCTCCTAAAACTATGTTTTCATGTGTAGGAATTTGTTGTAATACTTCATCCAATAATTCCCAAAATGATTTCTTTGCTATTTCATCTAAGGCTCATTGGGGCGTGTAAGCACTGAAAATATTCAATATTATTTTATCTAAAATGAGTTTAATAAGCATTAATCTATCTCCCCATCGTTTAACATCCTTGACTTTATCTTTCATATAGTGGTCAATAACAATACCCAACCCATTTCTACGATTATCTAACCTTCCCGAGTAAAATAATTTACAACCTTGTCCTATCTCTCTAGCCTTTCACCCTTCCATTTAGTTTCTTGTAGGTATGCTATGTTGATTTTCCTCTATTTTAGGGTATCCATAAGTTCTTTACATTTTCCTGTTAGCGTTCCTAAATTCCACGTACCAAATATGATTTTGTGTATGTGATTTTTATTTATATTCCTTCTTTTAATTAGAGAATCCATTATAAGATTTGACAATACTTTTAGAGTCGTCTGTCAACCTGACACTAACCCACCTCGTTTCACATCCGAACTTGGGCACCGGCAATGGTAGAGCCGCAAAAATTAATTAATTATTTAATTAATTAAAAACTCTTATAGATAAAGAAATAAACTAACTATGCTAAACTAACCAAGAGTACCCATACAAGTAAATACTTATACAAATAAACTCCTTACATAACAGTGTTAAATAACTAAGCTAAACTATCCAGGTTTTATCTTATTTCAGTTAACAAAAATAATCAACATAAATAATTACTAAATACACAGGAGCAGATATAAATAATTACATCACGTAGATCAGCTGGTAAGGGGCTGTTCTAGCTTAACCACGGTCTCGGGTTCGTGCCTTGGGAATGCAGCTGTGTTAAAATTTGGGAGGGAGAGATTTTCCGCCCTTGTGGTCTTACCTGGCTCGAATAGGATTAGTCCCACGCCAAAGGCGTGGGGAACCTGGGTCTAGACCAAAAAAGATATAAAGGCCACAACCACAAATATGGAATATACCAACTGGTTTTTGCACTAAGTCACTCTTGATTTAACAATTTAATTAACTTAGTTTTTAAAGAAAACTTACAACAGTTTTGAAAACTTCAACCCAAAAAAACAAATTTCAGACTTAGTCCAAGACAGTCCAACTAAAATTTTAGTCCAAAATTTAAATATCTCAACAACAAATAGGGTTGTAGTCTTTATACAAATAAGACTTTGTCTTAACAACCTAACATACCAGATCTAAATGCCGAACAAAAAAAAAATGAAACATATCTGAACAAACAAGAAGATGTCAAAGTTTAGTAACAGATCTGAAAAAAAAACAGAAAGAAATATATGGTCTAATCTACTCCAAGCCACCAAACAGATCGAACCCACCCAATGAACCGTTATCTACTGATTTTAGCAATAAATACGATTAAAAAAATTATTTTTTTTAACAAAAAAGAGTCTTAGGCACGGTTTCAACAAACACACACACAAAAAAAAATTCTTCCACACACAGATCTAAACTCCAGGCACAACAAAATAATAAACCAATTTTATGGGACTGTTAACCAATTTTATTTACAAAAAAAATTAAGAAAATTCACAAATTACGAATCTCGCACGTTGTTGATAAACTAATGTACATACAAACTTCAAAATATTACAAGTCTTAATAGTTCACAGATATAAAAAAATTGGGCAGAATTTTCTCTATTTTCTGGACATTCTAAAACCTGCATAATGTAAAGCCCGCACGACCAAAAAATATAACAATAAAATTACAAAAGCCGGCCATAAAAGTTAACATTAAACTACAAAAGTCGGCACGACTGTAACACATAAAAAATATAATTTTGCATATTAATGACACTGAATAAATAATCCCCTTATTGTAAACTATTAACTTCTTCGTGTGTTCCACATGGATAAAAGCCAACGATAAAATGTTATCCTGCAAAAAAATAGGATACAAGAAAGAGGTGATATTAGTAACCAATTATCATTATATTCAAGCTAAAAATTCCATATACGAGTTACAATTATCATTATATTCTCAAACCGAGAGACCCGTGACTACGTGGTCAGTTCCTACGAGTTACATTGATCCCATGCGAGGTGTTAGTGACTCTTACAAGGCTGTTTGTAGAATGGTTTGAGTTTTCACTCTCTAACGACATGTTATTAAGCCTAATCTACATATTTTTAAATTATTATCATATTCTCAAACCTGGAGACCCGTGACTACGCCGCCAGTTCCTACAAGTTATATTGGTCCCGTGCGAGGTGTTTATGCCTCTTACAGGGACGTTTGTGGGATTGGTTTGGGTTTTCACCCTCTAGCTGCATATTTTTAAGCCTAATCTATATATTTTCAAATTATAATCATATTCTCAAACCGTGAAACCCGTGACTATGCGATCAGTTCCTACGAGTTACATTGGTCCCGTGCGAGGTGTTAGTGCCTCTTACGGGGCCGTTTGGGGGCTGTTTTGGATTTTTACCCTCTAACGACATGTTTTTAACCCTAATCTAGATATTTTCAAATTATCATCATATTCTCAAACCGGGAGACCCTTGAATATGCGGTTAGTTCTTGCGAATTATATTGGTCCGGCGCGATGTGTTAGTGCCTCTTACGAGGCCTTTTTGGGGTTGGTTTCGGTTTTCGGTCTCTAACGATATGTTTTTAAGCCTAATCTAGATATTTTCAAATTATTGTCATATTCTCAAATCGGGAGACCCGTGACTACGCGGTCAGTTCTTACAAGTTACATTGGTCCCGTGCGATGTGTTCATGCCTTTTACGGGGCCATTTGGGGGCTGGTTTGGGTTTTCACCCTCTGACGGTATATTTTTAAACCCAATCTTGATATTTTCAAATTATCGTCATATTCTCAAACTGGGAGACCCGTGACTATGGGATCAGTTCCTACGAGTTATATTGCTCCCGCGCGAGGTGTTTGGGCCTCTTACGGGGCCATTTAAGGGGTGGTTTGGGTTTTCACCCTCTAATGGCATGTTTTTAAGCCTTATCTAGATATTTTCAAATTATCGTCAAATTCTCAAACCGGGAGACCCGTGATTATGCAGTCAGTTCCTACAAGTTACATTGGTCCTGTGCGAGTTGTTCATACCTATTACGGGGCCATTTGGGATTATTTTGGGTTTAGTGCCTATAACGACATGTTTTTAAAACTAAGTCTAGATATTTGAAAATTATCATATTCTTAAACCGGGAGTCCCGAGACTACAATGTAAGTTTCAATGATTTAAAAGTTAATGATTACCAAAACCTAAAAGAATTATCTATTTTGAAGTTTAAAACACACATGTATAAATAAAAAGAATACAAAGAAAATAATCCATTGTAGGGAATTAGATATTAAAACATGAAAAAGTCAGGTACCAAATAATAAGGGTTATATGAGAGCTTTCGATCATTCAATAGTTACCTGAATTTAACAATTTTCTTCATAAGAGCCCCATACCGACATACATGTATAGATGCATGTTTTCCAGGCATGTGAGGATGAAAATTACGGCTATTTCTTCTAAGAGTGGGTCTCATAATGGTTGATTCAGAGGTATATATAATTATATATAAACACAGATTCTTTGATAGAATTGAAGCTGATTTCTGGTATGAACATATAGGAGCCAGTGGGATTGGCAATGGTAGATTATGAAGTGTTTATTTGTAAACTGGAGCGTGTCTTGTCATTCTCATCTTCAATTTTTGCTTCTTTTTCAAATACTTATGTATCATCCTAGAATAACCACAATAACAATATATATTTACTCTTCTCCAATCAACTTAATAAATTATTCCCCAGCTTCACCTAATTAAGATGGGTGTTGATGTAAAAAACTAGATCACTCTAATTATTTAATCACAGATAAATAAATGAGACAAAGATTTTTAAAGTGGTTCAGCCTTATAAGAATGGCCTACATCCACTGTTATGTTATTGCTGAGTGTTTGAGGAATTCTCGATTACAAGAGCTCTCAAGAAATTCCGGTCCCTTTGAATGAGGGTGATACAAGGTATTTATAGCCCTTAGGCTGTACATGAAAGGGTGTTACATTAAATGATACACATATGAAAGGGTAATTCATTTAATGTTCTTCAAATATGCGCGTCAAGATGATAAGCATTCAATGAATAGTTGAACTGTTGATTATCTGGCAATCGATACGCGGACCGAGATGCAGCTCGGACCGGCTTTGTTGCTCGTTGCTCAAGAGTTCCTCGGAGCGCTGGAGTATCTCGGAGTGTTATAATTCCTTGAGGTATCCTTGTTGCTCGGAGCGAACATGACTTGGTCGGGGAAATAAACTTCCTCGTTGCTATTGTGCCACATAGATTGACACGTGTCTTCTTATTATTCGTCCATATCAGCATATTAATTTTGGTGTCAACAGAAGCCCCCAATGTTTCTTATTTCGATCTTTGAGGAATAGGGAACATTCTTTCTCGATATATGGCAATATTAAATGACTTTCCTGGTTTTTAGGAGCATTTTCTTTGTATTTGAATTTCTTCCAAATTCACAGAATCCGCCTTTTTCGAATTTTTATGAGTGCTTCGATCTTCGTGCATTTTTGTCCTTTTAGCCACCGGTGGCGTATTAGTTTTGTTTGTGTAATCATTTCCTTCGCAGCTTCCCAAGGTAAAGTATTTAAACTTCTTAGGTAACCATACCGTCTTCTACCTTTTCCAATTTTCTGCATTCAAGCTTTCTGTTCTCTCTCTCTCTTGTGCGTTCATCTTTTCCTTCGCTAGTTGTCAGCTCTTCCTTTTTCCTGTAAGATTCTCTTCTTTTCTTTTGTATTTCTTTTATTCACTATGATTTATCTTGTGGAGTCTGTTGAGAAATTTCGTTCCGATTTTTCCATTCCTTCCTGGGTAACTCTGGAGGTTCTTTCTGAGCCTTCAGATTATTTTCGATTGGCTGAGGGACATTGGTTCCCCAGTTTATTCATTGCTGAATGTGGATTTTCTTTTCCGCCAAACCCCTTATGCTTAGAGTTCTGTCAGTACTTTGACGTTGTTCCTGCAAAAATAGCCCCCAATTCATGGAGAATAATTAATGGGGTGTATAAATTAAATCTAACTCATGGGACTCGTATAGGGATTCCTGAGATTATGTATTGCTATAGATGGGCTATTTTAGATAATGTTTATTACTTAAAAACTAGGTTTTTAAATAGGGCTCTTGTAGTTAACCTCCCTGATGCAAATAGAGATTATTTTGAACATGGGGTGGTTATTAAAAATTGGCAATATGCCCCCTTGGTTGGAGATGCAGTATACCAGGGTCCTAAATGCCCCCCATATGGCAATGGGATAGGTTTATTTTCATTTTCCTTTACTTATGAAATTATGCTTTTATCATATTTGACAAAATGCATGACTGATATTTCATTATGTATTTATTTGCAGTTGATAGTAAAAGAAAAACTCCAAAAGAATCAGAGGTTAATATTAAGCATCTGAAACTTATCTGGGGTTTGCATAAGAACGTTGCAGACGAGCACATCAGGTCGGCATCATATTTGCTGCAGTATAGGAGCTATACGACTTCTTATACTGCTCGTCCTGTGATTAGATCTGTTGAGCCAGTCTCAACTCCAGAGTATTCTTCTTCAGATTCTCACATCTCTTTAAGTTAGAGAATGGGCAGGAAAAGAGCTCCTCCTGCTCTATTTGATGACACTACTTCTGCTGCTGAGGCCAAGAAAAGCAAAATTGATGTCCCAGAGGGGACTAAGAAGGTGGATGTTGCGCCTTCCAAAGCTATCGAGAAGCCCCCAGTGGCTCCGAGCAAGAAGGTTTCTCCTGTGGAGATGACTGCTATCTCTCCGACCAAGAGCTCTTCCTTGGTTGAAACTACTGAAGTCCCTTTGAGGAGATTGAGGAAATCGTCCTCAGTCAATTTGGCTGAAACTGTCAATCTGGCTGAAACCATCTCCTCTCTACCAGCTGGTGGTGTTGGTGTTCCAACCATCATTCCTCCGAGCTCTGCCATGAGCTCGGTAAAAACTTGGATCATACCCGAGGTCTAAGGAACTGATGAAAAGATTTCTAGGGATATGCTGACATCCCTAGCTACCCGTCACCTTGCTTCGGTAAATTTCTCACACTCTGAATTTCCTTTCTTTCTTTGAATACTTGTATTTTTGTACTGACCTGTCACTTTTTCCCTTGTTTAGCTGGTGAATTGTTTTAACAACATCGTGAAGAAAGATGAAGCAATTAAAGCTTCCAGCTCCTCGTCGGGGGTAGAGGATGCTCTGCTGGGTTTGACCCAATCCTTGAAGGATTCTCGTCAGCAGTATAATGAGGACAAAGCTGACCGGGAGAAAAAGTTGTCTATAGTTGAAGCTGAGAAGGTGAAGCTGGCTGAGATCTCCAAGAGTTTGGAGAATAAGGTGAAAAGTTTAGAGGTCGAGCATCAAAAATATGACGACAAGCTCAAGAACTTTGGAGAGCTTGAAGATAAGCTGAAAAAGGCAGAGGAAGAGTTGTCCGTCCTACGAGATGTCAAGCGCCAAAAAGAAGAATTGGATGCGAAGTTAAAGACTGCCGAGGATCTTCTATCTGAGAAGCTCTCCTCGGAGAAACTGAAAAGAAAGCTCGCAGTTAAAAAATCCTTCAGCGCTGGCTGGGATAAAGGATGGGACAAAGGGATTGCTGCGATGACATCCCAAGTACAATACGGGAAGTTGAAATACTTTCGAGATGGCTGGGTAGCTTCCCTGCAGGAATTGAAGCTCAAAGAGGACTCTGAGCTATTTCAGCTACACCTCCCTGGTCCTCCCCCACCAATTGTAGAAGAAGAAGAGGATGAGGCTATCTCTGATGAATCTTCCATGGCCATGGGTGATCAAGTCCCTGCCTCTCTACCTTCTGCCAACAAGGACATTTCTTCCATGCTTCCTCCTCCTAAGAAAATTTCAACTCCTGCTGATCAAGCTGCTGTTACCACCGAGCAACCAAGCTCCTCGTCCCAGCCTCCCGAGAAAGTCTTGGGAGACAAGGAAAAGGTGTGAAGTTGTTCGGTATCATTTCTATCTTTCATTATCATTTGTAATCAAACAATGTAATCTTTTTATGATCTAATAAAATACATCTTTGTTCTTCTCTGTTGTTGATGATTTGTTTTTGTTGACTGTTGTCTCCTCTTCATTAGTTTATGTCCAGGATGGAATTGTTATCTGCCAATGATACAAAACTGATGCAGCAATGTCACGAATACTATAAGGCTGGTCACACAGAGCTAAGTGTATCAGAAATTGCTGACATACTTGGCCATGATGCTTCAGAACAGGCAATTGAGGCTTATCGGTACTTGAAAGCTTTACTTGACCGAGCTGTGGCCAATAATGTGGCCTACTATGAATTGATCGAGGAGCTTCATTGTACCTTAGAAGATCTTCAGAATCAGCACAATGAATCAACTGCCTTGTTGCACAAGGAATATGAGAATAGGTATCAACAGCTTTCCTCTGAGACAGGTCACAAAAAGATCATCGCTGGGTACGATGTTAGGGAGAGAACCCTAAAAGGTGAAGTTGAGGCCTGCAGACAGATCGCCGAGCTGCTGGAACATGAGAACAACAATTTGCAGAAAAAGTTGGCACAATATGAGTCTGCAGCTTCATCCTCTACTGCCTTGGTACCGGTCACTGATGAAGGATTCTCATTCTTAGAGGTTGAAAATTCCAAATTAAGGTAAGAATTGGATACGTTAAGAAAGTCTGGTGTTTCTACTACTGCTCGGGGACGAGGAAGAGGGTCTCGTGGGCGAGGAAGAGCTGTTCAAAATGTTGTCGAGGAGCAAAGTTCTCCACCTGCTCGGAGTCGATCAAGAGTTCTCGGCCGTAATGTTGAAGAAGCTCGCACTCAGTCTACTTTGGAAACTCAAGCGTTCCAATTGAATGCAAAAGATCGTGCTTTGTCTGAAATGTCCAAGAAAAACCTATCTTTGGAAGATCAACTTACTGCGACGAAGTCTGCTTTGAATAATAAAGATGTTTTTGCCAGGAGCCTTCACGAGCAACTAGAGAGAATAACTTTCCAATTCCACAAACAACCTAGTGAGTTTTGGATGGCAGGCTACAATGAAGCCCTTTGTCACTTGGATGCTCGCCTTGAAAATGTCAATAATGAAGGTTATAAACAGGGATGGTTGAACGCACTGGGTGTGTTAAAGCTAGAGCAGGGCCATTATTTATGGGATTATCATGCTCCTGGGCTACTAGACTTGCCTGTACCGCCTTATAAACTGGACATGGAATGGATCCCAGCTCGTGCTATTCCTCGGAGCTTAATTTCAAAATATCTTGGTGACTATAGTCTTCATTCTCAGATTGAATTATCTCATCCCGAGCATCTCTTGGATACTCCTTCAATAATGAATGTCAGAATGTTGAGGGACTTGAATTTTATCAATTCTCCCCAAACATTAAATGATCCTCCTGCTGGCGAGGAACCTGTATCGAAGGCTGAGGAAAAAAACCAATAGAATAGGATTTTCAATGTAATAGTTAGCAAACATATGTAATTTGTAATTTATTTTGAATTTTAATGAAAGACTTTCATTTTCTATTTGCAAATCTGTATTGCTATTCTTTTGTACTTGTCTAATACTTTTACATCTGTGCATATGTATCTGTTAAAAAGATAACAATTTTGTGCTGTTCATCAACTAACTTAGTAATAAACAGTTACAGGTATCAAAAATGTTGTTCGATCACTTAATAATAAAGTAATGAGTATAAAAATGTTTAAAATTTTTCCAACCAACCAAGGTTGTTAAATTGTGCTCGTCGACCAATTATAGTTAGTGAGAGTTTATACCCTACTAACCATACTTGGTAAATTTTTGTCTTTTTCATAAAATGTGTCCGACCAACCAGGTTGATGGACCCTCCTCGTCAATAAGTTCTCCTCGTTGACCAACTACAATTAGTGGGTTTTTATCCCCGACCAACTATACTTGGCTCAGTTTGGAATATTTTGTATTTTCTAGAATGATTTTACCTTCTTACCAACTTGTTGGCATATTTTGTTTCTTAACCTGCCAAAATTGGCATTTTAAGAATGTTGTTCTCGCCCTTTTACCATCCAAAGTTGGTCGTGGGTTTGAACTATTAGGTTCTTTCGAACTATCTTGTCCACAAGCTCTTTTACCAACCGAAGTTGATCACGCAAGTGTACGCCTCCTAGCCAAAGGAGTATAATTTGTTCTTGCTATTTTACCAACCGAAGTTGATCACGCTTGAAATATCAGGTTCTTTCGAACTATCTTGTCCACAAGCTCTTTTACCAATCGAAGTTGATCACGCAAGTGTACGCCTCCTAACCAAAGGAGTATAATTTGTTCTCGCTATTTTACCAACCGAAGTTGATCACGCTTGAACTATCAGGTTCTTTCGAACTATCTTGTCCACAAGCTCTTTTACCAACCGAAGTTGATCACGCAAGTGTACGCCTCCTAACCAAAGGAGTATAATTTGTTCTTGCTATTTTACCAACCGAAGTTGATCACGCTCGAACTATCAATGTAGTGTATCACACTAATACTCCCCAAAAAACTTGTAATAAAAGGAAGGAGATGGTGAAACATCATCATTTTATTCATAATGAAGGAATTACTTTACATTTTACATTACTGATAATACTTGCGTAGGTGTTCAGCATTCCATGCATTCTTAAATTCCTCTCCTTCTAGAGTTGCTATTCGGTAAGTTCCTGGTCGGACAACTTTTGTAACTCGGTAAGGTCCATGCCAGTTGGCTTCAAGCTTATTATGCTTCTGAATGACCTTCTTTAGCACATAATCCCCTTCTTTTAAGTCGCATTTCTTCACCCTTTTGTTGTAGAACAGAGCTGTGCGTTGTTGGTAAGCAGCATTCCTAATGGCTGCCTCTTCTCTAACCTCTTCGAGCATGTCCAAATCTAATCTTCTCATCAAGTCACTGACTGGGGAATTGAAATTTAGCACTCTGTGTGTTGGGAGACCCAACTCAGCAGGTATTACAGCCTCACTTCCAAATGCCAGCATGTATGGTGATTCTCCAGTTGCTGCTCGGGGAGTTGTTCGGTAAGCCCACAATACTGACTGTAGTTCATTAATCCAATTAGCTTTAGCCTCACTTAGCCTCTTCTTCAAACCATTTAGTAGCATTCTGTTTGTCACCTCAGTCTGCCCATTGCTTTGAGGATGACCTGGTGCTGAATGGGTCTTCAGGATGTTTGATTGTTGACAATAGGCAGCAAACTCCTCGTTGTCGAATTGTGTTCCATGGTCTGTGATGAAGGCATGAGGGAGACCATATCGACAGATGATATTCTTCCAGACAAATTGGTATACCTTCTCGTACGTCATATCGATAAGGGGTTCAGCCTCTACCCACTTAGTAAAATAATTTACTGCGATGACGAGGTACTTGAATCTTCCTCGAGTGGTCGGCAATGGTCCAACCAAATCAATTCCCCACATGGAAAATGGCCAAGGGGAAGTTATGGGTGTCAACAAAGCTTGTGGAGTTCGTCGGATGGAGGAAAAACGTTGGCACTTGTCACATTTCTTAGCATAGGCTATACAATCAGCCCTCATCATCGGCCAGTAGTATCCTTGCATCGTCATTCTTTGCAAAAGTGTCCGTCCTGCCACATGTGCTCCATAAGACCCTTCATGGATCTCTTCAATCAATTCTTTCACCTCGGAGGGGTGTACACATCTCTGCAAACCTACCATAATTCCTCGTCTGTACAAAACACCATTAGTTAGTACATACCGAGCAGCTTTAAACTTCAATTTCTTTACCGCGAGCTTGTCCTCTGGTAATTCTCCCTCTTTAATATATGCCCTGATGGGATCCATCCAAGACGGTCCTAAATCAAGGGTAATAACATTCATCGTCAGGTTTTCATCTATGCTCCGACTTTCCAGTACTTCAATTGGTATCGTTCTTCGCAGCTCGGTACGAGTAGCTGATGCTAGTCGGGCCAGTGCGTCTGCTTGTGCATTTTCTATTCTGGGTATTCTGATCAACTGAATGGCATCAAATTCTGCCAACAATTCCATCACCTTTGCATGATACTTGACCATTAGTTCTCCTTTAACCGCATATGTTCCCATCACCTGATTCACAATTAATTGAGAATCACTGAATACCATCACTTGTTGTGCTTCCATAATCTTTGCTAAATTAAGACCTGCTATCATGGCCTCATATTCAGCCTCATTATTGGAGGTTTTGAATTTAAATCGCAAGGCATATTCGATATCAATTTCGTATGGGGTTTTCAAAACAATCCCTGCTCCACAACCTGCTGTACAAGATGACCCATCTACATACAATCTCCATGTAGGTAACTCGCGTTCAAATTTCTTATCCAATAGAGTTCCTCGGTGGAATATCTGCTATTCTCTTCCATCCTCCCCTGCTAATTTTAGCTCTTCGTCGACCACCTCTTCTCGCCCTTTTACCAACCGGAGTTGGTCTGGGTTTGAATTTGATGATCTTTCTACATCCACAAGACCTTTTACCAACCGGAGTTGGTCTGGACTTATGTCTGTTGATCCTGTAACATCCACAGGTTGATCAGTGAGCACTTTTTGTTCCTCGGGGGTATCAGGATATGTAAACTCTGCTATAAAATCTGCTACAGCTTGTCCTTTCAATGATGATCGGGGTTCATACACAAATCATATTCACCGAGCTCTATTGCCCAGTACATCAGTCTCCCTGACTTTTTTGGCTTATGAAGGGCTTGTCTCAATGTCATGCCGGTATAAATGACGATGGTATGGGCTTGAAAATATGGCCTCATTCTTCTACTTGCTTCAATTAATGCCAATGCCAATTTTTCTAACTTTGGGTACCTAATCTCTGCACCTCGGAAAGCCTTACTTGTGTAATAAATTGGCTTCTGGACTCCATTCTCCAATCTGATCAATGTTGAGCTGACTGCATGCTCTGATACTGCCAGGTATAAGTACAACTTTTCTCCCATTATCGGCCTTGACAACAGTGGAGGTGTTCCCAGATATTTTTTCAAGTCTTGAAAGGCTCTTTCACATTCATCATTCCACTCGAAAGTTTTTCGAAGTGTTTTGAAGAATGGTAAGCATCTATCTGTTGCTCGAGATACAAATCTGTTGAGCGTTGCAACTCGTCCTGTAAGACTCTGCACTTCTTTCTTTGTTGTTGGAGATCGCAAACCTAAAAGAGCTTTGATCTTTTCTGGATTTGCTTCAATGCCTCGCTGGTTGACAATGTACCCGAGAAGCATTCCTTCTCGTACTCCAAATGTGCTCTTCGTCGGGTTGAGCTTCATCTGGTATTTATCCAGTTGATCAAAAGTCTGACTTAAATCAACTAGATGATCAGCAGCTTTCTTGCTTTTTGTTAGCATATCATCGACATAGACTTCCATATTGCAACTGATTTGTTCGGAAAAAACCTTGTTCATCAGCCGCTGGTATGTCGCTCCTGCATTTTTCAAACCAAAAGGCATAACATTATAACAATAAGTACCCCTAGGGGTAATAAAAGAAGTACTCTCCCTGTCTTCAGGTTTCATCTTGATCTGGTTGTAGCCTGAATAAGCATCCATGAAGCTGAGCAGCTCGTGCCCAGAGGTAGCATCCACTAACTAATCAATTCTGGGTAATGGAAAGTGGTCCTTTGGGCAGGCCTCGTTGAGATCAGTGAAATCAACACACATTCTCCATTTATTATTTTTCTTCTTTACCATCACCACATTTGCCAACCAGTCCGGGTATTTCACATCTTCAATGAATTGAGCTTTCTGGAGCTTGTCGACCTCCTCTTGAATAGCTTGATTCTTCTCGGGGCTAAATACCCTTCTTCTCTGCTTTACAGGCTTGAACTCATTATTCACATTGAGCTCGTGACATAAGAAGTTTGGATCTATTCCTGGCATGTCCTCATGACTCCATGCGAAAATTTTCTTCCTATTTCTCAAGAAAGTTATCAACTCCTGTTTTATTGAAGCATCCAACGATGAACCTATCTGGGTTACTCGTTCAGGGTGCTCGTCGTCCAGAATAACATTTTCTGTAGATTCCACCACCTGTCCTTTTACAAGTTGGGATTCATCTCTGGGATCGAGAGTTTCAATCTCTGTATCTTCTTCCACCTGGTAGGTAGTAGTCTTTTTCCTTGATTCCTCAAGCTCCTCTTGCTCGGCAGATGAATAATAGCATTCCCGAGCTACTTTTTGATCACCTTTCACAACTCCTACTCCAAAGTTTGTTGGGAATTTTAAGCATTGATGCACTGTAGATGGAACTGCTTCAAACTTCTTCAAACCAACTCTTCCCATGATGATGTTGTAAGCTGACTGCACATTCTTATCCATCACAAAGAAGCGTATTCTTTCTGTTCGACAGGCAGGCCAAGTTCCAATGAATATATCCAACTTGATCGTCCCAAGTGGAAAAACTTTCTCGCCAGCAAAACCCAGGAGGGGTCTGTGATACGGTTCCAATTGAGATAATTTCAGATTCAAGCTGTCAAAGCATGAATAGTACATGATGTCTGCCGAACTTCCATTGTCTACCAACACCCTTGAAATCACTACTTCCTTCATCCTCATTTTGATCACCAGAGGATCGTCGTGAGGATAAAGAACACCTGCTAGGTCATTTTTTGAAAAGCCAATGACCAGCTTCTCTTTGTTTACCTTCCTCGGACGATCGTCCTCGGCCAGATTTATTCGCTGAATATATGAACAAGCTTGAGCCTCTCCAAGGTAAGCCTTTCTTTCTGCAGTAAGGTCTCCTCCTCCTGCATCTCCTCCTGTAATGACATTACAATCAAATGACCCAAAACGTATAGAAAATACCTCTCGTTCTGGCTGTCTTGGTTTCTTGGGAAGGTCGGGGTCATCATCTGGATCATCTTCATGGTTTCTCTTCTTTTTCTCTTTTGCTCGATGAAGAGATCTAGACCTCTCTCTAGCTCGGTCGTTATTTTTTCTTTCACCTCCCCGATCAACGTATTTTGCTAGCTTTCCTCTTCGGATGAGTGTTTCAATCTCGTTCTGAAGAGCTATGCAATTTTTGGTCATGTGACCATGATCTTTATGAAACTCGCAATATTTATCCTTACTCCTCGAATCAGGGTCTGATCTCAGTTTCTTTGGCCATTTTACCTCCTCGTTGTTCTTGATTTCTTCCAAGACATGATGAATACCCATTTTCAAAGGAGTATAATTGTCGTATTTCTTCAGGACTTCCCATGATGATTTATTATTTCTGGAACGTTTGTCACCGCCATTGCCCTTATGCTCTTTATTTTTAGACTTGTCGACGTCCACCTTGGTGTCTTTATCCATATTCTTCTTTGCAGCCATAGCTTCCTCGGCATTCATGATTTTGGCTGCTTTTGCCATCAACTCTGATATAGTTTTAGGTGGATCTTTCGCCAAGGTGTAATACAATTTATTAGGCAACAACCCACTCATCAAGGCGGTGATTGCTGTCTTTTCTTCGTAATCTATGACTTCCAGCTTCTCGTTATTGAAACGAGTTATGTAATCTCTAGTACTCTCACCAGATTTTTGTCTAACACTTAACAAGTGTGCTACTCGTTTTACTGGCTTCGCTCCAAAACAGAAATTGCCAATAAACAACTCGGCCAGCTGAAAGAAAGTTGAAATCTTACCCCTAGGAAGATTGTTGTACCATATCTGGGCAGCTCCAGTAAGAGTTCCTGAGAACGCTCTGCATTTCATCTCGTCGGGGACGACATAGATGTCGGCAGTAGCTTGATATTGCTCTATGTGAAGAACAGGATCTGTCTTTCCATCATATTTGGGGGTCACTACAGGTGCTTTGAACTTTGACGGTGTAGGAAAATTCACAATGGCCTGTACAAAAGGTGTTCCTCGAACAAAAGTTCGTTGTAGGGGGTTCTTTGCCTTGGCCATTTATCCCAATTTATCCTCCAACCGTTGGAGAGATCCTTTCCACGCTTCATTTCCTTCCTCGGGCCTATTGGTTCGAGCAATTGATCATTCTGAGGTAGCTTCTTGAGATCTATCTTGACGAGCAGCTGGTCGTGATTGTGCTGATCCTTCTCTTAGATCTGATGGTTGTCGAAAACTCCTCGACATGGTCTTAGGTGGACTCCTATTCCTCCTAGGGCCTAATCGACTGAAAGGAGACACCCTACTCAGTCTTTCTAAAGCACTGGGTCTTTCTAGAGAGAGGGTGATATGTTAATCAGTATCTGTAGCCCTTATTGACGAAGTTCGCCCAGGTTGATAAGAGAAATCATCAGATTCCTCATTACGACGTGACTCAGTACGCCTGGATCGTGAAGAAAGTAAATAAGTTTTCCTCTGACCACTTTACTGTCCTGAACGTGCAGGTGCACCGCCATGAAGGGTTTGTATGAGTTGCCGCATTGTATCTTGCATGGCGGTTTGTCCTTGAGCCAGATTTGTCATGATCCTGGCCAGATCTGGAGGTGCAGAGGGATTTGGAGGATTTCCAGCATTTCCAGCGTTTCGATTGCTAGATTCTGGGTTATCCGCCATTGGTGATGAATGATTTTTGGTGAAAAACGATAGTAACAATCGTTTCCCACAGACGGCGCCAATCTGTTGATGTAAAAAACTAGATCACTCTAATTATTTAATCACAGATAAATAAATGAGACAAAGATTTTTAAAGTGGTTCAGCCTTATAAGAATGGCCTACATCCACTGTTATGTTATTGCTGAGTGTTTGAGGAATTCTCGATTACAAGAGCTCTCAAGAAATTCCGGTCCCTTTGAATGAGGGTGATACAAGGTATTTATAGCCCTTAGGCTGTACATGAAAGGGTGTTACATTAAATGATACACATATGAAAGGGTAATTCATTTAATGTTCTTCAAACGTGCGCGTCAAGATGATAAGCATTCAATGAATAGTTGAACTGTTGATTATCTGGCAATCGATACGCGGACCGAGATGCATCTCGGACCGGCTTTGTTGCTCGTTGCTCAAGAGTTCCTCGGAGCGCTGGAGTATCTCGGAGTGTTATAATTCCTTGAGGTATCCTTGTTGCTCGGAGCGAACATGACTTGGTCGGGGGAAATAAACTTCCTCGTTGCTATTGTGCCACATAGATTGACACGTGTCTTCTTATTATTCGTCCATATCAGCATATTAATTTTGGTATCAACAATGGGGGATGTAAACTAATAAATTAGTACATGCATGTGCCCTTGGCACACTGGTTAATATAGTTGTTAAGGGTGTGAACACCATAATTTTATGATTGCGTATGTCACACTAATAAACTAAAAGGAAACTAATCCCAATATCAAACATGTAGTACCGTAAAATTTATATCCTGACACCAAGAATGGTAAACAGGAAAAAAATGTATTTAACCAAAAACAGTAAAATAAACAATGATGTATCAACTTCAAGCACCTTTTGATGTCTTATAGTAAGATAGTTTTGCAGGTCCATAAAAAGGAATAATGGTGATTTATTGATCATTATTACTAATGATAGGAGGCATATAAAAGCATAAAGAGCAAAAAATCCAGATATTAGGAAGAAAATACTTTATGTTATTCATCCAACATATCTAGATGGGGAACCATTTGGAGTGTAAAGAATATGAGTCTCGTCATTATGAATGGTAAGGTGATCAGATGAGGCTTTGGTGGCATGCTATAACACGTATGGAATTCCAGACTTAACACTCTGATCAAGAAGAGATTATGAGTGAATAGGATTTTAATAAACATCTTATTCAACCATATTAGCCCAAGATTCTTTAAAGATGGAATGATCACAGGTTTCTCCATCTTCTAGTTGTTTATCATCAATTAAGACTCCTTCAAACTCAGTTTGGGAGGTATCATTCAAATTATCCTCAAAAGGAACTTCACCAGTCAACTTCTCATTTGAAATAGCAACACTATCAGGGGAAAAGTATTCTCCAACTACAGGAAGGGGGGGATTGAAGATGTTGTTAGATTTATTAACATCAATGCTAGGAGGAGTCATCCAAATTTACCAGAGTTATTGCCTTGTATATGAAACCATAATATATCAGAACACTTATTATTTATTTAATGTTATAATTTTATATAATTTATATACTCTTATTTTGATTCATTAACTGCCCCCCCAACCACCACAAAAAATGATGGAAGTTCTCACCAACAACCAAATATGGAGGTACATTACTCCCTGCTACTGTTAAATCCCCTATTATGTGGGTAAAAACTATCTTATTTGGCCTTGAGACTTCAGGGATCAATTGGTGCGAAGTAATATAAAACTATGAACAGTTAATGAATAATAATTAGGATAAAATGAACATAGTGATATTGGCAAAGGCATTTGAAACTGAATACTACAAAGATATTGGATTTGCAACATTAAAACTAACTCATTTCATTGAACAAGTAAGATGCCTTTGTAATTGAGGTCTACAACTGTAACAGTACCTTTATATTTGGTGTTATACTCTGTGTTTACTTCAGGGTTCTTGATGTTATATTTTGTGCTTATGTAACAATTCTTTTATTCACGATCATTGCATATGTATGTAACTATGGGAATGGAGCTTCCAAGATCTTTTAGGGTTTCCTCACGATCTTTTGCTTTTTAATTGAGTTGGTTGTTTAAAAAAATGATTACTCCTAGATATTCAATTATCAAATTGGTTGTATATGATTATGAAGTTAGAGTATGGAGAAATGGTTGTGACTTGCATTTGGGTTGACAAAAATGTCTTAGGATCTAATTCAACGAAATAATATCCTACGGATGCAAAAGAAGTAAAACCACAAAATGAACAACAATATATTAAAATTAACTTTAATACAGCCCGCAAAAAAATAGACAGAAAGAGAGAAAAATAATGTAAAGATTATACCTGGGATAGCATGAACCCCTCAACCTGGAAAACAAAATAAAAACTCTAATTAGTACCTGAATAACAAAAATAAACCCAAAATACAAACACCAATAAGGCCTAAAATTGATTTCAACAGTCCCAAAAATGACGAAACTACAAACTCTAAAAGTTGAAATAGAAAATGTGAGCATCTGTGAGAGCACTTTTAGTAATTGAGTACAATGTGGGTAGTAACATTAAGTGGGAATAATAGCACTATTAGTAAATGAGAAAGTACTTTAGTTCATAAAACATTTCCTAAGAACTTTTAAAAACTCAGAAAGCACTTTTAGTTCATAAAACACTACCCAAGTCCCAATAACCAAGTTTAGTACTCAAACATTGTAGTAGTAAAAAGTGAAAAAGGTTAAGAACATAGAGATAGCTAAATACGATTAATGAGTCTGCATATGAAGAACTAAAAATGTGCTAGATAAATACTATTTGATTTGTGTGCCTATGGACCAACTGTAATGCCAAACTTACTATTATACAAAGAATAAAAACTTCATAAAATGTTATTTGAGAAATTGCTACAAAACTCATTAATGTTATAAAAATGTGACTTAGATGTTTAGAACTTTAGTTTAACACTATTCTCTTTATGCGAGTAATGGAGAACAATATCAATAACCTGTTACACACAATATCAATAACTTGTTACAATTGCACTGCCAAACTTGTAGCAGCCTGGACAGATGTTGCAGCATCACAAACTCCTCCAGTTAGGTAACTTGTTACACACGTTAATAACACAAATCACATGGAACAAATGATATGAGAGTAATAATGGAGAACAATATCAATAAACTCAAACTTTCATTGCAACATCCTTAAAATGCTTGATTACTTTCATAGCAGCAGCTAACCTACTTAAAGAAATTGTCCAATCCCAATTCTCCTAAATTCATTAGATATTGGTTTCCCATGTTCAAAACCAATGTTTCTTGAAATTGTGTTACATCCATGTCCTGAAACAAACAAAAAAAAAGTATGCTGAGTAAATTGAACATGTAACATTAAAATACAAAAGTCAGATAGATGAAGAGAAAAAAGGAAGTATGCGAGCGAACTTGGAAATGTTTAATGAAACTTTTCAGGCTTCATTATGATTAATGTACTAACATTCAATATCCCATTCCTATTAACATGTTTAAAATTACAATGTACCAAGGTAATTTAGAACAATAAAAAGTCATATAAGTAGCGAAGAAGAGTAAGTAGTCAAGATTATAAACTTTTAAGTAGAAATACTTTCTTTTGATTCTAAATAGGTGATTGAAGATACAGAAGTGCCAAAAAATCTACGGTAATAGTGAAATATGAATTAATTTACCTAGTACACACCTATTCCAATTGCACAATTGAGAATTTTCAACCTAACTAATAGTTCAATTACTAAACGAAAAAACTACCTCAAGTACATAATTTTAACCAATTTAAACATACTTCCTTTTGAACTACATTATTTCGAAGTGGACGATGTTTCCCTCTTAAACTAATATTTGATACTCTTATGAGACTTGATTTAAATGCAAAGAGATGAAGTTGATTTTCGCAGTGTAAGATGCCTGAACACTAATTGGAATGCGAAATAAGACCAAGATCCACGTGTTGAAAGTGGAAATACCATAGTTCCCTGGAGAACAACAACACGATTATATGATCATTCAGACAAATTCTACGTGATCACATACCGCGAACTATAACTAAAGTCGTTCCATCTCCTACTTATTAATCTTGTACGCCTCTCAATTCAATAGTGGACTACCACCACATATAAAAAGGCAAGAATAACAGATAATGTTCCGAGCATAAAAAACACTGAAGAGTAAACAAAATGATATAGAAAAGATTATGCCATTGTAAGATTTGATATTATATATAAAGGGAATAAAGATATTAGTGAATGACATAAAAATAAACTAAACCATAGTGAAGCCCAAATGAGGACAATCGATTAGATTAGAAAATGATGTATTCAATACAGTGAATAATACGAAAATTATACCTTTGCAGTCGGGTGATCAAGATCCAACTCACGCAGAATTTTATTCCCGTCATTCGTGACCACAATTCTTGTAAGAACTAGATAGCAATGATCACTGATAAAAAAAGGGAAGCGTAAAAATAACCAAATAAAGAAAATCTTGCTTCTTTCATCCAGACAAGCAAAAAAGAAGCGTAAAAAATAAACAAACAGTATCTGTTACTTATCAATATATTAAATATATATATATATATGTGTGTGTGTGTGTGTGTGTGTGTGAAATTTGTTTACATATAATTTTACATATCTTTATACACTCCATATAGTACTTGATATATATAAATACATATTAAATACAATATTCTACACACACATAGATATATCCAATTATTCACACCGACACACATAGTATATGTCACATACCAATTGAGAATCAAACTCATGCATGCAATCGGGAATATGTTATGACACGTTTGTAAGGTGATAGCCCGTTATCTTTGAATATTTTATCCATACTTAATAAACGAATTATCTATCTTCGAATAAAAAATGGTTCTTATTTTATCTAAAAACCCATCATCAATTTTATATAAACAAAATGTTAACATAGATAGTTCACACTCAATATCTAACGTTCTAAACAGTAGAGATTAACTATAAAACCAGATCAGTAAAAAAATGTTCAACACAATATAAACAAGATCAAATGATATTTAGAAGATCTATACAAAAACTTAATCAAGATGGTTACTTAAGAAATCATTCCAGAAAATAAACCAAGCCAAAATATTAGACCCGAGTTGCGTTTAACATTAGTTTTCCTTAGCCCGTGTAACCCAAATCTCAATAAAACCACTCGAACAATAACAGTTATGTCATGGAAAGGTCTTCTTGGGTACCAAGAAGGTAACACCGTGCTTGTTCCATGCCCTTGATCTCGTCGCTCGCTTCCTACCGACAGTGTGTTCTGACGACCACTCATCTGCTATCGGTACAAACATTGGTATCCATTTCTTGGTGTTCCAAAAATACCCCTTCCAGTACCACTCCCTGTTAATGGTGTTGTACCCTAACGAACCGGAGTTCTCGAACTCATCTGATAAAATGGTTAAAACACCGATTAATCGCTAACGCCAACTGAAAGTTATGTGAAAATGTTTTATGGGAAAGAGAGAACAAGATTGGCAGGGAGAATAGGCGAGAGAGTGATCAGGGGACGAAAGAAGATGGCTCCAAATGAAAATTCAATTGACTTTAGTATTTTCTTTTTTATTTAACCTTTCCAAATTTGATATGATTTTGGCATGGCTTTAAATCGTGCCAGATTCTAACGCGATTTAAACTGTGCCAGATTAACAATAAACCGTGCCAAAATCTGACATGGTTCTTAACGGTGCCAGATTCTCCTTGTCCAACTATGCTAGATTACCATTTTGGGTGTAGTGTTGGTGCTCCAAATTTGTTTTCTTAGGAGAAATAATGTTCTCTATTTCTCAGGGATTTTTTGGGAATTTTCTAGGTGGATATTGACTCTTTTCTGGGGATGTATGTGAACTTATACACATAGAGTCTTCATTCGAGGGTCGCGGGGGATATGGGAGTGCATGTGAAGATGAGGCGGTTGGTGGTGGACGAGTTCGGGTACGTCTGGTACCTTGGAAAGAGAGTGGTGCGGCAGATGAGGTGGCATCCTGTGACACCCTGCCTAATAAAATACCGGACGATCACTCCTGTACCAAATTAAAACAAGAGTTGCATATGGTTCATTCTTAGCATCATTGTCAAAAATCAAATTAATTACTAATAACCTATTAAGCTGGCATGAAAATTTTATTTAACTAATATTTTAAACAAATTAAATCAATTAAAACATTCACACAGTTTATGAATAAATGAAACTGAGATGAAATAAAAAAACCGAACACTCGGTTTAACAATATACAACCAAATTGAATCCACATAAAAGGCGATAAAAGAATAAATAAATGCAGTTGGGTTATTCGATCGAATGTTTATACAGTACCTCCTATCTAGATTACAAGGATATAAGCATCTACAGTAAACCTGTATGCATCCACAACTGCTGCAGTAGACGTCTGACTCCAAGGAATCATCATCCAGGCATCCCTGTGTCTGGACACCTATATATATATATATATATATATGTATGTATAGCAAAAGAGAGGAAAATAGATAAACGGGCCAGAGCCCGAGTTGTGAAAATATTTGCAAGTGCATAAATGCTTTATTTATAAAAATATGTTTTATCTCATATTTAACTTGGTATCGCACTCCCATGAGATACCCCTCACCTCTCTTCTAATAGTGCATGCCTAACGTATCCCTTTAAACATCCTAGTCAAGCTACTCTACCTAACTAATCCGTCACCCCCAAACTCTAAAAGTCCTAAGTAAACTGAGTACTAAGGGCTAAAATTCTTGCCAGTCGCAACACTATGCCATGTTCGTGTGTGGGGTGTCTCACAAAGCGTGATCCAAACAAGGAACCCCTCGATACACTACTACTTGGCAGTGTCAATCGTTGAGATCTATTAGACCCTCGGTACACACATATATATATGTACTCATATAATTATATACATTCTCATACTCACTTTCGTATGCATATCACAATATACGTCTGGATATAATCTTTCGGAATGAGAATTAATCCTTTGTTCCTTTTATCTCTTTATTCTAGTTAGATATATATAATATATTGTTCTCATGCACAAGTAATATACTATACACACCAGTATAATAACCATCCCAATGAGCTATAACTCGAGGATGCAGTCTCTATTCTATCATCTACCAGGGAATCGCTCACGTATCATCCTGGGTACCAACGGTCGAAATCTCACACCGCCTTGGTAAAAGCCAAATCACAACGTATGGGAAGCGGTCATAGTTCCTCCCTGAAAGTGAGATGAAACATATCCACCACGTCTCACCCCTAATAAAAATCACACAATATAAAATGGATGCTATGACCTGGGGACTATATGCTCCCTGCTCCTCAAGCCAGGGGCCTCACCCACATCGCGCAACTTCCCATGATAGCATAGAAGGGGTATGCTTCACATAAATATATATACCATCCACACATAGATATATATACATTTCGTATCATTTTATATATATACTTTAATTACATCATTCTTCAAATATAAATGGCCATAATTGTAAATCACACATAACGATGGCCAAAAGTCCCAAAGATTCTCACTCATAACAACATTCGAGTATTCGCACACTCACGATACTAAACCCAAAAGTATTCCCTCACTTGATAAATAACCTGTACCTTATTCGCATTTAAGGATTTATATAATTTCTCCAACTATACCAATTTCCTCCTAGTAGTCTCGTAGGATTTACTCAACCAAAATCAATATAATTACATTTTCTACGCGCACAATTATATATGCCTAAATGCCCGCTGAAATTACCCCAAGAAATATTCATCCCCAAACACCCTTAATTTACATAAGTCGTGGATTCCATTTCCACGAATCCAAGGACTACATATCGTTCAAATAATAATTTAGAGGTCCTCACTCTATTTTTGGGAACCTCGAGTCTCTAATTCCTCACTTTATTTATTTTCGTCCAAACCATTCCTTTTGCGACACACATTTTTATACTCTCCAAATCCCAATTGTAACTCCATTAATTGATTAGGAATACATTCCCTTAGGTGAAAATTTATTTCCTCGAATAAATAAGCTAAAAACCATAAATGTTGGAATTTATACCATTTAAATTAACTAAGTTGAAATTACCAAAATAATTATTTGATCGATCGATCAACCCTTGGCCGTCGATCGATCGATCAAGCAAGGCAACTTCTTCTTCCCCCCTGTTTCGGCCATTAACAAACTCACCAAGATTTATAATCATTCTCCCAACCTTATTTAACTACAACCAACTATTATACACAAGGAAAATAGGTTCTAAACATCCTAGAACCAAGATTCAACAATTTAATTCAATTAATTCCTAAATTTCTCCAATTTGATATTTTTCGTGTTTTACCCGTTAAAATTCTGAAAATCCCGTTTGATTCACGAAAACCCATCCCGAAAATCTTTAGGGTTTGTTATTAGCAATTATGATATGAGATTTATGCTCAAAATAAATAAATCAAGTAAACACTTGCCTCGTGGATAAAATCTGACGACCCCGAGTCGAATCCCGCAGAGTTTGGCCGGAGCCTCCCTTTTCTTCCTATTTTCTCTCTTCCTTTCCTCTCCTCTGTCTTTTCTTCCTTTTCTTTCCTTCTCCCATGCCTTATATAGGGAGAAATAAGGGTTTACCCCTTTAAACCCAAAAATGACTCGTTTACTCAATTACGAGTCCCTATTAGCCCAAAAATTCTTGGAGCCTAAACAATACCCCCGGATACTCTATTCTGACTATTTCGGCCATTTCGAAAACAACCGCACCCTCAAAATCTCCATCCGTGGTACTTGACCAAAATTCACTAATTTAAACCAATACATCTCAATGCTATCAAAATATTATCCTTTGTCGCTTTACCCAGTTGCGACATATAATCAAAATACTCCCACTCATTTACTTAATCCCAAAAGTAAATATTACACCCATAAAAAAATAATCTAATCCTTGAAAACTCCAAAAATTACTATTCACGATAATTTCTTAAATTTCCAAATTGCACTGAATTATTGAATTTAATTTCCCATAAAAGTGTGGGGTATTACACATCCATTTCTGGTTATTTCCTTTCGAGGTTTTCTCGGAGAGTCGTCATTATAACTAGAGGAGTTAGGCACTGACCATGGTGTATGTTTGATTTAGTGTCTTTGTACCTGAAAGTGACTCAAGAAGGCAAAAATGATGCACTTTTTGTATGATTATATTGATTTAGTGGCTTACTCTACATGCACTTTAATATGCTATTGAGGTTTTGTTTTGAGAAAAAGTGGGAGAATGTGTTTTGGATTTTTTTAATATGCTTTTGGAATTTTTGAATAGAACGAGGCCTTGGTGGCATAGTGGCAAAGAATTTCCCTTTGAAGGGACTAATTTTGAGAAATTCATTTATTGAAATATTTGAATAGAGGAAGGCCTTGGAGGCTTGGTTGGTATATGGATGAGAAGATAGAAAACTTGATGTAAAGTGAAGCTTGTTGCCTTCGTTGGATTGTGGTGAATCCGGTGTGTTAAAAATACTGTACTGATGCTGGTTTTACCGGAGCTATTATTTTGGTCCTGATTGTGAGGTTGTTATTGGTGATAGGGGACTTGACGGACGATCCCTAACTGGCCACAATAGTGATACAAATGTCTTACCACTATAGTTCTACGGTGGTGGTGCTGGCGGAGTCATTGAACGATCTCAATGCTTGAAAGGAGGGCCATTCCGATTTTCTAAGGGGAAGCCCTGTGATGCTATTCATATGGCCATCTGAGAGGTTTCACCTGGTGGCCCCTCCTGAGTATCCCTTATCGGGTGTGCCTAATTTATTCGGTTGACCATTATTCAGTTTTGGCCCTTCAACAAAGAACTGGGTCAATTAGTTTGTGGAGAACGAAGCCTGGTGTCTTCGTTGATTGGTGCCATGGTGGGGGGACTGGAGCCTGTTTTGCAACTATGAGAGTATCAATATGTACGGCTAGTTGGCCTCTGGAAAACTTCTTACTATTTTCCTTAGTGGCTTCTGCGCCAAGTGGGGTGAGAACAAATAGTGCATCCTCGTATAACAAACTTTTTCCCCATGGATGACCTGACTGAGTTTTTACCGATGATACCGGGACCCTTGTGACAATGTCGACGACTGTCTACCCGTCCATAATAATTTATGGGAGGGTCCTGACATGTTTTTAGGGACTACCTGAGGTGGTTATGGAAGCAGGTAGTGGGAAAGATTATGGAGGAAGAAATAGAGAAAAGGTGTCGTATCGCTTTCGACACCATGGAGGAGGGTGTTGTGGGTTCGACCAAACTTGTCAAGGCGTACCGTTGCATGGAGTGCATACGGAGCATTAAACAGGAGTGGGAGACCTAGGGACCTCCCGGGGGGTAGGAAATGATGATGAGGCAAGGTCGTTTGGTAGTTGAAGGGATCATAAGTGAAGCTAAGGGTATCATTTATAAAGATGGATAAATATATGTTTTGGGGTAGATTGTGTTGGTATCTGGCATTTTTTAGGGTTTTCTGTGAAGTCGATAGGGATTTGGTGGGGATCAGGTAGGTTTTATAGGATGGTTTTATTAGTGAAAGTTGGTGGCCTGTTTGACTCCCTCCATTGATACTTCATATAACTATTGTGTTCATTGACTTGATATAAAAATGATTTTGACCATATTTTGTTGTGGCTTTTGTTGAGTCTTGCATTTTGAACTATCTATACCAATCGCTAAGATATATATAATTCTTTTATTCATGTGAATGATGAGATGGACTGCCATTCTCGGAGGTTAGAAAATAATAGCATTTTATGGAAAAGAATAGGATTGTGCCCATGTATGTCGTATGGGATGCCTACGTACTGAAAGAGTGCACTTGTGTTCAAATAATATTATTTAATTAAACTCTATTTTTACCAATGAAGTCCTAAACATGCATCTAGGTGTGATTGAAGATGATAAAATCAAGCAAGAACATTCAAACACACACATGTGAGGAAAAATCCCCCAAAGGGGCAAAACCTTTTATTTCCACTATAATTTTATAAGATACGGTTACACGAATTACAATGAAAATAAGTGTGACACAAAAATACCCGCAGGTGTCGGTTCTAATGTCGTCGGCTGGAATCTCCCGCAGGAACTCCAGATGGGCAGCAATGAAGAAGAGAAACGACCTCTCCACAAAGTACTCCAAATGAGTAGTAAACGATCCTCTTGAAGGTTTAACAATTCACATATATAAATGGGAGTGATTATGTGAATAAAATGGCTTAAGAAAACCTTAAAAGGTGAAGTTTGATTTTGGGCTATTTTTGCCAAATTCGAGATTACAGAAAGAATTGAAAAAAGTGTAGAAGGTACACTAGTATTTATATGAAAATTGAGGCGATGGCATCGCTCTAACGAGATAGGCATCTCGCTCGAATGAAGGACACGTGTCGTTCGAACGACTTCGCGCGAGATGCTGATCTTGCTTGAACGACAGTCCGAGCTCGTTTGAACGAGCTCTTCGACCGAGGCACTCCGCTTCTACACTTAGAAAAATTTCTGCTTTTTATAAAAATACATCAGATTTCGAAAAAAAATATTTTCTGAAAATTTCTCAAATATTTATGCAAATATTAACACTCCAATAAAACCATTTTACCATTAATGCGTAGTGGAGTAGTGGAAAACAGCTGAGCAGCACGTCGCATGTAGCATGATGCACGTGTGAAGATGATGGATGCATGGATTCGGATAGAGGCCGTCGTGGATGATCATGAAGACGTGCTGAATGTAGCGGTATCATACATACAAACTGTGATCTAGGACAAATATAAAATTCTTAGATTCTACCCCGGAAATTTATAAAATTATGTCCTTACACGTACCTCTGGGTTTTTTGAAAATTTCACGAGTTTCATTTTGGTAAGAAATGTTTTTGAGAGGATCAAGTCCCACATACTTCTGGGTAGGGGAAATGAAGATTTTTTTTAGAATAAAAAGGGGATGAGAACAGTCGTAGCGCGTTGAGAATTCAGAGTAAGAGTAGAATTTCTTGAGATAGTTTAGATTCATTGGACTCACTATTTCCTTTCTATCGAGGTTGGTGAGCATAGCGGCGCCGCCTGATAGGATTTTCTTCACAATGTAGGGACCGCTCCAATTCGGTTTGAATTTCCCTCTGGGGTCCCAGATAGGTTCTATAATATCTTTAAGGACAAGGTCTCCTTATTGGATACCATGTTCCTTGATTTTCTTGTTGAATGATTGTGCTATCCGGTGATGGTACCCCTGTATGTGGTACAGTGCCTTAAGTCTTTTTTCTTCCAAGAGTGAGAGTTCTTCATATTGGCTCCGATGCCAGTCTTCTTTGCTGACCCTACTTTCGAGCATGATACGGAAATAAGGTACTTCCAGCTCAATGGGGAGGAGTGCTTCCATGCTGTATACTAGAGAATACGTGTTACTCCTAGTAGATGTTCTGATAGAAGTGAGGTAGCCTAGAGGGCGTATGGTATTCGATCGTCCCAATCTTTGTAACTTTCGATCATCTTGTTAATGATGGTTTTGAGGATTTTGTTGGCGGCTTCAACATCATCATTAGTTTGGGGTTGGTAGGGAGAAGACTTGTGTCTTTAAATTCCCTACTTTTCGACCAGTTCTGTGACCTCAGCATCAAAGTGGAGTCCATTATCGGATATTAATTCGTGAGGAACACCATATCGACAAATGATGTTCTTTATAATGAACTTAGCCACTTTCTTGGCATTCAGCACTGCGCATGACTCGACTTCACCCATTTAGTGAAGTAGTCAATGGAAACTAGGATGAACTTATTACCGTCAGAAGCTTTGGGAGTAACCTTTCCCATGATGTTTATGCCCTAAGTAGAGAAGGGCCAAGGAGAGGTTATGTTGTATAATTCCCGAGGGGGTAAGTGTTAGAGATTGGTAAATTATTGGCACTTGAGGCATCTTCAAACATAGACAGTGGAATCTTGAACCATAGTGGTCTAATAGTACCCATAGATGATCTTCTTGTCAAGCATGTGACCATTTATATGGGGCTCGCATTCTTCACTATGGGTCTTCTACATCATTATTTCAATATCAGCCCCTTTTATGCAATGCAAATGGGTTCCATCAAAGTTTCTCTTGAAAATCACTTTATCACAGATGATATGTTGGGCATCCAGTTTGTAAAGGGTCGCACGATCTTTCTTATATGCATCCATGGGATACGTACCATATTTAAGGTGGATCCAAATATCACAGTACTATAACCCAATAATGTCAGAGTCTTATTTGGTGATGAGCACGATAAGGTAGCAGTGAGTGGGTATAGAAATAAGAAAGAGGCCATTGTTATTCCCTCGGGCATATTGGCCATGGAGTCCATAGTTGTAAGGGCATTAGCTAGACTATTATTTGCGCGGGAAAAGTTGTGGAAGGTGACGTCTTTAAACTGGGAGGCTAAATTTATTAGGTGGGCGTGGAAGGGTAAGAGCTTCTCGTCTTTGACTTTCTATTTTTTAAGGAATTGGTTGATAATGAGGGCAGAGTCCCCATAGACGCTTGGGTGCCAGATTCATTTCTTGAGGGCGATCTTGAGGCCAACAGTGCATTCTTCATACTCAGTCATGTTGTTGGTGCAAGGGAAGTCTAATTTAATGGTAATGGGGGTGTAAGAGTCATCACAATTGAAATGGGGTATCCTAATTCCATATCCTTTTTTTGTTGGCAGCTCCATCAAAGAACATCTGTTATCTAAGATCCTCCTAAAAGGTGCAGAGAATGCCTTTATATGGGAATTCAAATATCCAAACATTGGTTCCTTCCACAATGTAATCGGCAAGGTAATCTAAAATGGCCCTCCCCTTCATGGATTTCTATGTGATGTACATGATGTCGAACTTGGATAACAATATTAACCAATGAGCCATTTGATTAAACATAACGAGTTTCTATAGTAGGTATTTCATGGGATCCATTCGGGTTACTAGTCGAATGGGAAATGGAAGCATGTAGTGTCGTAATTTCTATGTGACCCAAACCAGAGCGACACATTCTTTATCTAAAGCGGTGTAGTTGACCTCGTACGTTGATAAATTTTTGACTGTCGTATTAGATGGCTATTTCCTTACGAGATTCTTAAATGTATTCGGCTAGCAAAGCCCCTAATGCGGTATCCGTGACTGTTAAGTACAAGAGGAGGGCGAGACCTGGTTGCGAGGGCATGCGTATTGGAGGTTGGGTGAGGTATCTCTTGATTTGGTCAAAGGCTTCTTGGCAGGCCTCATTCCAGACTTTAGTTGAATCCTTCTGGAGAAGTTTGAAAATATGTTCACAAATAAAGATCAACTGGTTGATAAACTGTTTGATGTATTGGAATTTACCCAAGAATCCTCAGACTTCCTTCTCTATCCAGGGTGGTGGCATATCGAGTAAGGCTTTCTATTTTGCAGGGTATACTTCAATTATTTTCTCATTGACTATGAATCCCAAGAGTTTTCCCTTCGTGATGCCAAAAATGAACTTATGTGGATTTAGCCAAATCTTGTACTGTCGTAGTCACTTGAAGAACTTTCGGAGGGCGGGAATATGACCTTCACGAGTCTTGGAGTTGATGATCAAGTCATCCACATAGACTTTGACCTATTTGTGAATAAGATCGTGCAGGATGGTTGTGGAAGCCCTTTGGTAGGTGTCCCTGACATTTTTTAGTCTGAATGGCATGACAGTGTAGCAGAAGGTTTCGCATGGGGTGATAAAGGTGGTTTTCTCCTAGTAGCCAGGGTGCATCTTAATATGTTTATATCCATAAAATCTGTCGATGAATGATTTGAGGGTGTGGTTGGTTGTGTTGTTTACGATCATGTCGATGTTTGGTAATGTGTAATCATCTTTCGGGGATGCTTTGTTTAAATACCGATACTTGATGCACATGCGGACATTTCCTCTGCACTTTGGCATGGGGACGATGTTGGCAAGCTATATTGGGTATTCGACCATGCGAATAAAACCCATGTTCAACTATTTGACCACTTCATCTTTGAATTTGAATGACCATTTGGTTTAAAGTTTTCTCAATTTCTGCTTGATTGGTTTGCATTCTGGGAATGTAGGGATCTCGTGCTGAGCTATTTCTAGGTAAATGCCGGGCATATCACCATAGGACCATGTGAATATGTCAATGAATTCTTTCAGTAGTTCTTCAAATTGCGCTTGTTCATGATCGTTAAGGTTGGACCCTATCCTAATCTCGGGCAGATGGCTATTAGAACCGAGATTAATAACAACAGTCTCATCATCATTAGTTTGAACGCGATTATGTTGTTTATTATTTTCTTTATTAAGATCATTTAAGAATTGTTCATTTACCAAATCATTATCATCAAGGGTTTAATCAGAATCAATGCAATTAATGTAAGGTACAACAAAATACTCAAAATCATCATTTATTTCATTTTCAAGGAAAACAACGTTGACAAACTCATTAAAAGAGGTCTCACTTACATTCATATCGAGAAAAGGAGAAATAAAAATAGGTGTAGAGACTTAGATATGACAAATAATAGGGTTAGGTTGAATTTGAGCAGGCCAGACTCGGACGACATTCCAGTTTAGGAGAGGTATATTAACAACTGTGATTTGGGCAGAGGCGTGATATCTGATCGGATCATGTAGAGACTCAGCCCCAGTGTCTACGGGCTGAAGTATTCTTCAGAATCACTTACCTCAGAGTCTTCAGTAGTATCCATGGTTTGGTTAGTGAAAGGCAATACCTCATGTTTACAGTCTTCGTTCCAAGTGTTACTGTATTGGAAAAATATTTCTAGTCTCAATTTCATCTTCGTGTCAACAAGATCATACTACGGTTTCAAGAATCCATAAAATGGGAATTCTTCATCCTCTTTGAAAAAATTTTTGTTCAAAGAATCCCCAGAAATAGTCTTTTCATTCTCTAGGTTTCTTTTCGATCTCGGTCGATAGAGTTCTTTGATTTCAGCTAGTGAAGGTTGGTAACCCAAGCAATATAGAGGAAGGGCCTCTTTCAGGACTATGGGTTCAAGGGTTCCATGTTTGTTCCATCCTAGCCCCACATATTTTTGAACATCTCAATTACATTGATGCTGTCGTGAATATTATGCTCTGGACAGATTCAGTCTTTAAAGTTATCCCCTGTTGGGACGAGGAATGGATAAATTCTAAAACCGAAGAGGCAAATATCATTATTTATATACTAAAGCTCTAACACTGGATTATTAGTGCTGGAGCTATCTGAACTGTCGTCATCCCCCAAAATGGTGATAACCTGAACTTTGGCAAATAAATTTAGTTTCTGATAGCTAAGGGCAACCAAGGAGTAAGTTGAAGCAAATAGGTATGTCGATGACTTGGAATTCTAATGGAGGATTGATAGGGCCAACCCTTAGTGTGAATTTTATAGGATCTATTACTTCTCAACGATATGAGCGCACGACAATAGATGTAGGAGTGAGATCACTGACTTTCAATCCCAAACAGTTGGAGGTTCTGAGCGAGCAGACATTGAGAGCATATACCTCGTCGATAAGTGATAATAGGACTTTCTTTCCTATGACTTCGATAGAGATGTTGAGAGCATAATTGTGATTAGGACTGAACTTTAGGATTTCTTCTTCAGAAAATGAGAGGAGTCTGGTAGAGGTTAGTGATACAATCATATTCACGGCTTCTTTAGGAACAGTAGAGGAATAAACTGTCGGTTCTATGAGGAGCTTTATCAAGGAATTCCAGTGCAGTTGAGAGGACATAAACAATCCCCATAAGGTTATATTGTCTTATTTTTTTAGCTGATTGAGTACTTTAATTTTCTCAA
Organism: Sambucus nigra; assembly: GCA_949130495.1. Classification (NCBI taxonomy): domain Eukaryota; kingdom Viridiplantae; phylum Streptophyta; class Magnoliopsida; order Dipsacales; family Adoxaceae; genus Sambucus; species Sambucus nigra. The sequence continues at coordinate 221,907,668 of OX422214.1, forward strand.
TGGTCATTTTTGGCATTAGGAGCTCTTTGGCAATTCCATTTTCTTTGTCTGTCCATGTTCATAGGGGAATTAGATCTATGTAGTACCACCTTGATTTGACCACGTGGTTCACACATGCAGGGGCGAATAAAAACCCCGTGACCTCATCTATTTAGAGGCTGAATGGACCCTTTTTTATTTCTCCCAAAAAATCTTTAAAGGAAATTATTATACACAAACTGGCAAATGGACCGATTCGATTAATTATATCAGTTATCACCGATGGTGATGATGTTTTCCTACCAAGAGTAATCAATGCACTCGACCACCTCTATGGCATAATCTTATAAGTCTTACCACTCAGTGGGGAGGTGTAGGAGTGAAGGGACCAACTGTCCCTGAACTTTTAAGGTCGTGAGTAATTCGGAGATGCCGTATGATTTTCTGGTCTAGAGAAGCACATTGGACATAATTTGTACAACATCATCTAGACTGACTTCCTCAATCGGTACCATCCACACATCTATTTCTCGAGCCCACTTTCACGCTTTCATGAATAGGATGCTGAATCTCTGGCAGTTGAAGGACATTTAGGTGGGAAATTTTAGCCCAAACTCTTGTAGTTGGTCTTACATAGTTGTCAGTTCCATAACTCTCCCTTAGATCGGGTATGAACGATAATGTTGGCCCTTGAAAGTAGTGACATAGCTTGATCAGTGAGGCATGTAGGGTGTAGGAGAAAATATGAGCAAATCTTGAGAGGTTTAGGTGAGACTGTGGGGATGGTGAGTGCTTTGATAGATATGATCTGGGTAGAAGGGTCAAACTCTAGGTTTCTTTCTTAGAAGGAGACATTTGTATGGGGAGTGGGTTGTGAGTAGAGTTAGGTTTGAGATTAACTGGTGGGCGATGATACCCCGATCTATCTGGCCTTGGATGACATTTCTAGGTGAAAGAACTGGTCAGTGGTATGTCCTTTGGATTGGTGGAGGTCACAACGGGCATCGATCTTGAAATTTTTAGGGAGCGAGTTTGATGAGATCTCGGTCTAGGAGAGCCAGGTAAACTTCGGACAGGGAAGCATAGATCTCGGTGTACTCTTTTTTAACTGAATTAGGGCGGATTTCTAGTGCCCAAGAGGTAGCGAGTTGTGATATGTTGTTGATGGTTGAGACTAAGGCATTAAAATGCTTCTTATATTTCTGGGGGTAAACTTTCTAGTTATCTTCTTCAGTTCAGATTCCACTTTGGTGATACCCTCTTTGATTTCCACACCATCTACGAGAAGTATAGTCCTCCCATGGATGCTCGAATATGAATCAATAAGTTCTTTTTCATAATACTTATTTGTTCCTCTTCAAAGGGCGTGTTGGTCACGGTGGTGGCTTTCTTTCTTCACCTTCTAAAAAAGCTACTGACTAATTCCCTAGGGTTTTATTTAATCAGTTCTAGGTCTTTACGCGTGACCTCTAACTCTTCGCTATACTTGTACTAAGACATGAATTCTCGAGAAACATCTTCCTAACTGCGGATCTTGAATTCTTCGAGGGATAAGAACCATCGGAGAGTTCCTTCTTTCAAGGTCTACTGAAACATTTGGGACATTATATCTTCAGAGGCACCAAGAATGGTCATAGCTCAGTGAGAGCTTTGAAGGTGCACAATTGGGGGTTTGATGCCCCTGAACTTCTCTGGTAGTCTAGCTTTGGGATAAGGAGACATATGGGTGTAGTCCATCTAGTTTCTGGATATCTTCACTTGGTCAAACTTCTTTGACAGTAGTTTGAGGTCCTCATTGACCTTATTCAATTCCTATTCTTTGGAATCCATGAGTGATGGAAGATTAAACCCTGGCTGGGTGAGATTCGTAATCGTTAGTTGAGCAGGTGGCGGCCCATTTGTAGGTGGAGCCCACGGGACATGCTATTATTCTTCTGGGACCCAAATAGGCTAGGGGACAGGTGGACCCATAGCATGAGGAAATAGTATCTTAGACTCATGAGTTCTGGGAATTTGGGCATAGTTTCACTGTATTTCTTGGACATCGGTTTGAGGGCTATCAATCTTGGAACTGAGATGGGCTAGGATGGACATCAGATCTGGCAGAGCATTCAATTCTTGATCAGTGTTCTCAATGAAGATCTTGTTGAGGTAAATCCCAAATTCGATCGAAGTTACGGAGCTTCGGGGGAATTTTACGGAAGATTAAAGCCAATAGAGAGTCAAGCCAAAATTGGGTATGCGATCGACTTGAGAGGAAAAACGGCTTAAATTTATTTTTTGAAAGAAATAAGGAGAAATGTTTTTGGTATTTTTTAAAAAATGAGGAAAACAAATTTGGTATTTTTTTCTTAGTTTGAAAATGAGGGAAAAAGGGAGAGGAATCTCAACTTGATTGTTATTATTAGGTTTTCACTTGTATTAGGTTTGCCTAAATGAAAGAAAAAATGTCGGACAAAACCCGAGCCTGGGAAAAATAGGTCTTAAAAATATAAGGCATGGTTTGACTTGTTTCCAGGCTTATGGACGGGGTCCTATTTTAAAAAGGAAAAATAGTGCAAAAATTCGGGCGGTATGCCGACCCGAAATTTTGGCAGAGTTTCCCATGGTAACCGACAAACTAATTATGAGTTCCCTATGGTTGACGCCTATATGAGGTTTATGCACTTGTTGGGTTAGTGGAAGGGTTACCCCCTTTGGCATGACTTCCATGATATACCTCTTGCCTATAAAGGCAATAATTTATCAATACAGATGGACAAGCCATTTGATATACTTGAGTGTACGAGAATTTCCTCATGAGATACCTCGTGGGGATGGTACGTGTGAGAGAGAATTTGATATACTCGACATACATGAACGAGTTCCCTGCTATATACCTCTTGTTGTGAGTTCGGTCAAGCGATACGATGCGGGGGGAACCGTTCGATATATGTCGAAGGTACGAGGCCAATGGAAGATGAGAATCATATCTCTTAGGTTAATCATGCCCCAGCGAAGCCGACACCCATCATGAAGTGATCCCCCAACACATGACAAAACTTTGGTCAATATTGCCATGCTCTGGTGATGTAGTGTGCAAAAATGCATGAGTCTTATTTAGTATATTATGGAGAGATATATTTTTTTCATGTTAAATAAAAGGAGTACTACTACTAATGAGGGGGAACATAAAAATATTCTTAAGAGTAAATCTAGCATGAAGCATGAAGACTACACTAAGCATGGTCATGGGGAAGCATGTGAATATACAAGTGAGTGTAAGGTGAGAGAGTGACATGGGAATTGTGACACCCCGCCTAATAAAATACTGGGTGATCAATCCTTTACCAGATTAAAACATGAATCTCATATGGTCCATTCTCAGCATCACTGTCGAAAACCAATTTATTAACTATTAACCTATTAGGAATGGAGTAAAAATTTTATTTAACTAATCTTTTTAACCAAACCATTCAAATAAATCAATCAAAACAGTTTATAAGCAACAACTGAAATGAAATAAAATAACCAAACTCTCGGTACAACAATATATAACCAAATCAAATAGCAACAAATCAAAATGCGATAAAAGAATAAATTAATACAGTTGGGCTATCGGCCTGAGTGTTTCTACCGTACCTCCTATCTAGATTACAAGAATAGAAGCGTCTACAATAAAATTGCTTGGATTTATAGCTGCTGCAATAAACGTCTGACTCGAAGGAATCATCATCCAGGCGTCCCTGTGTCTGGACACCTATATGTATATATACATATATATCAAGAGAGGGGAAATAGAGAAACGGGTCAGAGCCCGAGTTTTGAAAATATTTTGCAAGTGCATAAATGCCATATTTTAAAATATGAAATCCCTCATATTTAAACTGGTATCGCACTCTCATGAGATACACCTTGCCCTTCTTTTAATAGTGCACACCTATCGCATACATTTGAACCAAACTAGTTAAGCTATCTAGCCTAACTAAAATCTTACACGCATCCTCTAAATCCTCATAAACCCAATTACTAAGGACTAAAATTCTCCCCATTCCTAACATTGCACTACGTTTTGTGCGTGGGGTGTCTCGCAAAGCGAAATCCAAACAAGGAACCCCCCCAATACACTACTATATGACAATGTTGATCGTAGAGATCCATTAGGCCCTCAGTACATAACACATATTATAAAATCTCGTATATATATAGTTCTCGTTAGAACCTCCTATTCACATTCATATAAATCTGGATATAAATCTATCGGAAGGAGAATAACAACTTATTCATTCTTTTCACTTTACACAAGTCTACTTTATATGATATCTCATTTTCATAAACAACCCACATAATACTCGCAACAAGTATAATTATAATCTATCTGTCCATCCCTATGCCCGTGAAACCAGGATCTAAATACAAATATACCAATCATACACAAATATATTTATATGCGTATCATATCATATATGCTGTAACAACATTGTATGTATAATATATATCACTTCTCAATATACTATGGCTATAATTACCAAACTCTTATAGCGATAGCCAAAACCACGAATGTTCCCATTCGTAATAGTATATAAGTATTCCTATACTTAACTTACTAAACAAATAAGTATTCTCTTACTTAAAATATAAGTCTCACCTTAATCACTTTTAAGGATTATACATAAACCTGAATATACCAATTCGTAATAATTAAATAAGTATATGCACTACTTATCTTAATTCCATAGGCATCGCATCACCTATAAATAATAGTCGTCAATAGATGTACCAGATAGATGCTCAAACCTATTTAGCCCATATCCTAAATTGCATCCTAATAATATCCTAGGATTTACTCAAATGCAATCGGTCCATATTTATTCTAATCGCATAAGTATATCAATACACGCTTGCCGAAGACTTCTCTCGAATGTTACTCCTCCTAAACATTCATTTAAAGTATAACCCGAATTTATTTCTACGAACCCATGGTTTTTATATCTCCTCAAGTCATTTAAAAGTCCTAAAACTTTATTTAGTAAACCCTAATATTTATATCCAAACAATTCTAGCCTTAATTCTCCCAATATCAGGTTTGATTTCTGATTAACGATTTCGATCTCGGACAGCCTTCCGTAGAAAAATCATTATAAATTAAAAAAAACCAAAAAAATACGCGGTCAGTGCCCACATGACCGTATCGAAAAGATATAAAAATTTCATTTTTTAACCAAGAGCCGAATCGATTCACTTCCTAGCCGAATTGATTTGTAAAGGACGTTTCATCATCTTCTCCAATTTTCTCTTTAATCCAACACCCAAACCTCCATTAATACACCTCCAAGCTTTTTATATTCTCTTCCATCATCATACAACCTCAACCAACAATATATTCACATATCAAAAGGGTTCTAATCATCATAGAACAATTAAACAACAATCAATTTCAATTAATTTCTAAGTTTCTCAAATCGAACATTAACCGAGTTTTATTCGTTCAAACTTTCGAAATACCCGTTTGGATTCACGAAAACCCAACCCAAAAATCTTTTTAGATTATAAACACGTACTATAATATGAGATACACACTCAAAAGTATAAAGCAAGTAAACACTTGCCTCGTGGATGAAATTTGACGACCTCGAGTCGAATCCCGCGGAGTTTGGCTCGGAATCCCCTTTCTTCTTCCTCTCTTCTCTTCTTCCTTTTCTCTCTCTTAGGGATGAAATGTGAGAGAAATAGGGGTTGTAAGGTTTTATAAGGCTTATCTCTTATTAAACCCGAAATTTACTTGTATACTCAATTGCGAGTCCCTACTAGTCTAAAAGTCCTCGGAACCTAAAAGCTACCCCCATATACTCTATTTTGACTATCCTGGCCATTCCGAAACTAACCGTGCACTCGAAATCTCCATCCGAGTCACTTAACTAAAATTCGCTATTTAAACCCAACACATCTCAATACGCATTTCCTACAACGTAAACTATCTCCCGTCACTTAACCTAATTGTGACATGACTTATAAAATATGCCAACTCGTTTACTAAGTCCTGTGAGAAAATATAACCCATGTAAATATTAATCCGGCACTAGCAAACTAATATTTACTATTCACTTTAACTTCTAAATTTATTAAATCACACTCATAAATTCTAAAATTACTATTCATAGTAATTTCCTCTAATTACCAAATTATGCCACTTATAAAATTTTAAATATCTATAAAAGTACGGGGTATTACATGCTCCACCCCTTAAAATGGAATTTCATCCCCGAAATTCAGATATGACCTGTATTAGCAACCGAGGATCGCTAATTACACTACGTCCTAGTACACCGAAGTCGAATGGTACTACCCAATGGTACTCTACCATATACCACCTATCTCAAGGCTTATATTATAACACACTAGATTAACGACAAGCTTATATAAATATCCATATGCTATATCACTATCTTGGTCCTAAGGTTGATTCTAATAATGTCACATCGCACCTAGTGCTTCTTTAACCGCATATAAAGAAAGCGAACCTATAATCGCAGCTCTAACGTATCGATCCTATTGGAGATCTTCTACCCTAGGCGTTCACTCATCTACACCAGGACATCTAATTTCCCTAAAAAAGGAAACTACACCAGCGCTTGACTACACCCGTCAGTCTTATCGCTTATCTTAGGTGCGTTAACCCTTTTTGCACCTATACCATTGGGTTATCGCGTGCCTCTTACGACGTGCAATCAATCCCATAACTACTCCAATGCATATTCTTCATCTTTATATACTATGCCCCTTATATTTCGGACGGTATATAAAACTAACTTACCAAGGTGACATACACCTTTTAACCCATGCACATCTGCACAACTATTGTAAACGTCACACATGTAACACTTTCTCTAAAAATGGGTCTAATTTCCTTGACCTGGTACTAACACCTGGGTGTTCCTAACCCGAATACTCGAAATTCAATTATTCCTTAATCCAGAATTCTAATCCTCTCTAAGGTTAATCTACCAATATTCTCGTGGTTAACTCACTACAGTCTTCCTATAATAGCGCCACTTGCCCCACTGGCCTTACTTCATGGTAGTCCTAAGATCGATGTGTTTTCCTATACGCGTAAAAATGAGTAATATACTAACTATATCCCTAGTGCCCAAGACCTCTCTCAACTTATGACATTTGCTCGATTTCATGCGTGGGACGTCTCGCAAAGCGAAATTCAAATAAGGAACCCTCCCATTACACTACTACCTCGCATTGTCGATCATCAAGATATAACGACTTAAGGCACACAACTGGGACGTTCTAAATCCTACCTCGTAAACCTACTAACACGCTTCTACCTCTATGTTTTTCTAATTCGATAAAATGGAAAGTCTAACTAATCGGGGCACCTATAATCTACACAAGTGTTACTAACATCATACCCAAAACATATTACCTTAGAATTTGACTTCTACTCATGGCCTGGCTATAAGCCTCAACTCAATTTCCTTCACCTTGCCTCACCTGCATACTTGCGGTGAGATAAATATTTCAGTGCTTTTACATAGCATTTCCATCTCCATAAGCATGTAATCATCACATGGCTCTCAGTTTATAGTGTTTTCTCCACACTAGGTAACTTATCAACAAAACCAACATTCTATCATCCAATAACATCTCCCCACTGCCAATGTCGTTAAGGTTCATGCGTGGAGTGTCTCGTAAGCAAAATCCAAACAAGGAACCCCTCCGATACACTACTATAGACACCCCATTCTAGCACCCCCTAACCTCTCCTTAGGTCCCTAGCACCTCCCTTCATCATTATAAACCTAAGTCATACCCCGGGTAGTGACCTAGAGGCCATCGGGCACTCCCAAGCTCCGTTTGACCATAACTCAAACTCTTCAGCTCCACTGAGACTGAATGAATCTTCAAAGGGTGCTGAATCCCCTTTTCAATGGTCCACCCCATGCACGATTCTGACTTACGGTGCGGACGAACGACCCATTTTCCCTCGAAACTTGATCAACCATCGAATGCTCCCGGGATCCGTTTGACCAAAGTCAACTCTTCAGCTTGATCGAGACTGAATGAATCTTCAAAGGGCGCTGAAACCCCTTTCCAATGGTCCATCCCGTGTGTGACTCTAACTTACGGAACAGACGAACGATCCGTTTTACTCCGAAAGGTCACCGAACGCTTCCAGGCCCCGGTTGACCATAGTCAACTCCCCAAACTGGGCCAAGCCCTTTGTAATGTTGAAGTACATCTCCTAACCTTTCCAAAAGTCCACCCCGTGCGTGATTCTGACTTACCATGCAGGCGAACAATCCATTTGCGTCCGACGATTCCCTATCCAAAGGAGCGACGAGTGCTTCCGAGCCACATTTGACCCAAAGTCAACTCTCGGACCTAAGAGTAGTCCAAAGGACTTTCAAAGGTCTCTGAAATAACTTTCTAATGGTCTAACCCATGCAAGATTTTGACTTACCATGCAGACAAACGATCCATTTGCGTCTAACCCCATCCAAAGGACTGATAAGCGCTTACGAGCCACATTGGACCCAAAGTCAACTCCCGAACCCGGGAGCAATCTGAAGGACTTTCGAAGGTCTCTGAAATACCTTTCCAGAGGTTCACTCCATGCATAATTCGAATCAATAGTTTGTGGTTAACGACCATTTTTCCAAAGGAACTTGAAAGAGACTACCAAACGATAGGTTCCAAACCCTGACTATCGGCAGTGTGCCTAAAAACACATGCCAATTGGCAGGACCAGGACTATGCTGATTGGCAATGACCTGGGCCAATAAAAAGGAGGGTCTGACCTCATTGCAAAGGACCCAAGATCTAAAATCCAGCACTCTCAACGAACTCAGAAAACCTCTCTCGAAGTTAGCGTGATTTCCACGTCCAAATCCCTTTCCAACCCTCACTTTTCATCAGACTTGGTGAATTAACTACCCTTCACCATCATCCAAGTGCAAGGGCTATTCTCCAACATTCAAGATCAAGCTCAAGATCTTGAAGAAGGTCCAACTTTCTCAACTCTTTCTTTAAATTCTCATAAATTCGCATTAACTTATTTTATTACTTAGCACTTTTATTCTCTCATCTCACATATCCTAATATACTTTTTATTTAGTATTATTGCACATCTCTTATTTTCATATAAATAAACACAAAAAACAAGAAAAAAAGTGTTTGCTCATAAATTCCAAACATGAATTCTCACACTTTTCTCACAACTAAAACACTTTTTTACACACACCCTTATAAGAGAAGTCCCCGATTGGATTTATGGGATAAATCCCACCCCTCGTTTTACATACGAAATATGTGGACTTTGATGCCTCTATAGGCTATGTAGGCATCTCGGGGTAAAACCTGAGACTTGAGTCCTATTCTTTCCATTTTTGTTATTTTTCCATATTCTTTAACTTAATTCTCTTAGATTCTATATATTTATATATACATATATTTGTTCTTAGTGTCATATTATTCCATACGCACATACGTTCCATTATAACAACCAACACAAGGATAATCGCATAAATTCTATTTTTTAATATCACTTTTAGGAACATTCCTACGGATGACTCACTTTATCTCTTCCATAATACAAGTTGAGGATTCCTATCTCCACTACTTATACACATGCACACATATCACAAGGAAATAAAGGAAAATAACAACAATCCATGAGAGACCGCAAGGGCGGAATGGGTTCCTAACACCTTCCCATTTCATAACTTAGGCTCCGGACCCCTTTCAAATCATTTTGGTTTTATATGTATCATTATGTCTTGTGATGCTGTCCTTCGGGATGGCTCCACCTTCTTTTATTTGTTTTAAGTTAAATAGACTGGCGACTCCATCTCTTTATATTTTTCACCTCACATACATCGCTGACGACGACCGAAGCACTCCCAGGAAGGATGCGGGGGCCAAGATCCTCTCACAACGGAGATTGAACCCTCTCTCTCCTCTCTCTCCCTCAGCGAGGATCAGGGATGGCCACAGTGAAGACTCCACTGGGGACTTGTTTATATGAGGGCCAGACTCTATTTACATAGGTGTTTTATTTTCTTGTATATTCCCCTATTTTCCATGTTCCCCTATTATTATTCATATGTACCTCATGCTTATGCTTCTATTCACACACTTGTAGAATATTCTCCATGTACACTTCGCACCACGTGCACCTAGGATCACATATGTACTCATGTTGCACGCATCACCCATCCATACTTGGGGTGCCATTGGTACTTGTACTTTGCTCCCTGTTTGGCATGACCAAGAAAGATACTCTCATCATAAGATACTAATAAGAGAATTATGCATGATTCACACGACATCACCAAAGAGCATTGGTATTGACCAAATTTTGTCCAGTAACTGGAGGGTCACTTCGTGATGGGCGCTGGTCCGGCAGGGCGCAGTTAGCCTAAGCGATATGACTCTCACCTTCCATTGTCCAAGTACCTTCGACGTATATCGAACGGTTCCCCCGCATCGTACCACTTAACCGAAGTCATGACAGGAGGTATATCGTAGGGAACTATTTCACGTACGCCGAGTACATCGAATTCGTTCTCACACGTACCGTCCCCATAAGGTATATAGTGAGGCAATTCACGTACACTAAGGTATTTCAAATGGCTTGTCCACACGTACCGATTGCCCTCAAAAGCAAGACTTATATCGTGGAAGTCACGCCAAAGGGGGAAACCCTTTCTAATTCTCCCAACCAATTGCATACCCGCATATAGGTGTCAAGCCTAGGACACACATGTTAAACTGCCTCTTTTGACCCGAAACTCTACCGAAATTCCGATCGGCCTGCCGCCCAAATTTTTGCGCATTTTTAAAACGGGACCCTACCCGTGAGCCTGGTCACAAGTCCAACCGTTGCTTTGCTTATGTTACAAACCCAACTTTTCCAGGCTCGGGTCCCGTCCGGAATTTCATTTTGCATTTAGGAGAATTTAATATAAGTCAGAACATAATAATTGTAATAATCATGCCGACACCCGTCTCCCAAAAATATTTCTCCCTTCTTTATCAAAAATCCATAAACATTTCTCCCTTCTTTTTAAAAAAAAAAATCCCCAAAACATTTTTCCTTTCTTTATCAAAAATCCAAAAATATTTTGTCTTTCAATCTAAAAAAAAGAAAAAAACATCAAAAATATTTTCATTATTTTTCTCCAAAAATAAATCCCATTTTTACGCCTTCTTAGGACGATCGCACGCCCTTGGCCTGACTCCTTATTGGCTTCGGTCTTCAGTCAAATCACCCCAGAGTTTCGTACGTTCCCCTGCTACTCCTTTCAAGCTCGGAATCCATCTGCTTTCCATGGAGAACACTGATCAAGTACCAGTTGTGCAGCCAGGTCTGATGACAGTTTTAGCTCAGCTCGTATCCAAGATTGACAACTTCTAAATTGAGGACTGAGAGATGTAACGAAACCAGGTTCCTGTTACTCAAGAGCTCGAGGCACTATTCCCTTATGCTATGGGTCCACCCGAACCTATCTGGGTTCCCGAAGAGTATCAGCACGCTCCACATGCCCCTCCTGCTAATGGGCCGCTGCCTGCCCAACTTCCTATGCCAAACCTTTCCAAGCCCGGGGTTAACTTGCCTACGTTCATTGATCCAAAAGTGGAAGAGTTGAACAAGGTCAAAGAAGATCTTAAGATGCTAACTAAGAAGTTCGACCAAGTCAGAATCTATGAAAATTACATGGACTACACCCACATGTCTTATTATCCTAAGGCGAGGTTACCTGAGAAGTTCAAGATGCCAAATATCGAGAAATTCGAAGGAAGTGGACTCCCGATTGTTCACCTTTGCAGTTATCACCGTTCTATGACTCTCCTAGGGGCTTCTGAAGAAGTGATGTCCCAATTATTTTAACAAACTTTGAAGGATAGTGCCCTCTGATGGTTTTTGTCTCTCGAAGAGTCTAGAATTCGTAGCTGGGAGGATGTAGCCCAAGAATTCATGTCGCTGTACAAATACAACGAAGTGCTTGAGGTCACCCATCGTGATTTAGAGTTGCTCAAATAGAACTCTGTGGAATCAGTCAGTAACTTCATAGCCCGATGGAGGGAAAAAGCATCCACTATGACCAATCGACCATTCGAGGAAGAACAAGTCAACACAATGAAAAAGAATTTCTTACTCCGTGTCTAAGAAACCGTGAGGGGGACAATACTATACCCTCTTTCGAGCTCTTAGAGAAGCGGGAGTAAAAATCGAGCAAGGTCTTGCTAAAATAGAAGTTGAACAAAAGAAAGTGCCTGGACAGTTCACCCCCAGAAAATATGAAAAGCCTGTCAGTGCTACAGTCCCAACCATCAACAAAATATCTCAACCAACTACCTCGTGGGCACCAGAAATCCGCCCTATCCCAGTCCAAAAGGAATACACCGAGCTTCATGCTCCCCTCTCCAAAGTTTATCAGGCGCTATTAAGCCGAAACCTCATTAAACCCTTGGACCCTCGTCTATTGCCAAATCCACTTCCAAGAACCTTCAAGGCAGATGCCCACTGCGCCTTTCACCAAACTGCCGGCTATATCACCGACCAATGCTTTCACCTTTGAAACATAATCCAAGGTCTAATTGATCGGGATACCATTGCCCCACCAGCCAATTCTAAGCAAACACTACTCAATACCCACTCCCAGATCATGCCAATTCCATCTTCCTAGAAGAGAACCCAAAATTTGATCCCTCAACTCAAATCACGCCCATATACTCTCCCAAACCTCTTCGAATTTGTCCATATTTCTTCCTACACCCTGTTAGCCTCGCTGATCAGGCACTGTCACTCCTTAACAGAGCATGCATCACTGTCCGTACCCGTTCTGAAATAGAAGCATGGAATTATCAAAAGTATTAAACCAACTCCTAGATGATCATTGATTGCCAGAGGTTTAGTACGCTGTTCTTGGAAGCACAAAAATGGGCTTGAGAGTCAGATATTTGGGTAGTACCAACCGATGAAGTTAACCTAGATGATGTTGTCCATATTATGGCAGAATTATTCACGTATGATCGAGTTACTTGATACTCTGAAGTTACAAGGGCACCTGGTCCCTTCACCCTTACACCTCCCCGCAGAATGGGAGGACCTTTACGAAGAAACCATTGAAGTTGTGGAATGCATTGACTTTACATGGAAAGCCATAATTATTGCCACCGGATAGGGGGAAGAATTTGGAGATTCAAACGAAGAGCAAGCTTCAGAGAAAATTGGCTCGGTAGCCGACATATTTGGGATGATATCATTTGAAGAACTTCTTAGAGAAATAAACAAAGTGGTAGAATAACCCGAGATTGATGAGGAAACGGGATTCATGTTCTTCCCTTATTCAGTAAATCACATGACGAGACCGGGAAGGCATTACCATATTCCAAGCTTACCACCATCCAATAACAAAGGGAAGGGAATTAAAAACCTTCCTATGCTGGAGATGACCCTCGAGAAAAGCAAGATCCTCGATCAACTGAAGAAAACTCGAGCTAACATCACTTTTTGGGGGCTTTTCATGTCTTCCCAGCTACACAGAAATGCTTTGATCAAGTTGCTCACTGGACCCACAGTTCCTCCTTCCACCACACCAGAAGAAGTGATAAATTTAGTCAGATCCCTGACCTCTACCCGAATGCTATCCTTTTTCGAAGAAAAAATCCACAAAATTGGGCCAAACCACAATAATGTACTCAATGTCTCCGTCGAAGTTATGGGGAAGATCGTACCACTCTCTTTTGTCGATAATGGATCCACCTTGAATGTCTGCCCACTAAGAACCTTCAAATGCTTATGACTGAAGGAAAGTGATCTCGCTCCAACCTTCGCTGCGGTGCGTGCCTATGATAATACCCATCGGGAGGTGATGGGATCCATAAAACTTATAATAAGGGCTGACCGTATAAACCCTATCATAGAATTCCAAGTTATTGATATCCCAGCTTGTTTCAACCTATTTCTTGGATGAACTTGGCTCCACAATATCAAGGGTGTCTTCCTCGCTCCATCATAAATTGAAGTTCTTTGTCGATGGATGAGTCATCACCATTTTGGGCAAAGATGATAATGCCAAGGGTGAAAATACTAGCAATATAATCCTTGAGATACAACACGGGTTAAATAATATGCTCTTATCAGGATTCCAAGTTGAGCCACTTCTACTCCCGACAGGGGATGATTTCAAAGAAAGGGTTTATCCATAATACGACCCTCATGGCAACGTTAATATGATTCAGATGTTCAGAAACATGAACTTTATGCCCGAAATGGGGCTAGGACAAAGACAACAAGGGATAATTGAACCCATTGAACTGAAAAAAGCTTTACCTCCTTGTGGTTTGAGGTATCAACTGTCCGAACAAGAGCTCAAAATAATCTGCCAATCTCGACCAAAAAGAAGATTAGACTTCATCCAGACCATCCCAGGTGACTCCTTGAATGGACGATTCATCAAAGAAGGTGAAGACTTCCCCTTTTGTGGCTTTTCAGAACCATGGTATGACCATACAGACAAGAAGATAAAGCCTGGAATGGAGATATTTTTCCAAGACATCTACCCATGGGCAAAAAATTCCCAACACCATGTATAACCACTCATCAAGGATACCGTAAATTCTAAAGGAAGTGATTTTGAGGATTCGTTTGGTTTGCAGACACTGGGGCTGACACTCTACATGGTTCATTCAGGCACTACATCACTGGATCCATCCCCCCTGATTAAAGTTGTTGATACACCTCTCCTCAACTGGCATGCCGTGCTAGTTCTACCTGTTGAAATCCCACCTAACCCCAATGTTTACCCAATCTCTTCTTCTATTGTCTATCCTTGATCAAATGTAATCGAGACCTTCTTTGATGAGGTTCTCAATGATATTTTCCCTATCAATGAAATAAATGAAGATTTTGAGTATCTTGCTGTGCCTTACTTTAATTGTTTAGATTCTAATCAAACTTTTGATGATGATTATTTTGCAAATAAATAATTCTTAACGGATCTAAATAAGGTTAATAACAAACAACATAATTGCATTCAAGTTAATGAAGAAGAAACTATTATTGTTAACCTCGGTGCTAGTAGCCAACTGCGCGAGATTAGGATGGGGGCCACCCTTGACGAGCATGAGCGCATACAACTTGAAGAATTACTGAAGGAATTCGTGGATGTCTTCGCATGGTCCTATGATGATATGCCTGACATTGACCCTAAAATAGCCCAATATGAGATCCCCACTCTTTCAGATTACAAGTCGATTAAACAAAAGTTGAGAAATTTCCGCACCGAATGGTCACTCAAAGTAAAAAAAATGGTCAAACAACTGAACGTGGGCTTCATTTGCGTGATCGAATATCCCACATGGTTAGCCAACATAGTGCCTGTGCCAAAATCAGGAGGTAAAGTTTGGATGTGTGTAGACTACATAGATTTGAACAAAGCCTCTCCAAAGGATGATTACCCGTTACCCAATATTGATATGATCGTGGACAACACAACCAGTCATGCTCTCAAGTCATTCGTCGACGGGTTTGCTGGGTACAACCAAATTAAAATGCACCCACATCATCAAGAAAAGACCGCATTCATCACACCGTGGGGAACCTTTTGCTATACGGTTATGCTATTTGGTCTCAAGAATGCTGGGGCTACCTACCAGAGGGATGCCACAACCATCCCGCACGATTTGATTCACAAAGAAGTCGAGGTCTATGTGGATGATATGATTATCAAATCCAAAACAAGATAAGGTCATGTTCCCTCTCTCTCAAAGTTCTTCGAATGATTATGACAGTAGGTACCCAGAATTGGGAACCATGGGCCTGGACGAGTAGCCCAGTTCTGGCGGCCCAAAGTCCAGGCCCTATATCTTTCATATTGACCCGATCTCTCTCCACGATCCCATGAAGAGAAGTTATTGGGGAACACAATCCCATGAAGGGATAGGATAGGGAAGATGGCTAATGTGAAGGAACCCATCATCTCCACTCACTAGCATACACATGTATAAATTAAACCCTAGGTCCGGGGAAAAGGACAAGTTGTATTCTCGGTACTTATTCTTCAGAATATAGAGAAATAATACTGACTGCACCATCGTGGACGTAGGCACATCTTTGCTGAACCACGTACACCCGTTGTTGTGTGACTGGCATTTTATTTATTCCTTCTTGATCATTACCTCTCTCAAATTTATTTGTGTTGCATAATAATTGTCACCACAATTGGAGCCGTCTGTGGGAAACGTTCATCTTTCCCTGAGAAGAGCCCACGCCAAGAAAAAATCTAAGATGTCTGATCACAGCAGCAACGCTCCTCAAGCAGGAGACATTTAAGAGCCACCTGCTCCTCGCAGGATTAGGTCTGAAGTCCGACGTTCAGATCGAGGGGCTCGCTTAGAAAGGCCAGCCTCAGAAGAAAGTCAAGGACCTGCAAGGTCCACGCAGATATCCAGATTGATCGATGCATACGAGGCAAGGCTCTACGAGCAGAGGGAGTCTTCTCGCAGATATGAGGCTGAGAATGCTCGCTTGAAAAGAAGACTGGAAAGACTGGAGAAGGAACTACGTCCTGATACCAGGAGACACCCCTATCGCACTCCTAGCCCTCAGGCGAGCAAATCTCGCAGCCGAGGAAGGATCCCTAGGCGGCAATATCCAGGGGACGAAGGTGGCGACTCAGACGACGACCTCCGCGAATAACTAAGAAAAGCTCGCCGCTTCCAGAGCCCTGCTCGCAGTGACAACAACATACGGAACCTGGTCCACAGAGAAATGGACCAACATCCAGCTCACCGCGGCACCAGGTCGACCAGAGAACTCTCCAGGAGAGCCATCAAGACCCAGATGAAGTCGCCCTTCACGAGGGAAATTGAAGATGAAGAGGCTCCCAAGAAGTTTGCCATTCCAAGGTTCAAGATTTACGACGGGAAGACTGATCCCATTGATCATGTCAGGCAGTATCGGCAGGCCATGACCCTCTGGAATCACCGGGATGCACTGATGTGCCGTATTTTCCCCTCATGCCTTCATGACGTGGCCCAGAAATGGTTCGAGAAACTCCCCCACCGATCCATTAGAAATTTCAAATCCCTGACCGAGCTCTTTACGGCCCGATTCATCACCAGCAGCTCCCATCCCAAAAGGATGGATGCTCTATTAACATTGAAGAAAACGCCTCAGGAGACACTCTGAGACTACGCGAAGAGATACTAGGAGTTATTCAATGAGGTCGAGGACTGCGCAGAAGAGGTGGCAGTAGCTTCATTCAAAATTGGGCTACCTAGCTCTTCCCTCCTTTACCAGTCCTTGACAAAGAAGGAAGCTACGACCATTGACGACCCGATGGCCCGGATTGAGAAATACGCAAAGGTAGAAGATGTCACCCGCCTTAATGTAGGAGAAAATGGTCGAGCCAAGCTCACTACCAAGGGAAGTGAGAAAGTTGAGAACCAGAAAAAAGGAGGAAAAAGTGGGGACAAGAATGGCTCCAAAAACGGAGGAAACCCTGACGTTACAAAATCGTTCCAGGCGGTCAACACCGTCTTCAAAGAGCCAATTTACAAAATTCTCGCAAAGATCAAGGATGAGCCGTTCATCAAATGGCCCCGGAAAATGGGAGGAGACCCCTCGAAAAGAAACAATGCATTAAGATGCACTTTCCATAAAGAGGGAGGTCATAAGACCGAGCACTGCAAGGCTCTTAAGTCCCACCTCGAGGAGTTGGCCCAGTCCGGACATTTAAATGACTTTGTGGAAAAGAAGGTAGAGAAATTGGCTTCCCACAAAGAGACGAAACCCGACAACGTATTGGAAGATGACGCCGGACACGAATTCGCAGTAATCCACGGAGTATCTGACGTCAAGCAAATCCAAGGTAACTCAGCTCGAATGGAGGTAAAAAAGCTGACAGCGGTAATGCAAGCTTTTCAGATTGACCCAGCAAAATCACAGTCAGGAAAACGTCGGCGAGCAGAGGATATCAACTACAACAAGCATATTATTTTCACGGATGAAGATCTTGTGGGAGTAAGGACCCCACATCATGATGCCTTAGTCATTACACTCAGGATAGCCAACTTTGACATCGACAGGTTGCTCGTCGATCAAGGAAGCTCATCCGAAGTAATGTACATCGACCTGTTCCGGAAATTGAAGTTGAACATCGTTGACCTAAAGGGAACCACTGTCCCCCTGGTCGGCTTCGCTGGGAAAATGACCATGCCTTTGGGCAAAATAGTACTGCCAGTTCGCGCTGGAAATGTTTCCAAGATGATCGAATTCTTGGTGGTCGACATTGATTCACCATATCAAGCCATCCTCGGCAGGGGATGGCTTCATGCAATGAAGGCAGTCTCCTCGACCTACCACCAGAAACTCAAATATTTCACCGAGCGGGGAGTAATGGAGATACATGGCGACCAAGCAATGGCAAGGAAATGCTTCATAGCGGCCATCCGACCAAAGCCAGAGAGAAAAGACGTTCAAACCAGCGAGAAAGTGGAGGAAGGTGCAATTCCTTCCAAATAGAAATTAAAATATGGAAGGCCTGGAGTGGAAGAGACCAGGCTCCTCCCCTCCGAACGTGTCGTCGAGGACCTGGTAGAAGTAACGGCTAAAGAAGGCGACAGCAGCAGAGTCTTCCTGATCGGAGTGTCACTCACTGACCAAGAGCAAAAGGATTTGTCAACCTTACTCAGAAGCAACATAGATGTTTTCGCTTGGGAACCCTATGAGCTGCCAGGAATCGATCCCAATATGGTCTGCCATCAGTTGCACGTCGATCCCACATTCAAGCCGATAGCGCAGAAGGCACGACGAACTGCTCCCGAAAAGGCCAGAGCAATAGAAAAAGAATTCGATAAACTGCTGGATGCAGGGTCCATACGGGAAGTGAAATTGCCCAAATGGTTATCCAACCCAGTGGTAGTTATGAAAAGCAACGGGAAGTGGAGAGTTTGCATAGACTTCACTGACCTCAACAAAGCCTGCCCCAAGGATAGCTCCCCCCTTCCGAAAATAGACCAACTAGTAGACGCCACCGCAGCTCACGAACGAATGAGTTTCCTGGACGCATACTCAGGATATCACCAGATTCTCCTGTATGCCCCAGATCAGGACAAAACGACGTTTATCACGACGGTTGGTTTATACTGTTACAAGGTCATGCCTTTTGGGCTCAAAAATGCAGGGGCAACCTATCAGCGGCTAGTAACTAAAATGTTCAGGAATCAGTTGGGTGACACAATGGAGGTCTACATCGACGACATGCTCGCCAAGAGCAAGGAGAAGGAAAATCACCTCTCGGACCTGTCAAGTACCTTCGAAATAATCAGGAAGTACCGAATGAAACTCAAGGCGAGCAAGTGTTCCTTTGGTGTCCAGTCAGGAAAGTTTCTTGGGTATTTGGTCAGCAAGCGAGGCATAGAGGCTAATCCGGACCAGATTGATGCAATCAACAGAGTGCAACCTCCTCGCACTGTCCGAGATGTACAAAAGCTCACTGGGATGCTCGCTGCTCTAAATCGTTTCATTTCTAAATCCTCCGAGAGATGCAAGCCTTTCTTCCAACTCTTAAAAGGCAGCAAAACAGTAGAATGGACCCCAGACTGCTCACGAGCATTAGACGAGCTCAAGTCCTACCTAAGCTCTCCACTATTGCTTGTCATACCACAGCAAGTGGACTCTTTGTACCTCTACCTCTCTGTATCCAGTCATACTGTCAGCTCAGCACTAATGTGTGAAGTTACAGGAATCCAACATCCAGTCTATTACGCGAGAAAAACCTTATTAGATGCCGAGCAGCGCTACCTACCATTGGAAAAGCTCGCATTCGCCCTAATAATGGCCTCGAGGAAACTGAAGCATTACTTCGAAGCTCATACGATCATAGTCCTTACATCACACCCCCTCAAGGTTGTCCTAAGGAAGGCGGATTTATCGGGCAGACTGTCTAAATGGTCAGTCGAGCTCGGCCGATTTGACATCCAATTTCAACCAAGGACAACTATCAAGGGTCAAATCCTTGCTGATTTCATAGCTGAATTCACAGGCGAAGAACCCTTCGACCAGCCTAAGCCAACAGAACAAAACAACCAGCCTATAGTGGAAAGCTGGAAACTATTCATTGATGGTGCCTCCAACTCAAAGGGGGCAGGGGTAGGAATTGTTCTCATCACTCCAGAAAATACAGTCCTTGAGCAGGAATCAGGCTGGGATTTGTAGCCTCCAACAACGAAGCAGAATACGAAGCCTTAATAGCAGGTCTCCAAAAGGCACAAACTCTGGGAGCAAAGCATTTGCAGGTATTTGGTGATTCGCAACTAGTTTCCAATCAGATAAGTGGAGACTATAATGCGAAGGATGAGAGAATGGCAGCCTACCTCTCCTTGGTAAAAAACTTAATGACGAGCTTTGAAGAGATCAACATCCAACAGTTTCCCAGGGGCAAAACAGCCACGCTGATGCCTTAGCAGCCCTGAGCTCGGCAGTTGATTCTAGCCTTACAAGGATCTTCCCTATCGATTTCCTCAGTTGCCCAAGCATTTACCCCAACTGCGAGCTGACAATAGCAAAACTAATGCTCCAATTGGAATCAGCCCCCAGCTGGATGGATCCCTTGAAAGACTATTTAAAGAACGGAACGCTCCCAGAGGACAAGAGAACTGCCCACCAGATAAGAGTCAAAGCTGCTCGCTTTCACTTATCCACAGGAGGCAACTTGTATAAAAGATCTTTCTCCAGCCCCTACCTTAGATGCGTCCACCCAGGCGATGTCAAGGCAGTGCTTCACGAGCTTCACGAAGGAATTTGTGGAAGTCATATCGGAGGAAGGTCTCTAACGTTCCGAGCAATGAAGGAAGGTTATTGGTGGCCATACATGCAAAAGGACTCCGCAGTATATGTCCGCAAATGCCTAAAATGCCAACTTCACGCTCCCATGGTCCACCAGCCCGCCAGCGAATTAAAATCCCTGACCAGTCCCTGGCCCTTCGCCTAGTGGGGGATGGACATCGTGGGACCACTTCCCACCGCTGTCGGCAATCGCAAATACCTGTTTGTTGCAACTGATTACTTTACCAAGTGGATCGAGGCAGAACCACTGGCGAACATCCGAGATGCTGACATGATGAGGTTCGTATGGAGAAATATAATCACTCGATTCGGAATCCCCAGAACCATCATCACTGACAACGGAACACAGTTCAAGAGTGTCCCTTTTCAGGACTTCTGCAACAAATACGGGATCAGGCACCACTTCAGCTCGGTGGCCTACCCTCAAAGCAATGGACAAACAGAAGCCTCCAACAAAACAGTGATCGCTGGATTGAAGAAGCGGTTAGAGCAAGCCAAAGGCGCGTGGACAATCGAGCTACCGCATATCCTATGGGCATACAGAACGACTCCTAGGAGAGCAACAGGAGAAACGCCATTCTCACTAGCATATGGTATGGAAGCGGTCATCCCACTAGAAGCGGGATTGCCTACAATGAAATCCGAGCTTGTCGAGCAAGGCCAGAACGATCAGGCTTTGCTCGCTGAACTCGACCTGGCCGACGAGCGCAGGGAACTTGCCCTAGTAAAACTAGCAATCTATCAGCAACAGCTCGCGAAGCACTACAACAAAAGGGTCAATCCAAGGAAATTCAAAGTTAGGTACTATGTTCTAAGAAAGGTCCTGGGCAACACAGTGAAGCCATCAGACGGTAAATTGGGCCCAAACTGGGAAGGACCTTATAAGATAATTAGAGATGACCTGCGAGGTGCCTATCATTTGGAAACGATAGAGGGCATAGAAATACCACGAGCATGGAACGCAGCTAATCTCAAGAAATTCTATTTTTAGGAGTTCTATTATTAAATCTTTTATTGTATTCATTATGTGAAAGGACAGTTCATTTCTAAATTCGCTAATGAAAATCTCTCAGTTGATCACTCTCTAATTAGTAACAGTTATATCTTATTACACATCCCTTCCAAATCACAGGCATAACGGTTGACACAGCAGGGGAACACCCCTCCTCAGGTCATCGTCATGAAGCACGACACACCTCTTAGCATTGCCCCTGGCAATATATGAAGCCCTACAGAGTATTCTTAGGCATTAAACCTACTTTGGTTAAACGAAATCCTGACCGGATGAAGACATCCAATACCAGGTGTGTCCTCGCCAACTTCCCTACTTAGGCCTAAGGGAGTGTGACGACACAACCTAAAAGGTAAAGTGAGGGCACAATGGTATTCTTATACTGGACTGGGCGGACACTCACATGACAAAATAAAAAAGATTGCGAAGCAGCAAAAATATAAAAGGATTGGATGAACACGTTTAGTCGGCAAAATTGCCCAAAACTCGAACTTTTCATTAATCTTTTATATTTACAAACAATGATAATACATGTTTAGTCGGCGAAGCTCGCCCAAAGCATTTACAATTATCAAAAAGAAAAAGAGTAACAAAATCTCAAGGAGGAGGAAGCCTCCGAGCAAGATAATCAACAACTTTAGCTCTCCTTCCATCATCAGGAGCAGGGGCGAGCTCCTCCACGACCTCATTTGCGTCCAATTCCAATAGTTGCCGGGGAATAGCATCAATGGGGATCCATCGATCATCCTGCCTGAATGGATTGGGCATCAGAGTAGAGGAGGACATCTCGTGTCGATACCACAACGTCGAGTTCCTCAGAACCTGCAGCTCTTTGAGGGCACTCAACCACCCCCTGATGAAGGAGAGCTCCTCGAACTCTGATAGTCTCATCGGAGCTTCCATCCAGCCTTGATCGTAGCCATCGGACCACACTTGTCGAGGACCGTTCTTGAACAAATGCCGAAGTCGGGTGACGTCCCTCTGGAGCCCAGCAGCAGTCACATAAGCTCGCCGAACATCGCCGCGCAGCTCCTCCATTTCCCTCTCACGCTGTTCCTAGACTTCCCTATTCCTACCCCTGGCACTCCTACCAGCACGCGGGAGTGAAGGCCGAACAGCTCGCGTTGAGGAAGAGCCTTGTAGGACTGCCGGAACGATGCTCGGCGAATGCTCCTTAAGCCTAAGGACTTCCCTCCTCAAATCTTAATTCTCCTGCTGCAGGAACTCCCCGACCTGGTTAATCTCGGTGGCCTCCAGCAACCTTGCTCTCAGTGCACTGACTTCTTCTTGCACTGAAGCACCGATTTCTTCCATCTCCTGGATCCTGTCCTTCAGCTTGGCCACTAGCTCGGACTGATCCTTATATTTTTGGTTCCTTGACTTAGCAAACCTGCAAAGCCTAGCAAAGGCCTGGCGAACTGCAGGGCTTGCATTAGGACCAAGAGTCCTACCCAGTTGGGAGGTAACAGGAATATAGTCATCCACATCAACCAACTACAGATAAAAGAAAGATAGAAGAGAGAAAGGGATCAGCATAAATAAAAGAAGAATCTTGTCATTCATTAATAAAGACCGAGTACATCGAGCAGAAAAAACTTGGGAAATTACAAGCAAAAGGTACAAAAAGAAAACCCTAAGAACAAATCAACTAGCAACCTCAGGCTGCCCAGCAGTGTCTAGCTGCTTCTCCTTATCAACTGCAGCAAAAGTACCCCCCTCAGCAGGAACTGTATCCGAGGGAAGATCAGCACCCTTGATAATTGGAGCAGGAGCTTCTTCATCCACAGTTGGCTTGGGACCTGGGTCGTGCTCGTCAAACAAGGGAGACTCAGCATCCATGCCAGCAGCCAGAAGAGCTTTGTTCCAGCCCTTCTTGAAATTCAGACGGCTGATATAGCCAATCTGAGCCTCAGCATCATCATAAGCAGCAGCCCACCCAGAGTTGTATGAGTCCTCCTTCATGGTGGCTTCCTGGGCTTTCTCTGCCTCCAGTTGCTCAGACAGAACTCTGCTCTTCTCTGCAAGGTCCAGCTTGCTTGTACATACCAGATCATAAGCCTTCCTCAGCTCGCCTAGCTCCCTAACCGCATCATCTCTCTCACGAGCGGAAGTGGCAAGGGATAAATCAGACGAGATCCTAGCAGCATCAACAGCCTTGAAACTGGCCTCAAGCTCCTTACCCTTCAGCTTCAAGGAAGAGTTTTCTTGCTCCAGTTCACTATTCTTCTTCACCAGCTCGTCGCGTGAGCGATATAGCACAACAAAGTCGATAACAAACTACGAAAAAGAAAGGGATATAAGAAAAGGAAAGCAAGAGAAGTCAGCAAAACACGAGAGGAAAAGAAACCTTACCAGAGCAAGCCTCTGATTAGCCTGAAGGGCCAGATGCTCCGAACCTATTGCCTTTTGGCGATCAGCCGGGAGGACAGCTCTCTCAAGCAGGGCCGGAGCTAGCTGAGGGGAGATCGCCACGGAAGCTCCCTCTGGCAGAGCAAACACTGGAACTAAGGCCTGCCCGGCCTTCGTCCTTGCCTCAGCTCTCCTCTTCTCCTCCTCCCTCTCACTCTCTTTCTTCCTCCTCTCCTCGACCCTTTTCCTTTCTTCCACCTTCTTCTTCTCCTCCTCCTTCTTTCTCTCCCTCTCTTTCACCTGCTCTTCTTCTCTCCTTTTCCTCTCTTTCTCCTGAGAGGAAGGCCGAGAACCTGTAGCCACAACCCCAGATACAATTTTCTGCTTCTTTGACCTTTGTGCAAGGAGCACATGGTCATCATCATCATCATCTCTAATCAGGTTCTTCCTTGGAGGCATATCTTCACCAGAACTGCTAGAAGTACTCGACGATCCTCGAGCCTTAAAAGCCTCCTCAGAATCAACAGATCTGCTAATATCAGAACTCCCTTCACCAAGATTACCAACAAGCTCACGTTCAGAGCTGCTCTCTTCTTCGTCCAACGGTATCGGCTCAGCAGTAGTCTCTCCCAAAAAATCAAACTCTGGCACACTTTCCACAGGTCGTGCTATGAAACTGGAGCCTGTGTTCTTATACTCGAGCAAAAAGGCAGCAGAACTGGGATGCTCGCCGTCACCCAAAGGCTCCCTAATATTCCAAGCTTTCACCAACTCCGAGATGCGAACCTCGCTGAGAGCAGGCTCCAAGTTCTTTGTCCTCGCTGTGAAAGAAAAAGCAAAGAGGTTAGAAAAATCACAAGCCAGCAAAGGTTAAAATAACAGTACAATGTCTACCTATATATTCTTCCCCATAAAAAGGGACAGTGAACCTCTCAGACCTCGACCCTTCAAACTGGGGAGGGAACTGCCAATTCCTAATAAGGAAACCCTCATGCCAGTAGTCCTTATGGGAATCAGGTAGGTTTACTACCAATACCCTATCAGGACTCCTAGCTTTGAGGTATAAAAGACCTGAGCTAGTTCGAGAGAAGGAATAGCAGAAACAGATCTCAGCAAGTCCTAACCTAGTACCATACAACTGGTTTATTCTATGGATGCCATATACTATCTTCCACACATTGGGCGAGCACTGTGTGGGAACAATATCAAAATAACCAAAAAAATGCAGAAATAGATCATTAGGGGGAAAAGTAAGCCCCCCCTGGGAGAGCAACAAAACATGGATCCAGTGAGCATCCTCTATATCCCTAACGTTCCTAGGAGGGGAGGCACAACATTCAATATCTACCCACTCAGTAATATTGTAGAACTTCGTAAACTCAGAGATTGACCTATTTCCAATCTTCGCCATTGAAAAACTCAAATCCTACAAACCAAAGAGAAAGTGCAAAGAAAGGGCACAAGAAACTTACAAAACAGAAGATCGGTTCGAG
Organism: Sambucus nigra; assembly: GCA_949130495.1. Classification (NCBI taxonomy): domain Eukaryota; kingdom Viridiplantae; phylum Streptophyta; class Magnoliopsida; order Dipsacales; family Adoxaceae; genus Sambucus; species Sambucus nigra. Next base: position 221,933,349 of record OX422214.1, read on the forward strand.
TGATGAAGAAGCACGAGCTCAAGACGACTAAGAAGCAATGGGAATGGGAATTCAGAGAGGAAGGTACGAGGCGCTAGAGTTCTCAGAAGAAGGAAGAATACTAGAAAGGCTGAAACGACGAATGAAAAAGTGGCTATCCCAACAAGCCTTCAATTCTAATCATAACGCACGGATAGAGAAGCGGGTGCAGCCAAAGCAACTTCACAGTTTTCAAAGAATCATGAATCAGCCGTAATGGCTGATCGTTTAAATTCATTGGACCCGTCAGCATGGCCCAACAAATTTAGGGGCAATTGTAGGTACCCAGAATTGGGAACCATGGGCCTGGATGAGTAGCCCAGTTCTGGCGACCCAAAGTCCAGGCCCTATATCTTTCATATTGACCCGGTCTCTCCCCACGATCCCATGAAGAGAAGTTATAGGGGAACACAATCCCATGAAGGGAGAGGATAGGGAAGATGGCTAATGTGAAGGAACCCATTATCTCCACTCACTAGCATACACATGTATAAATTAAACCCTAGGTCCGGGGCAAAGGACAAGTTGTATTCTCAGTACTTATTCTTCAGAATATAGAGAAATAATACTGACTGCACCATCGTGGACGTAGGCACATCTTTGCTGAACCACATACACCCGTTGTTGTGTGACTGGCATTTTATTTATTCCTTCTTGATCATTACCTCTCTCACATTTATTTGTGTTGCATAATAATTGTCACCACAACGACGATATCAGATGAGACTCAATCCACAGAAATGTGTCTTCGACGTTACAAAGGAAAAACTCTTGAGATTCATGGTCAGTGAAAAGGGGATAGAAGCAGATCCTTCCAAGTTGAAATCCATAATTTAGATGCCACCTCCCCGAATGGAGAAAGAAGTCTGTGGTTTCCTTAGGAAATTGTAATACATCAGCCGGTTCATCAGCCAGCTAACCTCCATCTGCGATAAAATAGGCTAGGATAAGGAAGGGTCTTCCAAAAGCAACCCCTCGTCATGAAGGATTATTCTATTAAAGAATAAAAATACTAATATTTATTTTCTTGTACAAGTAGCAAGGCTCAAATAGGCCAGTTAGGATCTCTTGGGAGTTTTGGCTTGGCGGCTAAGGAATAAGTTTTATTGAGCAATCTCAACCACTTAGCACTTTAAGATTGAGATAATACTAGTAGAAATACCTTAGGGTCACCCAACCCTCACACACCTCATAGTCAGACACAACCAGGGTGAGCAGCCAAATTGCTCATAAGAAATGAATAGTTTGTAAAATGATTCTAGACAAAAGGGGGTCCTCAAGGCCCACTAAATTTTTCAAAGATTTTAGAAGAGGTGGTCTTTAAGACCCCCCTCAAGTTCATAAACATTTTAAATGAGGTGGCTCTCAAGGCCACCCTCTCAAACTTACAAAGTTTGTATCACAAGTTACCATTTTAAAAGATATTTACCATATTAGATATTTTGTCTCCATAGTTTACACCAGGTGGCACCTGTCAGAGGGGACAAGTTACTGCACACAGGTAGGGATAAATTGTACATTTCAGACCTTGTCCCTCACTAACCCTCTCATTTTTGGCCTTGTGCAAGGACAAGAAATATATAAAAACTCAATAGCACCGTTACTCTATCAAAATCACACTAGAACCTCCTAGTATTCTCTCCCTGATCATTTTCTAGTACTAAGTGCCTTGTTCTTTCACTCCCTACTGACAGCAACCAGTCTCCGGAGTATCTCTTGAGAAAAGTTATTATTATTGTTGTGAAGTTCATCTTCTTACAGGGAGTGAGCTATAGCTTGGCTTCCATTTTTACCAAAAGGAGAAGGTTCTACCAAAAGCTACTCCAGAAGTTCTTGAAGACCTTGAAGGCAGAGTTCATTCGAGTGGGTCATGCCTCACCCGATTCACTATCTTACCAGACCCTAGTCACACTACCCTCTTAAAGAAAGTATCCCCTTTTTAAGATCTTCTTGGACCTAACAGGTCGTAATTTTTTTTCTTATCGGCAACTAATAAAGCCACATCCTGTACCCTTTATTTCTTCTTGCTATTGAGCCTTGGGTTGTTAAGATCTGTGAAAATTATGTGAATGTTAATATATGTCATAGAAAATGCAATAAAAGGAAGGAAAATGTGGGGAAAATATGTAACATGGAAGGACAAGGTAATAAATACATTCCTTGGATGGACGATCCCACGCCCGTGGGACCTTAAAACTCTTCTCTCCCTAATTTTTCTTGGGAAAAATCTCCTAAATGTCCTCGAAAATGAAGAAAAACTTACCCTTTGAGTTTTTAACACTGGTGGGTCTACCTGTATACAAGTATCAATCTTCACTCCACATGCTGAAATAGTATTACCAAGGAAAGTCCACAGAGTTCTCTTTTGGTCGAGAACTTGCCATAGAACTAAGGCAAGAATGATTTCCCTTCAACCGTTTGGATCCAATTGGAATGGGGCCAAGTTCTTGACACTAAAAATCCTCCTAACTATAACTAGAACTAGTAGTCGCATCCCCAAGAGGAAGGCGTGAAGAGGGAAATATACCCCCTCATTAGGAACATCCGAACATGACCTTTGTTCTACAATGGGGAGTGTGTAAGTAGTCCCTTTTGGGAACTCAAAAAATGCAGCCACGTCCGCAATCCATTCTTAAGTCATTATGAACTTGTCGTTAATTGTTGCTGGAACTTTCTCAATGGACTGGCTGCGTCCAGAAGATTCAACAGTAATGTTCCTAACTTCCGCGGCCACATCGAAAGTACCAGCCCCAGCCGCAGTAGTTTCTTCCTCGATTTGATTGCTACTAGAGAGAGTGTCCTCCTCCATATCTTCAGCAGTATCTTTTGGATTCCTAAAAATAGAAGATTTTGTGGAGTCATAATCTATTATCACACAATTGGGGCAGTCCTTAAGTGTGCAATGCCCACTAGCCTTTAAATGCTTCATGTGAAGTACTTCGGGAAGAGGAACACCAAAGTGTCTCTTTCAAAAATCCTGCAAAAGTTCCCAAGTGTTCCGATGAATAAGGCCGCGACTATACTTGAAAAAGTAGAATGACTCCACAATTAGGTGCCGCATATGCTATTATAAGAAAGGGAAGCCATGGTAGAGGTTGCGGTATATATGGAAACTTATAAAAAAAGATAAAAAAATAAACTACAGCAAAGTCAAGTTAGATTTCGCAGCCATTTAGCCTAATGGGCTACAGCCAAAGGGAATTTTGGTCTGAGAAGGATACAACCAGTCAGTTCAAACCAGTGGCTATAGCCGGTGAGAAGTTAAATAAGTTATCAATGGGGCCGCAATAAATCTAGTGTAGATACACTATCAAGCCACGAACAGGGGTTATATAGGTAAACAACTCATGTTTTAAAATTCCAATTTAAATAAGGTATCAATGGGATCACAACAATCTAGTGAAAATAAACTATCAATACATGGCCAGGGGTTAAACAGGTAAACAACTCATGTTTTGAACTGCCAATGATCGAAAACCAAATCCAAAACCCTAGGGTTTTAGCCAAGAACACCAAGAACATGTTCTTGGCGTTCTTAGCCAAAAACAAAAAAGAAATATTAAAAACCCTTCGATCCCTACAAAATCTTACCCTAAACCAAGATTCAACTACCCCAAAATCAATTCCAATCCCAAAAGGCAGAAATCTAATTATACAAAACTTAAAAAATGGGAAAATCCTAAAAGACCATAAATCCCCAATGAACTTATTGAAAATTGGAACCCAACAATATAAAGGCAAGAGATTTAGCAAGCTAGATGATAACATCCACAATAAAAATCCAAACATAATGAAAAAAAAAATCGAAGTTACATATACGAAAAATACAAAAGTAGAAGGTTACCTCAAAACTGGTGAAAATGGAAAAATCGGGGGTTGAACCACCCAAATTCATCCTTGAACCACCCAAGTTCATACTTGAACCACCGTTGGAAGTTCGCCGAAAAACTCAAAGAAAAATTGACAGAGTTCTCTCATAATTTGCTCTCAAGAAAGTCACTAAGGTAATAAGGGCCTCGACCTCATCCCATTTATATAAGAGGGATCTAGAAGGTGAAGCGTCACATTAAACTTGACAGGGAAGAAGTTGATATACAAAAACAAATAACACCGTGATCATGGGCATACAACACAGTTGTAACACCAACTCGACACCTCTTGACACTGAGTCTTGGGGGCTTATTGATATGCCTAATATTAGCACTAGTCGCGGATGATAAGTAAGATCCCTCTGCCTAGATACAGGAAGGTCGTGGTCATATTAGGACACCATACTGCTGCCTAGGGCCAGACAGGCTGCGACTACCTCTAACTCCATTGAACCACTTTACACTTGTCCTTCCAGAAAGATTCTCTGATTGTACAACCTATCCATATCTCAGGTGCTTCGTGAACATGACGCCACCTTTATGATTTCTATAAATAGAAGGTCATACCTCACAAATGGGGGAAAAATCACTTGTCAAAGCCCTGCCAAAGTCTCTACCGTACCTATCTCTAGAAGTCACGACACTTGGGAGCTCACCCCTGTCGTAGCCATACAGGATTATCCTCTACAAGATGCATCCTAGACTGCCCAACCTCATTATATTCATGTATTCTCCTCTATTATCTCTCTTTTACACCTCTAACAGTACCTCAACCTTGTGTTACAAAATGTATATAATGTGAGTAGGATAATAAAATGGACGTAGGCTCATTTTTATAGCCAAACCACTCTATATCTTACGTTTATCTCCTTTTACTTGCTTTATCTTTATTTTATACTTGATATGGTGGTTCAGAATGGTATATGTCCAATTTCTCGCATCATTAGGCCACCATGGGATCAATCCCTAAAAGGTCATATGGCTCCCAATTAACATGTACAAGCTACTCTTTAGGAAGGCAACGGGCTCCTTATTTTCATGATCGACGAGTGTTATTCCATTAAAAAATTTACTCTGTGGTAAGTTGTCATCAAACGTAACCTCCTCCAAGTTTTTAATGACTCTATCAAGGGGTGGACCCTGGTCTCCTCCACTCCTGGTCGATCGTACTGCTATTTAAAAGGGTAGGTCCATCTTGGGCTTCCTTCGAAAGAACTTCATTTTCCTTTTTATTTTCTTTCTGGGTCGGATGGTGTGGATGAAGCAATTTTTCTTGGTGGCTTGATCACCCCCGATCTCCACTATTCCCTGGTCTGTGAGACACTTGAGCTTCAGGTGGAAGGTTGAAGGCATGTATCTCATTATATGCATCCATCATCTTTCGAGAATGGTGTGATAGGGAGATTCCATGTTTACCACCAAGAATTCAATTAGTTTGAAAATATTTCCTTCCCTCATTAGTAGGACTACCGTCCCCAGTGGCATCATGATTTTCCCCTTAAAGCTGACTAGTGGAACAATTGCCTCTTTGAGATCGGTTAGGTTGAGCTTTAATTGGTGGAACATCTCCAAGTACATCACCTCAGATGAGCTTTCTTAATCCACCAGAAGTCTGTCAATGTCCTAGTTAGAAATCCAAGTAGTGATTATGAGTGTATCATGGTCTGGAGTGCTTACACGGACAAAATCTTCATCTATGAAGACGATGAGTTTGTTAAGGTCGACTCTCTCTGGTCATCGCTGCTTACCAACTTGGATTTTAGTAAGGTCAATCTGGAAGGCTTCCATAATGACCCATGACCTTATTCAGTTTCATCCAAATAGCGTTGCCTTAGATCCTCTTTAGGTCAGAGATCCCATGAATTATTATGAATTCTTGTCCCATGTTATCATCTAGGACATTGTTTGGATTCATTCACCGTGTGGCATGCAGGAGAAATTGCCTCTGCCCAAAATCTCCTGGAAACCTTATGACCTAGAATCATAGATCTAGCCATTTCCTGAATCGTCCTATTCTTTCTCTCAACAATCCCATTTTGCTGAGGAGTCTTCATAGCAGAAAACTCATGTTTGATCCCAAGGCTATCACAGTAAAGATTTACCTTTGCTTCCTTAAATTCTGTGCCGTTATCACTACATATCCTATTAATAGTGACTCCGAATTTATTTTACAAGACACGACACTTGGTCTTTAAAAACTCTACAACATCGAATTTCTCTCTCAAAAAACCTATAATCGAATATCTGGAGAAATAATGGTTGCCATTGAGTACGACCTTGTTAGCTTTACTATCTATGTACTCATTCAGATGCCCAGCTTGGGCCAGCTCCTCCAAATGGGATTAATGCTTTGTAATTCTCTGTCTTGTGGCTTCCTTCCTTGTGGAATGCTCAGCGCAGCAGGTTGTTCCTCTTTATTGGGTCATCACCCATCTTCTTAGGTCACTTCACAAATTATTGGTCTTTTATTTTTCCTAGTATTTTGTAGATTTGTTCTTTAGAAACTATGCTAATAGCCTGAAAGACTTTCAAAGGATCTTCTTTAACCCCATTCTTAAAACTATTCTTGCCCCCGTTCTTATTCCTCTTCTTGGGATTGTTGTCCTTATTGCATCCCTTGTTTTCTTTGCCACAAATAGTTTCTCTGATGCTAGTAAGAATTTCCTCAACCTTGGCATACTTTTTAAAATGCGCTATGAGGTTCTTGATGGTGTTATCCTCCTTCTTTGTAAGGGACTAGTGCAGCATGGATGTGGTTGGCAGATCAATCTTGAAGGATGCCATAACAACCTGCTCCGAATAATCCTTTACTTAGTTGAACACTTCATAATATCGTGTGGTATACTCGTAAAGGTTTTATTGGGGATTTTATTTATCATGACAAACGAGTCTATTCGCTTTGGGTGGGAGATATTGGTTATGAAGCAAGTAGTAAAGGCCACATCGAGGGCCTTGAAGCTCGTGATAGACTTATGAGGCAGCCTCTTAAGCCACTTTGGAGTTGTTTCATGTAGGATAAAAAGGAAAATGCAACACATAAGAGAATCATTATGGATCCATAGGGTCATAGCCTTCTTGTTTTACTGGACATAGTCTATGGGGTCAGTCTTACCATCATATGTTTTAAATTTGGGAACTGCGAACTTATTTAGGGGATCTTCCTCCTCAATTGCCCTTAAAAATGGGATCTCATCTATGTGTTAAGAGCTCTCCTAGATAACTCTTTCGTAGACCTATCCCCTCGATGGACTGGGTGTTGATTCATCTCTCTTCAAACCGAACTTCTAGTGTCCTCATCTAACGTTCATCATTTCTGATTGAATAAGTCGTGCCTAGATCTCCTCCCTTGGTTACGAGTCTTTCTCACCTGAGGACTAGGAGCCCAAGCATTATGTTTTTGATTGTTATCATGGATATCTCTCTCCATTTTTCCTAGTCATCTTTGGAGGAGAGCATTCTCTTCTATCTAGAGGAGTGTTGCCTCCTCTTCCTCTTGAAGCCTAGATTCGTATGAGTCAACAACTTGTAGATATTTGTAGATTTAGGTGGGCCACGACTCTCTTTAAAAGGTAGTGTCTCATGGAAAAACCTTAGATTTAGCTCTTGGCAAACCTCAGACTCGACCCTGATCAGAGCTGGGTCAGCTTGTACGTCCTCGGCCTGAGGTAGGTTGTTGTTATGGTGAGACATCGTGGTACTTTCTTTCGCAAATATCTTTCGTAGAAAAAGATAATAGTTCCCACTGATGATGCTGATTGTTAGTGCAAAATAATCACAATGAATAATTCCAAGAAAGCAATTAAATTAAGAAAGGAAATCAATCTCACATAACAGAATATACGTGGTTCGATAACTTGCCTATGTCCACGGAGAGGTCACTATATTTCTCTTGATATGGGAGGCCTAACTGTTGTGAAGAAGTGATACAAGGTGCTACTTAACTGAGTGTTGAGAGTGACTTACGCGTTACTAAAATGTTGATTCTTATAAGGTAACCAACCTCAAAAGTGCGCCAATTACGAAGAGTACACGGATTGAAAAATATAATATACTTGGAGAGAAAGGGGAATAGAGTACCACTTGAGGAAAGATGATGTAAGTGGGAAGCGGTGTTGAGGAAGAGACATAGTGAGATTCTCTCCAGACGTACCACTAGTTGATAGAGAAAGATGGGCTCGAAATGAGAAACCGGAATTTGGTAGTTAACCTACGTTTCCAATGATGGAATGAGGAGATAGACTTATATATTATTGATGGGCTGTGAACATCATACTAAACCAACATTTCGTTGGGGTAGCCGAATGGGTTGACCGGGATGAATTAGTATGTAGTTGAAAAGGAAGAGTGCACAAGTGCAAGGTGCCGCTCTACATGATTGTGAATCAGGATGAAATCCTAAAATCCCTCCTTGCGAGAGATGGTCAGGGAGGAATGGAGATGAAATTTTATTTTGGGTATGTTGTGTCGCCTACGACTCAATAATAGTGAGAAAGGAAGATAATACGCCCGTACGATAGTGGAATTTTGGAGGAACCCACTGATCAATTCATAGGTTGAATGTATACCTATATAAGCATATTTATAAATAATGTGAGTGCCTATATGGACTGTACATAAGGATTAGGTTCGTGGGTGCCTATTACGAACATTACATGTACTTTAAGGTGTGGTTCGAGGAGACATTTCAAACTCTTAGTCCTTAACACGTGATATGAGGACATTCTATTGGGGTATGACATTTTAGAATATATGAAGTGTGAAATATATGGCTCAAAAATTCTCTACTCATGTGCGATGTTATATATATTGGTGCTCGAGGTGTGATTCCGAGACAATATAACCAATCACTATTGGTGATCGAGGTGGGATTCCGAGCCAATAACCCCAAAAGTGTTATAAAAGGGGGGTGATTATAAAATAAGTGTTGATAGTATGTGTTATGTGTAAGATATATATACCATATGATTTTCCTACTTATGTGCGATAATAAGTATGCTTAAATTCTGTATTGGGGTCGATGATGTTCCGGACCAATACATGAAGGATCGATTTGGGGTCGATGATGTTCCGGACCAAATCGATGATAAATATTGGTATCGGCGAAAGGTCTGAACCAACATATGCATTACATTTACCTTGGGATCGAGGGATTTTCAAACCAATGTAAATGATAGGATTAGCACTGGCAAAATTATGGGCTGAGCCTAATTTGGGCGGGTCAAATATGGGTTGGGTTAAATGTGGGTTGGGCCAAATATGGGTTGGGTTAAATATGGGCTGGGCCAAATATGGGCGGACCAAATATGGGTTGGGCCAACCCATTATTTTTCTACTAAAATAAGCATTACAATTCGAAGTATATGTAAAAAAACTCATATTTTACTCACAACTTTTAAAAATGAGTATTATATTCGATTTGTATCTTTTAAAATTGGGCTCTATATTTGATTCCTAGCTTTCAAATATGGGCCCATATTTAACTCATAGCTTTGGAATATGGGGCCCATATTTAACTTATAGCTTTTAAATATGGGCCCCATATTTAGATGAGTGGACTAATATGGATTGTTTTATTATTTGGGCCACATTTTTCCACTACTAGATAGGATGATTGGGGCCGATGATTTTGTCGGACCAATTGTCCTTATAGTATATATTGTGTGTAAAATATATACATTATAATTTTCTACTTATGAGTGATAGTAGACACATGGATGTTATATATATAGAGATATACATCAAAAGGGTAAATTAAGTGAGACTTAATTATAATATATGAGATATGGATAAAATGCGATAAGGGTTTATAATGAAGCAAGGCATGTACTTGGGGCGACCGTGAGAATGATATGATTTGATTTTGGGTATTATAGGGTGCAGTGATGTTTAAGGTCCTTAGTCTTACTACCAGCCTCATCCAAATTTCGAGGACGAAATTCCTTTGTAAGGGGGGGAGTATGTAATACCCCGTACTTCTGGATATTTATATTTAATTAAATTGGAGAATTAAATGAGAGAATACGGTTTAATATAAGTTATGTAATAGAAGTAATTTAGTGAGATTTATTAAAAATTGTGATTATAGAGTATTAATTGAGAGATAGATACCGATTAATATTGCCTCATTCTATTTACTTAGTGCGAGTAGTAAATAGTTACTTAACGCGTGTAGACCGTTTTTGGGTGTGAATGAGTAATATATTTTTAAATGACTCGAATGATAATTTAGAGGTCACGGTTAAACCCAAAAGGGTCAAAATAGTCAAAATAGTATACCCAGGGGTACTAGTTAGGTTCCGGGAATTTTTGGGCTAAGCCGGGACCGTTCAGGGGCGTTTTAGTCTTTTAAAATGTAGGAGTGAGAAGACCTACGAATTTAATAACTCTAAGTCAGATTATAAGAGTTGGAGGCTAGGGTTAGAGAGAAAAAAAAACACACCATAGCCATTAGAGAGAAGAGAGAAACAATTCTCAAGGCAAAAGGAAGAATTGGGAAGGATTCAAAGGAGACTTTCACCACAAACTTGTGGGGAAGGAAGATTGAAGGAGAAAAACAATCAATCATCAACAAAAATCACAAAATCAGAACCCCTCTATCAAGGCAAGTGTTTATTACAAATCAAATTCAAGTTATAATACCCATGTGTAGGGAGTTTTAAGAATTGGTTGATTCTATTGAAAAACCTTGAATTCAATGTATGAATCGATCGTATCTTTGGGTAGGATTGCATATATAATGAATCCCTAAGTAAAGATGAAACAAAATTTGAATATATTTGATGATTAACATATAATCTTTATGAGTTCTTGGTTAAAGAACATGAATCTTGAATGACTTAGGGTTTAATTGATGAACACAAGATGTCAATCTGCCAGAATTTTTGACATAACTTTAAACGTATGCCGTTTGAATTTTACTTCGAATTAGAGTGTGAACCATAAATTTTGTAAAGGTCTATCTCTTAGATATCCAATGAAGTTGGAATCAGGTCAATCGGAGTTTGTAGAGAGAGTAATCGACATGTTACTACATGGTGTTTGATCTGCCAGCATAGTAATCTGCCAGAATTTTGACGTGACTTTAAACGTGTACGATTTGAGTTTTACTTCGAATTAGAGTGTGAATCATAGATGTATGGAAAGGTATATCTCTTGGCTTTCCAATGAACTTGTAATCAGGTCAATCAAAGTTCTATAGAGGGAGAAATCGAAATTTTACTAGAGGGTGTTTAATCTGCCAGAAAATTTACGATTCGTATCGGCTGCGAGAAAATGTAAGATCTTTCTTTTTAAGACTCAAATGCCTAAAATTTTATCGGGGAAGTGTTTGGGACCTTGATGAAATATATTTTTGGTATAATGATATGGAAGTAGGTCTATGATTGAGTGTTGGAATTTAATTTTGTGAGAGAATTAAAGTGGAGATCCATAGGCTTGATTGTGACGTATTCTAATTCGAGATGATAAGAATATAATTACGAAAAAGCGTGAGCGAGCTTAAATTTATTGAGTCATTAGGTTAACAAGGGTAACTACTGAATTGATATAACAAGGGGTAACTAGGTTCCTTAGAGTTATGTGAATAGTCGAATTAATATGAAAGTGAAATAAATTTGTAAAGCAAACAATTATGGTTAATATAAGAGAATACTATATTACGTACAAGTAAGATTGATAGGTCGGGTGTGTACCTACTAAATTGTATGAACTAGTAGGTTGAGATATGTATACCTAAATTAACTACGTTAGGGTCGATGAAGTATTCCGAACTAACGTAGGGTTATTATATGTTAGGGTCGATGGAGTATTCCGAACTAACATAGGGTTATTATATGTTTGGGGTTGATGTAAAATGCCGAACCAAACCTTTGAACTGGTGGCGTGATGAAAGAGTCCGAGCCAGAATTTGTGTATATAAATAATTGGGGTCGATGTATCATTCCGAACCAATTCTTACTTGGGGTCGATGAATCATTCTGAACCAAGAGTCCTTTACGTGTGTAAAAAAGGAGAAAATAGTAATGACTGATATTTAGTATATATTGTGTGTGAAATATATATTTAATGATATTCTACTTCTGTGTATTAGTAGATTGATATATATTATGTATTTAAAGATACATATCAAACTAGTAAGTTAAGTAGTGAAACTTAATTACAAAACATAACGTTAGATAGATAATATCTATTTAGTAATTTAAGTAGTGAAACTTAATTACAAAAGTGGGAAGATAGGAATTGTAAGAATTGTAATAATTTTAGTAGTGAAACTAAATGAGAAGTCTTGAAGTATAACATAGGTGAAATGTTACTTGATAGTTAATTAACATACGCGAGATGTTAGTGAAATGGATTTGTATTGTATGGGCAGTACGAGAACTTAGATACAGATAAGTTCAGTTGATTACCTTAGTTAGTTAGCTTGGAAAGTATGGCTAGGTAAGCTAAGTGTAGAACGTTAGGTGTGCACAATAGATGAGGAGTGAGTAAACTCAAGAGAGTGTACTAGAACCTAACATGTGTAATCGATAACCGCATTTTATATTGTGATAAATGCTTGCTAAATAGTTTCAAAATGTTTTGAGTACTAACTCTTACTATAAAATATTTTTAAAACCTTTTAGGTGTCCAGCCACAGGGACGCCATGGATGGTGATTCTATTCCAGGGACTCGAAGCTGTAGCATAGTGGATGCTTATAGAATTTTGACTAGACGATATCTCTCATTCAGATCTAGTACAGGATCTCACACTATTCTATGTATGGACTTGTAGTCCGGTATCAGTCTGAGATGTTAGTTTCAGACTAGTAGTTGTTCTATTGTTGTTTGGGATTTTTAGCGAATATTTTATTCGGTAATACTTTTGTTCTGTTGTACTTATATTTTGTTGGTTTGGGTTTTAGTACATGGTAATTGTTTTACTTTTTCCGCATGGTTGATTTTTATGTTTAAGAAAGATAAAATTTTGGCACCGGTCTAATTTTCACTTAGGTGATTAATAATTAAAAAGTTTTCGACAGTGATGCTAAGAATGAACCATTTGAGAAACCTGTTTTAATTTAATAAAGGCCTGATCACCCGATGTTTAATTAGGCGGGGTGTCACAGTGCTATATTTTACTATAAGCATCAGTATTAACTAGGAAGTAGACTAACATGTTATCCCACAGAACTTTCTACTTGGCCTACTAGTCTCAAATTATTTAGAGCCCTGATTACTGCTACATACGTATGAGTGCCACTTTAATTATGAGCAGAGCATGTTGCTTTTCCCCAACGATTTTGGGATGGTTTATGATAAAGTTACACTGATGGTTTAATTACCTCTATACCCCTTAGCGAACTGTAAGAATGGGATTATTAGTTTAAATTCCTTGACTTTCTTCAAACATAATTCTAACTAAACTCGTAATTTACCGTATTTTCTTAACGGACTAATATGGAATTATGAATTTCCAACATTGTAAGTTATAATCTGATAAACATAGCATTATCAGCTCATTATTATCATCCATTTTAAACACTGATTTTATACACACTCCAACTCTCATTTTTATCTATATTATTGTTATAGAACTGGTAGAACCTACTTAGCATATTTGTGCTAATTCTTTCCTTCTCTAGATGCTCCAGGAGAAGGGAAATAGTATATCTTCCCTAATAGCGGCAGACACCGGTCACTTGCTCGCATATGTGATGTATGAATAGAGATTAAACTAGATGGGAGCAAGGAGTGGCAATTTTTAATTTTCTATATTGTTGTGTGTATTAGAAACGTGTAATTCACCCCTGCGGTGGTTCCACCTTACGTAACATATTGATAATGAATAAAAGGTTATGTTATTTCGCCTTAGCTTTAACTCATTTCTTTATGTGTACTTCTTGTTCATTCATACCAAAATGTAGGGTGTGACAGAAATAATCCATACTTTTTAGACATTGCGGAACCTATATTAAGGTAGGAGGGTCATTTTAAACTTAAGGTTAGGTGGGAAAATGGGGTTAGGGTCAATTAAGGGAGTATTTAAAGGTAGGGAAGGTGGATGGTAGCTCACCTTTAATATTATACCCAAGTGAGATTGAGAGAAAGTTCATGAGAAGAGAAAAGAGAAGAAAGGAAGAAAGGAAGAAAGGAAGAGAAAATGGCATGGTGAGGAGAAGAGGGTGGCTATATTCGGATTCAACCCACCATCATATGTAGAGAGATTTGGATCTAATACACAAAGGCAATTAGTTACTTGCTGTAAGTTGCAATTATATTTATTTAATAACTTTCATGATGAATGAATAAAAATATGGGATTTAAGGTTATAAAGATTGAAACTTTGATTGAATGGTTAAATAATCTCTCATTTGAATAGAATACTAGTTGGTATTGCTTATGTTAGAATTTCAAATTTAATTCTAGAATTGTAATGATGAACATGTAGCACTTTAATAGGAAGGTTGAACTCTTGAAAATCATATTGGGGGGAATTCTGGCTTGAAAAGTATTGATGTTTGATTTCTAATCATAGGTGTTTGTTATAGTATTCATAGTTAATTGTATTTTTCAATGCTTCTAAAACATTATTATATTGATGTGTGAGGTCTATTTTATGTTTGGGGTGGTTTGGGACCTCTATTGGAGGGTTTGGATGAGAAAACCCTGAGGAAGAAGTTGATATAAAGCCCAGCAAATCGAACCAGTTCACTGGGGGAGAAAACTGATTCGTTCAACCAAATCGACTTGGGGAATGACCATAAGGGCTTTTTAATTATTGGCTAGCCCAGTTTTCGTTCAACCGATTCGTTCAGTGAACCAGTTTGGTTTGTCGGCTAGCCCAATTTTTTTTCATGTGATGTTATGACCCGTTAGAGCTTAGGGGATGACCGTAAGGGCTTCTAAAATTATTATGGAATTACATGGGCACTCTTTCCAAGGTTTGGTATGGGTGGTAGGTCAATGAATAAATGGGTTCGGGTTAGGAGAACTATGAATTCAAGTGAGTGAAACTTTAGATATTTAATCGGGAAGTTGGTTTGAACTTTGGGGTTGGGAGACTAGTACGTTGTGTGGTATGTGTACGAGCTTGGTATACATTTTTATACAATTGGGAAGTCAATTTTAATTTTGGGATCGAGTAGACTAGTACGTTGTGGGATTTTATATGTAGTCGGTACCTTATATATGTATATATACGTATTGAGGGTTACCTATATATATACATATGTGTTATTGATGTATTTTTTTGAACATACCTACCCAGTAGTGTTATCATTAGGAGGTTGCACTTAGTGGGCAGTCCACCCTAGCATTGACATCAGGTGTTAGATTGATTTTCCAGGTCACAGTACAGTTACAACTATACATGTGTGAGGATAGGTGTGGTTTGGAGACCTATGGGGTGCAATGTGGTATGGTTGAGATCCATTGGATGTATGTTTACAGCCGCCTCGGTTGTTTGTCTTTACATTTTGGGTTCGATGTTGAGATTCAGTGTGATGCGTAATGCCTGGAGCCTGAAAGCACACGAGAGATGCATCCGCAAGGTAAAATCTCTGGGGATGCGGTTATATGAATATAGCAAGAGATATATTTTTATGTGTATACGAGATATGATGTGTACATATATTTATAGAATGAGTGTAGCTATGTTTTTTATCATGTAATTATCCATCAATAGAAAGGGTCTAGCTATGTGGTTATATTGTGTGATATTTATTTATAGAGGGGGTAGCTATGTTATTTGTATTGTGTGAATATTCATCTATAGCACGTGAGTCGCAACAATATTTTTTATGAATGTATACCTATTGAGAGTAATTTATACTTAGCCAATAGGGAATATTGGCGGGACTGGGCTTGAATAGTAGTTATATGTCCTAGTTAGGTGGGGTAATTAATTAGGATAATAAAATGAATTCGTTATGTGCACACTGTAGATGAGCGGTCAGATGTTATCTCATGTGAGTGCGATCGATTAATTATAAAAGTTATACACTACAAGTTTTATCGATGTAAAACAATTATCTACTTGCAAAATGTTTTCTACTTTTCTGGCTTTGACCCGCGTGCAATTGTTTTACCTTATTTTTATTTTTAAAGCCTCAGTTGTGCAGAAGAAGTAGTGGAGACTGTAGGGATAGATCCATTCTTGCCATTGCCATAGTTACGGATGCTACATGACTTGATTTAGACGCCTCAAATTATTCTATCTAGATAGGATCTTTTCATTGAAATTTTCAGTTTGGGCGTGTTTCCCGTAGATAGATAGGATTTTATATTACTGGCAGGATATTTTATTCTTCAGTACTCAATTGTTACTCATTTTTATTCAATGGATGTAATTTGGTGACCGATGGTTTATGCGGTTCACATTTATTATTTATCTACACATGAGGTTTATTTATACATTGTAGTCGTATGGTTTTATTCTTATTTTACTATATTTCTTATTATGACAATGATGCTGAGAATGAAATCATACTAAGATTCTTGTTTTATTTTAGTAGAGGATTGACTACCCGCTATTAAAATAGGTGGGTTGTCACACTAGCCTACCGTTGAAACCAAGAAAGTTGGTGCTACTAATGCCACACTCACTGACCCAAAGACCGCCCAGATGATTCATTAAGATAATCCTATTGTTGAGGCTACGGGTGGTGATGCTCTTCAAATCGCGCAAAATTATATCAATGGTTAATTTATCTTATTCTTCTACTTTTTGCAAAAATTGAAGTTGTAACTGCTTATATATTTCTCTGAACGATATTCAGCTCATTTTTAACAGTCATTCTGAAGCCCTGGATAATTTTATGTGATACCTGAATGATAATTTATGGGAATGTGTTTGTCACTTTGCAAATGAATAGATAACATTTCTATGTTTTTCCATTCAAACAGTTTTCCTTCATGCATGTGATGTTCATATATGTTGGATATTTTGCTAAGTTATTTTGCTCGACTGGAATTTTAGCCCGCGTGTGAAATGGAGTGTTTGAGAAAAATATTTTACTAAGTATATGTGGTCGCCTATGGATTAAAATAAATACTCGAAAATACCCAATTATAACTCTCATTGTTTATTTTCTTTATTTATATAATAATATTAATTTTCAATAAATAATTATGATTGCACTTCAATTTAAATATATCACAGTTCACTCAGATATAATGTGGTCTTATTTGAAAATTTGATAATGGTATGTAATGTGATTTCCTTTATTAAGCTTGCGATGTCTTATGGTCATATTGTCGGATATTGTCGACTTGACCTACCTTACTAGCTACTGGTTGGAAGAAGCAGAGTTGTCCTAATAGGGTTGTCATAAGTGTAAACTTAGAGTCCTTTATTATTATCTTGATATTTACCATCGCGTTAGCCAGATTGCAGGTCATGGGGACGGATCTTGTCATCCCAATAATGTGACGGCATTAATTTCTCAGGTTCCTAATTTCTAAATCTGAACCTATCTAAGACAAGGTCCTTCGTGAAGTGTTGTATGGCGGTAGTCAATCTAAGATGTATTCGACCAAAGATTTTTACACATCTCTTTATACTCGTAAACTTGAGAATAATTATTTGAAGGCAATAAAAGAATGAAACTTTATTTACATAGAATTAAAAACTGAACATATGGAATCAGTTCAACAACTGAAAATCTTATCCTCACTACATATAGTATTTTCATAAGTGCTCTGAGTTACATGGGTTTGTGAACGATTCACCCTCCATAATTTATATCTGATAAATGCCTATATGTATAACTTCTCAAACTCTATAGGTTCCATGCCAATTAGGCTAAAATTTATTCCCCTTTTTCAATTAACTTCTTCACTGCATAATCACTGTATTTTAGAATGCTCGTCTTTACTCTTTTATTAAAGAACCTAGAAGTCCTCTAATGTAAGGCTTCTTCACTCCAAGTTGCTTCCTCCCACACTTCTTTAACAATGTCAAAGTCCAGTCTTCTCATGAGGTCACTATTTTTGGAATCAAAGTTCGGCACCCAATAACTTGGGAGCTTAATATCATTGGGCACCACCGCCTCTGTGCTAAGTGCCAAAATATATGGAGTCTCAATAGTGGTTTTTATCGGCATGGTCCTGCACGCCATATAACACTTTGAAGTTTATTTATTTAATTCCCCATGGAATCATCTAGTCACCTCTTGATCCCATTAAGTAGTGTTTGGTTAGTGATCTCAATCTTCCCATGAAATTAAATAAGTGAGGGAGCGCCAAGTATAGCTTTTTGATATTGGACCTTGTACAATAGTTCTCAAATTGTCCGTTGTCAAACTGGGTTATGTGGTCTGTAATGAAGGCGTGTGGCGCTATGTATCTGCAGGTAACATTTTCCATATGAAATGGAAGACTTTGAACCCACCAGCAGTTCACCAGCAACCCATTTTGTAAAGTTATTAAAAACTGCAACCAAATAATGAAATCTTCCTTTTGTCTTAGGTAGAGGGCCAACCAGATTTATGCTCCTTATTAAGAATGGCTAAGGAGATATGATCGAGGCCAGAGTTTTTCCTAGATGTTTGTGAATAATGGTGTAACATTAACACTTATATCACTTCTTCACATAGTCTACAAAGTCTTATTTCATATATGGCCAATAGTATCCCTGAGTTGATACTCTTTTAATCAGTGATCTACCTACAGAATGGGATCCATATGGACCCTTGTAAACCTTTTTTATTAGATTCTGGACTTTGACATCATGGACATAATGCAGCAGTGGGAGTATAAAACCTATTTTAAATATCACTACCCCTTAAATTATAACAGACTACTTTATAGGGGAGTCTAAATGCCTCTTTCAAATCTTCTATGTTTTAATGTATGACATGCTGGGATCCATCCAGAACAGGCCCATGCTCAAATACATTAGTATTACTTCTACTTTATTTTAATTCTATGCATAAATATTTCCACTATAATAGTTATTATCAACCAAGCCCTGGTTACCGATACAAGATGAGCAAGTGCCTTTACTCGTTCGTTCTTTGTTCTCGTGATTCTGATCATCTGAACTGCAAAAAATCTTGGGAGTAACTTTTTCATCTTCGATAAATTCTTAGATATCGTTTCCCCTCTCACCTCATAAATCCTAAGAACATGGTTGACCACCATTTGGTAATCGCTATGAAAAGATAAGTTCTCAATTCCAAGTAAGGATATTAGTCAACCTGCCACCAAGGCCTTATACTCGGCTACATTGTTTGATGCCTTAAAGTTGAACCTGGGGGAATAATCCACATTTTCCCCATCAGGTGTTGAGATTATTGATCCATCTCCACTTCCATTAGCATATAAGGAACCATCAATATATAATTTCCATAGTGGAGGTTATTTTTCAAAGTTTCCATCAACCTGTGAACCATTTTTAAATAATTTCTTCATCATCTTGAGATCCTGAGTTATTTCTTCTTGTCGGCCTGATGACTCGAGGTTATCACTATTCAAAGTTTGAGTGGCCTCTACCTGTAACTGAATTATGTAATAAAATTTATGACTACCTAGCCTTTAATTACTATTATGGGCTTATATTTGATGTCATACTCTCTCAGCTCCACGTCCTAAGCCATCAGTGTGCTAAATTTATTAGGCTTATGGATTGCATGGTGTAGAGGAAGGTCTCTATGTACCATGATTACATGAGATTAAAAGTAGGGTTTAATTCTTTGAGATTCTTTAATAACTTACGATGCTAACATTTCCAACCTTGGGTATCAGACTTCTACTTCACGGTACGCTTTTCTAGTGTAATATATCAATTTCTGGACATTATCTTCCAATTTTTCCAGAGACAAATTCATAGTAGACTTAGACACCTCCAAATAAATGTATAATTTTTCACCAAGGAATGGACTTAATAATAAAGTAACGGATCCAAGTTAGTTCTCCAATTCTAAAAATAATTTATCACATTTGGCATTAGATTAAAAGGTCATTATGGGAATCTTGAACAATGATAAGCCGCGATCGATTGGTTTGGAGACAAATCGCTTTAGCACTACTACTTGGCTTATCAATATTTGAAACTATTTCCTATTTTTTAGAGGATGCGTGTTGATCAATGCCTAGATGTTGTTAAGGTTGGCCTCAGTTCCCCTTTAGTAGATGATGAACCCAATAAACTTCCCTGCCATTACTCAGAAGACACATTTTCATGCCTTTATCCCGAAGACACGTTTATCAAGGTTCAACTTCATTTGGTATTATTCTAGCCTGTCAAAAAATTTCTTGAGGTTATTAATTTGGTCGATTGATTTCTTTTTCTTCGTCAACATGTCATCCATATATACCTCCACAATATTCCCAATATAATCATCAAAAACATTATTGACCAGCCTCTGATAAGTTACTCCGGATTTTTAAGTCTAAATGGTATCACGTTATAGCAATGCATGTCCCTGCTAGTTTTGAATGAGGTCTTATCATGATCCTCAGCTTCATTATGATCTAGTTATATCCTAAATACACATGTGAAGCTGAGAAGCTCGTGCCTAGTAGTAACATCGACAACTTATCAATTCGGTGAAGGAAGTAGTTGTCATTAGGGCAGGCCTTATTCAAATCAATGAAAAAAAAAATTTCCATTTAACATTTTTCTCTCAAACCATGACCATATTTTACAACAAATATGGATACTTGACTTTCTCAATGAATTTTTTTGTGACACCCCGCCTAATAAAATACCGGGTGATCAATCCTATACTGAAGTAAAACAGGAGTCTCATATGGTTCATTCTCAGCATCACTGTCGAAAACACAATTAATTACTAATAACCTATTAGGTTGGCGTCAAAATTTTATTTAACTAATCTTTTTAATCAAACCAACAAAGTAAAACAATCACAAAGTTTATATATACAAAACTTAAATGAAATAAAATAATCGAACACTCGGTACAACATAATAAAACCAAAACGAATGCCGCACTAAAATGTGGTAAAAGAATAAATGAATACAGTTGGGCTATCGACCTGAATGTTTCTACAGTACCTCCTATCTAGATTACAAGGATAGAAGCGTCTACAGTAAACCTGCATGCATCCACTGTTATTGCAGCAAACATCTGACTCGAAGGAATCAACATCCAGGCGTCCCTGTGTCTGGACACCTTTATATATATACATATATATCAAGAGAGGAGAAAATAGAGAAACATGTCAGAGCTCGGGTTTAAAAATATTTTGCAAGTGCATAAAATCCATATCTAAAAATATGCAATTTTCTCATATTTAAATTGGTATCGCACTCTCATGAGATACACCTCACCCTTATTCTAATAATGCACACCTATCGCATACATTTTAAACCTACTAGTTAAGCTACCCTACCTAACTAAACGCTATTACCCATCCTCTAAAAATCCTTATAAACTCGAGTACTAAGGTCTAAACTTCTCCCCATTCCCACCATTGCTCTACGTTCATGCGTGCGGTGTCTCACGAAGGGAAATGCAAATAAGGAACCCCCTCGATATAGTACTACTTGGAAATGTTGTTCGTCAAGATTCATTAGGCCCTCAGCACATAACGCATTCATCAAAACTCATATATATATATATATATATATATAAACCGTTCATATTCCAAAACTTTCACTTTATTACATAAAATTTCGTATATATATAATTCTCATTTTTAATATACGAATCACAATTTAAATTTGGATAAGAATCTTCCGGAATGAGAATAATACCTTATTCATCTTGCTCTTTACACAAGTCTAAATTATATGATTTCTCGTCTTTATATACAAGCAATATACTATACACACAAGTATAATAACCTATCCCACCGAGCTATAACTTGAGGATGCAGTCTCATAGTGCCTATCCAAATCCGATTTTACTCACTCTACCACAGTACCAAGCCAGACATACTCATGGTCATGGTAAGAATACACAACGGTGGAGGCGGTCATGTTCCCTCTGCACGTGGAGTACACACATCGCACTCGAATGCGGGACGATATGCCCTGGGGATATACTCTCCCTGCTCCTCGAGCCAGGGGATTCACCCATATCGCGCAACCTCCCTGGATCGCACTAGAAAAAATATATATACTCTGGCTGTCCAACCTTATGCCCGGGGAAGCCCGTGGAACCAACCTCTAAAGCAGAAATATACCCATCACACATATATATTTATTCGTAGCATATTATATATACTGTAACCGCATCGTATATATAATCTACATTATTTCTCAATATATATGGCTATAATTGCCAACTCTTATAGCGATAGCCAAACCCAAATACTCCCATTCGTAATTGTGTATAAGTATTTACACACTTAACATATTAAACCCATAAGAGCAACCCTTACGGGTAGTCTAAAATTAGACACTGCTAGTGTAAATATAGGAGGTAAAAATTGTAAAAAATGCTACGAGTAAAACCTAAATATACACTACGAACGCATGAAACGACGACGTTTAAAAAAAAGGCATCCGCGGAACATCTTGTTCCGCCTAAGGGGCTGGGATATTTATTGTTGAGCGGAACATCTTGTTCCATTTTGCATCTTTACCATTTTGCAATTTGACCCACAATGTCTCAAAAAATCTGTTAGTTGCGGTTATAATTTTTGGCAACTCATTTTTGTGCCTAGTTAATTGTTTTATGCCACTGTTATGACTAATTTTTTTGCATAGTTAATTTATCCACAATATTATCCTACAATCTTTGTCATCCCCAAAAAACAGTAGTTAAATTTGTAAATTTGTCATTCCATTTTGTGAGTTTTTGAGTAAATTCCAGTTAACAAATAATTATAAAACTAACAATTTTATAGTTTACCCTACTAAAACAGTAGTTTTTTTTAATGTAATGTAGTTTAGCCAATATTAGATACAATTATTATCCATGAAATTTTAAAGCTAAATTATTTATCCCAATAGTGTATGTGACTTTTTAGTAAAATATTATCCATGCATTTAGAAAAGGAAAAAAACAGCCGCCATACACTATTGCAAAGATTTGGAGTACAAAATGAAAATAGTTGATTTTGTAGTATTGCCTAGGCGGAACATCTTGTTCCGCTGAAGGCTTTTAATTTTTTTTTCTTTCTTTTTTCCATTGTTGCGCAGAACATCATCTTCCGTTTAACCTGGGCCCCATAAAAAACATACTAGTGCAATTCTATATTTGTTATTTTTTAGCCTACCGATGTGTATATATGCAATTATACCCTACCCATAGCATACATAAAAAACGCATATATAGAAGTTTGCACTACCCATAAGGGTTGCTCTAAGTATCCTCTTACTTAAAATATAACTCGTACCTTAATCACTTTTAAGGTATATATATATATATATATATATATATATATATATATATATATATATATATATATATATATATATATATATATATATATATATTCCTGAATATATGAATTCATAATGATCAAATAAGTATACTATCGACTTATTTTAATTATCGCATTACCTATAATAATAGTCATCAATAGACGTATTGGATAAGCACTCAATCATATTTAGCCGATATCCTAAATTCCATCCTAGTCGCCTCGTAGGATTTACTCAATTACAATCATCCCATATTTATCCTAACCGCATAAATATACTTACATACGCTTGCCGAATAATTTTCTCGAATGTCTCTCGTCCTGAACATTCGTTAGGTCCATACCCCAGATTGTACCCTTAACTAACTCAAAGTCAATATGCAACTCCCCAAGTCCTTTAGGTCACGACCATCTATAATACACTAATTAAGAAGGCCCTTAAATTTTAAACCCAAAGAGAAAAAGGAATAGAAAAATCCAAATTCTTGGGCAGAAAACATAGTACCGGTCGATCGCGATATGGGAATTTGCCTAGCGAGCCAACTAGTAGCTTTTTTCCCAGGACTCGGTTGACTGACCATAGGGCCTCTGTCGACCGATCATTCCAGATAGGTCGACCATCTCTCCATTTCTTACAAAACCTAAATCTCCAAAACATCAATTATCATCCCAATCTCCATTCTTATAGTTTCTAATCTCCACCAAAAACACTATAAACACGTAATCCATATTTTTTAACTAACACATCAATTACTTGGGGGATTAAACCAATTTTCTTAGATTTAAACCCTAAAACCATTCAAGCCCTAGTTTTATCATTTCTCCCATTTCTAACCATTTCTACACTCCATTATCATGGGTTTAACACTAGAAACCATTATGAGTTTACAATACATCAAATTGTAAACTTAAACTCAAATTTGCCAAATTTATTTTAAGGGTTCTAATCCAAAATTTTATAGTTTACCAACCATAATATGAGATACACACACTATATAAAATCACGGTTCTAAAAAATGCTGGGCGTGATTGAGGCGTAGAGGCCAAGCCTTAGAAGCCTAGGTGGGCCTTATGCGTGAAAAGGGGTTTAGGCATTCTTAAAATATTTTAATAATTTTTAATCATAACAAGGCTATTAAAATACTAAAATTGTACATATCATAAAAATATGTCTGAATATATGCAAATTAAAATACTATTTGATTATTTTAGATAAGATAATGATCCGGTTTGTAAAAAAATCTTTAAAAGGCGATATCGTTTCATTAAAGCATTTGTTGTTTTTAGAAAAAAGTGCGCCTTAAGGATTTTACCAAGAATAAAGCGTGAAAAGCGTAAGGCGGGGCGTTTCTCTCAAGCCTCAATCCTAGGCATGCCTAGGAGGGTTTTTTAGAACAGTGTATAAAATAAAGCAAGTAAACACTTACCTCGTGGATAAAATCCGTCGACCTTGAGTCGAATCCTGCGGAGTTTGGCCGAAATCCCTTTTTTCTTGTCCCTCTCTTCCTTTCTATCTTCCCCCTTTTTTTCTCTCTCTTTTCTTTCACTCTCCCATGCCTTATATAGAGAGAAATAAGGGTTTATCACTTATAAACCCAAAAAGGACTCGTTTACTCAATTGCGAGTCCCTATTAGTCCAAAAATCCCCGAAACCTAAACACTACTCCCGGATACTCTATTCTGACTATCTCGGCCATTTCGAAGCCAACCGCGCACTCAAAATCTCCATTCGAGTCACTAGTTAAACCCAACACATCTTAATACGGGTTTTCCAATTAAAATATTATCCTTTGTCGCTTTACCTAACTACGACATGTAATTAAAATAATCCAACTCATTTACTTAGTCCCCAAAGTAAATGTAACACACCTCGGAAATCATCTAACCGTCATAACTCCAAAAATTATTATTCAGACAAATTCCTCAAATCTTCAAATTACACCCACTTATAAAATTTAAATATCCATAACAGTACGGGTATTACATTTTTCTCCTTCGACTTTTCAATCTTCCTAGATGGCAACATTTTTCTCGTCTAAAAAGACCTTGCACTTTTACTTGATCGATTTAGAGTCCTTAGCAGTGCTGATCTCATTACATAAAATAGCAAGACCGATCCCCGTATATCTTCGTGGCTTTGATAAAAAAGCATTTTTCCTTTTTCTTAGGAAATAAGCCTATTCCTTCTTGAGAGCTGGATCTAGTGATGAGTCGACATGGGTTATCCTCTATGGATGCTCGTTCCCAATAATCACTCGCACCACTTAATCGACTATCTCTCCAGTGACTACACTGTCTTCAACTCTAGGATCTAACATCTCAATTCGATAGGTTTTTGTAAACGTATCTCTTTCCTCCTGCTCGATTGATGTATGATAATATTCCTTGGCTTCCACTTGGTTCCCTTAAGAAATCACATGCCATAAATAGTGGGGAATATTATACATTAATGGGTAGTGGAGGTATTAGCTTCAAACTTTCTCAGACCAACCTTGCCAAAAATGATGCTATACGTTGAAAGTATATTCATGTTGAGGATGAAAAAATGTATTTTCTCAGTTCGACAGGTTGTCCAGTCGCCGATGATGACTGCCAGTTCATTCATGTTAAGGGGGAACACCTTATCCACTAAGAAACCACTCAACTGGTGCAATACGCATGCAACATGCGATATGCTAGCCTCAACTTCATAATAAAGTCATATAATCGTACATCCACTGAGCTATCATTTTTTACCAACATTTGAGCAACCGACCTCTCATGTACCATCATTTTCATGATTAGAGGGTCATTATGCGGGTACAGTGTAACACCCATCCCTGTGATTTTGATCGTACCCATGTAAATTGGTGAGTTAAATTGACCCAATTTGGCCTTAAACTTTGCAAGATGAAATATGGGTCAAAATTTGGAAATATAGTGGCCTTGGTGAAATTAATTGGATTAGAATGGCCTTATAAGTAAGAAAAATTAAGATCATTCAAACCAGATCATGGGTCATTTGAACAAGATTCCCCCTTCATTCGAACGAAACTCAAACGATATTCCAACGACATACACCTTTTTGAAGAACTTACCCTTATGAGAACCTCATTTAAAGTTCATTCGAATGATATTACGTTATAATAAAATCGACTGTTGGATTTGACACGTGTTAGACTCCCACGCAGCAGATCAACTCGGGATTAAGTTTGGGAGCATTTCTAGAATTTAACCCCTAAGGGTTTTGGGTTATTTAAGTGATGTTTTAGCCATCTTGGGCATTTCTCTCTATATATCTCTTGGAGATTCACCACCACCCAACCACCTTCCACCACCCTAGCACCACCACTCCTTCACCTAAACCAACATACTTTAATCGTATTCCCACCATATTTACTCCCTATAAACCTATTTACACCATTTTTGGGCAAGTTATGGATTATGAAGAACTTATTGAGGAATTTTTGGAGAGAAGATGAAGAAGAAATTATGGAGTTTGAAGGGGGTTTTCTTGGAAATCTCAAGGAGAAAGCTTAGTCGAGTTAGCCTGTAAGACCCGTATACAACAAATGTGCTCGGATTCATTATTTTAACA
The DNA here is from genome assembly GCA_949130495.1 of Sambucus nigra. Classification (NCBI taxonomy): domain Eukaryota; kingdom Viridiplantae; phylum Streptophyta; class Magnoliopsida; order Dipsacales; family Adoxaceae; genus Sambucus; species Sambucus nigra. The sequence continues at coordinate 221,960,130 of OX422214.1, forward strand.
TACGTATTTGAAGAACAAGTAATTCTACCGTAAAATATAAGCAATATAAGAAATAATTTTGGATTATCACTAACATAAACCTTATAAAAATATAAATTTCAAAGTTATCCTTAAGTTTCCATAATTACAAAACACCCCCAAAAGTTTTTAATGAACTTCTTAGCTATGTAATTAACTAATATGTTTCAATATCTCTCAACAAACGCCTTCCTTATTCTCTAAAATTTCAAATCAACCCCTCCCAACACTTTCCAAACTTCTGAAATTTACAAAAAATCCCCAAAAGTTTGAAAAATAAAGAATAAACACCTTAAACTTAACCAAAACCTCATAAGGACCTAAACTAAACTTTCCATTATCTTTGTCATTAGCATGGCTGATAAGAATCGTAAGTAACCTCCATGGGAACCAATGAAAAGCCAAAGAAAAACTATACCCTTTTACACCCTAAAATTACCTCATGCTTATCTCCCATTAGACTAGCCTATTTTTACCCCAATTTTGACAAATAAACTCGCCTTCACCCCCCTTATATAAAGCCCCTATATGCACAGAGAAAACAGTACAAACAGTTTCTAAAAACCAAAGCTTAAATTTTGGCATTTTTGGATATTCTATCATTTTATGCTTAGATCTTAATTCTTTCACTTTAATTATTTTTTGCAGTAGAATAGGATTCAACTAAGCTATTGCATGAATCTTTTACGTAGGAATCATGACTTAAAGGAAAAATCAGAAAATCACCATGGATGATTGAGATCCAATAGTGGATTCTGAGTTCCTGACTTTAAACCAATTTTAAAGTGGAAATTATTGTCCTTAGACTTGTAGGATCTCAACCATATAGTTTGATTTCAATTTAGTATCCATAATTGTTTATAGTCCAAGTTTTTGAACTTCGTCAGTTAAAACTTCAAAATCAAAATTCTCCTTGTACAGAATGAATTAAATGTTCAAACCAAAACCATTTTGTTCATAATTCACACAGAAACAAAATCCCAATACTTCCATTATTCAAAGTCCACTACAAATCCATGAATATCAAACTAAAAATTTCAAAAATATACAGTTCTTGGAAGAAGGCTCTACAGTCCACCTGAACTCTTAAAAGTTATATATTCAGAATCCTTGTGAAAAAATAGAAAGGATGGGTTTTGAATCAACTCAAATGGTGATCTGTAGAAGATTTAATTCCTCAAAGTTTTCAAACCTTAAAGTCAAAATTCGAGAGGTTGAAGACACATGTTTTACATGCGCGCGAGTGAAGTCAAATCCAACGTGTGATAGCTTTGACTCAGCTCATGACCAATCAGAAAATTCTAAAAACAATTCCAAAAATTTTATTTTATTTTTCTAATCAAAATGTCATATTACAACCCCCTATTTGGTTATTCAGAACTCAAAATTCGACATAGACCCTGAATTATGAATTATAATTTAATTTTAAGTTTTACAGATTAACCCTTGAAGTTTTTCAACTTTTGTATTTTTTCCCCAAACTTTTTTATAACTTTTTGACATTATTAGAAACAAAAAAGTCTCTTAACACCTATCTTAAAAAGTTAAGGAATTTAAGTAATATAACCTTAACTTTATTTTCAATTTAAACCCCGATACTTATTTTCTATGCAACTTTATAGGTGTATCGCACTTTCAAATTAAGTTACGGATTTTATACTTACACCAAATATATTTTTCCTTTAACTGACTTACATAGATTACCACCCTGACCATTAACAACTCTTCAGAACATTCAAAAAGCCCTAAACCTAAGTAGGTGATTTCTTATTCAGTATTAAATTCACGCAATGCTTTTGAATTACGTCTTTTATTGATATCACCATGTGATAGACCCGGTGTATCATATTCTCATTGATGAACTCATTTGAGCAGTTCAACTATTTGCGTATAATTGATTCAAATTTTAACAATGATTATGCAATCATAGTATTTCATATGATGCAGTTTTGCCTAGTTCGATTATAGCATTTATTATGACCAGAGAATGATCTTTCATTATGCCCACAACTGTATTATTTGTTCTATAGGACTCAGATGATTGAGGGCCTATTTATTGCTACCATATGGAATGTCTATGATTGACTTAGCCCGGTTACTTTTATATCAAGTATCTGGATTGATTGTCTCCAAGTATTTTGGATTGATATTGTCGTATGTATTTGTTACTTCCCTAAAGCCTCTAAACGGATAATTATGGGTTATTTGTTTAGAAATCATTCCTAACCATTACAAATTCTAACCCAATATTTCTATATCATTCTAAAACAAACATGTTATCATATCGTATCATTGAATATTTTTCCAATTGAATTTTCCTATACTGACTCATTCAGAAATTATATTTTGAACTGTATAGAATGAGAATTATCTACCTGGCAATTTGGCTTATGTTTTTTAAATTCCAGATGGACCAAGGCAATAAAGAAGGAAACATCACCCCGACCTCACACTATTCTAATGTATCGCCTCGTGTTACTCTAAGAATTATATACGTCTGGAAAATTAGTCACAGTAATGAAGACCCCCTCATAATTTCTTATGTTACTACCTATAAATGGATGTATTTAGTATAGTACCAAGACATATGTCGTACTATTTTTCATTTTCTTTTAGTTTTTTTTTTCTTTTATGGAGTATGTAATAAAAGTCAGTGCCTCTATTTAGAAGGAATGTAATAAATAATGTACCTCTATACTTTAATTTATATTAAGAAATCGTTGCAACTATATTAAAAGGATGTTTGACTTTCGCTGTTTAAATTTGTTTTCCAGTTACACCTATAAACCCAACCCCCATATCACTCCTGATTATTTGGGGACGTGACAACATAGTATAAAAACATTGTTGTTTAAGAATACCATGTTTTTACTCCTATGTGGAAAACATTTAAGTATATAGTAGTTTTACATTCTATGACTTCTTTATAATACATTTGATACTAATTGTGGGTCTTGCAACCATGAATGTATGGGACAATATCTAGTTGAATACTGACGGTGTTAACCAAGAGTAGTTTAGTCAAACGATTCAACAATATGGATATGGTAAGTTATGTAATGCCATTAGGTAAATTGATCTGGATTTCTCAATCGCCATCCCCAAACATCATCTATTGACATGTTGACTATTAGGAGAGGAAAAAGTGATAAAATAAGCTCAAAGATTTACCAAAGATGAAGAACTCATGCAAACCATAATTCATCTTTCATGGGATGTCATGGCAATAGAAGATATACGTATCACTCCACCCGTATCTTTCGAGGATTATGGTTCAGATTTAGCATCTCTAAATGCTACCACATCTTTGTCAGACTCAAGTTTAGGAGGTTCTGAAGAAGAAGAAGGGGATGGTGGGAAACTCATAGATATCTAAAGGACTTATGACTACTATGAAATTAATAAATATATTTGTGAGAGTAATATACGAAGTGATTGTTACGTTACTAATATAGTTAGAATAGTAACTAATCTAATCATAACTTAGACTGAGTGTGTATATTGAAATTTCCTGATAATAAATTCGAATGATCTTATAAGACAACTTATTATGTTTTATGGATTGTTTACAATTACGCTATGCTTTAATATTGTTTACTTCTATTTGATGGTGAATACACACAACATTAACACAACACCACGATCTGAATCTACACGAACTATTCCATCTACGAACATGGATAATATATCCAGGTGTTTACAAGAACTCATGAGATTAATGCAAGCATGATATAATCCTACACTAAGAATCAAGAAATAAACAGAGGTTCGACGCATGAATGCTCTGAAAGAATTTTGTGACAACGACCTATAACCTTTTATGGGAAACCTGGAGCATCGGAAGTTAAACGTTGGTTTAGACAAATTCTAAAAGTTTTAAACGAAGTTATTTGAAGGCGAGGCGGATTAATGGTGGCAAGCAGTGAAACGTACACAGAACCTAAAAAATTGCACGTGGCAGCAATTTGAAGAAATATTTTTTAAAAAGTATTTTTTTAAAGCACTACGCGATCAACTGGCAATGGAATTCTTAGGACTCCAACATAATAATATGATAGTAGCACAATACGAGGCTCGATTTACATAACTCTCCAGTCATGCTTAGGAATATGTCGATATTGATATTAAGATATTAAAAATTTTTGAATCAGGACTCAAAGCCAGTATCAAAACTTCTCTTATTCCCTTAAGATTCGCGAGTTCAGGAAATTTTTTTGCATTATTAACGCAAACAGATAGTCATGACGTTATCGAAGGTACTATGTTTCTTAGTAACCTTATGGCTCATGTATTGATTGACTCAGGTTCATCTCGTTCCCTTTTTAGTTCAAAATTTATGACTTTAGTAGGTTTTATTTCTATTGCTTTAGATCAACTGATTTCCATAAGTATGCCCATAGGTACCATAGTTAGAACACGAAATATTTGTAAAGATTATGATTTAGGACTCGATATTAGAACCATCATCATTGATGTAGTAGGCTTAAATATAGTAGTATTTGATATAATTATTGGGATAGTTTCCTTATCTACCAATCACGCATATATTGATTTCGCATTAAGAAAATTAATTTTTTGAAATATTACCACCCGAAGTAGAAAATTTCAGGGACAACGTTCTAGGACTTTCTTAGATATATCCTCTTATTCTTTAAAGATTCTTGATGATCATGATGATGTATTTTCTAAAGACTTTCCTAGAATTCCTCCATCTCGAGAAATTGAATTTGTAATTATTATTTTCCCCAGCACTGCTCCTATTTCTATACCACCTTTCCAAATGGCATCTTTAGAACTACAAGAACTTCTAACCTAGCTTAATGACTTATTAGCCAAAGGATTTATTTGACCAAGTTCATCTCCTTAGGGTGCTCCGGTCTTATTTATAAAGAAAAAGGACTATTCATTTCGACTATGTATATATTACCGTAGGTTTAATCAAGTCACTATTAAAAATAAATATCCTTTACCTAGAATCGATGATTTATTTGATCAGTTACGAGGTGCCAAAGTATTTTCAAAGATCAATTTACGTTCAGGACATCACAAATTGAAAGTAAAAGAATAGGACATACCAAAAACAAATTATATAACTCGATGCGAGCACTTTGAATTCTTAGTAATGTCTTTTGGACTTACTAATGCTCTAACTTCTTTTATGGACTTAGTGCATCACGTATTTTGACCATTTTTGCATCAATTTTTGATAATATACCTTGACGGTATCCTAACATACTCATAAAATAAATAAGAACACGAACATCATTTACAAATCATACTAGATACTTTATGATGCCATCAATTGTATGCCAAGAATATCTAGTGTGACTTCTTTATGAAAGTGGTAAAAATTTTAGGACATGTGATTATAGAACTAGGAATCCAAGTAGACCTAACAAAAACTGTTGCAATTCTAGACTGGCCACAACCTAATATTGTAACTGAAGTCTGCAATTTTTCAGGATTAGCTGGTTATTATCGAAGATTCATAGAAGGATTCTGCACTATTGATCTACCTTTTATGAAGCTAACTCGAAAAGATGTGCGATTTGAATGGAACCAAGAATGTACTCACGCTTTCTGTACATTAAAAGAACGTTTAACTAACACACTTGTACTCATAATACCTTAAAGTAATTTAAGTTATGATGTATACAAAAAGATGCCTTATTACAAGGGCTATGATGTGTACTCATGCAATCAGGAAAAGTCATAGAATATGGGTCACAACAACTAAAAATTCACGAACGTAATTATCAAGTACATGATCTAGAATTAGCTGCTATCATTTTTGGTTTGAAGATTTGGTGGTGTTACTTATACGGAGTATAATTTTAGTTATTTTCAGATTATAAAAGTTTAAAATATATTTTCACCCAAAAGGAATTGAATATGAGACAACACATATGGATGGAATATTTAGAGGATTACGACTTCCAATTAAAGCATCATCCAGGAAAAGGCAACAAAGTAGCCGACACTTTAAGTCGTAAAACTAGTGGAAGGCCAATGGGAATACTTACATACCAAATCATGCTCACATTGACTGATTATAATTTGCAAAAAAATCTCTGCTAATCTTCATAATATCATAGCCTATCCATCTCTTCAGAAAAGGATAATTGAGCAACAAGCCATCGATAAAATTCTCACCATTCAATGACGGAAGATTGAACATGGAAAAACTAGCCTGGAATGGACATATCACCCTATTAAGACAATGCAATTTCAAAATTGAATGTGTACCTTCGGATTCCAAGTTAAAAGAAGAACTCTTACAAGAAGGTCATTATTCCAAATTTATTATCCATCCAGGCAACACCAAAATTTATCATACACTCAAAAAGAATTTTTGGTGGGCATGAATGAAATGGGATTAAATAGTGTCCTCCAAATTTACATTGTTATTATAGCATGAATAAGGTCCTCGTAACAAATCTCATCAATTTGGAACATACGTATTAAAATTAAAACTCTTAAAGCATAAGATACAACCCTACCAAGCAAATGATATTTCAATATATATTATTTCTATATTTTGTTTGTATCGTCTATTCTTGTATCTCGAATTATTAATTTCTACAAACGAGGTCCACCCCCAAATATGTCATTTCCATGCGTTGGAGACAATGAATGATTTCCACAAACTAATAGGCTCAATATTTATTTTTAAGTATATGAAACTATTTAAATCCATCTAATGTAACATATATTAGGATAATGCAATTTCTTAAGGGTTACTATTAAATTTTAATACTAAAATTATTGTGGGTGAATTTAAGAAATAGGCATATAAAAGGAGAAGAGTATAAAGTTACTTGCCTAAAAAATGCGTCTCTCAAATTAATTTTCGTAAAGATGAAGAAGCATGCTATGAAAAATCCCTTCGAGCTAGCCTTGAAACGCTACTTGAACAAATATAACTAATATTTGTGGTTTGGTTTTGAAATAGGGTAAATGTTGGGCGTGGGGATGAAATAATAATGATTTATTAATGGTAATGGGTAACAAATAAAGTTGGAGTAATTATTTGAAAATTATTGGAAAATACAAGGCTACACAACAAATGTCTCCCTTTAATATTACCAACACCATAATCAATACACAATTGTCTCCCTCTTATATGAATCAACGCTTCTATATTCCCCAAAACCATCTTAATGAGTCAAGCTATCATCGTCCTCGTTGATGAACTCTTAGAACTGACCAAGCCATAAATTCCCATCAATGCCTCCTAAAATCTAAGACCCATAACCTTGACCTTTTTATTCCCTCAAAATTTGCACCTAGTTTCTCTACTGCCCTATTTCCAAACATTTCACCCAATACTTTACAACCATAATCTTTAATTCAAAAAGAACAACCAACCTTAGTTCGTTCAAAAGCTACCATTGACATCCAATTTCCAAGACCCATGTTCCTCATTTTTTGCGTTTAGATTTTGTATTAAAGCCTCCTATTGAGGTGGCATGTTTAATACCTAACGATTTCCCCCTCCCTCGTTGATTGACCCTAGGCTTTAAAGAACCTATGGATCTGCCCAGCTCCTTCTCTCTCTTTATTAATTCTTCTGTTTTATACCAATCCCCAAGACTTCTTTTTAAACCCTACAAAACAAACTGCTGCCCAAAGCTAGCATTCAAAGTAAAATGACTACATACCACTAACCTATAACCTTTGTCTCACTGCCCAATAATGAAGCCAAAATGAAATTAATTTACTTACATTTTACCAACTTTGGCCCTAAAATTTTACAATTAAGTAAATTAACTAAATACCTTTAATAAATACCAATTAAATAAATTAGATTAAATTAACCAAGCTAACTAGTAAGCAACTTAGATTTATCATTAAAAAATTATGCTTACCTCTATCCACCAATTAACTCAATAACATTAACATTAAAATTATTATTTCTATAAATTTCACGAGTTCCTCACATATATTTGATTTATAAATAAATTAAAGTAATAAATTTCTTAGTAATAACGGGTTATTACACTTTATATTTCTCTCTCTCTCTCTTGTGTTGTCTGTCTTTCTCTGATTGAGTTCTCATCATTATTCAAAAGGAAAAGGTAACATATGTAGTTTGTCTTCATTTCCTAGAGCCCTTAGCCCATTTTTCATGTTTTTGGATGCTTCTGTTGGTAAACCAAACTCGGCCATGTAATGGGGACAAAATAGTTAAGCGTGGCATAAAGTTATCACAAAAAATTGGGAAAAGTATTATTCTAATAAATCATGTTGATTGAACTACCCAATACATTATATAAATTATGTCAGCATGGTATCATATGCAAAAGGAATATTCATTTATCTCATATAGTGTTTTCTGTGTTGGTGGAATTTTATGGTCATTAAAATCATTGATCGTGCAAGCTTGCGATTACTGACAACATGCTCCCTCGGGTGAGTTGTTTCACGACGTGATTGATTGTGTGAAGTTTGTTTCGACCTCTGTGTTCTCGAGAGAAATTTCTTCGGTAACCTTGGACTCAAGCTTCTTCGGTTCACCCTTAAGTTTATTTGATTGTCCAAGACTTAATCTTTCAATTTTTCTAATTAACCTCCTCTATGAAATATAAAAAATACTCCTTTTTTCCTTTAATAAGTACCAATTAAACATATCAAATTAAATTAGAAAATCTAACTAGTAAGGAATTTACATTTAACATTAAGAAATTTATCCTTACTTCTATCCACCAATTAACTCGATATCATTAACATAATACTTTTTATTTCTATAAATTTCATGAGTTACTCACATATATTTAATTTAACAAAATGACAAATAAATACTTACAATTTATCCAAATTAAATTAATATATTTCTTGATAATAACGAGGTATTACACTTTCTCTATCTTGTGCTGTTTATCTTTCTATGACATATTTCTCATCATTCTTCAGTAAGAAAAGGTAACATATATGTAGTTTGTCCTCTTTTCGTGGGACCTTGAGTCCATTTTCCATGTTTGGACGCTTCTGCTAGTAACCCACACACGACCATGAAATGGGGACAAAACAGTTAAGCGTGGCATAAAGTTATCACAAAACACGGGCAAAAGTATTATTCTAATAAAGCATGTTGATCGCACTTACCAATATATTATATAAATTTTGTCGGCATGGGATCATGTGCAAATGGAATATTCCTAGATGCTAGATAGTGCTTTTTGCGTTAGTGTAATTTTACAGGTCATTGGCATCATTGATCACCCAAGCTTGTGGTTGCTCTAAACATGCTCCCTAGGGTGAGCTGTTTCGAAGTGAGATTGATCGTGTGGAGTTTGTTTCAACCTTTATGTTCTCGAGAGAAGTTTCTTTGGTAACCTTGAACTCAAGCTTTTTCGGTTCTACCTTAAGTTTCTTCGGTTGTGCAAAACTTGATCTTTCTATTATTTTGATTATCCTCCTCTGTGAAATATTGAACAAACTCCTCTTTTCCAATTTGAAGTAACTTATCTCTGACTAGAGAGTTATATAAATAATCATGTAATTCCCTGACCCGAGTTTGGGTCCCTTTTAGGTCAACTCGCATCGGGTCAAGGAGTTAAGGAGGAAGGGGAAAATTCCAAGTTTACTACTTGAGAAAAGTTCCTTAATTGCACGATTTTATAAGGATCAAATTGTTGATTTTAATTTGAAAAATAAGTGATCACTTTATGTAATTAGGTTGATTAACAAGATTTATTTATGAAAATCAGTTGAGTACAACAATGCTTAATAAATAGAAAATAAATCATACTTGTCCATGTATAATTACAACATTTGTCCCAAGGCCCAAATAAAAATGGTTTAAAATGTCCCAAATCTAATGTTTCAAAACACAACCTTTAAATATAATGGAAGAGCTTCTAACGACGACTGTTTCCCTCAGGGGCCTTACTGGCATCCTTTCTAACATCCCTTGTCCATGTACGTGGGGGTGGGGATTAACACAAAAGGCAAAGGTGAGCGAATACTCAGCCGGGTGGGAAAATACTAAGCTATGCGTTTTCTACAAAAATACTACACATATAACATGTATTTTAACAATTTCGACATAGACGGTATTAATGCAATTACTATGCAATGAACCCGAGCGAAGTGCTCATACTCACGCTTAATCATTTTATACCACCCTTTACCGAGTCTAGACACTATAAATCTTGTTTATATGTCCTTCTTCAATTACTACAACATTTTACACATTGTTGGGGTGATTTCAAACCTAGATATTCTTAAATATGCAACAAAACATGATTTTAGCATGGGAATTTATTTTCGTGCTTATTTCCTCATATTTAAAGATTAAAATACCATTTTCTCTTCAAATATCCATTCACACTTCCCATTTTTGCATATAAAACTTTAAATAAACATACTAGAAATAATTATTACAAAAATAAACCGTTCTAGCATGCATCCTAATATATTTTAATCTTGAAGAGATTTGGAGGAAAATCATACCTTGGATTTGAAGAGAAAAACTAGAGGGAATGACTTTAAAGCTCTTAAATACTCCAAAGCTCCATGAAAGCTCCAAATTCTTCAAGAGAGCTCCAAAAATGGGTTCTTCTACCCAACCTTTTTCTCAAACTAGGCTTGAAATGGGTATATGTAGACTTCGAATGGATATGAAAATCATTGGGATGGAAGGGGGACCTTAGGGATGGTGGAAATGGGTTGGAAGTGGAAGAGTGTAGCTTAGAGGGAGAGAGAGATCAAAAATTTGATGAGATATGGAATCTCCTTCCCCTTTCACCTCTATTTAAATCCACAAACATTTAACCCATTAATCAATGGTCCAACCTTCTAATAACCCACATTTTGATTTATCCACTGAGATCTTGACAACTTAGCTAATCCAACGATTCACGTCGTGACAACACATTAAAATATGCAAAAATTTCATATTTTTATCCGATTATTCGAACGACTTTGAACCAAGTTTGAATGAGATCCCCTCTCGTTCGAACGAGAGTTCCAATAAAGTACAAACGAGGGTCAAATCTAGGCTAAAATGGAGAAAAAACACCAGCTTGTTTGAATGGGAAACTACCCCTCATTTAAACGATAACGCACCTAGTTCGAAAAAGCGCATTCCAACAAGATTCCAAAGAATGGTGGAAATCATTCAGGTTTTTTTTTGAAGGTTTTCTAAACCTGGTTTGAAAGACAGGCACTTCCTCTTTTAAACGACTTTGCCACTCATTCAAACGACTGTCCAATCATCACCTTTCAACTTTAAGCCATTAAATCTCCATTTCAAAATGCATAAAGTCCACAAGGATAGTTTAAATTCAACATCCATCCATTATATTCAGTTCATGGCCCAAGGGTATACAGATTACAGGGAATGAGGTGCAAATCTCGGGCAAGTGTGTTACAATCTCCCCTCCTTAAGATATTTTGTCCCCGAAATCAGAACAACCAATATAGTGAAAGAGCTTTGGTCAGCTCCATCGACTTTATCGTCTTCGGCGATAGACTCATTGACATTCATTAATTTCTTAGCGACCAAAACTATGGCTTCCTCCTCATCACCTTCCCATTTACTAACAATGACTGTGATATTAAGGTAATGTCTCTTGACCCTCTTATTAACCTCCTCGTAACTATTAAGAAAAAAGGTTAGGGATTTAACATTATCGTAAATAGACGATTTGGACTTTTCCACCCTGGTTTCCTTAGCCTTAACCAGATCCTCATTAGCTTTAGCAACTCCTATTTTACCCTAAATTAAACTCAGTTGGTCGTGTCAAGTTCCTACTTAGATGTAGTCACCCCATCATTACAATTTTTTAGGGCCTCCTCGTTCAACTTTTTAATTTCCTATTCTACCTGGTAGAGAGATATCGTCTTCACGACCACCTGGTCGTCCTTCTCCTAAATTCACCATAAGTCTTTTAAAGATCGTCAGTAGACTCCTTCAAACCATGCTTCAAATGAGTGTTCTCTCTAGTGAACGCAATAATTTTCTCCTCTACTCCTCATAAGAGACATGATTGGTCATGGTTTTTTCCCTCAAAATAGTAACAGCCATCACACCCTAATAGAAAGGTAAAAAGGATCAGCAGGTAATAAGACGAGCATAATTATAGAAATTTTACCATTGCAAATGATGTTGTGCCAACTTCCACAAGGCATGAGGGTCATAACCTCTCAAAAACTCCAAATCCTTACTATGCCCGTAATACTTGAGGAAATAAGTAACATCGTTCATATGGTGGAAATGTATTTTGGATCATTTCTCAGATCCTTGATCGTAATAGGATTACTAGGATCAAACTTGAAGTCTTTAACCATGCCATAATGAGAGGTTTATTCCTGACCATGAATGAGCCAACAAGAAGGTCATTTTTAATTTAAATCCTCTCGATGATAGACCTAAACGACCTAGACTCAGTCACCCATGGGACCTTAGTGTCTCTTTGAGCTATGATGGCTTCAAGGAGCCTCTTGCCACCCACAATAGTAGGACCAAAAGATATCAAAGCCTTTCCCTTTGATATATCCCGAGCATCCACTTCGGCTTCAGCCTTCCCCCAAGTATTTAGATAGACATGCTCATGTATTCAATATCAACCCTCTTTTGGGCATCGACTTTATTCTTAGCCTTGGCCTATGCATCAATTTTAACTTATTTTTATCCTCTATCTTTTTATGGCTGGAAGCATTAATAACAGTTCTATTAATTTCTTTAAGAACCATCCCATTGGAAGATTAACAAATAAAGCCCAAGGTAGTAGGAGTGGAAGTTGCACAAAAAGTCAACAGCTAGTCATATCAAGGTGCATAAGCAAAAGACAAACAAAATGGCAAAAAAATTTCACGTACTTTAACTTTTTCTTTAGCACTCTGGTCAGCCTCAACAACTTGTTCAGCTTCAATAGGCTTTTCTACTACCAGTGGAACCAGTGTCTCTACAAAGGATAAACACTAAAGGGAGTGTGATACCCAGCATGTTGTCCATAGATAAAATCTCTTGAAACTTTGTGGGACTAGGCACACAATAAGTCTCATCTAAATCTAGTAGTGCGAAGGAATCACGGGATCTTTCTTAACTGGAAATTTCAATAGAGGTATCATCATAATACAAGTTAAGAGAAATTAGAAAGAAAATGAAAACAAATGTTTATCAATTTTGTTCGACACAACCCACTCGCGGGGAGCCTCAAAAGACCTGTCCTTATCATGGGATCTGAATTCCTAATCACCCTTCATAAACACAAATTGATCTTTAAAATTATGGTTACGGGTTTAGACAACCTTAACCATCCTCAAATAGGACTTCCTATGTGTGAAGTAGTTTACCCCGTAGCTTTGGAGGCGTACCTAAGGCCATGGACGAACCTAAATATGTCCTAAGAAAGATCGAAACCATTTTGATAATTCCAAAACATAATCGACCCGAGAATCGCCCTATAGGAATTGGGGAAGTTTGGTTGGAGAAATGCCAAAATCCTTCAAGATGGATCTAATAACTTGGTTCTAGGGTAAACCATGTCTAACTTAGAGTGCCCATAAGGGTAGCCAAACCTCATCTGATTTAAACGATCATAAAATCTTTTATCGTAATCTGGAATCCTAGTCGCAATGCTAATAGGAATGTTTTACTTCTTTCTTAAAGCATCAAACTCACCTTCAAGCACATAGCATGATTGACATTTGGGATCGATGTTTGAAGGGTAATAGGATTCTGTGGAATTTCCAAAATTACTTTACGCACCAGAGGACACCTTAATAGGAGAGAGGGAGGTCATAGGTCTATCAGACATGACTCTCTCAACTGAAGTTTCTAAATTAAAAATGGATATATTAGAGATTGTGTTCACAAAATTGACACCACTAGGTTGATGTTAAGACTAGTTAGTATGATACCCCATAATTTTAATGACTTTTAATATGAGATTAATTATAAGTTAATGGGCTAAATAAATGGGGATTAATTCAAATTAATTATGAAAAATTATTTGGGATTAATCCGGATTAAATATTACTAGAAATTAAAGTAATATATGATTTTTACTACATAATTTTTCATATTACTTAGTGATATAAAAGTAATATGTGAAATAATATTTTTTGTCGGAAGCTACAAATATGGCAATAATGGAAATTAAGTCGGGACGCGCTTATGAGTCGTGTCGGTACTAAAGTTGGGAAATAAAATAAGAGTTATTTTTATGTCACTCAGATGATCTTTTTGAGTGCGTCGTTGAGTTCGGAAGGGTCAAAATAGGTAGAAAAGTCTACCCGGGGGCTTGATTTGGGTCTCGGATCAATTGGAAGACGAAAAGACACCCAGAAGGGGCATTTTAGTCATTTTGCTTGGGAGATGAATAGTATCAACGTTTTTTGTCTTTTAGCTAACCTTGGAGACTTATTATATATGTGAGTTTAGATGTACGTAAGATTCATTTCATCAAAACACAAAGTGAGGTCCTTTAAGAGAGAGTAAAAGCCTCAGAGAGAAAGTGAAAGGTTATCTTGAGGAGAGGAAGAGTCTCTTGGAAAAGAAGAGTCACTTAGGGAAAACTATGGGGACAACCACCATCTCTACACCTTGAACCACTACCGGATTGTCATTGGAAAAAGGAAGAGGAGGTGCCAAACACTTATTTTCTCCATAGGTTTAGACCTACACATAAGGGAAGTGTAATTCTTGCTTTCTTTTGGTGCTTATATTATACATTTTTGTGACACCCCGCCTAATTAAATACCGGGTGCTCAGTCCTTTATTAAAATTAAAACATAATGTTCGGTGGATTCATTCTTAGCATCACTGTCGAAAAACAATTTTTCTTTATTTATCACCTAATAAATAATTAAGCTAAGTTTCAAAACATTTAATTTTAATTAGTCTCAAATAATCTATTAATAAATTTACATTCTTTAATATATAAGTTATTTACATTCCACCTGAATATAATGAATATTGGACATGAATCAAATACTGAAATAATAAGACTGGATAAAACATGCCAGTTCAAAATCTCCAACCAACAAACCCAAAAATCCTCAAGTGGAATGGAAATAAAATGCTTAAGTAACTGAGTATAATCTCTACTAAACGCCTGAGAGTGGGTAAAAGAAGCCCTAAATGAATGTCTGAAAAGGAACAAAGGAACTGATAGAGGCGTCTAAGTTCAAAGATCTGCAACTCCCACAACTGCTGCAGCTCGCTAAACGATCCATGCGTCTAAGTGTGGTAACCCTATGGCTGGGGACCTGTTGTAATATATATATATATATATATATATATATATATATATATATATATATATATATATATATATAGAGAGAGAGAGAGAGAGAGAGAGAGAGAGAGAGAGAGAGCAAAAGAGAGAAGAATAGCAAGAAACGGGTTAGAGCCCGAGTTGTAAAAATATTTGTTTTAGCAAGTATTTAAAATTTCAATAATGCAAGTATTATGTGCATGTTAGTTTCGAACTCTCACATGAGATTCTCACATCTCCACTATTGTGAACGCCTAACGTACGTTTGTCCTAACCTAGTTATCTATAATGTTCCCAACTAGGTCATAGGTTTATACTTCTAAATATATTTCAAATGAGTAACCCATATCCCCCATACAATACGCTATTAAAATCATTTATCCCCAAAACCACGTTTCCGTACCCACTGTTCTAATAGTAATCTTTTACTCACCAGATTCTATTTATTTATCAACATTACTATATCTACTAATTTCACATAGTAAAATTTATCCACAAATACATACATACATAAATACATACATACATATATATATATATATATATATATATATATATATATATATATATATATATATATATATATATATATACTGCACCCTTAGGTTAAGATCACTTGGCGCAATGCATACTCTGCTATCATGTCCCGGTGCATCAATCACTGTATAAAGGTCAACTGGTTCAATCTCTAATGAACCATAATTTCAAAACACAAATATGGGAGGCGAGTATATTCCCCAGCCAAATGGGTCACGCGCATACCTACGCTCCCATTCAGCCGTCGAAACTATCCTACATCTCAGATAGCACATAACCAAGTTCATATACTCTGGGTACAAGTCAAATATCCCCCCATTGGGTCACCCAGTATAAGACTGCCCACTGCGCAAAAACCTCCTCCCGATAGCAAGCAGCGTAGGTATTCTATATACACAATAATAATATTCATATAACAGGCATTTCCGCATCCTATTAAAATTCAAGGTATTCACCCAACCCTTACATGTATTTTTCCATGCGTAATATTCTCTCGTTACTATTATTAATATAATTATTTTTGTTATTCACTCTCTCGAAATTTTAAAGGTTAATTCAGGTTTCCAAATATTGAAAGTATTACTCTACGAATATTCTCTAGCAATTTTGCACTATGCTAAAATCACCAAATAACAGTTCCCTATTTTAAAACAATTGTGTAAGCCTAATTGGGCAAAAATTGCAATTTTTCAAATTTTGGACCTGTCATTCGATCTAGATCAGATGTCGTTTGAATGACACCTCGCGAGATCCATTCTCGTTCGAAGGAAGCTCAATGTCGTTCGAACGAGATTGAACAGTGTTTGTAAGGACATTTTTGTCCATTAACAATTTATTATGTCGCACGCCGTTACACCGTTGAAGAAATTCAAGATTCATACATTCATCAACGGATCCGAATATCAAAATAAGAAGAGGAATCAAAGTCTGGCTAACCGAACCGGTTCGCCTGGGATAAAAGAACCGATCCGGCTAACCGGACCGGTCCGCCCCATACCCGGACTGATCCATCTGTCAGAAGGCCAGTATACCCCGGACCGCAAGCGAACCGATGAAGCCTGGAATAAAAGAACCGATCCGGTCAACCGGACCGATCCGCCTCAGAATAAAAGAACCGATCCGGTCAATCGGACCGATCCGCCTCAGACCCGGACCGGTCCGCCTGGGATAAACTTAAACAGATCGTGTTCTGATCGTGTTCAGATTTTTATGGCTCAAGTCTTCTTATTTAAACCCACTACGGGAAGTGGTTTTCTAAGACTCATACACACGATTTTCAGAGTACAGAATACTCTAAGTCTTCACCTATTGAGCCCTAGACTCTAGGTTTTTTTATTCACATAAATTTCCAAACATTTGTGAATCACTTTGCAACCCAGGAACGAAGCTTTGCTATTGTTCAACCCTTGTGGAGAAGCCGTTTCTCTTCTCCATTGCAGCCCTCCTGGAAAGGGATAGTTCCAGCCGCCGACTACAGAATCCGACACCTGAGGGTAATTCTTAGTCACTTGTATTTTCATTGTAATCCGAAATTGTATAGCTACAATATTATAATGAAAATAAATGGTTTTGCCCCTTTGGGGGATTTTTCCTCAATTGCATGTGTTTGAATGTTCTTGCCTAGTTCATTATCTTATTCAATCACATATTATTGCATGTTTAGGGTTTGTTTGGGTTAAAAGGTGTTTAATATATAAGTTTATCATTTGAACGCGAGCACATACGTTCTCAGTGTTCATACCCACCAGACCTGTTACATTCTACAACTTTAACAGCTTCATTTTTCACCATTTTTAAGCCTAAAACCTCTAAAATAATCAGCCCAAACACCAATCAACTACCTGACATTTATATATGATTTCCAACAATATATCATTAAAATTCAAAATCCCCAAATTTAAATGTTAAGAACCCTAGTTATAAAATTTTCATGCAAAACTCTAATTAAACCAAGATTCAATCCGAAAATTATCATTAATTCATGGACATAAACCTATGTACATAAGGGAATCAAACTTTATTCAACTCAGACCCAATTTATGACTAATTCTCCCAAATTTTCACCAAATTTAATCTTTATAACAAAGGGAAATTCACCTAGTATAACATGAACACAATTATTGCTAAGGAAAGAAAGTAATAAACACTTGGATCAAATCGATGTTATGATCCGTTGATGAAATTGGTATGGGCTTTATCCCCGTCTTTCGATCTATGCAAAGACGGTTTTGGTGGTGGAAGATGATGGGTTTTTTCACCAAGAGTGCTTATGGGTTCTCTCCTCTCTTCTCTGTGGTTCTCTCTTTCTCTCTCGTAGATTTGAAACTGACAGACTCCCCTCTTACCCACGTACTCTTTATTTTATTTTCCTAATTTTCGTCCATTTTATTTCCTAAAAAATTCAAATGACAAAAATGCCCCTACAGGGTGCCGATTAGGCCTAAAAATATTATGGAGTCCAAATAAAATACCCGAGTAGAGTTTTTTGACTATCTCGACCCATTCGGACTCAATGGCGCACTCGAAATGACCAAACGAATTACTTAAAAATAAATTATCTTTATATTCCATTTAATTAGTCTCGATACGACTCACACGCGCGTCCCGACTTCCAATGTCAAACTGTCAAGCCATTTTATCGGCATCAACAGTCATATTTCGCATTCCGACAATTTATAAAATTTCATAATTCCATATTACGTATTCACACGGTAATATTCCATAATTGTCAACAATAAGTATTAACCCTTGTCACGCTAGTTAATATTTATTTTTAATCCGGATTAATTAACAATTAATTTCTCACATTTTTAATTTAATCAATCCAACAATAATAATTAATCCCCTAATTATTTAATATTATAAAAATACGGGGTGTTGCATTGTCATAATAGGATTTTTTGGATGATGAACTTATGAATTTGGGATTTAAAATGATTGATAAATCAAGTTTAATGGATAGGCAAATTCATGTAGTTGGAGATTTATACATGAACATGAAAATGGATATACATGTAGAGACTATGAACATGAAAATGGATTGGTTTTACATGTAGAGGATTTATTTGTTTATTAAACATATGAAAATGATTTTAAGTATTGCATGTTGATGAATTCTACTCATGTTGAATATGGAAATTTCATGATTTAGTTATGTAATGATAATTCTAAATTCTGGGTTTTTAGAGGTATAAAAATGAAAGATTTAGATAAATCGGAATTTTAAGGATTTAATGGGTTTGATGATAATACCCGTATGAACATATGAATTTGATGTTATTCTTATGTGAAAATCACCCTTGAACATGTTATAACACTGTTGGCAAATCTGGGTTTTGGGTAGAATATAATCCAGAATGGTTTGGGGGTAAGAACTTGAAGAAAAACGCAGAAAACTGAGGTTGAAGACGAACTGGAATGACGCTTATCTCGTTCGAACGAGACATGTTGTCATTTGAACAAGATGTCATCTCATTTGAATGAGATTTCTGGGTTTCTGATGAGATTTCAGAATTTCTGTTTTAGCCCAGAATAGTTTGGAGAATTGTATTTTTATCCCACAATAGGTTCTGAATAATTTTGGTACATTAATAAGGAGTGAGGGATTGGGTTAATGTTGGAAAATTATATGAAATTGGGGAATTAAAATTATATGAGAGAAATCTACATAATAATAATAATAATAATAATAATAATAATAATAATAATAATAATAATAATAATAATAATAATAATAATAATAATAATAATAAGATTAAGAGATGAATAATCATCATGGTCAAGTACGGGTTAATATTGGTGATATATATACAGCTACTTGGGATTATGTGAGTGATAACTACATAATAAATATACGATGATAATAGTGATTAACAAGTACGGGTGGTATTCGAGAAATACGAGGGGTACTTGGGGTAGGATGAAATCCTAATATGATATTGGTCTAGTGCATACCGAATTTTATAGGTTGATGTGTATACCTATTACTTGTTTAATTTATGTGTATGACATACCTAACCTACTTGCTATCGACGGGAGGTTTACGCATAGAGGGAAGTCATATCCTGATGAGCCTTAAGGGGGATCTCTGACTTGTTACCTCAGAACATAGGACTTAGGTTGGATTTCCATTAGTGAAAACAATGGTATTGAACGACCTTTTGGGTGCGTAGGTATGTGGGTAGCCTAAAGGCTTAGGACTATGTTCGCCTCCACTTTTTGTGATTTGTTAATTATAGTTCGTGGGACATACCGAACCTATGGTCCTTTATACAGTGATGAGATGTATTGGGACATAATAGAAGAGTACGCATGCACCGCAGCTGAGCCTCGGGGTGAAGTTTAGTATATATATAATAGACTGAATGGGTATATATACTTGTTATATTATCTACTATGTGAATTAAGTAGACATGAAAGATAATGAAATTTGAAATGAATTAAGTAGCTGAATACTTAATTATATTGAATTGAAAAGGGCTTATCCATGTTATAGAGAAATTGAATATTTATGTATTACCTGTATTGCGAGAGAAATACGTGGGATAGATATGGGCTATGTTTAGTTGGCAATGATATGAACTAGTTAGCATGGGAATAGTAACTAGTAAGATTTTAAGGTACGTTAGATGTGCACTCTAGATGAGAGGTGAGGATCTCAAGAGAGAGTCCGATAATCTAACATGTATATAATAATTACTGAATATAACATTTATTCACTTATTATTTTCTAAACTATTTTTACAATCGATCTCAGACCCGTTCTCTCGCATATTCTCTTCTCTCTTATATCTCCTATATCAGGTGTCCAGCCGTAGGGACGCCAACCATTGAGGATTGAGATTTTTGGCGAGCTATGGATGCTATGGAGTCTTGGACTTTGATTAGAAGCTTTCATATTCATTGATTCATACTCTGTAGTTGATCTTTCATTTAGGGCATGTCGCCCAATAGGATTCTAGTTATTTATTCTCTATCTTAGACAGATTAGTTTGTTATGTCGATTTTGGTACATTTATTTTGTGATAAGATTATTGTTTTAAGATATTTAAACTGGAAAGTTTTATACGAGATGTATTTAATTCAGTTTTGATATTACTCAGTTGTTATTCATTGTGTGAATGGATTGTGTTAAATGGTTTATGTTTTAAAAGTGGAAATTTTATTTATATTAAAATTTGGATAATTTAACACCTGCTTAATTGGATATTAGGTGATTATATAAACAAAAAAAATATTTTTCGATAGTGATGCTAAGAATGAACCAACTGTAAATTTTGTTTTAATCGCGTATGGGACTAATCACTCGATATTTAGTTGAGTGGGGTGTTACAGTTAGTTATTTCTAGTCCCATAAATTTAGGATTGTGAAATTCCACATCTATAGGTAGGGGTGCATAACCACTAGAAGAGCTAACAGGATAATCAGGCTTGTCCTCGGGTTGAATAACCTAGAGAGGTTTGAGGAACCACTTAGCAACGATTGCTTGACAGGATGACTCTAATTCAATCAAATATTTTAACCACCTATGAATGTAAGTATCGTAGTTCATCAAGGAAAGATGGAATTTGGGATACACAAAATATTGGGAGCTATTTGGTTTCATAAACCACAGGTTTGGGAAAGACAAAACCCTATAACGCCAAAAAAATCCCTAAAATGGTAAAACCCTAGGCCAACCAAGTCAATGGACACCTAAGATAAATAAGCTCCAAATAAAAGTTTAAACGGACAACAAGAATAATAAATCGCGACCAATAAGGGAATAAAATGAAGAAAATTCAAATCAGAACCCTAAAGGAGAAACGACATACTTAGAACCCTAAAAGAGATGAAGATGATAGAAACAACGCTCAATGTTTGTCTATATATGTAATGAAAGTCATAAAAGCTCGCCAAAAAAGGATTTCCAAAAAAGTAATGAAGCTGAATGGATAGCATAAGGAGGAAGTTTCATTAGAGATTAAAGAAGTTATTGAGTGGAGGGAGTATCTCTCTCTAACAATGAACAGAGTTTGGAAAGTTTGAAACAATTCAAAATTGGGGTTTTATACTTTTAAGTGAAAATTAATACCCCTATTAATGATGTACATGACATCACGACTATAAAATAGAGATATACAACACAGACTAATACATGATCCCAAGTCACGCGCGCCATGATTGAGCCAAATGCCAAGACTCGGCATCTAACGCATGGCAAGTTCAATTCCAAGAGAAATATTTTTCAAGTATTTTGTCTCGGCACATGCTAAGAAGATTCCAAGATGACTAAAACTGCCAAATCCAATAAATTTCTCACTAAATAACACCTCACTCACTCAATCTGCTCAATGCATACTCTGAAAATGTAATACCTCAAATGATCCATTGCATTCCTCAATCACAAGCAAAGTATTATGGATCTTATTATGCCATGAATATGGTGTGTCCCAGAAACCAGTCAGACGGAAATAACTGGACACTTGTATCCCTTAAGGGAGGTCATCTCAACTACTCATCTGGTTGACCCGTGCAATTTTGTCTATCCCCAGCATCACAAGCAGTTGACTTAACTTAGATAGTTCATAAAAGTTAACAATATTACATAACACCATCAAAAGGTCGATCAATAACTTCAAGGAGCTCGCTGAAGCCTTTATTGCTTGGTACATCACCAGCAGCGCCCATCTGAAAAGAGTGGATTCTCTCCTCACTATGAGGAAAATCTTAAGAAAACCTTACAGGAATACACTAAGCGATATTGAGACACTTACAATGAGCTTAAGGTGTTCTCTGAATATGTAATTTTGGCCTCATTCAAGATAAGGTTTCCCAGCAACTCTACGTTATACCAATACCTCACTAACAAGGAGGCGGACACTATCGACGACCTCTCATCTTGCATAAAAAAAGTATGGGAAGGTGGAAGATATGGTCATCGATGCCCAGAATGATAACGAGTACTTGAAGACGAACGAGAATGGTGATAACGAGAATGCCCTCAAGAGAGAGGGGAAAGAAAATTAGAGGAACAAAGAATAAAGACAAGGCAGATCCTGCTACAACTTTCCAAGCTAAGAACATTGTGTGTAAGGATATAATTTATAATATCTTGAGTAAAATTAAGGATCAATAGTTCCTTTATGCCCAGGATCTTGGTGGTACGTGCACCAAAGTGCGTTATGTCTCTTTGTTGTGTCTTCCCTCATTTTCTTTAGCCATTTGAGAGACTACTTGGATTGTATAGTGCCCAAAACCATCATTGATGTCAAATAGAAACTAGATAATGTCCTAGAAAGTGAATCAGGGCATGAGTTTGTCATCATCCATGGGGCCTTAAATTCAAAATAGGTATAAGTCAACTCTTTTCTGATGGAACTGAAGAAGGTCGCCGTTGTAATAGAATCCTTCCAAATTGACTCTACCAAGATTCCAATAAGAAAGCATTGATGCTGAAAAGACATAAACTACGACAAATATATAGTCTTCACAGAGGATGACCTGATCAGAGTTAGGACTCTACATCATGATACAATAGTGATCACACTCAGGATTGTCAATCGGGATTGGGTAAGTTAATATTGATTAGGGAATCTCCCTGTAAGTTATGTACATGGATATGTTCAAGAAACTTAGTCGCAAGATGAAGTATTTAAAAGAAATGACCATCTCTTTGGTTGAATTTGTTGGAAAGATGATTATGCCACTAGAAAAGTTGGTCCTACCCATCCGAACTCAAAATATCTTAATTTTATCGAATTCCTAGTTGTGGACATTAATTCTCCTTACAGTAATATCCTTGCGAGAGGATGGATACATGATATGAAAGATGTCCCATCCACTTATCACCAGAAGCTCAAATGCATCGCCGATCGTGGGATAATGGAGATTAAAGAAAACCTGAGAAGGCTCCTACGTGTATGTGCTATAGGAAAAGTCAATCTTTTTAAAATTTTCTCAATTTTAGTATGCACCAAATATGCTAACCAATTTAATTAACCCAATTTTATCTTTTTAATACTAAACATGCATCTAGTGAGATTAAGTAGTAAAGTAAAGCAAATTGACAATGCCGATGTATGAGAAAACCACTGAGGGAAAAAAAACTCAGACGACCAATCCAGACAATCAATATGATACAAAATTTAATCTTACATAACGACTCGACTCCACAAGCCTTGACGCCTGTTCTTTTCTTCTACCACTCCTCCAAAGTTCAACGTAGGAGTCCACGTACGCAAGCATACACAACACGCGAGTCCATGTGTACCTCGGTATCCACCAATGTAGCCCCAATAATCGTCTACGAATCAAAACACGAAGTCCACCATTTTTTCTTCACAGTTATCACGTTCAGAGTCCACCGCACGAATAACAATTATTCAATAAGTAAGAACAACACCAGGTGCCAAACCAATATCTCTAAGACATACGGATTATGAAATCTCGAATCTTGAAACGAGAAGGATGTTTTTGTTTTAGCTTTGGAAAACCCTTGTAAACAAATTGCAAAAATCGTATATTTTTCCTTTCTGTTATGCACACCTTTTTGTGAGTCAAAGATGCCTTAAATAATAAAAACACATTTTTCAAGTCTACGAGTCGTTCGAACAAGAAATAGCAGTCATTCGAATGAAATAAGTATCTCGTTAGAACGAAAAACAAGTTTCATTTGAACAAGAGTACAATTTGTTTTGAAAGAGGTTTAAATTCGTTAAAATAAAATAAACTGCAAGCCTTTGTTCATACGACTCTAAACTCGATTTAACTCGGAAAAGATTTATAAAAATAGTTTTAAAATAGTTTTAAATAAATGATAACATCCTTGTAAGAAAAATCAAGAACCATAAACCATTATGCATTCATACCTGAGAGAATCTCGGAAGACCGTGTGAAGACTTAAAACGTGCACCTAAAATGCGACATGATTTATCGTTGAAGCTTGGTCGTTACATCTTCATCACAATGTCATAGGCTTTAATGGAATCGTGACACATAAAGACTATCCTATTGCTCAAAGTGGTTTTTTCGGAATAATGCCAAAATATACAAATTGAAACTATTTAAAAAAATTTCCTTACAAAATCAGGTCGTTACTTGACAATGATTTATCGTCGCCATCAGGCCCAAATGCGAGAAGAAAAAAGAGAAAGACCTCACTTCTATGTTGACCAAAGATGTAGTTACACCATATAAATAGAAACTAACGTAAGGAAAACTGGGGGTAGAAGACACAAGTGTAGACCCCACATACAGGGTCAAAGGACCTTTTCAATATGTAGTGTTTAACGATTTGCACCTAGAGGAGAAATTATTGATCGTTAGTTACCTCATCGACCAATAAAGAAAATAATTAATTTCTTTGCTGAAGAAAAATCAAGATGTGTTTTCCTAAAATCCTTATGATATGCCTGGGATCAATCCCGAAATCATGTGTCATCGACTTCGTGTGGACCTGATGTATCCGTCAATCACGCAAAAGGCTCGTCGAATAGCCCCCCAAAAAGAAAAGGTCATGGATGATGACGTAGGGAAACTTCTAGAGATAAGGACTATTAAAGAAGTTCAATTCCCTAAATGGTTATAAAACCCAGTGAGAGTTAGGAAAAGTAGTGGAAAGTGGAGAGTGTGATAGACTTCACCGGCTTTAACAAGGTGTGTCCCCAAAACAGCTTTACATTGACGAAGATCGACCAAAAGGTTGACACCACAATATCCATTTTTTGGATGCATACTTAGGGTACCATGAAATCCTTTTTTTAGCCCCGATCAAGACAAAACCTCGTTCATCACCACTTTCGGTCTATACTGCTACAAAGTAATTCCATTTATTCTCAATAATACAAGAGCTATGTATTAATGGTTGGTCACCAAAATATTGAAGCAACTTTTAGGAGACACCATGGAAGTCTACATATATGACATGATTATTAAAAGAAAGTATAAATCCGACCACCTGCAAGACTTGGAAAATTTTTTAAGATCCTCAAATACTACAGGATGAAGCTTAATGCAGCCAAGTGCTCCTTCAAAGTCCAATCTGTGAAGTTTCATGGGTACTTGGTCAGCTAAAGGGGGATAGAGGCTAACCCCAATCAGATCGTGGCAATCAATAATGTTCAGCGGACAAAGACACTCCGGGATATTAAAAAATTAATAGGAATGTTGGCATCTCTCAACAGTTTCATCTCCAAATCTTTTGTAAGGACATAATTTTATAAATGTCCGGGGTAGATTCTAGGAAATTTCTATTTTCTCCAAGATCATAGTTGATATGTATGATAACGCTACATTCGACACGTCAGCACGATCATCCTTGACGACCTTTATCCGAATTCAATGCATCCACTTTCTTCACGTGCATCAAGCTACATGCAACGTTCTGCTCAGCTCATTCCCACTACTCCACTACGCTCTATCAGTAAGATGTTTTAATGGAGCTTTAAATATTTGCATAAATATTTGGAAAATATTTTTGAAAATTATTTTTGAAGTCTAGTTTTATTTTTTATCAAAAGCAGAATTTTTCTAAGTGTAGAAGCGAAATGCCTCGATCGAGAGATCGCTCAAACGACTTTGGAAGTTGTTCGTGTGAGATAGGCATGTCGCGCGATATCGTTCGAACGACTTCTGTCCTTCGTTTGAGCGATATGGCTATCTCGTTCGAACGAGCCACCGCCTCGATTTTTGTATAAATATCTGATCTCCTTCTACACGTTTTTCAAGTCTTTCTGCAATCTCAAAATTCTACGAAAATAGCCCAGAATTAGACTTCACTTTTTAAGGTTTTCTAAACCTTTTTGATTCACAAAACCATTCCCATATATGTGTGTGAATCTTTAAACCTTCAAGATGATCATTTACTCATCTGGAGTAATTTGTGAGGAAGACGCTCGCTTCTTCACTACTGCCCTACTGGAAAGGGATTGTTCCAGCCGCCGACAACAGAACCGACACCCGAGGGTATTTCTGTGTCATATATTTTCATTGTAATCCGTGTAAGCCGTACTCTTACAAAATTATTGTGAAAATAAAAGGTTTTGCCCCTTTGGGGGATTTTTCCTCATATATGTGTTCTTGCATGTTTCATCATCGTATTTAATCACATTTAGATGCATGTTTAGGACTTGAGTAATTAAAACTGTGTTTAATTAATTAACTTCCTTATTTGAACGCAAGATCACTATCCTCATCTTTCGAGAAGTGTCAATCATTATTTTAGTTGTTAAAAAAGGATAAATGCCTATCCTGAAATGAAGAATGCTCGAAGACCCTTAAAAAAAAATCTTACTTAAGACAACCTCCTCTGCTCTCAATCCTAAATCTGGAGGATCCAATCTTCTTATATCTCGTGGTATCAAACCATGCCATCAACTCGACTTTAATGTGAGAGAAAGAGAGGCACTAGGATCCTATTTAATATGTCTGTAAGATGCTTCTGGATACCGACCAATGCTACCTTCCACTTGAAAGTCAGCCTACTCTCTAGTTATTGCTTCTCAAAAATTAAAGCATTACTTTGAAGTTCACTCAATAATAGTCAACACTTATTTTTTGCTCAAATAACTCCTCAAAAAAGCCGACTAATCTGGATGGATAATGTGTCCATCCTCGCCGATCCCCGCCGCGGAGGGAGGAGGAATCCTTCGGGTCCCGCGCGTCCCCTCTCGGGAGAGCGCTTCGATCGGTGTCGATTTTGTGAGGTGTGAAAAATGTAGAGAGATTCAGAGTCTCTAGTCTATTTTACTCAAAACAGATAAAAGAAAAAGAGGAAGCCACCACGAAGGATGGAATCCAAAGACATACTGGTGCGTGCGAAACCAAAATGATTCAAAAAGGATTCAGAGGCTTAGTTACGAAATGGGAAGGTGTTAGGCACCCATTCCGCCCTTTCGGTCTCTCATGGATATTTGCTATTTTCCTTTATGTTTCCCCCCGTGAGATGTGTGCATGTGTATATATATATAATGGAGGTAGGAATCCTCGGCTTGTATCATGGAAAAGATAAAGCGAGTCATCCATAGGAAGATTATAAAAGTAATATTAGAAAAATAAGATTTACGCGGTTACCCCTACGTTGATCGCTATAAAGGAACGATAACGCACATGGAGTAATGTGTCACTAAGACTAAGGATATATATAATATAAGAAAAATGGATTTAGAGAAAATAGGAAATGAGAGAAAAAGTGAGAGAAAGGACTCGAGTCTCGGGTTTTACCCCGAGACGCCTACGTATCCTGTAAAGGCATCAAAGTCCACGTAGTTCGCATACAAAGAAAAGGGGTGGGGTTTATCCTATAAATCCAAATTTGGGATCTCTTATTTGTAAGTGTGTGTGTGTGTGTATAAAAGGTGTTTTAGTTGTGAGAAAAATGTGGAAAAAGTGCGAGCATCCCTACTTGGAATTTATGAGCAAACCCTCTTTTTTTTGTTTTGGGGTTTTTATTTATATGAAAATAAGAGATATGAAATAATACTAAATAAAATGTATATTAGGATGTGTGAGATGATATTATAAAAGTGCTAAGTAAGAAAACAAGTTATTGGGAATTCAAGAGAATTTAAGAGAGAGAGTTTGAGAAAGTTGGACCTTCTTGAAGATCTTGAGCTTGATCTTGAATGTTGGAGAGCAGCCCTTGAGCTTGGATGATGATGGAGAGTGGCTAATTCATCAAGTTTGATGAAAAGGATGATGAAAAGTGAAGGTAAAAGAGGGATTTGGAAGTTGAAATCACGCTGCCTTCGAGAGAGGTTTCTGGGATTCGTTCAGAGAGATTTCTATCAGATCTGGCCCCCTTGCAAATGAGGCCAAGGCCTCCCTTTATAACCCCAGGGGACTGCCAATCGGCCCTATCATGGCACTGCCTATCGACAGGTGCTGATAGGCAGGATCTGGGACCTGCCATTTGGCAGTGCGCCTCAGGATTTTTCGAAAAATTAGCCATCGAGGGCAAACCGTTGGTCAGAATTGTGCATGGGGCATACCGTTGGAAAGGTATTTAAGAGACCTTTGAAAGCACTTTGGATCGCTCCCAAGTTCGGGCGTTGACTTTGGGTCAAATGTGGCTCAGAAGCGTTTGTCAGTCCATTGGACGAGGAATCGCGCGGACGCAAACGGCGCGTTCGTACGCATGGTAAGTCCGAATCACGCACAGGGCATACCGTTGGAAAGGTTAGGAGATGTACTCCGACATTACAAAGAGTTTGACCCGGTTTGGAGAGTTGACTTTGGTCAACCGGGTTCGGGAAATGCTCGGTGGCTTCCCAGAGTCAAACGGATCGTTCGTCTACATGGAAAGTCAAAATTGTGCACGGGATGGACCGTTGGAAAGGGTATTCAGTGACCTTCAAAGATTCATTCAGCCTCGGTCGAGATGAAGAGTTGACATAGGTCAAATAGAGCTCGGGAGCGCCCGGTGGCCTCTAGGTCAAGTTTCGGACGCAAATGGCGCGTTCGTCCGCATGGTAAGTCGGAATCGCGCACGGGGTCGACCGTTGGAAAGGGTATTCAGTGCCCTTAGATGATTCATTGAGTCTCGGTCAAGATGAGGAGTTTGACTTTTCGGTCAAACTGAGCCGGGGGGTGCCCGATGGCTTCCAGGTCAGTACTCGGGACGTGAGCTGGGTTTATAGTGATGAAGGGAGGTACTAGGGACCTAAGGAGAGTTAAGGGGTAACAGAATGGGGTGTCTATAGAGCCCCTCAATGGGTGAGTTTGGAGTAAATGATAGCCGTCAATTAGACACCACATGATGCTTTTGAGGGAGTATGACCGATTCAGGGGGTCGAGGTCGATTCTTGGGACCTAAGAAGTATGCTGGGGATGATCAATTCGGAGGATCGAGGTCAGTTCTGACCTAATTCAGGTGACGATCCAAGACCGGGGTCAATTATGACCCAAGAGTGGTGACGACCGAGGACCGAGGTCAATTCTGACCTAACTAAGGTGACGATCCAAGACCGGGGCCAATTCTAACCCAAGAGTGGTGACGACCGAGGATCGAGGTCAATTCTGACCTAACTAAGGTGACGATCCAAGACCGAGGTCAATTCTGACCCAAGAGTGGTGACGACCGAGGATCGAGGTCAGTTCTGACCTAATTTAGGTGACGATCCAAGACCGGGGCCAATTCTGACCCAAGATTGGTGACGACCGAGGACCAAGGTCAATTCTGACCTAACTAAGGTGACGATCCAAGACCGGGGCCAATTCTAAACCAAGAGTGGTGACGATCGAGGACCGAGGTCAATTTTGACCTAACTAAGGTGACGATCCAACACGGGGGCCAATTCTGACCCAAGAGTGGTGACGACTGAGGACCGAGGTCAATTCTGACCTAAATAAGGTGACGATATAAGACCGGGGCCAATTCTGACCCAAGAGTGGTGACGACCGAGGACCGATGTCAATTCTGACCTAACTAAGGTGATGATTCAAGATCGGGGTCAATTCTGACCCAAGAGTGGTGACGACCGAGGACCGAGGTCAATCCTGACCTAATTAAGGTGACGATCCAAGACTGGGGCCAATTCTGACCCAAGAGTGGTGATGACCGAGGATCGAGGTCAATTATGACCTAACTAAGGTGACGATCCAAGACCGGGGCCAATTCCAACCCAAGAGTGGTGACGACCGAGGATCGAGGTCAATTCTGACCTAACTAAGGTGATGATCCAAGACCGGGGCCAATTCTGACCCAAGAGTGGTGACGACCGAGGACCGAGGTCAATTCTGACCTAACTAAGGTGATGATCCAAGACTGGGGCCAATTCTGACCCAAGAGTGGTGATGACCGAGGACCGAGGTCAATTCTGACCTAACTAAGGTGACGATCCAAGACCGGGGCCAATTCCAACCCAAGAGTGGTGATGATCGAGGATCGAGGTCAATCCTGACCTAACTAAGGTGACGATCCAAGATCGGGGCCAATTCTGACCCAAGAGTGGTGAAGACCGAGGACCGAGGTCAATCCTGACCTAACTAAGGTGACGATCCAAGACCGGGGCCAATTCTGACCCAAGAGTGGTGACGACCGAGGACCGAGGTCAATTCTGACCTAACTAAGGTGACGATCCAAGACCGGGGCCAATTCTGACCCAAGAGTAGAAAAAGATTGTATTTTGATTCTGCTGGAGAAAGAGCTTTGTGATCCCGATTTGAGTTGGGGAGCTGCTAGCTGGGGGAAGCTTTTTACGAGACCTCGCAGGGGAGAACAACCTATTTTGGGTGCTGTAAGAGAATTCTGCTGGGGAAGAGGGGTTCCGCTGGGGATAAGAATTTGGATCTGAGATTCCGCTGGGGAATGATGAATGGGCCGGGGAAAATTTGGATTATCCTTTGGGAGAGATTGCTCGGGGCGAGTGGTTCTTCTGATTTCTACTGGGAAAAATACCATGTGATATTGTACCGCATCAGATAGCCAATGGTTGTAAAGTCTGATGAGGAGGTGATTCGGTGGTCCGGGCGCCTTGCCCGAGAGGTCAATCGCTTGGATTTTGAGGGCTCCGTTGGAGAAAATGGTGTGTCGCCCGAAGGAGTGCGAAATTTCCTTGATGAAAACGTTCTAAATCCTTCCTGGGATTTTTAGGAATTTTTCGAGGATTTTTCGAGGCTTTCTGATATTTTCTGGGAATTTTTGCACGAAATTTTAAGGGGGTGCTGGTCGGCATAGACTGAGAGGTGCCATTCGGCAGTGGCACGGACTTTTGGGCTGCCTCGGGAAGGTGAGGAGACAGTTCCGATCGGTATGGTGAGGTGGGTTGCCGATTGGCATGGCGTTTGGCCTCCTATATAAAGGGGGCGAATTACCCTCATTTTTCACAACTGCCTGCCTTCTCTCTTTCTGCGATTCCTCTCTGCGAATCGTTCTAGCAATCCGATCTTCAAGAAATGGCCCCTTTTGTGAGCACCATTGTCCATCGGGAGTGGTTGACCGTTGATGACTGGGCGAATGTGGATTGGAGGGACAGGGTGCCCCTTGCTTTGGGGAACGAGAATGCCTTTGATGCATTCGAGCCGGTTGCGGATGAGAGGACCTTGCTGCGGGAGCCATCGCGTCATCGCTCTTCGAGAGTGATTCTCGGTGGTTATGTAAGTAACCTGACCTTTGGCATTCTTTCCTTTTTGGGTGATTTTTCCTTTTCTTGACCTTTGACTGAATTTTTCCTTTCGCCAGTCGGATATTTCTTTGAAGAACATGCGTGCCCGCGGGACGACGGGGCTTAGGGATGTTTGGGGTCATCTTCCACCCGTGGTGTGCTGGATGGTATCATCAGCGGGTTTTGGGAGGTTGGCGGCTGCGCTGGATGAGATGCCTCATTCGACAGCAGTTTTGTGTGCCTTGGGGGAGAGGTGGTGGGACACTACCCACACTTTTCATTTTGGCTTCGGGGAGATGACGGTGACTCCCATAGATGTGCAGCAACTGCTGGGGCTGGATTGTGACGAGGAGCAGATAGAGGTGGACCGCTCTTTATGGGTGAGGCCGGAGGCGGTGTATGCGGCACTCGGTGATGTGAGGAGGATAGTCTCTGGAGATTCTATTCGGCTGTCCTTGCTGAAGGATGTTTTGCTGAGCAGGGTGGTTGATGTGGAGGATGGACTGCAAGTGAGGCAGATGGCTCGGTTGTTCATTTTGTTGGTGCTGAGAGGTTTCATGGTGGCATCAAGCGACGACGTCGTCCATTTGTGGTTTCTGCCATACTTGAGGATGCTTTCGAACATCCTTTTCTATGATTGGGGGAGTCTGACCTTGGCGACCCTTTACTCTTCTCTGGATGCGTTCAGCCGGTGCTACCGGCAGACTTTTACTGGAGCCACGTATCTCCTTGAGGTATTCTTTACTTTGCGCATTTCCATTTCATGCATTCGCATTTTCCTTTCATGCATTCGCATTTTCCTTATGCGTCTCTTATTGCTTGTGAATTCAGACGTGGTTTTATGAGGTGATTGGGTGCAACACCCCACTGATTGCTCTGAAGGATGACACCGTCGGGGACTTTTATCGCTTGTATCGATGGCGTAAGGCCAACCGACAGTCGAAGGGATCTCTCTCCCTGGAGGCGGTGCGTCAGGTCTTGAATGACCTGACCAGTGGTAGGGTAAGACTCTTTCCATTTTAGCCATAGTTTTTTTGCCTCTTCTGATTTTGTATTGACTTATGTCTGCTTGGGGATTTTTAGGTGACCTTTTATCCTTGGGGGACCGCCATTTAGGATACGGGGGTGACTGGGGTGAACGCGCAGATGAGGCGTTTATTAGCGCATGAGTTCGTCCATTCCTGGTACCTCGGGGAGAGGGTGATCCGTCAGATTGCTGAGGAGGAGGTGGTGGTGCCTCCCACGCATCCTCCTACTTCTATGAGGCGGGAGCGACAATTGTTGGAGGATGAAAGGATCGCGGCGATGATTGGCGGGTCATATGCGTTGTATACTGATACGACCGCGCCGTATGATTATATGGACTTTGTGACGAGCTGGTTGATGGCACCCAGCATACATGATGCCTTGCCTTTCCCTCCTGCTGGTTCGAGTCGGGCGGTGGGGTCTTCCCATAGTGGTGGTGGTCCATCGGCACCTACGGCGGTGGCGACCTCGGAGGTCCCTCTTGTTCGGCTGCACACTCCTTCGTACAACATCCGGCTGGCTGATGGAGGGACGGTGCCGATGCTGCATCGTCCTCTTGCGATGGATCCGAAGGAGCTGGGCTTGACAGAGGACGTCCTTCGTCCTGCGGTAAACCTTTCGGTTCTTTTCCTCTCTTTTTTTGATTTCTTTTGCTTGATACTGATTCTGCCTTTCCTTTGCAGCAAATCCGGGTGTCGATCACTTGGCTTAGGGACATCATGGATTGGATATCATCGGTGACTGCCCACATTCCGGAGGCTGTCCCTGTTCCTTCTTGCTTGGTGTCGTCAGCCTCGTCTGGGGGAGACTCTGGCTCGGGTAGTGGGGGCGTGTCGTCTCGCCGTAGGGGAAAGAGAGCGCGTCGCTGGGATGGAAATTCTTGAGAGAGAGAGAGAGAGAGAGGGAGTGAAATGTGGGTTCAGGCTGAGTCCCGTTGTTTTTGGATTTTCTTTATTTCCTGCAAAAATGATGTAACACAGAAAACATATATATGCAATGCAATGCGGTTTTTTTTACTATCTTTTATTTTAATGATGAAATGAATGCATGCGCTTTTTAATTTGCTGCTGAGACAGTAAAAAAAGGAATATTTTTAGAAATCTTTCAAAGGAAAGTTATTTTATTCAAAACGGGGAATCTCATAAGGAGGGAACATGATTCTTGAAATTCTTTTGAGAATATCAATTTATTTTTATGGAGTTTTCTGATTTGACAAAGAAGGAATGGAGGAAATTTAAAAAAGGGAATTATATAAGGAGGAAAAGGGATTTTGAAATTCTGTTGAGAATATCAATTTTTATTTTTTTGATTTTGACAAAAGAGGAAAAAGGGAGATTTCCAAAAATGGGGGGTTGCCGATCGGCAAGCACCCTGGCCTGCCTATCGGTAGTTCAGTCCAGTCCCATCAATTGAAAGCTTTAATTTGTACCCTTTTCAGCATTTAAGTACCTTTTGGGGTAGGGTTCCTTTCGATTTCTGCAGGGATTATGTCCCTTGTGAGGATTTTTAAGTATAAAAAAGGGAGAAGGGTGGAGTGTTTTTCTCACACCTTTTGCATCCTTACATACCCACCCATCTTTTAGTCTTGCGAGATGGCTCTCCCTGGTAGCATTGAGTTTGTCAACTATCTCGACGCCTTGGAAGCCATGTGCTCTTATAATGTCGACTATGATGCTTTCAACATGCGTCGAGTCTCCTTGTGGCGTAATCGACCTTTTGAGTGGAATATGCTGATGGCGGCAGTACAATTTTGGTACCCCGAAGACCATGTATTCCACTTTGGGTTGGAAGAAGTTTGTCCTACCTACGAGGAGTTTTTTGCCATACTGGGCGTGAATCCTAGTGTTACCGTGGCTTTACCGAATTTTCCTGTTCTCCTAGGGATTTGTTGGCCGGGCTTCTTCATATCTCGCCTTCGGCGGCCAGGTCATTGGTGGCTGGAGGAATGATCTCCCTCCTGGCGGCGTTGCAGTCCGTGCGTTCGCAGGAAGTAAGTGATGTTGGCTATGCTGGAGCCGTCGTTCTGGGTCTGGTTTCAAAATTACGGTTGGTGACTGGGGAATTGCAGGTGGACCCACAACTTGCATCCATTACCTCATGGATGTCATACCGTCGCAATCCTGCGGCGGTGATATTGGCGAAGACTTTGAATGGCCTTGATGCCTGGAGAGAAGGTCATTTCGGCTTTTTAAGGGGTAGCCCTGTGATGTTGTTCATGTGGTTGTCTGAAAGATTCCGCTTGTCGACTCCTCCAGAATATCCTTTGTCGGCTGTACCCAACTTCTTTTCGCGCTACTTCATCCGCATGGGCCTGTATGTTGATAACTGGGAGAATTGGCTTGTGGGGCATGGGGCTTGTGGGCTGTATTGGTCAGTGCCTTGGTGGGGACAGTTGCAGCCTGTTCTGTAGCTAGGAGAATATTCATATGTACGGTTGGTTGGTCTCAGGCAGACCTCTTTTTATTTCCCTTGGCGAAATTTTGCACCAATTTGGCTGGGCACAGGTCGTGCCCCCTCGGACCTCAAATTTCTTTCCAATAGAAGATTTGACTGAGCGCTTGCGTCTGTTGCTAGGATCTTTATGGGAAAATTGACGTCCGTCGACCCGTCCCTCTCAGTGTGTTGGGAAGGTTTGCCATGTCCCCAAAGATTATATGAAGTGGTTGTGGAGTAAAGTAGTCAGTAAGATGTTGGCAGTAGAGACCGGTCGGAGGTGGTTTGTTTTATCTGACTCCATGGAAGGGGGTGTTGTGGTCTTTTCGAAGATGGTTAAGGCTCATCGGTCCATGGAGTGTTTGCGGCACTCCATTCAGGCAGGAGAAACTTGGGGTCCTCAGGATGTGGATGATGAGGGTGCAGGCTCTTCGGGTAGCTGTGGGTATGACTCCTGGGGAGTTTATTTATGTAACGAATGTGGGGGATTTTATCTGGTTTTTATGGTAGTAGGGGGGAAGGGAGTTATCCGTTCCTTTTTCTTTATGCAATATGTACTGTAGTTTCTTATTAATGAAATAAATAAGTTTTTGATCATCCAGCTGTGCCTTTCGATGGATTTTGTATTTTGAATTATCTATACCAATCGCTAAGGCATACATAATCCTTTTGTTCAAGTAGATGTTTAGAATGAACTGTCGTTCTCGGGGGTAAGAAAAGAATGGTATTTTGTGAAAAAGAAGGGGCCGTGCTCATGTGAGGAGTATGAGCTGCCTACGTACCTCTAGGGTTTTTGAAAAAGTTCTTATCTGTTTGAAAATAGTTTTTGCAGAGGATCAGGCCCACGTAGTTCTGGGTAGAGGGAAATGGGAAGAGTTTTTTTTTTCTTTTTTTAGAATGAGAAGAGTCGTAGCGCGCCGAGATTTTGGACTAGGGGTAGAACTTCTTGAGACGGTCCAGATTGACTGGACGAGCCATCTCTTCCCCATCTAGGTCAGTGAGCATGGCGGCACCGCCGGATAAGATTTTCTTCACAATGTACGGGCCGCTCCAATTGGGTTTGAACTTTCCTCTGGGGTCCCAGATAGGTTCGATTATCTCTTTGAGGGATAAATCCCCCTCTCGGACACCGCGATCCTTGACTCTCTTATTGAATGATCACGCTATTCGGCGATGGTATCCTTGTATGTGGTAAAGAGCTTTTAATCTCCGTTCATCTA
Organism: Sambucus nigra; assembly: GCA_949130495.1. Classification (NCBI taxonomy): domain Eukaryota; kingdom Viridiplantae; phylum Streptophyta; class Magnoliopsida; order Dipsacales; family Adoxaceae; genus Sambucus; species Sambucus nigra. The sequence continues at coordinate 221,996,674 of OX422214.1, forward strand.
GGAGGGTCAGCTCATCAAGACGGCCTTGGCACCAGTCTTCTTCACCAACCTTGCTTTCGAGCATGACACGTAACGAGGGTATTTTCAGCTCCACAGGTAGGACCGCCTCCATGCCGTAAACGAGGGAGTAAGGGGTAGCCCCAGTAGAGGTTCGAATTGAGGTTCGATAGCCCCAGAGGGTGTAGGGGATCCGATCGGCCCAATCCCTACAACTTTCGGTCATCTTACTGATGATGGCTTTGAGGTTTTTATTTGCGGCCTCAACTGCACCATTGGTCTTAGGTCGGTAGGGAGAAGATTTGTGTCTCTGAATCCTGTATTCGCTGACTATTTCTGTGACTTCTGCCTCGAAGTGCAAACCATTATCTGACACTAGCTCGTGCAGGACTCCATATCGTCAGATGATATTTTTCTTGATGAATTTGGCCACCTTCTTGGCATTTAATACTGTGTATGACTCAGCTTCGACCCATTTGGTGAAGTAATCGATGGTAACCAGGATGAACTCATGCCCGTTTGATGCTTTTGGCGTAACCTTCCCTATGATGTCGATACCCCAGGTAGAGAACGGCCAGGGAGAAGTCATGTTATATAATTCTCGTGGAGGTAGATGTTGGAGATTAGAGAACTGTTGGCATTTAGGGCACCTCCGAACATAGGCGGTGCAATCCTGGACCATGGTGGTCCAGTAGTAGCCTTGTCGGATGATCTTTTTGGCAAGCATGGGATCGTTCATGTGAGGTCCTCATTCCCCGTTGTGGATTTTTTGCATTATCTTTTCAATGTCAGCCCCTGCAATACAGTTGCAAATGAGTTCCATCGAAATTCCTCTTGAGTAGTGCTTTATGGCAGATGATGTACTGAGCGGCCATCCTTCGAAGGGTAGCTCGGTCGTTCTTGTTGGAACCCTCGGTATACCTACCGTGTTTGAGGAGGCACCAAATATCATAGTACAAACAATCGGCTAGTTCGGGATCTTCAGTGGAGACAAGCTCAATATGGTAGCAATGGGTCGGTCTGTCTTATTTTTGAACTAGGAAGGGGGTCATTGTTATTCCCTCGGGCATGTCGACCATGGAAGCCAAAGTAGCAAGAGCATCGGCTAGGTTGTTCTTTGCTCGGGGTAGGTAATGGAAGGTGATATCTCAAAATTGGGAGGCCAACTCTTCTAATTGGGCATGAAAGGGTTGAAGCTTTTTGTCATTGACCTTCCACTTTCTGAGCACTTGACCGATGATAAGGGCAGAATCCCCGTACACATCAAGGTATTGAATACCTTTCTCGAGAGCAACCTGGAGGCCCACTGTGCATGCCTCGTATTCTGTCATGTTGTTGGTGCAAGGGAAATCCAATTTAATGGCGATGGGAGTGTGGGAGTCATCTAGGGCGACCAGAAGTATCCCAATGCCATATCCCTTTTTATTGGCAGCGCCGTCGAAGAACATTTTCCATTGGAGGCGATCTTGAGTGGTGCAGAGGATGTTTTCATCTGGGAATTCGGAGATCCAGACAGCTGCTTCTTCTATAGGGTAGTTAGCGAGGTAGTCAGAGATGGCTCTTCCTTTAACGGCTTTCTGTGTGACGTACATGATATCAAACTCGGTTAGGAGCATCAACCATCGGGCCATTTGGCTGGACAAGGCGGGTTTTTCGAGCAGGTATTTGATGGGATCCATTCGGAATACTAGTTTAATGGGGAAGGCGAGCATGTAATGTTGCAACTTTTGGGTGACCCAGACAAGTGCAACACATGCTTTTTCCAAAGGAGTGTAGTTGACCTCGTATCCGACCAACTTGCGACTGGCGTAATAGATGGTACCCTTGTATGTGGTATAGAGCCTTTAGTCTCATTTCGGCTTATAATGACAACTCATCTAGACAGATTTGATGCCAGTCTTCCTCGCTGACTTTGCTTTCAAGCATGATGCTCAACGAAGGGATTTCCAGTTCCACATGTAGGACTGCTTCCATGCCATAAACTGGAGAGTAAGTGGTAGCCCCAGTAGAGGTTCTAACTGAAGTGAGGTAGCCCCAGAGGGCATAAGGGATCTGGTCAGCAAATCTTGACAACTCTCTGTCATCTTACTGATGATGGCTTTGAGGTTCTTATTAGCGGCTTCAACTGCTCCATTAGTTTGAGGTCGATAGGGAGAATATTTTTTTTATCAAATTCCATACTCTTCGACCACTTTTGTGACTTTTGCCTCAAAATGTAACCCATTGTCCGATACAAGCTCAGGCAGGACCCCATATCGGCAAATGATACTTTTCTTAATGAACTTGGCCACCTTCTTGGCATTTAGAATTGCGTATGACTCGACTTCGACCCATTTAGTGAAGTAGTCAATGAAAACAAGGGTGAACTCATGCCCATTAGATGCTTTAGGTGTAACCTTCCTTATGATGTCGATGCCCCATGTGGAGAACGACCAGGGATAAGTCATGTTGTACAATTCTCTTTGAGTCAAGTGATGAAGGTTGGAAAATTGTTGGCATTTGAGACATCTACAAATATAGGCAGTGCAATCTTGAACCATTGTAGTCCAATCATAACTCTGTCGGATGGTTTTCTTGGAAAGTATATGGCCATTCATGCGGGGTCCGCACTCCCCACTATGGATCATCTCTTCGATGTCAGCCCCTGTGATGCAATGTAAGTGGGCTTCGTCGAAGTTTCTCTTGAATAGTGCTTTATCGTAGACAATGCACTAGGCAACCAGTCTATGGAGAGTTGCTAGGTTTTTCTTGTCAGAACCTTGGGAATACCTACCATGCTTAAGGAGGTGCCAAATATCATAATACCAACAATTGTCTATGTCAGAATCTTCTTCTGTGATGAGCTTAATGTAGTAGCAGTGGGCTGGTTTATCTTGCTTTTGGACAAGGCAATGGGCCATTGTTATTCCTTTGGGCATATTAACCATGGAGGATAAGGTGTCCAGGGCATTGGCTAGGTTGTTCTTTGCTTTGGGGGGGGGGGGGGGGTAGTGGAAGGTAACATCTTGGAATTGGGAGGCCAACTCTTCTAGGTGGGAATAAAAGGGTAAGAGTTTCTCGTCCTTAACTTTCCATCTCCGAAGTATTTAACCGGTGATGAAGGCATAATCCCCATAGACATCTATGTATCGAATTCCTTTTTTAGGGAAACTTTGAGTCCTACCCTGCACGCCTCATATTCAGTCATGTTATTGGTGCAGGGAAACTCCAGCTTAATGGCAATGGGAGTGTGAGAGTCATTGGGGGAGATTAGGAGGATCCCAATGCCATTCCCTTTTTTATTGGAGGCGCTATGAAAGAAGATTTGGCACGGAGGTCTTCTTGGGAGGTACAAAGGATAATTTCATTTGGGAATTCAGAAATCCAAACATCGACTTCTTTTATAGGGTAGTCAGTGAGGTAGTCAGATATGGCTCTTCCTTTCATGACTTTCTGCGTGACATATATGATATCGAACTCGGATAAAATCATTAGCCATCGGGACATTCGGCTAGTCAGGGAAGGTTTTTTGAGTAGGTACCTGATAGGATCCATTCGGGATAAAAGTTTGATGGGAAAGGTGAGTATGTAGTGCCGTAGTTTTTGGGTGACCTAAATAAGGGCGATATATGCTTTTTCCAAGGCAGTGTAGTTAACTTTATATCCGGCTAACTTACGACTGGCATAGTAGATGGCTCTCTCTTTGTGGGATTCTTCAATGTATTGATCTAGCAAAGCCCCAACTACGGTATCTGTCACCGTTAGGTAAAGGACGTTAGGTAAAGAAGTAGGGGAAGACCAGGCTACGGTGGCATGAGTACCGGAGTTTGAGTTAGGTATTGTTTGATTCGGTCAAAGGCTTCTCGAGAAGATTCATTTCAAACTTTGGTCGAATACTTTAGGGGGATTTTGAATATGGGTTTGCATATAAAAGTTAATTAGCTGATGAACCGACATATATACTCTAATTTTTTGAGAAATCCTCGAACTTCCTTCTCCATTCGAGGTGGTAGCATTTCGAGTATGGATTTTAGTTTGGCAGGATCTTCTTCTATACCTTTCCCACTAACCATGAATCTCAAGATCTTCTCTTTGGTGATGCCGAAGACGCATTTCTGTGGATTAAGTCTCATCTGATAATGTCATAGTCGCTCGAAGAACTTTCGAAGAGTGGGTACAAGACCCTCTATAGTCATAAGCTTGATAATCATATCATCCACATAGACCTCAGCTTCTTTATGTATCAGATAATGAAAGATGGTTGTGGCAGCCCTCTAGTAGGTAGCTCCATCATTTTTTAGACCAAATGGCATAACGGTGTAGTAAAAGGTTTCCCAATGGGTGATGAATGCGGTTTTCTCTTAATGATCTGGGTACATCTTAATCTGATTGTATTCGACAAACCCATCAATGAATGATCTGAGAGTGTGACTGGATGTGTTGTCCACAATCATGTCGATATTAGGTAGCGAATAATCATCCTTTAGAGAAACTTTGTTCAAGTCTCGATAGTCAACACACATGCAAACTTTCCCTCCTGATTTCAGCATGGGTACGATATTGGTTAGACATGTGGGATATTCGATCACACGAATGAAACCCACGTTCAACTATTTGACCACTTTTTTCTTAACCTTGAGCGACCATTTGATGCAGAGCTGTCACAGTTTTTATTTGATCGATTTGCATTTTGGAAGAGTTTAAATCTCATACCGAGCTATCTTAGGATTAATGGAGGACATATCTTTGTAGGACCATGCAAAGATATCCACAAATTCCTTCAATAATTCTTCGAGTTGTGCGCGCTCATGCTCGTTAAGGGTAGCCCCTATTATAATATCATGTAATTAGCTACTAGAATCGATATTAATAATAATAGTTTCATCTTTATTAACTTGAACGTAGTTATGTTGTTTGATATTAACCTTATTAAGATCAATTAAGAACTGTTCGTTTGCAAAATCATCATCATCAAGAGTTTGATTAGAATCAAGACAATTAATATAAGGCACAACAAGATACTCAATTTTTTTGTTTATTTCATTAATAGGAAAACAACGTTGAAAACCTCATCAAAGGAGGTCTCGATTACATGAGACTAAGGAGGAACAATAGGAGAAGGGGAAATGGGATAAACATCAGGGTTAGTTTAATATCAGCATGTGGAACATATGCAACATGCAAGTTAAGGAGATGTGTATCAATAACTTTTATCAGACGGTATGGATCCGATGATGTTTCCCCTGAGTGTATCATGCAGAGTGTTAGCCCTAGTGTTTGCAAGTTAAAGGAATCCTCGGGGTCACTTCCTTCAAAATCTCCGATATCGGCTATGGTCTCTTTGATGAGTTGTTACACATGATGCTGGGAACTTTCGGCCCATGAGTAGCTATCTTGGAAAAAGATATCCATTCCAGGTATCATCTTTTTATCCACATGATCATACCACGGTTCAGGAAATCCATAGAAGGGGAAATCTTCACCTTCTCTGATGAATCTTCCGTTCAAGGAATCTCTTGAGACAGTCTTGGCACTTTCTAGCCTTCTCTTCAGTCGGGTTTGGTAAGTCATTCGGAGTTCTTCTGTTGAAGGTTGGTAACCCAAGACACAAGGAGGAAAATCATTCTTCAACACAATGGGTTTAAATATCCCCTATTGTCATCGTCCTTGTATATTCTTGAACATCTGGATCACATTGACGTTGCCATGAGGGTTATAATTTGGGAAAAACTTATCTTAATAATTGTCCCCTACTGGGAGTAGAAATGGTTCAACTCAAAAGCCTGATGGAAGCATAGCATTCGCCCTGTGCTGTATCTCAAGTAGTACATTGCTGGTGCTTACATTCTCGGCATTGTCATCGTTGCTCGAGATGGTGATGACTTGCCCATTGGCGAAGAATTTTAGTTTTTGATGAAGGGAGGAAGACACACCCTTGATTCTATGGAGCCATGGTCATCCAAGTAACAGATTAAAATAAGCTGGGATGTCAATGGATTGGAATTAAACAATAAAATTTATAGGGCCGACCCCTATTGTTAGTTTTATGGGTCCCATTACTTCTCAACGAGTATTATCGTGGGCACGTACAATGGTAGAGGTTGGAGCAAGGTTGCTCACTTTTAGTCCCAAACAATTAAGGGTCCTCAACGAGAAGACATTAAGAGCTGATCCATTATCGAAAAGAGAGAGTGGGAGAGTCTTCCCCATGGCTTCGACGGAGATATAGAGAGCATAGTTATGGTTTGGCCAAATCTTGGGGATTTTTTCTTCTTCTTCTTCTTCGAAGGAGAGCATTCTAGTAGAGGTTAGAGATTCGACCAGATTCATTGCTTCTTATGGCGTGGTGGAAGGAGGTACCATGGGTTTTATGAGTAGCTTGATCAAGACATTTTTATGGAGATGGGAAGACGTAAAGAGTCCCTATATAGTGATGTTGGATTGGGTCTTCTTCAATTGATCAAGGACCTTTCTCTCCTCTAGGGTCATTTTAGGCATAGGAAGATTTCCAATACCTTTTCCTTTGTCGTTTGTTGATGGTAGCAGATTTGGGACTTGGTAATGCCTCCCTGGCCTGATCATATGGTTCACAGAAGAGGGGAAAAATAGAAATCCCGTTTCCTTATCAATTCGGGTTGTTCAACCATCTTATTGATTTCTCTTAGAAGCTCCTCAAATGATATTATCCCGCATGTGTTGACTATCGAATTAGTCTTTTCTAGACCTCGGTATTCATATAAATTATCGAATTCGTCCCCCCATCCGGTGCTAACGACATTATATTTCCATAAATGGTTAATACACTCCATAACCTCAACGGATTCTTCGTATATACCCTCCCATTCAACGGGGAGATGTAGAAGTGAAGGGACCAGGTGCCCTTGTAGTTTTAAATCATCAAGTAGCTCATATATACTACGAATTTCACCAGTTTGTCGGAATAAGTATGCCATGATCTAGACCACATAATCTAAGCTGACTTCATCGATCGACACCACCCAATTGTCTGACTATCGGGCCCATTTTTGAGCTTCTAAGAATAGTATACTGAATCTCTGGCAGTCAATGGTCATCTGAGAGGGCAATTTCAGCCCAAACTCTAGGAGTTAGTTTAACACTTATGATAAGTCCATATCTTTACCTCCAGAATGAGTACAGACAATGACGCATGCTGTGGTAAGGAGTGAAAGGGCCGAATCGATGAAGCTGGTAGGGTATAGGAGAAAATATGTGCAAATTAGAGGGTTTTAAGAGAGTATATGGGTATGATTGGTGATTTTATTGGTATGATGTGGATAGATGGGTCAAACTCTAGGTCTTCTTCTCGGAAGATGGCATTTGTATGATTTAGAAGTGGATTATAGGTAGTGTTTGGTTTAGGATTGGAAGGTGGGGAGATGACACCCCGATCAATCAGAACTTGGATCACGTTTTGGAGGTGGAAACATTGGTCGGTGGTATGGCCGATAATTTGGTGAAAATCGCAATGGGCATCCGGTTTGAAATTTTTGGGTAGTGGGTTTGGTAACGAATGAGTGTCCAATGGCTTGATGAGGTTTTGACTTAAAAGGGCTTGATAAAGTTTGGAGAGAGGAGCGTGAAGCTCGGTGTATTCCTTTCGGACTGGGTTGGGCAGCTTTCTGGTGCCCATGAAGTGGCAGGCTGAGAGATGTTATTGATAGTTGAAACTGCGGTGCTGGCATGCTTTTAATATTTTTTATGAGTGAACTATCTAGACACTTTCTGCGGTTCAACTTTCATCTTGGAAAGACCTTCTTCAATCTCTACTCCTTCTTCTCGAAGGGCTCGAAAATGAGGGTAATATTGTCCTTCCATCGTCTCTCGGACATGAGGTAAGAAATTCTGCTTTACAATGCTCACTTGCTCCTCTTTGAAAGGCCGGTTGCTCCTCTATTCACCTTGCTATGAAGTTACTGACTGATTCCCTAGGATTCTGTTTAAGGAGCTCTAAATCACGACGAGTGACCTATAACTCTTCGTTGTACTTATACTATAAATTGAACTCGCGGGCAACATCCTACCAACTGCAAATCTTGGACTCCTTGAGAGATAAGAACCATCGAATAGTGATGTCCTTCAAAGTTTTTTGGAACATTTTGGCCATTATTTCCTCAGAGGCACCTAGGAGAGTCATGGCTCGGTGATAAGTGCAGAGATGAACAATCGGAGGTCCACTACCCCCGAACTTCTCAATATTGGGCATCTTGAACTTTTTTGACAACCATGCTTTAGGATAGGAAGACATGTGGGTGTAGTCCATGTAGTTCCCAAAGGTTCTAACTTGGTCGAACTTCTTGGTCAACATCTTGAGGTCCTCCTTGAACTTGTTCAATTCTTCCTCCTTTGGATCAATGATGACGGATAAGTTAGGCCCTAGCAGGGAATGATTCGGCATTGGGAGCTGGGCTGGTGGTGACCCATTAACAGGAGGGGCACATGGAGCGTGCTGATATTCCTCGAGAACTCAAATAGGCTCGGGTGCGGGCAGACCCATAGCGCGAGGGAAGAGGACCTCAGAATCTTCGAGAATAGGGAGCCAATTTCATTCCATCTCATAAACCTCGGTTTGAAGGTTGTCAATCTTTAGAGTGAGTTGGGCTAAGACCATCATCAAATTTAGCTGCACATTCGGTACCGAGTCTGTGTTCTCAATAGAAAGCGAAAAAATTCTCGGACTCTGAGGAAATAGTGAGGGAACTGATAGAGCTTCGAGGCGGTTTAACTGAAGACTAAAGCCAATAGGGAGCCAAGCCAAGGGTATGCGATCGACCTGATGAGAAGAAAAATATGAATTTATTTTTTAAAAGAGAGGAAAAACTGTTATTATAATTATTATATTTTTTTCTAATGGAAAGAAAATGTTTTTGGCATTTTTTTTGGAAAAGACGAGGACAAAATGTTTTTTGGGTAAAAGGGAGGAAAAATATTTTTGGGTATAAAGAAGAAAAAATACTTTTGGTATTTTTGATAGAAGAAGGAAAAATGTTTTTGACACTTTTGTGTAAAGAAAGAGGAAAGACGAGAGACGGGTCTCGGCATGATTATTGTTATGTTTATTATGTTCTCACTTGCATTAGGTTTACCTAAATTTAAAAAAAAATCCGGACTCGACTCCAGCCTGGAAAAATTGGGTTTGAAAAATATGTAAAAACTATGTTTGTATTTGTTACCAAGTTCATAGGCAGGATCCCATTTTAAAAAATGCACGAAAATTTGGTCGACATGCCGACCCGTCATTTCGGTAGAGTTTCAGGTAGGAACCGACAAACTAAATATGAGTGACTTAGGTTTGACATCTATATGCGGGTATGTAGTTATTGGGTTAATTGAAAGGGTTCCCTCCTTTGGCATGACTTCCACAATATACGTCTTGCTTTTGAGGGAAATCGGTACGTGTGGACAAGCCATTTCATATACCTGAGTGTACGTGAATTGCCTCACTATATACCTCGTGGGGACAATACGTGTGAGAGAAAATTCGATATACTTGACGTACGTGAACGAGTTCCCTGCGATATACCTCCCGTTATGACTTCGATCAAGTGGTACGATGCAGGGGGAACCGTTCAATATACGTCGAAGGTACTTGGCAAATGGAAGGTGAGAGTCATATCACTTATTCTAACTGCAACCTGCTGGACCAGTGCCCATCACGAAGTGACCCCCCAATTACGGGACAAAAGTTGGTCAATAACAATGCTCTTTGGTGATGTAGTGTGCAAAATGCATGATTTTTTATCATGCTAAGTAGGGAATAATGTACAAGTATAAAAAGTAAACTTATGCTAAGTGTTAACGCAAAAATTCTCCATCTACGAGGACCAATCAAAAAAGGACACATGTCATCCTACGTGGCAATATTCTACACCCGAGGAGAGTTGATCGGCATCCGAGGAGAGTTGGTCGGCACCCGAGGAGTATTAGTCGGCACCTGAGGAGAGTTGGTCGGCACCCGAGGAGAGTTAGTCGGCACCCGAGGAGATTTGGTCGGCATACCAACCAGGAAGATCAAAGGATAACTATGCATTTAATGTGCATTGATGAAGATAACAACGCATTTAATGAGCCTTAATGTACATGACAACACATAGCATACCAAGCAGTTCAACAATTAGATTCGTTGAATGTAGACATAAATGTCTACATACAATGAATCTATTTATCTCCCATCACTATAAATACATGTATCCCCTTAGCCAAAGGAGGAGATCAAGGAAGATCTGGGAGAACCTAGAAACACCATACACAAGATACACATCCTTTCTCTCTCTACACCACATTGTGCTATTGTAAACCCCTGGAAATAAAATGACAGTGGACGTAGGCTTTTTCTTATAGCCGAACCACTTTAAAAATCTTTGTCTCTCATGTGCTTAATTGGATTGCTTTCATCTATTTATCTGTGATCATAAAAATGGGATTCGGTCCAGTTTTTTGCATCAACAGATTGGCGCCGTCTGTGGGAACGTGTTACAAGCATTGTTCTCTATCAAAAGCTAAGTTTTTTATTTTCTCTATGTATAATCAATTATATATTGTACGTACATCTTTTGATTCAATCATGATTTTTATGTTTATATACATATATTAATTGTCCAATTTTTGTGTGCAAAATATTGCATATCATGATTTTAAAATCATAATTGTTAGATTAATTCTTATTTAGAAATCTGAAAAATAGTGGATTTCATAAATCATAACTTTTTGCTTGATTCTCAAGTTTCAATTTTATATCATGGAATAAATATTTTAAATGATTACATATACCAATATATACGACGGTGGTAAGATTTGATAATTTTCATTATAAATTTTGTAAGATCTTTGATGTCTATTCAAATTCCCATTATATTTTTAATCAGAGAATGGGAAAAGGTTAAAGACAATAAAAAAATTTCACATGGAAATCATGACCTAGATCTATTTTCTATCTCTTCAAGTTTGAGTCTCTTTGCATTCATTTTTATGAACTATATACTTAATTTGGTTCACATGCCATCCAGGTCAATAAAGTCTCATTGATTGATTTTGATATAAATTTGGTAATAACTTCGATCATTAAACATATTTTTATCTCTCCAAATAGGGAATAGGAAGGGATATATATAAAAAATAATTTTCTCTCACCTGAAAAACCATTACCCACCTCTTGTAAAAACGGATCAGTAAAACAATCATGACCATATCAAGACTCTGGGCACAAATTTGATATGTTGGCCCCTCGTTCGTCGCATCACAGGATTTCTTTGTCGAAATCACACGATCTAGTGGATTAGATAATTATTCATTTAATTAACATTCTTAATGCTTAAAGTTTACATCAAATGTTATTTTTCTGATCTAAGGATTCGAGATATTCTGGTCAGCCATCCATATTGTTGGTCGGCATCATCTTGGGCCATCTTTTATTAAAGGGAAGCTTAAACAAACCATTTTGTTTGTCGGAGATAAGATGTGAAGATCCATCAGCAATGTTGAAATAATTTTATCCAACTACGAGGTATCTTATTGTTGGTCGGAGACTCATATTGTAGCTCGGTGGAACCAATTGCAGGTCGATGATCATCTACTTCTTGATCGGTGACATCTCAGTCTTGTTCGGAGGGTTCATTTTACTGGTCGGCAACTATCCAACTATCCACTTTTTGGTCGATGACATCTAATGTTGTTCGGTGCTGTCAATGCACCATTTTTGTTGATCGGCAAAATTGCTCAGCTGGTCGGGGACCATTTGCTTCTTGGTCGACACCATATATTCTATAACTTGAGATATCCTTAAATGTTGGTCGGCAACATCCATGCCGTTTCTCGGCAGCAGTAGAATCTTGGGGTATTAAAAAATGCGGAGCACCCCAGATGTTTCTTTAAACACGAGTTCAACTTGGGGGTAAACTGGGGGCTTAAGTTTTTTTTAAAACTTGTGATCACCCCAAAAAATATTTTTAAAGCCAAGTGATAAATAATTTTCAAACATCAACTTATACCTGATTAGTTGTTGGAGATTAAATAACTTTACAAAAAACTCTACATCCTATTTATGATGCATATCTGATAAAAATTTGTCCATCTCACACACATTTGGCACAAAAATATTATTTCATATTTTGAAATTTTTATTATTTTATGCTGATACACATCACATATTGTTTGGCTGAATAATTATTCTCATGATAATAATTATTTTCTCTAGTCTCGACAGGTGCTCGGGCAGCCTATTAAAATTTCATAGGGACGAGATTCAATCCCGATGAAAGCTCTCGTAAACCTTTGGAAAAGTAGTATTGCTCGACATCAGGCAACTGTGCCTCGACATATCAGCCAACATATATTATTTCATTTTTTGAGATTAATATTTTTATTTCTCAAACATATACCTATCATATATGTATTGAATGATTAAATTATTCTCACGACTGATCAATTCAGCCTACACAAATGGTAGAGCAAGATATTAATTTTTACAGGTACAAGACTCAACGCCGACGAATGCTCGGAAACAATCTGGAAACTATTATCATTTCACCTCAGCGAGGCATTATATATTTTATTATTACTCGGAGATATCGGCTCAAGCACAAATTATTCTATATCCCTTGGGATTAATATTGTATATTCATCTCAACATGGAACTCGACGAGATACTTATTATCATATTCAGCTCCGAGGAGAACTATAACATTTATTATATGTCACCCCCAACGGATAGTTGATCGGGGTAATTCTTATTTATATGCAGGCCCAGCAAAGTTCTCGGCCATATTCTTATGTTCTAGAAAATATTATTCTTATTCGGCATTATGAAATTGTGCCTCGACAAGATACTTATTCAGCTTTAAGGAGAATTACAACATTCGTTGTATTTCACCCCCAACGGATAGTTGGTCGGATAATTCTTATTTATATTCAGGACTGACAACGTTCTCGGCCATATTCTTATGTTCTAGAAGATCTTATTCTTGTTCGGCATTATATAATTCTACCTTGACAGATCAACGAGGCACTTTATTATTCTTTATATCTATTTGGATGCATATTCTATTCTTATTTCAGCATGGAGCTCGACAAATATTTATAATCATATATTCAGCGCCGAGGAGGTCTCCAGCATTTATTATATTTTATTCCCAACAATCTGTTGGTCAGCGCCGAGGAGGTCTCCAACATTTATTATATTTTATTCCCAACAATCTGTTGGTCAGCACCGAGGAGGTCTCCAGTATTTATTATATCTTATTCTATTCCCAACAATCTGTTGGTCAGCTCCGAGGAAGTCTCTATCATTTATTATCAAAAATGTATTCCTAAAAATGCCAACTTATGTTGGTTAGGAAGTAAATGTATTCCTACGGGAAGTAAAACTATGTATTCCTAAAAATGCCAACTTATGTTGGTTAGGAAGTAAATGTATTCCTATGGGAAGTAAAACTATGTATTCTTAAAAATGCCAACTTATGTTGGTTAGGAAGTAAATGTATTCCTACGGGAAGTAAAACTATGTATTCCTAAAAATGCCAACTTATGTTGGTTAGGAAGTAAATGTATTCCTATGGGAAGTAAAACTAGGTATTCCTAAAAATGCCAACTAAGGTTGGTTAGGAAGTAAATCTATTCCCAAAAGTGCCAACTAAGGTTGGTTGGGAAGAAAAAATCCACCAACTCAGGTTGGTCGGAAATAAGAAGCTGTCAACTACAGTTGGTCGGAAACATTTTATGAGTATGTGAAAGCGATCAAGCAAAAAGCATTCAAAGTTCACATTCCACACTTGGGGGCTTCTATTAAAAATCCAGTTGTTCATTCGGTGGAACATTCTCATAACATCATGCAGTCGAGCATCGGATTCAGCCCCAACTAATTATCATTCAGAAGTTATTTTTCTTGCTCAGGAGCTAATTTTGCTTATGAAGTTCAGGAGGCATATTCAGGAGTTATTATGCACATGCTATTGAAGTTCAGGAGGCTATTGAAGTTCAGGAGGCATACTCAGGATTTATTATGCACATGCTATTGAAGTTCAGGAGGCATATTGAAGTTCAGGAGGCATTCAGAAGTTCAGGAGGCATATTCAGGAGTTGCACATACTATTGAAGTTCAGAAGTCAAATTCAGCATCTACAGCACTGAGATCTTTACTACTACTGCCCGACCAACATTGAAGAAGAAGTTGTATGAAAATGTTTCGAAGTCCACCACTAGCTTGGTACTAATCAGATTAAAGAGTTGGGTTTAAAAGCTAGTATGTTACTCGACAAAGTATTCAGAGGAGCATAAATCAGAAGAATCAAGCATGTGAAGTTAGCACTCAGTTGCTCGGCACATGAGGCAGTTGGTCGGCTAGCAAACCAATCAACATACTTGAAGATTATGACAAGCTACAAGCTGCATACTATGGCATGGCTGCATCCAAATTCCCAGGGGTGATACATAGCACATGGAGTTCCACTAAAGAAATATTAGCAACCATCGATCAACCTGCATCATATGTCGTCCAGGAGATAATGCACTTTATATTGAACAAATCAAGAAGGTAGATCAAGAATTTCACGAGCACCGAGCAACACTGAAGAATAAATACTCCATCCTTTCAAGTAAACCATCAAGCATGGATCATTGGGGGCTTCTGTTAATGCAAAAATTCTCCATCTACGAGGACCACTCAGAAAAGGACACATGTCATCCTACGTGGCAATATTCTACACCCGAGGAGAGTTGATCGGCATCCGAGGAGAGTTGGTCGGCACCCGAGGAGTATTAGTCGGCACCCAAGGAGAGTTGGTCAGTAACCAAGGAAAATTAGTTGGCACCCGAGGAGTATTAGTCGGCACCCGAGGAGAGTTGGTCGGCACTCGAGGAGAGTTAGTCGACACCCGAGGAGGGTTGGTCGGCATACCAACCAGGATGATCAAAGGATAACTATGCATTTAATGTGCATTAATGAAGATGACAGCGCATTTGATGAGCCTTAATGTACATGACAGCGCATAGCATACCAAGAAGTTCAACAATTAGATTCGTTGAATGTAGACATAAATGTCTACATACAATGAATCTCTTTATCTCCCATCACTATAAATACATGTATCCCCTTAGCCAAAGGAGGAGATCCAGGAAGATCTGGGAGAACCTAGAAACACCATACACAAGATACACATCCTTTCTCTCTCTACACCACATTGTGCTATTGTAAACCCCTGGGAATAAAATAACAGTGGACGTAGGCTTTTTCTTATAGCCGAACCACTTTAAAAATCTTTGTCTCTCATGTGCTTAATTGGATTGCTTTCATCTATTTATTTGTGATCATAAAAATGGGATTCGGTCCAGTTTTTTGCATCAACACTAAGCATGGATATATGGGAGTGAGTGATGCGTATATATCTACAAGTGAGTGTGTGGTAGTTCACCTAATCATGGATCAACGACAAGTGGTGTGTAACACGTGTGAGTGAGCATGGATATATACAAGTGTAATAAGTGGAGGTGTGCGTTAGTGACACCTAAGCATGGATTTCTAAGTGGTGTGTGAAATATGTGGATAGAAGTGATCCTAGGTGCATGTAGTGTGAAGTGTACATGGAGAATTTGTACAAGTGTGTGAGTGACATAAGCATGAGGTATATATGTACAAGAAATAATAGAGGAGAAAAAGGGTACATACAGATAGGTGCATATGGACACAAGAAAACAAAACACCCATGCTAACAGAGTCTAGCCCTCTTATCAAATGAAGTCCCCAGCAGAGTAGCCCCTATGGCCATCCCGATCAAGATTCGCACCGCTTACTTCTCCTCTTCCACCTCCCAAAGGGGGATGGGAAAGAAAGGAGGATTGAAAGGTATCACGCCCTACTTAGGTACACTTCGACTGTCGTTGGTGTGGGGTAAATATAAAGAGATGGAGTCATCAACATATTTTACACAAAACACGAAAAATAAAATCAAATGCCCAAATCTCAGATGTTCTTGTCTAATAAGATATCTCATGCTGCTGAAAGAAAGTTACAAAAATCAGTGGTTTTACTAACAAAAATTTTCCTATTTTATACTTGGGTTATCCTTTGTTTGCAGGTAGAAAGAAGTCCTCTCACTTTTATTTACTCATTAATAAAATCAGAGGGGCTCTCAATGGATGGAAAGCTTGATATCTCTTAATGGGTGGAAAGTTAGTTCTCATCAAAAGTGTTCTAAAAACTATCCCTATTCATACTATAGCCTCTTTCAACCCTCCCAAAATGGTCATTCAGAAGCTGGAAGCTCTTTTTGCAAGGTTTTTTTAGGGTTCTCATGATGGCTCTTCAAGACACCACTGGTGCAAGTGGAGCTTATTTCTATACCTATTAAAGAAGGTGGTTTAGGAGTGAGGAAGCTTGAAGAGATCAGTAGAGATATGGCTATCAAACTTTGGTGGAGGTTCAGGTCTACTAAGTCTCTATGGTCTTCTTTTATTAAGGCTAGATACTATAGAAATTCCCATCCTCTTACTGTCACACCTACATACTTCTCACATACTTGGGGGAGAATGTGTAAATTTAGAGAAGAAGCTGAAATTCACATGAAATGGAGAGTTAGTCTTGGCAACATTGATATCTGTTAGGACAATTGGATGGATTCTGTGCCCGCTTGGTGATGAGTTCAACACTCCAAATAATGCTAAAAATCAAGGATTTTTGGTTCGAAGATAAAATCTGGAACTTGGAGAAGCTCTCAGTTTTTTTTCCATTGCAGTTAATTCAAGAAATGTTGCAAACTCATAGCTGGAACTCGAAACAAGACAGTTTGGTTTGGATAACTTCTAACTCGGGAGTTTTTTCTTTCTCTAATGCCTGGAACCTATCAAGGTCCTCTTCATTTACTTTGAGATCATCTCAATTTATTTGGGGTAACTCAATCCCTCTTAAAATCTCAATCTTAATTTGGAAAGTTCTCAAAGACCTACTCCCTACAGATGACAAAATCAAATCCATTGGCATTAGAGGCCCCTCCAAATGTGTTTGTTGCAAAGAAAGTTAAGAAGAATCATCTAACCACTTATTCTCCTCTAGTGAAATAACTATTAAAGTTTGTCATTTCTTTGGAACTAAACTTGGTGTTCTTGGTCCTTAAGGTTCTGTTAAGCAAAGAATGATAGCTTGGTGGATCTGTTCTTCTTCCTCAGCATTTTCTACTTTCTCTCTTATCCCCATCCTTATCTATTGGCATATTTGGATAAACAGAAACTTGTCTAAGTTTGAAAACTCGTCAATGTCTTCATCTAGAATCATTGGAAATATTCAAAACAATTTCTAACTACTTTTTTCAGAGACAAAAAAGTCTAAATCCAAGATTATGTTAGTTCATTGGTCTCTTCCTCCAAAAGGTTTTCTAAAATTGAATGTTGATGGTAGCTCTTTGGGAAATCCAGGCAAAAGTGGATGTGGAGGGATTTTAAGAAATCAAAAAGGGGACATGATTTGTTATTCTTCAAATATTTAAATTTCAAGACAAGTTTAGAAGCTGAAGCTGAAGCTATTCTTCAAGGAATAATTTCTTTCAAGATCTTAAAGATTATGAGCTTATTATTAAATCAGACTAAAAACTTTTGATTGATGTTCTTCTAAAAAAAGATTCATGTCCTTGGAAAATCCAATGGAAAATTGATCAAATTCTCTCAATTCTGCCCAACCTCAATTACAATCTTGTCCATATTCACAGGGAGGCAAATATGGCAGCAGATTTCTTGGCTAAAATTGGTTATTCTCATAATAATTCTTTGATGTCTCACCAGCTTGATCTTCTCCCAAGGAGTTTCAAAGGAATCTTAAGATTAGATAAACTTCAAACTCCTTATCTTAGGAAGGTTTCCTTTTAATGTTTTTGTAGTTCTTGTAAGCCATGGTGAGGGCCCTTCTTATCTGTTTATAAATAAAATCCCTATTCCTGATTAAAAAAAGAAAACATGTTGCCGCCTCGAGAGAGAGGCATCAAAGACAAACTGATGCTTATGAAACTAATAGTTCAAAGGTTCGGGAATTAAGTTACGGATGAGAAGGTGTTAGGCAGCTATCCCGCCCTTTCGGTCTCTAATAAGCTTGTGTTAATGTTTTTCTTTATTTCTCTGAGAAGTGTGTGCGCGTATATATATAATGGAGGTCGGAATTGTTCAACTCATACCATGGAAAGGATAGAGTGAGGTCATCCATAGGAATGCTCCCAAAATGTTATAAAGAAAATATGATTTATGCGTTCATCGCGATATTGATCGTTATGATGAAACCATAATATGTGTTGGATGAAATGCTAACAAACATAAAATATATACTAATGCAAGAATATGATAAATGCTGAAATGGGAGATTTAGAAAAAATGGAAGGTTAGGAAATTGGAAAATTAAAAAATTAGAAAATTGCACTAAAGTCCCAGATTTTAATCCGAAACGCCTACGTAGACTATATAAAGGCATCAAAGTTCACGTAGTTCACATGCGACATGGGGGTGGAGTTTATCCCGTAGATTCGAACTGGATTTTATTAATGTGTATGTGTAGAAAAATGTGTTTTGGTTTGGAAAAAGTGTGATGGATAATCCCGTTTGGAATTTATGGGTGTAACCCTCTTTTTGTTTGTTTTGAATATTTTATAGAAAATAAAGTATGTGCAATGGAGGATGATCTTGTTACAGGGAGTCGGGAATTTGTTTTAGATGTGGACATAAAGGACATCAGATAAAAGACTGCCTAACCCCAGCAAGGGTTCCGATACAACCTTTAGATTAAAAGAAGGACCAAGTAAGACATGGTAGTGTTTTTGCACTTTCTGATACCCAAGTTTCTGATGCAGTAGTGCCAGGTAAACTTTCTATATATGCCCAAACTTTTCAAGTTTTAATAGGTCCTAGTTCTACCCATTCATTTGTGTCTATACATTTTGTTTATCGCTTTCCTAATATGCCTAAAACCTTAAATCATAGCACACACGTTTCTACTCCTTCAGGTGAGTTATTAACGGGAACATTAGTATATGCGTATTGCCCTATAGATGTTAGTAGTCATAAACTTTTTACCGATTTGATAGTTTTGAACATAATATATTTTGAAGTCATTTTGGGGATGGATTAGTTAACATCGTATCATGATAAGGTAGATTGTTTTGAGAAAAGAGTTACTTTTCAAATTCCTAACCAACCAGAATTCAGTTCTGAAGGAACTGGGATTTCCCATGTGTATTATCACTGAAATGCAAGCTTGTAGTTTTACTAAGAAGGAATGTCAAGGATACCTTGCGAGTGTTATTGATTTGCAAACAAAGGATCCTAGTTTATAAGATATTACTATAGGTAAACATTTTCTATATGTTTTCCAGATGATTTACCAGTCCACCTCCTAGTAAAGAAATAAAGTTTACGATTGATCTTATTCCTGGAACTATACCAATATCAAAACCACCTTATCGTATGGCACTTTAGAATTAAGGGAATTAAAAGTTCAATTACAAGATATGTTAGACCAGGATCTTATTAGACCAAGTCTATCCCCTAGGGATGCTCCAGTGTTATTTGTTAAAAAGAAGGATGGGAGGATGGGGTTATGCATAGATTATTATGAACAATATAAGGTGACCATTAAGAATAAATACCCCTTACCATATATAGATGGTTTCTTTTTACCAACTTCAAGGTGCGCAAATATTTTCAAAGATTGACCTTAGGTCAGGCTATCACAATTTGAAGATTAAGGAAGATGATATTTTGAAATCAGCTTTTTGCACTAGATATAATCACTATGAATATTTTGTGATGCCATTTGGACTAACAAATGCACTAGCAGCTTCTTTTATGGATATGATGAATAGAGTGTTTAGGAAATATTTGGATCTACGTGTGGTTATTTTCATTGATGACATCCTTAATTATTCCAAAAGCATTGAAGAACATGAGAAGCATTTAGAATAGTATTACAAATCCTTAGGAAGTAGAAATTATATGCGAAATTAAAGAAGTGTGAGTTTTGGTTGTCAAGTGTTTGTTTTCTAGGACATGTCATTTCCAAGGAGGGAGTTAGGTTGGCCCTTAAAAGATCGAGGCTATACAAGATTGGCCAAGACCAACTAATGTGACGGAGATTCATAGTTTTCTTGGATTAACAGGTTATTATCGAAGATTTATTGAAAGATTTTCTAGTATTGCCAAACCTCTATCTAGATTAATACAAAAGAAGGTGAAATATGAATGGTCTGAGGAAGTTGAGAATAGTTTTCAAGAACTTAAGAATCGATTAGTAACTGCTCCAATTTTGACCATTGCTTATGGGACAGGGGGATTTGTGATTTATAGTGATTCTTTTAAAAATGGTTTGAGATGTATGTTAATGCAAAATGGAAAAGTAGTAGCTTATGCCCCGAGACAGTTAAAACCACATGAGCAGAATTATCCAACCCATGACCTAAAATTAACAACTGTAATTTTTGCTCTTGAGGTTTGGAGACATTATTTATATGATGAGACTTGTGAGTTTTATACCGATCATAAGAGTTTGAAATATGTATTTACTCAGAAATAATTGAACATGAGAAAAAGGAGGTGGCTAGAATTGATGAAGGATTATGATATCAATATTCATTATCATCCATGGAAAGCTAATATAGTAGCTGACGCTTTGAGTAGAAAGTATACAATAAATTTAGCATGTCTCATTACATATCAGGAACCTTTGTTAAGGGATCTAAGAAGTATGTAAATAGATGTACGTATTTATAGCAAAGGAGGAATAATCACAAACTTACAAGAATAACTCATATTGATGGAGAGGATCAAAATTGCACAAGTAAATAACCCACAACTGAAGAAGATCAGAGAAGAAGTGATTGAAGGAAAGAGAATCGAATTTGCAATACAAGATGATATATTGAGGTTTGGAAATAGGGTGTGTGTGCCATGTGATGCCCAACTAAAGAGGCAAATTTTTGAAGAACGTCATTACCCAAAATTTAGATTTCATTATGGATGTACAAAGATGTATAGGGATCTTCGAGAAGTGTTTTGGTGGAATAACATGAAAAGGGAGATAGAAACCATCGTGTCTGGTTTGTGAACAAGTCAAAGTTGGACATTAGAAACCATCAGGATTACTACAACCCCTGCCTATCCTTGGTGGACATTAGAAACCATCGTGACCCTAGATTCGTGTCTTTATTTTGGAAAAGCCTACAAGCTCCCATGGGAACATAATTGAATTTCAACACCACTTTTCATCATCAAACAGATGGACAGTCGGAGAGAACCATTCAAACCTTAGATGATATGCTTATGGCATGTGTACTTGATCTGAAGGGGAATTAGGATGATCATTTACCATTAGTTGAATTTGAATTTATTAATAGTTATCAAGCAAGTATTCACTTGGCTTCGTATGAGGCACTTTATGGTAGAAGGTGTCTTTCTCTTGCATGTTAGGTAGAAGTTGGAGAAAGAAAATTATTGGGACCATAATTAATTCAGATCAAAATAGAGAAAGTGAAATAGATACAAGACCAACTTCGAATCGCTCAAAGCCGTCAAAAGAGTTATTTCAACAATCGTCACCGATAGTTGGAATTCCAAAGAGGAAATTATGTGTTCTTCCTATTATCACCAGTAAAGGGGGTAATCCGATTTGGAAAGAAAGGGAAGTTGAGTCCAAGATACATATAACCTTTTGAAATCCTTAAAATAATAGGACATGTTGTGTATAGAATAACCTTACCCCCTGAACTCTTTAGTGTTCATAACGTGTTTCACGTGTCAATGATGAAGAAATACATCACCGATCCAATGAATATCTTAAGTCATGAACATCTTCAAGTTAGAGAAAATTTTACCTACATTAAACATCCACTAGAAATTTTGGACCATAAAGATCAAATATTACGAATAAGGGTAATTCCACTGGTCAAAGTATAATGGCGTAATCATTCCGTTGAAGAGGCAACATGGGAGTGGGAAGATGAAATAAAGAAGTGATATCCATACATATTTGAAAATTAATGTAAGTCAAGTTTGGGGACTGAAGAAACGTGGGGTGGTCCCTTGTGCAAGTGTGTTTCAAATCAAACCAATTTTTATGAAAAATTATCCAACTTTTAATTTGTACCAAACCAAGTTGTGAAAACCCAATTCTTACTTTAAACCAATTTTTTCTTGCATCTAGTGATTAAAGCAAGTAAAGTAAAGTAAAGAATAATCACAACGCCGGATGTATGAGGAAAAAACCCAAAACGGGAAAACAACCTCGGACGGCCCAATCCAGACAATCACTATGAACAAAGGTTTTACAAAAAAAAATTAGCCCTACTCAATGAATCGATCCCCGCGGGTCTTGACGCTCCTTCTGATGTTCTACCGTTCTTCAATAGTTCCCACGTAGAAATTTCATCTTCCACGATACCTGTCCACAACACTCGACTCCACGAATGTCTCGATGTCCACCGAATGGCTTTGATACTTTTACGATGTCGAACAAGAAGTTCTTCTCTTTTCTTCACCGCAAAACCCTGATGTTCAATGGTAGAACAAACCTTCTTGGTGCAGCAAGATCATGTAAACATATAATAATGATATTTCGAATATTTGCAAACTTCTAAGGATGTGTTTAAGTTTTTTAAACCTTAGAAAGCATGTGCAAACACGTAATGGAACGTAAATTGTTTTTTCCAGAAAGCACACTTACGAAACTCTTATGAAACCATGATTTAAATAAGAATTAAGTGCCGCCTCGAAAAATGTGTCACTCTAATGACAAGGCCACGTTGTTTATGGGACATGAGCATCTCGTTCAAACGAGAGCTTATGTCGTTTGAATGACAGAGCGAAAGTTTGACTTTTTGAGTTTCTGATTAAAACGTCTCTTTTAAAAGAGATCCAAATTAGTCAAACTCTATTTCGATCTTATCATAATAAAATGTAGTGTAAACCTTTAAAACACTTTTAAAAACATTTAAAAATATTTTTCTTTATAAAAATACATCCTTATCTTTTATAAAAATAATTCCGAGCACCATTAATTATACCCATTCATACCTGAGTGATCTCGGAATGCAATTAACTTTGAAGACGAATAAACTTGTACCAATTAAACTTCAGCATTATTATTTCTTTGAAGCTTTGCCGCAATGTATTCAATTTTCTTCAATACGTCATAGACCAAGTGGGATCGTGACAAAATAAAATCTCCCTATGAAATATTACAAACACAGTTTTGTTCACAAAATTAAGTCAAAATAATACAGGGACTCAATTGGAAATTTATGTCCTTACAAATCACCCCCTTTGACTATTCCGGGACAAAAATAAACTAGTGAAATGCCTAAGCCGGGCCATCAAGCCGTATGAAGCCTAAATCCCATCCCATAAACGCAAAATAAAAAATACAGGACACATACTAGAATATGTAGCACCGGTAAGCATGAACTGTATGAATGTGATGTAGACTTGAAATCTCGAATCGCTGAAGCATACCTACACACATGAAACAAACAAACAAAGACCCAGCGAAGTTTGGAGGAACAAATGAAACCAATATATATATATATATCCAAATGATACCAAACAACAATAGATACCAATATGAATAAACTCTGAAAAATCATTTGTTACACAATTGAGCACAAAATGATATCAAATTTAAACCACCAATTTGAAATACTAATTTGTAAGATATGTAATCCAAAGCATGCTCCCCCTACATCATATACATCTATACCACTTTTTGTCTCGAATAGACAATCCGATGAAAAGATACACCAATCAAAGTATCTAGCATGAGAATATACCAATTTGAATCAACTGGATACCAATTTGAGAATTAAAAATGCTAGATAACCATAAAACAACCAGCTAAATATGATCAAAAGATGACAAATCTGTAGCTAGTAAAACAATGAATCACACAAAGAATATAACAAACTAATCAGGTGTGATAAACGGGTGCAAAAGATCAATATGAGACAATATAACCTGGATATAAACCAGTCAGTCCAAAAAGCATCCAGCAGTACCAAAAATATCACTAAAATAAACCAGTGGAATGCAAACCAATCAGAAGCAAGAATTCAACCTGTCGTTAGAACGAGCCAGGGACGTCTCTCAAACGAGATGAGGACGTCGCTTGAATGAAGTATAGTTATCTTTCACGCGACATGGAGATGTCATTTGAATGACTACTCGCGATCTGCCAAATTTTCACATTTTCCCAGAAATATCTTATATTTTTGCCCAGTGAAAAAATTTCTAGAAAAAAATCAGTGGAAGGGCCTGACAACAGTAAAACAGTTCTAAAATAGTGAGCTTTTAACACTAAATGCAAAAACTCATAAAAACTAACAATGTGAGTTATATGCAAACATGGTATCGATGTGCTCAAACATGGATATGGAATGAATGGGCGTGAAACTATAACAAATGAGTCACAATTCCAACACATCGAAAAGATCAAGAAGCTCTAATTGATAGCGATAAATCATCAAACTTTATCATAGCCATATGACAATTAAAGTGTTAACTTAATGAACTAAACATACTACTTGCACACAAATCCAGAATTTTGACGATTCTACAAATAATAGCGTCAAATTGCAGTGTTTCAACATTAGGATTAGTTGTGCAAACCCTTTTAAATTTTTAATCCATCCAAACTCCCTCAATATTATCATATTTTCTTTGTAATGAACTAAAGTAATTTGGCCCTTTTCTTTGTTATTGCATTTTCTTTTGGGCTCTTTTAAACGGTGGCTTTCACTACGAGTCAATTTTGAACTCTCGTAGCCCTTTCCCGTGAATCACTCATCATTTTTTCAATTCAAATTCTCACAGTAAGCGGTTCTTACATGCACACTTATCCTTAAGTCTACTTACGCATATATGACAAGATTGAGATAATAATGCCTCACCAAATTCAAATATGCAAGAGAAGTTAAACATCCATATAAACTCGTGCATGTGTGCACTATTGGTATATATACAAAGTCAAATCAAAATGAATATCAACTTCGAAATAACCCCATATAAACAATGGTTAAGATCATTCTAATCATCGATAATAATGACCAAATGTCCAAACATATGGATAATGAAATGATGGTGAGGGGGTATAAACACACCAATATGCCACATCAAACATGTAAACTCAAAAACAAAAACAAAAAATCTTTTTGTCTTTTCATATTTTGACTCAAATAAAAGCAAAATATTTTTGGGTTTTCAAAAGATTTCTCAAAAACAATATCTTTTGGATTTTCAAAATTTTTCTAAAAAAACAAAATCTTTTTGTATTTTTCAATAAGACTCAAACAAATGAAGACTATAATACAAAATGATACACATGTCACTATACTAGCAATGAATATATCATGAAGCAAACTAGCATATGACAAACATGGCAACACTATCATCCTTTAGATTTAGCATGGGAAGAATCAAGTGCACCCAAACGAGAATCATGAAGTTTACTTCCTCAAGCCATTAAATCCGATTTTCTAACCCAAGTAGGTGTAAAACGATGCATGGGGGGTTTGGGGAACCGGGGCAAATTTATTCCTAAACTTCCTAGGAGCTTGTCTAAGGTCATAACAATAACGCCTAAGGTGACCTTTCCTACCACAAAACGTGAAAGTGTAGCAATGGTGGGAATGATTACCTATATGTGGACCTTTTCTAACCTTCCTAGTGTTTCTCACACGTGCGGGGGTAATGGTAACAATTCTATCATCAAAACCTATACCTCCCCTATATCCCTTAATTTGGACGGGGCCTAAGATCTTATCCAACTTCTCCGACCTAGCCTCCAAATCAAACTTAACTCTAGACAAGTCTCTCAATCTCTCCTCCAACTCATGAATCCTAGACTCTATTAAACGCCTAGACTCCTCAAACGCTAAAATTTCCTTTTTCAAAGACTCCATCAAACCACGGAGACTATCTCCCTCTTTCTCCACAAACTCTAGTTTCTCTCTAAACTTCTTCTCTCGTTCCCTAAGATCCTCAATCAAACTATCATTATTTTCTATGGAACGCTCATTCAACTCAGCTTGCAATTTAGAGTTAGCCTTTTAAACCTTCACCGTTTCAGTATACAACTCATTAAATTCTTTTTGTAACTCTTTCACATCTACCTCCTACTCGTCACTCTCTTCACCCTAACTAACACGGGATACACTCAAAACATCCTCGAAAGTGTCATGCAAATGAGAATCATCGTCGCTCACATGACATGCCATAAACACAACAAAGTTACGATCAATGGGGGAACTCTCTCCCTCTTCCGTATCACTATCACTTAAGCTGACACTATAGACAATGGGTTGCTTGCCCTCTTTCTTAAGTCTAGTGGGACACTCCTTAACTTTGTGACCATACCCCTCACACCCAAAATACTTATCCGACTCATCTCTCTTAGTCTTATCAAACTTATCCTTAGAGGTGGGATCAACTTTGTTGTTATTTAATTTTTCAATTTTGTTGGCATCTTTCGATTTCTTTTGAAACTTAATAAATTTTTAAATTTCTTTGCCAACAAAGCAACATCCTCAAAATCGGAATCGAAATCGGAATCCAAAATTTTAATTTCCTCCTTCTGGGTTTTGAAAGCAATACCCTTTTTTTTCTTAGGCACTTGCTTGGAGGTAATCATGTCTATTTCATAGGTTTGTAAGTCACCTACAATCTCTTCTAGTTTCGTCGACTCGAACTAATCCAAGGAGTTTAAAATAGCCAATTTCGCATCAAACCTACTAGGCAACGACCTAAGGATTTTCTTAATGACACGGTTGTTGAGAATTTATCACCTAGGTTAAACGATGAGTTGACAATATTGGACAACCTAGCATAAAACTCATCAAAAGTCTCACTCTCTAACACCCTAATGGTCTCAAACTGTCTAGTGAGATTTTGAACTTTTGATGCCCTAACTGTGCTAGTGCCCTCGTGAGTGAGTGCCAAAATATCCCAAGCCTCTTTTGATGTTTCACAAGTCATAATTCTATTATATTTTTCGGTGTGACATGTGAAGAAATAACGTGCAGACCCTTAGAATTATATTGTGAAAGTCTATGTTCAGTTTCGGTCCATGACTCGACAAGCTTTAAACTAGTGACCTCACCTACAATAGTGACAGGGGGTGTCCATCCCTTCTCAACTGCTAGCCACACACTCTCATCAATTGATTTTAATGTACTTCTCATTATCATCTTCTAATAAGTGTAATTAGTGCGATGAAAAATAGGAGTTCGAGAAAGTTCATTAAATCCAAAATTCATCTTTGAAAACACATGGGATCACAAAACAAATAAACTATATTTTCTAGCTCTGATACCAATTTGAAGAAACGTGGGGTGGTCCTTTGTGCAAGTGTGTTTCAAATCAAACCAATTTTTACGAAAAATTATCCAACTTTTAATTTGCACCAAACCAAGTTGTGAAAACCCAATTCTTACTTTAAACCAATTTTATCCTGATTAATCCTAAACATGTTAAAGCAAGTAAAGTAAAGTAAAGAATACTCACAACACCGGATGTACGAGGAAAAAACCCAAAACGGGAAAACAACCTCGGACGGCCCAAGCCAGACAATCACTATGAACAAAGGTTTTACAAAGACAGATTAGCCTTACTCAATGACTCGATCCCCACGGGTCTTGACGCTCCTTCTGATTTTCTACCGTTCTTCAATAGTGCCCACGAAGAAATTTCATCTTCCACAATATCTGTCCACAACACTCGACTCGACGAATGTCTCGGTGTCCACCGAATGGCTTTGATGCGTCTACGATGTCGAACAAAAAGTCCTTCTCTTTTCTTCACCACAAAACCTTGATGTTCAATGGTAGAATAAACCTTCTTGGTGTAGCAAGATCACGTAAACATATAATAATGATATCTCGGATCTTTGCAGACTTCTAAGGATGTGTTTAAGCTTTTTAAACCTTAGAAAACATGTGCAAACACGTAATGGAATGTAAACATTTTTTTTCCAGAAAGCACACTTACGAAACTCTGACGAAACCACGCTTTAAATAAGAATTAAGCATCGGCTCGAAAAACGTGTCGCTCGAACGACAAGGCCACATCGTTTGCGCGACATGAGCAGCTCGTTCGAACGAGAGCTTATGTCGTTTGAACGACAACGAGAAAGTTTGACTTTTTGACTTTCTGATTAAACCGTCTCTTTTAAAAGAGATCCAAATTAGTCAAACTCTATTTCGATCTAATCAGAATAAAACGTAGTGTAAACCTTTAAAACACTTTTAAAAACATTTTAAAATATTTTTCTTTATAAAAATACATCCCTATTTTTTATAAAAATAATTTCGAGCACCATTAATTATACGCATTCATACCTGAGTGATCTCGGAATGCAATTAACTTTGAAGACGAATAAACTTTCACCAATTAAACTTTGACATGATTATTTCTTTGAAGCTTTGTCGTCTTCAATTTTCTTCAATACTTCATAGACCAAGTGGGATCGTGACAAAATAAAATCTCCCTATGACATATTACAAACACTGTTTTGTTCACGGAATTAAGTCAAAACAATATAGGGACTCAATTGGAAATTTATGTCCTTACAGGGACCAAACTTTTTATAAGGAGGGTATGATGTAATGATCCCTATGCTCATATATAGTTTGTTTTTACAATTGCGACTCCTTTATTATTTGATAAAATGTTGTATTATTACATATGTGATATTCAAGGTTCTTAATATGATAAATTCCATTTTTAAATTTGAAGAATCAACTGTAAAATGGGTCAAATTGAAGTTTTATGACACATCTTAAACTAAATGATAAGTTCGGGGTAAAAATGTAAATTTATGAAACCTTAGGGACTTGATTTTCATTAAGAAAGTTTTAGGGACAAAACTGAAAAATATAAAAGGCACTTTTTGTAAATAAAATATTTTCAGGGACCTCTAGAAAATATGAAAAATATGTAATGTGAAATTACCAAAATACCCTTTATGTGTAAATGACCCTTATACCCTTAATAACTTTCCACCTCGTGCTTGATTTTGACACCTCCACCGTACACATGGTCTTTAGAGGAAAAGCTAAAACACATGTCATGCATTTAGAAAAAGCTAAAACACGTGTCGCCATTTGGTGAAAGAAGACTGCAAGACCGCTCCGTTATGTGACGCTTCAATGCTGACTCGTCGTTGTGAGAGCTTAGTCACCCAGACATGTGTTAACACCCAAATATATTTGAAAAAATATAAATAGAGTTAATGGAATCAATTATTACACGAAATTACTTCAAAATTTTATAAATAAATAGTGAGAGAAAGTGCGGGAAAGTTTAAGAGAAAGTTTCATCTTAGTGATCCAAGACTCAACATATGCAATTTTGAACTTCTGTTTTAGGTGAGTACTCTATGACATTCCTTGTGTATTTTGATTATATGATATTATGCAAACTATATATATTTTGTGAAATTCTTTTATTCTCAAATTCATCTGATACCGATGATTCTGTGGTTTGTTACATGTGAAATACAGCAACGCCGGGCCCAGATTCCCTAAGAACTCTAGGTTCTCTTTTCATGTTCCATGGGTCCACCCGTTAATGAGCATGTTTGGGTCCCAGAATAGTATCAACATGATCCGTGTGCCCTACTTACCAATGGGTCATTGCTAGCGTAACTACCTATTTCTACCTTACCCAATCAAGGGCTAATCTGCCAGTACCCAGGGATCCCAAGGGAGAGGAACTGAAAAAGGTCAAGGAAGACCACAAACTGCAATTAAATAAGTTTGACTAGGTAAAGATATACAGGAAATACATGGACTACACCCATATGTCTCCTCATCCCAAATACAAATTGCCAGAAAAGTTCAAGATGCCAGACATCGAGAAGTTCGATGGAACTGGACCGTCAATTGTTCACATTCAAAGATATCACCGAGACATAATCCTCCTTGGTGCCTCCTAAGAGATAATGGCCCAGATGTTCTAGCAGACCTTGAAAAAAGTTCCTTCCAGTGGTTTCTGTCCTTTAAAAAATTCATAATCCGTAGTTTTGAGGGTGTCGCCCGAGAATTTATGTCCCAGTACAAGTACAATGAGGAGCTAGAGGTTACACGTCGAGATCTAGATCTTTTTTAGCAAAATCACAAAGGAAACAGTCAGTAGCTTCATGGAAGGTGGAGAGAGAAAGATGCTAATATGACCAACAGACCATCCAATGAGGAACAAATCAGTATCGTGAAGAAGAATTTCTTGCCTCGTATCCGAGCGTCCATGGGAAGACAGTATCACCCACACTTTCAATCACTTCGAGAGGCCAGTGTAAAAATTGACGAAGGCATTACCAAAGTAGAATTAGAGAAAAATAAAGTAATCGGAAACTTCACTCCGTGAAAGTATGAGAATCCCACCAGTGCTACAGTCTCAACCATTAACAACATTTCCCAACCTGCTACCTCTTGGGCACCAAAAAGCTTCCCTAATCCTGCCAAAAAATAATACATCGAGCTCCACGCTCCCCTATCCAAAATATACCAAGCCCTGTTTATAGACACCACATTCTAGGACCCTATTAAGAATCTCCTTAGGTCCCTAGAACTTCATCCTTCACCATAAACTCCAAGTCATATTCCTAGTATTGATTTAGAGGCTAACAGGCGCTCTCGAGCCCCGTTTGACTACTAGTCAACTCTCTTGCCCGAGTAACAGCTCAATAAATCTTCAAAGGGCTCTAAATAGACTTTCTAATAGTTCACTACGTATGTGAATCGGCCTTACAGTTCGGACGAATGATCCATTTTACTATTGAAAATTGATCTGTAGGGCACCGAGCACTCCCAAGCCCCATGTAAGAGGGTAGTTTAGATTAGATGGAGGTGTAACGCCTTTTTGAGTACAGTATTGATAAGTTAACCATCAACACTATTGATTAATTACAAGACACGCAATCATAACTTAGTGAAGACAAACTCAATTTAAACTCACAAATCTCTTGTGTACAACTCAAAATGATAATAACGAACTTAGAAGTAACTCATTTAGAGGGAAAGAGAAGTAAGCACCCTAGATACACCTTGGCAGGCAACCAAACACCCCAACCACCCTCAAGGATCTATGTCAAGTATTAAAGCTTCGTAATAAATGACAATGGTGGGTGAGTACACTCTCTAGTTTGTAATAAATCTCTCTCTTATGTATATTCTCTCTAGTAATAACTCCTGAAATCTCAAAAAGAACATCCCATCCTCAGAGGTGGTTGGGGCCCTTAAATAGCCCCCACACCACTCCCGAGGTAATTCAATCATTAATAACTATGAAATACATCACTCATACTTTATGTCACAAACATTAAATGCTTGATGCAGTAGTTAGCTCTACGTCATAAACATTAAACGCCAAGACATGACTTTTACCTAACCATTGTGTGTCAGGGGACTTTCCTCACAGAGGTGGCTCACCGACTGTCTGACAGCCCCAAATACCATGGTGGTTTACTCAAGTGTAGATTTGACATTGCCTTGCTAGCTAGTGACATCACATATGATAGATGTGACATTAAGTAGAGGGTTGTTTGGTTTACAACTCAACACCTGATGAAACTCAAGGCTGTTTTGCCCGAGGTTCCACAGTCAGGGTCCTTTGGTGTTTTACCAGGTGTATCTAAGATGGTTAGGACAACCCCCAATGGTGCCTCACTTCTCAATCCTCCAAATTAAGTCCCTCCAAAGTTACCGCGACGAGGTCGTTCGATAGAGCATGGAAGCTCTCCCAGGCCCTGCCAAGCCTGGTCTCTTGTGAGTACCATTCGACCTCACACTAAAAAACATTATACTCATTACATGAATGAAAACGTTATAGACCATAGTCAATATAAACAAAGATACAATATGATTAAGTGACACAACAAGCTAAAGTATTAGCTTCCACGCTAAGCACCCTCGCTTGAGCTGCCATGCATGGCTGCCTCGTTGAGCTGCCACGCTGAGATGACTCATTGTCTTGATCCCAAACACTGTTGTTAATGAAGCGATTATCTCTAATCTCAAGATTACTTTCAATCCCCCTGTGACACCCCGACTAATTAAATACCGGGTAGCTACTCCTTTATTAAAATTAATACAAAATGCCAAGATGGTTAAGTTAATAGCATCACTGTCGAAAACGTTTTAATGATTACTAACCACCTAGTATTTAAAAAGCGAGTTGCCAATTTTAAATTAAATCTGATTAACATGCGATAAATGAAATGTAAAAGAATTACATCACCATACACCATAAAGTCTCAAAAAAGTAACCAACAAATAATAATAAGTCCGGAGGAAAACTCCTCACAACAATCCCACCAGTGAAATAAATAAACAGTATATCCTGAATTAATTACATGCCAACAATCTGAATAACTAAAATATGAAATGTCTCTAATAGAAATGAGCAACATGCCCTACAAATGATGAAAACTAAATAGAGTCAAGACAAAAGAAACGTCTACTAGCAAGGCCCTGTAACTTCCACAAACAGCTACAGCTCGTCACCTGAATGGAAATCCTATGCATGGTGTCCTTGTGGTTGGGCACCTAAAAAGGTTTTTACAAAAATAGATTTGAAAGCAAACGGGTCAGAGCCCGAAAGTGGAGAGTATTTTAAAAACAGCAAGTGCTTTAATAACATTAAAACAATGAATGCAAAATACATGTTAGGACGTGCTCTCACATGAAATACTCACCTCTCGACTAATTGTGCACTCCTAACGTACCGTACCCATTCAAGTGATTCTCATGTCTAACTAAACCGACATAAGTTCTAACCTTTCTACTCGATTCACAATATGAATTCCTAATGTTATCACTTAAATAGATAGCTTTACTTAAACTCGGATTCTCAATTATTAGCATTACCATTTACTGGAGGTTATCCCCTTATTTATCTTCTCAAGGAGTTACTATAAATTATTCTCATAATTAAACATGACAAGTCTGTTCATTTAACCGTATATCATTCTCATCATAAATATACAATACAAGCACCCTGAGACTAAGCTACGGTGCACACATACTCTGCTATCCATCCCGGTACATCACGTACATAAGGATCATGCATTCCGAATCTCTCAGGAATCGTTCTCAGATAACAACAATCATAATCAATGGAGGCGAACATAGTCACATCACATGGGTCACGCACATACCTACGCTCCCACGATCAGCAGTCTTATTAACTTCCCAATAAGTCCTTCTCTGACCTATGTCCTCGAGGTACCAATCTAAATCCGGGCACACAAAGATTAGATGGCCCTAAGCGAACGTAAACCTCCCGTGATAGCAAGTATGGTAGGTATGTCATACACATAAAATCATATACATATGCTAAGCATGCACACATCCTAGTAATTACCGTAATTTATTAGTGGTATAATTCTCATTCTTATACCAGCTTATAATGTTATGCAATTCACACATCCGCAGTTAATACTAACATTTAAATCGTCAATTATTCTCACATCGTAATTAGTCACTCACGTCCTAATCCACAATTTTCATTTGGTTCAAATCACACTTCTATGTTTTACTCCTAAATATATCCCAAATATCCCAACTATATCAATTAGTCATCAAGGGAATGTTATCTCTACAATCAAACCAGGTTACGGGACATTTGAAATCAAATCAGGCCAAAAAGGCCAATCTGTCAACTCGTTAGAAGTCTCGTTCGAACGAGGTCGTTCGAACGAGAGTTCGTTCGAACGAAGTGGGCATCTAACGAGATCTCATTCGAACGAAAGGTATCGAACGAACATCCCACTCGTTAAAGGTCAAACTGTCAACTCGTTAGAAGCTCGTTCGAACGAGCTCGTTCGAACGACCTGGGCAGGTCAGGTGACAGTTTCGAGCCCAGAATTTCTAAATTCGTTTTTCCTCCAACTTTATCTTCTCAAAACTCATCCAAACATTATCCCAACAGTGTTTTAAGGTTCCTAATCATTCCTAAACATACTTAGGTCGTATTTTAACATATTTATGGGGTCAAGTCTCCCTAAACCATACCCAATTATCAAATTTCCCAATATTCCTCCAACCCTTATGAATATGAACCCTAGAAAATTAAAGTCATCAATATCCACAATTAAATACGTTTTTGTAATTTAAAAGATTTATTTCTAACAATATAATCATCCAAACATAATTCTACATGCAATCTCTATATCAAAACATGAATTTATAACTCCAATTACATGGGTTTTTACAAGTCTCCCAATACAATGCAATTATATCAATTTCTAAGCATGGAAGAAACATTCACTTGAAATTAACGTAATTAAACCACTTGCCTTGGATTATTCTCCGAATTTGGAATTGAATTGATGAAGGTTGCTCTCTCCTTTTCTCCCAAGGTTGAAGGTTGAAGATGAAGGTTAGGGTTTTCTCTTTTGGGAACTTCTCCTAACTTCTCCTAAAACTCCCATTGCCCTCTAATCACCTAAGTGCTGGTAATGGGTTAGTGGGTCATTAATTTCCTTATTTTAAACTCCCAAAATTCGTTGGTCATAAATCCCAAAATTCCAAAATTACCAAAATACCCTTTTTAGTTACCGGTATGACCCAATAATGCCCCGGGACCCAAACTAAACCCCCGGCTAATGTTTTCTGACTATTTCGACCCTTCCGGACGCGTTGGCGCACTCAAAATGACCATACGGTTAATAAAAATAAAATTCACTTTTTAATTCAAATAATTACATTCCTGACGCGACTGTCACGTGCGTCCCAACTAAATTTTCCAATTTGCCGTATTTCAGCCTCACGATAATTTCAATATTTTCAATATTCATATATTGCCATATATACACATTATAATCAAATACCAACTCACACCTCATTAGTATTTTATCCGAATTAATTCTCAATTAATTCACATTTAATTTAATTAATCCCATAAATAAATATCACAAAAATACGGGGTTTTACATACTTCCCCCCTAATAACAGAATTTCGTCCCGAAATTCGGAACTAAAAAGTACCTGATAAAAACAACTTTGGATAACGTTCGCGGATCTCATCCTCGCGCTCCCATGTGGACTCGTCGACATTATGATGCCGCCACTGAACACGTATTAACGGAACTATCTTTTACCGCAGTTTCCGCTCACTTCAGTCCAAAATAGAAATCGGCCCCTCCTCGTAAGAGCTATCAGGATGGAGATCGATGTCCTCCAAAGAAATGTGAGAATGAGCCAAATCGTCTCTAAGATATTTCCTTAGCGAGGAAATATGAAACACATCATGAATCCTGTGCAAATGCTCCGGTAACCCAAGTCTATATGCAACAGACCTAATCCGCTCGATGATAGGAAATGGCACCACATATCTCGGTGCCAACTTCCCTTTCTTCCCAAATCGCATAATCCCCTTCATAGGAGATACTCTGAGTAAAATCTGGTCCCCCACTTGGAACTCCCTGAAGAACCTCTTCCGATCCTGAGCTACCCGAATGCGACTCTGTATTAATTCTATCCTTGCCAAAGTATCCTGAATCACCTCCGGCCCAAGTAGTTTGTTGTCCCCCATCTCCAACCAACATGCTAGGGAACGACAAGGTCTACCGTACAACGCCTCAAATGGAGCCATGCCAATGGTGAACTGGTAGGAGTTGTTGTAAGCAAACTCCACCAGTGGAAGATACTTCTCCCATCCACCCCCAAAATCAATGATGCACATACGCAACATGTCCTCCAACATCTGGTTTGCACGATCGGTTTGATCTTCGGTCTGCGGGTGATACGCCGTACCCAACCGCAATTTCTTGCCCATGGCCTCCTGAAAACTCTCCCAAAACCGTGAAACAAATATCTTGTCTCTGTCAGACACGATATTTAGGGGCACACCGTGAAGTCTCACTATTTCTGCAATAAAGAGCTGGGCATATTGTCCCGTAGTGTAGTCGGTCCTTACGGGTAGAAAATGAGCAACTTTGGTCAACCTGTCCACAATTACCCAAATGGAGTCGTGACCCCTCTGTGACGTAAGTAACCCCATGATAAAGTCCATGGAGATGCTCTCCCACATACACATCGGGACCTCTAATGGCTGTAGAAGTCTTGCCGGTCTCTGATGGTCCACTTTTACCAGCTGACAAGTGGCACATTTAGAAATAAACACGGCAATATCTCTCTTCATCCCGCTCCACCAATACTGACGTCTCATGTCTTGGTACATTTTGTCCCCACCGGGATGTACTGCGAACCGTGAGCCGTGTGACTCTGCCATCACCTCGTGTCGCAATTCCTCCCCTTCCGGAACTACCAGTCTCCCATTGAAGCGTA
This sequence comes from Sambucus nigra, assembly GCA_949130495.1. Lineage (NCBI taxonomy): Eukaryota > Viridiplantae > Streptophyta > Magnoliopsida > Dipsacales > Adoxaceae > Sambucus > Sambucus nigra. The sequence continues at coordinate 222,032,958 of OX422214.1, forward strand.
ATCCCCCGTCTGAGCTAACGGTATAGGATTCGGCTCCCTCTGCTAGTAATCGAACTATCTGCTCCTGACAGAACGAGTCATTTGCCTGTGCCTTTACCACCTTCGTGACAATCTGTGGTGTAACAGTCATCACAGACATGAACGATCGGGTCCAAACTCCTTCCACTTTGTCTTCCACACCCCTGCCACCTCATCTATTGGTCTATGGCTCAACGCGTCTGCTACCACATTAGCCTTTCCCGGGTGATATTGGATATCAAACTGATAGTCCTTCACAAACTCAAGCCACCTCCGTTGTCGCATATTCAACTCTTTCTGCGTGAATAGGTACTGTAGGGACTTGTGGTCCGTGAATAATCGAAACTTTTCCCCCAAAAGATAATGTCTCCAAATCCGAAGGGCAAATAACATTGCCGCTAACTCCAAGTCATGGGTGGGGTAATTCTTCTCGTGAGGTTTAAGCTTACGGGAAGCCTAAGCTATGGCCTGACTCTCCTGCTGCAATACACCTCCAAGTCCTTGTAAGGATGCATCGGTGTAAACTAGATACTCAACTCCCGATCTCGGCAATGCTAACACAGGTGCTGAGGTCAACTTATCCTTCAACTCATTGAATGCCAACTGACAGGCATCACTCCAGATGAATGGCACACCCTTACGAGTCAGATGTGTCAAAGGACCCGCTATCTTGGAGAAACCCCGAATAAACCTCCGGTAGTATCCTGCTAGGCCCAAGAAACTACGGATCTCAGTCGGTGTCGTGGGCTGTCCCCACTCCCTTACCGCGGATACCTTCCCCGGATCAACAGATATCCCCCGGTCGGAAATAATATGCCCCAAAAACTGAACCTCCTTCACCCAAAACCCGCACTTCTCATATTTTGCATACAACTCATTCTGACGTAGCGTCTGCAAAACCTGCCTCAAATGCTCGGTGTGCTCCTCCTCTGTCTGGGAGTAAACCAGAATGGCATCAATGAAGACAATGATGAACTGATCTAGGAATTCTCTGAACACCCTATTCATCAAGTCCATAAACACGGCTGGAGCATTGGTCAAACCAAAAGGCATAACTCGAAACTCGTAGGAACCATATCTCGTTAAGAAAGCAGTCTTCGAGATATCCTCCTCCCTGATACGCAACTAATGGTATCCCGATCGTAAATCAATCTTTGAGAAGAAATAAGCTCCTCTCAGCTGGTCGAATAAGTCATCGATTCGGGGCAACGAATACTTATTCCGTATCATGACCTTATTCAACTCCCGGTAATCTACACACAACCTCAACGATACATCCCTCTTTTTTACGAACAACACAGGGGCACCCCACGGTGAAGTACTCCTCCGAATAAACCCCTGACCCAACAACTGCTCAATCTGATCTCGTAACTCTCTCATTTCAGCTGGAGCCATACGGTAAGGTGAACGGGCAATAGGCCGAGTGCCCGGAGTCAAATAGATCACAAACTCTATCTCCCTACTCGGAGGTAATCCAGGTATATCCTGAAATACATCGGCAAACTCTCGAATAACCGGAATCGAATCAAGCGGTATCACCACTTCCTTAGAGGTCTCCTCCTCTATATAATACAAATGAGTGGACGATCCTCCCTCAGGACGAGGCATCACCACTAAAAATATCTCCTGCCCTGGAATGGCAAAGATAATACTCCTACTAAAACAGTCAATCATGGCTCGGTACGCAACTAGCCAATCCATATCAATAATGGCATCATACTCAGTCATCTCTAACACTAACATATCAGCGGGTAAAGTAAACCTCCCGATCTCTATACCCACACCTCTACACATAAGCGAAATCATGGAACCCCTACTCAACGGTGAGTCTACACAAGTAGCCGTACTCTCGGCGGTGTCTAACAACCCAATGGTGCGTGCAAATCTCATAGCAATGAAACAATGTGTAGCCCCCGTGTTAAATAAAATATGCCCCAGAGTCCCCTGAATAGAGAACATACCCTCAATGGCTGGTGGATCCTGTGGGGCTACGACCTACTGGAGCTGATACACTCTCCCATACTGAAGATGTCCCTGCTGAACTGGGACTGTTGGAATGGGTGGTAATGCTGCCATCTGTGGTGGTGCCGGGAGGGCGACGGGAAACGTAGGCCTCTACGGCTCCTGTCGAGCACCCTGCTGCTGCTGCTGCGGGGCCCTACCCATATCTGGACAATCCTGGCGTTTATGGCCAGTCTTTCCACAAACGCAACACTTCCCCGGGAAGTTTCCCCCTCTTTGTCCTTGCTGTCCTCGGCCCTGGTGGCCGTTTCCATTCTTCTCCTGGCCATACTGGCCCTGCTGAAACTGCTGTTGACCATTCTGCCCTTGCTGGCCCTGATGGCCATTCGGACCCTGATGGACCTGCCTAAAACCTCCCTGTCCATGCCTGAAATTACCCGATCTGAACCTCTTATGATTCCCCTGCTGGGAACCCTGGTCACCCTGCCTCTACCCCTGCCCGTGAGTAGATTGTGCCCCACTGGCACCATTTCCTCCAGTCCTGCCCTAATGGCTGGACTCTCCTGATCTCTTGCTCTCAGCCATGTGAAAGTGGTGATCCTGGCAGTGTAACAGTACAGCGTTAGCCACGTCAGAATAAGTGGCCAACGAGAGGTTCCCCAATAAATGCTAACGGATCCTCCATGTCAATCCATCTGTAAACTTCTGGATCTTCTTCTCCACTGTTGGTATTTCATCTGGAACAATATTCAGCAGATTAGTGAATTCGGCCTCATACTCGGCCACAGTCCTTCCCTCCTGTGTGAGATTCATTAACTTTCTTCTCATTTCCGTGTGAACGGCTGACGGAAAATACTTGCGGTCGAACCGCACCCAAAACTCCTGTATCGTGAGAGTATCTCTCTCCTCTGCGGTGGTAATAGACTCCCACCACTGCAGTGCAGATCCCACTAGCTTGAAAGTAGCTAGTATCTTCCCCTGAACATCGGTGCACTCATACATCCTCAAGTGCCTCTGAATATCTTTCCTCCACTGACTAGAAACCACAACATCGGAGCTACCTGCGAACTTTGATGGGTGCGCTTTCTGAAAAGCATCACGTACACGTTCCCAAGCAGATGGGAATGCATGTGCCTGAACTGGCGCGGCTACTGGCGCCTGGGGTAGTGCCTGCTGTACAACGGCAAGAGCGGTGTTTACTGCTTGGGCTACAATGGCTGCAACCTCAGCGGCATTCATGATTCCCTGTACTGGTGCTGGCTGGGGCTCTGGTTGTGCATCCCTAGGAACCCGTGGTGCACGTCGTGGAGGCATCTGAAATGGGAGTAAGGTCTATAAGTTCGCAGTTATAAACCCAAAATAGCTGAAGAGCGAAGCATACATAAAAGAATACAACAGTCCTAAAATATAGGGCTCTACATCAAAGAAAGCTTAGCGAAAACATAATAAGCCGTACAGATCCTAAAGGACACTAGAACCTGATGCTTTGATACCACCTGTGACACCCCGACTAATTAAATACCGGGTAGCTACTCCTTTATTAAAATTAATACAAAATGCCAAGATGGTTAAGTTAATAGCATGACTGCCGAAAACGTTTTAATGATTACTAACCACCTAGTATTTAAAAAGCGAGTTGCCAATTTTAAATTAAATCTGATTAACATGTGATAAATGAAATGTAAAAGAATTACATCACCATACACCATAAAGTCTCAAAAAAGTAACCAACAAATAATAATAAGTCCGGAGGAAAACTCCTCACAACAATCCCACCACTGAAATAAATAATTAGTATATCCTGAATTAATTACATGCCAACAATCTGAATAACTGAAATATGAAATGTCTCTAATAGAAATGGGCGACATGACCTACAAATGATGAAAACTGAATAGAGTCAAGACAAAAGAAGCGTCTACTAGCAAGGCCCTGTAACTTCCATAAACAGCTACAGCTCGTCACCTGAATGGAAATCCTATGCATGGTGTCCTTGTGGCTGGGCACCTAAAAAGGTTTTTACAAAAATAGATTTGAAAGCAAACGGGTCAGAGCCCAAAAGTGGAGAGTATTTTAAAAACAGCAAGTGCTTTAATAACATTAAAACAATGAATGAAAAATACATGTTAGGACGTGCTCTCACATGAAATACTCACCTCTCGACTAATTGTGCACTCCTAACGTACCGTACCCATTCAAGTGATTCTCATGTCTAACTAAATCGACATAAGTTCTAACCTTTCTACTCGATTCACAATATGAATTCCTAATGTTATCACTTAAATAGATAGCTTTACTTAAACTCGGATTCTCAATTATTAGCATTACCATTTACTGGAGGTTATCCCTTTATTTATCTTCTCAAGGAGTTACTATAAATTATTCTCATAATTAAACATGACAAGTCTGTTCATTTAACCGTATATCATTCTCATCATAAATATACAATACAAGCACCCTGAGACTAAGCTACGGTGCACACATACTCTGCTATCCATCCCGGTACATCATATACATAAGGATCACGCATTCCGAATCTCTCTGGAATCGTTCTCAGATAACAACAATCACAATCAATGGAGGCGAACACAGTCACATCACATGGGTCACGCACATACCTACGCTCCCATGATCAGCAGTCTTATTAACTTCCCAATAAGTCCTTCTCTGACCTATGTCCTCGAGGTACCAATCTAAATCCGGGCACACAAAGATTAGATGGCCCTAAGCGAACGTAAACCTCCCGTGATAGCAAGTATGGTAGGTATGTCATACACATAAAATCATATACATATACTAAGCATGCACACATCCTAGTAATTACCGTAATTTATTAGTGGTATACTTCTCATTCTTATACCAGCTTATAATGTTATGCAATTCACACATCCCCGGTTAATACTAACATTAAATCGTCAATTATTCTCACATCATAATTAGTCACTCACGTCCTAATCCACAATTTTCATTTGGTTCAAATCACACTTCTATGTTTTACTCCTCAATATATCCCAAATATACCAACTATATCAATTAGTCATCAAGGGAATGTTATCTCTACAATCAAACCAGGTTATGGGACATTAGAAATCAAATCAGGCCAAAAAGGCCAATCTGTCAACTCGTTAGAAGTCTCGTTCGAACGAGGTCGTTCGAACGAGAGTTCGTTCGAACGAAGTGGGCATCTAACGAGATCTCGTTCGAATGAAAGGCATCGAACGAACATTCCACTCGTTAGAAGTCAAACTGTCAACTCGTTAGAAGCTCGTTCGAACGAGCTCTTTCGAACGACCTGGGCAGGTCTTCTAACGAGGTGACAGTTTCGAGCCCAGAATTTCTAAATTCGTTTTTCCTCCAACTTTCTCTTCTCAAAACTCATCCAAACATTATCCCAACAGTGTTTTAAGGTTCCTAATCATTCCTAAACATACTTAGATCATATTTTAACATATTTATGGGGTCAAGTCTCCCTGAACCACACCCAATTATCAAATTTCCCAATATTCCTCCAACCCTTATGAATATGAACCCTAGAAAATTAAAGTCATCAATATCCACAAATAAATCTGTTTTTGTAATTTAAAAGATGTATTTCTAAAAATATAATCGTCCAAACATAATTCTACATGCAATCTCTTTATCAAAACATGAATTTATAACTCCAATTACATGGGTTTTTACAAGTCTCCCAATACAATGCAATTATATCAATTTCTAAGCATGGAAGAAACATTCTCTTGAAATTAACGTAATTAAAACACTTGCCTTGGATTATTCTCCGAATTTGGTGTTGAATTGATGAAGGTTGCTCTCCCCTTTTCTCCCAAGGTTGAAGGTTGAAGATGAAGGTTAGGGTTTTCTCTTTTGGGAACTTCTCCTAACTTCTCCTAAAACTCCCGTTGCCCTCTAATCACCTAAGTGCTGGTAATGGGTTAGTGGGTCATTAATTTCCTTATTTTAAACTCCCAAAATTCGTTGGTCATAAATCCCAAAATTCTAAAATTACCAAAATACCCTTTTTAGTTACCGGTATGGCCCAATAATGCCCCGGGACCCAAACTAAACCCCCGGCTAGTGTTTTCTGACTATTTCGACCCTTCCGAACGCGTTGGCGCACTCAAAATGACCATACGGTTGATAAAAATAAAATTCAATTTTTAATTCAAATAATTACATTCCTGACGCGACTGTCACGTGCGTCCCAACTAAATTTTCCAAATTGCCGTATTTCAGCCTCGCGATAATTTCAATATTTTCAATATTCATATATTGCCATATATACACATTATAATCAAATACCAACTCACACCTCGTTAGTATTTTATCCGGATTAATTCTCAATTAATTCACATTTAATTTAATTAATCCCATAAATAAATATCACAAAAATACGGGGTATTACACCCCCTATACATTTGCCCCTTCGTGGAGAGATTTATTTTGGAAATAAGAAATGTCTGCCCGAAAACTTCTCAATCCAATGAACCTTATCTGTGTGAAAAAATTATGGAATCCTTTCCTTCATTACAGAAAACTGCGGTAACGCTTCCAGGAAAAAATTAAAATTCTCCCCGATGTACCTGAATCGAAGCGCTACGGTTGATTGGCGCTATGGCAAAGGGACATCATAACTTTTTCGTGTTACTGAGTTTCAACCATTCTGGCTTGACTATTTGAAATTCTCCCGATAGACCTGCTGACTTTTGCAAATACTCGTTTTAACTCTGGGGAAGTGAAATTCTCTCATTTGTAGAAGGTGAGTTTTTTTGTTAGGACTGCCCCTATCGTTGAGACTTGTGAAATTATCCCTTGTAAACTTCTTACTTGGAAATTCTCTCCCTTTGAAGGTACTACTTTGTTTGGACTCTACTGCATCTTTGTTTTGCCATGTTCGAAAAAACATGAGTCATAATTAAATAACGTTTGGTCTTATGGAGAGGGGACATCGTAGCTTTTTTGAACCATTGGGACAGCTTCTTTGTTGTGAGTTATTGGATATGTCTGACAAAAATTCTGTCGCTAACACTCAAACTTGCCTAGGAAGAAAACCCTTTCTATTCTCCATGCGTCACTTCATTAATGACGTGGTGCTGTCTTTTCAACTGTCAGGACACTTCTCGAAGTGCCACATGTCTGTTTGAAATGATTATAGGCGGCTTTGCACGTGTGGTGGTGGGAAACTCAAAAGACGAACCCAGAAATTACAAACGGCTATTATTCAAACACTTAACCCTTTTTTTCTTACTTTGCCTTCGTTGTCTTCAACTCCCGGCCTTTTTAGAGAGAGAAAATCCTCAGAGTGCCATTGTTGCCAAGATTTTACCTGGTTTTCTTCTTCCCATCGTCTCATACACCACCACCTATGGTTTTACTCCTCCATTTTCGTCTATAGCCCTTCCTTACCCAGCTATTTCTCTCATCGTTACTTATTATGGCTTCTTCCAGTGTCCCTAAGGCTACCACCGCCGCTGCTCAGCCAATATCTTCCTCTACTACTTCTGATGCCGCTGCCGCTGCCACCACTAGCGCTATCCCTTTGGATGTTGCTCGTCAAGAGCCACTAAGTTTTTACCATCGGTCTCCCATCTTGGGAAATGGTGATAAGTTCTCTGATGCATGTAAGACCTGCCATTTTTCAGCCAACTACAACCCTTTGCTGCTAAGTGATGAAGATGAAGATTCATCCAAGTGGGGCTTTCTTCCTCCAGAAGGGACTCTACGTTTCCGATTGAATCGTGGCGATTTCCCTTACTCCTAGATCGATTTCGAAGCACCTGGCGGATCTTCAGCTCATTTTGCTGCCTGGAATGCACACATACAGAGCTCTCATGCTGCAGCTCTTGCCAAGGTTGGTCTTCACCGAGCTAGTTGGTTTTCGGAGTTCACTCTTTCTAAGCACAATGATGCACTTCAAGTGTTGGTTTTTAGATGGAACGTTACAACTCACACATTCTTTGATGCCTGGGGGAGTTCACCATTTTGTTGGAAGATGTTTGTGAGCTACTTGGGTTCGAACCCATGGGTGAGTTTACTTATCTTGATGAGGCCTTGGATGCTAAAGAATCTACTGACCGAGCTGAGATAGATCGAATTTGCCACTATTGCACTGGGTCTTCGAACAAAGCTACTTTTACTCCCCTTATTAGGTTTTTTTTCGAAGCTCCTACTAAGAAGGACGTCATTACTATTACGAGCCATGGTAAAGGTACATATTTAGAATTGCCAACCTATATTCTTGTGCTTCTTTCCTGTTTCTTCTTGATTGGGAAACCCAACGACCAGCCCAAGAGGGACCTTATAAACATTTATATCTGTTTGGCAAGGGGTTTCAATCTTCCTCTGGATGCCAGTGCTTTGGGGTCCCTCTATACTTAGCTGGATCAAACCTACCATGACATGGCATGATCCCTTGGTCGTTATAACTTATCCAATTTTACCAATAAAGTTATCTTAACGGATTTCCTTTATATTTGCTTTCCTGCCATTGCTTCCAAGTCTGTCTCTTATCCCGTGAGCCAAGGCATTAAACCCTCAATTTTTGACCGTTTCGATTCCTTTATTATGAGGCCGTACGGAGAATATACCTTTGCCCATACTTGGAATTTTTTCCCTTCTACAGCTAGAACGATTAGTTTTGTTCCAATTGTAGAAGATCATTCACAAGCCGTGGTACTTTTGTTCACTCCTGGGTTTCTTACCTCCTTCCCTAAATGGGGATATACTTCTGAACCTTATAACCCCGATAAGTGTAGCAGGAAGTTCAGGTTTGATCAGGGGGGCTCCTCGACCTGTGTTTCAGTTAACGAATAGGAGGGATACTTTTACTGAGGCTTGCACATTCTACCTTTCTGTAGCAATACTTGGCGTGACCTCTACTATAAATGGTCGAGTCACCCTCCCCAATACTAGTAGGAAAGTGGACGTGTCTATCTCTTATGCCACCAAATTCCGGTTGATGCAACCGTCCATGATTCGTGAGTTCATACAAAGTCCCCTCAGTATTTCCTAGTTCTTTCTTTCTCTGCCTTAGAATTGGGCCTCAAAGGCAACTCTATTCTTAGGGTTGAGTTCCCTCTGAGTAAGACTGTTAAAGATCCTCCCCTTGAGTTACCCCCTTATTACCTGATGATCTCTATCGCCACACCCAAATCCAATACCATTACAACCACCAAATATCCTGCCCCTACTGAAGATGTTTCTGGTGAGGGTGTTACAACCAAAGAAGCTTCTGGCGAAGGGCCTTCCCAACCACCAGCCAAAAAAACTAGGAAGTCCAAGAGTGGGACTTCCTGAAAGTCTAAGTCTCAAACTCAACCTCAAACTCCTTTGGAGGCATTCCCCATCGCCTCCGTTCCTCCTCCCACATCTGCAGAAGTGAGTGAGGAGTTGAGAAGTAAAGTTCAGGCTGAGGTGGAAAAATAAATTCTGAGTTTCAACGATGCGCTCCCATCATTTCTTCTTCTACTGCCTTCCCCATTATCTTAGTTGATCACATGGAACCAGGGTCAAAGAGGAGGAAGAGTTCAAGGGTTCCTCAAAGTGCTAGTGCTGTGGGTGCGAGGAAAAAGACTCGAGTACTAAGTCCCAGAAGAAATGTTCTCTAGATGTACATCCCATCCCAGCTCCATCTGCCATTACCTCCCCTCCTGCTTCTCCAATGGTGATATCCTCCCATTCTCCCTCTAGATCCTATATAAGCACGTGTGTTGTTTTTATTACTCCTATTTTTCTAAAATAAATTACATCTGTTTAATTATTAACAACTTTGATGCAGGAGGTTGAAGAAGAAAGGCCCAACCCCCCCGTGAGTCCTTTCATAGGGGGATGTTTTGGTTCCTCTCATACCGATGTAACTCCTCCCCGTTCACCTATGATCGAGATTACTTACTCTCACCGTTTGGACTCACAACGTGTGAAGGATGCTGCTGCGGGGGTGATTCTGTTGAGTATGTGGGAATCTCTTCTCAACTAGAGATAACTCCCCCAACTTCTTCTGAATTATCACCTCAGCCTGAGGTTCTTCTACCTATCGTTCTAGCTGCAGAAAGTTCCCCCGAGGTAACACATTCTCAATCACTGTTAGGTATGATGTCTTTTCTCTCTTTCACCCCTTTTTTCTATTTAACGTGGTGAACTTTAATATGTTGGGATGCCTCAGGTCAAAGTGGCGTCGTTGTTAGCTAACATTATTCTTCCCGCTGTGTTGATGAGACCCCTAACTGCAATTCCCCTCTTCTGTACCATAACTAAGGTAAGTAACGCTTAGAGGTATTTTCTACCTTCTTCTGTACTTATTCCCCATTTCCAACACTTAGCTTCATTTTTTTTGCAATTTTCTCCAGATCTTGCCCCCTCTTCTCTTGGTGGTCTGCCTATTCCCAAGGACAGTGTTGATGTTTCTACCCAGCGTGGTGGTTCCTCTTCATCCACCAACGTTGGGGCACCACTTGGAGGTCGAATGCCCTCCTCAAGTGGGACTCCTATGTTGGCCTCTGTACCTTTTATTGGCGAAGTAGTTTTACTGGATGTTGAGGCTTCTTTAGCTGAGGGTGTCCTTGAGTCTTCTAAGGAGGTAAACCTTCCCCCAACAGTTCCCACTATTATGGCCTCCTTGGTGACTCTCGTTCTTGCTCCAACCATTGCTGAAGTACTTTGCTAGTTTTTCTTCGTTTCTCATTGTTTGTCCTTTATTCTTAACAATGTACCATCTAGAAGAGTCTCATTTCTCAAACTTTTCAAACTCCACTGGTAACGGTGACTTGGCAAATGAAAACATTTGTTAAGATTTTTTTCCAACTCTACCTATAACGGTGACTTAACAACGAAAAATGCTTATTGAGATTTTTCGTAAACTCCACCTATAACGGTGACTTAATAATGAAAACACATGTTAAGGTTTTTTTCATAAACTCCGCCCATAAGAGTCACTTAATAATGAAAGCACTTTTTAAGATTTTTCGTAAACTCCACCTATAACGGTGACTTAACAATGAAAACACTTGTTAAGATTTTTCATAGACTCCACCTATAACGGTGACTTAACAATGAAAACACTTGTTAAGATTTTCGTAAACTCTACCTATAACGGTGAGTTAACAATGAAAACACTTGTTAAGATTTTCATAAACTCCACCTATAACAGTGACTTAACAATGAAAACACTTGTTGAGATTTTTCACTAAACTCATTATTTCTTCTACCCGTTCTCAGGTTGCTCGTGAACCCTTTCGGGCGGGAGAGAAATCTCCACCAGTTCTTTAGCCCATCGCTTCACCCTACCGGGAACCCACTATTTCAGAAGATTCTGGTCACAACGACCAAGGTTCCACGACTGGTACTGCTGTTGATAGCGAATCTGGTTGTGACCTTCCTCTGCCCAAATTAGATCCTCATGACTTTTGCCTCATGGTCCTTCAGTGTTCTCCTCAAATGCCTTCCAACCATCACTTGGTAATTGAGCAGCTTGCAAGCCACCATCCTAAGACTTTCACTTTGGATTGTCTGCATTCCAACATCCCCATAATGAACCATAGGCTTCAGCACATGGTGATCGTTGTTGCGATATCATTAGCACTCCTACCGTGAATGTTAACAGACCACTTCTCAAGCAATTTTTGGGCTATCTGAGGGAGTTGGGCCGAAATGGCTTTCAATTTGACTGGATGCTTGGTCACTTAAAGACTTTGAAGATCCAATGACTTGATAGTCAGAGGTAACTGCTACAGAAACATCAGGAGGATCAATGGGCTGAGGAAGCTAAGTTGGCTGAGCTAGCACCTCTACTTAAAGCTGCCAATAAGGAGGTGGAGGACATCGAAGAAGCTTTGCATCTGTCGAAGCTGAAATGAGAGAAACTCCTTATCGAGTGTACACAAGCGCAAATGATATTACAGGTTTCAATTAATGCCCAACAGTTTTGCCTAGCAATTTCTTCGGGAATATTTTTTCTCTGCTGTGGACTTGTGGTTCCTCTTAGGCCAATAAACTCTTTCACTTTTGTATACATTTTCCTTTTTCTTCTTATGTAATTATTGGGCAATAACTCCTAATTTTATAATGCCCCAAAATTTGTGAATGAATGAAAAAGGTGTATGTTTTCTTATGCCATTTCTTTGTACTGTAACTGTTTGCATATATTATAAAGTTCTATAATTCTTTCATCTCCACTCGAGTTGTAATAATAGACATCAGGAACAACTTGTATATTCATAACAACAGCTAGATACAATGATGGTCTAAACTTAATTGCTTACACATGATAGACTTTCAACCATTTATTGTTAATCTTGAATGGCTTGTCTTCTTTCATCTTAGAAATTAAGCAATAACCTGAATCATGAGCTTCTTTTACAATGAAAGGTTCCTCCCAATTCTCTACAAACTTAGGTAGAGGAAGCCCCCTGATGTGCTTCACTTTTACCTTCAAAACGAGGTCTCTATTCATGAACTTCCTTGGTCTCACCAAGTTATCATATGCCCTAGAGAGATGCTTTGTATACATTTGAAAGTGTTGCATTCCATTATCTCTGTATTTCTCCAACGCTTCCAACTGCACATGTCTGTTTTGAGGGAGCATGCTACTTTGTAAGGCATATCAGGAAGAGGGAAGTTCCAACTCTATCATGAGAATCGCCTCAACCCCATAAACAAGGGAGAATCGCCTCTATCAGAAGTCCCATAATATAGCAGGTATCTTGACATCCCACGATCTTTGGAAATCCTTCATCATTTTAGACAAAATATTAACCAAAGTTTTGTTAGTTGCTTCGGCTTGATCGTTTCCCTTTAGGTATGCCACCGTTGAAGTATGATGAATAATGGAGTACTTGTTTATGAGCATTGCTACCTTTGAATTGATGAAGGGGTTCCGTTATCAGATAGAATAACCTTTGGAATCTCAAAGCAAAAAATGATGTATTCTCTGATGAAGTTGCTCACCACCCCTGCTGTTGCCCTTCTTAGTGATATCACTTCAACCCATTTTGTAAAGCACTCTATTGCTACTAGTGTCCAAATCTTCCCCCTCGAAGAAGGATGTATTTTCCTACTAGGTAAAACGCCCAAGTGTGAAAAGGATAAGGCGTCGCCAGGGAGTGTAGGTCCACCGATGGGGCATGGATCATATTTCCATGAAGTTGGCAAGCCCTATATTTTCGAATGAACTTAGTAGAGTCCTTCTCCATCGTTGGCCAATAATACCCCAACGTCATCAACTAGTCATACAAATTCGCCCCTCCTATATGAGCTGGATCGTGCGCTTATTTAAGGACTTCAATTGCCTCTTCCTTTGTGATGTAACATAATGGCCAGTTAAAGTAGCCCCTTCAATAAAGCTGCCCCTCCTGAATGTAGAACCTCGAGGCCCTTCGCTTTTGTCCCATCGCATCAATTTTCTCTATTGGGACAACTCCATCTTTAATGAAGTTAATATAGGGTTGCCTCTAGTCTGATTGAGCTTCAACAAAATGACATTCTGCTTCCTTAAAGAATAGTTGGCACTTATCGCACTTCCATTGTAGCTCTGTTGCGTCCTATTTCATTCTAGGATAGAAATATCCCTCCCTTTAAATTCTCCTGAAAAGAGGTATCTCAATTGTTTTACAGTGCTCTTCATGTGTTTTCTTCAACCTCCGCTTTTCTTCTTCTAGGCCGATGCATCTTGACAACCATCCTCCTGCATTTCTGAAAAAAAAAGTTTCCCTGACTTATTAAGTATTAGGCTAATTCCCTCAGCTCCATCGTTCCTTCCCCAGACTCCAGTTGTTTTCTGATCTCCCCCCTCCAGTCAGCGTCATCCTCCATCGGCAGAATTATTTATACTAACGAGGGAGTTATTCTTCGTTGGATCACAACTGTAGTTGTAGCGTCTCTCATGACCATCTTTTGAGCAATGGTGGCATAGGCGTCTAGATGGCGGTTCATCATTCGGGGATGTCTCTTGATCTTGGTCCGATGGAACTGGATGAGAAGCCTCTGAATGATTATTCTGTAGGGTGCCACACTTAGGTGTTTCAATGCATATTCTCCATTAACTTGGTGAATCACCAAGTTCAAATCACCCTTGATGCAAAGTGAACGAATTCCCCTTAGACGGGCCTCTAGCAATCCCAGTACCAACGCTTCATACTCTGTTTCATTATTGGAACAAGGGAAATCTAACTTATAGGAAAGACAAATCTCCTCTATTCCTCTTGAAAGGATAACCCCCGCTCCTCCTTTCTTTTCTGCTAAAAATACATCGAACTGCATCGTCCATTCTTCATTGCTTGCATCTAAGTGGTTGCCTTGTAAGTCTTATCCTGGAATACTTTTTTTAGGTGGCTCAAATGTTCCAGAGGGGAAGATTGCCAAAAGATCTGTGTACACCTAGCTCTTGATCATGCGAGGAACCACCCACTTCAAGTCATATTCTGAGAGGATAAGGAACCACCTAGCTTCCCTACCAATCAATATAGTTCTTTCCAATAAAAACTTAATGGGATCACATCTTGTTACAATATGAATTGTAAAAGATAACATATAATGTCTAAGTTTTTAAGCTATAAAGACTAAGGCTAAATAATGTCTTTCCAAGCTACTATATCTGACCTCTGGCCCATGTATAATTCTGCTGAGGTAGTAGACTGGTTGTTCTTGCCAATCAATCTCTTGTGTTAATAGATCTCCAACGGACCTCGTGGTGGATGTGAGGTATAGTTGTAACGATATTCCTAACTTGGGGAACCATGGTCTGTGGTGAAATGAGCAGCTTCTTCATCCCAGTGAAAGACTGTTGGTGAACCTCTCCCACTTGAATTTTGTGTTCTTTCGCAAAAGCTGCATCAATGGATGTATTATTTCGGCTAATCCAGGCAGAAATCTCCTAAGGTAGGAAACTTTACCGAGGAAACTCTTCAACTCCTTCGCCGTTCTTGGACTTGGCATCTCCAAGATCACTCGTTGTTTTTCCTGGTCCATCTGCACCCCCTGTTGATCAACCACGAAACGTATAAACTTTCCACTTGTTACTCCGAAGACGCACTTTAGTGGGTTCATTTTTAGCTTATACTTCCTGTATTGGGTAAACACCTTCCTTAAATCGCTTATATGGGACTCCTCCTTTCTCGATTTGATGACCAAATCATCTATATAGAATTCCATAAATTTGTGAAAGAAGTCATGGAAAATGGCCATCATTGTTCTTTGATAAGTAGCCCCAGTGTTGTTGAGCCTAAACGGCATTACTTTGTACATGAAGGTGCCCAACGGGGTTCTGAATGCCATCTAGCATATGTGGGGTCCATCTTGATCTAGTTATATCCTACATACCCATCCATGAATCTGTACATTTTATGACCAACCATTGCATCTATTAAGCTATCGATGGAGGGTAGGGGAAACTCGTCTTTAGGGCAAGCCCTATTCATGTCTCTAAAATCCACGTATATCCTTATTTGATTTTTGTCTTTCTTTCCCACTGGGACAATGCTAGACGACCAGAATGGGTGCTGTATCGGTTTGATATACCCCTCTACCAACAAACGTTGCACCTCTTCCTTGATCTTTAAGTCCAGCTCCGACTTATACATCCTCGTTGCTTGCTTCATCGAAATGTTTAAAGGCATCACGTTTAACTTATGGCAGCTCACTTCCTCATCCAGTCCTTCCATTTCTATGTACTTTCGCTCGAAAACATCTATGAACTCCCGAATCAACTCAGCCAATGCATCTCGTTTCTCCTTACTTTCGCGATGAAGATGGGCCTTGGATCCTCCTCTGCCTTCGCCTAGTTTAACTACTCCAGTTCTTATTCCCGTGGCTTCGATTGATCTGCCATGTAGTCTGGTTCTTCGGTAATATCCTGCATAAACTCTTGTGTATGTTGGAGTTATCTATAACCATACATTGCCCCCGTTGATCGACCAGAAAGCACTCATATATCGGGTCAACCTTATTATCAACTTCTTTGGTCGCCCATTCACACCATTATAACTGATAAATCACATTTCCTTATTCGGTAACAACCTTCTTGCACTGTTTGCTGGCAGTTACAACTGCCTTCCTCTTCTTTTCTCTAGAAGCCTCAGTAACTCTTCCTCCCAAAAATTGGATCAGTACACTTTTTCATTGGACCTCATGCTCCATCAGATCCACTCTAGGCCTTATCCTATCTTTGAGCTTCTTTGAGATGCTTTGGGAACGAGGGACCACCTGGTGGGCTTCTTCTTCCATCACTCCTTTGCTGCTTGCAACTTCATTATTCTGCTCATTCAAAGGCCCCATCCTTTTTCTGATTGAGGTAACCTATGCTCCCTCCATTCTTCTTGTTAGGACTCTAGCGCCCTCCTCCAATTCTGTGTAAAATGATGCATCTATCAGGTGAGCTTCTTTGATAGCGAAGGGCCTCTTCGTAGCTCTAATGGTCACCTCCGTTCCGTTGATATTCGCCTTAGAGCATTGGTGATACGTCAAAGGAACTAGCCCTTGGTTGTGTATCCACACCCTTCCTATCAATAATTGGTAGGAATTTGCACTATCTATCATGTGGAATTTGATGTGGGAACTCAGATTTCCCATCACAATCCCAACCAATGGACTTGGAAGACTGGATGTCATAACCTAAAATCACCAAAGGCATGGGGACTAACCTTTCCTCTGGAATATTAGCTGTGTGGAAAGAATTGATTGTCATGATGTTGATGGAGGCTCCCCCATCGATAAGAGCCCTTGTAAAGCTAACTCCGTTGATGCTGGAAGTCACATACAATGGCCTATTACGAGGTAATCTCACAGCCCTATCTGCTTCGCTGAAAGTTTTCTTTGATAGAAACCTCTTTACCAACCTGTTCATGGGCCCCTTCCATCTCAGTGAAGGGACTGCTTTCTTTCTCGTAATATCAAGGATTGCCTGGGTTATCTCCAACCTACTTTCCTTTGGTATCCCCACCTGATCGAAGGACCAGGAAAAATTTGGGAACTTTGAAACTGCACAATATTCTATAGCTTGGTCTACTTCCTCACCTTCAACATTATATACATCCTCCACATCTTTAGCACTTGCTTCGTCATAAGCTAACACTACGTTAGCCATTCCCCTAGTGAAGTCTTCCAAAGATTCTTCAAACTCCTTCTGCTCCATCATTAGCTCCCTTGCTTATCTCTCTACCTCATCATCGTAGGCCACCACTAGATTGGCCCCATGTGCTGGGAGTGGGTTATTATTAACATTTTGCGGAGGGATTTGCAACGTTCCCACCTTCACATATTTGTCGATGATTCTTCTTAGCGTGAAATAGGTCTCTATTGGATGTTGGATCTTTCGACGGATCTAGAAATATTTGGGATTCGCTCTAGTTGTTGTATCTGATTCTTTCTTGGGGATTACCTTTAGTTCATACACCGTTCCTCCTTGAACCATGGCATTGTAACAACTGACAACCTTTTCTACTGTACAAGGCAATAGTGGTGGATCCTCTCTGTCTCTCCCAAACTTTCTCTTGTTATCCCTCTTCGTTAGTTTGCCCTCATCTTATCCTTCGATATATCCCACCCGTAGAGGCTGATACCTCCCTCCCACAGGTTGTATCGGCTACCTAAACATCATGGGAACCACCACTGGGTTTGGTCATACAACCAACGATATATTCCTTACTGCTTTTAGGAACGCCGCAAAAGTTCCCTCGCACGTCTCATTAATAAGATGACAGATGTACTCAGGAAGCAGTCCTTCCGCGCAGATCTGTAGTAGTTTGGATTCTTTGGCCTCCTCCCTCACATCAAGGGACCTTTCCCTGAACTTTCAAACGTATGCCACTACATCTTTCCCTGGTCGTTGCTTCTCTCTCCCCAGTTAGGTCTCTTCTACCAGAAAGAACATCTGGACGAACAAAACGTGCATCTCCTCCCACGTGGAAACACACTTAGAAGCTAAGTGAGAATACCAGATATATGCCTTATCATTTAGGAATTTAGAAAATTCCCTAAACCTGAGTTTCTTGCTGTTGCAGTACGCCCCCAAATGTTCCACGAAGCGTTTACTGTGACCTTTCAGGTTCCCACCCTTTTCTGTATATTTTTTAAAGATATGAGGAATATAATATTTTGGGTAGGGCTCATCGTTGTACTCCTAAGGGTAAGGAGTTCGAAACTCGTCATAAATCGAAGCTACCTTGCCAACAGATTGAGAGAAAACATGTATGAATTTCAGCATCTCTGTAAGGACATATTTTTATATGTTCGTTATCAATTTAGTATGTCATATACTGTTACATCGTCGAAGCGAATTCAAGAGCAATATACATCAAAGACGGTTCCGAATTAATCAATTTCTTCATCATTCAAGACTCCACAAAGTTTACTTTGGTAAGGTTATGTTTTAAATACCTTAACTTTCCACATAGAGCTTTCGGGATATTTTTATAAAATATTTTCTAAGTGTTGGAGCGGACTTTTTCATCAAAATTTGAGAATGAGTATTTTTTTATAAGTATTGGAGCGGACATTAAAATAATAATTTTTTGATGCAACAGTCGTTCAAACGATATAGCAATGACGTTCGCGCGAGATAGGCATGTCGTGCGATCTCGTTCGAGGGACAACTGTCCTTCGTTCGAGCGACATGCTGATCTCGTTCGAACGAGCTCGCATTTTAAGGCACGTTTTTATTATAAATACTCATTAAATGGTATCATTTTCTTGAATAAGTCTTAGTGTTTTACATAACAAAAAAACTGCAAAATAATAATTCTTTTGACTTCTTCCTTTTAGGGTTTAATCCCTTTTTGTTTTCAATCCACAAAACTCCCTTATACTTTAGTGAATTGTTTTGGTGTTTGAAGAACACACTTTGCTGTTGTTTACTCTTGTGGGGAGGATAACCTACACCGAGAAGACTGCGTGTCTAGGATTGCGTGTCTAGTGGATTAGCTGTGTGTGAACCGTTGTTGTTTTGTTTCTAGTCGTTGCTTTGGAGGTTTGTTGAAGACACCGTGCGTTATGCTTGTGGGCGAAAGCAAGATTGTATGTAAGTCAATGGCCTTGTAAACTTCTTAGAGTTCTAGAAATAAAAAGGTTTTACCCTTCGAGGATTTTTCCTTAAATGTGTGTCGCATGCTTTACTTATTTATAGTTTCACACACGCACACACATAGTTGCTTGTTTGGGGGATGATTTAAGTTTTTTTAAATAGATTCTAATTAAATAAGGTTTAATTGGTAACTTGCAAATTTATTTAATCAATTATCACACAGTTACGTTTACAAATTGGTATCAGAGCGGGTTATGCTAATTTATCGCGTGATCCTGATTTTTCAAGGATTTATTTTTTTGATATAATTTGACTTCTCGCGTTGTCAAATTGGTATCAGAGCAGGTTGCGCTAATTTATCATGTATTCATATTTTTCGCAAAATTTTTGTGATATTAATTTTTTTGAAAAATTAGTTTTGTGAAAAATTATAATTTTTCCGATGGAGCACTTATTTAATCAGATGCCCGCCTTTGATGACACGAGTAAGAGTTTTGATGATATAAATCATTTGAATTTGACGTTTGCTATAAGAATTGATTTTTTGTAAAAAGAAAATTCTCGTTCTAAATCCGCGATGGATCTGTTGCAAACGGATCAAAATCAAAGAGATTTTTATCGTTAGAAATGTGTTGCCTTGGACCATGACTTTGTTGCTTTAAAATTGTCTAAGAAGGAGAGTGATGATAGGGTTCTATTTTTAGAAAAAGAATTAGAGGACCTTAAAAATTCGATGGTTTGTGTTTGTGCCAAAGATGACAAAAATATTTTAATCAATGAGTTTGTGGCACGTGAAGAGACTATTAGGGAAAAGTTTACTTTGATTGAGGGAGAGAGATATACACTTTTAGGAATTGTTGAAATTTTTAAAAAGTCGTCCCTTAAATTGGAAGAGTCTAATTCTTTGCTTGAGTGAAAAATTTTGAAGTTAAAAAATTATTTGATAGACTCGAGTAGGTTTGATAGTGATGGTAATGACTCATCTTGTTCTCATGCTTCTAATGCTAAAGCCGAAACCATTATTTGTTTTAAAGGGTAAATTAATCCCAAGGACGTTAAAAAATATCACACTTTAGGTTACATTCCACCCGTTTACACATGTTCATATTGTGGTAGGAAAGGTCACCTTAGGCGTTTTTGTTTTGATCTTGGAAAAATGTCCTAGGAAGTTTATGTCTAGTGTTCCCTTGGTTCCTAAATCCCCCACACGACGTTTCACATCTATATGGGTTAGGAAATCACTTTTAGAGGCACTATATTTTAGACAAGTTAATTCCCGTTTGCTTGCACATGATTCTTCTCTTGCCATATCATATAGATGATTGTGTTCGCATGTTTATCATATTCTAGTTTTTTGTTTCATAATATTAATGTTTTCTAGCGTTGTGACATGTAATTTTTGTATAAATTTTTGCTTTTGTAAAATTTTGAAAAATACAAAAAGATTTTATTCGGATAAATTTTTGGAAAAATCCAAAAAAAAAAATTGTATTTTGTTTGCACATTTTATGGATGAACACTTAGGATGACCGAGTCACAAATTCATTCTATTTTTTTTATGTGACTATTTGATAGTGTTTTGAGATAATAGGTCAATTCATCCATGTGCTTTATATTGTTTGGAGTCATTGCGATGTAATTAAGTGTTAGTTCCTACATGTTTGACTCATGATTTCCTTTATTGCACACATGCATGGAATTGTTTGATTATTGTGCTTGTCTTATCACATGTTGGTTGGGTGTTTTCACTTCAATCCCGTCCTTAAAAATAACCAAGCGTAATAAAACTTGATAAGAAAGTTGTGCATGAAAAAGCCGTTTGTGAGTTTGTGTGCTTTGTTTGAAAACGGTGAAGGGCTACGAAAGATTATTTTTTTACACTTTGCGATTAAGTCGCCGTTTAAATTGAACCTAAAAATTTGAGGAATTTTATTATCCGGGGTCTAAAGAGGTTTAAAAGAGCCCGGAAAAATTTAACGGCAATAAAAAGAAATTTATGGCAATTATGGGCCAATTAGTTTTTTGTACCAATTCTCCAAAGTTTGAGAATTTATTTTAACACCTCTAAAAGAAAATATATATGAGGGAGTTTGGTTGGAGATTTTATAACGGGTTTGCACGTCCTTAAAAATCTTGAAAAAGCGCTAAATAGTTTTGGACGTTATTGGTGTGGAATCACTTTGACTTTGATTTGTTGATTTGCATAAGACGATGTCATCTAAATTCAATAAATTTTTACACCAAAGGATACTTTTGATGTTCATTCGTTAGGAGTACACATATGCATCGTGCACATATGATTGATTGAGTTTATTTACCTATCGAATGTGTTCACACCCATACATTCCATATTCATGACTTGGTTGTTTTAGTTTAAATCTGTGGTGTGATTTTTAGTATCTTATTTTTGTACGAAAATTTTGAAAAATAAAAAATAGTTTGTGAATGTTGTTGAGACATACCTTTTCATACGCGTAATTTGATCCATGTTTGCTATGCATTTTGTCGTGACACTCCATGTTTTAATTTTTTCTTCTTATCTGTCTATTTGGGGACATCATAAAAAGGGGGAGAAGGAATTATCATGTTATTCTTATATCATATCAAACTCGATGCGCCACGAAGTTTTTTTTTGCTTTATCTCATGTGTGTAGGTATAAAGATTGAAGATCATGATCTTGCACACCTTGATGAGAAAAGCTTTGAGAATTGACGAAGATGTTTGAAGAACAGTTTGAAATATTGCAAATTTATTCAATGGGAGGGTAGATTTGTATAGGCATTTTTGTTTTTGATAATTCGGATATTTTTATGTATGTACCTGCATAGACATAGGGGGAGATTTGTAAGGTTATATTTTTATAAGTCCGTTATCAATTTAGTATGTCATGTACCGCTACACCATCGAAGAGCATTCAAGAGCAATCTACATCAAAGACGGATCCGAATTAATCAAGTTTTTCATTATTCAAAACTCCGCAAAGTTTACTTTGGTAAGGTTATGTTTTAAATACCTTAAATTTCCACTTAGAGCTTTTGGGATATTTTTATAAAATATTTTCTAAGTGTTGGAGCGGACTTTTTCATCAAAATTTGAGAATGAGTATTTTTTCTAAGTATTGGAGCGGACATTAAAATAATAATTTTTTGACGCTACAGTCATTCAAACGACATAGCAATGTCGTTCGCACGAGATAGGTATGTCGCGCGATCTCGTTCGAGCGACAGTTGTCCTACGTTCGAGCGATATGCTGATCTCGTTCGAACGAGCTTGTATTTCGTGGCGCATTTTTATTATAAATACTCATTAAATGGTATCATTTTCTTGAAGAAGTCTCAGTGTTTTACAGAACAGAAAAACTGCGAACGAAGAATTATTTTGGCTTCTTCCTTTTAGGGTTTAATACCTTTTTATTTTCAATTCACAAAACTCCCATATGGTTTAGTGAATTATTTTGGTGTTTGAAGAACACGCTTTGCTGTTGTTTACCCATGTGGGGAGGATAACCTACACCAAGAATACTGTGTGTATAGGATTGCGGTCCTTGTGGTATAGCTGCGTGTGAACCATTACTATTTTGTTTCTAGCCGTTGCTTTGAAGGTTTATCGAAGACACCGTGCGTTACTCTTGTGGGCAAAAGCAAGATTGTATGTAAGTCAATGGTCCTGTAAACTTGTCAGAGTTCTAGAAATAAAAAGGTTTTGCCCTTTGGGGATTTTTCCTTAAATTTGTGTCGCATGCTTTACTTATTTATGATTTGACACACGAACACACATAGTTGCATGTTTGGGGGCTGATTTAAGTTTATTTAAAAATAGACTCTAATTAAATAAGGTTTAATTGGAAACTTATGAATTTATTTAATCAATTATCACACAGTTACGTTTTATAATCTCTTTTTGCATCTCTTTCCTCATCTCTTCCATGACTGATGCCGTTGAAGGAACGACCAGATGGACCATAGGCAGAGTGCCCGTTGCAGTTAGAGAAATCATCACAGTTAGAATGGTTGATACTCCTGGAGTTCCCACTATTGGGTTCACAACTGGGGGTATATTTTCTGGGACTGTTCCTGTTAAAACCGCGCTTGGTGAGGCCGTTGGGGCTGCCCCTGGTGTCACGAAAGAGTTGGCTTCAAATCCCCCCAAAGCTGTTGAAGCTACAAGAGTTTGCAAAAACTCATAAAATTTATTCATGAGGAGTGCCACTTGGGCTGGTCCCAACCCAGCACTCATGGCAGCTTGTGTCACCCCTGGAACACCTGTTGCATTTTGAACTAGAGGTACCTCCAGTCGAGGGGCTCCGTCCCTTGAAGCCTCCAGCTCTCTCGCCGTCTGTTCTTCATTGGGTTAAATGTCATCAAAGTTATGTCTTTGATTAACCTTATCCTGATCCATACTCCTTGCTTAGAAGAATGTCTCCCCAGCAGAGTCGCCAAATGTAAGAGGGTAGTTTAGATTAGATGGAGGCGTAACCCCTTTTTGAGTACAGTAATATAAGTTAACCAGCAACACTATTAATTAATTACAAGACAAGCAATCACAACTTAGTGAAGACAAACTCAGTTTAAACTCATAAATCTCTCGTGTATAACTAAAAAAGATAATAACGAACTCAGAAATAACTCATTTAAAGGGAGAGAGAAGTAAGCACCCTAGATACATCTTGGAAGGTAACAAAACACCCCAACCACCAACCTCAAGGATCTCTGTCAAGTATTAAAACTTCATAATAAATGATAATGGTCTGTGAGTAAACTCTCTGGTTTGTAATAAATCTCTCTCTGATGTATATTCTCTCTAGTAATAACTCCCGAAATCTCAAAAAGAACATCCCCTCCTAAGAGGTGGTTGGGGCCCTTAAATATCCCCCACACCACTCCCGATGTAACTCAATCATTAATAACTATGAAAGACATTCCTTATACTTTATTTCACAAACATTAAATTCCTGATGCACTAGTTATCTCTACATCATAAACATTAAATGCCAAGACATGCCTTTTACCTAGCCACTGTGTGTCAGGAGACTGTCGTCACAAAGGTGGCTCACCGATTGCCTAACAGACCCAAATACCATGGTGGTTTACTCAAGTGAAGATTTGTCATTGGATTGAGGGCTCTACTGACATCACATATGGTAGATGTGACTTTTAGTAGAGGGTTGTTTGGTTCATAACTCAACGCCCGATGGAACTCAAGGTTGTTTCGTCCGAAGTTCCACGGTCAGGGTCCTTTGCTGTTTTACCAAGTGTATCTAAGATGGTCAGGATAACCCCCAATGGTGCCTCACTTATCAATCCTCCAAGCCAAGTCCCTCTAAAGTTCCCGTGACGAGGTGGTTCGATAGAGTATGGAAGCTCTCCCAGGCCCTACCAAGCCTGGTCTCTCGCGAGTATCGTTCAACCTCACACTAAAAAACATTATACTCGTTACATTATTACAATCGTGATACCTCATAGTCAATATAAACAAAGATACAGTATGATTAAATGACACAATAAGCTAAAGTATGAGCTGCCACACTAAGCTGCCATGTTGAGTTGCCACGCTGAGATGCCTCGTTGTCTTGATCCCAAACACTGTTGTTAATGGAGGGATTATCTTTTAAGCCCCCTATACACCCCATTTTAACCCCAATCAACTTCCTCACCAGAGCAAAAGTTCATTGAATATTCAAAAGGCCCTGAATACCCTCTCTAACGGTCCACCCCATGCACGAATCAACCTTATAGTTCTAACGAACGAATCATTTTCTCTCAAAAAGTGATACGGAGGCCATAGGGAACTCCTGAGCTCTTTTTGGCTCCCTTCAACTCTTCAGCTTGAATGAGACTGAATGAATCTTCGAAGGGCCTTGAATCCCCTGTCTAACGGTCACCCTATGCAAGAATTAACCTTACGGTACGATCAAATAACCCATTTTACTCTGAAGGGTCACCGAGAACTTCCAAGCCCCGTTTGACCAATTTCAACTCTCTAAACCTATTTAAGTTCTTTGTAACATAAAAGGGCTCTGCGTTCTAACGGTTTTCCCCGTGTACGAACGGTTTTGCGATTGGGACAAATAATCCATTTTCCTCTTCTCCAAAAGAACATCGGGTGCTTTTGAGTCTCATTTGACCTAGTCAATTCTTCAACCCGGGAATGACCCTATGGATTCTTAAAGGGATTTGAATACCCATTCCAACGGTTCATCTCGTGTATGATTTTGACTTACGGATTGCGTTTTACGACCATTTTTTTGAAAAAATTGTATGAGACTACCAAATGACAAACCCATTTCCTTGATTATTGGTAGTGTGTCTGGGGTTGACTAGAGTTATGCATGTTAAGGACATTGCCAATCGACACCCCCTTAACCCTATATAAAGGGAGCATGATATCACTTCGAAAGGGACCTCATAAACATCCCTCTCAGTGATCTTAGCAACATTCTTTCGAAGTCAGTGTGGTTTCCATATTGAAACCTCTCCCCCAAATTCCATTTCCATCCTTTCTTTACCTAATTTGGCAAAAAATTCTTACCCTATCAATGGCCAGGCCATTCAATACCTGACGTACCTCCTCCAGAGAAAGATACTTCCTCGACTGCCGATTAGCCTTCCGCCGCCGATACAACCGACAAAAGTACCCATTGGTCTCATCCTTCAGAGAAATCAGCTCGGTATTACACCCAATCACCTCATAGAACCATGTCTTCTAAAGATAAGAATCCACAATCAAAAGAGACACATAACGAAAAAGGAATGCATGAAAGGAAAATATGCAAATTAAAGAATACCTCAAGTAGATATGTGGCTCCAGTGAAAGACCGCCGACAGCACCAGCTGAATGCATCTAGAGAAAAATAAAGGGTCGCCAAAGTCAAGCTTCCCCAATCATAGAGAGGGATGTTAGAAAACATCCTCAAGTATGGTAAAAACCATAAATGGACAATGTCACCGCTCGACGCCACCAAAAATCCCCCAACACTAGAAAAATAAAAAACTGGGCCATCTATCTCACCTGTAGCCCATCCTTTACATTAATCACCCTACCCAACAAAATATCCCTCAGCAAGGACAGTCGGATAGTTACCCCAGATACTCTCCTCCCCACATCAAACAGCGCCGCCCGCACCGCCTCTGGCCTCACCCACAAAGAGCGATCCACCTCTATCTTCTCTTCATCACAATCCATCCCCAGCAGCTGCTGCACGTCTAGACAAAGAAACATTAGACTTTCAAAAGAAAAACCATATCAAAATCCATGAAAAAAATGAAATAACCAAAAAATAATGCCAAAGGTCATTTTCTTACTTACATAACTACAAGGGTTCACCACCCTCGAAGAGTGATGATGTGACAGCTCCCGCATCAAAGTCCACTCATTCGCAATTGGCTCGAATGCATCTAAAGAATTCTCACTTCCCAAAGCAAGAGGCACCCTGGCTCTCCATTCCACGTTCGCCCAGCCGTCGATAGCCAACCACTCCCGGTGTACTGTAGTGCTTAGAAAAGCGGCCATTTTTTAGATTGCAGAATGCTAGAATAATTCACAAAAGAAAATCACTGAAAGAGAGAAGGCAAAAAGCTGTGAAAAATGAGGGGAACCCGCCCCATTTTTATAGGATGCCAAGGGTCATGTCGATCGGTTGACCTGTACGGGGATAAGTTGGCATATTTGAGGGCGAACTCTCCATTAACTTAATTACATCTAAGTTAAGTCCTCACGTATAGAAAACATTCTAATTCCTTTCATTAGTGCCTCTAATAGGCCAAGTATGAGAGCCTTATACTCCGCCTCATTACTGGAGCATTTGAAATGCATCTTGAAGGAAAGGGTGACTCTTTTCTTTCTATTTGAGAGGATGCTACTGGCCCCACATGTTCATTGAGCAGAAGAGCCATCGAATTCCATCTTCCATTATGCCATCTTCTCCGCTAAGAATGCTTAAAAACTCTCACCGGTTATTCTTCACTAAGAGGCTCAAAATTCTGACTTGGGAAGTTAGACAATAGATCAGCTACTGCCTAGATCTTGATGGTCTTCAGGACAACACACTTCAAATCATATTCAGAAAGTATCAAGAACCACCTTACTACTCTACTTACCAAAATGGTTCGTGCCAACAAATATTTTACAGGATCATATTTGGTGACAATGTGCACAGTGAATGCGAGTAGATAATGTCTTAGCTTCTGTGCAACAAAACTAGGGAAAGATAATGCCTCTTCACATTGGTATATCTTGACTCTGTGCTTGAAATTAATCGCGACTAGTAGTACACTGACCGCTCTATCCCTGATTTTTCCTGAGCAAGCAAAGATCCTATGGATAATTCTATCTAAGTCATGTAGATCAGTAAGGGTGCACCTACTTTTGGTGGTATTATTATCGAGGGGGAAGTTAATATTTCTTTTATCCTCTCAAAGGAAATCTTTAGTTCCTCCCCCCATATCCACTTATCATTTTCTTTAATGAGAGGGGCAACGGGATGAGTGGCGTTCGCTAAAGTTGGAATGAACCTTCTCAAGTAGGAAACCTTCCCCAATAAGCTCTTAAGTTGTCTTTGGCTCTTTGGAGATGGCATCTTCAATATGGATTTTTATTTCTCCGCATTGACTTGCACCCCTTGCCTGTTTACGATAAAGCCTAGAAGTTACCCCAAATGAGCACTTAGAGGTGTTTATCCTCATCTTATACTTGAGACACCTCTAAAAAACCCTTCTTATATTCTGTACATGTTTACTTTCCTTCTTTAATTTTACCACCAAGTCATCCACATAAAATTCCAATATGTCACGACATAAATCATGAAATATTGCCATCATTGTATGCTCATAGGTGGTGCCTACGTTTTGAAGCCAAAGGACATAACCGTATGATGGAAATTTCCCAAAGGCATTCTAAAGGCGATCTTTTTCGCATCTTACAAATCCATTCTAATCTGATTACATCCCACATACCCGTCCATGAAACTACACATTTCATGGTCGATCAGGATGCCAATGTTAGGCAATGAGAATTCATCCTTCAAACAAGCATGATTTAGGTCTATAAAATCTATACACACCTGTATTTGGTTCTTGTCCTTATTTTCTATAGGAACAATACTTAAAAGTCAGATTTGGGGTTGGATAGGCTTGATGAATCCTACTCTGAGTATCTTCTCTACCTATGCTTTGATCTTCAAGTCTAGTTCAGCTTTGTAGGTCTGAGTGGCTTCTCTCACTAACAAAGCATTTGGCAAAACATTGAGCTTATGAGAGCTCACCTATGGATTTATCCTAGGCATCTCCATGTAATTCCATGTGAACATGTCCGTGAATTCTTTGAGTAAGTTCACGATCTCTTCCCACTGCTTGGGACTCAAACCCTTGGAAATGGAGATGGGTTGCTCGCCACCCCTTCTATTTTTAGATTTATTTCTTCCAACTCTTATAGTTGCTCATGTAGTTCATCTTGCATACATTCTAGAGCTTCTGATGGCTCCTCAACATGTTGTACTATATGGGACTCATTGACCACAAAAGATTCGGGTGCCAGGTCGATGCTTTCATCCCAAAATGCCGCCCATGCATACCATTTTAAATGGTAGATAACTTTCCCATTGGGAAAAATTGATTTTATTGCAAGTCCGTGGAGGCCTTACCTCATCTTTATATTTCCTCTTCCCTTTCTATTTTCCTTTAGAAGAAGCCACTCACTAGACCAATCTCTCATGCACTAGTTTCTTAAGCTGGACACCTTCCTCGGCCATGTGGGGTTACTCTACCCCACTAATCAAATTCCTTATCTCTTCATCCAATCCAGTGTAAAACGCAACATCAACCACGGGGCCTCTTCCACCAAGAATGGACTTTCAATATCTTTGACCAAAATATATATTTCGCAAATATTTTATTTTTCTCATTGGTAGAATATCGACAGTACAATCCTATTCGTGTGCATACACACCCTCCCTATCAAGAGCTGGTAACTAGTGTTGGCATTACTAATGTGAAACTTGATGTGGGATGTAAAGTTCCCAAACTTGATCCCCACTTTCACATATCCGAGAAACTGCATCCCCTTGCTATTAAAAATAAAGATCACAAGTGGCACTTTTATAATCTTCTCTTGGGAGATACCCGTGTCTTACAAGGTGCTAATGGGCATGATGTTAATCAATGCATCCCCATCCAAAATTGCCCTTCGAAAGATGATTCTATTCACTAGGGTTGTGATATAAAAAGGACGACTGTGTAAGTACGGGAAACGTGTATCTTTTAATCATCCTCCTTATAGGACCATGCCAATTAATAGAGGGATCCCCTCGTTGATGGACAGTTTCTAGTATCTTCTTGGTGGTGACCATTCGGGTATCATGCTTTAATCCAATGTGGTAGAAGAACTATTTAAATTTTGGGCTCCTCACAATTGGTTGTGCATTTTGAATCAAGTTCAACCGCATATGTTTATAAGTTGAAGACATATTCTGCTTTCGATATCCCCCCTTCATCTACAGCGAGGAATATACCTACTCTTCTTCCTGGGGGACTTACCTTCTCACCCCATTCATTTTTCTTGCTCTTCATTGTCCAAGTCAGCTAGTTATTCCTTAAATGATCTTTCATTAATCCACCATTCTTCAGGCTCTTTTGCTCCATCCTCATCCTATGACACAACCATGTTTTTTGCTCCATAGTGGTGAGCCGGGAGAGGGTTTTCATTGACATCTACTGGTGGGATTTACAAAGTGCCATTGGCCACCTTCTTGCCAATTATTCTTCATAAATATATTAAGTTCTTACTATCATGTTGTAGTTTTTTATGCAACTCACAAAACTTGGCATCTATTTTTTCTTTTGTTGTTGGTATCTGACCATTAGGGGGGGGGGGGGGGGGGGGGCTGCCACCATTTCACGCACTAATATGCGAAAAGAGTCCATGGCCTTTGCTACACTACAAAGTAGTGGTGGTGGGACATTATCTCCAAACCTTCTCTTTCTTGTAGCATCGTCGTTCTTGAACCCCTGGCCTCTCTTCTTGCCTGTGGAGTTGTAACACCCCGTGTTTTTAATTGTTAATTAAATTAATTAATTAGAAAATTCGAGAAAAAATAAAATCTTTGGATTTAATTATTCCTAATAATTAAATATGTTGGTTTTTATATATAAAAATGAGTTTTAAAGTGGAATTTCAATCGGGATTAAAATTTGGAAATTATAACTTTTTTGTATAAAAATCGGGGGAGGATCCGAGTTAACGAGGATAAAATAATATTTTTTTAAATTCAACCGTCAGATCGAGCTGAATTTTTTACAGCAGCTCCGTCTCACCGTTTGCTACAACATACTTAAATTTCAAGTCATTCTTATAGTTCAATCATTCGTAATATTTTTTGGAGTGTTTGTATTTGATTATTGTAACACCACGTATGTTCATGCATTTAATATTTAATTAATTCAGGAATTCAAAATTACTTGTGTGATTGAATTAATTATGGCAAGTTATATTTAAATATTAATCAGGAAGTGAATGGTTAATATTTAGGGAAACTTAATTACTAAGTGAATAGTAATAATGTATTTACATCATTTCGGGTATTAATGACGGGATATGCATTTATTTCAGTCGAGAGTCGGTATAGACTAATTTGGGTGTGAAATAAGATTTTTTATAATTTAATTCGGATGCAAATTTTGAGTATACGGTTGAGTCCGGATGGGTCGAGATAGTCGGAAAAGTATACCCGGGGGTAGTAAATGGGTCACGGGACGTTTTTAGGCATAGCTGGGCCCACACGGGGGTATTTGGGACACTTAGGCTTGGCCCATTAGGCAAAAAAGGGATTAAGGTTAATTAAACAATTATAAGAAATCAGGGAACGGCTAAATTGAGTTTAGAAAAGATTTGGTGGTTTAGGAAACCCTAATAGCAGTCAAAGGCAAAGTTGGGGATACAGGAGAGGCAAAAAGAGTCATCTTCAACCTTGGACATTCACAACTCCAAAATCAGACTCTACGAACCCTAAGGCAAGTGGTTAACTTGCTGTAGCATTTAAAGTGTATTTCAATTCATATTCATGTGATGTGGATAATCAAAGAAATTCGTTTTGGGATTTAAAGGGGAAAACATGGGGTTTTGTAAACCATGAATCTGATTTATAAATTGAGTAGAAATTCGTGTACAATCTGAGTTTGTATTTGTATCTGGTAAGATGTGTAAACCCGAATGAATTAGAATTGAATTGGTATTATGAAATTGATGTTTAAATTGGGTTAAATATTAAATTGGATTTTACCCAAAATTCGTGGAAACAGTAGAGAAAGCAAAATAATTGATGTTTTTGGACTTTAGGGAGGTTCCATATAAGGTGTTAAATGTTTATTGTCGATGGGAAAACTTAGTTCTCAGTATAGAAGAAACTAGGGTGTGTACACCCCCGCCGATCCCCGCCGCGGAGGGAGGAGGAATCCTTCGGGTCCCGCGCGTCCCCTCTCGGGAGAGCTCTCCGGCCGGCATCGATTTTGTGAGGTGTGAAAAATGTAGAGAGATTCAGAGTCGCCAGTCTATTTTACTCAAAACAAACAGAAGAAATAGAGGAAGCCACCCGAAGGACGGCTTCCAAAGACATACTGGTGCATGCGAAACCAAGATGATTCAAGAAGGGTTCGGAGGCTTAGTTATGAAATGGGAAGGTGTTAGGCACCCATTCCGCCCTTTCGATCTCTCATGAATATTTTCTATTTTCCTTTATGTTTCCCCCCGTGATATGTGTGCGTGTGTATATATATAGAATGGAGGTAGGAATCCTCGACGTGTATCATGGAAAGGATAAAGCGAGTCATCCGTAGGAAGATATAAAAGTAATATTAGAAAAATAAGATTTACGCGGTTACTCCTACGTTGATCGTTATAAGGGAACAATAACGCATATGGAGTAATGCGTCACTAAGAATAAGCATATACATAATATAAGAAAATTGGATTTAGAGAAAATAGATAATAAGAGAAAAAGTGAGAGAAAGGACTCGAGTCTCGGGTTTTACCCCGAGACGCTTACGTAGCCTATAAAGGCATCAAAGTCCACGTAGTTCGCATACAAAGCAAGGGGGTGGGGTTTATTCCATAAATCCAAATGTGGGATCTCTTATTTGTAAGTGTGTGCGTGTGTGTAGAAAAAGTGCTTTAGTTGTGAGAAAAGTGTGGAAAAAGTGTGAGAATCCCTTATTTGGAATTTATGAGTAAACCCTCTTTTCTTGTTTTTTGGGTTTTATGAAGATAAAAGATGTGCAATAATACTAAATAAAAAGTATATTAGGATGTGTGAGATGAGATAATAAAAGTACTAAGTAAGAAAACAAGTTATTGGGAATTCAAGAGAATTTAAGAGAGAGTTTGAGAAAGTTGGACCTTCTTGAAGATCTTGAGCTTGATATTGAATGTTGGAGAGCATCCCTTGAGCTTGGATGATGATGGAGAGTGGTTAATTCACCAAGTTTGATGAAAAGGATGATGAAAAGTGAAGGTAAAAGAGAAATTTGGAAGTTGAAATCACGTTGCCTTCGAGAGAGGTTTCTGGGATTCGTTCAGAGAGATTTCTATCAGATCTGGGTTCCCCCTCCAAATGAGGCCAAGGCCTACTTTTTATAGTCCTAGGGGTTTGCCGATCGGCCCTATCATGGCACTGCCTATCGGCAGGTGCCGATAGGCAGGGTCTGGGACCTACCATTTGGTAGTGTGCCTTAGGCTTTTTCGGAAAATTGGCCGCCGAGGGAAAACCGTTGGTCAGAATCGTGCATGAGGCATACCGTTGGAAAGGTAATTCAAGGACCTTTGAAAGTACTTTGGACTGCTCCCGAGTTCGGGAGTTGACTTTGGGTCAAATATGGCTCGGAAGCGTTTGTCGGTCCATTGGACGAAGAATCGCGCGGACGCAAACGGCGCGTTCGTCTGCATGGTAAGTCCAAATTGCACACGGGGCATACCGTTGGAAAGGTTAGGAGATGTACTTTGACATTCTAAAGATTTTGACCCGGTTTGGAGAGTTGACTTTGGTCAACCAGACTCGAGAAGCGCTCGGTGGCTTTCCGGAGTCAAACAGATCGTTCGTCTGGATGGAAAGTCGGAATTGCACACGGGATGGACCATTGGAAAGGGTATTAAGTGCCCTTCAAAGGTTCATTTAGCCCCGGTTGAGCTGAAGGGTTGACTTAGGTCAAACATATCCCGGGAGTGCCCGGTGGCCTCTGGGTCTGGTTTCGGACGCAAATGGCGCGTTCGTCCGCATGGTAAGTCAGAATCGTGCACGGGATGGACCATTAGAAAGGGTATTCAGTGCCCTTCGAAGATTCATTGAGTCTCGGTCGAGATGAGGAGTTTGACTTTTGGGTCAAACTGAGCCGGGGGGTGCCTGATGGCTTCCAGGTCAATACTCGGGACGTGACCTGGGTTTGCGATGATGAGTGAAGGTACTAGGGACCTAAGGAGAGTTAAAGGGAAATGAATTGGTATTATGAAATTGATGTTTAAATTGGTTTAAAGATTATATTGGATTTTACCCCAAATTCGTGGAAACAGTAGAGAAAGCAAAATAATTGATGTTTTTGGACTTTAGGGAGGTTCCATATAAGGTGTTAAATGTTTATTGTCGATGGGAAAACTTAGTTTTCAGTATAGAAGAAACTAGGGTTTGGAGGTGTGCGTCCATGGCTGAAACAGCCAATTCGGGGAAGACGAGGACCTGATCGATCGATCGATCGAAGGTGGGCCATGGATCAATTGATAGTCCGAAAACTTTGACAGTTTGCCCAGTTTGTAATATAAAGGGAAATTTAATAAGAATTCTTCCATGCCTTAATTTTGAGTAATTAATACATGGGTTTAAGTCTAATTAATTGGGAATAAAATTAATTAGGATTTGAGGGCGGCTTGGTGGGACATCATAATTAAAATTAATTGGGATTTGGAGGAAATTAGGTGTGACACACTAAGGTTAAATTTTGGAAATTTTGTTTCGAAATGATTAAATGTGGATGTAGTAAACAAGTCCGGGAATAACGGTTGAGCGATACCGAGATGTAAATTTTATTTAGGTAAAGGCTACATAATTTAGAGTCATGGATTTAGACTCGGGTGATGTTATTTCGGACCACGAGAGTAAGTCCGAATATATTGGATGGGGAGATACCAAAAGAAATTAATGTGAAAATTAATTAATAATTAGAGTTGGGCCAGAAACTCAAAATAAATGGAATGGGCTTGTGTCACGGACTTAGTGCACGATGTAGCCGGGATATTTTATATTTGTATATATACGGTGTGTGATAGTATATATATGGTGTGTGCATTAATATCAGTGGACATATATTATTATTTTATACTCTAGTGCTATAAGGGGAGTTTGCGCGTATTGGATGAATACCCTAGATTTAGGAGTAGGGCGAGTATAATCCCAGGTCATAGCGTCCGTTATATGGGTGAGGGGCATCCGACTTTCAGGGAAGGAATATGGCCGCCTCCAACATTTACGTATTAACCAAGTTAGTGAGCGATTCTGACTTGGGGCTAACTAGGTTATGTGAACATACCTAGTGGGATAGCACTTTAGAGGATTTATACCCGGTGAGACTTTACTCGGGGGAAATACTATTATTAAATGTTATATCAGTATGTTTGTGAATTCTGGAATATGATTGAGTATATAATTAGGTAAATAATTATATACGGTCTAATTAATACAAAGCATGAGTTCTATTATATGTATAACAGATGTGGAAGTTATATGAAATTAAAAAGGGAAATGATTTAATTAAGTTGATGATGATAATAACTTAAAAATCATAATTAAGGCATACTCGGTTAGAGTAGGGAGTTTTGCAAGGGGTTTTATAATTTATCTAGTCATAAGATTAAGAACTAGGTGAATTTATTTAAGGCGTTAGTAGTGCACATTAGAGGAGGGGTGAGGATGTCCTCAAGGGAGTGCGACACTAACTAAAATATGGAGAGCATGCATATTTACTATTCACTGCAAGTTAATCGTTTGCTAAATGTTTTTCAAATGTTGTTGGGTACTAACCCTTGCTATAAAAAATTTCAAAAACCTTTTAGGTGTCCAGCCATAGGGACACCAGGCTTAACTCATTTCAGGGATCCGTTGCTGCAGCATATGTGGATGTTGCGGGAGTTTGATAGACGCCTCACTCTTTCACTTTAGGATAGAGACTTCTATCAGTTATTTCGAGCATGTCTCTCATAGTTCATTTAGTTTTTGTCAGACTTGTTGAGATTTATTACTTGTCTTTATCTTATATTTGTTGGAGTTTGGGCCGATGGTTTATTCGGTCAGTTACTTAATTGTGAATGGTTGTTTCAGTTTATTGTGATCATTGTGTAGTTTTATTTCCGCATGGGATTTTCATTTAAGTTAATGAAAGATAAAACTTGGCACCAGTCTAATTTTCTCACTTAGGTGGCTAGTAATTAAAAAGGCGACAGTGATGCTAAGAATGAACCAACTGAGAAACCAGTTCTAACCTAATTTAGGACTGATCACTCGGGGTTAATTAGGCGGGGTGTCACAATTATGACTTAAATTCTTTTTGGTATATAAACAAAGGGATGGGTTTAGGAAGTTTAAAAACACATTCTTCTAAACCCTAAGAGCAATAATCTCCTCTTTTACATCTTCTTCCTCCCTCAAAACCTTAACTCCATTGGGGAGCTATTTTCAATCCAAGTTTTAAAGCTTTAAATCGAGTTTTCTCAAGATTGTTCAAGAACATATCTTTGCTAATTTTTTGAGAGGAATCCAACCGTGTAGTGAGAATTTCTTCATCTTAATCTTAGGCATGAATACTATATTCATTTCCTTTAGTATTATGCATTTTAAGTGTCGCTTAAACCCCTAATCACGTGTTTTTGATTAAAATCAATTAGTAGCTTAATTAGAGAAAGTGGGCACTTAAAAGTTTGGGACTATTTTTATGAAAAATTTAAATATGATTTAATCTTTGAAACTCTTGGGCGCATAGGTTATATTTTTTTATTTTTTATTGTTTTGGGTGTAGGTTCTCATGTAGATTTTTATGGGATTATTCATATGGTTATTGGGATGCGTCACTCTTATAAAAAGTAGATGATTTATAAAAGAAAACAGTTATGTCTTATTGAAGATTATTTTATGTTAATTAATTTAGCATTATTGAATGGAATTAATCATGTTGAAATCAACGTTGATCTTATTAATTGATTTAAATTAAACTGGGACCGTTTTGATTAAATTGCTATGTTGTGCATATTGAATTGTGCTTTGTGTGAATTTTTTAGTCACTTTTGCCATCGCGGGGACGAGGGGATTTTGGGTAGTATTTTGCTCAACCCTATTTTAAGGTGCTTACTAGGTATGGGACTAGTGGGTAGGCCTTGGTTAAAATTTATACTTGCTAGGTATGGGACTAGTTAGTGTAAATTTAAGGGGATTTTATATTTCGGGGTGGAGCAGATTTTTACATTATATCGTCATTTCGTTAGCCTAAGAATGAGACTAGGGCGTGTTTTATATTGGTGATTCATCCTATATGTAGGATAGGACGTATATGTACTTAGGTATCGAACTAAGGGGTATTTTAAGGATCGTACATCGATTAAAAGGGTGGGGTAATTTATAAATTGTGAAATTGAGAAAATGAGAATTAGTGCCTAAGATAAAAATGGGTATTAAAATATGTGGCGACATAATGTGTCCGGGACCGATAGTTTAAATGGGTCAGCGAGCGATTTATGTCGTGTCGTGTGTGGAACCTTGTCATGGGTCGGGGTTGACAATTTAAACACATCAGAGGCAATTTGACAAGGGGAAGTGTAAAATTTTGGTGGATTACAACCCATGGAGGGAGGACCGCTACAATTAAGATAAAAATTGAGGAATGATTAATTGGTTTAATTTAATTAAATTAACATCGTGGGGCTTGGGAATTTAAAATCATATTGGTGTACTTTTTGGAATAGGAATTTCTGAGGGTAGTTAGTGATTTATATTTATCGCATTTAATTATCCCGTTTAATTAAAATGCTTTATTGTGATATGTAGTGCGTATAATGATACTATCTGGATTCAAGGATCCTATTTGAGGAGAGTAGTGTGTATTAATGCTCGGGTCTCTGACCTCATCCGCTGACTAACTTTTCAGGAAATAGTATTTGGAGAAGCTGTATAGAATTATTTAAAGATTTGCTTGGAGGTGCAGTTGGAGATGCTCTACCTTATGTGTATTGATTTAGTTTACTTATTCATTCCTTCGTATTTACGTTGAGACACAGTTTATTGTTTTGATTGGGACATTCGATTCCAAAGTTGTTATGGGTTTTATTAAGTTATTTCACTGGATTCAGTTCGAGATTATTCAGTTTCATATTATTAGATATTGGATTTACTTTGAGTTTATCATGGAGATGGATCTTTTATCGCTTAGTTGGATGGTTTATCTTTTAGGATTGATTATCATTTATCTTGTCGATTAATTTTATATGTCTTATATCTGTCTCGTGCTAAGAATGGTAATTTATTTACTCACGCCCGACTTAGTTTTGGTGGGGTGTGATAGGAGTTCCCATCAACATAGTTAATAGCCTATTATCTAGAAACTTAAAATCTTCCAGTCGTTAAAGAAACTTGTGCTCTCCTTCCATGGGGTTTGGGTTTGATAAGCATGGCAATGTTCTTGTCCGCTTGAGTAAACTCCCTAAAAGTGCCATCCCTAGTCTCATTGACCAAGTGAATTTTGTATTCCTCCAACATCCCCTCAATACATCTTTCCAACAATCTAGCCCTTCCTATATCTTCATGAACATCCAACGCCCTTTCTCTGAAGCATTTTATGCAGTGCATCAACTCTTCACTAAGATTTTTCACCTCCTGCACAAGATATCTTATAATGAATTAGTCATTTGCCAAAAATAACTTTCTTAAAAATTGTCTATGCATCTCTCCCCATGTGAGAATGCTATTTAGTGCTAAGTGGGAGTATCACGTGTACACCTTTCAAGTGAGAGTTTTTGAAAATCTCCCAGCTTCAACTCTTCATTATTTCCATGCAAACCTAGGTATTCCACAAACCTTTTCACATGCTCTCTAGGATTTTTACCCTTTCCATTGAATTTTATGAATTTAGGAGGAACATACCCTTCGGGGTACGATTTCTCATTAATACTCTCTAAGTAGGGATTCTATAACTCCTCATACGTGTGAGATGAATCCTTTTGTCATACATGTGAGAGGACTCCTTTTGAGAGGAAACCAATTTCTTCACCTCCTCCATAGTAACAACTTTGGAGGGTGACTCCTCCACACCAACTTTCTTCACCACTATCAAGCTTGTGGGTTCCGCCACCTACTCCATCACAGTTTTTTGTGGTGGATACACCTCCACCATTGTTGTTATAGTTGTTTCTCCTCATACAGGTGTCATTACAGGCATCATGCAAGTTAGACTCAAACTTCCTATATCAACATTATTCTTCTTCAAAAATTTAAAAAACATCCTCATCAAGTTTATCCCCACTAATAGGATGGTTGTTGGTGCGCCACCTAGCCCCCTTGAGGAGCAGGTGCTCTCATTTAGGTCACCACAACCTCTACATGGACTATTTGGTCGCTTTGAACTCCATTACCCGCTGGAGTATCATCAAACACTAACTGCTTTAAAAAACTATATCCTTCTTTATCCATGGAAATAAGAATACATCCTCAGCGGAGTTGCCAAACGTAAGAGGGTAGTTTTGTTAGCGTCTTTGAATAGATGAATCTGGTAAGGCATGAACCACTCCAATGGAATTTGTCTTTAAGGTCTCTCGGGTCTCAAGTACAGATGGAGAAGAAAACTATCTATTTCTTGTAACAATGGGTCTTCTATAGTTACTATCTGAGAAAATAATGATTAGCTATAACTTTTACACCACTGATAATATCTGAGAAAAAGGACCACTTGGATTTGACAAGCACCTCATATACTAAAGAGAGAGAAGAGAGATAATACTTTCTTGTGAGAATTTGGTAGAGTAACAATGATAACTTATGTTATTGTTAATTACCTTACCTAAGGGATTTTTTATAGGAAAATACAAGGGTTTACTTTGCATGTGCATGCCAAAAGGATATACTCTTTGAGATATGAAGAGTGCGCTTTTGTTCAAATTAAGAAATTATTTAATTAAACTGAGTTTTTTCAATTGTAAGAGGGTAGTTTAGATTAATGAAGGCGTAACCCCTTTTGAGTACAATAATGACAAGTTAACTAACAAAACCTTGGATTAACTACAGGACACGCAAGCACAACTTAGTGAAGAGAAAGCTTGGATAAACTCACAAATCTCTCGTGTATACCTCAATCAGATAACAAAAAACTCAGAAGTAACCCATTTAGAGGGAGAGAGAAGTAAGAACCCTAGATACACCTTGACAGGCAGCCAAATACACCAACCACCCTCAAGAAACTCTGTCAAGTATTAAAAGCTTCGTAATAAATGACAAATGGTGGGTCAGTAAAAACTCTCTCTCTTGTATATTTATTTCTATCAATAACTTCTGAACTCTCAAAGAGAACATCCTCCCTCCCCAAAGGTGGTTGGGGTCTTTAAATAGCCCCCATGCCACTCCCGAGGCAACTCAGTCATCAATGCATGTGAAAGACATCCTTGAATACCTTATGCACTAGTTATCTCCACATCATAGACTTTAAATTCCAAGGTATGCCTTTTGCCTAACCACTGTGTGTCAGGGGGCTGTAGCTACAGAGGTGGTTTACCAACCATCTAACAGCCCCAAATACCACAATGGTTTACTCAAGTGCAAATTTGATATTGTCTAGCTGGCTAGTGACATCACCTATAATAGATGTGACATTAAGTAGAGGGATGTTTGGTTCACAGCTCAACGCCCGATGGAACTCAAAGTCGTTCCACCCAAGGTTCCATGGTAAGGGTCCTTCGGTATTTTACCAGGTGTATCTAAGATGGTCAGGATAAGCCCCAACGGTGCCTCACTTCTCAATCCTCCAAACCAAGTCCCTCTAAAGTTCCCACGGCGAGGTCGTTTGATAGAGCATGAAAGCTCTCCCAGGCCCTGCAAAGCCTGGTCTCTCATGAGTACCGTTCGACATCACACTAGGTTATTATCATTCTCATTATTTTATTACAACCGTTATAGCTGATAATCAAGATAAACAAAAATACAATATGACTAAATAACACAACAAGCTAAGGTATGAGTTGCCACGCTAAGCTGCCACGCCAAGCTTACTTGCTTGAGTTTCCTCACTGAGCTGCCTCGCTTGAGATTCCACACTTGAGTTACCATACTTGGATGCCTTAATCCCAAACACTGTTGTTAATGGGGGCATTATACCTAATCTCAGGATTACCTTCAAGCCCCCTCTACATTTTCCCCTTCGTGGATATATTTATTGTTGGAACAAGAAATGTCTACACGAAAACTTCTCAATCCGGTGAACCTTCTCTGTGTGAAAAAATTTTGGCCTCTTTGCCTTTGTTAGAACCACATCGTTAGAATCTCCAGGAAAAAGTAAAATTCTCCCCGATGTACCTGAGCCAAAGCGCGGAGATTTAGTAGTGCTTTGGCGAGAGGACGTCGCCACTTTTTCCTTTACACTGAGCTTCAACCATTCTAGCTTTAATATTTAAAATTCTCTCAAAAGGCCTACTAACCTTCTCAAATACTAATTTTTGCTCTGGGGAAGCGAAATTCTCTCATTCATGCTGTTGTGGAGTATAATTGTGAGCAGTGATTTTTTCGTTAGGACTGCCCCTATCATTGGGACTTGTGAAATTCTCCCTTGTAATGCTTCACTATGTTCGAAAAAGTAAAAATTCTCCCCTATGTAGTCGAGTCACAATTTAAATAATGTTTGGACTTGTGGAGAGGGGACATCATAGCTTTTTGAACCGTTGGGACATCTTTTTCGTTGGGAGTTTATTGGATATGTTCGATAAAAAATTCTGGTGCCACAACTCAAACATGCTTAAGAACTTTTCTATTCCCCAGGTGTCACTTCGTAAATGATGTGGCGTTGTCTTTTCAGCCGTCAAAACACTTCCCAAAGTGCCACGTATTCATTTGAATTGATTATATGCGGCCTTGCACGTGTGGTGGTGGGAAACTCAATAGACAGGTTTAAAAGGTTTCAAACGTCTCTTTTTTCAAAACCCTTATCTTTCCTTCGTCTTCTTCAAGATCCCATCTTCTTTAGAGTGAGAACTTTGTGCAAAAACCCCATTGTTGTCCAGCTCTTTACCTACTTTCTTCCTTCTCTCATCTTTTATGCCACCACCTGTGGTTGTGCTCCTCCATTTTTGTTCCCAACCCTTCTTTATCAATCTCTTTTTTTCGTACTTTATTGTTGTTTGCAATAGCCTCCTAAAGCAACCCTACCACGTCTGCCACCAGTGCTCCGTCTGCCACTCCTGTTGCCACCACCTCTACTACCACCTCTTTAACTGTTGCCCACCAGGACCGGATGCGCTTCTACCACCGGCCCACTATATTTGGCAAGGGTGATAGCTTTGATTAGTTTTTCAAGACTTGTGTTTTTAATGCCAAGTATGATGCCCTGACGCTTGGTGATGAATATGAAAGTGTTGCTGACTGGGGCTTTATACCTCCAGAGGGGATTCTCCGATTTCTTTTTGAGCAAGGGGACTTCATGTGGTCCCATATCGACTTCGAAGGGCTTGGAGGCTCTCCCGCTCACTTCGCTGCCTGGAATTCCCATATGCATAGTTCCCACGCTGATACCCTTACTAAAATTGGGCTACATCAAGCCAAGTGGTTCGATGAGTTTACTCTATCCAAGAATAATGCTGCCTTTCCTATTATGGTATCTCGCTGGAACGTTACCACTCATACATTCATCGCTGCGTGGGGAGAGTTTACAATAACGTTGGAAGACATGTGTGAGATCCTAGGTCTTGAGGCAACAGGCCATTAGCCCTATTCTGATGAAGCCCTAGATGCCCAGGAAGCTGATAATCGTTTGGAGCTAGATCGCATATGCAAAAGGTGCATCGGTTCTTCGAACAAAGCCACTTTCACTCCGCTTATCATCTATTTCTTCGAGGATCCTTCTAAAGGTAGTTCCTCTGAGGCTGCCCCTGGTCAAGGTACATCGGTGGAACTTCCTGCCAACATCCTTGTCATTCTTTTTTCGCTTCCTTTTAATGGGGAAACCCAACAACCAACCTCTAAGGGACCTCATCAATATATCCCTTCGTTTAGCCTGGGGTATCAAGCTTCCTTTAGCTGAAATCGCCCTGGGATCCCTCTACACGTGGCTTGATAGAACCCTTTTCGACATGGAATGATCTCTGGGTCGTTATAACCTGGCCAATTTTACCAACGGTGTCCTCCTGACAGGCTTCCTCAATGTGCGTTTCCTCGTCGTAATAACCAATACTAACCTCCCTCCTTCGGGGGAAACAATTCTGCCCCCACCCTCCTTTGTTTATCACAAGAGACAAAGCAGAAAGGAGTTAACTGATACGACGCAAATATTGCGTATTTCACCCGTTAACCTACGCGTTATTAGCCCCCTTGGGTATCTTAATCCCTATATTTATGCTCGTTAACCAGACAACCTCGGATTTCTATGTTAACATGTTTTGCAGGGGTTAATTGAGCTTTTGTAGGTATTTGGATGCTTAGTATGAAGTTCGGATGCATTCCGCTCGATTTCCGTACACTATCGCACGCGCAAGGGCATTTTAGTCTTTTGACAGATTGGGTAACTGGCCCGACATCTCACGGAAGTTGTATCCCTCCTCGCTAGCTTCGCGTGGCCACGAACGGTGCGCGATTCCGATACATAACGAAGAAGTTACGGCGATTCTCGCGGAGGAAAAACAAGGAAAGAAAATGAGGAGAAGAAGAAAAGAAGATGCAGTAGGCTGCTGCATTCTGCCCTGTTTGATCGATCGATCGACACTTCTGGTCGATCGATCGACCATTCTGATTTGCCGAAATTTTTCCTAGGTCGATCGATCGACCAAAGGGGTCGATCGATCGATGCTCTATTTTCTGCAGATATTTTGCTCTCTTTTCTTTCTTCTTTATTTTTATTCCAACTTACTATATAAGCCAATTTTTGTTGTAATAAGAAAGGGATCAGTACATACACGATTTTAGGTTAGTTTTAGTTAGGGTTTTGGGGTTTTGGATGGTTCTTCTTCATTTCTCTATGGATTGACAATCTAATTGGTTTGTAAGTTGACTATTCATCTCCCCTACCATTAATATAGTTGTATTTCGTTATTTCCTTGCTTTCTAATTAGATTTACATGCTTTCATAATTAGTTTATTGTGTTTATTTATTCCTTTCTTAGTTTAATTAGTTTATCCATGCTTAGACCTTAGATAAATAGGGTTGGGATTGCGTTTCCGCCATTTACGGGTTTGGACCTCGAAAATTAGGTTTTGTGTAAAATTGCGTTTAATTGAAACTGCGCGTATCAAAGTTGGATTGCTATGCGTTTATCTTTCTTTGTCACGCAACGTTAGATTTTATAGCGACAATCCGAATTTAATCCGCGTGTGACCATTTTCAGTTAAATGTTTAATCTCGCAACTTTGGGTTAAATTCCTTCTTGTGTGATGTTTATGCTTAATTGAAAATGCTCGATTAAATTGCTTTCGAGCCTTAACTCTAATTAGTAGTTGTTTCGATCCGTGTGGTAGAATGCGATCCCGATCCTCGCTTTCCTTTAATTTAGCGTTAACTTCTCTTTTGTTTTTCCACCATAACCACCCATCACCTTCATTTATTTATTTTACACTTTTATTCCTGAAGTAATTAAAACAATT
The DNA here is from genome assembly GCA_949130495.1 of Sambucus nigra. NCBI lineage: Eukaryota > Viridiplantae > Streptophyta > Magnoliopsida > Dipsacales > Adoxaceae > Sambucus > Sambucus nigra. The sequence continues at coordinate 222,076,788 of OX422214.1, forward strand.
AAAATCTAGAATTCAATCACTCCCTGTGGATTTACGATACCCGACTTACCGTTGTGCTTTCTTGTCAAGTGTAGTTGTAGCTTAGGTTTTCTTTGTATCGCGGCGGCGAAACACATGACGATTGTGTCCTCACACGAACACACTTTTTCCGCCCGGTCACAAAAATGGCGCCGTTGCCAGGGAGTGTGTTTTAGATAGTAATTGTTTTATTATTTCGTAGTATTTTTCCTTTTGTATTTGTATTCTTTGTTTTAACTTTTTTTGCAGGATAGCATACTTGAGCGCTAAGAAACCTTGATTCGCGGTTGCTCACTTTCTTTCTCGGATTCTCCATCTACAAACAACGAGGTAATCATGTCCTACTATTATAGTTATTAAGGTCATTCTAATGATTCTTACGTTGGGGATAGTTTTCAAGTTTTCCATTTTCAAGATTTTCTTGAAAATGAAAGACTTGAAAACATTTATCGGAATGAAAATCGTTATTGGGAGCTTGAGTTGGATTCATTATTCGAATCCAATAACGATTCTTATTTCATTACTTTCGAAGACGAGTTTCAACCAAATGAGGAGTCCGAGGCTCTTGAACCGAGGAATCCTACTTTGGAAGAAACTTTTCTTCTTTACTCCCAAGGTTTCGAAAGCCTAAATGATGCTGGAATGAGACTTGGTGCACTTTGCGATGAGATGAATTCTTATGCACAAAACAACGAGGAGGTGGAAACTTGTGTTTCACCTAAATTTTTCGAAGAATTTCTCATCGAGTGTGCATCTTTCTCCCCCGAAATTCAATCTCCTTCCGACGATGAGTCGATTGAGATTGAATTTGTTTCATCACCATATTCGTTTTCCGTGATCAAACCATTAGAATTACCGGTTGATTCCTATGAGTCGGTAGAAACTTTTAAAACTTCTACACTTTTTGCCGATGAGGACTCATTACCGGACTTGTTTTCGATGGATGTTATCCTCATGTGTGCCCCATCTCCCATTCCATTTGAAAAACCTTTGGGAGATGAATCGATTTTTCTTGGATCTCTAGTGTACCTTTCCCCCTTGTTATCCAAATCCCCCATCGTCCGCCCAAAATTTCAAATTGGCGATGGTTCACTTTTATCACCACCCACATGCCTTCCGTTGTTCAAATGAAATTCTTATTTTCCGGGAGGCATGTTCGCTTTGGAGGGGCCACCGTTGATCTTTCAAAGTCAAATCCCTTTTTGGATGGACCCTCAACTATTTAGACTTCTAGTGTATAGTTAGTGTGAAGCCTAAATAGTAGGTTGCAAATAGTTAGCTTTTTAATTTTCTTTCTTTCCTATTTTTCTTTCCTTTTTATTTAGTCTAGAGTAATTAGTTAACTTTTTGTTATTTATTTTTGCTATGTTCGGTACTAACTTGTTTTGTAGATTCCTTTGGACTCGCGCTTATGGAGATCGCTCCAATTTTGGGTAATATCGTTCTTTTCCTCTCTTTGTGTTGTGTTCTTAATGCGCATTGAGGACAATGCAACATTTAAGTTAGGGGGTGTAGGATATTCTATCCATTTCATGTGTAGTCCATGGATTTGCTCACATTTAGTTACTAAGTATGCCTTTTTGTGAAAAATTTGAAAATTTTCAAAAATATTTTCTTTCTTTTTTTCTCCTTTGTTGGGCTTTTTGCCTTTGTTTCCGATGACAAATTTCAATAATTGCCCGATCCAATAGACAACTCAATGATGCATGTTCTCGATTTTAGAAGTTATTGGACTTTAGTCCTCAAATCATTGATATTGTGAATAACTTCATGAATTAAACTTTATCCCATGAGCATATGCACTTTCCTTATTATATTGATTTGGTTTAAGATTTTTATAACTCGGTAATCTTTTGTTGCATTGTATATACTTACACCGATTAAGCTTCGTACCTTTCGTCGTTTGTGAGTGTTATACACTATTCTTTCCTCTTTGAAAACGTTGAATTCGTTGGTAATCTCTCTAATATTTCATTTGACCGTTCATTAATTGAGTTCATGCTTGAAATGTGTTACTTGATCATGATCTTCGTATATTGTTTTGACTTGAGAATTGCGTAAACTTTGTGAAATGATCATAGACAATCTTTGTTATATCACCCATATTAGCCTTGACCTCACCATATATGTTTCCCTAGTCAACCCACTCGAGCCTAAATACTAGCCTTTCTTTTCACTACCCAAAATCCCATATCCAACTCCAAATTGGAGTTTTAAACCATATATATTACCTTACATACCCTTGTTTGGATTGTTGCTTGGAATTGAATGTTATTATTGTAGTGTGGTTGCAATTTAAGCATATGAGAGTTTGAAAAGTAAAGAAAAGTGATGTGAAAAAAAGTGAAGAAAAAGAGAAAGCAAAAAGGAAAAGAAAACAAAAAAAGAAAAAGTGAGAAACAGAAGAAAAGAAAAGAAAGAGAAAGTTGTATATGTTGTGTATAGTTCAATAAGCTTTGATTACTCTCCAGTTGTTATATCTAATGCTTGTTTGGAAGTCACTTTCCATTTTTGATATTGCCCGCATCCTTCCCATTATTCCAAGTATTCATCTCCGAACACTTTGAATCCGTACATATACCTTTCATTTCGTACCTTAACCCCAAACCTACATTACAACCCTATTAAAGTCCTATGTGATCTTAGGGTGCATTTAATTTAAAAGTCATAATAGTTTTGATAATCTGTGAAAATGAATTTCGCCTCTTTTAGTGTGCGATATCCTTTCATTGAGATTGCAAGTTTTTCATTTCCTATATAGCGTTCTTCATTTGTGACATGTGTGCGGCCTAGTTTCCATTTACATTTACTCTTTATGCCCGCATGTCCCGTGTATTACCTCCCATTCCGAGTGATTTCATTTGATGAGCGTAATGCCCGTGAGGATTGAATATATGCATGCCTTTATGTTTATCCGGTTTATTTAAGTTTTTACCAAATCACACTATGCATGTGCTTTCCCCCATCCCACTTTTAAAGTTTCAATTCTATGAGGTGCATTCAACTTGTTAATAACAACGGACTTTAGCTTGAATTCGTTCAATATGCTAATAACATGTTTGAAATCGTTTTCGTTGTTGTTGAGTTTGTCGCATGTTGGGTTGGGCATATTTTGAGGAAACCATATGATGTTTGTGGGTTTCATCCCTGAAAACCCTCACGAGACGACACTTGTCCACTAGGGTAACCTAGGGGTTTAACGGCTTATTGCATACGCTAAATGCAATCGAATCGCCCGCAAAAGTGGCCTTATGCTTTTATACCATACTTTTGTACTTCTCCTGCTTTTGGTTTTCTTGTAGTTCTTGTTGTTTCCTATTTCATTGCTAGGGACTAGCAATGTGTAAGTTAGGGGGTGTGATACGACGCAAATATTGCGTATTTCACCCGTTAACCTACGCGTTATTAGCCCCCTTGGGTATCTTAATCCCTATATTTATGCTCGTTAACCAGACAACCCCGGATTTCTATGTTAACATGTTTTACAGGGGTTAATTGAGATTTTGTAGGTATTTGGATGTTTAATTAGAAGTTCGGATGCATTCCGCTCGATTTCCGTACACTATCGCACGCGCAAGGGAATTTTAGTCTTTTGACAGATTAAGTACCTGGCCCGACATCTGACGAAAGTTGTAGCCCTCCTCGCTAGCTTCGCATGGCCGCGAACGGTGCGCGATTCCGATGCACAACGAAGAAGTTACGGCGATTATCGCGGAGGAAAAACAAGGAAAGAAAATGAGGAGAAGGAGAAGAAGAAAAGAAGATGCAGTAGGCTGCTGCATTCTGCCCTGTTTGATCGATCGATCGACACTTCTGGTCGATCGATCGACCATTCTGATTTGCCGAAATTTTGCCTAGGTCGATCGATCGATGCTCTATTTTCTGCAGATATTTTGCTCTCTTTTCTTTCTTCTTTATTTTTATTCCAACTTACTATATAAGCCAATTTTTGTTGTAATAAGAAAGGGATCAGTACATACACGATTTTAGGTTAGTTTTAGTTAGGGTTTTGGGGTTTTGGATGGTTCTTCTTCATTTCTCTATGGATTGACAATCTAATTGGTTTGTAAGTTGACTATTCATCTCCCCTACCATTAATATAGTTGTATTTCGTTATTTCCTTGCTTTCTAATTAGATTTACATGCTTTCATAATTAGTTTATTGTGTTTATTTATTCCTTTCTTAGTTTAATTAGTTTATCCATGCTTAGACCTTAGATAAATAGGGTTGGGATTGCGTTTCCGCCATTTACGGGTTTGGACCTCGAAAATTAGGTTTTGTGTAAAATTGCGTTTAATTGAAACTGCGCGTATCAAAGTTGGATTGCTATGCGTTTATCTTTCTTTGTCACGCAACGTTAGAGTTTATAGCGACAATCCGAATTTAATCCGCGTGTGACCATTTTCAGTTAAATGTTTAATCTCGCAACTTTGGGTTAAATTCCTTCTTGTGTGATGTTTATGCTTAATTGAAAATGCTCGATTAAATTGCTTTCGAGCCTTAACTCTAATTAGTAGTTGTTTCGATCCGTGTGGTAGAATGCGATCCCGATCCTCGCTTTCCTTTAATTTAGCGTTAACTTCTCTTTTGTTTTTCCACCATAACCACCCATCACCTTCATTTATTTATTTTACACTTTTATTCCTGAAGTAATTAAAACAATTAAAATCTAAAATTCAATCACTCCCTGTGGATTTACGATACCCGACTTACCACTGTGCTTGCTTGTCAAGTGTAGTTATAGCTTAGGTTTTTTTTGTATCGCGGTGGAGAAACACACGACGATTGTGTCCTCACACGAACACACTTTTTCCGCCCGGTCATTAACCTCTATTATCGATCATCCTGGGAATTTTTTGATGAGGCCTTACGAAGAGGATATCTTTCTCCACATTTGTGGTTTTTTCAAACATGAAGTAAGAGTGGTCCAGGCAACTACCTTAGACCTCATTATTGAATACCCTTCGCTAGTTGTGGTCCTTCTATTTTCACCGGGGTACCTACCTTCCTACACCGAGTGGGGATACACTAGTGAGCACTACAATCCCAACTGATGAAGCCATCAATTTGGTTTCAATCAGTGGTCTCCTCGCCCAATTTTTCAATCATCTAACCCTAAGGTCTCTTTTAGCGAGGCATGTTCCCTATTCTCATCAAATGTTACGTGGGGAGTAAGTTCTACCATGGCTGGGCTAGTCACCATTTTAAGCATCACTAGGTAAGGGGACGTGACCCCTCTATTTATAACAAAGTACTGGCCGAGACAACTGGCCTAAATTTTTGAGTTCATCGAGGGGGATCTCGTGTATCCTCTAGTTCTTTCATTTTCTGCCTTGGAGCTGGGGTTAAAAGGTAATTTCGTTCTTGGGATTGAGTTCCCACTAAAAAATGAAGGTACATCCCACTGAACTTCCTCCACATTGGTCCATGATCGCCACTGTCATGCCCAAGCCTAAGGTCGTTGCAACCCCCAAACAACCTGCCCCTTCAGCCGAAGCTGCTACTAGTGAAGGGCCTTCTCAGCCACTAGCCAAAAGGACCAAGAAGTCTAATAATGGGACTTCCTCAAAATCTAAGTCCTCAAAATTAAAATCCTAAACTCAAGCACAAACCCCTTTGGAGGCATTCCCCATCGCCTCCGTTCCCCCTCCCATGTCTGCAGAGGTAAGTGAAGAGCTGAGGAGGCAGGTTCAGGTTGAGGTCGAAAGAATAAATGTTGAGTTTCAACGATGCGTTGTCGTCGTTCCTCCTTCGGTTACCTTTTTGACGATCGTATTTGATCCAACTAAGCCAACGACAAAGAGGAGAAAACGTTCGAGGGTTCCTCAAGGTGTCGGTGTAACGGGTATGAGGAAGAAAACTTTGGGTACCAAGTCCCAAAAGAAACGGACTCCCGAGATACATCCATCCCCAGCTTCTTTTGTTCTTACCTCCTCTCCTCCTTCGTCGGTGGTTATATCTTCTCATTCTCCTTCCGAATCTGAGGTATGTGTGCATATTTTTTGCTCTTATTCCCATTTTTCTTAAGGCAAGTTGCATCTGCTTATCTCTTGATACCTTTGGTGTAGGGAGTTGAAGAAGGAAGACCGAGTCCCCCCGAGAGCCCTTTCGTGGGGGGACATTTCGGTATCTCTCAAGCCGATACTACTCCTCCCCGTTCCCCCATGATCGGGATTACTTACTCCCGCCGTTCGACCTCTCTGCACATAAAGGACGCTGCTATGGGGGGGCTTCCATTGAATCTGGGGGCGTCTCCTCTCAACCAGAGACAACTCCCCCAGCCCCTTATGAATTATCATCTCAACATGAGGTTACTCTACCCCTCGTTCCAATTGCAGATAGTGCTCCGGAGGTAACATATAATCTTTTACATGTCATGGCTCACATCTTTTCTTGTCCCTTCCCCTCTTTTTTTTTTTTTTCATGCTGAACTGTAATATGATGAGATGCCTTAGGTGGAAATGGCGCCTTTGGTAGCTAGCATTCTTCTCCCCACTATACTGACGAGGCCCATAACTACTGAGGCATTTTGCTAATTTCTATGCATGTATCTACCTTCCAAACTTCACCTATGATGGTGGATTAAGACTAAAAACACTTGTTAAGATTTTTCGTCAAACTCCACCAATAACTGTGACTTAACAACGAAAACGCTTGTTAAGATTTTTTCATAAACTCCACATATAACGGTGACTTAACAACAAAAACGCCTATTAAGATTTTTTCATAAACTCCACCTATAACGGTGACTTAACAACAAAAACGCTTGTTAATTTTTTTTCATAAACTCCACCTATAGCGGTGACTTAACAACGAAAACGCTTGTTAAGATTTTTCCATAAACTCCACCTATATCGGCGACTTAACAATGAAAACACTTGTTAAGATTTTTTTTCATAAACTCATTATTTCTTTTACATGTTCTCAGGTTACTCGGGATTCTCCAACAGTTATTTCTCCCATCGCTTCACCCCGTCGGGAACCCGTTATTTCGTAAGACTCTAGTCACAACGATCAAGGTTCCACGACCAGTGTTGCTGTTGAGAGAGAATCTTGTTGTGAGCTTCCTCTGCCTGACTTGGCTCCTCATGCCTTCTGCCTGATGGTGCTTCAGCGTTCTCCTCAGATACTTGCCAACCATCGCTTGGTAGTTGAGCAGCTTCTAAGCCACCATCCTGAAACGTTCACTGTGGATTGCCTGCTCTGGGTACCCAAAATTAAGATCATGGACCTGGACGAGTAGCCCAATTCTGGAGGCCCAAAGTCCAGTTCCCCGTCTCTTATTTGATTATCCGATCTCTTCCCACGTTCCCATTAAGGGAGGTTATAAGGAGAGATGGAAGAAGTGGGGGAATCCAACACCCCCACTTACCCAAATGTACATGTATATATTGAACCCTAGGTCCGGGGTAAAAGGACAAGTTGTATTCTCTGTAACTGCTCTCTGAAGTATATAGAAATAACACTGACTGCACCACCATGGACGTAGGCACATCTTTGCTGAACCACGTACATCCTTTGTTGTGTGATTGTCATTTTACATTCCTTGTTCTTCCTTAGTAATTGCCTCTCCTGTATTTACTTGTGTTGCATAATAATTGCCTTCACAATTGGCGTCGTCTGTGGGAAGCGTTCATCTTTCCCTGAGAAGATCCCACACCAAGAAAGGAGTTTAAAATGTCTGGTCACAATAGCAATGCCCCCCGGGAAGGGGATATTCAAGAACTACTTACTCCTCGCAGGATTAGGTCTAAAGTTCGACGTTCAGATCAAAGGGCTCGCTTAGAAAGGCCAACCTCAGAAGAAAGCCAAGGACCAGAGAGGTCAACGCAGATATCTAGGCTGATTGATGCATATGAAGCAAGGCTCCACAAGAAAAGGGAGTCTTCTCGCAAACACGAGGCTGAGAATGCTCTCCTAAAAAGAATACTGGAAAAATTAGAGAGAGAGCTTCATCATGATAATAGGAGACGTCCATACCGCACTCCTAGCCCTTAGGCGAGCAAGTCTCGCAGCCGAGGAAGGAGCCCTAGGCGAGGATCTCAAAAGGTTGAGGAAGGCGAATCAGACGACGACCTCCGCGAGCAGCTGCGAAGAGCTCGCCATTACCAGAGCCCTACTCGCAGCAACGAGAACATACGAAATCTGGTCCGCAAGGAGATAGACCAACATCCTAACCATCACGGTACCAGATTGACCCAAGAACTTGCTAGACGAGCTCTTAAAACCCAGATGAAATCACCTTTCACAAGAGAAATTGAAGAGAAAGAAGCCCCCAGGAAATTTTCCATTCCAAGGTTCAAAATTTATGACGGTAAGACTGATCCCATTGATCACGTTAGATAGTACCGATAGGCCATGACCCTCTGGAACCATCGAGATGTTCTAATGTGCCAAATTTTCCCCTCGAGCTTGCATGACGTTGCGCAAAAATGGTTCGAAAGGCTCCCCCACCGATCCCTCAGAAGTTTCAAATCCCTGGCCGAACTCTTTACGGTCCGCTTCATTACTAGTAGCTCCTATCCCAAAAGGATGGATGCTTTACTGGCAATGAAGAAAATACCTCAAGAGACACTCCGAGACTACGCGAAGAGGTACTGGGAGTTATTCAACGAGGTCGAGGATTTCTCAGAACAAGTGGCAGTGGCCTCTTTTAAAATTGGACTACCCAGATCTTCCCTTCTTTACCAGTCCCTGACAAAGAAAGAGGCTATGACTATTGACAACCTAATGGCTCGCATCGAGAATTAAGCTAAGGTGGAGGATGTCACCCGCCTCAGTATAGGAGAAAACGGTCGAGCTAAACTCACTACCAAGGGCAGTGACAAAGCTGAGAATCAAAAGAAATGAGGAAAGAACAGGGGAAAAAATGGCTCCAAGAACGGAGGGAACAATGATGTGTCGAAAGCATTCCAGGCGGTCAACACCGTCTTTAAAGAACCAATTTACAAGATCCTCGCAAAAATCAAAGACGAGCCATTCATCAAATAGCCCAGGAAGATGGGAGGAGATCCCTCGAAGAGGAACAACGCGCTGAGATGCGCTTTTCACAAAGAGGGAGGACATAAGATCGAGCATTGCAAAGCTCTTAAATCTCACCTCGAGGAGCTAGCCCAATCCGAGCATTTGAACCAATTTGTGGAGAAAAAGGCAGAGACGGTGGCTGCCAATAGAGAAGAAAGACCTGACAACGTGCTCGAAGATGACGTCGGGCATGAGTTCGCGGTAATTCACGGGGCATCTGATGCCAAGCAGATCCAAGGAAATTTAGCTCGAATGGAGATGAAGAAACTTACAGCGGTAATGCAGGCTTTTCAGATTGATCCAACAAAGTCACAGTCAGGAAAGCATCGACGAGCAGATGACGTCAACTATAAGAAGCATATTATTTTCACAGATGAAGATCTGGTGGGAGTGAGAACCCCACATCACGATGCTCTGATCATTACCCTCAGGATAGCTAACTTTGACATCGATAAGTTGCTCGTCGACCAAGGAAGCTCATCTGAAGTAATGTATCTTGACCTATTCAGAAAGTTGAAGTTAAGCGTCACCGACCTAAAGGAAGCTACTGTCCATTTAGTTGGCTTCGCTGGAAAAATAACTATGCCCCTGGGAAAGATTGTACTATCGGTGCGCGCTGGAAACGTCTCCAAGATGATCGAGTTTTTGGTAGTTGACATCGACTCGCCATACTCGGCCATCCTCGGTAGGGTATGGCTTCATGCAATGAAGGCGGTCTCCTCAACCTACCATCAAAAAATCAAATATGTAACCGAGCGAGGAGTAATGGAGATCCATGGCGACCAAGCGATGGCAAGAAGGTGCTTCATAGCAGCCATCTGACCAAAGCCAGAGAAGAAGGCCGATCAGCCCAGCGAGAAAGTTGAAGAAGGTCTGACACCTTCTAAATAGCAATTAAAGTACGGAAGACCTGGAGTAGAGGAGACCAGGATTCTCCCCTCCGAGCGGGTCGTCGAGGAACTGGTAGAAGTTACGGCTGGAGATGGTGACAGTAATAGAGTCTTCTTGATTGGAGCATCTCTCACTGCCAGGAACAGAAGGAATTGACAACTCTACTGAGACGCAACATAGATGTTTTCGCATGGGAACCATACGAGCTTCCTGGAATCGATCCTAGTATGGTCTGCAATCAATTGCACGTCGATCCTGCCTTCAAACCAATCACGCAGAAGGCACGGTGAACTGCACCCGAGAAGGCTAAAGCGGTAGAAAAAGAAGTCAAAAAACTGCTGGATGCAAGGTCCATACGGGAAGTACAATTCCCCGAGTGGTTATCCAACCCAGTAGTATTCCAAAAGACAACGGGAAGTGGAGAGTTTGCATCGACTTCACTGACCTCAACAAGGCGTGTCCTAAAGATAGTTTCCCCCTCCCAAAAATAGACCATCTAGTGGACGCCATTGCAACTCACGAGCGAATGAGTTTTTTCTGGACGCATACTCAAGGTATCATCAGATCCCCTTGTATGCCCCAGACCAGGATAAGATAGCGTTCATCACGACAGATGGATTATAGTGCTACAAGGGCATGCACTTTGGGCTCAAGAATGCAGGGGCAACATATCAGCGGCTGGTCACCAAGATGTTCAAGGACCAGATGGGAAACACTATGGAGGTCTACATCGATGACATGCTCATTAAAAGTAAGAAAAAGGAAAATCACCTCTCAGACCTGTCAAACACCTTCGAAATCCTCAGGAAATACCGAATGAAACTTAATGCAATCAAGTGTTCTTTCGGTGTCCAGTCAGGAAAATTCCTTGGGTACTTAGTCAGTAAGAGAGGCATAGAAGCTAACCCAGACCATATCGATGCAATTAACAGGGTACAACCTCCTCGAACAATTCAGGACGTACAGAAGCTCACTGGTATGCTCGCTGCCTTAAATCGCTTCATCTCTAAATCCTACGAGAAGTGCAAGCCTTTCTTCTAGCTTTTAAAAGGGAATAAAACAGTAGAGTGGAGCCCAGATTGCTCGCGATCATTGGACGAACTCAAATCTTACTTAAGATCTCCACCACTGCTCGTCATACCATGGAAAACAGATTCTTTGTTCCTATACCTCTCCGTTTCCAACCACACTGTCAGTTCTGTGTTAATATACGAGGTTGCAGGAATCCAGCACCCTATTTATTACACGAGCAAGACCCTACTCGACGCCGAGCAGAGGTACCTACCGCTGGAAAAGCTCACCTTGGCTCTAGTAGTGGCCTCGAGGAAGCTAAAGAACTATTTCGAAGCCCACACTATCATCGTCCTTACATAGCACCTCCTTAAGGCAATCCTGAGGAAAGCGGATTTGTCAGGCAGGCTGTCTAAATGGTCAGTCGAGCTTGGGCGATTTAACATCCATTTTCAACCAAGGACCGCGATCAATGGACATATCCTTGCTGATTTCATAGCCGAATTCACGGGCGAGGAACCTTCCAACCAACCTCAACCACCAACTCAAAAGGAGAACCAAGCGATAGTGGAAACCTGGAGACTGTTTGTTGATGGAGCCTCCAATTTAAAGGGGGAAGGAGTAGGAATTGTCCTCATTACCCCAGAGAATACAATCCTTGAACAAGGAATCAGGCTTGGATTTGCAGCCTCCAACAACGAAGAAGAATATGAATCTTTAATAGCCAGCCTCCAGAAGGCACACACTTTGGGAGCAAAGCATTTACAGGTGTTCAGCGATTCCCAATTAGTCTCCAATCAGATAAGTGGAGATTACAATGCAAAAGATGAAAGAATAGCAGCTTACCTCGCCTTAGTGAAAAAACTAATGGCGAGCTTCGAAAAGATCAATGTCCAGCAGTTTCCCAGAGGGCAAAACAGCCATGCTGATGCCCTAGAAGCCCTGAGTTTGGCAGTTGACTCCGACCTAAAAAGAACCATCCCCATCGATTTCCTCACTCATCCGAGCATCCACGATAGCAGGCTACCAAAAGGGAAACAGGTACTCCAGGTGGGATCAACTCCCAGCTAGATGGACCCCTTAAAGGACCATTTGAAGGATGGCACGCTCCCAAATAATAAAAAGACTGCCCACCAGATAAGAGTCAAAACTGCTCGCTTTCACTTATCTCTAGAGGGCAACTTGTATAAGAGATCCTTCTCCGGACCCTACCTTTAATGCGTTCACCCAGGGGATATCGAGCAAGTACTATATGAGCTTCACGATGGAGTCTGTGGAAGCCATGTCGGAGGAAGGTCTCTGGCTATTCGAGCAATGGAGGAAGGTTATTGGTGGCCATACATGCAAAGGGACTCTACGATGTATGTCCGCAAGTGCCTTAAATGCCAACTTCACACTCCTATGGTCCACTAGCCCGCTAGTGACCTAAAATCACTGTCCAGCCCATGGCCATTCGCTCAGTGGGGAATTGACATCGTGGGACCACTGCCTACCGCCACCGGCAATCGCAAATATCTGTTGGTTGCGACTGACTACTTCACCAAATGGATCGAGGCGGAACCCCTGGCGAACATCCGAGATGCTGATATGATAAGGTTCATATGGAGAAATATAATCAATCGCTTTGGCATCCCCAGAACCATCATCACTGATAATGGAACACAGTTCGAAAGAGGCACCTATTAGAATTTCTGTAATGAACATGGTATCAGACACCACTTCAATTCGGTGGCCTACCCTCAGAGCAATGGCCAAGCTGAGGCTTCCAACAAAACTATGATCGATGGATTAAAGAAGCGGTTAGAGCAAGCCAAAGGCGCATGGGTAAACGAATTACCACATATTCTATGGGCGTACCGAACCACTCCTCGGCGAGCAACAGGAGAAACCCCATTCTCGCTGACCTATGGCATGGAAGAAGTCATCCCACTAGAATACGGTTTTTCAATAATAAGGTCCAACCTCGTCGACCAAGGCCATAATTATGCAACATTGCTCGCTGAGCTCGACCTAGCCGACGAGCGCCGAGAGCTAGCCCTAGTAAAACTAGCGAGATATCAGCAACAGCTCGGGAGGCATTACAACAAAAGGGTTAACCCAAGGACATTTCGAGTTGGGGACTACATTCTAAGGAAAGTCCTAGGCAGCGCAGTAAAACCATCAGACGACAAGTTAGGCCCAAATTGGGAAGGACCCTTTAAGATAACAAGAGACGATCTGCAGGGTGCTTATCACTTGGAAACGATGGAGGGCAGAGAAATACCACGAGCATCGAACGCATCCAATCTCAAGAGATTCTATTTTTAGACCTTTCTTTTATTCTTTTGTTATAAAACTATAAGTTCATTTCCCTTGTCATTAATGAAAGTTATTTAAACGGTTGCATTCTAATAAGTAACAACTATATGAGCTTTATCGCACATTGATCATAGCAGGGGAGTACCCCTCCTCAGGTCATCGTCATGAAACACGAAGGACCTCTTAGCATTGCCCCTGGCAATATATGAAGCCCTATAGGGGATCATTAGGCAATATTTCCAAATTTTATACTGGTCATCAAACCTTCTTTGGTTAAATAAAATCCTGATCGGATGAAGCATCCAACACTAGGTGTGTCCTCGCCAATTTCCACACTTAGGCCTAAGGGAGTGTGACGACATGACCTAAAAGTTAAAGTGGTGAACAATGGTATCTCGATATTATACTGGACTTGGAGGACACTTGCGTAGCGACACAAACTTGGAAGATCATAAAGCAGCAAGAATATGAAGAATATAATACACTTGTTTAGTCGACAAATTCGCCCAAAACACAAACTTTATATTAATTAATCATATTTACAATAATAGTGATACATGTTTAGTCAGCGAGCTCGCCCAAAGCATTTACACTACCAAAAATACAAAAAGCAACAACTGGCAAAATCTCAATGGGGGTCAGGCCTCTGAGCGAGATAATCAGCCACTCGAGCTCTTCGTCCATCATCGGGAGCAGGAGATAACTCTTCCTCAACCTCATTCGCATTCGACTCCAATAATTGCCGAGGGATGGCATCGATGGGGATCCATTGATCATCCCTCCGAAAGGGGTTAGGCGTCAGGGTAGAGGGAGAAATCTCATGGCGATACCAGAGCATCGAGTTCCTCGAGACTTGCAGCTCCCTCAAGGCACTCAACCACCCCCTGACAAAAGAAAGCTCTTCGAACTCTGACAACCTTATTGGAGCATTTGACCAGCCCTAGTCGTAGCCATCAACCCACACTCGCCGAGGACCTTTTTTAAACAGGTTCCGCAGTCCAGTAACATCATTTTGAAGCCCAGCAACGATCACATATGCTCGCTGGATATCACCACGAAGCTCTTCCATCTCCCTCTCTCAAAGTTCTTCCATTTCCCTATCTCAGCTCCTGGTGCTCCTGCCAGCTCGTGTCAATGAAGAACCTCGCAGCACTGGGTGAATATCGCTCGAGCTAGCCCTAGCTTGCATTGATGAAGATCCTCGCAACACTGAAGGGGCAGTGCTTAGCGCGTGTTCCCTAAGTCGCGAGACCTCTTTCCTTAAAGCTTCATTTTCTTGCTGAACCATCTCACCAACCTGGTCGATCTCGGAAGCATCGAGAAGCTTTGCTCTCAACTCATTCACTTCTTCTTGCACTGAAGCACCAACTTCTTCCATCTCTTGGAGACTGTCCTTCAACTTGGCTACAAGTTCATATTGATCCTTATACTTCTGATTCCTAGACATAAGGGATTTGCAAAGCTTAACGAAGGCCTAGCGAACCTCAGGACTCATATTAGGACCAAGGGTCCTACCCAACTGAGATGTGGCAGGAATATACTCTTCTACATCAACCAACTACAAGACATAAGAAAGCATTGAAAAGATAGACAAAGTAATCCTAGAAGATGAGTAGTTAGCAACCTTAGGTTGCCCAGAGGTCGATGGTTGTTTCCCTTTATCAGCATCAGCGGGAGCATCGCCCCCAGCAGGGGTAACCTCTGTCGCCACAACAAAGGAAATGTTAGCAGGGGACGACTGGGGGACAGAGTCAGCAGCTTTAATAGCGGGGGCAGGGACTTCATCTATGGTTGTCTTTGGACCCGGGTCATGCTCGTTGAACAAAGGGGAGTCTATATCAACACCGACAGCCAATAGGGCCTTGTTACATCCCTTCTTGAAGTTTAGACGGCTAATATAGCCTATCTGAACCTCATCATCCTCGTATACTGCAGCCCAGCCAGAATTGTATGAGTCCTCCTTGGCAGTGACAGCCTCAGACTCCTTCCTCTTTAACTCCTCAGACAGCACTCTATTCTCTCCCACGACAGTAAGTTTGCTCGAGCAAACCAGGTCGTAGGCCTATCGTAGCTCTTTCAAATCCTTGACTGCTGCGTCCTTCTCCCGATTGGCTATAGCAAGAGCCAGGTCAGATGATATCCGAGCAGCGTCAACAGCTTTAAAACTAGCCTCGAGCTCTGTACCCTTCAGCTTCAAGGCAGCATTCTCTTTCTCCAGCTCGCTATTTTTCCTCACCAGCTCATCGCGTGAAAGATATAGCATGGCGAAGTCGATCACAAACTGCAGAAAAAAAGAAGACATTGGAAGAAGGAAATGATGGAATTCATAAAAACATGGGAGAAAAGGAAAAAATCTTACCAAAGCTAGCCTATGGCTAGCTTGAAGGGCCAATTGCTCAGACCCCAACGCCCTTTGGCGATCAGTAGGGAGAACTATCCTCTCGAGCAGTGCGGGGGCCAGCTGAGGGGAAATTACAACCGAAGCTCCCTCAGGCAGGGCAGACACTGGGACCAAGGCTTGCCCAACCTTCGTCCTAGCCTCCATCTTCCTCTTCTCTTCCTCTTTCTACCTCTCCATCCTTCTCCTATCCTTTATCTTTTTCTTTTCCTCCACCTTCTTTCTCTCATCCTCCTTTTTTCTCTCTCTCTCCCTTACTTTCTTTTCTTCCTTCCTCTTCTTCTCATGCTCCTGAGCAGAAGACCAAGAACCAGTAGCCACAGCCGCAGAGCTAAACTTCTACTTCTTTGACCTCTGTGCGAGAAGCATGTAGTCTTCATCATCATCATCCCGAATTAAGTTCTTCCTTGGGGGAACCATTTCCTCGCTCGAACTACTGGAGGTACTCGATGACTCTTGAGCTTCAGCAACCTCCCCACGATCAGAAGAACTGCTACTACTGGAGCTCCCTCCACCCAAATTGCTTACAGCACCTAAGATGTCACTTTCAGAGCTGCTCTCCTCCTCATCCAATTGGATAGGATCTGCAGCAGTCTCTTCGAAGGTGTCAAACTCTGGGATACTATCCACAGGCCTTGCTATAAAATTGGAGCCAACGTTCTTATACTCAAGCAGAAAAGCAGCAGACCTGGGATGCTCACCGTCACCCAAAGGCTCCCTGATGTTCCAAGCCTTAACCAGTTCAGAGAGATGAACCTCGCTGAGAGAAGGCTCCAAGTTCTTTGGCCTCGCTGTGGAAGGAAAATAAAGAAGAATCAGAAAAATCACAAATCAATAAAAATTGAAACAACAGAGCAAAGTCTACCTATGTATTCTTCCCCATAAAAGGGAACAGAGAACCTCTCAGACCTCAACCCTTCAAATTGGGGAGAAAACTGCCAGTTTCTAACAAGGAAACCTTCTTGCCAATAGTCCTTATGGGAATAAGGTAGATTTACTACCAATACCCGGTCATGGCTCCTAGCTTTGAGATAAAGGACACCAGAGCTAGTTCAAGAAAAGGAATAGCAAAAACAGACCTCAGCGAGCCCTAAACTAGTACCATACAACTGATTTATTCTATGTACGCCATTAACTATTTTCCACACATTGGGCGATCATTGTGCAGGAATAATATTAAAATAGCCAAAGAAATGCAAGAACAAATCATTGGGAGGGAAAGTGAGTCCCCCCTGGGAAAGCAACAAAATATGGATCCAGTGGGCGTCATCTATCTCTCTAACATTTCTATGAGGGGAAGCGCAACACTCAATATCTACCCACTCAGGGATGTTATAAAACTTCCTAAATTCAGAGATCGACCTATTCCCAATCTTCGCCATTGGAAAACCCTAGAAAAAC
The DNA here is from genome assembly GCA_949130495.1 of Sambucus nigra. Lineage (NCBI taxonomy): Eukaryota > Viridiplantae > Streptophyta > Magnoliopsida > Dipsacales > Adoxaceae > Sambucus > Sambucus nigra. Next base: position 222,093,830 of record OX422214.1, read on the forward strand.
TACAAACTCAAAGAGAAAGTGCAAAGAAAAGGTACAGGAAACTTACAAAATAGAAGATTGATTCAAACGATGAAGAAGCACGGGCCCAAACAACAAGGAAGCAATGAGAATGGAGATTGAGAGAAGAAGGTACGAAGTGCTAGAGCTCACAGAGAATGGAAGAGTGCTGGAAAGATTGAAACGACGGTAGAAAAGTGACTATTCCAAAAAATCTTTAAATTTTCCTAATCATAGTGCACAAAATACGAAGTGGATGCTGCCAAAATCAGCTTCACAACCTTCGGAGAGTTTCACAATGTCCAAAAAAGCCATTATGACTAATCATTTAAATTTGTTGAGCCCAAAACATGGCCCAACAAACTTAGGGGCAATTGTGGGTACCCAAAATTAAGATCATGGGCCTGGACGAGTAGCCCAATTCTGGCGGCCCAAAGTCCAGGCCCATATCTCTTATTTGATTATCCGATCTCTTCCCACGTTCCCATTAAGGGAGGTTATAGGGAGAGATGGAAGACGTGGGGGAATCCAACACCCCCACTTACCCAAATGTACATGTATATATTGAACCCTAGATCCGGAGCAAAAGTACAAGTTGTATTCTCTATAACTGCTCTTCGGAGTATATAGAAATAACACCGACTACACCACCATGGACGTAGGCACATCTTTGCTGAACTACGTACATCCTTTGTTGTGTGATTGTCATTTTACATTCCTTGTTCTTCCTTAGTAATTGCCTCTCCTGTATTTACTTGTGTTGCATAATAATTGCCTTCACACCTGCATTCCAACATCTCCGTGATGAGTAACAAGATTCAGGGAATAACTACCGTTGTGGCTGAAACCGCCAGTAATCCGACCTCAAACATTACCAGAGCCCTCCTCAACTAATTCCTAGGCTACTTGAGGGTGTTGGGTCATGATTACTTTCGTTTTGACTGGTGTATCACGCACTTAAAAATTTTGAAGAGCCAGCGACTAGATAGCTAGAGGGAACAGCTCCAAAAATATCAGGAGGATCAATGGGCTAAGGAAACTAAGTTGGTTGAGTTAGCACCCCTCCTTGCATCTGTTGACAAAGAGGTGGGGGATATCGAAGAAGCTCTGTGCCTGTCCAAGCTGAAGCGAGAGAGACTCCTTATTGAGCGTACACAAGTGCAAACGAGGCTGGAGGTTTCTATAAATGCTCAACAGTCTTACCTGACAGCTTCTTTGGGACTTCCTATAGATTTTTTCACTTCTCCAAATCTTTGGTTCCTCTTAGGTCAATGATTTGTTGTAAATATTTTCCTTTTCTTCTTTTTATGTAATTCTTGGGCAATAGCTCCCAATTTTGTAATGCCCCAAAATTTATGAATGAAGAAAAATATATGTTTTCCCATGTAATTTCTTTGTGTTACTAATGTTTTCCGTACATTAAGACGTTCTATAATTCTTTCATCTCCACTGAGTTATAATACAAAGAACTTGCATAATCATCATAAAAAGAACTTGGGTATTCATAACAACAGCTAGATACATCGGTGGTCCAAACATAATTGCTTACACATGATAGACTTCCAACCATTTATTGTTAATTTTGAATATTTTGTCTTCTTCCATCTTAAAAATTAAGCAATAACCTGAGTCGTGAGCTTCTTTTACAATGAAAGGTCCCTCCCAATTTGTTGCAAATGTGGGTAGGGGCAACCCTCTGATGTGCTTCACTGCTGCTTTCAACACAAGGTCTCCCTCCACGAACTTCCTTAATCTCACCAAGTTATCATATGCCTTGGAAAGTTATTTCGTATACATTTAAAAGTGTTGCATCTCATTATCTCTGTATTCATCCAACGCTTTTAGCTGCACATGTCTACTCTGAGGGAGCATGTTACTTCGCAAGGCATATCGAGCAGAGGGAACTTCTAACTCCACTGGAAGGATTGCCTTAGCCCCATAAACGAGGGAGAATGGAGTATACCCTGTGGGATTCCTCTTAATTGTTCGATAGGCCCATAATACGGCTGGTATCTTGTCATCCCATGCTCCTAGGAAATCCTCCATCGTTTTAGAAAAGATATTAACCAAATGTTTGTTAGTTGCTTCGTCCTGGCCGTTTCCCTTCGGGTATTCCACCGTTAAAGTATGATGAATGATGGAGTACTTATCTGTGAGCATTGTTACCTCTGAATTGATGAAAAAGGTTTTGTTATCTGAGAGGATAACCTTTAGAATCCCAAAATGAAAGATGATATATTCTCTGATGAAGCTATCACCACCCGTGTTGTTGCTCTTCTTAGTGGTATCGCTTCAGCCCACTTTGTAAAACACTACGTTGCGACTAATATCCATCTCTTTCCCCTTGACGAAGGATTTATTACCCCTACCAGGTTGAACGCCCAAGTGTGAAAAGGATAAGGCGTTACCAGGGAGTGTAGATCTACCGATGGGGTATGGATCATATTTCCATGAAGTTGATAAGTTTTGCACTTTTGAACGAACTCAGCAAAGTCTTTCTCCATTGTTGGCTAACAATATCCCAACGTCATTATTTGGTCATACAACTTGGCCCCTTCTATGTGAGCTGGATTGTGCACCTGTTTAAGGATCTCGTTCACTTCTTCTTTCGTGATGCAACGCAGTGGCCTGTTGAAGTATCCCTTTCGGTAAAGATTCCCCTCCTGAACGTAGAACCTCGGGGCCCTTCGCTTAAGTCCCATCGTGTCAATCTTCTCTGTTGGGACTACTCCACCTCTAATGAAGTCAATATAGGGCTGTCTCTAATCGGGTTGAGTTTCTATGAAATGACATTCAGTTGCTTCGAAGAATAGCTGGCATTTGTCACACTTTCGTTGTATCTCGGCTGCATCCTACTTCATACTAGGCCAAAAGTATCCCTCCCTTTGAATTCTTCTATAAAGAGGTATCTTAGTTGTTTCGCAATGTTTTTTATGTGTTTTCCTCAACTTCTGCTCTGCTTCTTCTAGATCGATGCATCTTGACAGCCATCCTCCTGCATTTCTGAAGTAAATGTTTCCATGGTTTGTAAAGTATTGGGGTAATTCTCTTAGGACCATCGTTCCTTCCCCAGATTCCAGTTTCTTCCTAATGTCTCCCCTCCAGTAAGCGTCCCCCTTCATCTGGAAAATTGACTATACTACCGAAGGATATGTTCTTCGTTAGATCATGACAGTAGTTGGATTATTCCTCGTGACCATTTTCTGAGCAATAGTAGCATAAGCGTCTGGGTGGCGGTTCATTGTTCTGGGATGTCTCTTGATCTTGGTCCAATGGAACTAGCAGAGGATCCTCTGAATGATGGTTCTGTATGGTGCCAAACTCATGTGTTTCAATGCATACTCTCCCTTCACTTGCTGAATCACCAAATTCGAATCACCTTTGATGCAAAGTGAACGAATCCCCCTTCAAAGAACCTCTAGCAACCCCAGCGCCAATGCTTCATATTCTGCTTCGTTGTTGGAACAAGGGAAATCTACTTTGTAGGAAAGGCAAATCTCCTCCATTCCTTTTGAAAGAATAACCCCTACTCCTCTTTTCATTTCCGCCGAAGATCCATCAAACTTCACCGTCTATTCCTCATCCGTTGTGTATAGGTGATTAGCCTATAAATCATCTCCTAGAATACTTTCTTTGGGTGGCTCAAACGTTCCCGAGGGGAATATTGCCAACAGATCAGCGTACGCGTGGCTTTTGATCGCGCGAGGAACCACACACTTCAAGTCATATTTAGAGAGGATAAGGAACCACCTAGCTGCCCTACCAATCAATATAGTTCTTTCCAAAAAATACTTAATAGGATCACATCTATTTATAGCAGATAATGAAAGTCTGGGTGCAGTCCCTTCGTTGGAAGAAATTCAAGATGTTTTGTTTGGGTTGAACGCTGATGGGGCGGTCGGTCCGGATGGTTTCAATGGCATTTTTTTAGATCTTGCTGGTCTATTATAAAATATGATCTCCTCAGAGCGATTCAGTCCTTTTCTTGGGTGATTTCCTCACGACTAGTTGGACCTCAATAAACATTATTTTGATTCCTAAAGTGGCAAATCCTAAGAAATGTGATGATCTTCGCCCGATCAGTCTTTGTAATTTCTCTTCCAAAATTATTTCAAAAATTATGGCGAAGAGATTAGGTTTTTTGCTTCCTAAAATTATCTCTCCTTCCCAATCAGGTTTTATAAAGGGGCATTCCATTCTTGATAATGTTCTTCTAGCCCAAGAAATGATGTCTTCTTTTAAGAAAAAAGTCAGGGGTTCTAATCTTGTCATTAAACTCGACAGGTCCAAAGCTTATGATAGACTCTCATGGGTTTTCATTCTTAAAACTTTTAGGAGTTTTGGTTTCTCGGAGATGGTGATTGATTTAATTTGGAGAATTATCTCGAATTGTTGGTATTCGATTAATGTTAATGGGAACAATTGTGTCTTTTTCAAATCTTTTAGAGGTGTTAGACAAGGGGACCCATTATCACCAACACTTTTTTTTATTGCAACTGAAGTTCGTAATAAAGGGATTTAAAAATTGATGGAAGATAAGAAGATTAATCATTTTTCCCTTTCTAGTGATTGTCCGATCATTTCTTGTCTCTTTTTTGCAGATGATACTCTTATATTTGCTAATGGTTGCCGAAGATAGCTCAATAATTTGATGAAGTTCTTAAGATGTTATGAGAAAGCTTCAGCGCAAGTGATCAACAGTGATAAAAGTTCCTTTTGTCTTCCATGTAATGAAACTCGGGGCACGAGGAAGAACATTGAATCTACTACGTGCTTCAAATATAGGAGTCTCCCAATTATTTATTTGGGGATACCATTATTTATGGGTAGGAAGAAGAAATCTTATTTTTCTCCATTTATTGATAAACTGGTGGAAAAGCTTAATTTATGGAATCATCAGAATATCTCTCAAGCAGGTAGACTTACTCTTATCAAAGCAGTGGCGGAAGCAATGAACCTTCATCTCTTAGCGGTCATTAATCCCCCGGGTATTGATCTTAATCATATTAATAAACTTTTGGAAAGATTTCTTTGGGGTAAACAAGAAGACAGATTCAAATTTTAATGGGTGGACTAGTCAGATATTTACAAAACTGAAGAAGAAGGTGGTTTAAATTTGCGTTACATGGTTGGTTTATCTTCGGCATATACTCTCAATTTATGGTGGAAATTTTTTAATGACGATTCTTTATGCTCCCGTTTTATGCATAGTAAATATAAAAACTAGAGGCTCAAAACTTTGAAGGAAGTATCTTTGCCTCTTCTCATGTTTGGAAAAGGATGCAAAATGTTTGGGAAGAATTCTACTATAATGTGGATCGTGATACTGGGAAATGGGCTTTGACAAAAGATGGTAGCTTCATTCTCAAATCAGCTTGGCACTTGATGAGGAAGAAAGGTTGTATTCGAAGATCATTTTCTCTTATTTGGGATAATAGAATTTGTCCTAAAATTTTTGTGTTCTTGTGGCGCTTACTCCATAAAGGGATATCTATAGACGAGTATATTAAAAATATCCATATACCTTTACCTTCTAAATGCAGATGTTGTGTAGTTAATGCTGAAGAAGATAGGAATCATCTTTTTTAGAGTGGGGATATTGCTCAAGCAATTTGGAAGATATTTTCAAATATTCGGGGGCTCAAGATGACTTCTTCCAATTTCAATAGTAACTTAATGAATTGGTACATTCACTCGGAGGGAGGTAGGATGAGAAATATTTCATGTCGTATTATCCCAACATTCATTTGTTAGCATGTGTGGTGTGCACGTAATAAATCATTTTTTGAAGGGTTACCAATGAAAGAAAACACGATTCAAGATCGCATATGTGGGGAAATTATGATGGCTTTTCATATATTCCCTTTTACGGGTTTTAAAACTACCTTCTATTTGGGTATTCTAGAAGATCCTTTTATCTTAGGTGCTTCTATCTCTCTTACTTGATGTGAGCCACCGACGGGGGGCTTTTCCCTGTCTCTATCTATTTTATTGTTGGTTTTGTTAAAAAGAAAAGAAAGTTACAATATGAATTGTAAAAGACAACATATAATGTATAAGTTTTTGCGCTACAAAGACTAAAGCTAAATAATGCCTTTCTAAGCTATTATACTTGACCTCTGGCCCATGAATGATCCTGATGAGGTAGTAGACTGGCCGTTCTTTCTCATCAATCTCTTGTGCCAACAAAGCTCCCCCAGACCTCGTGGTGGATGTGACGTACAGCTACAACGATATTCCCGCCTTTGGGGGAACCATGGTCTGTGGTGAAATGAGCATTTTCTTCAGCTCAACGAGAGACTCCTGGTGAACCCCCTCCCACTTGAATTTCGTGTTCTTTCGCAATAGCTGCATCAACGGGTGCGTCATTTCGGCCAATCCAGGCACAAATCTCCTAAGATAGGAAACTTTACCGATGAAGCTCTTCAGCTCCTTCGTCATTCTTGGACTATGCATTTCCAAGATCGCACGTTGTTTGTCCTGGTCCATCTGCACCCCTTATCGATCAACCACAAAGCCTAGAAATTTTCAACTTGTTACTCCAAAGATGCACTTCAGTGGGTTCATCTTCAATTTATAAACACCTTCCTCAAATCGCTCAGATGGGACTCCTCCTTTCTTGATTTGATGACCAAATCATTCATATAAAATTCCACAAATTTGTGAAAGAAGTCATGGAAAATGGCCATCACTGTTCTCTGGTAAGTATCCCCCAAACGGCATCACCTTGTACATAAAATTGCCTAATGGGGTTCTAAACATCATTTTCTCTGCATCCATGGGGTCCATCTTGATCTGGTTGTACCCTATATACCCATCCATAAAGTTGTACATCTCATGACCAGCCGTTGCATCTATCAGGCTGTCGATGGAGGGCAGAGGGAACCCATCTTTGGGATAAGCTCTATTCAAATCTCTAAAATCCACACAGATCCTTATTTGGATCTTATCTTTATTTCCCATCGGGATAATTCTAGATAGCCAAAGTGGGCATTGTATCGGTTTGATGAACCCTTCCATCAGTAAACGTTGGACCTCCCCTTTAATCTTCAAGTCTAGCTCAGGCTTGTGCATTCTCATTGCTTGTTTCACTGGAATGGATGAAGGAATCACGCTCAACTTGTGGAAGCTCACTTCCTCATCCAGCCCTTCCATATCTGTGTACTTCCATGCAAAAACGTCTATGAATTCCCAAATCAACTCAACCAATGCCTTTCGTTTCTCTTCACTAAGATCTGTCAAGATAAAAAAGGCCTTGGGACCTCCTCTTATTTTGACACTTTACCTACTCCAGTTCTTGTGCCTGCGATTTTGGTTGATCTACCATATAATCTAGTTCCTCGACGAATTCCTCTACAAATTCCTGTATGTTGGAGTTGTCTATCACCATACATTGTCCCCGTTGATCCACCAAAAATCATTCATACATCGGGTCAGCCTCATCATCAGTTCCTTCGGCCACCCGTTCAAACCATTATAATTAATATACCACTTTTCCTTCTTTGGTAACGAGCTTCTTGCACTGCCTGCTGGTGGATGTAACTGCCTTCCTCTTCTTCTCCCTAGAAGCCTCAGCTACACTTTTACCTAAAAATCGGCTCAGCGTGCCTTGCCGTCGGACCTCATGCTCCTTCGGATCCATTTTGGGCCTCATCCTGTCTTTTAGTTGCTTCGAGATGTTTGGGGGCTGAGGGACCACTGGTGAGCTTCTTCGATCATCATTGTTGTGCTTCTTGTAACTGCCTTATTCTGCTCGTTCAAGGGCCCAATCCTTTCTTTAATCAAGGGAACCCATGCTCCCTTCATTCTTCTTGTTAAGATGCGCACATCCTCCTCTAATTCTGTGTAAAATCCTGTATCCACCAAGTGAGCTTCCTCAATAGTGAAGGGCTTCTTTATAGACCTAATGGTCACCTTCGTCCCTTTGATATTTGCCTTGGCGCATTGGTGATACGTCGAGGAAACTAGCCCTTAGTTGTGCATCCACACTCTTCCTTTCAGCAGATGGTAGGAATTTATACTCTCTATTACGTGGAACTTGATATGGGAACTCAGATTTCCCATCACAATCCCAACATTCACGTACCCGATGGACTTGGAAGACTGGTTGTCATATCCAGAAATCACCAAAGGCATGGGGACCAACCTTTCCTCCGGAATATTAATTGCGTGAAAAGAAGTTATGGGCATAATATTGATGAAAGCTCCCCCATCCATAAGAGTCCTTGTGAAACTAACTCCATTGATGATGGCGGTCATATACAATGGCCTGTTATGAGGGAATCTTACAGCCCTATCTACATCGCTGAAAGTTACTTCTGACAGAAACCTCTTTACTAACCTGGCTATGGGTCCCTTCCATCTCAGCGAGGGGAATGCGTTCTTCCTCACAATGTCAAGTATCGCCCGGGTTATTTCCAACCTGCTCTCCTTTGGTATCCCCACTTAGTCGAAGAACCAGATGAACCTTGGGGATTTTGAAACTACATAGTATTCTAGGACTGGGTCTGCTTCCTCACCTTCAACGCCGTTTATATCCTCCACATCTTTAGCGCTTGTTTGATCGTAGGCTAATACTATGTTAGCCATTCCCTTAGTACAAGTTTCCAAAGTTTCTTCTAACTCCTCCTACTTCGTTATTAACTCTCTTTCCTCTCTTTTTGTGTCCCCATCATAGGCCACCACCAGATTGGCCCCATAGGCTGGGAGCGAGTTGTTGTTAACATTTTGCGGAGGGATTTGTAATGTCCTTGCCTTCACATATTTTTTGATGATTCTTCTTAGCGTAAAACAGCTCTCTGTTGGATGCTAAAACATCCGATGAATCCGACAATATTTGGGATTCGCCTTCGTTGCCGCGTCGGGTTCCCCAATGCGAATGCCCTTTGGTTCGTAGACCGTTCCTCCTTGGACCATTGTGTTGTAACAGCTGACGGACTCCTCCACTATATAAGGTAATGGTGGTGGGTCCTCCCTGTCTCTTCCAAACTTCTTCTTATTGTCCTTCTTCGGTGCCTTACCTCCATCTGCTCCCTCGGTGTACCCTAGCCGTGGGGGCTGAGACCTCCCCCCGTAGGTTGTATCGACTTCCTAAACATCATGGTCACTACCACTGGATTAGTCCGCACAACAAATGAGATATTTCTTGCCACTTTTAGGAACGCCAAAAAAGTCCCCTCGCGCGTCTCATTGATAAGATGGAAGATGTACTCAGAAAGCAGCACCTCTGCGTAGATCTGTAATAACTTGGACTCTTTGGCCTCCTCCCTTACATCGAGGGACCTTTCCCTAAACCTTTGAACGTAAGCCACCACCTCCTCCCTAGGTCGTTGCTTCTCCTTCCCTAATTGGGTCAAAGTAAACTCATCCTCCGACAGAAAGAACTTCAGGACAAACAAAACGTGCATCTCCTCCGACATGGAGACACTCTTGGGAGCTAAGTGAGAATATGAGGTGTATGCCTTGTCGGTTAAGGATTTGGAAAACTCCTTCAACTTGAGCTTCTTATTGTTGCAATGTGTCCCCAAGTGTTCAGCAAAGTGCTTAATGTGTTCCTTCGGATTTCCACCTTTTCCTACGTATTTTCAAAAATAGGAGGGTTATAATCTTTCGGATAGGGCTCGTGATTGTATTCCTGGGGGTAAGGTGTCAAAAAGTTGTCATAGACTGAAGCTACCTCACTCACAGATTGAAAGAAAGATTGCATAAACTTCATCATCTACTTCTGCATATCTTTCCTCATTTCCTCCATGGGGGATGCCACTAAAGCAATGACCAATGGGACCATAGGTTGAGTGCCCATTGCAGTTGGAGAGATCGTCACAGTTGGAGCCGTTGATACTCCCAAGGCCCCCACTTATGGATTCAAAATGGAGGGTATACTTGCTGGGACTGTTCTCGTTACTCCTGTACTTGGTGGGACCGTTGGGGCTGTCCCTGGTGATATGAAGGAATTAGCTTCAAATACTTCCAACTTCATTGAATCTACCGGAGTTTGCAAAAACTCGTAAAACTTATTCATGAGGAGTGCCACCCGAGCTGGTCCCAACCCAGCACTCATGGAATTTTATGTTACCCCTGGAACTCATGTCATCGCCTGAACTAGAGGTACCTCCATTCGAGGAGACCCGTCCTTTAGAGCCTCTAGTTCTCTCACCACTTGATCTTCATTGTGTTGGATGTCATCAAAGTTGAGCCTTCGATTAACGTTATCTTGCACCATACTCCTTGCTTAGAATAATTCCTCCCCAGCAGAGTCACTAAATGTAAGAGAGTAGTTTAGATTAATGGAGGCATAACCCCTTTTGAGTACAGTAATGACAAGTTAACTAGTAAAACCTTAGATTAACTACAGGACACGCAAACACAACATAGTGAAGAGAAAGCTTGGATGAACTCACAAATCTCTCGTGTATAACTCAATCAAATAATAACGAACTCAGAAGTAACTCATTTAGAGGGAGAGAGAAGTAAGAACCCTACATACACCTTGGCAGGCAGTCAAATACACCAACCACCCTTAAGAAACTCTGTCAAGTATTAAAATCTTCATGATAAATGACAAATGGTGGGTCAGTAAAAACTCTCTCTCTTGTATATTTATTTATAGCAATAACTTCTGAACTCTCAAACAGAACATCCTCCCTCCCCAAAGGTGGTTGTGGTCTTTAAATATCCCCCACACCACTCCCGAGGCAACTCAGTCATCAATGCTTGTGCAAGACATCCCTCATACTTTATGTCACTAACATTACATACCTGATCCACTAGTTATCTCCACGTCATAGACATTAAATGCCAAGGTATGCCTTTTGCCTAACCACTGTGTTTCAGGGGGCTGTTGCTACAGAGGTGGTTTACCAACTATCTGACAGCCCCAAATACCATGGTGGTTTACTCAAGTGAAGATTTGACATTGTCTAGCTGGCTAGTGACATCACCTATGGTAGATGTGACAATAAGTATACGCCCGATGGAACTTAAAGTCGCTCCGCCAAAGGTTCCACGATAAAGGTCCTTCGGTATTTTACCAGGTGTATCTAAGATGGTCAGGAAAATCCCCAATGGTGCCTCACTTCTCAATCCTCCAAATTAAGTCCCTCTAAAGTTCCCACGTCGAGGTCTTTTGATAGAGCATGAAAGCTCTCCCAGGCCCTGCCAAGCTTGGTCTCTCGTGAGTACTGTTCGACCTCACACCAAGATATTATCATTCTCATTATTTTATTACAACCGTTATAGCTCACAGTCAAGATAAACAAAAATACAATATGACTAACTAACAGAGTAAGCTAAGGTATGAGTTGTCACGCCAAGCTACCACGCCAAGCTGCCTTGCTTGAGTTGCCTCGCTTGAGCTGCCACACTTTAGATGACACGCTCGGTTGACTTAATCCAAAACCATGTTGTTAATGGGGGGATTATCCCTAATCTGGGGATTACATTCAAGGCCCCTCTACATCAATTAAATCCTAAAATATGCATCTTGGGCTTATTGAAATCAATGTGATCATGCAAGAATAGTCAATCATAAACAAAACACACAAATGAGTAAAAATCCAACAAAGTGGCAAAACCTTTTTATTTTCACTATAATTTGTAAGAAACGGTTACATGGATTACAATGAAACTAAGAGTGACATACGAAATACCCTCAGGTGTCGATTTCGATGTCGTCAGCTGGAATCTACTACAAGAACTCTAAGTGGGCAGCAATGAAGAAGAAACGGCTTCTCCACAAATTACTCCAGATGAGTAAAAATGATCCTCTTGAAGGTTTAATGATTCACATACATAGATGGGAGTGTTTATGTGAATAAAGAAGGCATAAAACCTTAAAAGTTGAAGTCTATTTTCTGGGCTGTTAATCGCAGAAATCGTGTGTGAAAAAGACTTAGAAAACGTGTAGGAAGTGACCAGATATTTATACAAAAATCGAGGCAGCAACGTCATTTGAATGAGATAAGCATGTCGCTCGAACGGAGGACAGGTGTTGCTCGAATGAGATCGCGCGACATGCCTATCTCGCTCGAACGATAGTGATATGTCGTTTGAACAAGCTCGTCGACCGAGGCACTCCGCTTCTACACTTAGAAAAATTTCTGCTTTTGATAAAAACAAATCAGACTTCGAAAATATATTTTCTGAAAAAATTCCTAAATATTTATGTAAATATAAACAACTCCAATAAATCATTTTACCAATAATACAAAGTGGAGTAGTGGGAAAGAGTTGAGCAGCACGTCGCATGAAGCATGATGCACGTGTGAAAATGATGGAATGATGGATGCATGGATTCAGATCAAGGCCGTCGTGGATGATCGTGTTGACGTGCCGAATGTAGCGGTATCAGACATACATACTATGATCTAGGGAAACAGAAAATTACTAGATTCTACCCCGGGTATTTATAAAATTATGTCCTTACAAATCTCCCCCTATGTCTATGCCGGTACATACATAAAAAATCCGAATTATGCAATCTCCATAAAACAAAATGACATATAAGATAATATCCCCATTAAACCCTCAAACTGAGAATACTAAATGACATGTCTTGAATCAAACTTCAACATCTTCAAATCTTCAGCTCTTCAAAAACTCCCAAAGCTTTTCTCATCAGGGTGTGCAATCCAATAAATATCAATTTTGTACCTACACACATGAGATAAAGCAGATACCAGTGACACGCAATAGTTTGAAATATAATGATATATGAAAATCAAATATCAATTAAGCTTAAGAAAATCATTGATAAATCAACAAAATTCTCCCCTATAATTCATTCTCCCCCTTTTTATGATGTTCCCAAATAGACAGATATGAGAAGCATAAATATGGAAAATATCACATGGTTAACAGCTTTCTATTTTTGAATTTTTCAAAAAAATTCACACAACATATACAACAATGAATCACATCGTGAAAGAACACAATAACAACCAAGTCGATGTTAGTGTAAATGTAAGGGTGTGATCAAATTCGATAGGAAAATCAATGCAAACAAACATGACATATGTGCACGATGAATATCGGATACTCCTAACGAATGAACTCAACATCTTCCTTAGGTGTAAAAAATGGAAATATGAGACATTGACTCAATCAAATCAGTCAATCAAAGATCAAAGTGATTTCCACACCAATAACGGCCAAAGTGATTTAATGCTTTTTTAGGACTGTCAAGGAAGTGCAAACCCATTTAAATTCTCCAACCAAACTCCATCAGATTTATATTTTGAATAGAGGTGATCTAAATTCTCAAACTTTGGATAATTGATGGTGAAACCTAATGGCCCATATTTGGCATGTATTGCTTTTTATTGCCTTAAAATTTTTTTGGGCTCTTTTAACCTCTTTGGACCCCAGAGAATAAAATTCCTTAATTTTTTAGGTCTGATATAATGGTGGCTTAATTGTAAAGGATATATAAGTACCTTTCGTAAACCTTCACCATTTTTAAAATACCACACAATCTCATCAAACGATTTTTTACATGCATTCCAATCTTGTCAAGTTTTATCGCATATGGTTCGTTGTATAGACAGAATTAAGATGGAAAAACTCAAGCCAATATGTGATAGACAAGTACAATAATCAAATAAAACCATGCATGTGTGCAATAAAGGATATAAGGAGCCAAACATGTAGAAAGATATCACTAAGCACATCTCAAAGACCCCAAATAATGTAAAGCACATGAATGCAATGATGTAGCATCTCAAATCACTATCAAATAGTCACATGGATAAATGGAATGAAATTTGTGACTCGGCTATCTTAAATGCTCATCCATAAAAGGTGTATATAAAATACAAAAATCTTTTTGTGCTTTTCTAAAATCTTTATAAAAAGAAAATATCTTTGGATTTTTCAAAAAATATAAAAAAGCAAAAGTAATAATACACATGATACAAACTAGCAATAGGAATCATATGATATGAACATGACAATGCATCCTATCCTAGACACAGACCAACCCCTCAGTCAACTGTGCAAATCCCTAAAGACTTCCTAAGACTATCGAATCTAAGGGCATCTAAAGGTTTCATAAAAATATCGGCTAACTGACGGTCGGTGGGGACGAAACTCAGGGATACAACTTTCTCCTCAACTAACTAACGTATAAAATGCTTGCGTATCCTGATGTACTTTGTGCGCGAATGCTGGACTGGATTGCGGGATATGTGTATCGTGCTCGTATTATCACAGTAAATAATCATGGTGTCCTGTGAAATCCCATAATCCTCTAATATTTACTTCATCCACAAGAGTTGCATGCAATAACTTCCGGCAGCGATGTACTCAGCCTCTACAGTGGACAAAGAGATGGAGTTTTGCTTCTTGCTCAGCTAGGAGACAAGAGCAGAACCAATATAGAAACACCCACCGGAAGTGCTCCTACAACCATCTACATCCCCGGCCCAATCGGCATCCGAATAGGTGGACAAACTATCATTGGTATCAAAGGAATACCAAATACCGTATGAGAGAGTCCCACTCACGTATTTGATAATACGTTTTAGAGCGAGTAAGTGTGACTCTTTCGGGGATGCCTAATATCGCACAGAGACTCCAACACTAAAGGCTATGTTGGGACGACTGACAGTAAAGTAGAGAAGCCTACCTATCATACTCCGATACAAGGTTTGCTCTACGTCCTTGCCTGAAGAGTCCTTACTAAGCTTGATAGAAGTACTCATAGGTGTACGTGCATTCTTAGAGGAGTCTAAACCAAATTTCTTCACTAGGTCTCTAGCATATTTGGATTGGGAGATGAACATCCCATCCTCTAGCTGACGAACCTGGAGACCAAGGAAGAACGTAAGCTCACCTACCATGCTCATCTCAAACTCACTTTTCATCTCCTCCTCAAAGTGGTGAGCATGCTGGGAGCACGTGGATCTAAAGACTATGTCGTCCACATAGACCTGGGCAACTAAAATAGAATTGTGATCTCTCCTGATGAAAAACTTCATATCAACTCCCCATCTCTTGAAGCAATGGGCTAAGAGATAGGAAGTAAGTCTCCCGTACCAAGCACGGAGTGCTTGCTTCAAACCATACAAGGCTTTCCTCAAATAGTAGATGTGCTCCGGGTGCTTAGAGTCTTCAAAACCTTTTGGTTGTTCCACATAAACCTCCTCCTGTAGAATGCCATTTAGAAAGGCACTCTTGACATCCATTTGGTATAACTTAAAGCACAGATGACATGCGATGGTGAGTAGTAAGCAGATGGACTCAAGCTTCGCAACAGGAGCAAATGTCTCCCCAAAGTCTACACCCTATATTTATGTGTAGCCTTGAGCGACCAACCTAGCCTTGTTTCTGATTATAGTACCATTTTTATCCATTTTATTCCTGAAAATCAACCTGGTACCTATCAGATTAGTCTCACTAGGTCAGGGGACAAGTTCCCAAACATTTTTCTTTTTAAACTTAAGCAACTCATCCTGCATGACAGATATCCAGTGTTCATCCCTGAGTGCTTCTTTGTGATTCTTGGGCTCGACTGTGGACGTGTAGTAAAAATGACTAACAACGTTCTCTAGCTGAGGACGAGTCTTGACTCCTAAAGTGGGATCGCCTATAATGGAGGCAGGGTCATGACTCTTGTGAACCCAAGCAGGTGTGTCCCCTAACACAGGAGTAGGGTCGATAGAGTGTGGGTGAGGGACAAGTAAATCGCTGATAGAAAAGTACTCATCCTCATACTGAAGGTTAGGATCAATAAACGTCGGAGGTTCGTCATCTTGCACAGTGACATTTATTGACTCCATAACCTTAGAGCTCTTTAGGTTAAAAACCCGATATGCTCTACTATTTGATGAATAACCTAGCAATATTCCCTCGTCGCTCCGGGAGTCAAACTTTACTAGTTGCTCTCTATCCCATAGGATGTAGCATTTACTCCCAAAGACACAGAAATATGTAAGGTTGGGCTTCTTGCCAATCCACAATTCACAAGGAGTTTTAAGTGTGTGTGGACGCAGGTAAACCCTATTCACCGTGTGACATGTAGTAGACACTGCCTCTACCCAAAATCTCCTGGAAACTTTACGACCTAGAAGCATAGATCTAGACATTTCCTGAATCGTCATGTTCTTTCTCTAAACAATTCCATTTTGCTGAGGGGTCTTCACAGCAGAAAACTCATGTTTGATCCCAAGGCTATCATAGTAAAGGTATACATTTTCTTCCTTAAATTCTATGTCGTTGTCACTACGTATCCTATTAATAGTGAATCCGTGTTGATTTTGCAGGACACGACACTTGGTCGTTAAAAACTCTATAGCATCGAATTTTTTCTCAGAAAACCAATAATCGAATATCTGGAGAAATAATCCACCATCACAAGGATATACCTCTTACCACCCAAACTCTCAGTACGAGTACGACCCATAAGATCCATGTGAATCAACTCAAGTACACGGGAGGTGGTAATGGAATACAACTTCCTATGGGGGCTACGTATTTTCTTTCCCAACTGACAGGGTCCACAAACCGTGGAAGTTGTCTTTCCAAGTGATGGTAAGCCACGTACTAGGTCCTTTTTAGCTAAACGGATCAAATCTCTAATGTTCACATGACCTAGACGTTGGTTCCACAGATCCATAAGAGTGATCGTGGAACTATTGCAGATAAGTGAGGACGTGGGAACAGTCCCATAGTAATTATCCTCTGTCCTCACCCCTGGCACTAAAATTTTATCGACTTGATTATAGACATTTCATGCGTCCCGATAAAACATTACGGAAAAGTCAGCGTTGCACAACTTGCTAATGCTGAGAAGGTTTGCTTTCAAACCTTTAACGTACAAAACATTCTCTAGCTTAGGAAATCCTGGTAACTCTACTGCACCTTATCCTATGATGCTAGACTTTCTCCCGTCTCTAAAGGTGACTCTACCTTCCTTATAATTCTCTAGGTAGGTAAAAAATGAGACATCACCTATCATATGTCTGGAGCACCCACTATCAAAATACCACTGTGGGGTATTATGTTCTTTGAGAGAGACATGAACAACAAGGACCTTTTAATATTTATTAGGTACCCAATAAGTGGTGACCTTTTGTTTACCCTTGTTGTTGCTGGTTTTAGCCAGAATGGGGGAAGCATTCACTGACGTCAAAGACATCCATCGGAATTCCTCCATCAAACTTTGTGATCTGGCAGCTAAAAACTCAACACGCTCTTTTAGACTGGCAAAATCATCAGTACGATGTGGTGGAGCAGTAGTACGTCGTGTTCGACCCAAACTATAGCAAAACTCCCTAAGGTGGCCTTTTCTTTTGCAATACGTACAAAAGAACACAGTCTTAGGCGGACCTGAGTTTTCTTTTCTTAGTCTAACTCTTCTTCATAGTTGTTGACGATGGCCATATGGAGTCGTAGTAAACTCAGGAACTGGTCCAGGTGCAATTTGGGATGTAGAGGCACCATCAAAACCTATTCCCTGCTGCCTATCACCAAAACCTAAAGCAGGGTCGAGGAGCATCTTTCCCATCTTTCCAGATCTGTCCTCGATTTGAACCTTGACTTTCCGTGCTCTCTCAAGATCATGAGTAAGCTGGGATACAAGGGCTTCAAGTTTATTCTGAGTCTCCAGGGAGGAATGGAGATCACTCGTAAGACTATCCATTTATTTAGTCAAGTCCCCTTTCTCTTTCTCAAAGCAACTCTCTCTCTCTCCAAACAAACTTTCTTTCTCAACATAGGCTGACTCTCTCTCTCTCTCACTTCTTCTAAATCTTCCTCTAAGGCGATGATCCTAAGAACTAATGCTTTGTTTCGCTATTTGGTTTTAAATGACTCATTATATAACCCAGCGTAGATGCATTTGAAGATTACTCTCGCTCTCACTTGCATCATCATCCCCCTCACTCACATCGCTCTCACTGTCGAGGTGTCCCGTGAATTAACATCCTCATCATCGTGAGGAGCACTAGAGGTACTCACATGACTAGACATGAATGCGGTGACTCATCTCCACAGTCCACTGACTCGACCTCACTGTTGTCACTAAGGGTAGCATTAAGGACAACTTTTCCCTTTTCTTTTGCAAGTATGTTTAACCTAGTAGCACACTTAAAATCTTTATAACCCTTACCGTCGCACTCATAGCATCTCTCACTGTCTTTCTTAGGAGGGTCTTTAAAATCATTTTCATTTTTCTTATTTTTCTCAAAAATTCTTTTTATCTTTGAAATTTCCATTTTTCTTGAATTTGAGAATTTTCTTGAAATTTTTAGCAAACAGTGCCAAATCATCGAAATCAAAGTCACACTCGAAATCAGACATTTCTATCTCCCTTTTTTTTAGACGACTCTACTCTCTTTCTTACCGACCCCTCACTCTTTATATCCCGGGCATTAAGTGCAATTCCCATATCTTTAGGCTTGACAGATTTAGGAAACATATCAATTTCATACGTTTGTAAGTCTCCTTCAAGTTCCTCTAATTTAAGCGTGTTTAAATTACCCATAAAATTTAGCACAATGACTTTAGGGATAAAACACTTAGGCAGTGAATTTAAAATCTTTTTAACAACTATAGCATTAGGAATGTGTTCACCAATATTAAAGCTAGTGTTTACAATATCAGATAACCTAGCATAAAATTCATCAAAACATTCAGTCTCAAGCATGGTGATGGTTTCAAATTGAGTTCTTCAATTTTGCAATTTAGACTCTTTCACAGCATTGGTTCCTTCATGGGTAAGTTGCAAAACATCGCATGCCTCTTTTGATGTGTTGCACGTCATTATCCTTCGAAACTCGTCAGGAGTGACGGATACAGAAATAGTACTTAAACCCTTAGAATTAAAAGATGACCATTTAAATCCCTCTTCAGTCCATGCAGCCATATATTGTAAATTAGTCACATTATCAACAGTGATGGAGGGAGGTGTCCACCCTCTTTCAACTAAAATCCAAACTCTTTCATCAATGGCTTTTAAAGCAGATTTCATGCGGGATTTCCAGTAAGCATAATTTGTCCCGTATGGCATTTTATTATATAATTTCTCCATTTTGAACATGCCCTTTTTCAAAAATCAATTTTGCATAAAATTAATATCTTAGAAAAATTTTGTGGAAAATTACACGGTATAATTGTGTAATTGTCTCTGATACCAATTTGAAGAGTGCACTTTTGTTCAAATTAAGAAATTATTTAATTAAACTCAATTTTTTCAATTAAATTCTAAACATGCATCTAGGTGTGATTGAAATCAATGTGATCATTCAAGAATAGTCAATCACAAACAAAACTGACAAATGAGGAAAAATCCCCCAAAGGGGAAAAAGCTTTTTATTTTCACTATAATTTGTAAGAAATGGCTACACGGATTACAATGAAAATAAGAGTGACATATGAAATACCCTCAGGTGTCGGTTTCGATGTCGTCGGCTGGAAACTCCCACAAGAACTCCAGGTGAGAAGTAATAAAGAAGAGACAGCTTCTCAACAAATGACTCCAGATGAGTAAAAACGATCCTCTTGAAGGTTTACCGATTCACATACATAGATGGGAGTGTTTATGTGAATAAAGAAGGCATAAAACCTTAAAAGTTGAAGTCTTTTTTCCGGGTTGTTAATCGCAAAACTCGTGTGTGAAAAAGACTTAGAAAACGTGTAGGAAATCACCATATATTTATACAAAAATTGAGGCGACATCGTCGTTCGAACAAGATAAGCATATCGCTCGAACGAAGGACAGGGGTCGCTCGAACGAGATCACACGATATTCCTATCTCCCTTGAACGACAGTGCTATGTCGTTTGAACGAGCTCGTCGACCGAGGCACTCCGCTTCTACACTTAGAAAAAAATTTGGTTTTGATAAAAACAAATCAGACTTCGAAAAAATATTTTTTGAAAAAAATTCCAAATATTTATGCAAATATAAAAAAATCCAATAAATCATTTTACCAATAATACGAAGTGGAGTAGTGGGAAAGAGTTGAGCAGCACATCGCATGAAGCATGATGCACGTGTGAAGATGATGTGATGATGGATGTATAGATTCGGATCAAGCTCGTCGTGGATGATCGTGTTGACGTGCCGAATGTAGCGGTATCATACATACATACTATGATCTAGGGAAAATAGAAAACTCCTAGATTCTACCCCGAACATTTATAAAATCACGTCCTTACAAGATAAGGTCTAAAATGTACATTTTGTCACCTTTCACTATATGTCATTTGTCCAATCTGACAGACAACATTTGGCCCAACCCAAAGTTAAAAAGAAAATATCTCGAGCATAATGCAAAAAAATGATTTGGTAAATATATTTTTAAAGGGTAACTCTGTGAACAAACTTTGAAAACTTGTGAGTGGCCTTGGCAGGCTAGCCAATGGTTAGTTTAAAACATTTTGTGAGCAGCACCTTGGCTACTCATTTTAAGTAAGTGTAGACTTTTTGATTGATTGAGTAACCTCTCAGGTCCCTCCCGTTAGTATTCTCTCTTTCATTAGGTATTGAAGTGGTTAGGCCTTAGCTTACTTAATAAATCTTATCCTTCAGCCACCAAACCAAAACTCCCCAGAGATCCCCGCTGGCCTGCTCAAGCCCTACTTTTTTCGATTAAGGCTACTTCTGTAAGGAAATAATAATTTTAGTAACTATTCATCAAATGATATAGTTAATAATTACTTTACTATTTATAGAGCATCCCCGCTATCTTTTGGGTTTTCTCATATAGTTTTTCTCTTGCTTTGGGGTTAGTCGTTGTGAATCCCCCTGCTATCTTAGACTTGACTTTTGTCTCCATTTTGATCTTATGTTTTATTGTCATGGCATTCCCTCGCCAAACATTTTATATTGTCTTTCCTCAATAATGGGCCCACTCTATGTGGCACCCTTTTGCCAAACATCTGTTTTTGGCTTTCTTTTATTTTTGGCACACTCATTGTGGCACCCTCGCGCTAAACCTCTATCTTAGGCCCACTTGTTGTGTACCCTTCTCGCCAAATGCCTATCTTAACTTTCTTCTGTATTGCCCACTCATTGTGAACCCTATCACTAAATTCATGTCTTTGATTATATAACAAAGGGCTCGTTTAGTCCTGCTCGTGTGGTAGATCCCTTGCCTATTTCTTCACCCACTCGTCTGTAAGACCCTTCACACCATTAGGCTTACTTGTGGGCAGTTCAGTGGGTTCCCCTCAATAATAATTATATTCTATCATGAGAACAATTATATCAATATACTACATAAACTTGCCTATAAGTTCAACTAGGTTGAACTCCAATTGAGAACCCTAATTCTCCTCTTCTCCATTGCCCAATTGCACCCTTTTGTTCTTTTTTAAGTAGCCTCTTTCTTCTCTCTCTATTGTTTCCTTTCTTAGGTGTTAAAATGATTCCTAATAACCCGAATCTCCATTTTATATGTCTAACCTAGAAATCCTAATAACCCGAATCTCCATTTTATATGTCTAACTTAGAAATTTAGGTTAAATCCATATCGACCTTGACCCACTAAGCCCAAAATCATTTCTAAATAGTCTACAGTCTAGCCCAAATCATATAATAGACTATTTAGCTTAAAACCCATTATTCTTAGTCTTAGTGCAACATTTTAAATATCGCAAACACCAACCTAATTATGAAACTAACCTCTTAATATTCTAATTTGTACGAGTCTTAAAAATCATTATTTATTATTAAATTATTTATGTATTAAATAATTATTAATCCATTCTCATGTATTATGTTATATTTCAATTTTGAATAAAATACACATAGGACAACACATACAAAATTATAATTACTGACATCACATGTCACTGTAGGAACATATAATCATAAATAATAAAATTAACTATTTAATTAATGCATTAAAATGACGCGGTATTACATAAGCCCGTTATGATGAACTAGCTCTCCTCGATGAGAGAAGACTAAAGGCTTCTTATCACAATCAGTGCTATCCAAGATATCACTTCGGGCTCGATCTAAATAAACACAAAAGAAAAATATTTTATGGGAAAATCCTATTAATGGTCATTATTTACTCACTCAAAAATTTATGGCGGAGTTTAAATAAACTAAAAGCCATGTAATAAAATAGTGTTATAAGGCATTTTAAGACTTCACAGGGTCATCCTTATTTAAAAAAATCACAGAATGGTTGATACCACAAAAACAACAGTCAAAAGAAGATAAAATTGTAGGATTCATTACCCCTATAAACTTATTACAAAAATAAAAAATAAACACCAAACACCATCCCCTCCGCATCTCGGGACAAATCATCAACAAACAGAATCGTTAAGGGCTCCTCACAAAAAAACACATTATCTTTAACAAAGAACAACACTCTGTTTCCAAATCAACGTCAAAATTCTCTCACCTAGTCACTAAGAAAAGAAAAAGGAACTTCCTTCCCTCAATACTCGTATGCCAGCTGTAAGGACACAAATTTCCAATTGAGTCCATATGTAGTTTTGGCTTAATTCCGGACAAAATTATTTGAGTCATAGGATAGAGTGTTCATTCCTCAAGCCTATGACATTTGAAGAGTTGAAGATGATATGGCCAAGCAAAATTAAAGATATAATTACCTGTTTCAAGTGCCTTATTTCTCGTCCTCAACATTTGTTCATTTTCCAAGGTCTCCAAAAGTTATGAATGCATTTATATATATCAGTGTTCTAAAATGCCCTCCTAGGCTTGAGGCTTGGGTGAAATGCCCTGCCTTAAGCTTTTTACGCCTTATACTTGGTAAAAGGCTTAAGGCACACTTTTTTTTAAAACATAAACGCTATAGTGAAACGATATCTCCTTTTAAAGATTTTTTTTAAACTGGACTAGTGTCTCATTCAAAACAATCAAAAGCAAAATGGTGTCACAAACCTCTCTGCCTCTTGTCTAAAAGAACGCACATTTTTTCTTTTTCCTTTTTTCTTTTTTCTCAGTATTTAAAAAAAATAGTGCTTTATTTTGCATATATTCAAACATATTTAAAGGTATGTACCATTTTATTATTTTTAATAGCCTTGTTATAGTTAAAATGTTAAAATAGATTAAAAAAGGCCGGAACGTCTTTACACGGCTTTTTACGCCTAAGGCCCGCCTAGGCTTCTAAGACTTAAGGCTTAGCCTCCACGCCTTGGTCACGCCCCTCATTTTTTAGAAACTTGATATATATGTGTATATATATATATATATATATATATATATATATAGGAGCTTGGAAATTTACTTGGGTGTTCTTTTTATATAAACGACTTTGTATTTTTCTTAGAAAATATTTTTAGAACTTTTCATAAAAGTTTTGGACTTAAAAAGGAAATTTATATTTTCTAAATAGTCGTTCGAATGCACCTGGAATCTCGTTCGAACAAAATTCCCAGGTCGTTCGAACGAACTTGTGCATTTTTCTTCTGAATCAACGTTCGAAAGTCGTTGGAATGAAGTCGTTTGAACACGATCGTTCGAACGAGATATTTTTGAATTCTCGTTTGAACGATCTTACACGATGTATTCTCGTTCAAACATAGTTGTTCGAACGACATTGAAAAGTCTTTCGAACGACGGTGTCAGTTTTTGTGCACTTTCATCAGTTTTTATCCCACTCGCCCACTACTTTTTACACTTCTTTTTTCTGATTATCTAATTGCGGGAATCACTTTTTCATATAACTTTTTCATTACCTCCAAGAGAAAGATAGAAATATTCTTAAGAGAAAAAGTTCCATTTTGTGCTCATGATTTTAATGGATTAATTTCTTCAAAAACACATATGTTTACACCCAACATGTTTTTAGTTTAAATCCAAGTTCTTCATTTATATATACACTTTCTTGAAGACTTTTTGGCCCCAGTTTTTTATCTCTACGCATTAAAGAGTGTTTGGGTCCCTTCTATACCCCAAAAACGAGAGTTTGTGTTTACTGCAGTATGCTCATATGGTGAAAGGCACCGTGTGTGGATTGACGGCGACTTAGCCCCATTACTGGATTTCGAGACTGAGGTGGAGTCCGTAGTTATCGACTAGGAAGAAGTTGAAGCAATAAGGAGCGTCAAGGGTTCGACGGAGTCAAGTTATTATTGTAAGTTTGTTATCTTGTTTTTGTAAACATACCACACCTAGTAAATTTGTAGGTAGGGTCGTCCGAGATTTTTCCCATTGGGGTTATCCTCGTACATCACGACGTAATTTGTTGTGTTTATTTTATATTACAAAAGTCGTTTAGATGCATGCTTAGGTTAATCAAGATAAAAATTGGTTTAAGCACACAATTTGTTTAATTTGGTGCTTAGTTTAATTTTGGGTAAGTTTGGTGTAATTAATTCAAGTCGACATAAATTAATTTTGCTTTACTCATGTTTGGTTTGTTTAGCCTAACTTAGAACTTGAATTAATTTTTTTTTTGTGAAAATTAAAATGTTGGTGTAGCTTAATTTCACTTTTTGTTTAATTTAATTTTAATTTTGAAGAAATTAAAATTTTGAATTTTATAATTGTTAAAATTTGAAAAGAAATTTGAATTTGGAATATTGTGTTGAACCATATCATAATTAGTAGTTTAAAATTTGGGGGAATCTGCCCATATCAAATTGGTATTAGAGCTAGGAGCGCTAAGTTATTGCATTTAGGTCCTTTTGGGCTTGTCTTAGAAAATGGAAATTTCACCGTTTTCGAAATTCCCTATTTTTTATGGTTAAAATTATGCGTATTGGAAATCGTGAATGAAATCGGCACTTAAGTCCTTAGATGAGAGGGTTTGGCATTCCATAGTTAATGGGTGGTCTCCACCTACATGTCTAGTTGAAAATGAGCATGTACCTAAACCCATAGAGAGATGGAGTAAGAATGTACTAAAATTAGCAAATTTTGATTCCGGTGGTTTGAATGATCTTTTTAGTGCGATCACACTGGATGAATTTCGACGTATAACGACGTGTGAAACTGCTAAAGAGGCTTGGAATATTTTACAACTCACCCATAAGGGAACTAGTTTCGTGAAAGCTTCAAAATTCCAAAGCCTCACCACTCAATTCGAAACCATTAAAATGATTGAAAGTGAGACTTTTGATGAATTTTATGCTAGACTTTCTGATATTGTTAATTCATCTTTTAACTTAGGAGAAAAGATACCCGACAACTGTGTAGTAAAGAATATTTTGAGGTCCTTACCCATTAAGTTTATTCCAAAAGTGACCGTGTTGTTTACCCACTTTAGCCTCTACGAAACTTGAAGAGCTCGTAGGTGACTTATGAACCTATGAACTTGACATGTTTACCTCCAAGGATGAGAAAAATAAACATAAGGGCGTCGCTTTAAAAGCCCGAAAGGAGGAAAAACAAGTTTCAGATGATGAGAGTGACATCGATTTGGATGAGATGGCTATTTTTGTTAGGAAGTTTAAAAAGTTCCTTAATTTTAATAAAGACAATCTTAAAATAGATTTTAAGAAATCTGATAAGTCTAAGTATGACAAATTCGAAAAATTCCCTGCAAAGAATAATGAAGAACATAATAGGGAGGAGTCGAATATATGTTATGGTTGTGAGGGGTATGGCCAAAGGGAAAGAGAGTGTCCCACAAAACTAAGTAGGGAGGGAAAATGACCAATTTTATATAATGCCACCCTTAGTGATAGTGATAAGGAAGAGGGACCCGAATCCCCCATTGAGCGTAACTTTACAGCATTCATGTCCAGTCATGTAAGTGAAAGTGAGAAATCGTCTGATGATGACATCTTAATACGTGACACTTTCGAGGCCATTGTTTGTGAGTCTAAAAAATTTTATGGTATAGAGAGTGTAGAAGATAGTTAGAATGAGAATGAGAGTGAACTTCAAGTAGCTTTTTGAGAGTTATATGACGAATCAATAAAATTAAAAAGCGCTAATTTGAAATTAGAAGCTAGTTTGAGAGAACGTGCCAAGGTTAAAAATGAGAGTGCTTTAGTGGAAGACCTTAGGACACACAAGAAATCTCTTCATGAGAAGCTTGCGTATGTAGAAGGTTAGAGAGATAGCCTTAGAGGTTTAATGGAGGCTCTGAAAAAAAAAAGATTCTTGGGTTTGAAGAGAGTAGGTGTTTTATTAAGTCTAAAATAATAGAGTTGGAAGAGAAATTGAGAGATTCAAGTAGGGTCAAAATTGATTTGGAATGTAGGTTCAAAAATTTAGATAAAATTCTTGGAACTGTCCAAATTAAAAATTACTTGCGTGGTATTGGCTTCGATACTCAAAATGCTCAACTAATAAAGCCAAAACCATAAGTTTGAGAGAATATACTAGGAACATTTTCAAAGTTCAAACCTTGGGTACTACTGTTCACCGGGTCTTTACATGCTCACATTGTGGTCGAAAAGGTCATCTTAGGAAAATTTATTTTGATCTTAAAAAGGGTCCTAGGAAGTCCAATGGTATATTCCCCAAAATTTCCATATCTCGATAGTGTCACTCTTCACTTGGTTGGGTTCGAAGATCCGACTTGGCGACTTTACAAGATATGATTTTGTATTCTCATTTGCTTGCACGTTATACCTCCTTAGCTAAATCTAAAGTTTAAATGTGTTAGCTTTGTTTACATAAACTAGCTTATGCGCATCATGATATATTCTTGCTAGTTATATGTTTGTTTGTCATTTTCTAGTCTTTGGTTCATTATAATAAAAATTGTTCTAGAACTATTATATGCGTATCTTTTGTATTTTAGTTCTTGTTGTTTGGTCTTATTGAAAAATACAAAAAGGTTTTAGTTTTCTTTTGAGTTCAATTTTTTATGTTTGTTTAAAATTTTGAAAAACTCGGAATGATTATTTTTGTGTATTTTAGTTTTACACATTTTGTGTGGCATATACTTGTGCTTGAATCCAATATCATATTCTCTTCCATGTGGCTAGAACTTTTGTTTAAGATTTTCAATCCTTAAAGTGTTCTATATCATGCTTGCATGGAGTAGTTTGATTTTGTGTTTCTTAATGGATTCTCTTTTTATATACCTCGATTCAGATATGCACGAGCTCATTTGAAATTTAACTTCACATGTCTATTTAAGCTAAGTGAGATGTTATCCTATCAATTTAGTCATCTACATGTTGCTATGACCATGGAGGTTTTGTGCATGTAATAACCGTTTCACGAATTGTAAATGAATAAATAAATATAGAAAAATATTTATCCGGTGTAGTTGTTTATCAATGGAATCGTGCTACGAAAGACAAAATTACTTTGCGTGAAAAGACACCATTGAATTTTGGCCTAAAAAATGTTGCATAAAAAAATTAGCCAAGGCCTTCATTGTTTAGTTGGTATATTCATAAAGAGAAGAATAAAAAAGAATATTCATAAGGAAGTTTGGTTGGATATATCAACGGTTTTGCATAATGACTTTGTATCCTAGTTAATATTTTTTGTCATGGCTCTATTATTTTGTAGAATCATCGAAATTCCAGGCTTGTGTGAAATGTGTATGTTTGTTCATTGAGTTCAATTTATATAGTCACATGAGGCTATATTTAAGTGTGATAAAGTTTTGCAATCAATTGAGAACTTTGTGAACATGTATAAGTGATTGGGTCTAAATTCTTTTGTTGCTAGTTCACACCCCTTTACTTTCGTTTACCACATGCATTTAGACACATTTTTACCATATGAGTGTGGAAAGATTTAAGTATTTTGTGTCATGTGTGGTGTTTATGCCTATGTATATGTCCTTGTGCTTCCTTAATATCATTTTTGTGTGCGTGTGTGTGTGTGTGTGTGTATATATATATATATATATATATATATATATATATATATATATATATATATATATATATATATATATATATATATATATATGGTATTTCTTTGTTTTTGAGTCTTTGCTTTGCTAGCTAGTCCATGTATGCGTTGAATTCATAATTGTTGTTTATCTTGTTGCAAAATTTGGTTGATATCCCATGCTTATGTTCACTACATTTTTATTGGTATCATTTTGTTTATAGTTGGTATTCGTTGCTATTGTTGTGTATTAGTTGCATTTCATTGTTTTCCATATGCCTTAATGCACTTGCCACTTTATGCACCATCATGTTTAACTTGTTTTTTCTTAATTCATATCCCTTGTGTAGACTTGAAGGGGAGAGATGGTATTTTCTTTAATTGGGGGAGAAATAAGATTTTTTTTCCTAACCTTTTTATATTCCTAAACAAAAGGGGGGAGAAATGGTATCTAATCCTTTGAGTTTGGGGCGTAATCTAACTTGGGGGAGACGTCTTTCTTAGGTAGATCATTGTTAGATAAAGGGGGAGAATTAATTAAGGGGGAATATTAAAATTTTATGCACTTTAATTTGTTATATTCCCTATGCGTTTAATGGTGTGATTAAGTGTGCAGGATTCATCTTTAACGTCATTACTTAAAGTGGCAAAGCATTTCCTATGAGTCGAGTCAAGCATCGGTATTTTTATTTACTTTGGGTGGGATTGGGTCTTGATATGCTTGACGGCCCTTAGGATTTTTGGTTTGATTTTGAATAGCCAAAGGGGGAGATTTGTAAGGACACAAAACTCCAATTGAGTCCATATGTAGTTTTGGCTTAATTTCGGAAAAAATTATTTGAGTCATAGGATAAAGTGTTGATTCCTCAAGCCTATGATGTTTTAAGAGTTGAAGATGATGCGGCCAAGAAAAATTGAAGATATCATTACCGGTTTCAAGTACCATGTTTCTCGTCCTCAACACCGATTCATTTTCCAAGGTCGATAAAAGGTAAATATGCATATATATATATATATATATATAGGAGCACGAAAATTTATTTAGGTGTTCTTTTTATATAAACGACTTTGTATTTTTCTCAGAAAATAGTTTTAGAACTTTTCATAAAGGTTTCGGACTTAAAAGGGAAATTTTATATTTTTTGTAAAATCATTCGAATGACCCTGAAATCTTTTTCGAATGAAATTCTCAGGTCGTTCGAAAGAACTTCTAACGAACTTATGCGTTTTTCTCCTGAATTATCTTTAGAAAGTAGTTGGAACAAAGTTGTTCGAACGAAATATCGAACGAGATCTTTTCTGAATTCTTGTTCGAATGATCCCGCACGCTGTATAACGACATTAAAAAGTCATTCGAATGACCGTGTCAATTTTTGTGCAGCTTCATCAGTTTTTGTCCCACTCTCCCACTACATTTTCCACTTCTCTTTTCTGATTATCTAAGTGTGGGAATCATTTTTTCATATAATTTTTTCATTACTTCCAAGAGAAAGAGAGAGAAATATTCTTAAGAGAAAAAGTTCCATTTTGTGTTCATGATATCTCTACACATTAGAGAGTGTTTGGGTTCCTTTTATACCCCAAAAAGGAGAGTTTTTGTTTGCCGCAGCGTGATCATACGATGAAAGGCACCATGTGTGGATTGACGACGATCGAACCCCATCATTGGATTCCGGGATTGTGGTGGAGTACGTAGTTATTGACTAGGCGGAGGTTAAAACAAGAATGAGAGTCAGGTCCTGAAAGGAATCAAGTCATTGTTGTAAGTCTGTTGACTTGTTTTTGTAAACATACCATACCTAGTGGATTTGTAGGCAGGGCCATCCGAGGTTTTTTCCCATTTGGGTTTTCCTCGTACATCGCGGCATAGTGTGTTATGTTTATTTTATCTTACAAAAATCATCTAGATCCACGCTTAGGTTAATCAAGATAAAAATTGGTCTAAACACACAATTTATTTAATTTGGTGTTTAGTTTAATTTTTGGTAAGTTTGGTGTAATTAATTCAGGTCGGCATAAATTAATTTTGCTTTACTCATGTTTGGTTTGTTTAGCCTAACTTAGAACTTGAATTAGTTTTGTTTTAGTGAAAATTGAAATGTTGGTGTAGCTTAATTTCACTTTTAGTTTAATTTAATTTTAATTTTGGAGAAATTAAAATTAAAATTTTATAGTTGTTAAAATTTGAAAAGAAATTGGAATTTGGAATAATGTGTTGAACCATCTCATAATTAGTAGTTTAAAATTTGGGGGCATCCGCCCATATAACCAGCATAGATAAGTAGCTCTGTGACGAGCAAATAAAACTCATCTCTCCCCAAAAGAAAAGTCTCAAAAAGACGAGGAACTTTCTCCCATATGTATATGTGTCTTTATTTTTTTTAAATATGTCACCCCCATTTTCATAAAAAAGTGTAGGTGCACTTGTTCTCCCATATATATACGTTTCCATTTTATTTTTTATGTTCTTCTTCTATACATGTGCATTACCAATATTTTTAAAAGGAGATTAGGATCGCTCTGTTCATATGCATATTTGGCATTACTATATAAATAAGAACGACATTGCATCCCCTACATTAATAAATCTTTCCCCGTATAATGTATAAAAGGTATGCATCATAAGATGAAATCCAAATTAAGGTCATATAAATTAAAAAAAATGTCAAATCTCTGATATCCAACTGTCACGAACTAATAAAGAATAATGCCAATGCACCAATAAAATAATAAGAGAGGAAAAATAAAATGTACGGACTAATGGAGACATAAACTCCACCTAGCCAATAAAATTGGGGCCGACTCAAAATGAGCCTTCTTGGCCCTCTCACCATCATCATCACTAACATCCACTGCATCTAGATCCTTGAGACACGTAGAACTCGGCTGAGTTGGAGAAGGAGGCACACCAACATTCACCGAAAGCTCACCAATCAATTAACAGACTCTAAAATCTTCTCACAACATAAAGGAGCATGATTATGAGTACAAAACTGAGAGCGAGACGCTACCCATGTTGTTGTATGTCCCATATGGGATGACATGGGGTATAAACCTGGATGGAATACGATAACTCTCTATGCAACGGGGATAAAAAATGCAGCGTCCTCCGCAGTCTAGGCACCAAAACAACCACCTCATAAGAAACACCAAATTAGGAAAATAATGAGTGCAAGAAAATAAAAAAAAGGGGATTAAAGAAAGAAGGGAAAATAACAAAAGGTAAAGGTAAAGAGGGAAGTACCGCTTCCTCTCTCAGAGCTTCCACAAGTTCATAAGTCATTTTGTCCAAGCGGGAGACTGACAAAGAAAGAGGATACACAGTGGAAAGGCCATGATCCAGAGACTCCACCTCAAGCAAAAAAAGAAAGATGTCCACCCTCCTAAAAGGCGCATCCCCCTGAACAGAACCTCCCTCCCACTCCTGTTGCATGAACGCTTCCTCCAACTCCCTCACCCTAGCCTCTAGAGAGGAAATACTAGATGCAACAACATCCTCCATCTCTGCCCTCCCTCAGGATACACCCTCCTCCATCACCCTGGACCTTTCCTTAGTAGACAGATGCTAACCCCAAATGTTAAAGTCCTTATCAGATCCTGGCATAAAAAATAAACCCTCATAATTCATTACCTTCCTAAAGAAGGGTTCCCCAAACTCCCCTGAGCCTACTTTGATGTACCAACCACCTCCAGGACCAATTCAAAACTTCCCCCTGTCGAACCTATAGTCCAAAGAAGATCCACTGGTACCGATGGGAAAAATACCTTTAAAGTCCCATGATCCCTACTAGTCTTGCCACCCCTGACCGCTTCCCTCATAGGTGCATACCTAAACCTGACATCCCCCTTAGGAACCACCTCATAAACTCGAACCTCCTCCTCGAGAATAGCCCCATGAGCTTGGCTATCGGCCTTAGAAATTGCGTCTTCCCCCTCCTATCCAACCTCAAGATCCTGTTGATCCCCACTTATCGCTCCTAGCTCACCAACTGGAAAATTTGGATCTCCATTCTGATGTCGCCCGAGGGGCCCCCGATTTTAAAATAAACTAATTCTTTAACATAAATTTCCTTGCTTACTATGCGGAAGCGTTTTGATGGTTCAGTTAAAATAAAATTTTAATTTCTATCTAAATTAAAATTAAACACAAGTGAGATATGATGAACACACACTAATTTAAATTTCACTTAAACGCCATTAATCCAAGTCCTAGAAGTTGCCTAAGTCATATTTATCATTATTTCCAAATTAGGCCAAACCAGTTTTAACAATAGACTTGAATTAAATAAACTTTACCCAAATTTAATTATGCACCAAATTAAATTAAGTGTGACAATTAAAACCAATTTTATCTTAAATTATCCTAAGCATGAGTTCTAAGTCATTATGCAAGATAAAAGTAAATAAATCACACTACGCCGCGATGTACGAGTAAAAACCCACAACGGGAAACAACCTCGGACGACCCTAGCCTCAAATCCACTAAGTACAGAATTTACAAATACAAGACAAAAGACTTACATCACACGACTCGATCCCTCTCAAGCCTCGGTGCTCCTTCTTGAAAATACCTCCACTTATCGAATAACCACGGAGCTCCACCGCGGTCTCGGAATCCACCGATTGGACTTTATGTCATCACCGTCACCCGAACTAGGAGCCTTTCTACAAGTGGGTAAATCACGAAAACCTCTTATTCTTTGTGGGATTTAGAAGCAAACCCAAACTTCTCTTCTTCAATGGTGTAGAGAAAAACCGGTGCTAAAACTCCAAGCAAGATGTATGTATATATGAACTTGGATAAACTAAACTATGGGTGTAAACTAAAGTGTATAATCATTTTTCTTTGAAAATTGACACTTTAAAACAATGAACTTCTTCCTCAATAATTTTGCTCTCAAAAACACTCTATAGAGGTTGATAGGATATGAAAACTTAAGTTAGAAAAATTTATTCCCGCACAAGGATACTCAGCAAAAAGATAGTGGGGTAAAACAAGTGGGAAAGTGGGCAAAACTGCTCAAAACTGCCAAAAAACCTGTTCCCGCCAAATCTCGTTCGAACGACATTTCATTCGAACGACATTCTCATTCCAACGAGTCTTCTAACGAAGTTCCAGTATGAACTCGTTAGAAGCTCGTTAGAAATCTCGTTAGAACGACCATATCGTTCGAACGACATTTCGAATGAAGTTCCAGTATGCCATAATGGGAAGTCGTTGGCAATCTCGTTCGAACGACTTGTGGTTCGAATGACAATCTCGTTCGATCGACACTTCGAATGAACTCACAGAATGTTCAAAAAATTCTTTTTAAGCCCAGATCCCTTATATACTATACATATAATTTTTAATAGTAAACATTCTGAAAATAAAACACAGTTTTAAAAACCTAACACCCAATATAAACCGTTCCAAGCTCCTATATATATATATGTAATGCATTCATACCTTGGGAGCATGGAACCACTATTGATGACGTAGAAACGAGGCACTTAAACTCAGCATTTTGATGAAGCTTTATTCACTTGGCTGCTACGTCTTCAACAAACACGTCATAGGCTTGAAAGATGATCAATATACTCCATCCTACGACTCAAACGTTTTTGTCCGGAATTGAGCCAAAAATACAAAGGACTCAATTGGAAATTTGTGTCCTTGCAAATCTCCCCCTTTGGCTATTCCGGGACAAAAACCAACAAAAATCCTAAATGGCCGTCAAGCTCTACTAAACTAAGAAAAGTCCTACCCAAAATAAAAACACAATGCTTGACTCAAAAAACCCAAAGGATCAATATCTTTGTCGATGTTGAATGTTGCCAGTTTAAAGTATTCCTGCACACTTAAGCAAACTATCAAACGCATAAGGAATATCAAAATATTAAATGCAATTAAATAATTACTCCCCCTAAATTAATTCTCCCCTTTATCAAACAAATGACCTACTTAGAAAGACGTATCCCTAAGATAAATCTCCCCCAAACTAAGATACGATAATAATAGGATTAGATACCATTTCTCCCCTATCATTCCCCCCCTTTTTGTTCGGGAATAGACAAAGGTAACAAATTAAACATTAACTTATCTTCCCAAATAAAGCATATACACCCTCTAAACTAAGCAAGGGATAAATAGAATGAGATAACAAGCTAAAACATGTAGTTGTGCATATAGTGATGAGAACGTTAAATCACTTGGGCAATAAAGATTAAACTAATCCAACAAATAACAACTTAGGCAAACTAGGATGCAATTAAATGACACCAATACGATATATAAATTATTAAGCATGTGATATCAACAAGGAATGCAATAAGATGGATACCAAATATGAATTAAAGCATATATGGATTAGAAATCGAGGCAAAGACTAAACAAAATATCAAATATATGTATACATAATATATACCAAAGAGACTCAAGTATACATATATAGATATAATCATACAAATGAAACACACAAAATATAATAGGAGTCTTTCACACTCGTATGGCAAAAAAAGTGTCAGATGGAAATGGAAGTGTTGGGGTGTGAACTAGTAACGATTAAATTTAGACCCAGTCACTTAAGACATGTTCACGGAGTTCTCAATTGATTGAAAACTTCATCACATTTTAATATAACCTCATGTGACAATATAGATTGAACTCAATGAACAAACATACACAATGCATACAAGCCTAGAGTTTTGATGATTCTACAAACCAAATAGAGTCATGACAATAAAGACTACTAGGATAAACGGACATTGTGCAAACCGTTGTTATACCATCCAATCTCCCTCATTAGGCATATATATTCTTTTTATATTGAATGAATATATCAATTAAACATAGGCCTTGGCAATTATTTTTCTTTTAGTGCTATTTTTCTGTTTTTAGGCCTTTGAACCACGTATTTCTTTTAGGTCCATTCAAAAACGGTGGCTTACAATCACAAATGATTATTATTCCTTTCGGATCCCTTCCCCGTGAACATTTATATATATCATTTTTTATATCTCACAAATCTCACATTTTTTATATCTCACAAATCTCACGTGCAACGGATTTTGACATGCACTAGTCCTCCTAGGTCATAAATATGTAGATGACTAGATTGGTAGGAGAACATCTCACAAAGCTCAAATATAACAGGTGATATTTAAATTTCAAAAGAGCTCGTGCATGTGTGAGTAGAAGCATATAAAAATAGAATCCATTTAATCAATGCAAAGTCCAACTACTCCATAAAAATATGGTAAAGAACATTTTAAGGATTGACAATCTAAACAAAACATTCTAGCCACATGGGAGCGTTAAAGAAGGGATTCAAACACAAGTATATGCCACATAAAGATACAAAATAAAGTCTTTTTGAGTTTTAAAATTTTTAACCAAAAAATAAAAATACATACTCAAAAGATAAACAAAAATCATTTGAACTTTTCATTAAGCTTAAATTATCAAGAGATAAAAATTCAAATGATAAACAAAAATCTTTTTGTATTTTTTCATTTGATGCAAACAAAATGAAGGAAATATAATACAAAAGATAAACAAAAATCATAATCCTAGCATGTGATAAGCATGGAGCATAGACTAGAAAATGATTAAACAAGCATACATTTAGCATGTGAATATAGCATGAAGTACAAAAGCTAAAGTATGCAAACACTAACACATTTAACCTTTAGATTTAGCAAGAGAGGAAGCATGTGAAAGTAAATGAGAATCAAAAACCCTATTTTGAAAGGCAACCAAGTCGGATTTCCTAACCCAAATTAATGAAGAATGACTATCTTGGGGTGTAGGAATTTTAAATACCTTGGTTGCTTTACGTTGGGATATTCTAGGAATTCGTTTAAGATCAAAACATAATTTCTTAAGATGACATTTTCGACCACAAAGTGTACAAGTAAAAACATGTCGAAAAAATTTACCTAAGGAGTGATCTCTAAATGCTTTCCTAGTAGATTCTCCTAAAACGTTGGTATTGGCTTTATGAGTAGATTCATTACAATTATTGAAGCCTAAACCACAAGTGTCATTTTTAATTTGGACCGTTCCTAATATTTTGTCTAATTTTTCTGAACGACACTCCAAATCAAAATTTGACATTACTGGAATCTTTTAATTTATTTTGCAATTCTAAAATGTTAGACTCTAATAAAACATTTCGCTCTTCAAAAGCAAGAAGCTCCTTTTTCAAGGATTCTATTAGACCCCTAAGAGTATCTCTCTCGCCTTCTATATATTCAAGCTTCTCTAGAAGAGCTTTCTCTCGTGTCCTAAGGTCTTCAACTAACATACTATCATCAATGACCTTGACACGCTCTTTTAAACAAGCTTCCAACTTCAAATTAGCTCTTTTTAATTTAATTGATTCTACATATAATTCTTGAAAATCATTTTGAAGTTCACTCACATTAACCTCTTCTTCATTTTCACTCTCTCTTTCTTCTTCACTCTCACTAATGTGACAACCCGCCAATCCGAAATAGGGGGTGGCCAGCCCGATACTCCAAAATAACGGAATCATGGATGGAATCATTCTCAGCATCACCACAAAATAAGAAGTATACGGGATAACCACTCCTTATTTCAGAAAAAACGGGTTGCCAAAATTTTTGGATTTAAAGTTAATGAAAGAAAACAATTTAACAACCCAACAAATAAAAAGTGGAAATCAAACGAAATAATATTACATACACATAAATGTACAATAGGGGACCGAATATGCTGTCGGCTACATACTCATACAACCGTATTTAAACAAGTTCAATAATTTACAAAATACATTACATTAATCAAGTACAAAAACTTGGGCCTCTCGCTCGAGTAACAAGACCCGATCTTAACTAGAGTGCAAGGTGACGGCGTCTATTTTAAAATGTCCCGTAATACCCGCAAAGCATCACGGCTCGCCAAAGACACCGGGATAGGAAGTCAGATCAGGCATCCTTCCGGGAGAGTACCTGAGCGGATACAAGATGCATGCACAACAAGAAATATGAACGGGTCAGGGCCCAGTTCTATATGATTACCAGATGAATAGAAAGTATGACAGATATGAATGATAAATCATGATGAAAGAGAAATAAGAATCAACCTACACAATTTAGCCAAGAAGGAAAATAAAATGAGTAACATTAATATAAAAATTTCGTCCCATGCACCAATTATCTCATATATCTTTTCCTTATCAGGAAGTATATATATATATAATCACAATTTTATGCACTATATGGCATTTTGTCTCACTTTTACATTTTGTAAAAATCCTTTCCTTATCAGGAAAACAATCATTTTCAAATGCTCTTTGTGGCATTTTAATGTGCTCTTTGTGGAACTTCACTATGCTCTTTATGGCATATATAATCCATCAAGTCCCACTTGATTATGAATAGTTATATTTATATACATATAACGATTCTAAGACCGTCCGTCCGAGTTTCCCCACTGTGTGAGCCCCTAAATGACCATCATCTTCCAGGGCCTACCATTAAGACAACCTGGGCACCTATACGCAAAACATCGGGAAGCGTCCATGTGCCTGCGGGGTAGTCATAACCACACTCGGAATTACCTACCCATCGCAGAAAATATAAAACAAAAATGCTCACATGGCCTAGGACTATATCCACCCTGCATTCATTAGCTAGGGGGCTTCACCTCACGCGTGAACTTCCCTTATGATGTCATTTAGAGAGGGTGTGTTCAAACCATTTTATTTACCATTTTCAAAAATCAAGTAAATTATCATTTACCATGTTCATGATTAAGTAAATTATTATTTACCATCATCATTACCACTTCCATTTCATTTCCATTTCATTTCCATTTATACATGTATGTTTCGTTTTATTTGAAACCATACTCATTTACGTTATTGCAAATAATTCACCTTATCATCCGGAGCCATACGATAAATTATATCGTTACTACAACCTCAAAGGAGTAAATAAACTCTTAATTATCTCCAAACATTTTGGGGTATTACTTTAAAACCCCAATACTATCATACCTCAAAGGAATGGATAAACATTCAATTTTCTCTAAACACACTTTTATGGTGTTATTATAAACCATCAAGACTAATATAGATCAATTGAGCTTCTAAAGTCTCCTAAACATAATACTATAACTCTTAGTTTTATAGTAATTGACTAGAAGGAAAGAATGCCCTATCATTAATAGGCATACCCCGGAAAAGTCCCCATATGGACCATTACTAATTTAGGGTAGTTCCCCAACTCATATAGAACTCTAGGACTCTAAGTTTACTTCATACAAGAAGGTTCCTAGGTCCTAAGCCTAAAGAAAAGCATAAAAATTGACTTAGAAAAATTAACTCAAAAACAGCCTGATTCCGAATCGATTCTCCATAGGGCCGAATCGATTCGGCCTAGCGAATCGATTCGCCCAAACAGTGAATCGGTTCAGACAACAAGACCTGGGATTCTGCAACTTTCGAATCAATTTGGACTTAACCCGAATCGATTCGGGTACCTAGACCTGGGAAACTGACTCTTAGCGAATCGATTCGCCCCAAGGGCCGAATCGATTCGGTCCTGGGATTTTGCTAAGAATGGCTACGAAGGGTTATGAACCCTAATTTCTCCAATCCCCAAATCTCTTCCATTTTACACACAACCAACAATATTTATCCACCCCTAACTCATCCTACACAGTTAATAACAACTATAACCCAAGGTTTTATCATCAAAACTATTATTAGGGCTTAAATCCCATAAATTCCACATTTAAACCATAAATGTAAATACACAACTATCACACAATTTATACATCTTAAATCACATATTACCAAGTAGAAAACTTACCTTAGGGTTGAAATCTCTGATTTATTTGGAGAAGAAGCAATCCCAAATCTCCATCTTCAATCTCTCTCTCATTCTCCTCTTTTCTCTTCTTCTCTCTCCCTCTCTCTCTCTCTATGTTTGGTAACACACACAAATGAGAAAGGAAATAAGGGGCAAGACTTAAAAATCGGGTCTTAAGTCTAAAGTTCCCAACTTAAGTGGTTAACACCACATTAAAAATTACTCCCAAATATGCGTTTAAGTAAAAAAACCAGTCAAAAGTGCCCGGAACCCAAAAATACAATATGGCACTTATTTTGACTGTCTCGCACCTTTCGAGACTAACTACACCTTCTAAAATGGCATCCGGAAATTTTATAATTTATTTCGAGTTCCATTATCATTTAAACCATAGTGTCATTTAAAATACATGACACTATAAAACATACAATATGAGGATATTTACCTACACATACGGTAAATATACAACGTTCCAGTAAATATTAACTTCTATCTCATTCAATTAATATTTACTCCAGCTCCAACATTTTATATAATTACCTTATGCGGTAAATTAATATAAAATGAGCCTCCTAGAAACGAGGGTTGTTACATACTCCCCCCCTTATGAGGGAATTTTGTCCTCAAAATTCGGGCGTACCCAAATCTCATAAAGGGCATACTACTTTAACTTGGATTCTATCATCGTGAACAAACCCCTCGTTATCGCAACGTCCCAAAAAGGAACTAAGGTCGACACTACCGGTCTCAGTCTACATCCTTTGTGCATAAGCATAACACAAAGCGTTCCTCACGAACTATCGATTCTAACTTCCTACGGCGGAAGATGATGCCCACATGGCTCGGAACAAATATCCTAACCTCTAGAATCATGTTACATCTCACCTCGGGGCACCTACACCAGCACTAAGTGGCTTAACCCCAACGGTAGTCAACTTCTCCTCGCATAGGCGTAGCCCCCTCAAGTATGTGGCTCAAAAGCCCAATCCTTAAGAAATGTTCCGGAACTATTCTAAGTCCAAGGAACATAATGTTCATTGGCCTCATCCAACAAGTATGTGAATTCTTCAACCGGCCACACTAGGCCACTCACGGTGCCATACCTTAGAAAATGATTCAAATCCTTGTATGGGAAATTTCCATCCATACAAGTTATTGCTTCCGTCCATCCATAAATCCCAAAGCGTACATTCGAAGTAAGCCTCTCGGCATTAAATCGATTTCCTCCATTCATCCATCCTCTTTATGGTGGTAAGATATACGCCATTTCCATACGGTTCCCATTACTTCATGGAAACTTTTACCAAACCTTCGACACAAATATCTAGTCTCGGTGAACCACTACTATTCTAATAGGCACCTCCTGCGGTTCTACCATACCTCCATAGAGAGCGGGACGTACTTTTATACCTCTAGTCCTCCCATAATTTCCGAAAAGTAATGATTTGGTCGAACGATCAATAATTTTCTCAAATAGGATCAAGACCAGTTCGGTGCCAGCAATTCAATATAGACGTCTATGAATATACCCTTCTTCGTTCCACCACTACTCTTCTTCACACGAGTAGGTGAAATGGTCAGTCACAAACATGAATGCTCTTACTACAAGGTCTTCCTTGTTATACTCGTTCTATTTGGCTTTCCATGCCATCACTAATTTCTATGATGGGTTTTCTACTCGACGCATCTAGTACCGTGATCGCATTCCCTTAGCGAAAGGGAATATCCAGTTGATAGTTCTTTTTGTGAACCACCAATATCCATTCCGTTCCTCCCTCAACTTATGTGCAACCACTTGTTGCTCGCAAGAAAGACCAAATTTCCTGCCTAGGAAGTAGTTCCTAGTCTCTTTAAGGCGATCACCACCACCATGAATTTTAACTTCAAGCATGGAATAATACTTCCCATAAGTTTAAGCTTGAGAGATGCATAAACAATGGGTCCATGCTCTAGTATTATTACTCCCCATCCCGGCAGAGACTTGCTCGTTAAATCCTCCCTCGAGCTTGGCAACTTGGGCTCAAAAGTGAAAGTTAACTCATCCTTTTTTTAACTCCCCGGAAGTTAGGTTACCAATGTAACACTCTAACTAAGAGAGGTCTCATCTCCTTCGGTCTATCCTTTGAAATTTCTCAAGATTCCATACTCCTCGTTCCTAGGGATCTAATCCCCCTTAGAGTTAACCCACGACATATTTATGGTCAACTCCCGACAGCCGTCCTAAACTAACGTCATATACCCTAAAGGTCTAACGTCCTAATAATGCTAAGATCTATCTATATCTATCATGTCTAAGTCGCATACCTATAACACTAAGTATATCCCTAGTGCCCAAGACCAATCTCAACTTTCGACATTCGCTCGGTTTCATGCGTGGGACGTCTCGCCGAAGAGAAATCCAGACAAGGAACCCTCCCGTTACACTACTACCTCGCATTGTCGGTCATCAAGATATAGCGGTCTAAGACACATAATCGGGACCGGTAAAATTCTAACTCTCGACCCTACTAATAAGATTCTACTTTCTATGTATTACCATAGCATCATTAAAGATTTCAATTAATCAGACATTCACTTTCTGTGAAGTCTTACAAATTTTATCCCATAACATATACACACCTTATCAAATAGCCTTCTTTTCAAGGCATATCCCGAAGTCTCAATTCGACTCCATACCTCAGTCTCCCTCACATCGATCAGAGGAGATAACTATATACAGTGCTTCTATCTTGCACTTTAATAGCCCTTAATCACTCTTCTACGTGATTCTCGGCTAAACCTTTCAACCCAACTCTTAACCAACAAAATAAAATAAAATAAAATTGAATGAACTAAAAGAAGAAAGAACAACACCTCCCCACTTCCAACGTCGTTGAGGTTCACGCGTGGAGCGTCCCGTAAAAGCAGAATCCAAACAAGGAACCCCTCCTATGCATTACTACTCAACTTTGTTGGTCATGGAGATAAGGCATACCAATCACATAAAATGCAAACAATCAAACAAACACACACGCAAGATAACACAACAAGCAATAAAAACCTCCTACTTACCTCAACCACCCCTATAAAGTCTCAACCTATATCCAGGAGAGATATTATAGGACAACTAGTTCCATATTGAAACTAGACGTAAGATAGCCTCGCAATCTAATTGCTTTCTATCACCCCAATCAAACCAAAGCATCTTTACTTGTAATGTATACATCATACAAGTAGCACATAACGTATATAGTACTAAAAAAGAAAATACATCATCACTCGCTTTATAACGAGTGAAGAAAAATATAAAACTTCCCTACTACGGAAGTCATATAAGTACTATATCTATAATAGCGTCAATATTACCACAAGCTCGAGATACACACCCGAATCTATAGTAAATACAATACTACTAAATCTTCTCCTAAGGAATACACCACCCACTAATAAGGTGGAATTCCCGCCAACATTTTATGCCAATCACTCCGGGTCCATACCAATGGATCTCAGACTCCATATTAGAGTCTCATACGAACCAACATTACTTCCATCAACTCCCCATCCAGGCACTGTATTCTTGCCCTTGTTCTCCAAATCAACATAATGAAGATGCGTGGTTCTTCCACGTCATAACCATTGTTCCACCCCTAGCTGCCAACAATTTCCCACGCACCCCTTTCATTCTCTCAATAAAAGAGAACACGCTACCAGCCTCCTCTTCCTCAGTTCAATGAAATCTCCCTAGGCAGATGTCCACGAATGGGGTTTCATGATCACTACTCCACCAAAAGTGTTAACGACACTTATTGTGGAGTCCATCATTCCAATGGAGGGTTCTTCCTTATCTCTACCTTTCTTTAGTGTACGATCTCCCTAATCGCACCACTCTTTATTCACATGTCGTCCTCTGTCCGAGCCTCGCGTGAACATTTGAGGATCTACCTTCTCCTCCTTCCAGTCATCCCAGAGAAACTTACAATAGAAATTATCTATCAGTTTTCTCCATGGGCAAAACTTCTGGCACTCACGAATATGGTGACCACATTCTCACCATCTCAACACTACTCCTACGGGTGAAGGATTTTCCTCCATCCTACTACTCGGTTCTTCTCCACTTCAATTTAACATCGCTTGAAATCTCAAGCTTAGTACCACCCTCTACTTATAGCAGTACTTGGAAAACTAGATCTGTCGTAATTAGTAGTCGCAGTAGCAAAATATGAAAATGCTACAAAAAGGGAGCGACCTCCAAAGCAGCCCTTGTCTCCGACCACAATTCACAGTTCTTAGTAATTCCATCTAATAACGCCTTCACCACAACTTTGTCTGGCGCCCTTCTTCAATCGTCCTACTTCTCTCACACGA
This sequence comes from Sambucus nigra, assembly GCA_949130495.1. Lineage (NCBI taxonomy): Eukaryota > Viridiplantae > Streptophyta > Magnoliopsida > Dipsacales > Adoxaceae > Sambucus > Sambucus nigra. The sequence continues at coordinate 222,136,727 of OX422214.1, forward strand.
ATGCACCACAGATTCTATGAGTTCTACCTCATGGCAGAAGAATGAATTCTCATAAGAGAAATCAACGACCTTAATCCTAAGGCTCTACGTCAAATTAAAAACGGCGCTGAAGACGTAATGCGTTCACACAGATTCCTAAGGACTCTAGAACCTGATGCTCTGATACCATCTGTGACAACCTGCCAATCCGAAATAGGGGTGGCCAGCCCGATACTCTAAAATAACGGAATCATAGATGGAATCATTCTCAGCATCACCAAAAAAAATAAGAAGTATACGGGATAACCACTCCTTATTTCAGAAAAAATGGGTTGCCAAAATTTTTGGATTTAAAGTTAATGAAAGAAAACAACTTAACAACCCAAAAAATAAAAAGTGGAAATCCAACGAAATAATATTACATACACATAAATGTACAATAGGGGACCGAATATGCTGTCGGCCACAGACTCATGCAACCGTATTTAAACAAGTTCAATAATTTACATAATACATTACATTAATCAAGTACAAAAGCTTGGGCCTCTCGCCCGAGTAACAAGACCCGGTCTTAACTAGAGTGCAAGGATGACGTCGTCTATTTCAAAATGTCCCGTAATACCTGCAAAGCATCATGGCTCTCCAAAGACACCGGGATAGGAAGTCAGATCAGACATCCTTGTGGGAGAGTACCTGAGCGAATACAAGATGCATGCACAACCAGAAATATGAACGAGTCAGGGCCCGGTTCTATATGATTACCAGATGAATAAAAAGTATGACAATTATGAATGATAAATCATAATGAAAGAGAAATAAGAATCTACCTACACAATTTAAAACAGAAGCTAAGCAGGAAAATAAAATGAGTAACATTAATATAAAAATTTCGTCCCATGCACCAATTATCTCATATATCTTTTCCTTATCAGGAAGTATATATATATATTATCACAATTTTATGCACTATATGGCATTTTATCTCACTTTTACATTTTGTAAAAATCCTTTCCTTATCAGGATAATAATCATTTTCAAATGCTCTTTGTGGCATTTTAATGTGCTCTTTGTGGCACTTCACCATGCTCTTTATGGCATATATAATCCATCAAGTCCCACTTGATTATGAATAATTATATTTATATACATATAACGATTCTAAGACCGCATGTTCGGGTTTCCTCACTGTGCGCGCCCTTAAATGACCATCATCTTCCAGGGCCTACCATTAAGACAACCTGGGCACCTATACGCAAAACGTCGAGAAGCGGACATGTGCCTGCTGGGCAGTCATAACCACACCCGAAATTACCTACCCATCGCAGCAAATATACAACATAAACGCTCACATAGCCTAGGACTATATCCACCCTACATTCATTAGCCAGGGGGCTTCACCTCACGCGCAAACTTCCCTTATGATGTCATTTAGGGAGGGTGTGTTAAAACCATTTTATTTACCATTTTCAAAAATCAAGTAAATTATCATTTACCATGTTCATGATTAAGTAAATTATTATTTACCATCATCGTTACCACTTCCATTTCATTTCCATTTATACATGTATGTTTCGTTTTATTTGAAACCTTACTCATTTACATTATTGTAAATAATTCACCTTATCATCCGGAGCCATATGATAAATTATATCGTTACTACAACCTCAAAGGAGTAAATAAACTCTTAATTATCTCCAAACATTTTGGGGTATTACTTTAAAACCCCAATACTATCATACCTCAAAGGAATGAATGAACTTTCAATTTGCTCTCAACACACTTTTATGGTGTTATTATAAACCATCAAGACTAATATATCTCAATTGAGCTTCTAAAGTCTCCCAAACATAATACTATAACTCTTAGTTTTATAGTAATTGACTAGAAGGAAAGAATGCCCTATCATCAATAGGCATACCCCGGAAAAGTCCCTATATGAACCATTACTAATTTAGGGTAGTTCCCCAACTCATCTAGAACTCTAGGACTCAAAGTTTTCTTCATACAAGAAGGTTCCTTACTCCTAAGCCTAAAGAAAAGCATAAAAATTGAGTTAGAAAAATTAACTCAAAAACAGCCTGATTCCGAATCGATTCACCATAGGGCCGAATCGATTCGGCCTAGGGAATTGATTCGCCCAAACAGTGAATCGGTTCGGACAACAAGACCTGGGATTCTGCAACTGCCGAATCGATTCGGCATTAACCCAAATCGATTCGGGTACCTAGACCTGGGAAACTGACTCTTAGCGAATCGATTCGCCCCAAGGGCCGAATCGATTCGATTCTGCGATTTTGCCAAGAATGGCTACGAAGGGTTATGAACCCTAATTTCTCCAAACCCCAAATCTCTTCCATTTTACACACAACCAACAATATTTATCCACCCCTAACTCATCCTACATGGTAAATAACAACTATAACCCGAGGTTTTATCATCAAAACTATTATTAGGGCTTAAATCCCATAAATTCCACATTTAAACCATAAATGTAAATACACAACTATCACACAATTTATACATCTTAAATCACATATTAGCAAGTAGAAAACTTGCCTTAGGGTTGAAATCTCTTATTTATTTGGAGAAGAAGCAATCCCAAATCTCCATCTTCAATCTCTCTCTCATTCTCCTCTTTTCTCTTCTTCTCTCTCTCCCCCTCTCTCTCTCTATGTTTGGTAACACACACAAATGAGAAAGGAAATAAGGGGCAAGACTTAAAAATTGGGTCTTAAGTCTAAAGTTCCCAACTTAAGTAGTTAAGACCACATTAAAAATGACTCCCAAATACGCGTTTAACTAAAAAACCCAGTCAAAAGTGCCCGGAACCCAAAAATACAATATGGCACTTATTTTGACTGTCTCGCACCTTCCGAGACTAACTACACCCTCTAAAATGGCATCCGGAAATTTTATAATTTATTTTGAGTTCCATTATCATTTAAACCATAGTGTCATTTAAAATACATGACACTATAAAACATACAACATGAGGATATTTACCTACACATACGGTAAATATACAACGTTCCAGTAAATATTAACTTCTATCTCATTCAATTAATATTTACTCCAGCTCCAACATTTTATATAATTACCTTATGTGGTAAATTAATATAAAATGAGCCTCCTAAAAATGAGGGTCGTTACAACTACCATAAAAAACAGGGGATTCATAAACTTTGACCTCAGAAGTGTCATGTGTTTGAATATCTTCAAGAGAAGATTCATTATCGATGCTGACATGACTAGCCATAAAAGCCACAAAGTTAGGCTTAGTGGGGGATTCGGGTCCCTCTTCCTTATCACTATCACTAAGGGTCGCATTATATAAAATGGGTCGTTTGCCCTCTTTCCTTAGTTTAGTGTGGCACTCAGAAGCCCTATGGCCATAACCCTCACAACCAAAACACCTATTTGACTCGTCCCTATTTAAATTTTCATTAATAGTTTTAGGGATCCTCTCGGCTTTATCATGCTTAGAAGGTTCAAATTTCTTACAATCATTTTTAACTTTGTCTTTCTTAAATTTAAGAAATTTTCTAAATTTCCGAGCAAACAAGGCCATGTCTTCGGAGTCACTATCACTCTCGCTCTCTACTAATTGTTTAACCTCTTTTAGGACTTTTAAAGCAACGCCCTTTTCTATTTTCTTTTCAGTTTTAGAGGGAAACATGTCTAGTTCATAGGTTTGTAAATCACCTACAAGCTCTTCTAATTTCGTAGAGGCTAAAGTTGGTAAAGAATTTAAAATGGTCACTTTAGGAATAAATCTATCGGGTAGGGACCTTAAAATTTTCTTTACAACTCGGTTGTCGGGTATTTTCTCTCTCAAATTAAAAGATGAATTGACAATATCAGAAAGTCTATCATAGAATTCATCAAATGTTTCATTATCATTCATTTTGATGGTTTCAAATTGAGTGGTGAGGTTTTGGAGTTTAGAAGCTTTAACGACACTAGTACCTTCATGAGTTAGTTGTAAAATATCCCAAGCTTCTTTAGCGGTCTCACACGTCCTAATACGTCGGAATTCATCCGGTGTGACACTGCTAAACAAAGCATTTAAACCCCGAGAATTAAAATTTGAAAGTTTAAACTCATTTTCAGTCCATCTATCAGCCGGTTTGGGAACACGTTCATTTTCAACTAAAGGAGTTGGTGGAGACCACCCGTTAACTACAGACATCCAAACCCTCTCATCGATAGATTTAAGTGCCGATTTCATTTGCGCTTTCCAATACGCGTAGTTAGAACCATAAAAAATAGGAAATTTTGAAAATGGGGAAAATTCCATTTTAACCAAAAATTATTTAAAGGATCTTAACGAAATAATTTATCGCTTTGGCTCTGATACCAATTTGAAGTCGCCCGAGGGGCCCCCGATTTTAAAATAAACTAATTCTTTAACATCAATTTCCTTGTTTACTATGCGAAAGCGTTGTGATGGTTCAATTAAAACAAAATTTTAATTTCTATCTAAATTAAAATTAAACACAAGTGAGATATGATGAACACACACTAATTTAAATTTTACTTAAATGCCATTAATCCAAGTCCTAGAAGTTGCCTAAGTCATATTTATCATTATTTCCAAATTAGGCCAAACCAGTTTTAACAATAGACTTGAATTAAATAAACTTTACCCAAATTTAATTATGCACCAAATTAAATTAAGTGTGACAATTTAAACCAATTTTATCTTAAATTATCCTAAGCATGAGTTCTAAGTCATTATGCAAGATAAAAGTAAATAAATCACACTACGCCGCGATGTACGAGAAAAAATCCACAACGGGAAACAACCTCGGACGACCCTAGCCTCAAATCCACTAAGTACGGAATTTACAATTACATGACAAAAGACTTACATCACACGACTCGATCCCTCTCAAGCCTCGACGCTCCATCTTGCAAATACCTCCACTTATCGGATAACCACGGAGCTCCACCGCGGTCTCGGAATCCACCGATCGGACTTTATGTGGTCAGCGTCACCCGAACTAGGAGCCTTTCTCCAAGTGGGTAAATCACGAAAACCTCTTCTTCTTTGTGGAATTTAGAAGCAAACCCAAACTTCTCTTCTTCAATGGTGTAGAGAAAAACCGGTGCCAAAACTCCAAGCAAGATGTATATATATATATGAACTTGGATAAACTAAACTATGGGTGTAAACTAAAGTGTATAATCATTTTTCTTTGGAAATTGACACTTTAAAAGAATGAAATTTTTCCTCAACAATTTTGCTCTCAAAAACACTCTATAGAGGTTGATAGGATATGAAAACTTAAGTTAGAAAAAGTTATTCCCACACAAGGATATTCAGCAAAAAGATAGTGGGGTAAAACAAGTGGGAAAGTGGGCAAAACTGCTCAAAACTGCCAAAAAACCTATTCCCGCCAAATCTCGTTCGAACGACATTTCGTTCGAACGATATTCTCATTCGAACGAGTCTTTTAACGAAGTTCCAGTATGAACTCGTTAGAAGCTCATTAGAAATCTCGTTAGAACGACCATATCGTTCGAATGACATTTCAAACGAAGTTTCAGTATGCCATAATGGGAAGTCGTTGGCAATCTCGTTCGAACGACTTGTGGTTCGAATGATAATCTCGTTCGAACGACACTTTGAACGAACTCACAGAATGTTCAAAAAATTCTTTTTAAGCCCAGAAACCTTATATACTATATATATAAGTTTTAATAGTAAACATTCTGAAAACAAAACACAGTTTTAAAAACCTAACACCCAATATAAACCGTTCCAAGCTCCTATATATATATGTAATGCATTCATACCTTGGGAGCATGGAACCACTATTGATGACGTAGAAACGAGGCACTTAAACTCGACATTTTAATGAAGCTTTATTCACTTGGCCGCTACGTCTTCAACAAACACGTCATAAGCTTGAAAGATGATCAATATTCTCTATCCTATGACTCAAGCGTTTTTGTCCGGAATTGAGCCAAAAATACAAAAGACTCAATTGGAAATTTGTGTCCTTACACATTCATCTCCCCAGGATCTTCCTTTGCCAGATCCATGCCACCTCGGGCTAGTAAAATCCGTGAGCATGGGATAAGACATCGTCATCATGTGCCTGTCCAGGAAAATATGGTAATATAGGTCCTCCCTAAGTAGAACAACAGAAGGCACACCCTCCATGAGCATTTTATCGATCCACCTTCACCAGCCCCTATGTATGGATCGCAAGGTAAGGAGAGGGAACGTCACCCTGATTGAGGCATACCATATGTATTGGCCAGTCACCCTATCACCTGGGTAAAAGAGATCCGAATACCGCTCCTCCATTAACAAACGCCGTCTGGATAACTCCCGCAGCATGACACCCGCCCCTGAAACACGATGAGTCAAGCCCCATGACACCTAAAGGAAGAAGGCCCCCAAAAGGAAATGGGTCGATATAAGCATCTAAATGCTAAAATCAAACAAACGGGAAATAATGAGAGTGAAATACATTGAGATACTTCCAGTCTCAACAACCAATTCGTTCAGTAGCGCCCTATATGAAACTAATGATATGGACGACCCCACCCTCGGATTCCCCACGCATATCGTCTAAACATAGGGAGCACACCATCCATTATCTTCATAGTCCAAGGCCTCTCAGAATAGGTGGCCACATAGGCAAAAAACCACATCTACATAGAAGAATAATATGACATGAATAACATAGTAAATAGACTTTAAACTAGAAAAAGTGAGAAGGAACCAAAAACTAAAAACATGTACCTCCCATAAGTACAAAAAACCTGTAAAGTTGTACGTGCATAACCTAGAATAAAGGGACATGGACTAAAACATCTCCGACAACCCCATCCGCCCCCATGCATATCCCGAAATATGGTAAAAGTCAATAAAAATGATAACCACTATAAATGGATCCACACGAACCACCCGGTGCCAAGAGCATTCTAATAGTAAAAAATAACAAACTCTGAGCATAACGTCTCACTACCACCATATGGATCCTTGGGTCCTTTACCTCATCCTCCAAGTAAGTGGTCAAAGAACTAACATAGATGTTATACACCCGACCAAGAGGTACATGTATACCTAAAGCCTGCATCAAACCCTCAACATTAATAGTCAAGTTTCGATCCACCACTAGAGGCACCCCGGTAAAAGGAGGACCCACGAAGGAATAGAAATACAGGGGAACTATTGTTATCTCCCCAATCGACAAGTGACAGGTACTGGTTGTATCCCGACAGTGCTCCCTCTAGGCTTAAGCAATGATCCATCTCTTTCAAGAGGATGTATCTATGATGCAGTCCAATAGCATGCTGAATCCCGCATCATATACAAAAGCATGAATAAAGGGAGGAGCACTCACACTAACCATAGAAAATAGTACCTCAGAACCCCAGGCCCATCGAGCAGTCCTTACAGGATGCAACAAAGAAAACCCAAATCACAAAATACATCAGTGAATTGAAGATAAAAATGCTTAATATATTAGGTGTTTGGGTCCAACATATTCACACTCAAACTCCATACCCTCGGTTTCCACTAACCAGAAATGATAAATAGTAGTGAGGTGGTCAAACCCCCCCCCTGACTTTCTCTCCCTCAATATTTTAATCACCCCACACTCATACTTAATCTACCCCTCTTAAGTTTTAACTAACTTGACAGGTTAACTAATCGTGAAGTGATCCTACCCCCAATAAATGCCACTGAAACCCCGTGTTTCTACTTTTGGTCCCCTGAGTGACCTAAAATAAAAGGGTTTGGAATAATGTTAATATTTTTTAAAATGAAAATAAAAAATTAAGATACCATGCACCCCCAAGCTTTCTCCCTCTCCATTTTTTAATTGCCCTACTTTCATACTTCAGCCACCTCTCTTCAGTTCTCGCTAACTAGAGATGATAAATAGTTGTGAGGTAATCATACACCCTAATATATGTTGCTAAAACCACTTGCTTCTATGCATGGTCCCCTGAGCGCTCTAAATTAAAAGGTGTTGGAACATTTTGAATCTTCTTTAAAACCAAAGTAAAAAATCGAGATACACTGTACCCCCCGAAGCATTCTTCCTCTCAGTGGTTTATTTGCACCACACTTATACTTAAGCCACCTATCTTCAATTACCTCTAAATAAAGAAGCTAACCAGTCGTGAAGAGATCTTACATCCTAATTGATGCTGCTAAAACCCCTCCTTTCTACGTTTGGTCCCCTAAAAGAGCAAACATAGAAGGGGTGGGATTATTTTGAATCTTTGCTAAAACTTATCTCCCTCCATGTTTTAATCACCTTACGGTTAGACTTAAGTTGCATCTCTTTAGTTCTCGTGAACTAGAGATTTTAACCAGTTGTGAGGTGATCCTACACCCCAATAGACACCACCAAAGTCCCTCATTTCTACATTTGGTCCTTTCGATAGACCTAAAATGGAAAAGGTTAGAATATTTTGAATTTATTCTAAAACCAAAGTAAAAAAATTTAGATACCTTACACCCCATGGAGCTTTCTTCCTCTTGGTGATTTAATATCCCCACACTCATACGTCTTTTTCGTTCTGGCTACCTAAGAGGTTAACCAGTCATGATGCGATCCTACACCCCAATAGTTGTCGTTGAAGGCTCGCATTCCTATGCATGGTCCCCTGAGTGACCTAAAATAGAAGAGGTTGTAACATTTTGAATCTTTGCTAAAACTAAAGTAAAAAATTAATATACCATTCACCCCTCGTAGCCTTCTCCCTCTCAGTCTTTTAATCACCCCACGCTCATACTTAAGCCACCTCTTTTTAGTTCCTACCAACTAAATAGGTGAACCTATCTGAGGCGATCCTGCACCCCGATAGACACTGCCGACACCCCGCATTTCTATCTCTAGTCCTCCAAGAAACCTAAAATAAAATTGGTTATAATATTTTGAATCGTTGCTAAAATCAAAGTCAAGAATCGAGATATCACGCACCTCCGGAGTTTTCTCCCTCTAAATATTTTAAACACTAATCTATGCTTAATCTCCCTAGCCTTTATTCCCACTCACATGGGGCTGATTCATCATAATACGATCCTCATTAGGATTTATTACAATGGTAAATGAACTATCCTTAGCCTATTTCTATATAATCTTTATTTTTATCGTTATTATTTAGACCCTTATTATTATTTACTTGTTACCCACGTTATAATTAGTTTTCCTCCTTGTCACGAGACTAGTTAGGTTCCCCTCTTACCTATACCCTCGCCATATTTATGATTTTTGATATTTTTATATTTAACATCCCCTTCTTCACCACATTATATACACCCACTACCTTCCACCATTTTAGTTATATTCACAATTATATTTTATCTTTTTTTTTCACGACACAATAAATATTTGTGTGTCATATCTTAAACATAAAAAAGAGGCATGTAGAAATATATTAAACTACAAAATCATAATAAAACATATACATATATGAAAGTCGGAGAACATACGTGTGGAGTATTCTCGAGACGATCCCCAAAAATCCAATATCTCATGCACTCCCGTAAGAGGACCTACGTGTCTGCTTGATCCATTGGCAGGGAACGTTCATAAGCCACCCATGCCCCAGGAAACACCACATCCCCTGCCATACTACCTCCTCCTAAACATCATCATGGGGGACCACACCTTAGTGCACTTTGGGTCCCAAATGAGTACATCGGGACAAGTCTCCGCCTCCACTAATCCATCATACGTTGTCGGTGCTGCACCATCCTCAATGACCACCTCATCCCGATGCAATCCAAAATCCTTAATATCTTCCAACTCAACTATCATAGGCTAAAGGATCCATGTTTAGTGAAGAAATACACTCACAAAAGAAGGCATAAGTATTTTGCAAAGAGAGAAAAATGAGAGAAGAAGATAAGTTTAGATAAGGGAGAAACTAAATGAAAGATCCCCCTTTTCTATAAGTTTCAAACCAAATATTCGTTTAGCCATTTGGATAAATGTTTCTAAATATTTTTTTGTTTGGTTAAGTCCCTTGAATGACGTAAACCAGGTTCTGTCATTCGATTAAACCACCAGGAAGGACTAATCAGACCTTCTGCCATTCGGTCAAAGCCCCCACATCTTTTGCAAAAATCCCACTTCGCCCCTAGGGTTTCCTACATATCTCATTTAATCCCCCATACTTTACCAAACTAGGGAAACTCATTTAAAGTCCTTTCAATTTTTACGAAGAGTTTCCATTCATGCACATTTTTAGTCGACCACCTCTATGGACACCCCGACTTATAGTCAAGGCGTGACTCATTTTACCCCACTTGATAAAATAACCTAAACTCGGTCTTATAAAAATCCCAGAGGTAAACTACCCCAAACAAAAACCAAAGGGACCAAAACCCCATAAATAAAACATATTGGGGTTAATTTACAAAAAATGGCAAAATTGCAAAAAGGCCCAATAATCTCTTCCGGTGATCTTTTGTCAATCAACTAATGGACCGAGGGACATTCTGTCATTCGTTAAATAAGACCTTCTATCGTTCTTCCATCCCCCTCCTCGGTAATGATTATAAAATCCAGCATATCTCCCCCAGCTGTCCACATGTCACCTGAACCTGGATCAATGTTCCAAGACCTTTTATCATTCGCTCAAAGGCCTGACTTAGACCCCTATAAAATAAGTCCCTGTCAACCTGTAAAAACACATCAAATCCTGACTTTGATCCATTTTTTTTCACTTTTTCCTCCCCAAGAGATACCCAAGATCATTAGAAGTTCATACTTCGGAGAAGTTGCTTTCCCCCCGGGAAAGTTTGTAGTTTCAAAAAGTTGCTTCAAGTCCTAAACGAGGTCCGTACTTTTGAAAAGTGACCTCTAAAATAAAAATATAGGCAACCCTAGGCACCCATTCCATAAACATCGACATTTCTAAATGAAGCTCTACCAAAATAACTGGAGCTCTTCCCACCTTGGGCACCTTAAGTTGGGACACTCCCCTTAGAAAATTTTGGTTCATGTTACAAGGGTAAGGAAACTCTGCCCAAATTTCTGGTTAAACACTCCACATAGATATTATGATAAACTGTCCATATCTATTTATCTCTTTTAGCTCGGTCTGCGTTTAGTGGAACAGGTATGCACTTTACAATGTTTATATATGAAAGCCTGATTTTGAACCCAACACCTCTGTTTATTGACTTGACATACTCATATGTTAAAATAATTCTAATAAAATTCCATAACGAGCAAATAAAAAACATGAAAACATACTTTTCAAAACTGTCATGAGAACTCTCAGTGAGCTGAGTCAGTTTGAAACATTGCACAAGCTAAAGTCTAAAATTCGAATACTCCCATTGCTTCTCCAAATAAACACTGCTCATCCCTATGGCGGTAATATATCAAATACTTTTCAAACATAGGCCTTTTATTTGACATACTTTTAACATATAAATATATCAATCCAAAATAATAAAAATGCTACCATAATATTGTAATTTTATAGCTAGTATCCCATCGCCTACAGCTATAAATATGTCACATTGGTTGGAATTATGTTGGCTTTTATCCCAAGTGTTCTTGGGTATGTAGTCTCTATACCAGACTAACTGTGTGAAGCCCAAGCCTTATCGTATGTCCCTTGACGTATTCTATCTTAGGGATGTATCCATCCCCACTCCAAAATCCCTTAACTTCTACCTCTACCGACCTATCCAAGGATGTCTAAAACATGAAATCCTTAATGCTACACCTACAAACTATCCTGAAGGTTCAACAAAACATTCGACTTAGTAATCGCCCTATACGAAAGTTATAGGCCTTGAATCAAGGGATGTTTAGGTTCAAACAATGTGTCAATCAAATCTTAAATAAAGAAATTATGAGCGTGTAATGTTAGACCTGAAAGAAACTCAAAACTCAAAGCCCCGGGTAAACCCCGAAGTCAAATCTTATGACCTAACTGAAATATTATTGGCATCAAAATTAGGGTCACACCATTTCTTGTGGTGCGTAAATCCGAGATAAGGTTGAAATATCAGTTATTGTGTAAGTAATGAAATTTGGGTTCAATGTAAGGGTCATATATTTTCAGTTGTATTACATATATTGAAGAGACAGTTGTCTTAGTGGTAAGGTTTGTTTTTCTTGGGGAATAGGTTCCAAGTTTGAATCCTCCCCCACTTATTTTCCCATATGCGAATTTTATCCGATGGCCATAGGCGCAACACGTGGTGGCCTCGCCCCTTACCCATTTCTCTCCCGTGCCATGCGCGACTTCCCCCTTCCCAAACCAATCACATGCCATGCGCTCGTGGTAGTAGCCCCCTTACTTTTTTGTTTTATTCCCTTTCCTTTTGACACCATTTCTCCCAAGCCTTTTTACTATATGCTTTATTGAAGATACCAATCCCCTTTTCTTTTATTTAATTTTTTTTCCATATTGCCCACGTCTTTTCACCATCTTCCCATGTGTTATTACCCTTAAAGAATAAATAATGTTACAACCCATTCCCTGACTTGCCCATATTTGTTAAAATATCCATTTTAACAACCTAAACACAATCTCCCACCCTATAAAAAGAGCCATTTGGTTCATTATTTCGGACATCTCATATTAGATTTTAGTAGTTTAGAGTAGTATAGTTTTGTTCATTTTAGTTGTGATTTATAATTTAATTTCAGTTTTAATAAATTGTTATGTTATTTATTTGTTTTCTATAATTAGTTATTTGCATTCTAAAATTATTTAAATTCTTTCATAATTAGTACTCACATTAAAAATTATTTTCTTACTTTAATATTTTTCTTCTCACACACATTTTTTTAAATAATTAAAAATGCTCTCTAGTAAAATTTAATTAGGTTGACATTAATGAACTTACCTTGGGTGTGTAGTTGCTTCTCCATGGTACGATGGAATAAAACGATTTTTAACAAGATGATTATCCCCAAAATTACATCAAGGGACCTTAATGGGGCATATCACGAATGCATAATTTTTTCGACATTGTGTGTGTAATTTTGGGATTATTGTTGACGTTAAAATCTTGTTTAGACTTTTATGAAAATTTTGGGAGTGGAACTTCGGGTTTAACGAATTATTTAAATGGGTATTGATCATGATAAAAAAATTTGTATAACCATGTAATCATTTATGTTATATATTCCAAGGTGAGGAATTTAATTCTCAAATTATGTTGTGTTATATTTGTATACTAACTTAGTTTAAATATTCGTCTAGATTAATTATAGTATTAAAACTTTTAAAAACACAAAATCATATTTTTTTCACTTTTGTGAATGAGGAAATAAATATGCTCGGCAAGGATGGACAAATATTCCAATTTTAGATTAACTTAATGTTATCTTTTTATCCCAAATATGCATCTATGTGATAAAACAGATAAATCGATTTAGGTCATTCAGCAAAGTCAAAGTTTCAGGAAAAAACTCCTTTCGGGTAAAACCTTTTATTCACTTTATAAAATTTACAAATAGAACGTTATAAACATTATAAAAGAATCTACAGTACACGAGTCTCCCGTAGGTGACCTTTGTCCACAACTATGATCCACGCAAGAATCACAAGACCGCAGTCCTCCTTCAGAATCAACCTTTGTCTTGAGTTGTGAATCCCCTCAGGTATCACAAGTCATCCATGGTGATGCCTTCTCCACAAAGGTTTATGAAAGTATACAAAACTTTCTAGGGTTTAAACGAATTTACAGAACTAAATATTCAGGATGTTTTTTTTTGTGAGTTAAACAGTGTTTTCCAACACAAAAATTGAAGAAATTTTGTAAAAGATGTGCAGAATTGGATCGGTCAAAAGTTTTAAAACATCTGAACACAAAACTGGTTTATAAATTACGTTCACAAATTTCGAGGTGGCGTTCGAACAAAATAAAAATGTTGTTCTAACAACATTAACATCTCATTGGAATGAGATAAGTCTCGCTTCTAACAACATAAAAAAACTTAGGCAGTAAGCCCTCGATCAAAGCTCGTTTGAAAAACATTTTGAACGAACCTTCTAACACACTAACAATATCGTTTGAAGGAAATGTCCATCTCGTTTGAACGAGATTTACAAATAAAATATTTTTCTTTTCAAAATAAAAAGCCATATTTGTTTTTGATAAAAATAAACATCCCAAAGATAATTTTGTGAATTAATTTAAATGCTAAATTTCTTTATACCTTTATGGGATGCCTAGAAGTCTTCAAACTTGATGATGTTCGAGTTCGGTTCTTCGTGACGGTGCGTGACGATTTGTAATGAGATACGCTAAACTAGCCTAAAATACAAAATGACATATGCTATGAATAATCGTAGAAATTTTATTGTTTCAAATCTCCCCCTTTAGCTAGTCCGGCGCAAAACAAACATAACCGAACCCCAAATTAAAGGAAAAAAATATCCTACGATAAAAATATTAACATCCTTCCTAACCCTAGAATGGAATGGCATAAATCTCTTTGTCTTCAAACTTCTTCTTCCTCCCTTTTTGCAAACTTTGTCTTCATCTGTGTATCTCGAATTCCTCTTTAAGTACCTACACACATGAGACAAAAATATACTTCGTGACGCATCAAGTTTGAAATAAAGTAAAAACTTTAATTAAATTCTTCCCCATAAATCAAACTCATCAAATCTCACTTTTTAATTTTCTATCTCCCTTTGTTTTGATCCGAAATACATAAAGAAGTAGATATATAAACTTTGAGGCAGAGCATCACGAATATGACAATAAGATATCATCACAAAAGATATAAATCAACCATGTATAATGATAATCTCAAAGGCAAACGCAACCACCTATTTTTGAAAATTTTCAATTTTTCAAAATAAAATGTATAACTTACAAATACAACACAATACCATATATATTATATGCAAAATATATTAAAGACAATCCGATACGCATATATAGGTATAAACGACTACAAAACATGACACAAACATATAAGCGTTACACACTAGCATATTATCAATGTGTCTAAACATGTGAGATGGAATGAATGGGTGTGAATTAGATACAAATGAGTTATAACCCAAACACTCAAATATGTTCAAAAAGTTCTAATTCACCGCAAAACCTTATCAAACTAAGATTTAGCCTCAATTGACAAATAAAGTGAACTTCAATGAAGAAAATAAGCACAATGCATACAAGCCTAGATTATTGATGATTCTAGAAATCAATAGCGTCATGATAAAATAAGCATACTAGGATTCATTGTGCAAACCCGTTGATCTTTAACTAAACTCCCTCAAAAGATAAACATATATCATTTTTCACCATTTTCTTCCCTTTTAAAGAGATTTCCTTTTGAATTATCAAACAAAATAAAACTACTTTGGACCTTTTTGCCAAGTATTCTATGTTTTTATTACCTTAATTTTTTCTTGGGATCTTTTCAAATAGTGTCTTTCACACAAAGTCATCCTGTCTTCTGCGACCCTTTCTTGTGTTCACTCATAATTTTTTCAATAACAAACAAAATCTCTCACGGGCAATGGTTCTTACATACAAAAATCTCCCATAGTCACATAAACATAAAGATGACAAAATTAATAGGAGAACATCTCACCAAGCTCAAATATACATAATGAAGTTATAATCTAATAAACTCGTGCATATGAGTGGGGAGGCATATACAAAGCTAAATCTGTAAAGCAGATCAAGATAGCAACATCTCTATATACATGGTTAAGATCAATCTAAGTATCTAAAGTCATAACCAAATATCCTAGACATATGAAAATTCCGGAGTAAATTGGATTCATGCCATACTAAATGTGGAAAATTAAAATACACAAAAACCAAAATCTTTTTGTATTTTTCAAAAAATTTATCAAAATAAAATCTTTTTGTATTTTTCAAATATGACTCAACAAAAGAAAATTTAATACAAAAGATACACATGTCATAACACTAGTAAACATATATCATGAAGCACAACTAGAGTATAACAATAAACTCACGCAAGCAATCATCTATAAGATATATGAAGAGAATAATCATGTGCAAACATATGAGAATCAACTAGTTTAACATCTAGCTCCTCTAAAATGGACTCCCTAATCCAAATAGATGTACACTTAACGCGTCGGGATTCAGGAACCAAGGAAACACTAGATATTAACTTCCCAGGACTTCTTCTAAGATCATAAAAAAATGCTTAAGGTGACCTTTCCTATCACAATGTGAACATGTTTAAATGCGAGGAATGTTACCTCTGGGTTCACCTTGCTAATGTCCTTAGATTTGGTTGACTCTCTAAAACAAACTATAGTCTTTGGTTTAACACTCGAAGCATTAGACACATGGGAGCTACAACCATTACTACCAACACTACTAGAGTCTTATAAATCATCTTTTAACTTCAAAATTTTAGACTCAAGAAAAGAATTTGACTCTTTTAATATTAGGAACTCCTTCTTCATATGTTCAATCATTCCTAGAAATTTATCTCACCCTCAATCAATGAAAACAAACTTATCCCTAACAGTCTTATCTTGTGCCGTAAACTCATTAATCAAAACACTATCCTCAATGGCACAAACATTAACCCTATAATTTTTAAAGCCTTGTAATTCTATCTCTAAAAATCGAACTCTTTCATCACTCTTTTTCTTAGACAATTCTAAAATTTTAAAATCACGATCCATGTCCATAAGTTTCTCACAAAAGAAATCTCTTTGATTTTGAACAGTTTTCAAAAGATCCATAACGGATTTAAAATGAGAATTTTCTTTTTCAAGAATTTTAATTTTTTTAGAAAACTTCAAATTCAAACGATTTAAGTCGTCAAAATTATGGAAATCCATCGAAAGAAAATAAAAACCCAAATAGCACTAAACAAGGATCTAACAATAACTTAGTTCAACCTTATCTAGTACCAATTTGTGAATATGAAAATAAATATGCTCAGTAAAATTCGGACAAACATTACAATTTTAGATCAATTCAATTTTATCTTTTTATACTAAAAATGCATCTAGGTGATAAAATAGATAAATCGGTCCAAGGCATTCAACAAAGGCAATGTTTTAGGAAAAAAACACCCTTTCAGGTTACCTTTTATTCACTTTATAAATTTTACAAATCGCAACTTACAAACTTTGTAAAGGAATATACAGTGGACGAATCTCCCGTAGGTGACCTTCGTCTACAACTATGATCCTCGCAAAAATCACAAGACCGTATTCCTCCTTCAGCCTTAACCTTTGTCTTTAGCAGTGAATTCCCTCGGGTATCACAAGTCATCCATGGAGATGCCTTCTCCCCAAAGGTATATGAAAGTATACAAAACTTCTTAAGGTTTAAACGAATTCATAAAACTAAATATTCTGGATGTTTGTTTGTGAATTAAACAGTGTTTTTCCAACACGGAAAGTGAAGAACTTTTGTAAAAGATATGTAGAATCAAATCTGTCAAAAGTCTTAAAAAATTTGAACACTAAATAGGTATTTATAGTAAGTTCAAAAAATTTGAGGCGGCGGCGGCATTTGAACGAAATCAAATTTTCATTCTAACGAGATTAACATCTTATTCGAAAGAGCTAAATCTCACTTCTAACGACATAAAAAAAACTTAGACAGTAGCCCTTGATTAAAGCTCGTTTGAAAAATATTTTGAACGAACCTTCTAATGAAGTGATAATCTCATTTGAACTAAATGTCCATCTCTTTTGAATGAGATTTAAAAATAGAATATTTTTCTTTACAAAAATAAAAAAGCCTTGTTATTTTTTGATAAAAATAAATATCCCAAAGATAATTCTGTAAATTAATTTAAACTATAAATTTCTTTATACCTTTGCATGATGTTGAGAAGTCTTCAAACTTGGAGATGCTCGAGTTCAGGTCGTCGTGATGGTGCGTACCGATTTGTAATGGGATATGTCAAACTAGCCTAAAATACAAAACGACCTATGTTGTGAACAATCCTAGAAAAATTGTTCTTACAACTTTTTAATTATAGTAGTAAATTAATTATATTTTAAATGACATTTTATGTGAATTCGATAACTGAACTCGCCATTGTACATAAAACATGTATAGTTAAAGTTTAGATTTTTTGTATTCAGGTGCAAAACTGATGATAACAATAAACGTATGTACACGATGCTCCCTTTTCGCCATTTCAACCATCTCCTTCTTATTCTTGCACTATTAAACCATTTGATAACCCTGAGCCATCTAGTCCTTAACTTGAAGTAAATATGTATATTGATACCGATGTTGCCGACAAAGCTAAACATATTTCCCACAAGGATAAACTTTTTATTATTCAAATCACATTTATTTTCCTCCTTGGATGGATAGTTTACATGATGATGATAGTGATGACGAAGACGTAAGTGATAAAAGTGGTAATCTACATACTACTGAAGTTTTTATTTCCAAAGATGAACTGATTTGTATCTGTACTCCTTAAAGACAAACTTTATCCATTAAACCACTAGGCCAAAATCTTATGTTTTACAATCTTGCTTTTAGATTAAATCGACCATGGAAAATAAAGAATGAAATAAAAGTTACTCATGTTCGCAATACATTGTTATGCTAAGCTTTAAAAATCAAGAGGATTATATCATTGCTTTAGCAGGAGGACCTTAGTTTATCAATAGTCCACCTAATTATTTTCCGATGGAAAAAAAATGTAGGCCTTCTAAAGAAATCATTAAGAACATGAGCTTATGGGTACATATTCCTGAATTTTTATTGGAATTCTATGATAAAAAAAAACCTTCAAGATATTGCCAAATCCTTAGGCACTCCTGTTAGGTTAGATATCTATGTTGGTTTCACTCAAAAATCGAGATCCGCACGTATGCGTGTTAATTTTGATCTTACTAAACCTCTTCCTTCTACTGTGAAAATCGATGGTTTTATTCAAGGATTGGCGTATGAGTTAAAATCTGGCATATGTTCAAATTGTTGTATTATTAGTCACTCAATAAAACAATATAATTTGCTTCCTATACCTATTTAAAAACTAATAATTACAAAACCGTAGGTGTCAAAGGAAGAGAAATGATAAATAATTAAAAGAAGATCGGTTACAATTTCGAAAAAGAGGTTTAAAAGTTTAGCAATCGGAAGGCAAATTTTCTTCATTTAGATAGTGTTAACTAACCTCTCAATTCAATTGTGGGCCTAAAAAGAAATTTTTTACTCAAAAGATTTTGTTGACATATTAGGTATTCATCATCATTATCCTTTAAAATCTTAGAAACCCAAAACTAACTTGAGTACTACTACAACAACTGCGATTATCAATCATACGGTTAAGACGCGCTCTCTTCCTTTGGATTAAAGTTTGACGGCTACATGTGTTCGAAATGTTCCTAGCACAAGTCCCAAGTAGTATTCAATCATTAGGGATATTAATAATCCTTTAAGCCCTATTAAGCTACTCCACATAGCCCAACATAATTATTTAGCCATAATAAATCTCATAGGAAAACGCATCTAATAGATGATTTAGAAGTCGATTTGTCTCTTACTTTGCACATAATTTCTCTGCCAAAACCTAAAACTACTATATGCATGGATTCTGTCAACCAATTGACATCATTATATATACCCTTTCATTATCGATAACCTCTCTTCCTAATACGGATATCTAGCATGAAACCACTTCTATCAACATATTACCTTTCATTCCATACTCTACAAACTCTAACATTACTTAAGTCCTTATACCAGACACTGCTCATTATGGAGAACTCATTCAACCATTCACCAGAACTCAACTAAACAACATCTCCCCTGGATATCAACCCAAATCACTCACTGAACCATCAGCCACCAATGGATACTAGCACTCAAACTCATCCAACGATCCCAGTCCATCCTCTGCCAGGGTTTCAACCCTTATATGTGAGAATGAACTAATTCAAAATCCCAATTTCAATTCACAACAGTATCAACACAATGGATCAGACCTACCACACATGCAAAACACTACGCCAAACTTGCATGTAGGAAATCATGGTTATAGAATGGGAGACCAACTCTTAATCTTAGGAGCAGACACCTTCTTATTTCAGTTACTTTAGATCCATCCTCACCTATTCCATTTTCAAATGAGCATAAACAAACTCAAATTAGAACTAGAGCAAAACGATGACCTCATTCTTACTTACCTAAAACAAGTATTCAAAATTCACACTTCCTTATAGACAAACACCATAATACCTTCTATATTAATCAACTTGTTAGAAAACCTTATCAATCCTTGGATGTCTGATATGGAACTTTAGAATTATGGGAACCTTTTCTACAATCAAACAATGAAAGTGCTGAATTGGAATTGTAGAAGAGCTCATCTCAGGAATTTTCAGACTGAGGTTATTCAGCATATCAATCAGCACAGGCAAAATGTGGTAAACATTCTTGACACTCGCACCAACGCTATGAATGAAAAGTTAATGGCAGCATCTATGCATTTAATGGGTTTTTCAGGTTACCTTTTGTGGGTCTTTCTAGGGGTAATTTGGTTTTATGGTAGAACTCTGAGATCATGATTTCAATTGTGAGAAGTGAAGAGCAAGTGGCGCATGTTCTTCTTGAAATGGATCCTCATACTCTATTAATTATGGTTAATTTGTCAATAATTATGGACAACCTCAACTACGTGGGCAGGTATGGAACTTTCTTTGATCTATCCATATGAATATTAACTTGCCTTGGTTAATTGTTGGTGATTTTAACTCTATTTTTTACCCACATGAAAAAATAGGAGGATTTAGAAATGTTGTGGTTGATTGTGAGTTGATGGATTTAGGGTATTCCTCATACTTGGAAAAATAAACATGCTTTATAAATACACATTCGTGAAATACTTGATAGGTGTTTGTGAAATGATAAATGGAATCATCTTTTCCCAATTACAAAGATTCATCATTTAGTGAACTCCAATTCGGATCACTCCCTTTTACTGTTAGATACAAACTCTAATTTAAAAATTCCTAATGAACATTTTATTTATGATCGTGTGTGGAATACTTATTCTTCTTATCAAGAGTTGGTTAAACAATGCCGGGAGGAAAATGTGAGAAGTTCTTGGGCTTAATAATTAGTCCAAAAATTATGGTAATGCTCATAGTCGGAGTAATAGTACTCAACAATAATTTTATTTTACTCATGATCAACTTTGGACTAATTCAAGTGATAATTTATTAACTAGAGAAATTTTCTATTATTGAACAAAAACTAAAATGGAAGCTCGTTTTTCTTTTCCATGACCACACCCCAAATCTGCCGGTGCATGCAAAGCATAGAACACATTCCTTCCCTAATTCGAAACAGAGAAGAATAGGAGAACCAATGATATACGCCACAAAGGGATAGGACTATAGAAGTTCATTCCAAGATACCATTTGACCACAATATATATATATATATATATATATATATATAGTTAGAAGCGTCCACATCACTTGGTAATATATCAATATCATCACTGCCATTTAGCCAAATTATTATGGTCACTTTCACAAGGAATTTAGTTTTTTCCATCATTGTTAGTGTCATTCTTTTCGGGCATGCATGATGATGACTCATACATAAGAGAATTTACAGATGTAAAGAGGAGGAGAGAAAATCTTAGAGCTTGCTTAATTCTTCAACTTCATGGACACAGGAGACTTTTAGCCCCATTTTCGAATGTTAATAAGACGTTAAAACGTAAATTTTGAAATATGTTTAAAAAAAATTAGTTTCATAGAATTTTTATATCTTTTCTGAAGTAGGAATTCTCAGCATTTTCCCAAATGAATTGAATTTAGGAAAAATTAAGAAAAAAATCAATGAAATCTGGAAACTCAAAACAATTCAGATAATATCTCTTAATAAGTGTAAATATTTTTTCGGATAAACTAAAAAAATAGATTAGCATAGAGTAAAAAACACACGAATTTGAAAATACCAAAGTACTTTTCGATATTAATTATTTTCCTCAAAGAAACATTGAAAATCTGAGACAGTGTATATCATGTGACCACTAACAAAAAAAATTGCATGCCTAAGAGTCACCATATTCCGTTGATTAATCAATGGGTAAAAATACTATTGTACGAATGGAGATAAGGACTTTAAGAATAATAGAGATATTTACAAATTAAAGCTGCTCTCATAAATTTTCTCAAAAATCCACTTCTTAAAGGTTCTGTATGGAAAATATGATTTTTTAAAGTGGGTATATATATATATATATATATATATATATATATATATATATATATATATATATGGAAAGGATCAAGTGAGGTCCCAGTTTGAGGATCCTGAATGAGGGCCATTTTTTTAAAATAGTAAAAAACATATTTTAGGGCTGATTTTTTTTTAATGATTTTAAAACATTTCAGTAGGATCATAAAAAAATAATCAGATCAAAATGAATTTTTTTTACTATTTTAAAAATATCGGTCAAACTGTGCCAGTTTTTAAGGTGTTAAAAACTAACAAAGTTTGACCGATTGTTTTAAAATAGTAAAAAAAAAATCGTTTTGAGATGATTATTTTTTTATGGTTCTACTGAAATGTTTAAAAATCATAGAAAAAAATCAACTCCAAAATATTTTTTTTACTATTTTAAAAAAATGGACCTCATTAAGGCTCCTCTCTCCCTCTCTCTCTCTCTCTCTATATATATATATATATATATATATATATATATATATATATATATATATATATATATATATATATATATATATTGTGCGAGACTTATCAAATGGCTCCTTGATTTTTAAGCATTTTAGAATAAAGTTTAGAAGTTATTTTTTAAAAATACCAAAACGATCATATTCTATCATAATTTTTGCGCAAGAAAAAACACCTCCACAAGCGTTTCTCAAATCAATTCATAATAGGAAAAAGAATTCCCAAACAGATCCAAAAATTTGGGTCAATTTGGAAACTTTAATTCTCCTTAAATCAATTCATAATACGAAATTGAATTCCCATATCGATCCAAAAACTAGGGTCAGTTTGGAAATTTTAATTCTCCTACATGGAATCCTCGCTAGAGTTACTTGAATTTTTTTTTATTTATGAAAAATGTGTAAGAATTTCAAACCGATCTAACTTGTTGATCGGTTTGAAAAATCTTTTAGAGGTTGATTTTTTTATTCATAAAAACTATGTTGTAAAATGATCGTTTTGACATTAGATGTTAAAAAAACATTGAGATTATGTTATATTAAGGAAAATAAAGATTGTAACTCCATTATATAATGTTAATGACATGATTTAGTCTTAATTTTATACCTCTCTCTCTCTCTCTCTATATATATATATATATGTGTGTGTGTGTGTGTGTGTATGTGCGCGCGCATGAGCAGATCTAGGTGATCTCGATGGTGGGCGGATGTCCACCCTATTTTTTCAGGAATTTTTTTTAGATATATACTAATTTTTTTTTCCGATATTTGTGTAAGTTTTCATAGTGAAAGGCAATGAGTTTTATATCATTTTAAAAGCCTAGGGACGAAGCTGTAAATAACATATCTTGAAATCAGATATGCGTCTCACTAAAAAACCTACCTTCATTTTCTATTTCTTCCATTCACCCCTCTCTCTTTCCTCCCAACCCAAATCGCCGCTGCTCTTTCCTTACCCAACCCAAGTCGCCGGTGACCCTCCTTCCCTCCCCTTCCTCCGATGACAATAGCCCAACCGAGGCTTTCCCTCTCTCTCCCTGGAAGGTTAGTGCCTTTTTTTATGAGTAAAGAATATCGTTAGAACTACCTGCGTAAGGGGCAAAAACCCGTATACAGGAAGTATATTAGAATTTGAACAAATGGAAAAGACGCACCAAATAGACAAAAGCAAGCTAGTCAATCCTGTGTAACTCCTCCAGGAAGTACACGAAGAACGGAAGTAAAGGGGAAGGGTCCTTCTTATGTCACCCTAGTAACGAACTCGGGAATACCTACATCAATCTAGCGGGGGCTAAACTCATACCTTCGAAACATCTCACATTTCTCTCCAGCCAAACAATTCGAAAAATGCAATGCGGCATCATCACCCACACGTTCATCTCACCTTTTCACCCTTTGGAACATACTAAGCAACTAACATGTCACTCACTATCACTGAAACAACCCAATACACCTTCCTAATAAAAAGAAAGACATCACATAACCCCCTCAACACTGGGCAGTGCAGAAGTAAATGATTGGTTGTCTCTCCCATCTCCTTACTTAACTAACACCAACTTACCAACCTATAACCCCTCCTTTGAAGACCTCCCATTTTCAATATTTCCTCTTTCACAGCATTCCATACGAAGAACATAACTTTAAGAAGGACCCTTCGTTCTCTTCACATTTTTCCACGGATAAAGAATAATCCTCACTTTACTCAAAATGGTGTAATAGCCTTTAACCGAAATGAACCCGTTCTTACCTAGATCCCAAGTCAATTGATCCTACCCTCCCCCCATAATTGGAGTTGAAGCGAGTGAGTAAAAAAGTGTCTCTTCCTCATCTAATTCCCAATCCCGCAATTGTATTCTAAGCATGGGATTCTGTAAGGACACAAGTCTCTGATTGAATCTCAATGTTATGTTGGCTCAATTCCGGACAAAAATATTTGAGTCATAAGATAGTGTTCAAGTTTATCCATTCAAGCCTATGACGTGTTAGTTGAAGACGTAGCGGCAAAGATTAAAGCTTCATAAAATGCCGAGTTTGTTGTGCCTCGTTTCTACGCCAACAACATGTGTTCCATTTACTCCTAAGGTATGAATGCATTACATATTTATATAGGAGATTGGAACAAGTTTTATTGGGTGTACTTTTATTTTTAAACTGAGATTTATTTTCAGAATGTTTCTTTAAAACTTTAAAATAAAGTTTATGGGCTAAAAATTAAATTTTAACCTTTCTGGAAGTTCGTTCGAAATTGTCGTTCGAACAAGTGTTTCGTTCGAACGAGAATGTCGTTCAAACGAGTTTGTCAACGAGTTTTCCCAATAGACCACTGGAAATTCGTTAGAAGGGTCGTTCGAACGAGACTTCGTTCGAACGAAAATTTCGTTCGATCGAGATTTTCGACGAGAAAATTAATTGGCAGTTTTAAGCAACTTTTCACCTCTATCCCACTACTTTTTCCCCACTAACTTTTGGCAGACTTAATATGTGCGGGAACCAACCTTTTCAAATCAACTTTTTCATATTCTTTCATCTCCTAGAGTGAGTTTTGATAGTTTAACATTTCTATGAAAAGGTTCCTGGTTTAAGTGTTTTGCTTTTCAAGAAAATCACCCTTAAAACACTTTTGGTTTACACCCATATTGTTTATTCCAAGTTTCCATATAAATATCTTTCTTGGAGTGTTTGGCACCGGGGTTATTCTACCGAGTTGAAGAGTTTGTTTGTGTTTGCTTCTACATCCCTCAAAGAATAAGTTTGTTATTTTGCTGTGGCATTCTCACATGGTGAAAGGCACCATGCGTGGTTGACGGTGTTCCTAAAGTCTCATTGGTGAAATCCAAGGTTCCGGTGGAGTTCCGGGGTTATCGACTAGGCGAAGGTGTTTACAAGAAGATGCGTCAAGGCTTGAAAGGAGTCAAGTTGGGGAAGTAAGTCATATGTCTCGTAATTGTAAAACCATACTTAGTGAACTCAAGGCTAGGGTCGTCCGAGATTTTTTCCCGTTGTGAGTTTTTCCTCGTACATCTTGGCATAGTGGTTATGCTTATTTTATCTTTTGCAAATCTCACATTAGATGCATGCTTCGGTAAAAAGATAAAATTTGTTTAAATCACTACTCATGCTTAAGTTGGTGCTAAAATTTAAATTTGAGTATATGTTAATTTAATTCAAGTCATCGTTTAATTTGTTAAAATTGGTTTGACCTATTTTGGTAATATTGAAAATATGACTTAGGCAAATTTTTAGGACTTGGATTGAATTAAGTTGTTTAAGTGAAATATGTATTTATTGATTAATCTAATTTCACTTGGTTTAATTTTAATTTGAAAGAAATTAAAATTTGGTGTTTGTGTGTGTTTAATTGAACCATCTCTCTTTCGCATCTTTAAAAGGAAATTCTTAGTGAAAGATTTTAAAATTGGGGGCCTCGTGTTCCAACAAGTGGTATCAGAGCATTGATTAAGAAAAACTCGCGTTTTCAAAGTGGTATCAGAGCGGGATCGCTAAATTATTGCGTTTAAGATCTTTTTAAATATTTTTGACTAAAATGGAATTTTCCCCATTTTCAAAATTGCCTATTTTCGATGGTTCTAACTACGCGTATTGGAAAGTACGGATTAAATCGGCACTAAAATCTATCGACGAGTGGTTTGGTTATCTGTTGTTAATGGGTGGCCCCACCTACACATTTAGTAAATAATGAGCGTGTTCCCAAACCCGCCGATAGATGGAGTGAGAATGAATTTAAACTATCTAATTTTAATTCTCGAGGTTTAAATGTCTTGTTTAGCGTGGTCACACCGGATGAATTCCGTCGCATTATGACGTGTGAAATCGCTAAAGAAGATTGGGATATTTTACTACTCACTCATGGAGGAACTAGTGTCGTAAAAGCTTCGAAACTCAAAAACCTCACCACTCAATTTGAAACCATCAAAATGAATGAAAAAGAAACTGTTGATGAATTTTATGCAAGACTTTTCGATATAGTTAATTCATCTTTTAATTTGGGAGAAAAAATACCCGAGAACCATGTAGTAAAGAAAATTTTAAGGTCCCTACTCGATAGATTTATTCCAAAAGTGGCCGTTTTAAATTCTTTACCCACTTTAGCCTCTAAGAAATTAGAAGAATTCGTAGGTGATTTACAAACCTGTGAATTCGACATGTTTTCCTCCAAAACTGAAAAGAAAGTAGAAAAGGGTGTTGCTTTGAAAGCCCGAAAGGAGGAAAAACAAGTAGTAGAGAGTGAAAGTGAGAGTGACTCGAAAGATATGGCTATGTTTGCTAGGATGTTTCGAAAATTTCTTAAATTTAACAAAGATCAATTTAAAAATGATTTTAAGGAATTTGAAAATTCTAAGCATCACAAAGTCGAGAATATCCCTAAAACTTTTAGAGAAAATGTAAATAGGGACGAGTGAGATAAGTGTTTTGGTTGTGAAGGGTATGGCCATAGGGCTTTTGAGTGCCCCACTAAACTAAGGAGAGAGGGTAAGAAACCAATTTCCTATAATGCCACCCTTAGTGATAGTGATAAGGAAGAGGGAACCGATTCCCCCATTGAGCGCAACTTTACCGCGTTCATTGCTAGCTATGTTAGTGATAGTGAGGAATAATCCAATGATGACATTTTAATTCATAACACTTCTGAGGCCCTTATTTGTAAAGCTATAAAATATGATGGTAGTGAGAGTGGAGAAGAAAGAGAGAGTGAAAGTGAAAATGAGGTTAATGTGAGTGAACTTCAAAATGCTTTTCAAGAACTTTATGAAGAATCTATTAAATTAAAAATAACTAATTTAAAGTTAGAAGTGAGTTTAAGAGAGCACGTCAAGGTCGTTGATGATAGTGTATTGGTTGAAGACCTTAGGACACGTGAGAGGACTCTTCGAGAGAAGCTTGAATATATAGATGGCGAGAGAGATAGCCTTAGAGGTTTAATGGAATCAATGAAAAAGGATCTTCTCGAGTTTCAAGAGAGAAATGTTTTGTTAGAGTCTAGAATTTTAGAATTGGAAGAACAATTAAAAGACTCTAGTAAAGTCAAATTTGATTTGGAATGTAGGTTCGAAAAACTAGATAAAATCTTAGGCACGGTCCAAATAAAAAATGACACTTGTGGTTTAGGCTTCGATAACTGTAATGAATCAACTCATAAAGCCAAAACCAATATTTTAGGAGAATATCCTAGAAAAGCCTTTAGTGATCATTCCTTAGGGAAGTCTTTTCGCCGAGTCTTTAGGTGCTCACATTGTGGTCGAAAATATCATCTTAGAAAATTTTGTTTTGATCTTAAATGAGGTCCTAGAAAATCCCAAAGTAAGGCAACCGAGGTAGCCAAGATTCCTACACCCCGAGATAGTCATTCGTCATTAGTTTGAGTTAGGAAATCCGACTTGATGGCTTTATAAGATATGATTTTTTATTCTCATTTACTTTCACATGCTTCCTCCCTTGTAAAATCTAAAGGTTGAATTTATTAGTTATTTGCATACTTTAGCTTTTGTGCTTCATGCTATATTTTATCATGCTAATTGTATGCTTCTTTATCATTGTTCTAGTCTATCCATCATGCTTTATCACATGCTAGAATAATAATTTTTATTTATCTTTTGTATTATATTTCTTTCATTTTAGTTTGCATTATATGAAAAATACAAAAAGATTTTTGTTTATCATTTGTGTTTCACCTTTTTAGTCATTTAGGCTTAATGAAAAATACAAATGATTTTTGTTTATCTTTTGGAGTAAATATTTTTGTTTGTTTGATTCAAAAATTGTCAAAAACTCAAAAAGATTTTGATTTGTGTGTATTTTAGTTTGACACACTTTATGTGGGTTTGAATCCCTTCTTTTTCGCTTCCATGTGGCTAGAACTTTTGGTTTAGATTGTCAATCCTTAAAATATTATTTACCATACTTACATGGAGTAGTTGGATTTTGTGTTGTTTTAATGGATTCTGTTTTTATATGCCTGAATTCACACATGCATGAGCTCATTTGAAATTTTAACTTCATATGTATATTTGAGCTTTGTGAGGTGTTTTCCTACCAAGCTAGTCATATACATATTATATGGTCTAGGAGGACTAGTGCATGTTAAAATCCGTTGCACGTAAGATTTGTGTGAGATATAAAAAATTATGTATATAAATGTGCACGGGAAAGGGATCCGAAAGGACTAAAAATAATCATCTCAAAAATACATGGTCCTAAAAGAAATAATCATCTCAAAACGATTGTTTGGACCGTTTGTTTATATAAATCGTTTCCTTTCCCGTGCACATTTTATATAAAAAACGATTCCTTTCTCGTGCACATTTTATATAAATGTGCACCGTTTGTTTGGACCTAAAAGAAATACATGGTCCAAAGGACTAAAAATAAAATATGGCATTAAAAAGAAAAACAATTGCCAGGGCCTATGCTTAGTTTGATATTGTCATTCAAAAATTAATATGCTTAAATTGAGGGAGATTGGATGGTATATCGACGGTTTGCACAATGTCCGTTTATTCTAGTTGTACTTTCAATGTCATGACACTATTGGTTTGTAGAATCATCAAAAGTTTAGGCTTGTATGCATTGTGTATGTTTGTACATTGAGTTCAATTTATATTGTCACATGAGGTTATATTCAAATGTGATGAAGTTTGTAATCATTTGAGAACTCCGTGAACATGTTTTAAGTGATTGGATCTAAATTTAATTATTTCTAGTTCACACCCCAACACTTCCGTTTCCATATGACACATTTTTGACATACGAGGGTGAAAAACTTATTGTATTTTGTGTCATGCGTGGTGTCTATACCTATTTATATGTGCATGTACGTTAGTGATAGTCATTATGTCTACATATATATGGTATTTTTTTGTCTTTGCCTTGCTTTCTAGTCCATCTATGCTTCTACTTCATGATTGGTATCTATCTTGTTGCATTCTTTGTTGATATCACATGCTTAATACTTTCTGTATCATATTGGTATCATTTTCTTGCATCTTAGTTGGTATCCTTTACTCTTTTTATGGATTAGTTATGCTTTTATTGCCTATATGCTTTCATGCTCTTATCACTCTAGGAATCATGTTTAAATTAGTTCTTTTATCCTTTGTCTATTCCTGAACAAAAAATGGGAGAACGATAGGGGGAGAAATGGTATCTAATCCTATTGTAATCGTATCTTAGTTTGGGAGACTTTACCTAGCGGGAGACGTCTTTCTAAGTATGTCACTGTTAGATAAAAACGGGGAAGAATTAATTTAGGGGGAGTATTTTTATGTATTTAATATTCTTGATATTCCCTATGCGTTTGATAGTTTTCTTAAGTGTGCAAGAATTCTTACAAATGGCAACTTTCTTCATCGGCAAAGATATTGGGTTTTGAGTCAAGCTATGTATTTTTGATTTTGGGTGGGATATTTTTCAAGTCTAGTATAGCTTGACGGCCCTTCAGAATTTTGTTGGTTTTTATCCCGGAATAACCAAAGGGGGAGATTTGTAAGGACACAAGTCTCCGATTGAGTCTCAATGTTGTGTTGACTCAATTCTGGACAAAAACATTTGAGTCATAGGATGGTGTTCAAGTTTATCCATTCAAGCCTATGAAGTGTTAGTTGAAGACGTAGTGGCCAAGATTAAAGCTTCATCAAATGCTGAGTTTTTTGTGCCTCGTTTCTACGTCAACAACATGTGTTCCATTTACTCCTAAGGTATGAATGCATTACATATTTATATAAGATCTTCGAATAAGTTTTATTGGGTGTACTTTTATTTTTAAACTGAGGTTTATTTTCAGAAGGTTTCTGTAAAACTTTAAAATAAAGTTTCTGGGCTAAAAATTAAATTTTAAGCTTTCTGGAAGTTCGTTCGAAATTGTCGTTCGAACGAGTATTTCGTTCGAACGAGAATGTCATTCGAACAAGTTCGAACGAGAATGTCGTTCGAACGAGTTTTCCAACAAGTTTTCCCAACAGGCCACTGGAACTTCGTTAGAAGGGTCGTTCGAACGAGACTTCGTTCGAACGAAAATCTCGTTCGAACGAGATTTTCGACGGGAAAATTAATTGGCAGTTTTAAGCAGTTTTTCACCTCTATCCCACTAATTTTTCCACACTAAATTTTGACAGACTTAATATGTGCGGGAACCAACCTTTTCAAACTAACTTTTTCATATTCTTCCATCTCCTAGAGAGAGTTTTTAGAGTTTAACTTTTCTATGAAAAGGTTCATGGTTTAAGTGTTTTGCTTTTCAAGAAAGTCACCATTAAAACACTTTTGGTTTACACCCATATTGTTTATTCCAAGTTTCCATATAAATATCTTGCTTGGAGTGTTTGGCACCGGGTTTACTCTACCGAGTTGAAGAGTTCATTTGAGTTTGCTTCTACATCCCTCAAAGAAGAAGTTTGTTATTTTGCTGTGGCATTCTCACATGGTGAAAGGTACCATGCGTGGTTGACGATGTTCCTAGAGTCTCGTTGGTGAAATCTAAGGTTCTGGTGTAGTTCCGGGGTTGTCGACTAGGCAAAGGTGTTAACAAGAAGACGCGTCAAGGCTTGAAAGGAGTCGAGTTGAGAAAGTAAGTCATTTGTCTTGTAATTATAAAACCATACTTAGTGGACTTAAGGCTAGGGTTGTCCGAGATTTTTTCCCGTTGTGGATTTTTCCTCGTACATCGCAACATAGTGGTTATTTGTTTATTTTATATTTTGCAAATCTCACATTAGACACTACACCAAAATGGGTAAATTGTCACCCTTCCAGCGCTTAGCCTTGTCATGGTCATTGACCGTGACAACAAACACGCATTTTGTGTCACGGTCATTGATCGTGACACGATCGGGACAAAGTATTATCACGGTCATTGATCGTGACAAAGCCTTGACAATTAAACTTGTCACGGACATGTCACGATCAATGACGGTGACAATCCTTGTAATATTATCACGGTCAATGATCGTGACACGATCGTGACAAATTTCTGAGTAAAAAACCCTTTCCCCTTCTTTTTTTCCCCCGTCGTTTCCCTCCTTTTTTCTCTCTCTCTCTCTCTACGCTGCTCTCTCTCTCTCTCTCTCTCTCCCCTCCATTTATATATATGTTTGTGTGTATATATATGTGTCTGTGTGTGGTGGCTGGGGGTGAGGCAGGGTGGGGGTAGGGGGTGGGGCATGGTGGGGGGGCTGTTGTGTGTGTGTAGTGGGTGGGGGTGGGGAGGGGGTGGGGCAGGGGGCTGTTGTGTGTGTGTGTGTGTATATGTGTGGTGGGTGGGGTGGGGCAGGGTGGGGGGGTCTGTTGTGTGTGTGTGGTGGGTGGGGGTGGGGAGGGGGGCAGGGGCAGGGGGTTGTTTTGTGTGTGTGTATATGTGTGTGTGCGTGTGTGGTGGGTGGGGGTGGGGAGGGGGGTGGGGCAAGGTCCCATTATAATTCCCTTAATATCGTGTTTTGATGATTCTATGAGATAATATATATTGTTTCAAGGTTAACTCATTGTAGATAAAAACATTCACATAGTAAGAATAAATTGAATCGATCCATAGATTCTATAATTACATCCACTAAAATATAATTAATAAATTAATCCACTCAAATGGGACGTTCACAAAGTGGATGCCTATAAATATTAAGTTTTAATAATACATGCAGTTAAAATATTTGTGTTATAAATTGATTCAAACCAAACTGGTGTATGAACACTTACATAAATTGATTCTTATAATTATTAAATCCACAAATTTCTATATACAGGTACACAAAATATTATGATGTATTAAAACTGCAAAACTTGGCATGTTAAGGTTAATAAGTTTATTAATTCACAAAACTTCAATTATGTCAAAATATGTAATAATACTTATCTCATTGGAACTGGATAAATACATTGAATCATAGCATATAAAATAGTTATAAAGCGATTTATTTCAACGAGAGCTTGGCATGTGTTCTCAAATAAACTCACCTATTATATTCTTAGAAACCTTTCCACATCTCTTCCTAGTGGAGGGGGTGAGGTAGGATTGCCCCTCATTGCAAATTAGTAAATTAATAATTAATTGAGTAGATGAATTAGAAGGAGTACGGAATACACATTTGTTGTTGACATTGCTGTTGGATTATAGTGGATTGATGTTGGGTTGGTTAATTTTAAAAGTGGCATGACCACTGGATTATTGTCCATATGGGGGTGGGATTTTTCAACTTTTTTTGAAAATTACTTTGTATATCGAACAATATATATATAGTATGATAATTAAATGAAACATACTTGATTTGCATAAATGAAATTAATGCTTTTAATCGATTTTCACTTTATCATTTTCACTCTTGTGTAGTGTGCATGTGTGTGGATAGTAGGGGTGGGGGTGGGGATGTTTCACTCTTGTACATATTATGAGCTAGATGTTGTTGTTTTGGAATCCATATTTATAATCTTGCACTTTATCATTTTCGCTCTTGTACTTAACAGTAACAATTCATTTTTATTTATAGTAATTGTACATATTTGCATGTCTTCTTTTAATTCATTTTGATATGTACTAATAATATTTTTTATAGCAAATGTCTCCTTCAAATATTAAGGCGAGGATGATGATGCTCATTATGATGATGCCATCTGGGAACGGTGGCAGAGGAGGCGACGAGGGCTCCTCGGCCCCTAGTTTCCCCAAATATGACAAATTGGGGATGCCCATTAAGAATAAATCGGGGCTATTAGCGAGATCCCTCGAGCTGGTAAATACGATCATCGGCCCGGGGTACATTAGTTGGAAAGAGGTGCAATATGAGCTCAAGTTATCTGTTTGAGTGGCACTACAGGTAATATATTTATATTTATATTTATATTTATATTTACATGAATACTTCAATTTCAATTTCGATTTTAATTTCATTTTATGTTTATATTTATATTTATTTGCAACCAACATTGTATTTGGTGGACAGGAACAATTCAACCAGGATCCAAAGCAACGCGATTCCATCTTGGAGGAGTTGAGGGAGCAACACAAGACGTGGAAGAAAAATATGCGGACCCGGTACTTCGGGAAGACACGAGAGTTCATTATCCAAAGGCATGAATCTGTCCCGCCTAAGGAGCCGATCTCACTGGCACAATGGCAAAGGTTCATTGACAATGAGATCGGGGAGCGACAATTGGCATCTCTCTAATCGAGAAGGGAAACCGGGCAAAAAAGACGGATGTGCACTACTCCGGCCGGACGTCTTACGCCAAGGTGGAGCATAGGATGATGGTAAGATTTAATTTTTCTATAACTACATAAAATATTTAATTCTACATTATTTTACTTTGCCGGGCCGATACTAATTTTACTTTATTTTATTTCAGGGGACAGGGAGTGGCCCTGGGGGTAGGCCACATAGGCTCGATACTTATGTGGCTCTTCGAACGAAGAAGGGGAAGGACAAGGAGGTGTCCCCAAGCATCGCGGCCACGATTGTAAGTAATCCGATAGTTTACTTTTTATTAATTACGTTATAATTTTTTAATTTACTTATTTTACTAATCATGTGCTTTTTGTCGTTTCAGGCAAAGCTTAAGGAAGTCATGAGTCACAGTCT
Source organism: Sambucus nigra (assembly GCA_949130495.1). Classification (NCBI taxonomy): domain Eukaryota; kingdom Viridiplantae; phylum Streptophyta; class Magnoliopsida; order Dipsacales; family Adoxaceae; genus Sambucus; species Sambucus nigra. The sequence continues at coordinate 222,170,935 of OX422214.1, forward strand.
GATTCCGACAAGGCATCTTTATCCACAGACGCACGCAGCCAAGTGCTTGGCTCTGATCGCAAGGGGAGGACAAGGGGGTGAGCTCGCGAGTGGCCAAATCTAGGATTATCGGATTGGAGACGAGCGACATCGGGTTGGCTCGAACGGTGGATTCACATGACGCGAAGCTGTCCCGTTTGGAGGCGATGGTCCAGGATATGTACTCATTCGTGAAGCGTTCGTTGGAAGGAAACTGTAAGGGTAAAGGGAAGGAGAAGGCGGTGCTGGAGGAGGAGGTGTGGGAGGACGAGGATGTGGACCTCGCTGCTTCATCGCCGAGACGTGCGAACTTTGAATATTCACTTCCCTATTTGGCTCCCTTCAACAGACCGATGTCGACACTTGGTTGGTCGAGCGTGTTTATACTGGACATATTTGATGGCCAGCAGATAGGGCGGGGGTTAAGAGACCCTAATATCGTCCAAGGTGAACTAGTTCATGGACGTGAGCTTCAAGACATCGAGTCCAGGGTGCTCGTCACGCATATGATGCCCGGGAAGGAGAACTCCCAATTGTGGTTGCGCAAACAATACGGCACGGCGTATATTAGTGGATGTGTTAATTCGTATATCATGTGGCATACTCACCTCCTCAGCGTTAACCATACCCAAGACATTTAGTGACATTGATTTAAGTTTGAATTGAATTATTTTAAATTATTACATTTGGATTATATTTGGATTATATGGTGATGTATATTATCTCTATTTTGAATGTATATTTGCATTATCTCTATATTATTTGGATATATGATGTTTGAACAGGTACAACGTTGCTATAACAGGTACAAATATACTGTTGGGCAATGGTAGTGGCCATACTGCTCAGCAGTTTTTTTTTTAATTCTGCCCAGAATTATCATGGTCATTAACCGTGACAAGTCCTTGACAAAGAAACTTGTCACGGACTTATCACGATCAATGACCGTGGCAATTTTTAAAGAATGTCACGGGCTTGTCACCGTCCTTAACCGTGACAAATATTATCGCGGTCAAGGACCGTGACACGACCGTGACAATTTTAACGAACTTGTCACGATCAATGACCGTGAGATAACCGTGAAAAAAAAGTTGTCTCTCCCATAATTGTCACAGTCATTGACCTTGACAAGCCCAACTTGTCAAGGTCAATGACCGTGACAATTCAACAGATTTGGTGTAGTGAGATGCATGCTTAGGTAAAAAGATAAAATTGGTTTAAATCACTAATCATGCTTAAGTTGGTGCTAAAATTTAAATTTGGGTATATGTTAATTTAATTCAAGTCATCGTTTAATTTGTTAAAATTGGTTTGGCCTATTTTGGTAATATTGAAAATATGACTTAGGCAAATTTCTAGGACTTAGATTGAATTAAGTTGTTTAAATGAAATATGTATTTGTTGATTAATGTAATTTCACTTGGTGTAATTTTAATTTGAAAGAAATTAAAATTTGGTGTTTGTGTGTGTTTAATTGAACCATCTCGCTTCCGCATCTTTAAAAGGAAATTCTTAGTGAAAGATTTTAAAATTGGGGGCCTCGTGTTCCAACAAGTGGTATTAGAGCATTAATTTAGAAAAACTCGCGTTGTAAGATTCCACACCATATGATCGCCTACTGCACTCCTGTGCTCTACTACCCAGCCTTCCTTCTCTCCTCCCACATTAAAAATCCTAGGAAACCACTCCTACAAAGTTCCCTCCCTCCCCCATATATCTTTCCAAAATCTTATTTAGTCCCTGTTACGGAGTTGAAATTATGTGTGTCGAGAAAACTGCCTCCAACCCTTCACTATGTACTTTTACAAGCCTACCCCGTGTGCATAAAGACCCCCCTTCTTACACCTCACCTAGACATTGCCACCTTTCGCTGTAACCTATGCTCCTCTCTATCAAATCTCCATAACCATTTACCAACTAACACTATATTAAAATATTGAAGAATTTTCATGCCCGCCCCATGCCTTAATCGGCTTACACACCTCATCCCAGCTCAGTAGGCAATGCTTGAAATCGTAAGCATTACCTCTCCACAAGAACTCCCTCATCAACTTTTCCAATCTCTTCCAAATAAAGGCTGACAAAGGCAAAATAAAGACTTGGAATAAGTAGGCATGCTCAAAAGAGTACTTTTGATCAAATCCCCCCCAGAGAGAAAACAAATCTTTCGCCCCGTTAGTATCTTTTTAACTCTCTTCAAGAACGGTTACCGCATCTCTATAAATTTGAACGGGGTCCCCAATAAAAGTTAAAGATAAGATGCGGGAAGAGATCCCACTCTGCACCCTACCACCGCAACCAAATGTTCCACATTCTTACCTCCCCCTACCGAAATCATCTTGCATTTCCTAATATTAATGTGTAACCCCGACAGCAAGCTTCCAAACATAATATTAACAATCTCAACACCCTCACGTGTTCTTTCGCATTGCAAAATACGATAGTATCATCTGCAAACATCATGTGTGAAATTCCAACAACATTAGAACCCAGGCCACCAATTCAAAATTGTAAAGGAGTAGATTTTCTCAATCAATGCTCTGATACCACTTGTTGAAAAGGATATAGGTCCCAATTTTAAAATCATTGCTACAAAAAGTAATTTCTTTTTAGATGCGGAAGCGGAGATGGTTCAATTAAACAAATTAACAAATTTTAATTTCTTTTCAAATTAAAATTAAACACAACTTAAAGTGAACTTAAATTAATGAACAAATGAATTTTTCACTTTAACAAATTTAACCCAAGTCCTAGAAATTTGCCTAAGTCATGTTTTCAATATTACCAAATTAGGCCAAACTAATTTTATCAAATTAAATGACGACTTGAATTAAATTAACTTATACCCAAATTTAATTTAGCACCAAATTAAACAAGTAGTGAGTTAAACCAAATTTTATCTTTTTACCTAAGCATACGTTCTAGGAGAGTTCTGCAAAAGATAAAATAAATAATGAATCACTACGCCGCGATGTACGAGGAAAAACTCACAACGGAAAAAAACCTCGGACGACCCTAGCCTCAAATCCACTAAGTACGGAATTTAAAATAACAAGCAAGATGACTTACAACACTCGACTCGACTCCTTCAAGTCCCGACGCGTCTTCTTGTAACTACATTTGCCTAGCGAATAACCACGGAGATCCACCGCGATCTCGAAATCCACCGATCGTACTTTTTCGGTCATCGCCACTTTAACAAAGATCCTTTATTCAAGTGGGTAAGTCAACGCAAACAAGCTTCTTCTTTGCGGGATGTAGAAGCAAACCCAAACACTCTTTTATGGTAGAGATGAATCCGGTACCAAACAAACTCTCCACGCAAGATGTATATATATATATATTAAATTAAAATAATATTTATTGGGTGTAAAATTGGTTTTGTTCTTTGAATATATCAATTTTGATAACAAACACCAAGGGAAATTTTTATGAAAGAATTAAGCTCTCAAACACTCACTAAGAGATGGAAAAAGTTCTTAGAAAAATTCTGTTCCCGAAGTCATTAAATTGTGTGAAAGAATATTAGGACAAAGTAGTGGGAAAGCGCCAAAAACTGTTCCTGCCAAAATCTCGTTCGAACGACATTTCGTTCGACCGAACTATCTAACGAAGTTCCAGTGGCAAAGTCATTGGCAAACCTCGTTCGAACTAAATTCTCGTTCGAACAAAAAACCAGAAAGCTTAAAAATTCCATTTTTAGCCCAGAAACTTTATTTTAAAGTTTTAAATAAACCTTCTGAAAATAAACCTTAGTTTTAAAATAAAAGTACACCCAATATAAACTTATTCCAAGTCTCCCTATATAGATATAGAACGAAATTCATACCTTTGGAGACTATGGAATCTGATGTTGATGACGTAGAAATATAGCACTTGAAACTCGACAATGATGAAGCTTTGTAAGACTTGGCCGCTACATCTTCAACTATTTCATGTCATAGGATTGAAGGATGGTCAAGTATAGTATCCTATGACTCAAACGTTTTTGTTCGGAATTGAGCCAAAACAACAAGGGACTCAATTGGAAATTTGTGTCCTTACAAAAATCCACTAATCAATTATGCCACCACCATCCTGCCCATAAATTAACTCAGCACCTTCATCTCAATGTTGAGAAGGAAAGGAGATAAAGGGTCCCCTTAATGGAGACCCCTCGAGCTCTGGAAAAAAAACTTTTGGAGTCCCACTGATGAACATCGAAAATCTCACGGTGGAAATACAACTCTTCATCCACCTACACCACCGCTCCCCAAATCCCATCCTCTCTAATAAATATAACAAGAAACACTAATTAACATGATTATACACTTTCTCAATATCAATATTACAAAAAAAATGGGGTCTCCACTTCTCACCCTAGATTTTATACACTCATTCTCCACCAACATCGCCTCCAGAATTTGCTTACCTCCTATAAAAGCATTTTGTGCTTCTGAAATGAAGGGCTCAATAATCTTCATAATCCATACAGATAACATCTTGTAAAAAAGATTGTACACACTCCCCACTAAACTGATGGGTCTAAAACTTTCACGTCCACCGAAACCGCCTTCTTAGAAAACAATGTTAGAAAGGTTGTATTCAAACCCCTCAGAAATTCATGTTTAACGTGAAACTCCCTGAAAAAAACCATAATATCATCTCCCACCGCCTCCCAACAATGATGACAAAAAGGTGCAGTTAAACCATCCAGCCCCACGCCTTGTCTCCGCACATAGTCTTTAAAACCTAAACAACTTCATCTTCTGTAAAAGGCCCCTCCAACATCTCAACCTCGATCCCCACAATATATTCCAATTCTAACTCATCAATCGTGGGCCTCCACTCTTCATCTTGTGATTACAATTGCTCATAAAACTGTCTAATTGCCCCCTTACCTCGTTATCCTCCATAAACTCTTCATGTCCCACCATTCGTTTTCCTGATATGATTAGAGCAACGATGCGAGTTTTCCACTCTATGGAAAAAATTAGTATTCTTATCACCCTCACTCAAACACAAAGCCCTAGATTTTTTCCTCCAACCTATTTCCTCTTGAACTAACCTCTTCCCCGCCCCCTCTTTTTTTTCCTCCCTTAACTTCCACTCATCCCCTGAAAGATCCCCTTACCTTACTTATGATCAAGAACCCTAATATTCTCCATGTGTCTATAAATAGTATTTCTCATATTCCTGAAACACTTTTTTGTTCCACCTTTTGAGATCTCCCTTCAGCAGATATAACTTCCTAGCTAAGGTATAACTCGCATCTCCCTCAACCTCGTAGCTTTACCCCCACTCTAATTAACACTTTATCCCTAAAATCATCCTCTTTTAACCACATATTCTCAAACTTGAAAGGATCCCTACCGCCTATCTAACCACCACACTCCAGCAAAATCAAAATATGGTCAAACATCACATGAGGTACACACTACTAAATCACATTTAAAAACTTCTCTTCCCACTTCGTAGAGAATAAAAACCGATCAAGTCATGAAAAAGATTGGAAATCCTTGTTACTGGACCATGTGAACAACCCACCCTCTAATGGAGCATCCACCAATTCCATTTTATCTATGAAATCAGAGAAGTCCCTCATATATCTACTTACTCTTCCTCCACCCTCCTTTTCGACGTAAACCGAACCTCATTAAAATCCCCCTGTACACCATGGCACCCCCGCACGCCCCTAATGCCTGCTAATTATTTCCACAACTCCCACCTACTCGAATCCTCCACTAGACCATATACCCCTAAAAAACTCTATCTGAATCCGTCCTCAACTTTTTGAATAAACAAGGCATGGACCAACTTCCCACCAAACAATCTAACTTTTTTTACTAATTTTGAATCCCACATAACAATTACCCCACTCGAAGCCCCCACAACCTCTAAATTGCTCCATTCCACCCATCGACCGCCCCAAATTTAATTAACCATAACTTTTTCCCCATCCCTTAACTTCGATTCTGAATGCAAATAATATCAGGACGCCATCTCAAATTGTTCCACGTACAATACCTCTCTTTCCAGGATCATTCAGACCCCTCACATTCCACGAAATTAAGAACAACTTCATTTAAGCCCTCTATGGCAATCTAACCCCTTCCCCTTCCTATTTCCCCCACCCCTTTTATTCCACTCATCTTTGATGGAACACTGTAATCTCTTAGGCTCCTACTATTTTTTTTTCCCACCCTTTCCTGATCTTTGCCCCTCCTTTTTTTCTCCATCCTCCTGGACAATTTAAGAGTCTCATATTCATTCCCTTAAAAAAAATCTTATAAATCTGCTAAAGTCACCTACCCTCTTCTCCACCCATCCCTTAGCATCAACCCATGCTCTCCAACTAACGCTCCAATCAAATTGTCTCCCCCCTCCATCTCCATGCTAGGCATTACCATCTCGAGTCCCCTATTAGACTTTCTGTTACCACCATCAACCTCTAACTCCACCCATAAATTATTATCATTCCTTGCTCGCAATATGCCTCCCTTTTCCACCCTATTATTACCCAAGAATTGGAAATTGAAAAATTGTCCACTCCCCTCCACACGCTTATTTCGCCAGGGTTTTACACAAAGAGAGATTCATCTGTCAAACCTTATCCTGTAAATACCCCATTTGGGGGATAATAGTTACGTGAGAATCTAAGTGTTTATCTTCTGATTATACTAGAGCCAAGCTTGACTCACATAACTTGTCCCTAATCATTCCATCTTTATCATATTTTTTATCGTTCAGACTACCCAACACTAAGTTTTGATTCATTAAAAAAATGCTTTTAACAACCTTCCTGCATTTAGGATAAACCCCGTCGTTCTAAATTTAGATATTGATTTTTCCCCTTAACCCTGTCGATTCCCCCTTTTTGGGGGCTAATCATATAATCCACTTGCCTCCCCGTATTAGAATGAGAATGGGAGACACTTATGCTTACTTCCCATAGAAATATGATACTAAAGAAATTATGTGTTCCCTTGCAGCACGATAAAAAAAGTTGTCTACCAATAATTAAAATTCCTTCCTCTTTATTGACTAGAGCCCCACCCTTCTTTGCATTATTCTTCGAGAAGATACCCCATGTCAACCCACTAACTTCACTACTTAAATTCCCGCACCTAACCTCCTTACCCAAAAGAGACTCATCGTCGGTAGGCCCGTCCGAGGTGATGTAGTCTAGCACCGGCTGAAGCTTTCCTTCGCCAACATCCATAGCTACTATTGGTAGTGATTCTCTCTCTGGACCTGCTAAAGTAATAGGTGAACAAGAGGTAGGACATGACCGCCTCTATCGTTCCTTGTTCATTTTTTTTTCTCTTATAACTGAAGTAACCCATTCTTGATTTTTCCCCACACACGCTAAGAGCCAAGTCCATTTTTGTTTTCTCAAACTGTACCTCGGCAGCTAACTCAGGGGATTTCTTCCCAACGTAGATATCCTCAAGCACTGTTGGACTCGTCTTCATAAGCTTCTGACCCACAACCACTCCTGCACGGATGTCATTCCCAAACACACACAGAGGCGAGGAGGTGTAACCTGCTCAGACCAATCCACTTCGGTTGCACCCATTAACCATTCTTCATAAAAAATAGTATTGTGTTTCTTCTATAATATGAAGAATAAAAACCCAATCCCTAATTTGATCTTCACTTTCCCAGGCATCTTCTCACTCGCGTAAACCAAAAGTCGAGCCCAATGCAACTCTTCACCCTCTAGAGTAGCATCATCCACCTTCACAAAACCTCCACACCTACGACCAATCTCTTTTATGACGTCTACTCCCCATAAGTGTAATGGGAGCCCCGAAACTTGAATCCAACGCACACCATTCGATTGCTATAACTTAACAGAGCTTGCTAGGGGGTGCCATTTTTGGAGCACCATCAGAACTCTATTGAACGTCCACTGTTTGGACTCCAACTCCTTGTCCGCCTCTTGAACTGATGCAAATACGAATAAGAAACGCGAGAGGTGACTTTAAAAGTTTTAATGACAATCTTTTTCGGTTCAATATTTTTTATTATTTATTATACTCAGTCCAATATTTCAGTTCAATTTTTCTAGATAATATTTATTATTTAATTAGGTTAAACTTTGAGAGTTCAATAATGTAAAATGTTAAATTAGTTTTATTTTTCAGTTCAATAAGTTAGTTTAATTTTCAATGTTTAAATGAATGAATGAATGAATAAATATCTTTATTGTAATTTCTGAAAAAAATTGTTATATTAGTATTGAAGTTAAATTGTTGCGATCTGATTATTCAGTTTCTCCTTTTTTTAAATATTTAATTGCTGTAGTTTTTATTTTAACATATTTTATCGCTAAAATATAACTTGAATGAGTAGTTTTTAGAATACAACTTGATTAAGTATTTGTCATTCAATTGATATATTTTTTTAGAGCTAAGAAATTACAAAAAATTATAAATAATCCTAAACAAAAAATTATAAATTGTTGCGAGCCGACACTACACGACAAGATTTTTTTGGACACGACACGAATTCGTATTTTTTTCAGTTGACACAAACACGACCCGAATAAAAAACAACACGGCACGACACGACACGATACGAATCCCACAATTTCTTAAATTTCAACCCTAAAAAACACGATAACACGACACGACTCATAATTCAGATATGAACACGACACGACTTCGTGTCAAACGAACACGACATATTGTGTCAATTTCGGGTCAATTTCGTGTCGTTCCGTGTCGTTTTTTCATATCGTTTTTAAAATTATCACCCTACTCTCGCCACTGCTCGAAATTTTCGCACCCTGTGACTAAAAATCTTGGCTACGCTGCCATTGTATGTAAGAGAGGTTTCAAGAACTGTATCTGCTAATACTAATATCACAACTATAGAGGATTTTAATGCTATACAAGTGGATATCGAAGCACGGGAATTGATCCAACAACTATCTATGGGTTTGATGAGATTCTATGGCCACCACATTTTTTCTTCCTTGAAGATTGAATTTGTGGGAGTGTAATGTTGAACACGGCAACAAAAGACGGATAGCTGGGTCCAAAAGTAGGCACCGTCTTTTATTGACATGAGAGTGATAGAAAAGGCTATTTTATATGGCATGAGGTCAAAGCCGCAAGGTGAAAAAGAAGATAGATATACATGCCCTAGGTTTTCTCTACATAAATTATTTCCAAAGAACGGGCTTATAAAAATCTAATCATTGAGCTACTGACAACTTAAACAAGCACACAATTTTCACATATCATTAAAATTTCCTTTCTATCCTTATTCTTATTCAATGACTGGTGAGTTTGCTAACAGGAATTGGATTTGGATCCCAGATAGTTGTCTAACAGTTTATTTCATAATGGAGTTATGAGGATTTGCGCACTTGTTCCACATTATTATACTTTTTTCAACTTTGATTACTCTCGACGCTTATATTTTATAAAAATAAATGGGACATATACCAAATAGTCCCTCAAACATTTTTTAATACTCATTTAGTCCAAGCCTTTTTATTTTGCCTCAAAAAGTCCTTTGCCACATATTTTGAAAAGGGAGTGCCGCTGGCGCGGACCTCTAAAAATAAGAGAATATTGAGTGCTTGAGGGACTAAATGGGTTAAACTAAAAATATGTATCCTTTTAAAAAAATATATATATTTATAATAGGGACTATTAAATAATTGACCCAAAATAAATTAGTTCAAATATGTATTTCGAAACAAAGTTATTTTCAATGTTAATATTTAATTTATATATGAAAATTAATTCCATTTGTCTCTTCCGACAACCACTCATTGTCTCCAACTTGTTAAGTCAAGATATTCTATTCATTTCTGTGTCTCGTTTTTTCTTAAGATAAGGAACAGTTGTTTTTATAATATAAAATAGGTTACTTAGGTTTTGAACATTTGAATTTATTCTCATTTTGACTTCATCACATTTTTTTTATTTTTTAACTCTAAACCCTTGAACTTTTAAAAATATGTCACTTTACCCCTAAATCCTAAACAATATTAAGTTTTAAGAACAAAATTAATCACGTTTGTGGCACATGTACACGATCAATTTTTCATCAAATACTTAAGACCGTTAGGGGTTTGGGGTAATTTCATATGGTTGAAATGTTCGGGGCTTAATGTAAAAAATAAAAGTGGGGTGATGAAGTAAAAATGGAAACATAGTTAGAGGGGTCAAAGTGTAATTATCCTCATAAAATATTCTTTGTCTTGTTTTTCTTATGTATTAACTCTCTATCAACTACAAATGTTAAAGGGGGGAAATTCTATTCTTATAACAAAACATTGTACACTATTTTTTTACCAAGTGACTCGAAACTTGTTGCATCATAAACGAGTCTCTAGTGTATTTTTCACAGTGTAAAGTTTTACAATGAGAAATCTCAAGTTTCCTAGTAAAATTTTTGTTAATGTACACCTTCACTTTCCATTAATCTTATATTTTTGGAAATATTTAGTTAATATTTTTTCCAAGTGACTCGAAACTTGTTGCATCATAAACGAGTCTCTAGTGTATTTTTCACAGTGTAAAGTTTTACAATGAGAAATCTCAAGTTTCCTAGTAAAATTTTTGTTAATGTACACCTTCACTTTCCATTAATCTTATATTTTTGGAAATATTTAGTTAATATTTTTTTTGATATATTAATGTATCATAAAACCAATCGCCAAGGGAGCAGAACCCGTATACAGGGAGTATATAAGAAAGCTTATAAAAATCAAACTGTAAAAATAACCACTATCAGAAACTACCGCTCCTCCAATCCTCTATGAATTTCCTCCACAAACTCTAAAAAGATGGGCATAGAAGCGGCATGCTTCTCCTTATACCTGCTCAGAAGAGTGCTCAGAAATAGATAACATATCCTAAAAGGCGCAGTATCAACACCTTTAAAACGTATTGTATTCCTCTCTTGCCATATAGTCCAAAAGATACAGTAGGGAACTAACCTCCACAATTTATTTGCCCCCTTCCACCCCATTGGATGGGTGTTATTTCTCTAATAATGCCCTCACCAATTCTGAAACAACCCATGTAATCCGACTAAGGGCTAGGAACACGTCCCACAGGCCTCTTAACATCCTAGAGTGCAAAAAAAGTGATTGGTTGTCTCTTCCTCCTCTTTACATAACCAACTGATCAATTAAATGAGTTACATCATCTGCAAGATTTAAATAAATAAAATACATTGTGAAATTTCCTAAAAATTGGGAAATTTCTCAAAATGAAATTTGGCGGTGGGCATTTTCACAAATTATCGTCGTAAATAAAAAAAATTATATTAATATTTATCAAGTGAAATTACATTAGATGCAGAATTTAGAAGGAAAAAAAGTTTCACGTTCTGAAATATTGCAATTGAAATTTCGTTATGTGAAATATATCGGTGCATAAGTTTGCAGGTTTAATGGGGTTCGTGTCAAAAGATTTTTTATTTGTCATTAAACCAGTTTTGGAGTTAATGTGTTGCATTGGTTTGATGAAAGGGGGGTATAAGTGAATTCGTTTATATGTAGTTATTTTTCATTTGTCATTTATATGTAGTTCTTTGGTTATTGTACATTCCTAATTCCACACTTACAAGAAGGTTAGTTTTATCTATGTCATTAGTTTTTCTTGATGTCTGTCATGTTTCTCACATACTGTGCTATACTTATGAATTGAATTCAAATTCATTAACAAATGGTTTTTATTTTTGATTTCTCTTAAAATGTTATTTCTCCAAAACCAACTGAGAAATGTTCGACTAACCTTAGACTAAATAATTTTAAAATGGGCCATTTAAACCTTTAGTTAATGGTTTACATTTGAAATAATATTTAGTAAAAGATAATGATTCTATTGTTGCTATTGCTTCCATGTCTCTAAAATCATGTTTTTAACATGATTTATTGCAATTTCAATAGAAGCATCTCAGTGTTCGTTCATATAGCACGTTACATGCTATAATGTCTGAGGTAAATATTTATTAGTTTCTCATGGGTAAGGTAGACACCAGGTACTATTTACAAGCTTCCACGGTTGAACTATGATCGTTCTCCCCCATTAATGTCCAAGCTCCGATGTATCCATTGAAGATGACTCTTGCATGTCAAGAGTTACATTTTTTCATAGAGCTCTGGTAGGTCGTGTAGGTAATCCAGGAAGGGTGCCACCATCGTTCAATAAAATCAAGGTTAAAAAAATACGCGGCATGATCGAGGCGTGGAGGTCAAGCCTTAAGCCTAGGCGGGCCTTAGGCGTAAAAACGTGTGAAAAGGCGTTTAGGCCTTCTTAATATATTTTAATATTTTTTAACCATAACAAGGCTATTAAAATACTAACATTGTACATATCATAAAAATATGTCTGAATATATGCAAATTAAAATACTATTTAATTATTTTGGATGAGATAATGGTCCAGTTTGTAAAAAAAATATTTAAAATGCGATAACGTTTCACTAAAGTATTGTTGTTTTTAGAAAAAAAAGCGTCTTAAGGGTTTTACCAAGAATAAGGCGTAAAAAGCATAAGGCGGGGCGTTTCTCCCAAGTCTCAAGCCTAGGCGGGTTTTTTAGAACAGTGGATAAAATGAAACTTTGGGTGAATGAGTTTTGGAGACCGGTAGGCGGGTTCTGGTTCATTTTTTGGATGCTTCTTTATTCTGTTTTGTCTTTGCTTATGAGATTGAAGCGAATAGGTTCTTAAAGAAGAAGAGTTGGACTTTTTATGGGGATCCACTTTGTTTAGACAAGTGGCATCCACTGGGTTACTGCGTGAAAATGTCTCGACTGCCGGTAAACTGATGGATTCATGTGATCGTCTTCCCGTCCATTTTGTGGGGGGAGGAAGTGTTCGATCGATTGGAGGAAATGTGGGGTTTTCTTAAAAGTTGATGATGACAACCTAGCGATAGAAGAACTATGGTGGGTTCAGTTATTGGTTAATTGGAGAAAGATTATACCAGGGAAGGTGATTGTTAAAGCCGGAGGATGTGTGTTTGAGTTACTCGCGTGGGAAAAAGCATCAGTTATGAGCTATTATGATAGAGATGTCATTTAAAAAAAGGAGTGGAAGAGAAAACCACCGGTGGAGGAACAAAGGAGGTCGTCTCCAACAGTGGTTGCGAGGGCAGTTCGAGTGGCAATAAAGAAGGATGTAGTTTAGTTACTAAGAAGGGATGTTAAGTCGATAAAAACGGAGGTGAGCAAGGTCTCAAAAATGGTTAATCAGAGTAGTCCATCAATGGTAGCTGCCGGGAAGAAGCAGGCTCCCATAAAAGAGGGAAGCCAAAGAACGGGTGCTTATTTTGAGCAGGGACAATGGGGTATGGGAAGGTGGGTTAATGGGTGTTACAAATATGGGGGAAATAATAATAATAATAATAATAATAATAATAATAATAATAATAATAATAATAATAATAATAATAATAATAATAATAATAATAATAATAATAATAAAGTAAATGTCGTTTTTTCTGTGGATGGGAAATCAAGTCAGAGCTTTGAGGAGTGACTTTATAAATGGTGAGGGCGGGGGGCACGACATGGGGTCTTGGAGGATAGTTTAAACTTAGTTATGGGACTAATATGAATTAATACTGACAAACAAGGATGTTGTTCGGATCTCTCCAATGGACAGCCTGATAAGAAAAAGGAATATTTTTGGCACATAAAATAAGAATGGGGGTTGAACACTCATGTGGCTATAATAGGGTAGTGGGGAACTAATTTCTGAGAAAAACAAATGAGGCGTCATACGGTCCCACTACTGAGGTGAGGACAAGCACGTTTGATATGAAGAAAATGATGGTTAATAATCAGGTGGGAAATATAGGGGTCAATACCAAAATTGCAGTTCCTCTCATTATCAGAACATGTGGCCCTCGTGAGTACCTTAATAAGAGGGGGCTTATATAATTTACAAAGAAGGAAGTGATGGTCATAGTGCTGACTTGGTGAGTCAAGTGAGGGAGATATTGAGGATTGGTGTCGAAAAAAGTGGGAGGATAACTCAAGTAAAGGACTGCTCCCTCATTCTGGGATGTGATATCACTACTCTCAGTGTGTGGATGGCCAGATTGGGAGCTGTAACTACTCGATCAGATGAATCCATCATTGTACTTAAGCCAAGAGTAGGGCTGACATTACTACCGGGCAAAATGGGAGAAACGATTAATAATTTTCGTACAATTAATAATTTTCTAGATTCATGGAAAGAAATGGGTAATGCAGGATGGGGTATTGAAATAAGAGGAGTGGAACCTTAAGGAGAATGAGGATCGGGTTAAATTAGTGGGAGCCCATGTGTGCCCTTTATCGCCAATCATGCATAAAAAACAGTCTCAAGTGGATTTATGTGGAGATATGTATAGGGAACCTCGCGACTTTTCCAGAAAAATAGGAGAACAAGAAGTATATTATGGAAAGTATTTGATGAGTTTGAAAAATGTGGGGACTTTTTAAAATCAAGTGAAGCAGTCAAAAAGGGGGAGTTTATGGGTAAAAATAAAAAGGGGATTAATATTTAAAAAATTATAGGTTTCGAACAGGGTCTGACTGTAATAGAGTCGAAAGAAGAGTTTCATTAGAAAAATTTAACCATGGTGGTCGCAAGTGAGAATACAAGGAATTATTTTGAAGCATCACAGTCCAGTTTTGACCCTGGGAATCGAGCGGGTGGGTAGTTTTTCTAATCATCCAAATGCTATTAACCTTTTGGATTTTAGAATTCTAAGCTTTGGGTTGAAATTGAAGTCGAGAGAGGGGGCGAATACTCGGAGTGGGATAGGGATAGGAGCGGGTTTGGGGTCACTTCCCTAAACTTCATGCATGAATGTTCTAGAGATGGTTTTGAGGGGAGGGAGAAGGAAGGTGAGGAAGGGGAGGGGTGGGGTAGTGATTCTGAAGGATGGGTAACAGACGTGGTTGGGGGATTTAGTGAGATTGCGGGTTTTGCCTATGAAAGTAGTGAGAGTGAGGCATTGGCTCTATTTGAGAAGTTAAAAAGCCAATGGTGGGGTTTTAAAAAGGAAGCGGAAAGGGGGGTTTCACCTCTTTGTGGGGGGAATTGCAAGGTTAGGTAATTTCAGAGTCACGAGGGGACTAGCCTTTTGGAAGGAAGATAAGGGAGTGAGGGGGTGAAAAGGGAGAAGGGGGAGGGTAGAAGATCTTGATGAAGATATGCCTTATTTAATGGAATATGAGGAGTCTGAATGACTCAGTGAAACATGGTATTATGAGTGGTGATCTTTTGAAGTGGATATCGCACATTATTTGTCTTCATGAATCTAAATTAAGTCGGTTAGATAGGGATATGGCTTATTCTATTTTGGGAGGTCGAATGGTGGAGCATAGCTTGGATGCTGAGGGGGCATCGAGAGGTGTGATTATCATGTGGGATTCTATAGTAATTGAAGTTGTGGTTCTTATTTGTGGTAACTAGTCCCCATCTTATTTATTTAGGAATGTGGAGGATGGTTTCACTTGGTTCTTTTTAAGGGTTTATGGACCGATAGAGGATACTACTAAGTGGGAGTTATGGGAGGAATTAGTAGGAGTGAGTGAGGTTTGGGGAGTCCTTGGTGCATAGGTGGGGACTATAATGTGGTGAGATTTGATTCTGAAAAGAGTAGGGGAGGAAGAACTAATAGATACATGAGAGAGTTTTTGAATTTCATTGACGAGATGGATTTACTGGACCTTCTTATGGCGGGCGACCGTTTCACTTGGTCCAGAAATAGAGATAATCCTTCCCTATCTCATCTATATCGCTTTTTTATCTCCCAAGGATGGGAGGATCAATTCCTTAGGGTGGTGAAATCATGTCTACATAGGGTTACATCGGATCATAATCCTATGCTTCTTGAGTGCGGGGGCTAGAGAGAAGGTAGGACCCCATTCAAATTTAAGAACATGTGGCTTAGAGAGGAGGATTTCGTGGACAGAGTAGGGGAATGCTAGTTTCATTGTGATAAAAAAACTCGGGCTTTCAAAGAATGATATTAGGTTGTGGAATAAAAATATGTTTGGGATGTGTATAAGACCACAACAAGATATATGGAGGAGCTCATTACTTTAGATGAAAAAAAAAAGGGAGGGAAGAGCTCTCAGGGGAGGAAAAGAGACTAAAAGACGAGAGAAAAAGTGAGATAGGGAGAAGATTGATATAGGAAGAGATTAGGTGGCATTAAAAATATCGTGCTTTGTGGTTAAAGGAGGGAGATAAGAACACAAAATTCTTCCATAAATTGGCTAATGCACATCGTCATTTTAATCATATTCAAAAAATCTTTGTTAATGGGGTGGAGTTTGAAGAAATTAATAAGGTCATGGGGGATATTTATCATTTTTACGAGGGTTTGTAAAGGGAGGAGGAATTATGGCACCCTAATCTAGATGGGGTGGAGATGGGGGGGTATCTCGTGGGAGGATGCCGAGATGTTAGAGGGCTCATTTACGGAGGAAGAGGTGGTACATTTTGTGGTATATGAATGGAGACAAGACTCTCAATCCAGATGGTTACACCATGGCCTTATTTCATCATTGTTGGTCGGTTGTGAGAGTTGACATGAGGGCATTCTTCCTCAAGTTCAATGATAGAGGTTACTTTTAGAGGAGTCTTAATGCGATCTTCATTACTTTGATTTCAAAGGTCAAGGGTTCGATCGATTTGCAAGACTTTAGATCCATAAGTCTGATCGGTAGTGCTTATAAGATTCTCGCCAAAGTTTTGTTAGTCATACTATGGAGGGTTTTGGATCCTCTCATTTCTGGATCACAAAATGCTTTCATGGGCGGAAGGCAAATCCTCGATGCAGTTTTTGTTGCGACTGAGTGTATAGAGTCGAGAATTAACATTGGAGAGTTGGAAATATTATGCATGTTAGAAATTAAGAAGGCATATAATCACATTAACTGGGGTTTTCTATTATATGTTTTGGAGAAGATGGGTTTTGGAGAGGGGTGGTGACAGTGGATCAAGAGCTGCATCTCGATGGCTATGTTCTCCATTCTAATTAATGGGGTTCCTGCTGGGTTTTTTCCCAGTTCTCGAGGTCTGAGGCAAGATGATCCTCTATATCCCTTCCTATTCATTTTGGTGATGCAGTCCTTTAGTCGGATGTTAGGTCGGGTGGTAGAGGTGGGGTTAATTAATGGTTTTTTGATTGGGCATCCGAGTGCGAGTCAGGTTAGGGTTTCTCATATTTTATTTACAAGCGACACGATTGTCTTCTGTAAAGAGAATGAGGACCAGGTGATATCTCTTAGGCTTCTGTTGATATGTTTCAAAGCAGTGTCAAGCCTTCATATTAATGCCGATAAGTGTGAGATGATTCAGGTTGGGGGAAGGGATAATGTGGGGAGTCTGACAAGGACATTGGGATGTAGAGTAGAAAGTGTCTCCTCAACATATTTCGGATTGCCATTAGGGTCTAAGTACAAATCCAAATCTATATGGGACTTGGTTCTTGAGAGGGTGAGAGAAAGATTAGTGGGGTGGATGAATAATTATCTGTCGAATGGAGGATGATTAACGTTGATTAAAAGAACATTGTCGAGTCTTCTAACCTATGTCTTTTCCATTTTACCGTTGCCGAGAATAGTTCGCAAGATGCTGGAGAAGATGATACTACACCAAATCCTGTGAATGGTCACGGACTTCGGCTATGACCAGGCCTGTGGATCGCGGCCTAGAGTCGTGACCAAATCGAGCGTGACCATTTTCATGGGTCGCGTCCCAGAGTCGTGACCAAATAGGTGGTCACAGACCTTTCTCGTTACAGAGGATAGTCACGAAGAATGGTCGTGATCGAGCCATACAACTAGTCACAGCTCTTGGCCATGACCCACACTAGGATAGGAAAAACTTAGTCATGGCTATAGACTGTGATGAATTTTGGGAGAAAAAAAGGGTCATGATTCCAGGCCATGACCCACAGTAGCATGGAAAATCTTTAGTCACGATTATAGACTGTGACGAGTATGGGGAGAAAACATTGGTCACGGATTTAGGCAATGACCCACACTAGCATGGGAAATCATTATTCACCGATACAGGCTGCAAATAATATGGGAAGACAAAATTGGTCATGGATTTAGGCCATCACCCACACTAGCATGGGAAATCATTAGTCATGGCTATAGGTCATGACGAATATGGGGAGACAAAATTGGACAGGGATTTAGGCCGTGACCCACACTATCATAGGAAATCATTAGTCACGTCTATAGGATGTGACGAAGGGAGGCTAATGTGAAATATGGTCACGACTCCGGGGCGTGACCCAATTTTTAATCGCGACGGAAAAAATGGTCACGGACTTTGGCCATGACCCTATTTAACTGTAATAAAAAAATACGAGTTTTTTGTGTCCTATCCTCAAACTAAGAGTCCCACGGTTACGGCGACATTTTCTACGTGTTACGTTGGATGTGCACTAGGTACTTGTGCCACCCACGGTACCATTTGGGTTCCACTGGGAGTGCCCGCTCCCCGCGATATGTTTTCAAGCCTAAGTGTGATTGTTTTTGAATTTGTGTCCTATCCTCAAATTGGGAGTCCTATGATTGCACAATCAGTTCTACGTGTTAAGTTGAATGTGCATGAGGTGTCTGTGCCACCCGCGGTGCCGTTTGGGTACCACTAGGGGTGCCTGCCCCCTGAGGCACGTTTTTAAGCCTAAGAGTGCATATTTTCGAATTCATGTTCTATGCCTAAATCGGGAGTCTCGTGACCACGTGGCCGGTTGCTACGTATTATGTTAGACATGCACAAGGTGTTTGTGTCACCCGTGGTTCCGTTTGGGTGATGTTGGGGGTGCCCGCCCCCTGCGACACATTTCCAAGCCTAAGGTGCTTGTTTTCGAATTCGTATCCTATCCTCAAATCAGGAGTCCCGCGACTTCGCATTCAGTTGCTACGTGTTACGTTGGACGCACACCAGGTATTTATGTCATCCACAGTGCCGTTTCGGTGCCGCTGGAGCCCCCCGGTGGCACGTTTTCAAGCCTAAGTGTGTTTTTTTGGAATTTGTGGCCTATCCTCAAAGTGAGAGTTCCGCGGCTACGCAACCGGTTGCTACATGTTATGTTGGCAATGCACGAGGTGTTAATGCCATCTGCAGTGCCATTTGGATGCCTCCGGGGGTTCCCGTCACCCCGAGGCACGTTTTCAAGCCTAAGTGTGTCTCTTTTGAAATCTGTGTCCTATCTCAAACTGGGAGTACTACGGCTATAAGGTCGGTTGCTACGTGTTACGTTGGATATGCACGAGGTGTTCGTGCCACTCACGGTACCGATTGGTTGCCGTAGGGGGTGTCCGCCCCTCGTGATACGTTTTTAAGCCTAAGGTTGCCTATTTTCGAATTCATGTCCTACCTTAAATCGGGAGCCCTGCGACTGTGCGACCAGTTACTATGTGTTATGTTGGACGCGGACGAGCTATTCGTACCAATCGCGGTTCCGTTGGGTGCACTTGGGGGTGCCTCCTGGGGGGCACATTTTCAATCCTAAGTGTTTTTTTTTAATTCTTGTCCTATCTACAAATAGGGAGTCCCACGGCTATGTGAACGATTGCTACGTGTTACATTGGATGCACACGAGGTGTTCATGCCACCTGCAGTGTTGTTTGGGTGTCGCTGGGAGTGCCCACCCCCAGCAGCACGTTTTCAAGCCTAAGTGTGGATGTTTTCAAATTCATATCTTATCCTCAAACTGGGAGATTTGTGGCTACGTGAAAGGTTCCTATGTGTTACGTTGGATGCGCACTAGGTCTTTGTGTCACCCACGGTTCCGTTTGGGTGCCACTGGGGTAGACCCCCCTCCCGAGCGGCACGTTTTCAAGCCCAAGTGTGACTTATTTTGGATTTGTGTCCTGTCCTCAAACCGGGAGCCCCGCGACTATGTGACCAGTTGCTAAGTGTATGTTGAATGCTCACGATGCGTTTGTGTCACCCGCGGTGCCACTGGGGGTGCCTGCCCCCAGGCATGTTTCAAGCCTAAGTGTGCATGTTTTTGAATTCGTGTCCCGTCCTTGAATCGGGAGTCCTGCGACTATACCCTGGTTGCTACACGTTACATTGGATCCGCATGAGGTTTTAGTACCACCTGCGGTGCCGTTTGAGTGCCTCTGGGGGGTGCCCTCTCTCGAGGCATGTTTTCAAGCATAAGTGTGCTTGTTTTCGAATTCTTGTCCTATCCCCAAATCAGGAGTCATGTGGTTGCATGGAAGATTGCTACGTGTTACGTTGGACGCATACGAGATGTTTGTGTCACCCGCGGTGCCGTTTAGTGTCCATTGGGGGTGCCCCCCTCCCCCCCCCCCCCCCCCGCCCCCGACACATTTTCAAGCCTAAGTGTGAATGTTTTTTAACTTGTGTCCTATCCTCAAATAGGGAGTCCCGCGGATGCTCAATCAGTTACTACGTGTTATGTTGGATACTAACGAGGTATTTATGCTACTCGCAATTTCATTTGGGTGCCGCTGGAGGTCCCCCCCCCCCCCCTGCACGTTTTTAAGCCTAAGTGTGCCTGTTTTCAAAGTCGCGTCCTATCCTCAAACTTAGAGTGCCACGGATGTGAGACCGGTTGCTATGTGTTACGTTAAACACGCACGAGATGTTAGTGCCACCCGTGGTGCCGTTAGGGTGCCGCCAAGAGTGTCCGCCACACCGAGGCACATTTTCAAGCCTAAGTGTGGATGTTTTCGAATTCGTGTCCTATCCTAAAATCGGGAGTACTACGACTGTGAGGACGGTTACTTCGTGTTATGTTGGAAATTGTTCATACCACTCACGATATCGTTTGGTTACCATAGGAGGCGTCCTCCCCTCGCAGTATGTTTTTAATCCTAAGTGTGTCTGTTTTCGAATTCCTACCCTAAAATCAGGAGCCTTGGGGTTGTGCGACCGATTGCTATGAATTACGTTACATGCGCATGAGGTGTTCGTACCACCCGTGGTTCTGTTTGGGTGCAGCTGGGGGTGCCCTTGGGGGAAAATTTTCAAACCTAAGTGTGTCTGTTTTCGAATTGTTGTCCCATCCATAAATCGGGAGTCTCGTGGATGCGCGAATGATTGATACGTGTTATATTAGATGTGCACAAGGTGTTCATACCACCCGCGGTTCCGTTTGGGTGTCATTGGGGGTGCCCACCACCCGCGTCACCTTTTCAAGCTTAAGTGAGCATGTTTTTGAATTCATGTCCTACCCTCAAATCGGGAGTGCCGCGGAAACATGAACGGTTGCTCCGCATTATGTTGTATGAACAAGAGGTGTTTGTGCCACCCGCGGTGCCATTTGGATTCCACTGGGGGTGCACCCCGGGATACGTTTTCAAGCCCAAGTGTGCCTGTTTTTGAATTCATGTCCTATCCTTAAATCGGGAGCCCCGCACCTACCCGGTTAATTGATAAATGCTACGTTGTATGCACATGAGGTGTTCGTGCCACCCGCGGCACCTTTTGGGTGCTGCTGGGGGAGCCCTCACCGCTGCGGCACATTTTCAAGCCTAAGTGTGCCTGTTTTGGAATTCGTATCCTATACTCAAATTGGGAGTCATGCGGCTGCGCGATTGTTTGCTACATGTTATGTTGAACGTGCATGAGGTTTTAGTTCCACCTTCGGTGTCGTTTGGGTACTTATAGGGGTGCCCGCCCCTCGCAGCACGTTTTCAAGCATAAGAATGCATGTTTTTGAATCTGTGTCCTATCCTCAAACCAGGAGACCTGCAGTTGCGCATCCGATTAGTAATTATTACATTGGATGTGTACAAGGTGTTTGTGCGACCCGTAATTTCGTTTGGATGCTGTTGGGGGTGCCCATCTCCCCGTGGCACGTTTTCAAGCCTACGTGTGCTTTTTTTAATATTTGTGTCCAATCCTCCAACCAGGAGTCATGTGGTGCACAGCCAGTTCCTACGAGTTATGTTGAATGCTCACGAGGTATTTATGTTAACCGCTCTATCGTTTGGGGCCACTGGGTTGCCCGCACCCCTGCGGCACGTTTCAATCCCGAGTGTGCCTGTTTTTGAATTCGTGTCCAATCCTTGAAATAGGAGTCCTTCGACTGCCCTTTGGTTGATACGCGTTACGTTGGATGCGCACGAGGTTTTAGTACCACATGCGGTGCCGTTTGAGTGCCTTTAAGGGGTGCCCGCCTCTTGAGGCACATTTTCAAGCATAAGTGTGCTTGTTTTCAAATTCTTGTCCAATCCCCAAATTAGGAGTCATGTGGCCACATGGTTGGTTGCTATGTGTTACTTTGGGCGTGCACGCGATGTTCGTGTTACTCGCGGTTCCGTTTGGTGGCCGCTGGGGGTACCCCCCCCCCCCCCCCCCCCAACACGTTTTCAAGCTATAGTGTGCCTGTTTTAAAATTCGTGACCTATCCTCAAATTGGGAGTCATGAGGATGCGCGGTCAGTTGCTACGTGTTACATTAGAAATGCAATAGGTGTTCATGCTACCTGCGCTGGAGGTCCCCCCCTGCGGCACGTTTTTAAGTCCAAATGTGTTTGTTTTCGAATTCGTGTCCTATCCTCAAACTAGAATTCTTGCGGCTATGAGACCGATTGATATGTGTTACGTTAGATGCACATGAGGTATTAGTGCCACCCGCGGTGCTGTTAGGGTGCCGCTGAGGGTGTCCGCCACCCCGAGCCACGTTTTCAAGCCTAAGTGTGTCTGTTTTCTAATTCGTGTCCTATGCCCAAACCGGGAGTACTGTGATTGCGCGGACGGTTGCTACGTGATACGTTGGATGTGAACGAAGTGCTCGTGCCACTACCATTTGGGTGCCATAGGTGGTGTCCCCCCCCCCCCCCCCCGAAAGTATATTTTTAAGCCTAAGTGTGCCTATTTTCGAATTCGTGTCCTACCCTCAAACCGGGACACAGTTGCGCAATCGATTGCTATGCATTATGTTGGATGCGCACGAGGTGTTCGCACCACCCGTGGTTTCATTTGGGTGCATCATGGGGTGCCCCCCGGGAAAACGTTTTCAAGCCTTTTGAATTCTTGTCCCATCGATAAATCGGTAGTCACGCGGCTATGCGGACAATTGCTACGTGTTACATTGGATGTGCACAAGGTGTTCGTGACACTCGCGGTTCCGTTTGGGTGTCGTTGGGGGTGCTTCCCCCCCCCCCCCCGGTTGTACCTTTTCAACTGCACTTTGGTTGATACGCGTTACGTTGGATGCGCACGAGGTTTTAGTACCACATGCGGTGCCGTTTGAGTGCCTTTAAGGGGTGCCCGCCTCTTGAGGCACATTTTCAAGTATAAGTGTGCTTGTTTTCAAATTCCTGTCCAATCCCCAAATTGGGAGTCATGTGGCCGCATGGCTGGTTGCTATGTGTTACTTTGGGCGTGGACGCGATGTTCGTGTTACTCGCGGTTCCGGTTGGTGGCCACTGGGGGTACCCCCCCCCCCCCCAAAACGTTTTCAAGCCATAGTGTGCCTG
Organism: Sambucus nigra; assembly: GCA_949130495.1. Taxonomy (NCBI): domain Eukaryota; kingdom Viridiplantae; phylum Streptophyta; class Magnoliopsida; order Dipsacales; family Adoxaceae; genus Sambucus; species Sambucus nigra. The sequence goes on from OX422214.1 coordinate 222,194,391, forward strand.
TTTTAAAATTCATGAACTATCCTCAAATTGGGAGTCATGAGGATGCGCGGTCAGTTGCTACGTGTTACATTAGAAATGCAATAGGTGTTCATGCTACCTGCGCTGGAGGTCCCCCCCTGCGGCACGTTTTTAAGTCCAAATGTGCGTGTTTTCAAATTCGTGTCCTATCCTCAAACTAGAATTCTTGAGGCTATGAGACCGATTGATATGTGTTACGTTAGATGCACATGAGGTATTAGTGCCACCCGCGGTGCTGTTAGGATGCCGCTGAGGGTGTCCGCCACCCCGAGCCACGTTTTCAAGCCTAAGTGTGTCTGTTTTCTAATTCGTGTCCTATGCCCAAATCGGGAGTACTGTGATTGCGCGGACGGTTGCTACGTGATACGTTGGATGTGAAAAAAGTGCGCGTGCCACTACCATTTTGGGTGCCATAGGTGGTGTCCCCCCCCCCCCCGGAAGTATGTTTTTAAGCCTAAGTGTGCCTATTTTCGAATTTGTGTCCTACCCTCAAATCGGGATCCCCACAGTTGCGCAATCGATTGCTATGCGTTATGTTGGATGCGCATGAGGTGTTCGTATCACCCATGGTTTCATTTGGGTGCATCATGGGGTGCCCCCCGGGAAAACATTTTCAAGCCTTTTGAATTCTTGTCCCATCGATAAATCGGTAGTCCCGTGGCTATGCGGACAATTGCTACGTGTTACATTGGATGTGCACAAGGTGTTCGTGACACCCGCGGTTCCGTTTGGGTGTCGTTGGGGGTGCCTTCCCCCCCCCCCCCCCCCGGCTGCACCTTTTCAAGCTTAAGTGTGCCTATTTTTTAATTCATGTCCTATCCTCAAATCGGCAGCGTCGTGGCAATGCGAATGGTTGATCCGCGTTATGTTGGACATGCATGAGGTGTTTGTGCCACCCACGGTTCCGTTTGGGTTCCACTGGGGGTGCACCTCAGGACACATTTTTAAGCTCAAGTGTGCCTATTTTCGAATTCGTGTCCTATCCAAAAATAAGGAGCCCCGCGGCTACCCGATCGGTTGTGACGTGTTACGTTGGATGCCCACGAGGTGTTCGTGCCACCCACGGTGCCGTTTGGTTGCCGCTGGGGATGCACTCAACCCCATGACACATTTTTTAACCTAAGTGTGTCTGTTTTCGAATTCATATCCTATACACAAACTGGGAGTCATGCGGCTAGGTGACCAGTTACTACGTGTTACGTTGGACGCGCACGAGGTTTTAGTCCCACTTTCGATGCCGTTTGGGTGCCTATGGGGGTGCCCGCCCCCCGAGGCACATTTTCAAGCATAAGTGTGCTTATTTTCGAATTCATGTCCAATCCCCAAATTGGAAGTCATATAGCCACGTGGTCGGTTGCTACATGTTAGTTGTATGCGCATGAGATGTTCGTGTAAACCGCGGTGTCGTTTGGTGGTCGATGGTGCCCCCCCCCCCCCCCCAAAACACATTTTCAAGCCTAAATGTGCATATCTTAGAATTTGTGTCCTATCCTCAAATAAGGAGTCCCGTGGATGCACGGTCAGTTTCTATGTGTTATGTTGGACACACACAAGGTGTTCGTGCTACCCGCGGTGCCTATTTTGAATTTGTGTCCTATCCTAAAATCGGGAGCCCTGTGGCTACCCGTTTGGTTGATACATGTTACGTTCAATGCACACGAGGTGTTCGTACCACCAGCGGCGCCGTTTGGGTGCCGCTGGGGGTGCTCGCACCCCCACGACACATTTTCAAGACTAAGTATGCATGTTTTCGAATTTGTATCCTATACTCAAACTGGGAGTCATCTGGATACGCCACCGATCGCTACATGTTATGTTGGACGCGCATGACATTTTAGTGCCACCTTCGATTCCGTTTGGGTGCCTTTGGGGGTACCCACCCCCCGCAAAATGTTTTCAAGCCTAAGTATGCTTGTGTTTCGAATTCATGTCCTATCCTCAAACCAGGAGTCCGACGGGTGCGCATTCGGTTACTACGTGTTATGTTGGATGTGTATGAGGTGTTTGTACCACCCGTGATTCCGTTTGGAAGTTGTTGGCGGTGCCCATCCTCCCGTAGCACATTTTCAAGACTAAGTGTGTCTGCTTTCAAATTCATGTCCTATACTCAAACCAGGATTCATGAGGTTGTGCGTCCAGTTGCTACGTGTTATGTTGAATGTTCACGAGGTGTTCGTGTCACCCGCGGTGCCGTTTGGGTGCCATTGGGGTGGCTCGCACCCCCACGACACCTTTCGAGCCTTAGTGTGCCTGTTTTTGAATTCGTTAACTGGGAGTCCTACAACTGCCCTCCGGTTGCTATGCTTTACGATGAGGTTTTAATACCACCTGTAGTACCGTTTGAATGCCTCTGGGGTGCCCTCCCCCCGAGGCATGTTTTCAAGTATAAGTGTGCTTGTCTTCGAATTCCTGTCCTATCCTATGATCGGGAGTCATGTGTCCACATGGCCGGTTGCTACGTGTTACATTGGATGTGCACGAGATATTCGTATCACCCGCGGTGCCGTTTGGTGGCCGCTGGGGGTGCTGCCCCCCGCGATACATTTTCAAGCCTAAGTGTACTTGTTTTCGAATTTGTGTCCTATCCTCAAATTGGGAGTCCAGTGTAGGTGTTAGTGCTACCTGCGCTGGAGGTCCCCCTGGCATGTTTTTTAAGCTTAAGCATGCCTATTTTCGAATTAATGTCCTATCCTCAAACTTGGAGTCCCGCGGCTATTAGACCGGTTGCTATGTATTACGTTAGACGCGCACAAGGTGTTAGTGCCACCCGCGGTGCCGTTAGGGCACCGATGAGGGTGTCCGCCACCTTGAGGCACGTTTTCAAGCCTAAGTGTGCCTATTTTCGAATTCGTGCCCTATCCTCAAATCGGGAGAACTGTGACTGCGCGAACGGTTGCTACTTGATACTTTGGATGTGCACGAAGTGTTCGTGCCACTCGCAGTACTGTTTGGGTTCCATAGATGGTGTCCGCCCCTCACAGTATGTTTTTAAGCCTAAGTGTTCCTTTTTTTGAATTTGTGTCCTACCCTCAAATCGGGAGCCCTACGATTGTGCAATCGATTGCTATGCATTATGTTGGATGAGCACGAGGTGTTCGTACCACCCATGGTTCCGTTTGGGTGCGTCTGGGGGGTCTCCCCCTCCCCCAAGGGAACGTTTTCAAGCCTAAGCGTGTCTGTTTTTGAATTCTTGTCCCATCCATAAACCGAGAGTCTAGAAGTTATGCGAATGATTTCTACATGTTACATTAGATGTGCACAATGTGCTCATGCCACCCACGGTGCCATTTGGGTAGCGTTGGGAGTGCCCCTTCCCCCCCCCCCCCCCAATGCGGCACCTTTTCAAGCTTAAATGTGCCTATTTTTGAATTCATGTCCTATCATCAAACCGGGAGTGTCGTGGCAATGCGAACTATTGATTCGCATTATGTTCGACGTGCACGAGGTATTTGTGCCACCCGTAGTGCCATTTGTGTTCCACTGGGGTGGCACCCCGGGACACGTTTTTATGATCAAGTGTGCCTGTTTTTGAATTCGTGTCCTATCCTAAAATCAGGGCCTTGCGCCTACTCGGTCGATTGTAACATGTTATGTTGGATGTACACGAGGTGTTTGTGCCACTTGCGGTGCCTCACCCCGCGACAATTTTTTAAGCCTAAGTGTGCCTTTTTTCGAATTCGTATCCTATACTCAAACTGGAAGTCCTACGGCTGTACGACCAGTTGTTACGTGTTACGTTGGATGCGCACGAGGTTTTTGTGCCACCTTCGGTACCGTTTGGGTGGCTATAGGGGTGTCCGCCTCCTGCAGTACGTTTTCAAGCCTAAATATGCCTATTTTCGAATTCGTGTCCTATCCTCAAACCAGGAGTACCGCAGCTGAGTTTCTGATTACTACATGCTACGTTTGATGTGTACGAGGTGTTTTTTCCACCCACGATTCCGTTTGTATGCCACTGGGGGTTTCCGTCCCCCCGCGACATGTTTTTCAAGCCTACATGTGTCTGTTTTCAAATTCATGTCCTATCCTCAAACTAGGAGTCATGCGTAAATGCGTGTTATGTTGAATGCTCACGAGGTGTTTCTTATTACCCGTGGTGCCGTTTGAGTGCCACTAGGGGTGCCCGCACCCCCGTGTGCATGTTTTTTAATTCGCGTCCTATCCTTGAACTGGGAGTCCTACAACTGCGCTCTGGTTGCTACCCATTACGTTGGATGTGAACGAGGCTTTAGTACCACCTGCAGTGCCATTTGAATGCCTATGGGGGTGCCCTCCCCCCAAGGCACGCTTTCAAGCATAAGTGTGCTTGTTTTCGAATTTCTGTCCTATTCCATAATTCGGAGTCATGTGGCCGCATGGCTGGTTGCTACATGTTACGTTAGACACGCTGTAGGTGTTCGTACTACCTGCACTAGAGGTCCCCCCGGCACATTTTTAAGCCTAAATGTGCATGTTTTCGAATTCGTGTCCTATCCTCAAACTGGGAGTCCCACGGCCATGAGACCGGTTCCTATGTGTTACGCTAGATGCGCACAAGATGTTAGTGCCGCCCTCGGTGCCGTTAGGGTGATGCTGAGGCTGTCTGCCACTTTGAGGCACGTTTTCAAGCTTAAGTATGCCTGATTTCGAATTCGTGTCCTATCCTCAAGCCGGGAGTACTCTGACCTGGCGGATGGTTACTACGTGATACTTTGGACGTGCACGAAATGTTCGTGCCACTCGCAGCTCTTTTTGGGTACCATAGGTGGTGTTCGCCCCTCGCAGTATGTTTTTTTTCAAATTCGTGTCCTACCCTCAAACTGGGAGCCCCGCGGCTGCGTAATCGATTGTTATGTGTTACATTGGATGTGCATGAGGTGTTCGTGCCACCCGTGGTTCCATTTGGGTGCATTTGGGGGTTCCCCCCGGGGGAACGTTTTTAAGCCTAAGCGTGTATGTTTTTGAATTCTTGTCCCATCCATAAATTGAGAGTCTCGCAGCTGTGCGAACGATTGCTACGTGTTACATTAGATGTGCACAATGTGTTCATGCCACCCGCGGTGCCGTTTGGGTGTTGTTGCGAGTGCAACCCCCCCCCCCCCCCCCCCCCCTCGACGATACCTTTTCAAGCTTAAGTGTGCCTATTTTCGAATTCATGTCCTATCCTCAAACTGGGAGTGCTGCAGAAACACGAATGATTACTCCGCATTATGTTGGAGGTGCACGAGGTGTTTGTGCCACCCCCGGTCCCGTTTGGGTTCCACTGGGGGTGCACCCCGGGACACGTTTTTATACCCAAGTGTGCCTATTTTTGAATTTGTGCCCAATCCTAAATTTGGGATCCCCGCGGCTACCTGGTCGATTGCGACGTGTTACGTTGGATGCACATGAGGTGTTTGTGACACTCGCGGTGCCCTTTGGGTTCCGCTGGGGGTGCTTGCATCCCCGCGGCACTCTAACAAGCCTAAGTGTGCCTGTTTTCGAATTCGTATCCTATACTCAAACTGGGAGTCTTGCGGTTGTGTGACCGGTTCCTACGTGTTACGTTGGATGCACACGAGGTTTTAGTGCCACCTTCAGTGCCGTTTGGGTGCCTATGGGGGTTCCCGCCCCCCGCTGTAACAACCCGAGGTCTTGGAGACGGGGATTTATTTACTTTGGGAGAAATAAATAATATTTTATTGGAGAATAATTAAATTTAGCACTTGAGGCCAAAACTTGGAGTCGTTAGAAAGTGTATCGAATGGCGATTCTGAGGGGGTAGTTGTGTTCGAAAGGGTCAAGAAAGTCAAAATTACTGTACTTGGGGTCTATTTAGGTTCCAAAATAATTTAAGTCAGTTTGACTCGAATTATAGTCACCGAGTCATTTAAAGTGTGTATTATCATTTAAAGATGTGTATCTTGGGAGTTAGGGCTTAAAAAGCCTACGGAGATTTATTTCTCCAAAGAGAGAAAGAGAAATAGAAAGAAAGAAAGAGAGAAGAAGAAATACGGAGAAAAGAGAGAGAAAGTGAAGTTTTTCCGGCATCTACGCAATCTCAAGGCGGATTCAGACCCTACGAACCCGAGGCAAGTGATTAAACTTGCTAAATAATTGTTGTGTACCATTTATTGCACGATTTGTGGATTAAATCTTTGGGTTTTAGGTTTAGTTTATCAAAACCTAACTTTTGGGTATAATCTTAGATTTAATATGTAGATCTTTGATTTGAGGATAGAAATTAGTTTATATGTATTCTAGGATGAATATTGATGATATATATATGATTGGGTTGAAGAGAAATGAAGAGAAAATTATTAAAACAAATTTTGGGATTTTGGCTTACTTAAAAAGTAGCCATTTTCTAGAGTTCTGAAGGGCCGAATCGATTCGGCTTCCTACCGAATCGATTCGGAAATATGCAGGTGCCCAGGTCTGAGTGACCGAATCGATTCGGCCTGAGACAGAGTCCCAAGTCTGATGACTCGAATCGATTAGCCTTCCTGGCCGAATCGATTCGCTGGGTCGAATAGATTCGAAATTGGCCCGAATCGATTCGAAAACAGGGATTTTGGGGGAATGTTTTTCTAGGGAGAGTTTCATTCCAATTTGTTCGAGGTTATAGATTGGGAACCTCTATAGGAGATATTTGGAGTATGTTTTGGAGACTTTTAGCGAGTTTCCCTAATAAGAAATTTTTGGAGTCATATTGACTAAATTTGAGGAATATCGATTAGATATTATGGTATTTTCTAAGTGGGGAAGCCCACCTTGATTAGAGACTCTTTTGGGAGATAATTATAAATTCTTATAGAAGAATGATAATAAGTTTAGTGATATTAGATTTTAGAATCCAATCCCAAATGGGATAACTTTAAAGGTTCATAAAATGAATTGAACCCTATTATGGATGGAGAATTACAAATGCTACTTGATGTGCATACGGATATAGAAATGTCCTTATTGATGTTTGATTTGGGAGATGTCTCACACAATGAGAATTGCTAATTGAAGAGCATTAGGATAAAAGAATATCTTTAACATGAATTGAATTGAGAAACAATTCATTATTAGAAGCGGCATGTGAGCTTCAAGCGAGAAATAGTATAATGTACACTAAGTGGGGATAATGTCTGAGGATTGGCGGTTAGTGTATCAAAAGAGAGTGATATACGAAATAATGATATTAATTCAACTACGCCTAAGTGCGTAATATTGAAAATGTAAATGATGTGGCAGGTATACCTTATATGATGGTATATCTTTATATGTTGTGATGATGTATGTATACCTTATATGATGGTATATATATATATATATATATATATATATATATATATATATATATATATATATATATATATATATAGTGAAGCATACCCCCTCCTTGCTATCATTGGGAAGTTGCGTGCGTTAGGGTGAGAATCCTGTCACAAAGAGCAGGGTGTGGATATTCCTCAGGTCATAGTTGTCCATTGTGATTATTATGCGATATATATATATATATATATATATATATATATGCATTATCTTGGGGGTGAGAAGTCGGGGGTATGTGACGTTCTCACTTGTCGGTTAGGAGCTATGACCACTTCTCGGGACGTTGTGTGCGTGAGCTGATCATGAGGTGGGTGCCGTTGAACCCCACCAGGTGGCCCCAGTTTGCTACGTGTATGGGCTGCTAGAAGATGATAGCATGTGAGCATGCATCCTCGAGTTATAGCTCGGTTGGATGGTTATTGTTTATTGTGCTTGTACTTGGGTATCAAGGGCATAATGGACCTCAACGACTAACATTGCCAGGAATAGTGTATTGGGGGGGTTCCTTGTTTGGATTTCGCCTCAGCGAGACGTCCCACGCACGAACCGCAGTGTAATATTGGAAGTTGGGGAGAAGTTAGTCCTAAATGCTCATACTTATATATATATATATAACCTATCCCGACAATCGACGGTGCCAAGAGTAGTGTAACGGGGGGGGGGGGGGTTCCTTGTTGGGATTTGGCTTTGGCGAAACGTCCCACGCATGAAACGCCGTGTACTATTGAGAATTGGGAATATTAATTAATTAAAAAATGAGAAATAATAATTTGGATTACATGCATCATGCATTGAGGGCATAATGAATCTCGAGGATCAATACTATCAGGAGTAGTGTAACGGGGGGTTCCTTGTTTGGATTTCGCTTCGGCGAGACGTCCCACGCACGAAACGCAGTGCCGTGTTGAGAATCGGGAGAAGTTTTGCCCTTAGCTCTTGATGCTAATAACTCATATAATTAACTATATATATGTTACATGCCAAATGAGGGCATAACTAGAATATATGAAATTCTAGTAAGAGAATGTTGATGTATTGTGATGATGTTGTTATGAAGATGGTTATGCAACTTTATATGTTCAATAAATGAACAAATATAAAGAGAACTATGACACTTAAAAATAAAGTAATGTTTTAGATGGAATTTAGATAAGTGTAGATTGCGAGATAAGTTAGATGATCTTAATCGAATATTTATTTTGGGATCTAGTTAGATTTATTTGCCTAATTAGATTTGGGCATTTATTGGGAGACCACGTGCATACGTTTAGTCGCGCGCTCTAGTTGAGAGGTGAGTTGGGTTTTAAAGAAGAGTTCGATTCCACCTTAATCATGTAATAATGCATTTATAATTATTATTCATTTTAATGCACTTTCTATAAAATGTTTTCAACTCGGGCTCTGACCCGTTTATATTTTCTCCCTCCATATATATATATTGTATTACTTTAGGTGTTCCTCCGTAAGGACGTCGTTGATGTTCATCCATCTAGTGTATTCGTGGAGCTGTGGCAGTAGCGGACTGTTGTGGCACTTTGTTTTAGTCGATTCCTATCTATTGTATATCTAGATTAGGATTCAGTTTGTATATTGAGTTTAGACTCAAGGGTTGTAGAATATCCCTTTTTCATTTCTCTTTCAGATTATTTGTATTGTCTGTAAACCGACAGCTTATTCTGGTATTTCATTGTAGAGATTTTGTTGTACATTGTATTGTATACTTTTATATTATTGGAGTTTGCTCTTATCACTCATCATAGTTAGATGTGTATTGCTGGGTATGTTTGCATTCTTGGTTTTGTTGTTGTTGTTAAATAAAAAGTTTTAAATTTTTGACAATCCACTTTTAATGATTTCGGGTAGTTAGCCTTATATTATTTAGTATTGTCAGTTGATGTTGAGACTATGTCATCTGAGATACCTGATTTAATGTAGTATAGGGCTGGCCACCCGTTATTATTTTGGGCGGGTTATCACAGATGGTATCAGAGCATCAGGTTCTAGTGTCTTTAGGATCTGTGCGGGTGACTACGATATTCCGTAATCGTTCTTGATGTAGAGCCTTATTGTTAGGACGGTTGCATTCATACATCCATAATTCTTCTGCGATATGAAAATATTTGAAAGGCGTTATGATGCAACTTTTCTTGTTTCAAATGCCACCGAAGGGAGGTCGTTCAGTCAGGGCAAATAAAGGGGTTGAAAATGTGCAACCCCAAATGCCTCAAAGGAACATGACTACATATGAAGTTTCCAATATTGTGGAACATGCAGTAACTGCTGCCGTTTCTACGATGGCGCAGCAATCTGCCATTCGACCAGCCCAACCCCATTTAGGATTGTCTTTATGGGAGAGAGTGAAGGAAGATTTTAGTAAGGGGCATCCTCCCGAGTTTGTAGGGGGAGTTGATGCAATGGCTGTAAGTCAATGGAAGAATAGTATACAGAGGCACCTCCATATGGTTGAGTGTAGTGAAGTGCATAAGCAATTTTAACCACCTTTAAGTTATCGAGTGCAGCTCTTCAATGGTGGGAGTCTGTCACCACATCTGAACAGAGAGATACTTTGCCTATAATAAAATTTTGGGAGCTTTTCGATCGAAGGTATTTTCCTTCCCCGACTCAGAATATGAAGATTTTTCAAGGTAATAGAACGGTGGAAGAATATGAGGAAGATTTTTCTAGATGGGCGAGATTAGTACCTGATGAGGTAAATACGGAAGATAAACGTATATCGAAATTTGTTCGAGGTTTAGATTGGAGAATACAACAACATTTGTTAGAGAGTCCTAAGTTAGTGACTTTCGTCAAGGTAGTGAACGCGGCACTATTAAAGTGTCATGAATATTGTCTTCATTCGCAAGAGGGTAAGAACTTTGGAGATTCAAGTTCATCAAGTAAGTTTGGCGATGAGAGTGCCAGTAAGGCGAGTGGGCAAAAAGGATTTGTGGGTAAGTGTTTCTTTTGTAAAGAAATAGGTCATAGAAAGAGAGATTATCCTAAAAGAGGTAAAGGACCACGTTTTGATGAAGTTTTGGAAGTGCAACCCCTACAACAGATTCGAGGTCATTTTAGACCGGGGGACTTTGTTTGGGTGCCCATTGATGAGGAAGGGCAATCGGACTAGAGATGGATGATACGAGTTAAATTCCTTTATAAATAGGATAATTACTATATGAGGTTTTAGGAATATCGCATGAGAGATATTTGTGTATGGGTAGTGCTATAGTCCTATTGTGTATGTATTGACCCGAAAAGGGGAATTTTGAGCAAGTTAGGCTCTTATATTAATTATCCTTCGATAGAATGGATAATTTTATAATATTCTCAAAAAGAACTATAAACCTTGTGGTAAATTTAAGAATGGTTATGGTGTGATAAGTAGTAATGATAAAGCTACTTCTTTTTATATAGTCACGTTGGACTTATATAATTGTTGTATTCCAGTTGTGGATGAGCCTTATAAATGGCAATATGTTAATATGATATGAGATATCATTACTGAAAAGAGTTTAAAGATTGTGGATTGATGGGACGCAGGAAAAATTTTAGCTCATGATTATGCTAATTTTTGTGAGCTATATGTTGTTATATGTATGATGATTTAAAAGACCTTGTGTGGGACGTAAGGAACTTTATGTAAATATCGTAAGACTTAAACCAAAATATTTTTATAAATTGTTCTAAAAAAAATAAACTTTTTCTAGGCCTTGAGCCATATCAAAATGATTTTTCCCCAAAATAATTTCAAACTCTAGTTCGGATTTAATAAATTCTCAATCCCCGACGTCGCCTCATAGTAGTGTACTGGGAGGGTTCCTCGTTTTGATTTCGCTTTTGCGAGACGTCCCCCGCACGAAATTGGCGAATGTCAGGAATTGAGAGGAGTTATTTCTTGGACCATTCAAAATTTTTACACTATTAAAATGTTAGTATTAGTTATATTTATGGAAATGTGGGACTTTGGAGGCAAATGAAGCCTCATCATGATTGGTACGAGCGATAACTCAAATATAAAGGGTGTATGGGCGCCCTAGTTGTGGAAATTGGTTTTATAAGACTCAAAATCAACTTAAAATAAAATGAATAAAATTAATTCGTCGTGGGAAGTTAGAGATTTGGAGATAGGATTAGTGAGGATGGGTGTAGTAAATCTAGTTGAGCTTTGGAGAATTAGGCTTAACTAAAATTTTGAGGACGAAATTTTTGTAAGTGGGGAAGTTTGTAACAACCCGAGGTCTTGGAGACAAGGATTTATTTATTTTGGGAGAAATAAATAATATTTTATTGGAGAATAATTAAATTTGGCACTTGAGGCCAAAACTTGGAGTCGTTAGAAAATGTATCGAATGGCGATTCTGAGGGTGTTGTTGTGTTCAAAAGGGTTGAGAAAGTCAAAATGACTGTACTTGGGGTCTATTTAGGTTCTGAAATAATTTAAGTCAGTTTGACTCGAATTAAAGTCACCGAGTCATTTAAAGTGTGTATTATCATTTAAAGATGTGTATCTTGGGAGTTAGGGCTTAAAAAGCCTACGGGAGATTTATTTCTCCAAAGAGAGAAAGAGAAATAGAAAGAAAGAAAAAGAGAAGAACAAAGAAGGAGAAAAGAGAGAGAAAGTGAAGTTTTTCTGGCATCTACGCGATCTCAAGGCGGATTCAGACCCTACGAACCCGAGGCAAGTGATTAAACTTGCTAAATAATTGTTGTGTACCTTTTATTTCATGATTTGTGGATTAAATCTTTGGGTTTTAGGTTTAGTTTATCAAAACCTAACTTTTGGGTATAATCTTAGATTTAATATGTAGATCTTTGATTTGAGGATAGAAATTAGTTTATATGTATTCTAGGATGAATATTGATGACATATATGTGATTGGGTTGAAGAGAAATGAAGAGAAAACTATTAAAACAAATTTTGGGATTTTGCCTTACTTAAAAAGTAGCCATTTTTGAGAGTTCTGAAGGGCCGAATCGATTCGGCCTCCTTCTGAATCGATTCGAAAATATACAGGTGCCCAGGTTTGAGTGATCGAATCGATTCGGACTCCAGCCGAATCGATTCAGCCTAAGACAGAGTCCCAGGTCTGATAACCCGAATCGATTCGCTGGGCTTAATCGATTCGAAATTGGCCCGAATCGATTAGAAAACAGGCTTTTGGGGGAATGTTTTTCTAGCGAGAATTTCATTCCAATTTGTTCGAGGTTACCGATTGGGAACCTCTATAGGAGATATTTGGAGTATGTTTTAGAGGCTGTTAGCGAGTTTCCCTTATAAGAAATTTTTGGAGTCATATTGACTAAATTTGAGGAATATCGATTAGATATTATGGTATTTTCTAAGTGGGGAAGCCCACCTTGATTAGAGACTCTTTTGGGAGATAATTATAAATTCTTATAGAAGAATGATAATAAGTTTAGTGATATTGGATTTTAGAATCCAATCCCAAATGGGATAACTTTAAAAGGTTCATAAAATGAATTGAACCCTATTATGGATGGAGAATTACAAATGCTACTTGATGTGCATACGGATATAGAAATATCCTTATTGATGTTTGATTTGGGAGATGTCTCACATAATGAGAATCGCTAATTGAAGAGCATTAGGATAAAAGAATATCTTTAACATAAATTGAATTGAGAAACAATTCATTATTAGAAGCGACATGTGAGCTTCAAGCGAGAAATAGTATAATGTATACTAAGTGGGGATAATGTGTGAGGATTGGCGGTTAGTGTATCAAAAGAGAGTGATATACTAAATAATGATATTAATTCAACTACGCATAAGTGCGTAATATTGAAAATGTAAATGATGTGGCAGGTATACCTTATATGACGGTATATCTTTATATGTTGTGATGATGTATGTATACCTTATATGATGGTATATATATATAGTGAAGCATACCCCCTCCTTGCTATCATTGGGAAGTTGCATATGTTGAGGGTGAGCATCCTGGCTCAAAGAGCGGGGCGTGAATATTCCCCAGGTCATAGTCGTCCATTGTGATTATTATGCGATATAGATATATATATATATATATGCATTCTTTTGGGGGGTGAGAAGTCGGGGGTATGTGACGTTCTCACTTGCCGGTTAGGAGATATGACCGCTTCCCGGGACGTTGTGTGCGTGAGTTAATCACGAGGTGGGTGCCGTTGAACCCCACCAGGTGGCCCCAGTTTGCTACGTGTATGGGATGCTGGAAGATGATAGCATGTGAGCCTGCATCCTCGAGTTATAGCTCGGTTGGATGGTTATTTTTTATTGTGCTTGTACTTGGGTATCAAGGGCATAATGGACCTCAACGACTAACATTACCAGGAATAGTGTATCGGGGGGGTTCCTTGTTTGGATTTCACCTAGGCGAGACGTCCCACGCACGAACCGCAGTGTAATGTTGGAAGTTGGGAAGAAGTTAGTCCTAAATTCTCATACTTATATATATATCACCTATCCCGACAATCGACAGTGCCGGGAGTAGTGTAACCGGGGGTTCCCTGTTTGGATTTCGCTTCGGCAAGACGTCCCACGCATGAAACGCCGTGTACTGTTGAGAATTGGGAATATTAATTAATTAAAAATCGAGAAATAATAATTTGGGTTACATGCATCACACATTGAGCTCATAATGAATCTCGAGGATCAATACTGTCAGGAGTAGTGTAACGGGGGGGTTCCTTGTTTGGATTTCGCTTCGGCGAGACGTCCCACGCACGAAACGCAGTGCCGTGTTGAGAATCGAGAGAAGTTTTGCCCTTAGCTCTTGATGCTAATAACTCATATAATTAACTATATATATGTTACATGCCAAATGAGGGCATAACTAGAATATATGAAATTCTAGTAAGAGAATGTTGATGTATTGTGATGATGTTGTTATGAAGATGGTTATGCAACTTTATATGTTCAATAAATGGACAAATATAAAGAGAACTATGACACTTAAAAATAAAGTAATGTTGTAGATGGAATTTAGATAAGTGTAGATTGCGAGATAAGTTAGATGATCTTAATCGAATATTTATTTTGGGATCTAGTTAGATTTATTTGCCTAATTAGATTTGGGCATTTATTGGGAGACCACGTGCATACGTTTTGTCGCGCGCTCTAGTTGAGAGGTGAGTTGGATTTTAAAGAAGAGTTTGATTCCACCTTAATCATGTAATAATGCATTTATAATTATTATTCATTTTAATGCACTTTCTATAAAATGTTTTCAACTCGGGCTCTGACCCGTTTATATTTTCTCCCTCCATATATATATATATTGTATTACTTTAGGTGTTCCTCCGTAAGGACGCCGTTGATGTTCATCCATCTAGTGTATTCGTGGAGCTGTGGCAGTAGCGGACTGTTGTGGGACTTTGTTTTAGTCGATTCCTATCTATTGTATATCTAGATTAGGATTCAGTTTGTATATTGAGTTTAGACTCAAGGGTTGTAGAATATCCCTTTTTCATTTCTCTTTCAGATTATTTGTATTGTCTGTAAACCGACAGCTTATTCGGGTATTTCATTGTAGAGATTTTGTTGTACATTGTATTGTATACTTTTATATTATTGGAGTTTGCTCTTATCACTCATCATAGTTAGATGTGTATTGCTGGGCATGTTTGCATTATTGGTTTTGTTGTTGTTGTGAAATAAAAAGTTTTAAATTTTTGACAATCCAGTTTTAATGATTTCGGGTAGTTAGCCTTATATTATTTAGTATTGTCAGTTGATGTTGAGACTGTGCCATCTGAGATACCTGATTTAATATAGTATAGGGCTGGCCACCCGTTGTTATTTTGAGCGGGTTGTCACACCCGCAGCACGTTTTCAAGCCTAAATATGACTATTTTCGAATTCATGTCCTATCCTCAAACCAGGATTCACTACAAGAAAAATGGTCATTTATGTCAGTAAAAAACAGACATAAATGACCATTTATGTCAGTTTTAGAATTTTTCCAAATTGACATATAAAGCCTTGACATAAATGTTCATAAAACTGACATAAATAAGTTCACATTTATCTCAGTTTTTAAGAACACACATAAAAACTATGGTATTCAACATATTTTTAATCACATTTTCATGAAAAATTGACATAAATAACATCACATTTATCTCAGTTTTAGCAATTTTATGAGATTTTTTTCAAAAATGACATAAATGTTTATATAAAAATTTAAAAAAAAAAATCATTACTCCATCAATAGACAACTATTATTTGAGGTTAAATCAACCTTGTAAATAGATAGTAATCAAGGTCATAAATATCACCAACTTGATATACATCAAGATATTTACAATAAAAAAAATATTTATGTGAGCTACATGATATCCAAAAACTAGCTAATGTCTATTATCTACATGATAATATCCTAAAATGGTGATGATACATCACAATATCCAAAAACTAGCATTGCGAACTACAGCATAAGATCCACAATCCAAAATAATACTCAAGCTAGGACGTGTCGAACGTAATACTCGATCAAATTTGTTCTCAACGCTATCCAACCCTGAATGAGTAACACTGCAATCAAATATAATCCACATTGTTTTCATCATATTATATTCACCTCAATAAATTGTCATTACGACATAATAAAATACAGTTATTCGGAAGTACCTAATATATATAATCCGTAATGAACTCAATGAACTCCATTGGAACTTCAATTAGCTCAGTCAACGTGTACTTCGCTTTATCAGGCAATATTCTCATCTAAAAAATTCAAGATAAAACTGAATTTAGTATTACGGAATATAATAGTTAATAACTAAACAATATTTTATATAATAGGAGAAAAGGAGAAAATAATGGTAACATACCTTTGTTCCAAAAGGTATGGAAGGATCCTCCATGAATTACTTCATGAACTTCAACACAAAATATCCGCAATGAAGATTATCATTTCCTTGAATTGGGCACTAGTTAACACAAAACATTATTACCGGATAAATAATAAAAGAGTAGAAGTCAAAAAGATTTTTTATACAACACAAACAATTATAAAAACTTTAAAAATTTTGGGCAGAGTTTCCTCTATTTATAGGACTATCCACCCTGTTTAAAAAATATAAAATACTCCAACAAAAAAATTAATAGTTCATAACAACAACACCAATTACCCGTAAAGGTATAAAATGTATAACCGACAAAAAATATAAGACATTGAATTGAAACTTCATCAATGGTCCTAGCATTCCAAATTAGTGAAGTAACTATTGATGATTGAACACTAAGTTTTATCATAAGGAACACATATACGATAATACGAGGTCCTGCTATATATATATATATATATGTGTGTGTGTGTGTGTGTGTGTGTGTGTGTGTGTGTGTGTGCGCGCGCGCGCGCAACAGTGGCAACCTAGAACTTGAAATAGTTTTAAGAAAATGACCCGATAAAGCGACGTACAATGTAATAACTATTATCTTCGCAGGGAATGAAGCACAACCATTCAAATGATGTCTGATAACTGTAATAATAACATAACAATGTTATTATCAATGTAATATCAGACATCATTTGAATGGTTCGTAATTTGAATGGTTGTACAAATTATGAAGCATTGAGCATGAAGTAGTAGTTTATCCTTAATTCATTGGAACATTGAGTGATTCAAATTATGAAGCATTGGAACAAATTATGAACTATTACTGAACAAGAAATAGATGGCATTGAGCATGAAGTAATAGTTCATCAAAATTTTAGGAGTGTGAACTTCCTTAGGGTCAACGGTTAGTTGAATTGGCGCAAATTCTTGGACCCATAAGGTATTTTATCAACTTGGGGCATTTGATACCAAAATCTCGGACTCAATGATTGCATTTGGCAAGTATAAACTCTAAACCATTGCATTTGTTCAACTTTTCTTAGTTTAGTTTCAGTAGCTCGAAAGTCTATGGACAATCTTTATAAGTTTTTTAAAATGTGAGGTATGTACCTAACCACATCCTTATAGGTATGTTTTGTATGTTTGATTTCCATGGCTCCATAGTAATAATTTGTTGAGGTTGAGTAATAAAAAAGTTTTATAAGAACGTATTAGGTTAACTATAGGGAGATATATTAGACTAGGCTATTGAGTGTGTCGTATGCATCTAAATATTTGTGGGAAAATACAATGTAGCAGCCTTGAATTGTATCTTCCATGCCTTCATTAACAAAGGTTTGTAAAATTGATCAGGTACATAAGTTCAAGGATCAGGTACATAAGTTTTTTTTGTTTTGTTTTGTATTAATTTAATATTTCTAGATTTTGTTAAATCTGGTGATGATATGTATTTTATATACTAGCGGAGTTTTAAACACCAAATCTTTTAAATTAAAACCATTTCAAACCGGTAAACAAATGATGGGATCAATGTTATATTCCTCCTACTTTACCCACATTTTTTACCCTATTTAGTTCTTTAACTTTTCAATTGCTATTTATTTATTTAACTATAAATCAGCATATGACAGAACAGGATGACAAAACATGTATTATGTATTAACATTAACTATGATAGAATAGAACAGGTATTGGTGTTGTGAACGGGTACTAGAATAGGTACTAGAAGAGGTACAAAACATGTACTAGGTATTTCTCTATTTTTAATAGTACTTCTAAGTGTTCAAGCTTGTATCTCTTTCTCTTTCTTAATATAATTAATTTTTTGAACAGGTACTAGGTTTGTGAATGTGATGGTCACTTAGAATCGTTTGTCAGACATGTAAATAGAGATATAACTCATTAGGGAATTTTTTATGTTTTCATGAGGTTTACTGTAGTTTGCATTTCATGGACTTACCTTGCACATGTGTTGCCATCTGATGAAGTCTTACCTTGCACATATGTTCCAAATAAACTGAAATAATGTATAATCCTTATTATTATTATTAAAAAACAAAGCAACCTACGTACCTAAACCCATCTTATGTACCAATGCGCGCCACGTTCGAGCACATCTTTATAACATTTAATTTCTCATACATTATCTCTGTAAATATGAAAGTAGAGATAGACACTTAGAAAAAACACTATACTACTGTGATTTATGTACATTATCAATGCGACCCTACAAGTTGTAACTCAACATCCTTCCTTATAACAATAAAGTTTTCAAGTATATTGATTATGAGCCTCAAAGGTTATGAGAACAAATAAATACACGAGTTTATGCATGAAAAGAGTTAAAGCTAGTAATTTTATTTTTTTCAATGTCAATATTTAAGTAGCCATGAAATACTGCACATAGTTCAACATCTAACTGCAATATCAGTTTATCCACCCTGGAACTTTTGATAAAATTACAATAAATACATAATTCATTCTCTAGAATTTGAATAAATGACGAAGGTACTAGAGGGGAAAGGCCTTAAAAATAAAGAAATGAAAATATCTTGGATCTCACTAAAAGTTTAATATTTTAGCTTTCTCCTAAAACTGAATGAGTTTGAAGATTCTTCTGAGATGAAAAATATATTAAGTACAAAAGGCAACGAATCATCACACATTTTAACTACCAATTAAGTAGTTTGGAACACATCTAATTAACTTTAATGGTTTGTTGTTATTCCTTCGAAGTTGTTACTTTGGTATTACAATATATTTAGAAGAATATAAAATTCTAGGAATCTAACTAATACTTTAATGCACCTGCAATAAAGATTTTTTTTAACTTTAATCTCATTAGGCAAATGGCAATCATGTGAATAGTATCGAATAAGGACTTGATCAAAATCATATTGAAAATCGTCTTGTGACCACATATTCACATAGTTAAGGTCCACTGATTAATGAGTTTAAAGATAACTCTTTTAAGAAGGATCTAGGCAGGAAATACCAAAAAGGCATGTTATGCATCAAAACTACATTCACCTTAACGAGAACAGATTTGAAATCATGCTAAGAATTATATTAATAATAGTAGTTTTGAGTAAGAAAGAATATTTGTCACCTTTTTTCTCGTTGTTTGTTGTTATTCGGAGGGTCTAGATGTGGAGCGAAAATCGAAGTTTTCAATGATGGTCTACTAGGTGCCACTGCCTGTGTTGAGCGAACGGACATTGATGACCTTCCAGTGGACGTTGAGCGAACTGAAGGAATGTGATCTGTAAAGTTCCTACCTAAATACATACAACAATATGCAAGTCGTTGAAATTTTATGCCATATATATAGTCCTAACTCTTAATTACTAAGAAATATTTTAAAAAAAACATGTTGACAGATTAGTGAGTACCAAAGCAAATTTGACTCAGCTGTATTGGCTTGGTTTTGACCTTTACTTTGAACAATTGACCTAAATAATTGAGAAGCACATGCTTCATTATGTTAGAGTAAATAATAAGTATAATCCTGCATAGTAATAAAAAAATAATTCACACATCAAGACATCAATTACTGGAAATCCTTACCCACAAGCTCATTCTGATTGACATATGGACCCAACTGACAATTGGTGAAAAATTGAATTTTATTTCAGTAATAAACGTTTCTCCATTACTTGCTTCCTCCACTTCAGAATTTTCATTCAAAGTCAACTCATAATCATTTTTTTACAGTTTTGAACTGCTTTTTTGCAACTTTTAGAGTTCCCTTTGATATGTAATAGACCTTAGTCATTTGAAAACTAAAATCAGAAAAGATCAAACACACTTAAAACACAAACATCAATAACTAATTAATTAGATATAAATTACTAAAGATGGTACACAATAAACATGTGTGAATGACTATGTACAACTTTAAAATAGTGGCAATGGAAGACGGGATGACCATAAACATGGCCTTTGAGAAATACTTTACAAAAAAATAAGAAATAAAAAAAGCACAACCAAACCACTAATCTTTTGGTCCACCCCTTCATAAAAAATGAAATGTATGAAATTAATTTCCATCTTTATAACTAGACGAACCCTTAATTTATGTCTGTGGGTCATATTTAATTTGAAATTATACAAAAAGTGAAGTCACATTCCCACTTTAAAGGAAGTGATGCCAAATTTTCAAAGAATCCCTTCAACTTTCGCATCCTTGAAGTGTGTCCATACTCATATAAAGTCACTCTGAAATTGGAACCACTTGTAAAGGCACGGCCAATAATAGAGATGGCCACAGAGGGTAACAAATGGATCATTCGCAAAATCCAAGCATATGTTGTAGTCAAAGCAGGGAGAAGTCACCTCAGAGTCTGCTAATTCGGATGGGATGGATTTCCATTCTCTCATAAAGTATTGCTCAAAGGCCATGCTTATGTTCTCACAAATTAACTCTGAGAAGACAGTTTAAAAAAAGGCCAATTAGTACCTGAGATTTTAGTTGGTCAACATGAAGAGGATTTTAGTTGGTCGATATCTGTGACTCATTCCGACCCATCAAGATCAAAGATGATTGTAAAACATTTTGGGGCATCCTAACAAATACCTTGATATGTTTTTCACCTATTTTGTCTGTAGGGTATGAATTCACCATGTAAATTTTGCGTAACCCCTCAAAACATTATTTAAACTTCAAAAGGAAGCATGTGTACTTTTCAATTGCATATTCGTAACAATAGTCGGGGATGATTGAATTAGTGGCGAGAGCCTTCACTTCCCAAATTTGAGTATGAGGGTTCGATCCCTGCCTATACAACCACCCAGCTTACATTCTTACCTTTGTGCAGTTGGAGAAGACACTTAAGACCTACCCTTCATATTAAAATAGAAAAGGATACACGCAAAGTAATACATGGAAGGCTAATTAATTCTAGGATACCAACACTCTAGTAAAGATTTCATTAGAATCCCAAATAAGGTTTAAAAGATTCAATAAATTATAAAATAACACATTGGTTAACAACAGAACCTAAAATTTCACTAGGTAGTAGGAAGTATAAGCATATCAAAGCAAATAATATAAGTGTACTACTACACTAAGTATCTTGTAGAACAACTAGCAATTTAATGCTCACCATAAAAGCATATATCTAGTGATATCAAACTTTGTGTCATTTGCATGTCACAAAACCACAAACAAATATTCATGCAACTTCACTACATCTTGGGATAACTTGAAGAATGGTCTATCTAAATTCTAAAATTCCATCAAGACGTAAAAGCACTCACACGATGATCTGATGCAATATAATTTCAATATGCACATTGAGAGTAAATTCATTCCAAGTTACAATATTCAATGAGTAAAAATAAGGAATAATAATATGATTGTATTATTACATGTTGGCGGAACATTGGGGAATCATCTAGTTTAGCGAAAAACATTTTTCCTCCCTGCATCTAATTATTTATTCTGGTGGAAGTAATCTCATCATGGTCAGGCAAAATTCACACATTAATACATTAGCCCTATGTTAGAATTAAAAGGTCAAAAACACGATTATGTTCTTCGAATGTTTGGATATATGATCGAATAATTACTTTTTTTCTTTGATGGAGAATAACCAGTTTCGTATTAATATAAGTTGTAAGAATATGACAGTATTCAAAACAATTTGGAATAGCACTTTACTATAATAATATAATGTGACACCCTGACTAATTAAATACCGGGTAGCTACTCCTTTATTAAATCAATACAAAATGCCAAGTTGGTTCAGTTAATAGCATCACTGTCAAAAACATTTTAATGATTACAAACCACCTAGTATTTAAAAAGTAAGTCGTCAAATTTTAAATTAAATCCGATTAACATGCGATAAATGAAATGTAAAAGAATAACATCACCATATACCATAAAGTCCCAATAAAGTAACCAACATATAATAATAAGTCTGGAGGAAATACCCTCACAACAATCCCAATATGGAAATAAATGAAACAAGTCTGCATCCTGAATTAATTACAAACCCAAGTCTGAATAATTGAAATATAAAATGTCTCTAAAAGAAATGGGCGACATGCCCTACAAATGATGGAACTGAATAAAGTCAAGACAAAAGAAGCGTCTACTAGCAAGGCCCTGTAACTTCCACAACAGCTACAGCTCGTCACCAGAATAGAATTCCTATGCATGGTGTCCTTGTGGCTGGGCACCTAAAAAGGTTTTACAAAAAATAGATTTGAAAGCAAACGGGTCAGAGCCCGAATGTGGAAAGTATTTTAAAAATAGCAAGTGTATTAATAACATTAAAACAATGAATGCAAAATACATGTTAGGACGTGCACTCTCATGAAATACTCACCTCTCGACTAATTGTGCACACCTAACGTACCGTACCCATTCAAGTGATTCTCATATCTAACTAGACCAAAACAAATACTATCCCTTCTACTTGATTCGCTCTATAAGTCCCAACGTTATCAATTTAATAGAGAGCTTTACTTAAATTCTCGAATTTCAAAGTATTAGTAATACAATTTACCAAAGGTTATCTCCCATTTTATATTCTCAAGGCGTTACTATAATGATTCTCACATTACAACATAACAATTCTTTTCATTTAACCGTATATTATTCACATCATAAATATACAATATAAGCACCCCGAGGCTCAGCTGCGGTGCACACATACTCTGCTATCCATCCCGGTACATCACGTACATAAGGATTACAAATTCCGAATCTCTCAGGAATTGTTAGAATAAGCACATCACACAAAAATGGATGCGAACATAATTAAACATATCCATGGGTCACGTACATACCTACGCTCCACAGTCAACTGACTTATTATCTCACAAATAAGTCATTCTAGCATTATATTCTTAAGGTACCAACCTAAATTCGGGCACACAAGGATTAGAGGGCCCTAAGCGAACGTAAACCTCCCGTGATAGCAAGTATGGTAGGTATGTCATACACATATAATCATATACACATACTAAGCATGCACACAGCTTAGTAATTTCCATAATTTATTAGTGGTATACTTCTCACTCTTATACCAATACACGTGTCCCCGGTTTATATATATACATCATTCATTATCCTCACGTCGTAATTAGTTATTCGTGTCCTAACCCACAATTACCATTTGGTTCAAATCATTCTTCTATATTTTACTCCCCAATATATCCCGAATATCCCAACTATATCAATTAGTCATCAAGGTAAGGTTATCTCTACCGTTAAACAAGGTTACGGGACGCTAGAAATCAAACCAGGCCAAAAAGGCCAAACTGTCAACTCGTTAGAAGTCTCGTTCGAACGAGGCTGGTTCGAACGAGAGTTCGTTCGAATGAAGTGGGCATCGAACGAGGGTTCGTTCGAACGAAAGTCATCGAATGAACTTCCCCCTCGTTAGAAGGCAAACTGTCACCTCGTTAGAAGCTCGTTCGAACGAGCTCGTTCGAACGACCTGGGCAGGTCTTCTAACGAGATGGCAGTTTCGAGCCCAAAATTTTTAAATCGGTTTTCACCAATTTTTCTCACCTCAAAACTCCTCCAAAAATTATTCCAACAGAATTTTAAGGTCCCTCAACATTCCTAAACATTCTTAGATCGTAATCTAACACATTCATGGTATCAAATCTTCCTATACAACACCTAATTATTAAATCTCCCAAAGTTTTTCCCAAACCTTATGAGTATGAACCCTAGAATTTAAAGTCATCAATTTCCATCTATAAATCCATTTTTGTAACATAAAAAGTAGTAATTCTTTTATTCAAATCACCCATTAACAACTCTACATGCAAACCTACATCAAAATCTGAATTTATAACTCCGATTTCATGGGTTTTCATAAATCTCCCAATACAATGTAAATATACCAATTTTTTAAGCATGGAAGAAACATTCTTTGTAAGTAGCGTAATTAAACCACTTGCCTTAGATAGTTATCTGAATTAGGTGTTGGTGAATGGGTTGATTCTCCCCCTTCTCTATGGATTTCCTCCCAAGGTTGAAGATGGTGGTTTTCTCTTTGGGAACCTCTTCTAACTTCTCTCCCACTTCTTCCTATAACTCCCGTAACCCTTTGGTTGGTTAAGTGCTAGTAATGGCTTAGTGGGTTGAAAAATAACCTAATATTAAGTCCCAAAATTCGTTGGTTATTATTCCCAAAATTACCAAAATACCCTTTTAAGTTGCCGGTATGGCCCGAAAATGCCCCGGGACCCAAACTAAACCTCCGGCTAGTGTTTTCTGACTATTTCGACCCTTCCGGACACGTTGGCGCACTCAAAACGATCATACGGTTGATAGAAATAAAATTCACTTTTTAATTACAATAATTATATTCCTGACGCGACTGTCACACGCGTCTCGATAAAATTTCCAAATTGCCGTATTTCAATTTCACGACGAATACAATATATTCAATATTCAAATATTTCCATATATACACATTATTATCAAATACCAACTCACATCTCGTTAGTATTTTATCCGGATTAATTCTCAATTTATCCACATTTAATTTAATTAATCCCATAAATAAATATCGATAAAAATGTGGGGTATTACATACTTCCTCCCTAATAACAGAATTTCATCCCGAAATTCGGAACTGAAAAGTACCAGGTAAGAATAACACTGGATAATGTTCGCGCATCTCATCCTCGCGCTCCCATGTGGACTCCTCGACATTATGATGTCGCCACTGAACATGCACTAACGGAACTATCTTTGACCGCAGTTTCCGCTCACTTTGGTCCAAAATAGCAATCGGCCCCTCCTCGTAGGAGCTATCGGGCTGGAGATCGATGTCCTCCAAAGCAATCTGAGAATGAGCCAAATCATCTCTAAGATAATTCCTTAGCGAGGAAATATGAAACACATCATGAATCCTCTGCAAATGCTTCGGTAACCCAAGTCTATACGCAACAGACCCAATTCGCTCGATGATAGGAAATGGTCCCACATATCTCGGTGACAACTTCCCCTTCTTCCCAAATCGCATAATCCCCTTCATAGGAGATACTCTGAGTAAAACCTGGTCCCCCACTTGGAACTCCCTTCATAGGGTTTGTTGTCCCCCACCTCCAACCAACATGCTGGGGAACGACAAGGTCTACCGTACAACGCCTCAAATGGAGCCATGCCAATGGTGAACTGGTAGGAGTTGTTGTAAGCAAACTCCATCAATGGAAGATACTGCTCCCATCCACCCCCAAAATCAATTATGCACATACTCAACATGTCCTCCAACATCTGGTTTGTACGTTCGGTTTGCCCATCGGTCTGCGGATGATAAGCCGTACTCAACCGCAATTCCGTGACCATGGCCTCCTGAAAACTCTCCCAAAATCGTGAAATAAATATCTTATCTCGGTCAGACACGATATTTAGGGGCACATCGTGAAGTCTCACTATTTCTGCAATAAAGAGCTGGGCATACTGTCCCGTAGTGTAGTCGGTTCTTACGGGTAGAAAATGAGCAACTTTGGTCAACCTATCCACAATTACCCAAATGGAGTCGTGACCCCTCTGTGACGTAGGTAACCCCGTGATAAAGTCCATGGAGATGCTCTCCCACATCCACATCGGGACCTCTAATGGCTGTAGAAGTCTTGTCGGTCTCTGATGATCCACTTTTACCAGCTGACAAGTGGTGCATTTAGAAACAAACACGGCAATATCTCTCTTCATCCCGCTCCACCAATACTGTCGTCTCATGTCTTGGTACATTTTGTCCCCATCAGGATGTACCGCAAATCGTGAGCCGTGTGACTCTACCATCACCTCGTGTCGCAATTCCTCCCCTTTCGAAACTACCAGTCTCCCATTGAAGCGTAATCCCCCGTCTGAGCTAACGGTATAGGACTCGGCTCCCTCTGCTAATAATCGAACTATCTGCTCCTGACAGAACGAGTCATCTGCTTGTGCCTTTACTAGTCTCGGGACAATCTACGGTGTAACAGTCATCACCGACATGAATGATTGGGCCACTGCATCCTGGTGTCCCAACTCCTTCCACTTAGCCTTCCACACCTCTGCCACCTCATCTACCGGTCTACGGCTTAACGCATTTGCCACCACGTTAGCCTTCCCCGGATGATATTAGATATCAAACTGATAGTCCTTCACAAACTCAAGCCACCTCCATTGTCGCATATTCAACTCCTTCTGCGTGAACAGGTACTGTAGGGACTTGTGGACCGTGAACAATCGAAACTTCTCCCCCAAGAGGTAATGTCTCCAAATCTGAAGGGCAAATACAACTGTCGCTAACTCCAAGTCATGAGTGGGGTAATTCTTCTCGTGAGGCTTAAGCTTACGGGAAGCATAAGCTATGGCCTGACTCTCCTGCTGTAATACACCTCCAAGCCCTTGTAAGGACGCATCGGTGTAAACGAGATACTCAACTCCCGGTCTCGACAATGCTGACACAGGTGCTGAGGTCAATTTGTCCTTCAACTCATCGAATGTCAACTGACAGGCATCACTCCAGATGAATGGCACAACCTTACGAGTCAGATGTGTCATGGGACCCGCTATCTTGGAGAAACCCCGAATAAACCTCCTGTAGTATCCTGCTAGGCCCAAGAAACTACGGATCTCAATCGGTGTCGTGGGATGTCCCCACTTCCTCACCGCGGATACCTTCCCCGGATCAACAAATATCCCCCGATCGGAAATAACATGCCCCAAAAACTGAACCTCCTTCAACCAAAACCCACACTTCTCATATTTTGCATACAGCTCGTTCTGACGTAGCGTCTGCAAAACCTGTCTCAAATGCTCGGCGTGCTCCTCCTCTGTCTGGGAGTAAACCAGAATGTCATCAATGAAAACAATGACAAACTGGTCCAGGAACTCTCTGAGCACCCTATTCATCAAGTCCATAAACACGGCTGGAGCGTTGGTCAAGCCAAAAGGCATAACCCGAAACTCGTAGGAACCATATCTCATTAAGAAGGCAGTATTCGAGATGTCCTCTTCCCTGATACGCAACTGATGGTATCCCGATCGCAAATCAATCTTTGAGAAGAAAGAAGCTCCTCTCAACTAGTCGAATAAGTCATCGATTCGGGGCAATGGATACTTATTCCGTATCGTGACCTTATTCAACTCTCGGTAATCCACACACAACCTCAACGATCCATCCCTCTTCTTCACGAACAATACAGGGGCACCCCACGGCGAAGTACTCCTCCGTATAAACCCCTGACCCAACAACTGCTCAATTTGATTCGGTAACTCTCTCATCTCTGCTGGAGCCATACGGTAAGGTACGCGGGCAATAGGCCGAGTGCCCGGCGTCAAATCAATCACAAAATCTATCTCTCTACTCGGAGGTAGTCCAGGTATATCCTGAAATACATCGGCAAACTCTCGAACAACCGGAATCGAATCAAGTGGTATCACCACTTCCTTAGAGGTCTCCTCCTCTATATAGTACAAGTGAGTGGACGATTCTCCCTCAGGGTGAGGCATCGCCACTAAAAACATCTCCTGCCCGGGAATGGCAAAGAAAATACTCCTACTAAAATAGTCAATCATGGCTATGTACGCAACTAGCCAATCCATACCAATAATGGCATCATACTCGTGCATCTCTAACACTAACATATCAGCGGGTAAAGTAAACCTCCCGATCTCTATACCCACACCTCTACAAACAAGGGAAATCACGGAACCCCTACTCAACAGTGAGTCTACACAAGTAGCGGTGCTCTCTACGGTGTCTAACAACCCAATGGTGCGTGCAAATCTCATAGCAATAAAACAGTGTGTAGCCCCCGTGTCAAATAAAATGCACCCCAGAGTCCCCTGAATAGAGAACATACCCTCAATGGCCGGTGGATCCTATGGGGCTGTGGCCTGCTAAAGCTGATATACTCTCCCATACTGAAGTTGCCCCTGCTGAACTGGGACTGCTGGAATGGGTGGTAATGCTGCCATCTGCGGTGGTGCTGGGAGGGCGGCGGGAAACATAGGCCTTTGCGGCTCGTGTCGGGCACCCTTCTGCTGCTGCTGTGGGGCCCTGCCCTTATCAGGACAATCCTGACGTTTGTGGCCAATCTTACCACAAATGAAATACTTCCCCTGGAAGTTTCCCCCTCGCTGTCCATGCTGACCACGACCCTGGTGACCGTTACCATTTCTGCCCTGGCCTTGCTGGCCCTGAAGAAACTGCTGCTGTTTATCATTTTGACCCTGCTGACCCTGATGGCCGTTCAGACCCTGTTGGCCCTGCCTTAAACCTCCCTGTCCGTACCTGAAATTCCCCGATCTGAACCTCTTGTGATCCCCCTGCTGGGAACCCTGGTCACCATGCCTCTGCCCCTGAGTAGATTGTGCCCCACTGGCACCATTTCCTCTATTCCTACCCTGATGGCTGGACTCTCCTGATCTCTTGCTCTCAGCCATGTGAAAGCGGTGATCCTGGCAGTGTAACAGTGCAGTGTTAACCACGTCAGAATAAGTGGCCAACGAAAGGTTCCCTAACAAATGTTGACGGATCTTCCAGGTCAATCCATCGGTGAACTTCTGAATCTTCTTCTCTTCTGTCGGTATCTCATCCGGAACAATGTTCAGTAGATTTGTGAATTCGGCCTCATACTCTGCCACAGTCTTACCCTCCTGTCTAAGGTTCATCAACTTCCTCCTCATTTCCGTGTGAACAGCTGACGAAAAATATTTGCGGTCGAACCGCACCCAAAACTCCTGTATAGTGAGAGTATCTCTCTCCTCCACGGTGGTAATAGACTCCCACCACT
Source organism: Sambucus nigra (assembly GCA_949130495.1). Classification (NCBI taxonomy): domain Eukaryota; kingdom Viridiplantae; phylum Streptophyta; class Magnoliopsida; order Dipsacales; family Adoxaceae; genus Sambucus; species Sambucus nigra. The sequence continues at coordinate 222,223,290 of OX422214.1, forward strand.
GCAATGCAGATCCCACTAGCTTGAAAGTAGCTAGTATCTGCCTCTGAACATCGGTGCACTCATACATCCTCAAGTGCCTCTGAATATCTTTCCTCCACTGACTAGATACCACAACATCGGATCTACCTGCGAACTCCGGAGGGTGTGCTTTCTGAAAAGCATCTCGAACACGTTCCCAAGAAGACGGGAATGCATGTGCCTGAACTGGAGCGGCTATCAGCGCCTGGGGTGGTGCCTGCTGTACTATGGCTAGGGCGGCATTTACCGCTTGGGCTACAATGGCTGCAACCTCGGCGGCATTCATGGTGCCCTGTACTGGAGCAGGCTGCGGCTCTGGCTGTGCATCCCTAGGAACTCGCTGCTCACGTCGTGGAGGCATCTGAAATGAGAGTAACGTCTATAAGTTAGCAGTTACAAACTTAAAATAGCTGAAGAGCGAAGCATACATAAAAGAATACAACAGTCCTAATATATAGGGCTCTACATCAAAGAAAGCTCAGCGGAAACATAATAAGCCGTACAGATCCTAAAGGACACTAGAACCTGATGCTCTGATACCACATGTGACACCCCGACTAATTAAATACCGGGTAGCTACTCCTTTATTAAATCAATACAAAATGCCAAGTTGGTTCAGTTAATAGCATCACTGTCGAAAACATTTTAATGATTACTAACCACCTAGTATTTAAAAAGTAAGTTGTCAAATTTTAAATTAAATCCGATTAACATGCGATAAATGAAATGTAAAATAATAACATCACCATATACCATAAAGTCCTAATAAAGTAACCAACATATAATAATAAGTCTGGAGGAAATACCCTCACAACAATCCCAATATGGAAATAAATGAAACAAGTCTGCATCCTGAATTAATTACAAACCCAAGTCTGAATAATTGAAATATAAAATGTCTCTAATAGAAATGGGCGACATGCCCTACAAATGATGGAACTGAATAAAGTCAAGACAAAAGAAGCGTCAACTAGCAAGGCCCTGTAACTTCCACAACAGCTACAGCTCGTCACCAGAATAGAATTCCTATGCATGGTGTCCTTGTGGCTGGGCACCTAAAAAGGTTTTACAAAAAATAGATTTGAAAGCAAACGGGTCAGAGCCCGAATGTGGAGAGTATTTTAAAAACAGCAAGTGTTTTAATAACATTAAAACAATGAATGCAAAATACAAGTTAGGACATGAACTCTCATGAAATACTCACCTCTCGACTAATTGTGCACACCTAACCTACCGTACCCATTCAAGTGATTCTCATATCTAACTAGACCAAAACAAATACTATCCCTTCTACTTGATTCGCTCTATAAGTCCCAACATTATCAATTTAATAGAGAGCTTTACTTAAATTCTCGAATTTCAAAGTATTAGTAATACAATTTACCAAAGGTTATCTCCCATTTTATATTCTCAAGGCGTTACTATAATGATTCTCACATTAAAACATAAAAATTCTTTTCATTTAACCGTATATTATTCACATCATAAATATACAATATAAGCACCCCGAGGCTCAGCTGCGGTGCACACATACTCTGCTATCCATCCCGGTACATCACGTACATAAGGATTACAAATTCCGAATCTCTCAGGAATTGTTAGAATAAGCACATCACACAAAAATGGAGGCGAACATAATTCAACATATCCATGGGTCACGTACATACCTACGCTCCACAGTCAGCTGACTTATTAACTCATAAATAAGTCATTCTAGCATTATGTTCTTAAGGTACCAACCTAAATCCGGGCACACAAGGATTAGAGGGCCCTAAGCGAGAGTAAACCTCCCGTGATAGCAAGTATGGTAGGTATGTCATACACATATAATCATATACACATACTACGCATGCACACATCTTAGTAATTTCCATAATTTATTAGTGGTATTCTTCTCACTCTTATACCAATACACGTGTCCCCGGTTTATATATATACATCATTCATTATCCTCACGTCGTAATTAGTTATTCGCGTCCTAACCCACAATTACCATTTGGTTCAAATCATTCTTCTATATTTTACTCCCCAATATATCCCGAATATCCCAACTATATCAATTAGTCATCAAGGTAAGGTTATCTCTACCGTTAAACAAGGTTACGGGACGCTAGAAATCAAACCAGGCCAAAAAGGCCAAACTGTCAACTCGTTAGAAGTCTCGTTCGAACGAGGCTGGTTCGAACGAGAGTTCGTTCGAACGAAGTGGGCATCGAACGAGGGTTCGTTCGAACGAAAGTCATCGAATGAACTTCCCCCTCATTAGAAGGCAAACTGTCACCTCGTTAGAAGCTCGTTCGAACGAGCTCGTTCGAACGACCTGGGCAGGTCTTCTAACGAGATGGCAGTTTCGAGCCCAGAATTTTTAAATCGGTTTTCACCAATTTTTCTCACCTCAAAACTCCTCCAAAAATTATTCCAACAGTATTTTAAGGTCCCTCAGCATTCCTAAACATTCTTAGGTCGTAATCTAACACATTCATGGGATCAAATCTTCCTATACAACACCTAATTATTAAATCTCCCAAAGTTTTTCCCAAACCTTATGAGTACGAACCCTAGAATTTAAAGTCATCAATTTCCATATATAAATCCGTTTTTGTAACATAAAAAGTAGTAATTCTTTTAGCCAAATCACCCATTAACAACTCTACAAGCAAACCTACATCAAAATCTGAATTTATAACTCCGATTTCATGGGTTTTCATAAATCTCCCATTACAATGTAAATATACCAATTTTCTAAGCATGGAAGAAACATTCTTTGTAAGTAACGTAATTAAACCACTTGCCTTAGATAGTTCTCTGAATTAGGTGTTGGTGAATGGGTTGATTCTCCCCCTTCTCTATGGATTTCCTCCCAAGGTTGAAGATGGTGGTTTTCTCTTTGGGAACCTCTTCTAACTTCTCTCCCACTTCTTCCTATAACTCCCGTAGCCCTTTGGTTGGTTAAGTGATGGTAATGACTTAGTGGGTTGAAAAATAACCTAATATTAAGTCCCAAAATTCGTTGGTTATTATTCCCAAAATTTCAAAATTACCAAAATACCCTTTTAAGTTGCCGGTATGGCCCGAAAATGCCCCGGGACCCAAACTAAACCTCCGGCTAGTGTTTTCTGACTATTTCGACCCTTCCGGACACGTTGGCGCACTCAAAACGACCATACGGTTGATAGAAATAAAATTCACTTTTTAATTACAATAATTATATTCCTGACGCGACTGTCACACGCGTCTCGACAAAATTTCCAAATTGCCGTATTTCAATTTCACGACAAATACAATATATTCAATATTCATATATTTCCATATATACACATTATTATCAAATACCAACTCACATCTCGTTAGTATTTTATCCGGATTAATTCTCAATTTATCCACATTTAATTTAATTAATCCCATAAATAAATATCGATAAAAATGCGGGGTATTACATACTTCCCCCCTAATAACAGAATTTCGTCCCGAAATTCGGAACTAAAAAGTACCTGGTAAGAATAATTATGGATAACGTTCACGCATCTCATCCTCGCGCTCCCATGTGGACTCCTCGACATTATGATGTCGCCACTGAACATGCACTAACGGAACTATCTTTGACCGCAGTTTCCGCTCACTTTGGTCCAAAATAGCAATCGGCCCCTCCTCGTAGGAGCTATCGGGCTGGAGATCGATGTCCTCCAAAGCAATCTGAGAATGAGCCAAATCATCTCTAAGATAATTCCTTAGCGAGGAAATATGAAACACATCATGAATCCTCTGCAAATGCTTCGGTAACCCAAGTCTATACGCAACAGACCCAATTCGCTCGATGATAGGAAATGGTCCCACATATCTCGGTGACAACTTCCCCTTCTTCCCAAATCGCATAATCCCCTTCATAGGAGATACTCTGAGTAAAACCTGGTCCCCCACTTGGAACTCCCTTCATAGGGTTTGTTGTCCCCCACCTCCAACCAACATGCTGGGGAACGACAAGGTCTACCGTACAACGCCTCAAATGGAGCCATGCCAATGGTGAACTGGTAGGAGTTGTTGTAAGCAAACTCCATCAATGGAAGATACTGCTCCCATCCACCCCCAAAATCAATTATGCACATACTCAACATGTCCTCCAACATCTGGTTTGTACGTTCGGTTTGCCCATCGGTCTGCGGATGATAAGTCGTACTTAACCGCAATTTCGTGACCATGGCCTCCTGAAAACTCTCCCAAAACCGTGAAACAAATATCTTGTCTCGGTCAGACACGATATTTAGGGGCACACCGTGAAGTCTCACTATTTCTGCAATAAAGAGCTGGGCATACTGTCCCGTAGTGTAGTCGGTTCTTACGGGTAGAAAATGTGCAACTTTGGTCAACTTATCCACAATTACCCAAATGGAGTCGTGACCCCTCTGTGACGTAGGTAACCCCGTGATAAAGTCCATGGAGATGCTCTCCCACATCCACATCGGGACCTCTAATGGCTGTAAAAGTCCTGTCGGTCTCTGATGATCCACTTTTACCAGCTGACAAGTGGCGCATTTAGAAACAAACACGGCAGTATCTCTCTTCATCCCGCTCCACCAATACAGTCGTCTCATGTCTTGGTACATTTTGTCCCCACCGGGATGTACCACAAATCGTGAGCCATGTGACTCTGCCATCACCTCGTGTCGGAATTCCTCCCCTTCCGGAACTACCAGCCTCCCATTGAAGCGTAATCCCCCGTCTGATCTAACGGTATAGGACTCGGCTCCCTCTGCTAATAATCGAACTATCTGCTCCTGACAGAACGAGTCATCTGCTTGTGCCTTTACTACTCTCGTGACAATCTGCGGTGTAATAGTCATCACCGACATGAATGATCGGGCCACTGCATCCTGGTGTCCCAACTCCTTCCACATAGCCTTCCACACCTCTGCCACCTCATCTATCGGTCTACGGCTCAACGCATTTGCCACCACGTTAGCCTTCCCCGGGTGATATTAGATATTAAACTGATAGTCCTTCACAAACTCAAGCCACCTCTGTTGTCGCATATTCAACTCCTTCTGTGTGAACAGGTACTGTAGGGACTTGTGGTCCGTGAACAATAAAAACTTCTCCCCCAAGAGGTAATGTCTCCAAATCCGAAGGGCAAATACGACTGCCGCTAACTCCAAGTCATGAGTGGGGTAATTCTTCTCGTGAGGCTTAAGCTTACGGGAAGCATAAGCTATGGCCTGACTCTCCTGCTGTAATACACCTCCAAGCCCTTGTAAGGACGCATCGGTGTAAACTAGATACTCAACTCCCGGTCTCGGCAATGCTAACACAGGTGCTGAGGTCAATTTGTCCTTCCACACATCGAATGCCTACTGACAGGCATCACTCCAGATGAATGGCACACCCTTATGAGTCAGATGTGTCATGGGACCCGCTATCTTGGAGAAACCCCGAATAAAGCTCCTGTAGTATCCTGCTAGGCCCAAGAAACTACGGATCTCAGTCGGGGTCGTGGGCTGTCCCCACTTCCTCACCACGGATACCTTCCCCGGATCAACAGATATCCCCCGATCGGAAATAACATGCCCCAAAAACTGAACCTCCTTCAGCCAAAACCCACACTTCTCATATTTTTCATACAGCTCGTTCTGACGTAGCGTCTGCAAAACCTGTCTCAAATGCTCGGCGTGCTCCTCCTCTGTCTGGGAGTAAACCAGAATGTCATCAATGAAAACAATGACGAACTGGTCCAGGAACTCTCTGAACACCATATTCATCAAGCCCATAAACACGGCTGGAGCGTTGGTCAAGCCAAAAGGCATAACCCGAAACTCGTAGGAACCATATCTCGTTAAGAAGGCAGTCTTCGAGATGTCCTCTTCCCTGATACGCAACTGATGGTATCCCGATCGCAAATCAATCTTTGAGAAGAAAGAAGCTCCTCTCAACTGGTCGAATAAGTCATCGATTCGGGGCAACGGATACTTATTCCGTATCGTGACCTTATTCAACTCTCGGTAATCCACACACAACCTCAACGATCCATCCCTTTTCTTCACGAACAATACAGGGGCACCCCACGGCTAAGTACTCCTCCGTATAAACCCCTGACCCAACAACTGCTCAATTTGATCCCGTAACTCTCTCATCTCAACTGGAGCCATACGGTAAGGTGCGCGGGCAATAGGCCGAGTACCCGGCGTCAAATCAATCACAAAATCTATCTCTCTACTCGGAGGTAGTCCAGGTATATCCTGAAATACATCGGCAAACTCTTGAACAACCGGAATCGAATCAAGTGGTATCACCACTTCCTTAGAGGTCTCCTCCTCTATATAGTACAGGTGAGTGGACGATTTTCCCTCAGGGCGAGGCATCGCCACTAAAAACATCTCCTGCCCGGGAATGGAAAAGATAATACTCCTACTAAAATAGTCAATCATGGCTCTGTACGCAACTAGCCAATCCATACCAATAATGGGATCATACTCGTACATCTCTAACACTAACATATCAGCGGGTAAAGTAAACCTCCCGATCTCTATACCCACACCTCTACAAACAAGGGAAATCACGTAACCCCTACTCAACAGTGAGTCTACACAAGTAACGGTGCTCTCTGCGGTGTCTAACAACCCAATGGTGCGTGCAAATCTCATAGCAATAAAACAGTGTGTAGCCCCCGTGTCAAATAAAATGCGCCCCAGAGTCCCCTGAATAGAGAACATACCCTCAATGGCCGGTGGATCCTGTGGGGCTGCGGCCTGCTGAAGCTGATATACTCTCCCATACTGAAGTTGCACCTGCTGAACTGGGACTGCTGGAATGGGTGGTAATGCTGCCATCTGCGGTGGTGCTGGGAGGGCGGCGGGAAACATAGGCCTCTGCGGCTCGTGTCGGGCACCCTTCTGCTGCTGCTGTGGGGCCCTGCCCTTATCAGGACAATCCTGACGTTTGTGGCCAATCTTACCACAAATGAAACACTTCCCCTGGAAGTTTCCCCCTCGCTGTCCATGCTGACCACGGCCCTGGTGACCGTTACCATTTCTGCCCTGGCCTTGCTGGCCCTGGTGAAACTGCTGCTGTTTATCATTTTGACCCTACTGGCCCAGATGGCCGTTCGGACCCTGCTGGCCCTGCCTTAAACCTCCCTGTCCGTACCTGAAATTCCCCGATCTGAACCTCTTATGATCCCCCTGCTGGGAACCCTGGTCACCATGCCTCTGCCCCTGAGTAGATTGTGCCCCACTGGCACCATTTCCTCCATTCCTTCCCTGATGGCTGGACTCTCCTGATCTCTTGCTCTCAGCCATGTGAAAGCGGTGATCCTGGCAGTGTAACAGTGCAGCGTTAACCATGTCAGAATAAGTGGCCAACGAAAGGTTCCCTAACAAATGTTGACGGATCTTCTAGGTCAATCCATCGGTGAACTTCTGAATCTTATTCTCTTCTGTCGGTATCTCATCCGGAACAATCTTCAGTAGATTTGTGAATTCAGCCTCATACTCGGCCACAGTCTTACCCTCCTGTCTAAGGTTCATCAACTTCCTCCTCATTTCTGTGTGAACAGCTGACGGAAAATATTTTCGGTCGAACCGCACCCAAAACTCCTGTATAGTGAGAGTATCTCTCTCCTCCACGGTGGTAATAGACTCCCAACACTGCAATGCAGATCCCACTAGCTTGAAAGTAGCTAGTATCTGCCTCTGAACATCGGTGCACTCATACATCCTCAAGTGCCTCTGAATATCTTTCCTCCACTGACTAGATACCACAACATCGGAGCTACCTGCGAACTCCGGAGGGGGTGCTTTCTGAAAAGCATCTCGAACACGTTCCCAAGAAGACGGGAATGCATGTGCTTGAACTGGCGCGGCTACCGGCGCCTGGGGTGGTTCCTGCTATACAAGGGCTAGGGCGGCATTTACCGCTTGGGCTACAATGGCTGCAACCTCGGCGGCATTCATGGCGCCCTGTACTGGAGCTGGCTGCGGCTCTGGCTGTGCATCCCTAGGAACTCGCTGCGCACGTCGTGGAGGCATCTGAAATGAGAGTAAAGTCTATAAGTTCGCAGTTACAAACTTAAAATAGCTGAAGAGCGAAGCATACATAAAAGAATACAACAGTCCTAATATATAGGGCTCTACATCAAAGAAAGCTCATCGGAAACATAATAAGTCGTACAGATCCTAAACGACACTAGAACCTAATGCTCTGATACCACATGTGACACCCCGACTAATTAAATACCGGGTAGCTACTCCTTTATTAAATCAATACAAAATGCCAAGTTGGTTCAGTTAATAGCATCACTGTCGAAAACATTTTAATGATTACTAACCACCTAGTCTTAAAAAAGTAAGTTGTCAAATTTTAAATTAAATCCGATTAACATGCGATAAATGAAATGTAAAAGAATAACATCACCATATAACATAAAGTCCTAATAAAGTAACCAACATATAATAATAAGTCTGGAGGAAATACCCTCACAACAATCCCAATATGGAAATAAATGAAACAAGTCTGCATCCTGAATTAATTACAAACCCAAGTCTGAATAATTGAAATATAAAATGTCTCTAAAAGAAATGGGCGACATGCCCTACAAATAATGGAACTGAATAAAGTCAAGACAAAAGAAGCGTCTACTAGCCAGGCCCTATAACTTCCACAACAGCTACAGCTCGTCACCAGAATAGAATTCCTATGCATGGTGTCCTTGTGGCTGGGCACCTAAAAAGGTTTTACAAAAAATAGATTTGAAAGCAAACGGGTCAGAGCCCGAATGTGGAGAGTATTTTAAAAACAACAAGTGTTTTAATAACATTAAAGCAATGAATGCAAAATACATGTTAGGACGTGAACTCTCATGAAATACTCACCTCTCGACTAATTGTGCACACCTAACGTACCGTACCCATTCAAGTGATTCTCATATCTAACTAGACCAAAACAAATACTATCCCTTCTACTTGATTCGCTATATAAGTCCCAACGTTATCAATTTAATAGAGAGCTTTACTTAAATTCTCGAATTTCAAAGTATTAGTAATACAATTTACCAAAGGTTATCTCCCATTTTATATTCTCAAGGCGTTACTATAATGATTCTCACATTAAAACATAAAAATTCTTTTCATTTAACCGTATATTATTCACATCATAAATATACAATATAAGCATCCCGAGGCTCAGCTGCGGTGCACACATACTCTGCTATCCATCCCGGTACATCACGTACATAAGGATTATAAATTCCGAATCTCTCAGGAATTGTTAGAATAAGCACATCACACAAAAATGGAGGCGAACATAATTCAACATATCCATGGGTCACGTACATACCTACGCTCCACAGTCAGCTGACTTATTAACTCACAAATAAGTCATTCTAGCATTATGTTCTTAAGGTACCAACCTAAATCCGGGCACACAAGGATTAGAGGGCCCTAAGCGAACGTAAACCTCCCGTGATAGCAAGTATGGTAGGTATGTCATACACATATAATCATATACACATACTAAGCATGCACACATCTTAGTAATTTCCATAATTTATTAGTGGTATTCTTCTCACTCTTATACCAATACACGTGTCCCCAGTTTATATATGTACATCATTCATTATCCTCACGTCGTAATTAGTTATTCGCGTCCTAACCCACAATTACCATTTGGTTCAAATCATTCTTCTATATTTTACTCCCCAATATATCCCGAATATACCAACTATATCAATTATTCATCAAGGTAAGGTTATCTCTACCGTTAAACAAGGTTACGGGACGCTAGAAATCAAACCAGGCCAAAAAAGCCAAACTGTCAACTCGTTAGAAGTCTCGTTCGAACGAGGCTGGTTCGAACGAGAGTTCGTTCGAACGAAGTGGGCATCGAATGAGGGTTCGTTCGAACAAAAGTCATCGAACGAACTTCCCCCTCGTTAGAAGGTAAACTGTCACCTCGTTAGAAGCTCGTTCGGACGACCTGGGCAGGTCTTCTAACGAGATGGCAGTTTCGACCCAGAATTTTTAAATCGGTTTTCACCAATTTTTCTCACCTCAAAACTCCTCCAAAACTTATTCCAACAGTATTTTAAGGTCCCTCAACATTCCTAAACATTCTTAGGTCGTAATCTAACACATTCATGGGATCAAATCTTCCTATACAACACCTAACTATTAAATCTCCCAAAGTTTTTCCCAAACCTTATGAGTATGAACCCTAGAATTTAAAGTCCTCAATTTCCATATATAAATCCGTTTTTGTAACATAAAAAGTAGTAATTCTTTTAGTCAAATCACCCCTTAACATCTCTACATGCAAACCTACATCAAAATTTGAATTTATAACTCCGATTTCATGGGTTTTCTTAAATCTCCCAATACAATGTAAATATAGCAATTTTCTAAGCATGGAAGAAACATTCTTTGTAAGTAACGTAATTAAACCACTTGCCTTAGATAGTTCTCTGAATTAGGTGTTGGTGAATGGGTTGATTCTCCCCCTTCTCTATGGATTTCCTCCCAAGGTTGAAGATGGTGGTTTTCTCTTTGGGAACCTCTTCTAACTTCTCTCCCACTTCTTCCCATAACTACCGTAGCCCTTTGGTTGGTTAAGTGCTGGTAATGGCTTAGTGGGTTGCAAAATAACTTAATATAAAGTCCCAAAATTCGTTGGTTATTATTCCCAAAATTTTAAAATTACCAAAATACCCTTTTAAGTTGCCGGTATGGTCCGAAAATGCCCCGGGACCCAAACTAAACCCCCGGCTAGTGTTTTCTGGCTATTTCGACCCTTCCGGACACGTTGGCGCATTCAAAACGACCATACGGTTGATAGAAATAAAATTCACTTTTTAATTACAATAATTATATTCCTGACGCGACTGTCACACGCGTCTCGACAAAATTTCCAAATTGCCGTATTTCAATTTCACGACAAATACAATATATTCAATATTCATATATTGCCATATATACACATTATTATCAAATACCAACTCACATCTCGTTAGTATTTTATCCGGATTAATTCTCAATTTATCCACATTTAATTTAATTAATCCCATAAATAAATATCAATAAAAATGCGGGGTATTACATACTTCCCCCCTAATAACAGAATTTCGTCCCGAAATTCGGAACTAAAAAGTACCTGGTAAGAATAATTATGGATAACGTTCACGCATCTCATCCTCGCGCTCCCATGTGGACTCCTCGACCTTATGATGTCGCCACTGAACATGCACTAACGGAACTATCTTTGACCGCAGTTTCCGCTCACTTTGGTCCAAAATAGCAATCGGCCCCTCCTCGTAGGAGCTATCGGGCTGGAGATCGATGTCCTCCAAAGCAATCTGAGAATGAGCCAAATCATCTCTAAGATATTTCCTTAGCGAGGAAATATGAAACACATCATGAATCCTGTGCAAATGCTCCGGTAACCCAAGTCTATACGCAACAGACCCAATTCGCTCGATGATAGGAAATGGTCCCAGATATCTCGGTGCCAACTTCCCCTTATTCCCAAATCGCATAATCCCCTTCATAGGAGATACTCTGAGTAAAACCTGGTCCCCCACTTGGAACTCCCTGAAGAACCTCTTCGCATCGGCATAACTCTTCTGCCGATCTTAAGCTACCCGAATGCGACTCCGTATCAATTCTATCCTTGCCGAAGTATCCTGAATCACTTCCGGCCCAAGTAGTTTGTTGTCCCCCACCTCCAACCAACATGCTGGGGAACGACAAGGTCTACCGTACAACGCCTTAAATGGAGCCATGCCAATGGTGAACTGGTAGGAGTTGTTGTAAGCAAACTCCACCAATGGAAGATACTGCTCCCATCCACCCCCAAAATCAATGATGCACATACACAACATGTCCTCCAACATCTGGTTTGTACGCTCGATTTGCCCATCGGTCTGCGGATGATAAGCCATACTCAACCGCAATTTCGTGCCCATGGCCTCCTGAAAACTCTCCCAAAACCGTGAAACAAATATCTTATCTCGGTCAGACACGATATTTAGGGGCACACCGTGAAGTCTCACTATTTCTGCAATAAAGAGCTGGGCATACTGTCCCGTAGTGTAGTCGGTTCTTACGGGTAGAAAATGAGCAACTTTGGTCAACCTGTCCACAATTACCCAAATGGAGTCGTGACCCCTCTGTGACGTAGGTAACCCCGTGATAAAGTCCATGGAGATGCTCTCCCACATCCACATCGGGACCTCTAATGGCTGTAGAAGTCCTGTCGGTCTCTGATGATCCACTTTTACCAGCTGACAAGTGGCGCATTTAGAAACAAACACGACAATATCTCTCTTTATCCCACTCCACCAATACTGTCATCTCATATCTTGGTACATTTTGTCCCCATCGGGATGTACCGCGAATCGTGAGCCGTGTGACTCTGCCATCACCTCGTGTCACAATTCCACCCCTTCCGGAACTACCAGTCTCCCATTGAAGCGTAATCCCCCGTCTGAGCTAACGGTATAGGACTCGGCTCCCTCTGCTAATAATCGAACTATCTGCTCCTGACAGAACGAGTCATCTGCTTGTGCCTTTACTACTCTCGTGACAATCTGCGGTGTAACAGTCATCACCGACATGAATGATCGAGCCACTGCATCCTGGTGTCCCAACTCCTTCCACTTAGCCTTCCACACCTCTGCCACCTCATCTACCGGTCTACGACTCAACGCATTTGCCACCACGTTAGCCTTCCCCGAGTGATATTGGATATTAAACTGATAGTCCTTCACAAACTCAAGCCACCTCCATTATCGCATGTTCAAATCCTTCTGCATGAACAGGTACTGTAGGGACTTGTGGTCCGTGAACAATCGAAACTTCTCCCCCAAGAGGTAATGTCTCCAAATGCGAAGGGCAAATACAACTGTCGCTAACTCCAAGTCGTGAGTGGGGTAATTCTTCTCGTGAGGCTTAACCTTACGGGAAGCATAAGCTATGGCCTGACTCTCTTGCTGTAATACACCTCCAAGCCCTTGTAAGGACGCATCGGTGTAAACTAGATACTCAACTCCCGGTCTTGGCAATGCTAACACAGGTACTGAGGTTAATTTGTCGTTCAACTCATCGAATACCAACTGATAGGCATCACTCCAGATGAATGGCACACCCTTACGAGTCAGATGTGTCATGGGACTCGCTATCTTGGAGAAACCCCGAATAAACCTCCTGTAGTATCCTGCTAGGCCCAAGAAACTACGGATCTTAGTCGGTGTCGTGGGCTGTCCCCACTTCCTCACCGCGGATACCTTCCCGGATCAACAGATATCCCCCGATCGGAAATAACATGCCCCAAAAACTGAACCTCCTTCAGCCAAAACCCACACTTCTCATATTTTGCATACAGCTCGTTCTGACGTAGCGTCTGCAAAACCTGTCTCAAATGCTCGGTGTGCTCCTCCTCTGTCTGGGAGTAAACCAGAATGTCATCAATGAAAACAATGACGAACTGGTCCAGGAACTCTCTGAACACCCTATTCATCAAGTCCATAAACACGGCTGGAGCGTTGGTCAAGCCAAAAGGCATAACCCGAAACTCATAGGAACCATATCTCGTTAAGAAGGCAGTCTTCGAGACGTCCTCTTCCCCGATACGCAACTGATGGTATCCCAATCGCAAATCAATCTTTGAGAAGAAAGAAGCTCCTCTCAACTGGTCGAATAAATCATCGATTCGGGGCAACGGATACTTATTCCGTATCGTGACCTTATTCAACTCTCGGTAATCCACACACAACCTCAATGATTCATCTCTCTTCTTCACGAATAATACAGGGGCACCCCACGGCGAAGTACTCCTCCGTATAAACCCCTGACCCAACAACTGCTCAATTTGATCCCGTAACTCTCTCATCTCAGCTGGAGCCATACGGTAAGGTGCGCGGGCAATAGGCCGAGTGCCCGACGTCAAATCAATCACAAAATCTATCTCTCTACTCGGAGTTAGTCCAGGTATATCCTGAAATACATCGGCAAACTCTCGAACAAACGAAATCGAATCAAGTGGTATCACCACTTCCTTAGAGGTCTCCTCCTCTATATAGTACAAGTGAGTGGACGATTCTCCCTCAGGGCGAGGCATCGCCACTAAAAACATCTCCTGCCCGGGAATGGCAAAGATAATACTCCTACTAAAATAGTCAATTATGGCTCTGTACTCAACTAGCCAATCCATACCAATAATGGCATTATACTCGTGCATCTCTAACACTAACATATCAGCGGGTAAAGTAAACCTCCCGATCTCTATACCCACACCTCTACAAACAAGGGAAATCACGGAACCCCTACTCAACAGTGAGTCTACACAAGTAGCGGTGCTCTCTGTAGTGTCTAACAACCCAATGGTGCGTGCAAATCTCATAGCAATAAAACAGTGTGTAGCCCCCGTATCAAATAAAATGCGCCCCAGAGTCCCCTGAATAGAGAACATACCCTCAATGGCCGGTGGATCCTGTGGGGATGCGGCCTGCTGAAGCTGATATACTCTCCCATACTGAAGCTGCCCCTGCTGAACTGGGACTGCTAGAATGGGTGGTAATGCTGCCATCTGCGGTGGTGCTGGGAGGGCGGCGGGAAACATAGGCCTCTGCGGCTCGTGTCAGGCATCCTTCTGCTGCTGCTGTGGGGCCCTGGCCTTATCAGGACATTCCTGACGTTTGTGGACAATCTTACCACAAATGAAACACTTCCCCTGGAAGTTTCCCCCTCGCTGTCCATGCTGACCACGGCCCTGGTGACCGTTACCATTTCTGCCCTGGCCTTGCTGGCCCTGGTGAAACTGCTGCTGTTTATCATTTTGACCCTACTGGCCCTAATGGACGTTCGGACCTTGCTGGCCCTGCCTTAAACCTCCCTGTCCTTACCTGAAATTCCCCGATCTGAACCTCTTATGATCCCCCTGCTGGGAACCCTGGTCACCATGCCTCTGCCCCTGAGTAGATTGTGCCCCACTGGCACCATTTCCTCCATTCCTTCCCTGATGGCTGGACTCTCCTGATCTCTTGCTCTCAGCCATGTGAAAGCAGTGATCCTGGCAGTGTAACAGTGCAGCGTTAACCACGTCAGAATAAGTGGCCAACGAAAGGTTCCCTAACAAATGTTGACGGATCTTCCAGGTCAATCCATCGGTGAACTTCTGAATCTTATTCTCTTCTGTCGGTATCTCATCCGGAACAATCTTCAGTAGATTTGTGAATTCGGCCTCATACTCGGCCACAGTCTTACCCTCCTGTCTAAGGTTCATCAACTTCCTCCTCATTTCCGTGTGAACAGCTGACGGAAAATATTTGCGGTTGAACCGCACCCAAAACTCCTGTATAGTGAGAGTATCTCTCTCCTCCACGGTGGTAATTGACTCCCACCACTGCAATGCAGATCCCACTAGCTTGAAAGTAGCTAGTATCTACCTCTGAACATCGGTGCACTCATACATCCTTAAGTGCCTCTGAATATCTTTCCTCCACTGACTAGATACCACAACATCGGAGCTACCTGCGAACTCCGGAGGGTGTGCTTTCTGAAAAACATCTCGAACACGTTACCAAGAAGACGGGAATGCATGTGCCTGAACTGGCGCGGCTACCGGCGCCTGGGGTGGTGTACAACGGCTAGGGCGGCATTTACCGCTTGGGCTACAATGGCTGCAACCTCGGCGGCATTCATGGTGCCCTGTACTGGAGCTGGTTGCGGCTCTGGATGTGCATCCCTAGGAACCCGTTGCGCACGTCGTGGAGGCATCTGAAATGAGAGTAAAGTCTATAAGTTCGCAGTTACAAACTTAAAAATCTGAAGAGCGAAGCATACGTAAAAGAATACAACAGTCCTAATATATAGGGCTCTACATCAAAGAAAGCTCAGCGGAAACAAAATAAGCCATACAGATCCTAAAGGACACTAGAACCTGATGCTCTGATACCACATGTGCAACCCCGACTAATTAAATACCGGGTAGCTACTCCTTTATTAAATCAATACAAAATGCCAAGTTGGTTCAGTTAATAGCATCACTGTCGAAAACATTTTAATGATTACTAACCACCTAGTATTTAAAAAGTAAGTTGTCAAATTTTAAATTAAATCCGATTAACATGCGATAAATGAAATGTAAAAGAATAACATCACCATATACCATAAAGTCCCAATAAAGTAACCAACATATAATAATAAGTCTGGAGGAAATACCCTCACAACAATCCCAATATGGAAATAAATGAAACAAGTCTGCATCCTGAATTAATTACAAACCCAAGTCTGAATAATTGAAATATAAAATGTCTCTAAAAGAAATGGTCGACATGCCCTACAAATGATGGAACTGAATAAAGCCAAGGCAAAAGAAGCGACTACTAGCAAGGCCCTGTAACTTCCACAACAGCTACAGCTCGTCACCAGAATAGAATTCCTATGCATGGTGTCCTTGTGGCTGGGCACCTAAAAAGGTTTTACAAAAAATAGATTTGAAAGCAAACGGGTCAGAGCCCGAATGTGGAGAGTATTTTAAAAACAACAAGTGTTTTAATAACATTAAAACAATGAATGCCAAATACATGTTAGGACGTGCACTCTCATGAAATACTCACCTCTCGACTAATTGTGCACACCTAACGTACCATACCCATTCAAGTGATTCTCATATCTAACTAGACCAAAACAAATACTATCCCTTCTACTTGATTCGCTCTATAAGTCCCAACGTTATCAATTTAATAGAGAGCTTTACTTAAATTCTCGAATTTCAAAGTATTAATAATACAATTTACCAAAGGTTATCTCCCATTTTATATTCTCAAGGCGTTACTATAATGATTCTCACATTAAAACATAACAATTCTTTTCATTTAACCGTATATTATTCACATCATAAATATACAATATAAGCACCCCGAGGCTCAGCTGCGGTGCACACATACTCTGCTATCCATCCCGGTACATCACGTACATAAGGATTACAAATTCCGAATCTCTCAGGAATTGTTAGAATAAGCACATCACACAAAAATGGAGGCGAACATAATTCAACATATCCATGGGTCACGTACATACCTACGCTCCACAGTCAGCTGACTTATTAACTCACAAATAAGTCATTCTAGCATTATGTTCTTAAGGTACCAACCTAAATCCGGGCACACAAGGATTAGAGGGCCCTAAGCGAACGTAAACCTCCCGTGATAGCAAGTATGGTAGGTATGTCATACACATATAATCATATACACATACTAAGGATGCACACATCTTAGTAATTTCCATAATTTATTAGTGTTATTCTTCTCACTCTTATACCAATACACGTGTCCCCGGTTTATATATATACATCATTCATTATCCTCACGTCGTAATTAGTTATTCGCGTCCTAACCCACAATTACCATTTGGTTCAAATCATTCTTCTATATTTTACTCCCCAATATATCCCGAATATACCAACTATATCAATTAGTCATCAAAGTAAGGTTATCTATACCGTTAAACAAGGTTACGGGACGCTAGAAATCAAACTAGGCCAAAAAGGCCAAACTGTCCACTCGTTAGAAGTCTCGTTCGAACGAGGCTGGTTCGAACGAGAGTCCGTTCGAACGAAGTGGGCATCGAACGAGGGTTCGTTCGAATGAAAGTCATCGAACGAACTTCCCCCTCGTTAGAAGGCAAACTGTCACCTCATTAGAATCTCGTTCGAACGAGCTCGTTCGAACGACCTGGGCAGGTCTTCTAACGAGATGGCAGTTTCGAGCCCAGAATTTCTAAATCGGTTTTCACCAATTTTTCTCACCTCAAAACTCCTCCAAAAATTATTCCAACAGTATTTTAAGGTCCCTCAACATTCCTAAACACTCTTAGGTCGTAATCTAACACATTCATGGGATCAAATCTTCCTATACAACACCTAATTATTAAATCTCCCAAAGTTTTCCCCAAACCTTATGAGTATGAACCCTAGAATTTAAAGTCATCAATTTCCATATATAAATCCGTTTTTGTAACATAAAAAGTAGTAATTCTTTTAGTCAAATCACCCATTAACAACTCTACATGCAAACCTACATCAAAATCTGAATTTATAACTCTGATTTCATGGGTTTTCATAAATCTTCCAATACAATGTAAATATAGCAATTTTCTAAGCATGGAAGAAACATTCTTTGTAAGTAACGTAATTAAACCACTTGCCTTAGATAGTTCTCTGAATTAGGTTTTGGTGAATGGGTTGATTCTCCCCCTTCTCTATGGATTTCCTCCCAAGGTTGAAGATGGTGGTTTTCTCTTTGGGAACCTCTTCTAACTTCTCTCCCACTTCTTCTTATAACTCCCGTAGCCCTTTGGTTGGTTAAGTACTGGTAATGGCTTAGTGGGTTGCAAAATAACCTAATATTAAGTCCCAAAATTCGTTGGTTATTATTCCCAAAATTTCAATTACCAAAATACCCTTTTAAGTTGCCGGTATGGCCCGAAAATGCCCCGGGACCCAAACTAAACCTCCGGCTAGTGTTTTCTGACTATTTCGACCCTTCCGGACACATTGGCGCACTCAAAATGACCATACAGTTGATAGAAATAAAATTCACTTTTTAATTACAATAATTATATTCCTGACGCGACTGTCACACGCGTCTCGACAAAATTTCCAAATTGTCATATTTCAATTTCACGACAAATACAATATATTAAATATTCATATATTGCCATATATACAAATTATTATCAAATACCAACTCACATCTCGTTAGTATTTTATCCGAATTAATTCTTAATTTATCCACATTTAATTTAATTAATCCCATAAATAAATATCGATAAAAATGCGGGGTATTACATATAAATGCAGAGGAGTCTCCCCTGCTTTTATATTGTTATACCAAGTTGTATTCTACAATATTCAAACAATCTGCAGTTGCTGCAATAGGTACGATCAGTCACAATATATAGTATAGTATCCGTTCAACACCATCAATAACAATAGTGCAAGAATATTGAACCTGAACACACCAACTTAACCCACTCATTCTCAACTTTTATAGTTTTTAGATATATAAACGCATGGATGTAGTTGTCCCTATTTTTTAGGGAAACAAATTTCGATAATCTAGGGTTAAAATAACATGCCTATTTTGTAGGGAATTAGTTATCCGGAGGGGGATAAGGAGACGTAACACGCTTGATGGACAAGGAAAGATCACAACTGATAAGACAAATGACAGTAAAGGAACACTAGATGACCCTCGACAATAGTCACAGGGAAGGTAAGAAAGATGGCACCTCATGAGAGAGACGCAGAGGTAGAAAGACCAGGCCGTATAAAAATATTATAAGCATTGTCACATATCTAACAATGGGAATATTAAGAGATATATATGTCGGAGAATGTTCTTGTCAATTCACGAAGCTGTAAGTGTTCATGGTTAGGTGGTAAAGAGTGAGTGTGTAATAAATGAAGAGAGTGAGTGCTATAGGAGATGAGGTTGGGGGGTCCTTGGGAATGTAATGCGGAGGTGATAAGCATTAGATGGGAGAATACTGTCCTTATCCGAGCTTTAAATGAAAATGATATTTATTTTATATCAAGTAGGTCTCGTGGTAGGTTGCGTGAAAGGATAGCTTCTGTAAAAGTATTATGTGTTCTCCTTTCTTCGTAGGGTGTAATCATGTCGAGGTCGTACTAGATTTGGTGCCAAACTAAACCTGTTGAGAGGCAATAGTCACCTGTTGGTGGGCAGTGTCATAACACATTTTGGGTCTAAAACTAATATACGTTTGTCATAGAAAATTATAGTTTGTTCATTAAAAATGTCGTCTTTGAGGCTGAAAGGAGTTGTTTTAGTGCCAAATGGGTTTTTTGACATCTGTTATATCAAGCTTCAGCATGGGAGCAAAAGAAAAAGAGAGGTGAGTGAGAGCTCTATTGTCTTCGAGAGTTTTTATGTGAGGATTTCTTAGTGAGCGAAAGTGATTTTCTCGAGTGCTGAGAGAGTGGACAGTTGTAGCCTGGGTTCCCCATTTTCATAGTGAAAGAAAAAATATCCTCCCATCTTCCCCTGAACCTAGTTGGGTGAACCACATTAAATCGGTATGTTGTTTCTTGTGCACTTGTTATTTAATTTCATTTATGATTTTTTTTAATCTTCATAACACTTATTATTGATTTTGTGATTTGGTTTGGATTCATTGGATTGAGAGAACAACTTCTTAATTTTTCTTCAGGATAAAATTTTATGACTTTGGTTGAGCATTTTGAGTCTTGATTCACAACCACAAATATTACAAAAAGCAACTTTTTTCCCCTTATAAGTAACAAATAACAATAAGAATTTAGCACAGCTAGAATTATGGATAAATAGATGTAATGCAAGGGTAAAAATAATAATGAATGAAACCTTGAGCGGGAGAGATCGATGATGAGTGAAAAATCGACTGAAACAACATGACCATGTGCAACCCAAACCAACAAAAACACCAAAGAGAAGCAATGATACGTTTGAAGCAGAAGGTAGCGTAGGATGTCGACTGAGGCAATATAAAAGAACGGATGGTCTATTATATGGAAAACATATATAGATTTAGAAAAAAGTATGGAGAAACCAAATTCAAGTAGTTTACTTTCAATTGTCCATAAATATTTTACTTTCTGGAAGAAATGTAACATGGTCCTACTAATGACGAAACAAAATTCACACAGTTTACTCCAAATTGTATCAGTAAGGGCTTAATAAGTATGCAAGATTCTAAGAGGCACAAAGCTAAGTGGTGTTCAATACTATATAAAAAAATATTAGCATGATAGTTTTGTGTCATCTCACTCGTTTCTGAAAAGGACTTTTAACCTTTAAAACATAATTTGTTGGTACAAGAAAAGCCAAATCAGAAATTGAAGTAATGAAGTTATTGTGAAAATATGATCAATGGAAGATCAAGTTCTAATGAAAAGACTATGGATTGATGAAGTGTACGTATGTGCATCCAAAGGTCTGTAGTAACTAAAGATTTATGAACACAAAAAAGGGAAAATAAAGTGTTCAGATCACATACTTCAGGTTGATCAGTCTCATGAAGTAGTTGCTTCAGAGTCCAATTTCTTCTTATACTACAAAAAAAATGACAGCTCTTTATATGTATTGGTTAGTGGATGGTCAACAATGTAAATAGATTCTACTATGAACATATATATAATTGTAATAAAGTTGATGAACCCCCTTTTTCCCACCCCAAATAATAATAATTAATAGCTCAGAAAATGAATAAAATCTAGCATAGATCTAAATCAACAAAAGATTTTCAAATATTAAGGTAGCCACAAGTACACTGGATCCAGAAGCCTTTAAACCAACCATCAATCCTGTCATAGGCCGCATATGTGTTCCTATTATCATTATCAATAACCCGAACAAGATATTCAATTAAATTAAGAAAAGAAGTGGTTAGGTTCCATACATCATGTACAAAAATAAATACGTTAAGTAATAGTGAGACGTGTATCTGCCTAGTTTTCATCATATAGTTGTTTTTCCGTTCACGACAGAGTTTTCCATACTTCTCAATTTTTTCATTATGAGGCTTCATGTCAAATTTATGATATATTCTCCCCTCCATAGCGATCCTTCCTAAAATAGAGAATAAATATAGATAATATTACATGTAGATGAGTTCTCTCCTCTTTTTCAAATGTGGGATGTACTAACTTTTTGCTCCAACAAACCAACCACTCACAAATAATTTGGTGGTAAGTGCACTGCTCTCATATGGTGGGATGAGTTGTCGCTTGATAATCAACCTTGAATCTGGAGTTGGCCCAAGATAAAGGAGCACTGGATTCATATGAAGGAGATCCTTTTTGCAAGAATTCAAGGATTGATCATGGAGGAATATTCCATACCATATAACTTTTGTGAACTTGGTCAAGATTAAGGGAGAGCTCGGAAGAAAAATCATTTAGAGGTATTTAATGGCATCCAATGCTTTTTACTAAACCAAGTTGATTTTTGAAACAAATAAATTCGTTTGGGGCTAGCCATGGAGTATGCATAGAAGGTGGAAGAGTATGTCCAGACAGAAGTTTAAATGAGTAAAAGTACTACTATGGATCTTATGGCTCCTCTAAAGCCTATCGAAATGACTCCCGTATTGCCAACTAGCTTCACGACTTTAAGTGTGGGGCTTTTGGACATCAGGTGGCGAGAAGAAGAGGCTGGTGTTAATAAAAAGTGTGTCGGAAGTTAAAGGGCTATATAGTGATGTACTTTTGACATGTATGCATTCCTCCTCAGAAAGCATACCTTAAGTTTATGTGAAACAGGCTAACCTAAATCCAATTCCAAATTATTTGATTGACTTATGAAGTGAGATACCATTGAAAATTGAATTTCCTCATTAAAGTAACTAGGGAACCATTTTCTAAATAGATTATTATGAATGCAATATATTATCTAATTCCAGAGATTGAAAATTTAGTAATTTATTACAATAAAGGTTAAGATGATCTCGTTGACATTCCATACCAAGTGGATATTAAACTGACAATAATGGAATTACTTTAGATCATATCATGTGAAGAAGTGCGAAGAATATGAGTACTCACCTTGAGATGATTCGAAAAACACAGACATTGGAATGAAATATGTAGACATGTCCATGGAGTAGCACTTGGGTGAATTATCAATGCTAAGGATGATCCAGATGAGAAAACTGTTAGATGGAGTGTTACTACTGTTGAAGCCTCAAGGATTCTATAAGGGTTACATATGAATTAAATAAAATCATAGAAATAATGAAAAAAATCAAATAACAAAGAAATAAAGAAAAAGTTAATTAAAAGAAGAAGAAAAACAATCCAAAGCGTTACGATATAAATACTACATGGTTACAATAGGAGAGTGGATTTTGCTTACATGTAATCAGCTCCAATGACAAGATATGGATCATGGACTCTAACATGCTAATCTTGTCCTATGACATTAAGGACTCGCGATTTGTTTGTGATTACCTAAATCCAAAGGGAGCTGCCTGTGGGCCACCTTCTTCTCCTTGTGGATTTTTATTAGGCGAACATCCCATCATAATTCTGATTAATGGCAAGTAACAAATAGAATAAGACATGTAGGAAGGTCATTTAGCATAGATAAAAGTATAATATAGTGAGGGGATATAATATACTTGTTTCTCGAATGCAAAACATATATGAGTCAACGATTTAAAGGGTCAAAACCTAGTAAAATTAAGGAGTTCTTCACATTTTTAAAAAGGGATGATAAATCATAGACCAAGAAAAAAAGACCAGTGTTTGGGAAAAAATGACATGTGCGACCTTGTTTTATTCTTTAAAATTTTGTTAACAGATTAATCGAGGATATACGGTATATAAGAGGGATAATAAAAGGAAACAAGATAGATAATGATGAACTAACCTATATAATCAAACCATTGTATTGAGCTATTGACCTCACTTCTAAAACATCATAACTAGATTATTTGACAAAATCCTTATAAAAGTATAAAAATAACATGATATTCAATATTAACCCAAAGTATAAAAAAAGTACTTGAAGATGTTTCTAGGTTCGGTTGAAAAGTTTAAAGGTATGACTATTACCGAAAATAATAGTCACCGCCACTCTCTATCCATAGTCTCAATGAGGGAGGGTGAGGCAGAGTCGCTCATTAGTTTGCGACGACTGGTGCAACAGCTATGGTTAAACAAAGAAAAAAACTATATTTGAGTAATGAGGTAAATAAATATTCAATTGATTTAAAGAATTTCAGCCATGTAAACAAGGGTACTATTAACAACATAAAACTACAAAATTATTTATCATATAAACACGATTACAAGTAGTAACAAACAAAACTATTCCATTTGATACAAGCTGATAAAATCAAGCAGACACTTGTTTGATAAAATCAAACAGAGACTTATTTGATCATATTTTGCTTCATACACATACATATATGGACAGATACATCATAGAGGTACATGTGTCTGTGCTTATTGTTATATAAGCCAAGACAATGAAACTATATAATATTTGTGTTTCTATATGGTGCATATTATTTCATATGTAAGATATACCAAAATTAAGCAAATCAAACCTCTTCACTTCACAAATAAAAATTCCACTAAAAATAGGAACTTTTATAAAGATCACCACATAATATGATAATATAGTACCACTTATCACTTTTCTTAACATTGTGTACATCTAACACCCCCCCCCCCCCCCACCCACCCACCCCACCCCTCCGAGTACCTCGCAATGGTATTAGTTTATTTGTTAGTTAACCGCTCAGAAACATCCACTGAAAGCCTCGAGATATGATATTTCTTATTTTTAGAAATTAAGCTCTATAAAGACCAATCCAAATTAAAAAAAAGGAAATTAGAAGAACAAGAGGATAATTTGTTATTTTAGTTCTTGGCCAATATTTTTTGTTTGTACATAATTGTTTAGACACTAAGTGTCCGTTTGGCAACCCAATTTCATGGAAATGGAATTGGAAGGCCAATTTTAATTTCACAGAATTGATTGGCCTTCCAATTCCAATTCCAAGCCTTGGAATTGGATTGCCAAACGGCCCTAAGAACCCTCACCCCTTAGGATTTACCCAAACATAACGCATGTACATTACAAATAATCGTGTATATATTTCAAAATTTTGTATATACATTATAAAATTGTACGTACAAACTACAATACCCAATAAACATTAACAATTCTATATACGCCCAATTAGCTTGAAGCCCTAAATAACAACACCCGACCAATATTAACAATACCAAATTTATTTTAAAACTAAATAACACCACTCAATCAATACTTTTAATGTCAGATTAATTTCAAGCTTTAAAAAACAATGCTCAATCAATATTAGTGATGCCAAATCAATAGTAACTATGCCTAATTAATTCAAGTTCCTAACTAAAAACACGCAATCAACATTAATAAATAACAATACCAAGTACCAAATAATTTGAAGCCCTAAAATAATAATACCTAATCAATATTTATAATGTTCAATTAATTTTAAGTCTTACAACATTTTTTTAAACATTCCTAAAATATTTTTAAATATAGAATGAAAACATTAAAACTTAACCTCATGTAAACAAACATAACTAAAATAAATAAATAACACCCGACCAATATTAACAATACCAAATTTATTTTAAAACTAAATAACACCACTCAATCAATATTTTTAATGTCAGATTAATTTCAAGCTTTAAAAAACAATGCTCAATCAATATTAGCGAGACCAAATCAATAGTAACTATGCCTAATTAATTCAACTTCCTAACTAAAAACACGCAATCAACATTAATAAATAACAGTACCAAGTACCAAATAATTTGAAGCCCTAAAATAATAATACCTAATCAATATTTATAATGTTCAATTAATTTTAAGTCTTACAACATTTTTTTTAAACATTCCTAAAATATTTTAAATATAGAATGAAAACATTAAAACTTAACCTCGTGTAAACAAACATAACTAAAATAAATAAATAAAAAAGTAAAACTCATACCTACATTAGGTCAAATAAAATCGTAACAGAGCAGCTGCCGAGAAACTATGGCGGTGTAGATGATGAGGAGATAATGTGCATCAGGAGATGAGGATGAGAAGTGGCAGATGATGATGTGCAGATGTAGATGATGATGAGATGATGAGATGAGGTGCTTCCGAGGAGAAACAGAGGAGAGGAGACAGAGTTTCGTAGAGAGAGAATAGATGAAACCGTAATAGAGATGGAGAGAGGATGAGATTTAGGAGCAAATCTCTAGGCGGGAAGGCTAAAAAAAAGACCCGCTACTTATTTTCGTTTATCTCAATTTTTAACTTAAGTTGAACATAACTAAAACTACAATTTATCTCATATTTTACTTAAATTGAGATAAAAATACACCTTCAAAGTTTAACTGACATAAATGTATCTTATAAAAAAATCATTTATGTCATTTTCTATTTGTCTGACTTAATGTTAATTTTCAAACTGATATAAATGATACTTTTTCTTGTAGTGAGTCCCGTGACTGCGCGTCTGGTTACTACATGTTACATTTGATGTGTACGAGGTGGATGCCACTGGGGGTGCCCCCCCCCCCCCCCCCCCACACACACACACATTTTCAAGCCTAAGTATGCCTATTTTTGAATTCGTGTCCTATCCTCAAACCAGGAGTCCTGCGAATGCACGGCGGGTTACTATGTGTTATGTTTGATGTACACGAGGTGTTTGTGTCACCCACGGTGCCGTTTGGATGCCGCTGGGGGTGCCTGCCCACTGAGGCACGTTTTCAAGTCTAAGTGTGCGTGCTTTTGAATTTGTGTCATATCCTCAAATCGAAAGTCATGTGGCTGTGAGACCAACTGTTACGTGTTATATTGAATGCGCACGAGGTAGTCATGCCACCCACGGTACCGTTTGCGTGTCGTAGGGGGGGCCCACCCCTCGCGGCATGTTTTTAATCCCAATTGTGTATGTTTTCGAATTCTTGTCCTATCCTCAAATCGGGAGTTCTCCGGCTGCGTGAAAGGTTTATAAATGTTACATTAGATATGCATGAGGTGTTCGTACCACCTGCAGTGCCGTTTGGGTGCCGCTGGTGCTTTCCACCCCCTGCAGCAGATTTTCAAGCCTAAGTGTGTCTGTTTTCGAATTCGTGTCCTATCCTCAAATCGGGAGTGTCGCATCTACGTGGATAGTTACTACACGTTAATTTGGATGTACACGAGGCAATCGTGCTAGCCGCGGTGCCTTTTGGGTTCCATTAGGGGTGATCCCCCCCCCCCCCCGGGGGCATGTTTTCAAGCATAAGTGTGCCTATTTTCGAATTCGTGCCTTATCCTCAAATCGAAAACCCGAAGGCTATACAGTCATTAGCTACGTGTTACGCTGGATGCGAACGAGGTGCTCGTTCCACCTGCAGTGTCGTTTGTGTGCCGCAGGGGGTGCTCTCCCCCCTCTCCCGCGGCACGTTTTCAAGCCTAAGCTTGCCTGTTTTTGAATTCGTGTCCTATCCATATATTAGGAGTCCCCTGGTTGTACGGTTAGTTTCTACGTGTTACGTTGGATGTGAACGAGGTATTCGTTCCATCTACGGTGTCCTAGGTGTGCCCCCTTTCGCTACACGTTTTCAAGCCTAAGTGTACATATTTTCGAATTCACGTCCTATCATCAAACTGGGAGTCCCGTGGCTGTATGACAGGTTTCTACATGCTACGTTAGACATGCTCAAGGTGTTCGTTCCATTTGCGGTACCGTTTGAGTGCTGCTAGGTGTGGTCGCCCCCCACGATACGTTTTCAAGCCTAAGTGTGCTTGTTTTCAAATCCGTATCCTATTCTCAAATCGGGAGTCCAACGGTTGCGTATATGGTTGCTAGATGTTATGGTAGACGTGCACTGGGTATTGTGCACGTTTTCAAGCCTAAGTGTGCATGTTTTTGAATTCTTGTCATATCCTCAAATGGGGAGTGCCGCGACTATATGGATGTCGCTACGTGTTACGTTGGATTCACAAGAGGTGTTCGTTCCACCCGTAGTGCCGTTTGGGTGTCGCATGGGGTGCCCACCTCCCGCGAAATGTTTTCAAGCCTAAGTGCGTCTGTTTTCAAAATCGTTTCCTATCCTAAAATCGGGAGTTCTGCTGCTATACGGTCAGTTGCTACGTGTTACATTGGATGCGTACGAGGTGTTTGTGCCACCTGCGGTACCTTTTGGCTTCCGCTGGGGGTGATCGCCCTCCCCCCCCCCCCCCCCCCCCGACACATTTTCAAACCTAGGTGTGCTTGTTTTAAAATTCTTGTCCTATCCTTAAATCGGGAGTTCCACGTCTGCAGGGCCTATTGCTACATTTTATGTTGGATGCGCACAAGGTGTTTGTGCCACCCGCGGTGTCGTTTAGGTGCCGTTGGGGATGCTAGTCCCCCCAGCACGTTTTAAACCCTAAATGTGACTGTTTCAAATTCGTTTTCTATCCTCAAATCAGGATATTCACAGAAGAGGTCTAATGGTATGTGTTACGTTGGATGCGCACGAGGTGTTCGTGTCACCCGCGGTGCCGTTTGGATGCTTCGGGGGTTTTTCGCCATCCCGAGGCACGTTTTCAAGCCTAAGTGTGCCTTTTTCGAATTCGGATCCTATCCTCAAATCGGGAGTCCTTTTACTACGTGGACAGTTGCTACGTGTTATGGGTGATGGGAATGAGGTTTGTATACTACCCACGGTACCGTTTAGGTGCCTCTAGCCGTACCCCCCGCGACACGTTTTCAAGCCTAAGTGTGTATTTTTTTGAATTCGTGACATATCCTCAATCCGAAAGTCATGCGGCTATGCAACTGAATGATACGTGTTATGTTAGACGCGCACGAGGTGTTCGTGCTACCCGTCGTGCCATTTTAGTGCCGCTGAGAGTGCCCACCTGGGCATGTTTTTAAGCCTATGTATGTCTGCTTTTGAATTTTCTTGTATTTCACAAACACACCATACTACTCTAGACAGACACTACACTAAATTAGACACTTTTCCAAGTTCCCAACGCCATAGAGAGAGCCTAAGATGGTGGATCTCGAATATGAGATTGAGTACAAATACACCGCCAACGACGCCTAATACACCTCTCGACTGATTGTCCATGATCAAAATCTGAACTTGAGGCTCTTAAACTTCCCTGACTTTTGCGATGGGAAATTCAGTACCCACCTTTTCACAATCCCTACAGGCCATTGACAACTTTTGCCAGAAGTTTAGCCTTGTATTCGGACAAGTCCAGAACAACCACTACTCCAAAATAATCAAATACATCACTGATAGGAAATAATTCATCCATAAGAGTATCAGTATATGTTGGATTATTTGACTGATACTCATATGGACATATGGACGAATTATTTCCTATGAGCAATGGTGGTCCGTGACCCCCAGGCCGTGACCATTTGTAGGATTTGGTGTAGTGTGATGATAGAATTTCTACGAAGAATTAATGACGTTAGGTTCAAGTACTACTATGTGTTGGGAGAAAGTGTATAAGCCAAATTAAGAGGGGGAGCAGAGTGAAGAATCTGGAAATCTTTAATAAAGCTCTATTATGGAAATGGTTGTAGAGGTTATGTCACTAAGAGAACAGGTTGTAGAGGAGAGTAGTGGTGGATAGAGGTGGTTATTCTCAGCTGGGATGGGGTCCCGGAGTGGGACGCTTTGCCCATGAGGTAGGATTATGGAAGCACGTCTCGAAGGGGTGGGGAGAGTTCTACAAATACATGGAGTTTCATCTAGGAAATGGTAGCATGATTAGATTTTGGAAGGACATGTGGGGTAAGAACATCTCACTAGAGGATCTTTTCCCCGGTATTTTCGAATAGGATGGGATAAGGAAGGCCTTGTAGCTGACCATATGTTACTAAATGGGACTCGGGTTCTGTGGAACTTGAAAATCAGAAGGCGGTTTTGGGACTGGGAGTTAAAGGAAGCAGAGGCTTTCTTCAATTTGTTAGGAACGACCCCCACCCTATCAGGGGGAGAGGATAATTTGAGATGGGTGTCAGGCGAGAGGGGGGATTTTACAATGAAAGCTTATTACTTCGCATTGAAAGGGTGCTGGAACGAGATTACTAACTTTCCTTGGAAAGATATTTAGAAGACGAAGGAACCTCTGAAAGTTTTGTTCTTTATTTGGACCGCTGCCAGATAGGCGATTTTGATGATTGAAGTACTGCAGGTGAAGGGACGACTGATGGCTAGTCGTTGTTGACTTTGTAAAGAAGCAGAAGAGACGACCAATCATCTTCTTTTGCATTGCTATGTGACGATGGGTCTTTGGGACATTTTCTTATCCCTGAGTCGGATTTCTTAGGTGCTACCCAAGTCGGTGAAGGCTCTGTTAGAGTATTGGCATCCCCCGAGGGTGTCATGAAAATCTGGAAGTTAATCCCTCAATGCATTTTTTAGACAATTTAGCGGCAAAGAAACTCGAGGTGCTTTGATGGGATAGAAATTACTCCGCCTAGATTGCAATACTTATTTATGAGCTCTCTGTTGGTGTGGTTTGAGGAAAGTTATAATGCATCTATTACAAGCCTGATGGATTTTTTGATAGAGATGGATAGTGTTACGTATCTTGTTTGGCATGTATATTTCTTGTATACGGATTCCGCCCCCTTTGCGTTCTTTCTAATGTCATTTACTTGTCAAAAAAATAAAATATTTAGTTATTAAGTTAAAATAGAGAAAATAATTATTGTCACAATTTTTAACTTGAGGACTAAATTTACGTTAGGAACACAAGGGAGATTTTACAAAAATATTTTATTTCAAGCGAGCTCATCATGATAATATTTTATCAGTCAATAAGATTGTAAAACTGTATCATTAATCCGATTATATTTTCTCTTTCTTGCATGTGTTTTAAACATATTGTGTCTGTTTGTGTATCTATTTGTGTCTGTGTGTGAGTTCCGTGGACAAGGTTCCACTGACCATAAAACTAAAGCAGAAGAAAAATGAAAGGAAACGTCCACACCCACGTTTCTTTTATTTTAAAGTAATATTTTGTTTTATTCGTACGGTAAGAGGAATGTGAGAGTGTTTCAACAATACTACACATGCATACTAAAGAAAAAGTCCAAGGTCTAAGACTATTGCTTCTATATCTTTGTATATGGTTAGATGCATTCATATTCAAAAGGTAGGCCTCTCTCTATATATATAATCAACTTTCCTGCTTCTATAAGAAAACCCAGACATGAAAAATTCTTTTACAAGTGGTGTGAGAAAATACAGTAAATCTGATGTTCCCCGCTTGCGATGGACACCTCAGCTTCATCACCACTTTGTTGAAGCCGTTGAACAGCTTGGTGGAAAAGACAGTAAGTGTTTGTTTTGGTTATTAATTTCGTGAATAACACAATAATTAAGTTTCTTTAATTTTTCTTTATCATCTAACATAGCATATTCCATGTAAACAGGAAGAGTTGAAAAATTGTTTGGTTAGATTGTTAAAAATTAGGTTTCTATCTATTACTTTATTAGCCTGTCTTTGAGTTGACCTAAACTGCATTCTTGGGATAATTCGCGTATAATCACAATTGAAAGATTTTATATGTAATTCCTGATTTATGTGCATACTTTTAAGGTTATATTGACACGGGTTGTTGTATTATTGATCTTACAGAAGCAACACCAAAGAAAATTCTGCAAATGATGTGTGTGAGAGGACTGAAAATATATCATGTTAAAAGCCATCTCCAGGTAATGAATTTATTTCCTTCAGGGTTTTTTTCTATAGAATAAGAACCTTAAATCATAAACACTGCAGAAAAATTTTTGGTTAAAGGTATTAAGATATGCCTTGCATCACTACATATGTATGCCTTATGTATATCACAAACATCTTAATTTGTAGAAGTAATTTAGACAAATACCAAACATGCATTTTAATTTATAGAGAAGTAATTAAGACAAATACCAAACATGCTTGATGATACTTCATAAACGAGCTTAATACCACGTAAACAATATTTTTTTTAATTTTTTTATTTTATATCGGGAAGCTTAATACCACGTCTCCTATCAAAGTTTATGGTTAAAGACGTGATCAACAATTCGCTATGGAAATCAAGTAAAAGGAGAAAAACCTAAAATGCATATTCGAGTGCACTTTGAAACCATTAATATCTTGTTAACGCAAAATCAACATGTGCAAAGTGCGCTCAAGGTGACAGCTGAGAAGTCAGATCCCAAATAGTAACAACTAATAATGGAAAACTTACTGTAACAATACTATATATACAAATAAAGGTCCTATAGTTAGGCATTAGGTTAATAGGTCCCTAAGGCAAAAATCCAGAAAGTTAGGTAGGGAAAGACTAAAGTTGCAAAATACTTTAAGCTTTTTAACACCAGACATGATTCACTCATTGCAGGCCAGGGACTATAGTGTTTTCAAATGCTATGAAAATGTATAAATTTCTCGTTCATTTATGAGACAATATCAGTACTTCTATAGTTTGATGATTTGAAAAGTAGTTTCAAGTTTATATAAGATTCAACAAATCTCTCCTCTTATATGTGACTGTGTTTGTATATATATATATATATATATATATATATATATATATATATACACACACACATACGGATCACTCCGTATTTTAAGAGTACGGAGCGGACATGTGTCACCTGACGATGACCCAGAAAAGAGAGAGAGTGTGCCTATAATTTAGCCGATAATTTCTAGATTCACTAACAGGTAACCCATGTCCGGTACGCACTCTTAAAATGCGGACTGGTCTACGTGAACATGCAACTACTTCATATATATATGAAACCGTTTTAATTCAAAAAATGTTATTTATTCTGATTAATTTGCCATAACCTTGTAAATAACATCTTTTTACTTGACTTGACATTCATTTCTTAATTTAACACACCCGATTAAATACTTTAAGCAAATACCTTTTGTTTAAGGAGAAACATTTCTTTAACAAAAATTAACCTTTTACTCATACCAAATTCACCTTAGTATTTTCCTTGAAAACCACCTTTCATCACACACAAGCATCACATTAAAAAGTTCTTATTTTTCGTTGAAATCATTTAATAGACACATTCGTGTGTTAATTATGGGCTTAATTACCCTTTTGATCACTTCACTTTACCATTCCTTTTACTTCATGGGTATGAGTCAATTTTCTTACATTACTTGTCCATGTTATCCTTTATCGGAACCTTTATTAATTTCATTCAAGTTATTTGTATTTTCATACATTTGACACATAACCCTTTTTCTTTATATGTTCCACTTCTTATTATATTTTTCTCAAAATCTTTCAAATATTTGAATACTTTATTGGGCTCCACACTGTAGGCTATGCTATTATATGCTCTAACTAGTGATTTTAGGTCTTTCACTCAAGGGCTCCGGCCCCATCTTAATTATTCCCGGTATCATACAAGTCCATGTTAATGTGTTTTAACATTTTTCAAATGTCAACATTATTCCACTTTTTACCAGCCAGAGCCAAAACCCAGGGTTTCACCCCACCTTGCGTTACACTTTAAAAATCACCATTTCTTGTCCTTTAAACACTTACGTTGATTTTATCCTAATATCACTTTCATTTATGACTATTTATGTAATACCATTTCCAACATTTTTATTTTACAAAAATGTTCCACTTTAGGTAAAATTACATTTTACCCATTTATTTCCAAACCTGCATTATTCCTCCATTTTTACAAGTGTTACTTTCTGAAAAACATTACTAAGTTAAACACGCGAGCTTTCCAATATGGTATCAAAGTTTTCCCACCTCAAATAAGCTCCAATAATGGTTGGATGAATGTATAAGAAGATGAAAACCTCTCACCCCCTAAGGTGGCCTTAAAGAGGTTGCCTATCTCCACCAAGTTTGCCTCCATGAAAGCTCCAAGAAAAACTCCCTTCAAACTCCATTAATCATCACATTTCTTGTTCAAAAACCCTTAATAATATCTCCAAAATTCATAGCTTTGCCCAACAATGGTGTAGATAGGTTTGTAAGCCTTAAATACAAAAGAATATGGTTAGACTATAGTGGTTTTGTGTGGAGGGATGGTGGTGCTAGGGTAGTGTGTGGTGGTTTGTGGTGTAGGGGCTCTCAAGAGCTAGAGAGAGTGAGAACAAATCTGATTGGTAATGCCCCAAATGAGCCAAAGTCTCAAATAAATACCCCTGAAATCCTAAGGGTTAAATTCCCCAAATGCCCTTACACTCAACCTTTTGTCCAAAGGTCAATCAAGTCTTTTATCCCACATTTGATCTAAGTCGCTGAAAGCTTGACACGTCATCTAATATGTTGGTCTACATCGTGATAACACATTTAAATGTGTAGAATTTTCTGAATTTTCTCCAATCGTTCGAACTACATTAGTCCTCGTTCGAACGAGAACCCCTCTCATTCGGACGTGAGATCCAACAAGATATAAATGAGGAAAAATATGGGTTCAAAAGGATGTGAGAAGTACTCTATTCAAACGACAAAGGCCCCCTGGTTCGAATGACTAGGTACCTCGTTCGAATGTGGTCGTCCAGTGAGATTCCAGAGAGAGAGTGTAAACGACCATTTCCATGTCATTAGAAGTTCGTTTGAAGCTTGTTCGAATGACTCGTTTGAACGATATGAAAACCTCGTTTAAACGACTCATGTTTTTCACTAAATAAACTTTAGGCCATAAAAACTCAAATTCGATTGCGTCGGGGCCACTACGTTACCCAAATTTGACTTATGATCCACCTCAATAAGTCTAGAGCCCAATTTGGTCATATCAAGTCACCAAATCACACGAGTACAATCAAAGTGGTGGGGGCACGTGCTACAGAAACACACCCATCATCAATGTTCTTAAAGAAATCTGACACTTCGAGGACACTTCAAGGCAAGTAATGGCAATGCGACCATCAAGTTCAAAACCATCATTGAAGTTTTCTTCAACTTATTTCCCTTTATCTTTTAATGATGCTTGATATAATTCTACCCAGTGTTTTAGGGTACGACCCGTTATTGACCAATGACCTTTCATGCCACATCGATAACAACTATTATTATATTATTTTTCCACATCATCTCCTTTTCTTTCCTTGACTGAAATACATTCTACTTCTTGTGGTATGGTGATTTTATAATATTTTTATGAGTAGAATTATGTTGCTGAAAGATGTCATGGTTATAATAGCTTTGTCGGCCATAACCACGACCATAACCTCGACCACGACCACTTATGGGGCCACTTCCTCATCCACATCCACGATTGCCATAAAAGTTTGCATCTGCTTCAGGCACTGGTGCAAATCTGGGCAGACGAGATTCATGGTTTCTCATTAAAAATGTATTATGTATTTCAACAACAAAAGGAACAAATATCAATGTTGAGTAATTCTCGTAATGACACTATTGATATTGTTCTTGTAGAATAATATCATTGCTATAAAATGTTGAATATGTATTCTCGAGCGTATCCTCTTAACTTACCGGATGACCACAAAATTTCAGCTGTGAGGTAATACTAAATAATGTTGAGTTATAATCAAATATATATTTAAAATCATGAAACCGTAAGTGTGAACATTCATAGAAAGATTTTAGGAGGATAATAGTCCTCTGATGTTCATAACCCTCTCTCAAACTAGTCCAAAGGAGCTGCGGATCCTCGACCGTGAGATATTCATTTTTTAATCCTTCGTTGATCTGGTGGCATAGAATTATCATGGCTTTAGCATGGTCCTGCAAGGACGAATTATTTTCTACTTTAACAGTGTCTTCCAAATTCATAGCTTCAAGATGATCCTAAACATCTATAATCCATGAAATATAATTGTTTCCAGATATGTTCAACGCAGTCAAATTAGGTTTTGCAAGATTTAGCATAGCAATAAAATATTTGAGATACAAAATAATAAGTTTTGATTTAGAAATAGCAAACTTTTATATAGTAAAGAAAAATATATATTATGTTTATAGGAAAAGATAAAGCATGTTCATATATGTTCCTTGCTAAATAATATATGAAGATACGGTAGAACTAATGAATTATGTCTAATAAATTTATCACGTAAAATAAAGGTTACCAACTGTAGTTGAAATGAAGAACGGATATGACTTTAGTGACTGCATAGAAAATCAACTAACTAGCAAAATCATATTACTAACGTGTTGAATAAAATGAATCTGAACACAAATATAGATCAGATCTTGAAGATTGTATTATATTGATTCCATAAGCATATTTCAAAGTACAAATAGGTGGGAACTATTTATAGGTAAACACAAACGGATGAGTCAACAACTAGCTTTTATTTGTCGTTCTTGTATATTTGCATTGTCGTGCTTCCACTTTTCATGCTCACCACTTCATGTTTATAGCATATCATTGTCGTACTTCCGATTTTAGATGATTGACACCTCCTATTTCTAGCATGACATTACCGTGCTTGTGAATCATATGCTTGACACATCATGTTTTTGATATGATATTATCGTGCTTCTAACTTTAGAGTGTATCATAGGTATCCACACATATTTCATACTTCAATATTTATAACAACTAGAAATCAATCAAGAAAATTACATGAAAAAGTTTCAAACAGGGAATATAACTCCCATTTGGACTAGGGTACATCTCTTCAAAATACATTTGAAACTTTTACCCCACGACCAAAGCGATGGCCAATAATATAGCCAACAGGTTTTTCCCTGTGACATTATACCCCTACTTCTAGTAAACAAAGTGGTAGAGTTTTTACAAAAACTGGAATTATCATTTAACTTCTGTTTTACAATGAATTTAAAATGAGCCGAGTTGGCACCATGCTCTTTATGTGGAAATAAATAATGAAACAAATCTGAACATGAAATTTTTATGAATAAGATGGACTTTTTCTAGTTCTTATGTGAAACAAAATGGAATTGTTAGGATTTTAGTAACATGTAACTATACATGATGGAAAGTTGGAATTTGTTTTTTATATATATCGACCAGAAAAATACACTGCATGGATCATCGTTTGGTGGGTACCCACCATCGTAATCACTTAGAGCCAGTTTGGTTGCGCAAATTGTTTGATTATGTAAATTGTTTCATTGTGAATTAGTGAATTATAAATGAGTGAATTTGAAATGAGTTAAATCCAATTTTACACGATGTTTGGTAATTTGAAATTGATGTTAAGGTTCTATGAAAAAAATATAAAAACAAATCAAGAGAGAGGGGGAGGGGAAGAGGAAGGGGGAGAGGGGACATGCACTTAATGTGACTTCTATTTCAAATGGATTCATTTCACATTTTTTGTGAAATGATCCAATTTCAGATTTTGCACATGAGCTAAAATGGGACAATTAATGAATCATTTCATTAATGAAACCAAACACAATTAATGAGTCAATTTGTAAATGGGGCAATTAAATAATGATACAATTTACAATTTTGGGACAACCAAACAGGGCCTTAATATTTAAATATGCAAAGATGCCATCATCATTATTTGTTGTGTTATTGTTTGTTTGACAATTATTGAGTTCATATTTCTCCATCTTTATCATTTATGTAGAACCATATGGCGAAAGTGCCAAGTGATAGCTAAGGTGGAGTAATAAAAAGAGACACAGATGATGTCATAAACACACCATCCAACAATGTTCATTTTATAAATATATATATTACTAGTTCCAATTCTCCTTAATTTCCTCTATATTAGTTCTAATTTAATCTTAGGTCATCAGATGTACAGAAGCACGAAGGGTCATATGAAGAACATGCAGGAAGAAAGACCTCAGTTCGATGGTTTTGAAATCTCTGCCGGTTGCTCCTCGGGAAGGTAATTTCATCACTATCTCCAAAATGAGAACTAACGTATGACTCTTTCTTTTAGAAAATATGTTATGCCAAAATCTTGATTTATGAGGGACGTATTCCTCTTATTTTATCAGCAAATATGTCTCTTTGAACTTGTGTGCATTAGAAAATGTTTTATTTTCTTAGTATTCTAGATATTTGAGCACAAATCAATTATAAGTCGATGACTAAGGAAAAATAATGTTATATTTTTAAGGGCATTTAGCAAATAATCCCATCAAGAAATATATTGGGTCACTTAGTATTAGATCAACTTTTAGAGAGAAAAGATGAAAGTGAGTTTTTCTCATTTGAAATCTTTTGTATTGGGATCGAGTGTTATTCTCTATTTTTTATGGGTAGTTTCTCAAAAAGTGTCTAGCTTAAATAAATTAGCATACTTTTAAAGTAAATTTAACAATTTTAATCAAGAATCGTGACTTTAACCGAGGTATGCGTGACACTAACACATCCGCATCAAATGCTAGGCCAGCATTAGTGATGAGTACGTAATGTCATCCCATAATTTCCGTGACGTCACCATGCAACAAGATAACAAATTAGATTTAACAAGTCCATTCTGTCACATAAAACCATGAACTTGGATGCATGTCGTATATATGCCTTTTTAAGGCAAACAAAGAATCCAAGTGATTGCTAATTAATGGGCCAAGTAATAATTTGACTAAATTTAAAATTCATATTAACATTGGGTATTTATTGTATGTCCATGTCTCTATGTGTGTGAATGAGTGTGTGTGTGTGTGTGTGTGTGTGTGAGAGAGAGAGAGAGAGAGATCTAACGTACAACAACACCGTGAAAAACTCTAGAATGCCTCGAAGAACCTAAGGATTTGTTGGGAAATTCCTTCATTATTCCTTTCCACGTAGACCTACTATCGATACCATCGATGCTCTACCTCGTCAGTAACACTAAACCACTACCTCCATCCGCTTTCTTCGATAATCTAGCACCAAATGAACATAG
The DNA here is from genome assembly GCA_949130495.1 of Sambucus nigra. Lineage (NCBI taxonomy): Eukaryota > Viridiplantae > Streptophyta > Magnoliopsida > Dipsacales > Adoxaceae > Sambucus > Sambucus nigra. The sequence goes on from OX422214.1 coordinate 222,261,664, forward strand.
TTCATACGAAACCTACATAGAGAGACGTAGAGATTCGCATGCGCGTGCACACACATTGACTTGACATGAATATAAAATTGAGTGTAGATGTGAATTTTCGACCTTTCAAACTTTTGGTCATCATCTCATCCACTTCCGAAATGATTTTTTTAGATGATCTCTTCTATACCAAGTTTGATTAAAAATTGAATTTTTTAGTATTTAAAAATTTCATATGTTTAATGAGGTGTGTAGGAGAATTTAAATGTGTGTGCGTGTGTGTAACACGAGATAGGAGGGAATGTAGTGGATGTGAGGGGAGAATTTACCGGATTTCTTTTTAGGTTGTTGGAGTCTGTTGTTGGAAAGTTTTGTTCTTTTTTTTTCTTCGAAGGGGGTCTAATATTATGATTGGTATAGAACAGATGTAGATAAATACGTCTAGCGGTGATTACTTCCAATTCAAATTAGTCCCTCAATATTAGAATATCATAGAAGTGTCATTTCTCTCTTATTCACAATGACACATCTTGATTTGGATGTTTATCTTCCATAAACAACTCTTCGATATCTATTTATATATCTCTCTCTTTCCTTCTTCCCAAATGGGGTTCCCGAGACTAGAGATGTTCTAGTGGAACGTCACCGTAGTTATCAGTGAGGGGGCAAAAGCATCAATTATCATTCCACGTGAGGCGGAGATGGCCTATTCTTAACAATGGTAGAACAGGAGATAACAGAGGCTTTAATTTCGATTTCAGCTTTCCTCCACCAAAGTTTTTCTTATGCCTATTCTCGACAACAATCATGATTTGTTTTATATTTTCTTAATTTTTAAATATTTATTTACTTTAACTCAAAAAAATGAAAATAGGAGTTCATAATTAAACAATGACAATTTCTATTGATCTTTACAGTATGATCCATTGTCACCGTCGAGTGTGAGTTAGGAGTTATTCATTTTTTTTATGGTTAAATTAGTGGTTTCCATTGATGTTTATCTACTGATTCACTCGTATGTTAAGAGGTTTGTTCAGTTTACATTATTTACATATCTTATTCAAATAATGGAGATGCACATACTAATTTAGGTGTCTTTAGTGGACTAATAAAAAATGGAGATTTTTTTACTAACCCCTATTTTCTAATTCATTTTACTTACCCGACAATTTTTTTATGGATCACTAACACCAATAAAAACCCCTTAATGTCTAATAAGACTTAATCTTCTAACAAGTTGTATAACCTAAACATCCTTATATTCAACATTAAAAATTACACCCTCGCTTCATATTCTTCTCCAAAATAGAAACCAAAGTTATTCTCAAAATTTAATGGTAAATTCTAAAATCAAAATCACAATCATTGTTGATGAGATACATATGACGAGTACATAAAAAAAGATGAAGAGAACCATTTACTTTAATATGGACAATAATTTTCTTTGCGGGATGAATGAATGTTAACTCAAAAAGAGTTGTTAAAGGCACCTAAAGAAATATACCTAATATAAAAATATTCCTAATACCCAAGGTTCTAAAAAACGCGGGGGGTGATCGAGGCGTGGAGGCCAAGTTTTAAAAGCCTAGACGGGTTTAGGCGTAAAAAGACGTGAAAAGGCGTTTAGGGCTTTTTAATATATTTTAATATTTTTTAACCATAACAAGGCTATTAAAATACTAAAATTGTACTTATCATAAAAATATGTCTAAATATTTGCAAATTAAAATACTATTTGATTATTTTGAACGAGATAATGGTCTGGTTAGTAAAAAAAATTCTTCTAAAGGCGATATCGTTTCACTAAAGCATTGTTGTTTTTAAAAAAAGTACGTCTAAAAGATTTTACCAAGAATAAGGCGTAAAAAGCTTAAGGTGGGATGTTTCTTCCAAGCCTCAAGCCTAGGTGGGCCTAGGCGAGTTTTTTAGAACACTGCTAATACCACATAAGTGATTTTTTCTACTTTTTCACACCACTAAAGAGGCACCTAATAGCCATAATGTATTTTTTTTTAAATTAATTTTAACTCATTTCTTCTTCTTCTTCTTCTTCTTCTTCTTCTTCTTCTTCTCTCTTTCTCTCTCTCTCACTATATATATATATATATATATATATATATATATATACAGTCCTGCTCTTGTGCGGACTAGTCCGCATTTTAAGAATGTGGACTGGACATGTGTCACCTGGCGGTGAACCCAGAAAAGAGAGAGAGTGTGCCTATAATTTAGGCGATAATTTCTAAGCGCACCGTTAGGTGACACATGTCCGGTCCGCATTCTTAAAATGCGGACTAATCCGCACAGGAGCATCATTTTATATATATATATATATAAACCTTGACATTTAAATTAATCACCCTCATATGTTGCCCTCCTCTATTACAACTTCGATCGATGCCCATCATCTTTCATATCTCTCATGGGTTTAATTCTTTTATTTGTTGTGATCCCCTCTCTATCACACATGGGTGCACACGTGCATGCGCACGCAATCTAGCTTTCTATCTCTCGTCCTTCCATTTTTAGATCCACTTAAAAAAATTTATATGTGTGTGTATTCAAATCGATGGAGAGAATGCAAAAGCGACAGGGAGAGAAAAAGAGTAGGGCTTCATTGTTGTTTTACGGCAATGGATTTTGTGGTGGTAGCGGGAATTATGAGAAGATGGGATATAAGTGGTGTAGAGTTTATTAGTGGTGGTGGTGGTCGGTACGGAGGCTTTGAGGGATTCATTTTTTCTGAGGTCGTGGTGGGTATGTAGGTGATGAAGGTTGTGGTGGGTTTGATGATGGGTTTATGGTGGTGGGAGTCTTAGTGGTGTTAGTGGGTAAGGGTTAGGTTATTGTTGGTGGTGGCAGTGTCGTTAAGTTTAGTATTTGAAAACTACTATGGGTTAAAATAAAATTTCAAATTTTCCTATTAGGGTTTATAGTTAACATTTAAATAATATTTATTCATTTGACTTTATTTTTAAAAATTATTAAATTATGTGAATCACATTATCCAAATGTTTTTTTACATGTGAGTGAAGAGGAGAAAATTGGAATGCCTTACCCACTGAAAATAATGGTCTTATGAATGTCATGAATAACTAGGAAACTCGTCCATAAATAAAAAAAAGACTCACTGAGATGAAGGGGTAGAAAAATCATAACCATCAAAGGTCTACTTTGGGAAAAACATACAAAAGATCATTCGACGCTCTTAATGAGACCTTCAAGCAAACCGACAAAGGGGTAGAGTTTGTTGGCATATATATATAAGCTTCTAGTGCCTTCATCCAATCGGGAATTTTCGATACTTCTACTTGCACATAAGTTATGGGTATAAGTGCTCAGAACACCATCGAGATGATTTCCTTTTATCTGTTTTATTTTTCTTTCAATTTTCTGATTCCCTAAGAAACAATGAGAGCTAAGCCTTAGAGGATTATTCAATAAACATATAGAAGGGGGAAAATTATTATAACGTATGAAGATTTAAATAAGTGTTGTTTAGGGTTTGAATTTGGAAAAGAAAATAAATGATGGATAGATTTGTTTAAGCTAATACATAAGGATATTTTTGTCATAAAAATTATTAGGGGTATGTATAATTATTGAATAATTTTTTTAAAGAAGGATAGAGTTGAAAAATTGGAGGTATGGCAAGTTGAAGTTAAGTTTGATAAAGGATTAAAAATTGAGTGTTAAATCAAAAGGTTCTTATAAATATGGCGATAATTATCTTATCTCTGCATTTTATTTGAGATATAATTTTGTGAAAATTCCTCTCACATTTTGGTGAATGATTGAACTATGTTAAATGTTTGTGTGTTCTATAATTGTGTTTGATTCTATATGGTATTATATCTCTAAATGCTTGAATGAGTATCATCCATTATGCCAAAATTGAAGTGTTTCCTTTCTTGCTTCATTTTTAGTCTTAATGACTTGGCCTCAAATCATAATCTTAGATAATACTATTTCCAAATGTGAATTTCTCTTATCGGGTTTTGTGTTAATTTTTGTGAGCATGCTCATTTCTCTCTTTTATAGATTTTTTCTTTGTCACTTTCTTAATTTCACTTTCCCATTACAATCCTTTATTCCATAGCCTTAATATTGGTATGATTCGTAGGCATTTGTCTAAGTTACCTAGAGCTTGGGTCAGCTATGTGACACATCATAAAATTCATAAATAGATTCATCAGGACTAAAATAAAAAAATCACGAGAATTAAAAACATTTGGTAACATTCTCAGAATAAATAAAATAACTAAAACTGAACAAGTAAGATAAAGAGGTAATGAAAAACTTAATAAAATAAAACCAACTCTGATACCATATAATTGTCAATACCAACTAACTCTAGAATAACAAATGTATCTCAAATATAAAAACTATCTCTGATACAAGTCCACATGAACAAACTCTTACTGAAACAAAAATAAATACATGAAGTAGATGAGCTACACTGCTCAACTCCTATATCTTAAGAATGAGGAATGTAATGTCACGAGAGATACCCCTCCAACGATCATTCCAAGTGTATGGAAGCACAATGACCAGACTTCTAAAAACATATATAACAACAATATAAGGAAGAGATTTATGTAGAATAAGACTATAATTGAACTTTGGATACAATATAACTACGCGTCATCCTTTTGTCTTTTAGTTGTTTTTAAGTTATCCCAACTCAAACAACCCTAGATAACTCATGAGTCTAAACCCAAGCCTAAGTGATCTCATGAAATCAGGTATTATTCATCTCGATTAAATATAAATAATGGATCCCTACTAACCCTACACTAAATATCTCAAGTGTATAATCGCATAAGTAAAGACAGCCACAAAGTCTACTATCAACATAAGTACGGTCCTAGCCACGTATATAAATAAATGCCGCACATAACTAAGGCCTACTCTAATGGCTTTGGAGATCTCTCGCACGTAATAGGTAGAGTTACAGGTTGTCCCACCCATATAACCCCAAAACATAGACAATGGGATAATCGCTACGTTTTCAAACCAATCATATGGCCCCATACCTAGATTATATAAAAGTTGCCCTCGTTTTATCACAATGGAATAAGACGGGCACATTTGCACGTAGTGTACGGAGTAAAATGACTAATGTAAAGCTCGTCTCTATCACCGAGGTATTAACACTGTTAACGTCGTACACGCCCCATAAGGTGTCCCTCTATTACGTATACCATGGGGACTCAATCACGGTATGTCTTACCCATAAGACACTAAGTAAATATAACCCTTAACTAATGGGTTTAATTCAATAAACACAAATTGATCCACGCTACTGGGTCGCACATAATATCACTATTATATAAGATAATACACGACGCTAACCATAATGAATCCTATATAACCTTATCCCTAACTCCCAAGGCTCTCCTAATCTAGTTATAGTGTTACATCTAACGTGCACTAGAATATGCACAATAACTATAGACAATCTCATATAACACTAGCTCGATCTCCCAAGGCTTCGCGTCTAGGCATCATCCTACAGATAACTTATATAAGAATATCGAATATACTAATTACCCCACTCTAGGGGTTTTGACTTAATCCTAGTCTCTCTAATGGTTAAACTCCCTACTAATATCTCACAATGAACTTATCAAACCCGGCCATATGACCCAATTTTGTAAGCTTACAACAGTCCATAAAACAATTGATCCCCCTCTTGGATCTACAACTCATATCGCATAATAAATTTAACCCCTACAAACCCAAGGAGGTCAAAATACCCAACTGTCTAAACACCCCGCCCATAACCTCAAAATAATAATATATTCTCATTTCTTCAAGTAAAAACAACCTAACGGCCAAACAAACCTAACCATATTCCCCAAATTACAATCCAAACAACTCCTTAGCCCATCCTTAGGGAATATAGGGAGGTCGATTGATTGGCTATAAGGGTTGATCGATCAACTATACCTATTGAGAGGCATTTTATTCCTTATAGGATTCAACCCCAAAAACCTCCATTAAAGCCACTTCAAGCTCCTAACTCAGATTCAAACATAACCTCATTTATATATAGTTATCCTAACACCAACCCAAACCTATTTCTAACAATTATATAGAATTCTAACATGGTTAAATAGTGTAATTTCTTCAATTATTATTCCCTAAGGATTTTATAAAATGGTTAATTTCATATTCCCTAAGTATTCCCTAACCACCAAAATTTCATGTTCAATTACATCAATGCCGTCAATTAACATGTGGATTTTACAAGATTAACAACATATAATAAAGTTCTAACAACTGTATACCAAACCTAACTCAAATTCATGAAGAATTCACTAAATTTCAAATTATGCACTTAATAATATTATTTACACAATTAGGTTAATTATGAACTAACTAATTTAATTCTTAAATCATATTTGTAATTATTTTAGGTTTAGATTTTAATTAATGAATAGAGATATTTTAACACAAAATCAATCATAATCAAACTCCAAATAAACTTAGTTGATGGATTGATTATGGAATCAATCACTTAAATTCCTCTTCTCCACTAGGTGCCTTCGACTCCTTAACCTTCTAGGGTTCTCCAAATGACAAATGAGTGTTTTAGGTTTTCCTTCTAACTTTATACAATAGCTTTGCATTAAGTTGCCTATGGGCCCATTATAAGCATCAACCTAAATTATCGAAATAACACTTTAAATGGTCCGAAACTCTACCCAAGACATATACTAACCCAATTATACCAAAACCCACTATTTTAACACACATACAAACACTCTACGCGTTCCAGAAGGAAAATATATAATATGTCAAAACCAAGTAACTAAACAACTCTATAGTTCAATAATCAATCGATATGAGTCCAAATATCAATTATATAATTATTTACTAATTTAGCACGACCCGATGTTATAAGAAACTACCTCATGGTCATGGAAACCAAAAATAAATGGATAATATAAATAAGGAAAACCTTGATACCAGACCCCTAACCATTCCATGTTCGCCCATAATACTAAATCACTTTCAAATTTTAAGTAATGATTTACTGTATATAAAAATTTGATTTCAAATATGAATCAAATAACAGACAAAAATATAAATAGTGACATCAATTGTCATAGCAAACACGGATAATGAATTTTTACAATTAAATAATGTACAGAAAATACGAGGTATTACCACCTGTGCGAATATTCTTGAACTAATATATACTCCCATCACCCAATTAAACATGAATCTTAATACAAACTCTTTTTTTGTGACGATCCGTTATGGTAATGAGAAAGATTTCTGCATATACGCCCATATCGTTCAATAAGATCAGAATCTGATAAATTGAAAGTGTGCAATATACCATTGTTATGTATCTATCAATTCTTCTTTAGGACAATAATTGTTCATTACCAAAAATTTTGTAGGTTGATTATCTTCTTTCGATGATATGCATCTCTAAATTCTCAGAGTTCCACCATTGGGTGGAGATAATGTCTCTAACATTCACTTTCTAGGCTAATAGCATATACGTTCCACAATATCAATTTACTTATTTTAGGTATCATTCTAAAAAAATAAGTATCGTTTATCACTAATGCATTAACACAAGTCATCTACCAAAATACACGCACTTGTTTGTCACTATTATAAACAAATCATGGGTTAATTGGGTAGAATTAGATTGTTTTAATGATGTATTTTATAAGAGAAACTTTAAATTCACTCATCATATCTCTCATCTTACCCCTATTTTAGAAACTGACGCCACATCTCACTATTTTTCAGCAAATACTTGTACTTCACCCACTAAATGGGGTGAGTTATTTAAACTAAAGATATATGAAATGAATAAAATGCATTAATCAACTTGTCAAGTATTTACAAATTTTACATAAGTATGTTGAGACAAATAGTGTTAGGGTTAGGAAGAAGATCATTTTAAATGGTATTTTAATATTAAAAACACTCATTGATTAACATAAAATTATAAATAAAGTGGTGTAAAAGAATTGGTGGGTGTATGAAAAAGTTCACTTTAATATAATGATGTCTCTCTCTCTCATCATTTGTTTTTTGTTTTTCAGGAAGAGTTTTAAAGGAATAAGAGAACAATATGAGGAAGAAAAACATAAGGAAAGGGAAATATTTTCCACAGAAAGAAGTGACATTATTCAAGTGAGAGAAAATAAATGTGAATATGAATATCAGGTAATTCACTACACTCATCATGGTAATAATATATATATATAATTTGATTATTATATTTTGTAGGAATATAAATTGAGATAAATTAACATAGACTCTCTCTCTCTCTCTCTTTCTATATATATATATGTGTGTGTGTGTGTGTGTGTGTGTGTGTGTGTGTGTGTGTTTGCAGGGCATGTGTATGCCGGGCACATATAGAAGCACTACACTTGGTGAACAATCAATGGAAGAAGATTTTGGTTGCGCAAATGTAGCTTGGGACATATTACCATCCTTCACTGAACGTGAAAAGGATAAAGAGTTGTGGCATTTGGAATACCATCAAACGTCTAAATCTGGTGTCGAAAGAGATTTCTTAAACCTTCCTCATTTCCATTCCACTGGGGAGAGCATTAACCTAGACTTAAAAATCTCAACATTTTGATCCTACTAAATTAGCACTTGTCGTCAGTTATGGCTCATGTGTTTTTATGTTAATTATAATTAATCAATAATTTTTTGTTATTATGTTAAATAAGGAACCATAGAGATTGAACTTCCATTGTTACTATATTCCCAATTGTTGAGTTTTGTTACATATTATTATTTTATATAGAATATATTGAAAAAAGGAGAAGAAATAAACAAGGAAAGAACTGAGAATGAGTGATTTATTTATGATGCCAGCGATTTATTTTTTTAATTGTTAGTGTGCTTAGGGTCCATGTGGATGCACAAAATTAGAATTAAATTGAAATTCTAATTCTATGGAATTGGAACTCAATGAATTCTATTCCACGGTGAGAGAATTCAATTGTGTCGTTCCAGTATAGAATTCTTTTGGAATTCTAGTAGAATTCTAAATTACTTGTTTGTTTTAGGTATAGAATTCTTTTGGAATTATCTAAAAGTTTTGTGATATATAAACAATTAAATAATAATACTTTTAAAAAATGGAATCAAATCACATCATATTTTAACAATAATTAATAATTGAAGTAGCATTGGCATTTATTAGTAAAATCTATATACATAATTAATAATTAATAATCAAATCACACAACACTTTAATTAAAAAATACTTTTAATTATCAAAGTAGATTTTAAAATTTGAAATGTATATACATATTTCAAATTTTAAAGGGTCTTTTACTTTTGAGGGTAAAGGTATTTCTAACTATTTAGAGCTTGGATACATTTGTTTTCGTATAAGTTAGTTGAAGTCCAAAACTGATGAAAATCGTTAGTTGTTTGGTTTGGCCGCCAGTTGGCCCACGTTTTCAACCAAAAAGACTATTGTTTCCCTAAATAAATTATTTTACCCTAAATACATCTATAAACATTACTATATCAATACATTATACATTTATAAATGAAATATACACATCTAAAATTAAAAATACATTAATGTATAAATTTATTTTAATAGATTCATATTTATACAAATAACTATTTTCAATAAACTAAATAAAGTGTTTTAGTTTACTGTTTGTTATAAAAAAAAATTAAAGTTTCTTTTTATTATAAAAAACTATTTTTAAAACTTGTTTTTATTAAAAGCCATGTTTGTTACATAAAATCTATTTTTATTGAAAAAACTGCATGTTAATATTTACTATTTTTAATAAAAATAACTCTATAGTTTTTTTTGTAAAGAAATGTTAAAAAGTTTTTTTTAAGTTTTTAAAAATAGTTAAAACTAATTGAGAGTTTTTATGTTTTTTGTATTACAAAATAGTTTTTTAAAAAATAGGTTTTTAATAAAAGCAATTGTTAAAAGACTTACAATACATTTCCTTTCGGTCTATGTCGCCATAAAACAATTATATATATATATATATATATATATGTGTGTGTGTGTGTGTGTGTGTGTGTGTGTGTGTAAACAATGAGACAAAACTCAAAAAATTAAGTGCAAAATTTGGATCTCATTAACATATTTGCTTTTGGTCTTGAGATGAAAATCCTTTTTGAGCTTGTTTCTATTCATTAAAAATTAACTCCATTACAGTTAAAAAAAAACTCCATTACAAATCTAATACATATGTATGTATGTATGTATGTATGTATGTATGTATGTATATAACTTCAGATCTGTAATATATATAGATATATAACTTCAGATTTGTATAGGCCCAAAACTTTACCCTAGATATACACTAACCCATAAGGCAAAACCCACTATTTTAACACACATGCAAACATTCTATTCATTACAAAAGGCAAATATATAATATGCCAAAAACTTAGTAACTAAACAACTCTGTAATTCAATAATCAACCGGTACGAGTCCAAATATCAATTATATAATTGTTTATTAATTTAGCGCGCCCGACATTATAAAAAACTACTTTACCGTCATTAGAAATCAATTTTACAGGGATAATTCAACCAAGGAAGCCCTTGATACCAAACCCTAACCATTCCATATTCGCCCATAATACTAAAGCAATTTCAAGTTCTAATTAATAATTTATTGTATATTAAATTTCGATTTCCAATACGAATCAAATAATACATAAAAATATAAAAAGTGACATCAACTGTCATAGCCAACACAGATAATGAATTTTTACAATTAAATAATGTACGAAAAAGACGAGGTATTACCACCTATGCGAATATACCTATACTAATGTATACTCCCATCACCCAATTAAATCAAAATCTTGATATGTCCGTGTGTTAATCAACCTTTTTATGCAATATACCATTGTTATGTATGTATCAATTTCTTCTTTAGTACAATAATTGTTCATTATCAAAATTCTTGTATGTTGATTATCTTCTTTGGATTATATGCATATCTAAATTCACAGAGTTCCACCATTGGGTGGAGACAATCTCTCTAAAATTCACTTTATAAGCTAATGGCGTATATGTTCCACGATATCAATTTCCTTGTCAAAATTAGGGTAGTTGTTATTTTAGGTATCTTTCTACGAAAACAAATATCCTTTGTTGCTAATGCATTATCACATCATCTACCATAATACTGACACTTGTTTGTCACTATTATAATCAAATCATGGGTTAATTTGGTAGAATTAAATCGTTAATGATGTATTTTTTAAGAGAAACTTTAAATCCACTCATCATATCTCTCACCTTACTCCTATTTTAGAAACTTACTCCACATCTCACTATTTTTTAGCAAATATATTTACTTCTCTCACTAAATGGGGTGAGTTATTTAAAATGAAAATGAATCCATTAATCAACTTGTCAAGTATTTACCAATTATAAATAAGTATGATGAGACAAATAGTGTTAGGGTTATGAAGAAGATCGTTTCAAAGAGTATTTTAATATTAAAAACACTCATTGATTATTATAAAATTAAAAATAAAGTGATGGTGATGGTGAGCATGATGGTGACCATTAGAAAATGTTGCATGTTGAGCTTTTGGTGACAACCCTTGTGTAAGAGCGTGTGATGTGATCTTAGCTATTGAGGACTTTGATGGTTTAGTCTTGGAGGGTTCCTATGACTTAATATAAGAGTTCGTAAACCCATGTATTTGAGGAATTTAACGATCAATAATTTCAGGGAAGAAATTTTCTAAGGAGGGAATAATGTAAGACCTGTGCCCAATATTTTATTATTTTTTCTGGCATAAATTGTAAACATATGACACCTTGGTATTTGGATCAATATAAGTGGGTTTATATCTGTATTTTTCTTATTTTGGAGTCTTGCTGGTAATTATTGGAAGAATATAGATGAAGATTGAAAAATTTGGAGAAAATATAGGAAATAGTAGTTTGGAAAATTTGGAGAAAATATAGGAAATAGTAGTTCGAGCGAGTTCAAGGGCATTCGAACAAGAATCCCAAGTAGTTCAAAGTTAGGATGAAACGAGGATTGAACAAGACCCTTCTTCATAACTAGTCAATCTCGTTCGAAGGTCGTTCAAAGGCTAGCTCGAATGAGGTGCCTTTCTCGTTCGAATGAGCGCAACAGAAAATTTTAAGTCGCGGTCTAGTGAACCCATTGTAACACCCCGCGCGCCTGGAGAGAGCGAGCGGCGCGCTACTACGATCAAACTAACTAAATCCACAAATAACAAGGTATAGAGCATCTAAAATAAATTTCGCAATATAAAAGAAACCACTAATCTGAATCTCTTTATACTAAATACAACCAAAAGTCTCTCAAAATAATCAACGATCTATCTCGAAATAAAAAGGCTCTATACAAAAAAAAATACAAATCTTCTCATTTTGCATTCTCGAATAATCTTCCCAATAATAATCCACGCTAAAAAATCAATCTCCATAGTGCCCTAAAATCCGCGCTAACCTGCCAGATATGATAGAAAAGATGGGGAAGTACACAATATGATAGGAAAGATGCTCAATAAATATTAACAGTGAATAAAGCGTAACAACACGAGTATGGATATTTAAATCAAATGAAAATCTCAAAAGCATTTATCAATAAATTTCTCAGCAACACATCAATGGGACACCAGGCCTCACCCCATTCGCATATGCTTTATCAAGACATAACCCCGGGAAGCAGGAATTTTGGCAGGTGCCCAACCTTCATGCCATATTAAAATCTCATGACAACGTGCTCAACAACAACATGAATAATACAGCATGAATCAAAATAATTCCAACAATTATTTTTCCACATTTTCAAGAATTTATCAATTCAAATATGAGTTAAATTAAACATGAAATCAAAGGGAATAACTCTCACGATATTAAGGAGCATATTGTGTAGAAACCCATACCTTAAACCACCAAAAAGAACTAACAAAAAACTGCCCAGAAATCTCAGAATAATCCATTAAAATCATCTCCCAAAATCATCAAAACTCCTCCAAGAACAAACACCAAAACAACGCCAAGAACACCTCCAAAACTAAGGGTTGAATGCATAAATTAAAGGGGTTAAGTGTATATAAAAGAGACGAAATAAAAATATGTTTGTTGCTATTTTTGTGCCAAAAGTCTGTTCCAAAATGGTCACCCATGACCCCTTTGAATAAGGCAAAAAGATAAGAGTTTAAACCAAAACAAAACTCCTCAAAAACTTGCAGCGCACAAAAAACTGTTGGGGTCGATCGTTCGACCCCCTGGCGTCGATCGATTGATCGCCCAGAAAAACTGACAGATCCGCTTAAAAATGTTATAAGGGATAAATATTTAAAAATCCGTTTTAACTCTGATTTCGAAATCGTTTGAAAATCTCATCTTTAAAAATAAAATCCAACATTTTTTAGCAAGTAAAATAATTTTATCAAAAACTTTATTTTTCCTCTATATTTTGAAAATACCCCAAAAATTACGCAGGTTGTTACACTTCCCTACTAACAATGAAATTTCGTCATCGAAATTCGCCGAAAGACTAACTCAAAAAAATCAAGCCACTATAACTATCTCTAAAAATAATCTCGTCTACAAAAATCAATCCCTCACATCTAATCTAGATGCCTAACACGAAACGATCATAAAAAATTTATATCCGCTGTTGATGTAAAAAATTAGATCACTCTAATTATTCAATCACAGATAAATAAATGAGACAAAGAATTTTTAAAGTGGTTCAGCCTTATAAGAATGGCCTACGTTCACTGTTGTTTTATTGCTGAATGGTTGGGAATTCTCGATTACAAGTTCTCTCAAGAAATTCCCAGGTTGGATTTTTTGGGGTCCCTTTACAATGAGGATTGTACAATGTATTTATAGCCCTGAGGCCGTAATGTGAAAGGGTAATACATTAAATGAGGTACATATGAAAGGGTAATACATTTAATGCCCCTTAAGCGTGTGCGTCTGAATGATAAGCATTTAATGAATCAGTTGAACTGTTGGTTATCCAGTTATTAATGCTTGGTTCGAGGTGCAGCTCGGACCGCCTAAGCTTCTCGGTATTAAAGAGTTCCTCTGAGAGGTCTTGTTCCTCGGAGCGTCTGAGTTCCTCGGGGAAGCAGTGTTCCTCGTTGTAGTATGGTTCCTCGGAGCGTGTGAGTTCCTCGGAAGTATTTATTGTTGTCATGTAGATTTCCACGTGTCATCATTCAATTGAGCCATGTCAGCAGATTAAATTTGGTATCAACAGAAGCCCCCAATGTTTCATAGTTCGAAATTTGAGGAGTATGGAACATTCTTTCTCGGAATATGGTAGCTTTAAATAGTCTTCCTGATTTTTAGGCACGTTTCCCTTGTATTTATTTCTCCTTCCAAATTCGTAGAATCAGGCTTTTTGAATTTTTCTGCTAGTTTCTTGCCAGGATGGAATTGCTATCTGCCCATGATACTAAGTTTCTGCGACAATGTAATGAATATTTTAAGGCTGGTCACACAGACCTGAGTGCAACACAAGTTGTCGACATCCTCGGCCAGGATGCTTCAGAACAGGCAGTGGAAGCATATCAATATCTGAAGTGTCTACTTGATCGAGCGGTGGCCAATAATGTGGCCTATTATGAAATGATCGAGGATCTCCAAGTCACCCTTGAAGACCTTCAACTTCAATACAAAGAATCCACTGCCCTGTTGCATGAGAGTTACGAGAAGAAGTACAAGCTGATCATTGCCGACAAGGGCTACGAGAAGCTTTTTGTTGGGTACGATGTAAGGGAGAGAACCTTGAGGGGCGAGGTCGAGGAATGCAGATAAATTGCTGAGATGCTAGAGCAAGAGAACAACAACTTGCAGAAAGAGCTATCACAGTTGAAGTCTGCAGCCTCTTCTTCGAAAGCCTTAATCCCAGTGACCGATGAGGTATTCTCGTTCTTGGAAGTCGAGAACGCCAATTTGAGGGACGAATTGGAAAATTTGAAGAGAGTTGGGCCCTCTACATCATCTCGTGGACGAGAAAGAGCTCCTCGTGGACAAGCGAGAGTAGCTCGGGTTCCTATCGAGGAGCAGAGGACTCAGTCTGCATTAGAAAACCAGGCCTTCCAGCTAATGGCGAAGAATCGAGCTTTGGCTAAAATGTCAAAGAAGATCAGAGACTTGGAAGAGCATCTCTCTGAGCAGAAATCTACCTTGGAGGACAAAGAGCTTTTCATTAAAAATCTCCACGAGCAGCTGGACAGACTAACATATCAGTTCCATAAACAGCCCAGGGAGTTCTGGATGGCTAGATACAATGAAGCGCTCTACCACTTGGACGATCGTATCCAGAATGCCAATAATGAGGGCTACAAATAAGGCTGGTTGAACGCCTTAGATGTGCTGCAGCTCGAACAGGGTCATTACCTGTGGGACTACCACGATCCCGGGTTGCTCGAATTACCTGTGCCACCATACAAATTGGATATGAGTTGGATCCCTGCACGGGCCATTCCTCGGAGCTTGATCTCAAAGTATCTCGGTGACTACAATTTACATTCTCAAGCCGAGGTATCTCGTCCCGAGCATCTCTTAGATCGACCATCCGTGATGAATGTCAGGATGTTGAAGGATCTCAACTTTATCAATTCTCCTCTGGCTTTAAATGATCCGCCTGCTGGCGAGGAACCTGTGTCAAAAGCAGAGGGGAAAAGACCAGTAGAATAGGAATTTTTGATGTAATAGTTAGTATACATTTCAATATCAATG
The DNA here is from genome assembly GCA_949130495.1 of Sambucus nigra. NCBI lineage: Eukaryota > Viridiplantae > Streptophyta > Magnoliopsida > Dipsacales > Adoxaceae > Sambucus > Sambucus nigra. The sequence goes on from OX422214.1 coordinate 222,277,382, forward strand.
TACTTTTCATTTTATTATCAATGTAATTTATTTTGAATTCAGTGAAAAACTTTCATTTATGTTTGCAATCTTAATTGCTATTGTCTTGTAATTATCAAACACTTTATATTTGTGCATATATGTTAAAAAGATAACAATATTGTGTTGTTTGTCGACTAACTCAGTAATAATTAAAAAGTTACAAGTACCAATAATGTTGCTCGATCACTTAATAATAAAGTCACGAGTATAAAAAATGTTTATAAAAAATGTTTCCAACCAACCGAGGTCGTTAGATTCTCCATGTCAACCAACTACAGTTAGTGGGTTTTTATCCCCGACTAGCCATAGTTAGTAATTTTTTCTCTTCAATTAGAAACTTTGGCGCTTTCTGAAATAATCTTACCTTCCGACCAACATAAGTTGGCATTTTCGAGAATATATGTACTTCCTAACCAACATAAGTTGGCATTTTTAGGAATATTTTGTTTCCTAGCCAAACAGGTTGGCATTTTTAGGAATATTTTGTTTCCTAGCCAAACAGGTTGGCATTTTTAGGAATATTTTGTTTCCTAACCAACCGAGGTTGGCATTTTTAGGAATATTTTATTTCCTAGCCAAACAGGTTGGCATTTTTAGGAATATTTTGTTTCCTAGCCAAACAGGTTGGCATTTTTAGGAATATTTTGTTTCCTAACCAACCGAGGTTGGCATTTTTAGGAATATTTATTTCCTAACCAATCGAGGTTGGCATTTTTAGGAATATTTTATTTCCTAACCAACCGAGGTTGGAATTTTTAGGAATATTTTATTTCCTAACCAACCGAGGTTGGCATTTTTAGGAATATTTTTACTGAGTAGTCTGAGCTTTGCCGAGTAGTGTGTAGCACTAGTATTCCCCAAAAAAATTTCAATAAAAATGAGAGATTTGCAGAATATCTTCATTTTATTCATACTGCTGGAACTGCGTTACATGGGAAACTACATCAATAATAATACTTGCGCAGGTGCTCTGCGTTCCATGCATTCTTAAACTCCTCCCCCTCTAGAGTTGCTATTCGATAAGTTCCTAGTCGAACAACTTCTGTAACTCGGTATGGTCCATGCCAGTTTGCCTCCAGTTTATTGTGCTTTTAAATTACTTTCTTCAGCACATAGTCTCCTTCTTTCAGGTCGCACTTCTTCACCCTTTTATTTTAGAATAGAGTTGTTCGTTGTTGATATGCAGCATTTCTGATGGCTGCTTCTTCTCTAACTTCCTCGAGCATATATAAATCCAATCTTCTCATTAAGTCACTGACAGGGGAATTGAAATTTAGTACCCTGTGTGTTGGGAGACCCAACTCGGCAGGTATAACGGCTTCACTTTCGAACGCCAGCATATATGGTGATTCTCCAGTTGCTACTCGGGGAGTAGTTCGGTAAGCCCAGAGTACTGATTGTAGCTCGTTGATCCAATTCGATTTTGCATCATCCAGTCTTTTCTTTAAACCATTTAGCAGCGTTCTGTTTGTCACTTCAGTTTTTCCATTACTTTGAGGATGGCCTGGTGCTGAGTGGACCTTCAAAATATTTGACTGATGACAATAGGCAGCAAACTCCTCGTTATCAAATTGTGTTCCATGGTCTGTGATGAAGGCATGAGGAAGACCATATCGACAAATGATGTTCTTCCAAATAAATTGGTACACCTTCTCGTACGCCATGTCAATGAGTGGCTCAGCTTCTACCCACTTAGCAAAATAATCTACTGTAAGGACGAGGTATTTGAACCTTCCTCGGGTCGTTGGCAGTGGTCCAACCAAATCAATTCCCCACATGGAAAATGGCCAAGGGGAAGTTATGGGTGTCAACAATGCTTGTGGAGTTCTTCGGATAGAGGAAAAGCGCTGGCACTTGTCACACTTCTTGGCATAGGCTATACAATCAGCTCTCATCGTCGGCCAGTAGTATCCCTGCGTCATCACCCTTTGTAAAAGCATCCGACCTGCTACATGTGCTCCACAGGACCCTTCATGGATCTCTTCAATTAATTATTTCACCTCGGAGGGATGTACGCATCTCTGCAAACCTGCCATAATTCCTCGTCTATATAAAATACCATTTGTTAATACATACCAAGCAGCCTTAAACTTTAATTTCTTGGCTGCGAGCTTGTCAATTGGTAATTCTGCCTCCTTGATATACGCCCTGATGGGATCCATCCAAGATGGTCCTAAATCAAGGGTGATAAAGTTCATCGTCAAATCTTCATCTATACTCCGACCAGCTAACACTTCAATTGGTATTGTTCATCGTAGCTCGGTGCGAGTAGCTGATGCTAGTCGAGCTAGGGCGTCTGCTCTCGCATTCTCCATTCTTGGTGTTCTGACCAGCTGAATAGCGGTAAATTCTGACACCAGCTCCTTTGCCTTTGCATGATATTTGATCATTAATTCTCCTCTAACTGCATATACTCCCATCATTTGGTTTACGATTAATTGAGAATCACTGAAAACAATGACCTGTTACGCCTCCATAATTTTTGCCAAACTAAGTCTTGCAATCATGGCCTCATACTCAGCCTCATTGTTGGAAGCTTTGAATTGGAAACGCAGAGCGTATTCCATGTCGACCTCGTTCGGAGTGCTCAAAACTATCCCCGCGCCACATCCTGTAGTGCAAGATGAACCATATATATATAACCTCCATATAGGTAACTCGTCTTCAAATTTCTGCTCTGTCAGAGTTCCTCGGTGAAATATTTGCTGCTTTCTTTCATCTTCCCTTGATATTTATCGCTCTTCGTTGATTATCTTTTCTTGCCCTTTTACCAACCGAAGTTGGTCTGAGCTCGAATTTAATGATCTTGTAACATCCACTTGCCATTTTACCAACCAGAGTTGGTCTGAGCTAGTGTTTGTTGATCCTGTAACATCCACAGGTTGATCAGCGAGCAACTTTTTCTCCTTGTCTGGAGCGCTCACAACTATCCCTGTGCCACATCCTGTAACATCCATACGCCCTTTTACCAATCGGAATTGGTCTGAGCTTGTGTTTTTTGACCCTGTAACATCCACAGTTTGATCAGCAAGTAACTTTTGCTACTCGGGGGTATCAGGATAGGTGAACTCCGCTATAAAATTTGCTACAGACTACCCTTTTAGCGATGATCTGGGTTCATAAACTATATCATATTCACCGAGCTCTATTGCCCAGTACATCAATCTTCCTGATTTTTCTGGTTTATGAAGGGCTTCCCTCAATTGCATATCGGTATATACTACTATGGTATGAGCCTGGAAGTATGGCCTCATTCTCCTACTCGCCTCAATCAACGCCAGTGCCAATTTTTCCAGCCTTGGATATCTGATTTCTGCTCCTCGGAAGGCCTTACTTGTGTAGTAAATTGGTTTTTGCACTCCATTCACCACTCTGATCAACGCCGAGCTAACTGCATTCTCCGACACTGCAAGATATAGGTATAATTTTTCTCCCATCACCGGCCTAGACAACAGTGGAGGTGTTCCCAAGTATTTCTTCAAGTCTTGAAAAGTCTTCTCACATTCATCATTCCACTCAAAAGTCTTTCTGAGTGTCTTGAAGAATGGGAGACATCTATCAGTTACTCTTGACACAAATCTGTTGAGTGCTGCTACTCGTCCTGTAAGGCTCTGTACTTCTTTCTTCGTCGTTGGAGATCGCATCCCTAATAGAGCTTTGATCTTTTCGGGATTTGCCTCAATGCCTCGTTGATTGACACTGTATCCGAGGAACATGCCTTCTCGTACTCCAAATATGCACTTCGTCGGGTTCAGCTTCATTTGGTATTTATCTAGTTGATCAAAAGTCTGATTTAAGTCAACTAGATGATCAGCAGCTTTTTTGCTCTTCGTCAGCATATCGTCAACATAGACTTCCATATTGCAACTGATTTGTTCAGCAAAGACTTTGTTCATCAGTCGCTGATATGTCGCACCTGCATTTTTCAAACAAAAAGGCATAATATTATAACAATAAGTTCCCCTATGGGTAATGAAAGAAGTACTCTCCCTGTCTTCAGGTTTCATTTTGATTTGATTATAACCAGAATAAGTATCCATGAAGCTCAGTAACTCGTGTCCCGAGGTAGCATCTACTAGTTGATCAATTCGGGGCAATGAAAAATGATCCTTTGGGCATGCTTTGTTGAGGTCGGTGAAGTCTACACACATCCTCCACTTATTGTTTTTCTTCTTTACCATCACCACATTGGCTAACCAATCTGGATATTTAACATCTTCAATGAAACAAGCTTTCTGGAGCTTCTCGACTTCTTCCTGTATAGCTTGATTCTTCTCGGGACTGAATACTCTTCTTCTCTGCTTCACAGGCTTGATCTCCTTATTCACATTGAGTTTGTGGCATAAGAAGTGTGGGTCTATCCCAGGCATATCTTCATGACTCCATGCAAAAATTTGTCTTCTGCTTCTAAGGAAAGTTATCAATTCATGTTTTAATGAGGCTTCCAACGATGAACCTATTTGAGTAGTTTGCTCAGGGTGCTCGTCATCCAGAATGATGTTTTCAGTAGCTTCCACCACTTGACCCTTCACGAGTTATGACTCATCTCGAGGATCCAATGTTTTAATCTCTGCACCTTCATCGACTTGATAGGTAGTAGTCTTTTTCTTTGATTCCTCCAATTCTTCTTGCTCGGCGGATGAATAATAATATTCCCGAGTTACTTTCTGATCACCTTTCATAACTCCTACTCCAAAGTTTGTTGGAAATTTTAGGCACTGATGCATTGTAGATGGTACAGCCTCGAACTTATTCAATCCTACTCTTCCCATGATGATATTATACGATGATTGGACATTATTATCCATCACGAAGAAAAGTATTCTTTCTGTCCGACAAGCAGGCCACGTACCAATGAATATATCCAACTTGATCATCCCAAGAGGAAATACTTTCTCGCCAGGAAAACCGATGAGGGGTCTATGGTAAGGCTCCAGTTGAGATAGCTTTAGATTTAAACTATCGAAGCACGAGTAGAACATGATGTCTGCCGAGCTACCGTTGTCGACCAGTACTCTTGAAATCATAACCTCCTTCATCCTCATTTTGATCACCAGTGGATCATCGTGAGGATATAAAACACCTGCAAGGTCATTCTTTGAAAAAACGATGACCAATTTCTCCTTGTTCACCTTTCTCGGACGATCTTCCTCAGCTAGATTTATTCGCTGAATGTACGAGCAAGCTTGAGCCTCACCGAGGTAAGCTTTTCTCTCTGCAGTAAGGTCTCCTCCTCCTGTATCTCCTCCTGTAATAACATTACAATCAAATAACCCAAAGCGTATTGAAAATACCTCTCGTTCTGGCTGCTTTTGTTTCTTGGGAAGATCGGGGTCATCCTCAGGATCATCTTCATGGTTTCTTTTCTTGTTCTCCTCTGCTCGACGAGGAGATTTAGACCTCTCTCTTGTTCGGTCGTTGTTTCTTCTTTCATTTCTATGATCAACGTACTTTGCCCGTTTTCCTCGTCTAATGAGTGTTTCGATCTCATTCTGAAGAGCTATGCAATTTTTGGTCATATGGCCATGATCTTTGTGAAACTCGCAATATTTTTCCCTATTCCTCGTGTCAGGGTCTTCCTTCATTTTCTTTGGCCAGTTTAACTCCTCGTTGTTCTTAATTTCTTCCAGGACGTGGTTGATATCTACCTTCAAAGGAGTGTAATTATCAAGTTTCCTCAAGACCTCCCATGGCGACCTATTTTTGGATTGTTTGTCACCATCATTGTTCTTATGCTCTTTCTTCTTGGCTTTGTCGACTTCCACCTTGGTTTCTTTATCCATATTCTTCTTCGCAGCCATAGCCTCCTCGGCATTCATGATTTTGTCCGCTTTCGCCATCAATTCTGACATAGTTGTGGGTCGATCTTTGGCCAAAGTGTAATACAACTTATTAGGCAATAGCCCACTCATCAAGGCAGTGATCGCTGTCTTCTCCTCATAATCAATGACTTCAAGTTTCTCGTTATTAAAACGAGTTATATAATCTCTGGTACTTTCACCAGCTTTTTGTCTAACACTTAACAAATGTGCTACTCGTTTAACTGGCTTTGCCCCAAAGCAGAAATTTCCAATGAATAACTCGGTCAGTTGAAAGAAAGTTGAGATCTTACCCCAAGGAAGATTATTATACCATATTTGAGCAGATCCGGTAAGAGTTCCTGAGAATGCCCTGCATCTCATCTCGTCTGGGACAGCATAGATATCGGCAGCAGCTTGATATTATTCTATATGAAGAACGGGGTCAGTCTTTCCATCATATTTGGGGGTCATAACAGGTGCTTTGAACTTTGATGGTGTTGGAAAATCTACAATGGCATGGACAAAAGGTGTTCCTCGAACAAAGGTTCGTTGTAAAGGATTCTTGATTTTAACCATTTCCCCTAATCTATCCTCCATCCTTTGAATAGAACCTTTCCATGCATCATTTCCTTCCTCGAGCCTATTGGTTCGAGCAGCTGATCGCGTTAAAGTGGCTTCCTGAGATCTATCTTGACGAGCAGCTGGTCGCGACTAGGCAGATCCTTCCCTTAAGGCTGTCGATCATCGAAAGCTCCTCGACGCTGCATTAAGAGGACTTTTGTTCCTCCTAGGGCCTAATCGGTCGAAAGGAGAAACCCTACTTAATCTTTCCAATGCGCTGGTACTTTCTGGGGAGAGAGTGACACGTTATTCAGTATATGTGGCTCGCACTGACGAAGTTCGCCCAGGTTGATAAGAGAAATCTTCAGACTCCTCATTGCGATATGAATTGGTACGCCTAGTATGTGAGGATGGTGCGCGGGTATTTCTTTGAATACTTCGCAGTCCTGAATGGGTTGATGCACCGCCATGGAGGGTTTAGATGAGTTGTCGCATTGTTTCTTGCATGACGGTCTGGCCCTGAGCCAGATTTGTCATTATTCTAGCCAGATCTGGAATATTAGGCGGAGCAGATGGATTTGGAGGGGTTCCAGCGTTTCGATTGCTGGATTCCGGAATATCAGCCATTGGTAATGGATTGTTTTTGGTGAAAAAATGATATTACCAGTCGTTTCCCACAGACGGCGCCAATCTGTTGATGTAAAAAATTAGATCACTCTAATTATTCAATCACAGATAAATAAATGAGATAAAGAATTTTTAAAGTGGTTCAGCCTTATAAGAATGGCCTACGTCCACTGTTGTTTTATTGCTGAATGGTTGGGAATTCTCGATTACAAGTTCTCTCAAGAAATTCCCAGGTTGGATTTTTTGGGGTCCCTTTACAATGAGGATTGTACAAGGTATTTATAGCCCTGAGGCCATAATGTGTAGAGGGTAATACATTAAATGAGGTACATATGAAAGGGTAATACATTTAATGCCCCTTAAGCGTGTGCGTCTGAATGATAAGCATTTAATGAATCAGTTGAACTGTTGGTTATCCAACTATTAATGCTTGGTTCGAGGTGCAGCTCGGACCACCTAAGCTTCTCGGTATTGAAGAGTTCCTCGGAGAGGTCATGTTCCTCGGAGCGTCTGAGTTCCTCGGGGAAGCAGTGTTCCTCGTTGTAGTATGGTTCCTCGGAGCGTATGAGTTCCTCAGAAGTATTTATTGTTGTCATGTAGATTGCCACGTGTCATCATTCAATTGAGCCATGTCAGAAGATTAAATTTGGTATCAACGTCCGCAAATACGTGCCACAAAAATGGAACAGACCCAAAACCCAATACCCGAGGATGGTCGTATACCTAAGATCTGATACCATTTGTAACACCCCGCACGCCCGGGGAGAACGAGCGGCGTGCTACTGCGATAAAACTAACTAAATCCATAAATAACAAGGTATAGAGCATCTAAAATAAATTCTGCAATATAAAAGAAACCACTAGTCTCAATCTCTTCAAATTAAATACAACCAAAAGTCTCTCAAAATAATACAACTATATATCTCGAAATAAAAATGCTCTATACAACAAAAATAAATACAAATCTTCTCATTTTGCATTCTCGAATAATTTTCCCAATAATAATCCACGCTAAAAAATCAATCTCCATAGCGCCCCAAAATCCGCGCTAACCTGCCACTAAGAGAAAATATTGGGAAGTACACAATACGAAAGGAAAGATGCTCAACAAATATTAGCCGTGAATAAAGCATAACAACACGAGTACTAATATTCAAATGAAATGCTAATCTCAAAAGCATTTATCAATAAATTTCTCAACAACACATCAATGGGTCCCCAGGCCTCACCCCATTGGCATATGCTTTATCAAGACTTAGCGCCGGGAAGCAGAAATTTTGGCGGGTACCCAACCTCCGTGCCATATTAAAATCTCATGACAACGTGCTCAACAACAACATGAATAATACCGCATGAATCAAAATAATTCCAACAATTATTTTTCCAGATTTCCAAGAATCTATCAATTCAAATCTGATTTCAATTAAACATGAAATGAAAGGGAATAACTCTCGCGAGATTAAGGAGCATATTGTGTAGAACCACATACCGTAAACCACCAAAAAGAACTAACAACAAATTACCCAAAAATCTCAGAATAAGCCATCAAAATCATCTCCCAAAATCATCAAAACTCCTCCAAGAACAAACACCAAAACAGCCCCAAGAACACCTCCAAAATGAATGGTTGAATGCATAAATTAAAGGGGCTAAGTGTATATAAAAGAGAGAAAATAAAAATATGTTTGCTGCATATTTTTGTGCGAAAAGTCTGATCCAAAATGGTCACCCACGACCCCTTTAAATAAGGCAAAAAAAATAAGAGTTTAAACCAAAACAAAACTCCTCAAAAACTTGCAGCGCACGAAAAACTGTTGGGGTCGATTGATCGACCCCGTGGCATCGATTGATCGACTCCCTGGCGTCGATTGATCCGGTCGCCCAGAAAAACTGACAGGGACGCTTAAAATGTTATAAGGGATAAATATTTAAAAATAATTTAAAAATCCATTTTAACTTCGATTTCGAAACTGTTTGAAAATTTCATCTTCAAAAATAAAATCCAACATTTTTGAGCAAGAAAAATAATTTTATCAAAAACTTTATTTTTCCTCTATATTTTGAAAATACCCCAAAAATTACACGGGTTGTTACACCCATATGAGGGCAAAACGGGATTTTGGTGGTCAAAGTATTTTTATAAGGCTTCTTTGGGGTTATTTGGGTTTACAAGAGGACAAAGAGAGAGAGAGAGAGAGAAGGTGTCTTCTACCATTTTCAGCATTTCTCTACCTCTCTCTACAACAAACCACCATACCACCACCCCTCCACCTTGTATCACCATATTAGACTAGTATTGCACTATATCCAAGCCCTTCATACCCATTTCCAAAAATTTTGAGAAAAGAAACGAATTTGGAGATGGTGTTGGGGGGTTTTGGAAAAGATTAAGATGTAAGATTCATGAAGCTTGAAGAGGGGTTTTGATGGAGTATTCATGGAGCAAGATTGATGGAGATAGGTAACCTCTCTAAGGACACCTTATGAGGTAGGAGGTTGCTATCTTTTTAGACATTTCAACCTTCCATTGTTAGAGCTCCATTTGAGGTGGGAAAGTTCTACTCTTAGTATTAACACTCTATTTGCATATTAGTAGTATTATTGTTAGATTAAAAGAGTAGGATGCATTTGAATAAAATGACAAGTTTCAAGTAATTTTGTGTCTAACATTTTTATAGAATAAAAATGTTACAAAATGCTATTTTGATGAGGGTAAAATATGAATGAATAATTCAAAGTTTCTTGAAAATAGAGTTTGGGATTTTATGGGAATGGTACATTTCTTGAAATTTGATGCTAAATATTTTATGAAATAAAATGTTTTAAAAATTATATTTATCTTGCCAAAAAAAAAAGATTTTGTAAAAGTTGGACATTCATTAAATTTTGAAGAAATAAAAATATCCTTTAGTCTTGAAAGGTATATCTTAGCAAATGTTACCAATTTCTAGAATAAATTGTATGTTTAATCCATTTAATAGGATTTGGGGAGTTAAAATCCATATTCCCATTTATATAAACTTATAGTAGTTTGATGATGAACACATAAACAAGTTTAATGAAGGTCTTATTGGGTTTAAACATGAAATAAAAAGGAAAGAAAATTCAACCCTTAATGTGTGTGTAATGAGTGTTGAAATGTGATAAAAATGTGAGATTTCAAGACTTCATGTATTAATAATGAAAATGATAATTTTCTTATAAAGTGGTCTTCAATATTAAGAAAAGGAAAAGTAATTAGATAAAAAGATTTCCAACTTGAGAAGCATAATAGTCCAAATGTTATAAATGTATTAATGAGTTAAAAGAACTAAATAAGTTAGTGTGGGTAACTTGATGGTGTTTGAAAAATTAACACTTGTGAAAATGGAGGAAAAGATAAGTTTGGAAACAAATAATTAAAATGATAATTTTACATAAAGTGGAACATTTTTATGAAATAAAAATGTTGAAAAGGGGTGTTACATAAGATGGTCCTAAATGAATGTGATTTTGGAATAAAATCAATGCTAAAATATAAAGGACAAGAAAATATTATTTTATAGTGTAACACTAGTTGGGGTGGAACCTCAAATTTCAGCTTCGGTCGGGTAAGAGGAAAAGTGGATACTGTGGGAAGTTGTAAAATGTTAAAATATATTAATAAGAACTCAGATGACAGTGGGATAATTACGGAGGGTTCGGACCCAATATCACTGGCCAGAGCATACAGTGTACATAGCCGACTATGTGGAGCCCATTAAAGCATATGGTTATTGAAAGATTTCAAAAACAAGATAATGGGAAATGGAACATATAAAGAAATGGATTTTGTGGTGAATATATGAAAATACAACCTAATTCAAATGAATTAATAAATGTTCTGGTAAAAGATAAAGTGGATAAGTCATGAAAAAAATTATTAATGTCTATAAAGTAAAAGAATGGTAAAGTAAAGGGATTAAATGGGTAGTTAAGCAACCTAAAGAGATTTAACCCATTAAAAATACAAGGGTGTGTTTATAAAATATTTTCAAAGTAAAATAAGTATTTTCTAACACGGTGGTTGCGTGAGTAGAAATAAAAGGGAAATTTCGGTAAAAGAAAAAAAATCTTTAAATAAGGTGTATTTACTTTGAATATTCAACCGCGTGTGTTAAATCAAGGGATGAATATCAAGAAAAGAAAAAGGAAATTCTCTAAGGTGAATTAATCGCGGTAAATAATATTTTTGGAATTAAAACGATTTCATGCATGTATGTGTGTGTGTGTGTGTGTGTATATATATATATATATATATATATATATATGTGTGTGTGTGTGTGTGTGTGTGTACAAAAAGTTCCCTGTAAGGACTCCTTATGGTGCAGACCCCGGTACAAATAATTTTTTTAAATAGTAAAAAATGATTTTTTTTATGAAACTACAAGGATATGATGTCCACAGTTAGAAGATCATCTACTATTTTCTTCATCAAAAAATTCAATGTAAAATCGCTGCGGTGAGGTGATATGTAAAAAAATGGTATAAATATTGATTTTCAACCGTTGAAATGTTGGGTCCGCGTCAACCACTTTATTGATTGACTTTTTTATGAAACTTCATGGATATGATCTTCTCACTACCGATATTATATCCATGAAGTTTTATCAAAAACTTCAATCAAAACGTGGGTGAGATGATTGCCAACATTTCAATGGTCGAAGTGCATATTTATACCATTTTTTTACATATCACCTCATCTCAATGGGGTTTTTATTGAATTTTTTGATGAAAAACATTTGTGATGATCTTCTCACCGTGAAGATTATATCCATTAAGTTTCATAAAAAAAATTATTTTTTTACTATTTAAAAAAAATATATACCGGGGTTTGCACGATAAGAAGTCCTTACAAGAGGCTCTCTCTCTCTATCTCTTTCTATATATATATATATATAGACACGTAGATATAACGTGTTAGAGTCTTCTTTCTTCCGTTCGATTCTATACTGCATTTTGCATATTTCTCACTAAGCATTTGGCTCACACCCTCTTCTTTTTACGGCAGGTTGGGTGTGATTTCATATTTTGAGAGCGTTATATAAGTAAGTACTCTCTTTTGTTTTACGTTCGTAACTCTATATACTTGGATTCCGAGGATACGTCCCACGGGTCCCTCACATAGCTTAATGTTAAATGGGAATTGGATGTTAAACAAGTGCAGTGGTAATTAAATAAAACTGGATTTGGAACATTATTTGAGTTGTTTCATTGCACTTCGCACCTAAGACTCGGGTCGGACCAGTTGACCACGGGTGACCCGTAAATCTGGGTCAAGGCATTAGACCTAACCCATCGTTATTGAACTCACTTTTTTTAGTTGCGTGTGATTGTCTTGCTTAGCATTCATGTTTTAGTATTAAGTCCTTCTCCCAGTTACACTACCTGCTAGAGGATGTCGGTGTCTGAAGCCATTAATCTATTTTATTTCTTCTTTTGTATCATAAAGGTTTATTTTATGGATCGACATAGTGATGTTTTATTGTGTCTTGTGTTGGTGGAAGTTTATTCTTATTTTATATTTTCTGGATTATTATTGAGACGACTTAATGTTTATTTGCTATAAGTTGGTGGTGATTCAGTTTATTTTATTTTGTCATTAGGACTTCTCTCATCGCATTCTATCTTGCATATATTTATATGTTGTTTCCGGTCATGCTAAGAATGGTATTTAATTGTGAAGGCAATAATTAACACAAGTATTAAAATATGCGGTTTGTCACACAGTCCAATTATAATTTGAAATACTCTAAGAGTATTCTATGTAGCATCATTCCAATAATCCCAACTGACATACCTAAAAATATTAGTTGGCAACACAGTATACCCGGATCAATTTGACCCCAACTCGAATCGATCTATTCTTACGACAACACTTAGTCCAGTTCGTAAATCCTCAAAATCCAACACCCAAATTCACCAATTTTAGCCCCAATTCATCACAGTCATCTATCATTAAATTACTAAATATTTAGGGTAAAATTCCTCATAAACTTAACATCTAACACCTAAAATAATATGGATTTATAATCATTTCCCCAACAAAAGTAAGAAAAACTTTCATATATAAACCATATATGCAAATTCATCAATTATTCCCCAACTTTCAACATTAGGATTCAATTAGAAACCATAGGTAAAAAGATAATATGTATAACATAAATAAATTTTGAAATCTATGATTAACTCAACTAGTTACAATATAATTAATCCAATTACATATTATTCATAAGAACCTTAATTTTTATCAATAAATGCTTTGTTCGCTAGTCCAGATGGATTCATATACAAAATCTTGCACCAACACTATAAATAACAATTATAATGAAAGTGAGATGCCCAATTCTTGATTCAAATCATTAAAATAAATTCAATTTAACTCAATTACATAAATTAAGTGAGAACCCTAGTTCTAGCATTATAAATCCAATTACTAATCCTCAATAATTCAAAAACATATAATTATAGTCAAAACGTCGATTTTTCACACCAATGTTATCTCGTCAATTGATTTATGTAAATTACATAAGTCATAACATGTACTATTCTAATCTAATCAGAGGGGGCAAGTAGGAAGAATTCTCCCCTTCATTTATTTTTAAGATAAAGACACTAAATTTGATGAGTAGATTGTGTTGGTTCCCCAATTATATTTCTTAGTTTTCCAAGACTTCCTCTCCAACTTGCCTCCCAAGTGGCCTCTCTCTATAGTTAAGGTTTACGATTTATATTATAAATATGATAAGAAGCTAAAGGAGCATAAACTTATTTTAGATAATTTTATTTTCATCACTTTCCTCTGTCCCCAATTTATATCCACATTATGGGGCCCAAAATCATGAACCTAACTTGTCCCATAGGAGCAAACCCCCAAATTTCTAATACTATTTGGGAATCCAAATGACTCAATAAGTCCACCCCAAATATCAAAATATACTTAAAAATGGTTTCAAGATAAAATAAATAAAATTAACACACACAACTCTCATAAGGTTTATTCAAACTACATTCTAACTTGTTATCAGTTAATTAGTTTATCAAATTCTATGTCTTACCTCCTTGGTCAGCATTTTATTTTGTTCTAGTCCACTAACATATTTTTTGGGCACTATGGTCCCTCCCTTAATGTATACCTAATGTATACAATAAATTTTGTAAAGTATACGTGAATTGTTTTGAAAAAAATTATAATTTGTACGTGGTTTTCAATAATGTATACAAAACAATACATGTGTGAAGTTTGTATATACCCTATCTTATAAGGTATGCATTAAGGGGTGAGTGACCTTAGTGCCTAAAAAATATGTAGGTAGATTGGAGCCAAATAAATATTAGTGTGGGACTAAAATGAAAAAGTTCCTTATATTATTTAGCATATAGTTAAATTATTTTTCACGCATGAATGATTAATTTAAATAAATACTAACACAAAAATCTCACATGCAAAAGTTATTAACTAAATTAATTGTTTAATTTACCAATTAAATCAACATGCCAACTTTCCAATTAAATTAATTATTTCTCCAATTACATTAATTTCTTACAATCAATGGATATTATAGTTAACAACCTACTTCAAGTGGAATAATTCAGATATGTTTGGTATCATTATTAGATGTCAAGTATATGTTTGGTTAGGAAGAAAATAAGTTGTGAGTATGTTGTGGATTTCACTTATCTCAACCAGTCATGGGCCAAAAATAATTTGTGTTCCCTAGAAACAATTAGTTAGTTGACTCGGTTACAAGGAACGAACAAATGAGTTAAATGGATGTGAGGAAATTTGAACTATATGTTATAAAACCTTGACTTTTCGCTTAAAGACTGTTTGGATTGACTTAGAAGATGTTAGTCACCAAGATATTTAACAAATAGACCAGTAGACGATGCTCATTAAGATCAGGATAGAGATTTCTCACATTCCCAAAACCTTACTAATATTGATAATTTACAAGCTATAACTTAACACTTCAAAATTTGTCTTTGGTGTTCATTAGGTAAATTTTGGGGAATTCTTTGTCACCCAACATGGGATTGGGTCTAGCACTAATCAAAATAAATCCTTATACGACAAAGATAATTAAAGATGTAAATATGTTCCAAAAGCCTACTAGAATGCTAGTTTTCTAGAACCGGTTCATCTCTAGATCATTTTATAGATCTTAACCACTTTCTAGGTCTTAAAGAAAGAAATCTTATGGTATGGATAAATTGATATGACGAATCACTACAAAGAATTAATTTATGTATGGGGTCACTAACCCTATTTTACATGCCAATAAGGTTTTAGGAAATCCACTTATATTTATTTGTTTCGGAGCATGCAGGGGGTGAGTCCATTATGATACCCCATATTTTTACGATAATTATTTAAATAATATAATAATGTAATAAAGAAAACGTGGAATATATTTTTATGGACATATTTTTAATTAAATAAAGTGTATGTGTAAATTATTAAATTTTATCTGACTACTTTGATAATTTAACTAACACGTGGCATGTTAAAGAAGGGTGCACGTTTATATTTATATTTGTTTGGAAATCATGTTGAGAATATGCTCAATTGGTTATCATGTTTAAATATTAAATAAATTGATTAATTAATGGATAATGATTTTTTCCAATAAACTGGATTTACAATTAAAACAAAAAAAACATAATTCGATTGATTGTACTACTTGAATTAATTGAATTGAAATTGAGTTGTATACAAATAAATTGGGTTTATAACTGAAATAACAAATTATAATTAGATTAATTGGAGTAATTAGATTAATAAATTGGATTTGAGGTCATATACAAATGGACATTAATTTTTGTTTAGGCTTGAGGAAAGTTCGGTCTAGGATTTGAACGGAAGCCTAAGCGTTTACTAAGGTTTTTGGTATGACTTTGGTAAAAAGAAAATAGGTTAATGAACGAACAAAAATGTGATTTTTAGTTTTATTGAATATGTTTCCTTAAATAAATGGAATTGTATTTGCTCTCACAACCATTACAATCTAAACACAACTCTCTCTCTCTCTCTCTCTTTGAGAGAGAAAGAGAGATAAAGAGAGAGAGAGAGAGCAAAACCCTTATACATCATGCTTGCTACATCATTCATACATCAGACTTAGTTCTAGGCCCTAAATATATATATATATATATATATATTAATTTTATTATTTTATTGTTGTCAATTTTATAAAATACCGCAAGTGCACGGACTATTATAGAATAACGACTATAAGTACGAGGCGAACCCACAGAGATTTGTCAATTTTAACTTTTATAAGAATTGCAACTGTATAACTAAATCAAATGGGGTAAAGAATAGTTAAGAACTACATTAAATAAAAGAAACTGCGAATAATGAGAGTAACACAAGAGTTGTAAACAATATGAAAGAATTAGGATTCGGAGTCCATTTATCACGTAACTAATATCACACTAATTTAATATTGTCGTTCCCTTTTTATAACTCAAATTAAACCGACTCTCGTCTCTTTTAATTCGTAAAGTATGAAAGTTATGTTCAAAATATTTTTAACGTCTTTAATAGAGGACTAAAATCCTTGTTCCCTTCGAAAATACAAGTTTTAAAGTTCGTAAATGTATTTAAGCATGGACTATCAAAACAATCAAAGTGCAAACATAATACATCAAAAATTACTATTTTTAAATTTCAAAACTTGATCGAAGGTTTTTAAACACATTCTCGTGTCGTTTTGAAATGAATACCGAATCTTTAATAACAATTAGAACAAGTAGGAAATAACCAACGATTAAACTAACATGACAATAGTAGCTAACTATGATAAACTTCACCCTAATCCAAATAGAAGAATTAAGCTACCATAATGAAAGATAAATTGCAAGAATAAGTAGAGATTTTCATTAATGAACTAAACTTACAATAATTTCTCTCACAATAATCTTCTATCCTCTAAAAAAATGATAAAAACTTGGCCTCAAGTTGAATACAATCTCTCAAATATTGCTCCCCAAAAATCATCCTAAAATTATGAGCACAATGGAGCTTTTTATAGGACAAAGGATGAGGTATTTTACTTGGAATGAAACTCTCTGTGATTGGTTGTATTTGAGTTGGTAATTATCTCATGGAGTCTTGGAAAGAGTTAGAATTAATTAAGAAGTCATTTTTTTAAAATAATTATACCCAATTTTGTCACTATTCACGTCACTATTCACAACACCAGCTTTAATCGCATTTTTGAACTTCAAAACTTCAAAACTTCAAAATCTCATTTTCGTCCGAATTTAAAGTTGTGCATCTTGTCAATACCTTTTCGAAAAGCTATGTCATAGCCTCAACGGACACTCGTGCAATTTTATAAAAAAAAATTAGTACAGTTGTGTCAATAGTGTCGTGTCGCATATCGACTCCTTTATTATCCAAATTTTCGGGGTACCTGTGAAAATGTAAAATAAAAATAATTAATTCAAATTTAGGGTCATAAATATTTAGAAAGTTACAGAATTACCCCTCTTTGCATTTTAGCTCCCCACATTCATAAACTGGGCATTTTTATTCAGAATTCAACCAAATTTCAGAGAGAACTTTATTTTGCCTAGATAAATTTTTACGAATTACTTCGAGGTTCATAAAGTTTCTAAAATTATGATTTCACCCCTTTGAATTACTAAAATTGTTTTTTTTACTTGAATTTTATTCAAACTTGCATTTTTATTTTATTTTAAGAAAATGACTCTAAAAGCTCATTATTTATGATAGAATGGACCTAACAATGTCTAGATTTGGGCATAATTAATACAAATTAATGCATTCATCAAATACCTCCAAACCTAAACGTTGCTAGTCCTTGAGCAAATTTTTTTTTAAATCTAACTCACTGTCGTAAGAATCATGATTGCACTTACCATGTACAACAAGCCGTTAAACCTCTAAGTTACCCTAGTGGACGAGTTTTATCTCGTGAGGGTTCGAAGTGAATATACCCACAAAATTCTAAAACTTGACTCAATACAAAAGATTCAAAAGTAATATAACCAAGTTTGAATGCAAACTTCATAAATATAGTAGAACTTCACTTTTCAATCACAAATTATCCTGTGTGTGTGCATAGCTAATATAAACGTCCATTTCAAAAGAATTGATCGTTACATTTCTTATCTGAAAGATCATATTAATTTTAAAATCTCACAGAATGCACTCACAATCGAACACTCGGAAGTCGGCTATTTTCTCTCGGCATATGTGAATAAAAGAGTACATTTAAATGAACAAATTTTACATATACATGATCAAAAATAGATTTTTATATAATGGATGCTCATGAACAAAAAATCGATTACTTTTTAACAAGTTTCTAAAAAATATTGGGCATGACCGAGGCGTCGAGGAAAAGCCTTAAGCCTTAGCATCTTAGGCGGGCCTTAGGCGTAAAAAGGCGATTAAGCCTTTTTTAATATATTTTAACATTTTTATCTATAACAAGGCTATTAAAAATACTAAAATGGTGCACACCTTACAATATATCTGAATATATGCAAACGAAAATACTATTTTTTTAAAATAATAAGAAAAAACAAAAAAACAAAAACCGTGCATTTTTTTGGACGAGAGGTAGAGATGTTTGGGATACCATTTATCTTTTGATTGTTTTGAATGACATATTGGACCTTTTTAAGTCTTTAAAAAGTCATATTGTTTCACTAAAGCATTTTTGTTTTAAAATAAGTGTGTCTTAAGACTTTTACCTTGAATAAGGCGTAAAAGACTCAAGGGGGGGGGGTTTTTTCAAGTCTCAAGCCTAGGTGTGCCTAAGCGAAGCCTAGGCGTGCCTTTTAGAAAATTACTTTTTAAAAATATTGAATCACGCCATAGTTCCTATTCATCTTCTATCCACACTCTTACTAACTTCCCTTGAGATCGATTAGGACTTTCTTTGGTTGTATTGTAGGCTCGGGTTTTTTCTAAAAATAATGGCGTTTGGAGTTCAAAGTTTGTGAGAATATCGAGTTTTTAAGTATTTTGACTTTTAGACACTTTTTCTCACCTCCATTTTTCTTTTTCTTTTTTTTTTTTATTTTCAACTCACATTTTTTTCATCTTTTATTTTCTTTCTTTCTTCTCCCTTTTTTTATTTTCTTTTTACACATTATTTTGCAACCTCCTTTTCTTTTGACCTTTTACCTACCGTAATTCCACCCTAGAATTTTCAGAAATTGGGTATGACTTTTTTTATGGGCTTTAAACTCCCAGTTAGAGTTGGGTAGGATAATGGATTTTCAGTAAAAAATATATATATATTTTCTTTTTGGCTTAAATGGGCTTGCAACGGAATAATGTAAAAAGATTGGAGTTTAGGATTTTTTTTAGGCTTTTAAACGATTGCCTAATCTCATTTTTCAAGTTTCGTTGAGTTGATTTGTGTCTCAAGACAACTTACTAAGACTTTTAGTGCTTAACATTTTGATTTTTTATTTTAATTAATCGAACAAAAAAATGAATTTGAGATCATCAACAAATTTATCACTCAAGAAAAGTTTAAGTTATTTTAACTCAGATTGATTTAAATCTCTCATAAATGATGAATGGTACGAAAATCTCACTGGTCTAAAATCTCCACATTTATTCGTTAAGCATATTAATGTTTGCCTCAATATCCATTTTCGATCATATTATACGGCTAATGTGTAAAAAATCTCAAAAGTTGAGAGATCCATGAATTAATTATATATTAAGAAATCATTTCTAACATCTTTTTGAATTTGTAAAAAAATTTCTGATTTTTTTTTCTTTTTTTTTTTAAAATACCGTCCTTATCCTCAAACCTAAATTTTACATTGTCATCGATGTATGCTCAAATAAAATATGGACAAAGAAAATAAAGTAAAGAAGTAAAATGATAATATTAACTGTAAACTTCACTTTGCTACTAACATCCAAAGGTAACAAATGCATGCTAACTATACAAAAAATAAATAAAAAATAGCCAAGAAAAGAAAGGGAAAAAAACACTAATAATATACAAACCCATGACAATTAGAATCATCACTATAAATTAACAAGGTTCTAAAAAACGCGGGGCGTGATTGAGGCGTGGAGGCCAAGCCTTAAGCCTTAGAAGCCTAGGCGGGCCTAGGCGTAAAAAAGCGTGAAAAGGCGTTTAGGCCTTCTTAATATATTTTAATATTTTTTAACCATAACAAAGCTATTAAAATACAAAAATCTCACATATCATAAGAATATGTCTGAATATATGCAAATTAAAATGCTATCTGATCATTTTGGATAAGATAATGGTCCGGTTTGTAAACAAATTCTTTAAAAGGCGACATCGTTTCACTAAGGCATTGTTGTTTTTAGAAAAAAGTGCGCCGTAAGGGTTTTACCAAGAATAAGGCGTGAAAAACGTAAGGCGAGACGTTTCTCCCAAGCCTTAAGCCTAGGCGGAGCCTAGGCGGGTTTTTTAGAACAGTGTAAATTAATAATCGAAAGAGTTGTGGGTCATTCTAATTAATAAACTTTATAGAACTAAGTGTCAATACATCATAAATTATAGAGTATAATCGCACAACACAAATTTCAACCATAAAATCATATGCCGATACATCACATGGGAGTAATAAATTGTAATAAAGATCCAAATATTTACTATCCTTTTTTTGAAAATAGTCACATAAAATTGGGAATGCATACTCCACTCCTATATGTGAGACTTTATGAAAAGAGTAGGAAGAAGAGGTATCACGGGCCGATACACTTTCTTTAACAAAAATAGGAGGACCTTCATAAATACTTGAAGTATCCCTAAAATCGGATGAGGAATCCGCAAATAAATTTTTTCACATATAAGAAGAATCATCAGCATTTTTCTCAATTAAATCGGGAGAAAAATCTCGATAAAAATTAATATCCAAATCATCATAAGTATTAATGTGTCAAGATTGTCAATTTTTTTCTCCTCACAAAATTGATTATCCCCATTTAATTCATAATTATTTTTAGAAATATCATCATTATATCGTTTGTTTACCTCTTTTCAATTGATAAACTTTGGTGGGCAAATAGTAATTAAAGGGGTTGGGTTCTCATCCATCTTCTTTAATTTTTTTCAAAATGATTAATGACCCATCTGACTTAAACTGAAATACATAGTCATTTAAATTTTCAGTATTTTGTAAAAACACGTCCATAGGATCAGTAGAGGAATATGAGAAAGATGACGGGATAACAATATGAGGATCGCCCATTATAATTAACAACGCATGAATGTTTTTTTATTTTTATTTTTTAGAATGCAAAAGCAATTATAATTGACTCAAAACCACGTAAACTAACACAAAGCAATTTAATTTAATCTAATTTAGGTGCAGGGAACTTCAATTTTAGAATTTAGTTTTTTCGAGAATAATCATTGACAGTCTCCGAATTAATCTCCCTAATTATACAACTCCTACTCTTTGACAAGGGAGAATTTAAAAGACGACCAAATATGGTTATCGCCTCAAATCCCGAATTTACATCCAGGTAGGTAGTCGGTACAAAGACTCATTAAAAATCACAAATCCTAGACAAGGTGAAACGGAATGGATTTGACAAGTTCGCGTTTAGTAGCTTTTAATTCTAGCCACGTTAAGAGGTTTGTCATGAGCTATGTGATATCCTGAGACCAACTTCTACTTGATTTTAAATTAAATGTGATTGCTCGGCATATGCAAATGCTTAGTTAATTAATAATTTTTTGGCCAAAGAAGGGTGTGAAATACCCACCTTATCTTCCACACGGGTTTTGCCCTTAAGTCAATTTATGTTACGCTCCAAATTAAATGTGAAATTATATCACGTAGGAGCACACAAAAACTACCTCCGGTGTGGATTTTTATGCTCACTTGTTTATGTCGGGCTGAAGTTTAAGTTGACGTCGATCGGGAGAAAATTTATCAGCATTTTAATCATCCCCGAAAGTTCCTTGAGCTCGTGTCAAGATTGCACAAGTCTTCTTCACGTTCACTCACCGTTGCACACTTTTTCGAATTTTTCTTCATTGTTGCCTCTTTTTTGTCCTTTGAATGTGCTTCTGGAAAAAAAACACAAAAGAGACTACACCAAACGTAAAGTGCGACACAAAAAAAATGAAAAAGAAAAAAAAACTAACACGACACGCGCACTAGTGGTGTCTTTAATACAAAAAAAAACTAACTAAGCATACTTCTGAAGCAATTTTATATATATATATATATTCTGAATGTTGATGCGAGAAATTAGACACAAGTCGTACTCACATCATCATATCAAGTACAGGGTAAACATAAAGAAAGTAAAGAGAGAGAAAACATAAGATATAGAGTGATTTGGCTATTAAAATGAGCCTACGTCCACTTAGTTGCCCCATTCTCATTATATATATGCATTGCAGTACAAGTTTACGATGTCGTAATAGGCGTACAATGTATATGAGAGAAGAGAATACATGTCTATGATGGTTCTGAGAGTGCTGGAGAGATGATCGTGATGCAGATGAGTAGCCCCCAAGTTGTACTGAGGGATGTAGAGTGTTGGGAAATGCCTCCACAAGTGTGGTGATCTATGGACTAGGTATCAATAACAGAAATGGACTCAGATCCTCCTATATCGAGGTGTGGACCTCTATTTATAGGAGGTGTATGTGTTGTATTGTTGTTGTGAATGAGAGGGGCTGCGGCCAGCTAAGCGAACAAGTTGGGGCCGCACCCTATAGCTTGTAAGTCCGCAGGATATACAGGTAAGACCACAACCTGTATATGTAAGGCTATGGCAGCAAGGCTTCGGCTCATGCCTATCATAATCCTTCTGAGGCAATAAGCCCCCAAGGCGTAGTGCCAAGGGATTAGTTGGTGATGCGTCTTGATGTTATACTACCACGGCATGTCATCTCTGCAATGGCTATTTTCAAAGCGACACTTTGTCTTCCCGTGCACTCTTATATAAATGGATCTGGTCGTGGCCTTCATTACGTTTCCCAGTTCCCTGAGAGCATATCGAGAGAAAAACCTTGTCATAAGTTCCTTTGAGCTTTCTGACGAACCTTAGGTGGTGTCTAGCGGCGGTAGAAGGCTGAGCAACTAATTCCCATCGATTTCCAGGTGATTTTCAAACCAAAACCTCCTCAATAGTTTTATAATTCCATCTTTTTTTACTGTTCTTCTTGATTTATGTTTATAAATAAACCATTCGAATCCACCTTTTTGCTTAATCATATTAAACAACCAATTCTGAATTGAATCAATACTGCTAATTCATGCTGAAATGAACTCATTTGAGCCCATTGATTTGACTGGATCATAATAGATAACTAGTTTGGATTTGAATCAATCTTCAATCAATGAAATAAATTGTTAACATCCATGTTGACTCAATAAATGAAACTTGCTGACTTAGGCTTAGGTATATAAGGCTTTTGAATTCCATGTACTTACATGGGATCAAATTTACTGGCTTTAGAGTAGTCCAAGTATTGAAAACATGCCATTCCGTTCTTCATGTTCTTGAGCAAAAACCTTTCAAATTCTAGGGCTTCGATCTTTAGATTAGGCCACCTCCGTTGTCAACAAGTTTTTGAATTGTTGCCTCGGCAGGTAACATATCCTGGTTAAGTTATTTGGATGCGGCATCATGTCAACACTTGTATGATGAATATTCCATTTTTCCCTTAGGGTTTAGCCTTAGGCTAGTGTCCGTGGCCTTTTTCCAATAAACCCAAGGATTGCGACATGTAAGAACATATCTACTATCTCCTTCCTCAAAAATAATATGTCGCGATAGTAATTTGATCTCTTAATGAGATTCCAAGGCCCAGCACTTAGTGTAGTTAGCTGAAATTATTGAAATTGTTATTACATTATTCCTGTCACGGCCTCTAAGAGGCTTATCTGACCGTACTGGCTGCGGTACCTAACAACGGACTTTCTGCTTTTCAGGTCTTATTGCAGCCATATGAGTTGGAATCCTGACGAATTTCTGAAGGACTTCTGGATCACATATTTTGGAGTTTCTCCCCCTAAAATCCCATCTATGCGTCCTTTAAAAACTTTTGGTCCTTGCCTGCTAAAAGATTGCCCAAACTGCTTCATTCTAGACTCTGAATCCGCGGATTCCATTTGTAGGAAAGATACTGAGGTAATAGAAGAGGAAACACACTAAAGTAAAAACCCTATGGACCTTCATTCCACAGATGTTGGGACTTCTGAGGACAGGGACACACCTGATGGCCCATCTAATAGAGAAGAGAGACCACCTGCAGCTTTAAAAGTCCGTAACACTATGACTTACGTATGGGTTGACCAAGTTGCCGAGGCATTTGAGTTTCCTTAAAATGTGATCTTTTCAGCACCCTCCGCGGAACAAAGTCCATGCTCCTCTATTGCTAATGATGGGGTTTGCTTCCCTATCCATGCTTTCATATATGGGTTGCGGCTACCTGTGTCAGTCCCAATTAGGAGAATCGTCCACACCATGAACCTAGCCCTAACTCAACTAGATCCCAATGGCTGTGGGGAAACTCTTGCATCTATAGTGCTGTGGAAGAATAAATTTAGGAGGGGCACAACTCTGTAAGGACACAAATTTCCAATTGAGTCCTTTGTAGTTTTGGCTCAATTTCGGACAAAAACATTTGAGTCATAGGATAGATTTCACGTTTATCCATTCAAGCCTATGACGAGTTTGTTAAAGACGTAGCGACCAAGAGTATAAAGCTTCATCAAATTGCCGAGTTTAATGTGCCTCATTTCTACGTCATCAACATTAGTTCCATTGCTCCTAAGGTATAAATGCGTTTTGAATATATATATAGGAGCTTGGAACATTTTATATTGGGTGTAATATGTTTTAAACTGTTGCTTATTTTCAGAAAGATTTTATTAAAACTTTAATACAAAGTATATAAAGTTTATGGGATAAAATTAGAATTTTTTAAAACTTTCTAGAAGTTATTTCGAAGTGTCATTCGAAGTGTCGTTCGAATAATAATGTCGTTCGAACGAGTTTGTTAATGAGTTCCCAGGTTGGCCACTGGAATGTCGTTCGAAGTATCGTTCGAACGAGAATGATGGTTCGAATGAGATATCCAACGAGATTTCTAATGAGTTCACACTGGAACTTCGTTAGAAGCTCGTTCTAACGATACTTCGTTCGAACGAAAATCTCGTTCGAATGAGATTTGGTGGGAACAATTTTTTTGGGTAGTTTTTAACAGTTTTTCCCACTTTCCCACTATCTTTTGACATAACTTCTTAAGTGCGGAAATTAACTTTTTCTAATTAACTTTTTCACTATCCTACATCTCCAATAGAGAGTTTTGAGAGTTCATCTTTCCTAAGAAAAAGTTCAAGTTTAAGTGTTCATTTTTCCAAGAAAAATCCTTTAAAACACTTTGTCTCATCCATATTGTTTCTTCCAAGTCCTCTTTATATATATATACATTGTTTGGAGTTTGGCACCGGTTTATCTCTACATATTGAAGAAGAGATTGCTTGGGTTTGCTTCTATATCCCACAAAGAAGAAGAATTTTGTCTTGATTTGCCCAATTGGAGAAAGGCTCCTAGTGCGGGTGACAGTGACCATATAAAGTCCGATCGGTGGATACCGAGACAGCGGTGGAGCTCCGGGGTTATTCGCTAGGCGGAGGTGTATACAAAAAGGAGCGTCGGGATTGAGAGGGATCGAGTCGAGTGTTGTAAGTCTACTGTCTTCTATTTGTAAAAACCATACTTAGTGGATTTGAGACAAGGGTCGTCCGAGGTTTTTTTTCGTTGTGGGTTTTTCCTCGTACATCGCGACGTAGTGATTCATTGTTTAATTTTATCTTGTTATATCACCTAGAACACATGCTTAGGTAAAAAGATAAAATTTGGTTTAATCACTACTTTTGTTTAATTTGATGCTACATTAATATTGGGTAATGTTTATGTTAATTTAATTCAAATGTTTAATTTAATTTGGTGAAATTTGGTTTGGCCTAATTTGGAAATATTGAAATTATGACTTAGGCAAATTTCTAGGACTTGGGTTAATTTAATTGAGTTTAAGTGAAATTTAAATTGTGTCTGTATATCATCATATTTTACTTGGTTCAATTTTAATTTAGAAGAAATTAAAATTTGTTGATTTTTTTTTGAATTGGAACCATCATCTTCCGCTTCCGCATATATTTCAAAGGAAATTACTTTAGAATTTTAAAATTGGGGGCCTATTGCACCAACAAGTGGTATCAGAGCATCGATTCAGAAAAGCTCTACTTTTCAAAATGGTATCAGAGAAAAAGCGATAAATTATTTCCTTAAAGATCCTTTAAATATTTTTGGCTAAAATGGAATTTTCTCCATTCTCAAAATTTTCTATTTTCGATGGTTCTAATTACGCGTACTGGAAAGCGCGTATGAACTCAGCACTTAAATCTATCGACGAGATGGTTTGGTTATCTGTTGTTAACGGGTGGTCTCCACCAACTCATTTAGTAGATAATGAACATGTTCCCAAACCAGCCGATAGATGGAGTGAGAATGAGTTCAAACTTTCAAACTTTAATTCCCGAGGTTCAAACGCCTTGTTTAGTGCTGTCACACCGGATGAATTCCACCGTATTATGACGTGTGAAACCATTAAATAAGCGTGGGATATTTTACAACTCACTCATGAAGGTACAAGTGTCATAAAAGCTTCGAAACTCCAAAACCTCACCACTCAATTAGGCCAAATTAGGCCAGACTCATTACCGGAAGGAACTTTGCCCTCGGCCTCATATCAAAGGCCGAGGGTGACATCATCACAGCGCGTGATTTGGGAGACGCGTGGAACAGTGCGCGTGAGGCTCACATGGTACATGGGAGACCGTTATAACAAAATCACACCCTCACGTGAGGGAATATTATGTCATCATTTGGCATCTACAGGTGTCAACAGGGGATTGGCTAGATCACCATTCACATGCACCATGCATACTTGGGGGGTACACTACACCCCCCAAGACCTATATATACTTGTCACCTATAACCCTACAAGGGGATCGATCAATTTATTGTAACCCTAGCTAAAACTCTGCTTGTACACACAGTAGAGAGAGAAAGTGAGCTTATGTGCATTGTATCCAAGGCCATTAGTGCCCATACTTAGTGGATCACACACTCACAGTGGATGTAGGCCAAATTGGTTGAACCACTATACATCATTGTCTTATTCCTCTTACACTCATCTCCTTCTACACACTTATATACTTACATCTCTATGACTGCCATGGTTGCCACTGTTTGAGCTCGCTATCACTTATCCGGTGGTGCTAAATCTTAGCATCATCAATTCTCAAAGTTCAACTAAAGTTTCTTTGTAATTTTCTAAAATGTGGTTTGAACCAGTCAAATCTTTAATATTCTTTTGGAAATGAAGTTTTTCAGTCTCAAGTTTTAACATTGATTGTTATATTCATAAGCACTTTGCCTGACTTGCTCGTTCGAAGAATCAACTTTATATGATAACTTTTTTAATTATTATGTAAAATTTTGAACATCTTTTTAAGGACAAAATTACCAATAGTCATGTGACTCATCTTTACTATCACTATCACTAAATGAGGTGTGTGGAGAACTATCCCCTACATGTTTAGGTTGAAAATTTGTGGGACTTACACACCCATTCAATTTTAGGCCATCACACTTAGTCTCCTTTGGACTCCCACTCCCTTCAACAACAGGTGTATCATCTACAATATCCCAAGTTATAATACTAACAAATTTACATTCAGACATGCATGCATAAGATTCACTTCTAATCACTTTAGCAAAGAATGACATGCTAGATTCATTATTATATGATGGGCATGACTTATCATCATCAAAATTGGATGAGTCATCCCAAGTCTTAGTGAAATTGGCTTTTGGTGTTGTCTTTATTTTTTACTTACACCTATTGTCATAATACCTATAGTTGTTACACTTATGACACTGAATTTAGACATGTCATGTTATGGTTTCACAATGTTCTTATCCTTGTTGTTTGAGAGGTCAAAGGTCCTTCCACGGGGATTTGGATATTGACTATTTTATCCATTGAAATGTCCATGCTTAGCAGCAATTGAAATTCTAATTTCATAATATTTTTAATATTCTTGCTAAGAATTGTTGTCTCATTGTCCAAAGCTTCAAGATCTATGACCGAGTATTCTAGATCAAGTGAGTTCAACATAGATGAGAAGACCAAATTTGACTCAGTATTTATTTTAAAACTAGTTTAAGTCATTAGATAATTTTTATATTCAATTTCAATTTCCACGATTCTTATTTTACTACGTAACAATTCAGGGGTAAGTAAAATCTGAGAGAGTAAAAAGAGAAATAACAAGATCTCAAAAAATGGAGAATCTAAAGGTATTTTCTGATATGTCAATCAGCGGTACACCTGCCGGCAAGATTGTGATGGAGCTCTTTGTCGACACCACCCCCAAAACCGCAGAGAATTTCCATGCTCTTTGCACCGGAGAAAAGGGTATTGGAAAATTCGGCAAGCCGTTACACTTTATGGGGTCCTCAATCCACTGTGTGATCCCGGGGTTTATGTCCCAGGGATGTGATTTCACTGCAGGAAACGGAACTGTAGGGGTGTCAATTTATGGGGCCAAGTTTGCTGACGATAACTTCATAAAGAAACATATCAGTCCTGGTGTTCTTTCGATGGCTTATGCTGGTTCTGGGACTAATGGGTCTCAGTTCTTTATATATACCGCTAAGACGGAGTGGCTGGATGGAAAGCATGTTGTGTTTCGTATGTATATTAGTATATATATTTATTTTGAATAAAGTAAATAAGTTAGTGGGAGTGGTCAAGTGGTAAGTTAGTGGGGGGTGTGCATGAGGTCTTGGGTTCAAATTCTAGGGAGTACACTAATTATAAAGGGTCAAAGATTGGGCCTTGGGGATTTCTAATGTGCATTAAATCTTTTCAAAATCGTTTTAATTTTAAACCGTTTTAAGTCTTTGACTGTTTCTTACAGTATAGCTGTTAGTGGAGATTTTAGTGGGTTAGTTGGCTAAAACCACTACCCACGTTTTTTACCAAAAATCTGCATAAAACAAACGCTACAACTTTGAGAAAACAACACAGAACAAATTAATATCTCTCACGTTTTTCTGCAAAAATAATTTTGCTACTTTCTACTTTTCTTTAATTTTTTGGGTGCTGGAGTATCCTGAGAGTTCGAAGATTTAACACAAAGCTGGTGTTTAAATCTGATCGTTGAATCCTGGGAGGTGTATGTTCACGAGGCTGACAGCTACAAATATCAGCGAGCAATTTCACCTTTAGGACTTTGTGTTCAACACAAACCTCGATCGATAAGTCCTTCTAATTTTATCTATTTCGAATTTGGGTTATTTCGTTTATTCTGCAATTACTATTTCCAACAATCTAAAGGTGAAATTCGTTGTTATTCTACAACCTGCTATGGAAAATCCTAATGCAAAATACTCTGAAAAACCTGAATTGTTTGATGGAAAGAATTTTAAGAGATGGCAAATGAAACTGCAATTTTACCTAACAACTCTTAAGGTCGTTGACGTTATTGCATCTGATAGACCTTATGTACCTGAAGAACTAGTTGTTTGGAAACAAAGAGATTATATGTGTAGGAATTATATTCTGAATTGTCTCTGCCTTGAACTGTATGATGTTTACTGGTCATGTCCTACTGCTAAAGAATTATGGAACTTACTGGACAAAAAATATGCAACTGAAGATGGTGGCTCTAAAAAATTTGTGGTTGGAAAATTTTTGGATTTTAAAATGGAAGATAATAAATCTGTTGTGTCGCAACTGGAAGAACTGCAAATTATTATTCATGAAATTCTGGCTGAGGGTTATAGTATATGTGAGGGTTTTCAGGTTTCAGCTATAATTGAAAAACTGCCACCGTCTTGGAAAGATTACAAAAACGGTCTGAAACATTAGAAAAAGGAAATGTCACTAGAAGATTTGATAGTTCGTTTGAGAATTGAGGAAGATAATAGGAATGCAGAACTTAGGGAGAAAAATTTGAATTCAGTTCTAAGGCTAATTTGGTAGAGGGAAAATCAAATGGAAGCCAAAAACAGAACCAGTCCAAGCCTAACCATTCAAAACAGAAACATGGGCGCCATAAACCAAACCAGAATTCGAGGTCCAACCATAAATTCAAACCTAACGATAAGAATAAAAATTATAAACCTCAGTTTAAATCTAAACCTGCAGGTCAATGCTATGTATGTGGAAAACCAGGTCATTACGCTAAAGATTGCAAGTTTAGGAAGAGTCAAGATGTGAAGCCTCAAGCAAATGTAACTGAGGAGGGTAACTTTTCTGCTGTTGTGACCGAGGCAAACATTGTGAGTAACATGACAGACTGGTGGCTTGATTCTGGCGCCACCAAACATATTTGCGACATGAGAGGTGCCTTCACTACCTTCACTGCTATGGGTGGGGATGAACGTCTGTACATAGGAAACTCCTCTTCGTCTAAGGTTGAGGGCAAGGGAACCGTAGTTTTAAAGTTCACTTCGGGAAATGTTCTCACATTGAAAGATATTTTGTATGTCCCTGAGGTTAGGAAGAATCTGGTGTCCGGTTTTGTCTTAGTTAAGAAGGGTTTTAAAATTGTTCTAGAGAGTGATAAGGTAGTTGTGACTAAGGGAGGTGCTTTTGTGGGGAAAGGTTATGTTCATGAGGGTCTTTTCAAACTAAATGTAACGGTGGATGATAATAATAAAACATCTACTTCTTTTGCTTATTTGATTGACTCTTGTGATATGTGGCATTTTAGACTTGGTCATGTAAATAAGGCATCCATTAAAAAATTAATGTTTTTGGGAAACATACCAAAATCTGATATTTCTACCAACTCTAAATGTGAAATATGTGTTGAATCAAAATATGCTAAAAAACCTTTTCCAATTGTCGAAAGAAGTTCAACTGTTTTAAGTTTAATACATTCCGATCTTTGTGATTTAAAAGGTTATGTAACACGTGGTGGAAATAAATATTTTGTTACTTTTATTAATGATTACTCTCGTTATTGTTATATTTATCTCCTTACGAGTAAAGATGAGTGTTTCTCAAAATTTATTTCTTATAAATTAGAAGTTGAAAAACAATTGGAGAAATCCATTAAAACATTAAGATCAGATAGGGGAGGAGAATACACCGGTGATCTTGATAAATATTGTGAAGAAAATGGAATAATTCATCAAGTTACTCCTCCTTATTCACCCCAATCTAATGGTGTAGCTGAAAGAAAAAACAGAACTCTTAAGGATATGGTAAATTCTATGTTAAGCACTTCGGGATTACCTTATAATATGTGGGGTGAGGCACTTCTTACTGCTTGTTATATTCTTAATAAAATACCTTTTAAGAAAAATGACAAAACTCCTTATGAAATGTGGAAAAATAGAAAACCTTCTTATAAACACCTTAAAGTGTGGGGGTGTCTTGCTAAGGTTTCAATACCAGTACCCAAGAGAACTAAACTTGGCCCAAAGACAGTTGATTGTATTTTTATAGGTTATGCTAAAAACAGTAATGCTTATAGGTTTCTTGTAATTGATTCTAAAAATCAATATATGGATAAAAATACTATTTTTGAGTCAAGAGATGCTGAATTTTATGAGGACAAATTTCCTTTTAAAGTGAGAAGTGAGGGAACTAGTAGTTCTATTCCAGTGGGTCCTAGTGTTAGAAATGTATCTCCAAATTCAGAAGAAA
Source organism: Sambucus nigra (assembly GCA_949130495.1). NCBI lineage: Eukaryota > Viridiplantae > Streptophyta > Magnoliopsida > Dipsacales > Adoxaceae > Sambucus > Sambucus nigra. The sequence goes on from OX422214.1 coordinate 222,309,150, forward strand.
TTGAAATTAGGAAAAGTAAAAGACCTAGGATAGCTACTTCTTTTGGTCCTGAATTTTTAACGTACTTAATGGAAAATGACCCCGTCACTTTTAGTGAGGCAATGTCCTCACCCGATTCTATTTTTTGGAAAGAAGATATTAATAGTGAATATGATTCTATTATTTCTAACAACACGTGGGAGTTAGTTGACTTGCCTAAAGGATGTAAAACTATTGGATGCAAATGGATTTTTAAAAAGAAATTAAAAGCTGATGGTTCTACTGATAAATTTAAGGCAAGATTGGTAGCTAAAGGCTATAGGCAAAAGGAAGGAATTGATTTCTTTGATACTTACTCTCCTGTTACTAGAATTACATCTATTAGGCTATTAATTGCTATTGCCTAATTACATAATCTGATAATTCATCAAATGGATGTCAAACGGCTTTTTTGAATGGAGATCTTGAAGAAAAAATTTATATGGATCAACCCAGGGGGTTTGTAGTCCAAGGCCTAGATCAAAAAGTGTGTAGACTTAAAAAATCTTTATATGGACTAAAACAAGCTCCTAAACAATGGCATGAAAAATTTGATCAAGTAATGATCTCTAATGGTTTTAACATTAATGAAGCGGATAAATGTATTTATAGCTGTTAACGCAAAAATTGTCCATCTACGAGGACCAATCAGAAAGGGACACGTGTCATCCTACGTGGAAATATTCGGCACCCGAGGAGTGTTAGTCGGCATCCGAGGAGAGTTGGTCGGCACCCACGGAGAGTTAGTCGGCACCCGAGGAGAGTTGATCGGCATACCAACCAGGAAGATCAAAGGATAACTACGCATTTAATGAGCCGTAATGTACATTTATACTGTATTAATAGATGACAACACATAGCATACCAAGCAATTCAACAATTAGATTCGTTGAATGTAGACGTAAATGTCTACATACAATGAATCTCTTTATCTCCCATCACTATAAATACATGTATCCCCTTAGCCAAAAGGGGGGGAGATCAGAGGAGATCTGACAACAATGAGAGACCATACACAAGATACACCCTTTTTCTCCCTCTCTCTACCACATTGTGCTATTGTAAACCCCTGGGAATAAAATAACAGTGGACGTAGGCTTTTCATTATAGCCGAACCACTTTAAAAATCTTTGTCTCTCATGTGCTTGATTGGATTGCTTTTATCTATTTATCTGTGATCATAAAAATGGGATTCGGTCCAGTTTTTTGCATCAACAGATTGGCGCCGTCTGTGGGAACGTGCTACAAGCATTGTTCTCTATCAAAAGCTAAGTTTTTATTTCCTCTACGTATAATCAATTATACATACATCTGTTGATTCAATCATGATTTTTATGTTTATATACATAAATTAATTGTCCAATTTTTATGTGCAAAATATTGTATATCATGATTTTAAAATCATAACTGTTAGATTAATTCTTATATAGAAATCTGAAAAATAATGGATTTAATAAATCACAACTTTTTGCTTGATTCTCAAGTTTCAATTTCATATCATGGAATAAATATTTTAAATGATTACATATACCAATATATACGACGATGATAAGATTTGATAATTTTCATTGTTGATTTTGAAATAATTTTTGAAAGATCTTTGATGACTATTCAAATTCTCATTACATTTTTAATCAGAGAATGGGAAAAGGTTAAAGACAATAAAAAGTTTTCTCATGGAAATCATGACCCAGATCTACTTTCTCTCTCTTCAAGTTTGAGTCTCTTTGCATTCATTTTTATGAACTATATACTTAATTTGGTTCATCTTCCATCTATGTCAATAAAGTCTCATTGACTGATTTTTGATATAAATTTGGTAATAACTTCGATCATTCAACATATTTTTATCTCTCCAAATAAGGAATAGGAAAGGATCAATATAAAAAATAATTTTCTCTCACCTGAAAAATCATTACCCACCTCTTGTAAAAGAGGATCAGTAAAACAAATCATGACCATATCAAGACTCTGGGCACAAATTTGATATGTTGGCCCCTCGTTCATCACATCACATGGTTTCTTTATCGGAATCACACGATATAGTGGATTAGATAATTATTCATTTAATTAACATTCTTAATGCTTAAATTTTACATCGAATGTTATTTTTCTGATCTAAGGATTCGAGATATTCTGGTCAACTATCTATATTGTTGTTCGGCATCATCTTGGGCCATATTTTATTAAAGAGATGCTTAACCAGACCACTTTTATTTGTCGGAGATAAGATGTGAAGATCCATCAGCAACGTTGAAATAATTTTATCCAACTACGAGGTATCTTATTATTGGTCGGAGCCCCATATTGTAGCTCGGTGGAACCAATTGCAGGTCGACGATCATCTACTTCTTGATCGACGATATCTCATTCTTATTCGTAGGGTTCAATTTACTGGTCAGCAACTATCCAACCATCCACTTTTTGGTCGGGGACCATTTGCTTCTTGGTCGGCACCATATATTCTATAACTTGAGATATCCTTAAATGTTGGTCGGCAACATCCATGTCGTTTGTCGGCAGCAGTAGAATCTTGGGTATTAAAAAAATGCGAAGCACCCCAGATATTTCTTTAAACACGAGTTCAGCTCGGGGACAAACAGGGGGCTTAAGTCTTTTTTAACTTGTGATTACCCCAAAAATATTTTTAAAACCAAGTGATAAATAATTTTCAAACAACAACTTATACCTGATTAGTTATTGGAGATTAAATAAATTTAGAAAAAAACTTTATGTCTTATTTATGGCGCATATCTAATAAAAATTTCTCCATCTCACACACATTTGGCACAAAACATATTATTTCATATTTTAAAATTTTTATTGCCTTATGCTAATACGCATCACATATTGTTTGGCTGAATAATTATTCTCATGATAATAATTATTTTCTCTAGTCTCGACAGGTGCTCGGGAAGATTATTAAAATTTCATAGGGACGAGATTAAATCCCGATGAAAGCTCTCGTAAACCTCTAGAAAGTAGTATTGCTCGACATCAGGCAATTTTGCCTCGACATATCAGCCAACATATATTATTTTACTTTTTGAAATTAATATTTTTTTCATATATTTATTGAATGATTAAATTATTCTCACGACTAATCAATTCCGCCTACACAAATGGTAGAGAAAGATATTAATTTTTACAGGTACAAGACTCAACACCGACGAATGCTCGGAAACAATCTGGAAACTATTATCATTTCACTCGGAGATATCGGCTCAAGCACAAATTATTCTATATCCGTTCGGATTCATATTTTATATTTATCTCAGCATGGAGCTCGAAAAATTTCTTCTCTCTATATATATTCAACTCCGAGGAAAAGCTACAACAGTTATTATATTTCACCCCCAACGGATAGTTGGTCGGGGCAATTCTTATTTATATCCAGGACCAGATATCGGTTCAAGCACAAATTATTCTATATATCCCTTAGGATTCATATTCTATATTCATCTCAACATGGAACTCGGCGAGATACTTATTATCATATTCAGCTCCGAGGAAAAGCTACAACAATTACTATATTTCACCCCCAACGGATAGTTGGTCAGGGCAATTCTTATTTATATTCAGGCCCAGATATCGGCTCAAGCACAAATTATTCTATATATCCCTTGGGATTCATATTCTATATTCATCTCAACATGGAACTCGGCGAGATACTTATTATCATATTCAGCTCCGAGGAGAACTATAACATTTATTATATGTCACCCCCAACGGATAGTTGGTCGGGGTAATTCTTATTTATATGCAGGCCCAACAAAATTCTCAGCCATATTCTTATGTTCTGGAAAATATTATTCTTATTCGGCATTATGAAATTGTGCCTCGACAAGATACTTATTCAGCTTTAAGGAGAATTACAACATTCGTTGTATTTCACCCCCAACAGATAGTTGGTCGGATAATTCTTATTTATATTCAGGCCTGACAACGTTCTCGGCCATATTCTTATGTTCTGAAAGATCTTATTCTTGTTCGGCATTATATAATTCTACCTCGACAGATCAACGAGGCACTTTATTATTCTTTATATCTATTTGGATGCATATTCTATTCTTATTTCAGCATGGAGCTCGACAAATATTTATAATCATATATTCAGCTCCAAGGAGGTCTTCATCATTTATATTATCTTATTCCCAACAATCTGTTGGTCAGCTCCAAGGAGGTCTTCAACATTTATATTATCTTATTCCCAACAATCTGTTGGTCAGCTCCAAGGATGTCTCCAGCATATATTATCTTATTCCCAACAATCTGTTGGTCAACTCCAAGGATGTCTCCAGCATTTATTATTTCTTATTCACAACAATCTGTTGGTCAGCTCCGAGGAAGTCTCTATCATTTATTATCAAAAATGTATTCCTCCGGGAAGTAAAACTTGTATTCCTCCGGGAAGTAAAGCTGCTTGTATTCCTTCGGGAAGTAAAACTTGTATTCCTGCGAGAAGTAAAGCTACTTGTATTCCTCCGGGAAGTAAAGCTACTTGTATTCCTCCGGGAAGTAAAACTTGTATCCCTACGGGAAGTAAAACTATGTATTCGTACGGGAAGTAAAACTTGTATTCCTACGGGAAGTAAAACTATGTATTCCTACGGGAAGTAAAACTATGTATTCCTACGGGAAGTAAAACTATGTATTCCTCGGGAGGTAAAATTATTCCAGAAAGTGTCAAAGTTGCTCGTTAAGAAAAAAATCCACCAACTCAGGTTGGTCGGAAATAAGAAGCTGTCAACTACAGTTGGTCGGAAACAAAGTATGAGTATGTGAAAGAGATCAAGAAAAAAGCATTCAAAGTTCACATTCCACACTTGGGGGCTTCTATTACAGATATATTTGTTCATTTGGTGGCACATTCTTATAACATCATGCAGTCGAGCATCAAGTTCAACTCCATAAACTCACACGGTCGGGGCCCCGACCAATTATCATTCAAAAGTTGTTTTTCTTGCTCAGGAATTATTTTTGATATTGAAGTTCAGGAGGTATATTGAAGTTCAGGAGGCTATTGAAGTTCAGGAGGTATATTCAGAAGTTCAGGAGGTGCATTCAGAAGTTCAGGAGGCATATTCAGAAGTTATTATGCACATGCTATTGAAGTTCAGAAGTCAAAATCAGCATCTACAACACTGAGATCTTTACTACTACTGTCCCGACCAACATTGAAGAAGAAGTTGTATGAAAATGTTTCGAAGTCCACCACTAGCTTGGTACTAATTAGATTGAAGAGTTGGGTTCAAAATCTAGTATGTTACTCGACAAAGTATTCAGAGGATCATAAACAAGAAGAATCAAGCACGTGAAGTTAGCACTCAGTTGCTCGGCACAGGAGGCAGTTGGTCGGCTAGCAAACCAATCAACATACTTGAAGATTATGACGAGCTACAAGCTGCATACTATGGCATGGCTGCATCCAAATTCCCAGGGGTCATACATAGCACACGGAGTTCCTCTAAAGAAAGATTAGCAACCATCGATCAGCCTGCATCATATGTCGTCCAGGAGATAATGCACTTTATGTTGAACAAATCAAGAAGGTAGATCAAGAATTTCACGAGCATCGAGCAACACTGCAGAATAAATACTCCATCCTTTCAAGTAAACCATCAAGCATGGAGCATTGGGGGCTTCTGTTAACGCAAAAATTCTCCATCTACGAGGACCAATCAGAAAAGGACACATGTCATCCTACGTGGCAATATTCGGCACCCGAGGAGTGTTAGTCGGCATCCGAGGAGAGTTGGTCGGCACCCAAGGAGAGTTAGTCGGCACCCGAGGAGAGTTGGTTGGCATACCAACCAGGAAGATCAAAGGATAACTACGCATTTAATGATCCTTAATGTACATTTATACTGTATTAATAGATGACAACACATAGCATACCAAGCAATTCAACAATTAGATTCGTTGAATGTAGACGTAAATGTCTACATACAATGAATCTATTTATCTCCCATCACTATAAATACATGTATCCCCTTAGCCAAAAGGGGGGGAGATCAGAGGAGATCCGATAACGATGAGAGACCATACACAAGATACACCCTTTTTATCCCTCTCTCTACCACATTGTGCTATTGTAAAACCCTGGGAATAAAATAACAGTGGACGTAGGCTTTTCCTTATAGCCGAACCACTTTAAAAATCTTTGTCTCTCATGTGCTTGATTGGATTGCTTTTATCTATTTATCTGTGATCATAAAAATGGGATTCGGTCCAGTTTTTTGCATCAACAATAGCAAATTCAAGGATAATTCTGGTGTGATTATTTGCTTATATGTGGATGATATGCTTATTTTTGGAACTGATATGGATGTAGTTAATAAAACTAAACGTTTCCTTAATAAGCAATTTGATATGAAAGATTTGGGTGTTCCTGATGTTATACTTGGAATTAAAATCATTAAAAATTATGAAGGAATTATTTTAACCCAATCTCATTATGTAGAGAAAGTTCTTAGAAAATTTGAACAATTTAATTGTATTCCTGCTAAAACATCTTATGACCCTAGTTGTCACTTAAGGAAACATTCGGGTCCTGGTGTATCATCATTAGAATATTCTAGAATTATAGGTAGTCTAATGTATCTTATGAACTAAACTAGACCTGATATTGCATACGATGTGGGTAGACTTAGCAGATACACTTGTAATCCTAATAATGAACATTGGGATGCTTTAATTAGAGCTTTGAGATATCTAAAATACACAATAAACTATGGTATTCATTATATTAGATATCCTGCTGTAATTGAAGGCTTTTGTGATGCTAATTGGATTTCTGATAATGATGAATGTAAGTCTACGAGTGGCTATGTTTTTGCTTTGGCAGGAGGCACTATATCTTGGAAATATACCAAGCAAATGTGCATAGCTAGATCCACTATGGAGTCAGAGTTCATAGCGTTGGATAAAGCAAGTGAAGAGGCTGAATGGTTAAGGAACTTCATATTAGATATTCATTTGTGGCCTAAACCAGTTCCAGCCTTGTCTATTCACTGTGATAGTCAAGCAGCGATCGCAAGAGCACATAATAACTCCTACAACGGAAAGTCTAGGCATATCAGGAGAAGACACAACACAGTGAGACAACTATTAAAAGATGGAGTTATAGCAATCGACTATGTCAAGTCAAAGGAAAATCTGGCGGATCCATTGACTAAAGGGCTTGCTAGAGAGCTAGTTTATCAAACATCGAGGGGAATGGGCCTAAAGCCTATTAATATCTAAATCACCTATAATGGAAACCCAACCCATATGACTGGAGATCCCAAGATCTGGGTTCAATGGGATAACAAAGTTATACGAGTGATTTGTGGGGGTACAAATTTAAGTTTTACTTAAAACCCATTCCTATGATGTAGTACCTCTGTATCGATGGAGGATGAGATTTAATCTCTTAATGATTTCTATAGTTGTTATTCAGTGGAGTGTGAGATATAGTATACTCTTGATAGAAGCACCTATATGAGTGTGGTAGTGGGGCCGCTTCCTATGAGAATTAAGGCTGATTCTCTAGAGCACTCAAGAAAACAGGGCATGCTCAAGGCCGAAACGAGCACAACTTTGGGAACTCGATGATGATTTTTGGGAGTCACTTGTGTGTTCTATTGACTTAAGTTTACAACAACGGTGAAATAGTTCAAGACAATAGTTCACTATCAACCGGTAAACTCAATAGATCAACACAAAGCAAAGGTTCAAGTCGACTGACACCTTTGCCTTATACGTCACTCCTTATGATACTCCAGAGCGTCGTTTTATTTAATTTATTTACTTCATTCATGTGGGAGATTGTTGGGTATGTATATTAGTATATATATTTATTTTGAATAAAGTAAATAAGTTAGTGGGAGTGGCCAAGTGGTAAGTTAGTGGGGGTGTGTGCATGAGGTCTTGGGTTCAAATCCTAGGGAGCACACTAATTATTAAGGGTCAAAGATTGGGCCTTGGGGATTTCTAATGTGCATTAAATATTTTCAAAATTGTTTTAATTTTAAACCGTTTTAAGTCTTTGACTGTTCCAATATAGCTGTTAGTGGAGATATTAGTGGGTTAGTTGGCTAAAACCACTACCCACGTTTTTTACCAAAATTCGGCATAAAACAAAGGCTACAACTTTGAGAAAACAACACAGAACAAATTAATCTCTCTCACGTTTTTCTGCAAAAATAATTTTGCTACTTTCTACTTTTCTTTAATTTTTTGGGTGCTGGAGGATCCTGAGAGTTCGAAGATTTAACACAAAGCTGGTGTTTAAATCTGATCGTTGAATCCTGGGAGGTGTATGTTCACGAGGCTGAGAGCTACAAATATCAGCAAGCAATTTCACCTTTAGGACTTTGTGTTCAACACAAACCTCGATCGATAAGTCCTTCTAATTTTATCTATTTCGAATTTGGGTTATTTCATTTATTCTGTAATTACTATTTCCAACATGGTCAAATTATGGATGGGATGGATATGATTAAGTCCATCGAGAAGGTTGGTTTCAGTTCTGGAAGGACATCCAAGACTATCACTATTACTGATTGTGATCAACTGTCTTAGAATCACTTTTATCATCTCTCTCCGTATAAATTTCTTTAAAAACCGTGTTAGGCTTTATTTTTATGATATGGTCTAGCGTTTGTACTCACGCTGTTTGTCTTGTTTTGTGATTTTGTGGTCACCTTCATGTGTTGAAATGAACTACCAATAAATAAGATGGTATTAATCATCCATATCTAATATATTTCTTATTTCTCTGTTAAAACAAACATAGCAATTCATGGGTCAAATTTGGGTCACTCGTCTCTTCAATAGCATAATGTTAAGTCCGATCGTGGGGGTAAAGACCTCGGAATTTCATAACTATGTCTATATTTGAAAATTTAACTCCATTTGCGTCTCCAATTTATTTATGAAGTCTGTAAATTTCATATAGAATTCATCAAAGATTTCTTCCCCATATATCATAATCTTATTGAACTCGTGTACAAGGATTGTTTTTCAACAACCTTAACGCGCATGTCACCTTCATGAGCGGTGACCAGTGTGTCCCTATATTTATTAGAAGTGGAACATGTAGACATCCTTTTAAACTTGGTCTCATCGATATTCATAAATATGGACTTAATTCCTTTATTATTATACTAAGACAGTAATTTTTCATCTTTTAAATATTCCCTTATAGGTTTCTTACTATTTGATCGTTACCTTGAATAATAGGTCTCGTTAGTGGTGCGTACCATGTTTACAACCATATCCCAAACATCATCCCCTAGTGAACCTTGGATAAATGAAATCATCCTTACTTTCTTGCAAGGAAATTTGCTTCCGTTGAAGATAAGGAAAATGTTGAAGTTACCATTTTTCTCATCCACATTTCATTTCAAATTGGGTTAAGAGGGGAAAGATCTAAAAATGATTTAAAAACATAATATCTGATACCACTTGAAAATACCTCAAACCTTTTAAGCAAAGTTAAAAGTCTTCAGTGTAATATGAAAATCCTTTTAAATAACCCGATTTGATTTAAAATTTAAATGGTTTTAAAACAACTGATGTGTTACGAGATTCACTAAAAACCTACGTTCAATTTTATTTATGAAATCCTTGAGATTAAGTTTAAGAGTTAAAACTTAAGTTTATTTGTATGTTGCCTATCAGAAAGTATAGACAAATATGAGAGATATATAAAGCACAACACCAGATTTAATATGGTAAAACCCCAAACTGGCTGGGGAAACATCCACATCCTCTTCTAGGAAACAACCAAAAATCCACAGCCTCCTCCAGGGAATAACCAAAAATCTACACTAACAAAATAATGATTTACAAGATACAATAAAAATAAAACAAAAGAAAATAAGATATATACCTAAATGAGAAAATTTCTCTAGATATCTTGTTGTGATCCTTTGTTGTAGATTATTGCTCATCTTTAATCCGCCATTGACTAAAGTTCCAAACTCTATAAACATATATTTATAATGTGGTCTTACATCTATCCTCTATCAAACACCATGAGAGTTTGAAAGGGATGGAAATAAATATCATAAAAATAATATTAGTATCAATTAATAGGGGGACATTCTCCAATATGATAAAATAATATATGCTTGTAATTAAATGGGGGGAAAATAGAAATTCCCTAAAGCGTCAATCCATAACCAAAAGCGTGTGACTTCTCCTTATCAACCGCACGGTTGATCTCATAAACCATATAGTTTAATTTTACGATTAATCATAAAGGATGGTTATCCCGCTCAAAATTATCCAACCCTACATGCATCCTTCCCCAATACTATCCACATTAAATGAGTCCCTAACCATCAACTGAACAATTGATCAAACCATCAACTGCATGGTTAATGGGGCTAAGTCAAAAGCTATAAATACAAGGCCTAACCACTATGAAAATACATCCAAAAACCCAATATTCATTCATTTTTAAATTTCTCCAACCCCGAGTATCTAAAAATCTCAAGTTATGTTTGAAATATCGAGCGAAGTCTTGACTTTTTGAAAATTCATTCCTCCGAAAAATAGAGCTAAACCCCTGAGACTGCCCCACAAAAGTTAGCTTTGTAGAGGGAGGTACAGGCTTAAAGTTTATTAAAACAGAGCCAACACTTCACAAGAAATTTTAGGGATGGTTGCTCTCACAAAGTTGAAGTTGCTCGAACGATCATGTAAAAAAGGTGGCTCGCACAAAGACAATTTTCTCGAACGATCATGTAAAGAAGTTTGCTCGCACAAAGACAAGTTTCTCGAAGGATCTCCCATAAATACCAAGTCTAATAGGTAAACTTGGAAAACACAAATTGTAAAAGGAAGTTTGATGTACTTATATTTAGCACTCTTTGTACATAAAAAGATTACTTTGTTAAGCTTTGAGGTTGCTCGGTATCCTCGAGGGACCATGTCTGGAAGTACATGGGAGATCTTACATGCTTTATCAAACAATCTCATTCTGGATATCTCATAGGAATTTGGTTTGGAGGATTGGGTGCACGACAAAGTTGGGACAGATAACCTTTTTAGGGTATTTAGGCAAAACATTGGTTTATACACAACATAGCCCAGTAGTATCTCGAGATACCATCTCTGGGAACCCATTCGAGGGTCCTCATTCCTAAAACATTTTTCCAAAAGATTAACCTCTAAGGTTCACACACACCATAAGTTGTTCGAACAGTCGTTAATCGATCAACCTTCAATTCGATGAACTACCTTTTTCAGTGATGTGACAGCACGTCCCTCGTAGGTTATTGTTTACCAACTCTTTGACGTCATCATGTCTGACATTCAGGAACTCGATAAAATAGCACTCAAGTAAAGATATTCCTAGGATGGAAGGTCCATAGGTGGCACATCACGTCCTATTTAATGCGTTCATAACTCTAAAAGTCTAAACAGTATTCCTGTTAAAATATCATGTTTGGCTCATTTAATACAATATCTTTGGCATTAGATGCCCAAGATTATTAGCATTAAGAGGGATCAAACGCATTTATTATAGGAAGGTCACTCGAATGATATTGCTCTCCTATAAATACCTCCAAAGTTATATTATTTGGACATCGCACTTTTTTAGCCTAAAATTGTGCCAAAATACTCCCATACAAGAGAGTTTATCATGAGAACATTTATTAAGAGACCAACCCCATTTTCTCCATTTGTGTATAAGGTTATTGACTTCTTTTAGTTCCTTAAAGGTTCTTATTCCCTTTCCCTCCGACCAAGTCAACTGTGGGATCTCCCTCATTGATTATTTTTCTATAGCATTTATGTTGAAAGAACACATTTAATACAAGGAGTTTTGTATATTGAATGTGCCGACTTGAGACTTGCATTTATTATTGTCATTGATTGTTCTAAGGCCATAATTACCATCTTGATAAGGGCTTAAGCCTCCCTTAATATTAATATCATTTCAAGAACTCACCTCCTGCATTTGGCGACTCTGCTGGAGATGTATTCTCTTTTGAGAGATGGCTAACGATGATGTGGCAAGGAACATTGACTTCGATGTTATACAACGTGAGGAGGAAGAGAATATCACCAACTTGTTGGATGAAGAGCGAGTAGGGCAGACGGAGACTACTGTGCCCACTATTAATGGGGTGATCGATGCAGGTTCTGCGTAGATGGCATGGCTAATGAGCTTTTTTGCTGAGTTCATCAAGACTCTGGCAGCTCAAGCAGTGTTGGGGGCTGTAGCGGGGCCCAGTTCATTCGTAACCACACCAGTGAATTTACAAGCTCCCTTTGTCTCAGGGGGAGTGGCTCAGGCAATTACCAGCAGTACGTCCCTGCCAGCACCACCTTTGAACGCTCCCTCTGTTGTTGGGGGAAGAACAAACACTACAAAAAAAAGTTGCTTTTACGACACTAGTTTTTTAGAGAGACAAAATATAGTCTTTAAAACATACATTTTTATATGGATCTAATTAGTCATCTAAAAAACTATTATTTTTTTAGACTGCTAATTATATCCGTCTCAAAAAAGGTCATTTTTTATACGATTAATTATATTCGTCTTACAAAGTAAACCAAATGAGATGGTAAATACTTTTTGTATCAAAAGATATACCAAATAAGACGGCTAAAACAATTAGTTACCACCGCTAATTTTTTTCATCTCCTCCTCTCAACACTTTAACCTAACCTCCCACCTCAAAAAAAATAAAAACCCACTCAAATTTACCCAATCGCCAAAATACCCAAATCGGCATTCAACCCCACCCTTCACCCCCGGATTCTTCTCCTCCGCCTCCCCCCGACGTTCTTCTCCTCCTCCATTCTCCCACTCTCCGAATGTTTTCTCTCTCTTGTTGTTTTTTGTCTCATGGTAACTTTTCATCTTTGATTTTTCGTTGAGGAAAGCAACATAGAAATTATTGTTATTTATTTTTTTATTTTTTATTTTTCTTCTTCAAAATATGTGATGATGCTTGGATTTAGCACCACCGGATAAGTGATAGTGAGCTCAAGCAGTAGCGGCCATGGCAGCCATAGAGATGTATAAGTGTATAAGTATGTAGAAGGGGATGAGTATAAGAGGAAGTAAGACAATGATGTATAGTGGTTCAGCCAATTTGGCCTACATCCAGTGTGAGTGTGTGATCCACTAAATATGGGCACTAATGGCCTTGGATACAATGCACATAACCCTCTCTCTCTCTCTCTACTGTGTGTACAAGCAGAGTTTTAGCTAGGGTTACTGTTCATGGATCGATCCCTTGTAGGGTTGTAGGTGACAAGTATATATAGGTCTTGGGGGGTGTAGTGTACCCCCCAAGTAAGCATGGTGCATGTGAATAATGATCTAGCCAATCCCCTGTTGACACCTGTAGATGCCAAATGATGACTTAATATTCCCTCACGTGAGGGTGTGATTCTGTTATAACGGTCTGCCACGTGTCATATGAGCCTGACGCGCACTGTCCCACGCGTGTCCCAAACCACGCGCTGTCATGATGTCACCCTCGACCTATGAGCCGAGGCCGAGGGCAAAGTTTCTTCCGACAGGGAGTCTGTCTTGATTCTGGCATCGTACTGTCGTACCCTCGTAGGGTCGTCCGGAGCATGGGGAAGGGTCGTACCCTCGTAGGGTCGTCCGGAGCATGGGGAAGGGTCGGCCCCTCGTAGGGTCGTCTAGAGCCTGGTGGATGGTCGGCACCTCGTAGGGTCGTCTGGACCTGGTGGTGGCCAGCTGGGCCCTGGTGAAGGGTCGGCCCCTCGTAGGGTCGTCCGTATAGGGGGTAATCTCATCCAGGCTGAGAGTATAAACGGGTATATCAATCACCCCCCAGCCCTTAGCCATAGGTGCTGCTGAGATGGCTGAGGGATAGTGTTTTAAATGAGATGCATGTATGATCAGTTAGATGAGTGACACATGGGCAGGTACTCTTTGCTATTCAAGTTCCCAAGGCAGGGCGGCTGCACACTTGCATGGGGATTTGTGCCCTGATTATACCCTTCTTGGAAAATGTGCCCATTTATTGCCAAAGTATATAAGAAATTTTCAAACTCTCTCTCCAACTTCTTCTTCTTCGCGCCTACCCATTTTCTCTCTTTAGAACCAGTCGCCATTTGCAGCCTTCAATCTTTCAAGCCTCGCAGCGCTCTTGTACTCTCCTCATCAGGTAACCTTTTTCTCCCCTCGCCTTCTTTTGTCTTCATTTTAGTGTATTTTTTAGGGTCGTAGATCGGCATTTTCTTAGAGTTCCCCCATTTCCTTTTCCGGTGTCTTCTCCGGTTGTTAGTTCTTTGACATTCTTGACGAAAAACGTTTTAGTTCCTTGGTTTGATCCAAAAGTCAAACCTGGTCAATCCCCCAAGTGTTTGTAGTTGAATTATCCAAGTCTAGTATAATTTCTCTAAGTGTAGGGTCTTCCCTTTAATGCTTAGGAGGCTTTACAACCTAGTGTCTGAATTCCCACCCTTGAGAGAAAAACTCTTTGCCGAGATCAGACGAATAGAGGAAGAGGAAGAGAGGAGGCGAGGGGCCGACCCTAATTGGGTACGACCCATCTTTCCCATTCCTCTTGCCACCATAAGACCATCTGAACCCTCTGAGTCTTGTGGGTCGTCATCTCGTCCAGTCGACACTCCCAAACCAAGTGAAATGGACGAGAGAACCTTCTCTCCAACTGGTGTCGGGACGTCTGGTAGAAGGGACACGTCTGATCTTAGCCCTCCCCGAGAGGCCGAGGGTACGATCCCCTCTGAGGCTGTCCCTGTGACAACCCTATCCCCCAATGCCTTCCAAGTGGCTTTCCCTCAGGGTCCTCCTGCAGGTGATGAGGGGGAAGGGGGTGAGGACGAGGACGACGATACAGATGATGAGGTTGATACCTCCCATGCCTCGTCTTTTATCTCCTCTGTTAGGGATAGGGACCTTCTGATATAGAGGCATATTTACGGAGTGCCCTCTGGGGTAACTATGAGGGTTCCCTCTGAGGCTGAGAGAGTTTTTGAGGGTGAGGAGGGAGAGGTTGCAGTCTACGAGCAAATGTTCAAGGTAGGTGTCAGACTTCCCTTCCACCCTGCCATAGTAGATATTCTGTCGGCTCTGGGCGTCTCCCCCTCTCAACTTCCACCCAACTCTTGGAGGACCATCCTGGGTTACATTTCCTTGTGGAAACATTCTTTCACTGATGAGCCCTCGTCCGACATATTCTTGGCTTGCTATAATATCACCTCTTCATCTAAACAGCCCGGATATTATCATCTAGGAGCGAGAAGGTCTGAGAAGAAACTTCTCCACGTGTCTCAAACTTCCAATCATGATTGGAAGAAGAGATTCTTCTTCATATCTGGGGCGTGGGAGCGCTCCGCCGAGGCGTCCCCTTCTGCCGATGGTCCGAGGGTCCCTAACAAATGGTCTAATCCCTCAATGAAAGCTAGGTCAGACCCCGGACTTAGCCTGGAGGAAAGGGATATTGTTGAGTATCTGAGGGGACGAGGGAGAGAGGGTGAGATCCCAAAGTTCGAAGACCTGATGACCCCCCGGTACCTCAAAGAAGCTGGTCTGAGGGTCGGCCCTCTGACGGAACTATGTGAGTTATACAGCATGTTTTCCATTTTCTACTTTTTTTTGAAGTGTTTCCTGTTTATCTCTGTATTTTTCTGATGTATCGTGTCCTTTTCAGGTCGTCCTGTAGGTGTGTCAGATTACCTCTGGGAAATGACTGCTCCAAGCCTACTCGCTGGTTTGTCAAAGAAAAAGGGGAAGGAGACTCAGCAAGCTCCAAAGAAGACAAGGGCCTCAGGGCCGACGGTTGTTGAGCCGGCAGCTGATAGCCACAAGAGGAAGGAGCCTGAGGCTCCTGTCGAGCATCGACATGATCCTAGGACAAGGGTAAGGGTCGAAGCCTCTGAGGGGACGACCTCTTCGTCCAGCATGGGGGCCTTCTGGTCTCAGAATTTGTCCCATCTGAGGGCCGACCCCTCATCCCTTATTACCAACTTGAGGGCAGCCAAGGCCTCGATGTTCTCTGCACCATCGGCCTCTGACTTCGAGTTCTTGGCGAAGATGCCCCCTGCCAAAGTGTACGACTATGGTCTGCACTCCCTTGCTCAGGTATTGGTCTTGACCTTTTAATTTTATTCTTACTAACTGTTACCTCGGCCCCTCTTGATATTTGTTCATTTTTCTTGCAGTCTATTTGTGCCTTGACCTCAGCCACCAAGTGGATGGCTGAGAATCAACAAAAGTTTCACGAAGCTGAGAGGGCCATTCAACACGAGGCTGAGCTGCAGGCAGAGCTAGATACAGCAAAGACTGATCTTGATACTGCGAGGGCTGAGCTTGAGAGTGCTAGGACCGAGCATGTTAGGGTCCTAGATGAGCTGATGAGGCAGCACGATGCCGACCTGCAAGCCAAGGACTTGATCATCAAGGATAGGGATGAGGCTCTGCTCAAACTGGAGGCTCAGCATAAGACTGATCTGGAAGCAGCCATCAAGAAAGCTGAGGCTGATGCTGTTGAGGCATACAAGACTTCAGATGAATTTCAGGGCTTCGGCCTTGAATATCTAGAAAGGGGGATTAGGACGGCCTGCCGATGGGTCGTCCTCAAATTTGGCGATGTCGTCTCCTCTGTTCGTCCTTCATTGGAGGGTGTTCAACTGGACGACCCCCTAATTGCCGAGGCCCTCAACCAAGTGGAGTCCCAAGTCCAGATCGAGGGAGTCGGTACATCTGAAGATCATCCAGTGCTGGTAACTGAGGAGACCATTCCCATTGATGTTGAGTCCCTGCCTTCTGATGTCATCCCATAGGGTGGCTGCCTGTAGCCCATACCCTTCAAGTGTATTTTTGTTCAACGGCCTTGTAAAACACTTAATATTTTATGTTTTATTAATACCAGTCTCTTCCATAATTGCTGTCTTCCATACTTAATTCTATTATGGCTTGCTCCTTGTTGATTTGCTTTGCTGATGCTACTAACCCCTCCCTCGTCTTTTTGAGGACCAATGTGGGGTCGTCCCATCCACTGGTCCTCATTATAGCCGAGGGTTCAAACAACCAAATTATTGATTTTTATGGAGTCTACCCTCGTCTTTCTTGAGGACAGTGGTGGGGTCGTCCCCTCCACTGGTCCTCATTATAGCCGAGGGTTCCGATAACCAAATTAATGATTTTTATGGTGTCTACCCTCGTCTTTCTTGAGGACAGTGGTGGGGTCGTCCCCTCCACTTATCCTCATTATAGCCGAGGGTTTAACTAATCAAATTAATGATTTTTATGGAGTCTACCCTCGTCTTTCTTGAGGACAGTGGTGGGGTCGTCCCCCCCACTGGTCCTCATTATAGCCGAGGGTTCCGATAACCAAATTAATGATTTTTATGGTGTCTACCCTCGTCTTTCTTGAGGACAGTGGTGGGGTCGTCCCCTCCACTTATCCTCATTATAGTCGAGGGTTCAACTAATCAAATTAATGATTTTTATGGAGTCTACCCTCGTCTTTCTTGAGGACAGTGGTGGGGTCGTCCCCTCCACTTATCCTCATTATAGCCGAGGGTTCAACTAATCAAATTAATGATTTTTATGGAGTCTACACTCGTCTTTCTTGAGGACAGTGGTGGGGTCGTCCCCCCCACTGGTCCTCATTATAGCCGAGGGTTCCGATAACCAAATTAATGATTTTTATGGTGTCTACCCTCGTCTTTCTTGAGGACAGTGGTGGGGTCGTCCCCTCCACTTATCCTCATTATAGCCGAGGGTTCAACTAATCAAATTAATGATTTTTATGGAGTCTACCCTCGTCTTTCTTGAGGACAGTGGTGGGGTCGTCCCCCCCACTGGTCCTCATTATAGCCGAGGGTTCAACTAATCAAATTAATGATTTTTATGGAGTCTACCCTCGTCTTTCTTGAGGACAGTGGTGGGGTCGTTTCCTCCACTTATCCTCATTATAGCCGAGGGCTCAACTTCTTTGCATGCATACTAGAACTGATAACCACTGGATGAGGGAAACACTGATATTTCTCATTAATTTTCCATGTGTTCTGTAGAAACAATGCTTATTACAACTATGGCCTATGAAGACCTTACAACACTACTGGTAGTATTTTTTCAAATGATCCGCATTCCAGGGGTTGGAAAAAGGTTCCCCCTCTAGGTTTTCTAGTCTATAGGTCCCAGGGACAACTTCGTCGGTGACCCTATAGGGGCCGTGCCAATTAGGATGGAGTTTATTGGGCTTCTGCCAAGTCTTCTTGAGAACCAAGTCTCCTACTGCGATAGGCCTCTGTTTCACCCTCTGATTGTAAAACCTTGCGGTCCTCTGCTGGTAGGAAGCCTGCCTTATCTCAGCATCCTCCCTTCTTTCCTCAATCAAGTCCAGGTCAAGTCTCCTCTCTTTCGTATTTCCCTGGGGGTCGTACACTTGGACCCTATGAGTGGGAAACTTGACTTCGGTGGGGATGACTGCTTCTGATCCATAAGCTAACATGAATGGGGTCTCCCCAGTAGAGGTCCTTACTATCGTCCTGTACGCCCACAACACTGCATATAACTCCTCGACCCATCTTCCTTTTGCCTCCTCAAGCCTCTTCTTAATCCCATCTATGATTGTCCTGTTCGTAACTTCGGTTTGCCCATTGGCCTGAGGTCGGCATGGGGTGGAGAAAAATTATTTGATACCTACCCTCTCACAGTACTTCTGCAGAGAGGCATTCTTGAACTGGGTCCCGTTATCCGAGATGAGGGTGTTGGGTAGACCATATCTGCATATCACATTCTTCCAGATGAACTAGAAGGTCTTTTGCTCTGTAATCGTGACCATCGGTTCGGCCTCTAC
Organism: Sambucus nigra; assembly: GCA_949130495.1. Taxonomy (NCBI): domain Eukaryota; kingdom Viridiplantae; phylum Streptophyta; class Magnoliopsida; order Dipsacales; family Adoxaceae; genus Sambucus; species Sambucus nigra. Next base: position 222,327,983 of record OX422214.1, read on the forward strand.
CCACTTTGAAAAGTAGTCAATCGCTACAATGAGGAACCGATAGTTATTGACTACCCTCGGTAAGGGTCCTACCAGATCAATCCCCCACACTGCGAATGGCCATGGGGATGTAATGGAGGTGAGAGGCTGATGGGGCTGGTGAGGGATGGTGGCAAATCTCTGGCATTTGTCACACTTCTTTACATATGCTGCGGCATCTTTCCCCAAGGTCGGCCACCAGTAGCCTTGGGTGATCACCCTCTTTGCCAAGGATCTACCCCCAACGTGGCTTGAGCACGACCCTTCATGCACGTCCTGCAAAATGGAAGGGACTTCTGAGGGATGCACACACCTAAGTAAGGGAAGCAGAAACCCCTTTTTATACAGCATGTCTTCGATGACAGTGAACTTTGCAGCCCTATATCTCAGCTTTTTCCTCTCTTGGATTGCTTCTGGCATCTCTCCCCCTTTAATGTATCTGATCATAGGGTCCATCCATGAAGCTTCTTGAGAAACATTCAGGCAATTTCCAAGTGTTCCCTCGTCGTCTTCGATAGTTGGTCGAAGCAAGATTTCTACTGGGACTGTCCTCCTTATGTCTGTCCTAGTAGCTGAGGCCAACCTTGCAAGGGCGTCAGCACGGCCATTGTCGAGCCTAGGTATCCTCTTGAATTTCACTTCCTTCAAGTTTTTCAGCAATGACCTCACCTTCTCAAGATACCTAGCCATCCTCTCGTCTTTGGCCTCATAGGCTCCTAGTATCTGATTCACCACCAGCCTTGAATCACTGTGAACCAAAATTTGGCCGACACTAAGGGACTTACCCAAGGAAAGGCCAGCTATCAAGGCCTCATACTCAGCCTCATTGTTGGAGGCTTTGAAATTGAACCTCAGGGCGTACTCTATGTCTGTGCCATCGGGGGCTGACACTATCAATCCAGCTTCGCTCCCGCTTTCGCAAGAGGACCCGTCGACGAAGAGACTCCACACAGCATGTTCCTCCAAGAAATTTCCCTCGATGAGTGACCCTTGTCTAAAAAGGTATTTCCCCTCTTCATTTTCAGCCACCTTTCTTCTAGCGGTGCCTGTCTCAGCCGTATCTGCAGGAGGGTCGGTGAGCTTACCTTGCTGGGTATCTGTCTGGTTTAGACCCTCACCCTCGGCCATGTCACTCTCCCAAGTAAATTCAGCCACGAAATCTGCCAAGGCCTGCCCCTTAATGGCTGTCTTAGGCTGATACACAATGTCGAACTCCCCCAGCTCTATAGCCCAGGTCATTAGCGTTCCTGATTTTTCAGGCTTGTGTAGGACCTGCCTAAGAGGAGAGTCAGTAAGAATGACCATAGTATGGGACTGGAAGTACGGTTTCATCTTCCTTGAGGCATGGATCAAGGCATAGGCCAACTTCTCCATCCTCGGGTATCTTTGCTCTGCCCCTGGAGTGCCTTGCTATTGAAATATACGGGCTTCTGTATCCCGTCTTCGTCTCTTACGATTGCTGCACTGATAGCGGACTCTGAGACGGCGAGGTGCACGTAAAGTCGTTCACCCTGCACGGGTCGTGACAACAGCAAGGGAGACCCTAAGTATAATTTTAGCTCCTTGAAAGCCTCATCACACTCTTCACTCCATTCAAAGGCCTTTCTGAGGATCTTGAAGAATGGTAGACACCTGTCTGTGGCCCTCGACACAAATCTGTTTAAGGCAGCCACTCTCCCTGTGAGCCTCTGAACGTCTTTAATGGACTTGGGGGTCTTCATCTCAATAAGGGCCTTTATCTTTTCAGGATTGGCCTCGATGCCTCTTTGATTGACAATGAACCCCAAGAATTTCCCCGCTCCGACCCCGAAGACACATTTGGCCGGGTTAAGCTTCATCTGATACTTGTCCATTGTATTGAAGGTCCTCTCCAGGTCTGCCACATGATCCTCTGCCTTCAGACTCTTAGTCAGCATGTCATCTACGTAGACCTCCATAGACTTCCCAATTTGATCTTCAAACATTCTGTTTACGAGGCGCTAGTACGTTGCCCCTGCATTCTTTAGGCCAAAGGGCATGACCCTATAGCAATATGTCCCCTTGTCAGTGATGAAGGCGGTCCTCTCTGAGTCCTCAGGGTTCATGAAAATCTGGTTATACCCTGAGTAGGCATCCATGAAACTCATGAGCTCATGGCCTGCGGTAGCGTCTACCATCTGGTCGATGCGGGGGAGAGGGAAGCTGTCTTTGGGACAATGCTTGTTGAGGTCTGTGAAGTCCACGCACATTCTCCACTTGCCGTTGGCTTTTGGGACGATGACTGCATTAGACAGCCACTCAGGGTAGATGACCTCTCTGATAAATTCAACGTCTTCTAATTTTTTAACCTCATCCCTGATGACCTCGTACTTCTCTCTAGAGTAAATCCTCCTCTTCTGCTTTACCGACTTCACTTCCTCTACCACGTTGAGCTTGTGGCACATGATTTCAGGGTCAATCCCTGGCATATCTACATGACTCCAGGCGAATACGCTTCGCCTTCTCCTCAACAGTCTAATGAGGTCTTCCTTGATATCGGGCTTCAGAGACTTGCCAACTTGGACGGTTTTTCCCGGGTCATCCTCATCGAGGATGATGGGTTCTACCTCCTCAGCGGCCTCTCCTTTCTTGAGCTTCGTCTCGTCCCTGGGGTCTAGGGTATCAATGTTGTCAGTGGCCGTAGCCCTCTTGTGTGCCTCCCTTTCTTCAGCAGAGTTGTAGTAGCACTCTCGCGCTGTCGTCTGGTCTCCCTGAACTTCCCCCACCCCGTAAGGGGTAGGAAATTTGATCATCTGATGGACCGTAGACTGCACAGCCTCAAACCCCTTGAGGGCCACACGTCCCAGTATGATGTTGTATGCCGAAAACACATGCTCATCTAGCACAAAGAAACTGATCCTCTTAGTGAGCCATCTTGGCCATTCGTCCCCCATCCTAACATCAGCCTCATATATTCCCAGGGGATGAACCTTCTCCCCACTGAACCCAATCAATGGATGATGGTATGGGACCAGTCTGGCACGACTGAGGCCCAAGGCCTTGAAGCATGGCCAAAACATCACATCTGCTGAGCTGCCTCCATCTACCAGTATCCTCGGCACCTCGCACCCGTGCACCCTGGTAGTGATGACGAGAGGGTCATCATGCGGGGATAAGAGGCCTTTGAAGTCCATTCTCGAGAATCCCACAATCAAAGTGTCCATATCAACCTTCTTCCTTTTTTCAGACTTGACCTCTACAGAGGTTGAGTGCACCGTCTTCGTCGCTGCCTTAGCCTCAGCGACATGGGCCTTCCTGTCGGCGACCTCAGACCCTCCTCCTGCTAGACCCCCGGAGATCATTCCTACGCCAAACGAGATCATATTGAGCCTCTTAACAGGACCGTGGTCGTCTCTTGGCGGGAGGTCAGGTTCATCCTCATCATCAGAGGGGTCGTCCCCTCTTCTTTGAGGACCTTCTTTGCATGCATCAACTCGCTTTTTCCTGGGGTCGTCTCCTCGGCCCCTCTTGAAGGCCTCTCGGTCCACGTATTTCCTGAGCTTCCCTTCTTTCAGCATCTTCTCAATCTCATCTTTCAGGGCAAAGCATTTGTCTATTACGTGACCATGGTCTTGGTGAAATTCACACCACAGGTTCTTATTCCTCTTGCCGGGGGCTGCCCTCAGCTTCTCAGGCCACTTCAGGGACCGGTCACTCTTAATCTCATTGAGAATCTATTCACAGCTGACCGTCAGAGGGGTGTACCCAGCGAACTTGTCATCCGAGGACCTCTTCTTCCCCTCTTTGTTCTTCTTAGGGTATTTGCCCCCACTTGCACCTCCTTTTTCGTCTTCATATTTTGCGGCCATCGCCTCTTCGGCGTTCATCACCTTCCCCGCTGTTGACAGCAGCTCAGCCATCGTCCTTGGAGGGTCTTCGGCAAGCTTCCATAATAGCTTCCCCTTTTGGAGTCCTCCGATCAGGGCTGTCATAGCTATGCTCTCCTCATAGTCCTCCACCTCCAGCTTCTCTTTATTGAATCTGGCTATGTAGTCTCTCAGACTCTCACTCTTTCCCTGCTTAACATAGAGCAGGTGCGTGGTCTTCTTCTGTGGTCTCACCCCGAAGAAAAAGTTGTGGATGAACCGGTCCGCCAACTGCTTGAAGTTTTCAATGGAATTTTTTAGAAGAGACGTGTACCAGACATATGCAGCCCCTGTCAGGGTACCAGAGAAGGCACGACACCTCATCTCATCTGAGATAAAGTATATGTCTGCCGCGGATTGATACATCTCCACGTAGTGGACAGGGTTGGTGCTCCCATCGTATCTTGGGGTGACCACAGGAGGCCTGAACTTTGATGGCGTGGGGAAGTTGACTATCTTTGCCATAAAGGGCGAGCCTATGGTGTATCCCCTCTGAAGAGGGTCTCGGCTCTTCAGTATGTCACCAATCTTATCCTCTAACCGCTGGATTGAGTCATTCCAGGGCCTCACAGGGTCGGCGTGGCCGATGTTATCCCCCGCTGCCTCTTCGAGGTGGATGGAGGGCTCCGCTGCGGCGGGCCTGTGTCGGCTGTTTACTTCCCTTTGGCCGTCATCCCATCTTTGGGGTCGGCCTTCTGCTTCCTCTTTCCTAGATCTCGCTGCGCTTCTTGACTTGGACAACTTGTCCCGCAGGTCATTCACTGGGCCCAGCCTCTCGAAGGCCGACCCCCTGCTCAGGCGGTCAAAAGCGGAGCCTCTTGGGCGATCATCAGGGTTTGGTCTCCCGCACTTTCCTCTACTGTCCTGGAGAGGTCGTACAGTATTGTTGGAGACCTCATATGGTTCCCAGCATTCTACTGGAGCCTCTTCTCATTCCAGATTGTCATACCTGTCAGGGCTAGGGTTTTCTTGCCTCCCCAGGCGTAAACGCCGGGGGTCAGCAACATCCCTACGCCGCTGAGGGGGTGGCAGGTCTTTACGTGGTGCCTGGGGTGGTCCCCTGGCCTCATGCTGTCCGGGAGCCGCCGCCGGAGTAATCATCTCAGGTGAGACCCCTGGTGGTCTCAGTATGTTCTGACTTAGAGCAGTGAACTGCTCCTGCATCATCCGCTGGCTGGCTGCCAGAGATTTTAGGGCTGTCGCCACATCAGCCATCTCAGACTGAGGCGGTGGCTGGCTGGAACTGGGTCTTCCCCCCTCATCCGGCGGGGGAAGAAGGGGTGGTGGCATCTCAGGTGCCATGTGTTCGAGCTGTGAAAAGCTGAACTGAAGAAAAGACCGGTAAGCTTGAGAACCTTAGTAGGTCTCTTTCAATGGTGAAACACCTCCTCTCAGGGGGAGTGTTGGTTCACCACCAGAGTGCCCAATGAGGTCAAGCTGTACAAAGGAAGAGATGTCTTCTATTTCCCACAGACGGCGCCAAACTGGAGAATTATGCCACACGATCTAGAACTAGAGGCTACCGGCGGGATGGCCAGTAATTTCAACAAGGTTGGCATGGAAGGGATCATTGGCAGGGTGAGCATATTAGAAAATGTTTCATTTGGGGAAAAGCGAGACACATGAAGAGATATTGCCTTAAGCAAGTCGGGAGTCCACTACAGGACGAGGTCCTGGATGTACAACCACTAAAGCAAATCACGGGTGCATTCGGGCAGGGAGAAACTGCTCCGAAAATCGAGAACCAGCCATTGCAGCTGGAGTATAGAAGTAATTATTTTACCCTAGGGGCATGTGGTATATTTTGAGTGACAAAGAGGATGTCACAGTATAAGACTTATTTTTACTAGAATTCGCAAGTGAGTCGAACTTAGTGGGTGCGTTGGCGGTAGCAGCCATAGCATGTGGGTAAACTTTTCCATAGGGTAGCGGAGTTCCTTAGTGTCCTTCATGAGAGAGTGGCGGCGTACACTGAGTGATTGGTTGAATTAGGCAAGGAATTTCTACTTTCGAGAATTATGGGAGTATGGTTGATAATACTTTTAAACATCGGTTGGATAGCGATGGAATTTAACTATTGTGAATAGTGGAGTTAAATTTTGGTGTTCGCGACACCAGGGTATGATTGGTACTAGGTATCACCTGAGAGGGCGTATAGCCTATATATACGTGGGTATATATGTTGTATTCCGTGGTGCAATAGCACATAGTGAGGTTTGGTGTTCTCACATTTTATCCCGGTAAATAGGGATGTGTACTGAAGTGAATCAGGGTGGTTAAATTTATTTTCGATCAAAGAGCGATAGCTCGGGGTTTATTTTGCGCAAGGACTAGTGGTAGTAAGGGCGCGGTATTTCATGTTGTCTTCGGTAGCATAAGGGTAAGAGTATATACTTTTACGTTGAGATACAAGTATTTATGGGGAGATGGTTGGACGTAGCATGGGTGGAGTACCCGGGCAGTAACTATATAGGTATATATATATATATAGGTAATATGATTACGGGTTCGAAGTTATATTACGGGTTACGACTAGCACAGTCGGGTAACTTTCGTGCGGTACAGCGCGGGGATAGGGTGTATGGGCACCCGGGTTCATTAAGGAAAAAATTTTGTGCGGTTAAGCACGGGTATAGGGGTATGGGTACCCTGACAAGGTTTAAATGCATGCTTGTGTAACGTATGTTTAGAGGCGGATGTGATAGATATAGCGGGCTTGGAGGCACTTGACTAGTGAGTAATATGTGAATACTGGATCACTACGTTTATCTTAATTTCGAGGACGAAATTCCTTTGTAAGGGGGGGAGTATGTAACACCCCGTACTTTTGTGCATTTAATATTTAATTAATTCGGGATTTTAAATTACTGGTGTGTTGTAATTTTAATTGAATTAATTATGACAATATATATATTTAAATATTAATCGAGGAGTAAATGGTTAATGTTTAGGGAAATTTATTTACTAAGTGAATAGTAATAATTTAATTACGTCATTTCGGGTATTAATGACGGGGTATGCACTTATTCCAGCCGGGAGTCGGTATAGACTTAATGGGGTGTGAGATAAGGATTTTTTATAAATTAATTCGGATGCCAATTCTGAGTGCGCGGTTGAGTCCGGATGGGTCGAGATAGTCAGAAAAGAGTACCCGAGGTAGTAATTGGGTCTCGGGGTATTTTTGGGCATAGTCGGGCCCACACGGGGTGAGTTGACCCACTTTAATTAAGCCCATTAGGTGAAAAACGGGATTAAGAGTTTTTAACCTAATGGGAGATTAGGAAATCAGCAGCCAACACAACTCCAAACCTAGGGTTTGAGAGGGGATTTGGGGGAAAGCAAATCAAGAACAAATTGGGAGCTTTTGGAGCCAAATTGAGGGACTCCGCCAACGGAATCAGACACTACGAACACTTTCAGGCAAGTGGTTAACTGTTTTTACTCCTAAATTGTGATATCCAATTCATATTTTAGTGATGTGTAACTAAAATTCATTTTGGGGATAAATGGGTACAAAATGGGGTTTTGTTAATGGAATCTTTATGAGTTCTTGGATGAAGAACATGAATCTTGAATGACTTAGGGTTTATTTGATGAACACAAGAGGTCAATCTGCCAGAATTTTTGATACAACTTTAAACGTATTCCATTTGAGTTGTACTTCGAATTAGAGGGTGAACCATACATGCTTGGAAAGGTATTTCTCTTAGCTATCCAATGAACTTGGAATCAGATCAATAGGAGTTCTGTAGAGGGAGTAATCGACCTTTTACTAGAGGGTGTTTGATCTGTCAACATAGTAATCTGCCAGACTTTTAACGTGACTTTAAACGTGTTCTATTTGAATTTTAATTCGAATTAGAGTGTGAGCCATACATTACTGGAAAGGTATTTCTCTTAGCTATCCAATGAACTTGGAATCAGGTCAATCGGAGTTATGTAGAGGGAGAAATCGAAATTTTACTAGAGGGTGTTTAATCTGTCAGAAAATTTGAGATTTTTCTTTTTAAGCCTCAAATGTCTAAAATTTTATTGGGGAAGTGTTTGGGATCTTGATGAAAAATATTGATGGAATAATGATATGGAAGTAGGTCTATGATTGAGTGTTGGACTTTAATTTTGTGAGAGAGTTAAAGTGGAGATTCATAGGCTTGATTGTGACGTACTCTAATTCGAGATGATAAGAATATAATTACGAAAAAAAAAGCATGAGCGAGCTTAAATTCGTTAGGTCAGTGGGTTAACAAGGGTAACTACTGAATTGATATAACAAGGGGTAACTAGGACCCTTAGAGTTGTGTGAATACTTGAATTAATACGAAAGTGAGATAAATTCGTAAAGCAAACAAGTACGGTGAATATTAGAGAGAAATATATTACATACAAGTATGAAGAATTGGGTTGTGTAAATACCTACTGTTTTATAGGATTACTTGGGTTGTGAATGCATATTGTGTGTTCCCTTGTGATAGGAACAAAGACTCGGAAAATATTAAGTTCCGGGCTATGTAAGTGAGTCCGGGGACAATGGTTGAGTGACACCAAGTTATTAAATTAATAAATGCGATAATTAATTTAATTAAAGTCGGTTTGTAGACTCGGGTATGATTAAATTAATGGGTGGGATAATTAGTTTAATCAGGATCGGATTGTAGACTCGTGAAGGGTACTTATTAATTAATGTGATAATTAATTATATTAGAGTCGGACCACAGACTCGGAATTTGGGTTGATTAATTAATTTGTTAGCTAATTTGATTAGAGTCTGGCGATAGACTCGGGGAGGTATTAAATTAAAATGTGTGTTAATTAATTTAAGGAGAGTTGGACCATAGACTCGGGGAAAGTATTATATTAATTAAGGTGTGAATTAATTATATTAGAGTCGGACCATAGACTCGGGAAGAGGATAAGTTATTAAGTGAGAAAATTAATTACATTTGAGTCGGGCCACAGACTCAGAAACTTACAGGCAGTGTATGGGATTTTAAGTACACGGTAAAGCCGGGGTTATTAATATATATATATATATACGGTGTATTGGTAGTATATATATATACTTGTATGTATTGTGTGTGACATTAAATTACAGGCAGTGTGCGGGAGTTTGAGTACACGGTAAAAACCAGGGGTTCATAATATATATATATATACGGGTAGTGATAGTATATATATATATATATGTGTATATATTGTGTGTGATAGTAAATATCAGTGACTAGATATTTATTCAATTTAAATACTCTAATGCTATCAAGGGAGGTTGCGCGATGTGGGTGAATCCCCTAGCTTGAGGAGTAGGGCGAGTATATCCCCAGGTCATAGCGTCCGGTATATATGGGTGAGAGATTTATCTCACTTTCAGGGAAGGAATATGACCGCCTCCACTTCGTTATATTTTAGTCCAAGTTGGTGAGCGATTCTAACTTGGGGAAACTAGGTTTTGCGAGCACACCTAGTGAGATAGCATTTTAGAGGGAATCATCCGATGAGGGTATACTCGGAAGGATGGATACGCGTATGATATATGTGTGGATGTTAGTAAAGGTACGTATAATATAGTAGTAAATATTATATGTAGGTGATAATACAGTGCGTGATGTATTTACCTTATATAACTCGGGTTACAGTTATATGTTGTTAATTAATGAGAAATTAATTAAGTTAATTATTGGTGGAAATAATACAGGGTTTGACGTATGTACTTTATATAACTTGTGACATGGTTATATGTTATTATTTAAGAGGAATTAATTAAGTTAATGGTGAAATAACTTAAAATTCAAGAATCATTATACTCGGGTTAGAGTTGTATGGAAAGGGAAGGTTATACCAAGACTAGTTGGACGGGGTAGCACAACTAGGAGGGGTTAAGGTAACCGGTAGGTGTGCACAATAGTGGAGGGGTGAGAATGTCCACAAGGGAGTGCGACACTAACTTAAATATGAAGCGCATTCATGCATTTTAAATTACTGCAGTTAATTCACTTGCTAAATATTTTCAAAATGTTTTGGGTTCTAACCCTTGCTATAAAACTATTTTCAAAACCTTTTAGGTGTCCAGCCACAGGGACGCCAGGATTGATATTCTATTCCAGGGACACGGAGCTGCGGCATATGTGGATGCTAGCAGGAGTTTGGATTAGACGCATCATTCATTCATTCCTAGAGTAGGAATCTTGTATCAGTTTCAGTTTTATTTAGGGCTTGTCGCCCAGACTTCTCGGTACAGTTTTCAGATGTTGAATAATTGTATTTGGATTATTTCTTTGGTGGCCGGTGATTTATTCGGCATGTTGTGTATTTATGATTCAGTTCTTTTTCATTCAGTTGTGTGAATGGTTTATATATTCCGCATGTACTGTTTTGGTTTTATTAAAAAGTTAAAATTGGCACCAGTTTTTGGAATACTAGGTGGTTAGTAAGTTTTAAAAAGTTTTCGACAGTGATGCTAAGGATGATCCAACTGGGATTCCTGTTTTAATTTGGTATAGGACTGATCACCCGGTATTTTATTAGGCGGGGTGTCACATATTTTTACACTTGTCATTCTCTATAAAAAGAGACATGGGCGGTTGGGAGAGGTTACATTGAAGTTGAGGGAAGTTTTGGACAGTTATGGGACTTAAAACAACTTAAAAAAACACATGGGATGGAAGACTAACAAAACTGGAAAAAAAGGAACTAAAACCGAAAAACCATTTAATTTTTAATGAAATTCTTAAATGCATGAACCAATTATTCAAAGATCCTAAAATTATTCTTCTCCCAAACCATTAATGTGTTTTTTATGTATTTGTGATTTGTAGAAGGATTGATTAGGTTTTTTATGTAAAGTTGTGATTAGTAAATCTTCTATTTTTTTATGTATTTCTAAGAGTGAAGTTAAATGATATTGGGTCTTATTACTACAAAGCTAAATGCAAGAAAAAATTGCTTTAGAGTTCTATAACTACTTTGAAAGCAAGTATAGAAATAAAATTGACTACTTTGATAGCAAGTATAGAAATAAAATTGGCATGTTAAAGAAGTAGTATGAGTCTCATTCCTTCTTTAATTACGTATCTTTTTCTCAAAAAAAGTTTGTGACAATGAAGGAGTACGAGAAACAAAAGAGGAGGAGAATAGAAGAGAATAGACCAAAATTGAAGGAATTGGGAATACATGAATTGTATTCGGCAATTCAAAACAAAGATAAAAAAAAAAGGTGGTTCAAAGGGTAAAAAAATCATTGGTGATGATGACGAGTTTGTGCCACGTGAAGAAAAAAATGAGCATACGAATTCAAACGAGGATGAAAATGGGTAAGTACCATGTGAGTTTTTTAATGTGTAAATGTTTATTGATGTAGATGATAATTAGTTGATTGTGTGAATTCTTATTTGATACTTTCCATTATCATGCGTGCATTAGTACTTCAATATTTTAAATTTGAATTGTTCAATTTAGTTAGCCATAATAATACTTAAATTGATGTTATGAATTACATTCTTATTTTTATAGCTTGTTCCCTCTTTATGTGCTAATCTCTTTAGGAATTCATGTTTGCCATTATTAATCTTTTTTTCTCTTCATCATCTTGCAAAGACATTATTAACCTCTTTATCCTTATATTATGAAATATAAATTTACTGACATTTTTTGAAGATTCATAGATGGGAACCATGGATAAGAGTTGGATTGACTTACAGAACCAATGTTCAAAAGAATACATTGATGGGATTGACGGGTTTCTTAACTATGCATATGACAATAAAAACATCGAGACAATAAAAATCTATTGTCCTTGTAAGAGATGCGCAAATCGAGTGTACCATGCCCAACAAACTATGAGAGATCGTCTTGAGATGCATGGTTTCAAAGGTTTGGATTTTTCATGGAGAAACTTTTGGTGGTGTAAGCAGCGATAGAAATATTCCCCGAGATGATATGTTAGTTGATGATACACTTATACATGTTGAACTAAGTGCTCGAGATAACATGGTTATAATGGTTCAAGAGGGAACAGGTATTCCACACACATATGATAATATGCATGAGGAGGAATGTAACACCGAAGATGCCTTTGAATCTGACAAAGATGTTTCAGATAATTATAAACTTTTGAAAAAAACTCAATGTGACTTCTATGAAAATTGTCCGCCTGGGGTTACCGAATTGTCATTTGTTGTTGAACTCTTGCAAATGAAGTAACTTCATGGTTGGACAAATTGTTCTCTCATGAATTTATTGAAATTTTTGGCGAGAATATTTTTGTATGCTAGAATTCCTAAGTCTCACTACCAAGCCAACAAGCTAACAAAAGACTTGGGATTTAAGTACAAGACATGGGATGCATTCCCAAATAATTGTATGTTGTTTCGTAATGAAATCGAGGGTCTTGAAAGGTGTGGCATATGTGGATCTTTTTGATAAAAGATGAGGACTCAAGTATTAACGATGTTCATGGTCTAAAGGTAGCCGTTAAAAAATGAGATACTTCCCTTTGAAACTAAGACTGCATAAATTATTTTGGTCATCCTATTCAGCTCCTCTAATGAAATGGCATATTGAGGAAAGGATCGACGACGGTGTAATGAGACATCCCACTGACTCTTCTACTTGGAAAACATTTAATGAGAAAAAACCTTCTTTTCAAGGGAGATTCGCAATGTTAGACTTAGGTTATCTGCTGATGGATTTATTCTGTTTGGTAATATGAGAATTAAGCACAGTACATGGCCAGTTATCCTCATTATTTACAACTTACCTCCGTGGTTGTGCATGAGGCAACCTAACTTGATTTTATCTATTCTTATAGATGGGCCAAAAGTACCTGGATATAAGATCAATGTATTTTTACAACTATTGATTGATGAGTTAATTGAGCTATGGGTTAATGGTATAATCACTTATGATGCGCCAAATAAGGAGTTCTTTCAATTGCATGCATCGTTGTTGTGGACCATTAATGATTTCCTCTCTTATATCATGTTATCAGGATGGAGCACAAAAGGTACATTTTATTATCCTTATTGTAACGAAGACCACCAGTCAATGCCATTTGATAATGGTAAGAAGTTTTGTTATTCGGATCTTCATCGATTCATAAACTCACGCCATAGGCTTCATAGGCAGAAGGCACCATTTAATGGGAGGGTAGAATTATGACTAGCCCCACATAAACTTTCGAGCTTGCAAGTATTGCAACAGTTGAATGATCTTGACATTGAATGTGAATCTAAGATGGAAAATTTCTTTAGAATGATGGGAAAGAGAGGCATTAGAAAAAAAATAAACAAGCAGTTCCAAAATGTAGATTTGGTTGGAAAAAGAAGAGCATATTTTTTTAATTGCCATACTGGAAGGATAATCTTATTCGCCATAACCTTGTTATCGTTCATATCGAGAAAAATGTTTGTGATAACGTTCTGTTTACATTGTTGGGAACTAAAGGGAAGATAAAAGACAATTTACAAGCATGAAAAGATCTCAAAATTTTGGGTATTGGATCAGAGATCCATCCTCAACCACGAAGGTCAAATCTACACTACCTCCCACCAGCAAAGTACATGATGAATAATAAAGAGAATGAGATTTTTTTTAAAGTGTTGCATAATGTTAAAGCTCCTATGGATACTCTTCGAACCTTTCACGGTGCGTGAACATGCAGAAAAGAAATATTTCGGGATTAAAGAGACATGATAATCATATTTTAATGCAATAATTACTTCCAATAGCAGCGCGAAGGGCATTAACAGATCATATTGTCAAAGCCTTGATTAAATTAAATAATTTCTTTGTGATATTGCGCTCAAAAGCAGTTATCGCAACTAATTTGGAAAAGTTTGAAGATCAAATGGCTCTTACACTTTGTAGCCTTGAGAAGATATTCCCTCCGAGTTTCTTTGACATGATGGAACGCTTGCCTATACATTTGTCAGATGAACTCCAGATTGTTGGTTGCGTCCTTTACTATTGGATGTATCCGATTGAGAAGTACCTCCACACTTTAAAAGGCTACGTTGGTAATCGGGCTCATCCTGAGGCCTCAATTGCCAACTCTATTATTCTTCAGGAATGCATGAATTTTTATTCCCAGTATGTGGATGTGGAAACTAAGCCTAACTGACCGGCTAGAAATGATTATTGGGAGGGGGTATATAAAAGGTCGTGCAATTGGGAAAAATTTCAATTTGAACTTGATTCTGTGATGTATATGCAAGCTCATCGGCACGTTCTTACCAACACTGAGACAGTGACACCATTTGTTGATTATGTTTTATTATAAGTATTTGGTGTTTTTGAAAACCATTTTTATATTTTTTGTGGAATTGACATATGCTTGTTTGTTTACTTGTAGAAAGCATCTCATAGAACTTTTATCAAATTATCCTCAAGATTCACAAAAGCATCGTGTTAATCATCTTCACAACAATTTGGTTTAAGGATTATGTAAGTGAAAATATTATAACTAATACTTGAATTATGAATAAGTACTATAATTTTATATTGACATTTACTTTAATATACTATAGGTTAATAAATTGTCACGTGACGGTGTGTAAGTATCCGACGAAACCAAATGTTTGTCTTTAAGTTCTCTTAAGGATTCTGTTAGATTCAACACTTATATTGTTAGAGGTTTTAGATTTGGAACAAAGAAACGTGATAGGGAAAGAAAACTCAAAATATAAGAGTTGTTATAAAAGCCGACCAAATGAGTTATTCTAGCTGGAAGGATAAAAACCTCATTATGGGTGATATTACATACTATGGGGAAGTAACAGACATTATTGAAGTTTAGTATCTTAATGGCATGAAATTTGTATTATTCAAGTGTGATTGGGTTGAAAATCACATGGGTATAAAAGTTGATGAGTTTAACTTTACTCTAATGAATTACAAGAATTTGACATATAAGGATGATCGAGAGTGTAGCAAACCTTTCATACTAGCATCCCAAGCAAAACAAGTATTTTACATGCAGGACCTTATCGATACGAATTGTCATGTTGTCATTCCCATGACACCAAGAGACCATTTTGATAGGTACACAACAATTTAAGAAGTTGAAGAAGAGTTGTTACTTAATGGAGATGAGTCATTTGTCATGCAAAATTTGAATGAAGATCAGAACTTACGGTGGGCGAGGGATGGAGATGGATTAATAGTTGACACTAGTGTGATTCAAGATTATGATCATGAAGATGCAAATGCAGATGAAGATGGAGATGAAATTTAAAGGGGCGATGCTTGATAAAGATATAGTCATAAACTAGTTATTTTTTTTTGAACTTGGAGCATTTGTAGTTTGGTTTTGTATGGATAGTTATGGGTATTTTATCCAAGTCTAGTCACCATTATCATCCGATCATTGCGTATTTTTATTTAATATGCATATTTTCTTTGTAATGGTATTGGAATCATAATGCTAAAGTTACTCTTAGTACTTTTATAAGCCGCTTGAAAAAGATTATAAGTAAATTAAAAGTCTAGAAGTGATAGTTTCTTTATGCTGGATGTAGAATTATTCTCATTAAACATTATTAACTAGGATTTTTTTACTATAATAGGCTCATTGGGCTCATAATAAACCTGTGTATGTAACACAAAAATATGATTATTTGAATATAACTCAAAACCACTATCGGTTTGCAATATGTGCTATATGAATACCAATTATTATGTATAGTGGAGAATTTGATGTCCTCATTGTGATGTCATGGCCTCTATTTCTAAGTGTGGCGTTAGTGGGTCTGTAATTTCTTTTAAGTTTACTAAGGTATGAAACTGTTTGAACTCTCTCATCTAAAAGATCAATTGGAGACTGCATTTCTCCGCTATTACACATATGCCATTCTGGTCGAATTTGTCCCCAATGACGGGGTCCTCTTTTAATGTCTTGTACATATGTTCTCCACCCTTCGAGATGAATCCCCCCTCCTCCATCAATTCTCCACCGTCCCAGATATGTAAACCTTGAGCAACAACATTAGTATGGACATTTTGGTTTTGTATAATAGAGAGGATAGTGATTTTACTATGCTCTTCACCTGGGTTATAGTTATTCAATGAGAACTCTCAGCAGTGTGTGCTAAATCTCCTTTCTGCTTGTTATTTTTATTTCTTGCAACCCATTCCCTAGTTATCAACTTTTATCCTCCTCTATTTTCCTCACCAACTAGCTTTTTTCCCTCAAACGAGTTAACAATGCCCCATTCATTAAGAGCCATAATAATCTTGGTTAAATACTTCCTCTCTAATACGGTTCTCATATCTATTGGTCAAACTTCTTAGAGCCATCCACATTAGCAATTTCAATTTGGTTTTGCTTAGAGAAGAAGGTTGTAATTAAGCTCTGGCTAATATTTGGATAATTCACCAACCTTATTCCATAACCTTCCTCAGTAGATTTATTAAGGACCTTATCAGAATTAGCATTAGCACCCCCCTTTAACATAACCTGGAAAGTTTTGATTTTAATCTTCCTCACCAGCTCATTACTTAAATCTTCCTAATCCAACTCCATTGGAATACCATCATCATTATCTTCCTTAACGCCCAGGTCAAATATTTTAAACATACACATATCTTTATTGTGGCCTTTTTTGTAACAATAGGAGCATTATATACGTATATCTTCAAATTCAAAATATTGCCAAAATCCACATCCCGAGTCTCTGTTGTGGCATATTTACAGTGGATAATATATCAAAACGTAATATACATGATTCGTCCATGATCGGCCTACGCCCATGAGGTAAAGTTATTGGTTTCAATAGATGAAATAAAATGAGAAGCTTAGGGTGCCAGAGAATGCTATTTAAGAGACCAAGTGTGTAGTATAAAACATTTTATCAATAGAATGTTTACGGCGTGCCTTTCTCATTAGTAGGAGGTCTTATTTATGTAAATAAATTGTCCTATCAAACTACCATAATTTTAAGGACAAGTTAGTCTTTAGTCGGTCTAATTTGGGATTGTCTCATATAATGTTGATGATTCGTCATAGGATGGTGGTGCTCCTTATAATTATGATGTA
The DNA here is from genome assembly GCA_949130495.1 of Sambucus nigra. Taxonomy (NCBI): domain Eukaryota; kingdom Viridiplantae; phylum Streptophyta; class Magnoliopsida; order Dipsacales; family Adoxaceae; genus Sambucus; species Sambucus nigra. The sequence continues at coordinate 222,344,909 of OX422214.1, forward strand.
GTTAAACTATAATAAGACTTTTCTTGATGTTTAAACGAGTTAATCGAAGGGTATTTAAGTTAACTTAATCCACATTCCACTTTCTGGATGAAAACAGTCTCATTTCCCTACGATAGTTATCTCGTTGTTGAAATGATAATGTTGTTAAAGGTACATGTTTTCTTCTATCTTCCTAGTCTTGTGTGATTCATGTTGGGGGTAATAGTTGGTAAGAGTAGTGTTGCTTCAGAGTCTTGGTTTGGTTGATGAATAGCTTTCAATTTTCTTATTATGTGTGAGTCATGAATCTCTTGTCCCCCATCTTGTGTTTGTGATTTATGGTAATAAAGTTTAGTTTCTTATATAAAAAAGAGTTGTTGGTATAGAGTCGATTATAATTATATTATTCTTCATAGCGGATTGTTTAATTATGTTTTGATTATTTTTTGGCTTTCCTAGTAATTTTGTGTTCTACTTATGATCACTTAACTTGCCTTTTTAATAACCACAGTGGATTGCTCCTTAAGGTCTTAATTTTCCCGTTTATATTTTCTTGGTAAAATTTGTATCTTGAATTCTGGATCCTTAACAACTACAAATTTCTTAGTGCTTGGGGTTAAAGTCAATCTTAAACTATCATTAAGGTGGTGATAATTAGGCTTTGCATCCATATCTTGTATTCAACTGACTAGTCTTTATCGACTACTAAATGAAGAAAACATGTACCATTAATAACATTCTCATTTTAAATTAGGATACTATTTTGACAAGTTGTTAAGGGTACTGTTTTGACATGTTTTATGGCATGTCACCATAAAAAATTTATATGTAACTAGTGAACCTATATAATAAAGGCAATAATTTCGTCTCAAGTGGCTGCCTGTTACTAATACCTGATTGCTATTCCGGTTGATTTATGCCTTCCTTTCTTCATTGATTACTAATACCTGATTGCTAATGATTGAAATGTGACTTCTTGTAGCTTTCAGTATTACTGTGAGTGAAACAGTAGTTATTTTGATGTTTTATAAACTGCTAACATGAAAAGAGAGATAATGTCTTAAAGACCATACCTTTTTCATTAACAAACCACCGAGTCAAATATTCCATAACATGTGTTACCTCTAATAAGTGAATTAAATAATCAACTCTCCCATGATTGACAAACAAATACAAATCTTTGGTAGGCATAATGGTGAAAAGTCAATCAAGTGTATAACTACTGTTTTAACAACTCCCTCCAATTTATAGATGTTAGATTGATAGTCTGTCTAGAAAATTTTGATAGGTAAGGTGTCAAGTGTTGTTGAACCTATTGAACATTAAGGTTTATTGCAATATAAATTCTCTCCACATCCATCGATCTTTGAGTCCTACCAATATTTGTTGGGATGCCAAGTTGGGTTTCACCTCTCTCGGTTAGCATCTTAAATGTCATTGTTATTGATCACCAAGTAGTTCTTCATGTTCGAACAAAATTGAATTATTACAGTAATATGTTAAGTGCATTTATCAGTATTATCAAATTCGACAAATGATTTATCAAAACATCCCCGAATGTTTGCTAGAGGTAACACATGTCATGTAATATTGAAATGTGATCAAAATTGAAATGTGACTTCTTGCTATAATAAATGAAAATATACAGATCCGTAACGTTGAAGCATCGTCATCGTCATTTGACTATGTCCAACATCATTGTCAAAGAAAGACCATTCGACAAGCAACCACTCACAGCTCCAGTGGGAAATGATTTGGAGAGGACTCCCGAAATTAGTTTCATTCAACATAACATAAGGGACTATAGAACAGAGAGATGCAACCACAACTTTCTCCAAATATTGAATTGACATCCCAGTCACAAAATACACACTGCAACTCAAGATCTCAAGTTTATTTTTTTCAAACACCTACAAATCAACTTTTCCCAAATATTGAGCAAAATAAAAGTTAAGTTAGAAATATCAATCCTCCATCCAATTAGATGGATTTAGATGGTGAGGATCTCACAGGTATGTTGTGTTATACAATGCACTGTTTGTATATCTCCATTTGTATTACTTTTATGTTTATATTCATATTGAACAAGATATATAAATATTATTTATCAAATTTTTATTTAGTTACAATGACTACCCTTACTAGAAGAAAAAAAGGGTTAGAAAGGGGGCACAGCCTTAGCTCGAATGGAATAATAACAAAAGGAAGATATTAGAATGGAATGAACTCTGTCAGTCAGTTTTTAAGCTTGAAAGTAAATTGATGCCACATTTAGGTTATTATACAAGGTGTGGAAATTTATTTCCATTGACAATGTTGTATTGGAGCGAGGCAGACGAGGAAGCACTTAACAATATTTGGAAGGAAGTGAAAGTAACTTATTATTTTGACTTATTTATTTGTGCTGTTGTAAATTAGCTTGTCAAGTTATAATTAATTTATTCTTTTTGTTCTTACAATAACACAAATGCAACATAAGGTTTTAAACAAACATGCTTTTCAAGGATAGGCCTTGCGTGGAAGCAATGGAAGCATCGAGTGAAGGTGAATCACTATAACAAGTTTCAAACAGATGAAGAGCGATTGAGTTATATACCTGAACGACTCAAAAAAGATCATTGGCATGAATTGGTGAAATAATGGGGTCTAAAGAAGATTAAGGTATAAATATCACATCTTATTAAAAATTTATACTTACATTCTTCTTCACTAGTATCACAATTTTTATTTTTATTTCTTCATATATATAGGATATAGCGAATCAAAACACTAAGAACAGTGAAGTTGAATGTCCTTACTCAAGGACAAGGCGAAAGCCACATGTTAAAATAGCCAAGGAGGTTGGAATTTTTATTATTATAAATATTTTTTATTTTAATCTAATATATAGTATTAATATATGTATATTATTTTTTTCAAAGAATAGAACAAGGGGAGCCCATCGATAATATTAGCATGTGGAAAGGCACTCGAGCTCCAAATAATAAACCTTTTAGTGTTAAAGATGAATCATTTGATAGAGCAGTATGTATAAATATTAATTCGTAAGCGATGCTTGAAATATTTATTTATTATTTGTTATAAAGTGTGCTCTTGAAAATTATTTTATGTTCATTAATTATAATCTTAATTCAATTGGTAGAAATGGCTTGAAAGACGACTAATTAAGCTACCAGAATACCAACAAAATGACTTAGAAGTGCGGAACAAGATTTTTAATGATGTAGTAGGATATGGAGGGCATGGGTATGCTTTACTAAAGGGAGCAGGTATTAGGCCACCGTCGACAAAATCATGTTCATTTCAGTTATTATTCGAAGAAATTAACCAGTTAAAGAAAGAAGCTGAAGACCGAGAAACTCGACATCAATAGGAGCTCAAAGAGTTAGAGATTCGCAACCAACAAGCTTTATTACAGATGAAGAATGATACCCGAAGTAAAATGCAAAGTTTATTCCAAAGTATTACCCCTCATCATGCTTCCACTACCTCGAAGATTCAGTCCAACTAGGTAATACAATATAATTCATACATATAATTACTTGTATGTATATATATATATATATATATATAGAGAGAGAGAGAGAGAGAGATTCAGATGGAAAATTCTCTCGTTTAAAGTTAAATTTTCAATGGTGGTGGTGAAAATTTTCTATGGTAATGGTTAAAATTTTCTGTTGGTTCGTGTATATTATTCTTAGAATAAATTTTAATATTTAAAATAGGTTGGCTACCTGTGGTTTTCATGAATAAACAAAGGAGACTCTGCCGATTTTTTTTTAAAATAATAGTTAGATAGTTATATTGTATGTGATGGGAATATACTATATTGATTCATTTTGCACATTGTGTTGTTAACGAGGGATATTAATTCTAACATAATTGACACTATTTTTTTTGTGCTGGTGATAATTTTTGTAGAACATGCAAATATTAATCAGTGGTTTTGGAGGTCGTACCCTTTAATGTTGAGGAATTACTTTGATAAAAGCATTAGAAGTCTGGAGTATTAATAAATTAATGATTTTTATTGTCAAGTCAAATATTTACTTAGTGTTATAATTCTTATTTTGATGAATATTTAGAGATGGTTGTAAGAACTCTATTTATTATTGAATGAAATTGATTCCTTGTGTTGGTTGAAAATCATCATATGTATTACATTTTATGATTATTCGTTGTTTACGTTGTCTCAAATGTAATTCAATTATTTATTAAAATTTAGCAGTTCATTTTATTCTCCATAAAATATTGGTGCAAAAATTTTAAGATCCCTTGACCTCTTTTGGTATGGTTAAAACTGTCCCAAAAATATATTAAAGACGGCTATGTAGTCGTCTCATAAAGGTCTTCTAAAATAGTAACCTTTTGAGACAGATTAATACCCGTCTCAAAAACACTCTTTTGTTATAGCTCTTGTGCCATCTCAAAAAGGTCATATAAAATGAGGTCCTTTTTTAGACGGATATGTTCCTGTCTCAAAAAACTCCTTTAAGATGGCTATGGCGTCACAAAAGGTATTTATAACCCCTATCAAAAAGACCCCCTAGCCATCTCAAATAGCGTCCCAAAAAGTATTTGAGATGGATAAATGATCTTTTGGGACTGCTAGGCCACCGTCTCAAAAGTTACTTTTTTTGTAGTGACATAGCACTACTATCCAAATTTCCCCTCGGCTACGTATCCAGGCAATGGCACACCGATCGCGCCACCAAAAGTGACCCCAGTGACTACAATCCCTGCACAGTACAATTCAACTCCACCTACGATGGAGGAGATGAAAAAGGAGCTTTTGAAAATGATTGTGGCCTCTAAGGTGGGAGGAAAAGCTTCTTCGATATATGATGATATTCATTCTCCGTATCTAAAGGAGTACAATAACGAACCCTACTCGGTGGTGTATATTCCCCCTATCTTTGAGAAGTATACAAGAAAAGAGGGGATCCTAAAGAGCATATTAAAAGGTTTGTGGAGAACTTCGGGGCCCACTGTAATAACAAGAAGCTGGGGTTGAGAGAATTTTCTAAGTCTCTAACTCAGAAAGCTTACACATGGTACTCCCATCTGGATCCAGGCAGTATGGACACATGGGATGATCTTTATGTTCAGTTCATTCCAAAATTCTTCTTGGCTGAAGATGAATTTACTCTTACACAACTAGCTCGAGATAAATAGAAGACCAACGAGGATGTAATGATGTATATCAAGAGATTTCACGAGCTCTCTCTAGACGTGAGAGAAGAGACACGAGAAGCTAAGCTCTTGCAGGTTTATGAAAAAGGATTATTGTCTGAGTATATATCCCATTTGATAAATGAAACTCGTGAAGGTACGTTTGCTTCATTCCTTAAATCTGTGAAGAACATTGCCTTGGTGATGAAGCCACTGCCAACACCCTCGTCAGCTTTGTCAAGTTTGTTAGTAAAGCCATCAGGTAGCTCGAGGAGAGGTCTACCTACCCATGTGAACTATGACAATGATGAAGGTGGAAATCATGAGGGAGGAAATCATGGCCAAAAGGGAAGGGGAAGCAAAAGGAAGTTAAAAAAGGATGACCCCTCGGAGTTGCCTTGCTTAGTGAAGCGGGATATTGAAACCTATGATCTCATGATTTGAGATAATATGTGTTGGCCCATTGTGGTTGATACATAACCCGTCACTCGAGAAGACCGAGAGGGCCCAAAGTTTTGCATGGTACACATCAAGGTGGGACATCCAATGAGCAAGTGTTTTTCTCTCGGGAAGAAAATAGATAGATATATTAGGAGAGGAGATATCGAGCTTCCATAAGCCAACATCAATAACAATCCCTTGCCAACACATGGAGCTAGCATAGCCAGTGCTTTTAATGAGGAGGTAGAATGGTTGATGGTGGAGAATGGATATAAGGAGGAAGATTTTACAGATCCTTTGGAAGAATGTTTATCCCAAATGTCTTATTTAACACTGGAAGAAGAAATAGAAGACGAGTGGAGTCCAATCGATGATTTAAGAAGACAACTGGAGGCTTGCTCCTTAGGGGAGTAAATGTGGTGATAGCATACGGCGAATCAGCATACTGAGATGTAGATGAGGTTTACGAGTTAGAAGAAGAGTCGGTTGACCCTTGGATGGAATGTGCTGCAGTAGCAAGAACGCAAAAGTTCAGTTGGTTTTTTAAACAAGTTGGACTGCTGGAAGATTCTTGACTGGAGGTAACCCAAGCAATCTTAGAAATCGCCAAGAAAAACATGGCCCTAAACTTGTGATGGAAAGGGACAATGTTTAAGATAGTAAAGAAATTCCTTTTAGAGGTTAGAAGATTGGTTGGTTAAACGTCCCCATAATAGGCCACTTATGTGATGATAAGCATGAACGGGTGTAGCTTTAATCGTGTCTTGATGGATAGGGAAGAATCTATCAACATTATGCCTAAGGTGTCATTCTATACCTGTAATATCTCTGAGACAGGGATTGTGCAAAGTCCATTTTCTATAGCAGGATATGATAACCAGTCGAGCAAGTCGATAGGTTATGTGAATGTGGGGATCACAATGGGGAACATCACTTCCCTAAATTCCACCTCATGGATTGTGAGCCATCCTACCAGTTGCTTGTGAGGAGGGTATAGATGGATAACCATGGTTTGGTGCCTTCCACATATCACCAGTGTGCGAAGGCCAATGTCAAAGGAAAGGAAGTAGTCATTATAGCATCCAATAAGCCTTTTGTGTGGGAGGAAGATCACTTGGTGGATGCAACCTTCTATACAGAGTTAGCTACATAATCTAATGTGCTCACTCGATACACAGGGGGGATTAAGATCCCAAGTACTAGGGAAAGTATATGTGCACCTCCTTGATCGGTAGTGGCTTATGAGGATTAAGAAAGGGTGCATAAGACAGTTAGGCCTACCAGCCTTTTGAGATAGCTTCGTGATCGGATGACACGATGAATTGATCCAATCCAACATCAAGTCCAGGAGCAAAGTGTGCTCAGTAGAGTTTTAGCGAGGGAGTTAGAAGAAAATGCACGCAAAAGACCTCGTCAGGAGGAGAAATCATTCCAATGCAAAAGAGTGGTTTTGGCTAATGGTAAAATTACTTACAAACTTTATAGGTGTGATCGGGCAGCCGAAGGCCTGAATGATGAGGCTGACCTAGTCTACGAATGCCTTTTAGTGGACAGTTTAGGTCAATACTTGGTTATTGACAACTTCAACATCCAGTAATTTATGGAGGAGGTTGAGGAAGATTCGGAGTGCAATAAGGATAGGCCAAGATCCCAAGTCTAAGAGCTAGAGCAAATAGACTTAGCTGATAAAAGGGACGACTCGAGACTAATATTTATCTTGAAAGAACTTGATGTCATTGCCAAAGGAGCTCTGGTGGATCTACTGAGGGAATTTAAGGATGTTTTTGCATGCAAATATACTGAGATACCCAGGGTAGACCAAGAGGTAAGCTACCACAGGTTGAATGTTATACCATCAGCAATACTGGTAAAGCAGGACACTCGAACGTATAAGATGGAGCTAGACTTAAAGATAAAGGAAGATGTCCAGAGGCTACTCGTGGCAAGTTTTATTACCCAAATCCAACACCTAATTTGGTTATCCAGCATTGTGCTTGTAGGGAAGAAGGATAAGAACCAAATTTAAATTTATGTGGAATTTAAAGGTCTGAATCGATCTTGTACAAAAGATGAGTTCCCCTTACCATCCATTAATAGCCTCATAGATGCAACAGCCGGGCACAGGATGTATAGCTTTATGGATGGATATATGGGATACAACCAGATTAAAATGGATCCAAAAGATGTTGAGAAGACAGCCTTTTGCACCCCATTAGGTAACTTCATATATACTATTATGTCTTGTGGTCAAAAGAATGCAGGGGATACCTACCAAAGGACCATGATGGCTATATTCCATGATCTCTTTCACGAGATTGTAGAGTTTTATGTGGATGATTTGGTGCTAAATTCTAAGGTGGAGGCCACCCACTTAGCAGATTTGAGGAGAGTGTTCTAGAGGTGCAGGACGTATAAGTTAAAGATGAATCCCTTAAAGTGTGAATTCGGAGTAACTAGTGGCAAGTTCCTATGATTTATAGTGAACAGGCAAGGGTGAAAATGGATCTAGACACGCGAGAAGGTATCCTCAACATGCCAAGACCAAAGACTATGAAGGAGTTGAATAGTTATCTAGGGAAAGTTTCATACTTGAGGATATTCATGCTTGGGCTACCCGAAGTCACTCACCCACTGATGGAGCTTCTATGAGAAAAGGAAAAGTTCATATGGGAGCAGTCACACGAGTCAGCTTTGGATGAATTGAAGAAGTTTTTGACATCTCCCCAAATGATGGTTCCCCCTCGAGCAAGTATTCTTTTACATATCTACCTCACATCCACTAAAAGATTAATAGGGGGCATTGTTGGCTCAACAAGCGAAGGGCATAGAAAAACCTATGTATTATCTAAGTCGAATCATACATGGGCCTGAGGCTAGATATACAAGCATTGAGAGACATTGTTTACCTATAGTGTTTGTTGCTTAAAAGCTTAGGCGTTACATGTTATCTAGAACTGTGTTAATAGGCAGGGTTGCTCGATGGTTCTTGAATCTTTCGGAGTATGATCTTAAGTGTGTGGTCCCTAAAGTGATTAAAAGTCAAGCTTATGAAGATCTTCTGTCAATATTCACTTCGGGAACATTCGAGCCACCTATTGAGGAGCTATCTGGAGATGATCACCAAGCCTACTATCTCAAAGAAAATCTAAAAGAATGTCGACCGAAAACACAGGAGGGGTAGGAGTGATATTACGTCAAGGGGAAGAAGAAGTTCGATTGTCTTTCAAGCTAGATTTCAAATGTTCAAACAATGAAGTTGAGTATGAGGATTTAGTGTTGGGGCTATTAGAGGCTCTACAAAGGGGTATACAGGTGCTGACAATAAAAGGGGATTCCAATTTGGTGGTACAGCTGGTGAATGGCAAGTATGCTCTCAGGAACATGACCTTAGCACCTTATCGAATAATTATACAGAGGCTGCTCATCCAATTCCATAAAGTGAAGATCAAGATATATCCAAGAATAGTGAACAGGCATGCAGATGCTTACACTACGATAGCCCAAAACATTTCCTTTCATGGAGAGTCGACAATTTTTCAAATCACAAAGAGAACATCACCCTTAATTATATTATAAATGTTGTCTTCTAATGATGTCAACGACTAGAGGGGAAACATGAAAACAACTAGAAATGGGGAAAGGGCCACTAACGTTGGTTGATCTGGCACAATACTTTACCACCTCGGGTAATCTGTACTTTAAAAACAAAGGGGGTGGCTATCTAGGTGTGTGGTACCTAAAGAAGCTAAACAGAGGTTCATAGAGATACGTGACAAAAGCTACGAGACAATAGAAATCTCTTTGTATCAAAGAATTTAGAGGGCATGATAATTTTGGCTAGTGATGAAACAAGATGATGCATTACTACAGAGAGATTATGGGAAATGCCTATTGTATTACCAGGATGCGAAATGTAACTTCATATATCAGCCATCAGATTGGAGGCAGCCATACCTAGACATGTTGGTTGGTGGGATTTTTCCCATGGATAAATATAACGCCACAAGACTGAGACAAGGAGTGTCTAGGTATTATGTCCAAGAAGGTCAGCTTTATCAAAAAGGTTACCATCATAGGCCCCTAATATGCATTAGACTGGAGGAAGCAGACGAGGTACTAAAGCAAGCACATGAGCCAGGGCACATTGGAGGAGCAAAAATTTATGACCAACTAATAACGTTGGGGTATTTTTGGTCAATCATGGATAAATATTCAGCGGAATTTGTTAGAAAGTGCAAGGCATGACAGCTCCATGGGAATATGATTCATGCTCACTCGGTGGACCTACATTACATTTCCACTCCTTTTTTATTTCATACATGGGAATTCGATCTAGTAGGTGCCATCAACCCCTCCTTGAGGGTCAAGATTTGAATACTGGTGGCTACGGAATGCTTCACCAAATGGGTAAAGACTATACAATTAAAGAAAGCAACGACTGGGGTAATGGCATGTTTTATGAAGGAGTACATTATTTACATATTTGGTATCCCGAAGGTATTCCTTTCGAATAATGGGACCCCATTTGTTAATAGTGACGTGCGAATGCTAACATAAAAATACTACATTATTCACCACAAGTCAACAGTTACCTACCTTAAGTGCAATGGACAAGCTGAAGCCATAAATAATACTGTGGTAAATATCCTATTAAAGATGTTAGAAGATTTCCCAAGAACTTGGGATGATAAAATACCAGAGGTCTTATGGGCATATAGAACCACAAAGAGGAAACCTACAGGGTACACCCTTTTCGTATTCGTGTTTGACGCTGAAGCAATTCTCTTAGTAGAACTTGAGGTACCTTCTGCACGCTACAACCTACGGAGTGCAATGCTTCCTCACATTCATCATGTACAGCTGGAAGCATTGGAAGAGCAAAGAGATAATGCAAAAAGGCATTTTGAGATGTACAGAAAACAGTTGTCTAAATATTATGACCAAATGGTAGAGCCAAGAAAATTCCACAAAGGTGATCGAGTTTTGAAGACTTATACAAGACACATTCGGGGTCTCTCAATCGAGACAAATTAGAAAGGACATTATGTTGCCTGAAAGGCCCATGATTCAGGATATTGTGAAATCTTGAAGGTTGAGGACGAAGATACTTTTAAACTCAACAACAAATGGCTCAAAATTTATTTTGTTGAAGTTATTAACTTCTCCTAGCATTTTTTTTTTTTTTGGGGGGGGGGGGGGGGGGGGGGGGGTGTTAGTTGTAGGTACAAGTAAGCTAGAAAGTTAGCATGTTCTCACAACTTGTTAAAATACTTTTTTGCGAATTATATAGAAAGCATGGGGTTAATGTTGATCCAACCACAAGTGTGTTTTTCTGTTTTCATAGAAAATTTGCATGAAAGTAAAAGGCAATTCAACCTTATACATTCCAAAGTTCCTCGAGATACATGAAAAAAGGAACAAGCAAGATAAACAGTACATTTTTTAAACTCCAAAGTCCCTTTAATAATAAATTAGGCCATCTAAAACATACCATAAGCTAGAAGGGTTCAAAATCCAATGGTGATGATAAGGTAGAAGAGAGGCCAAAGAAACCTCCTCATTGGATAAGTCTTCCATCTCCTGCTGATAACGGTCCATCTCCTACTGCAGCTCATCAACCTTCGTCTCAACCTTTGCCAAAGACTCCTTGGCAATAACAACCTGCTCCTCAGATTTGGCAAGTTTAGAATTCAAAGTGTCCATCTTCTCGGCTAATGCATTATGCGAACGGGTAGTGGCCTGTATTTTCTCATAATAGGAGGGCAAGTCAGCTTTCTTGAAGGACTTGATCAGATCAACGAGCCATTTCAGGGCAAAACCTTCTCCCACAAGGACATTGATTTGGCCCACCATTTCATTGATCTTTTTGGGACTTAAAGAGGGCAGGGGAGTACGTAATACATCTGATAAAACTGTGGAAAATACCAAAAATCTGCAAGCTATCTGACATGAATGGATTGAATACAACGAGAAGTAAAGGTGGAAGGGTGGCATTCCAACATCCACTCAATCAGTTCATTATAGGACGGGGGTCACGATATAGGTAAAATCCTTTAAAGTTTGCCTCACAATATCAACAGGAGCCAATTCTGGAGGGTGCACACTGAAAGCATTGTGACTGGCTGAGGGAAAGACATAATTTGATGTCGTATCATCTTCTTGAAAAAGAGGAGTTGGTTCTCGTTCTCCTCCCTCCATATTCTGTCCTGACATAGGTACAGTGTTGGGTTCAACAAAGTTCCCAACAGACTCAAAAGGGACACTCTCAGCACGTACTTGCTCGATAGGGGCAACAACATCCCCCAAAGTCTTGGGCTGGCTCATTTCAACCTGAGAAAAAAAGGAATAAGTTAAGTGGGAATAAAACACAGTATGGGCACAACAGGTATTCTCAAAGCTCAGTTTGCCTAAAACACCTCTGTGGTCGCTCGACTAGGTAAACTATTATCACTTTAATAGTTCCAGTTTTTCTTAAAGCACCTTTCTGGTTGCTCGACTAAGTAAGACTGGGCATTCTTAAGCCTCAGTTTGCCTCAAGAACCTTTATGGTTGCTCGACTAGGTAAACTGTTGTCGCTTCAACAGTCCTAGTTTTACTCAGTTTTCCTAAAGCACCATTATGGTTGCTTAACTAGGTAAACTGCTATCACTTCAAAAGTTCTAGTTTTTCTTAAAGCACCTTTATAGTTGCTCGACTAAGTAAGACGGGCATTCTTAAGCCTCACTTTCCCTAAAGCACATTTATGGTAGGTAAACTGTTGTCACTTTAAAAGACCCAATTTTGTTTAAAGCACCTTTATGGTTGCTCGACTAAGTAAGACTGGGCTTCTTAAGCCTCAGTTTGCCTAAAGCACCTTTATGGTTGCTCGACTAGGTAAATTGTTATCGCTTTAAAATTCCTAATTTTACTTAAAGCATCTTTAGGGTTGCTCGACTAAGTAAGGTTGGGCATCTTCAAAACATCAGTTGAAATAAATAATTGCGTGAATAAGGAAATTTGGGATAGGAATACCTCATCAGGACGTGATTCCCTAATAACCACTGGATCACGAATAACCTCAAAAACCACAGCAGGGGTAATAACCGTCTTCTCCAAGGGTTTGGCTTCTGCTCCAACTTGTCCCTCCTTAGGAATGGTTTATTTTCCTTCTAGTATGGACGTACCAAACAACCCCACCAAAAATTGGTCAGTGATAGTGGCTTTGGGGGGAACAGTCACGAGATTTCGATAAGTGTTGGTGTTAACGCCTTTGATGGGGGCAGCCTACGAAAAGCATCTTAAAATGTAAGTGTAACGTAAACATAAATGAGATACATAAAATGCAAGAAATCGGTATACACTTACCCAAGTTATAGGACCAGTACCTGATGTGGATGGAACTTCAACCACATCTTTCGCCTGAGAAATAACTACCAAATCAGGATTGCGCTCTAAAATAAGGGGCATATTTTCTTTATGCTTAGGGGACGATGAATGAGGGTCAACACTAGGAGTATCTTGAGAAAAATGGCCTTCAACAATAGGCATTGCCTTGGACTTATCATGCTCTGGGTCATCACTATAATCATCAAGGATTGTATAATCATGGGAATAGAACCAGGCTTCTCACTAGAATAAATTCGACGAAGCCTACGAGATGGTCAAACCAAAGGGGAGTCCTCCTTCGCATCCTCTTCCTCTACCTTTCCACCCTTTTCAGTAAGAAACTCATCCTAAATATCATCAAGAGGAAGTTAGACCTCGAAAGTATATCGTGTCCCTTACAACCAGCAATAGGGGTAGGGGACTGAAGGAGATATCTCTTTTAGCCATCTACTTGGCCAAAATAGACTACGTGTCTACAGATCCTTGATTGAATTGCCTCAAAAAACTATCAAGAAAATTAGTGCATTGATCAACCAATTGTGTGTCTAGAGAAGAGTGAGACTGAGATATTTGAGAAGTGCTAGAAGGGGCAACCTTTCTCTTCTTGTTGGAGGTTCTTTTCTTGGACTTCGCCCACAGTAACACTTGAAACATCAATGGGATTTTCCTATTCAATAGAAATTCGAGAGGTAGTCATAGGATCTACAGCCTCCTCAACTTGTTGAGAATTTGAAGCCCCTTTCTTCTTCTTCAAAATAGCTTCACTTAGAGGTGCCAAAGGTTAAAGTTCTTTAGGGGTGCTGATATTGATTTTGTTATGGGGAAATTGGGCTTGATTGACAGTACAAGTTTGCAATCTCAACTCAGATGGGGAGAAACGTTCAATAACAGGGTATATGGGTTCTCATTCTATAACCTTAACAAAACAGCCAAAGGTGTTGGGCTAGAATACATTAAGGTATTCAGTGAACCTACTACCTTATATATATCAGGCAGGGATAACAACTTGGCCTTGTAACTAGACAGAAATAGTGGCTACTATCTCAATTAGGAAATAGTTGCACGCCTTCGAGAAGTTTGAAAGTCTTTAGATAGTATTGTGATTGAGAAGGGGAACCCCTTGATCAAAGCCAAACTGGATGGCTACTCGATGGGGTGATAGGATGTGCAGTAGTTCGACCATTCTATACATGAGGGAAGGTATGAGGGAGTAAGAACCAACAGAACATCATAAGAAGGGAAATTTATAGCAAAAGATTGATCGATCGTTTGGACTGGTCGAACAACATCCTCAAAAAATGCATTGGTAAAGAATTGGTCAGTGACAGAGTAAGGACGAAAGTTAAAACGTTTGACATTGTCAATAAAAGAATGGAAAAACTTCATAGATTGCTTGTGGTTACAAGAGAGGATTCAGGGGACCTTAACCTCATGAGTGGTAGGAACTAAGTCTGCTAGGGCATATTCAGGAAACCAGGCATAGATGAACATCGTGAGAAGTATTTGGTTAGCATAATTGGACACATTAAAATGGCCAAGAGACCGAGAAAAATTCGTTTGAACTCTATCAAACTAGGTGTAAAGTGAACCGAGGGTCATAGCACCTAAAGGAACTTTCACCCCAGAGGCAAGATGAATAGCTAGAATTATGGGGTCCCTCCGTAGGTAGTCTTGGGGTTTCTCGGGCAAAAAAATACTTGAGAGGATGATTTAAATGTAACCAGCGGTCTCCATCCTGCTCTCATATCCTTCTCTAGTGGGAGGTATTTTCATAACATTTTTTCCCTTTGGGTCTTTCTTGGCCTGCTCGTGAGAAAGGGCACTTGCTCTATCCTCCATGTAGAAGAAATACCTAATAATCTATGAACTAGTTCACTTATTATAAGTCTTCACACACCTCTTTATCAGACACTTCAATTCCTTACGCTTAGCAACTTCTTCCTTCGTAATGGCTTCCTTAAAGTAGATATCAGTCCTAGCAACTTCCAAACCAATGGGCTCGCACATAACCTCCAATGTGATGGTGAATATATCCCAGGCAGCAATGAAGATGTGGGTCCTATGACTCCATCGAGGAACCAGGGTTATCAATGTATCGTTGTTTTTAGCCAAAGTCACATTACCAAACCATTTGCTATAGGATAAACCAACTGTCAACAATTATATAGCATAGTTTCCATTGATGTAATCAGTCCAGGCATAGTCCTTCACAAGATCCACCAGTCGATACCAACTGAACATTTGATTAGGGATAGCCTCCCCATCAACTCTAAATCGGGTAACAGTGGAACCAGGGATACGCATAATTCTCTATCACATCGTCTTCACCAACCAACAAGTTCAAACCCTCCACCTTATAAGCAAGGGAGCCAAGAAAAGCTTTGGCAGACTCCCTAAACTTATTTACAGTGACAAAATAGGGGCCATGGCGATATTTTCCCACTATAGAGGACGATCAGCAATATCAGAGGAAGTTTCTTCGATGGCAATACCTACGATTGAAGGAGTTCTTTTCACAACTAGTGCCATGATAGAAAGTAGAAAATCGAAGAGAAGAGAGGAAAAAAAGAAAGCTTAAGAATTAGAGAATATTGTTTGCTCTCGCAAGTTAAGGAAACACTTCGCTCAAAAAACCGAAAGGTAAAAAGGTTTGGGTATCAGAGGAAACACTTTTATAAGGGACGTATTATTTTGAAAAAAGATATGACTGATACGAAAAGATGAGCATGGAAAATGTAATGATCACAAAGAAATTTTTGTTAGATCAACTGGATGACGTGGATTATAGGCATGGGCCATCAACCGATGCGTGTAGGGCTGGGGAAAATGCTATCAGATACATTTAAAATGAAGAGACACAGTAATGATTAACTTTTGGGGGAAATTCAAGAGACGTTTGGGGGTGAAACTTTATGCCTTTTCACACTTAGGCAAATAAATGGTTTGGGGGGAAATTGATGGAAAATTTTTTAGTATGTCGTTGTTGGAAAGCCTATCCAATCAAAATTCTTGAATACCTACAAACATGATAAAACTAGAATTACGATAAGTACAGGTGTCAATCCAACTCTAAGGAGTGAAACAAGTGAGAAATCATGTAATCCAATATTCTATTTATTTTCTTTTTAGATTTTCTAATTTTTTATCAATTTTTCAAAGGATTATGAATTAACTAACTATACTAATTTTTAAAGTACTAACTAAGATGTAAAAGATAATTAGAGAAAAATGAGATAAATAAAATTTTGTTAATAACTAAACTAACTAAATTGGATTCATAAGGGCATCAAAATCCATCCCATGAGTAAGAGATTTGTCCTCATTAATCATCATCCAAGATATAAGATAAACAAATAAAAGTATACAATGATTAAATAAAGAGAAATTAAAGAGGAATATATCAAATTCATTTGTTCTTCAATTGGAGTAACTCTTCAATTACAACCAATATTCCCTCAATTACAATCACTCACTAATATTTTTTTTCTAAAATAAAAAATAAAAAAATAAAAACTAATTACAATATACAATGGATGAATTTGTAATGGACTCTTAAATTATAAGAGAGAATTTCTAAAATGCAAAACCTCAAATTATAAAATTGTACACTAGAATTCATCCAAGGAAATAAATTCTACATCATCACTTATTTTGAGATATTTCCTAAAAATGCAAATACTCACCATAAAGGGATGGAGAAGAACTCATTTTCAAATAGGATGAATTCAACCACATCACTCTGCATTGAGATAATTGCTAAAAGTGCAAAAAATCAGTATTGAGGGGTGGAGTGGAATTCATCCATAAGATAAATTCTACCACACCATTCTATATTGAGATATTTGCTAAAAATGCAAGTACTCTCTATAAAGGGGTGAAGGAGAATTTATCACACAAAGTTAAAAACTAAAATGAGGATTCCTCTCAAATACCACCAAGTCTTCAATTTATAGGGTGCATATGGAGAATGGACAAATTGGGCAACTGAAAAGTTAAAATGGGTATTTTATATTGAGCGGGGGTAATTTTGGAAATGCACACAATTGCATGTGGAAAGTGAGGTAATGAGTGTGGGGGGTAAGTTAGGGGTATTTTTGAAAATGAGTAAAAGGGAACACATAACACATGTGGGTATTTATTTGTTTGGGCTAGAATCAGGTTTGAGAGGCTACGGTGGGGTGATGGTTTCGGTAAATAGGAAATGGGTTTTGGTTGTTGGGTTAAAGGGTTTGGAAACCGGGTTAGGATCACGGGTTGATGGAGAAGGGGATTCGTGTTTTTTCTGATTGGGACGGAGTGAGGAGTCGACGGATATAAGGAGGTAGAAGGGTTCAGACCTGTTCGAAGATGGGTAAGAGGCTGCTATGGGTTAGGGAAGCGATTGGATTCCAATCAGGAGGTTGAGGGTATCGGGTTGTGAGGATGTGGGTGTTGGGTAGTCGCAAGGCTTCGGGTGAAAGGGGGTTCTAGGTTTTGGATTTCTGAATTGGGGAACCGGGTTCGTGGGTTTTGGATATGGCAGGTCTTGGGTTAAAGTCGGAGCTTGGTCTGTGTATGTTTGTTGCCCGATGTTTGATAAGGTTGGTGGGTGTGATTATGGAGGTGAGGAAAGAAAGAGATGATGGATGAACAAGATGAATAATAGGTGGGGGTATTGGCGTGTGGTGAGGTGTATGATAATAGGGTGGGTGGGTGTTTAATTTGCTACATCAAAGAAAAATACCACAATCTAACTAGAAACTAAAAAATAAAACTAATCCAAAGTTAATAAAAAAATAAAATTAAAATCTATTAAAACTAAAAATTAAAATCCTAACATAATGAAATAGAGCAGAAGAAAATATAAAATTTATTAAAACTAAAAAAACATCCTAATAAAAAATAAAAATAAACCTATCCTTATAAAATATTAATAAAACTAAAATGATAAAAATTCAAAAATCAAATAAAAATAAAAATAAAACTCGCACCTATAAAAATATATAAAAAAACGACACAAAAATAAATCCTAAAACTATACAAGACTCAAAACAAAATATAAAATAAATTCTAAAAATTAAAAACGACTCAAATAAATATCTAAAAAATACAAACTAAATACACACACGGCTCGAGACAGGTTTGGAGTCAGTGTAAGTTTAGTTTAGGGTTTGAGGATAGGGGAATAGGTACAAGGATTAGGTTTAGGAGTAGGATTCCGACAGGTTTGGTTCAATCTCGGGTAGAACACGAGTTCGCTAGTTTATGGAGTTGGAGCAGGTCCATGTATGGGATTCTTGGGTATGGATGGGGTGCTCTCGGGTCAAACGAGATGGTGAGGCTAGGATAAGGTGGGTGATGAGTTTGTTAATGGATGTGAGAGGAGAGAGAAGGATGGGGGTAAAAGATGTATTGGGTGTGTGTTAGGTGTAGTGGGGTGTATGGTAGTTAGTGTGTGTGTGAGTGTTTGTACTTATAAAAAAAACTACTCTAAATAATTTCACTAATAAAACTAAAAACATAAAATTAATAAAACTAAAAAATTAAATTCCTAACCTATTAATAGAAGAAATATTTACAAATCTATAAAACTAAAGAAAATATAATTAAAACTAGAAAATTAAATTCCTAAAAAAATAAAATAATACTAATAGACCTAACCTTTTAAAAATAAAATATAATAAAACTAAACTAATATTAAAAACTAAAAAATAAAACTCGCGCCTATATTATTTACGAACACGGACTTGGTTCTATATACAATGACATATATACTCACATGCACTATTATATTTACATAAAATGGTAAAACACTAAAGAAAATGAAATAAAATAGTAAAAATGACTTGAAAAATATAAAATAACACCACACACACACACAGCAATTTTAGGACAGGCTAGGTGTGGATTAGGCTTGGTTCGGGACAGGTTTAGGCTACGGGACTGAGTTTAGGCGCATCACTCCCACACTTGATGTATTTGGCCACTTATTTCTAGCTATTGCGTCGAACTAATCTTGTTTGACATCGCAAATGCTTATTGATCTACAAAACAAACAAATACCAACATAAGTTCGATTTTACCGAGAATTAGCAATTAAAAATCGTCTACTTAGGGTTTTATTTAAACACTTTTTGGTGCTTATCAGAAATTTTATTAAAAACATTATAATTCCCCAAGATAAAAGACTGAAAAATAGAAATAGCTGGAGGGGTAATACCATGCGAGAAGGAAAGATTTTCAAGTAACTTGAACACGGGAAAAGTTACCCACAATTTTATTTTTATGCTGTGTAAATATACAAATCTGTGAATTCTTTTTACTTCTAACAAGTACATGTGCAGATCAATCGAGAGAGGAAGTGAACTCTTTTTTCATACAGATATTTATTCAAACAAACAAATATCTCTACGAAGGGACAAATGTAGAGGGAGGTCTAGGCTTAAAGTTTATTAAAACAGCGCCAACACTTCACAAGAAAGATTAGGGATGGTTGCTCTCACAAAGCTGAAGTTGCTTGAATGATCGTGTAAAAAAGGTGGCTCGCACAAAGACAAGTTGATCGAGCGATCATGTAAAGAAGGTTGCTCGCACAAAGACAAGCTCCTTGAAGGATCTCCCAAAAATACCAAGACTAGGAGATGAAATTGGAAAACACAAATTGTAATAGGAATTTGGTTTGGAGGATTGGGTGCAAGGCAACATTGGGAGAGACCAGCACCTTTAGGGTATTTAGGTAAAACCTTAGTTTATACACAACATGGCCCAATAGTATCTCGAGATAACATCTCTGGGAACCCATTCAAGGGTCCTCAGTCCTAAAAGAATTATCCAAAAGATTAACCACAAAGGTTTACACACACCACAAGTTGTTCGAACAGTCATTAGTCGACTAACCTTCAATTCGATGAACTACCTTTTTAAGTGATAGTACATCGCATCCCTCGTAAGTTATTGTTTACCAACTCTTTAACGTCAGCATGTCTGACATTCAGAAACTCGATAAAATAGCACTCGAGTGAAGATATTCTTAGGGTAGCAGGTCCAAAGCTGGCACATCATGTCCTATTTAATGCGTTCCCAACTTTAAGAGTCTAAATAGTGTTCCCGCCAAAATATCATGTCTGGCTCATTTAATGCAATATCTTTGGCATTAAATGCACAAGATTATTAACATCAAGAGGGGTCAAACGTATTTATTACATGATGGTCACTCGAATGATCTTATTTCCCTATAAATACCTCGAAAGTTATACTATTTGGACATTGCACGTTTCTAGCCTAGAATTGCTGCCAAAATAGTCCCATACAAGAGAGTTTATCTTGAGAACATTTTTTGAGGGACTAACCCCATTTAATCTATTTGTATTTAAGGTTACTGCCTTACCTTTAGTGCCTTAAAGGTTCTTGTGCCCAATCCATCCGACTAAGTCAACTATGGGATCTCCCTCATTGAATGTTTTGTTATAGCATTTATGATTAAAGAACACATTTAATACAGGAGTTTTGTATATTAAATGTGCCGACTTAAGACTTGCATCTATTGTTGTCATTGATTGTTCTAAGGCCATAATTACCATCTTGATAAGGGGTTACGCCTTCCTTGACATTAATATCATTTCAAGAACTCACCTGCTACAAGCTCTTCATGACAAATTTCTGCCCATATGTTGCTACCACATAAGGGACATTCCACCAAGAAAAATTCGATTTCCACTACAAGTTTAAATAAACTATGCAGAAAATTCAGATCAATATCATAAATGCATACTATGATATTGGACTATACATATTTATGTAAATCATTTAGTGTGAACCCCATTATAAGATTGGGTATGCACTTTATAGTGTTTATATTTTAAAGCCTGATTTTTACCTAGCAACTCTGTTTGTTGAGAAAAATGACAAACATATATGTTAACTAAATGCTAATCAAAATGGGTACGGCTAATTATGACAAAAAATCATACTTTTTGAAACTGTTCTCAGGAAAGTGTGCGTGAACTGAGTTACTGTGAATCTTTTCTAAAACTAAAAGTCTAAAATCAAAATAATCTTCACCCCTTGTTCGAGTGAACATTCCTGTCTCAGTGATGGTACCCACAAATCTATGTTTTCTTATAATACTGATCAAAATCCTATATTTTATTATGTATTTTTTACATATGAATACGCACTCTGACTCGCAAAGAAAATTCTATATAAGGACTAGGAGCCATAAATACCATATTTTTTTAGATATTATACTTGGTATCCAGTTGCCTACACCTGTAAATATTCTTTTCTAGTCGAAAGTAAGTTGTCTTTGATATCAAGACCTATTGGGTACGTAAGAGCTATATAGAGTTGCAATTATGAGATCAAGCCTTATAATATGTCTCTCGTCATATGATCTATTAGGGATGCCTCCATCCCTAGTACAAACCTCATTTCTCATACAAAGTAATTAATTCTATCACTTAGGATCAGCCAAGGCCCAATGACACCTCTGAGATTTTAACCACGTCGATAAGGGATACATAGATCTATGTCAGGTGATTTTGATCCACTCCAATCCTAACAAAAAAACTATCCCATTCATCCCGTAACCCATAAGCAATAAAGGGTACCTAACATCCTTTACATTACTCCTATAAATGAACCTCAAGGCTCAATAACACCTTCGATTTAGTGACCCACTGATAGATATGGATGTTTTTATCGATGATGTTGATTCCAATTCCATTCTAAACCCCACTACAGCCAACCTCTTATCTCACAGAGAACTTATCCCCTTCTCAAGTCAAGTCTTCACACTTTCACATATATCACACTAAAACCTTTCAATGCAGTTCATCGCAATAAACAAATTATGTTGGCTTTGATCTCGTGGATACACAAATAGGTAGGATAAATATTGAATCATTCTTATGATCAAAAGCTCAACAATATACCTCTCCATAAAGATGTTTATAATTCGTATCCCCTCTAACACTTCCAATGATATATCTAACTATATTTATCCACAGCGTTCCATGCATGACCATACACATTAACGGCTTCTCAATACATAAAGTGATTTTACTCTCACACATATACATACATACTAATGGCCACCCATTATCCAAACACACATTCACACTTCTGTACCCACACCAACTTAGTGGATTTCCTACGCCTCTCACTAATGCCAATGTTATACCTAAGAACATATCTACGTTTTAACTTATTCTAAAACTAAGGTCTCTCAACATGTTTTAATCTAATAAGTAATAAAAATGTAAAGAGAAATAATAAGTATATAGATAAGTAAGCATAAATAACAAGTGAGTCGCCAAATACCTTCCCCACTCATAACCCAATTCTCAAACCCGCACAAATAATCTATGGATCATTCGCAGACCTCAATTTGCCTTAGGGTTAGACCGAAAAGGATAACCTAACCTATTTGGTTTGTTTTTATATAAAATAAACTGGCAACTTTGAACAATTGATAAGCCCTCGAACGAAGAATTAGGCTTGGTCCTAAACAGGGGAACAAAATAAAATTAAATTTGGTGTCGAATAGCTTCCAAGGGAAATCATCATAACTAAACTTGACCCGAGGCGGGGGATTGAGAGGCAAGCACTCTCACTACACTATTTGAGTTAGATTGTCACGGTCTTTGAATGTGAAAATTCAGAGCATGAGAACATACCTTGTCGCGGTCAAGGACAGCGATAATTCCTTTTTTCACGATCCTTTTAGCCCTCGAAATCATGTCAAACTTGGGGGTAACCATATATTTTCATAGTCAAGGATCGTCACAAAACTTTAACCCAGAAAAACGAATTATTGGACAGTGGATACTCCCTAGTAGAGAACCTTCTTTAAACATCCAAAAATGATATTTTTTGTTCAAACCAAACAGCAACACAATATAATATGCAATAAAAAAGAAATCAAAACTAAATATGCATTACACAAATCAAACCAAATTACAGAAAATTCAAGTTAATTACATCAAAACCAAATATGCAAGCTTAATTACATCAAACCATATTTATTCATAAGTATAAAAATACACAAGCTCAATAAGGCTCGAGGAGGAAAGTTGGAAATGATAAATGGCCCCACAATGACGTCGATATGCCATACATCGCCTTGATTATCCAACTCAACACCTCCTCATCTTTCCCCGACAGCACCTCATCCACTCAGACATGGGAATCATAAAGCTACAGTGAGCGGTAATGTCTAAGATACCCACAGTGGCGCTCGGATCCTTCATTCCCTTGGCATTCTATCCAATTCTACGAGTGTCACGAATATGAACACTCTCCCAAGCTGGTTTATAGGCAGTCGGGATAGTGGGGTTGGGAGTAGATTATATATTATAAAGAGGTGATGATTCTCCCGCCATCGGTGAGGGTGGTGGAGTAGTGATACCCTCACCAATAATCTCCTTACCCTTTCATTTATTCTTCCCCTTCCCCTTCCCCGTATCTATGACTGTCGATCTAATCCATTTGAATATGTGGTTCGTGGTGTGTTGGAGATTTTTTAACTTCGAGTCTGTGTCTGCATTATATGAGTCAATCTTAGAGGCCAACCCACTATTATCACAAGCAACCTCCAAAATCTATGACTTTCCTATCCGGGAGATGACACCCCGATTATAACACTTTTTTATCTTGGCCCAGAACTTAGCTCCGTGCGTTTGTAATCAAAGATGTCTTGTCGGCATGACTATGGCTGATGTTCACTACCCTTATACTATCCCTCATTAACTTTGAAAAAGAATATTAATAAATTATTGAAATTGAAAATATAATTTCTATTATAACTTACCAAAGTCTCAATAACCTACATATTAGCATCATCACCCCTCTGTAACTGAATCTTTAGATAAGAGTCAATCATATGTGGCTTTCCCCTGGGTCATTTCCAGACTCCTGCATCGATTAGATTAATAATAAAAATTTATTTGGACCATTAAATAAAATGTGAGGAAATTAAAGAAATGTACTTACCATCCTACGCTCCAGATCTGCGTAAGATGTCTGCCCATAGTAGTTCACATACACCTTCAATGATCGATTACTCCTCGCCTAGTCACAAGTGGATAACTGTCTCTTATAAGTCTCAAATCCATAAACCTTTGCCAGTTGGACAATGGTATCGTCTCCTTCTTCAGGTTGATGTTTGTACATCTCAATATGAACTCTCGGTCCTTCACAATATAACGAGCACACATGTTCTTCTTTCATGTCTTCTATTTCTCACTATACTGGTGTGACACCCCGACTAATTAAATACCGGGTAGCTACTCCTTTATTTAAATTAATATAAAATTTCAAGTTAGTTCAGTTCATAGCGTCACTGTCGAAAATATTTAATTAATTACTAACCACCTAATATTTAAAATAGTGAAGTGTCAGATTTTAATATTTAAATTAACCATCAACTAAATAATTTAAATCATCACCCAACAAGCACATGAACAATCTTATAAGGTAATCAACAGAATGAAACAACAGATGTCTGGATTAAACACTCCAATAATAGTAGAAATTGTAAGTAAACCCAATACAAATGTCTAAATGAAATAAATAAATCCTAAGATTGAAATAAAATGAAAGTCTAAACTATTATCTCTGAATAAGACTGGGCAACAGGCCCTAACTGGAATAAATGACTCCAAAAGAAACAAGGATAGATGTGGAGGCGCCTAGTAACGAGACCCAGTAACTTTCACAGCAGCTACAGCATGGCATCCTTATGACTGGGCACCTAAAAGGTTTTTACAAAAATAGATTTGAA
The DNA here is from genome assembly GCA_949130495.1 of Sambucus nigra. Lineage (NCBI taxonomy): Eukaryota > Viridiplantae > Streptophyta > Magnoliopsida > Dipsacales > Adoxaceae > Sambucus > Sambucus nigra. The sequence continues at coordinate 222,369,627 of OX422214.1, forward strand.
AGCAAACGGGTCAGAGCTCGAGGTGAAAATATTTTAAAAACAGCAAGTGTTAAAATTATAAAATTAAACAACACATATATTAAACATGTTAATCACATTCCCTCACTTGAGATCCTCACCCCTCAACTATTGTGCACGCCTAACGCATCTTTTAAATTCCATCTAGTTATACCACTGCCTGACTAGTCTATTCTACTCCCATCCAGACGGTCTTATGAAGAGGATGATAGGCCCCCAATTTTAAATTCTTCTTACTTCAAAAAATAATAATTTCCTTTTTAGATGCGGAAGCGTGAGATGGTTCAATTAAACAACTAATTTTAATTTCTTATCAAATTAAAATTAAACCATGTGAAATAAGATTAAATCCAACCAAATTTAAATTTCACTAAAACTAATTAATTTAACCCGTCCTAGAAATTTGCCTAAGTCATATTTTAAATATTTCCAAATTAGGACAAACCAAATTTTACCAAATTAAATTAAATGACTAGAATTAAATTAACATAAACATTACCCAATATTAATGTATCACCAAATTAAACATAAGTAGTGATTAAACAAAATTTTATCTTTTAAACTAAGCATGCGTTCTAGGTGATATAGTAAGATAAAATTAAACAATGACTCACTACACCACGATGTACGAGGAAAAAACCACAACGGGAAAAAACCTCGGACGGTCCTAGCCTCAAATCCACTAAGTATGGTTTTACAAATACAAGACAATAGACTTAAAGCACTCGACTCGATCCCTCTCAAGCCCCGACGCTCCTTCTTGTATACACCTCTGCCTAGAGAATAACCACGGAGCTCCACCGTGGTCTCGGAATCCACCGATTGGACTTTATATGGTCACCGTCACCCAAACTAGGAGCCTTTCTCCATCTGGATAAATCAACCCAAACTTCTTGTTCTTTGTGGGATGTAGAAGCAAACCCAAACGAACTCTTCAATATGTAGAGTAAACCGGTGCCAAAACTCCAGGCAATGTATATATATATAAATGAACTTGGATAAACAAACTTTGGATGTAAACAAAAGTGTTTTATGATTTTTTTCTTGGAAAAATATATACTTAAAGAATGAACTTTTCTTTGGAAAGATGAACACTACAAAATTCTCTCTAGGAGTTGGAATGGTATGAAAAGTTAAGTTCAAAAAACTTGGTTTCCGCACTTAAGAAGTTCTGTCAAAAGGTAGTGGGAAAAGAAGTGGGAAAGTGAGAAAAAACTGCTCAAAACTGCCAATTAACTGTTCCCGCCATAACTCGTTCGAACGAGGCTTGTAACGAAGTTCCAGTGTGAACTCATTAGAAATATCGTTGGATATCTCGTTCAAACATCATGTTCGTTCGAACGATACTTCGAACGACATTCCAGTGGCCTTTTGGGGAACTCGTTCGAATGACATATTGTTCGAATGACATTTCGAACGAACTTTCAGAAAGTTAACAAATTTAAGTTTTAGCCTAGAAACTTTATATACTTTATTTTAAAGTTTTAATAAAATCTTTCTGAAAATAAACAACAGTTTTAAAAATAAATTACACCCAATATAAAATGTCCTAAGCTCCTATATATATATTAAAATGCATTCATACCTTAGGAGTAAATGGAACATTATTGATAATGTAGAAACGAGGTACTACAAACACGGCATTTGATGAAGATTTATGAACTTGGCTACTACGTCTTTAACTTTAGTATGTCATAGGCTTGAAGGATGATCAATAACTCTATCCTATGACTCAAACGTTTTTGTTCAGAATTGAGCCAAAACTACAAAGGACTCAATTGGAAATTTGTGTCCTTACAAATCTCCCCCTTTGGCTATTCCGGGACAAAAACTAAACAAAAATCCTAAAGGGCCGTCAAGCTCTACTAGACTGACAAAAATATCCCACCCAAAATAAAAATACAATGCTTGACACAAACAACCCAAGGATCAATATCTTTGTCCGATGAAAGTTGCCACTTAGAATATAATTCCTGCACACTTAAGCAAACACATTAAACGCATAGGGAATATCAAAATATTAAATGCAATTAAATAATTATTTCCCCCTAAATTAATTATCCCCTTTATCAACTATGATCAACGTAAGAAGATAGCGACTCCCCCTAAGTTAAATCTCTCCCAAACTAAGATACGATTACAATATGATTAGATACCATTTCTCCCCCTATCATTCTCCCCCTTTTTGTTCAGGAATAGACAAAGGCTAAAGAATCAAAACATGAACTTATATTCCCCAATTAAATCATATACACCCTCTAAACTAAGCAAGGGATAAATAGAATGGGATAACAAGCTAAAAACATGCAATTGCGCATAAAGTGATCAGAACATTAAAGCACATGGGAAACAAAATCATAACTAATCCAACAAATAATAATGGATACCAAATAAGATGCAAGAAACAGATACCAATATGATACATAAGTATTAAGCATGTGATATCAACAAAGAATGCAACAAGATGGATACCAATTATGAATTAAAGCATATATGGACTAAAAATCAAGGCAAAGACTAAACAAAAATATCAAATATATGTATACATAATATATACCTAATAGACTCAAGTACACATATATAGATATAAACACACAAATGACACAAAATAAGATAATCTTTTCACACTCGTATGGCAAAAATGTGTCATATGGAAACGGTAGTATTGGGGTGTGAACTAGTAACAATTAAATTTAGACCCAATCACTTAAAACATGTTCACGGAGTTCTCAATTGATTGCAAACGTCATCACATTTGAATATAAACTCATGTGACAATATAAATTGAACTCAATGAATAAACATACACAATGCATACAAGTCTAGCATGTTGATGATTCTACAAACCAATAGAATCATGACATTGAAAATGCAACTAGGATAAACGGACATTATGCAAACTGTTGATATACCATCCAATTCTCCCTCAATAAGCATATATTATTTTTGAATGATAATATCAATTAAACATAGGCCTTGGCAAATATTCTTCTTTTTAGTGCCATATTTCTATTTTTAGGCCTTTGAACCACGTATTTCTTCTAGGTCCATACAAATGGTGGCTTACTATTTGCAAAGGATAATAAATCCTTTTGGAGCCCTTCCCCGTGCACATTTATACATATTATTTTTATTTCTCACAAACCTCACGTGCAACGAATTTTGACATGCACTAGTCCACCTAGATCACAAATATGTAAATGACAAGATTGGTAGGAGAACACCTCACGAAACTTAAATATACATATGAGGTTAAAATTTCAAATGAGCTCGTGCATGTGTGAATAGAGGCATATAAAAATAGAATCTATTTAATCAACACAAAATCCAACTACTCCGTGTAGGCATGGTAAAGAACATAATAAGAATTGACAATCTAAACCAATAGTTCTAGCCACATGGGAGCGAAAAAGATGGGATTCAAACACAAGTATATGCCACATAAAGTGTGTCAAACTAAAATACAAAAAAAAAATCTTTTTGAGTTTTTGAAATTTTTAACAAAAATAAAAATATATACTCAAAAGACAAACAAAAATCATTTGAATTTTTCATTAAGATTAGATTACCAAGAGATAAAAACCAAATGATAAACAAAAATCCTTTTTGTATTTTTTCATTTAATGCAAACAAAAATGAAAGAAATATAATACAAAAGATAAGCAAAAATTATTATTCTAGCATGTGATTAAGCATGAAGCATAGACTAGAAAATGATTAAACATGCATACACCTAGCAATGATATATAATATGAAGCACAAAAATATAGAGTATGCAAACAAAACTAACAAGTTCAACCTTTAGATTTTATAAGGGAGGAAGCATGTGAAAGTAAATGAGAATCAAATACCCTATCTTGTAAAGCTACTAAGTCGGATCTCTTAACCCAAACTAATGACGAATGACAATCTCGGGGTGTAAGAATCTTGGATACCTTGGTTGCCTTACGTTGGGATTTACTAGGACCTCATTTAAGATCAAAACAAAATATCCTAAGATGACCTTTTCGACCATAATGTGAACACTTAAAGTCACGGCGAAAATATTTACCTAAGGAGTGATCTCTAAAGGCTTTCCTAGACAATTCTCCTAAAATATTGGTTTTGGCTTTTTGAGTTGGTTCATTACAAGCATCAAAGCCTAAACCACAAGTGTCATTTTTAATTTGGACTGTTCCTAATATTTTATCTAGTTTTTCGGACCTACACTCCAAATCAAATTTTGACTTTTCTAGAGTCTTTTAATTTATTTTTTAATTCTAAAATATTAAACTCTAATAAAACATTTCTCTCTTCAAACTCGAGAAGCTCCTTTTTCAAGGATTCCATTAAACCTCTAAGGCTATCTCTCTCGCCTTCTACATATTCAAGCTTCTCTCGGAAAGTTCTCTCTCGTGTCCTAAGGTCTTCCACTAACGAACTCTCATCAATGACCTTGATACGCTCTCTTAAACTTGCTTCTAACTTCAAATTTTCTCTTTTTAATTTAATTGATTCTTCATATAGTTCTTGAAAAGCATTTTGAAGTTCACTCACATTAACCTCTTCTTCACTTTCACTCTCTCTTTCTTCTTCACTTTCAGTATCATCAAAAACAATGGAATCATAAACTATGACCTTGGAAGTGTCATGTGTTAAAGTTTCATCAATAGACGAGTTCTCACTATCGCTCACATGACTAGCCATAAAAGCCATAAAGTTGGGCTTAGTAAGGGAATCGGTTCCCTCTTCATAATCACTATCACTAAGGGTTGCATTAAAAGAAATTGGTTGCCTACCCTCTCTCCTTAGTTTAGTGGGGCACTCAAAAGCCCTATGGCCATACCCTTCACAACCAAAACACATATTTGACTCGTCTCTATTTAAATTTTCTTTAGAAGTTTTATGGATCCTCTCGGCATTGTCATGCTTAGAAGTTTAAAATTTCTTAAAGTCATTTTTTAATTTATCTCTGTTAATTTTAAGAAACTTTCAAAATTTCCTAGCAAATAAGGCCATATCTTTCGAGTCACTATCACTCTCGCTCTCTACTACTTGTTTTTTCTCTTTTCGGGATTTTAAAGCAACGCCCTTTTCAATTTTCTTTTCAGTTTTAGAGGGAAACATGTCCAGTTCATAGATTTGTAAATCACCTACAATCTCTTCTAATTTCGTAGAGGCTAAAGTTGGTAAAGAATTTAAAACGGTCACTTTTGGAATAAATCTATCGAGTAGGGACCTTAAAATTTTCTTTACTACTCGGTTGTCGGGTATTTTCTTTCCCAAGTTAAAAGATGAATTAACAATATCGAAAAGTCTAGCATAAAATTCATCAAAAGTTTCTTTTTCGTTCATTTTGATGGTTTCAAATTGAGTGGTGAGATTTTAGAGTTTCGAAGCTTTTACGACACTGGTACCTTCATGAGTGAGTTGTAAAATATACCAATCTTCTTTAGCAGTTTCACACGTCATAATGCGACAGATTTCATCCGGTGTGACCGCATTAAACAAGGCAATTAAACCACGGGAATTAAAATTTGAAAGTTTAAATTCATTCTCACTCCATCTATCGGCCGATTTGGGAACACGTTCATTATCTACTAAATGAGTTGGTGGAGACCACCCGTTAACTACAGATAACCAAACCCTCTCGTCGATAGATTTAAGTGCCAATTTCATACGCGCTTTCCAGTACACGTAATTAGAACCATCGAAAATAGGAAATTTTCAAAATGGAGAAAATTCCATTTTAGCCAAAAATATTTTAAAGGATCTTAACGAAATAATTTATCGTTTTGGCTCTGATATCAATTTGAAGAGGATGATAGGCCCCCAATTTTATAATTCTTCTTACTTCAAAAAATAATAATTTCCTTTTTAGATGCGGAAGCGTGAGATGGTTCAATTAAACAACTAATTTTAATTTCTTATCAAATTAAAATTAAACCAAGTGAAATAAGATTAAATACAAATAAATTTAAATTTCACTAAAACCAATTAATTTAACCCAAGTCCTAGAAATTTGCCTACGTCATATTTTTAATATTTCCAAATTAGGCTAAACCAAATGTTGATACCAAATTTAATCTGCTGACTTGAATCAATCAAACAAAGACACGTGGCTAACTACATGGCAACAACAAACACTTTCGAGATAATCACACGCTACGAGGAACCATGTTACTCCGAGGAATTCATATACTCCAAGGAACAGACCTCGCCGAGGAACTTATACGCTCCGAGGAACTCTTGAATACCAGAAAGCTTAGGCAGTCCGAGCTGCATCTCGAACAGAGCATTAATAGTTAAATAACCAACAGTTCAATTGGTTCATTAAATGCTTATCATTTAGACGCACATGCTTAAAGGGCATTAAATGTGTTACCCTTTCATATGTATATCATTTAATGTATCACCCTTTCAGATAACAGCCTCAAGGCTATAAATACGTTGTACAATCCCCATTGTAAAGGGGGCTGATTCTGAATCCAAACTTTGGGATCCAGAACACAAATTCTTGCAATCAAGAATTCCCAAACACTCAGCAATAAAACAACAGTGGACGTAGGCCATTCATATAAGGTTGAATCACTTTAAAATTCTTTGTCTCATTTATTTATTTATCTGTGATTGAATTATTAGAGTGATCTAATTTTTTACATCAACAGATTGGCACCGTCTGTGGGAAACGACTGGTAATATCATTTTCTCACCAATAACAATCCAATACCAATGGCTGATATACCTGAATCCAGTAATCGAAACACTGGAACCCCTCCAAATCCATCTGCTCCACCAATTATTCCAGATCTGACTGGAATGATGGCAAATCTGGCGCAGGGCCAGACCGTCATGCAAGAAACGATGCGACAACTCATCCAAACCCTCCATGGAGGTGCGCCAGCCCGTTCCGGATCACGAAGCATTCAAATAAATATACGTGCACCTTCTGTGCGTACTAGGCGTACTAATTCATATCGCAATGAGGAATCTGAAGATTTTTCTTATCAACCTGGACGAACTTCGTCAGTGCGAGCCATAGATACTGAACAACGTGTCACCCTCTCCCTAGAAAGGGCCAGTGCATTGGAAAGATTAAGTAGGGCCTCTCCTTTTGATCGATTAGGCCCTAAGAGGAACAAAAGTCCTCTTAATGAAGCGTCGAGGAGCTTTCGGCGACCATCAGATTTAAGGGAAGGATCTGCCCAGTCGCGACCAGTTGCTCGTCAAGATGGATCCACTGACCGATCAGCTGCTCGTCAAGATAAATCCAAGGAAGCTACTTCAACGCGATCAGTTGCTCGAACCAATAGGCCCAAGGAAGGGAATGATGCATGGAAAGGATCTATTCAAAGGTTGGAGGATAGATTAGGGGAAATGGCTAAGGCTGAGAACCCTCTACAACGAACCTTTGTTCGAGGAACACCTTTTGTCCAGGACATTGTTGATTTTTCAACACCATCAAAGTTCAAAGCACCTGTTGTGACTCCCAAGTATGATGGGAAGACTGACCCTGTCCTTCATATAGAACAATATCAAGCTGCTGCCGACATCTATGCTATCCCAGACGAGATGAGATGCAGGGCATTCTCGGGAACTCTTACCGAATCTGCTCAGATATGGTATAATAATGTTCCTCGGGGTAAGATTTCAACTTTTCTTCAACTGACCGAGTTATTCATTGGGAATTTCTGCTTCGAAGCAAAGCCAGTTAAACGAGTAGCACACTTGTTAAGTGTTAGACAAAAAGATGGTGAGAGTATTAGAGACTATATAACTCGTTTTAATAACGAGAAGCTCGAAGTCATTAATTATGAGGAGAAGATAGCGATTACTGCTTTGATGAGTGGACTGCTGCCAAACAAGTTGTACTACACTTTGACCAAAGACCCACCTCCAACCATGTCGGACCTGATGGGAAAAGCGTCCAAGATTATGAATGCCGAGGAGGCTATGTCTGCAAAGAAGAATATGGACTCCAAAGAAACCAAGGGGGAAGGTGATAAAGCTAAGAAGAAAGAGCATAAGAACAATGGTGGTGACAAACATTCCAAAAGTAGGTCGTCATGGGAGGTCTTGAAGAAATTTGATAATTACACGCCTTTGAAGGCAAATATCAACCACGTCCTGGAAGAAAATAAGAATAGCGAGGAGTTAAACTGGCCAAAGAAAATGAAGTCAGACCCTGACACGAGGAATAGGGAGAAATATTGCGAGTTCCATAAGGATCATGGCCATATGACCAAAAAATGCATAGCTCTTCAGAACGAGATTGAAACACTCATCCGACGAGGAAAGCTAGCAAAGTATGTTGATCGGGGAGGCGAAAGAAGAAACAACGACCGAACTAGAGAGAGGTCTAGATCTCCTCATCGAGCAGAGGAAAAAAAGAAGAGAAACCATGAAGATGATCCAGATGATGACCCTGATCTTCCCAAGAAACCAAGGCAGCCAGAATGAGAGGTATTTTTAATACGCTTTGGATTATTTGATTGTAATGTCATTACAGGAGGAGATGCAGGAGGAGGAGACCTTACTGCAGAAAGAAAAGCTTACCTCGGAGAGGCTCAAGCTTGCTCGTACATTCAGCGAATAAATTTAGCTGAAGAGGATCGCCCGAGAAAGGTGAACAAAGAAAAATTGGTCATTGGGTTTTCGAAGAATGATCTGGAAGGAGTTCTGTATCCTCATGATGACCCACTAGTGATCAAAATGAGATTGAAGGAAGTCATGATTTCAAGAGTGATGGTCGACAATGGTAGCTCGGCAGACATCATGTTTTACTCGTGTTTCGATAGTTTAAATCTAAAGCTATCTCAACTAGAGCCTTACCACAAACCCCTCATCGGTTTTGCTGGTGAAAAGTATTTCCACTTGGGACGATCAAGTTGGATATATTCATTGGTACATGGTCTGCTTGTCGGACAGAAAGAATACGATTCTTCATGATGGATAAGAATGTCCAGTCATCGTACAATATCATTATGGGAAGAGTAGGATTGAAGAAGTTCGAGGTTGTACCATCTACAGTGCATCAATGCCTAAAATTTCCGACAAACTTTGGAGTAGGATTTATGAAAGGTGATCAGAAAATAGCTCGGGAGTGCTATTATTCATCCGCCGAGCAAGATTAATTGGAAGAATCAAAGAAAAAGACTACTACCTATCAAGTGGATGAAGGTGCAGAAATTGAAACCTTGGATCCTCGGGATGAGTCGCAACTCGTGAAAGGTCAAGTGGTGGAAGCTACTGAAAATATCATTCTGGACGACGAACACCCTGAACGAACTACTCAAATAGGTTCATCATTGGAAGCCTCACTAAAACAAGAATTGATAACTTTCCTTAGAAGCAGAAAACAAACTTTTGCCTGGAGTCATGAAGATATGCCTGGGATTGACCCAAACTTCTTATGTCATGAGCTCAATGTGAATAAGGAGATCAAGCCTGTGAAGCAGAGAAGAAGAGTATTCAGTCCCGAGAAGAATCAAGATATACAGGAGGAAGTCGAGAATCTCCAGAAATCTTGTTTTATTGAAGATGTAAAATATTCGGATTGGTTAGCCAATGTGGTGATGGTAAAGAAGAAAAATAACAAGTGGAGGATGTGTGTAGACTTCACCAACCTCAATAAAGCATGCCCAAAAGATCACTTCCCACTGCCCCGAATTGATCAACTGGTGGATGCTACCTCGGGACACGAGTTGCTGAGCTTCATGGATGCTTATTGTGGTTATAATCAGATCAAAATGACACCTGAAGACAGGGAGAGTACTTCTTTCATTACCCCTAGGGGAACTTATTGTTATAATTTTATGCCTTTTGGTTTAAAAAATGCAGGTGCGACATATCAGAGGCTGATGAACAAGGTCTTTGCTGAATAAATCAGTGACAATATGGAAGTCTATGTTGACGACATGCTGACAAAAAGCAAGAAAGCTACAGATCATCTAGTTGACTTAAGTCAAACTTTTGATCAACTAGATAAATATCAAATGAAGCTAAACCCGACGAAGTGCGTCTTTGGAGTACGAGAAGGCATGTTTCTCGGGTACATGGTCAATCAGCGAGGCATTGAAGCAAATTCTGAAAAGATCAAAGCTCTATTAGGGCTGCGATCTCCAACAACGAAGAAGGAAGTACAGAGTCTCACAGGACGAGTAGCAGCACTCAACAGATTTGTGTCACGAGCAACTGATAGATGTCTCCCATTCTTCAAGACACTCAAAAAAACTTTTGAGTGGAATGATGAATGTGAGAAGGCCTTTCAAGACTTGAAGAAATACTTGGGAGCACCTCTACTGTTGTCCAGGCCGGTGATGGGAGAAAAATTGTATTTGTACCTTGTCGTGTCCGAGAATGCAGTTAGCTCGGCGTTGATCAGAGTGGAGAATGGAGTACAAAAGCCAATTTACTACACAAGTAAGGCCTTCCGAGGAGCAGAGATCAGATATCCAAGATTGGAAAAATTGGCACTGGCGCTGATTGAGGCGAGTAGGAGAATGAGGCAGTACTTCCAGGCTCATACTATAGTAGTATACACCGATGTGCCATTGAGACAAGCCCTTCATAAGCCAGAGAAATCAGGGAGATTGATGTACTGGGCAATAGAGCTCAGAGAATATGATATAATTTATGAACCCGGATCATCACTAAAAGGGCAGGCTGTAGCAGATTTCATAGCGGAGTTCACCTATCCTGATACCCCCGAGGAGCAAAAGTTGCTCGCTGATCAACCTGTGGATGTTACAGGATCAACAAACACAAGCCCAGACCAATTCCGATTGGTAAAAGGACGTGTGGATGTTACAGGATGTGATGCAGAGATAGTTGGGAGGACTCCGGACGAGAAATAAGAGTTGCTCGCTGATCAACCTGTGGATGTTACAGGATCGACAGACACTAGCTCAGACCAACTCCAATTGGTAAGAGGTCAAGTGGATGTTACAGGATCATTAAATTCGATCTCAGACCAACCTCGGTTGGTAAAAGGTCAAGAAAAGATGATCGATGAGGAGCGAGAAAAATTTAGGGAGGATGAAAGGAAGCAATAAATATTTCACCGAGAAACTCTGACTGATCAAAAATTTGAAGACGAGTTGCCTATATGGAGGCTATATGTAGATGTCTCATCTTGCACTGCAGGATGTGGCACGAGGATAGTTCTGAGCACTCCGGACGAGGTCGACATGGAATACGCCTTGCGTTTCCAATTCAAAGCTTCCAACAATGAGGCAGAATATGAGGCCATGATTGCAGGGCTTAATTTGGCAAAAATTATGGAGGCACAGCAGATTGTGATCTTCAGTGACTCTCAATTGATTGTAAACCAAATAATGGGAGTATATGCATTTAGAGGAGAATTAATGATCAGATATCATGCAAAGGCAAAGGAACTGTTATCAGAATTTACCGCTATTCAACTGGTTAGAATACCAAGAATGGAGAATGCGAGAGCAGACGCCCTAGCTTGACTAGCATCAGCTACTCGCACCGAGCTACGATGAACAATACCAATTGAAGTGTTAGCTGGTCGGAGTATAGATGAAGATCTGAAGATGAATTTTATCACCCTTGATTTAGGACCATCTTGGATGGATCCCATCAGGGTATATATCGAGGAAGGAGAATTTCCACTTGACAAGCTTGCAGCCAAGAAATTGAAGTTTAAAGCTGCTCGGTATGTACTAACTAATGGTGTTTTATATAGACGAGGAATTATGGCAGGTTTGCAAAGATGTGTACATCCCACCGAGGTGAAAGATTTGATTGAAGAGATCCATGAAGGGTCTTGTGGAGCACATGTAGCAGGTCGGACACTTTTACAAAGGGTGATGACGCAAGGATACTACTGGCCGACGATGAGGGCAGATTGTATAGCCTATGCCAAGAAATGTGACAAGTGCCAATGCTTTTCCTCCATCCGAAGAACTCCACAAGCATTGTTGTCACCCATAACTTCCCCTTGGCCATTTGCCATGTGGGCAATTGATTTGGTTGGACCACTGCCAACGACCCGAGGAAGGTTCAAGTACCTCGTCGTCGCAGTGGATTATTTTACTAAGTGGGTAGAAGCTGAGCCACTCATTGATATGACATACGAGAAGGTGTACCAATTTGTTTGGAAGAACATCATTTGCCGATATGGTCTCCCTCATGCCTTCATCACAGACCATGGGACACAATTTGATAACGAGGAGTTTGCCTCCTATTGTCATCAGTCAAACATTTTGAAGGTTCATTCAGCACCAAGCCACCCTCAAAGCAATGGACAAACTGAAGTGACAAACAGAACGCTGCTGAACGGCTTGAAGAAAAGGTTGGATGATGCGAAAGCAAACTGGATCAACGAGCTACAATCAGTACTTTGGGCTTACCGAACTACTCCCCGAGTAGTAACTGGAGAATCACCATACATGTTGGCATTCGGAATTGAAGTTGTCATACCTGCCGAGTTGGGCCTCCCAACACACAGGGTACTGAATTTTAATTCCCCTGTCAGCGACTTAATGAGAATACTGGATTTAAACATGCTCGAGGAAGTTAGAGAAGAAGCAGTCATTAGAAATGCTGCTTACCATCAGCGAACAGCTTTGTTCTACAACAAGAGGGTGAAGAAGTGCGACCTGAAAGAAGGAGACTATGTGCTGAAGAAAGTAATTCAAAAGCATAACAAACTGGAAGAAAACTGGCATGGACCATACCGAGTTACAGAAGTTGTTCGACCAGGAACTTATCGAATAGCAACTTTAGAAGGCGAAGAGTTTAAGAATGCATGGAACGCAGAGCATCTTCGCAAGTATTATCAGTGATGTATATATAACACAGTTTCCATCAGTATGAATAAAATGAAAATATTCTGCAGGTCTCTCTGTTTATTGAAAAAAATTCGGGGAATACTAGTGCTATGCACTACTCGGCAAAGCTCGGCAAACTACTCAGAGAAAATATTCCAAACTGTACCAACTTAGTTGGTCGACGAGGAGAAAATATTCCAAACTGTACCAACTTAGTTGGTCGACGAGGATAAAATATTCCAAACTGTACCAACTTAGTTGGTCGACGAGGAAAAAAATATTCCAAACTGTACCAACATAGTTGGTCGACGAGGAGAAAATATTCCAAACTGTACCAACTTAGTTGGTCGACGAGGAGAAAAATATTCCAAACTGTACCAACTTAGTTGGTCGACGAGGAGAAAAATATTCCAAACTGTACCAACATAGTTGGTCGACGAGGAGAAAATATTCCAAAGAAAAATATTCCAAACTGTACCAACTTAGTTGGTCGACGAGGAGAAAAATATTCCAAACTGTGCCAACTTAGTTGGTCGACGAGGAGAAAAATATTCCAAACTGTGCCAACTTAGTTGGTCGACGAGGAGAATTTATCGACTTTGGTTAGTCGGATACATTTTATGAAAAAGATAAAAATTTACCATGTATGGTTAGTCGGGGATCAACTCTCACTAACTATAATTGGTCGACGAGCACAATTTAACAACCTTAGTTGGTTGGAAAAATTTTAAACATTTTTATACTCATTACTTTATTATTAAGTGATCGAGCAACATTACTGATACTTGTAACTTTTTTACTAAGTTGGTCAATGAACAGCACAATATTATTATCTTTTTAACAGAGATACATGAATATAAAGTATTTGATAACTACAAGATAATAGCAATTAAGATTTGCAAACAGAAATGAAAGTTTTTCATTAAATTCGAAATAAATTACATTGATGATAAAAAGGAAAGTTACATTGATATGTATACTAACTGTTACATTAAAAACTCCTATTCTATTGGTCTTTTCCACTCAGCTTTCGATACAGGTTCCTCGCCAGTAGGCGGATCATTTAAAGACTGAGGAGAATTTATGAAGTTCAAATCCTTCAGCATCCTGACGTTCATCACAGAAGGTCGATCTAGAAGATGCTCGGGACGAGATACCTCAAATTGAGAGTGTAAATTGTAGTCACCGAGGTATTTCGCAATTAAGCTCCGAGGAATGGCACGAGCTGGGATCCATTCTATGTCCAGATTGTATGGTGGCACAGGCAAGTCGAGCAACCCGGGATCATAATAGTCCCACAGATAGTGTCCTTGTTCGAGCTTCAGCACGCCTAAGGCATTCAGCCAGCCTTGTTTGTAGCCCTCATTATTGGCACTCTGGATACGATCATCCAAATGGAATAGTGCCTCATTGTATCCAGCCATCCAGAACTCCCTGGGTTGTTTGTGGAATTGATATGTTAACTTTTCAAGCTTCTCGTGGAGACTATTAACAAAAAGCTCATTAGTCTCCAATACTGAATTCTTTGCAAAGAGTTGTTTTTTCAGGTCTCTAATTTTCTTTGACATGTCAGACAAAGCTTGGTTCTTAGCCATTAATTGGAAGGCTTGGTTCTCTAAGGCAGATGCTGTCCTCTGTTCCTCCACAAGAACCCGAGCTGCTCTTCCTCGTCCCCGAGGAGATGTGGAAGGGCCCGACCTTTTCAAGGTGTCCAACTCTTGCCTCAATTTGGCATTCTCAACCTCTAAAAATGAAAATCCCTCGTCAGTCACTGGGATTATAGCTGTTGAAGAAGAGGCTGCAGACTTCAACTGTGCTAGCTCTTTCTGCAAATTGTTATTCTCTTGCTCCAACAGCTCGTCAATCTGTCTATATGCTTCAACTTCACCCTTTAGGGTTCTCTCCCTGACATCGTACCCAGCAAGGAGCTTCTCGTAGCCCTTTTCGGCAGAAAGCTGCTGATACCTCTTCTCATACCCCTCATGTAACAGGGCAGTTGATTCCTTGTACTGATTCTGAAGGTCTTCTAGGGTACATTGAAGATCCTCGATCATTTCATAGTAAGCCACATTATTGGCTACAGCTCGGTCAAGTAAACACTTCAGGTACTGATATGCTTAGACTGCCTGTTCTGAAGCATCATGACCAAGGATGTCGGCAACTTCTGATACACTCAGGTCTGTGTGACCAGCCTTATAATATTCATTACATTGCTGCATCAGCTTTGTATCATTGGCAGATAGCAGATCCATCCTGGCCAGAAACTAGCAGAGAAAGAAAAGACAATCATCAAAAAGAAGATCAAGACAGAGTACAAATAGAAAAGAGACAATCGTATGGAAGAAAGAACTCATGTTTTATTAGATCATGAAATTTGAATTTATAAGTTTTGAGTTACATTTGACAAACAAAAAAGAAAAAGAGAAAGAGAAAACCGAACAACACTACACCTTTTCCTTATCTCCCAAAACTTTCTCGGGAGGTTGGGAACAGGAGGCAGGTTGCTCGGAGGGAACTGTGACTTGTTCGGAGAGCACCAGCTATTGCTCGAAAGAAGAAACTCCTTGCTCGGCAGCATGCTGACTGGTTAGGGCATGTTCTCCCACTACCATTGAAGACTCCTCAGAGGTAGCTTCGTCCTCTTCTAATTCTTCTGGAGTACGAGGGGGACCAGGGATGTGTCTCTGGAAGAGATCGGATGACTCGTCGACCTTCAATTCCTGAAGGGCAGCAACCCATCCGTCCCTGAAATACTTTACACTGCCATAATCCACTTGAGAGACCATGGCAGCACATCGCTTATCCCAACCTTTGTCCCAGCCAGAGCTGAAGGACTTCTTCACGGCAGCTTTCCTTTTGGCCTTCTCCAAGGCAAGCTTCTCGGACAACAAAACATCAGCAGCCTTCAGTTTTTGTTCAGCTTCCTCCTTCTGCCGAGTTATTTCCTGGAGTTGGCCCAACCTCTCCTCAGCAGCCTTAAGTTTATTTTCAAATTCCCCAGCAGTCTTGAGCTTCACATCGAGCTCTTTGTTAGCCTTCTCCAAGGCATTCACTTTCCTCTCCAAATCCCGGGAGGCCTCATCAACCCGAGTTTTCTCCTGCTCGGAGGAAGCAAGTTTCTTCTCCCAGACTGCCTTATCAGTATCGTATCTCTGGCGAGATTCCTCTAAGGACTTGGTAGCTTCTTCCAGAGCTCCCTCCACACTGGACGAGGAGCAAGAAGCTTTGATTACTTCATCCTTCTTAAGGATTATGTTGAAGCAGCTCGTCAACTGTAAACAGAAAAAGAACGCAAAATCAGAAACAAATATGAGAAATAACAAAGGAAAATATGAAAAGTTCAAAGTAAAGGTACTTACTGAAGCAAGATGACGAGCAGCCAAAGAAGTAACCATATCCCGAGTAAGGTTATATTCATTACCTTGCACCTCGGGAATGGTCAAGGACTTTACCGAGCTCATGTCAGAGCTCGGGGGAACAGATGTGGGAACCCTAGTCCCAGCAGCAGGGGGTTGAATGGTGGTTTCAGCCAAATTGACCGAGGAGATCTTCTTCAGCCTCCTCGGTGGAATAGGTACAAACAAGGAAGAATCCTTGGTTGGTGATATCACAATCACCTTTCCAGGAGCAGCAGAGCTGCTCGGAGCCACTGCGGGTTTGTCAGCAACCTTCTCGGAGACTTTAGCAGGAGCAGTTGAAGGAACTACACCAGTCTTCTTTGTCCCCTCCTTTGGGACATCAATCTTAATCCTTTTTACCTCCCCAGAACCGGAGGCAGTTTTCTCAAACAGAGCAGGAGTCCTTCTCTTCTTCATCCTTTTGCTCAACGGAACGTGAGATTCTGGCGAAGAACTTGCAGAAGGTGGTACTGGCTTTGCTTCACTGATCACTGGACGAGCAGTGAAAGAAGTTGTATAGCTCTTGTATTGGAGCAGATAGGAGGCTGATCAAATGTGCTCGTCAGCAGCCCTTTGATGTAGACCCCAGATAAGTCCCAAATGCCTTAGATTGACATCTATTTATTTTGGTCACTTTCTCTTGCTATCAACTGCAAATAAACAGACATTGTTATCAGTAACACATTTTATCAAACACAAAACAAACATGATTTCATGATAAATAAAATAAATAAAAATAACCACTCCCATTGCCATAAGGAGGGCATCTGGGACCCTGGTAAACCTCATCTCCGGTTAAAGGAGGGTGTTGCCAATTTTTACAACAACCCCATGTTCAAAATAATCCCTGTTGGCATCAGGGAGATTGACTATTAAAACTCTATTTATAAACCTAGTTTTTAAATAATAAATATTATCATTAACTTCCCATCTATAGCAGTACATGATTTCTGGAATTCCTATACGAGTTCCATGCACTTGATTTAATTTATACACCCCATTAACTATTCTCCATGTGTTGGGGGCTATTCGTGCAGGAACAACATCAAAGTACTGACAAAATTCCGGACACAGAGGATTTGGTGGAAAAGAAAATCCACACTTAGCAAAAAAGATACTGGGGAACCAATGTCCCTCAGCCAAATTGAAATAATTAGAAGGCTCAGAAAGCTCTTCCAATACAACCCAAGAAGGAATGGAAAAATCAGATCGAAATTTGTCAAGAGACTCAACTGGGTAAACCATGATGATGAATTAAAAGAAATGAAGAAGAAGAAAGATGATCTTACATAAAAAAGACTGAAGCTGTTGACAATGAACGACGGAAGAGATGAACGCACAAGAGAGTAGAAGACAATGAAAAACTCGAAGATGAAAATTTGAAAAGATAGAAGACGATGGGAGTCTCTGTGAAGTTTAAATACCTTGCCTTGGGAACTGGCGAAGTAATGATTATAAAAAGGATGATTACGTTACCGGCGTCTAAAAAGACGAAAAGTGACGCGGGAATCGAAGCGAGCAGAAAAGTCCAAAAAAGCATGATTCTGTGAATTGGGAAGGAGAAATAAATATAAGGAGATGATCCTAAAAATCAGGAAGAACTATTTAAAGCTACCGTATTCCGAGAAAGAATGTTCCATACTCCTCAAATTTCGAACTATGAAACATTAGGGGCTTCTGTTGATACCAAATTTAATCTGCTGACTTGAATCAATCAAACAAAGACACGTGGCTAACTACATGGCAACAACAAGCACTTTCGAGATAATCACACGCTCCGAGGAACCATGTTACTCCGACGAATTCATATACTCCGAGGAGCAGACCTCGTCGAGGAACTCATACGCTCCGAGAAACAGACCTCTCCGAGGAACTCTTGAATACCAAAAAGCTCAGGCGGTCCGAGCTGCATCTCGAACAGAGCATTAATAGCTGAATAACCAACAGTTCAATTGGTTCATTAAATGCTCATCATTTAGACGCACACGCTTAAAGGGCATTAAATGTGTTACCCTTTCATATGTATATCATTTAATGTATCACCCTTTCAGATAACAGCCTCAAGGCTATAAATACGTTGTACAATCCCCATTGTAAAGGGGGCCGATTCTGAATCCAAACTTTGGGATCCAGAACACAAATTCTTGCAATCGAGAATTCCCAAACACTCAGCAATAAAACAACAGTGGACGTAGGCCATTCATATAAGGCTGAACCACTTTAAAATTCTTTGTCTCATTTATTTATCTGTGATTGAATTATTAGAGTGATCTAATTTTTTACATCAACACCAAATTTTACCAAATTAAATTAAATGACTAGAATTAAATTAACATAAACATTACCCAATATTAATGTAGCACCAAATTAAACATAAGTAGTGATTAAACAAAATTTTATCTTTTTACCTAAGATTGCATTCTAGGTGATATAGCAAGATAAAATTAAACAATAAATCACTACGCCGCGATGTACAAGGAAAAACCCAAAACGGGAAAAAACCTCGGACAGCCCTAGCCTCAAATCCACTAAGTATGGTTTTACAAATACAAGACAATAGACTTATAACACTCGACTTGATCCCTCTCAAGCCACGACAGTCCTTCTTGTATACACCTACGCCTAGAGAATAACCATGGAGCTCCACCGCGGTCTCGGAATCCACCGATCGGACTTTATATGGTCACCGTCACCCAAACTAGGAGCCTTTCTCCAAGTGGGTAAATCAACGCAAACTTTTTCTTCTTTGTGGGATGTAGAAGCAAACCCAAACGAACTCTTCAATATGTAGAGTAAACCGGTGCCAAAACTCCAAGCAATGTATATATATATATATATATATATATATATATATATATATATATATATAAATGAACATGGATAAACAAATTTTGGGTGTAAACAAAAGTGTTTTATGATTTTTTCTTGGAAAAATATACACTTAAATAATGCATTTTTCTTTGGAAAGATGAACACTCAAAAACTCTCTCTAGCAGTTGGAATGGTATGAAAAGTTAAGTTCAAAAAGCTTGGTTTCTGCACTTAAGAATTTATGTCAAAAGATAGTGGGAAAATAAATGGGAAAGTGGAAAAAAAAACTCCTAAAAACTGCCAATTAACTGTTCCCGCCAAAACTCATTCGAACGATATTTTCGTTCGAACGAAGTCTCGTTCGAGCGAGGCTTCTAATGAAGTTCCAGTGGGAAATCGTTAGAAATCTCTTTGGAAATCTCGTTCGAATGATACTTCGAACGACATTCCAGTGGCCTTTTGGGGAACTCGTTAGCAAACTCGATCGAATGACATATGTTGGAACGACATTTCGAACGAACTTCCAAAAAGTTGAAAATTTTAGGTTTTAGCGCAAAAACTTTATATGCTTTATTTTAAAGTTTTAATAAAATCTTTCTGAAAATAAACAACAGTTTTAAAAATAATGTACACCTAATATAAAATGTTTCAAGCTCCTATATATATATTAAAATGCATTCATACCTTAGGAGTAAACGGAACATTATTGATGACGTAGAAATGAGGCACTACAAGCACGTGATTTGATGAAGCTTTATGAACTTGACCGCTACGTCTTCAACTTTAGTATGTCATAGGCTTGAAGGATGATCAATAACTCTATCCTATGACTCAAATCTTTTTTTCTGTAATTGAGCCAAAATTACAAATAACTCAACTTAAAATTTGTGTCCTTACATCTTACTTTTGATGCCACCCGTATTATTCGAATAAATTATATTCATAGCTCACACATTCATTAATCAAATTACTTAGCTCAAGTATTTGTGTAAGAGGGTTCTTTAGATTGTAGATGGAGGCATGACCCCTTTTGAGTATATTAATGATAAGTTAACCGGAGACACTCTAACTTAAATTACAAATACCACACTCACAACTTAGTGAAGATAAACTCAGTTTGAACTCACAAATCATTCGTGTATAACTCAAAAAATAGTAACGAACTCAGAAGTAACTCATTTGGAGGGAGAGAGAAGTAAGCACCCTAGATACACCTTGGCAGCAAACACCCCAACCACCCTCTAAGATCTCTATCAAGTATTAAAGCTTCGTAATATATGACAATGGTGGGTGAATAAATTCTCTGGTTTGTAATGAAATCTCTCTCTGATGTATATTCTCTCTAGTAATAACTTCTGAACTCTCAAATATAACATCCTCTCCCCAGAGGTGGTTGGGGTCCTTAAATAGCCCCCACACCACTCCCAAGATAACTCAGTCATTAATAACTATGAAAGACATCCCTCAAACTTGATGTTACTAACATTACATGCCTGATGCACTAGTTAGTTCCACGTCATAAATATTAAATGCCAAGACATGCCTTTTGCCTAACCACTGTGTGTCAGGTGGCTGTCGTCATAGAGGTGGCTCACCAACTGTCTGACAACCCCAAATACTATGGTGGTTTACTTAAGTGAAGATTTGGCATTGCCTAGTTGGCTAATGACATCACCTACAATAGATGTGACATTAAGTAGAGGGTTATTTGGCTCACAACTCAACGCTCGACGGAACTCAAGGCTTCTTCGCCCAAGGTTCCACGTTCAAAGACTTTTGGTGTTTTACCAGGTGTATCTAAGATGGTCAGGACAAGCCCCAATGGTGCCTCACTTCTCAATCCTCCAAACCAAGTCCCTCTGAAGTTCCCACGATGACGTCGTTCGATAAAGCATGAAAGCTCTCCCAGGACCTGCCAAGCCTGGTCTCTCGTGAGTACCGTTCGACCTCACACTAAAAAATCATTATAATCGTTACAACTCATGGTCAATATGAATAAAGAGATACAACAAAGATAAGTAAAATAATAGAACTAAAGGATTAGTTCTCTCGGCCAGCTTCTTCGTTGGAGATCCCTCTAGGATGCCACGCTGACCTACCTCACTTTGAGCTGCAACGCTGCCTTACTGAGTTGCATCACTTTGAGCTACAACGTTGCCTTACTGAGCTACCTCGTATTGAGTTGTCTCATTGAGCTCCATCGCTTTGAGCCGTAACACTACCTTAATCCCAAATGCTATTGTTAATGGGGATATTATCTCTAAACTTAAGATTACCTTCAACCCCCTATACATTTGCCCCTTCGTGTAGAGATTTGTTATGGGAATAAGAAATTTCTGTACGAAAAACTTCTCAATTCGATGAAGCTTCTCTGCGTGAAAAAATTCTAGCATCTTTTCTTTCGTTAGAACCACTGCAATTAACGCCTTCAAAAAAAAGTAAAATTCTCCTCGATGTACCTGAGTCTAATTATTGTGGCTTATTGGCGCTTTAGCGAAGGGACGTCATAACTTTTTCCTGCTACCGAGCCTCAATCGTTCTGCCTTGACTATTTGAAATTATCTCGATAGACCTGCTGACTTTCTCAAATACCCATTTTGTCTTTGGGGAGATAGAATTCTCCTATTTATGTTATTGTGGGGTATAGCTGTAGGCAATGAATTTTTCGTTAGGACTGTCCCTATTCGTTGAGACTTATGAAATTCTCCCTTGTAAACTTCTTGCTAGGAAATTCTCCTTATTTGAAGGTACTACTTTGTTTGGGCTATGCCTCATCGTCGTTTCGTCATGTTCGAAAAAGCAGGAAAATTCTCCTCGATGTAGCTAAGTTGCAAGGGGTCGTCGTAGATTTTTTGAACCGTTGAGACAGCTTCCTCGTTGGGAGTTATTGGATATGTCTGACAAATATTCTGGCACCAAAACTCAAACTTGCCTATGAAGAAAACCCTCTCTATTCCCCATGCGTCACTTCATTAATGACGTGGTGCTCTCTTTTCAACTATTACGACACTTACTGAAGTGCCACGTATACATTTGAAATGATTATAGGCAGCTTTGCACGTGTGTTAGTGGGAAAACTCAAAAGACGGGTTTTAAGGGATTTGCAAATGTTTATTTTTCAAAAACACTTAGCCATTTCTTTTTTGTCTTCTTCAAACTCCCAGAGCCCCTTTTTTTTAAAAGAGAAAGACTCAACCCGCCATTGTTAACAAGGTTTTCTCCAGTTCTTTGCCTTTCATCACCTCTTTCATCACCACTTGCGATTGTGTTACTCTATTTCCGTGCCCCTCTCCACTTCTTTAAGCTTTTCTTCTTCCACCATTCACTGTTATGGCCTCTTTCAGCATTCCCAGTGCACCCACCACCAGTCCTCTGCCTATAACCACCCTAGATGGCACCGCGTTAGTGGTATCATGCTAAGAACAACTGTGTTTTTACCGTTGATCTCTTATCTTTAGCAAAGCTGATGAGTTCTCTGAGAGGTGCAGGACTTGTCATTTTTCATCCAAGTATGACACCTTGCTGCTGGGTGATGAAGACCAAGATTCCACTTCTTGGGGATATTTTCCTCTCGAGAGGACAATGCGGTTCCGTCTTGATAAAGTTAACTTCCCTATGTCCCATATTGATTTCGAAGGACCTGGTGGCTCCCTTTCCCACTTTGTTGCTTGGAACTCGTTTATGCAGGCCACTTACTTTGATGTTCTTTCCAAGGTTAGTCTCCATCGAGCTGCTTGGTTTGGGGAATTTACTCTTTCTAAAAACAACGCTCCTCTTCAAATCTTGGTCTCCCGTTGGAACATTAGAACGCACACGTTCATTGCTTCATAGGGAGTGTTCACCGTTACACTTAAGGATGTTTGCGAGTTACTTGGGCTTGAGCCCGTAGGAACTTCGACTTATCACGATGAGGCTTTGGATACTAAAGAGACAAAGGCCCGAGCAGACTTGGATTAAATCTTCAGGAGATGTATCGGTAATTCCAACAAGGCAACCTTTACTTCCCTCATAAACTACTTCTAGCGTACCAACCCCACAGCTGAATTTGGCCCGGGAAAAGATACATATCTTGAGTTATCAGCCTACATACTTGTGATTTTGTCTCCTTTTATCTTGCCTGGCAAGTCCTATGATCAACCATGCAAAGACTTGATTAATTTGTCTGTCTGTTTGGCCAGGGGGTATAAGCTTCCTCTGGAAGACATGTCCCTAGGTTCACTTTATATATGGTTGGACAGGACCCATCTAGACATGGACGGTCCTTGGGCTGATATAACTTGGCCAATTTTTGTAATTTTATCATTCTGACTAGTTTTCTTTACTTTCGCTTTCCCGAGAAATCTGCTAACCGCACTCCCTTTGGTGTTGGGGAAATCATAAAGCCCCATCTCCTTTTTTGCTTCCACAAGAAACAGAGTAAAAAGGAGCTTCTGGGCATTTTCAACAAAACAAGTTGCTTCGTGATGAGGCCTTACAGTGAGGATTCTTTTGCCCATACTTCAGATTTTTTTGGTGTCGTGCCTAGGGTGGTGGGGTATACCTCAGAGGATCTTATAACGGAGGACCCTTCGTTTGCCATGGTTTTGTCTTTGACTCCTAGCTATCTTCCCTCTTACACTAACTGGGGGTATACGTCTGAACATTACAACCCCAACCATTACAGCCGTCAGTTTGGGTATAACCAAGGGGTTCCTTGGCGAGTATTTCAAGATTCTCACCCCAAGGCATCTTTCCTTGAGGCCTATGCCTTTTACACCGTGTCAGCTTCTTCCACGATCTGCTCAACTATAAGTGGTCGTGTTACCATTCCTGCACTTTCTAGGAAGGGGGATGTAACCAGTGATTTTGCGATTAAGTATGGGCCAAGGCATATAACCAAAATTTGCGAGTTCATCCAAAGTCCCCCAGTCTAGTACACCATTTAGATTTTTCCCTCCTTAGAGCTGGGGCTGAAAGGGAATTCTGTTTTGGGAATTGAGTTCCCACTTAGCCAAACATCGAAGGAACCCCCAACGAGCTGCCTCCATACTACCCAGTAATCCCCATTATTGTACCCAAAGCCAAAAAAGTTTCAATGCCTAAACCTCCAGTTGGCATTACTTCTGCCACTGCATCTTCTGGTGAAGGTCCCTCGCAACCCGTCTACCAAAATCAAAGAAGACCAGAAGTGGAGCCTCTTCGAAGCCCAATTCCCCACAAAAATCCCAAGCCCCTATAGATGCTTTTCACATTGCCTCCATTCCTCCTAATACTGATGTTCTTGAGGAAGTATGGGAAGCAGCTAGAAAGGAGGTTGAACGTATTCAACAGATATTTTGCCAAACTGCGCCCTCAGTTCCTCCCACAGAGTCGTTTCCTATTATTACGGTGGATCCCGTCGAGGGGACTTTATGAAGAAAAAGGGGGCCTTCAGGTGCTGGTGCCTATGGTAAAAGGAAGAAGACTTTGGTAACCAAGGAAAGTAAAATACAAGCCTCTACAGTTCAACCTACAACGGTTGCATTTACTCTTAGGCGTTCTACTTATCCTTCTCCTGATGCAGTTATACCAGTTGATGATAGTCCTAAGACTACAGCTGATTTCACCGAGAGGGCTTCTGCTCACTCATCTCCCTCAGCTTTGCCCGTTGTCCTACCCTCACATTCTTCTTCTGATCATGAGATTAGTCTTTCCACACTTAGTTGTTTATGATAGTGAATTTTCTTCTCTTTTCTGACACTTATTCTTTCTTTCTTGTTTTCATCAGGAGGTTGGTAAAGAAAGGTCTTCTCCTCTGGTCAGTCCTTTCGTGGGAGGACGCTTTGGTGGATCTATAATTGAATCATCTCCTCCCTGTTCACCTATGATAGGTCTTACCTACTCTCGCCGTTTGTCCTCCCAATGGGCGAAAGATGCTACTGCGGGGGGTGATACCGTTAAATCTGTGGGAATCTCTTCTCAACCAGAGACAACTCCCCCAGCTTATTTTGAATTAACACCTCAGCCCGAGGCTCTTCTGCCCATTGTTCCAACTACAGAAAGTTCCCCCGAGGTAACACATTCTCAATCCTTGTTAGGTCTGACGTCTTTTCTCTCTTCCACCCTTTTTTGTTTACCACATTGAACTTTAATCTTTTGGGATGCCTTAGGTCAAAATGGCATCTTTATTAGTTAACATTCTTCTTCCTGTTGTGTTGACGAGACCCATAACTGCAGTTACCCTCTTCAGTATCATAACTAAGGTAAGTAAAACTTAGAGATATTTCTCATTTCTTCTTACTTATTCCTTATTTCTAACACTTAGCTTCATTTTCACAGTTTTCTCCGGACTTTGTCCCATCAACTTCTCTTGGTGGTCTGCTTATTCCCAAGACCAACGTTGGTTTTTCTTCCCGGTATGTAGGTTCTTCCGCATCCACTACAGTTGGAGCATCCCTTGGAGGTCAAATACCTTCTTTAAGAGAGACTACTCCCATGTTGGCCTTGGTACCTTTTATTGGCGTAGGAGCTTCAGTACACGTTGACCTTCCCATCGTTGGGGGTTCTATGGGGGTTTCCAAGGAGATACTTTTGCCTTCCAGTGTTCCCCTCGTTACAGCTTTCTTGGCGGTTCCCGTTATGCCTCCAACTATTGCTGAGGTATTTCTCTACTTTCTCTTCCTTTCTCATTATTTGTCCTTTACTTGGCAATGTACAATCTAGAAGAATCCTTTTTTCAAACATTCAAACTCCAGCGATAAGCGTGACTTAACAATGAAAACCACTTGTTAAGATTTTTTTTGTAACATCAATCTCTAACGGTGACACCCATAACGGTGACTTAACAATGACAACCACTTGTTAAGATTTTCGTCAAAACTCTACTAATAACGGTGACTTAACAATGATAAACACTTGTTAAGATTTTTGTCAAAACTCCACCAATAATGGTGACTTAACAATGATAAACACTTGTTAAGATTTTTTTTCTCAACATCCACCTTTAACGGTGGCACCCGTAACGGTAACTTGAGTGAGAAGCACTTGTTTCTTGTGAAGATTTTCGTTAAACTCTACCAATATCGGTGACTTAACAATGATAAACACTTGTTAATATTTTCATACTCATTACCTATTTTAACCGTTCGTTGGTTGCTAGCGAGTCTCTTCAAGATGGATAAAGGTATCCCCCAGTCCCTTCGCCTATTGCTTCGCCCTATAGGGAACCAACTATTCCAGATGATTCTAGTCCTAACGACCAGGGTTCCATAATGGGTACTGTGACTGATAGCGAGTCTAGCTGTGAGCGTTATCCACTTGCCTTAGCTCCCCATGAGTTCTGCCTCATGGTCCTTCAACGTTCTCCTCAGATATCTACCAGCCGCCGTTTAGTTGTCGAACAAATTTCCATCCATCATTCCTGAGACTTTCACTGTTGATTACCTTCGTTCAAACATTCCAGTGATGAGCCTCAGACTTCAAGGAATGGCCATGGTTGTGGTGAATTTAGTTAGCACCCCTACTTCTAATGTCACTAGGCCCCTGCTCAATTAATTTATGAGTTATTTAAAGGAGTTGGATAGAGATGGATTTCAATTCAAATGGTTGATTGGACATTTGAAAACTCTAAAGAGCTAATAGTTGGAAGGCCAGAAGGAACTATTTCTGCAGCATCGAGAGGCCCAACGAACTGAGGGAGCTAGACTGGTCGAGCTAGCATCCCTTCTAGAGGTTGCTGATAAAAAGATAGAGGACCTCGAATAAACTCTTCATGTAGTAAAGATAGAACGGGAGGAGCTCTTATCGAGTGGGAAAAATTTCAAACTAGGTTGGACGTTTCGATTAATGCCGAACGGTCATGCCTGGCAGCTTCTTCGAGGTTGCCTGGAGACTTTTTTGCTGCTCCAGACCTGTGGTTCCTCTTGGGCCAGTGAGAATAGTTTTTTCATTTGCGTAAATTTTTCCTTATGTAATTCTTGGATAGTAGCTCCCAATTTTGTAATGTCCCAACGTTTATGAATGAGAAGAAAAAGTGTTGTATATTTTTTTTCTATGCCCTTTCATTGTGCTGTGACTGCTTTATATAAGTTATGAAACTCTGCCATTTTTCATTTTCATTCAGATTGCAATAAAAAAACATCTTTTTTTCAGGAACAACGGCTTGTATATTCATAACAAAACCACTAGATATAACGGTGATCCCAAGTTAGTTACTCATGCATGATAGGCCTTCAACCATTTATTGTTAATCTTAAATGGTTTATATTCTTCCATCTTAGAAATTAAGAAATAACCTGAATCATGAGCCTCCTTTACAATGAAAGGTCCCTCCCAATTTGCTGCAAACTTAGGCAGAGGAAGCCCCCTGATGTGCTTTACTGCTGCCTTTAAAATAAGATCTCCCTCTATGAACTTCCTTGGTCTCACCAAGTTGTCATATGCTCTTAAAAGCTGCTTCATGTACATTTCGAAGTGTTGCATCACATTATCTTTGTGCTCTTCCAACGCTTCAAATTTCACATGTCCGTTCTAAGGGAGCATACTACTTCGCAAGGCATATCGGGCTAAGGTAACTTCGAACTCCACTGGAAGGATTGCCTCAGCCCCATAAACGAGGGATAATGGGGTGTACCCCGTAGGCTTCCTCTTCATCGTCCAATAGGCCCATATCACCGCTGGAATATTTTCATCCCACAATCCTGGAAAATCCTCCATTATTTTTGCCAGAATATTGACCAATTTCTTGTTGGTTGCCTCGACTTGTCCGTTCCCCTTCGGGTATGCCACCATTGAGGTATGATGAATGATATAGTATTTTTTTCGTCAGCATTGTTACTTCTAAGTTAATGAATGGAGTTATGTTATCAGAGAGAATAACTTTTGGAATCTCAAAACGACAAATGATATACTCCCTGATAAAGGTGGCTACTACTCCCGCTGTTGCTCTTCTCAGTGGTATCGCCTCATCCCACTTTGTAAAGCGCTCCATTGCCACTGGTATCCAAATCTTCCCTCTTAAAGATGGGTGTATTGCCCCTACAAGGTCAAACGCCTAAGTGTGTAAAGGATACGGAGTTACTAGGGAATGCAGGTCCACCGATAGGGCATGGATCATATTTTCATGTAGCTGGCAAGCTTTACACCTTCGAACAAACTCTACAGAGTCTTTATCCAATTTGGCCAATAATAACCCAATGTCATCAACTGATCGTACAACTTCCCCCCCCCCCCCCCCCTATGTGAGCTGGGTCATGAGCTTATTTTAGGACTTAGGCTGCCTCTTCCTTTGTGATGCAATGCAATGGCCTATTGAATTACCCTCTTCGATATAGCTGTCCCCCTTGAACATAGAGCCTTGGGGCCCTTCTCTTGAGTCCCATCACGTCAATCTTTTCTATTGGGACAACTCCATCATTTATGAAATCAATATAGGTCTGCCTCCAATCTGGTTAAGCGAAATGGCACTCATGTGCCTCAAAGAAAAGTTGACACTTATCACATTTTTATTGTAGCTCTACTGCATCTTGCTTCATCCTGGGCCAGAAGTATCCCTCTCTTTAAATTCTTCGGTAAAGAGGGATTTCAGTTGTTTCGCAGTGCTCTTCGTATGTGTTCTTTAATCTTCATTCTGCTTCTTCTGGACCGATGCATCTTGACAACCATCCTCATGCGTTCTTGTAGTAGAGGTTTCCCTGATTTGTCAAATATTGGGACACCTCCCTCAGCTCCACCTTTCCTTCTCTAGACTCCAGTTGCTTCTTAATCACTCCCCTATAGTCATAATCATATTTAATCGGCAGGATTGACTGTACCATAGAGGGAGTTATTCTCCATTGGATCACTACTGTAGTTTAATCTTCCTTCATAATCATCTTCTGGGAAATAGTGGCATATGGATGGTGATTCATCATTCTGGGATGCCTCCTGATCTTTGTCTTATGGAACTGGTTGAGAAGCCTTTGAATGATCATTCTATAAGGGGCCAAACTGAGGTTCTTTAAAACATATTCCCCATTAACCTATTGGATTACCAAGTTCTAATCACCCTTGATGCAGAGTGAATGAATTCCCCTTTGAAGGGCCTCCAGCAATCCTAGTACCAACGCTTCATACTCTGCTTCATTGTTTAAGCAAGCGAAATCTAGCTTGTAGTAGAGACAAATTTCTTCAGCTCCTTTTGAAAGAATAACCCCTGCTCCTCCTTTCTTTTTTGTCAAAGATCCATCAAATTGCATTGTCCATTCTTCCCCATTCGCGTCTAAGTGGTTGGCATGTAAATTACCCCCTGTAATGCTTTCTCTAGGTGGCTCAAATGTCCCAGAGGGGAAGATTTCCAAGAGGTCTGCGTATGCTTGGATCTTGATTGCACGAGGGACCTCGCACTTCAAATCATACTCTGAGAGGATGAGGAACCACCTAGATGCCCTATCAATCAATATAGTTCTTGCTAATAAAAACTTAATGGGATCACATCTTGTTACAATATGAATTGTAAAAGACAGCATATAATGTCTAAGTTTTTGTGCTACAAAGACTAGGGCTAAACAATGTCTTTCCAAACTACTATACCTGACCTCTGGCCCATGTATGATTTTACTTAGATAGTAGACTGGTCATTCTTGACCATCCACTTCTTAAGCCAGCAAAGTTCCAACGGTCCTCGTGGTGGATGTGAGGTATAGCTGCAACGGTATTCCTGCTTTTGGAGGAATCATGGTTTATGGTGAAATGAGCAACTTCTTCAGCCTGGTAGGAGACTCTTGGTGAGCTACCTCCTATTTGAACTTCGTGTTCTTTCGCAACAGGTGCATCAATAGGTGTGTTATCTCAGCTAACCCCGGGACAAATCTCCTAAGGTAGGAAATCTTACCGAGGAAATTCTTCAGTTCCTTCGCCGTTCTTGGGCTTGGCATCTCTAAGATTTCTCGTTACTTGTCCTGGTCCATCTGCACCCCTTGTCGATCCATCACAAAACCTAAAAATTTCCCACTAGTGACCCCAAAGATGCATTTCAGTGAGTTCATCTTCAGCTTATACTTCCTGCACCTGACGAATACTTTCTTTAAGTCGTCTAGATGGGACTCCTCCTTCTTCGACTTGATGACCAAATCATCCACATAAAACTCCATGAACTTGTGTAAAAAATTATGGTAAATGGTCATCATCATTCTTTGGTATGTTTCCCCTGCATTCTTCAGTCCAAATGGAGTTCTGAAGGTTGTTTTCTTTGCGTCTGTGGGATTCATCTTGATTTGGTTGTACCTTACATACCCATCTATAAAGCTATACATCTCGTGCCCAGTTATTGCATCGATCAAACTATCAATGGAAGGTAGAGGGAACTCATCTTTGGGGCAATCCCTATTTAAGTCTCTAAAGTCCATGCAGATCCTGATTTGATTCTTGTCTTTCTTTCCTACTGGAACGATGCTAGATAGACAAAGAGGGTATTGTATTGGTTTGATGAACCCTGCCATCAACAGACGTTGAACCTCCTCCTTAATTTTCAAGTCCAACTCAAAGTTTTGTATGTTCTCGTTGCTTGTTTAACTGGAATGGCTGAAGGCATCACGTTCAACATGTGACAGTTTACTTCTTCGTCCAACCCTTCTATTTATGTGTACTTCCAAGCAAAGACCTCCACAAACTCCCGAATTAACTCAACCAAGGCCCCTCATTTCTCTTCGCTAAGATCCTTTAAGATGAAAATAGGCCTTGGGTCCTCTCCTTCCTTCTCCAGGTTCAGTTGCTCTAATTCCTGTACCTGTGGCTTCGGTTGATCTGCCATGTAATCTGGTTCTTTGACGACATCTTCCATGAACTCCTGTATGTTGGAGTTGTCTATCACCATGCATTGCCCCCGTGGATCCACCATAAAGCACTCATATATTAGCCTCTTTATCAGCTTCTTCGATTGCCCATTCACACCATTGTAATAGATACACTACCTTTACCTCTTAAGTAACAACCTTCTTGCACTGCCTGCTGGCAGTTGCAACTGCCTTCCTCTTCTTTTCTTCGGAAGCTCCAGCAACTCTTTCTCCTAAAAAATCGACTTAGCACACTTTTTCACGCTCCATTGGATCCATTATGGGCCTCGCCTTATCTTTCTAATTCTTCGAGACCTTATGAGGTCAAGGAACCACATGGTGGGCCTCTTTCGTTGCTTATTTATTGCCCATCATCTCTCCCTCTTGACCATTCACATGTCCCATTCTTTCCCTGATTGAGGGAACCCTTGCTCCCTCCATTCGCCTAGTTAGGACTTTGACGTCCTCCTCCAACTCTGTGTACAATGCTGTGTTCACTAGGTGGGCCTCCTCAACAGCGAAGGGCCTCTTCGTCGCCCTAATAGTGATCTCAGCTCCCTTGATATTGGCCTTGGCGCATTGATGATACGTCGAAGGAACTAGACCTTGGTTATGCATCCACACCCTTCCTATTAATAAGTGGTAGGAAGTTGCACTTTCTATTACATGGAATTTAATATGAGAACTCAAATTTCCCATTAGAATCCCCAAGTTCACATATCCGATGGATTTGGAAGACTGGTTATCATAACCAAAGATCACTAAAGGCATTGGCACCAACCTCTCTTCGGGAATATTGGTTACGTGGAAGGAGCTGATTGGCATGATATTTATCGAGGCACCCCTATCCATGATCGCCCTTACAAAGTTGACTCCGTTAATGTTGGCTAGTTCGTGTAATGGTTTATTGTGAGGAAACCTCACAGCCCTGTCTACATCACTAAATGTGATTTCGGACAAAAAATTTATCACCATCCTTACCATCTGTCCCCTCCATTTCAGCGAGGGGACTGCGTTCTTCCTTGCGATATCTAGAATCGCTTGAGTTATTTCCAATTTTCTTTCTTTGGGCATCCCCACCAGGTCAAAGAACGAGGTAAACTTTGGGGATCTTGAAACAACACAATACTCCAAGGCTGGATCAACCTCTTGACCTTCAATATTATAAGCTTCCTCGACATCCCTAGCACTTGCCTCGTCGTACGCTAATACCACATTTTCCATCCCTCTGGTACAACCTTCCAACTCTTCCTCAAACCATTCATGCTCCCTCGCCTGTCTTCTTTCTCCTTCCTTTACTTCCTCATCATAAGCCACTACTATATTGGCCCCGTGTGATGGAAATGGGTTTTTGTTGATATTCTGTGATGGGATTTTTAAAGTCCCATCTTTCACATATTTGTCAATGGTCTTTCTCAGCGTGAAGAAACTTCCAGTTGGATGTTGGATCTTCCGATGGATCTGGCAATACTTGGGATTCGCACTTATTATCGCATCTGGTTCCTCGGTGGGGATGCCTTTAGGTTCATACACCGTTCCCCTAAACAACATTTCGCTATAGCAACTCACAGCTTCTTCAACCGTGCAAGGCAGTGGTGGTGGGTCTTATCGGTCTCGTCTGAACTTCCTCTTGTTGTCCTTCTTCACTTGTTTTCCCTCGCCTGTTCCTTCGACATATCTCACCCGTGGGAGTTTCAATCTTCCTCATACAGGTTGTATCGGCTATCTGAACATCATGGGCACCACCACGGGGTTCGGTCGTACCACCAGGGAGATGTTCCTTTCTGCCTTGAGGAACGCCGCAAAAGTCCCCTCGTGCATCTCATTAATAAGATGGCAGATGTACTCAGGAAGCAGTCCTTCCGCATAGTCTGTAGTAGTTTGGATTCATTGGCCTCCTCCCTCACATCGAGGGACCTTTCCCTAAACCTACGAACGTATGCCTCCATATCTTCCCCTGGTCGTTTCTTCTCTCTCCCTAGTTGGGTCAAAGTGAACTCATCTTCTGCCAGAAAGAATTTCTGGACGAATAAAACGTGCATCTCCTCCCATGTGGAAACACTTTTAGGAGCTAAGTGAGAATACCAAGTATACGCTTTAGCGGTTAAGGATTTGGAAAACTCCCTTAACCTGAGTTTTTGTTATTGCAGTGAGCCCCCAAATGTTCAAGGAAGCATTTAATGTGCTCCTTCAGGTTCCCACCCTTTCCTGTATACTTTTCAAAGATAAGAGGAATATAATCTTTTGGATAAGGTTCATCGTTATACTCCTGAGGGTATGGGGTCTGAAAGTCATCATGAACTGAAGCTACCTTGCCAGCAGATTGCGACGAAGCTTGCATGAACTTCGGCATCTCCTTTTGTATTTCTCTTATCATCTCTTCCATAGATGATATCGTTGAAAGAACGACCATAGGTACCATAGGCAGGGCGCCCGTTGCACCTGGAGCAATCATCACAATTGTAACTGTTGGTACTCCTGGAGTTCCCACTGTTGGATTCACAACAAGGGGTATACTTGTTAGGACCGTTCCTGTTAAAATTGCACTAGTTGAGGCCGTTGGAGCTACCCCCGGTGTCACGAAGGAATTGGCCTCAAATCCCCCCAACACCGTGGTAGCTACGGGTTTTGCAAAAACTCGTAAAATTTGTTCATGAGGAGTGCCACTTGTGCTGGTCCCAAGCCAACACTCGTGGAAGTTTGTGTCACCCCTGGAACGCCTGTCGTCGTTTGAACTGGAGGTACCTCCAGTCGAGTGGCTCCGTCCCTTGAGGCTTACAGCTCTCTCGCTGCTTGTTCTTCATTGTGTTAAATGTCATCAAAGTTAAGTCTTCGATTAACGTTATCTTGCGTCATACTCCTTGCTTAGAAGAATGCCTCCCCAACAGAGTCTCCAAATGTAAGAGGGTATTTTAGATTACAGATGGAGGCGTGACCCGTTTTGAGTATATTAATGATAAGTTAATCGTAGACACTCTTAATTGAATTACAAAGACCACACTCACAACTTAGTGAATATAAAATCAGTTTAAACTCACAAATCACTCGTGTATAACTCAGAAGATAATAACGAACTCATAAGTAACTCATTTGGAGGGAGATATAAGTAAGCACCCTAGATACACCTTGGCAGGCAGCCAACCACCCTCTAAGATCTCTATCAAGTATTAAAGCTTCGTAATAATTGACAATGGTTGGTGAATAAATTCTCTGGTTTGTAATGAAATCTCTCTCTGATGTATATTCTCTCTAGTAATAACTTTTGAACTCTAAAAAAGATCATCCTCTCTCCAGAGGTGGTTGGGGTCCTTAAATAGCCCCCAAACCACTCTCAAGATAACTCAGTCATTAATAATTGTGAAATACATCCCTCAAACTTTATGTCATAAACATTAAATGCCTGATGCACTAGTTAGTTCCACACCATAAACATTAAATGCCAAGACATGCCTTTTGCCTAACCACTGTGTGTCAAGTGGCTATCGTCATAAAGGTGGCTCACCAACTGTTTGACAGCCCTAAACACCATGGTGGTTTACTCAAGTGCAGATTTGGCATTGCCTAACTGTCTAGTGACATCACCTACAGTAGATGTGACATTAAGTAGAGGGTTATTTGGTTCATAACTCCACGCCTGATGGAACTCAAGGTTGCTTCACCCAAGGTTCCACGTTCAAAGACTTTTGGTGTTTTACCAGGTGTATCTAAGATGGTTAGGACAAGCCCCAATGGTACCTCGCTTATCAATCCTCCAAATCAAGTCCCTCTGAAGTTCCCACAGTGAGGTCGTTCGATAGAGCATGAAAGCTCTCCCAGGCCCTGCCAAGCCTGGTCTCTTGTGAGTACCGTTCGACCTCACACTAAAAAATCAATATAATCATTACAAATCGTGGTCAATATAAATAAAGAGATACAATAAGGCTAAGTAAAATAATAGAACTAAAGGATTAGTTCTCTCAGCCAGCTTCTTCATTGGAGATCCCTCTGGACTGCCACGCTGACCTACCTCACTTTGAGCTGCAACGCTACCTTACTGAGATGCATCACTTTGATCTGAAACGTTGCCTTACTGAGCTGCATCACTTTGAGCTGCAACACTGCCTTATTGAGCTACCTCGTATTGAGCTGGATCGTATTGAGCTGTCTCACTGAGCTCCATCGCTTTGAGTCGTAACACTTTCTTAATCCCAAATGTTGTTGTTAATGGGGAAATTATCTCTAAACTCAAGAGTACCTTTAAGCCCCCTCTACAATTTGTTAATTTCACATTATTCTTAACTCATTTAAAGCTCTTAGTCCTTCGCATTTACTAAGTAATAGTAAATCAGTCACAAGTACATATATAAGTCACTCTTATTATATATACACATATATGGCACCCCTAGGCTAAGCTGCGGTGCACGCATACTCTGCTATCGAATCCAGGTACATCACGTACATAAGGATCACGTGTTCCAAATCGCTCGAAAACTGTCTCAATACAAATCACACATATTGGACGCGAACATAGTTCACATAACCATTAGTCACGCACATACCTACACTCCCATGGTCTGTTGACTTATTAACTCACAAATAAATCATTCACAGTCCTATGTCATTATGGTACCAATCTAAATCCCCCCAAAGGTACACAAAGATAAAATGGTCCTTTCCCGAAAATCAACCTCCCGTGATAGCAATTATGGAAGGTATGTCATACACATAATCATCGATATACTCAGTATTCACGCAACTTAGATAATCATCATATTAATATTGGTATAATCCAGCACTATACCATAAGTCTCATACATATCATAGTATCATCCTGATTATTCCACATAATATGTTTAGCGCGATAACTCTCTCATCGTATCATCCGAAGTGCATACCCTATCCCAAAAGGTTACTAAATATCCACTAGACCCTAACATGAATTAAATAATTTAAGGTCCCTGTTTCTGCCTCTAACCTTAAGTTATCACTTATACAAATTGGATTCATGTCCTCGCAACTTCTAATAGTAACTCACTCGTCGAACATTCATAAGTGTAATGCTAAGTCATAAATAAATTCTAATATGTTCCAGGCTTCAAATACACCCCTACTGGTCTTCCCTAAGTACCAATAGGTTCAATTAATCATCAGTAAATAGTTTTAAAGGTTGAAAGTTACTCAATTATTTAAAGGGAAATATTTCACTTTTTCCAGCAGGGTCGATCGATCGAAGAAATGGGTCGATCGATTGATCAAGCAATTCCCTGCCCAGAATTCCTTTAACAGTTACTGTTTCTCCCATTTTTACACCTCCAATTCTCCATTACAACGTCCCAAACTCCCAAATAAGTCTATTAAATACTAAACTAACATTACTACACTAGTTTTAACGTTCAAGATTCATCAAAACATCACAGAATATCGATTTCTTGGATCAAAGGTCATGAATATTACTACAACCCTAATTCTTCAATATCTCTTCAATAATCATCATAAATCTCAATTTAATTTTTGTGATTTCCTAACTCTTAATTTATAACTCCATTCATTTAACACTTCCAGAAGATCCACTACATGCAAACCTATCCAAGTTCCATAATTTAGTCTCAAATTTCACATCATTACAATTATTCATAAATTGTCTTCAAATCTAAACTATCATGTAAAACATATGCCTTAAATATTGCAAAATAAATCACTTGCCTAGAAAATAAAGATTCTGATCCTTTAAAGCATATGGTATGGGAGCGATCCTCTTTTCCCGATATAACCGGTGGTGGTGATGGTGGTGTAAGGGGTCCAAGGATGGTGGTTCTTCTTTTAGAAACTTCCTTCTCTTCCTCTATAATGGCCGTTTGTGATTTTAGGTTGTGGAACCCTAAGGTACTTAAGTGTTGGGTGATATAATCAGTCTAAAAGTCGTGGGTTTCTATTCCTCAAAAAGTTAAAATGACTAAAATACCCTTCCGGGTTGCCGATTAGGCCTAAAATGACCCGGGACCCAAACTAAATTCTCGGCTAGCGTTTTCTGACTATCTCGACCCTTCCTGACATGTTTGGGCACTCAAAATGGCCATACGGATGATATAAAAATAATTGACTTTTAAATCCATTAAATTGGTTCCTGACACGACGGACACGCACGTCTCAACTTTATTTCCGAAATTACCGTATTTATAACTTGCGACAATATTAATAAATTCAACAATCATATATTACCATATTCACTCAGTAATATTCAACATTATCATCATAATCAAATACTAACTCTCGTCTCGCTAATATTTAAATCCGGATTAATTTTCAATTAATTAACCCATTTAATTCAATTAATCCCATTAAATAAAATCAATAAAAATACGGGGTATTACAACTGGCTAATACACCGTCCCGCGATTTCGGGGGCAAGTTAAATTATTGTTGTCCAACAAATATACAATATAAGAAATTTAATTAAATAACATTATGACAAAAAAATATAATAAAGTATTGCATGAAAGCTAAATATTTAATATAAATATTGATATTTTAATACCTTTAAGGCCCCCCAAATGGTCGTCTTCAGCTCATCGGGCGCGTTCCTCCAATTATCTTACTTAGGATCAATTATTGATTTCATTAACTCTAACAAACTCGTCTTTAAAGTCATCCTATTTTCAATAACTCTCCCATGCTTGTCAAACTTAATAGATTTTGGTTCAACAATCCCTCGTTCCCCCCTTCCCTCTCATCACGGGGTCTGATGGCCTGATGCATACACATTCTAAAAAAAGTAGGCTTTAATAGCATAATAATTTAAATCACAAAACTATTTGTGCCTCTTTATAATTTTAATTTCAATTTTATGCAACTGAACACATGTATCAACTAAGTGAAGTCATATTAGGCATGTGGACAAACCAAACTCAAGTTGTAAATAGGAAATCTAAGTTAGTTCACTAGATGGAAAACATCTTAATTCAATTTTAATGGATTTAATAAGATTTATGTGAGATCTAGGTGTAGTGTGTGATGCAAGTGCGGGAGTAATGAGGATTTTAAAGTTTTTGAAAAGAGAAAGAAAATGACCTATTTATAGGTTTTTTTTAAATTATGTTCCTCTGTTCACACGGTTTCAGCCAGTATGCAATCATGGATAAAATGGTGTGGGGTCTTACACGCGGGTAAAATCTCAGTCGTGTGAACGGTTTGAAGACAAATGAAAGAGACTTCAAACAAAATCATATTTAAAATCAAGTCTTTTTTCCAAAGGTATACAAAACACAAATTAGACTTAACAAACAATAAGTTATAGATTACATTGTACCAAATTAGAGATTAAGCCTTGAATTTTTGAAATTTTAAAATAACAACCCATATTAGAATTAAGAAACAAATTAGAAATTACATTTTACTTCAAATTAAAAATTGTAATCCTCATCATCCACCCAATCGAAATTTCCAAAATAGATTGAGATTACATTTTATAACCCAAATAAATCTACTCATCTATAGTATTTAGAAATTTCTTCAAATTAGGGTTGTCACAAAAATGGATTGATAGCCGGTAGGAGATGCATGTCATCAACGATATTGGTGAGATGCTTCAGGACGTGTAAAATGGTTGACCATTGTTCGTTATTGATATACTATGAGTAAAACCCTTTCTTGAGCTTTTTAAATGCAAAAATAAATGTCTCATTATTCATATGTTCCTTGCTCTTCATCTTGAACAAGTCTGTCATTATCAAATTTATAGTTGAATCGACTTTACAAATATTTTTACCCTCTACTTTTACCTAATCACAGTAAAACACGGCCTATTTAAACTATATATAGTTTAATTCAAAAATGTTTTAATTTACATCAAAATAATTCATGTATTCGTCAACGCAGTTTTTATCTTTGGCACTCGCCCTAAAATATGCGAGAGCCTTATATGAAATTTCATTATTAAGTAATGAAGTATTTTTATCATACAATGTGCACGAGAATAAATAATCATTCAACGGATACTTCTTAAACTCGTGTGCCAAGAAATAGGATCCATTAGAGAGACAAGCAAGTCTTGATAATGCATAACCCATCATTAACAAGTGAAATTATGGATTACATAAGTTAATTAGATAATTTTTAAACATTGAAATTATTTATCATTTAACAAAGAACATTTGACGCAATAATTGCCTCCTATGATACCTTACGTCTAAATTCATTGTCTAAATGTGAAATTTTCCTTCATTTTTTGTTGTGTCTGGATGCATTATATCTTATACATTATATTCAAAAATTTATTAAGAAGGTGATCATGTATATTAGATAACAACACGGAGTTACAACATGAACTAACTCTCTTTATTTGTCTCCCTATTCATGGGTTTCAAACATATAATGAGCCACTTGATCATATTATAAACTTGTCAATCTATCTCATTTGCCCATGACTTGACTACCCTCATCAGGGAACTCATATCCATTATCTACAATATTTGGATCGGGCATATATTCCCCAGCGAACATGAATGCCTCCATAGTAATGTATTGCTCCACAATGGATCCATCAATGTACCTTGTATTCTCAACATACTCTTTGAAAATTTTCATCAACCCTTAAAGTTATTAAAACTTGGCAACTCATATATTAAATTAATTAAAGTAAATTAAACTATCATCAACTTATATTAGTATGTATAACTTTCAAACGGATACATCCATTGATATCTTACTGGTCCACAAAGAAACACCTCCTCATATAAGTTCACTAACAATTTAATACTAATATTAAAGAATTTTGAGGGGAACTACTTTTCCAACACACGAGTTTCTTCAACTAGAGCTGCTTTTGGACATGATGGGCTTTCGATTGACTATTTTTGGGCATAAAAAACTGAAGAAAGGCTAAATCGTGCTTAAACAACAAAGGGAACAACTTCATGATCGCATTTCCATGTGAGATTTTAACTTTTGGAGATCATATATGGTACATGTCACAATCCTTTGCAAATTTGATGAAAAATTAGAGGGAACTTTCAAATTACATAGTGTATGAAAGCACCTCTTTCTTTCTTTGATCATCAAAGTATATGTACTAACCCTTAATTTCAAGAGAAATATTATATAATATTAAAATAAGTTAAATTAGGTATAAAAAAATTATGAACATATTTTAATTAATTAGGATGTCTGTGAAATTTACTTAATTTTTATTTGACTATTTTTTTAAACTAGTTAACATGCGACACGTTAAAATGGGTGGACAACATTATTTATTTTTAATTTTTAGTATTGTAACTGCTACACGATATAATTAGGATATATTATAAATTAATAAAATAAAAAATACATTAAATGAATACTAGTTGTTTGCTTATTAATAAGGGTTGGTGTGCTTAACTTGACCTTAATTGTAAAAACTAAAGGGAGGAAGAGTGGTAGAAGACTCTCAAACGTACTCTTAAAGGTGTTAGAGTTATTTCAAATATATTTACTAATATATAAAGGTGTGTTATGGGTTGTGTGCTTCAAAAACCTTTTAGTGAGAGAATTCTACAAAATTGAGAGAGAAAATGAAAAAAACATTGGAGATATTTTTAGATGAGAAATTTAATGAATTATTTTTCTGAATAACAGGAAGAATATGGTGATAATTATTTTCAAGTAAATGTTTCGAAGATTTTTTATACTTTGATTTGGCATTTTCAACTTTTTAAGTTGTTTCATTTTCCTGTGGTTTTAATTGTACGCTACTCATTTTCACCTATGATTGTATATGTTATCCATGCTACTTTTTCATCTTATATGTTTACTTGGTATAAATTATTCATTTTGCTTCACTCATGTTGTATGACTTGTTTTCATGTCGTGTAGTGGGGTTAACGTAAATAGAATTTATTAACGATCATGTTTGGAATTGGAATTTGGGCAGACAATTTATACTCAAATTGTAAAAAATTGATTTATATGTTGATTAAATTAGAGTAATGATTATTTTTAATCTTTAAAATTATTGGAGGATGCATAGGCATCACTTAGCTAAACAACCCATGATACGAGGTGTGGTTTTAGGCTACGGTTTTATCTCCTATCGAGTAAACTATGCCATGGGTCTGGTTTGGCGATTATGTCAGGTTTGGAGATTATGTAAGTATTGTTATGTTAGGGCGACGAGGATGTTTTTCCTATCGTGACTTTTTAAGTATGTTTCTTACTTGTGAGACATGATAATTGATAGAAAAGTATAATGAAAGTCCACACCGTCATGCAGGAAGTGAGGCGAGAATTTCATATAGAGGCTTAGGATTTATGTAGAGATATTGTGAGTAAATAGCATTGATTATTATGTTGGTATATTAGAATGAATATCATAATTCTTACATTTCATATATATTCACATATGATTATGTTTAGTCCAATTGTAAAAGTTATACAAGCTACTAAGTTTCCTGCTCAGCCCCCCCCCCCCAGTTTTGTATTCGTATTCATGTTTATACACATAATTTATTCATTCAAGATATTTGGATTTTTTTGTTATTATGGGATGTTGTAAAAGCTCTAGGTACTTTATTTTTATATATAAAAAAGTTATATTGTTTATTGTTTATTGTAAAAGGAGATAGTTGTATAACTTATATTCATTCCAAGTTTGTAAAAAGTGACTTTGATTATTAATGAGAAAATAATATTTATATTTTTATCATAATTTAAATTGTCTATTTATTTACAAATGTCATTTTATTCTTTCGCAAGTTAAATTATTTATTATAAACATTATTTCTTTATAAAAGATTCAATTTGGCATCTTTTTCAGTATTTTTATTTGTAAAATTTCACAAGTATTACATCATATACCCTAGGGGTAATTATATTCCTCTCGCTACTCCCTTCTTTCAACTATAATTACGACTGAATTTTCAACACTTTAAGATCACGTCGTGCATTTTCTCCATCTTTAAAATGGCTTCCACATAGGCTTGTGCTCATAAGTTGTAGGAAAATGTTCTTCTCATCATGAATGATGTCTAATACATGGCTCATGGGGTTACCCTTACACTATGATAAGTCAAATAATATTCTTCTCCTAAACTAATGTGATTCCCCGCCCAGTCTAATACTAGTTGATCAGTCCATTATTAAATTAAAAGGAAATCGTATTTGATTTTATTCTTAGCATCATTGTGGAAAACTACTTGATTAAACTAATAACCTACTAGGTCTGGTGTCAATATTTAAAATTTTATTAACACGCATAAGTGAAATTAGTGACCGAACGTAACGAGTGCTCATAGAATAAATAAAATAAACCAAATAAACTCTCGGTATCTAGAATATAATAATGCAAATACTCAACTGAAATAATGTAAAAGAACTGTCCAATTGCGACAACATGCCCAAAGAAAATACTGAAGTATAAACCTATCTATATAGAAATGATTGAAGTGTCTAATCAAGTCATGCATGCATCCACAGCTGTTGCAACATCGTTTGACTAGAATGAAATGGCTATCCCTTGTAAAATGTGGTTAAGCACCTAAAAGGTTTTGAAAATATTTGTTTGATAAGAGTTAGAACCCAAAACATTTGAAAAAATAGTTGCAAGTATTTAAATGAGAGAAAGAATAAAGCAACAAGATATATCCAAGTTCACCTGGTGTCGAAACCACATGAGATTATCTTCACCCCTCATCTACAGTGCCCAGCTAACGTAATTATTTTACTCCCCTCGTTATGTTACCCTCCTAACTAGTCTAGCCAACCTTAACCTACTATGATCCGCTAAACATCTAGCCCATCCTTACTGCTCACACAATTCCTCACACTATGTACTACATCGTTAATCCATAAGCTATAACTTAGGGCTTCTTAACTATATATGTCTCAATATATAGGTAATGTAACCATACACTAGTTATACTTTGATATTCACTCAATCATTTAAACATATCACTATTTATACATATCTACATAGAATCCCCAAGTTGGGCCTCCCGAATGCATCCCTAGTATGCTATCAGGCATCAGGTCTATCACATACCACTACTAGACCATCGGGTCAAAATCTTGCCACCTATCCCAAATCGCAACACATAATGGAGGTGGTCATAAGCATATATCCGTGGTTCATAACCATACCACATCACACTCAACTGGACTCGAAATCAACACATAGCCCCACATATGGATAGTGGTCATGTAAGAGTACTATGGCCTCGGGAAACAATCCAACACATGATGGTCAATGCCATGGTGGATTTCCCACTACGCCCAACCTCCAACGATATCATATTAGAGTAGGTATATTCACATAAAGTCAATCACACACACACACACACACACGCGCGTATATATATATATATATATATATATATATATATATATATATATATATATATATATAGAGTGGTCACACTCGATACGTTTATAATACCTCTCGTAGCATTATCCCACCAGATCCCAAAGTC
This sequence comes from Sambucus nigra, assembly GCA_949130495.1. NCBI lineage: Eukaryota > Viridiplantae > Streptophyta > Magnoliopsida > Dipsacales > Adoxaceae > Sambucus > Sambucus nigra. Next base: position 222,412,814 of record OX422214.1, read on the forward strand.
TAACCTAACTTCCCGATCTTAGCTAAGTATTCCCTCACTTACAGTTCAACTTTCTAATTATATACTTCTGATCAACATGGTAATCTAACCAAGCAGTAGTCTAACCATCCTAAAATCTAACTCGATTTCCCGATTTCCAACCTTGTATAGTCACTCGCATATTCACATATTTCTTTACACAGAATCCATCACCAGTAATCCTACAACACTTCCTAATCCTTAAATTGAATTCCTAGAAACCTAAACTCATCCCCGAACCCAAGATTCCAAGACCATTCCTCAAACTGTCCAAAAAAACACGAGGTAAAGTTGGCAAGCCAGTAAAAATCAATTAGTTCACTGAATGAATCGAACCGATTCGGTTAGCAAACTAGTTTGCTCCCCCCAATGAACTGATTCGGTTTGCTGAGCTACCAAAATGAAATTTTGATGGGATTTCACCTTCAACCCTCATCCATAATGGTCCTATCCTTCACTAAATCCCCATATATGAACCTTATTCCATCCTCAAACATAAATCAATAATTTTCTACATGAAAATTGTCTCGAAACAACATCTAATTCACCCAACAACGAATTAAATCAAGAAATCATGTCATAGTAAACCCTAGTTTCAAGATTTGATCTCTTTTTCTTAATAATTGTGGCCATCCCCGATCCTCTCCATGTGGGCGGGCGCGTGGAGGAAGGATCCTTCGGGTCCCGCGCATCCCTCTCGGGAGCGCTTCGGCCGGCGTCGTTTGAGATGTGGTGTAAAAATGTAGAGAGATTAAGAGTCGCCAGTCTATTTTACTCAAACAGACAAAAGAAAAAGGGGAAGTCACCCCGAAGGATGGCATCCAAAGACATACTGGTGTGTGCGAAACCAAAACGATTCGAGAAGGGTTCGGAGGCTTAGTTACGAAATGGGAAGGTGTTAGGCACCCACTCCGCCCTTTCGGTCTCTCATGGATATTTGTTGTTTTCGCTTATATTTCCCCCCGTGATATGTGTGCATGTGTATATATATAATGGAGGTAGGAATCCTCGACTTCTATCATGGAAAAGATAAAGCGAGTCATCCATAGGAAGATATAAGAATAATATTAGAAAAATAAGATCTACGTGATTACCCCTACATTGATCGTTATAATGGAACGATAATGCATATGGAGCAATACATCACTAAGGGCAAGTATATAGAATATAAGAAGATTAGATTTAGAGAAAATAGGAAGTAAAAGAAAAGGTGAGAGACAGGACTCGAGTCTCGGGTTTTACCCCGAGACGCCTATGTAGCCTATAAAGGCATCAAAGTCCACGTAGTTCGCATACAAAATGAGGGGTGGGGTTCATCCCATAAATCCAAATGGGGGATCTCTTATTTATAAATGTGTGTATGTGTGTAGAAAAAGTGTTTTTGTTGTGAGAAAAGTGTGAGAAAAAGTATGAGAATCCCTATTTGGAATTTATGAGTAAACCCTATTTTTCTTGTTTTTTGGCTTTTTATTTATATGAAAATAAGAGATGTGCAATAATACTAAATAAAAAGTATATTAGGATGTGTGGGATGAGATATTAAGAGTGTTAAGTAATGAAAACAAGTTATTGAGAATTTAAGAGGATTTAAGAGAGAGTTTGAGAAAGTTGGACCTTCTTGAAGATCTTGAGCTTGATCTTGAGTGTTGGAGAGCAGCCCTTGCACTTGGATGATGATGGAGGGTGACTAATTCACCAAGTTTGATGAAAAGGATGATGAAAAGTGGAAGAAAAAAAGGGATTTGGGGGTTGAAATCACGCTGCCTTCGAGAGAGGTTTCTGGAATTTGTTGAGAGTGAATTTTATCAGATCTGGCTCCCCCTTGCAAATGGGGTGAAGGTCTAATATTATAGGCCCAGGTAACTGCCGATCGGCATATACCTGTTCCTGCCTATCGGCACCTGCCGATAGGCAGGGTCTGGAACCTGCCATTTGGTAGTGCGTTTCGGGATTTTTTGGAAAATTGGTTGCCGAGGGAAAACCGTTGGTCGGAATCATGCATGGGGTATACCGTTGGAAAGGTAATTCAGAGACCTTTGAAAGTCCTTTGGACCTCTCCCGGGTTTGGGAGTTAACTTTAGGTCAAATATGGCTCGGAAGCATTTGTCAGTCCATTGGATGGGGAATCGTTCAGACGCAAACGGATCGTTCGTCCACATGGTAAGTCCGAATCGTGCACGGGGTGGATCGTTAGAAAGGTTAGGAGATTTAATTTGACATTCCAAAGAGTTTGACCCAGTTTGGAGAGTTGACTTTGATCAACCAGTCCCAGGAAACATTCGATGACCTCTCAGAGTCAAACGGATCGTTCGTCCGCATGGAAAGTCATAATTACCCACGGGATGGACCATTGGAAAGTGTATTCAGTGCCCTTCGAATATTCATTCATCCTCGGTTGAGCTGAAGAGTTGACTTAGGTCAAACAGAGCCTGGGAGCGCCCGGTGGCCTCTCGATCAAGTTTCGGACGCAAACGAATCGTTCATCCGCATGGTAAGTCAGAATCGCGCACGGGATGGATCTTTGGAAAGGGTATTCAGTGCCCTTCGAAGATTCATTCAGTCTCAGTCGAGATGAAGAGTTTGACTTTTTGGTCAAACTGAGATGGGAAGTGCCCAATGGCTTCTAGGTCAGTACTCAGGATATGACCTGGGTTTATAGTGATGAGGGGAGGTACTAGGGACCTAAGGAGAGTTAGGGGGTAACAGAATGGGGTGTCTACAGAGCCCCTTGACGGGAAAGTTTGGAACAAATGATGACCGTTGAATAGACACCACATGATTATTTTGAGGGAGTATGACCGATTTAGAGGGTCGAGGCCGATTCTAAGGACCTAAGGAGTGTGCTGGGGATGATCAATTATGTGGGTCAAAGACGAATCTGTGGGCTTAGGGTCAAGGTCTAATAACTGAGGTAAATTTTGACCTAAGAGTGGTAACGATCGAGGACTGGGCTCAATTCTAACCTAAAGAGTGGTGACGACCGAGGACCGGGATCAATTCTGACCCAACTCAGGTGATGATCCAATACCGATGTCAATTCTGACCTAAGAGTGGTGACGACCGAGGACCGGGGTCAATTCTGACCCAACTCAGGTGACGATCCAAGATCGAGGTCAATTCTGACCTAAGAGTGGTGACGACCGAGGACCGAGGTCAATTCTGACCCAACTCAGGGAACGATCCAAGACCGAGGTCAATTCTGACCCAAAGAGTGGTGACGACCAAGGATCGGGGTCAATTCTAACTTGACTCGATCCAAGACCGAGGTCAATTCTGACCTAAGAGTGGTGACGACCGAGAACTGGGGTCAATTATGACCCAACTCAGGTGACGATCCAAGACCGAGGTCAATTCTGACCTAAGAGTGGTGACGATCAAGGACCGATGGTTAATTTTATCCCAACTCAGGTGACGATCCAAGACCGAGGTTAATTCTGACCTAAGAGTGGTGACGATCGAGGATCGAGGTCAATTCTGACCCAACTCAGGTGACGATCCAAGATCAAGGTCAATTCTGACCTAAAGAGTGGTGACGACAGAGGATCGGGGTCAATTCTGACCCAACTCAGGTGATGATCCAAGATCGAGGTCAATTCTGACCTAAAGAGTGGTGACGATCGAGGACCGGGGTCAATTCTGACCCAACTCAAGTGACGATCCAAGATCGAGGTCAATTCTGACCTAAAGAGTGGTGATGACCGAGGATCGGGATCAATTCTGACCCAACTCAGGTTACGATCCAAGACCGAGGTCAATTCTGACCTAAAGAGTGGTGACGACCGAGGACCGGGGTCAATTCTGACCCAACTCAAGTGACGATCCAAGATCGAGGTCAATTCTGACCTAAAGAGTGGTGATGACCGAGGATCGGGATCAATTCTGACCCAACTCAGGTTACGATCCAAGACCGAGGTCAATTCTGACCTAAAGAGTGGTGACGACCGAGGACCGGGGTCAATTCTGACCCAACTCAAGTGATGATCCAAGACCGAGGTTAATTCTGACCTAAAGAGTGGTGACGACTGAGGACCGGGGTCAATTCTGACCCAACTCAGGTGACGATCTAAGATCGAGGTCAATTTTGACCTAAATAATGGTGACGACCGAGGACCGAGGTCAATTCTGACCCAACTCAGGTGATGATCCAAGACTGAGGTCAATTCTGACCTAAAGAGTGGATGTAGATTGGATTTTGATTTTGTTGGGGAAAGTGCTTTTGTGATTTTGATTTGAGCTGGGGAGATGATAGCTGGGGAAGCTTTTGTTTTATTAGGAGACCTTGCGGGGGGGGGAACAACCTATTTTGGGTGTTGTAGGAGAATTCCACTGGGGAAGTGATCAGGTGATCATTAGAGATCCTTCGAAGCTTTGCCGAGAGGAGTTTTCACTTGTTTTTCGAGGATTTTATTGGGAAAGAGGGGTTCTGCTCAAGGGAACGTGAAGTTTTCTTCGTGAAAAGGCTTTAAATCCTTCCTGGGATTTTTAGGAATTTTTCGGGGATTTTTCGAAGCTTTCTGGTATTTTTTAGGAATTTCTGTACAAAATTTAAGGGGGGTGCCGATCGGCATAGTATGAAGGGTGCCATTCGGCAGTGGCATGGACTTTTGATCTACCTCGGGAAGGCAAGGGGTCAGTGCCGATCGGTATGGTAGTGGGGTGCCGATCGGCATGGCGCTTGGCATCCTATATAAAGGGGGAGAATCCCTTCATTTTTTTCACAGCTTCTTTGCTTTCTCTCCCTCTGCGATTCTTTCGCAAATCATTCTAGCATTCCGATCTTCAAGAAATGGCTGCTTTTGTGAGCACTGCAGTCCACCGGGAGTGGTTGACTGTTGATGACTGGGCAAATGTGGAGTGGAGGGCTAGGGCGCCTCTTGCTTTGGGGAGTGAGAACTCCTTTCATGCATTTGAACCTGTTGCAGATGAGCGGCCCTTACTGCGGGAGCCATCACATCATCGCTCTTTGAGAGTGAGTCCTAGTGGTTATGTAAGTAACCCGACCTTTGGCATTCTTCTCTTTTTGGTGATTTTTATTTCTTTACTTTTTATGAGACTTTTCTTTTTGCCAGTCTGATATTTCTTTGAAGAACATGCATGCCCATGGGACAACGGGGCTTAGGGATGTCTGGGAGTATCTCCCACCTGTGGTGTGTTGGATGGTATCATTAGCGAGTTTGGGGCGGTTGGCATCGGTGCTGGATGAGACGCCTCGTTCGACAGCAGTCTTGTGCGCTTTGGGAGAGAGGTGGTGGGATACTACCCACACCTTCCATTTCGGCTTCGGGGAGATGACTGTGACTCCCATAGACATGCAGCAGCTGCTGGGGATGGATTGTGATGGAGAGCAGATAGAGGTGGATCGCTTTTTACGGGTGAGACCGGAGGCAGTGCGTGCGGCACTTGGTGATATAGGGAGGATAGTTTCTGGGGATTCTATCCGGATGTCCCTGCTGAAGGATGTTCTGCTGAGCAGGGTGATTGATGTGGAGGACGGGCTGTAAGTGAGGCAGATGACCCAATTATTAATTTTGCTACTATTGGGAGGTTTCATAGTGGCATCGAGTGGCGACGTCGTTCATTTGCAGTTCTTGCTATACCTGAGGATGTTTTCAAAAATCCCCTTCTATGATTGGGGGAGTCTGACCTTGGCGACCCTTTACTCCTCTCTAGATGCATTCAGCCGGTGTTGTTGGCAGACCTTTACTGGTGCCACGTACCTTCTTGAGGTATTCTTTAGTTTGCGCATTTCTTTTCTCATTTTCCTTTCATGCATTCGCATTTTTCCTTATGCGGCATCTTTTTATTTGTGAATTCAGACGTGGTTCTACTAGGTGATTGGGTGCAATACCCCGCTGATCGCTTTGAAGGATAACATTGTTGGGGACTTCTGTCGATTGTATCGATGGCGTAAGGAAAATCGGCAGTCGAAGGGATCTTTCTCCCTGGAGGCAGTGCGTCAGGTCTTGAATGACCTGACCAGTGATAGGGTAAGACTCTTTCCATTTCAATCTTGGTTTTTGCTCCTTCTGATCTTGTATTAATTTATGCTCGCTTGGAGATTTTCAGGTGGACTTTTATCCCTGGGGGACAGCCATTCAGGATGCGGGGGCAACCGGGGTGAACGCGCGGATGAGGCGTTTACTGGTATATGAGTTCGGCCATTCCTGGTATCTCGGGGAAAGGGTGGTTCGTCAGATTGCCGAGGAGGAGGTGGTGGTGCCACCTGCACAGCCTCCTATATCTATGAGGCGGGAGCGACTTCCATCGGAGGATGAGAGGATCGCGGCGATGATTGGCGAGTCCTACTTGCTATACACCGATACGGCTGCGCCGTATGACTATATGGATTTTGTGACGAGCTGGTTGATGGCGCCCAGCATATATGATGCATTGCCTTTCCCTTCGGCGGGTTCGAGTCGGGCAGTGGGATCTTCCCACAGCGGTGGTGGTATGTCGGCATCTGCGGCGGCGGCAACTTCAGAGGTGCCTTTTGTGCGGTTGCATACCCCTTCGTACAACATTCGACAGGCTAATGGAGGGATGGTGCCTATGTTTCACCGTCCTCATGCGATGGATCCGAAGGAGTTGGGTTTGACAGAGGAGGTTCTTCGACCTGCGGTATACTTTTCTATTCCTCTCTTTCTTTCTTTTCTATTTTGGTCATTTCTTCTTTGATACTGATTTCACCTTTTCTTACAGCAAGTCCGGGTGTTGACCACTTGGCTAAGGGACATCAAAGACTGGATATCTTCGGTGACCGCCCATATTCAGGACTCGGTTCTTGTTCCTTCTTGCTTGGTGCCGTCTACTTCATCCGGAGAGGACTCTGGCTCGGGTAGTGGTGGCGCATCATCTCGCCGTAGGGGAAGAGAGCACGTCGCAGGGGTGGAAGCTCTTGAGAGAGAAAGAGAGAGAGAGATAAAGAATGTGGGTTCGGGCTGAGTCCCGTTGTTTTTGCTTTTTCTTTTTATTTCCTGCAAAATTGATGTAACACATAACACAAATTGATGCAATACAATGGAGTTTTTTTATTATCTTTTATTTAATGATGAATGCATGCACATGCACTTTTTACTTTGCTGTTGAGACCGTAAAAAGGAATATCTTTGGAATTTTTTGAGGGAAATTTTATAAGGAGAAAAAGAGATTTTGAAATTCTGTTGAGAATGTCAATTTATTTTTATTGAGTTTTTTTATTTGACAAAAGGGGAAAAGAGGGAAATTTCTAAAAATGGGGGGTTGCCGATCGGTAAGCACCCTGACCTGCCTATCCGAAGTTCAGTCCAGTCCCATCAATTCAAAGCTTTGAATGGTACCCCCTTCAGCCTTTGGTACCTTGTGGGGTAGGATTCCCTCCGATTTCTGCAGGGATTGTGTCTCTTATGAGGGTTCTAAAGTATAAAAAGGGGTAAGGGTGGAGTGTTTTCATCACACCTTTGCATTTTTACTTACTTGCCCACTATCTCTTAGCCTTACAGGATGGCTCTCCCTGGTAGCATAGAGTTTGTCAAATACCTCGAAACTTTGGAAGCAATGTGCTCTTATAATGTCGACAACGATGCTTTCAATATGCGTCGAGCCTCCCTGTGGCGCAATTGGCCTTTTGAGTGGAACGTGCTGACGGCGACGGTACAATTCTGGTACCCTGAAGACCATGTATTCCGCTTTGGGTTGGATGAAGTTTGTCCTACCTACGAGGAATTTTCTGCCATACTAGGTGTAAATCCTAGTGTTGCTGTGGCTTTGCTCGACTTTTCCCACTCTCCTAGGGATTTATTGGCCGGGCTTCTTCATATTTCGCCTTCGGCGGCTAGATCATTGGTTGCTGGAAGAATGATCTCCCTCCCGGCGATGCTGCAGTCCGTACATTTGCGGGAAGTAGGTGATGCTGGCTATGCTGGAGCCGTTGTTCTGGGTCTGGTTTCGAAATTACTGTTGGTGACTGGGGAGGTGTAAGTGGACCCACAACTTGCAGCCATTACTTTATGGATGTCCTATCGTCAGAATCCTGCGGCGGTGATACTGGCAGAGACCCTGAATGGCCTGGATGCCTGGAGAGAAGGTCGTTCTGACTTTTTGAGGGGTAGCCCTGTGATGCTGTTCATGTGGTTGTCTGAAAAATTCCGCTTGGTGACTCCTCCAGAGTATCCCTTGTCGGACGTACCCAACTTTTTTTCACGCTACTTCATCAGTGTTAGCCTGTATGTTGAGAATTGGGAGCATTGTCTTATGGAGCATGGGGCTCGTGGGTTGTATTGGTCAGTGCCTTAGTGGGGACAGTTGCAGCCTGTTTTGGAGCTAGGAGAGTATTCATATGTGCAGCTAGTTGGTCTTAGACAGACCTATTTTTATTTCCCTTAGCGGTTTTTGCGCCAATTTGGCTGGGCACAGGTCATGCTCCTCGGACCTCAAATTTATTTTCGGTAGAAGATTTGACTGAGCGCCTGCGTCTATTTCTTGGGTCTCTGTGGGAAAATCAGCATCCGTCGACCCGTCCCTCTCAGTCTGTCAGAAAGGTTTGGCATGTCCCCAAATATTATATGAAGTGGTTGTGGAGGAAAGTAGTCAGCAAGATGTTGGCAGAGGAGACTGGACAAAGATGGTTTGTTTTATCTAACACCATGGAAGGGGGTGTTGTGGTCTTTTCGAGGATGGTTAAGGCTCATAGATCCATGGAATGTTTATGGAACTCTATTCAGGCAGGGGAAACTTGGGGACCTCTGGATGTAGATGATGAGGGTGCAGGATCCTCTGGTGGCTGTGGGTAGGACTCTTGGAGAGTTTATTTGTGTAATATATGTGGGGATTTTATTTATCTTTTTATGGTAATAAGGGGAAGGGAGTTATCCGTTCCTTTTTCTTATGTAATCCGTACTGTAATTTCTTATTAATGGAATAAACAAGTTTTTGATCATCTAGATGTGCCTTTCGATGAATTTTGTATTTTGAATTATCTATACTGATCGCTAAGGCATACATAATCCTTTTGTTCAAGTATTTTTAGAATGAACCGTCATTCTCGGAGGTAAGAAAAGAATAGTATTTTGTGAAAAAGAAAGGGCCGCACTCATGTGAGGTGCATGAGATGCCTACGTACCTCTGGGGTTTTTGAAAAGGTTTTTTATCCGTTTGAAAAAAAAAAATTGCAGAGGATCAGGCCCACGTAGTTCTAGGTAGAGGAAAATGAAGAATTTTTTTTTAGAATAGAAGGGGGATGAGAAGAGTCGTAGCGCGCTGAGATTTCGAACTAGGGGTAGAATTTCATGAGATGGTCCAGATTGACTGGATGAGTCATCTCTTCCCCATCTAGATCAGTGAGCATGGCGGCACCACCGGATAAGATTTTCTTCACAATGTAGGGGCCGCTCCAATTGGGCTTGAATTTCCCTCTGGGGTCCCAGATGGGTTCTATTATCTCCTTGAGGGCTAAGTCTCCTTCTCGGACACGGCGATCCTTGACTCTCTTTTTGAATGACAGCGCTATTAGGCGATGGTACCCCTGTATGTGGTAAAGAGATTTTAATCTTCTTTCATCTAGTAGGGCTGCCTCATCAAGACGGCTTTGGCACCAGTCTTCTTCGCTAACTTTGCTTTCGAGCATGACGCATAACGAGGGTATTTCCAGCTCCACAGGTAGGACTTCTTCCATGCCGGAGACCAGGGAGTAAGGGGTAGCCCCAGTAGAGGTTCGGATTGAGGTTCGATATCCCCAGAGGGCGTACGGGATCCGATCGGCCCAATCCCTACAACTTTTGGTCATCTTGTTGATGATAGCTTTGAGATTTTTTGTTGGCGGCGTCCACTGCACCATTGGTTTGAGGTCGGTAGGGAGAAGATTTATGTCTCTAAATCCCATACTCGTTGACTACTTCTGTGACTTCTGCTTCAAAATACAACCTGTTATCTGACACCAGCTCATGCGGGACCCCATATCGGTAGATGATATTCTTCTTGAGGAACTTGGCCACTTTCTTGGGGTTCAGTACTGCGTATGACTCAGCTTCGACCCATTTGGTGAATTAATCGATGGTGACTAGAATGAACTCATGTCTGTTTAAAGCCTTTGGTGTAACCTTCCTTATGATGTCGACACCCCAGGTGGAGAACAGCCAGGGAGAGGTCATGTTATATAATTCTCGAGGAGGCAAGTGTTGAATATTGGAGATTTGTTGGCATTTGAGGCATCTCCGGACATAGGCGGTGCAATCCTGGGTCATGGTGGTCCAGTAGTAGCCCTGTCGGATGATCTTCTTAGCGAGCATGTGACCATTCATGTGGGGTCCGCATTCCCCGCTGTGGATTTTTTGCATTATCTTCTCAATCTCGGCCCCTGCGATGTAGTGTAGATGAGTTCCATCGAAGTTCCTCTTGAGTAGAGCTTTATGACAGATAATGTACTAGGTGTCTGGTCTCCGGAGAATCGTTTGATCTTTCTTATTGGAACCCTCGGGATATCTACCATGTTTGAGGAGGCACCAGATATCATAGTACCATCAATCGGCTAGTTCGGGAACTTCGATGGAGATAAGCTCAATATGGTAGCAATGGTTCGGTTTGTCTTTCTTATGAACTAGGAAAGGGGTCATTATTATTCCTTCGGGCATGTCGACCATGGAGGCCAAGATAGCGAGAGCATCGTCTAGGTTATTCTTTGCTCAGGGTAGGTAATGGAAGGTGATATCTCGAAATCGGGAGGCTAGCTCTTCTAATTGGGCATGAAAAGGTTGGAGTTTGTCGTCCTTGACTTTCCACTTTCTGAGCACTTAACTGATGATAAGGGCGAATCCCCGTAGACATCAAGGTATTGAATACCTTTCTTGAGAGCAACTTTGAGGCCCACTGTGCATGCCCCGTATTCCGTCATGTTGTTGGTGCAAGGGAAATCCAATTTGAGAGACCGATTTGACCCCCGATTTTTAATTTTCTCAATTAAAATATAATTTCCTTTTATATATTGTCAAGATGCGGAAGCGTAAAGATGTGTGATGGTTCACAAACAAACGAATTACCAAATTTTAATTTTCTTAAACAAATTAAAATTAAACCGAGTGAAATTAAATTAACTCATTAAAATCATTTTCACTTAATTCAAGTCCTAGAATTTGCCCAAGTCATATGCGAAATTTTATCAAATTAGGCCAAACCAATTTTAACAATTAAATTAAATGACTTGAATTAATTAACTACACATTACCCAATCTTTATGTTTTTACCTAAGCATGTGTTCTTGGTGATTTTGCAAAAGATAAAATAAACAATTAATCCACTACGCCGCGATGTACGAGGAAAAACCCAAGACGGGAAACAACCTCGGACGGCCCTAGCCTCAAATCCACTAAGTACAGAATTTACAAATACAAGACAGAAAGGCTTACAACACACGACTCGATCCCTCTCAAGCCCCGATACTTCTTCTTGTAGATACCTCTTCCTAGCGGATAACCACGGAGCTCCACTGCGATCTCGGAGTCCACCGATCGGACTTTGTATGGTCACCGTCACTCGAACAAGGAGCCTTTCTCCAAGTGGGTAATGCCGCAACAAACAGCTTCTTCTTTCTTTGATGGATGTAGAAGCAAACACAAAACTTCTCTTTGAACGGAAGAGATGAACCCGGTGCCAAAACTCCAAGCAAGATGTATATATATTGAAACTTGGATAAACAAACAATTGGGTATAAACTAGAGTGGTGTATATTTTTCTCTATGTAAAAATCTCACTCAAAAACACGAACATTTTCTTTAAACAATTTTGCTCTCAAACTCTCTCTAAGAGATGAAATAGAATGAAAAAGTTAAGTTGGAAAATGTTATTCCCGCACATAATAAAATCTGAGAAAAGTTGGTTAAGAAACAAGTGGGGAAGTGGGAGAAAAACTGCTTAAAACTGCCAAAAATTGTTCCCGCCTGGCATCTCGTTCGAACGACATTCTCGTTCGAACGAGTCTTCTGACGAAATTCCAGTATGCCATAATGGGAAGTCGTTGTCAATCTCGTTCGAACGACATCTGGTTCGAACGACAATCTCGTTCGAACGACATATCGAACGAACTTCCAGAAAGTTTGGAATATTCGATTTTAGCCCAGAAAACTTTATAAACTTATTTTAAAGTTTTAATTAATTCGTTCTGAAAATAAAACACAGTTTTAATTAAACCTAACACCCAATTAAACTTGTTCCAAGCTCCTATAAATATATAATATTGCATTCATACCTTGGGAGCATGGAACCATAGTTGATGACGTAGAAACGAGGCACGCAAACCGGCATATTGATGAAGCTTTATACTCTTTGCCGCTACGTCTTCAACAAACTCTTCATAGGCTTGAGAATATTACAATTAAATACAATCCTATGAATAAATGGTTTTGTCCAGAATTGAGCCAAAATAATATATGGACTCAATTGGAAATTTGTGTCCTTACAAATCTCCCCCTTTGGCTATTCCGGGACAAAAACCAAACAAAAATCCTAAAGGGCCGTCAAGCTCTACTAGACTCAAAACATAACCCACCCAAACTTGACTCAACCCAAGGATCAAATGCTTTGCCATTGAAATTTGTCGCTTTAGAAGAATTCCTGCACACTTAAGAAAACCATCAAATGCATAAGGAATATCAAAGTATTTAATGCAATTAAAATAAATACTCCCCCAAAATTAATTCTCCCCTTTATCAAAATGATTAACCCAAGAAGTTAGCTAATATGATAAGATACCTTCTCCCCCTATCATTCTCCCCCTTTTTGTTCAGGAATAGGCAAAGGATAAAGCACAAATATATTATAAAATCAAGGCAAAGGCAAAACAAAAATATCATATATATATGTACTAGAAATATATTAAGAATGCACCTGCACATATATATAGATATAAACACACAAATGACACACACAAAATATAATAGGAATCTTTCACACTTGTATGGCAAAAATGTGTCATATGGAAACGGAAGTGTTGGGGTGTGAACTAGTAACGATTAAATTTAGACCCAATCACTTAAAACATGTTCACGGGGTTCTCAATTGATTGCAAACTTCACCACATTTGAATATAACCTCATGTGACAATATAAATTGAACTCAATGAACAAACATACACAATGCATATAAGCCTAGCATATTGATGATTCTACAAACCAATAGAGTCATGACATGAGATACGCAACTAGGATAAACGGACATTGTGCAAACCGTTGATATACCATCCAATCTCCCTCAATAATCATTTATGTTAATTTTGAATGAATATATCAATCAAACATAGGCCTTGGAAATTTTTTTTTCTTTTGTATGCCATATCTTCTGTTTTTAGGCCTTTGGACCACGTATTTATTTTAGGTCCATTCAAAACGGTGGATTACAATCGCAAAGGATCACTTAGTCCTTTTGGATCCCTTTCCCGTGCACATTTTATTTATCATGTTTTCATTTTTCACACAAATCTCACGTGCAACGAATTTTGACATGCACTAGTCCTCCTAAGTCACAAATATGTAGATGACAAGATTGGAAGGAGAACACCTCACATTGCTCAAATATACATATGAAGTTAAAAATTCAAAGGAGCTCGTGCATGTGTGAATAGGGGCATATAAAAATAGAATCCATTTAAACAACACAAAATCCAACTACTCCATGAAAGCATGGTAAAGAACATAATAAGAATTGACAATCTAAACCAAAAGTTCTAGCCACATGAGAGCGTAAAAGATGGGATTCAAACACAAGTGTATGCCACATAAAGTGTGTCAAACTAAACTACACACAAAATAAAATCTTTTTGAGTTTTTGAAATTTTTAACCAAAAATAAAAAATATATACTCAAAAGACAAACAAAAATCATTTGAATTTTTCATTAAGCTTAAATTACCAAGAGATAAAATCCAAATTATAAACAAAGATCTTTTTGTATTTTTCATTTAATGCAAACACAATGAAGGAAATATAATACAAAAGATAAACAAAAATCATAATTCTAGCATGTGATAAGCATGGAGCATAAACTAGAAAATGATTAAACAAGCATACATTTAGCATGTGAATATAGCATGAAGTACAAAAGCTAAAGTATGCAAACACTAACACATTCATCCTTTAGATTTAGCAAGGGAGGAAGCATGTGAAAGTAAATGAGAATCAAAAACTCCCATTTGCAAGGCAACCAAGTTGGATTTCCTAACCCAAATTAATGAAGAATGACTATCTTGGGGTGTAGGAATTTTAACTACCTTGGTTGCTTTACGTTGGGATTTTCTAGGAATACGTTTAAGATCAAAACAAAATTTCCTAAGATGACCTTTTCGACCACAATGTGTACAAGTAAAAACATGTCGAAAAGATTTACCTAAGGAGTGATCTCTAAAGACTTTCCTAGTAGATTCTCCTAAAACGTTGGTTTTGGCTTTGTGAGAAGATTCATTACAAGTATTGAAGCCTAAACCACAAGTGTCATTTTTAGTTTGGACTGTTCTTAATATTTTATCTAATTTTTTTGAACGACACTCCAAATCAAATTTGACATTACTAGAGTCTTTTAATTTATTTTGCAATTCTAAAATATTAGACTCTAATAAAATATTTCGCTCTTCAAAAGCAAGAAGCTCCTTTTTCAAGGATTCTATTAAACTCCTAACGCTATCTCTCTAGCCTTCTATATATTCAATCTTCTCTTGAAGAGTCCTCTCACGTGTCCTAAGTTCTTCTACTAACTTACTATCATCAACAACCTTGACACTCTCTCTTAAACTAGCTTCTAACTTCAAATTAGCTCTTTTCAATTTAATAGATTCTTTATAAAGTTCTTGAAAAGCATTTTGAAGTTCACCCACATTAACCTCTTCTTCATTTTCACTCTCTCTTTCTTCTCCACTCTCACTATCATCAAAAACAAGAGAATCATAAACTATGACCTTGGAAGTGTCATGTGTTAAAGTTTCATCAGTCGATGAGTTCTCACTATCACTCACATGACTAGCCATAAAAGCCACAAAATTAGGCTTAGTGGGGGAATCGGGTCCCTCTTCCTTATCACTATCACTAAGGGTCGCATTATATGCAGTGGGTCGTTTATCTTCTTTCCTTAGTTTAGTGGGGCACTCAGAAGCCCTATGGCCATAACCCTCACAAGCAAAACACCTATTAGACTCATCCCTATTTAGTTGTTCATTAATAGGTTTAGGGATCTTCTCGACTTTGTCATGCTTAGAAGTTTCAAAATTCCTAAAATCATTTTTCAATTTATCTTTTTTAAATTTAAGAAATTTTCTAAATTTTCGAGCAAACAAATCCATGTCTTCCGAGTCACTATCACTCTCGCTCTCTACTACTTGTTTGACCTCTTTCCGGGCTTTTAAAGAAACGCCTTTTTCTATTTTCTTTTCAGTTTTAGAGGGAAACATGTCTAGTTCATAGGTTTGTAAATCACCTACAAGCTCTTCTCATTTCGTAGAGGCTAAAGTTGGTAAAGAATTTAAAACGGTCACTTTTGGAATAAATCTATCGGGTAGGGACCTTAAAATTTTCTTTACCACTCGGTTGTCGGGTATTTTCTCTCCCAAATTAAAAAATGAATTGATAATATCGAAAAGTCTAGCATAAAATTCATCAAAAGTTTCATTATCGTTAATTTTGATAGTTTCAAATTGAGTGGTGAGGTTTTGGAGTTTCGAAGCTTTAACAACACTAGTTCCTTCATGAGTTAGTTGTAAAATATCCCAAGCTTCTTTAGCAGTTTCACACGTCATAATACGTCGGAATTCATCCGGTGTGACAGTGCTAAACAAGGCATTCAAACCACGGGAATTAAAATTAGAAAGTTTAAACTCATTCTCAGTCCATCTATCGGTCGGTTTGGGAACACGTTCATTTTCAACTAAATGAGTTGGTGGATACCACCCATTAACTACAGACATCCAAACCCTTTCATCGATAGATTTAAGTGCCGATTTCATTCACGCTTTCCAATACGCGTAGTTAGAACCATCGAAAATAGGAAATTTTGAAAATGGGGAAAATTCCATTTTAGTCAAAAATAATTTAAAGGATCTTTAACAAAATAATTTATCGCTTTGGCTCTAATACCAATTTGAGAGACCGATTTGACCCCCGATTTTTAATTTTCTCAATTAAAATATAATTTCCTTTTATATATAGTCAAGATGCGGAAGCGTAAAGATGTGTGATGGTTCACAAACAAACGAATTACCAAATTTTAATTTTCTTAAACAAATTAAAATTAAACCGAGTGAAATTAAATTAACTCATTAAAATCACTTTCACTTAATTCAAGTCCTAGAATTTGCCCAAGTCATATGCGAAATTTTATCAAATTAGGCCAAACCAATTTTAACAATTAAATTAAATGACTTGAATTAATTAACTACACATTACCCAATCTTTATGTTTTTACCTAAGCATGTGTTCTAGGTGATTTTGCAAAAGATAAAATAAACAATTAATCCACTACGCCGCGATGTACGAGGAAAAACCCAAGATGGGAAACAACCTCGGAAGGCCCTAGCCTCAAATTCACTAAGTATGGAATTTACAAATACAAGATAGAAAGGCTTACAACACACGACATGATCCCTCTAAAGCCCCGACGCTTCTTCTTATAGATACCTCTTCCTAGCGGATAACCACAGAGCTCCACCGCGGTCTCGGAGTCTACCGATCGAACTTTGTATGGCCACCGTCACCCGAACAAGGAGCCTTTCTCCAAGTGGGTAATGCCGCAACAAACAGCTTCTTCTTTCTTTGATGGATATAGAAGCAAACCCAAAACTTCTCTTTGAACGGAAGAGATGAACCCGGTGCCAAAACTCCAAGCAAGATGTATATATATTGAAACTTGGATAAACAAACAATTGAGTATAAACTAGAGTGGTGTATATTTTTCTCTATGTAAAAATCTCACTCTAAAACACGAACATTTTCTTTAAACAATTTTGTTCTCAAAATCTATCTAAGAGATGAAATGGAATGGCAAAGTTAAGTTGGAAAATGTTATTCCCTCACATAATAAAGTCTGAGAAAAGTTGGTTAAGAAACAAGTGGGGAAGTGGGAGAAAAACTGCTTAAAACTGCCAAAAACTGTTCCCGTCTGGCATCTCGTTCGAACGACATTTCGTTCGAACAAGTCTTCTGACGAAGTTCCAGTATGAACTCGTTAGAAGCTCGTTAGAAATTTCTTTAGAACGACAATCTCGTTCGAACGACATTTTGAACAAAGTTCCAGTATGCCATAATGGGAAGTCATTTGCAATCTTGTTCAAACGACATCTAGTTCGAACGACAATCTCGTTTGAACGACATATCGAACGAACTTCCAGAAAGTTTGGAATATTCGATTTTAGCCCAGAAAACTTTATAAACTTATTTTAAAGTTTTAATTAATTCTTTCTGAAAATAAAACACAGTTTTAATTAAACCTAACACCCAATTAAACTTGTTCCAAGCTCCTATAAATATATAATATTGCATTCATACCTTGGGAGCATGGAACCATAGTTGATGACGTAGAAACGAGGCACGCAAACCGGCATATTGATGAAGCTTTATACTCTTTGCCGCTACGTCTTCAACAAACTCTTCATATTCTTGAGAATATTACAATTAAATACAATCCTATGAATAAATGGTTTTGTCCGGAATTGAGCCAAAACAATATATGGACTCAATTGGAAATTTGTGTCCTTACACAATTTAATGGCGATGGGAGTGTGGGAGTCATCTGGGGCGATCAGAAGTATCCCAATGCCATATCCCTTTTTATTGGCAGCGCCGTCAAAGAACATTTTCCATCGAAGGCAGTCTTGAGTGGTGCAGAGGATATTTTCATCTGTGAATTCGGAGATCCAGACATCTGCTTCGTCTATGGGGTAATCGGCGAGGTAGTCAGAGATGGCTCTTCCTTTAACAGATTTCTATGTGATATAAATAATATCGAACTCGGTTAGGAGCATCAACCATCGGGCCACTCGACTGGATAAGGCGGATTTCTCAAGCTGGTATTTGATGGGTCCATTCGGGATACAAGTTTGATGGGGAAGGCGAGCATGTAGTGTCGCAACTTTTGGGTGACCCAGACAAGTGCGACACATGCCTTCTCCAAGGCAGCGTAGTTGACCTTGTACCTAACCAAGTTGCGACTGGCATAATAGGTAGATCTTTCTTTATGGGAGTCCTCAAGGTATTGGGCTAGCAAAGCCCCAGCTGCAGTGTCGGTTATGGTTAGGTATAGGATCAAAGGGAGACCAGACTGTGGTGGCATGAGCACTGGAGGTTGGGTTAGGTATTGTTTGATTCGGTCAAAAGCTTCTTGGTAGGCCTTATTCCAAACCTTGGTTGAATCCTTTCGGAAGAGCTTGAAGATCGATTCACAGATGGAGGTTAGCTGGCTGATGAACCGGGTGATATATTGCAATTTCCTAAGAAAATGTCAGACTTCTTTCTCTGTTAGAGGCGGTGGCATCTCAAGTATGGCCTTAATCTTTGCAGGATCTGCTTATATCCCCTTTTCGCTGACCATAAATCCCAAGAGTTTTCCCTTTGTAACGTCGAAGACACACTTCTGTGGATTAAGTCGCATCTGATACCGTCACAGTCGTTCAAAGAACTTCCGAAGAGCGGGAACATGACCTTCTCTAGTTTTGTACTTGATAATCATATCATCCAGATAAACCTCGACCTCCTTGTGAATCAGATCATGTAGGATGGTTGTGCAAGCTCTTTGGTAGGTAGCCCCAGCATTCTTAAGACCGAATGGCATAACGGTGTAGCAAAAGGTTCCCCATGGGGTGATGAATGCAGTTTTTTCTTGGTGGTAGGGGTGCATCTTGATTTGGTTGTATCTGACAAACTCGTTGATAAATGACTTGAGAGCATGACTGGCTGTGTTGTCCACGATCATGTCGATATTGGGTAGCGGATAATCATCCTTCGGAGAAGCTTTGTTTAAATCTCAGTAATCCACACACATTCAAACCTTCCCTACTGATTTCGGTACAGGTACAATGTTGGCTAGCCATGTGGGATATTGGATCACCCGAATGAAACCCACGTTTAACTGTTTGACCACTTCTTGAGCGACCATTCGGTGCGGAGTTTTCTCAATTTTTGTTTAACTGGCTTGTAATCTGGGAGAGTGGGGATCTCGTGCTGAGCTATTTCAGGATCAATGTCGGGCATATCATCATAGGACCATGTGAAGACATCTACGAACTCCTTTGGCAATTCTTCGAGTTGTGCACGCTCATGCTCGTCAAGGGTGGCCCCTATCCTAATCTCACGCAGTTGGATACTAGAACCGAGATTAATAACAACAGTCTCTTCTTCATTAACTTGAACGCAGTTATGTTGTTTATTATTAACCTTATTTAGATCAGTTAAGAATTGTTCATTTGCAAAATCATCATCATCAAAAGTTCGATTAGAATCTAAACAATTAATGTAAGGCACAGCAAGATACTCAAAATTTTCGTTTATTTCATTGCTAGGAAAGACAGCATATAGAACCTCATCAAAAGAGGTTTCGATTACATTTGAACAAGGATAGACAATAGGAGAAGAAATAAGGTAAACATTGGGGTTAGGGGTATTTCAAGAGGTAGAACTGGTGCAGTATGCCAGTTAAGTAGAGGTGTATCAGCAGCTTTAATTAGACAGGATGGGTCCATTGATGTAGTGCCTGAATGAACCATGCAGAGTGCCAGCCCCAGTATCTGTAAGTTGAAGGAATCTTCGGAATCACTTTCCTCAGTCTCTCCGATATCTTTGATGAGCAGTTATACGTGGTGTTGGAAACTTTCAGCCCATGGGTAGCTGTATTGGAAAAAGATCTCCATTCCAGGTTTGATCTTCTTATCTGTGTGGTCATACCATGGTTCTGGAAAACCATAAAAGGGGAAGTCCTCGCCTTCTTTGATGAATCATCCATTTAAGGAGTCTCCTGAGATAGTTCGGATGCAGTCTAATCATCTCTTTGGTCAAGATTGGAGGATCATTCTGTGCTATTGTTCTGATGGTTGATACCCCAAGCCGCAAGGAGAAAAATCTTTCTTCAGTTCGATGGGCTCGAGTATCCCTTGTTACCTTCGCCCTAGTTCCAGTTCGGGCATGAAGTGCATGTTTCTGAACATCTTAATCACACTGACATTGCCATGAGGGTCATATTTTGGACAAACCCTTTCTTTGAAACTGCTCCCTGTCGGGAGTAAGAGTGGCTTAACTCAGAATCTTGATAGGAGCCTATCATTTGACCCATGTCGTATCTCAAGGATTGGACTGTTGGTGCTTGCGCCCTCGACATTTCTGTCGTCACCTAAAATGGTGATGACTCGCCCATCGGTGAAGAACTTCAATTTTTGATGGAGTGAGGAAGACACACCCTTGATATTGTGGAGCCAGGGTCGCCCGAGCAACAGGTTGAAATAAACTGGGATGTCTATGACTTGGAATTCGACGACAGGGTTTATAGGGCCAACCCCTATTACAAGTTTTATGGATCCCATCACCTCACGATGGGTATTATCGTAGTCACGTACAGCGGAGGAGGTTGGAGCGAGGTTGCTTTCTTTTAGGCCTAAACACTTGAAGGTTCTCAAAGGAAAAATGTTCAAGGCGAATCCGTTATCGACAAGGGAGAGTGGCACGGCCTTTCCCATAACTTCAACGGAGATGTTGAGTTCATGATTGTGATTCGACCAAATTCTGGGGATTTCTTCTTTAGAAAATGATAGCATTCGGTTAGAGGTCAAGGATTCGGCCAAATTTACCGCTTCTTCTGGTGTGGTAGATTGAGGAACTATGGGTCCAGTGAGCAGCTTGATTAAAACATTTATGTATAGCTGGGAAGACATGAAAAGCCTCTATAGAGTGATGTTAGCTTGGGTTTTCTTCAGGTGATCGAGGATCTTGCTCTCCTCGATGGTCATCTCTGGCATAGGAAGGTTTTTAACGTCCTTCCCCTTGTCATTTGCTGGTAGTGAACTTGGAACCTGGTAATGTCCCCCTGATCTGGTTATGTGATTTACTGAAGAAGGAAAGAACATGAATCCCATTTTCTCGTCAATCTCAGGTTGTTTTACCACCCTATTTATTTCTTCGAGGAGTTCTTCAAATGATATCATCCCACATATCTCGGCTATTGGGCCAATTCTTCCTAAAGCTTGTTTTTCATTCAAATCTTCGAATTCTTCCCCCCATCCGGTGGTAACAATTATGTCTTTCCATGTAAAGTCGATGCATTCCACAACTTCAATGGCTTCTTCATACAAGTTCTCCCATTCTGTGGGGATATGTGTGATTAAAGGAACCAAACGCCCTGGTAGCTTCAAAGTGTCAAGTAACCCGGTGATACTGCAAATGTTGTTGGTTTGCCCGAATAATTTTACCATAATTTGGACAACATCATCTAAGTTGACTTCGTCGGTTGGTACCACCCACTTATCTGAATCTCGGGCCCATTTTTGTGCTTATAAGAATAGTGTACCGAACTTTTGGCAATCGATGACCATCTGTGAGGGCAATTTCAGCCCGAACTCTAGGAGTTGGTTTAACACCTCTGACAATTCCATGCTTTCATTTTCAGAACAGGTACAGACAGCGATGCATGCTCTGGTAAGGAGTGACAGTGCCTGATCAGCGAGGCTAGTAGGATGTAGGAGGAAATATGGGCAAATTTGAAGAGGTTTAGGAGAGTATATGGGTGTGATTTGAGTTGAGGGATTGAAATCTAGGTTTTCTTCTAAGAAGATGGCATTGGCATGATTTGGGAGTGGGTTGTGAGTAGTGTTTGGCTTAGGATTGGTTGGTGGGGCAATGGTACCCCGGTCAATGAGATCTTGGATTATGTTCTGAAGGTGAAAGCATTGGTCGGTGGTATGGCCGGCAGTTTGGTGAAAGGCGCATTGAGCATCGGTCTTGAAATTTCTTGGAAGTGGATTTGGCAACGGACGTGGATCCAAGGGTTTGATGAGGTTTCGGCTTAATAGGGCTTGGTAAACTTTGCAGAGGGGAGCATGGAGCTCAGTGTATTCCCTTCGGATAGGGGCAGGGCGGCTTTCTGGTGCCCATGATGTGGTTGGTTGAGAGATGTTGTTTATGGTTGAGACTGCAGCACTGGCAGGCTTGTCATACTTTCTAGGGGTGAACTGTCCGGACACCTTCTTCGGTTCAACCTCTATTTTAACGAGGCTTTCCTCGATTTCTACTCCTACCTCTCTGAGATCTCGGAAGTGAGGATAGTATTGTCCTCCCATCGTTGCCCGGACATAGGGATATAAGTTCTTCTTCACTATGTTGACCTATTCTTCCTCTGATGGTCGATTAGTCATGGAAGCTGCTTTCTCCCTCCACCGGGTTATGAAGTTACTGACTGATTCCCCAGGATTCTGTTTGAGCATCTCTAAATCAGGACGGGTGACCTCAATCTTTTCGTTGTATTTATATTGCGACATGAATTCTCGAGCTGCATCCTCCCAGCTACGGATTTTGGACTCCTCAAGAGATAAAAACCATCGGAGGGCACTATCCTTTAAAGTTTGCTGAAACAATTAGTCCATCACTTCTTCAGAAGCCCCTAGTAGAGTCATGGAACGATGATAACTGCGAAGATGAACAATTGGTGGTCCACTCCCTCCAAACTTCTCGATATTCGACATCTTGAACTTCTCGGGTAACATCGCTTTAGGATATGGAGACATGTGGGTGTAGTCCATGTAATTCCCAGAGATCCTGACTTGGTCAAACTTCTTGGTGAGCATCTTGAGATCCTCTTTGACTTTATTCAACTCCTCCTCCTTTGGATCAGCGACCATAGGTAGGTTAGCCACAGGCTAGGCAATGTTTAGCATTAGAAACTAGGCAGACGGCCGCCCATTGGTAGGAGGGGCACGTGGAGCGTGTGATATTCTTTTGGAACCCAGATAGGCTCGGGTGGACCCATATCATAAGGGAATAGGGCCTCGGGCTCTTTAGGAATAGGAACTTGGCTTTGTTGCATTTCTCGAACCTCAATTTGGTGGTTATCAATCTTAGACACGAGCTGAACTAGGACTGTCGTCAGATCCGGTTGTATGACTGGTGTTTGATCTATATTCTCCATGGAAAGTGGATGGATTCCAGACTCGAAAGAAGTAGTAGAGGAATAGACGAAACTCCGGGGTGACTTGACTGAAGAATGAAGCCAATAGGGAGCCAGGCCAAGGGCTTACAATCGACCTGAGAAGGCGTAGGATGAGATTTATTTTTGAAAAAAAAAGGAAGAACTATTTTTGGATTTTTGATAAAGAAGGGAAAAATGTTTTTGGATTTTTGATAAAGAAGGGGAAAAAAGATTTTGGGAGACGGTTGTCAGCATGATTATTATGATTATTATGTTCTCACTTGTATTTAATTCTCCTAAATGCAATGTCGAACAGGACCCGAGCATGGAAAAGTGGGTTTTTCAATATATGCAAAGCTACGGTTTGGACTTGTAACCAGGCTCACGGACAGGGCCCCGTTTTAAAAATGCGAGAAAATTGGGCGGTAGGCTGACTCAAAATTTCAACAGAGTTTCGGGTTGAAATCGGGGATCTAAAGTGCGTGTCCTAGGTTTGACACCTATATGCGGGTATGCAGTTGGTTGGGTGAATCGGCAGGGGTTCCCCCCTTTGGCATGACTTCCACGACATACGTCTTGCTCTTGCGGGCAATCGGTACGTGTGGAAAAGCCATTTGATATACCTGAGTGTATATGAGTTGCCTCACTATATACCCCATGGGGACGGTACGTGTGAGAGCGAATTCGATATACTCGGCGTACGTGAATGAATTCCCTGTGATATACCTCCCGTCATGACTTCGGTCAAGCGATACGATGCGGGGGAACCGTTCGATATACGTCGAAGGTACTTGGCCAATGGAAGGTGAGAGTCATATCGCTTAGGCTAACTGCGACCTACCGGACCAGCGCCCATCACGAAGTGACCCTTCAGTTAGTGGGTAAAATTTGGTCAATAGCAATGCTCTTTGGTGATGTAGTGTGAATCATGTATGATTCTCTTATTAGTATCTTATGATGAGAATGCCTTTCTTGATTATGCCAGACAGGGAGCAAAGTATAAGTACCCCAAAAGGTACGCCAAGTATGGATGGGTGATGCGTGCAACATGAGGATATATGTGATCCTAGGTGTACGTGGTGTGAAGTGTACATGGAGAATTTTCTACAAGTGTGTGAACATAAGCATAAGCATGGGATACACATGGAAAAAGGGGAACACGCAGATATGGGTGAAAACATAAACAAATATAGCATCCATGCAAATAGAGTCAAGCCCACAAACAAATAAATTTCTCCAGCGGAGTCGCCACTGTGGCCATCCCCGATCCTCGCCATGCGGGCGGGCATGTGGAGGAAGGATCCTTCGGGTCCCGCGCGTCCCTCTTGGGAGCGCTTCGTCCGGCATCGTTTGAGATGTGGTGTAAAACTGTAGAGAGATTCAGAGTCGCCAGTTTATTTTACTCAAAAAAGACAAAAGAAAAAGGGGAAGCCACCCCGAAGGATGGCATCCAAAGACATAATGGTGCGTGCGAAACCAAAATGATTCGAGAAGGGTTCGGAGGCTTAGTTACGAAATGGGAAGGTGTTAAGCACCCATTCCTCCCTTTCGGTCTCTCATGGATATTTGCTATTTTCCCTTATATTTCCCCCCGTGATATGTGTGCATGTGTATATATATAATGGAGGGAGGAATCCTCGACTTGTATCATGGAAAATATAAAGCGAGTCATCCATAGGAAGATATAAGAATAATATTAGAAAAATAAGATTTACGCAATTACCCCTACGTTGATCGTTATAATGGAACGATAACGCATATGGAGCAATACGTCACTAAGGGCAAGTATATAGAATATAAGAAGATTAGGTTTAGAGAAAATAGGAAGTAAAAGAAAAGGTAAGAGAGAGGACTCGAGTCTCGGGTTTTACCCCGAGACGCCTACGTAGCCTATAGAGGCATCAAAATCCACGTAGCTCGCATACAAAATGAGGGGTGGGGTTTATCCCATAAATCCAAATGGGGGATCTCTTATTTATAAATGTGTGTATGTGTGTAGAAAAAGTGTTATAGTTCTGAGAAAAGTGTGAGAAAAAGTATAAGAATCCCTATTTGGAATTTATGAGTAAACCCTCTTTTTCTTGTTTTTTGGATTTTTATTTATATGAAAATAAGATATGTGCAATAATACTAAATAAAAAGTATATTAGGATGTGTGGGATGAGATATTAAAAGTGCTAAGTAATGAAAACAAGTTATTGAGAATTTAAGAGGATTTAAGAGAGAGTTTGAGAAAGTTGGACCTTATTGAAGGTCTTGAGCTTGATATTGAGTGTTGGAGAGCAGCCCTTGCACTTGGATGATGATGGAGAGTGACTAATTCACCAAGTTTGATGAAAAGGATGATGAAAAGTGGAAGTAAAAAAGGGATTTGGGGATTGAAATCACGCTGCCTTCGAGAGAGGTTTCTGGGATTCGTTGAGAGTGAATTTTATCAGACCTGGCTCCCCCTCACAAATGGGGTGAAGGCCTACTTTTATAAGCCCTAGTAACTGCCGATCGGCATATACCTGTTCCTGCCTATCGGCACCTGCCGATTGGCAGGGTCTGCGTTTCGGGGTTTTTTGGAAAATCGGCTGTCGAGGGCAAACCATTGGTCAGAATTGAGCACGGGGCATACTGTTGGAAAGGTAATTTAGAGACATTTGAAAGTACTTTGGACCTATCCCGGGTTCGGGAGTTAACTTTGGGTCAAATATGGCTCGGAAGCATTTGTCGGTCCGTTGGACGGGGAATCGTTCGGACGCAAACGGATCGTTCGTCCACATGGTAAGTCCGAATCGCGCATGGGGTGGACCGTTGGACAGTTTATGAGATGTACTTTGACATTCCAAAGAGTTTGTCCCGGTTTGGATGGTTGACTTTGGTCAACCGGTCTCGGGAAGCATTCGGTGACCTCTCGGAGTTAAACGGATCGTTCATTCGCATGGAAAGTCAGAATTGCGCACGGGATGGACCGTTGGAAAGGGTATGCAGTGCCCTTCGAAGATTCATTCAGCCTCAGTTGAGCTGAAGAGTTAACTTAGGACAAACAGAGCCCGGGAGCGCCCGGTGGCCTCTCGGTCAAGTTTCGGACGCAAACGGATCGTTCGTCCGCATGGTAAGTCAGAATAGCGCACGGGATGGACCGTTGGAAAGGGTATTCAGTGCCCTTCAAAGATTCATCCAGTCTCAATCGAGAAGAAGAGTTTGACTTTTTGGTCAAACTGAGTCGGGGAGTGCCTGATGGCTTCTAGGTCAGTACTCGGGACATGACCTGGGTTTGTAGTGATGGAAGGAGGTACTAGGGACCCAAGGAGAGTTAGGGGGTAACAGAATGGGGTGTCTACAATAATCAAGAAACTTATCACTCTTTATAAATTGATATTAGATTCATCATATAAAAATCATTGGTTTCATCTCCTAACAATTATACAATTCAAAACTCGTATTTTCATTAGTTTCCCAACTCGAAAACCATGTTATTCTACACCAAGTTACATGAACAAATGAAACTACCCGAGAATATTAAAGAAAGTAAATAATTACCTTAGAGATGGTGGACTTTGAGATTTTCCTTTCTGAAATTCCTCTATTAATGATGATCTTCGACCCAAAAATGATGGCATTCCTCCCTGAATCCTATTTTCTCACTTTCTTTTCTCTTTACTAACTTTCTCACAAACCCTAACCTATTTGGGTGGGTAGATCACAGACCTCCTCTATACACCTTAATTAAATAGTAACCTGAAACTCTCTATTATCGACATAGGGCCAGGTCCATTAGGTAAAATGACTCGTATGCCCTACTACGGCTCCCACGGAGTCTAAAAAGCCCTTGTAACCCAATAGTAACTCCCGAGTAGCTATTATGGACTACTTTGGCCCATTTTTGGACCATCGGTGCACTCAAACCTACCATCCAAGTCCTTTAACATAAAATTTCTATCTCATTCCCGACACGACTCTACTCGTGCACCGATAATGAAGTACCGATAAACTCGTTGCCTTAACTCACTTATGACGTAACATGATTTAATACGTTATCATTTGCTTATCATAAAAGTAAATATAAATATACATAAATATAAATCCTTTTTATTCGCCAATTAATATTTATTTAAGAGAATTTATTTTTCGATTATTTTTAAAATTACATGCACACATGATAATTTAAAATACTTTAAAAATATGGGGTGTTATAACCACGCCTTCCTTTTTTGCCTTCATTATTAACTGGGGTAATTTATGCTTGATATTCTTAAATTAAGGATTCTTCCCTGCCACATTTGGAAGCCTCTTTTCAATTCCTGAACTTGAAATATTTCTTGAAGGTAGCCTATGTTCAACTCCACACAGCAAAAAATTTAACCTTTATAAAATCTAAACTTGTGATTGGTTAGAAAGAATCTTCTCTAAGAATGATATATAATTTTACCACTATCCTTGAGATGTTGAGATTTAGTTTCCTCATAACAAAAGAGACACCCATAGTAACTATGAACATTACATCCCGATAAAGTCCCATAAGCTGGGAAATCATGAATTGCCCAGATCAACATATCTTTCAATATGAACTCTTCCTGATTGCTAGAGTTATATTCTTTCATGTCATATACCCATAACTCATTAAACTATTCTGTCAATGATGCCAAATAGACATTAATGTCGTCACTTAGTGACTTTGGCTTAGGTATCAATAAAGACAAGATCAAAAATTCTAGTCTCATACACAACGAAGGATATAGAATTAGGGGCGCTAAGATCACCGACCATAAACTTTGATTGGTGCTTAGATTAACGAATGGATTGAACCCATTTGTAGATATTTATAAATGAATGTTACGTTGTTCATGGAAAAATAATGGTAATTACGTTGTTCATTGGAAAAATATAGATGACGCATGAGACTATCCCCTACTTTTTCTCTAGGGTGCCAAGTCATTACCTCTGCTATCCATGGTGTTGTGAAAAATCTCTTCAACATGGAACCAATAGGTAAATATTTCAATTTTTTTAGAAACATTTGAAAGTGCACCCCTCTTATCATTCGGACCATGCTCTGACATATATCTAGGTTCCCCGCATACTGGCAATGATCAAGATTTTTGTACTTACGGTATAATATGCAATCATACTTGCAATCGTGAATTTATTTATAATTCACTCCCAAACCTTTCAAAATGCTCTTCATACTCGAATAGTTGTTTATAAGGGTATTATGTTTGGGAAGAAAACCCTTCCCCCAATTTCAAATTCCAAACACGTTGTTACCAGACACACCAAAATGGTTGTTCAAACTATGCAAGCCAACCATGGCATGCAAAGTTGTCTATTTTCGCAGTTAGGGTACAGTGATTAATAATATTTTACTTTCAAACTTTGGTAGTCATCATGAAGGTTTATCCCAACACTGTCATGAGCACTAGAACCTACACCATAAGATTCATTATCTTCCATACCTGAATCCTCATTGTCTTCCACCACATGAATTGCTTAAGACACGTTTACTAGATAGTGTACAGTATCCTCATGTCCTTCCACTATTGTCATACTTAAAGTTTGTACGAGAGGTTATTTAAGGACAAAGGGATAATGTATTTTCTTGTGAAATTTCCCCACACAGTTTTTGTCTTACATACCCCATTTAAGTAAATATAATTCAACTGTTTTCCACTCAAACACTTTGCCATTTTCACACGTGCACAAGGATAGGAGAACTCTTCATTGAGACACCTCTTTAAAAAATTTACGAACTCGTTAGCACCTCTATGGTACACATGCAGGAGTTTGTTTATCTTACCTACCCATTCTTTGTATAGTGGATACCATATTATTATGTTATAGGAATAGTTATTATCCATGTATAAAAAAAATGGGGTGATAATAGTTCTAAATCCCACGGGACTAATTAACTTAGACAGAAGAGCAACCTAATTAATAACTTAATGTTGAAATATGTCAATAGCCTAATTAATAGACTATCGAGTTCAAATTATTAACATCATATCATGTTGAAATAATAATGTTAAAACACTACCATTTCGAAACCCTAAGATGTGTATACATATCAAAATGGTTTTAATTATACTTTATAACCTAATTGAATCCAACTTTCCAAACCTATATACATTTTATGCACATTAAAAATTATCGAAGAACGTTCATTGTGTTTTTTGCCATTTTCACCCAAATCATACTTTATAACCTACTTGTTAGATGGTTTATGATAAAGGATTTCTTAGCAATTAGTCCCATTTCGATAAGACCAATGAGAAAATGTCTCATATAAATAGGGCTTATTTGTCAATCTCCCTTAAATAGACCCACAAATTATATTTGTAAATAAATCCACAAATATATTATTTTTAACAAAAATGATTACATTTACAACAAACAAACACATTATAATAAATCCCAAACGAATATCAAAGTCAAATATTCATATTATAATGAAGAATGGTTTGAATGTTCAAATTTATTTTTTGCACAAATAATTTCTAGTAATATTAAACCCATACATGTATACAACTAGTTTAAAACAAGGAAACACATTATGATGAAGCATAAACAAATATATAGAGTCGAATATAAACATTCAAATGAAAATGTTCAAACCCAGTTTTTGCACAACATGATTTTAAGAATAAGAAGACAATACATGGATATATAGCGAACTTACAACACATATATTCAACACTTACACATACATTTATATTTACATATATACATACCTTTCATGTATATATTTATAACCAAACCTAAAAATAGTGGTTTAATTATGTATAAAAAGGTTGTACCCAGTGCACAAGTCTCCCACTTTATTGCAAGATCTGGGAGAGGTAGTTGTGCTGGTCTTACCCCTATATTATTTTATAATATGAATAGACCTCTCCCAAGTCTCAAACCCTATACCAACATAGCTTGGGTTAGGGAACTTACCATCGCTCCAAGGTATGACAACTACTGGTATAATTGTGTATATATACCCAAAATCAGTCTATATATATATATATATATATATATATATATATATATATATATATATATATATATATATATATATATATACTTTTAAGTGAATGAAAATTGAGGATTTTGACCTAGGAAAGAGGGGGAGAGAGAGAGAGAGGGGTTGATGAGAGAGAGAAGGGAAAGTGAAATGTTTTGGCCAAAAATAGGGTTGTAGTGGGCTATCTTCAGAAAACATTGTCACGGTCATTATCACGGCCCTTAACCACGATAAATAATTTGTCCCGGCCTTGTCATGGTATTTTTACGATTAAGGACCGTAACTAGGCGCGCGTGTTGAAAGTGTGATAATTTTGGACTTTTGGTGTAGCATCTCGCATCCTTGTAGGGAACACACACTAAGACTTGCATGTGGATCGGCATACCACACCTCCTTTGAGAGAACACAAGACATCACATCCCGTTCTCCCCCTCGAGTAATCACTGCTCAGGGCCAATAACACCATAGTGGTGATTCCAATGGGGCTGCATCAAACGAGCCAAACTATTCTTATGCTTCCTTGATATATAATTAATATCACTCTTTTCCATGATTACATTATGCACATTTTAAAAAATTTTAGAGCCCTTAGTCTTAAAGTTCATCGAATCTTAAATACGTGCTTAAGTCCCCATGTGCAGCATTGCACATCCATCCAAACATTTAGGGGTTCACAAAGGACCTCGAGATAAAGCAAACATCAAAGTATGTAAAAATAAATATTACCTTTTTTTCATCACACTGCATAGTATTGATTTTCATATTGTTTAAATCCTATAACCTCAAGGATAAAAGCCGATAAACTGAAATAATGAGTATCCTCACTCTTTTCACCCACCCGTTTGGTATATCGGGTAGCTCATCTCTCGATCTCAATGACTCTGTGACAGAGAACGTTTAAAGCTCGTCCAATATCGGGGTACAGTGAATAGGCTTTCACTGCAGTTCAGTACTAGGGCAAAGTGGCTTCACATGTACTAAGTTTTCTTAGTCTAAGCATCTCGGTATCTTGTGATCCATGGTAATGAAAATCAATCCAATGATCACCAAGTCGCATCACCTTTAGTTTAATTTAATGAAAAACTCATCTTTCCAGTAAGCATAAATGGAACCATAAAAAATGGACATTCGATTATACAAATTATCCATTAAATTATGGAATTTTTAAAATATCAATAATTTTTCTTTTTTTAAAAAATTGATATCAAAAAAAATCTTGCCTAAAAGGATTACATAATAAATTAGTGCAACCTGCATTGATACCAATTTGAAACTGTGTACGAACTAGTGGATCAATTTATTTAATTAAATTACCCAACATAAAAATCTAAATTTTAATTAAATTTTAACCTTTAATTAATTAAGTTATGCATGCGAGTAATGTCCAAATTCCAATTTGCAATTATCAATCCAAACTTGCAAAAGTCAATGATTAGGAAAAATCCCTTTGCAGGGCAAAACCTTTATTCAGCACTATTGATAGTTTTGAATACAATTGACTAACAAAACACTTAGATACACTAAGTTTGACGCGGATAGTCCTCAAAATGCCAACAGATACGACTCAGCTCTAGAGTTGTCCACTGGTAGTGATCTATCCTCTGTATCCATCGATTTAGCCTTCTTCCTTTTTCAGTAGTGGAACCTCATCCCGCAATTTCACTAGTAGAGAAAAGTCTCTGCAAAGTGTGTATCACAAGAAACCTTCTTGATGTTGGTAAAAGAGATATTCAATATTTCTCGAGGGTGAGGAATATGATATGAAGTGTTTGGTCACAAAATGAGAACTCAAAAGGTGTTTTTCTCTATGAAAAAGAGTTCTTGAAATATCTGATATCATTCAGCCTTTTTATAATAAGTGAAGATAAGAAGGATAAACACAAAATATATTAGGAAGATATTCTTTAAAAAACAATTGCTCCAGTCATTCAAACGAAGGAGCAAGTCATTCGAATGAAAACCTTATTTCGTTCGAACGACTTCGAACAAAATATTATAACGAGATAACAGCAAAATCATAAAAGGATTTCATTTAAAACAACGTTAAACTCATTTGAGCAACACTACTATTGAGATCTTAGAAGATTTAAAAGGAAATATCATTCAAATGGGGGAAGGCTTCGTTCGAACGAAGAGTCAAAATT
Source organism: Sambucus nigra (assembly GCA_949130495.1). Taxonomy (NCBI): domain Eukaryota; kingdom Viridiplantae; phylum Streptophyta; class Magnoliopsida; order Dipsacales; family Adoxaceae; genus Sambucus; species Sambucus nigra. Next base: position 222,445,072 of record OX422214.1, read on the forward strand.
TCAAAAAAAAATCTTATAAAATTTTTGAGTTCCTTTAACAAAATTATCGCCTCATAGAAATAAGTAAACCCAAAAAAAATACTCAGAACCTTTTTACTAATCAAAACGCATACTTTTTCCATGATTGTTGATATGACCAAATCTTACATTCTTTGACGGTCTTCAACATAGTCTTCAAGTACTAAGAAGTAGTGATGTATATGTCTTTAGGTAACATGTTTATGTAACAGGATACGCCAAGCCAAAATAAATAAATAAAATGAGCAATCATAAATGTTGCTCTTACAGTCCCACTTCTTTGACCCTGGGGAAGGGTCATCATCTACCCCTATTGTGCTTTCCTCTTTTATAGGGAATTTGATATTTTCCCTCCATATTAACTCCTTCACCATGTCATGAAATACAAAGCAGGAATTAATTGAATGAGAAAACACAGTATGCCATTTCCAGTAAATTTTAACTTTAATTTCATGTGGCTTTTTACCATCTTCAGTTGGTTGTAACATTTTGTATTTAAAAGAAATTTAAACATATCATCAGTTTTAGTAATATCAACAAAGGATTTTTTTTAGTCATTCTTTTGATTTTGGCGTAAAGGATTCTACTACGGTATCCTTTTGAACCAATGGTTCGCATTTTATAGTCTTCGTTCTTATAATTTCAGTAGCATCAATTTCAAAATTAGGATCTTCATAATATGTTTTGAAAGAAGGAGTATTCCTTTCAAGATCTTTTTCAAAAATAGCCTCATATTTGGATATTATGACTGTTAATTCAATCAAATCTCTAAATTATGTGGTATCAAACTTATTTTGCATCCTAAACTTTAAACTAATTTGAGCCAATTTCATAAATTCTGGCTCGGGCAAGACTATTTTGCACTTATTCCTATCCCCTTTGAATTTGTTTGTGAATGTCGTAGCCTTTTTGTTAGGCTTTTGGGCTAATCTATCAAAGTCAGTCATGGAAACGTCTGGTTTGATTTGGAAGAATTGAGCATGAAACATGTCTTCCATTTATTTCCATGATTGAACAAGTTAGGGAACTGGAAATTAAAGGTAGACTTAAGTAACCATTTATTCCAGCATCATCACATTGACTAATGAACATAGAAATGTGTTCCACTATAGAGTAAATTCCATCTCCTAAGAATAGGGTAAAAGTTCGTAACTTAAAGTCCTTAGGAAGTTCAATCCTATCTACCCATTCTGGGTAAGGATATTTATAAACTAGGGTATGCACCCTTGGGATAATGGTCCGCATATTGCATGTATCAAGTCCATAATTTCATTCCTTACCACTCCCCCAAGAATTTGCCAATTTTTTGAGCAATTACATGGTAAACCAAAGGAGTTGGTTGCACTAAAGATGGTGGAATTTATGGAGGCACAACATGTTGTCTTTGGTAAGGCGTAGGTAAGGATACTTGAGGAGCTTCATTTTCCCACCTCCTAGGGTTCCCCAACCCCCCAGGTCCTGATTTGAACACAATGTTATCGATAATTCCATAGTTTGAAGTACTTAGAAAGATTATATTGATGTCATTTGGATAAGGCCTAGTCCTTCCTAACTCTGGGAGAGATATTCTCCCCATTGGGTTGTTATAACCCATTTTTTGGTGGGTGTTAGATGGTCCAATTATTTCCATTGGATTTTTTACACTTAGACCATTAGCGTTAATATATCCTACTATCCTAAGGTTATTTTCAAAATTGACTTCACCATTATTAGGTCAATAATAGATAAGATAAAAGGAATTTTATTGAGTAGTTGGATTTACTCCAAATTGTGTTGTATAGGTTTGACTACTAATATCATCCTATTAGGTGGGGAAAATATAATGGTCACCATGGTGATCATGTTATTGATATTTTGTACCATATTCCCAAAATAATCAAAAATCGTGTTTTGTCGATTAATCAATTGGTCTTGAATATTTGTAGGCACAACAACTCGTGGTGTATTTAGAATGTTGTTGGCTTTGGGAACCATTGGAATATTCAACTATTGACTAAGAGTCATTAGTCCCAAATCTTGAGTTATTTCGACAAATAGTTGCTCGAAATTTGCAATGGGTTGGCTAGTGGATCCAATTTCACTAGCCTTTTCAGTTATATCTTAGATTCGACGTCTTCTAGCCATTTATAACCTTTACAAAGCACTAGTGTCCTACCGGCCATTCCAGAAATATGTTTGGGTTTTTTCTTTGGCTTGTTAGTTAATTAGGAGTTCGAGTTTGCCAGGTAGGATTTGTGGTCTTTGCAATCAAATACTTTAGCCTAGTGATAATTATCAGACAATTGTGTTGCATTTGATGCCTCAATTAAAAGGAATTATGCTTCCCTTGGTGAAGAACTTGAAGTGAGTGTTAAGTTGTAGTAATTAACTAGGACAAAAATAGTAAAATATGTGTATTGAAAGAAAAGAAAATCTTTGTAAATAAGAGAAAAGAAAGTGAGATGAAAGTAAAGATTTGCAAGAAATTAAATTACGAGTATAGTAAAGATTTTCATGAAAGTAAACAAACAAAAAATGTAAAGTCAAGAAGCTTTAAATAAACTTTGAAATAAAATATTACAACTACCTTACAATCTGCTTTCGAAAATGAAAGAAATGCAGTAAGTAAAGAAAAAGAAAATAAAAAGGGAAAGGAGGATAAAAGTAATGTAAATGATTTTTTGGTGTGGGAGTCCTCTCATCCTCTTAGGGTTCATTGCTTATTTAATATATCTTGCCCATGCAAATTAACTGCTCTTGGTAAATGTTGGGTGATTACTCACTCATTCGATTTTTCCCTCTTTGGTGCACTAATACTCCAATTTAAATTGGGTTAAGTTCCTACTTTGAATAACACGCCCCAACATATGCCAAGTGTGACACATGCGTGTTGTCCGTTATTTAGATTTTTACATAATATTCTGGCTATTTGTTCCGATTTAATTATTACGTGGAAACACCCTATTGGTTTTTGTTAATATGGTGTAAACATATATAAACTATCCATATATGTTTAAATCACTTAGATCAACCCTCGTTAGGGGACCGCGTATGCACTTCACGGCATTTATATTTTAAAGCCTGGTTTTTTACCCAACATATCTATTTTTAAGATGAAATGGCATGCTCATATGTTAAATGAATGTTAATCAAATTCTACGACTCACCATACCAAAAACAATAATTTGGCACGGTTTCAAATCGCATCAAACCCAATCTAGCATGGTTTCAAATCGTGCCAAAATCCACCATGCCAGATTTTCTGGCATGGCTTAATACCGTGTTAGATTTGACAATCTGGAACGATTTTGGCATAGTTTGAAACCGTTAAAGATATTAAATCTAACATGCTTTGGCATGATTATAAAGCGTGCCAGATTGTGGCATATGCGTACTCATATTTGCCAGATTTAAAAATATATAAATGATTTTTTTTATTTGCAAAAAATTCAGGAGAATTAGAAAATTGCAAATTTGATAAAAAAAATATTATGTACAAAAAAACAAAGAAAATCCACAAATTGCGAACTAGCACGTTGTTATTGATAAACTAATGTGGATATTAAGCAAAAGTGTTAGTAGTTCACAAACCCAAAAAATTAGGCAGAGTTTAATATGTTTTCTGGACATTTCAAGAATAATAAATATAAAATCAACTTTAATGTAAGGTCCACACGATCATGAAATTTAACAATAATAGTACATAACACAAAAGCCCGCACGTCTATAACACATCAAAAATAGTAATGTCAACAATAATAAATAAACAATCTCCCTACTGTAAACCGTTGACTTGTTCGTGTGTTCCATGTGTATAAAAGCCAACGCTAGAATGTTTTCCTTCAAAGAAAAAAGGATACAATACAAAAATGATATCAATAATCAAATATTGTCAAAAAAGTTATATTCAAGTAGAAAAATTGGGTATACATATCATCATTATTAAGTCCAAGTCTAGATATTTACAAATTATTATCATATTCTCAAATCGAAAATTTCATGACTACGTGATATGTTCCTACGAGTTACATCGGTGTGCATGAGGTGTTCGTACCTCTTACGAGGCTGTTTTGGATTTCCTCCCTCTAACAGTGTATTTTTTATCCTATATATATGCAAAATATTTGGATGTTTTCAAATCGGGAGTGCTGTACCATACGGTCAGTTCCTACGAATTACATTGGTTCCGTGTGAGGTATTTGTGCCTCTTACGGGGCTGTTTATGGGTTGTTTTCAATTTTGGCCCTTTAACGACATATTTTTAAGCCTAAGTCTATATATTTTCAAATTATCATCATATTCTCTAATCGAGAGTCTTGTGACTACGCAGTCAGTTCTTATGAGTGACATTGGTCTCGTGTGAGGTGTTTGTGCCTCTCATGGGGTCGTTTAAGGGTTGTTTTGGATTTTCACCTTTGAATAACATGTTTTTAAGCCTAAGTCTAGATATTTACAAATTATCATCATATTCACAAATAGGGAGTCCCGTGACTATGCGATCAGTTTCTATGAGTTACATTGGACTCGTATGAGTCGTCCGTGCCTCTTACGAGAGCGTTTGGGAATTGTTTTGAGTTTTCTCCCTCTAATGGAATGTTTATAAGCCAAATTTTAGATACTTGTAAATTATCATGATAATATCCAATCAAGAGTCCCGTAACAATGCGGTGAGTTCCTACGAGTTACATTGGTCCCGCGCGAGGTATTCAAGTCTCTTATGGAGCTGTTTTGGATTTTCACCCTCTAACGGCATGTTTTTCAGTCTGAGTATATATTTTTCCAAATTATCATCATATTTTCAAATTGGGAGTCCCGTGACAACGTGATTAGTTCCTACAAGTTACATTAGTCTCGTGTAAGGTGTTCAAGCCTCTTACGAGGCTGTTTTGGGTTTTCTCCCTTTAAGGGCATGTGTCAAAGCCTAAGTATAGATACTTCCCTTTAAGGGCATGTGTCAAAGCCTAAGTATAGATACTTACATATTATCATCATATTTTCAAATCGAGAGTCCAATGACTACGTAGTCAATTCCTACAGGTTACATTATCCCCATGCAAGGTGGTCATGACTCTTATAAGGCAGTTTGGGGGTTGATTTGGGTTTTGCCCTCAGACGGCATGTTTTTTTAAGCCTAACTCTAGATATTTTCAAATTATCGTCATATTCTCAAACTAAGAGTCTTGTAATTGCGTGGTAAGTTTCTACGAGTTACATTGGTCCCATGTGAGGTGTATGTGCCTCTTACGGGGCCGTTTGGGATTGTTCTGGGTTTGTAAGAGCAAAATTTATAATTGCTCGTATTTTTATTTTATTTTGTTTGGCATATCCCATTACATAAACATAGCACCGACACAACTTCTTGGTACTCAAATATTTTCTTGAAGACCAAAAAGCTTGGAAGATTTGTTCGTCTCAACAATCATGGTAGAAGATTTTGATCGTGAGTGGTAAAAAAATTTTGAATATTTTCTGGGGTTTAATTTTTTTTATGAGACTATTTTCATAAAAAGGAACATAAATTCTTTATAAGGAAAATTGGCAAAAAAATGATACCTCATTCGAACGAGGATGATAGTCATTTGAATGATAATCGAACGTACAGTTTTTCTTGGTTCTCTGGAATCTCATTTCAAGTCCTCATTAGAAGTCTTCCTAATGAGGTACAGGGTGTCGTTCGAACGACAACCCGTTTTGTTAGAATGATCACGTAAATTTTTGTTTTTAAAGATTATCTATCCCAAATCTTTTGTGTTTATCCTTTCTATCCAACCTTCTTATAAAAAGGCTGAACGGGATCGAATATTTCAATAACTCTTTTCACAAAGAAAAAAACCTTTTTGAGTTCTCCTTTTGTGATCAAAAACCTCCAATCATATTCCAAACCCCCTGGAATTATCATGATCACCATACCACATCACAAGAAGGATTCTTGCTAAAATACCTTGTAGAGACATTGTTCTACTACTGAGATTGTGAAACAAGGTTTCACAACTGAAGAAAAAGAATACGAGGCTGATCGGTGGATACCGAGGGTAGATCTCTCCCTGTGGACGGCTCTGGAGAGGAGTCGTATCTATTAGCGTTTTGAAGCCTCAATGCATCTAACTTAGTGTATCTAAGTGTTTTGTAAGTCTATTGTATTCAAAACTCTCAATAGTACTGATACAAAAAGGGTTGTCCCTTCATAGGGAATTTTCCTCGTCTCGTGTTTATTTGCATGCTTCACTTGGAAATAAAAATTGAAAATCATCTCGTATGCACACCATAATTAATTTAAGATAAAAGTTGATTAAAAAAATTAAATTGTGTGTGTGGCATTTAATTATATAAATTGATCCATTAGAGCACATGCACTCTCAATTTAGTATCTAAACAGGTTATGCCAAATTATCATAAGATCCTTTTTTGCAAAAAAAATTGATATCAATTTTTTTTTTGAAATTGTTGATCTTTAAAAATACCCGAATTTGATGGATAATTTGTATAATCGAATTCCCATTTTTTATGGTTCAAACTATACATATTGGAAAGATAGGATGACGTAGGCCTTAAAATCTATTAATGAACGGGTCTGGTTGCTTTGTGAAAGAGGTTGGACACCACCCACTGTGAATGTTCACAACATCGTCAACCCTAAACCTATCTCTTCTTGGATAGAGGACGGCTATAAATGGAGCAATTTTAAATTGCGTGGCTTGAGTTTCATCTCGAGAACCGTCACCCCTGATGACTTCTACGATGTATACCACGTCTAAAGAAGGTTGGGATACTTTATACCTCACTCACGGGGGAACTAATGTTGTTGAAGCTTATAAGCTACAAAATCTCACCACACAATTTGAAACTATCACTATGCTTGAGTCTGAATCTTTTGATGAGTTTTATGCACGACTATCCGATATAGTAAAATCAAGTTTCAATTTAGGTGAGAGAATACCTGAAACGCACATTGTTAAAATAATTTTGAGATCGCACCCCACTCATTTTATTCCTAAAGTTACTGTCCTAAATTCATTAGGGATTCTAGATACTCTTAGGTTAGAAAAACTAGCAGGAAACCTTTAAACATATGAGATAAGCATGTTTCCTAAAACTATTAAGCCTAAGTAAAAAGGAATTGCATTAAAAGCCCAATTTAAAAAGAAATAGGAAGTGTCATCGGATTTCGCGTATGATTTTGACTTAGATGACTTAGCCCTTTTTGCTAAAAGTTTTGAAAAACACTTCCAAAGAAAACAAAAGTTTTGAGAAAATAAAAAATATAAATTGGGCAAGAAAAATTTTGAAAAAGAAAAGAAAATTTTCCCAAAGAAAGACTATGAGAGGTGTTATGAGTGTAAGGAAAGGGTCAAAAATCTCATGAATGTCAGACTAGGTTAAAGAGATGAGGGAAAGGCAAAGTTGCCTTAAATGTCATGCTTAGCGATAGCAAGGTTGAGTCGTTGAGTTCGGGGGATAAATCACTGCATGGATGTAACTTCACTGCACTTATGGCTAGTCATGTTAGTACACCAAGTGCACCTCAAGCCGATGAGGAAGCTACTAAACATATACACCTCGACACTGAGTCTATTCATTTTGACGAGAGTGAAGGGAAAGATATTTTAAGTGAGATCGAGAATGACTTACAGCGCGCCTATGTCAATCTTTCTGCTGAGTATTTTAAAACTAAGAAACAAAATAAAGGTTTAGCTACGAGAGTTTTAGACGTAGATAAGGAGTTGACAGAGGGAAGAAAGAGTGAGTCCTCGATGAGAGAAGATTTTAGAGAGAGAGTTTATTTAGTTAAGAGAGAAAGGGGACTTGACGAATAAGGTAGCTAGTCTAACGAGAGATTTCCAAGCATTCGTAGAGACTCATAAGAAACTTGAAGCCCTTGTATCCCAACTTTAGAAAGATCTTGAATATGCCCGGGATGTTAAGGTAACTATCAAGGATACATCAAAGAAAGTAGGTAAGATGATCCTCAACCCCGCTTTAGGTTTTAGTGAGAGGCATGGAATAAGTTATGATGGTGCATCCACTTCATATACTTCAACGGAAGCAGTTCCTGAATTTGTGATAAATCCTTATGGCCCTCAATCGAAACCACAAAAGAAAGTTTAACCTAAGAAAAAGAACAAAGGTAAACCTACGTAAGTCTATGTTGGCACCTTTTGTAAGAGAAGAGGTCACCTTAGAGGGTTTTTCTATAGACTGGTGGAATTAAGCATACAAATACTCCCAAGCATCACTCTAAAGACTTTACTAGTCTTAGAGAGAAAGTTGAGATCCTAATGTCTTTGTCATTTGATAACGCCTCCAATGCTCAGGCTAGAGCCAACAATGATAAGGGCAAAAAAAAGGTTACCTCCCCTTAGGTACCTAAGCAAGACATCAAAGTCCTTATTGAGTACATTGATCTAAAGGTTCAAAATACTCCCAATGGTATATTGATAGTGGGTGCTCCAAGCACATAACTGGTGACATTTCTTTTTTTACCCGTCGTGAGGATCACAAGGAAGGTAAAGTCACTTTTTGAGATGGGGGTAAGCCTAGAATTTTAGGACTTGGATGTGTAGAGATACCCAAATTTCCTATGCTATACAATATGTTGTACGTAAAAGGTTTGAAAGTGAACTTAATTACCATAAGCTAACTATGCAATGCAAACTTTGCGATAAAGTTTAACCGGTTCGAATGTAATGTTTATGATCAATTCGGTGAACTTTTACTACAAAGTGTGAGGACCGAAGATAATTGTTATGGGATTATGACCAACTCCTCCTTTATGTGCAATAATGCCACGGTCTCCACTATGGATCTTTGGCATCAATGGCTAGGGCATGTGAACTTTAGAGATCTTGAGATATTAGTGAAAAAGAACCTAGTTTGTGGCTTACCATTTCTTGGGAAACTAACTTCCTAGGTTTGTGGACCTTACCAATAAGGAAAATAAATTCAAAGTCCCTATCAAAAGTTAAACACCATTACCATCTCCCGTGTTTTGGAGTTTATACACATGGATCTTATGGGTCATACTCACTCGGAGAGCTTAGGTGGTGAGCGATATATTCTCATGATGGTCGACGACATTTCTAGACATTCTATCGTAGGTTCCGTTAGAGAAAATTCCAATGCTATTGAGTTCCTGACAACTAAGTGTCATGTCCTACAAAACCAATACAGTGTCACTATTAATCAGATGTGTAGTAACAACGACGCTGAATTTAAAGAAGAAAAATTGGATATTTATTGTGATGGAGTGGACATCAAACATTAGTTTTCGTTTGTTCATACTTATCAACAAAATGGCATTGTTAATGGGAATAATCGAACAATACACGATATGGCTAGATACATGCTTCTTGGGAGAAATGTGCTTGGACATTTGTGGGAAGAGGGAGTGAGCACAACATGTCATACGATGAATAAGGTATATCTTCTTCCACACACGCTTCACACTCCTTATGAGTTATGGATAGGGAAGAAGCCCAATCTATCGTATTTTTATGTCTTTGTGAGTACATGCAACATCTTGCGAGATAGAGAGAACTTAAGAAAGTTTGACTCCCGGAGCGATGAGGTATTATTTTTAGGATATTCATCAACTAGTGGGGATTATAGGGTATTTAACCTTGCAAGTTCTAAGGTTATGGAGTTAATAAATGTCACGATTAGATATGACAAGCCACGGGCATTTGTTTTTCCTATCCCACGGTGTGAAAATAATGCACCCCCGGTGAAGATCCTATCCTTTGTCATATTACCATGGTGGACCCTACTCCTGATTTAAGGATCCCACCATCTTGGGTTTGAAAGGGCCATGACCCTTCCCCTATACTTAGTGATCCCATACTAGGTGTCAAGAATTGTTCTCAACTAAAAAATATGGTTAGCTATATGTGCTACACCTCCTTAGTTGAGCCCTAGAATGCAAAAGAAGCACTCAAGGACAAGCATTAGATTTTTGTCATGTAAGATGAGTTGCTTTGGTTTCGTAAGAAGGGTGTTTAGGAGTTAGTCCCCCGACCTAGCGAGTCTAATGTGATAGGTACCAAGTGGATTTATAAGAATAAGATGGATGATAATGGTACCATAGTTCATAATAAGGCTAGGTTGGTCGCCCAAGGCTGCACATGGATCGAGGTTATAAAATTTGATAATACATTCTCTCATGTTGTTAGGCTTGAGTTCATTCGTTTACTACTCACCACAGCATGTTATCGACGCTTCAATTTATATCAGATGGATGTCAAGAGTGCCTTTCTAAATGGCATTCTATAGGAAGAGGTTTACGTGGAACAACCAAAAGGGTTTGAAGTCCCTAAGCACTCAAAACGCGTACATTATCGTAAGAAATCCTTGTATGGTTTGAAGCAAGTACCCCGAGCTTGGTACGAGAGGTCACTTCCTTTCTATTAGCTCGTGTCTTCAATAAAGGGGGAGTGGATAAGACATTATTTATGAGGAGAGATAGTGGTGATATTTCATTTCCCAAGTCTATGTGAATGACATAGTCTTTGGATCCACGTGATCCCATTATCCTCGTACTTTTCAGGTGGAAATGACCAGTGAGTTTGAGATGAGCATGGTAGGTGAGCTTACATTCTTCCTAGGTCTCCAATTTCATCATCTTGGGGATGGGATATTCATATCTCAATCCAAATATGTAAGAGACCTTATAAAGAAGTTTGGTTTAGACTCTGATAAGAACTCATGCGTGCCAATGAGTACATCAGCAATACTTAACAAAGACGCTTTAGGCGAGGACGTAAAGCAAACTCTTTATCAGAGTATGATAGGTAATCGCCTCTACTTGACCTCTAATCATCCCGATATTGCCTTTAATTTTGGAGTCTGTGTAGATACTAGGTGATGATGATAACAATCACATCTCAAATGTATGCACAGCTTAAACTCAATCCAAGTCAACAATGGAAATAATATTCACATAAATATAAATATGCAAGAATTAGATGAAAAAGATATAAAACATATAGATGTAAGTGGTTCAGCCAATAAACTAATCCATTGTTCAAGAGGGTATATGTTTATATTACTAAAGGCACTCAAGGACATGGATTATAGTTTACACAATCTTTCACTTTCTTCTATTAATAATTGGGTAGAGTTTTTATTAGGGTTGCAATTGTTCGATCCGTGATAAAGAATGTGAAGTTGGTATATATAGGCTTGGGGGTGCACAGCATGCACCTGGTGTACATGAAGTGAGTTATCCACTAGGAGAATTATATTTTTCCCCTACACAAGTGTGTCACAATGATGAAATATTCCCCCATATGGGAAGAAATTTTTTTGTAACTATATTCCACGTGGCCTAATAATGCACGAGTCACGTATGCCACATAAGATATTGAGGTCGGCTCTGATGGTCCTAGCCGAGCTGAGGATGAGGGATAGTCTTCCATGGAGATGACTATGAAACTGTGAAGATTATCTCGAGAAGCTTAAGATGGTCTCAACTTGTCAGCGTGGTACGAGGCCGACACATGGCAAGGATGAGATATAAGAGATAGTTTGGACTGAAGAATGAACCTTGCTCCTTGACTGTAAATGCTAAGGGTAAGGTCTCGGAGGCTGATACTGTTATAGATGGGCCTATGCTCTATTGGCCCATATGCAGATGAGTCTAACGGATACTGAGCAGGGGTCGTGGAACTGGGCTGAGTCTAGTTCAGGGAGAGACCAAACTTTGGGTCTCCTTTGATACTGATGATCATTTATCATCCTATTCGGATGCATATTGGGTCAAGGAAGTAAATGGTTGTAGGAGCACTTCGGGTGGGTGGGGTGAAGCAAATGTTATAAGATTACAGGATTTCACAAATCACGATGACTATTTCTTGGGATAATACGAGTGTAATCCATATTTCCCATAACCCTATCCAACATTTGCGCACAAAGCACATTAGGATAAGCGCATTGTATACATGACCTAGTTAAGGAGAAGGTCGTGTCCTTGAGCATTGTGAGCAACGATCATTAGTTAGTCGACATTTTCACGAAACCTTTAGATGCACTTAGATTTGAGGATCTTAGTAAATCTTTAGGTATTTGCATTGATGACTGAATTTTGGATACTTATCTAGTGTAGGATGATTATCGTGATTATATCTCTTATTCCTATTACGAGAATATATTATCATTGTCTTATCATTGTATTTATATGCTTCATTTTGATATTTTTTCAAAAATCCAAAAAAGAGTTTTGTTTTTATGAAAAATACAAAAAGACTTTTGGTTTATAAGAAAAAATTGAAAAGTTAAAAATATTTTATTTTTGATAAAAAAAATTGAAAAAGACAAAAATAGTTTTGTATTTTTTTTATCACCATATATGGATGAACATTTAAAATTTCTGAATCACCCTTTCTTTTCATACTTCCACGTTACGTTTTCATAGTGTTTTGATATACGACATCATTTCTATAGTGTGCTTAATATTGTGTGGAGTCATTACATTGATCTTTGATAACTTTTATCTACATGATACACTCTTTGCCACCTTTAATGCACAAGTGCACGAACTTGTTTAAAAATTTCACTTACTTATCATTTTTCGAATACGATGTTCTCATCTAAATTTTACTTTAGAACAAACCAAATGTAAAAACAAGATTAAAGTTGTTCATGTAAGAACCATTACCCAGATTAAATTTATTTTTCCAAAAAAATATTATCAAATGTTAAGCAATGGAAAGGAGCTACGAAAGATCACAATATTATTTGTGTTAAAAGCCACCATTTGCATAAAAGAGCCTAAAAAGATTAGAGGCGCACAAAAACAGAAGTGTCGGGCCAATATTTAATTCATTGATGCTTCGCTACATCTGAGAATTAATTTCTTCAAAAATCATTGATAGTTTATCACCATATATGTGAGAATTTAGGGGTGTATAGTCGAAGATCAATGGGTTTGCTTAACTAAAATGTCTCGAAAAACATTACATAGTTTGGCATCATTAGTATGAGAATCATTTAGGTTCATGGCATATTGATTGAGTCAATTTCACTTGAGTTCACTAATTTTACACCTAAGGTAGACTTTGAGCTCTTTCGTTAGAAGTGTCTTAAAACTTTGTGCACACGTGTTTTAACTGTCTATGTTGATTTACCTATGAAAAATGCTCACGCCCCAACATTTCACATTCATGATTTGAATATTTTAAAGTTAACGCGTGGTGTGTTATATATGAACATCTTATACATTTTTCTGAAAAAATGAAAAAATATAAAAAAATAGTTATTGAAAAGTGAATTTTTTAGATTATCATTACTTGTGCTGACTTTATTTTTCATTCTATTGATATCTTACTTCTTCATGGGATGCTTATATTTAATGACTATTTTTTACTCCTATTTTTATTGACGGACAAAAACAAGGGAGAAGAAATTGAGGGGGAGTTTTATTGCATCTTGGTATTTTATTTGTCTCGTGCTTATAGGATGTTCCACTTGAATGATGATCATTTGACCCACACAAGATCAAGACAAAGATAACCAAAGGAAAGATCCAGTCCATTTCGAAAACTTGCAAAAATTACGTTCCATTTTTCTTTTGTAATTTAGGAGGGAAGTTATTGTTTTAAGTCAAAGGGATTCAATTTGGCTTAGGTTTGTGTTTTGTACCAGAATAGCCAATGGGGGATATTTGTAAGAGAAAAAATTATTATTGCTCGTATTTTTATTTTATCTGGTTTGGCATATTCCGTTACACAAACACATAATCGACACAACTTCTTGGTACTCAAAGACTTTGTTGAAGACCAAAGAGATTGGAAGATTTGTTCGTCTCAACAATCATAGTAGAAGATTATGATTATGAGTGGTAAAAGGTTTTTAAATATTTTTTGGGGTTTAATTATTTTTTATGATACTATTTACATGAAAAAGAACTTAAATTCTTTATAAGGAAACGACACCTCGTTCAAATGAGAGTGATAGTCCTTCGAACAAGAATTGAACTTAGAGTTTTTCTTGGTCCACTAAAATCTCATTCGAAGTCCTCATTTGAAGTTGTTCTAACGAGATATAAGGTATTGTTCAAATGACATCCCATTGCATTAGAACGACCGGTAAAAAAATTAAGATTATCTATCCTAAATCTTTTATGTTTATCCTTTCTATCCAACCTTCTTATAAAATGGCTGAACGGGATCAGATACTTCAAAAACACTTTTCACAAAGAAAAACACATTTTTTAGTTTTCCTTATGTGATCAAAAACCTCCAATCATATTCCAAACCCCTTGGAATTTTTCAAAATCACTTTATCACATGACAAGAAGGTTTCTTGCTAAAATACTTTTTAGATACTTTTCTCCACTACTGAGATTATGAAACGAGTTTTCAAGATTGAAAAATAAGATGAGGATGATAGGTGGATACCGAGGGTAAATCGCTACTTGTGGACGGCTCTGGAGCTGAATCGCATCTATTGGCATTTTGAAGACTCTACGGATCTAACTTAGTGTAATTAAGTGTTTTGTAATTCGATTGTATTCAATACTCTCAATAATATTGATATAGAAAGGTTTTGCCCTTATTAGGAATTTTTGCTCATCTCATGTTTATTTGCATGCTTGGCTTAGAAATAAAAATTAAAAATCATCTCGTATGCACACCATAATTAATTGAAGATAAATTTGATTAAAAAAATAGAATTGTGGGTGTGGCATTTAAGTATATAAATTGATACATTAGATCACATGCACTCTCGGGGTTTTCTACCTTTAACAACGTGTTTTTTTCCTTTAACTACGTATTTTTAAGCCTGGGTCTATATATTTGCAAATTATCATCATATTCCTAAATCGGGAGTCCCGTGACTATGAGATCAATTCTTACGAGTTACGTTGGTCACGTGCGAGGTGTTCGTGCCTCTTATGGACCGTTTGCGGGACGTTTTGGATTTTTAGTATCTAACGGGATATTTTTAAGTCTATATGATGATATTTCCAAACTATCATCATATTCTCAAAACAGGAGTCCTCTAACTATGCAGTCAGTTCCTATGAGCTACATTAATCCCGTGCGAGGTATTCGTGCCTCTTACGGGGTTGTTTTAGGTTTTCACCCTCTAACGACATGTTTTTAAGTCTAAGTCTAGATATTTCCAAGTTTTTGTCATATTCTCAAATCGAAAAACCCGTGAATATGCTATTAGCTCCTACAAGTTACATCAGTCTCGTGTGAGGTGTTTGTGCCTCTTAGGGAGCCGTTTGTGGTTGTTTGGGGTTTTTAACATTTTAACGACATGTTATTAATCCTAAGTCTATATATTTGCAAATTATCGTCATATTCTCAAACTATGAATCCCGTGACTACACGGTCAGTTCCTACGAGTTACATTGGTCTCGTGCGAGGTGTTCGTGCCTCTTACGATGCCTTTTGGGGGTTATTTTGTGTTTTCACACTCTAACGACATTTTTTTAGCCTAATTTTAGTTATTTGCAAATTATCATCATATTTTCAAATCGGGAGTCCTGTGACTACGCGGTCAGTTCCTACGAGTTAAATTAGTTCCGTGCAAGGTGTTCATGCCTCTAACGGGTCGTTTGGGGACTATTTTTTATTTTCACCCTTAATGGAATATTTTAAATCCTATGTATTGTTGTAATGCGAGGCCCCCAATTATAAAATATTATAATTTCCTTAAAACAACAAATTTTAATTTTCTCAAACAAATTAAAATTACACCAAGTGAAGTAAAATTAATCAATTAATATAGTCACTTAAACCAATTAAATAATCCAAGCCCTAGAAATTTGCCTAAGTCATAATTATCAATTTTCCGAAGTTAGGCGAAACCAAATTTTAGCAAAAGACTTGAATTAAATAAACATTACCCAATATTCAATTTTCCGAAGTTAGGCGAAACCAAATTTTAGCAAAAGACTTGAATTAAATTGAGTGTGATGATTTAAACCGAATTTTATCTTGAGTTATCCTAAGCATGCGTTCTAAATTATTTATGCAAGATAAAATAAATCAATCACACTACGCCGCGATGTACGAGGAAAAACCCAAGACGGGAAACAACCTCGGACGGCTTTAGCCACAAATCCACTAGATACGGAATTACAAGTACAAGACAGATAGACTTACAACGCACGACTCGATCCCTCTCAAGCCTCGACGCTTCTTCTTGTAGACACCTCTTCCTAGCGGATAACCTTGGAACACCACCGCGGTCTCGGAATCCACCGATAGGACTTTATATGGTCACCGTCACCCCAACATGGAGCCTTTATCCGTGTGGGTACATCAACATGAGAAACACTTCTTCTTTCTTCGTGGGAGGTAGAAGCAAAACTAGAAACTTCTCTTCTTGAATTAGGTAGAGAAAACCGGTGCCAAACTCCAAGCAATTGATTTGTATATGAGAACTTGGAATAAACTTATTTGGGTGTAAACACTAGAGTGATGGATATTTTTCTCTAAAAATTTCACTCAAAACATGAACATTTTCCTTAAATAAATTTGCTCTCAAACTCTCTCTAAGAGATGGAAATAGGTTGGAAAAGTTAGATTGGAAAATGTTCTTCCCGCACATATTAAAGTCTGAAAAAGTTGGTTAAAAACCAAGTGGGGAAGTGGGTGCAAAACTGTCAATAACTGTTCCCGCCTGGCATCTCGTTCGAACGACATTTCGTTCGAACGAAATCTCGTTCGAACGAGACTTCTAACGACGTTCCAGATTGAACTCGTCAGAATCTCGTTGGATATCTCGTTCGAACAGAAGGTTCGTTCGAACGACATATCGAACGACATTTCATAGGCCTATACTGGAACCTCGTTGGCAAACTCGTTCGAACGACATCTGGTTCGAACGAAAAAACTCGTTCAAACGACATATCTAACGAACCACCAGAAAGTTTGAAAAATTCATTTTTAGCCCAGAATACTTTATAAACATTTATTTAAAGTTTTAATTAATTCTTTCTTAAAACAAAACGCAGTTTTTTAAAACCTAACACCCAATAAACTTGTTCCAAGCTCCTGTGTATATAATATTGCATTCATACCTTGGGAGCATGGAACTATGATTGATGACGTAGAAACGAGGCACGCAAACCGTCATATTTGATGAAGCTTTATACTCTTTGCCGCTACGTCTTCAACAAACACTTCATAGGCTTGAGAGTATTACAATTACATACTATCCTATGAATAAATGTTTTTTTCCGGAATTGAGCCAAAACTATATATGGACTCAATTGGAAATTTGTGTCCTTACATGTATAAATACTTACAAATTTTCACTATATTATCAAATTAAGAGTTTCATAAATATTTGATTAGTTCCTATGAATTACATTGGTCCCGTGCGAGCTGTTCATGCCTTTTACGGCGCTATTTTGGGTTGTTTTGGATTTTTAGCCTCTTACAACGTCCTTTTAAGCCTAAGTATAGATTGTTGAAAATTTTCCATATTTTCAAAATGGGAATCCCGTGATTATGCGGTTAGTTCTTTCGAGTTAGATTGATCCTATCCGAGGTGTTCGAGCCTCTTACAGGACCGTTTAGGGGCTGCTTTAGGTATTCTCCCTTTAAGGGCATGTTTTAAATCCTATGTATAGATATTTGAAAAGTATCATCATATTTTCAAATTGAAAGTCCCATGACTAGGTGATCAGTTTCTACAAGTTACATTGGTCCCGTGCGAGGTGTTCGTGACTCTCACGGAGCCGTTTGGGGGCTGATTTGGGTTTTCCCCTCTGGCAGCATATTTTTAAGCCTGAGTTTAGATATTTTAAAATTATCAGTATAACTTCAAATGAGGAGTCCGATGACTATGCAGTCACATACTACGAGTGACATTAGTCCCGTGCGAGGTGCCCCTCTCTCTTATGGGGTCTGGGCTTTTCTCCCTTGAATGACATATTTTTAAGTCTAAGTCTAGATATTTTAAAATTATCATCATATTCTCAAATTGGGAGTCTTGTGACTATTCGATCAGTTCCTACGAGTTGCATTAATCCCATGTGAGATGTTCGTTCCTCTTACGAGGCCGTTTGGGGGCTGTTATGGGCTTTCGCCCTTTCATTGAATATTTTTAAGCCTAAGTTTATATATTACAAATTATCATTATATTCTGAAATTAGGAGTCTCGTGACTACGTTGTTAGTTCCTACGAGTTACATCAATCTCGTGCAAGGCGATCATGCCTCTTACGAGGCCGTTTATGGGTTGTTTTGGGTTTTCACCCTCTGAAGGCATGTTTTTAAGCTTATATGGTGATAGTAGAAAATTATCATCATATTCTCAAAATGAGAGTTTCGTGGCTACGCGATCAGTTTCTATGAGTTATATTGGTCCCATACGAGGTGTTCGTGCCTCTTAGGAGACCATTTGGGGGTTGTTTTGAGTTTTCCCTCTAACGACATATTTTTAAGCCTAAGTCTTGATATTTTAAAACTATCATCATATTCTCAAACTAGGAGTCCTGTGATTATCCAGTCAGTTTCTACGAGTTACATTGGTCCTTTGCGATATGGTCGTGCCTCTTGCGGGGCAGTTTGGGGGGTGTTTTGAGTTTCTCCCCTTTAACATCTTGTTTTAAAGCTTGCGTTTAGATATTTCTATATTATCATCATATTTTCAAAACGAGAGTACCGTGACTACGCGATCGATTCCTATAAGTTATGTTGATCCCGTCCAAGATATTCATACCTCTTATGGGGCCGTCTGGGGGTTCTTTTGAGTTTTCACCCTTTAACGGCATCCTTTTAAGACTAAGTCTATATATTTGAAAATCATCATCATATTGTTAAATTGGGAGTCCCTGACTACGCGGTTAGTTTCTACGAGTTACATTGGTCCAGTGCGAGGTGTTTGTGCCTCTTACTGGATCGTTTGGGGATAATTAGAATTTTTTCCCTCTAGCGACGTGTTTTTAATCCTAAGTCTAGATATTTTTAAATTATTATCATATTTTCAAACTGGGACTCCCGTGACTACGCGATAAGTTCTTAAGAGTTACATTGGTCCCGTGTGAGTTCCTCATGCCTCTTAAGGGCTGTTTTGGATTTTTGCCATTTAATGGCATGTTTTAAAGCTTAAAGTCTAGATAATTTCTAATTATCATAATATTTTTCAAACCGTAAGTCATGTAACTATGCGATCATTTCCTATAATATTGGTCCCATGCGAGGTGTTCGTGCCTTTTACGGGGTCGTTTGTTGTCTATTTTGGGTTTTCACCCTTTAACGGCATGTTTTTAAGCCTAAGTCTATATATTTGTAAATTATTATCATATTCCCAAACCGTGAGTCCTGTGACTACGCAATCAGTTCCTACAAATTACATTGGTCCCACGCGAGGTGTTCGAACCTATTATGGGTCATTTGAGGGTTATTATTAGTTTTCATCCTTTATGGACTTATTTTAAATTATAAGTCTAGATATTTTAACATTATCATCATATCTTGAAACTTGGAGTCCTTTGACTTCACCGTCAATTCCTATAATTTATAGTTATCTTTGGCGAGGTGTCCGTGCCTCTTACGGAACCATTTGGGGTTATTTTGGGTTTTCTTCCTCCAACGGTGTGATTTGAAGCCTAAACCTAGATATTTACAAATTATTGTCATATTTTCAAACTGGAAATCCCGTGACTAGTCGGTCAGTTCCTACAAGTTACATTGGTCCCGTGCGAGGTGTTCATGCCTCTTATGGGATAGTTTGGGGGTTGTTTTGGGTTTTTACCCTTGAATGGTATATTTTAAATCCTAAATCTAAATATTTGCAAATTATTTTCATATTTTCAAATTGTGAGTCTCGTGACTATGCGGTTAGTTACCTTGAGTTACATTGGTCATGTGCGAGGTTTCGTGACTCTTACGATCCCGTTTGGGGGTTATTTTAGATTTTGCCCTCTAACAGAATATATTTAAGCTGAAGTTTATATATTTATAAATTACCGTAATATTCTTAAACTGGGAATATTTTGACTATGCGGTTAGTTACTACGAGTTACATTGCTCTCATGCGAGGTGTTCATTCCTATTACGAGTCGTTTGGGGGTTGTTTTTGGTTTTTGCCCTTAAACATCATGTTTTTAAGCCTAAGTCTAGATATTTACAAATTATGGTCATATTCTTAAATTGGGTGTCCCGTGACTATGTGGTCAGTTCTTACAAGTTACATTGGTCCCGTGCAAGGTGTTTGTGCCTTTTATGGGGCCGTTTGTGTCTCGTTTTGGTTTTCACCCTCTAACGGCATGTTTTTAAGCGTAAACGACGATATTTATAAATTATCATCATATTCTCACAATGGGAGTCCTTTGACTATGCGATCAGTTCCTACGAGTTACATTGGTCCCACGCGAGGTGTCCCTGCCTCGTACGGGTTGTTTGGGGGTTGTTTTGGGTTTTCACCCTCTAACGACATATTATTAAGCCTATGTCTTGATATTTACAAATTATCATCATATTTTCAAATCAGGAGTCGGTGTCAAAATTTTGTTGTTAAATTAAAATTACAGGAAGTGCACAGAATATTATAGATTAGCGAGTGTAAGTACGAGTCTAACCCACACAGATTTATCAGTTTTAACGTTTAAAACAATTATAACTTTCTAGCTAGACTAAATTATTTAAATATGAGATGAAATATTAAACTAAATTAACACAAAAAAGTGCAACTATGAAACATATAATAAAGTGTGTGAGAAAACTCAAACGTTGGATCCATTTATCACATTTAACTAATATAATGCATTAATTTAAATTCGTCGTTCTCGATTTTATAACTCAAATTAAACTGACTCTCGTAGCATTTAATTTGAAAAATAAAATGTTTAAGTTCACAATCAAATTTAACTTCTCTAATCTTAGACGACTCAAAGCCATATTCCCTTAAAAAATTCGCTTTTAAAGTGTAGTCTTTAAGCATAAAATATCAGTTAATTTAATAAAAGTATAATCTATCAAAAGTACTCACAATTAAAATAAAAAATGATTTTTCAAATAAAGTCGAAGGTTTAAAACACACTCTGATGGTCCCTTTTAATTTCTTATGCGGAAAGTGTTTTAAGGATGACAAAATAAATTCTATTTTCGTGAAAAACCTTTTTCCAATTTTTAATTCCCACCAAGTTATGAACAAATTCTGACTTAACCAAATTTTATCTTGATTAATCTTAAACATCCATCTAGTGATTAAAGAAAGTAAAATAAATTAAAGAATACTCATAATGTCAGATGTACGAGGAAAACCACAAAGGGAAAAAATCTCGGACGACCCAAGCCAGACAATCACTATGAATATGGTTTTAGAAAGACAGGCGGTAGTCCAACTCAACGACTCGATCCATCCATGAGACTTGACGCTCCTTTGATCTTCAACCACTCCTCTCACAGTTCCCACACAGAAAGTAACCTTCTTTCACGATGCCTGTCTACAACACATGCGTCCACGTATGTCTCGGTGTCCAACGATTTGGCTTGTAATGTCTACGATGTTGAATTCGGACTCCATCGAATCTTCACCGAAAAACCAATAATTGTTCTTCAATTATAACCTTCTTCTTGGTGCAAACAAGATCACAGGAAATATACCAATGATACTCGGATCTTTAAAAACTCTAAGGATGTGTTTTGATTTGTAGAACTTTAGAAAACTATTGCATAAAAACGTATTGTTTGTAAACTAAAATTCGTTCTGCACGCACTTCGAAATAAGAACAGAAACACGCCTTAAATAAGGGGGAACTTAAGGAGGTTGGTCGTTCAAGCGACATTACCTGTCATTTGAACTAGACTGCCTATTGTTTGAACGATAGTGCATCTCGCACAAACGACTGACAGAGTCGTTTGAGCAATGCGCTTAATTAGAGTCGAAAACCATTCCAACTCTAATTCGTCCTTATTAGTGTTAAACGAAGTGTAAAGAGTTACAAACACTTAAAACATTTTAGAAAACATTTATTTAATAAAAATAACATCCTTATCTTTATAAAAACAATTAATTATGAGTCCCATTAATATTATGTATTCATACCTGAGTGATCTCGGAATGCAATTAAACTTTGAAGACGCATAAACCATACCAAATAAACTTCGGCATAATTAATTTCCTTAAAGCTTTGCCGCAACGTCTTCAATAAAACTTCGACATGTCATAGTCTGTGTGGGATCGTGACATATAAAAATAGACCTATGACTCAAACGTGTTTTGTTCTGGGAATAAGTCAAAACTACATTAAGACTCAATGGGAAATTTTGTCCTTACACACTCTCATGTTGCTTTAAATGAATGCCAAATTTATAAATTATTTAAACCATGTCGAGAAATGAAGACGAATTTAAATTACACATAATATTATCTAAACATAATATACTTCACCTAGTCCTATCAAAGAAATTAAGCTAGCATGATTGAAGACATAATAAAATTGCAAGATGAATTATAACTTTCATTAATAAAACAAACTTACAAAGGTTGTGTCTCATAAATAATCTAGACAAAATTTCTCCCATGAATATATAATTCTTGACCCTTAAATAAAATAAAACTACCAAAAATTATCTCTAAAATGGCTCTCTAAAATTCTCTGCAAAATAATGAGCCCAAAGGTTATATTTATACGCCATTGGGTGAGATATTTGATTTGGATTAAAACTCCTATTTAATTATTTTAAAATGGATTTTATATAAAAATAAAATCAATTTTAAAGAGGATTTTCACGAAATTGAGAGTTTGAATGAATGGGAACTTTTTAAGTGCTTCTTTTCAAATCAACACATATGTGATGAGGATGGTCATTCAAAATTGACTTGGAAATACCAAGTATACTAGGATTGTTTAACGATATCCTCAATTTCTCTTTTGCCTTACAGTCCACGAATTTGCAGTGTCCCATTTATTCCTTCCATGATTTTGAGATTTCAAAGCTCCCAAAATAAACTGAAGTGGGCATTTTTTGACTTGATGGACTTTGGGAGACGTGCATCGGGGCGCGTGTGTTTTTTTCTTTTCTTTTTTTTCATTTTTGTCGCTATTCATACCAACATTTCCAAACTGATTTCGCCTTCACACTTTCAAATTATGCCCAACTACAAAGTTGTGACTCTTTTGAAAACCTTTTCGAAAAACTATAGCACGATCCCCAAACACTCAAATAATTTTATAAAAATCATTTAGTACAGTTGTGTCAACCGTGTCATGTTGCAACATATCCTAACAAAATTTTGCATACCAACTCCTTTATTGTCCGAACTCCTGGAGTACCTGTAAAAATGCAGAAGAAAATTAATTAATTCAAATTTAGGGTCATAAATATTTAGAAAATTATAAAATTACCCCTCTTTGCTTTTTAGGTCCCGAAATTCTTAACTTTCTCATTTTAATCCGTAATTCAACCAAATTTTAAAGAGAAATTTATTTTGACTAGAAAATTATTTAAAATAAGTTTTAGGCCCATAAAGTTTCTAAAATTATGGTTTTACCCCCTAAGATTGATAAAATTGTATTTTAACTCGAATTATCTTCAAATTTGCATTTTTCTTCTGAAATACTAAAATGACTCTAAATGCTCTTTATTTATGATACAATAAAAGGCCTAAATCTGGGCATAAATAATATAAAATTAGGCACTCAACAAATACCCCCAATCCTAAACTTTACTAGTCCCTAGCAAAACTAAAATTTAACTCACTTTTGTAGGAATCACGATTTCACTTAGCATGTGAAACAAGTCGTTAAAGCCCTAGGTTACCTTAGTGGACGAGTTTTGCTCATGAGAGTTTGTAGTGAATATGCCCACAAAATTCAAAAACCTGACTCAAAACAAAAGATACGATATTTATATAACTAAGTCTGAATGCAAACTTCATAAATATAGTAGAACTTCACTTCGCAATCTCAATTGCTTTTTGAGAGTGTGTGTGTATGTGTGAATAGTCAATATAACCGTCCATTTCAAAAGATTTGATCGTTAAGTTTCTTATTAAAATGTTCATTTTGGTTTCAAAATCTTACGGGATGCACTCATAATTGAACACTCGGAGATGGGTTACTTTCTTTCGGCATATATAAATGAAAGAGTAAATTTAAATGATCAAACTTCACATATACGAAATGAAAAATGGACTTTTTACTATATGGATGCATATAATCTCATAAAATAAAAATCGATTAATTGTTAAAAATATTGAATCACACCATAGATCTTGTCCATCTTCTCTCCATACTATAACTAACTTCTCTTGAGATCGATTAGGATTTTCTTCAATTGTATTGAAGGCATGGGTTTTATCCATAAATAATGGCTTTTAGAGTTCAAAAATCTCTAAGAATATAGAGGTTTTCGGCATTTTGACTTTTAGGCACTTTTTTTCAACTTCAATTTTTCTTTTTTTTTTCTTTTTTAGACTCACATCTCTTTTTTTTCCTTTTTTTCTTTTCGTGCATCATTATTACAACCTTCTTTTTTTGGCCTTTTTCCTACCGTAGTTCTACCCTAGTATTCTCAGGGGGAAAAAATCGGTATAGTTTCTTTTTATGTGCTTTTAAATCCCAGTTGGAGTTGGTGAAATAATGAATCTTAAATAAAATACTTATTTTTTTTTTGCTCAAATGATCTTGTAACAGAATAATGTAAACAATTTGAAGCTAGGCTTAATTTTTTGGGCCTTCAAAACGATGGTCTAATATCTTTTCTCAAGTTTTGTTAAATTGATTTGTGTAACGGCTTACTAAGACTTCTAGTGCTTAAGATTCAAGTTTTAACATTTTATTTTCATTAATCGAACAAAACAAAAAATTTAACCCGAAATGATTTTAATCTCTGAAAACAATGAATGGAACAAAAATCTAATCAGGTTAAAATCTCCACATTTATTCGATAACTTCTTTCACTTTTACCTCAATATCCATTTTCAATCATATTAGTTTGTTATTGTGTAAAAAATCCATAAGTTGAGAGATCCAAGGAGTAATTTTATATTAAAAAATTGTTTCAAAACTTAATTATATTGAAAATATTTTTGAATTTTAAAAAAAATTCTGATTTTTATGTTTTTTTTCAAAGTGAAGAAAAATGACCTCGGTACCCCCAAACCTATTTTCTATAGTGTCCTCAATGTAAAAGATAAAATAAAAAATCTAAGAACGATATGAAAGATATTACCGTAGTGAGGGACTTCTTCCAACGCATAATTCCTGAACAAATGCAAAGCAAAAACTATGATATAACAATAATTACCCAATTTCATTTTCACTCTTGGTATACAGGGTCTTGGAGGAGAATATCCTCCACTTCTTGATCTCGCAATTCCAAATATGGGTTCAACCTTTGCCCGTTGACTTTGAAAATTTCACCATTTTTAGGATTCTCTATCTTAACCACCTCGTAGACTGTTTTAAGGATAAAGGGATCGAACCACCTAAACAACAACTTATCGAGAAAGAGATGCAACCTAGAATTTTACATGATAACTTTTTTTCAAGTTTGAATGACTTCTATAAGATGTACTTGTCATGTAATATCTTGAGTTCGAGTTTAGGGATCTCACCTACAATAGGTAAATCAAAATTGAAAGTCTTAGTGGGCCAATAGGCCTTGTGTTTTAACTCTTTCGGAAGATGATAGGATTTTTCATAGACAAATATATATATATATATATATATATATATATAAGGACTTATAAATGGCATTTTATAGGCAATGCAATAAGCCCATAAAGGATCAATTCTTTTGGTTCAAATTCATTGTTTTCTCGATGATTTGTTTAATTTCCCTATTAGAAACTTCTACATGACCACTGGTTTAAGGGTGATAAGAACTAACTACTTTGTGCGTGATCGAGTACTTTCTTATGAGACTCTTGAAGGATCGATTATAAAAATCAGTTCCCCGTTCGCTAATGATGGCTCAAGGCATGCCGAAGTGGGAGAAAATGTTTTTTAGAATGAATTTGACCACCACATGGTGGTCATTCATCCTACACAATATGGAAACTATCCACACATAATCAACCACGAAAAGGAATTTGGGAATGAACCATAATTAATGCCCCATACGTGTGATATTTCCTAGCCTTTGGCAACGGTCACAACTCCTACTATAATAATTTGGGTCATAAAAAATAGTGGGACACACAGGAAAATATTTGCAACGGTTTTTTAGCACTTAAATGACCTCTACATACTTGTTCATGGCAAAAATAGATTACGCTTTTAAATGTCGTGATCAGGGCCGCACTTTTGCATGATTTGATCTGGATAATACTTAAAGAGATACGAGTCATCCCAAAATAATGCTTGGCTTCCTTAAAAGTTTTGGAACGATCTTGCATAGGCCAATGCAGGAACATTTCACCCATCGCGAGATAATTCAAAATATCAAAAAAATATGGAAGATGGGAGACAAGCATCAGTTGTTCATCGGGAAAGGACTCATTTAGTATCAACAGGTTATCTAATGATTCAAAGGTTAACCTAGACAAGTGATCCTCCACCCCATTGTCACATCCCTTTCTTATCCTGACTTTTAAGGTCAAACTCTTGCAGTAATATCCACCTAATGAGACGGGACTTAGCATCCTTTTTAGACAAAAATGTATCGCAGGGCCGAGTGATCACTGAAAATGACAACTTTGTGTAATACCCCTTATTTATGAGTAATTGTTTTTATATTAATTTTCCATGTGGGTTAATTATATAAAATAATGGAAGTTGGAGTAAATACTATTTTAAGTGATTTAAGAGATAATATTTACTGAGTTTTTCATATTTACTGTTAAGTGAATGTAAATAGCAACGTATTATGTTTTATTACGTCGTTGTGCCTTAAGCGAGGGTTATGATTTAAAATGATGTTGGAACATGAAATAAATTATTTTATCCCGGATGCCAATTTAGAGGGCGCGATTAGTTCGGAAATAGTTGAAATAGTCAAAATAAGTACCAAGTTATATTTTTGGGTTCTGGGTACTTTTGATCGGTTATGACTTAATTATGTTGTTGCGAGTCATTTTAACTGTGTAGTAGCATTTAAAGTTGGATTTAGAGTTAATGGGCATTTAAGTCTTCCAAGAACATTTATTCTCATTTATGTGTTCTAAACCGAGAGAGAGAGAGAGAGAGAGAGAGAGAGAGAGAGAGAGAGAGAGAGAGAGAGAGAGAGTTTGGGAGAAAAAGAAGAGAAAAGGAACAGAATTGAAGATTTAAGCTTGGAATTTGTTCCTACCGGAAGATAATCCGAGACTATAACCCTAAGGCAAGTTTCTAACTTGCAAATGTATGATTTAGTGTGGATAATTTTTATTGATAGTTGTATTTTTGGAGATTTAAACCATTTGTGGGTTTTTGATGAATTGTGGTGTTTAACCCTTAGATTTTGATGTATATATATTGTGAGTTTATTATGTTAGTTTGTTGTTGTATAGTAATGTTGGGGTGAAGGTGTTAGCTGATTAGGTTGTGAGATGTGGAAGAAATTAGGGTTAGAGGTTTAGGCTTGGTAGGAGAAAAAGGGGTTTGGCCGTGAGATCTGGTATGACCGGTCGATCGCGATCCAGAGCCTGGTCAACCGGGCCTCAAGAGAAAAGCCTATTGCTTCTCTCGAAAGGCACAAATTAGAAAGTGCGGTCGACCACAGTCCAAGGACCGATCGACCGGGCATTGAGGATTAGGTTTACTGCTTTTCTTACAAGGCAAAATCTTAGAAACGCGGTTGACCGGGGATCAGGGGCCGGTCGACCGGTCCCCTATTTTTAACCCCGAAAACTTAGATCTGTTCTACTATTTTCTTTTTAGGTTTAAGGCCTAGGAACCTTCTTACATGAAGTAAAACTAGAGTATTTGAGTCTTGTAATAGGGGAATAAATATCCTAAGTTAGTAAAGAGGAGTTTGGGCTTATGTTGGGGATTTATTAATAGATTAAAGAGATGGTAATGAGTGTCCTTTTGATTTAATAATATAGTCTAGGACTAGGGGAAGGTAGGAATATATGGTTTTGGACCTTTAGAGACTTGGATTAGGTAAATTACACTTAGTGGCCTATGATGTTGTAGTGGATTCTTGGAAGTTGGTATGGGGATAATTAAACGTTGTGGTGTATGTCATTAAACGCATATGGCTACGGATATCATGTAATGCACATTTCTTATTGGCATATCTTGTGAATATTGACTTGATTATACATACCTCTCTAAATTCTATCATAAGGGAAGATACGTGAATGAGGTGAAGTCCCCTGGCTAGTGAATGCAGGGTGAATATAGTCCTCGGCCATAGGATCGGTGGTTATATTGTGATGTTATTTTATTCGAAGTGAGGCAATTCCAGGTATGTTTATGACTCACTGTCGAAGGTATATGGCCGCTTCCCATGCGACGCGATTTAGGATGCCCAAGTAGTCTTGCTTATAGGCCCTGGAAGATGATATCTATTTAAGGGCACATCCGGTGGGGTGACTCCCGAAAGGATGTTCTTAGAATCGTTATATTGTGATTATAACTATTCTCACGAAAGTGGTATTTTATAAAAGGCAAAAGCATTTTAGAAATCAAATGTCTGGAATAAGTTTCCTATTGAGGAATGGACTTGCGAAGTTATATTGTGATAAACTTAAATGTAAGCTTATTAAGTTGGAATTGAGTTATTTCTTTTGCATCAATGAATAGTTAAGACTATAAATGACATTGCGCTAGGTTGTGCATTTAGACTAGAGGTGAGGATTATTCTTATTGTGAAGAGCGAGTTAAGCTTGTTATGATGTTAGCAATCCATAATTGTCATGCATTTTATTCACATGAATATCATATCAAACCGGGCCCTGGCCCGTTTATATCTCTTTGTTATGTATGGATCTCTTTTTCGCCCAGGTGCTCCGTCGCAAGGACGCCCGTGTTGATCCTTCCTTCCTAGTGTCCAGGGGCTATGGCATTTTTGCGGATGTTATAGGACTTTTGTGATAGATGCATCAATATTTTGTACACTCTAGTTATGATCAGTCTGAACAATTCGGGCTTGTTGCCCAAGTTTTGTACTTACTTATATACTGTGATATTTATTTGTAATACTTGGTGTAACCTTTTGTATTGGCCTGTAACCGACATCTTATTCGGTTATTATTTTGTGAATGATTGTTAAACTGTTATCTATCTTTACTTATATCCACTTTCTTTTCAAATTGGATTGTCTAAATGGTTTTATTTAAACTTACAAATTAATTTGACATCCGTTTTCTAAAATAATTGGTGGTTATCTCGTATTATTATTTTCACGACGGTGATGCTAAGAATGGACCATCTATGATTCCTGTATTTATTGGAGTATCGGGTTGGCCACCTCTTATTTTAATAAGCGGGGTGTCACACTTTGGATACTATCAAGTAAGATCTAAACTTCCCAAGCTCAAAAATAATAGTGATGAACTCTTTTTCATTCGTGGAATAGTCCAATTGGGCATTGTTAATATTTCTATTGTCATAGTATATGATGTGCGGAAATTTCTCATTACATTGTCCTAGAACCGCACCTATGGCATAGTCGGAGATGCCACACATGATCTCGAAAGGCTGACTCCACTCAAGTGTCACTTAATAAATGGAGAGGTAAATTCCTTATTTATCCTTAAAAAAGAATTGAAGGCACTTGTCGATAAAATTGAAGGGTGTGTCTTTGGCAAGAAGATTCTATAAGGGTTGAGAGAATTTTCCAAAATCCTTAATAAATATATGGTAGAAATCGGCGTGTCCTGGGAATAATTTAATTTCACGCATAATTTTTGGGGGTGGGAAAATCGCAAAGAGATCAATTTTAGCTTTATTGACCTTGATACCCTTTCCAGAAATGACGTGACCTAGCATTATGCCTTGTTTGGCTATGAAGTGAAACTTTTCCAAATTAAGTACGAGGTTTTTTTCCTTACACCGCTTCAAAACGAGGGTGGTGAAGGAACTCATCAAAACTAGACACAAATACCAAAAATTCATCCATAAAGACTTCGAGAAACTGCTCCACCATATCCAAAAAATACTCATCATGCAGTGCTGAAAGTTAGAAGGTGCATTGCATAGACCAAAGGGCATACGTCAGTAAGAAAAAGTACCAAATGGACAAGTGAAGGTGGTTTTCTCTTGATCCTCGGGAGCAATAGGAATTTGATTGTAGCCAGAATAAATGTCAAGAAAATAGTAATAGGGATGTCCGGCTAATATCTCAAGTATTTGGTCTATAAAAGGAAGAGGGAATTTATCCTTTCTTGTAACAACTTTCAACTTCCTATAATTAATACACATGCTTTAACCGATTTGAATCCTCGTGGGTACTAACTCATCATTGTTGATATTCACCACTGTAACACTAGATTTGTTTGGGACAACTTGAATGGGACTGACCCATTCGCTATCAAAGATGGGGTAAATCATACCCACATCGAGAAATTTGAGCACCTCAGCTCATATAACCTATTTCATAGTAGGAATGGGTTTACTTTGTGCTTCATGGGAAATTTTAGCATGATATTCTAAGTGTATCCTATGCATGCACATTGAGGTACTTATCCCCCTAATGTTGGCTATGGTCCATCGTATGGATTCCTTGTGTTCTTTGAGAACACATAACAACTTACCTTCCTATTATTTGTCCAATTCGGATACGATGATAACAGTCATGGTGTCAGAAGGTCCTATGAACCTATATTCGAGCATTTCTGATAATGGCTTCAATTCATGTTCGGGATCTTTCTCAATCGAGGGAGGAATAGTTGATATGGAGAATGATAATTGCTTAGGCTTAGACTTTAAACTTCCTACTTCCGTGATGGGGGGAGAGTCGAAGAGGGAATTGACATCTTCTATTGACTATTTTATATCAAATTTATACCCAAAAAAGGTTAGACACGCTGCTAAAGGGTCGTCATTATAAGTTTTCTCTAAAGTCTCTTAGACGGTACTATTAATCATGTCGACGTCCATGGGTTCATCGTCATCGGGTGGTTGTTTGGACAAAATAAACATGTTAAGGTCCATAGTCATGTTCCCATAGGATATGTTCAATTATTCACCACAACACATAATAATGGCATCAGATGTGGCGAGGAAAGGATGACCCAAAATAACAAGAAATTGTGCAATAGGATTTTACACTTCCTATGTGTCCAAGACAATGAAATCGACGGGAAATACAAAATTGCCCACTTTAATTAGGACGTCCTCAACGATATCTCTCAAAATTTTCACAAAACAACCGGCTAAGGATAGGGTGATCCTAGTCGGATTCAACTCCCCTAAACTATGTTTTTCATACATATTGTATGACAGAAGGTTCACGCTCACTCCTAAATCTAGAAATGTTTTTCAATGACATGTTCCCCTATCTTAATATTGATCATGAGAGTCCCGGGATCTTTATACTTGATGGGAGTTCGATAAGAATTATTGGGTACACTGGTGCTTATCTTAAAGGTACAAAGGTCCTTTAAAAATTTGTGTAGGATGGAACTTGGTGTGTAGCATCAAGTAGTGGGATATTGATTTGTACTAGCTTGAAGACTTCTAACATTTTGTTAACTTTTGCCTTCTTCCTTTGTGGCCCCAAACTTTTGGGAAACAAATATTTTGGGAGATAGGTCTCTACAGACGGCTCTAAAGATGAGGGTGGGGAGGAAGTTGGATCCACAGGTGGATCTTCCTTCTCCTTACCTTTCTCAAATTTACTCTCGGGAGCTGGTACAATGTTATTCTCTACTTCCTCGCCAGGTCTAAGTGTGATGATGGCTTTCTTATGCTCTTGGAGGTGTGTCATGCTTGTGTCGTCTTGAATAACAAATTGACCCCTAGGCATATTACCTTTTGGATTTGATTTGGGATGATAAGAGAATGTTCCCTTATTCCTCTCACTTAACTCGTTCGCTAGTTGGCTCATTTGAACCTAGGGGTGGAAATTTTAGAAATGACACAAAATTAACTCGAAATTAACATGATATTTCATGTTTGTGTCGAATTCATGTTGGGTTTTTTACACAAAGCCTTGTCGTGTCATGTTCATGTCAAAATTATGATTCGTGTTAGTCATATTAATGTGTATTGTCATGTTAATCGTATTTTTTGGATTTTTGCATCTATTTATAATTAATTTAATGTAAAATTTATGAAATCATGTTATTCATGTCGTGTTGTGTTCTATTCGGGTCATGTTCATGTTAAACAAAGAATACAAAGTCATGTCGTGTCGTGTTCGTATCCAAAACCTTGTCGTGTGTCGTGTTGGCCTATGACCCGATCCAAAAACATGAATTTCCACCTCTATTTGAACCTCGAGTTTGGCAATCAACTGAGTTCTCTACATGCTTTGTTGGGTGGAGGAATTTTTGAGTGTTTTGATATAATTAAAGGGTACTTTGGATAAGAAGTGATGATGCTGGTGGATAAGAAGTGCTCTACATGGTATTTTTTGAGTGTTTTGATAGAATTAAAGGGTACTTTGGATAAGACCTCAAAAAATACCATGGCCCTGAGGCGAAAAATACCACCACATAAGAGGAATAAAAACCTCTGGTGTGAGTTCCATCAGGATCACGGCCATGTCACAGATAGATGCTTCGCTCTGAAGGATGAGATCGAGAAGATGCTGAAATCCGGGAAACTGAGAAAGTATGTGGATGGCAAGGCCCCAAAGGGTGGAAGAGAAGACCCTAGGAAGAGAAGAAATGACAGGTGCCGTGGCGATGT
This sequence comes from Sambucus nigra, assembly GCA_949130495.1. Taxonomy (NCBI): domain Eukaryota; kingdom Viridiplantae; phylum Streptophyta; class Magnoliopsida; order Dipsacales; family Adoxaceae; genus Sambucus; species Sambucus nigra. Next base: position 222,477,760 of record OX422214.1, read on the forward strand.
CCCGGCTAGAAGGCATGATGATTCAGAGGGTGATGATGGAGATGACCCGGATCTCCCACCTAAGGATGACAATACCCCAGTGAAGAGGGTAGGAATGATCTCCTTTGGTGTTAGCACCATATGTGGGGGATTCGCAGGAGGTGGCTCTGAGGTAGCCGATAGGAAGGCTCATGTAGCGGAGGCCAAGTCAGTGGTCAAGCCTGAGGTTGTGAATCTAACGTCTTCTGACGCAGTGCAGAAGAGGAAGAAGGTGGACATGGACACCCTCGTAGTGGGGTTCTCCAGACTCGACTTCAAGGGCATCTTAGCCCCCCATGATGACCCTTTAGTCATAACAACAAGGGTGCATGGGTGCGATGTAGGGAGAATCCTCATAGATGGGGGAAGCTCAGCAGATGTGATGTTCTGGCCTTATTTCAAGAGCTTGGGTCTTAGCAGGGCAAGGCTGGTGCCCTACCATCACCCATTGATAGGCTTCAGTGGTAAGAAGGTACACCCATTGGGCATGTATAAAATGGATGTACGGATGGGAGATGAGTGGCCTAAGAGGCTGACCAAGAAGATAAACTTTTTTGTTATGGACGAAAATGTCTTCTCGGCCTACAACCTCATCATCGGAAGAGTGGCCCTCAAAGAGTTTGAAGCCGTGCCGTCAACGGTCCACCAGATGCTAAAATTCCCGACTCCTTATGGGGTAGGGGAAGTGCAAGGGGACCAGACCACGGCGCGGGAGTGTTATTTCAACTCGGCCGAAGAGCGAGAGGCACATAAGAGAGCAACCACCACTTACAGCATTGACACTCTCGATCCCAGAGACGAAACAAAACTGAAGAAGGGCGAGGCCGCGGAAGAGGTAGAATCCATCGTCCTCAATGAGGACGAGCCGAAAAAAACCGTCCAGGTCGGCAAGGCCCTGGAGCAAGGGATCAAGGAAGAGCTGATAAACTTCCTCAGGAGGAGGCAGAGTGTCTTCGCGTGGAGTCACGCAGACATGCCTGGTATCGACAATGAGATCATGACCCACAAGCTCAACGTGGACGGAGATGCTAGGCCTATCAAACAGAGGCGAAGAGTCTACTCCAGAGAGAAGTATGAGGTCATCCGGGAAGAGGTGAAAAAGTTGGAAGAGGTCGAGTTCATAAGAGAGGTCACTTATCCAGAGTGGCTCTCAAATGCAGTTATCGTGCCTAAGGCCAATGGAAAGTGGCGGATGTGCGTAGATTTCACAGACCTAAACAAGTCTTGCCCGAAGGACAGCTATCCCTTACCAAGGATAGACCAGATGGTGGATGCAACGGCAGGGCACGAGCTCATGAGTTTCATGGATGCTTATTCAGGTTATAACCAAATCTTCATGGATGTCGAAGACTCTGAGAAGACAGCCTTCATTACTGACAAGGGGACGTACTGTTACAAGGTGATGCCCTTTGGTCTGAAAAATGCGAGGGCAATATATCAACGTCTTGTCAATAGGATGTTCGAGGAGAAGATAGGTAATACCATGGAGGTGTATGTGGATGATATGCTAACGAAGAGCCTGAAAGCATGTACTCACGTAGCGGACCTTGAGAAGACCTTTGATGTCATGGACTCATACAGGATGAAGCTCAACCCAGCGAAGTGTGTCTTCGGGGTAGGAGCCGGGAAGTTCTTGGGGTTCATCGTTAATCAGAGGGGGATTGAAGCAAACCCTGAGAAGATCAAGGCCTTACTCGACATGAAGACTCCAAGGAGTATCAAGGATGTTCAGAGACTCACTGGAAGGGTGGCGGCCCTTAACAGGTTTATTTCCAGAGCCACGGACAAGTGTCTCCCGTTCTTTAAAGTTATGAGAAAGGCCTTCCAGTGGGACGAAGAGTGTGAAAAAGCCTTTGACCAACTCAAGTCCTACTTGGGGCCTCCCTTATTGCTATCTCGGCCCATCACGGGGGAGAGGTTGTTTGTGTATCTGGCAGTCTCTGAGTCAGCCATCAGCGCAGCCATCGTACGGGAAGAGGATGGAATCCAGAGGCCTGTGTACTTCAACAGTAAGGCCCTTCAAGGGTCTGAACAAAACTATCCCCGGATGGAGAAGTTGGCTTATGCCCTGATACATGCCTCAAGGAAGATGAAGCCTTACTTCCAAGCGCATTCCATGATAGTCCTCACCGACTCCCCACTGAGACAGGTTCTGCACAAACCTGAGAAGTTCGGGAGACTGATGACCTGGGCCATCGAGCTAGGAGAGTATGATCTTACCTACCAGCCCAGGACAGCCATCAAAGGGCAGGCCCTCGCAGACTTTATTGCAGAGTTCACTTGGGAAGAGGCCGAGATAGAGAAAGGTTTAGATAACTGCGAAGAGACGAACCGATGTGTCTTCCGAGATTCGGAAGAGACTGCCCCGTACGTCTTCCGAGGCCGAGAAGAGGTTATCCCGGGCAAAACTCAGAGCAGAGTAGAAGAGAATGAAGAGGATCGATACCTCTTCGAAAAGGGGGTTATGAGAGAAGGGGTCTTCTTATCAGATGCAGACGTATTGAGCCTCTTCGTTGATGGCTCTTCCTGTGACAGTGGAAGCGGCGCGGGACTAATATTCTCGGCTCCAGATGGCGCCAACATTGAGTACGCCTTGAGATTCCACTTCCAGGCCTCCAACAACGAGTCTGAGTATGAGGCCATGATAGCAGGTCTCTTATTGGCAACAACTCTTCGAGTAAAGCGAATCCTACTCCATAGCGACTCAACGTTGGTTGTCAATCAAGTGTTGGGGGCATACGAGGCCAAAGATGAAAGGATGGCTAAATGCCTAAAGAAGGTAAGAGGGTTGCTAGAGTATTTTGAAGAAGCAAAGCTGAAGAGAGTGCCTCGGCTGAGCAACAACCACGCTGATGCATTGGCAAGGCTGGCCTCGGCAATGAAGATAGATTTGGGAAGGACCATTCCAATCGAGGTCTTAGGAAAAGCAAGCATCGAGGAGGACGAGGTATGTAGCCCTTGTCACAATGTGAACCCGGGAGACTCATAGATTGACCCGCTCATCAGATACCTAAGAGACGGAAAGCTACCTGAGTCCAAGATGGAAAGGAGAAAGTTGAGATACAGGGCTGCCAAGTTCTCAATAGTAGGAGACGTCCTGTATAAAAAGGGGTTTCTATTGCCTCTTCTCAGATGTGTGCATCCCGTGGAGGTAACCCAGGTCTTACAGGAGGTTCATGAGGGTTCCTGCTCTAGCCACATAGGGGGAAGGCCCTTAGCCAAGAGGATCATCACTCAGGGGTACTGGTGGCCTACCTTGTCTAAGGACGTTGCAGACTATGTGAAGAAGTGTGACAAATGTCAAAGGTTCGCCACTATCCCTCATCAACCTCATCAGCCTATGACGTCGATCTCTTCTCCATGGCCATTTGCGGTATGGGGAATTGACTTGGTAGGACCTTTGCCAAGAGCTGCCAACAACTATAGATTCTTGATAGTTGCCATTGACTACTTTTCAAAGTGGGTGGAGGCGGAACCGATGATAACAATTATAGAGCAGAAGACCTTCCAATTCATTTGGAAGAACATCATATGCAGATATGGCCTCCCGAACACTCTCATCTCAGACAATGGCACCCAGTTCAAGAACTCCTCCTTAGAAAAATATTGCCTAAGAGTGGGGATTAATCAGTTCTTCTCATCCCCTGGTCGTCCTCAGGCTAATGGCCAGACCGAGGTCACAAACAGAACCATCTTGTACGGAATCAAGAAGAGGTTGGAAGATGCGAAGGGTAGATGGACAGAAGAGGTCTGTGCAGTGTTATGGGCTTACAGAACTATGGCAAGGACACTAACGGGAGAAACCCCATTCATGCTGGCACATGGCTCAGAGGCCGTCATACCAACGGAGGTAGGACTGCCAACTCATCGGATTCAGACCTACGACCCTGACAGCAATGGGGAGAAGAGAAGGCTAGACCTGGATCTCATCGAAGAAAGAAGGGAAGACGCAGAGAACAGAAAAGCAGCCTACCAGCAGAGGACAGCAAAATTCTACAACCAGAGGGTGAAGTCAAGACCCATTGCAGTGGGAGACCTAGTTCTAAAGAAGACACTACGGAAGGCAAACAAGCTACAACCAAACTGGCATGGCCCCTACAAGGTGACGGAAGAGGTTGTGCCTGGCACTTATAGGCTAGAAAACCTAGAAGGAGAACCTTTCACTAACCCGTGGAATGCTGACCATCTCAAGAGATATTACATATGATGTATAGAATTTTATGAAAATGTAATATCTTACTGAGAAGAGGTTATTAATAAAGATCAGTCTCCATATCAAGTTCTTGTTTCGTACTTTAGACCAGAAGTTTATTATGAGTCTAACCTCTTAGGTGATGACCTCAGACCCTCATAACATCACTCGGTGGTGACGAGGTCTGAGCTCAGACACCTGGGTTAGACGACCTCAGACTCTTAACATCATTAATTTGGTGAGATTTATTATGCGGCTAACCTCTTAGGTGATGACCTCAGACCCTTATAACATCACTCGGTGGTGACGAGGTCTGAGCTCAGACACCTGGGTTAGACGACCTCAGACCCTTAACATCATTAATTTGGTGAGATTTATTATGAGGCTAACCTCTTAGGTGATGACCTCAGACCCTCATAGCATCACTCGGTGGTGACGAGGTCTGAGCTCAGACACCTGGGTTAGACGACCTCAGACTCTTAACATCATTAATTTGGTGAGATTTATTATGAGGCTAACCTCTTAGGTGATGACCTCAGACCCTTATAACATCACTCGGTGGTGACGAGGTCTGAGCTCAGACACCTGGGTTAGACGACCTCAGACCCTTAACATCATTAATTTGGTGAGATTTATTATGAGGCTAACCTCTTAGGTGATGACCTCAGACCCTCATAACATCACTCGGTGGTGACGAGGTCTGAGCTCAGACACCTGGGTTAGACGACCTCAGACTCTTAACATCATTAATTTGGTGAGATTTATTATGAGGCTAACCTCTTAGGTGATGACCTCGGACCCTTATAACGTCACTCGGTGGTGACGAGGTCAGAGCTCATACACCTGGGTTAGACGACCTCAGACCCTTAACATCATTAATTTGATGATATTTATTATGAGGCTAACCTCTTAGGTGATGACCTCAGACCCTCATAACATCACTCGGTGGTGACGAGGTCTGAGCTCAGACACCTGGGTTAGGCGACCTCAGACTCTTAACATCATTAATTTGGTGAGATTTATTATGGGGCTAACCTCTTAGGTGATGACCTCAGACCCTCATAACATCACTCGGTGGTGACAAGGTCTGAGCTCAGACACCTGGGTTAGACGACCTCAGACTCTTAACATCATTAATTTGGTGAGATTGATTATGAGGCTAACCTCTTAGGTGATGACCTCAGACCCTCATAACATCACTCGGTGGTGACGAGGTCTGAGCTCAAACACCTGGGTTAGACGACCTCAGACCTTTAACATCATTAATTTGGTGAAGTTGGTTATGAGAACAACATGTTAGGTAATGACTTCAGAGCTTAATAGCAATCAGAGGCATTCAGATATAAAAATAAAAGAAGAGATTAGCATTCAGTAAACATAAGAGATTACATAACATTCAGAGGTTACAAATTACAAGTTACAAAATACAAATTTGTTTCAAGTTAAAGGTCCGAGGGGGGAGCATTGACAGTATCGGCTGGGTTGACCTGAGCAGCATTGGTCACCTCAGCCACATCATCAGCAGGGTCAGTCCCTCAGAGATCAGTCCCTTCCAGAGTGGCAGTCTGACCAGGGGCAGCAGCCTCGTCTTCTACCTCTTGCAGTGCCTGGGCAAACTGAGGGTCGGCGAAGCCGAGGCCCACAAAGTCGGAGGCCTTTATAGTGCCAACCTCCTTCTCTCTGACCTCGGCCCATTTGGTGGTGGCTTTGATACCTCTTTCGAGGTATTCAAAACCAAAACCCATGAACTCCTCAGAAACTTTGTAGTCAGAAATTATTCTCTCTGAGGCATCTGCAAGGGCAGCCTTCACAGCCGCGTTGACCTTCTGCTGCAGGGCATCATCCTTATCCTTCAGGGCCTGGGCATGGTTTTGGACGAGCGCAGAGATATCTTTTTCTAAACTCTGGGCCTTATTTTCAGAGTTCTTGGCCTTATTCTCAGAATTCTGTAACTCTGACCTCAGACGGTCAACCTCGGCCTTCAGGGTGCTCTCGACCTTCTCAGCCTCCTGCCCCTTCTGAATGATAGGCAATTTCCTCATGGCCCAGTTAGACAGTTGGTACATGGCAGTCACACCCTGCACAGTTAATGAAGAGGTTAGATGGGAGTAAAATCAGACGTTGCACTTGTAAAATTTTTGACAAAAGGAGCAAGTCATACCTGAACGGATCTGTGAAGGCCGAACTCAACCATCATGGAGGTATCCATGGCTCTGTAAAAACGCTTGTCTGCCTCGGTCATCACATTGGCGAGTGCGTCCATGGCCTGTCTGATGTTGCCGACCATGCTATCAGTAAGCTTCAGCTGGTCCAGACGAGCCGACAGGGTGTCGACTGAGATGGGGATCGCAGCGTCTGAGGTCTTCTTTTGCCTTGAGGTCGGCCTCTGATCCTCAGAGGCCGGGACCTCAGGGGACCTCTTCTTGGATTTGGATGTTGAGGGGGCTGGAGGAGGAGCGTTCAAGCCAGTCTTGTTTGTAAGTCTTGCCAAACTCGGAGCTGCCATCTCCCACAATTCGTCTGGGACACCTGGTGGTCTCTCTGTAAAAGTGAAAAGATAAGAATCAGAAATCAAACATGAATGATCAGGGGTTAGACTTGAAATAAAAAGAAAAAAATCCTTACCAAAGTCAATAAGGGGACTTCCACCTAGGCTCGTCCCAGAGAGATACTGGGGGGTCAGCAGATGTTCGAACTTGACAAACGGACCATGTGCCCCTTGGTTTTGCAGGGCCTTCACCTTTTTGATATTTTGAAGACTTAGGCCAGGATCGGCCCTGGCAGACATGGTGACCTTACCCCATCTAAGGGGTATCCTCGGCTCAAAAGTGGAAGAGGGAACAGATGAGCCAAATTACCATGGCCCTGAGGCGAAAAAATACCGGGGCTTCCAATTGTGATTAGAAGTCTGAGTGACCTGGAGCATCTTCTTCTCAGGCCTCCGAGCCATGAAGTGATAGTAGCTCGGACGGTTTTTGGCCGAGGTAGGGACGTAGCAACCAGCAAAGACCTGAACTGGGAGGTCAGAGTGATGGACTGCCCTCCACAAGATGATGGCCCCAATAATGACTCTCCAAGCATTGGGAGAGAGCTGCGAGGGGGCCAAGTTGATGAAGGAAAGAATGGATCTGATGATAGGATGAATGGGTAGGCGAAACCCTAACTTAACCATCTGCTCGTACAAGCAGATTTCTCCATCTCGGCCATGGTAGGCCCTCTCTTCCCTCAGAGGTCTCCTTAACCTGACTGAGGGACTGATGGAGTATAAATATCTGAAGTGCAAAAGATCCACTTCAGTGACTGTGCTCTCAAACTCGGCTATTTCAGAGATGTCAACATCACTTTCAGCATCCTCATCATCGTCAGGATCAACGTCGGTTGGAGCAGACGTAGAGGGGTGACCAGGGAATCTCTGAGCGAACTCAGCCCTTGTAACGGCCGATAGAGGGATGGCATCAAGAATGGGTGGCACAGCCACATTTGGCTCAACAAGTTCGACCTATGAAGAAGAATTTGAGGTGCTTGAGCCATTCTGGGACGAAGCTCGGCTGGAGACCTCGACATGGTCAGGGGCCTGACCAGGCCGAGGTGTAAAGTTCATGGCCTCTTGGAAAGAGTCCACAGACATGGGGTCTGAGGTGGAAGACTCAGACTCAGACATCGGCAATGGGTTGGCAGAGACGTCTGTCTGATAAAAGTTCTCAGGAGGATCAGGATATACCACCTTGAGAGGTGGGGGAAAGAGAGGTCTAATAGGGAACTCCTGTGACCTACGAGCTTCCTCCTGAGCTCTCTCTATTTGCCTAATTTTTTCTAAGGTCTTCTCTCTAAGAGAGGGGAAATCCTCAAGAAGTTGGTACAGGGGTCTGAGCATCAGAGGACGACCCAAAACTTGAGACGACTCTAAACTTGGGAAATATCTCTAAAGCTACAAACACGTTTGGCTTATAAAATGAAGAAGCCTAAAGATCAAACTAAGAAGTTTTCAAGAAAACCTAGTTCGCCTGAGTTAATGGAGCTCGCCGAAAAACTCAAAGAACCACCGGAAAACCCCAAAATCTTGCCGAAAAATGCAAACAAAATATGAAAGACAGAGGAAATAGAAAAGGAGAGGTACCTGGAAGTGAACCGACGAACGAAACAAAGAGAGACTTGCAAGAAAATCGATGAAATCCTCTGATTTAGGGCGATGGGTGAAGAAACTTTAGAGAGAAGAAATTTGCAGAAGCTGTATACGCGGGAAAGAAATGAGAAAGAAGAAAGAGAAAGGAAGGGTTTAACCCCTTAAATACTTGGGCACACTTCCCAAGGCCCATCATTGCCTTGGGAAAACCCAAAGGACAACTACTGACAGCACACGCCAGCCAAGTTGGCACGCCCTAGATTGGGACAGGTGTCATGCAGGTATTAGCCTTGGGATGGACAGGCCTAGGGGGTGAAGCAATCCCCTAGCCACTTGCTCTCGCATATGACTAAGGGCTGGGGGTGATTGATATGCCCAAGTATAACCTCGGCCCAGGGACACCTACCTCGGCCGAGATGATGGCCGAAACATTGATCTACCCTATGAGGCCAGGGGCCCGCGATACCATCCCTCGGCCAGACCTACCTCGGCCCAGGCCGACACTACCTTCTACACTACCAAGGGGCACTGCGCGCATCACAGGCATCAATAGCACTCTCGTACACCTGGGTATGGCAACCTCGGCCAAGGGTGGGCCGAGGTGACAGTGAGCCGACCCTCAACTTGGAACCGGTTCAACCTCGGCTTGGGACGAGGTCATAAGAGGCCTTAATAATCACCAGCATGGGACTATCCCTACCTCGGCTGGGGCCGACCTAGCATAATGTCTCGACTGAGATCAGGCCGAGACTCCTTATGACACTTCTCGGATTGAACGAACATCAAGCCTTTACAGCTCGGCCTCTCCCAGGCCGAGGTCATTCACCAACATGACTGCCGAGCATCTGTTGACATTAGGATAAGGACACCTGGGCACAAATCAGTTGTAACAAGATTATTCTCCACATGTGGGAGAATATTTCATCATCATTACTTACATGTGACAATGACAGATGGCATTCCCACATTGGTGAGGATATCACACACATGCTCATTGCATGCATGGGGGGTACATTACGCCCCCTAGGCACTATATATAGGGGTCATCCCCTACCTTGCAAAAGGACTCCAGTTATTCAACCCTAGACAAAACTCTATCTAAATATACAGTAGAGAGAGAGAGAGCTTGAGAGAATTGTATCCATGGCCATTAGTGCCTTCATTCAGTGATATTACTCACTCACTCACTGTGGACGTAGGTCGGATTGGTTGAACCACCTATATTCCGGTGTTCACTCCTCATATCCTCACCTCCCTCTCTTATCTCTTTATATAGTTGTGCTGCCATTGTTATTCATATATAGAGCTTAGAAACACCTCACCTGGTGGTGCTGATTCCCAGCATCATCAAGAAGTGCTCGCCTACATCGTGGCATTGTGGTTGTGTTTATTTTATCTTACAAATTCATCTAGATTCATCCTTAGGTTTAACAAAATAAAATTTAGTTTTACCACAAAAAGTTATTTAAATGGTGCTTAATAAAATTGGGTAATTTTAGTTTACTTTACTTTCAAGTCAAAATCATTAATATGACAAAATTCATGTGTGGTTTGATTTGCATAATTTAGAACGTGAATTGAAGTTTTGTGTAAGAATAGAAAATTAATTTGAAGAAATTAAAATTCTAAATATTTCGTGAACCCCATATTCATATAATTAACGCAGTTTTAAGTGGTGTCAGAGCATATATAAGGAATTTGGCGTTTTTAGAATAAAAAACAGTTGTGAGTTGGGTATTTTAATAAATACAGTTGTAAGTCGGGTATTTTGTTTAAAGCGATGGTTGGACCACATGGAAATGGACTTAAGGAAAAGTGAAAGAGTTTTCACAAAGGAGTTATCGGGGTAAATTTAAGAAGATCCCGAAGCCCTAGAGTGGGACTTCAGCTTAGACCGAAAAAAATGGTCAGTAAAGCAATGGTTGTGACATTTATGGCAGAAGGTTTAAGCCCGTGAATATAAATAGGATTCGATGCACTCCTAGATAAATAATTATCGAATTTATGTTTCGGGTTTTAAGTAACATGGTCCACAATTATGGGTAAATATGTAATAAAGGAATCGGTGAACCCCGAAACATGGAATTAAATGAAGGAGTTAGTATTGGTAAAATATGGGAATAAAATATGACTAATGGGTGGGTAAGTAACACCATAGTGGGGCATAAACCCAGGTTTGATACGGGTGTGTGGATTATTTAATATCATCTTAAAGAATAAAAATGATAAAGAACTAGCAATTGGGTGTTTGAACAATCCCATAGTGGGACAATATCCCAGGTTTGATACACATGTGTGTAGATAAAGTTTATTTAAAGGAAATAAGTAGATGATTTCATGTGTGAATAATCCTAAGGTGGGGAAACAAATATAAGGGTTAACACAGTTATGTATAAATAGTTCTTCTTAAACATCGGGTGCGTGTTTTTTAAAACACAGGGCATTTGTGAAGTTAAGAATAAGTTAATATTCTAAAAAGAAATCAGTGAACTAAAGATAATCAAAGAATTTGATATTTCCAAATTAACTCTGTAAATTAATGGATTAAAGGATTATTTTTGGAATAAAATGGCAACCTGGGAACACAAGGGTAAATGGCAAATAACCTAATTTTAAGGAAATGTCTTTTAAATTAAAACATGGTTATTGCATATATTTTTTTAGTAATTACATGTAGAATTGGGGTAGAACTTTACTATTTATGGCATTGTATTCGTTCTTTCTGTTGTTTGTTTATGTATTATATTTTGTTTGGGAACCTCTACTAGGCATTAACTCGCCCCGTTCCCTTTATTACGAATAGTTAATAGAAACTCCATCTTTTGATATCATTTTACAGGTATGTAATTCTTTGTTCTTACGCTATTAGTGTTTATTGCTTCAGACTCAGGATGTTGCCTACTAGGCTCCACACTTATTTTTTTTAAGTTTATATAAAATGAAAACGGAATTGCATGCTTACTAGATAACTTTAGTCAGTTAAAATGGATTGTAAACTTTATTTAGGTTGTTTTACATCACTTCACACTTAAGATGTCCGAATCAGACCAGGTTGAACCACAGGCAACCCTAAAATTTGGGTCGGGTGTTACTCTTCTCCTCCCTTTCGTCATTCCCTTTTATTTGTTTTCCAAATTCCATTTGGATTTCAATTATTTTTCTTAGGATTCCTTCTTAAGTACAACTCTATAAAAATCAAACATATGCAACTAAATAATTATTTTTAGCTCTGAATCCAAATAAGTACGAAAAGACTCGTATATATTTCTTTTTATGAATCCAAATAAGTACGAAAAATCAAACATATGCAACTAAATAATTATGGAATTTATTTAAAGGATTATTTTTATCAAAGCCCCAAATTATCAAATAAAAAATTAAATTCTCAAACTATTAATTTAATTAGTCAAAAATTCACCAAACTTATTTGACCCACTTAGTGAAATACTAATATCAATGTATTTTATAAATAATTTTTTTAAGGCAAAATTTACTTTGATCCAATTAGTTTTAGCATATTTAATTAATTATAATAAAAAGAAAAAAAATATTTGTATTGAATGTGATTGGTGTCATAGAGGTGATAAGTTTAATTGTGTATGCTGGTTTTAAAATGAAAAACGTCTGTATTGAATGTGAAAATTTTACAAGACTGAAATCACCAATGATTTCATGATATTTTAATTCAATTTGTCTGCTTTATGAGGTTGTGAAAGCAAACAAACGGATCTGCAATTTCTCATAGCTAGCTTATTATAAATCAAACTCTTTTTACATTTTCATTCTATTTTTTTAAGCTTGGATATTGTTCAACCAGTTCGGACACCTTCTCTAATAAACTCCACCACCCTATTTGCCACTGAGATGGAGGGAGAGAAATGGCGTCGTTACAGCTTCAGAATTGGCTGGCAGCTAGTATTTAGAAAAGTCAAGCACCCATGTACACAAATCTGGAAAAAAAAAGTATACCAAAAATAAACATTACTAACGAACATTATATACAAATCTGAAAAAATATCTATGTTTACCAGAAACAATATACACAAATCTACAAATATAATAACCTTACCTATGTTTACCAGAAGGCTGGAGGTGATTAAGTTGACGGTCGCTGGGTCAATGAGGGATGAGCAAGGGAGATGAGGGGATCGGGTTGCTGTCTTTTATTCAGGGCTGAGAGGGATGTCGGCGGTGATGGGTTTGGGCGGTGAGGTATGCACGAGGGAGATGAGGGGAGTGGAGAGGAGATGAGGGAGATGAGGGAAGCCTTAAGTGTTAGTTTGTTAGAAGGAAAAATGTTAGGGTTTTTTTTTGACAAACCTTTGTATTTATACTTGGGAGTTAGGTGCTAAAATATTCATATATTTATATTGGGACCGAATCGGGTAGGATCGGGTCGAATTGCAGATCGATTCAGATTATTTTTTATTGGAACCGAGCACCGAATCAAAAAATAATTATTTTTATCCAGGACCAAACCAATAGTCTAAAAAATTGAACCAACCCAACCTAATACAATCGGTTTAGTTTGATTTATCAGTTTTTCGGTTCCCCTCTAACACAAGCTATCAGTTGATCATAAGGTTAGTGTTAATGCACACTCACGGAATAATGCCTTCCACATATCATCAATGTGCCAAAGTTAATGTTTAAGGTATGAAGATTATAATCAAAGTAACTCAAAAACGATCTTCCGTTAAGGAAGCCCATTTGGTAGATACGGCATTCTATACTGAGCTTGACGAAGAGAGAAAGAGCTTAGCGAGAAAATTATTGGGGATGCAAGTGGTTAGAGGAGGTTCACAACCAAGGACGTCTGTTCATGATCGCTTAGGACAAACAGTGATCCTTAGATGGAGAAAGGAAAAAGGAAGGTAGAGGAGGTAGCCAAGCCTCCTCGAACATGTAAGAAGGTTGTCCTTCCAGATCAAAAAGTTATATACAACTTATAACGGTCTTTAAAAATAGCGTTATGGAATGAGAGCGTTGACCCGGCACTAGAGTGTTTTGTGGTAGATGAGTCACATATTATAGAGAATGTAGAGGAGCCTGAGGAGGTGCGTAAATGCATGCAAGATGGTCCAAGAGAGTAGCTGCAGGAGTTGGAAGAGATAAACCTGCTCGTAGAAGGGGAAGAACGTAAACCCATTCTAATTTCCAAAGGGAGGAGATCATTACTCTGCTCAAATAATTCACTGATGCGTTTGCTTGGAATTACATAGAAATGCTAGGGATAGATTCGAAAGTGAGCTCCCACAAACTGAATGTCATTCCTAATGCTCTACTAGTGAGGCAAGCTACTCGCACGTATAAAGTGGAACTAGACCTTAAGATAAAGGCAGAGGTGGAAAAGCTACTAGTGGCAGGGTTCGTCAAACACATCAAGAAATCAATATGTCTTTCCAGCATTGTACTAGTGACAAAGAAAGACAAGAGTTAAATACGAATTTATATGGATTTTCGTTATTTGAACATAACTTGCCCAAAGGATAAAGTACCATTACCAAATATTGATAGCTTGGTAGACGCTAGTGTGGATCATAAAATGTATAGTTTCATGGACGAGTATGTTGGATACAATCAGGTCAGAATGGATTCATCCGATACGAAAAAGACTACCTTACGTGCACCACTGGAAAAATTTTACTACAACGTTATACCATTCGGGTTGAAGAATGCGGGTGCCATGTACCAGCGCACTATGATGGTAATATTTCATGATTTATTTCATAACATATTAGAGTTCTTCGTGGATGACCTGGTGGTGAAGTCAAAGAAATAAAGAAAGCATATCCAAGACCATAGGTAGGTGTTTGAGAGGTGCCGCAGATATAAGATGAGAATGAATCCTTCTAAATGTGCTTTTTGAGTAATAGTTGAAATGTTCTTGGGCTTTGTAGCGGACCGGCATGGGGTGCAAGTCGATGAGGAGGAGGAGAAGGCTATCCTACTGATGCCATCTTCGAAGAGTCAGAGGTAGCTTAAATGTTTCTTAGGGAAGCTTTCTTACCTAAGAAGGTTTATACCAGCTCTAGCAGAGGTGACCCACCTTTTCGCTCTGCTGATGAAGGAAAAGGATAAATGGGTTTGGGGAGATGAATAGAAGAAGGCCTTTGAGAATATTAAAGAGATATTGGTATCACCATTGACTATACCGCCAGAGGTGGGTGCACCGCTGATACCCTACCTAACTTAGACAGAGAGGTCCATAGGGGCCTTGTTTACCCAAGAAATGGAAGGGGTAGAGAGACCCATTTATTACTTATCACGAGTGATCTCAAGTACTGAATCTAGATATAAAATGTAGAGAGGCATTATCTGGCCTTGGTGTTTATTTCTCAAAAGCTAAGTCATTAACTGATGGCATTTACAGTCCATATTGATCATATCAAGTACCTTCTGGCATGAACGGTCATGGTGGGAAGAGCAACAAGGTGGTTCTTGATCTTGTCAGAGTACGATTTGAAGTGCATAGTCCCAAAGGATGTCAAGAGCCAGGGAGTAGAATATTTGCTAGACCATTTCTAGAGCCAGAACTTTGAGCCTCCTAATGACGAGCTATCAGGAAAACTTCCAAGCCTGCCTCGAGGAAGAAATGAAAGATGGAATTTGACAGCTCTTGCACCTAGGGGACCGGTGTAGAAGGTAATATTCTCTCCAATCAGAAGGAGAAGATCACCCTCTCCTTCAAACTTGATTTCAAATGTTCAAATGATGAGTCTGAGTATGAATCTCTCATTCTGGGATTGTTGGAAGCATTGAAAAGAGGCATTAGAGTGTTACATATACGAGGGGACTCTAACCTTGTAGTAAAATTGGTTAATGGGGTGTTTACCCTCAAGTATGCCAACTTAGCACCATGTAAGTCCATCATCCAGAGATTACTAAGTCAGTCCTTGAAGATCACCATTGAGAGGCACGCCTGCATGATGAAGAGGCAATCAGACGCCCTAGCCACCATAGCCCAGAAGTTGGAGATGGACGAGTCAGAAGTGACCATAATGGTATATGGTGAAGAAAAGTGCCTACTATAGTTAAGTCTTTATTTCCAAAGTAAAGAACCAGATTATTGGATCTCCCCAGTAGCGAAGCAATTGGAAAGCAGAAAAGGAACAATGAAAATGTCAAAATTGACAAACTACCATCTACTATAGGGGACTCTCTATTTTAAAAGCCCCGAAGAATTTTTCTCCAGATGTGTGGGAGAAGAAGAAGCTAAAAAGAGACTTATAGCAATGCATGAAAAGCATTATGGGCTTACAGACATACCACTTTATCATCAGTTGTAGTGGGGGCTACTATTATCCCACCATGAACACGGAGGTTGCTCATCTGTAGCAAGGGTGTTTGAAGTGCCAGACGACCTAGTTTGATCAACCAGCCAAGGCTAATTTTATAGAGGTGTTTGAAGATTAAAGAACATCCTACATAGTATATATGATGGATGGAGAGTTACGAATGAAAAGAGAAGATGGAATCTACCTTAAGAAGAGAGTGTCCCACTTCTATCTGGTATAAAAGGAACTCTACAGGAAAGGATATAATGAGAAGGCGCTAAAGTGTGCAACAAAGGGAGACATAGAAAGCATGTTGAAAGAGGCATATGATCCATCTCATATGGGAGGTACCAAGTTATATGATCAACTGATGATGCTAGGGTACTATTGGCCCACAATAGAGGCTGACCCTATTAGTTATGTCAAGAAGTGTAGGGCATGCCAAGTGCATAATAATATGGTGAATGCCCCGTCAGTGAGTCTATAAAACCTATAAGCTCCTTACCCCTTCCACACTTGGGCATTTGATCTAGTGGGAAAGATCAGCCCAGCCTCTCATGGAAAGGCCTTCATCATTATTTCCATAGAATTGTACGCCAAATGGTCAGAAAAAATCCCTCTAAGTAAAGTAACCGCCCAAGTAACCGCCCAAGTGGTGGCCCAATTTATAAGGGAATATATCATATGCATGTTTGATATTCCCAAACTGATTCTAATAGATAATGGGAAACATTTTGTGTGTAAAGAGATGGGGCTCCTAACGGATAAGTACAAGATTGCACACAACAGTTCCCCCATTTCATACCCGAAGGGAAATGGCCTGGCGAAAGCTACAAATAAGATGCTCATCAATATTTTGAACAAGATGCTTGAGGACATGCCAGGGACTTGGGATGAAAAATTACCGATGGTACTTTGGGCCTACAGAACTTCAAAGACGAAGCCGATAGGGTTTACTGAATTCTCGTTAGTCTACACGACAAAAGTTGTTCTACCAACAGAACTGATTGTACCCTCGGCTAGGATTTCTCTAAGCAATCACCTCATACTAGACCCACAACATGTGGACTTAAAGGCATTGGATGAGAACAGAGACAAGGCCGAGGAAAACTTCAAGGTCTACACCCAGCAGTTGTTTAGGGCTTAAGAGAACTTGGTCAAAACCAACGAATTTAAAGTAGGGGACTTGGTCCTACATGCATCCACTCACCATCTTCGCAACATGTAAGAATCAAAGTTCAGGCCCAATAGGGAAGGCCCCTTCGTGATGAGAGGGGTGGGCAAGTCGAGTTACCGTCAGATATTGAAACTTGAGAGCGATTGCCTTCAATAGGCTTGTAACCGGATCGGATTTGAACCGAATCATGCAAATCCAAATCCGTTTATGTTAAACGGATTTGGATCCGATCCAATTATCCGTTGGATTATCTATTAAGGTTTTAATCCATATACGTTTATGTTAAACGGATTCAGATCCAATCCAATTATCTGACACATTATTTTTTATTTATTTTTATAATAATTTTCATTAAAAAAATAAATAATGATATGTCAAAACATATACTTTTGACCACTTGATTTGCAACATTTTAATTTTCAACTCTTAGGAGCCGTGTGTGTGTGACCTTTTTCTTATATATGAGGGAGATTTTTTTTATATAATATTATAACTATTATAATATATATTTACAATAATATTAAATACAATATATATTAATTAAAAATATATATTATATCATTTATATATATATATATATATATATACATATATATATATATATACATATATATATATATATATATATTAAAAATATTAAGCGGATCGGATTATTAACGAATCGGAGTCTATGAATCCAAATCTGCTCCATTTAATAAACGGGTAATCGGGTAATTGGATAATCGAATTTAGAAATGATCCATATCCGTTTAAATGGATCAAATTTGGATTCGGATTCGGATTCGGATAAAATTCAATCCATTAACAGGCCTAACCTTCAATCTATTAACTGTAAGTGGCTAAAAAAGTATTATGCCTAGCTTTGTTAAACTTCATTTCTTTTGAAAGTTTGAACGTCCTGCTTTAATACAAGAAATTTTTTTTTTGTAAATATAGTAGAGCATAGCCTTGTAAACAGTATACAATACAAAAGAAATGAATAACTACTATTTTTATTATTACCTAATAACTTTTGCATTATTTATTTACCTTCTTTATGAGGTAGGTGCACCAGCTTAATGTTTTCTCTTCTTAAAAAAAGTAAGAATAGTAATAGCCTTTACTAGATTAAAGAGGATCCATGACAAAAGGAACTTTCCTCATTTATACTGGGGGTACATCCATCCCATAGGCAAAGTATAAAGTGAGCAAAGTCCCTGCACACAACAGTTTGAACATTCCTATAGACTAATAGGAGATAGTTCTCCAAATAAATAAAAACGAAAAAAAATGGTTTTTTTAACAGAAAGTATTTTTTACAGATTTATAACCTAGAGAACAAGTTCTGACCTCTGTTCTCAAGAAAGTAAATCTTAGTTGATAGTTTATATGAAGATGTGAAGAAGGGGTCTACCCCCTCTCTAAGATGGAGACTTTGAAAAAAAATCACAAATTGAAAGTTCTAAAGTTAAAGTTTGGAGTAAGGACCCCGTAGACTCGAGGCAGTTTACTAAAAAAAGAATGAAATAGTTATTCTTTTTTATCTTAGTTACAATTTTGTGACTGTCCTTTATGTATATGGGTAAGAGAAGGGGATCACCTTCCTCCAAATTATTCCCTAAAAAATGTATATACACCAAGTACCCCTCAGTTAGAGGGGCAGTTTTAACAAGATAACTTGCCCAACTCACACGTAAGTACCCCACAGTTAGAAAGGAATCTTTAAAATGATAGATTGCCCAGATCATAGGCAAGTACCCCATAGAACACGGGGTAGATCTAATTGATAAAATGCTCACAGTAAATAGAGAAGGTCATAGTAAACAGATGCCAAAAGCATAACAAAATCAAGGAATGAAAAGACAGAATGGAAACAAAGTTTATAATAATGTCAACTAGCTATTTACATATGTGGAAGGAAACAAAAATACTAATCAAAAGTCTACACATCAAAATAAGCTATCCGCTAGATAAAACAAAAAATAAGGCATGCCTCGAGCGCACATCTGCATAAAAGGGACCTGCCTCTTCAACAAACTAATCCTTCATCCTTGCCATCCTGGCCTCGTCCTCAATATCACCAGTCTCAAGCTTGGCAGACTTAGTCTGGAGAGACTGAATCTAACCTCTGATCTGAGCAGCCTCAGCTTGACGCTATTGAACCCTAGACTGCCTAGACGTGTGGAGTCTCATCATCTTCTTAAATGGGACACTCAGAAAATGATGAACCTTAGTGTCAAGACAGTTAAAAATGATAGAATCTCTGAAGATCGTGAAGGGCTTAGAGAAATAACATAGTCCTAGTGCTGGTCAGGTCAGCAGGCGGAGTGGATAAGAAATCATGAAGATGGCTAAAGAGAGCTTCAGATTAAAGATCGTGAGGTTGTCAATATTGAGCACACTCTTGAATGTAAAAGTCTCAAGTTAGTGCTCCAACATCATCTCTAGCACCTCCCACTCATGGGTCTGAAACCTCGAAGGCATCTCTAAGCGCCATAGAGCACTCATAAAGGCCCCAGAAGCCTCTACCTCGATATCGTCATATCCCATATTTCGTGACTCGAGATCTAAAAGAGGAAGATAAGAATCCTCACTGGAGCCAGCATCACTATATAAGCGAAAGGCCTCAAAACTCTACTCTGCCTAATCATCTTGCTCGGTAGGCTCACTGATCGGATATTAAAAATGAGAAACATAAAACTAATAAGTCACGAAGAAAGAAGAATATATGGCCGAGTGTCTTTACTCAAATTAAAGCAAGGAATATGAAGTTTAGCTCAAAGCGAGTGCGCAGTACAACACTCACTGCATGTTCTGAAGAACTAGGGACAACCGTCTCATTAACTTGAAAATTGGGAACGGGGGTGTGAGGGAGAGCATACTTGCACAGTAAAATCAAGAAGAAAAAGGGAAATAGAAAGGGGATGAGGGTATAACAGTATAATACCTCTCCCACAGTAATTCCCCCAAGATGTTCCACAGCTACCAGGACAGCCGCAGTACTAACCTGAAAATAAGGAAATAGGTAAGTGTTAGCGCGCGCCTGCACAGTAAAATCAAGTTTGAAAGATATAGTATATCAAGTGTTTACTTGGGAAGTCTGATATGAGACACTAGTTAGAGGTCCTATAGTGGAGGGAGCAGGTGCAGCACTGACGTAAAAATAATAAGATGGGAAAGTGTCAGTAAACCCTTGCACAGAAAATATAATAAAATAGTGTGCCACACATATCGAGGTAGTCTCCTCTGAAATGCTGACCAAAGGTTCCACATATATAGGAACTGGCACGGTATTAACTTGAGAACTAAGATATAGGTGCTGCAGATAGTGGGGCCACAACTAAAATATATTAGAAAGATTTCAAGGTTCTCGTGCATACAAGAAAAGGAAATAAGTACAAGCATAACACACATGTATGCGAAAAGAAGTACCTAGGAAGTCACCCCTGAAGAACTCACAACAATTACCACAGATAATGGGACTTCAGCCATACTGGCCTGATGGCAAGTAAGATTAGAAGAAGCAGAAGTAAAAGGGTTGCATAGAAATAGCTACTCTTATAATAAGAGATACATGGTACCTATGTAGTCATCTCCGCATAAACTTATTCGGGACCTGTAGGTGACGCCTAGAGAGCTACCTCTACAACACTCAATGCTGGCACCGTAGATAAAAAGGATCACTAGCACCAGCCTGTTAATAAAAAAGGGTATAAGTGATAACTAACTGCTAATAGAGTAAAAAAATATGTGGAAGTGTTGTAAAGTAGATACTACGAGAGGTACTATGATGATGCTTCCACCAAAACTTGTGGAAAAAGAGGCCTCAACAATTGCAGAGGCTATTGGAGAGGTAGCTAGAGAAGTAGCCAAAGATGTGGTAACATTGGCCAGCTGAACCACGAATAAACAGCAGTAAGTCATGAGAACAAAACTCCAGCGATAAATAAAAATGAACAAAGAATAAAAGATTCAAAAAATACCTGAACCCCCTTAAGGGAAGAAGGATGAAAGATGATTGCTGGCATAGCTGGTGCAGTAGTAATGTCCCATTCGTCACCAAATTATTAGAAACAAACACAAATCAAGGAAAGAGTTGATCCTAATAAGGATGATTAGTACCTGAGAAGAAGTTATGGCCTGTGATATAGGCTCACTAAAAGCAATTGTGAAGATCGATTGAGATGGAAAAGGATGGATATAGGGCCTATTATCCATAGGCATATAAAATCGGGGCATAAGTATCCTCCTAGAAAGTGGAAAGCCAGGGAAAATGACTTTAGTGAGCAGCATCATTCCCCCGATAATGGAAGGGCTACGTGAAGACAAGCCCTTGAAGGAAGAAAGACAAAAATAACATAGATAATATAAGGGTCGGCTATAAATAAATAAAATGTATACTAAAGAAGATGGCATAAATAACAAGTACAAATACCTCTAAAAGCCCGACAGAAGAACTGCCCATCGCAAAAGAGGCAGGAGGTGGGGAATTACGGCTGGGAGGAACATTTCTCTATAAACTCATAGAGATGGACATAAAGATATGTCAAAAAATATGTCATGTTAGAATAACTAAGAGGAGTTGATGCTTACCTGGATAAAACAAGACAACACAAAAGAGTTCCTCGTGGTGGTGGGAAACACAGAAGATAGCTACAAAGGCAAAAATAAATAAGTCATGTCAGTAAAATGTTATAAAAAAATAAAAAAGAAAGCAATAGTTGAATAAGAAGGAAGTAATAAATGTTTGTGTCCATACCCCAAAAAGAGACCAGCATGGAATTTCTCTCCCTGGGAAAGGGTGATCGGACAAGATGTGGAGGCAAAGGATCACTCGCCTCAATAGAATAAACCTATAAAATATCACAAAGACAAAATTGAATTCTAAAGAATCCCTAAAGTTAGCTAGATATAAGGTCAGGCAAAGGAAGTGAAAAGAAAAGACTTACAGTAGTTGGGCGTGTACCCTGCCCGTATGGGAGATGTTCGGCGGTAGGACTACATGCAAAAGGAAACTATATTATAGTGTCCTCACTAGAAGACTCTCTCAAAACTAGAAACAAAGTAGTGCTCGAATGATGTTCACCATCAGGATCAATGTTACTCACATCATTTGAAGAAGAACTATCATCGTCAAAGGAAAGAGTGCTTTTATAATCAACTAGTTCCACTTCAAATGAATGAGATGGGGAACCAGCAGGAGAAACCCCGTGAAAGCTAGTTTCACTAAGTAAAGAGGATTCGGTTATAATACCTTAAGTAAGAGGAATGGAAGTAATAGGAGGCACAATCCTGTAGTTCTCCTTCACTCCAAAATCATTAGTGTCAAACTCCTGATCTGGTATAGGAGAAGGATAAGCGGCTTCAGCACTAACTTTTTTCTTCTTGCTCGCCCTAGCCCCTACTAGTGAAGGAGGAAAATCAGCGGGTAGCAATAGTAGTAGCAACAGTAACAGGTGAAGCAGCAGTAGCTAGTATGAAATTAGACATGTATACGCCAGGGTGCTTCCTTTTAGAAGCAAATAGGGATTTTCCTTGACCTTTACCTTGGGATTGGCAGGTTGAGTCCTGGGATATTTTGAGTAAATGGATTCATCAAGCAGAAGCCTTATTAAGATTAGGGTGACTTGCTTAAGAGGTGTCTTAGAGACGGTGATGCAGTGCCACAACTCTCTTTGGGTCCTTTTACCCAAGTATTTGTCACTGTTAGGTATCTTAGTGGAGATGGTCTCATAAAGGACATCCTTCACACAGTTTTGAATGAGGCCCACCTACCTCTGCCATAGAGTAAACCAAGAATAAGTGAACGATGGCAAGTAATCTCGAGGAGACACATATAAACCTCTTAAGTGGCTAACTCTGTAAACCATTCCCTTAAAAGTGAAATTGGCATAGGCCTCAAGTTACAGCTTGGAGGGGTAGGTGCTCGACGGATAGGAAGGTGAATAAACACCTTGATCATAGCCAAATTGTATCCTCACTTTCTGAGAGTGGTAAAAATCTACACCCTAGCCCAAGTCAGTCAATGAAGGAAGAATGCAAGGTAAGAGCATAACTGCTACCTCAATATGGGGACAGATATAAATAGACTCGGCATCTGTGGGATAATAAAAAGTAACTCGTGAAGATGAGGAGTCCCATGTGAAAACCTCACCATCTCATTTAAAATAAGGTCTGAAGCAAAATTCATCAATTATCCCAAAGGAGCTTTGGGAACTTTCTTATGCCACCTTGTAGCACGAGCAGCTTGACTATGGTAGTCCCTTGCCTCTGGGGGCAAAGCTGGGGAATCTCTCAAATAAAAGGGAATAAGGATAAAAGAGTTTGTGAAATTGATGGCATTATAATGGCCACAAGATCACTCATCATCAACATGAGTACGATCTAACTAAGTATAAATAGACCCCAATGATAAAGCTGCAAGGGGAACGCCCTCCCTCAAGTAAGTCTCATGGAAACTCTAAGAGGAAGCTCACGAGGGGAATCATTTGGTCTCCCTGGAAATAAAACCCAAGGAAAGTCACAAAGAAAGCTTCTAAATAAGAGGAGGAATTGATTTTTGGTCCCTTCTGCATTCTTAAGTCCCTCTCAAACTTTCTTCTTTGGGTAACTGCTCGAAATATGTAAACCAATACCTTTTCCATTTGGCAAAGGTATGTTTAGTGGTGCTAGTCTAATTTATCATAGTATATTTAGAGCACTCACTTAAAGCTGAGTGGATCTCTTCTATCATACCCTCCTAAACCTCATCCTCATAGCCATCAGAAAATATATGCTTTTTTAAATAGGGTAAGGCGGGTTGTTCGCAAATGTAAGTAAACTTTCCCCATCCAGTAACAAAAGTGTGCGAGTCCCTACTCCAATAAGAAGCCAATAGAGTGAAAGTACTGGCATGCTTGTCAATGGAAAAAGTCTTCAAACTATTAATGGTGGTTGTAATGCTAAGTCCATCGATAATATCCTTGCGGGAGGGGGTGGCCAAGATATGATCTACCCAAGGGCCCAATCATCAGGGGCACCTCCACAAACGTTCAATTCAATGTTGGAATGGGGAAAATCACCCATTTACACTCTAACCCTAAGAATACTATCAGGTAAAAGAATAGGAAAGTAAGTAGACTCACTCAAACCCACACGGGACTCCTCGATGATCTTAGCCACAAACTCCTCCTCGAAATTGAGCATGCATGAAGATGTCTTGAGGACCAAAGTATGGAGCAAGACGATATAGATCAAAATCCCTTTTTGAACAGTTGGCTAAGTATTCCCTTTGGGATTTGGAATAGGTGATGGTGGTTGAGAGACACCCACTCATAATAACGCCAAAAGGCAAACCGCATATGACAAAGGCGATGGAATCCAAAATTGCAGTGGTGATTGTGGTTGCTCCAATTGCCAAGATAGTGGAAACTGTAACAGAAATAGGGAAGGAACCCAACAGAACCTCGTTGGTAGTGGTGGAGATGGGAGAAGAGTGTTTCTGAGAGGAAGAAGCCATTTTTGGGGGCAATGTTTGAAGAGTTGGGGATGATTATTTAAAAGCTCTGTAAAATCAAAGGTTCTCTCTCTCTCTCTCTAAAAAGATATTTTAAAAATGAAATGCCAAGGTAAAAAGCTAATGAAATTAAAATGGTTCTTTTATACTAAAAGAGACCCTCACGCTCCTACCAATAAAAAGTTGAGCAAATCATTTCCCAAATGATGGGATGCATGTTATCTCCTCAACACGTGCCATCTCGAGACTCTCAATGTGGGCTGATGTGACAAAACCATTTAATGCTAACAGTGTAATGATGTGACTCAGTGAAACTGTTCAGTTTCCAAGACTAATTGAATCATTGCGTATAAAACCCTTTGGTCTACCTAATGCAAAGATTTTTTTATTGGGAGACTAGTGTAGAGGGGTGTTCATCTGCTATAAGCTTAGGGTAAGTGAGCCCACTTAAAGGGGCTTCCACTGCCCAAAATAGAAAGAAAAGATTTAAAGTGAGGGGGTCCACCTTGAGTGACCCTATGACCAAATGTGATACTTGGGCAAGGGGAATCACGACGAGCAACCCCTCCCCTTTAGATTGGAGCAACAAAAAAGGGGAAAGGACGAGGTGTGACACCCCGACTCATTAAATACCGGGTAGCTACTCCTTTATTCAATTTAATACAAAATGTCAAGTTGGCTCAGTTCATAACATCACTGTCGAAAATATTTTCAAACAATTACTAGCCACCTAATATTTAAAAGTGAGTTGCCAAATTTTATTAATTTAAATTAACATGCAACCAATTAAATTATGAGTTAACTATACCGCAATAAAATCACAATCACAACAGAATAATAATGGAATAATAAAATGAGTCTGGAGTAACGCTCCCCTGAATAATCCAAATACTGAATAAAACCTAATACAAAGTCAGAATAATTAAATAACTCCAGAACTGAAATGAAACTGAAAGTATGAGAAAGTTGTCTCTTAATGGAAAGGGGCGCCATGCCCTAACATATGAATGACCCAGAAATAGAATCAAATGCAGAATGTGGAGGCGTCTACTACCGAGATCCTGTAACTTCCACAGCAGCTATAGCACATCAATGGAATGGAACTCCTATGCTTGGCATCCCTCTGGCTGGGCATCTAAAAGGTTTTACAAGAAAATAAATTTGAAAGCAAACGGGTTAGAGCCCGAGGTGAAAACAGTTTAAAATATAGCAAGTGTTTAATTGCATTAAACAGTGAATATTAAATATATGTTAGTTACGTGCTCTCACATGAGTTTCTCACCCCTCAACTAATGTGCACGCCCAACGTATATCCTTAACTCGTCCCAGTTATGTCGTTAACTAACTAGTCTATACCACTTCCTGACCTCACTTTATAATATAGGGGTTTAATCATAACATTCTAATATATCCTATGTGTATCTCAAATTTTCATTGACCAGATTAATTTATAACAATTACGATAGGCAATTCTCATTTTAAGTCCCACTCAAAACATCTCAATTACTTATATTCACACTTTAACAAAGAGTCTGTTATAATTTCAAGTATATTAATCTCAGCATAAATATACAATCAGGGAACCCCTGGGCTAAGCTGCAATGCACACATACTCTGCTATCGAATCCCGATACATCACGTACATAAGGATCACGTGTTCTGAATCCCTCAGGAATCGTTTCAATAAGAAAAATCACACATATTGGAGGCGAACGTAGTTTACATACCCATGGGTCACGCACGTACCTACGATCCCATGGTCAGCTGACTTATTAACTCACAAATAAGTCATTCACAGCCCTATGTCCTTAAGGTACCAATCTAAATCCCCCGTAGGCACACAAAGATTAGATGACCCTGTTTCGAAAGCCGACCTCCCGTGATAGCAAGTATAATAGGTATTTCATACACATAATAATCCATATACTAACCATTCACACAACTTAGATAACTTGTTATATTATTAAAGGTATATTCTCAGTCTTATACCATTAGTCTAATTCATACACTACGAATATTCTGAATGATATATATTATATTTTTTTGATACGTCTCATGTCGTATAATTTCGAGTACTTAAACCTAACTGAAGAGGTTACTAAGTCCCTGACTTTACCACACATTAATTCAATACTCTAAACTCCTTATTTATGTCCCAAAATCCTAACTTATCACTCCTAAGAATTTAAATCATGTTCTCGCATCATAAAATAGGAAATTACTCGTCGGACATTCATAAATTCAACGCTACATTCCACCCCAATTCTAATATGTTCCGGGTTTCAAATGTATCCCTACTGGTCTCCCTCAAGTCCTAATGTACTCACATAATCCCCAACGACAACGTTCGATGGACGGAAACACTTACAATCAAAAGGGGGAAAATTCACCATTTTTGGGAGGATCGATCAATCGATCCTGATCATCGATCGATCGATGGTCGATCGATCGACTTATGAATGTCGATCGATCGATCAAGAAGGTGAGGCTACGGGTTCCTTCGTTTTTCAGTCCCAGATTGTCCCAAAACTTCATTACACGATGTGAAACTCTAATACAAGTATATAAGGTCATTATAGAACCTAATTACATGATTCTTAACGTTCCAAAACTTTTAAATCATCAACAATTAGCCCTTCTTGGATCAAATCTCCATATTAACCTAAAAACCTTATTTTTCTATTTTCTTTAAGAACCATGATATTTATCTTCTTAAATCCTTTTTTAATCCATCTAAGGTTATGATTTGGTTATTGAATTACTTCCAGAACTAATCTACATGCAAATCCTATCCAAGATTTAGGTTTCTTCCCCAAATTTCATGAGTTTTCTTCATTATTCAAGGCTATCATCAAATCCTACACTAACGTGGATGAATTATTCGCGAAAACTTAATGAAATCAAATCACTTACCTTGGAATTGAGGTTTTGATCCGCTGGTGATGTTAAAGGTTGGTTCTCTCCCTCTGTCCGGTCACAATTCCGGTGAAAAATGGTGGCGGATGGTGGTTATGGCTTTGTAACCCTCCTGTAACTTCTCCTCTTTCTCACGTTGCCCACTTCTTTCTTTTTTACAGATAATGGCCCTAATGGCCCTCATATTGGCTGATAAATAAGGCCTAAAATTCGTGGGTCAAAATTCCTTAAAAATTAAAATGACTAAAATACCCTCCCGAGTTGCCGGTTTGGCCTAGAAATACCCCGGGACCCAAACTAAACCCCCGACTAGTGTTTTCTGACTTTTTTGACGCCTACAGACACGTTGGCACACACAAAATGACCATACAAATGATAAAATTATAATTTACTTTTAAATCCAATTAAACTGATTCCTAACGCGACTGACACGCGCGTCTCAACTTAATTTCTCGAATTGTCGTATTTATGACTCGCGATAATTTTAATAAATTACATAATCATATATTACTACATTCACCCAATAATATTCAACATTATTATCATAGTCAAATTGATAACGCGCGAGAGCTGTGCGCGTGTAAAGTGTACAGTCGTTGTTGTCTGTCTCGCCGCGACTATACAAACAAACCTAAATTACTACTACACTTACGGGGCAAGCACAGCGGTAAGTCGGGTATCGAAAATCCACAGGGACGAGTTGTTAGAATTTTTATTATTTAATATTCTGAAATAAAAGTGTAAAAGATGATTACAAACTAAAATAAAAGATGCATGAAAGGGAAATGTTTAACTAGGCAAGGTATTGAAACTAGATTATGAAAGCGAGTAAAACTATTGGTTGCGTTGAATATCCCTCACCCGGGCTAATTTGTATAAAATGGTTAGATGGGTCAACGAGTTATTTTTAATGCATCTCGTTTCGACAGTTAATTGAACCAAGGGTTGTTACGCTCCTAAATCCGCATAAAAGCCTAATATGATTTTGGCGTCAACAAATATCCCATAAATTGCGCATGAAAGGTCATAAGCACGGGACATACATGATATGCCCCATCAAATATCCTAGGAGCAATAACTAGGACAACGCACCCGAAATAAACTCATAATCACTATCACCAAGCAAAGCAACGCGTTAACCCGAGTGAGTTCCATTCAAACACAACCTAATTTAAATTACCTAAAAAGCATCGTAAAAACGCGGTAAATAAATGCCATAAATAAACGTGATAAAACTATACTAGAAAGAAAGGAAATAAAGAATGTAAACCTAAATTCAAAAGCATGTAAATCTAATTAGAAAGCAAGAAATGAAGAAAAACAAACTATATTAATGGTAGGGGAGATGAATAGTGCCACTTACAACCCAAATAGGTGCCAATCCAAAGAGAAATAAGGAAGAACTCTCCAAAAACCCCAAAACCCTAAGCTAAACTAACCTAAAATAGTGTCCCTTTGTTTATTACATCAAAAATGGGTATTTATAGTAAGTGTGAAAAATTAAAGGAAAAAGGAAAGAAAGAGGAAAGAGCACAAAATATTTGGCATCACCGGTCGACCGATCGCAGGGGCGCGATCGACTGGTCCTTCTTGTATAAGTGCACTGTCTCCTTCCCATGGAAAAATGTGAAACCTTGGTCGATCAGCCCCCTGGGCGCGGTCGATCGGTACTATGTTTCCGGGAATCCTTTGGTCCATGAAGAGGGGGAAAAGGTCAATAACGAAAACGGGTATATCTTCTTCGTCCAAACTCCAAACGACGCACCGTTTGTGGCCACACGATGCTAACTCAATGAAATACGCATCTGTTGAATTTCCATGAGCTAGATAAGAAATGTGAATTGACTAAAATACCCTTGAAGTAGCGTCTGATGACGGAACTTCTCCGAAATGCAACGGATCCTCACTTTTAACGTTCCAATACCTACAAAAGCACAATTAACCCCTGCAAAATATGTATCTACCCAAATCCAAGTTTGTCTGGTTAATGAGCATAAATATAGGCATTTAGGATCGTAAAAGTGCTAGAATGCATAAAGAAATAGGGGAGAAATATGCAATATTTGATACGAATCACACCCCTTAACTTAAACATTGCTAGTCCCTAGTAATGAAACAAACAAAACCAGACCACATAGGGCGGTACAAGACGTATATATGCATCGAAATATAAAAGCCACTTTCATAGGGAGCACGATTGCATTTAGCATATGCAATAAGCCGTTAAACCCCTAGGTCACCCTAGTTGACGAGTGTCATCTCGTGAGGGTTTTCATGGATGTTATCCACAAGCATCACATGGTTTCCTCAAAATAAGCCCAAAATAACATGCGACAAGCCCAAAAATGGCGAAAAGGATTTCATACACATTATTAGCACATTGAATGAATTCAAACAAAAGTCCGAATCATTAACATTATAGAATGCACCTCATAGAATTGAAACCTTAAACTGTGGGAGGGGAGAGAGCACATGCAAAGTGTATGATTTGGCAAAAACTTATATAAATCGGATAAACGTTAAAGCAAGCATAAATTCAATCCTCACGGGCATTACACTCATCAAGCTAATTCACTCAAAATAGGGAGGTAACACACGAAACATGCAGGCTAAAGAGTAAATGTAAATGGAAACTAGGCCGCACACATGTCACAAATGAAGAACACTATATATAAACTGAAAAATAGTAATCTCAAAGAAAGATACCGCACACTAAAAGAGGCAAAATGCATTTTCACAGATTATCAAAACTATTATGACTTTTAAATTACATCAACCTAAGATCACATAGGACTTTACTAGGGTTGTAATGTAGGTTTGGCTAGGGTACAAAACGAAGGAATGTATATACGGATTCAAAGTGTTTGGAATGAAAATTCGGGATAATGGGAAAATGCAGGCAATATCATAATTGGAAAAAAATTCCAAAACGGCATTAGATATATCATCGGGGAGAGTAATCAAAGCTTATTGAACTATATACAACATTTATAACTTTCTTTTTCTTTTCTTTTCTCATTTTTCTCATTTTCTCTTTTGTTTTTTTTTTCTTTTTGCTTTCTCTTTTTCTTCACTCTTTCTCACTTTTCTTTTCTTTACTTATCTCACTCTCATATGCCTAAATTGCAACTCACATCAAAACAAAAACATTCAATCCCAAGTAACATTCTAAACAAAGGTATGGAAAGTGTATGTATGGTTTAAAACGCCAATTTAGAGTTGGTTATGGGAATTTGGGTTATGAAACGAAGGGCTATATTTAGGCTCAAAGGGGTTAATGAGGGTAAAAACATAAGGCTGAGGCCAAGGCTAATATGGGTGATATAACAAAGAGGGCCTATGATCATTTCCAAAAGTTTACGCAATTATCGAATCAAAACAATATATGAAAATCATGATCAAGTAACACATTTCATGTATGAACTCAATTAATGAACGATCAAATGAAAGAATAGTGAGATTACCAACGAAATCAACGTTCTCAATGAGAAAAGAATAGTGTATACACTCACAAACAATGAAAGGTACAAAGATTACTCGGTGTAAGTATATACAATGAAACAAAAGATTACCGAGTTATAAAAATCCTAAACCAAGTCAATAAGGCAAGAAAAGTGCATGTGCTCATGAGATTAAAGTTTAATTCATGAAGTTATTCATAATATCAATAAGTGAGACTAAAGACTAACAACTTCTAAAATCGAGAACATGCATCATTGGGTTGTCAATTGGATCGGTCAATTATTGAAATTTATCATCGGAAACAAAGGCAAAAAGCCCAAAAAAAGAGAAAAAAGAAAGAAAATATTTTTGACATTTTTCAATTTTTCTTAGAAAAGCATACTAAGTAACTAACATGTGAGCAAAAACATGGACTAAAAACGAAATGGATAGAATATCCCACACCCCCTAACTTAAAACCTGACATTGTCCTCAATGTACATTAAGAACCAAGTTAAGAGAGGAAAAGAGCGATATTACCCAAAATCGGAGCGATCCCCATAAGAACGAGTCCAAACAATCTACAAAACAAGTTAGTACCGAGCATAGCAAAAACAAATAATAAAAAGTTAAATAATTACACTACACTAAATTACAAAGGAAGGAAAAAATAAAAAGAAATAAATAAAAATCTATCTATATACAACCTACTATTTAGGCCTCACACTAACTATACACTATAAGTCTAAATAGCTGAGGGTCCACCATAAGAACGATTTGACTTTGGAGGATAAACGGTGTACCCTCACATACAAGCATGCCTTCCAAAAAATAGGAATTTTGTTTTAACAACAGAAGGCATGTGTAAGGCGAAAGAAATGAACCATCGCCAATTAAAAATTTTGGAGGAACGATGGGGGGTTTGGATTCAACGGGTGATAAAAATATGTGGGGACCGAGAAAAGCCAAATATCCTCCCACGGATTTTGAAATTGAAATGGGAGGCAGCGCACATGAAGGCAAAGATGCGATAGTTGAAGGCGACTCGATCAAGTACTCCTCATCGGCGAAAAGGTTTAAAACATTAAAGTTTAAAACCGAATTATCGGGTACTTGTGACGGTGTGATAATAGAGAATGAAAATGGGGATGAAAGAAATTAAAACTCATGAGATGAATCATCATCGCATGAAGTTGTAATTTCAAAGGGAATAATATCATTTTGTAATACCCCGTATTTTTGGTGGCTTTTAACTTTAAGGATGTATTAAATTTAATTGAGATAAATTAAATTAATATTAATTCCAAAAATTATTTATTATTTACTAGCGTGACGAGAGTTAGTAATTATTGGGAATTTGTTGAATATTTCTAATTGAGTAAAGTAATATATAAGATTGATTTTATTAAAATTGTCACGAGTGAATAAAATAGCAATTATGGAAGTTTAAGTCAGGACGCGTCTGTATCGTCTCGGGACTAAATTATTATTATTAAAAGTGAATAAATTATAAGTCTCCCGTATGGTCATTTCGAGTATTCCAATGTGTTCGGAAGGGTCGAGATAGTTAGAAAAGTATACCCGGGGGTTTAATTTGGGTCTTGAGGTGTTTTTAGGCCTAATTGATATCCCATGAGGGTATATTAGACATTTTATATTTTTGGGTAATTAAACCCACGAATTTCGAATAGTTATATCAGATGTTAGGGGTTGTCATCTAGGGTTAGCACAATCAAAACCAAAGAACCACCACTGGAGAAGAAGTGGAGAAGCTTTTCAAGGAGTTCTAGGCCAAAAACTCCGTCGTTTTCACCTCCGTCACCGCCGTCACCGCCAAATTGTAGATCGCGCGACGAGGAACACAACCACACCACTTTCTTCCACAAATCAGAAACAAAATTTCCAGTCAAGTATCTATCTTGCTGATTTCTAGTTAATGTTCCATCCATGTTAGTTTAGGAATGAAAATCATATGTTTTAATTGAAGAATTATATGTTTTAGAAGAAAACTCGTATGTGTTGTAGGGAGAATCTATGTAGCCTGATTTTTTATCATATGTAGAGGTTTTATCATGAAATTGGAAATAATATTGATGAAAGAATTGGGGTTGGTTAGGTTCTTTAACTGAAAATTTGGAAACTAGGGTTCTTATGAATTAATTTGGGGATTTCATGTGATCTTAATGATTCTGGACGAATTATTCTAGAAGGTTATGAATGATATATATAACCTTGTTATTATTGATTGGGATTGAAATGAGATGTTGGGGATTAAACTGTAGAGGTTTTTAAACTTAAAAATTGTGAAAAACGAGGCTTCCAAAGGTTGAAGACGAAACAGTCCAGTTCGCACGTAGTCGCGCGAAGTCGTTCGAGCGAGATGCCAATGTCGCGCAAAGTCGTTCAAGCGACACGTGGAAGTCGCTCGAGTGAGATCCATTCTGGTTCAAGTGAGATTTCTAAATTTTTAGGGAATTACCTATTTTTCCCCTATTTTAGTAAATGGTTAATTTGAGTGAGGAAAACCAGTATCCGAGGAACCCAGAATAGTACAAAATTATTATTAGTTGTTTAGGTGGAATGATTTAAATATTTGGAATGGTGAGTTTACCTTGAAGATCACGAGAGTGAGATAATTGTAATTAGGATTTATACGATAAGGTAAGTGAGAGCATACCTACTGAAATTATACTTAGTGAGATAAAATACTTCGAGAGATAAGAAGTAAGGATGAAATAAATTATAAATGAGAATAAAATAGACGAATCCGTTATGCGAGATAATTTAGTAATATGCGCTAAGAATGAATATTTATAATTATGGGTCGTGGGCGCACCTAATTTAGAAAATGTGAATATTTATATATATGACTGTGTGATTGTGCATATATTATGTATCTGTGTAAAAATCATGTCCTCACTACTTGTTATCACGGAGGTTACCGCATCGGAACAGTCTTATCTCGATGGGACCTTTATGCGAGATATTGACTTGTACCCTAGAACATAGGACTCCTTGGTACAGGCTATCTGATTGATAGTCAGACGGTCCTAAGAGACGTGAGGGTATGTGCTGACCTCTTAGTGACTTGGAACTATACTTCGCCTCCATTTGTATGTGTTTTGTGTTAATACAGTTCGAGAGTGATTCTGAACTAGTATTTCCCTTAGTTTATATGATACGGGGACTTGATAGCAGAGTATGCCAGCACCATAGATCTTATGTGGGGTGCCGTTAGTATATATATTATACGTGTGACTAATATATATACGTATATTTATATGGGAACTTTCTACGGTGCCTATAAGTAGATAAGTAATGAATAAATGCTTCAACTTTATTATAAGTGTTCGAGAAATTTATAATGGTAATGAGTCATTTTAAATAACGTCAGTAATCCTGAAGAGAATGATTTCCTAAAGTAAATATCATAACCTTGCTTTCCACATGATAAAACCTTATGGAGAATAAGATAGGGAAATTGATGAGATTTATTAGTACGGTGGACATGCACACTAGATGAGAGGTGAGAATTATCAAGAGAGTGAAGCATACTAACATGGTTGTTGCATTAGCAGGTAAGCATTTTAAATACTTGCTAAACTAAGTTTAAACTGTTTTACACTCATGCTCTGACCTATTTCCTGTTATCTCTTTTCTCTTGTATATATATATATATATATATATATATATATGTATATATTTCAGGTGCCCAGCCACAGGGGCGTCTGGCATAGATTCTTTAGAAAGGATGCATCGCAGCTTATGTGGGAGTTGCAGGACATTGCTTAAACGACCTCGATGTTGAATTTACTCTCATTCTAGTTCTGATTAGTTAGGGCATGTGTCGCCCGTTTCCTTATTTAGTTGGATTTGTCATAGATTATGTTCATTTATCTTTAACATTTTTTACTCTTTGGGATTTAATTACTGTCAGGGTGGTTTTTCTTTGTAGTTTTAAAGCTGGTATTGGATTATCTGAATGATTAAATTCATGGGTGTTTAATTCCAGTCTTAATAATTGTGTGAATCTTAAACTGTTACTTATTAAAGAATTTCATAATTGGATTTAATAAATGGAAATAATGTTCTAAATGGTTTTGACACTTAGCTTAATTATTTAGGGTGTTTAAATTGGAAAATTCATTTTTGCGACAGTGATGCTAAGAAGGTAGGTTTGCGAAAATTCATTTTTGCGACAGTGATCCCAACAGCCTTAGTTCAGCAAAGGCAATTACAGTATGGAGGTATCTATAACGTCCACCGGGCAGCAGCACGTCAGGCCTCAACCGAGATAGAAGGTAGGTTTCCTATACATAGTGTTATGGGTTGAGTTTTATTTGGTACTGGGGTGCCCCACTATTTTATAGCTATTCATCTTGCACGAGCCTTAGGGCTATTAGTCACGGCGAAGAGTATGGTGTCGTACGTAGACTCACCATTGGGGGAATGAGTCTCTGATTTTCTTTATTTGAAGGGGTGTAGATATAGAAATTGGTAGCTTCAATTTACCTGCGGTCAATACTGGTGTTAGATATGCATGAGCACAATTTCATTATTGGCATGCTAGATTTTTCGGTAGGAGTATTGTCTCTGCCATTTCGGGATAGGAATTGTGTTTGGTGGCGATATCTCGCCCAGAGGAAGGTTTAGCCAAGGCGATTGGCAAGGTAGAAGTATGACTTTTATCCTCGGAGGATGAGGCGTGTTTTATGTGACACAAGCAAGTCACTAGATTTTGTTTATTGCTAAGGTATCATGTGAGACGAGTTTAATGCGTATAACTATAAACATTATTATTATGTGAATATTTTCCCTAGTGTAACGGGATTATCTTTAGTACTATCCGCGGAGGATGAATGTGTGTATTAATAGTGTTATATATACTTTATGGAGATTACTCATTTTAGTGATGTGATATATGAATATGATATTGTCTTGATTTTAACTTTGTAGTAATGGTTAGTACAATTGTAGGCAGTTATTGCGAGGCTATCGGAGTGGTTGCCTTAGTGTCGCATGTTTCGTTCTGGCCAGGCCTCACCTGCGAGAGGGTCGGACTCACACTTATATTATCTATTTTAGAGACTTTAGAGGGAATAGTGGTCTCGAGATGTTCGATCCCGATGCGTGTAAGGAATTTGTTGTTATGATTCAGTATGTATTAGGTTTACTATTGAGCGAAAATATTTAACTCATTATGATGTTTAGTGATCAGGACTTGGTGATAGGAAGAGCGCATTGATATATCTATCCTTTAGAGATGTGAGAGTTAAGAGTTGGACCCATATGTTTGGGGACAGGATTAGGAGATCCCCGAGTGTATGTATTCGAGGTTTATGGAGCGTGATTACCACCAATATTGAATGATTGTACAATTGGAAAAATGTTCGTTGTTAAGTATAATTACGGGAAGAGATATAATTCTTCTGTCAAAAGATGGAATAAAGGGGTACATGCTATGTACGGAGGGCCTAACGAATTTCGATAACTGACAATGCTAGGTAGTAGTGTATCGGGGGGGTTCCTTGTTTGGATTTCTCTTTGTGAGACATCCCACGCATGAAACATAGCGTAAGGTTGGAAATAGGGAGATGTTCGGTCATTAGTCTATGAGTTTGGTACCTCGGTCATAATAGGAGCAGGTAATTATATCTATAAGTTGGAAGTTGAGTTATGATTTAAGGCTAGTGGAGTCGGTTGTGTGGTAAGAAAGCATTAAAAGTTTTATCACCACGAGTTGAGGAGTGGAACGATTATAAGGAGGATTTAAAATTTTGACTCCTAGGGTTATTGAGAGTACCCAAGTGTTGTAACCGAATTCGCAACACAAGGGAAATAAAGATTTGGGATGATTTTTAGTGTGGGTTATCTGGGGAAAATTTTTAATACAAGAAAGAAGACTTGTATTTATTTTGATGTATAGAGCATTAGTGATTTATTTTAGTTATTGTAATTATTGGAGAGAATTGTTGTACTTATCTGAAGAGATTGGAGATTTGTAGTTTCTCTTTTGTTATTGAGGGATTTAGATACTCTATAACTTGTTGCATTGGGAATTTGGTTAGTTTTATCGATGAGTAGCGCTCCGCTCGCTCTCCCCGAACGGTCGGGGTGTTACAAGATGTGGGCATCCTGGTTAGCTGATGTTAGAATCATTCGAGTTGAAGGGATGTGGGAATGGATGTGTGGGATATATGTTTGTGGGACTAGCATAACGAGGTGGAAGTGGTAGAGTGAATTAAGCGTCGCATGAGGGACGATAATCCATATATACGTGTGCAATTAGAGTAGCACACCCGAACTTGGTTAGGAGACTGTGGGAAGCCATTTAAAAAAGGGTATTCCTTGATAAGGGTAGAATTTAATTATTATGGATAACACTCGGAGCAGAGTTGTAATTGTTCAAATGTGAGAACAACTTGCGCATACAAAGAGTGATGATGTTAGTATGGTATAAAAAGTCCAGAAGTGCACATTGTGGAGAAAAGTACACGGGTCGGAACTTTCGGTATACACTAAGGAAATAAGGGGAGTATTAAGTGTCACTTAATGTGAGACATTTAAAATAGAAGTCGATGTTGAGCGGGATATAGTGAGTGGTCTCCGCATGCACCACTCATAGATAGAAATCGGTTGGAACAAGAGGATCAACTGGAGAATTTTGTGGCTATCGACAATTCCTATAATGGAAATGGCCGGTAAAGTAGGTAAAGTTTCTTGGATGAGTTTCCAACCTCAAGGTAAGATCAAGAGTTCCTTCGAACATGTGGAACAAGTCGCCCAAGAAGGAAGTGATTGATATTCTTTTGGGGTGATTTACAATATTAACTAGTGTTCCTCAGTCTTCCTTTGAAAGGAAGGATCGGGTCGGTACGTGGTCCTACACGGTATTATTTTGAATCGGAATGAAATTTTTTAATCCCACCTTCAATATGGGATTTCAGGAAGCAGCGGGGATAACGTTCCGATGTGAGTAGGATGTATCACCCATAGCCGGGGAATAGGCGCATGGTGATTAACGATTAGTGGAGCCGCGTGAAAGTAATTTTGGATTCATTGTGATCGTTTCACTTCCACGACGGTTATAACTAGCGAGTGGAGTATATTAAAGTAATTGGGGGATGATATCACCTAATGGTAGGGTTCCGTGGGAGCACGCGTACCTGTTTATTGTGAACAGGATGCTTATTGAGGTTTTGATGTGGGAAAAACCTTAACTTTCTCACTCTGAATGTTAAGAGATGGGCAGATAATCAAAATTTTGGATTGGTTGGGTTAGAATCAGATGACTATGGTAGGATTCCACCACTATTTTAGGTGAACAAGAGCGGTCAGATGTCCGTATGGTTTCTCTCAGAATGGGAGTTTGGTGTTTAGAAATCCGAGTAGTTGTCATGTAGTGAGTTGCGGCCTCCCAATGATATTGAAATAATGGGAATCAATAATATATAGGCATGTCTTATGCGAATTAGGTCGGATAGGAGCACAATGTGAAGTGTCTATAATGAGAATGTTAAACAAGCTTGTTGCGAGGCGGGGGCTATAGTAATTGAACGCCTTACTATATAGATAGTTTGCGTACTGATAAGGTATCCAGATTTGTTTTACCAGGTAGGCCTTATTTTCCGAATTTCGGGACGAAATTCCGTTATTAGGGAGGAAGTATGTAATACCCCGTATTTTTGGTGGCTTTTAAATTTAGGAATGTGTTAAATTTATTTGAGATAAATTAAATTAATATTAATTCGAAAAATTGTTTATTATTTACTAGCGTCACGAGAGTTAGTAATTATTGGGAATTTGTTGAATATTACTAATTGAGTAAAGTAATATATAATATTGATTTTATTAAAATTGTCAGGAGTGAATAAAATGGCAATTATGGAAATTTAAGTCAGGATGCGTCTGTGTCGTGTCGGGACTAAATTATTATTATTAAAAGTGAATAAATTATAAGTCGCCCATATGGTCATTTCAAGTACGCCAATGTGTCCGGAAGGGTTGAGATAGTCAGAAAAGTATACTCGGGGGTTTAGTTTGGGTCTCGGGGTGTTTTTAGGCCTAATTGACATCCCGAGAGGGTATATTA
Organism: Sambucus nigra; assembly: GCA_949130495.1. Classification (NCBI taxonomy): domain Eukaryota; kingdom Viridiplantae; phylum Streptophyta; class Magnoliopsida; order Dipsacales; family Adoxaceae; genus Sambucus; species Sambucus nigra. The sequence continues at coordinate 222,516,470 of OX422214.1, forward strand.
GACATTTTATATTTTGGGTAATTAAACCCACGAATTTCCAATAGTTATATCAGATGTTAGGGATTGTCATCTAGGGTTAACACAAGCAAAACCAAAGAACGGCCATTGGAGAAGAAGTGGAGAAGCTTTCCAAGGAGTTCTATGCCAAAAACTCCGCCGTTTGCACCGCCGTTACCGCCAAATTGTAGATCGCGCGACGAGGAACACAACCAGACCACTTTCTTCCACAAATCAGGAAAAAAAAAATCCAGGCAAGTATCTATCTTGCTGATTTCTATTTAATGTTCCTTCCATATTAGTCTAGGAATGAAAATCATATGTTTTAATTGAAGAATTATATGTTTTAAAAGAAAACTCGAATGTGTTGTAGGGAGAATCTATGTAGCCTGAATTTTTATCATATGTAGAGGTTTTATCAAGAAATTGGAAATAATATTGATGAATGAATTGGGGTTTGTTAGGTTCTTTAACTAAAACTTTGGAAACTAGGGTTCTTATGAATTAATTTGGGGATTTCATGTAATCTTAATGATTTGGACGAATTAATGATTCTAGGAGGTTATGAATGATACATAACCTTGTTATTATTGATTGGGATTGAAGATGAGACGTTGGGGATTAAACTGTAGAGGTTTTTAAACTTAAAAATGGTGAAAACGAGGCTGCTAAAGGTTGAAGACGAAACAGTCCAGTTCGCGCGTAGTCACACGAAGTCGTTCGAGCGAGATGCCAATGTCGCGCGAAGTCGTTCAAGCGACACGTGGAAGTCGTTCGAGCAAGATCCATTCTGGTTCGAGCGAGATTTCTAAATTTTTAGAGAATTACCTATTTTTCCCCTATTTTAGTAAATGGTTCATTTGAGTGAGGAAAACCAGTATCTGAGGAACCCAGAATAGTACAAAATTATTAGTAGTTGTTTAGGTGGAATGATTTAAATATTTGGAACGGTGAGTTTACCTTGAAGATCACGAGAGTGAGATAATTGTAATTAGGATTTATACGATAAGGTAAGTGAGAGCATACCTACTGAAATTATACTTAGTGAGATAGAATACTTCGAGAGATGAGAAGTAAATTTATAAATGAGAATAAAAGAGACGAATTCGTTATGCGAGATAATTGAGTAATATGCGCTAAGAACGAATAATTATAATTATGGGTCGTGGGCGCACCTAATTTAGAAAATGTGAATATTTATATATATGACTGTGTGATTGTGCATATATTATGTATCTATGTAAAAATCATGTCCTCACTACTTGTTATCACGGAGGTTACCGCATCGGAACAGTCTTATCTCGATGGGACCTTTATGGGGGATATTGACTTGTACCCTAGAACATAGGACTCATTGGTATAGGCTATCTGATTGATAGTCAGATGGTCCTAAGAGACGTGAGGGTGTGTGCTGACCTCTTAGTGATTTGAAACTATGCTTCGCCTTCATGTGTATGTGTTTTGTGTTAATATAGTTCGAGAGTTATTCTGAACTAGTATTTCCCTTAGTTTGTGTGATACGAGGACTTGATAGCATAGTATGCCAGCACCATAGATATTATGTGGGGTGCCGTTAGTATATATATTATATGTGTGACTAATATATATACGTATATTTATATGGGAACTTTCTACTGTGCGTATAAGTAGATAAGTAATGAATAAATGCTTCAAATTTATTATAAGTGTTCGGGAACATTATAACGGTAATGATTCGTTTTAAATAACGTCAGGAATCCTGAAGAGAATGATTTCCTAAAGTAAATATCATAACCTCTCTTTCCACATGATAAAACCGTATGGAGAATAAGATAGGGAAATTGATGAGATTTATTAGTACGGTAGGCATGCACACTAGATGAGAGGTGAAAATTCTCAAGAGAGTGTCGCATACTAACATGGTTGTTGCATTAGCAGGTAAGCATTTTAAATACTTGCTAAACTAATTTTAAATTGTTTTACACTCGGGGTCTAACCCGTTTCTTGTTATCTCTTTTCTCTTGTATATATATATATATATATATATATATATATATGTATGCATATATTTCAGGTGCCCAGCCACCCGTCTTGCGTAGATTCTTTAGACCGGACGCGATGCAGCTTATGTGGGAGTTGTAGGACATTGCTTAAACGACCTCGATGTTGAATTTACTCTCATTCTAGTTCTGATTAGTTAGGGCATGTGTCACCCGTTTCCTTATTCAGTTGGATTTGTCAGAGATTATGTTCATTTATCTTTAGCATTTTTTACTTTTTGGTATTTAATTACTATCAGGGTGGTTTTCCTTTGTAGTTTTAAAGTTGGTATTGGATTATCTGAATGATTAAATTCAAGGGTGTTTAATTCTAGTCTTAATAATTGTGTGAATCTTAAACTGTTACTTATTAAAGAATTTCGTAATTGGATTTAATAAATGGAAATAATGTTCTAAATGGTTTTGACAATTAGCTTAATTATTTAGGCTGTTTAAATTGGAAAATTTATTTTTGCGACAGTGATTCTAAGAATGAACTAATTGTTCACATTGATTATAATTTAATAAAGGACTGATCATCCGATATTTAATTAGGCGGGGTGTTACACATTTTCAATGAAATTCTCTTCTTTGGGGGCCAAAGAAGAGTTCATTTCATTGCAAATAGATATTACGTCATTATCATCCTCACTTTCAATATCTATTACAAGATGGGCAAAGTCTAGAATGGTTTGTTCCAAAATAGGCACAAGTACCTCATTTGGTTCAAAACATTCCTCGACCTCGAAAGTCTTGGAAGCAAAATCGTCGTCGGACTCAAAAAGTAAATCCAAGTCATGTTCCCACGAATGATTTTCTTCCCGATAATGATTTTCAAGTTTCTCATTCTCATACATACGCAAACCCTCACCGAAAGTCATGGGTCGAGGTGCGGATGCATGATAATGGGAACTTTGAAAATTACCATCGGACTTAAACGAAACCTCATTATGATAGGAATTTTGAAAACTATTCGAATTCGTTTCAAAATTCCTATTATAAGGAGGTAAAGGCCCAAAATCGTTGTCATCGTCATCAAAATTCCAATAAACTAAATTTTGACTATCGTTATACTAGCCCAAAGTCATATTTGAATTTGTTATGCTTTGAAATTCTAGGTATTCACCGAAAGTCATAGGTTTGCGAGAATTTTGAGAATTATAACAATGATTACCGAAAGAATTGGAATAAGACATGCTTACCCCAAAAATGGCTCAAGTGGCGAATTCCACAAAGTAGGTGCGCGCGGGAAAAATTCGAGCGTTTCTAAGTGCTCAAATGTGGAAGTCCTGCAAAAAGATTAGAAAATAATACAAATAGAAAGAAAATACTATGAAATACTAAATCAAATAAAGTCTAACAAACTAGTCCCCGGCAACGGCGCCATTTTGATAGCGCGCGAGAGGTGTGCGTGTGTAAAGTGCACACTCGTTGTTTTCTGTCTCGCCGCGACTATACAAACAAACCTAAATTACTACTACACTTACGGGGCAAGCACAACGGTAAGTCGGGTATCGGAAATCCACAGGGACGAGTTGTTAGAATTTATATAATTTAATATTCCAAAATAAAAGTGTAAAAGATGATTACAAACTAAAAGAAAATATGCATGAAAGGGAAATGTTTAACTAGGCAAGGTATTGAAACTAGATTATGAAAGCGAGTAAAACAATAGGTTGTGTATCCCTCACCCGGGATAATTTGTATAAAATGGTTACATGGGCCGATGAGTTATTTAGAATGCATCTCATTTCGACAGTTTATTGAACCAAGGGTTGTCACGCCCTAAATTCGCATAAAAGCCTAATATGATTTTGGCGTCAACAAATATCCAGAAAATTGCGCACGAAAGGTCGTAAGCACGGGACATACATGATATGACCCATTAAATCTCCTAGGCGCAATTACTAGGACAACGCACCCGAAATAAACTCGTAAACACTATCACTAAGCAAAGCAACGTGTTAACCCGAGTGAGTTCCATTCAAACACAACCTAATTTAAATTACCTAGAAAGCATCGTAAAATTGCGATAAATAAATGCGGTAAAACTATACTAGAAAGCAAGGAAGTAAAGCATGTAAACCTAAAATAGAAAGCATGTAAATCTAATTAGAAAGCAAGAAATGGAGAAAAGAAAACTATATTAATGGTAGGGGAGATGAATAGTGTCACTTACAACCCAAATGGGTGTCAATCCAAAGAGAAATAAGGAATAACTCTCCAAAAAACCCAAAACCCTAAGCTAAACTAACCTAAAATCATGTCCCTTTGTTTATTACATCAAAAATGGGTATTTATAGTAAGTGTGAAAAAGTAAAGGAAAAAGGAAAGAAAGAGGAAAGAGCACAAAATATCTGGCATCACCGGTCGACCGGTCGCAGGGGTGCGGTCGATCGATCCTTCTTGTATAAGTGCATTGTCTCCTTCCCACGGTAAAATGTGAAACCGCAGTCGATCGGCCCCCTGGGCGCGGTCGACCGGTACTCTGTTTCCAGGAATCCTTTGGTCCATGAAGAAGGGGAAAAGGGCAATAACGAAAACGGGAATATCTTCTTCGTCTGAACTCCAAACGACGCACCGTTTGCGGCCACGCAATGCTAACTCAATGAACTACGTATCTGTGGAACTTCCATGAGCTGGACAAGAAATGTGAATTGACTAAAATTTCCTTGAAGTAGCGTCCGATAGCGGAACTTCTCCGAAATGCAACGGATCCTCACTTTTAGCGTTCCAATACCTATAAAAGCACAATTAACCCTTGCAAAACATGTATCTATCCAAATCCAAGGTTGTCTGGTTAATGAGCATAAATATAGGCATTTAGGACCGTCAAAGCGCTAGAATGCATAAAGAAATAGGGGAGAAATATGCAATATTTGATACGAATCACAAATACCAACTCACGTCTCGCTAGTATTTAAATCCGAATTAATTTCTAATTAATTCCCATTTAAATTTAATTAATCCCATTAAATAAAATCAATAAAATTACGGGGTATTACATACTTCCCCCTAATAACAGAATTTCATCCTGAAATTCAGAAATAAAATATACCTGGTAAAAATAACTCTGGATAACTTTTGCGCATCTAATCCTCGCGCTCCCAGGTAGACTCCTCAACAATATGATGCCGCCACTGAACACGTACTAGCGGTACTATCTTTGACCTCAGTTTCCTTTAGCTATGGTCTAGAATGGCAATCGGCCCCTCCTCGTATGACCTATCTGGCTGCAGATCTATATCATCTAACGCAATGTGAGTATGGGCCAAATCATCTCGAAGATATCTCCTCAGTGAGAAAATGTGGAACACGCCATGGACCCTATGCAAGTGTTCTGGTAACCCAAGTCTATACGCAATTGGTCCAATTCGCTTGATTATAGGGAATGGCCCCACGTATCTAGGCATTAACTTCCCTTTCTTCCTGAAATGCATAATCCCTTTCATAGGAGATACTCTGATCAGCACCTAATCCCCCACATTAAAATCTCTAAAGAACCTCTTGGCATTGGCATAACTCTTCTATCGGTCCTGAGCTACCCGAATACGGCTCCGTATTATCTCAATCCTCGCTGAGGTATCCTGAATCACCTCCGGCCCAAGGAGTTTGTTATCCCCCACCTCTACCGAACATACTGGGGAACGACAAGGTCTATCGTACAATGCCTCAAATGGATCCATGCCAACAGTGAACCGATAGGAATTATTATAGGCAAACTCCACCAGTGGAAGATGCTACTCCCAACCACCTTCAAAGTCTAGGATGCCCATACGTAACATGTCTTCCAACATCTTATTCGTTGGCTCGGTCTGCCCATCTGTCTACGAGTGATAGGTTATACTCAATCGCAACTCCGTTCCCATGGATTCCTGGAAACTCTCCCAAAACTGAGACACAAATATCTTGTCCCTGTCGGACATAATATTGAGAGGCACCCCATGGAGTCTCACTATCTCAGCTATAAAGATCTGGGAATACTATCCCGTAGTGTAGTCTGTCTGGGCTGGCAAAAAATGAGCGACTTTGGTCAACCGATCCATGATTACCCATATGGAGTCGTGACCTCTCTGCGATGTAGGTAACCCCGTGATGAAGTCCATAGAGATGCTCTCTCATTTACACATAGGAACCTCTGATGGTTGTAGATGTCCTGTCGATCTCTGATGGTCCACCTTTACCAGTTGACAAGTGGCACATTTAGAAACGAACTCAGTAATATTTTTCTTCATCCCGCTCCACTAGTATTGTCACCTCATATCCTGGTACATCTTATTCCCACCAGGATGCACCGTGAATCACGACCCATGTGACTCTGTCATTACTTTGTGTCGTAAGTCCTCCCCCTCAGGAACAACCAATCTCCCATTGAAGCATAAGCCCCCATCTGAACTAACGGTATAAGACTCGACCCCCTCTGCTAGTAATCGTATTATCTGCCCTTGACAGAATGGTTCTACTGCCTGGGCCTGTATTACTCTTGTAACGATCTGGGGCGTAACTATCATCACAGACATGAATGATCGGGCCACTGCATCTTGGTGTCCCAACTCCTTCCACTTTGCTTTCCACACTTTGGCCACCTCACCTACTGGCCTACGGCTCAACACGTTTTCTACCACGTTAGCCTTACCTGGGTGGTACTGGATATCGAACTGATAATCCTTCACGAACTCAAGCCACCTACGTTGATGCATGTTTAACTCCTTCTGTGTGAAGAGGTACTGTAGGGACTTATGGTCCGTGAATAAATGCAATTTCTCCCCCGGGAGATAATGTCTCTAAATTAGAAGAACAAACACGACTGGCGCTAACTCCAAGTCGTGGGTGGGGTAATTCTTCTTATGAGGCTTAAGCTTATGGGAAGCATAAGCTATAGCCTAACTCTCCTGCTGCAGTACACCCCCAAGTCCTTGTAAGGATGCATAAGTGTAGACTAAATACTCCACTCTCGACCTGGGCAATGCTAACACTGGTGTTGAGTTCGACTTATCAAAAGCCAACTGGCAGGCATCGCTTCAGATAAATGGCACACCCTTACGAGTCAGATGTGTCAAAAGACCCGCTATCTTCGAGAACCCCTGAATAAACCTCCTATAGTATCCTCCTAGGCAAAAAAAACTACGTATCTCAATCGGTGTCGTGGGTTATCCCCACTCCCTCACCGCTGATACCTTCCTCGGATCAACCGATATCCCCCTGTCTGAAATGATATGCCCCAAAAACTGAACCTCCTTCAGCCAAGATCCACACTTCTCATATTTTGCATACAACTCGTTCTGACGCAGCGTCTGCAAAACCTATCTTAAATGTTTGGCATGTTCCTCCTTTATCTGGGAGTAAACCAGAATGTCATCAATGAAGACAACAATGAACTGGTCCAGGAACTCTCTGAACACCCTGTTCATCAAGTCCATGAACACGGTTAGGGCATTGGTTAGGCCAAAAGGCATAACCTTAAACTAATAGGAACCATATCCCGTTAAGAAGGCAGTATTCAAGACGTCCTGCTCCCTGATACGCAACTGATGGTATCCTGATCTCAAGTCAATCTTTGAGAATAAGGCAGCTCCTCTCAACTGGTCGAATAAGTCATCGATTCGGGGTAACGGATAGTTATTCTGTATCGTGACTTTATTCAACTCCCGATAATCTACACACAACCTTAAAAATCTATCCCTCTTTTTAACGAAATGCACAGAAGGACCCCACGATGAAGTACTCCTACGAATAAACCCCTGACCCAACAGCGCCTCTATCTGATCCCGTAGCTCCCTCATCTCCGCTGGAGCCATACGGTAAGGTGCGCGGGCTATCGACCGAGTGCTCGGCATAAAATCTATAACAAAGTCTATCTCTCTACTAGGAGGTAATCCCGGAATATCCTGGAATACGTCAGCGAACTCCGTAACAACTGGAATCGAATCAAGGGGTATCACCACCTCCCTAGAGGTCTCCTCCTTTATATAATACAAGTGAGTGGAAGATCCTCCCTCAGGACGAGGCATCGCCACTAGGAGCATATCCTCTTCGGGTATGGCAAAAATAATACTCCTACTAAAACAATCGATCATGGCTCGATACGCTACTAGCCAATCCATACCTATAATTGCATCGTACTCAGACATAACTAACACTAATATATCAGTAGGTAAAGTAAACCTCCCAATCTCTACTCCCACTCCTATACATATAAGAGAAATATCATAACCCTTAATCAACGGTGAGTCTACACACGTAACAGTGCTATCCACGGTATTTAATAACCCCATAACGCGTGCAAATCTCATGGCAATAAAACAGTGCGTGGCCCCCGTCTCAAATAAAATACGCCCCATAGTCTCCTGAATAGAAAATATACCCTCAATAGTGGATGGATCCTGTGGGACTGCGACCTGCTGGAGCTGGTAAACTCGTCCGTACTGAAGTTGTCCCTGCTGGACTGGGACTACTGGGATAGGTGGTATTGATGGCATCTGCGGTGGTTCTAGGAGGGCGGCGAGAAACATAGGTCTCTAGGGCTCATGTCGAGCACCCTGCTGCTGCTGCTGTGGGGCCCCGCCCCTTTCAGGACACTCCTGGCATTTTTTACCAATCTTGCCATATATGAAACATTTCCCCATAAGGTTTCCACCTCTCTGACCCTGTTGTCCACGGCCCTAATGGCCGTTACCTCCCCTACCCTGGCCATTCTGGCCCTGCTAAAACTGCGATTGGCCGTGCTGGCCCTATTAACCCTGATGGTCGTGTTAACCCTGTTGGCCATGCTGAAAACCTCCTTGGCTATGCCTAAAACCTCCTGATCTAAACATCTTAGGATCCCCCTACTAGGAACTGTGATCACCGTGCATGTGCTGACCCTGAGCTGATTGTGCCCCACTGGCACCATTACCCCCTGTCCTGCCCTGCTAGTTGGACTCTCCTGCTCGCTTACCCTCTGACAAATGGAAGCGGTGGTCCTAGCAGTGAAGTAATGCTGCGTTAACCACATTTGAATAAGTGTCCAATGAGAAATTACCTAGAAAGTGTTGATGAATCCTCCATGTTAACCCATCCATGAACTTCTGGATCGTCTTCTCTTCCGTAGGGATCTCATCGGGAACGATGTTTAGAAGATTAGTGAACTCGGCCTCATAATCTGCCACTGTCATCCCCTCCTGCTTAAGGTTCATTAATTTTTGCCTCATCTCGGTGTGAACTGCTGAGGGAAAGTATTTGCAGTCGAACCGCACCCAGAACTCCTATATAGAAAGAACATCTCTCTCCTTTGCGGTGGTAATAGACTCCTACCACTGCAATGCTTCTCCTACCATCTTAAAAGTAGCCAGTATCTGCCTTAGGACATCTATGCACTCATACATCCTCAAGTGTCTTTGGATATCCTTCTTCCACTGGCTTGACACAACAACATCAAAGCTCCCTGCGAACTCCGGAGGGTACGTCTTCTGAAAGACATCACGGATATATTTCCAAGAAGACGAGAATGCATGAGCCTGGACTGGGGCTACCACCAGTGCCTAAGGTGGTGCTTGCTACACAACTGCTAATGTGGCATTTACTGCCTGGGCTACAATGGCAGTAACTTCCGTAGCGTTCATAGAACCCTGAACTGGTGCAGGCTGTGGCTCGGGCTGGGCACCCCTGGGAACTCACTGTGCAAGTCGAGGAGGCATCTAAAATGATAGAGAAGTTTTATAAGTCCACAATTAATATCTCAAAATAGCTGAAGAGTGTAAGATACACAAAAGAGTACAACAATCCAAAAATATAGGGCTCTATATCAAAGGACGCTACGCGAAAACATAACAAGTTGTATAGATCCTAAGGACACTAGAACCTGATGCTCTGATACCACCTCTGACACCCCGACTAATTAAATATCGGGTAGATACTCCTTTATTCAATATAATAAAAAATGTCAAGTTGGTTCAGTTCATAGCATCACTATCGAAAACATTTTTAAATAATTACTAGCCACCTAATATTTAAAAGTGAGTTGCCAAATTTTATTAATTTAAATTAATATAAAACCAATTAAATTATGAGTTAACTATACCACAATCACATCATAATCACAATAGAATAATAATGGAATAATAAAATGAGTCTGGAGTAACACTCCCCTGAATAATCCAAATACTGAATAAAACCCAATACAAAGTCTGAATAATTAAATAACTCCATAACTAAAATGAAACTGAAAGTATGAGAAAGCTATCTCTAAATGGAAAAAGTGGCATGCCCTAACAGATGAATGACCCAGAAATAGAATCAAATGCAGAATGTGGAGGTGTCTACTACCGAGATCTTGTAACTTCCACAGCAGCTACAACGCGTCAATGGAATGGAATGGAACTCTTATGCTTGGCGTCCCTATGGCTGGGCACCTAAAAGGTTTTACAAGAAAATAGGTTTGAAAGCAAACGGGTCAGAGCCCGAGGTGAAAACAGTTTAAAATATAGCAAGTGTTTAATTACATTAAACAGTGAATATTAAATACATGTTTGTTACGTGCTCTCACATGAGTTTCTCACCCCTCAGCTAATGTGCACGCCTAATGTATATCCTTAACCCGCCCTAGTTATGTCGTTAACTACCTAGTCTTTACCACTTCCTGACCTCACTTTATAATATAGGGGTTTAATCATAACATTCTAATATATCCTACGTGTATCTCACCTTTTCATTGACCAGATTAATTTATAATAATTACGATAGGCAATTCTCATTTTAAGTCCCACTCAAAATATCTCAATTATTTATATTCACACTTTAACAAAGAGTCTGTTATAATTTCAAGTATATTAATCTCAGCATAAATATACTATCAGGGCACCCCTAGGCTAAGCTGCGGTGCACACATACTCTGCTATCGAATCCCAGTACATCACGTACATGAGGACCCCGTGTCCCAAATCTCTCAGGAACCGTTTCAATAAGAAAAATCACACATATTGGAGGCAAACATAGTTCACATACCCATGGGTCACGCACATACATACGCTCCCATGGTCAGTTGACTTATTAACTCATAAATAAGTCATTCACAGCCCTATGTCCTTAAGGTACCAATCTAAATCCCCCCGTAGGTACACAAAGATTTGATGGACCTATTTCGAAAGTCGACCTCCCGTGATAGCAAGTATGGTATGTATGTCATACACATAATAATCCATATAATAAGCATTCACACAACTTAGATAACTTGTTATACTATTAAAGGTATATTCTCAGCATTATACCATTAGTCTAATTCATAAAATATGATTATTCCGGATTATATATATTATATTTTGTCGATACATCTCACGTTGTATAATTTTGAGTACTTAAACCTAACCGAAGAGGTTACTAAGTCCCTAACTTTCCCACACATTAATTCAGTACTCTAAACTCCATATTTATGTCCCAAAATGCTAACTTATCACTCCTAAGAATTTAAATCATGTTCTCGCATCATAAAATAGGAAATTACTAGTTGGACACTCATAAATTCAACGCTACATTCCACCCCAATTCTAATATGTTCCGGGTTTCAAATATATCCCTACTAGTCTCCCTCAAGTCCTGATGTACTCACATAATATCCAACTACAACGTTCGATGGCCGAAAACACTTAAAATTAAAAAGGGGGAAAAGTCACCATTTCTGGGAGGATCGATCGATCGATCCTGATCGTCGATCGATCGATGGTCGATCGATCGACCAATGAATGTCGATCGATCGATCAAGCAGGTGTGGCTACGGGTTCCTTCGTTTTTCAGTCCTAGATTTGTCCCAAAGCTTCATTACACGATGTGAAACTCTAATACAAATATATGGGGTCATTATACAACCTAATTGCATGATTCTTAACGTTCCAAAACCTTTAAATCATCAACAATTAGCCTTTCTTGGATCAAATCTCCATATTAACCTAAAGACCTTATTTTTCTATTTTTTTCAAGAACCATAATATTTATCTTCTTAAATCCATTTTTAATCCATCTAAGGTTATGATTTGGTTACTGAATTACTTCCGAAACTAATCTACATGCAAATCATATCCGAGATTTAGGTTTCTTCTCCAAATTTCATGAGTTTTTATCATTATTCAAGGCTATCATCAAATCCTACACTAACATGGATGAATTATTCGTTGAAACTTAATGAAATCAAATCACTTGCCTTGGAATTGAGGTTCTGATCCGCTAATGATGTTAAAGGCAGGTTCTCTCCCTCTCTCCAGTCACAATTCCGACGAAAAGTGGTGGTGGATGGTGGTTATGGCTTTGTAACCCTCCTGTAACTTCTCCTCTTTCTCACATTGCCCACTTCTTTCTTTTTGATAGATAATGGCCCTATTGGCCCTAATTTTGGCTGTAAATAAGGCATAACATTCGTGGGTCAAAATTCCTTAAAAATTAAAATGACTAAAATACCCTATCGAGTTGCCAGGTTGGCTTAGAAATGCCCCGGGACCCAAACTAAACTCCCGGCTAGTGTTTTCTGACTATTTCGACCCCTTTGGACACTTTGGTGTAGTCAAAATGACCATACGGATGATAAAATTATAATTTACTTTTAAATCCAATTAAATTGATTCTTGACGCGATTGACACGCGCGTCCTAACTTAATTTCCCGAATTGTCATGTTTATGACTCGCGATAATTTTAATAAATTACATAATAATATATTACAATATTCACCGAGTAATATTCAACAATATTATCATAGTCAAATACCAACTCACGTCTCGCTAGTATTTAAATTCGGATTAATTTCCAATTAATTCTCATTTAAATTTAATTAATTCCATTAAATAAAATCAATAAAATTACGGGGTATTACACGAGGGGTCTCATCATAAGAAACCCCTCCAAATAAAGCTGAGGCCATAGAGAAAGGCCAAGGATGAGGGGGCTCTCCATGAGCAACCCCTCATCCTACGACTGAAGTCGCAGAAAAAGAGGCAAGGACGAAGGCACTCACCACGAGCAATCCCTCCAAACAAGACTAAGGCCATGGAAAAGGGACAGGTAGAGGGGACTCACCATGAGCAATCCCCTCTGTCCAAGTTAACATCCTGGCAAAAGAGGTAAGGCAAGGAGGTCCAGTTATAGTGGCTCATCTACCCCAAATTACATATTAATAGAATTGACAAAGGGCAAGGGGGTCCACCTGAAGTGGCCTTATCTCCAGCACTTGTTAATTATAAAATGACAAAGTACTAATATTTAATTTCTTATACAGGTAGCCTAGCTGATCAAGAAAAGCTTAAGTAGACCAGTTGGGATCTCCTGGGAGTTTTGGCTTCGTGGCTGAGAGACCATGTTTGCCAAGCAAGCTTAACCATTTAGCACTTTAAGATAGAAAGAATACTAGTAGAGGGATCCTATGAGTCACTCAAGCCATATACAACCCACACTTAGTCGTAACTAAAGTGAGTAACCAAGAGGCTGCTCATAAGAAAAACACTTTTTATAAAATGATTTTAGAGAGGGTGGCCCTCGAGGCCACTCTCAAGTTCATAAAGTTTGTACAGTAAGTTACTATTCAAAAAGATATTTACCAAATCATTTGTTTTGTCACTATTAGGAGAAAGATTCGCTTTTTGACTTTGGTTTAGACCAGGTGTCATCTGTCATAAGGGATAGGCAATTGCAGACTAGGTAGGGATAAAAGGTACATTACCGACCTTGTCCCTCAAGTTCCCTCTCATTTTGGGATCCAAAAAGGCCTAAACCAGCCCTAGTATGTACCGATAAATAGGATCCTTGGTAAAGTCAAATAAGACATCAAAAACTCAAGTTAAGTCATTATTTTGTCAATATCACACCAGAACTAATATTCTCTCCCCAGTCTCTCTGTAAGTTCTAAGCGCTTGTTTCTTCCCTCCCACCATTATAGCCATCATTCTCGGGATATTTTTCTCTCCAAGTTACTATTATTACTTGTGAAGTTCATCTTCTTGTAGGAGGAAGTTCTAGCATTGACTCCATTTCTACCAGAAGAGGCTCCTAAGACTTTCAGGACCTTGATTGGAGTGGGTCATGCCTCACCCGTTCCAGTTTCTTCTCAAATCCCAGTCACACTACCCTCCTATAAATATTTTCTTGCCTTATGAGTGTGTGATGAAAAATATCAATAGCCCATATTCTTCCTCTTTCAAAAATATAAAATTGCTCTTATTTGGCCTTATTCAAAATCTCAATAGAAATCCTAAGAATTGAGTGTTGAAAGTTATTTAATTCGTGTTTGGTTGTTAAAATTATTGGGGTCTATAGCTTTTGTGTGAGGCAGAAAGGTTATGAAAATATAAAAAATAAACACATTTTTCCTTTTTATAAATCCTCTTGAGAGTCCCATTTAAAAGAAACTCAAATGCTGCAAAAAAAAAAAAACTCCACGAGGGAGTCCTCGTTATCTAGGCCGCCATAGAGGTAGCTAAGATGTTATAGCAAGCCGGAGCTTGATCCTCCCTTCTATCTCTCCCTGTTCTTTATTTTCCAACTTCCATTCGAATTTTAATTCTTATTTTATGATTCCTTCTTGCATACAACTCTATAAAAATAAAAAGAGAAATTTTCCCATCTACTTTGGGAGACATGGACCAAAAAGTGGTTTGAAAAACTCCCATATAGATCGATCTCATGTTTCAAACAACTCATCAGGTCCTTTACTACTACGGGGTTTATTACAAGCGGTTCCCACCCAGAGAGAATGGACTCCATGTCGGTGTTTTATATTAAAACCATATAATGACATTTTATTTATTAATAAAGGGATATTCTTGTTCATTTGAAATGAGAATCATGTTTTTGAGGATTCTTTATATTTATGTTTTAAATATATTATTTGAAATGTCAATAAATTATACTTAGTAGGAATTTTGATGAGTTGGGTTTGCCTTGATCACATGAGATTGAAATTCTAGTTTAAGTACAATTAAACAATTCACAACTTATACAGGGAGTTGACATCCTAACGGTATAGTTAAGTGTACAATCCTAGTAGCTTATCTCAAACTATTAGAACCTATCTGATGGTTTGAGAAATTGTATGATAGTTTGAAAGAGGATTGTGACTGGAACATCCAAAAATGTATTAAACATGACCGTAAGTTTTAAGTCTAAGGAATGTCCTGATTAGACTTTGGTAATCTAACACCATTTGCAAAGGCTGCATAGATTCTTATTCCTGAGAGTTATGAGAATTGGAATGCTTGCCAAATTATTGCTTTGATTTCTACGTGTGCGATTCAATTTAATATTGGGGTAATTGATACCCGCAAGTTGGGAAACAGTTCTGTAAGTGGGTTTGAGATCATCTTTGGGAGGCATTTGCATCTAAGGAAATATTACATTATGATGATCCCTTGCTAGAATTATAAGATTTATTTCAACCAGTTCAACCTAATCGGTGGATTATTTTATAATCTGTTGGAGTAGAAAAATAATTTTAGCCCGAGAATCAAGGAATTAATTAGATATTGGTTAAAATCGATTAGAAACGTATTGATTTGACCAAGAGGATATTCAAAGCTTAATGTATTGTGTATACACCAAGATCTAGGACCCCCTAAGTCTCTCCGTATGTCCCTAGCACCTCCCCATTTCACAGCAAACCCTAGATCATACTCCGAGTACAGATCTAGAGACCATCGGGCCCTCCTGGGCCCCGTTTGACTCCGATTAACTTTATTCTCAGAGTAAAAGCTATTTGAATCTTCAAAACCCCTTTCCAACGGTCGGCCCTATGCACAAATCGGCATAACGGTTCGAATGAACGGACCATTTTACTACCAAATATCGATCTGGAGGCCACCGGGCACACCCGGGCGTCGATTTGACCCCAGTCAACTTCATCGTCAGCGTGAAAGCTCTATGAATCTTCAAATGGTACTGAAACCCCTTTCCAATGGTCCACCCCGTTCGTGAAACGGCATAACCATTCGAATGAACGATCCCTTTTCTCCCAAAAATTGATCCGGAGGACACCAGGCTCCATTCGACCAAGGTCAACTTTTTAGCTCAAATGAGGATGAATGAATCTTCGTATGGCACTGAATACCCTTTCCAATGGTCCTCCCCATGCATGAATCAACTTTTCGGTACGGACGAATGACCCATTTTACTCCGAAAGGTCATTGGGCACTTCGGGCCCCGGTTGACCAAATTCAACTTTTCGAATCGAGTGAAGCTCTTTAAAATGTCGAATTATCTCACATAACCTTTCCAATGGTCTGCTTTGTGTGCAATTTTGACTTACGATTCGGACGAACGATCCATTTTCGTCCGACGACCTCCCATCCAAAGGACCGACAAGCGCTTCACGTTTAACCCAAAGTCAACTCTTGGACCCGGGAGAGGCCCAAAGGACTTTTAAAGGTCTCTAAATTACCTTTCTAAAGGTACTCCCGTTCACGATTTGGATAAACAGGTTGCGTTCTACGATCATTTTTTTGAAAAAATCTATACGAGACTGCCAATTGGCACATCCATTTCCCTGCCTATCAGCGGTGTGTCTAGGGTTGCCTCTAGATTGGAAGGCCTAGGGCTTTGCCGATCGACAGTCCCCTACCCTCTAAATAGAGGGCATGATTTGATTCCCAAGACACAACTCTTGCAATCAGCGAATTTTTCTTATGTGAAATTCCTTTCCATCTCATATTCCCATCCTTTTCATACCCAATTTGGAATAATTTCATTCTCTCTCCTCCAACATTCATCTCAACATCCAAGGGATCTCATCCAATATTAAGATCAAGCTTCAATGCTCCAAATAAGGTCCAAAACCCTTCTCTCTCTCTTTAAATTTCTTATTTTAGCATTAATTACATACATTCATAATCTAGTTTTTACTTTTGTTCATACATATTAACATCTCACCTTTTTATTAGTTATATTGCATATACTTTATTTTTCTTTAAAAAAACAAAACAAACAAAAAGAGGGTTACACCTATAAATTCCAACGGGATTATCCATCACAATTTCTCAAAACTGAAATACATTTTCTACACACAAATATATAATAAAATCCCGTTCAAATATATGGGATAAATACCACCCTTATGTCGCATGCGAACTACGTGGACTTTGATGCATTTATAGTCTACGTAGGCGTTTAGGGTTAAAACCCGAGACTCGAGTCCAATTTTCTAATTTTTTAATTTTCCAATTTTACCAAATTTTCCCATCTTCGCATTTTCATCCTTTTCATCCATACATTATTTTGATACATATTATGTTTGTGATCCCTGTTATCTTTTTATCCAACATTTATTATCGTTTCATTATAGCGATCAATATTTCGATAAACGCATAAATCGTATTTTTTCTAAATATTATTTTAGGAACATTCCTATGGATGACCTCACTTTATCTCTTCCATGGTATGAATTGGGTGATTTCGATCTCCATTATATATACACCCACACACACTTCACAGAGAAATAAAGTAACAGAGTAACACAAGCCCATGATAGACCGAAAGGGTGGGATGGGTGCCTAACACCATCCCATTTCGTAACTTAGCCCCAGAAACCTTCGAACTATTGGTTTCATAAGCATTTGTCTTTGATGCCGCTCTCAAGAAGCGACGACGTGCTCTTTTGCATGTTTAGTGAAAAATAAGTTGGCGACTCCATCTCTTTACATTCACCCCACACCGACAATAGGCAAAGCGTTCCTAGAGCAGAGAGGGTGCGAGATCCTTTTTCACCCCCTTTCCCCCAACCCCTCGGGGAGAGGATATGGAAACCCGAGGGATGGCCACAGTGGCGACTTCGCTGGGGACATTTTTCATAAGAGGGATAGACTCTATTTGCATGGGTGTTATTGTATTCTTCTTATATGCGTATGCACCTACCTATATGTTCCCTTTTTTCTCCTCTATTATTTCATATACATATGTGCCTCATGATTATATCACTACTCACTCACACACTTGTAGGTACTCTCCATGTACACTTCACACTGCTTACACATAGGATCAATTATATTCACATGTTGCACACACCACTTAGAACATCCATGCTTACGTGTCACTAACACACACCTCCACTTATCACACTTGTATATATCCATGATCACTCACACTTATAGATATTTACACATCACTCATCCTCACATATTCATGCTTAGTGTAATATTCATGCTCTATGTTAGATTTACTTTTCATACTTGTACACTCTCCCCTATTAGTATAGTGCTCATCATTCCAAATAAAGATACTCTCTCCATAATATACTAAGCAAGAATCACGCATTTTGCACACTACATCACCAAAGAGCATGTCCATTGAGCAAAATTTTATCACGGAACTAAGGGGTCACTTCGTGATGAGTGCTGGTCCAGCAGGTCGCAGTTAACCTAAGAGATATGACTCTCACCTTCCATTAGCCAAGTAACTTCGACGTATATCGAACGGTTCCCCCCACATCGTACCACTTGACCGAAGTCATGACGGGAGGTATATCACAGGGAACTTGTTCACGTACGTTGAGTATATTGAATTCTCTCTCACACGTACTATCCCCATGAGGTATATAGTGAGGCAATTCACGTACACTAGGTATATCAAATGGCTTGTTTATACATACCGATTGCCCTCAAAAGCAAGACGTATATCGTGGAAGTCATGCCAAAGGGGGGAACCCTTCCAATTAACCCAATAATTTCATACCCCCATCTAGGTGTCAAACCTAGGGCACTTATATTTATCTTGTCTATTTCTACTCGAAACTCTGTCGAAATGATGGGTCCGAACGCCGCCCAAATTTTTGTGTGATTTCTTTTTTTTTTTTTTAAAACGGATCCCTGTCCATGATTCTGACAACAAGTCCAACCATATTTTTACATATTTTTCAAACTTGATTTTCCTAGGCTCGGGTCGCGTCCGGCATTTTTTTTTTGTATTTCGGTAAACCTAATACAAGTGATAACATAATAATAAATAATCATGCTGAGACCTTTTTTTCTCATTGTTTCCTCTTTACCAAAAGCGTCAAAAACATTTTCCCCCTCTTTTATCCAAAATACCAAAAGAATTTTTTGTTCTTTATACCAAAAATATCCCTCCCCCCTTTTTACTCAAGAAAATTTTGTCCTTATCTTTTACAAAAAAAAAATACCAAAAATATTTTCCTCCCTTTCAATAACAGTTTTCCCCCTTCTCTTTCAAAAATAAATCCGAATCTTTTTCCTCCTCATGTGAATCGCATACCCGACCCTTGGCCCGACTCCCTATTGGCTTCCATCTTTCATCATACCGCCGCAAGGTTCCGTCAGTTCCCTGGCTACTTCCTCCGAGTTTGAAATTCACTTTCATCCACTTTCCATGGAGAATGTTATCCAAGTGCCGAATGTACAATCGGATTTTATGATGGTCCTATCCTAACTCACTGCCAAGATTAATAACCTTAAAATCAAGGTTCATGAGATGCAACTAAACCGGGTCCCTATTATCGAAAAGACCGAGGTCCTCTTCCCTCAAGCTATGGGTCCACCCGTTGAACTTATTTGGATCCCTGAGGAATATTAGCATGCTCCACGTGCCTCTCCTGCTAATGGCCCACCGCCAGCTCAACTCTCGATACCAATTCTTGTTCAGCTATGGGTTAACCTACCCCTAAATATTGATCCAAAGGAAAAAGAATTGAATAAGTTCAAGGAGGACCTCAATATGTTGAAGAAAAATGTTTGGCCAGGATAGAATCTCTAGAAACTACACAGATTACACCCATATGTCTCTTTATCCTAAAGCAATGCAATCGAAAAGGTTTAAAATGCCCAACATCGAGAAGTTCTAGGGTAGTGAACCCCAATCGTTCATCTCCGAAGTTACCTCCGATACATAAATCTCCTAGGTGCCTCTGAGGAAATAATGGCCCAAATATTCCAACAGATTTTGAAGGACAGCAATCTTCGTTGGTTCTTACCTCTCGAGGATTCTAGAATTTGTAATTAGGAGGATGTTGTCCGCGAATTCATATCACGGTACAAGTATAATGAAGTGTTGGAGATTACCCGTTGTGATTTATAACTTCTCTAATAGAACCCTGGAAAATCTATTAGCAACTTCATAGCAAGATGGAGAGAGAAAGAAGCCACCATGACTAACCGGTATTCCGAAGAAGAGCAAGTCGGTATTGTGAATAAGAATTTCTTACCCCATGTCCGAGCGACGATGGGAGGATAGAACTATCCTCATTTTTTAACCCTATGAGAAGAAGGAGTAGAGATCGAGGAAATTCTTGATAAGACATAAGTTGAGTAGAAGAAAATATATGAACAATTCACTCCCAGAAAGTATGAGAAGCCTGCTAATACCACAATTTCAACCATCAATAACATCTCTTAGCATGTCACTTCAAGCTAGTCCTATAAACGGATCGGATTTGGACCGGATCAATAAAATCCAATTCCATATCCATTTATGTTAAACGGATTCGGATTCGATTCGTTTATTAATCAGATCGAATCAGGCAAATCCAAATCCATATCCGTTTATCTTAAACGGATGCGGATCCGATACGATTATCCGTTTATGTTAAACTTGATTTGCAACATTTTTATTTCAACTCTTATTTCATAAATTTATTTTGCAAATGTTTCAAAAAAAGATAATAAAATAAATAACTATTAAAATATATATTTAAAATATTATTAAATACAATATATATTAATTAAAAATATATTATATAAAATTATATATATATATATATATATATATATATATATTTAAATATATTTATTGAATCAATAGAGAGAAAAGCCCTCTCTCATGGCTTACAAGCAAATATCAAACTATGAAGACAAAATTCAAAGAGAAATTACAGAGACCTTTTCTAAATCTACTAAAATAGATGCTCTAATATCTCTAGGGAGATCACTATAATTTTGAAAGCTTGAAGAGCATTGATGATTGGACCCATGATTAACAAGCAAGATTGCAGTTTTATTGGCTTTTGAAGAACAGAACTTGATGAGACAATGATTAGTCTGAAGAAAATCTTTGATTTCTTTAATATTAGCCCTTATCTGCCACGGAGATGTAGAAGAAGAAGATAAAAGATAGTGAAGAATATTTTCTGAATCGACTTCTATATCTATGTTAGAAATAACCTTCTCCTTGCAGAACTTTATCCCAACCAAAATAGCTTGAATTTGTGCTTCAATCGATGAATCTGTGGATAAAGTATTTGAAAAAACCCAAATGAATCGACCCATATCATTTCGAATAATAGATCCAATACCCATATTGTTCCATGTCTTGGCATCACAGTTGAGTTTGAGTCTACCTTTTGGAGGACATTTCCAAGGCACAATTATAAAAGAAGATCTGGAAATCTTGAAATTGAGAGAAAAGGTAGTTATGACCTCATTACTTAAATCATCTCTCCCACTTTTGACTTTGGAATTTTTAAATACCTCTGTAATTCTAGATATCACCCTTGAAGTAATCAATTTATCTCTTATTATTATACCTTCAAAAGGAGCTTTGTTTCTAGCAAGCCAAATTTCCCAGATAATAGTAACTGGGATGATCTTATGCAGCCATTGAGATATTTATGAATTACCTGAATTTAACCACCATTGAATTATCAAGCCATTATATATATATATATATTAAAAATATTAATCGGATCGGATTATAAACGGATCAGAGTATATGAATCCAAATCCGCTTTATTTAATAAACGGGTAATCGAGTAATCGAATAATCGAATTTTGGGCAAGATCCATATCCGCTTAAATGGATCGAATTCGAATTTGGATAAAATTCAATCCATTGACAGGCCTACTTTATGGGCACCAAAAAGCTGCTCTAACCCAGTCAAAAAGGAATATACCGAGCCTCACGTTCCCCTCTCCAAAGTTTACCAAGCCCTTTTAAGCCTAAATCTTATCAAGCCATTGGACCCTCATCCGTTTCCAAACCCACTTCCAAAAAATTTCAAACCAGATGTCCATCACAATTTTCACCAAAGTGCCAGCCACACCACTGATCAGTGTTTCCATCTCCGAAATGTAATCCAAGGTCTAATAATGATCCAGATCTCTCTATCTCTAGCCGCCTCTAACCCTAATTAAGGTTTGCATGGCAAACTCCAAACCCTTAACATCCTTACTGATTGATCCTAACCCCCCCTGATCTTTCCAATCTTTGGAAGAAGTCATTTGTAAGTGTAGTGACGGGATCCTATAATCACCATGCAGTGTCATTAAAGCCTCTTTCAAAGTTCAAAGGAGAACCAACAATAATGTTTACGTCTAAAGAATTGAATCAATTAGCCACTCCTTATAAATATGCGATAGTAGGTAAATTTTTGCAAGGAAAGCCAATGATTTAGTTTATTAGAAAAAAAATTGAGAAGTTTGATCTTAAGGCAGCCTACCAGATTGGTTTGATAAATTATAAACATATTCTTATAAGAGTGAATTCTGAAGAAGATTATTTTTGGCTATGGATAAAGGATCAATGGTATATTGGAAAATATCCAATGAGGACCTTCAAATGGACCCTTAGATTTCGATCTGATCAAGAAAGCTCTTTAGTCCCATCATACATATGTTTCCCAGGTCTACCAGTTCATTTGTTTACGAAGGAAACCCTTTTCTCAAGTGGTAAAGCTGTAGGAACCCCCCCTAAAAATAGATAATTCTAAAGAAAATTTAACCACGCCTAGTGTAGCGCATATGTGTGTGGAATTAGATCTACAAAAAGAAATACCTCATAGAGTGTCGATTAGCTATGGAGAGTATGGATTCTGGCAATCAATAGAGTATGAATATCTTCCAAGTTACTGTGACTATTGTTCCAAACTGGAACATAGTGAGTTAAACTGTATTGTCAAATAAGAAATGACTCAAGAGATGAATGGTAAAGTTATGAAGAAATAAGATATTATTCCTGAAAGGAATGTAGAAAGGATTAACAAAAACATCAAAGTTTCCACTCAAATTTAAAAGATTAAGGATAAGCATAAAGAGGATCAAATGAAGATAATATATGATCAGAAAGAAAGTCCAAATTTGCAAGAATTAACAGATCACAGTAATCAAGAACATACAACAAAGAAATTTTTTGAAGAGAAAATCCAAGAAGAATACCAAGAAGTGGAGATATTGAATAGAAATAAAAGCCTTGCCATTACTCCAAGTGAAGACTTCCAAGACTTAGAAGAAGGTGAATGGATAGATCAAGAGGAAGAGGTGATCCCAAATGTGGAAATGCTAGATCAAGATAATGTTCAAGAAGTTTGGGAAGTAGGGAAGGAGAAGTTTGTTGATGCAGAAACCAATAAAGATTTTAAAAGCAAAGGAATAATTAGACACAACAGGGGATATTATTTTGATCAAGAGGAAATTATTAACAAGACTGAATATAAGTGGGAAGATATCAAAAAATTCTCTCATTTATTGGGGAAAAAATAGCAGCTCACTAGGAATATAAAGAGTTGTTGTTAAAAAGGCTAAAAATGAATGAAGTTAAAGTTACAAATGCTAGAGAAGTATCAACCAAGAATGTCAAGGATAGTGATCTCCTTCTAAGAAAAGATTAACTAGGTCTGGGACAAAAGTTATCAAGAAAGTTCAGAGCTCCAAGTCTAAATGATTAGTTCTCTTATATGGAATGCCAGGGGAGTGGGCAATAAGTCAGCAAAAAGGGGGCATAAGAAAATGTGTAAGTTTTATAACCTTTCTTTCCTATCAATTTTAGAGCTAATGGTAGATAGTTCTAAAATAGAAGACCTTAGAAGATTGCTAAAGTTTGATGAATGTTGCTTCAATTCTACTAATAACATTTGGTGCTTTTGGAGATTTGGTTTTTAATTGTGAGGTGATTTAAGATGGTAATTAGAATTTTCTTTTATCAGTAAACCATCCTTAAATTCCTTACAAAATAGGAGTAATGCACTAGATCTGAAAGATTAGATTTGTGGGATGCCATAGTATACAGCTCTCATTTATGCCAAGATAAGCCTCTAATAGTAGTGGACGACTTAAATATAGTGAGGAATGTTTCGGATAGAGTTGGTGGTCATGAAATAGATTTTAGAGAAGCTACAGACTTTAATTATTATATCATTAGTGAATGGGGTTTTATGGTTCAAATTTTACATGGTTTAAAAAATTGAATGCTTCTCAGATCTTGGAAATACTTGTCAGGGGCCTGATTAACTCAAAATGGATTAATTCCTTTGTTGATTCTTCTTTCCATCATCTCAATCGCAACTGCTCTGATCATCCTCCTATGCTTATAAAAATTCCCCATCCTCAAGACTCTGTTCCTAAGCCTTTAAATTTCAGAATATGTGGACTAATCATGATGATTTTAAAAATGTTGTTATACAGTCTTGGGTAATTCCAGTTCTAGGCATGCCTATGGAATCTTTTGATTTTAAGTTAAAGAGACTAAAAGCTACCATTAGAACATGGAATAAGAAGGTTTTTAAAAATAATTTTGAAGATATCCAAAAATTAGAGGATAATATTCTTCATATGGAGGTTGAAATGGAGAATGGTGTTTCTGATGATCAGAGATCTGAGTATTCTAGACTCAAAGCAGACCTTAATAAAGCTTACATTATAGAAGAAACCTATTGGCATCAGAAGTCCAAATGTTAATGGATTAAAGATGGTGAGAGAATGCCAAATTTTATCGTACACAAGTGAAGCAAAAAAGAAAAAGTCAATGGATTCATTGTATTCAAGATGAAGTAGGGAACCCTCAATAAAGTTATGCAAATATTTCTAACACTTTCATTTCTTATTTCACTTCCTTATTTTCTGCATGTACTCTTTAAGGTACTCTTTAAGAGCCTACTCTATTACAAGCCATCCCTAAATTGGTGACAAATCAGATGAATGCTATTTTATAAGAAATTCCATAGGAAGAAGAAGTTTTTAAAGCAATCAAAGATCTTAACTTTAACAGTTTGGCTGGTGTCGATGGCTACAATGGAGTATTTTATGAGTCTTACTGGGATATAATCAAAGGCTGTTTTACTACGGCAGTGCAATCATTCTTTTTAGGTGCATACCTTCCTAAAGCATGGAGTTCAACACTCATTTGCCTCATTCCAAAGATTGATAGACCTAACCTCTACAAAGACTTTAGGCCCATTAGTCTTTGTAACTTGTAATATATTGGGATATCCAAGATTCTTAATTATAGACTCATTACAATATTATCTTGTATCATATCACCTTTTCAATCAGGTTTTATTCAAGGAAGAAGAATTATATACAACATTCTATTGGGCCAAGAGATGATGTTGTAAGGACATATTTTTATAAGTCCGTCATCAATTTAGTATGTCATATACCTCTACACCGTCGAAGAGCATTCAAGAACATTCAAGCATCAAAGATGGATCCGAATATCAAGTTCTTCATAAAAAAGACTCCGCGAAGTTTACTTTGGTAAGGTTACGTTTTTAATACCTTAACTTTCCACTTAGAGCTTTTGGGATATTTTTACAAAATATTTTCTAGGTGTTGAAGCGGACTTTTTCATCAAAATTTATGTATGAGTATTTTTTTTCTAAGTCTTGAAGCGTACCTCGATTTTGACACCCAGGTCATTCAAGCGAGATAGCTATCTCGTTCGAGCGACATATGGATGTCGCGAGATGTCATTTGAACGGCATATGTACGTCGTTCGCGCGAAATCCTTATCTCGTTTGAATGAGCACGTATTCCGAGGTGGTGCATTTTTGTACAAATACTCATTAAATAGTTTCATTTTCATTAAGAAGTCCCAGCGTTTTACATAACAGAAAAACTGCAAAAGTAGAATCCTTTTTGACTTTTTCTTTTAGGGTATAATCCCTCTTTGTTTACAATTCACAAAAATCCCAATATGCTTTAGTGAATTGTTTTGGTGTTGAAGAACACACTTTGTTGTGGTTTAATCTTTGTGGGGAGAACTCTACAACCGGAGAGTTGCATGCTATTGTGTAGGGAGTCCTTATAAAGTTTACACTTGTGGAGAAGCCATTTTCTTCTTCATTACTGACCACCTGGAGTTCTTGCGGGAGATTCCAGCCGACGACGTTTCTAGCCGTTGCTTTGGAAGTTTGAGGAAGACACCATGCGTTACACTTGTGGGCGATTATCAGGTTGTATGTAAGTTAATAGTCGCGTGAACTCTTCAAAGTTCTAGAAATAAAAGGTTTTGCCCTTCGGGGATTTTTTCTTAACTGTGTATCGCATGCTTTATTTATGGGTTGACGCACGCACACACATAGTTGCATGTTTAGGGGCTAAATTGATTTGGTTTATATAGACTCTAATTAAATAAGTGTGCTAAATTAAAAAGTTGTGAATTAATTTAAATCGGTATCACACACCGCGTTTACACGTTTTACAAATTGGTATCAGAGCGGGTTATGCTAATTTATCGCTTGATCCTGATTTTTCAAGGGTTTATTTTTTTATACAATTTGACTTCTCACGTCGTCAAATTGGTATCAGAGCACGTTACACTATTTTGTTGTGTATTCCAATTTTCCGTAAAATTGTGTGATACTGATTTTTTTTTTGAAAAATCAGTTTTGTGAAAAATCGTAATTTTTTCGATGGAGCACTTATCTAATCGGATGCCCCCCTTTGATGACACGGGTCAAAGTTTTAATGATTTAAATAGTTTGAATTTGACGTTTGCGAAAAGAACTGATTTTTTGGAAAAAGAAAATTCTCGTTTTAAATCCGCGTTGGATCTTTTGCAAACGGTTCAAAATCAAAGGGATTTTTATAGTGAAAATTTTGTTTCCTTGGACCATGACTTTGTTGCTTTAAAATTGTCCAAGAAGGAGAATGATGATAGGGTCCTATTTTTAGGAAAAAAATTAGAGGACCTTAAAAAATCGATGGTTTGTGTTTGTGCCAAAGAGGATAAAGGTTTGCTTAAAAATTGGAGGACCTTTAAAATTTTCGTCAATGAGTTTGTGGCACGTAAAGAGACTCTTAGGAAAAGGTTTGATTTAATTGAGGGGTAGAGAGATACGCTTTTAGGAATTATTGAAAATTTGAAAAAGGCATCCCTTAAATTGGAAGAGTCTAATTCTTTGCTTGAGTTAAAAATTTTGAAGTTAAAAAATGATTTGACAGACTCGAGTAGGTTTGATAGTGATGGTAATGGCTCATATTGTTCTCATGCTTCTAGTGCTAAAGCCAATACCATTATTTGTTTTAGAGGGTCAACCAATTTCAAGGATGTTAGAAAAGGTCAACTCATAGGTGTCGTTCCACCCGTTTACACATGTTCATATTGTGGTAGGAAAGGTCACCTTAGGCGTTTTTATTTTGATCTTGGAAAATGTCATAGGAAGTTTATGTCTAGTGTTCCCTTGGTTTCGAAAGCCCCCACACGTAGTTTCATATCTGTTTGGGTTAGGAAATCACTTTTGGAGGCACTAGATTTTAGACAAGTTAATTCCCGTTTGCTTGCACATGATTCTTCTCTTGCCATATCATATAGATGGTTGTGTTTGCTTGTTTTTCATATGCTAGTTTTTGTTTCATGATATTTATGTTTGCTAGCGTTGTGACATGTACTTTTTGTATAAATTTTTATTTTTGAAAAAATTTGAAAAATAGAAAAAGATTTTATTTTGATAAAATTTTTGAAAAAAATCCAAAAAGAGTTTTGTATTTTGTTTGAACCTTTTATGGATGAACACATAGGATGCCCAAGTCACAACATCATTCCATATCCATGTGACTATTTGATAGTGTTTTGAGACAATATGTCAATTAATCCATGTGCTTTATAATGTTTGGAGTCATTAAGATGTAATTAAGTGTTACTTCCTACATGTTTGACTCATGATTTCCTTTATTGCACACATGCACGGATTTGTTTGATTATTGTGCTTATCTTATGACATACTGGTTGGGTGTTTTCACTTCAATCCTGTCCTTAAGACGAACCAAGCGCGATAAAACTTGATAAGAAAGTTGTGCATGTAAGAGCCGTTTGTGAGGTTGTGTGCTTTATTTGAAAACGACGAAGGGATACGAAAGATTATTATTTATCCTTTGCAATTAAGCCACTATTTAAATTGGACCTAAAAAATGAGGAATTTTATTATCCGGGGTTCAAAGAGGTTTAAAAGATCCCGAAAAAATTTAAAGGCAATAAAAAGAAATTAATGACAATTATGGGTCAATTAGGTTTTTGCACCAATTCTCTAATGTTTGAGAATTTAGATCACCTCTAAAAGAAAATATATATGAGGGAGTTTGGATGGATAATTAAAACGGGTTTGCAAGTCCTTGAAAATCTTGAAAAAGCGTTACATAGTTTTGGACATTATTGGTGTGGAAATCACTTTGACTTTGATTTGTTGCTTTGCATAAGATGATGTCATCTAAATTCAACAATTTTTACACCTAAGGATACTTTTTGATGTTCATTCATTAGGAGTACACGTATGCATCGTGCACATATGATTTATTGATTTAATTTACCTATCGAATGTGTTCACACCCATTCATTTCGTTTCCATGACTTGGTTGTGTTAGTGTAAATCCATGGTGTGATTTTTTCTGTATCTAATTTTTGCTTTGAAAAAATGAAAAATCAAAAATAGTTTGTGAAATTTTTGAGACACTCCTTTGCATGCACGTTGATTGATTCATATTTGCTATGCATTTTTATCGTGACACTCCATATTTTTTTTCTTCTTATCTGTCTATTTAGGGACATCATAAAAAGGGAGAGAAAGAATTATCATGTTATGGGGGAATTTTTGCATTATGGGGGAGATTTGATTATTAATGATGTATTCTTATATCATTTCAAACTCGATGCGTCACGATTTTTTTTTTATCTCATGTGTGTCGGTACAAAGATTGATGATCATTATGTTGCACGCCCTGATGAGAAAAGCTTTGAGATTTGATGAAGACTTTTTTAAGAACAGTTTGAGATCTTGCAAATTTATTCAATGGGAGGGTAGATTTGTATTGTCATTTTGGTAGTTGATAATTCAGATGTTTTTATGTATGTACCGGCATAGACATAGGGGGAGATTTGTAAGGACGTATTTTTATAAGTCCGTTATCAATTTAGTATGTCATCATCACTACACCGTCGAAGAGCATTCAAGAACATTCAAGCATCTAAGACAGATCCGAATATCAAGTTCTTCATCAAAAAGACTCCGTGAAGTTTACTTTGGTAAGGTTATGTTTTTAATACCTTAACTTTCCACTTAGAGATTTTAGGATATTTTTACAAAATATTTTCTAAGTGTTGAAGCGAACTTTTTCATCAAAATTTGTGTATGAGTATTTTTTTCTAAGTCCTGAAACGTATCTCGATTTTGACGCCTAGATTGTTCAAGCCAGATAGTTATCTCATTCGAGCGACATATGGATGTCGCGAGATGTCGTTTGAACGACATATGTACGTCATTTGCGCGAGATCCTTATCTCGTTCGAACGAGTACGTATTCTGAGGCAACGCGTTTTTGTATAAATACTCATTAATTATTTTCTTTTTCATTAAGAAGTCCAGGCGTTTTACAGAACAGAAAAACTGCGAAAGCAGAATCCTTTTTTACTTCTTCTTTTAGGGTTTAATCCCTCTTTGTTTACAATTCACAAAAATTTCAATATGCATTAGTGAATTGTTTTGGTGTTGAAGAACACACTTTACTGTGGTTTAATCTTTGTGGGGAGAACTCTACAATCGGATAGCTGCATTCTATTGTGTAGGGAGTCCTTATAAAGTTCACACTTGTGGAGAAGATGTTTTCTTCTTCGTTGCTAACCACCTGGAGTTCTTGCGGGAGATTCCAGCCGACGACGTTTCTAGCCGTTACTTTGGAGGTTTGACAAAGACACCATGCGTTACACTTGTGGGCGATTATCAGGTTGTATATAAGTCAATGGTCTTGTGAATTCTTCAAAGTTCTAGAAATAAAAGGTTTTTCCCTTCGAGGATTTTTCCTTAACTGTGTGTCGCATGCTTTATTTACGGGTTGACACACGCACACACATAGTTGCATGTTTAGGGGCTGAATTGATTTGGTTTATATAGACTCTAATTAAATAAGTGTGCCAAATTAGAAAGTTGCGAATTAATTTAAATTGGTATCACACACTGCGTTTACACGTTTTATAGATGCATTTGATAGATAGAAAATTAGTGGGAGGTAATTTGATTATCAAGTTGGATATGGCCAAAGCATACGATAGAGTTTCTTGATTGTTCTTAATAAAAAACCTAAGGGCTTTTAGTTTCTCAGAGATGTTTATTGATATTATTTGGAGGTGCATTTATTCCCCGTATTTCTCAATTATTATCAATGGTCAACCTCAAGGTTTTTTCTCTTCCTCAAGAGGTATTAGACAAGGGGATCCCATATCCCCTAATCTTTTTGTTATTATGGCAGAATTTTTCAGTAGAGGCCTTCATGATTTATTCTCCCAATGAAAAATTAGTTAATTTACTCATCCTAATGGATGTCCTCTTATTATCCACCTGAGATTTGCAGATGATATCATTATTTTCTCAAATGGTAAGAAAATAAGTATTAAATCTTTTATCCATTTCTTGTTAATTTATGAAAATAAATCAGGGAAACTTTTTATCAAGGAAAAAAGAAGTATAGTCTTTAGTTCAAGATGCTCCAGAACTCAAAGACTTAGAATTGTCTCTCAAATAGGCTTCAGACTGGAGAATGGGGTGTTAAAATATTTGGGCAACCCTCTTTTTAAAGGTAGAAGAAAAGCCTCATATTTTGATCCTTTGGTTCAAGTTATCTTTAACAAGATAAGTAGTTGGAAGAATAATTTCCTTTCCATGGGAGGTGGACTTACTTTGATAAATTCAGTTCTTTCATCTATTCCTTTGTATACTCTCTTTTCTTTAAATCCTCCCAAAAAAAACATCAAGCTCATTAATAGCCTTTTTAGCTCTTTCTTTTGGGGAGTGAATAAAGAATATGGAAAGAAATATCAGTGGATTGGTTGGAATTCTTTGTGTTATGCTAAAGAAGAAGAAGGATTGGGTATTAAAAATCTTTTCTCTCAAGCGGAAGATGTTAATCTCCAATTGGCTTGGAATTTCAAATCCGGAAAGGGGTTGTGGGCCCAATTTATGAATAAGAAGTATTCTAATATGAATGGGAGATATGAATCATTGTATTATAGAAGAATTTGTGCAGCGTGGTCGACTTTACAAGATAATATTGAAATGATAGATAATGAGATTGTGTGGAAGCCTTAGACAACAGGTCAATTCTCCTTCGCTTCAGCTTACGAATTATCTAGGAAGTCAAATCTTTTTTCTTATGCTTTCAAGGTAGTTTGGGACTCTAAAATTCCTCCTAAGTTGTCATTTTTCTCATGGAAACTTCTCACAAAATGTGTTCCAATTGATGAAGCTTTGCAAAAGATGGGTATAAAGATTGCTTCCAGATGTAACTGTTGTCAATCCAAGTGAAAAACTCTTCATAATTTATTCATTCAAGGTCCAATAGCTTGTCAGGTGTGGTCCTTTTTTAGTCAGCTTATCGATTGTCTCCATAACAAAAATTCAATTAATGGCATCTTCATTCAATGGTGGATTCAAGCAGGTAAATATGAGTTATCTAAATGGATGTATAAAGTCATTCATCTTACCATCTTGTGGGAGATATGGTTAAGTAGGAGTAAGGCTAGATTTGAGAGCAAAAATATTTTCTCTAATAACATCATTCATAATGTTATTCGTAGAATCTCTGAGTTGGTGCTTCATACTTTTTTTAAGGGTAATTTTTCAGATGTATCCCTTCAAGTCCAATCTACTTTTAATATCAAGAAGCCTATCATTAACCCTGTTTTAATTAAGTCTGAAAGATAGCCACATCCAGCTGAAGGGAAATTTAAAATAAATGTTAAAGGTTGGACATATAACAATGGCAATATGAGAATGGGTTCAATTCTGAGAGATTATTTAGGTAATATGATATGGGTTAATTCAAACTTTGTAGCAGGAGGGTCTTTATACATGGCAGAAGCTCTAGCGATAAAAAAAGCATTGGTATTCAGTCGTTTCAGAGGTTATAGCAATATAGAGGTGGAATTTAGTTCGAGGCCTATCTATGAATGGATTTCAAATTTTCAAACAAGCTTTCCGTGGTTGATCAGAAGAATTATAAAGGAAATCCAATACATGTCTTCTTCTCTTAATGTCTCCTTCAACTTGTACTCCTCAAGAGTCAATTTAGTTATTGATCTGATCTCTAAGCAAGCTGATAATTCTCATAGAGTTATTCAATTTGACAATGGTTCTTGTGTACCTAGAAGAGTTAGAGGTGATTTACTTCTAGATGCTCAAAGTTTTCCTTATATTTAGAGTTTTCTCTTCAGCTGATGTTGTAATCCATTTAGAGAGGGCTATTCTCTCTAATTGATTTATAAATTTTTATTTCTTTAAAAAAAAGGTCTGATTGATCGGGCTATCATCGCCCCCACCGGCCAACCCTAAACCAAACACTACCCACAATCCACTTTTAAATCATACAAATGCCATCTTTCTAGATGAGGACTCAGAATTTGATCCATCTACCCAGATTGTACCCAGTAAATCACCCATCATACCCATATATTCCCCTAAACCCCTCCAAGTTCACTCATATTTTCTCCTGCATCCTACTGTTTCATCGATCAGGCCCTGTCACTTCTTACGAGATCATGCATTATTGTTCGCATCCATTCTGGAGAGAAAGATATGGAGTTGTCAGTTAGGGGTGTTCAAAAAATCAACCGAACCGACGAACCAAACCGAGCCGAACCGCCTTTTTTTGTCATTTTTTTGTTAATCGGTTCATTCCCGTTTTTTTTTTAAAAGCCGATTAAGTCGGTTCGGTCCTCAGGTTTTGAATTGATAGGGTCAGTCTGGACTAATCCGGATCGACAATAATTAATTATATATTTTTTATATTTTATTTAGTGTCAATGTTATGCTACTTACTAGTGTCAAATAAAAAGAAGACTAAGGCTAAAATACTCTAATACTAAAGTCCCTAACTAAACCCTACACTTAATCATCCGTTGTTCCTTTCTTTCTCACAAGCCAATAAAATAAAAACTCTCTCCCTACCTCACTAAACTTACACACAACGCTGTTGTTGCTGCCCCAAACCGCCACTCACGGACACCTTCACTCACGACTTCACTTTATCACCTCAATAAACTTGATTTGGATCTACAATCAGGTACCATATTATACCCGAACTAATTTTGTTATTGAACTGTTTTTTTTATCTGCTGCTACCCTGGAACTGCAACTGCAACGGATTTGCATTGATTTTACCCCTACTTTCTATTGTCGCTGGTAAAGCCACATTTGATTTTTCGCTTGGAACATATAAAAGTATCCAACTTCTAACTATATATGGAGTATATTGGATTTTGAGCTAATCATCTCACCTTTATCTCCAACCTCAGTCTCCAATTTGTTGTTATTGGGAAATTATTAAACACACAGAATGATAATAGTAATGTACATACTGTAATAACGTCTATTTTTATCCTTGAAGAGGATTTATCCTTAAAAAACTTTTCAGGGGAAGAAGTGTTTTACTTGTCTGTCTCCACTTTTTTTTAATTATCATACATATACGATTTTAGGACAGACAAATTAAACCGGCCCGGTCTTGGTCCATTTTTTTAGAGGACCGACATAGTCGATCCGGTCCAAACAAAAATTCAAAATTGAATCGGACCGAACCGCGAACACCCCTATTGTCAGCAGTACTGAACCATCTTCTAGAGTTCGGGTTGAAATTGCCCTCAGAAATGACCATTAACTGCTAGAGATTCAGTGCGCTATTCTCGAAAGCTCGAAAGTGGGCTCGAGAGTCAGATAGTTGGGTGATACCTACCGATGAAGTCGTTCTATATGATATTGTCCAGATCATGGAAGACTTATTTCGACATACCGGTGAAATTTACAGTATGTTCGAACTACTTGATGCTTTGAAACTACAAGGTCGCCTGGTTCCTTCCCTTCTACATCTCCCCGCTAAGTGGGAGGATCTATACGAAGAGTTCGTTGGGGTTAGGGAGTGTATTGACTTATCATCGAAAGATGATGTCACTATACCAAAAAGGCTAAATTATCACTTTTGAGTCGGCCAACCTTGTCACGATCATTAACCGTGACAAAAAAAACACGCATTTTTTGTCACGATCAATGTCCGTGA
This sequence comes from Sambucus nigra, assembly GCA_949130495.1. Classification (NCBI taxonomy): domain Eukaryota; kingdom Viridiplantae; phylum Streptophyta; class Magnoliopsida; order Dipsacales; family Adoxaceae; genus Sambucus; species Sambucus nigra. The sequence goes on from OX422214.1 coordinate 222,550,683, forward strand.
CAATGGTTTGTAACAGTTATTAACCAAGACAAGTACTGTTGTAACGGACTTGTCACGGTCAAAGACCTTGACAGGTCCATGACAACTTTGTTTACTAAAAACCCTACCGCCTCTTTTTTCCCATCGTTTTCAATTCCCACCAATTTTCTTTCTCTCTCTCTCTCTCTCTCTCTCTCTCCATTTCAGGTATTTTTTTCTCTCTCTCTCTTTCCTTTGTATATGTGTGTATACATGTGTGTGTGTGTGCGTGTGTATATATATATGTGTGTGTGTGTGTAGTATTGTGTGGGGGTGGGTGGGTGGGTGTAGGTGGGTCTACATGTGTGTGTGTGAGTAGGTGTGTGGGGGCGAGGGGTGGCAGTGGGGTGGGGGGCAAAGGGGGTTGGGGCTGGGGTGTGTGTGTGTAAGTGGGGAGGGGCAGTGTGTGTAGAGGTGTGTGTATCTTTTTATTATCATTAATTAAATATGCTAAAACTAATTGGATCAAAGTAAATTTTGCCTTAAAAAAATTATTTATAAAATACATTGATATTAGTATTTCAATAAGCAGACCAATTATAGTTAGTGAGAGTTTTTATCCCCGACTAACCATACTTGGTAAATTTTTGTCTTTTTCATAAAATGTGTCCGACCAACCAAGGTCGATAAATTCTCCTCGTCGACCAACTACAGTTAGTGGGTTTTTATCCCCGACCAACCATACTTGGTACAGTTTGGAATATTTCTTCCTCGTCGACCAATTACGTTGATACAGTTTGGAATATTTTTTCCTCGTCGACCAACTACGTTGATACAGTTTGAAATATTTTTTCCTCGTCGACCAACTACGTTGGTACAGTTTGGAATATTTCTTCCTTGTCGACCAACTACGTTGATACAGTTTGGAATATTTTTTCCTCGTCGACCAACTACGTTGATACAGTTTGGAATATTTTTTCCTCGTCGACCAACTACAGTTAGTGGATTTTTCAGGTGAGAGAAAATTATTTTTTATATTGATCCCTTCCTATTCCCTATTTGGAGAGATAAAAATATGGTGAATGATTAAAGTTATTACCAAATTTATATCAAAAATCAATCAATTTGACTTTATTGACAAAAATGGAAGCTGAACCAAATTAAGTATATAGTTCATAAAAATGAATGCAAAGAGACACAAACTTGAAGAGAGAAAATAGATCTGAGTCATGATTTCCATGAGAAAACTTTTTATTGTCTTTAACCTTTTCCCATTCTTTTATTAAAAATATGATGGGAATTTGAATAGACATCAAAGATCTTACAAAATTTATTTCAAAATCAACAATGAAAATGATCAAATCTTATCATCGTCGTATATATTGGTATATGTAATCATTTAAAATATTTATTCCATGATATAAAATAGAAACTTGAGAATCAAGCAAAAAGTTATGATTTATGAAATCCACTATTTTTCAGATTTCTAAATAAGAATTAATCTAACAGTTATGATTTTAAAATCATGATATGCAATATTTTGCAAATAAGAATTGGACAATTAATTTATGTATATAAACATAAAAATCATGATTGAATCATATAGAAAATAAAAACTTAGCTTTTGATGGAGAACAATGCTTGTAACACGTTCCCATAGACGGCGCCAATCTGTTGAAGACAGAAAATGGCCACTGCCATTTTAGTGTCGTCAACAGCAGATAAATGATGAGGATGAGATTGAAGATGAAGATAAACATTCACATCAAACATATAAGAGACAAAGATTTTTAAAGTGGTTCGGCTATAAGGAAAAACCTACGTCCACTGTTATTTTATTTCCAGGGGTTTACAATAGCACAATGTGGTAGAGAGAGAAAGGATGTGTATCTTGTGTATGGTGTTTCTTGGTTCTCCTGGTTTTTTCCTTGGCTAAGGGAATACATATATTTATAGTGATGGGAGATAAAGAGATTCATTGTATGTAGACATTTATACATTATGTCTACATTCAACGAATCTAATTGTTGAATTGCTTGGTATGCTATGTGTTGTCATCTACAATATAAATGTACATTAATGATCATTAAATGCATAGTTATCCTTTGATCTTCCCTGTTGGTATGCCGACCAACTCTCCTCGGGTGTCGACTAACTCTCCTCGGGTGTCGACGAACTCTTCTCCGGTGCCGACCAACTCTCCTCGGATGCCGACTAACACTCCTCGGGTGCCGACCAACACTCCTCGGGTGTAGAATATTGCCACGTAGGATGACATGTGTCCTTTTCTAATTGGTCCTCGTAGATGGAGAATTTTTACGTTAACAATAAGCTTTCGAATTTTTAAACCAAAAAACACTTCTTTTAGAGAAAGTGATAAAAGCAAAGTCCAAATTATCCCCCATTACCAAAAAAATATTGTGAAAAGATAGAGATGGGGTCATGTGGTGACAAAAATGAGAGTTTGTTTCCCCCGTTTAAGGCCCGGTTTAAATTTCAAAAAAGCAGCAGCTAGAGCGACATCTAGGTTTTATTAGCTACTACTACGTTCCCAAATATCAGATGATATGCTCTTGCTCAGAGAGTGAATTTCTAGGGTTTCTCCGCAGATCCGTGAGATCGATGGGTTGTTTCTTCGGTTGTTTTCGAGTTAGAGACGATCGCCGTCCCAACACTCATCTCGTTTCTGATCGCCTCTCATTCAACGCCAGAGTACGATTTCAAAATTTTAACTTTCGCTTTTTCAAATTTCGAGATTATATTTGTTCATTTTGTTTCTATTTGTTTTTCCGATTAGGAACCTGTTGTATCTCGAAATCGGAATCCTCTATCCTCTCTATTGCAAGGTAAATTATTTTGTCGTCTAGTGGTTTAATTTCAGATCTCGTTTCTTTATTTTCAATGTATCAAATTTCAGACTAAAGGCCACTTTATTATATATTCTATTTGATTTAATTCCCTTTTTTGAGATATGTAATGTTTTTTGACAAAGTTTTATGTATTTTTTTTTTGGATTGAAGAGGAAGATTGTTTGCCATGTAAGGATAAGGAATCTCATGTTCTTGGGACTTCAGAGTCAGATATAGATGCAAAAGAGCTCAAGGATGAGGTAGCCTTCGTAAATAGTTGTTTCAGTCAGCCTGAATGAAACCATCATAAAATGCTCTGTCTTTAATGGAAGAAGGATACTTTTGTATCTAATTACTATCTGAGAATTTCGTATCAAACTAGTATCTAAAATAGGATGGGTTTTCTTCAGATGCTTGTAATCCTTTCTTGGGCCATATACCAAATAGTTTCTTGAACATTTTTTAATACACATTTAGTCCAAGTTTTTTATTTTGTTTCAAAGAGTCCCTCACCACATAAAAACACGCAAAAAAAGGAGTTTCGGTGAAGGTCGTCGGAGCTCCGACAGTGGGAGGTGGAATGGGGGCCGGGGGTGCCGCTAGCGTGGACTTTTAAAAATAAGAGAATATTGGTTAAATAGGTCTCTGAGGGACTTTTTGGAACAAAATAAAAAGGCTTGGACTAAATGTGCATTTAAAAATGTTCGAGGGACTTTTTGATAATTAATCATTTTTTCCTTGCCTATCAATTTTTTTTCCATGATAGCCTGAAATCTACATGATTATTTGTGCTCTATTAATTGTATATTGAAATCATGTCCTATTAATTGTATATTGAAATTATGTCCATATTATTTTAGGTTCTTTGTGTGTGCCTCAGGGCATATGTTATCATGATCCTTTTAGTAAATAATCTTCCTTTGGTTTGATATTGAGGATAAAACTACTTTTGAAACTTGATAGGATATATTTGTTGTGTATAATATGTTGCAAGATCTATATGCTTTTCAATAGCGATGCCACTATCAATCCATTTATTTTGCTAATGAAGACGAAAACTAACAAGGGAAACCATAGTTTTTTATTGCACAAGGCGCACCAAAGTGCCAAGTTTTCCCTGGAGCCTAGGTGCAGAATGAAGCACCTGCCTGATTGAAGGAGCACCTTGTAAAAAAATCAACATTTTTGTTGCCTTGCTGCTGTAAACCCTTTTTACAGTTTGACGAAGCAGTTGGTCCAGACGGGGTGTTTTGCCGGCGTCATTTTTTTTGGTTGTCAGAGCTTCCCCATTTCTTATCCTCAGTTTTTTTTTTCTCGCTAGGAGGTTGATCTCCACGATCTTGATTGGATGTACCTAATTTTTAGCTTTTTGCATGATTACCCTTTCGGGTGTGTTTTACGTGGTTTGGCTGACGTGCGGTTATTCAGTTTTTTTATTCTGCCTGTCTGGTGCTGTACTACACTGGCTTCTCTCTCTCTCTCTCTCTCTCTCTATGTCTATACACACACACACACACACATACACACACTAGGTTGTGCCCGTGCCGATGGCACGAAGTAAATGATCTTTGCTAATCTAACCGTTTACTTTTTGGGTGTTATACAATTGCAACTTCCAAGCAATGCACAAATGAATAAATAAAAATTGTTAATGTTATCAACTAAAAAAAGTCATAAATGAGTGAGTGAAGGACACTATGTGCTGGGAAGCGATATTTAAAACAATATAGTAAATAAGACATTTGAAAGGGTAAGTTTAAAACCACACCTGTAACTTACACTAAATACAATTTGAGTACACATATAGCAACAATTGGATTGAACTAAATAACGAATCTATCACTGTAAACCGTAGATCTTAAGTATTACACACTGTAGAGTTATGCTCAATGCCATCATGAACATGTAAAGCTGTGCTCAATCAGGAACAAACAATTACATAAAATGAAAAATCCTTACAAATTTTAAGCTTCAAGTTAAAAACAAAGCAAAGTAGTTGTCGGTGACATATTCGTGGCTTCATCATCACCATTCTCGCCATCATAGACAATGTCAAGGATCTCTTCCTGTCATCAAAGACATCTTCAAGGTGGATAATCTGCACCAAGTCTACTAACAAACTAAAATTCTAATACACGAAATGAAAAAAAAATAATAATAAAGGTGTACTAGGAACCATTGTACACAAAAATAAATCCTAAAAATCAACGACCTATGCTCATGTATGTATGAGAAATCTCAGCAAGATTCCAAAATCAATCACCAAGCTTTGCCTTTGGCTGCCAAACACATTCAGTTCAGCTGTGGAAAATGTCAAAACTTCAACCCAAGGCTCAATAATAAAAATGTGGGGTTTAGCAAGAAATGAACCCCCCGATGTAAACAGTATAGCAGTCTGATTCAACACTTACGAGGCGTTGGTTACTCTTTAGTTGCTACTTTTTGAACCGAAGAAAGAGCTTTGAGCACAATTGGGTCTGAGATAGTTGGTGGGAGTGTGGATATAACGTGAAGAGTGAAAATAAAAGAACACAAAAGCATTCTACCATTATAAGCTCGTAACAGCATACAGATATATTACACCATTTTACATTACTGAGACATGGAGAAAATAATATTGGTAGAGGCAAGCGGTCCAATGATGAAAATATACCTTATACGTAAAAAGTGAACTCAGTAAAAATATTTATTGAAACAAAACTCCACCTATACTGAATGAGGCATTTTTCCAAACATATGGCAAGTAATTTGTAACTATAAAAAAGTAAAGTAGTCCATGAAGTAGCCTTACCTAACCTTTGATAGCAACAGATACAAAGGGTAATCAAATTGTACCAACCGAAGAAAAGATCTGATACCATCAGGAAGAAACAGCATTATGGTATGTTAAATTGGAAAAAAAAATAGCAAACCTCTTGCTTATTTAAGACCACATCGATGCCTAAAGCTAGAATATTAAAATCACTGCAGTGACAAAGTTATGGTATGTTAAATTGTAATTATATGCAACCCACAAATATGTAACCAAAATATTGGGTAACTAGCCTGTAATCAACTCTTGCCAACTGGACCACCATCGCATCGTCAATCATCCACCCATATCACTTCAAAAGCTAACTTACATCTGCGACCATAAATCGAAATCCATCAAATGCAAAATAAATCCAAATGCGAAAACCCTAACTAAACAAAGACAGACATATAGAGAAGTACCACAGAGAGTGGGAGGTCTAAAGGATCTCAGGGTTCTAGAGAGAGAGAGAGAGAGGCTTGAGTGTTTGTTGATTTCAGATATAATGGCTTTTTCTTTTTCAATGCTTCATTAGAGCTTTTGGATTTCAACAATCAACATCGTTAATTTATCTTTTTGGGGCTGGACTTGACATACTTGCGGATGGACATTACTTTCGGTGTATGGAAGATTATACACATAGGTGATTTAAAAAAAGGTACAATTAGTATAAAAAGGGTAGTATGTCCGGTAGAACCATTTTGTCAAGATGAAAACCAGGATCATGGATCATTTTGAACCCTTAGATGTAAAATCTCAAATTTCAATACCCAATGTTTTAAAAGGCACGAGGTGTAGTTGAGGCTTTTTGCCTCTATGAGGCGAGGCGCAAGCCTCGAGACTGACCGAGGCGTAAGACTCAAACCTTTTCCACAAAAATCACTAAAAATAATAATTAAACGAGGAACAAAATATCTATCACATCTATCATGAAAACAAACGGTGTAAACTCGATTCCACAACACAATAAAATAGATATAGCAAAAAAAGTCATATATATGCGTGTGTGTGTACATATAGCAGGAAAAAAGAAAGACACATCAGAACAGATAAAATAAAATAAAATAGACATGGAAATTACCTGCGGTTTAGGGTAAAGAAGACTATCGCATGTCAGTTTTCAAAGTTAGAGAGGTTTTATGTTGGAAAAGTTGATTGTCTGCTAGGGTTTTTGGGTCAGAAGTGTTTTTGAGCAGCAAACGACTTGTATTTGTTTTCACTAAACACGCGACTTTTTTTTTATATAAAAACATCTGACCACTGAACCTTAATGAGCAGCAAAAATAAGAGGCTTAAGCCTCAATTGCTTCAAGGCGCACGCCTCGGCCAAAGAAGGCGTAAGCCTCAGGATACCCAAACATCGTCTCTCCTCGAGGCGCGCCTCATTTCGTCTTTTAAAACATTGAATATAAGTAGTCTAAGAGGCTATTCTTGTAACACTTTGACATTTTGATAATGAGAACGTAGAGAGAGAAATTGAGAGCCATCATGATTTTTTTTTTTACATAAATTTTCAGGCTTTCGCATCTTATTTTTACATCAAATTGGTATCAGAGCCTCGTTTGCTCTTGGATCGAACATCTTCATCGATGATTGGGATTCGGGTTGGTCTCACCCGGATGAATTACAACATCCCCCCAAAAACCTTCATGAAACCTTAACCCTAGAAACAAGAAACCCTAATTTTTCAAATCCCTTTATGACGTCACCACCACCCGTGGCCACCATGAAGACCCCTGAAATCAACCAATCAACCAAACCCTGGACGAACATGATTTCTATGGTGGAAGCACCTCCGGAATACCCCCAAACCTCCAGTTTACCGCCGGCGCTGCCAAAAAAGAGGTCAGACGACCCATGCGGTCGTCGCTCGAACCTCCTACCATTGCTGACAAACTTTACAACTCATATTTTCCGGTCAAGACCTCCGATTCAATTACAAATTCATCTCTGACTCATATTCAAGACTCTCAAGAAAGACCAATCCTAGAGAACTTTGATGATATCTTAGTTCCTTCTGGAAAATCTAGACAAGAGATTATTTCTCAAAATAGACTCATTGGGAAGATGTATTTTCCTCAATATAGACCTGATCAAAGATACCCAGACTTGATAAAATTTAGATGAGAATTCTCAGAAGACGAAAATACCCCATCACTCAAATTTCTTACCACAACCCTATAAACCCCCTAAACCAATAACCATGGAACAAAATCCTCAATTCAACCCTATCTACAGAGGGTGTCCTTCCTTAGGCATCCTTCCTATTCCATTAAATGTCCCATTATCAACTGCCCAATCTATTCGTCGGTGACGCGACTCATTTTGCCATGCCCAGCCAGAGCTTGCGGGAGTTTCTACCGCCTATATGCACACCGTGATGATATCGACGTCGGTGGATCCCCAATCACCCCCACCTAGTGATGATACATGGATCCGCACGAGTATTTTCTTTACTCGTACCGCAAAGGAGAGACTATGTACGGTGATTATTGACAGAGCAGCTAGCGATAATTTGGTGGCACAAAAGATGGTGGATAAATTGAAACTCCCAACAGAGTCATTGACCACCCTGTGTTGTAATGGGTGGTTGGGTAGTGGAGCCACACTTGCACCTAGCCGACAGTGCCAAGTAGCTTTTTCTATTGGGAATTACCATGATGAGATTCTGTGCATCGTAGTGGATATGCAAGTATGTGACTTTCTTTTGAGGAGATCATGGCAGTTTGATCATCGCAGCATGCATGATGGTCGAGGTAGCACTTGTTTGTTCATGCACGAGGGGAGGGGCTTTCTTCTCCGTCCCATGACATCGGTCTTCCGCCCTAGTAGTCTCACACGAGGAGTTAGCCACAGAGACCACTCTTATCAGTCCCATTACCGTCCCATGAGACCGTTCCCCCACACGTCTAGTGCTTATTGGACTCTTATTTCGACCTGTGTACGCCCTCAGATGATCTTCCTCCTAGCTGGGATATACAACATGCCATAGATTTTGTTTTCGGGGAGCAGCTCCCTAACCTACCCCATTATCGCATGTTGCCTATGGAGCACGCAGAGTTACAGAGACAGGTCACTGAGCTATGTGACAAGGGGTACCTTCGGGAGAGTATGTCCCAGGTTTAGCTTTCAATATAATTTTTTCAAATCTTTTTCAATATAACTTTTTCAATATGGTTTGGCATAACACAAAAAGTATAAACAAATCCCTTTTTAGCAATCTCTTATTTAAGTTCAACCTCATTCTTTTGAAGCATTGGAGTTTGTATTGTATCCTCCTTTTGAACATTTGAACTTTTAACGTTCAATTTTGTTTTTACATACTTTGAATCATTGAAACCAATCCCATGATTGTTCGGTTTTGATTGAGTGTTACTCAATAAAATTCTATCATGAACATGTGTTCCATCATATACTTAAATTTTCAAATCCTTAGCATGTTTAAGTTCATGTTTCAAATTTTCTTAGCAAATTTTTCAAGATCAAAACACTTTGATTGAATATTTCTAAACTTTTCTTCTTTCTCATCAAGTTCATTTTATAAAACTTTCATTTTGTTCAAAAATTCGTTATTTAATTCTTTAAGTTTTAGAGACTCCTCAAATAGTTCATCATAAGCCTCACGAATGTCATCTACTTCCTCATCACTATTATCTTGTGATCTAGGAATAGATGTGTGTGAATCCTCACTATTATCTTGTATCCTCACTATTATGACGACTTTTACGGATGGAGTTACAGTCTCGACTGTTATCCACCCCCAGACGGATGGCCAGATCGAGGTGGTGAATCGGAGTGTGGATGCGATGCCCGTCTTCTGAGCACCCCCGACGGTGGGACGTAGTGATAGCCCAGGTTGAGTTCGCCTTCAACAATGTTGTCAACCGTTCTACCGACCATTCTCCTTTCTAGATTGTATTGGGATAATCACTTACTATGCCTATAGACATTGCCGAGATTCCTCCGACGGTGCTTACTTGTCCTTCAGATGAGGTGTTTGCCGCCCGCTTGACTTCCGTCCAGGCCGACCGATGTTCATGCTTGATTAGAGACCACTTATGCCTCTTATAAAGAGGCTGCCGATGAACACCGCTTTTTTGTCTCCTTCCACCCGAGTTATTTGGCCATGGTGTACCTCCAAAAGGCGCGGTGTCAGGGTAAGGGCAACAAGCTTCTTATGCGTTGATTTGGACCATTTCCTATTGTTCGAGCTTGTGGGCCAAATGTCTATAAGGTTGACCTCCCCGATGAGTTCCATATGCACTGCACGTTCAACATGGTAGATCTATCTCCTTTCCGAAGCACACATGCCTCTCAATTCCCATTCCACCCGCTACAGTCCACCCTGTTAGCTCTCACGTTGATCACATTGAGGGGATTCTAGACTTCAAGCCTATATCCTCATCTCCGGGTGATTATACCCATTACTTAGTTAGTTGGGTTGGCCGACCCAAGGCCGAAGACTCATGAATTACAGAGGCCACCCTGCAGCACATCGACCCGGATTTCTATCGCCAATATACGGAGTATATGGAGTCTTTTCAAGGGAGGGAGAGTGATGCACGAGCATAGGGACATGAGCGTCCTTTTTATTATTCTTTCTTATTTGTTCCTTCTTTTTTTAGCCTTTTTTCATCTTTAGTATAAATAGTCTAAGAGGCTATTCTTGTAACATTTTTGACATTTTAGTAATGAGAACCTAGAGAGAGAAATTGAGAGCCAGCATGAATTCTTCTTTTATTTTTTGTTGTTATTGTGTAGATTAATTTTCATGCATCCGCATCTTATTTTTATATCACAATAGCTGTCAAATAAAGCTTTGTTTTTTTTGGCTAAGGGCCCCTCATTTCGACATTTAAGCTCATGGTGGCGTGATGTAGCTAAGACTAAAATTATAATCATGTTACGGAGTAATTTCCTTAAATATCTCCGGCCAAGTCATTAAGGGGATCATAACCGGGAAATGTTTATGCATTGGTCCCTTGTCACTGAGGATGGGCACACAATTTGGTCCAAAGCAGTCAAGTATGCATAAAAAATGCCACATGCAAATTGTAAATATACGGAAGTTAGCCAAAACAATGTACAAAATTAGTTTCTAGTCCACCAAGTATGTACTATTTTTAAAACTCAAAATGTTAAAGTTGTTTTTCTGTGCATGCTCGGCTGATATGAGCGAATTTTGTGACTTTTTAAGGTTACAAGCTACGGCTTTTTTCATTTTTTTTGGCGGTGGGTGGGTGAGGTTTTTGAGTTATGGTGATGTTAAAAGATTTGAACGGCAGTAATTAGTAATATTTTGCAATTAGGAGCTTAAATCTCAATTTAAGCATGAGGATGCATAGGGGAGGCGTATATCTGGTAAGAACAATTGGTGGACAATCCATTAGGGGTGGGCATGGGTAGGTTTGGTTTTGTTCCACACTGAAACGTGAACCGGAACCTATGTAGTTCGGTTCCTTCGAGAACCAAACTAGTCATGTAATGGAACCAACCCAACCCAGCCCAGCCCAACCCAACCCAACCATGGTTCAATTTGGTTCATGGTTCTAACTCTATATTAAACAAAAAATACTAATAACAAACCAAAGAAGCACGATTACAAATACGGGCATTGTGTTTGATACAATACTGGTACGGGGACAAATCCAAAAAAATTTGGATACGATATGGTCGGGACACTATTAAAAATATCATATAATATACTTTTATATACATCAAACTTCACTAATTTAATAATGATGACGAGGGGGTTCCAGCAAAAAGGAAGCTTCAATGTTTCAAAGCTTCAGTGTTCCCAGCCAGATTTCAATGATTTTGATTTTAGGGTTTACTTTGTACTTTTTCGCTCTTCTTTCTGATTGGGCTAATGAGCCAAATTTTTTTACTTGGCCTTATGTCAGACAAACTTTGAAATTACAGATTTGACTTTTAAATATTACAAAAATAAATAAATAAATGAAAAACACTGTATTCCCCATCCAAATCCCAAATGTGTCACCCACATATCCTCACCGTCTCCATTTAAGGAAATTTTTTGGATACATTTTGGATGTATCCTGTACGTATTGTGGTGTATATACTTGATCGATACCGATACAATGACTCCATGTGAAGTATCGGGGCTTCCTAGTAACAAACCAACAATATTATTGTAGATTCAAGCACAATTGTACAACTGAGTTGGATATACTATTTCTTCCAAGTTCTAATCATAACAAATTTAAAGTCGTTTAATTAATTAAGTTAGTACAACGCCTATCTATTAACTTTTACGTGCGCTAATAACTTGAAAAATATGTAATTCCATTTCGTAGTTTTCGGTATTTAATAATGATTTATGTAAAAAAAAAAATAGGTCTGATTCCACACAGTTCTATATAGGTTAGGTTAAGGCTTGTTTTATACTGGTTCTCTCATTCTTTCAGTTCTCGGTTTGTTTGGGTTGGTCAGAACCTACCCAATAATTGGAAAAATCAAAAGAAACCTAGCGTTTGGTTTGGTTCTTCAGGTTGACAGGTTTCGATGCCCACTCTTACATTTCATTGAGAATTCCTGTGAAAGTGGCTAAGACGGGCAATGGGTCCACGTCCCACACTTCCAGATGCAAATCTAGTTACCTTCTGGAGGTATGAAATTTTTTTGTACTCAATTGAGAAACTAGTTTGCGTCTGGAATATTAAGTTCAAAATATTTCCAGTTTGCTTATGGGCTTATTCTTATTCCTCCACGTTGCGCCTCATCAAATTTGGATAGCATAAACAAAACCAATTATTCTTAAACTTATTCGAACATTGTAGATGCTGTTATGAGTAGTTTTTTTTGCATACTCTGCCGGTTATATATTCCAGTCGAAACTATGAGGGGGTTGAATCTTCAATAAATTTGGTTCTTATGTTGATGATTTCGTTAAATAGAAAGATCCACCGTAAGTGTGATAGATAGATACAGAGAGAATGGCGATGGCAGCTTTCGTGGAGGAGGTGGTTTGAAATTAGGGCGAGGGTGTCTTTTCAGTTGCAGAAGATGATAATTTGTAAGGGTATCTTTTTTGTCCCGGAAGATAATAATTTGTAAGATATCAAGTTTATGTTTGAAATTAGTGCTAATGATAAAATATGTATGGGTGCCTAGGTGTTGAAGAGCAATTTCGTCTAATAAAGTGGTGTTAGGGAATATGTGGTGTATGCGAGTTTAATTTGGGGTGCCTTTAGCAGCCCCCATCGGACATAAATATCAAGAAGTTTTGGTACACTAATTTATGAAACGCGACTTTAAGCTGAGAACATCCCAAAAAGGAGAGTACGCCTTTGACGCGGAGTGGGTAATCAATTTGGATGCTCTTGCTACCTTCATATATCCCATTTCTTCTTTCTTTTCCTTTTTAATTTAAAATGGAGAATAGTGGACACTGCAGAATAGCCTATATTTTGGATCAAATACCAAAAAATCTCTCAAACATTTTTTAATACACACTTAGTCGAAGCCTTTTATTTTGTACCAAAAAGTCCCTTATTCTCTTATCTTCAAAGGTCCGCGCCAGCGGCATGGTAAAGCCTTTTTGGCATGGTCAATGTTTAAAAAGGCGAGAGGCGAAAGGCGAAAGGCGAGGCGAGGCGTAAGCCTCACCGAAAAGAAAAAAAAGGGCAAAATAATATTAAAAAAATACTAATAAAACCATAAAATTAAAATAACAAAGAAATATTAATAAAACTACAAAAAAAACATCCTTGAGGACTTTCCCACATAGTTTGACATATTTTTTTTCCCCCGAGATAACTTTTAAAAATAAAGTAATTTGAGAAAATCAATTTTAACAAATTGGTTATTTTACAATATGATAATAAATTAATCAATGCAAAATCATATTGACAAAATCATTTTTTTAGCTTCATTCACATGTTGGTTATTTTATAAAATGACAGTAAATTAATCAATGTAACTTAACAAGCAAATTTATTAAAAACATTGATTTTCAAGTTAAGATTAAAAAAACAGCAATTTTATTAAAAAATTAATAAAACATATCAACCTAAGTTTATTAAAAAAATAAACCTTTAAAATATATTAGTTTCTTAATATATATTCAGCTTAGTTAAAGATAACATATTAATCTAAGTTGAAAACCAAAAACCAGAAAACTTTTTTAAAAAAGTCATTGAAGTTAATTTAGTACATTTATTTCAAACAAAATCAAATTTGATAAAATCAGTTTTTTAGATTTCATTCACATATTGGTTATTTTTAAAAAAATTCTCTCCAGTTACAATAGTAAATAGTATAAGTTAAGTGCAGTTTTAAAACAAAAAAAAAGAACAAGAGTTTTTTTTCTTTCATGCCTCAGCAAAATGGCGCGAGGCGAGGCGTGAGGCGCACCGAGGCGTAAGCCTCGAGGCGCATTGAGGCGTAAGCCTCAAATTCAACCCTGAGGCTTAAGCCTCGAGGCATTTTTTGCCCGCCTCGCCTCGAGGCGTAAGCCTCAAACGCCTTTTTAAACATTGGGCATGGTGAAGGACTTTTTGGTGCAAAATAAAAAGGCTTGGACTAAACGTATATTAAAAAAAGTCCGAGGGACTATTTGGTATATGCCCCTTATATTTTTATGCTCCTAATCGTTATGTAGTGTTCCAACTTCTATCACTGCTCACAAGCCTATTTCTTTACTTCTGCATCGGGATTCATTAATCTGCTTCATATATTGAAGATTCCTGAACTTTGAGTCATTTGTTGCATATATTGAAAATTTGTTAAATTCAGTCATTTGGATTTCCTTGGCTTTTGTTACAATTGTTCAACTTGGTACGCTGTAAATTTTAAGCGCACATGGTCTTGGCTCTTATTCTCTCTGTAGAACTGTAAAGTTACTTATGTGGATTAGTTCATGTTTATATGAGTCTCATTACTCATTGATTGGATCAATTTTATTCCGCAGGCTAAATTCCTCAAAGCTTGCGGTACTTTACCCAAGACTCCTGTTGAAATTCGAAAAACGTCCTCGAAATTTAAAGATTCAACATCGCATGATGGAGATTCCGAATTCCATTCATGGCTTCCAAACACATCAATTCAGAAGCTCAATTTGGACAAGCTACCTGATGCTGATCAGCCTCCTACTCCTATCAAACTTTCTGAAGACCGGGTAAAAGGATCAGATTATTCCGATCAAACACCTAGCAGGTAGAATCTCCAACAACTCTGAATGCTTCCAAATCTCTTGGATTTTATCAGTTTTGTTATTTTAGCATGCCTAGCAGTCACTATTGACTACTTGAGTTTTACGTACTCAAAAAAGTTTAAAATATTCTCTACCAGCTCTACTGAGGATAGTTCCAGTGGGAGTAGTACCACTACTCAGGTCGATGCTAGTCAGGCTAAGAAGTCTATGGTTGCGAGTGTCCAAGGCAAATACAAGTCAGTTCGTTTTGACTGTGAGTCTGAAATTGCTGGCCAGAAGAATTTGAAACACACTAAATCAGCCGGCAATCACAGTGTGTTTAAACCTTCACCTTACCCGACTCCACTAAAACTGACTAATGAGATTCAAACACCTGGAACAGTTTTCCCTGCATATCTGGAAACTTTGGAAAGTGGGAGGAATCCACGGATCAGGTCTCAGTATGTTTACTCGGTCTTAAACCCTGTCGAGAACTTCTCTCAGTTGAAGATGTTAAAGGAGGAAGAATCCAACTCCAATCAACTGTTGAGAGAATCTCTTGAGCACACAGAGGAAGAAACTGAAAATTCAGTAGAGCAAGGATTAAAGGTGGAAGCAAGCTTGTCTTCTTGGATGCCAAGCAATCAAAACAACAATGAAACTGCTAAAAGTTTCGGCTCCGTTCCCAATGAAAATGCTGGTTCTGGCAGAACAGTCGGGGATATGGATAGGCCTATCATTGGGATGGTTGCTGCCCACTGGGCTGAAGCTGAACCTTCTCATATATCACCAAAGTGGTGGGATGGGAATGGAATTCCAAATTCAACAACAAAGTATAAAGAGGTATTCCCACACACACTCTCTCTCTCTCTCTCTCTCTCTCTCTCTCCAGACATGCACATGTGAGTTCCAATCTAAAAAAGAACAAAAAAATAAAGGAAGGAAAAAAGGGAGTGCAGGCATTTAGTTTCCCATTTGTGAAGTTAATTATGTTTTTTATTTTATTTGGTCCTGTTTGTCAAGTGATTAAATAGATTCACACATAAATATCAGCCCGCGTTCATAATTGAGAGAACTTAAAACAATTAAAGCCACCAGCCAAAAATTCTAAAGGATTTTTTTTTTAAAGGTGACTTTTAATGTCTTGTTTACAGGATCAGAAAGTGAATTGGCACGCCACACCATTTGAGGAAAGATTAGAAAAGGCATTGTCTGAGGAGACTCTCATCTCTCAGAGGTATGTCATGCTTCCTTCTTGTTGCCTTTTCAGTTATTCCCCTGATAGTATTAGCTTGGTGCCGATTTGTTGGTTTTCATAATAAACCCTTTTGTCAATTAGGGAGATTGTTAATGCAGATTAAACTCACGGTGTGTTTTACCTGGCGAGTTCAATAACAGTTTTACGTGTGGCTAAGCATGTTACGCATACTCATATTTGCTTGTTCCTGTATTTATTCTTTGCCTAGATGAATAGAACTGCCAGTGAATAAAAATATATTTATATATTAGTCTAATACTTGAAGTGAATGAAACAATGTAGAACAAATGTGCTTGTCAATCTGCGTACATGGTGTTTTAATATTTTGTCGCACTATATGGTGAGCCAATTGTTAACAGATGGAGAAAGCATGTACGTGTTGATTTGAATTTAACACAATTTCTGGAGCCATGTAGAAGTAGTTCATGTTCTGCTGATGGATGATGCAAATTCAATAGCCATAAGTGAAAATCGTTCTATTTGAGTGCTGCCCACATTGACTTGAAATTATATTTTGCTTAACAAAATTCTGATAAGGTTTTTGTTTGATTCACAGGAAGAATTTTAGTGGGACGCCACCTATAGATTTTGAAAACGAGGAATGTGATACTGCTCTATCTCAAGTGCAATCTTCTACTCATTTCAACTCTGTGGTTTCATTCTAATGCATGGGCTTCCAATATCACTGTTAATTTTGTTGTAAGTTTGATATGATAAGCAATCAATGTATATCTGCTCTCCGGATTTAGATATGAACTTTTTACTGAGCTATTATGACACAGTTCTTTGAACAATCGAACTGAATTAGAATCCTGCTCGTGGAAATGTAGCTTTCAGCAGCTTGACGAAGCTATACACAAAGTCAAACAATACTTCGCATAAAACTCCCGTGTTTCTTCATCCTCACTTTTGCTTTTCCTCTTGTTTTTATGTTTCTTTTGCTTATTTGAAATCATTTGCTTACGTTATTATTATTTTAATCTGCGGAGTCTGAGTCTTATATCAGTTGGTGATAGTTGTTTTCTTTAAGCGTTGGTAACCGCGATCATTGTGGAGTATTAGAAATTTTAACGAAAATTTTAAAAAGAAACATTTTAATTGTTTCGTGTCATTTTGGTTACCAGTGTAGAATTAGCAACAAAATGATCATTAAAGATGGTAACGGAAATTTTGAAGAACCAGAGATATTCCCAATTTATTACCGAGAGCAATAAAGGGTTGCACATTTTGGATGAAGCCATAACGCACGGGGTGGGGCCCCGCCAGGTACAAGACTTTGTTGCCTTGGTAATGGATTGGGGATGCACTTTTCGAGAAGCCTATACGGTGACATTTATGAGTGTTTTTTCCTTGTCATTTTCTTAAATTTTGAGCTACCTCATTCTTTTGATAATTTGACATGCTCCTTTTTCTTGTGCGGTCCACATCTGGTTAAAAAATCATTAAGAAATTGTTAAACTAACCTACTGCATGCTTTAAAAGAATAATAAAATAAAAATGCCTTTACCTCCCTTCTCCTTAAACCTAATCCTTATCCACCATCACAAGCTCCACAATATCGGGAATTAGTCCATGCCTAATTTATATATATAGAATTGTAGTTTGAAAGCATCGTAACTTGCCATGTGATGATGTGACGTATCACAAGTGAATTTCATCTTACCCATTCACGTTGAAATTCGACCTTTATATCCTATATATTTCCGTCCCCTCTATTTGTCTTAACCAGACTTTTTGTTCATTCCTTTCTTTCCATTTCTCAATCCTTTCATTTCACATTTCTTGATTCAATTCATTCACTAGTGGGTTTCAACAACAGTTTTTAAATTTTATTTTTGAATCTTTTCTTTGTCAAGATTTCAAATATCGAATAATTATGTAATGAAAAGTTATTATTGTTGTTTTTGTTATATTTATTTATTTGATACAAAGGCTTCTTCTTACTGAGATAACCTATTTTAAAGATTTAATTTGTGAGTTCTCTCTTTCTCTCTTCGTGCTTTAACAAATCTCATATTGTTTGACACTTTTCCACACCCCCACCTTTCCCTTCATGTTTTAACGTCTTAATTTTTATTCACTTACTCTTATTTCTTGATGTTTGATCTACTCATAATAAAGTTTGAAGACTGTAAAATAGGTGCTTGAGTAGATGATACTTTTTTGTATCCATTGAGGTGGTTTGGTGAGGAACAAATGAAGTTAGGGTCCGTTTGATAGCACAAAAATTTCAAAGCAAATTTTCAAAAGTTGGAAAATTTTGGTATTTTTCAGCTTTTAGGCTGTTTGATAGCCTTAATTTGCTCTGAAATTTGTTTTCTATGTACAACACCCCTTAAGCACAATTTGCCACCCTAGGGTGGAATTCAATTCTTTGGGGGGGTCAGGTTTTTGTTTGCTACCTTTAGGTGGCAAACTACTTAAAACCATTTTTTTTTATAATCTATATATTTCATAAATATATAAATATATAAATGTATATTGCATATATTTTGTATATTTATATATATTTCACATATTTATATATTTCGTACATTTATATAATTTATATATTTTAATATATATTTATGTTTCGTAAATTTTGTATATTTCATATATTCCTTATATTTAATATATATTATTTACAAAATATATACATATATATAATATATATGTATATTATATTCTGTATATATACATATATATAATATACATATGCAGAATATAAGCATATATATAATATTATATATATGTAATATACATACATATGTTATATATATGTAATATACATACATATGTAGAATAATGTATATTATATATATGTAATATACATATATATATAATACAAAATAATGTATATTATATATGTCACATCATCACATGTGACATATCACAAGTGAATATATGAATATATATTATATTATTTGCGGAATATATATATTCCGTAAATTATTATTAATTTTCGGAAAAATATACAAAATATATGAATATTCTGAAAATTAATAATAATTTACGGAATATATATATTTCGCAAATGATATTAATTTTCGGAATATATATAGTTCGCAAATAATATAATATATATTCATATATTTTGTATATACGGGATATATATTTTCCGCAAATAATATAATATATATTCATATATTTTGTATATTTAATAATATATATTTATTATATATATATATTCCGTAAACAAATTTTCCACATTTATATCTATTTTCCAGCTTTTGCGTTTGATAGAAAATGTGAAAAATTGATGATTTTCCAACTTGTATCAAACAGATACAAGTTGAAAAATATTCATTTACCTTGGATTTGTTTGTCCTGGAATCAAATGTCCTGGAATCATTTGCATTTTTCCAGTTTTCTATCAAACGGACCCTTAGGGTTCGTTTGGTTGGCAAGATTTGCCTAGGCAAATGTCAAAAAGTTGACAAATATAAAAATTTGCTCACATTTTGATTGTTTGGTTGCATAGTTTGCCTAGGCATTATTTGTCAATGTACAACACCTCTTATGCACAATTTGTGGACAAATTTTGCTTACCTATTTGAGTGGAAAATATTTGTCAACAAATTTACCAACTTCTTAAACGGTTTTACTGTTTTAAAAAATAATTAAAAAACTGTTATGAATATTTAAAAATGTTTTGCAATGTTTAAAAAACTGTTTTTAATATTATAAAAATTGTTAAGAAAATGTTTTACATTTTTTTTTAAAAACCGCATTAACAAAGTATTATAAAAACTGTTTTTAACATTTTTAAAAACTGTTGTGAATATATTATAAAAACAGTTTTAAAGTTTTAAAAAATAATTTTAAAAACAGTTTTAAATAGTTAAAAAAACTGTTATAAATATTTAAAAACTGTTTTGTAATGTTTTGAAAACTGTTTTTAATATTAGAAAAAAATGTTAAGAAAATGTTTTACAAATTTTTTAAAAAATCGTATTATAAAAATATTGCAAAAACTGTTTTTAACATTTTTAAAAACTGTTTTGAATATATTAAAAAAAACTATTTTAAAGTTTTAAATAACATATTTTAAAACTGTTTTAAATAGTTTAAAAAAACTGTTGTGAATGTTTAAAAATTGTTATGTAATATTTTAAAAAACTGTTTTTAATATTATAAAAATTTGTTAAGAGAATGTTTTACAAATTTTTTGAAAAACCGTAATATAAAAATATTGTAAAAATAGTTTTCTATATTTTTAAAAAATGTTTTGAATATAATATAAAAATAGTTTTAAAGTTTAAAAACAAAATTAAAAAATATTTTAAATAGTTAAAAAAAACTGTTGTGGATATTTAAAAATTGTTTTGTAATATTTTAAAAACTGTTTTTAATATCGTACGAAAATGTTTTACAATTTTTTTAAAAAGCCGTAATATAAAAATATTGTAAAAACTGTTTTTAACATTTTTGAATATAATATAAAAACTGTTTTTTAAATAAATTAGTTGGATTGATTTTAATTTCGCCTAATGGTTATTTGATAGCGTCATATGAAAAAAATTAGGCAGGCAAATTTTGTCATGCCCACTGTTTTGCCCATTGTCAACCAAACGGACTCTTATTTAAATGATAGAAGTCAAAAGAATTGTACAGATACAAATAACTTTTTAAAGCAAATCTTTAAAACGGTAGACGTTAGGTACGAAATTTAGATTGTTTAAAATGGTATAAGTATTATCTTCTTTTCTTTTGTTACGATCAAATCTTTAAAATGGTATACGTCTCAATAATATTTTTACAAAACTCATTTTTGTAAAACTAATCTATATATGCTTACATTTTTGGGGTTTAAAGCTATACATGTTGTCTAATCTTTGTATTATGAACATAACCTATTTG
Organism: Sambucus nigra; assembly: GCA_949130495.1. NCBI lineage: Eukaryota > Viridiplantae > Streptophyta > Magnoliopsida > Dipsacales > Adoxaceae > Sambucus > Sambucus nigra. The sequence goes on from OX422214.1 coordinate 222,571,532, forward strand.
ACGAAGTGTAAAGAAGGAATCAATATGCACTTAATAGAAAGTTATTTTATTTTTTTGTTTGTTATTTTGATCTTTGGTATACACGTGTTACAATTACTAATACTCCAACATTGAAAATTTTCCCGATTTTTTATTGAACATTTTAGTGTAATTTTTTTAAAAATATGTCAATCATATGACTTTTAATATTAATTTAAAATCATATCTCCTTTCATTCGTGGAACATATTATGTGAAAAAAGACAACCAAAAAATAAAGTTCTGTTAATTCGGCCATGCATCGCGTGCCATGCATGCTAGTTGTTTAAAAAAAGATTGACACATCTTTTGTTCAAAAAACGCTTTTAATGGGTCGATTATGTTCTGTGTTTGCATTATTTTGTAAGCATAGTTTTACGTCATTGTTTATATTTGTGTTTGGAGTAGGTTAGAATTTTGAAGAAATTATCTTTTAACTTCATAGTTAATTTTAAGGTTCAATTACCAAAAGGTCTATCGAACATTTTTTAATACACATTTAGTCAAAGCCTTTTTATTTTGTTCCAAAAAGTCTCTCAAACACCCATTTAACCAATATTCTCTTATTTTTAAAGATCCGCGCTAGCGGCATTCCCTCCCCACCCCCCACTGTCGGGGCATTGGTGACCTTCGCCGGAGCTCTTTTTTTTGAGTGTTTTTATGCGGCGAGGGACTTTTTGGAACAAAATAAAAAGGCTTGGACTTAACGTGTAATAAAAAATATTTGATGGACTATTTGGTATATGCCCCTAATTTTAATTGGACAGATACCATTAAGAGCTTTGGTTATCAAAAGGGTCTCCTTTTTTGGGTTTAGGCACCTAAATTAGATCCTTTGTGCACGATGGAAGTAACAACTACTTCCTATTGGAAGGCTCGTATGTCGGCATACTTAATGTCAATCGATGAACGTATATGGGTGTAGAGGGGTGTCCATCTATTATCAACGTAGGGTGAGCAAGCCCACCTAAAGGGGCTACCTCTGCCCAAATTAACAAGAAAAGATTTAGAGTGAGGGGGTCCACCTTGAGTGACCCTATGGCCAAATGTAATACCTGGGCGAGGAGACTCACCACGAGCAACCCCTCCACCCTAGAAAAAGGGGCAAAGACGAGGGGGCTCATCACAAGCAACCCCTCCAAACAAGACTGGGGTTACAGAGAAAGGCAAAAGACGAGGGGGCTCACCACGAGCAACCCCTCATCTCAAGGGTGGTGTCACTGAAAAAGAGGCAAGGACGAAGAGGGATCACCACGAGCAACCCCTCCCAATAAGACTGAGGCCACTGGAAAGGGTCAGGGCGAGGGGACTCACCACGAGCCACCCCCTTTGCCCAAGTTGACATCCTTGACCAAGAGGTAGGGGGAGGAAGTTCACCTAAAGTGGCCTCTCTGCCCCAAATCACATACTAACAGAATTGACATTGGGCGAGGGGCCCACCTTGAGTGGCCTCATACCCAAGATTTGTAACTTAGAAAATAATAAAGTACTAATATTTACTTTCTTATACATGTAGCCTAGTTGAGCAACAGGGCTTAAGCAGGCCAGTTGGGATCTCCTAGGAGTTTTGGCTTAGTAGTTAAGAGATAGGGTTTGTTGATCAAGATCAACCATTTAACACTTTAAGATAGAGAGAATACTAGTAGAGACACCCTAGGAGTCACTGAAGTCCTTACACAACCCATACTTAGTAATAACTTAATTGAGGAGCTAAGAGTCTGCTCACAGGAAAAACACTTTTTATAAAAATTATTTTAGAGAGGGCGACACGGCCCTCGAAGCCACTCTCAACTTTACAAAGTTTGTACAACAAGTTGCCGTTTGAAAAGATATTTGTCAAATCATTAATTTTCTCACCATTAGGAGACATATTTGCCTTTTGACTTTGGTTTACACCAGGTGTCGTCTGTCAGAGGGAACATGTGGCTGCAGAGCAGGTAGGGATAAAAGGTACATTGAAGTTCTTGTCCCTCAAGTTCCCTCTCATTTTTGGCGTCCCCAAAGGCCCAAACCAGCCCTAGTATTCACCTATAAATAGGCCCCTTGGTAAGGTCAAATCAGATATCAGAAACTCAAGTTAAGTCGTTACTCAGTCCAAATCACACCAGACCTAGTTTTCTCTCCCTGCCCTTTCTCTAAGTGCTAAGTGCTTGTTTCTTCACTCCCACCGTTACATCCATGATTCTCAGGAGATTTCTCTTTCCAAGTTACTATTATTTCTTATGAAGTTCATCTTCTTGCAGGAATATATTCTAGCATTGACTCTATTTTTACCAGAAGATGAAGGTTCTACCAGAAACTGCTCTTGAGACTTTAAGGACCTTGAAGACATAGTCCATTGGAGTGGGTTACGCCTCATCCGTTACACTTTCTTCTCAGACCCCAATCATACTATGCTCCTACATTTGGCGACTATGCCGGGAAGGTATCCTCATTACCATGGACAAAGAAGGTCATAACGTTTCTAAGCAGCTGATTTTTGAAGACTCTTAGGCTGATAATGGAGTTGAAAGTGACCAGACCACACAAGAAGATGTGGTGGTGATAGGAGCTAGAGCACCTGCTCTTTAAGCCGGACAGATTAGCACAGTAGTAGCAACGCTGCTAGCAGGTATGAGTTTGACGAGCACGTTTTTTAAATTTCTAAAGCAAAATAATGTTGATCTGGTAAGATCGAGCCAGCCACGCATGACCCCGAAAATAACCGCCGTCAGAGGAGTAGCCGCTGCAACAAAAGAAACTAAAGAAATGGCTCCGTCGCAAACAGTGGTAGTGGATCAAGTGGTAACACCAACAAGTTCACACCATGAGTTAAGAAAGTTGGCTTGGAGGAGTCTCCCTCTAAGTCTGCTACCATAGATGAAGTGAAGAAGTTGCTTTCCTCTTAGAGGGAATCCTCTCACTTGTATGAGGAGTTAAAGAATTCCTACTTTAAAAGTAGCAATGAGAATCCATACCCTCCATAGAAATTCATAAAATTCAATGGGAAAGGAGAAAACCCTCAAGAGCATGTAAAAAGGTTTGTGGAGTATTTGGGTGTGCATGACAACGATAAAGACTTGAAGGTAAGGGATTTCTCCAAAACTTTCACTAGAAAGGCATATACGTGGTATTCTCACTTTACATCCAATAACATTCCCACGTGGGAGGAGATGCACTGACAGTTCCTCCAAAAGTTTTCGTGGTTGAAGATGAGTTTACATTGAGACATCTCGCTCAGAAAGTGAAAAAGCCCGATGAGGAACTAATGCAGTACATCAAACCTTTTCGCGAGAGAGTGTTGGATGTTCATGAAGATGTAGCTGAGGCGAGGTTGCTATAAATCTGTGTAGACGAACTCCTAAAAGAATACAAGCTCCATATGATTAATGAAACTAGAGATGGAACATTCAAAGAATTTACTGGAACAACTGGTAATATTGCCATGATTATAAAGTCCAGACAGTCAAATTGGAGGACTCAAGTGCCTCTGACATCAGGGAGGTTCTAGATCTCTAGGAGGCAAGATGTTAACTATGTAGATGGGAACTCAAAGGATAAGAAAGGAGGTAGTCCGACACGCAAGAGGAAGTTTGGAGATGACGTCCCACCACCACTACCTTGCAGTGTGGCCGAGGCCATGGACTATTATCGCACCCTAGTGTAAGAGAGGGTAGCAAGTCCACCCCAATCCAACGAGCAGGTCCAATAGCAGCGGACAAATTAGATGCCAAATATTGCGAGTTGCATCACAGAGTGCAACACACCACTAAAGATTATTTCTACCCACGGAGGATCATGGTTGAGCAGGTGACTAATGGTACTTTGCAGATACCCCCCATAAATGTCAATGAGAACCCATTTCCAGCACATCATTATAGCACTGTCAATATGGTGGTAGCATATGATGAAGAAGCAACTCGAGACATGAAGGAATGGGAAGATAGCGAGAAAATATGAGAAGAGCTGGAAGGGATGACACTTAATAGAGAACAAAAAGCTAAAAATGAGAGAATGCGTGAAGAGTGGTTCTTCAATCCTGATCAAGTAGAAGTTAAATACGAGGGGGTTGAGCAAGTGACCCCCGCCCAAAAAAAAGAAGAAAAATAGATGTAATCCTTGATTTTAGATGAAGGAGGAACATCTAAGGAAGAATATGTCTGCAATACTCAAACTTATGAAGTGGACTTGGACTCTGAGTACGAAGCCATAGTAGGGAGTCCCAAGTTCAAATGGTTTTTCGACCAGTTAGGGGTGAAGTATGACACCCGGGTGGTCATTACAAGAAAGATTCTGGAATCAATACAACATAGAGGGGACCCATCGTTATACTAGCAGGGACCCATTGGGGGACTGATTAAAAGATACACTTCTGAGGTGGTCTTTTTTGAGGTAGATAGACAAGTACCATATTTTCACAATCGCCCACTCTATGTGACAACAATGATCAATGGGATTTCTTTCCCCAGGACATTGATGGATGGAGGAGCGTCCATCAACATCATACCAATCAGCATGCTATATGAGACGAGGATCTCTCAAGACAAGGTAGTGCCAACACCACTGATGATTTCGGGATTTGACATCGTATGCATGTAGTCACTTGGGTACGTGAATGTGGGTATCAAGATGGGGAACTTCATTTCTCACATTAAATTTCATGTCATCAATGCTAACACAAGCTACCAGCTACTCATAGGGCGAGTTTGGATCCACACTCATGGCATAGTGCCCCCACATATTATCAATGTGCCAAATCCAACATTCGAGGTACTAAAATTATAATCAAAGCAACTCAAAATCTATTTTCTATTGAGGAATCCCATCTGGTAGATGCAATATTTTTTTACTGAGCTTGACGAAGAGAGAAAAAGATCAGCGAGAAAATTAGAGGGGATGCAAATGGTTGGAGGAGGTGCCCAACCAAGGACGTTTATTGATCGAGGGGAAAACCGAGCGTCCGTGTAATACGCTAATCGTTGTTATCGGCTTCCGACCACAATACAAAAAAACCTATACTTTACTATACTCTTATGGAGTATAGTGGCGAGTCTGGGTATCGAATCCACAGGGAATAGGACGATCGCTCGTGACGACAAAGGGTAGGAAGACTAATCCTAAGGTTGACTCTAAAAGAAAAGAAAGAAAAATGATTTTGATTTGAAAATGATCTAATAACTAAATGCAAATCAATTGAACTACAAATTAAACTAAGCATGCAAGACTAAGTTAATTAAGAACTAAGTAAAATGAATGAGAAAATAGGTTGGAATACAATCCCCCAAACCCTAGTTTGTTTACGGGATATAAAGCTAATTGTAAATTAGATAATTGATTAAATTCAGTCTTTATTAATCTCAAGCATTACATATATGAGGGTACTAGCCCACACCATACATAATCAAAAGTATGAATAAAGCGGTGTCATTATAGCTACACTCGCGCGTTGCATTCTTAAGCATCCCGGTTACCTAGGGCAAACGAGATCCAAAGTCCCACGACGGTTGTGATCACTACACAACACGATTCAACCATTTATTTAATTTAGAGGACCAATTTTATAGTCATGCAAACCACATCGGGTTGGGTTCATGCATCCCAACCCCTAAAAGTCTAGCCTAGCATGGTGCAATGAACTAAAACTACACATGAATCCATTACCAAGCATGTGACAATAAGGAAAGAATGATAAAAGTTTTGTAATTTAAGGTTACCAAGATTGAAGAACAAGAACATGCAAGAAGAAATCAAAGCTTGAAGAGAAATTGGAAAAGCTCTTGAATTAAAGGTGAAAAATATGTAAATTCTTCTCCTAGATGTTCCTCTTTATTTTGGAGCTTTTACATGAATGAAATCTGAATAAAAAGAGTCCTAATGACTAAATACATAGGCTGGAGGTAGTTTAGAAGAGTCCCTAAAATATAAAACTTTTTTGGCTAAAAGATAAGGATAAAATAAAAATCTCGTATTTGGCAATTTGCCACACTTAGAAAGCATGACTAATTTTGTAACGGACTTTGAGCGTGACTAAATGCGGTTCGGATCCTTTATTTTTAATAGGTCCGGATTGCCCTTGATTTTCATTCAGAGATCTTTGCCTTGACTTCTCTCATCTTTAAATGATCATAACTTTTTCATCGTAGCTCCGATTGAGATGTCGTTTTTTCCAGTGTTCTTATAATTAAAAGATCTTCAACTTTCCAGTTGGCCGCACCTTCGGACTATGGATGAAAAATTATGAGAATGCCCTTGAAGTCCCCATTTCTTGATTTCTTTCACTGTTTTGCGTTCTCTTTCGCACTAACTTACATGAAATACTTGTAAAACACATAAGAGATACACAAAATACGAAATACTTGCCAAAAAGGGTTAGTAGCATAAATATGAGATAAATTGAAGCTATTTACAATGCACGATAATCATAAAAATATCGAAATTAAGGGGATAAATGTGAAGAATGTATGCCTAATCAATTATTCATGATTGCTTGGGACAAAGAGTGATCCCAAAGATGATAAAGGGAAATAAGAAGGTAGATTAAGTATATAATCCCCCTCGAACATGTAAGAAGGTCGTCCTTCCCGATGAAAAGGTTGTATACTGCTTATAACGGTCTGCACGGGCGGTGTTCTGGGATAAGAGCATCGATTCGGCACCAGAGTGTTTGTGGTAGACGAGTCACATAATATAGAGCATGTAGAGGAACTTGAGGAGGCGCATGGATGCATGCAAGATGGTTCAAGAGAGCAGCTACAAGAGATGGAAGAGATAAACCTGGGCTTAGAAGGGGAAGAACGTAGACCCATTCTGATTTCCAAAGGGCTGAACCCAAGGCAAAGGTTGGAGATAATTGCTCTGCTGAAAGAATTCGTCGATGTGTTTCCTTGGAAGTACACGAAGATGCCAGGGATAGATCCAGAGGTGAGCTCCCATAAGCTGAATGTCCTTCCCAATGTTCTACCAGTGGGGCAAGCTACCCGCACATATAAGGCAGAGCTAGACCTTAAGATAAAGCCAGAAGTGGAAAAGCTACTAGCAGTAGGGTTCATTAAACCCATCCACCATCTGATATGGCTTTCCAGCATTATACTAGTGGCAAAGAAAGACAAGAGTTATATACGGATTTGTATGAACTTTCGTGATTTGAACAGGGCATGCCCAAAGGATGAATTTCCATTGCCCAATATTAACAACTTAGTAGACTCTATCGTCGGTCATGAAATATATAGTTTCATGGATGGGTACATGGGCTACAATTTGATCAGAATGGATCCAACTGACGCGAAAAAGACTTCCTTTTGCACGCCATTGGGAAATTTTCACTACATGATCATGCCATTCGGGCTAAAGAATGCGGGTGCCACGTACTAGCTCACTATGATGGCAATATTTCATGATATATGGGAGTTCTACATGGATGCCCTGGTGCTGAAGTCGAAGAAAGAAATAAAGAATATCCAAGACCCGAGGTGGGTGTTTGAGAGATGCCGCAGGTATAAGATGAGAATGTATCCTTCAAAATTTGCTTTTGGAGTAACAGCTGTAAAGTTCTTAATTGGGTTTTGTAGTGAACTGGCAAGGGATGCAAGTAGATGAGGAGAAGAAGAAGGCTATTTTACTGATGCCACCACCTAAGAGTCAGAGGCAACTTAAATGCGTATTAGGGAAGGTTTCTTACCTAAGAAGGTTTGTACCAGCTCTAGCAGAGGTGACCCACCCGTTCGCTCCGCTGATGAAGGAAAAAGATAAATGGGTTTGGGGAGGAGTACCAAAGAAGGCCTTTGAGAATATTAAAAATACATTAACATCACCCTCGACTATAGTACTGCTAGATGTGGGTGCACCGCTGATGCTTTACCTTAATTCGATGAAGAGGTCGGGCCTTACTTGACCAAGAAAGAGCAGGGGTAGAGAGACCCGTTTACTACTTGTCACTAGTGATCTCAAATACTGAATCTAGATACACCGATGTAGAGAGGCACTGTCTGGCCTTGGTGCTTGCTGCTCAGAAGCTGAGGCATTACCCGCTAGCATTTACGGTCTACATCATCACCAAATGACATCCTATCAAGTACCTTCTGGTGCGAATGGTCTTGGTAGGAAGAGAAGCAAGACGATTCTTGATCTTGTCAGAGTATGATTTGAAGTGCATAGTCCCGAAGGCTGTCAAAAGCTAGGCAGTTGTAGATTTACTAGCCCACTTACCAAGCTAGAATTTTGAGCCTCCTAATGAGGAACTACCAAGGGAAAACTTCCAAGCCTACCTCGCGAAATAAATGGAAGAATGGAAAATGGAATTTGACGGCTTTTGCGCCCAATGGACGGGTGAAGCAGGTATTATTCTCTCCAATAGGAAGCAGAAGATCACCCTCTCCTTCAAATTTGATTTCAAATGTTTAAATAATAAGTCTGAGTATGAAGCTCTCATTCTGGGGTTACTGGAAGCAGTGAGAAGAGGCATTAGAGTGCTGTTCATATAAGGTAAGTCTAACCTGGTAGTGAAACAAGTTAATGGGGAGTTTTCCCTTAAGCATGTCAACTTAACACTATATAGAATCATCATCCAGATATTACTGAGTCAGTTCTTGAAGATCATCATTGAGAGTCACGCATGCACAATGAACAAGTATCCAGATACCCTAGCCACCATAGCCCAGAAATTAGAGATGGATGAGTCAGAAGTGACCATAATGGTATGACGAAGAATAATGCCTACTACGATCAAGTATTTATTTCCAACTGAAGAACTAGATAATTGGAGGTTCCCCATAGTGAAGCAATTAGAAACCAGAGAAGGAACGAGGAAAATGTCAGAATTACCGAACTACCATCTACTCCAAGAGACTCTCTATTTCAAGAGTCCCGATGGATTTTTCTCTAGATGTGTGGGAGAAGAAGAGGCCAAAGAGAGACTGGAAGAATGTATGAAAAGAATTGCAGGGATACAAACATCCCCCTTTATTGTCGATTGCAACGGAGGGCTACTATTGGCCCACCATGATTACAAAGGCTTATCAACTACAACAGGGGTATTTGAAGTGCTAGACCCAATTTGATCAACCAACTAGGGCCAATTTTATAGATGTGTTTGAAGATTGGAGGACACCCTATATATCATATCCGAGGGATTGAGAGTTGCCAACGAAAAGAGAAGATGAGATCTATCTCAAGAAGAGGGTGGTCTGCTTCTATCTTATAGAAGGGGAACTCTACAAGATAAGATACAATGAGAAGGCACTAAAGTGTGTAACGAAGGGAGATATAAAAAGCATGCCGAAGGAGGCACATGAGCCCTCTCATATGAGAGATGCAAGTTATACGATCAACTGATGTCGCTGGGGTACTATTAGCCCACAATGGATGCTGATTATATGATTCCATCAGCTATGTCAAGAAGTGAAAGGCATGCCAAGTGCACGACAACATGGTGCATGCTCCCTAAGTGAGTCTATAAAGCCTAGAAGCTCTTTACCCCTTCCAAATTGGGCATTTGATCTGGTGAGAAAGGTTAACCCAGCCTCTCATGGCACGACCTTCATCATTACTGCCACAAAGCTATACACCAAATGGGTAGAGGCAATCCCTTTAAGGGGAGAAACTGCGCAAGTGGGGGCCCAATTAATAAGGAATATATCATATGCATGTTTGGTGTTTCTAAAGTGGTTCTAACAAATAATGGGATGCAATTTGTGTGTAAGGAGACGAGGCTCTTCAAAGATAAGTAGAAGATTGTACATAATAACTCCACCATCTCATACCCGAAGGGAAATGGCTAGGTGGAGGCTACAAACAAAACACTCATTAATATTTTGAAGAAGATGCTTGAAGATATGCAAGGGGCTTGTGATGAAAATCTACCGATGGTGCTTTGGGCCTACAGAACTTCAAAGAGGAAGCCGATATGATTTACTCCATTCTCGATGGTCTAAGGGACCGAAGCTGCCCTACTAGTAGAGTCGGAAGTACTCTCAGCTAGGATTGCTATAAGCAATGGACTTATACCAAACCCTGACACGTGAAGTTAGAGGCATTGGACGAGTATATAGACAAGGCTAAGGAAAATTTTAAGTTCTACACCCAGCAGCTGTCCAGGGCTTACGATAACCTGGTCAAACCCAAGGAATTTTAAGTAAGGGACTTGGTCCTACATGCATCCACTCACCATCTTCGCAGCATGTCAGTATCAAAGTTTAAGCCTAACTAGGAAGGCCCCTTCATGGTGAGAGGGGTGGGAAACCAGGTTACTGCCAGATATCAGAACCTGAGAGTGATTGCCTCCAATCTATTAACTGTAAGTGGCTAAAAAAGTATTATGCCTAGTTTTTGATAAGCTTCATTTCTTCTGAAAGTTTGAATGTCCCGCTCTAATAAAAGAAAAGTTTTTTTGGTAAAGATTTTAGAGCAAAGCATTGTAAACAACATATAATACAAAAGAAATGAATAGTAACTATTTTGATCATTACCTGATAGCTTTTGTATTGTTTATTTACCTACTTTATGAGGTGGGTGCACCAGATTAACGTTTCCTCTTTATTAAAAAGTAAGAATAGTAACACTCTCTACTAGACTAGAAGAGGGTATATGACAAAAGGAACTTTCTTCATTATATTTTGGGGTACATCCATCCCATAGGCAAAGTATAAGTGAGCAAAGTCCCTATAGACGCAACAGTTTGAACATTCCTACACACTAATTGGAAATAGTTCTCTAAGTAATAAAAGAACACTTTTTTTTTACAGAAACTATCTCTTACATACTTATAAGCTGGAGAACAAGTTCTGACCTCTGTTCTCAAGAAAGTAAATCTTACTTGCTAGTTTATATGAATATGTGCATAAGGGTTTCTACCCCCCTCTCTAAGATGGAGACTTTGAAAAAAAAATCACAGATTGAAAGTTCTCAAGTGAAAGTTTGGAGTAAAGACCCCGTAGACTAGGACCAGTTTACTAAAAAAAGAAGAAAGAAATAGTTATTCTTTTTTTACTTAGTTACAGTTTTGTGATTGATCTTTATGTATTTAGGAAGGACAAGGGGGTCACCCTCCTCCAAGTTGTTCTTTAAAAAATGTATATACACTAATTACCCCATAGTTAGAGGGGCATGTTTAAAAAGATAACTTGTCCTGATCATATGCGAGGACCCCAAAATTCGAAGGGCAACTTTAAAATGATAGATTACCCAGATCATGAGCAAGTAACCCACAGGAAGATAGGGCAACTCTAATTGACAAAATGCTCACAGTAAATAGAGCAGGTCATAGTAAACATATGGCAAAGGCATAACAGAGGCAAGGAATGAAAAGACAGAATGAAAACAAACAAATAGTTTTCATTAATGTCAAGTAGCTCTTTACATACATAGAAGGAAATAAAAATACAAAGCAAAAGTTTACACATCAAAATAAGTTATCCTCTAGATAAAATAAAAAACAAGTCATGCCATGAGCGCATGTCTGCATAAGAGGGACGTGCCTCCTCACCAAACTACTCCTCCATCCTGGCCTCATCCTCAGTATCACCAGTCTCAAGCTTGGACAACTTGGCCTGGAGAGACTGAATCTGACCTCTGATCTGAGCAGCCATAGCTTGACGCTGCTGAACCTTAGACTGCCTAGACGTGTGGCATCTTATCATCTTCCTGAATGGGACACTCAAAAAATGATGAACCTCAGTGTCAATCCAATCTAGCTAAAAATGATAAAATCTCTGGAGATCATGAAGGGACTAGAGAAATAATGTAGTCTTGGTGCTGGTCAGGTCAGCAAGTGGAGTGGATAAGAAATCATGAAGATGGCTAGCGAGAGCCTTCAGATTGAAGATCATGAGGCTGTCAATGTTGAGCACACTCTTAGATGTAAAAGTCTCAAGATAGTGCTCCAGTATCATATTTAGCACCTCCCGCTCGTGGGTCCGAAACCTCGAAGGCATCCCTAAGCGGCATAGAGCACCCATAAAGGCCCCAGGAGCCTCTACCTCGATATCATCATATCCCGTATTTCGGGACTCAATCTCTAAAAGGAGGAAGATAAGAATCCTCAGTGGAGCCAACATCACTATCTGAGCGAGCGGCCTCAGAACTTTGCTCTGCCTTATCAGGCTCATTAATCGGATCCTGAAATTGAGAAACATAAAAAATGATAAGTAGAGAAGAAAGAAGAATAGGTAGCCGAGTGTCTTTACTCAAATCAAATCAAAGAATACGAAGTTTACCTTAAAGCTCAGAGAGGTAAGTATGCTGCTGCCAAATCGAGAAGGCACCGTGTGACCCTGAATCCCAGCTTAACAGAGAATGGGCAAATTTGGCATCAATATTTTTAGTGTAGATATGAAAATTTCTAGGAAAATATTAGAAGTAAATCAGGTTTGACAGTATAATACCCGGGGAGTGCGCAGTACGACACTCATAGCATGTTCCGCAAAACTAGGGACAACCGCCTCACTAACCTCAAAAGAAGGAAACATGGGTGTGAGGGCGATCATACTTGCATAGTAAAAGAAAGAAGAAAATGGGAAATAGAAAAGGGAGGAGGGTATTACTGTCTAATACCTCTCTCACGGTGACGTCCCCAAGTTGTTCCACAACTATCATAACAACTGCAGCACTAAACTGAAAATAGGGAAATAGGTAAGTGTTAGTGAGCGCTTTCACAATAAAAGCAAGTTTGAAAGGTATAGTATACCAAGTGTTTATCAAAAAAATTTCACCTGAGACACCAACCAGAGGTCCCGCAGTAGCGGGAGCAGGTGCAACACTGACTTGAAAATAATAAGACAGTGAAGTGTCAGTAAATCCCTGCACATATAATGTAAGTCAATGAAAAATAGTGTGCCACACATACCGGGGTAGTCTCCTCCAAGATGCTGGCCAAAAGTTCCACAGATATAGTAACTGGCACAGTGCTAAATTGAGAACCAAGATATAGGTCCCACAGGTAAAGGGAACACAACTACAAATATGTTAGAAAGACTTTAAGGTTCTCATGCATATAAAAAAAGCAAATAAGTATAAGAATAACATATAAATGTGTGAAAAGAAGTACCTGGGAAGTCACCCCTGCAGAACTTGGAATAGGCCCCACAGATAATGAGACTTCAGCTATACTGGCGTGATGGAAAGTTAGATTAGAAGAAGCATAAGTAAAAGGGTTGTATAGAAATAACTACTCTTATCATAAGAAGTACAAGGCCCTGTGCGATCATCTACATATAAACCAATGTGGGACCTATAGGTGATGCCTAGAGATTTGCCTCCGTAACACTCGTTGGAGACGCTGCAGATGAAGCGGCCTCACTAGCACTAACCTGTGAATAAAGGAAGAATATAAATACTGATGAATTTATTATAGAGTAGAGAAATATATGGAAGTGTTGTAAAGTTGAGCTAAAATAGATACCGGGAGAGGTAATACGATTATGCTTCCACTAGAACCCGTGGTAGAAGAGGCCTCAACAGCTGCAGAGGATATTGGAGAGGTAGGTGGAGAAGCACCCGAAGATGTGGTAACATTGTTCAGCTGAAACACGAACAGATAGAGGCAAGCCATGAGAACAAAATTCCAGCAATAAATATAAATGAACCAAGAACAGAAGATTAAAAAAAATAGCTGACCCCCTCAGGGAAAGAAGGATGAAAGATGACTACTGGCGTAGCTGGTGTAGTAGTAGCGGCCTGTCCATAACAAGATTGTTAGAAACAAACACAAATCAAGTAAAGGGTTGATCCTAACGTGGATGAGAAGTACCTGAGAAGAAGTGATGGCCTATAAAACAAGCTCGATGGAAGCAATGGTGAAGATCGATTGAGATGGAAGAGGATGGATATGGGGCATATTACCCATAAGCATATAAACTTGGGGGGTAAGTATTCTCCCGAAAGGTCACGGACCTGGGACAATGACTCTAATGAGAAGCACCATTCCCCCGGTGGTGGAAGGGCTACGTGAAGACCAGCCTTGCAAGGAAGAAAGACAAAAATAACACAGACAACATAAAGATTATCTATACACTGAAAAACTTAGACAAAAGAAGATAACATAAATAACAAGTCCAAAAACCTCTAAAAGCCCAGTAAAAGAGCTGCCCATTGTAGAACAGGCAGGAGGTGGGGAAGTACGGATAGGAGGAACAATTATCTGCATAGAGAGAAATACCTAAAGTTATGTATAAAAAGACAACATGTTAGAAGAAATAAGAGGAGTTGATGCTTACCTGGATAGAACGAGATGGCACAAAAGAGGTCCTCGTGGTAGCGGGAAGCATATAAGATAGTTGTAAAGGAAAAAAGAAATAAGTTATGTCACTAAAATGTTACAAGAATAGAAAAGAAGAAAGCAATAGTTGAATAGGGAGGAAGTAATGAACCTATCTATCCAGACCCAAATAAGAGACTAATATGTAATTCCTTTCTCTGGGAAAGGGTGCTCAGATAAGAGGTGGAGGCGAAGGATCACTCACCTCAATAGAAGAAACCTATAAAATATCACAAAGATAAAAGTGAATTAGAAAAAAGCCATAAAGTTAGCTAGATAAAAGGTCATGCAAAGGAATCCAAGATAAAAGATTTATAGTAGTTGGGCATATGCCCTGTCCATATGGCAGATGTCCGATGGTAGAACTACTGGTGGAAGGAGAATATATCATGGTGTTGTCTCTAGAAGACTCTCTCGAAACTACCAACAAAGTAAAAGCGTCAGGATGATATTCACCATGAGGTTCAATATTACTCACATCATTTAAAGAAGAATTTTCATCATCACAAGAAGGAGTGCTTCTATAATCAACTAGTTCCCCTTAAAATGAAATAAAGGGGAACCAACATATGAAACCCCATGAAATATAGTTTCACTAAGTAAATAGGAGTCAGGTATAATACCTTTTGCAATAAGAAGCCTTATTGCACGGTTCTGTAGGTCTCCTCCACTCTAAGATCATCAGTGTCAGACTCCTGATTTGGTACAGGAAAAGGAGCAGCGACTTTAGTACTAACTTTTCTTCTTCTTCTTCTTCTTCTTCTTCTTCTTCTTCTTCTTCTTCTTCTTCTTCTTCTTCTTCTTCTTCTTCTTCTTCTTCTTCTTCTTCTTCTTCTTCTTCTTTCTCGCCCTTATCCTTACTGGTGAAGGAGGAGAAGACAGGAAAGCAACAGTAGTAGCAACAACATCAGGTGAAGCATCAATATATAGTATGAAATTAGACACGTTTACATCAGGGTGCTTCCTTTTGGAAGCAGTTGGGGCTTTTACCTTTCCCTTTCCCTTAGGCTTGGCATGTTGAGGCTCATGATGTTTTGAGTAAATGGATTCATCGAGCAGGGGCCTCACCAAGATTAGGGTGACTTGCTCAAGAGGGGTCTTTGAGATGGTGATGTGATGACACAACTCTCTTTAGGTCCTATTACCTAGGCCTATAAATAGATCGGATTCAGACCGGATCAGGCAAATCCAAATCCATATCCATTTATGTTAAACGGATTCGGATCTTATCCGTTTATTAATCGGATCGGATCAGGTAAATCCAAATCCATATCCGTTAATATTAAAGGGATTCAGATCAGATCCGATTATTCATTTATGTTAAACTTGATTTGCAACATTTTTATTTTCAACTCTTATTTCATAAATTTATTTTGCAAATGTTACAAAAAATAGATAATGAAATGAATAACTATTATAATAAATATTTAAAATATATATTTAAAATATTATTAAATACAATATATATTAATTAAAAATATATTATATATAATTTATATATGTATATTAAAAATATTAATTGGATAATCGCATTTAACATTGATCCATAACCGCTTAAATGGATCGGATTCGGATAAAATCCGATCCATTGACAGGCCTACTTTTACCCAAGTATTTGTCATTATTGGGGATCTTGGTAGAGATGGTCTCGCGAGGGACATCCTTTACACAGTTTTGAATAAGGCCCACCTTTTTCTTCCATAGAGTAAACCAGGAACGAGTGAAATAATCTCGAGGAGGCACATATAAACTTCCCAAGTGGCAAACTCTATGAACCTTCCCTTCAAAAGTGAAATTGGCATAGGCCTCAAGATAGGGGGAGGTGCTCGAAGGATTGGACGGTGAATGAATACCTTGATCATAGACGAATTGTCTACTCACTCTCTCAGAGTGGTAAAACTCAACAACCTGACCTAGATCAGTCAATGAAGGAAGAATGCAAAGTAAGAGCATAACTGCCACCTCAATATGAGGACAGGTAGATATAGACTCAACATCTGCGGGATAATGAAAAGTACCTCCTGAAGATGAGAAGGAGCCCCATGCAAAAACCCCACCAGCTCGTTTATAATAAGGTCGGAAGCAAATGTCATCAATGTTATCAATTAGAGGGCCCAAAGGAGCTTTGGGAACTTTCTAATGTCACCTTGTACCTCAAGCAGCTTGAATACGACAGGCCCTTACCGCTGGACCAAAGTTGGGAAATCTCTAAAAAATAAAAAGGACATGATGATAAAAGAGTTTATAAAATTGATAGTGACACACCCAACCCAATTACTTATAATTAAGTTGGAAATTCAAAGTGATCCAAACCATAATTAATTTAACCAAACCATAAACACGGGTTTTAATTTTAGAATCATTAACGTAAATTCATACAACTAAAAACTTTTTACAACATTAAAGTAGTTATGCATTTAAAAACTTCTTGAAGGATAAGTTAACTTAATTACATCATTTACATTTACACAAAATCATCGTTTCGCCCATTCCTGGCTAACTCAACCCAACCTTCTAGATTTGAAAGTGACATCACGTTACCTGAAAAACATAAGCATAGGAACCGTGAGCAAAATAACTCAGTGAATGCATCACTACTGTACTACTGCATAAATTTAAATGCAATAAGTCATGTCCATATAATTATGTATTAACTTATCCGGCTCATTCATAATGAATGACCTAAATTTTCAAATCATGATTCATGTATTATATCTGTGATAGACAATTCTTCCCCATTCCTGGTCGAGGGGTAACCCCTTGTCATTAATAGACAAATCTCCCCCATTTCGGGTCGGGGAGTAACCTCCCGTTTCGGTAAAATGAAATGAACAATTTCATATTCATTATATTCTGATCATATCAATATCATGATAAAATATCTCTTTCCTGTGAGTACACTCACAATGGGTTGTCAACTATGTATTTATGTTTCCTTCGGGTGGGGTTGAACTGGATGGATTAGACCTTACACATGTCAATATAACTTAATAAGTATTGAATTCCAATCATAAGTATTATACTCACATAGTAATATAACTTTAAATGACAGTACAACAATAATATAATTTCACTTAAGTCACATTCCATGAAACATGAGTAAAGACAAAACAATGGTATACATGTTGATAAAGTTATGAATATTCAACCGTAGGAAATACCTCATAAGGAATTTATAACCAAAGACAAGTAAACATGAAAGTATAATTCTCAATGTATATACACATGAAACATGTACTCTAAATACCCTTTGGAAGGAGGAGATAAAAACATTCTTTCATGGGGTATCCGATATGGCCTCAAATTATTGTCTTACATACTTAACCATCCTATATTCCTAAATTGTATAAATACAGGTGTCCACCTTATCAATATGAAAACATATATAAATATAATTTCCATTACAATAGACGGTGTAATTTTTCAAGCTGCCTAGAGCAAGTTATGACCATTTCTTTACAACACACGAAATTTGCCCTACAAGCTCCTCTATTGTTCCTTCAATTTCCAAGAATTTTCATAATTTTTATCCGACATAACTTTCCATGATTTTCAACCCATTTTCAGTACACATACTTAATAGTACATAATTAAAGTTTAATAATTTTTTGACTTCATTTGCTATGTCAAAATCTTAACCAAACTCAGGGCATACCGAAATGAAATATAAAAACAGCAACTATGTACCAAATTGAAATCATCATTAAGGCCTAACCACAAGCAGATAAATTATAATTTTTAGGTATGATATGAATATATGAGTATAATTTCATATCAAATTGGAATTTCTCAATTACAGTAAGCACACACAAAGATATGCAAGTTTGAATACAAAGCAATATGGCCTATAAACATTACTTATCTCACATATGAACCAATACATATTATCACAAAGGATAATAGATTTTTAATCAATAATTCAAGATCTATATACTTTGAAATAAGTATAATACAATATTAAAATAATATTAACACATAATTTTACCTTGGAAACACCTTAAGAATTTTCGTGGAATTCTTTTCCTAGATTTTCCTTGTAACCCTTCCTTCCTTAACTTCTACTTTCTCTTCCTCAAGCTAAAAACACCTCAAACTGAACCTAGGGCTTAATTTGATAAAGAAATAGTTTATAATAAGAGTTTTAGGTCGTCCATGGCTTCCTCCCATGCCAAACAATCAAATTAAAATATTTGGTTTACTAAAAGACAATTTACCACTTAAAGGGAATGGACAGATTTGCCCCTTGTTCGTAAATTCGACCTAACTTCTTACTCGGACATCCGTTTGATGCACCGTTTATTGTGTTACAACCCTAAATCACCTGTCTAGAACTATATAGTTTTTACCTCAAGTAAATTGTTATGTTATAAAGGTCAAAACTAGTCTTAAATAGGGACATTTCTACCGAAATTAACAAAATTTTGTGTTTATACATAACTCGACATTTCACGATTTATGAAAGTAGGATTAGACTAAACATAAATCACTTAACATTAGATATACTAATAACACATTATTAATATCACATAAGATAAGTATGATTTAAATATAATTTATCATAATTATATCCGGGTTGTCACAACCTCCCCCCTAGAAAATTTTATCCCCGAAATTTAATATGAAGTTCACTTACCAAACAAATGGGGATACTGCTTCTTCATGCTATCCTACGTTTCCCAAGTTGCTTCTTTAATTACATGGCTCATCCACATAACTTTAACTAAGGTGATAACTTTATTCCTCAATACTTGCTCCTTACGATCAATAATTTCCACTAGTTCCTCGACATACGATAAGTCTTCCTTCAATTCAATTGGTTGAGTTTTCAACTGATGAGATGGATCCGCCAAATACTTATGAAGCATCGATACGTGAAACACATCATGCAAACAGGATAAATATGGAGGTAATGCTAATCTATATGCCAGTGTCCCAATTCTTTCCAGCACTTCATATGGTCCAATGTATCTTGGACTTAGTTTCCCCTTTTTCCCAAATCTCATGAAGCCTTTCCATGGTGAAATGCACAGGAATACAAAATCTCCCTTCTAAAATTCCAATGGATACTTCCTTTTATATGCATAAAATTTTTGCCTGCTTTGCGCTATCTTTATCCGTTCCCGAATCATTTTAATCTTTTCTATTGTCATAACTATCAATTCAGAACCCAAAATTTTCCTTTCACCTACTTCATCCCAACACAATGGCATTCCACATCTCCTCCTATATAAAGCTTCATACGGAGCCATACCAATGGTGGACTAATAACTATTATTATACAAAAATTCCATCAATGGCAAATGATCATCCCAACTACCTTTGAAGTCAAATACACAAGCTCGTAACATGTCTTTTGTAATATTCGAATCGTCCTTTCTGATTGGCCATCGGTTTGTGGATGAAATGCAGTGTTGAACTTAAAACTTGTGCCCATGGCATTCTGTAGATGAGGCCAAAACTTAGAAGTGAACGTTGGATCTCTATCTGATACAATTGATACTGGTGCTGTAACACCCCGTATTTTTGGTACTTTTAAAATTTAATTAATTCGGAAATTCTAAATTACTAGTGTGTTGTAATTTAATGAATTAATTATGATAGAATAATATATAAATATTAATCTGGGATTGAATGGTTAATATTTAGGGAAAATTATTTACTGAGTGAATAGTAATAATGTAATTTCGTCGTTTCGAGTATTAATGACGAGGTATGTACTTATCACATCCGGAAGTCAGTATAGACTATATTGGGTGGGGGATAAGTAATTTTTATAAATTAATTCGGATGCAAATTCTGAGTGTACAGTTGAGTCCGGATGGGCCGAGATAGTCGAAAAAGTGTACCCGGGGGTAGTAAACGGGTCACGGGACGTTTTTAGACATAGTCGGGCCCACTCGGGGGCATTTTGGCCACTTGGGCTTGGCCCATTAGTCAAAAAAAGGGAATGGATTAATTAACTTAATAAAAAGAAATAAGGGCTGGTTGAGCTTAAGAAAAAGAAAGGAATTAAAGGGTTAGGAAACCCTAGCAGCAGCCAAAGCCAATTGGGGATCTCAAAAGAGCCAACAAGGTCATCTTCAACCTTGGAATCCATCGCATATTCAGACACTATGAAACCTAAGGCAAGTGAATAACTTGAAATAGCATTAAATCTGTCTTTCAATTCGTATTTATGTGATGTAATGAATTAAAATTCGTTTTGGGGTTTCATGGCATAAACATGGGGTTTTGAAAATACAAAAGAAAACATGAATCTGATTTGCCGGAATTTATAAGGATTTATGTAAAAATCTGATAATGGAATATTGATGTGTATCTGTTAGAAGTATATCCGGATAAATTAGAACGAGTTTGATGAAGAAAGTTGGAATGAAAGTGGGTTTAAAGATAAAGACAGATTTTTCCCCAAAATTATGGATTAGTAGTTTATGGACGAATTGATGATTGTTGTGGACTTTCTGGGGAGTCCTAATAAGGTTTCTAATATGTACTGGTGTTATAAAGGCTTAAAATTCATGTTAGAAGAGATTAGGGTTTAAGAAATCTCGTCCATGGCTGCCCTGTCTTCGCGAAGAAGACAAAGACCTGTTCGATCGATCGATCGACGGTCTGGGTCGATCGATCGACGGTCGCCAGAATCTGGCAGTTTCGCCAGTTGGTTATATAAGAGGGAAAATTTATATAAAAATCTTATGTAATTAATTATTGAGAAATTAAATACATGAGTTTAAATCTAATTAATGTAGATAAATTAATTAGGGTTTGAGGCTAATAAATTAGAGTCGGGAATTATGACTCGGGTAAATTTATTTTGGGCTACGGGAGTAAGTCCAAATTTATGGTGGGGGCGACACAAAAAATAACTAAATTAATTAAAGTGCAATTTAATTAATATTTAGAGTTGGACCATAAACTCTTAATAATTTTAATAGGCTTATGTCAGAGATTTTAGCGAACGATATAGCCGGGACTTTTATATTTATATATACGAAGGCGTTAGTATATATATATGGTGTGCACTATTAATATCAGTGATTAGATATTTGTTACTATAGTGCTATAGAGGGAGGTTGCGTGTAGTGGATGAATCCCCTAGCTTGAGGAGTAGGGTGAGTATATTCCCGAGGTCATAGCGTCCGTTATATGGGTGAGGGACATCTCACTTTCAGGGAAGGAATATGACCGCCTCCAATTATTTTATTTTATCAAGTTGGTGTGAAAATTCTGACTTGGGATAACTAGGCTATGTGATTGTACCTAGTGGGATAGCACTTTATAGAATTTACGTTCCAGGAGTATTTTTGCTCGGGAGGATGCAAGTTGTTATATATATTACAGTATGATTGTGAATGCTGAAATATGATTATAAGTATATAATTGGATAATTAATTATATACGGGCTATTAATGAAAAATATGAGTTATTTCACATGTATAACAAGTGTAGAAGTTATATGAAGTTAAAAAGGGAAATGACTTAGTTAAGTTAATGTTACTAATAACTTAAAAATCATAATCACTACATACTCAGTTAGAGTAGGGTGGGTATAATGGAACTTTGTTAATTATCTAGTCATGAGATGAGTAACTAGGTAATTTAATTAAAGCGTTCGTAGGGTATAATAGAGGAAGGGTAAGGAAGTCCTCAAGAGAGTGCGATATTGACTAAAAATATGAAGAGCATGCATATTTATTTATTACTGCAAGTTAATCATTTGTTAAATATTTTTCAAATGTTTTGGGTACTAACCCTTGCTATAAAAACTTTTAAAAACCTTTTAGGTGTCCAACCACAGGGACGCCAGCCTTGACTATATTCCAGGGATCCGTTGCTGCAGCATATGTGGATGTTGCGGGGTTTTGATAGACGCCTCATTCTTCATTCTTAAATGTAGAAGTTCATGATTAGTATTCGAGCATGTTGCTCACTTTCCATTTATTTGTATTAGACTTGTTGGGAGTTTATTCTTGTCTTCATGGGATTTATTATTTGGACCGTTGGTTTATTCGGTCAATTATTTTTACTTGTGGATGATTAATTCAGTTATCTGTGATTGTTATATCGTTTTATTTTCCACATGGGTGTTTGTTTAAATAATGAAAGATAAAAATTGGCACCAGTCTATTTTTCTCACTTAGGTGGTTAGTAATTAAATAAGACGACAGTGATGCTAAGAATGGACCAAATGAGAAACCTGTTCTAACTTGATTTAGGACTGATCACCCGGGATTAATTAGGCGGGGTGTCACAGATGGTATCAGAGCATCAGGTTCTAGTGTCCTTAGGATCTGTACGGCTTTCTACGCTTCAGCGTAGCGTTCGGTTGTTATAGAGCCCTATTATTAGGACTGTTGATTATATTTTCCGCTTGTGAGATCTCGTATTCCTGCTATTAGTTTTTGTATAAATTGTGTACTTATACAATTCAATCTATTTCAGATGCCGCCAAGGAGACAGAGAGCGGAGAGGGCTGAGGCTAGAGATGAGGTGAGGGAGGCTCGCCAGGAGCCACAGGTACCGCCACCACCACCCCCACCCGATTTGATTTCTACCACTCAGGTGGCAGTAATAGTGGCCCAAACGGTCGAGACAGCAATGCGAGCTATGGCAGCTCATTTTCCACAGCCCCAGGCACCGCCTCCATTGGCTCCAGCAGTTCAGGCTCCAGTGGGGCCACCATCTTGGCAGCGAGTGAGGGAGACCTTTCAGAAGGGTCACCCACCTGAGTTTCGAGGTAGCACCAATGTGGTCAAGGCTTGTGACTGGAAGAAGAACATTCAGCGCCATCTGCGCATGTTAGAGGGTACAGAGGTGCAGAAACAGATGCTGGCTACCTTTCGTCTGTCAGGGGCAGCCTTACAGTGGTGGGAGTCCATAACCACCGTTGAGGAGCGGGATTCGATGCCGATTTCTGAATTCTGGGTGCGGTTTGACCGCAAGTACTTCCCTCCAGCAGTAGAGTCTGAGATGAGAAAGAAATTCAGCGAGTTGGTACAGGGTGACAGGTCAGTAGCAGAATATGAGGAGGAGTTCACCCGTTTGGCAAACTTTGTGCCAAATGAGGTGAGCGATGAGGAGCGAAAGAAGTCAAAGTTCATGGATGGCCTAGCCTGGAGAATCAGGCAACACTTGATTGGAAATCCGGCGTTAGTGACTTATACAGATGTCGTTAATGCCGCACTTGTACATTGCCAGGATCATCGTTTCCATGCTAAGGGGAACAAGAAGGCAGGTGAGCCGAGCCAGCAGGGCAAGGCGGTCACTAGTAGTGAGACGAGTGGCACACAGCAGCAGGTCATCATTCAGCAAGGGAATCAGGCTAAGAAGTTTAAGCCTGGTGGGTTCCGACCGGGAGGACAAGGGCTCAAGCAGGGGCAACCAGGCCCTAATCAGCAACAGCAGGTTCCTCAGGGCCGTCAGGGCCAAGGGAACAACGGGGGAGGCCAACCGGGCCAGCAACGTCAGGGCCAACAGGGCCAACGGCAGGGTGACGACCAGAAACGCTGCTTCGCCTGTGGCCAGCCAGGACACTTCAAGAGGGAGTGCCCGCAGAGGGGCAGAGGCTAGCAGCAGGGTGCCCAGCAGGGGCAACAGGGTCAGATGCCGCCAGCAGCACCAGCCCCACCCGCCCCACAGCAGCAGGGGCAGATGCACTACGGACGTGTGTACAACGTTCGGGATATTCCCAATCCTCCAGCACAGCAGGCGCCGCCAGTGGTTGAGGGTATGTTTTTCATTCATGGTCATGAGGGTAGAATTCTTTTTGACACGGGAGCATCACATTCATTCATTAAATCTAATTTTGCTAAACGGGTTGGGTTATTAGAGACAGCGGGTAGCCTCTGTATGAGTGTAGAGTCACCAGTAGGCAGCGGGGCTTTGATTCGCTCGATTTGTCAAGGAGTAGACATTTTGATTGGGAGGCTTAGTTTAGCAGCAGACCTCTTAGTGTTAGATATGGAGGGGTATGATGTCATCTTGGGCATGGATTGGTTGGCAGGTTACCGGGCTACGGTGGATTGTTATGAGAGGACAATCGTGTTCTCCATTCCGGGATAGGAAATGTTCCTGATAGCAATGCCGCTTCCTGAGGGAGGGTCGCGCACTCACTTATACTACATTGAGGAGGAAACCTCACAGGAGGTGGTAGTTCCTTTAGACTCTATTCCTGTAGTGAGGAACTTTGAGGATGTATTCCAGGAGATACCAGGGTTACCGCCCAGCAGAGAAATCGAATTTGTTATCGATTTGGCACCAGGGACGAGGCCGATTGCTCGGGCACCTTACCGAATGGCCCCTTCAGAAATGCGGGAATTGAGGGAACAGATTCAGCAACTACTGGGTCAGGGTTTTATTCGGCGGAGTACATCGCCGTGGGGTGCGCCGGTGTTGTTTGTGAAGAAGCGAGATGGTTCACTCCGCTTGTGCATGGATTATAGGGAGCTGAACAAGGTGACGATACGGAATAAATATCCGTTGCCTCGGATTGATGATTTATTTGACCAATTGAGAGGGGCGTCTTACTTCTCCAAGGTCGACTTGAGGTCAGGGTATCATCAACTGCGTATCCGAGAGGGGGATGTTCCTAAGACCGCTTTCTTGTCGCAGTATGGATCATATGAGTTCAGGGTGATGCCCTTCGGGCTCACCAATGCACCAGCAATATTCATGGACCTCATGAACAGGGTTTTCAGGGAGTACTTAGATCAGTTTGTCATCGTGTTCATTGATGACATCCTAATCTACTCGCGCACCGAGGAGGAGCACGCAGAGCATTTGCGCATGGTTTTACAGACACTGAGGGATCATCAGCTCTATGCCAAATTAGGGAAGTGTGGATTCTGGCTTCGGGAGGTACAGTTCCTTGGTCACGTCGTGTCAGATCAGGGTATTGCAGTGGATCCGAATAAGGTGTCGGCGGTGAGGGAGTGGGGACAGCCCATGACACCGACCGAGGTGCGCAGTTTTCTGGGTTTGGCCGGTTACTACAGGCGATTCATTAAAGGATTCTCTAAGATTACAGGACCTTTGAAGAATCTGACTCGGAAAGGAGTACCTTTCAAATGGGATGATAGTTGTCAATTAGCGTTCGACGAGCTAAAGGACAAGTTGACATCTGCACCCGTGCTTGCATTGCCAAAGGGAGGGCTAGAGTATCGGGTTTACACAGACGCATCCTTACGGGGTCTTGGGGGTGTACTCCAGCAGGAGGAGAGGGCGATAGCTTATGCTTCCAGGAAGCTAAAGCCCCACGAGAGGAATTACCCCACTCACGACCTAGAGTTGGCAGCAGTCGTTTTTGCTTTGAGGATATGGAGGCATTATCTTCTAGGAGAGCAGTTTACTCTATTCACGGATCACAAGTCACTTCAGTATCTCTTCACACAGAAGGATCTGAATATGAGGCAGAGGCGGTGGCTAGAATTCGTGAAGGACTACCAGTTTGATATTCAGTATCATCCTGGTAAGGCCAATGTGGTAGCAGATGCATTGAGCCGAAGGCCGACTGGGGAGATATCAGAGGTATGGACAGCGAAGTGGAGAGAGCTTCAATATGAGGATGACGTAGCCAAGGCTTGCATGTCAGCTTTATCCATCACACCCGAGATCATTATGCGAGTTGTGAAGGCGCAGGTGGAGGATCAGATTTGCCGGGATAGGGTGGGCCAGTTGATAGCTGAGGGAGCAGAGGGTTACTCGATTAGCTCAGAAGGAGGCCTACGCTTTAATGGGAGGTTAATATTGCCAGAGGATGAGGAATTGAAGCACGCTGTTATGACAGAATCCCATGGTTTGAAATTTGCGGTACATCCCGGTGGGGATAAAATTTACCAAGATATGAGGAGGCAGTATTGGTGGGCAGGAATAAAACGGGACATGGCGGAGTTTGTTTCGAAATGTGCCACGTGTCAGCTTGTGAAAGTTGACCACCAGAGACCATCAGGGATGCTACAGCCGTTAGAAATTCCCCTGTGGAAGTGGGAAAGCATCTCTATGGACTTCATCACAGGGTTACCTGTATCGCAGAGGGGTCACGACTCCATATGGGTTATTGTGGATCGGTTGACTAAGGTGGCCCACTTTTTGCCGGTACGCATAGACTTCGAGACGATGCGTTATTCACAGCTATTCATAGCATAGATTGTTAAGCTGCATGGAGTGCCTATAAATATTATATCCGACCAAGACAAAATCTTTGTCGCCCACTTTTGGCAGAGTTTTCAGGAGGCAATGGGCACGGAGTTGCGCTTGAGTACAACATATCACCCACAGACGGACGGACAGACTGAGAGAGTTAACCAGATGCTGGAAGACATGCTCAGAATGTGCATTTTGGACTTCGGGGGAGGATGGTAGAAATATCTCCCTTTGGTAGAGTTTGCGTATAACAACTCTTACCAATTCACGATTGCATGGCACCGTTTGAGGCACTATACGGGAGACCTTGTCGTTCACCCGTTTGTTGGTTAGAGGTGGGGGACAACAAACTCTTGGGGCCGGAGATTGTTCAAGAGACATCTTCCAAGATAGAGTTGATTCGAGGAAGAATTCGGATAGCTCAGGACAGGCAAAAGAGTTATGCTGATGCTTCTCGAAGACATGTGGAGCTAGAAGTTGGGGACCAGGTTTTAGTCCAGGTATCCCCAATGAAAGGGGTGATTAGGTTCGACAAGAAGGGTAAGTTAGCACCGCGATACGTAGGACCTTTCCCTATTATTGAGAGGGTGGGACCGGTGGCGTATAAGCTTGGGTTACCAGAACATCTTCAGCGGATACACGATGTATTCCATGTGGCATCGCTGAAGAAATATCGAAGGAGCGAGAGAGCCTTTTGGCACGTTCCACTCGAGGAGATCGACTTACAGCCAGACATCTCGTATGAGGAGAGTCCGGTAGCTATTCTGGATCATAGTGAGCGGAAATTACGATCCAAGGTTGTTCCATTGGTTAGAGTACAGTGGGGTCATCACAATGTTGACGAGTCTACCTGGGAACGGGAGGAGGATATGCGGGAACAATATCCAGAGCTTTTCAACGCAGGTACGATCTAATTTCGGGGACGAAATTCCTTTGTAAGGGGGGGAGTATGTAACACCCCGTATTTTTGGTACTTTTAAAATTTAATTAATTCGAAAATTCTAAATTACTAGTGTGTTGTAATTTAATGAATTAATTATGATATAATAATATATAAATATTAACCTGGGATTGAATGGTTAATATTTAGGGAAAATTATTTACTGAGTGAATAGTAATAATGTAATTTCGTCGTTTCGAGTATTAATGACGAGGTATGTACTTATCACATCCGGAAGTCGGTATAGACTATATTGGGTGGGGGATAAGTAATTTTTATAAATTAATTCGGATGCAAATTCTGAGTGTACAGTTGAGTCCGGATGGGCCGAGATAGTCGGAAAAGTGTACCCGGGGGTAGTAAACGGGTCACGGGACGTTTTTAGACATAGTCGGGCCCACTCGGGGGCATTTTGGCAACTTGGGCTTGGCCCATTAGTAAAAAAATGGGAATGGATTAATTAACTTAATAAAAAGAAATAAGGGCTGGCTGAGCTTAAGAAAAAGAAAGGAATTAAAGGGTTAGGAAACCCTAGCAGCAGCCAAAGCCAATTGGGGATCTCAAAAGAGCCAACAAGGTCATCTTCAACCTTGGAATCCATCGCATATTCAGACACTACGAAACCTAAGGCAAGTGAATAACTTGAAATAGCATTAAATCTATCTTTCAATTCGTATTTATGTGATGTAATGAATTAAAATTCGTTTTGGGGTTTCATGGCATAAACATGGGGTTTTGAAAATACAAAAGAAAACATGAATCTAATTTGCCGGAATTTATAAGGATTTATGTAAAAATCTGATAATGGAATATTGATGTGTATCTGTTAGAAGGATATCCGGATAAATTAGAACGATTTTGATGAAGAAAGTTGGAATGAAAGTGGGTTTAAAGATAAAGACAGATTTTTCCCCAAAATTATGGATTAGTAGTTTATGGACGAATTGATGATTGTTGTGGACTTTCTGGGGAGTCCTAATAAGGTTTCTAATATGTACTGGTGTTATAAAGGCTTAAAATTCATGTTAGAAGAGATTAGGGTTTAAGAAATCTCGTCCATGGCTGCCCTGTCTTCGCGAAGAAGACGAAGACCTGTTCGATCGATCGATCGACGGTCTGGGTCGATCGATCGACGGTCGCCAGAATCTGGCAGTTTCGCCAGTTGGTTATATAAGAGGGAAAATTTATATAAAAATCTTATGTAATTAATTATTGAGAAATTAAATACATGCGTTTAAATCTAATTAATTGTAGATAAATTAATTAGGGTTTGAGGCTAATAAATTAGAGTCGGGAATTATGACTCGGGTAAATTTATTTTGGGCTACGGGAGTAAGTCCAAATTTATGGTGGGGGCGACACAAAAAATAACTAAATTAATTAAAGTGAAATTTAATTAATATTTAGAGTTGGACCATAAACTCTTAATAATTTTAATAGGCTTATGTCACAGATTCTAGCGAACGGTATAGCCGGGACTTTTATATTTATATATACGAAGGCGTTAGTATATATATATGGTGTTCACTATTAATATCAGTGATTAGATATTTGTTACTATAGTGCTATAGGGGGAGGTTGCGCGTAGTGGATGAATCCCCTAGCTTGAGGAGTAGGGTGAGTATATTCTCGAGGTCATAGCGTCCGTTATATGGGTGAGGGACATCTCACTTTCAGGGAAGGAATATGACCGCCTCCAATTATTTTATTTTATCAAGTTGGTGTGAAAATTCTGACTTGGGATAACTAGGCTATGTGATTGTACCTAGTGGGATAGCACTTTATAGAATTTACGTTCCGGGAGTATTTTTGCTCGGGAGGATGCAAGTTGTTATATATATTACAGTATGATTGTGAATGCTGAAATATGATTATAAGTATATAATTGGATAATTAATTATATACGGGCTATTAATGAAAAATATGAGTTATTTCACATGTATAACAAGTGTAGAAGTTATATGAAGTTAAAAAGGGAAATGACTTAGTTAAGTTGATGTTACTACTAACTTAAAAATCATAATCACTACATACTCAGTTAGAGTAGGGTGGGTATAAAGGAACTTTGTTAATTATCTAGTCATGAGATGAGTAACTAGGTAATTTAATTAAAGCGTTCGTAGGGTATAATAGAGGAAGGGTAAGGAAGTCCTCAAGAGAGTGCGATATTGACTAAAAATATGAAGAGCATGCATATTTATTTATTACTGCAAGTTAATCATTTGTTAAATGTTTTTCAAATGTTTTGGGTACTAACCCTTGCTATAAAAACTTTTAAAAACATTTTAGGTGTCCAACCACAGGGACGCCAACCTTAACTATATTCCAGGGATCCGTTGCTGCAGCATATGTGGATGTTGCGGGGTTTTGATAGACGCCTCATTATTCATTCTTAAATGTAGAAGTTCATGATTAGTATTCGAGCATGTTGCTCACTTTCCATTTATTTGTATTAGACTTGTTGGGAGTTTATTCTTGTCTTCATGGGATTTATTATTTGGACCGTTGGTTTATTCGGTCAATTATTTTTACTTGTGGATGATTAATTCAGTTATCTGTGATTGTTATATCGTTTTATTTTCCGCATGGGTGTTTGTTTAAATAATGAAAGATAAAAATTGGCACCAGTCTATTTTTCTCACTTAGGTGGTTAGTAATTAAATAAGACGACAGTGATGCTAAGAATGGACCAAATGAGAAACCTGTTCTAACTTGATTTAGGACTGATCACCCGGGATTAATTAGGCGGGGTGTCACAGGTGCCCCATGTAAACGGATAGTCTCATAAATTTATATACATGCATACTCGTCAACAGTGTAGGTGGTCTTAACTGGAAGAAAATGGACAGACTTTGTCAATCGGTCTACAACCACCCAAATAAAATCATGCCCCTTTGGTGACTGTTGTAATCCTGTAATAAAATTGACTATTGTAATCCTGTAATAAAATCCATCGTTATATGCTCCCACTTCCATTCTGGAATAGGCAATGACTGCAATAATCCTACTGGCTTCTGACGCTCCGCTTTCACTTGCTGACATACTAAAAATTTAGCTACAAATTTTTCAATCTCACGTTTCATATTGTTCTACCAGTAATACTCTTTCAAATCTCTGTACATTTTGGTTCCTCCTGGATGCATAGAATAAATAGAACTATGTGCCTCTTCTAATATATCCTTCTTTAAGGATGAATCATTTGGTACACAAATTCTATTTTTATAATACAACGATTCATCATTCTTAATCTCAAAGTCACTCTCTTTACCATCCTGAACTTCTTGTTTCTTCTTCTCAAGGAATGGATTATTGATCTGCAAATTTCATATGCATTCAGCTAATAAAGGTCTCACTGTGACATGTGCTAATAATCCTCCCCTTTTTGAAAACTTTAATTAAATCCCCATCGATGCCAAGTCACGAATATTTCCAACACGTGCACACTGTATGCAACTAAGAATCCCTGATGATTTTTGACTCAAAGCATCTTCTACTATCCCATTCAATGATTGCTTCCACCTTCTTTGGATCTATATATATCCCATTTCCCGAAACAACATGACCTAAAAACACAATTTCATTCAACCAAAAGTCACACTTGCTAAATTTAGCAAATAATTTCTTCTCTCTCAAAATATGAAATACAAGTCTCAAATGTTTCTCATGTTCCTCGATGCTATGTGAGTAAATTAACACATCGTCGATGAATACAATCACAAATGAATCAATGAAAGGGTGGAATACCCGATTCATCAAATCTATAAAAACTGCTGGAGCATTATTTAATCCAAATGGCGTTACTAAAAACTCATAATTTCCATATCGAGTCCAAAAAGATGTTTTGGAAATATCACTATCCTTTACTTTCAATTGGTGGTAACCCGATCTCAAATCAATCTTCAAAAATACTGTGGCCCCTTGTAATTGATCAAACAAATTATCGATACGAGGTAGAGGGTACTTATTTCTAATGGTCACCTTATTCAACTGCCGATAATCAATACATAATCGCATTGTCCCATCTTTCTTTTTAACAAATAACACTAGGGCTCCCCATGGAAAAACACTAGGCCGAATGAAACTTCTTCTTATTAGATCTTATAATTGCACTTTTAATTGTTTCAACTCCGCTGATGCCATTTTATATGGAGCAAGGGAAATTGGACCAGTACCTGGAATTAATTCAATGGAAAACTCTACTTCCCTATCGAGTGGAAATCCTGGCAATTCCTCTAGAAAGACATCACAAAATTCTCTAACTACTGGTATATCTTCAACTTTAAGTGCCTCCTTACTAGCATCGACAACATAAGCTAAATACCCTATACAACCTTTACTAAATAACTTTCTGCTCTTAATTGCTGAGACAAGACAATTAGGAACAACGTTCCTTTATCCTATAAACTGGAACTCAGGTTCACCTGGAAGATGAAATGTAACTTCCTTTCGAAAATAATCAATGGAAGCATGATACCACGATAACCAATCCATCCCCAATATAATATCAAAATCCTGAATGGCCAATGGTATCAAATCGACATATAAATCTCGTTCCCCCATTCGTAAGACCTAATCTTTATAAACATGCTCCACCAGAATAACACTTTCCATTGGGGTTGAAATATATAAGGCACAATTGAGAAATGAACATGGTCTACCCAAATATGAAATAATAGGTAATGCTACGAATGAATGCGTAGATCCAGGATCAATGAGTGCATATAAATCTTTGTTTGTAATAGAAAGTTTACCTATAACAACTTTCGATGTAGCATGGGCATCTTGTAGCATCATCGCAAACACTCTTACTCCTGCCCTCGATCCAGTTGCTTGTTCTGTACCTCTTCCCCTGGTTGCACTTCTTGGAGAGGATCCTTTATGAGGCCCCACACTACTAGCTGAAACCGATATTGATAACATAGGATAATTATTTCTCAGATGGACCTTCTGATGACAGTTAAAATATTATATATTCAGTAACTTTGGGCAATTTCTCTTTATATAACCCGATATCCCACAAAAGAAACAAACATTCGAATCTCTTTGTACTGAAACTCCTGAACCCATCCCATCACTAGCTTCACCCTTTTTCGAACTACCTCCCATACCTCTACCATGCTAAAATTTTTGCCCTCCAAGTCTCGAATATTCTGTACCACTACCTTTTTGATAATTTGGATCGAATCTTCTTCCCTTTACACCTCGTTCTCGATTCCCTCTCGCTTAATTCATGTCCTTTTCTATTAACATGGCTTTGTTCACCAAGGTTGAATAATTAACAGTCTCTAAAGCCGAAAATCATGATTTAAGAACTAACTCAAGTCCATCGAGAAATCGGCTACACATGTCTTCCTCATTTTGTATAAACCTCGAAGTAAATCGAGATAAGGCTGTAAGTTTAGCTTCGTATTCTCTAACAGTCATGCTTACCTGATTCAACATGAAATATTCTTTCTCCTTTTGTTTTCGATACATTGGAGGAAAATACTTATCATACAAGGCTTTAATAAAATCATCCCATGAGATCACATTCCCACCTCCTGGAGTAATCAACAAATGTTTTGTGGCATCCCAGCAATTTTTAGCTTCTCCTTTTAGCATATATGTTTCCAAGGTCACCTATTGATTTTCAGGCATTCTCATTACACCAAAAATAAGTTCAATACCTTTAACCCATACTTCTGCCTCTGTTGGATCAACTGATCCTTCAAATGAGTGTGGATTCATTTTAATAAATTTCTCCTGTGAAGTACTCCTTTCTTCCCGGTGTATCACCTACTCAGCCCTGACCAATGCTTGTGCCTCTAGTTGCCTGGACTGTAGTTCTTCCATCTGATCCATAAATCTAGCTTGCTAATCTGCCATTAAAGTCATAGCACGTGCCATTTTTTGCATGTGTGTCAATTGTTCCGGGTCGTGTTTTACATTTCCATAAACAGGTTGGTCAACCTCCCCATCTGCTACCATATTTGAAGCCTCATCTTCTATTGCCACATTCACATTCCCTCCTTCCATTCTTTTATATCTGAAATGGATCAAAGATATAACAACACACACACACACACACACACACACACACACACACACACACACACACATATATATATATATATATATATCTTTCTTAACATAATCGTCAGTATCAAACAAAACACATTTTTAATATTCACTGCCAAATCTAGACTCTTCTAACTCCAGAACCTCTAAAACCTAGGCTTTTGAAACCAAAAGCGACACACCCCAACCCAGTTACTTATAATTAAGTTTGAAAGTCAAAGTGAGCCAAGCCATAGTTAATTTAACCGAACCATAAACACGGGTTTTAATTTCAAAATCATCAACGTAAATCCATACAACTAAAAACTTTTTACAACATTAAAGTAGTTATGCATTTAAAAACTTCTTGAAGGATAAGTTAACTTAATTACATCATTTACATTTACAAAAAATCATCATTTCGCCCATTCCTCGCTAACCCAACCCGACCTTTTAGATTTGGAAGTGGCATCACGTTACCTGAAAAACAAAACATAGGAACCGTGAGCAAAATAGCCCAGTGAATACATCACTACTATACTACTGCATAAATTTGAATGCGATAAGTCATGTCCATATAATTATGTATTAACTTATCCGTCTCATTCATCATGAATGACCTAACTTTTCAAATCATGATTCATGTATCATGTCTGTAATAGACAATTCTCCCCCATTCCTGGTCGAGGAGTAACCCCTTATCATTAATAAACAAATCTCCCCCATTCCGGGTCGGGGAGTAACCTCCCATTTTGGTAAACTGAAATTAACAATTTCATATTCATTATATTCTGATCATATCAATAACATGATAAAATATCTCTTTCCTGTGAGTACACTCACCATGGGTTGTCAACTATATATTTATGTTTCCTTCGGGTGGAGCTGAACTGGATGGATTAGACCTTGCACCTGTCAATCTAACTTAATCAATATTGAATTCCAAACATAAGTATTATCCTCACATAATTATATAACTTTAAATGACAATACAACAACAATATAATTTCACGTAAGTCACATTCCACGAAACATGAGTAAAGACAAAACAATGGTATACATGTTGATAAAGTTATGGATATTCAACCGTAGGAAATACCTCACAAGGAATTTATAACAAAAGACAAGTAAACATGAAAGTATAATTCTCAATGTATATACACACGAAACATGTACTCTAAATACCCTTTGGAAGGAGGAGATAAAAACATTCTTTCATTGGGTATCCGATATGGCCTCAAATTATTGTCTTACAAACTTAACCATCCTATATTCCTAAATTGTATAAATACAAGTGTCCAACCTTATCAATATGAAAACATATATAAATATACTTTCCATTACAATAGACGGTGTAATTTTTCAAGCTTCCTAGAGCAAGTTATGACCATTTCTTTACAACACAAGAAATTTGCCCTACAAGCTCCTCTATTGTTCCTTCAACTTCCAAGAATTTTCATAATTTTTCTCATGTATAACTTTCCATGATTTTTAATCCATTTTCATTACACATATTAAATAGTACATAATTAAAGTTTCATAATTTTTTGACTTCATTTGTTATGTCAAAAGCTTGACCAAACTTAGGGCATACCGAAATGAAATATACAAACAACAACTATGTACTAACTTGAAATCATCATTAAGGCCTAACCACAAGGAGATAAATTCTAATTTTTGGACATGATATTAATATATGAGTCTACTTTCATATCCAATTGGAATTTATCAATTAAAGTAAGCACAAAAAAATATATTAAAGTTTGAATACAAGGGGTTGCAATACAAAGCAATATGGCTTATAAACACTACTTATCTCACATATGAATCAATACATATTATCACAAAGGATAATGGAATTTTAATCAATAGTTCATGATTTATATACTTTGAAATAAGTATAATACAAGATTAAAATAATATTAACACATAATTTTACCTTGGAAACACCTTAAGAATTTTCTTGGAATTCTTTTCCTAGCTTTTCCTTCTAACCCTTCCTTCCTTAACTTCTACTTCCTTTTGCTCAAGCTAAAAACACCTCAAACTGAAACTAGGGCTTAATTTGCCGTAGGAATAGTTTATAAGAAGAGTTTTAGGTTGGCCAGGTCTGCCTCCCATGCCAACCAATCAAATTAAAACATTTGGTTTACTAAAAGACAATTTACCACTTTAAGGGAATGGACATATTTTCCCCTTGTTCGTAAATTCGGCCTAACTTCTTACTCGGACATCCGTTTGATGAACCGTTTGTTGTGTTACAACCATAACTCACCTGTATAAAACTACCTAGTTTTTACCTCAAGTCAATTGTTATGTTATAAAGGTCAAAACTAGTCTTAAACAGGGAAATTTCTACCGAAATTAACAAAATTTTGTGTTTATACATAATTCGACATTTCACGATTTATGAAAGTAGGATTAGACTAAACATAAATCACTTAACATTAGATATACTAATAACACATTATTTATATCACATAAGATAAGTATGATTTAAATATAATTTATCATAATTATATCCAGGTTGTCACAGATAGCGTCATGATGGCCACAGGATCGCTCAACGTCAAAATGAGCACGATCCATCCAAGTATAGATAGACCCCAACATAAAAGATGTTAGGGGAACCGCCCTCCCTCCAGCAAGTCTTAAAAGAAGCTCATGAGGGGAATCGTTTAGTCTCCATGAAAATAAAAACCTACTAAGGAAAGTTGTAAAGAAAGCTTCCAAATGATAGGATGAATTATTTTTTTGGCCCTCCTGGCTTGTCAAGGCCCTGTTCGAACTTTCCAACTGCTTAAAATATTTAAACCAATACCTTTGCCATTTGGCAAAGGTATGTTTGGTGGCACCAGTCTGATTGATCACAATATATTTAGAGCACTCACTTAAAGATTAGTGGATCTCTCCTACCATCCCCTCATCGACCTCATCCTCATAGCCATCAGAAAATATATGATCCCCTAAATACTGTATGGCGAGCAGCTCGCAAATGTTCTTTATGGGTATAATAAACTTTCCCCATCTAGTAAAAAAAGTGTGTGAGTCCCTGTTCCAACGATAAGCCAACAGAGTGAAAGTTCTAGCATGCTTGGCAATATAACAAGTCTTCAAACTATTAATGGCGGTGGTAAGGCCAAGCCCCTCGACAATAACCTTGTGCGAGGGGGGTCCAGGATATGATCTACCCAGAGGGCACACTCGTTAGAGGCATGTCCACAAACTTTGAGTTCAATGTTGGAATGGGTAAAATCCACCCTAATCCATTCGAACCCTAAGGTTACTATCAGGTAAAATAATAAGAAAGTCTGTAGACTCACTCAAACCCACACGGGGCTGCTCGATGATCTTTTCTTCTCGAAATTGGCAAGAGCATGCATGAAGGTGCCTCAAGGACAAAGGTATATAGCAAGGTGATATAGACCAAAATCTATTTTCGAATAGTTTTCCAAGTATTCCCTTTGGGATTTTGACTAGGTAATGGTGGCCGAGGTACCCCCGCTCGCAACAACCCCAGAAGATGAACTGCTCATAGTAGAGGCAGTGGCATTCAAAATGACGGTTGTGATTGTGGTTGTTTCGATGGCCAAGACAGTGTAAACTGTAACAAAAATAGGGATGGAACCCACTAAAACCTCGCTGGTAGTTATGGAGATAGTGGAAGTGGGTTTATGAGAAAAATTAGCCATTTTTGTTAGGCAAGGATTGAAGAGTTGGAAACGACGGCTTTGGAAGCCCTGTAAAAAATAATGGTTTCTCTCTCTCTACAAATCTATATTAAAAATGAAAGGCAAAGGTAAAAGATAATGAAGTTTAAAATGGTTCTTTTACACTAAAAGAGACCCACACGCTCCTGCCAATCAAAAGTCGAGCAAATTATTTCCCAAATAATGGGATGTCTGTTCTCTCGTTAACACGTGTCACCTTAAGGCTCAAAATGTGGGTTGATGTGATAAAACCATTTAATGCCAATAGTGTAATGATGTGAATGAGTGAAACCGTTCACATTCCTAGACGAATTGAATTATTGCATACATAATCCTTTGGTCTACCCAACACAAATTTTTTTATACGAGGGGACTAATGTAAAGGGGTGTCCATCTATTATAAGCCTAGGGCGAGAAAGCCCACCTAGAGGGGATACTTCTGCCCAAATTAGCAAGAAAAGATTTAAATCAAGGGGGTCCACCTTGAGTAATCCTATGACCAAATGTAATACCTGGGAAAGTGGAATCACCACGAGCATCGCCTTCACCCCATATTGGAGCCAAAGAAAAAGAGGCAAGGATGAGGGGGATCATCATGAGCAACTCCTCTAAACAAGATTGGGTCCATAAAAAAAGCAAGAATGA
Source organism: Sambucus nigra (assembly GCA_949130495.1). Classification (NCBI taxonomy): domain Eukaryota; kingdom Viridiplantae; phylum Streptophyta; class Magnoliopsida; order Dipsacales; family Adoxaceae; genus Sambucus; species Sambucus nigra. Next base: position 222,609,248 of record OX422214.1, read on the forward strand.
GGGGACTCACCACAACCAACCCCTAATCTCAAGATTGGAGCCACCGAAAAAGAGTCAAGGATAAATGGGTATCACCATGAGCAACCCCTTTAAATAACACTGAGGCCACATAAAAGGGCCAGGGCGAGCATACTAACCACAAATAACCCCCTCTACCCAAGTTGTCACCCTAGAAAAAGATTTAGGGCGAGAAGGTCCACTTAGATTGGCCCCTCTGCCCTAAATCACATACTAACTAAATTGACATTAGGTGAGGGGGTACACCTTGAGTGGCCTCATCCCTAAGATTTGTTACTTAGAAAATAACAAAGTACTAATAATTATTTTCTCGTACAGATAACCTAGTTGAGCAAGTAGGGCTCAAGTAGGCCAGTTGGGATCTCCTGGGAGTTTTAACTTAGTGGCTGAGAGACAAGGTTTGTTGAGCAAGCACAACCATTTAGCACTTTCAGATAGAGAGATTACTAGTAGAGAGACCCTAGAAGTCACTCAAGCCCTTACACAACCCATAATTAGTCATAGCTGAAGTGAGTAGCCAAAAGATTGCTCACAAGAAAAATACATTTTATAAAATGATTTTAGAGATGGTGGCCCTCGAAGCCACTCTCAAGCTCACAAAATTTGTATAATAAGTTGCCGTTTGAAAAGATATTTACCTAATCTTTTGTTTTGTCACCATTAGGAGACATATTTTCTTTTTTACTAAGGTTTACACCAGGCATCGGCTGTCAGAGGAGACAAATGCCTGTAGACCAGGTAGGGAGAAAATGTACATTGCAGACCTTGTCCCTCAAGTTCCATTTCATTTTTGGAGCCTAAAAGTCCCAAAACAACCCTAATATTGACCTATAAATAGGAGCCTTGGTAAGGTCAAATGAGATATCAAAAACTCAAGTTAAGTCGTTACTCTGTCCAAATCACACCAGACCTAGTATTCTCTCCCCGCTCTCTCTCTAAATGCTAAGTGCTTATTTCTTCACTCCTACCATTACAACCATAATTATAAGGATATTTCGCTCTCAAAGTTACTATTGTTGCTTGTGAAGTTCGTCTTCTTTCAAGAGGAGGTTATAACATTGACTCCATTTTTAGCAGAAGAGGAAGGTTCTACCAGAAGCTACTCTTGAGACTTCGAGTACCTTGAAGACAGAGTCCATTGGAGTGGGTCATGCCTCACTCGCTCTCGTTTCTTCTCATACTCCAGTCACATTACCCTCCTACAATGGGATAGTGTGTTAATGAGTTTGAAGTAGCCTGTTACTATTATCGACAATGCCCATGTCAATAAGAAAAGAGGGACACTAGATGATAACAAGACTAAAGATATTGGGTGAAGTGCTAAGAGGCACAATGCCATTTTTGGAGACATTAGCGCAAGTTAGTTTAGATGTATTTATAATTGCCTGATCTTTAAAGAGGCATGTGATGTTATATAGATAACTCATGAAGGAACTTCTGTCATAAATCATGCAAGCTTCAATGATTGACCACCTGTTTTGAATTCCTTGTCATGAAGGAGAACATAACTTTTTTTTATGAATTTTAATCTCAACTTAGTAACGTAGTTAATTTGTATTTTATCTTGGGTAAGAACATTTAGTTAATGTGGTCATGAAAAAAGTCTTCAATTCCCGTACTATAAGGTTTAATGGTAAGGTTGATGCTATTGGAGAAGTTCAAGTCATGATCAACATTCCATAGCAAGTGGGTGAGTTGATTGGTTCACTTCAAATCTATGAGGATAATTTGAATTGTTGTCATGGAGATCCCACTAAAGAGAATAACATAGTCTTTATTACTGAGGCTCACAATGACTCTTCAATTAGTTCCATTGTCATTGAGGAAGAGGAAATGGTTCTCTTTACCAAGAAAATTTTCCAAGTCTGGGTCAAAATATTATTGAACTAAAGGTGATCCAAAAAATATCTCACCTAGATTTAAGAATGATAAAGGAAGTGGGGAAAAGAAATTTTAAACCTCAATTAGCACCATCACATGTTTCTATTGTGGTGGTAGAGAACACATGACTAACTGATGCCCATCTAACTGAGGTCGAGGTAGTGATAAGAGCTCATATTATGACACTTTGAGTGATGATGAATCGAACTCCAATTAAGATTATCCTAACAATGAAGGAAACCTAATGACTTTTATGGCCATATGTGATTTATATGAGTCGAATGATTTGGAGTAATTTGATGTTCCTTTTGTGGCCAACATAGACAATGTTGTGATCTCCTTCTCTACATCCTTGGACTCAAGTGAGGATGTGCGATATGAGTTTAAGGGCACGTATAATGAACTTCTCTAGGAAGCCATAAATCCTACGAAGTACAACTATGATCTCTCCACCATGTTATCCAATTTTGAGAATTAAAGAGCCATGGTGAATGAGAGTGTTTTGAGCAACGTGGATGCTCAATTAGTGGTCTTTGGCGAACTTCTCAATTTTAAAGGAAGTAAATATGATTTTCTTCCGAGAAAGGTTGAGTAATTAAGGAAAGATTTACAAGATAGTGAAAAATCTAAGATGGCCTTAAGTAACAAGATTTCAGTACTTGAGATTGAACTTATCTTCGCGTTTACTTTCAAGTTACACTTGATGGTGAGATCTAATAAACTGTAGAAGATGCTTATGGATCCTAGACAATCGTTTCAAATACAAATTAGGGCATAGGGTTTAATGAGTTCTAGGCCTCTCTTCATTCTTATGGACAAACCATTTTTGTGAACTTTTCTTATGTAACCATTGTGGTGCCTACTTTGGTTGATTCTTCTACTTTCTATATCTCTAACAACAATAAAGTTAGAGTTAAGTTTTCATGTTCCTTTTGCCATAAGAAAGGATTCTTTAGAGATTTTTGTTTTAAGATGAAGAACAATCATATTAAAAGCCTCGTCATTCCCATAACTAAACCTTTTAAGTGTGCCCCCTATCAACACATGGGCGGATCTGTGTAAGAGTGCCCCCTGAGATTTACGAAAAGAAATACCAAGAAAACAATCCAGGGTAGTAATGTGTAAAAGTACAAAGTCAAAGGTCAAGAATTTGAGGTATTCAAAACAACATGTTAGAAAATCATAATATGTAGTTTGAAGCCCATAACCTAATCGAATTTCTCTCTATTTCCATTAGTGCTCCACTCTAATTTTTTTCTCCCGCATATAGTTTTCTCTCCCAATTTTCATTCTCCCTCTCAACGTTACAACCACACAACACTGCATGGAGGATTGTACTCCTCTTCATCCCGGAGTCTCTATCGCCTGCCAACCCTTCGCCACAAAAAACAATTAACTTAACTCCTATTTTCCTTTCCAATGACCAACATCAGTATGTTGCTTGACCAGTTTTTAATTACTTTTTATACTTGTTGGTTGTATATGAGCGATTATAAATTTTCTGTAAATATTAACACTTTCCTTTATATTTTGTTTTGTAGCAGATGGGATTTGACGTGCCCATTTGCTTTTTAATTCTCATTGTAGCTTTGAATAGAATAATATTAAATACTTTTAATTACGTGTTATTTAAGAGTACATGTGTATATGATTGGAATTTAAAATATATGGTGGGTTTTGAGGCTTTAATCTACAGTTTGTTGGGTCAGCTAAGGCTTTCTTCTACATAAATAGTATCTCTCTCCAATCTCTCAAAATTTATATTTGAACTATTAAATGTAAAAATATTATTTTTTATATTTATGTTATTGTGATACTAACTTCTAAAATGTGGTACTTATCGTTTTTGTTGTTGTGTAAAATGATTCTCACTTGATACTGATTTTTGGTTTAGATATTTTCTTTTTTAATACCCGATTTGGTTCTTAATACTCAATATTGTTACAATTCAGTTTGTCTGGTGAAAAAAATCCACCCTTTTATTTTAACCCTCTCGATAGGAATCCTAGATCCACCATTGTTTCCACACATAGGGTCTTTCCTCAGCATCATTACCTTTGGAGTGTGCGAGGATTGGTGAGAATTTTAGTTTAGAAAGGGAAGGAGAAATAAGGATCCATTAAGAAAATTTTTCCAAAAAAGAAGAAAACACCCATTGTACCTACCAAAGCCATATTCAAATTTTTTTTAAGGGTAATCCCTGGGCTAGCTTAAGCGCACCTCGAGACTAATCCTTCAGCCCCGAATAAGGCTTTTAAAGTAGGCATTTAATTCCTGCGGTCCGTGGCCCAAAGACGCAGGTGCCAAGTTTCGAATCCAGGTATCTTGGCTCTACTAACTTGGACAACCCTTGGTTGCAGCACAGTTGGTTAAGGAAAGACATTTTTGATATAGTTGAGAGAAACTAAAGGGGATCAATCATTTCCCCCTTGACCTCTGCTAGTTAAAGTTGAGTCCTTTAGATGTTCCTAAGATGCTTTTAGTTTACCCATATTCTTCCTTAGGTTTATAGCGACTCAATTCCATTATTTCCCTTTTGTAATAGTTCTTTTTGTCGTTGCTTATACCAGAAAGATTTTGTTTTGTACAACTTTTTTTTCTAAGATTCTATGTGTGTGTATATATATATATCCCATACGTTATGAACTTAAGGAAACTTCTTAAATAATTGTGGGGTGAAAATGCATGAGTCATGACAATATTCTTGGATAAACAATTTTAATATAAGTTGAATGGCGACGGTTCAACTTATATTGAATGGTCACGTGATCCCAATCGTGACCATTTGCCGTGAATATAAGTTGAATGGTCATGATTCTTGACCGTGACAACCTTCTATGAAATTTGATTGGTTGGTCATGGTCTTGAATCGTGACCCTCCGGTATTGTGGTCACGGTTTTGTACCATGACCATTGTTTAACCCATTGAAATCTTATCATAGATATGGTCACGATTTTGGATCGTTAAAAAATAAATTTATTTAATTTATCTTTTTATTTCCAAAAAATTTCTATACATGTTTTCAAACCTATATACAATTTCATTATAGATCTAACTATTACATCAACAAAAAAAATAATATAAAATTATTAAACCATAAAATTAATTAGATTAATCCAATACAAATAAATATTAAAATCTTCAAAGTGTTAATTCCTCGAAGCATATGCAATCTCGTTGTAATCAACATCCGTGTCCACCCAACTTTAAAAATATTTCAAAATGTTTAAAATGATAAGAAAGGACTTCAATTCCAAAATGACTTCGGGATGCCTACGTAGCCAAAAATGACATCAAAGTCCACATAGTTAGTAAGATGAAAAAAGTTGGGGTCTAACCCATAATCCGAATCTAGGGTGTCTCTTTTGATTTATGAAAACAGTATGAAGTGTGGTGAAAGTTTAGAAAATTTTGAGAACACTCTGAATTGGGAATTATAGTATAAGCCCCCTTTTTTGGATTCTTGATTTATGAAAATAAATGTGAATGCATATTTGATAATAAAAAGAGTGTGATTATAGATAAAAGTAAAATAAAAAAACAACAAATGGAATAAGAACACTTAAATATACAAAATGGCATTTATGGAACTAGAAAAACATAAAGGATATTACAAAATGTTAGCGAAAAGATAATAAATGCAAGAGAACTAAATATATGAGTAGAAGATTCTAACTACATGAATGAGATTTGTGCGGTAGTTTTGTATGAGTATCCTTGAATTTTTTCTTGGAGGTTTAACTGGTCCAACGCATATAGGGTTCCTAGCTTCATAACAAGACTATTACATAACCTTGTTAGGCTTAAAATCTCGGGTGGATTTGACTTATTAGTCCCTCATGAAAAAATGTAAGGGAACTCACACGAAGCGAAGTTACATACATTACAAAATATATTGAGCATAGTTTATAAGCAAAGAGTTATTTTCTTAACTTGTTATCATGTTGGTTGTATCATAACTACTAAATACTGAAAATGGTTATCTTAACAAGTCTATTAGGCCTAGTGCATTGGTGTGAGCAACACATTGTGTGCATGTACATAAGAAAGGACTCAAATCCCAATTTAACTTTGGGATGTCTATGTAGACAAATAAATTGGAATCAAAGTTCACTTATTTTATAACGACACAAAATTAAAATGCTAATGTCATATTGGTAATTTCATTAATATGTTCTAAGGGGATTAATATTGATGGGGCATAAATAGTGGTTGTAATCGACGTTGTGTGTATCCCATCAGTTGAAACGCAGGCTATTAGTCAGTCTTATAGGCTTGACCAATTGTATCTATGCACAACCTTCTTTTGGCCATGGCTATAAGCCCAACTAATAGCCTGCACCTGACGGGTTATACAAATTGGTAATGCATTTAAGTTTGGTTGAGAAAAATTGGTATCGATCAAGTCTACTCACAAATATAATTTTAGTCGGTGTTCCCTAGCTTTATAATAAGACTATGACATAACCTTGTCACTAATTCACCTCATAAGATCTGCATATCATCACACACCCTATCACTATGGGAAGCTTAGCTACATTATTTGGGTCTAACCAACGTGGGTCTGTAGTGATAGATTCCACGCTTACTTGTCTCGTACCCTCGTCGTATATAAATTTATAGGTTCTCAATGGACATCACTCATGTACCTCAAGTATATTGAGTCATCTCTCCCACGTACTGTCACCATGAGGTATACTAGGAAACTCGATTCACGTACACTCGGGTATATAAAAATGACCCTCTCACACATACCCTTGAGGTATATCGTGAGGAGTCATAACCAAAAAAGGTATCCTTTAGCCTCATGGAAAGTGTTGCACAACCTCATGCAGTAGAATTTTAGGACACAAACAAAAATAAAATAAATCAAGAGATTCACCAAACGGTGACATATCCTAAAAGAGATTTTGTATCCCCCAAGAAAGTTTACTAAAATAGGATCGAACTTTAGGATTTGGAAAAATACACTCACTTTTAATAACTCTTGACTAGGGGCTGCTGGCTAAGTGAGGAGTACCGTAGGAAATGAATCATTACTCGACCTTACCCCAAAAAATAACCATACTTACTTAAAGTTATATTTGTTCTTTTCAGAATGACGCTTAGGCAAAATCTTAATTCTAGGTTTCGTGTAAACATTACAATTGCCGTCTTGGATGAGGAATAGAAATCACATCTCCCGAACTTCCATATCTCATAGTCTCGATAACATGAAAAATGAAGAAGGAATATCGTTTGCCAACATTTTGGCTAGACTAACTGCCCCGAGAAGAGAAATGTTAACTCTGGGTCAGGAACAACTCTCTTTCTGTAATAAATTGAAGAATATTGAAGGAGAGGGAACGAATCTACACCGTACTGATACCATACCCCCGCTAGTAACAGTTCAAGATACCAATACGCCTTCACCATCAATTACCAAAATAACAGTTGTAGCCAATGCAGTTGAGGCCCAAACATATCTTTGATGCCTCATAATGGATAACTAAACACTCCAACATAATTTTCGATAGCTCTGACCTGTCGACGACCTTGTAGACATCCAATGTTTGTCCCTTTACCCTAATGCTAGACAACCTAATAAACTCAAGATGCCCAATATTGAGAAGTTCGCGGTGAAAAAACCACCAATGGTTAACTTCAAACTATATGTTCGAGCCATAAAAGCTCTAAGGGATTTTGAGGAAGTTATGGCACAAATATTCAGACACACCTTATTTGGAAGATCACTCAAATGGTTCTTATCATGAATGATGGATGGTTCATAAGCTAGAGCGATGTCTGTAGAGAGTTAATGATAGTACACGTACAATAATGAAATGGAAATCACTCGTTAGTATTTGGAGTTGATTAAGCAGAAAATCAGTGAGCACCTAGGCACCTTCATTGCTCGTTGGAGGAATAAAGCTGCTCAAATGGTAAACCAGCCTACTGAAGAGTAACATGTGGAAATTATAAAGAAGAATTTAATTTATCCATACTAGGATTATTTGAAGACATAGTATCTATCCCACTTCAAAGCTCTGATGGATGCGAGATCCTAATTAGAAGACGACCTCATGAATCGACCTTCGAAGGTTAAGACGGACAACATGAGGAATCTTCTTCCTTACTTGAACTTGAGAACCGACAAGCCAAGCACAATAATTGTTAACGCTATTCAAGCACCTGCATCTGCACCCACACCCTGGAATATTGAAAGACCCTAACGAACATTCAATCCTCCGTGTTCTCCCATAGGTACAATATACCAAGCGCTCAAGAATAAGGGACTTATAAAGCCTCGAGATCCTAAGTCATTACCTAATCCCATATCTAAAGCTTCTGAAATGATTTATACTATGAAAATCATCCGATTTTCGAGCACACATTGGAAGGGTTTCAAAATTTGAGACATGTCATCCAAGACATAATTGACTAAGGCAAGATCACTGCGCCCATCAGGCTAAAGCCTAATACCGACAATAATCTTTGTCCTGACCACAACTCAGGGGTGAATACTAATACTATGGAATTTGGATCTGAAGACCCATCTCTCTTGATCAAACCCATCGACCCAACATAAGGAGGAAAATAACCAAGACTCAGACGCATAGTTAATAATCATCTATATCATGTGGTTCCCACACAAACTCATACGAATCTCATGGTTCAGATGCTTGGAGCTTTGAAAGCCACCGATCGAGATGCTTTTGGAGGTTAGCTTGTACCAGTTAATGTACTTGGTGTTCTGAGAAAAATTTAGATATCCTTGTATTAGACATCGTTCAAAAGCATGAGAACCTCTCTGAACATTGGTAGTAATTTATGATGAAGCGTAACAAGCCGCATAATACATAAGGGGATATGAGAGTAGAGAAATCATCCATATTAGGTGGGGAGAATAATTTAAAACATAAGAAAACCAAGGCTCTTGGGCATGGTAATCACCAAATGATCAACAATCGAATAATAATACAAAGAAGACCTAATATTTCACTTTGATGACCTAATTATCTCCCCTAGAGAAGATGGCGATTATATTTTTGCTTTGAATTTCGATAAAATTTTGGCGAAATTCCTCACCCTCAATTGGGAGTCCATAGAAGTCGATCATCTCAATCGATCCAGAAGAATCTACAAGGTCCCGTTCCATAACCCCGATACTTTCGAGGAAAAGGACATAAGCAAAGGAAACGAGATATTTGAAGAATACTCATTTGGAAAGTCAAAGAAAGTAGAGTCTTGAATGAGCTGAAGAAAACTCAAGCGAATATCTCTATATGGGGACTCCAAATGTACTCTAAGCCATATAAGGATTTTATTCTGAAACAGTTCTCTAAAAATCGATGCCCATATCCTCTAGCCCCTAAGAGCTTATGGAAATAGACAATAGCCTAAATTTTATGAAGAGAATATCGTTTGCTAATGCTAAACTTCCAAAGAAATGACCATATCCCAATATGTCCCTAAACATTATGGTGAATGTCAAAGTATAAGGATCCCCATGGTACTCGTTGGTAACAGATCTTCCCTGAACACCTACCCACTAAGAATGGCCAAATGTTGAGGAATTAAGCACGAGGACCTAACACCCACCACTTAGACTGTGAGGGTCTACAATAACACTCAAAGAGAAGTAAGGGGTTCCATCAAAATTAGTCTTAACATCGTCCCACTAGATAACCTCACCGAGTTCCAAGTCATCGACATACTCGCTTATTCTATCTACTTTGGGATGACTGTGGCTTCATGATATCAGAGGTTTCGCTTTATCATTACATCACAAGATGAAATTATTTTGTGGGGAAAATTTAATCACTACATCTAGACATGCTAACTTGCTCAATGGGGAAGGATCCATCACCCTAGTCTTGGATATCTAATACAAGAGCGGAGACATTTACATCGCCAGTTTTTAGTTAAAATTGCATTTATAATTTTATTTTAGTCTACGCTAATGAACAAATTCCACCGTCATACTCTGAATATGGTTGTTTTAATGTCACCCACATGATGACGAAGATGAAATTAACAATGGGGATATTACTTGGAAAAACCTAGATAGGGATCATTGAGCCTATCAAGATATCTTAACAGTTCAATACCCAGGGTCTAAGGTACAAATGAAATAGTGATCCCCTCATTTCCAAAGCACAAAAGGATAAAAGACCCAAATTCAAGAAACAAGGGGTTGTAAGTTCACCCTATCTCTCTAGCCTAAATGAACACTTTTTCAAAGAAGGAGAGGATTTTCCTTTTTATGGGTTTCCTTAACCATCGGGAGATACTAACTCCGAAAAGAAGATGCCAGGGTGGGATATTTTCTTTAAAGACCGTCCCGCATTGATAGAAGAAGAGGTATATAAAATAATAGACTTGATCAAAAAGTTGGATAATCCCTCTATAGACTGGGATCCTATCAAAGATTTGAGGAACTCTGAGCTATTTTGAGAGGTAATAATGGAAGAAGAGAAGGATTGGACGTTTTACCACCTTCCAATAACTGAAAATACTTTCGAAGATGAGCACACCTATGTACTCCAAGAAGAACCACCAACCACTATCTATAACCTCCCATTCGAGGAGAAGGACCTTGAGATAAATCACTTTGATGCGCTCGACCATGTCAACCCTTTCATCGATGAAATAAATTCTAATTTTGAGTATCCATGTGTGAAAAACATTAATGATGATGAATATGAAAATGAAAGTAATGAATTTAATTTATAAAATGAAGAACTATAAGACCACATAAAAGAGCTCAATGACAAACAAACTAATCACACATAACTTATTAACGAAACAACAATGATTAATTTAGGGTTTTCAGATGAGAAAAATAAATAAAGATGGGTTCTTCCTTAGATAGCCTAGAAAACACATAACTCTTCCAACTTCTTAAGGAATATATCGATGTTTTTTCGCTGTCCTATGTCGATATACCATGATTTGATCCTGAAATTGTTGTCTACCGCATACCCACATATCCAGATTCCAATCCCGTCAAACAAAAAATTCGAAAGCTCAGACCTGAATGGTCTTTTAAGGTCAAAGAGGAAATGATGAAACAACTCAACATAGGCTTTTTTAGAGTAGTTGAATACCCCACGTGCCTGGCTAACATCGTATATGTTCATAAAATAAAAGGGAAGGTAAGGATATGCGTTGACTAAAGAGAGTTGAATGAATCCAGTCCCAATGATGATGATCCATTACCAAACAAATATATGATCATCGAAAACACAACTGATCACGCCCTGAAATCCTTTAGGGATGGATTCGCCAGTTGTAACCAGATCAAAATACACCCATATGATGATCAAGAGAAAATGACTTTCACTACCCTTGGGGAACCTTTTGTTACATGGTGATGTTGTTCGGGCTCAAGAATGATGGTGTGAATTACTAGTGAGGGGATACTACCTTTATGCACGATATGATTCATAAATAAGTTAAAGTATATGTGGATGACAAGATCGTCAAATCCATGACACGGGAAGGGAATATTCATGCATTAAGAATTTTTTTTAAGATATTAATGATGTATAAAATGCTCCTAAATCCCCCAAAATATGTCTTCGAAGTCACTAAAGGAAAGCTGATAGGATTTCTCATCAATGAGAAGGGGATTGAGATAGAACCAACAAAAGTCAAAGACATCCTAGAAATGCCAGCCTCATGAACTGAAAATGAGGTAAGAGGTTTCTTAGGAAGGATCCAATATATCAGTAGGTTCATCTCTGAACTGACCTCTATATGTGATCAAATCTTCAAACTGCACCGTAAAGATTATACCAACATATGGAACTCTTCATGCCAAGAAGGTTTTGATTGAATCAAGTAGTTGTATTAGTTCCACCTCGACCCAGACATCCTCTTATCCTATACCTTACGATCACCTACACCGTAGCAGGAGCCATGTTGGCTCAATATGTCAAAGAATCCCGAAAATATCAAGCCATATACTATGCCAGTCAAAAGATCAATGCATGTGAATAATGATACACAACTTTGGAAAAATCCTGCTTGTCTTTAATAGGATTGACACAAAACTCGAGACACTACATGGTCACTTTTGAAATCTAGTTGACATCCTAAATGGATCCTCTGAAATACTTACTAAAAAAACATGCATTGACAAGAAGAATGGATAAATGGATATTTTTGCTTATAGAATTTGACATTGAGTATGTCCATCAAAAGATGATTAAAAGGCAAGCCATTGCAGATTAGTTGGAGGAGTCTCCCTTTGAAAAACAAGATGAGATCATTTTTCATTTCCAAAATGGGGAAATTCTGGTGACTGAAAGTCACGATAAATACATATGGCAATTTTATTTCGATAGATGTAGTAAACAATAAAGGATTTTATTTGCCCAAAATTATCCCAGGGGTGGGGGTTAATTAGAATAATTACATTTATTTTGGGGTGTAGTTCCAATATTTCATTGTGTTATGTTTCTTTACTAATGAATCAACTATGATGAAAACTTATAGAATAAGGATTCAAGAACTCTAGTTTGTTTTGCTCACCCATAGGGAATTTATTTTGTGGGATCTATGTGGGTTTTTATCTTCAAGTTACTATGAATTATACTTGTGTGATGATGATGTAACAAGTTTGTCAAAAAACTCATTTATTGTGATATATCCTAATATGTAGGATTTCACCATGTGCAAGAGTATAAGTGTAAATGTTCAACAAACAATTTAAACTACTAAGTAAAAATTATGATATGGTGCAATATGCATTCAAAAAGTGTTTGAAGATGTAGGAGTTATAATGTGATCACAAATCATCACAAGTGTGTAAATAGTATGTGTGAGATACAAGCAAAGTTAACATAAATCATACTAGAACAAGGATGGAATATTTTCACATGAAAGTGAATGTGTGTGGCCCTTTTTTTAATAATAATTTATAAGCTCATTTTTAGCCAAATTATTCTTCAAAACTAATTTTACTTTTAAAGACCTTTGCTTTGTATCAAGGGTAATTTTATTTTCGAACATAATTTTCAAATATAAGAATCTTCTCATATTATTTTGCACATCAACCTCTCAAAATGTTTTCTTCTAAAAATTCCTCTCCTCTATTAGGATAGATTATTCTTTTTCAAGCACACTTTTACTTTTCTCATCCTAATTTTCCTTTTTGAAAAAAGATCCACAATGTTTAACAACCTAGACATAACCTTTTTTTTTTAGTCAAATATCACTTTTCAAAAATCCCCTCTTCTGGATAAGATCTTTAAACAAAAAAATGTACTTTTGAAATAAGAATCTATGAATTAGGTTCTGATACGAGTTATTGGCCCAAAATTATCCCAAGAGGGGGAGGGGATGAATTGGGATAATTACATTTATTTAGATTTTTGCAAATGAATGTTTCTTTCTCTCTTTTCATTATTGTCTAACATCCACACACATTCACATTCACATTTAAGAAATAAATGTATTAGGCATTTTAATGTAAAGCATGCATGTAAGTATAGTAGGGGAGGCTATAGGGATTGAAGGAATTTTGCAAATCGAGGTTTTCACATTGTTCAACCCTACATACGTCCACACTCAAGATGATACTTGATAGCTTCACTATCCCCGGTTCACCTAAGGCAGAACCAAAACCCTTATAAGGAATAAAACCTTACAAATCGTAAACAACAAGACTATAAACTCATCCTTTCCCAAGTTTTACCCACACAAGGTCTTTAAACGCCTTGACTTCTCATAATAACGATAGTGCCCAGTGAGAAGATACAATGAATTTTATCGTAAGTTATAATAATGAGACCCGTAACCAAAACGTAAAGCAAAATATCTTTACTAAAAATAATGGTGAAATGGGTTTAGTTCCTCTCTCTATAAAAGTAAACAAAAAAGAGTCACATGTATTCTTCTCAAGTGGGTATTTGGGTTTGGATCTATATCTTTGGAAATTTGTGTTATAATTTTTAATCACACATGTCGTATTGGGGAAAATTGGTTCAAGAGAGATTTTGTGTTTAAATAACTTTCAAGCACAAGTGGGTTTTTAGGTTTGCAACTTCGCTATTTTGAAATGGGTATTGATTTCTCTTTATACTAAAATCAATGGCTTGATGTTGGTTTTTTTTTTCTTGGGAAAAATGATATAGGATTTGAATATTTAGCACAAATGGGTATTGGGTTTGGAATTTGGCTAAAGAGAGTTTGGATCTTGTGAATTTGGTTAACATGGGTTTTGGGTTTGAAGCTTTGCTTCAATGGAGTTTTTGCTTAAATGGAAATTTGGGTTTGAATCTACCATTTATGGAAAAGGGTTCAAGAACTTGGTTTCTCTTTTTAAAAAGATCAATTTATGATTGCACAAGCTTTTATTTAGCTTGGTGAGTTCTAATGAGGTCTGAAGGTCTATTTATAGGCTCAATAAGCAACTAGTCATTGGGTATCAAGGTATTTAAGGGTTCACTTAGAATTCATATTTGAAAACTAGCCATTATTAGATATGGAGTTTTTAAATACTTTTAGTCGACTAGATCTTTATTCCAGTTGACTAAACCATTTTATCTTTGAGATGGCTTGTTTTAGTGATGTTTGGAAAAAAGTTTAGTCGGCTACACTTGGATTTTTAGTCGAATAGAAATAATTTTAGTCGACTAGAACTCCTAGATTTAAGGAACTATCAAGTTGGTTTTGGGGTCAATCATTTGGGTAGGTTTAGGATAGTTTTGGGTAGATTGAGGGAAGTAGGTTTTGAGAATATACAAGGTTAACCAAGTTTCTTTTCCTTTGTATAATAGTTCCTAAAGTACATAAAGAAAATGAGTAATGATCTTCTGGTCTTTTGAACATTCTTTTGAATTTCTTAAGTTATGAGATGTTATTTTGTGATATGTTTTGAAAGCATGCTTACTTGAACTTAAACTTCATCATTCATTTGATGTTGAGATAATCATGAGCTTACTTGGTTGATTGCTTTATGTGATGATGAGCTTTCTTGTATGAATGGTTGATCTTTAAATTCTCTTGATGCTTGAGAGATGAACTCTTTATGGTTTGATGAATTCTTTGAATCTTTATTGTATTGCTTCGGATCTTCACGTGTTTCTTGTGAATGTTAGCATGGTTGAATGGATAGTATGCTACTTGTAACATACCTCATAATGTATTGAGTGCTTGTTTTAATGTCAATTACATTAGATGGAAGGTAGTGAAGTGTGATAATATATTAATTATGTCGTCATCATACAAAATCCTTTTGGTTGAAATACATTTGGTTTCACGAATTTGGCATCGGAATATTTTTAATTTCACCAGATGGGAGGCACCTACCTACAATCATCAAGCTTAATTTTGATTGAACCAATAATATTACTAAACATAAATCTTGCATTGTGGGGATGAAGATACCCCATGACAAAAGAACATAGATAATCGATGTGTATGGATACTTTACCCTCATCATCTATCAGAACCTAGGACATTAGAAAATCAAGGAGGTAAAATTATTTCCCTATCATAAATACTTCGAGGAAATCACTTACATATTCAATGATGTTCAATTCTTTTATCTCCCAAGGGCTCGAAACAACTTTACTGATGCCTTGGCTACTCTGGCCTCCATGGTGGAAATCCCTGAAGATATGGATAAAGTTAAAGTGGAAGTATGCAAACAAGATCGACCTGGGTCATGTATAAAATTCGTACGAATGAGGCTACAAATGAAGGACCGTGGTACCAAGATATAAAAGACCTTATTCAAAGGGGAAAGTATCCTTCTGGATTAAGTAAGAAAGACAAGACAAAAATAAGCGGTGGGCCACTCAGTTCATCATATGCGGCAAACATATGTACAAAAGACATTCTGATAACACCAATTTACGATGTCTTAGTGTGATTGAAGCAAAAAAATGATGTAAGAAATCCTCAAAGGAGAATACGGACCTCACATTGAGAGTGCGTTTGCGACCTTAATGGATTATTTAAATAATTAAATATCCAACACATGCAATATCCAAATTTTATCTTTTTATACTAATCCAAGAATCTATTGATGAAGCATGCAAGCATATAAGGAAATATGAGGAAAAAACTACTTGCAGGGTACCTTTTTTTCAATCAACACTTTATAATTTTGCAAGACATAACTTACAAAACCTCTAAAGAATACGTATCTATCCCGAGCAAGGGTTCTAAAAAACCCGCCTAGGCTTCGTCTTGGCTTGAGGCTTGGGAAAAACGCCCCCCTTAAGCTTTTTACGCCTTATTCTTGGTAAAACCCCTAAGGCGAACTTTTTTCTAAAAACAACAATGCTTTAGTGAAACGATATCACCTTTTGAAGATTTTTTTTACTAACCAGACCATTATCTCGTACAAAATAATCAAATAGTATTTTAATTTGTAAATATTCAGACATATTTTTATAATAAGTACGATTTTAGCATTTTAATAGCCTTGTTATGGTTAAAAAATATTAAAATATATTAAAAAGGCCTAAACGCCTTTTCATATTTTTTTACGCTTAAGGACCGCCTAGGCTTCTAAAGCTTAAATCTTTGCCTCCACGCCTCGATCACGCCCTATTTTTTTAGAACCTTGATCCTGAGTCATCCATAGGTGGTGATCTACCCTCGATATCCACCGATCAACTTTTGTCTTCCTTCAGCAGTGATCCCCTCGAGAACCACAAGGTCAATAATGAACAATATCTCTCCACAAGAGTAACTTAGATTTGAAACTATTTAGGGTTTTAAATGGATTCACACACACACACACACACACACACACACACACACACACACACACACACACACATATATATATATATATATATATATATATATATATATATATATATATATTTGGGAGTGATGATTAATGAATCAAAAGGTGTTTTATACCTAAACAAAGTGAGAAATTTTGCACCAGGTTTGCAAAAATTATTTCAGCAAAAGTCTCTTTTAAAATCCCTTCGAAACAGGCATTTGTAACATCCCGCTTAATTAAATACCGGGTGATTAGTCCCATACCAAATTAAAATAGAATATACATGTGGATCATTCTTAGCATCACTGTCGAAAATATAGTCACCTAATACTTAAATAAACAGGTGTTAAAAACTTTCCAATTTTAATTTAATTAAAAATTCCATTTTTAAAACATAAACCATTTAACACAATCCATTTCACACAATTAATAACAATTGAGTAATATCAAAACTGGATTAAATGCAACTGGATTAAAACTCTTCAGTTTAAATGTCCCAATACAATAAACTCCTATAAAACCAATTGTATCAAAAACTGCATAATACATTAACTGACTGAGATAGAATGGAAATACTTAAATCCTCTGGGCGACATGCCCTAAATGAAAGATCAACTACATAATATGAATCAATGAATATGAAAGCGTATAAAAAAAGTCCCAAAACTCCATAGCATCCATAACTCGTAAAAAATCTTAATCCTCTATGGTTGGCATCCCTGCGGCTAGACACCTGATATAGGACATAAGAGAGAAGAGAATATGCAAGAAAACGGGTCAGAGCCCGATGTAAAAATAGTTTAGAAAACAATAAGTGAATAAATGCTATATTCAATAATTATTATATACATGTTAGATTCTCGAACTCTCTCTTGAGATTCTCACCTCTCATCTAGTGTGCACACCTAACGTACCTATAATTCATACTAGTTTCACTTCCCATGCTAACTAGTTCATATCAGTGACTACTAATCATAGCCCATATCTTTCCCACATATTTCTCTTGCATTACAGGTAATACACATATATCCAATTTCTCTTTAACATGGATAAGCCCTTTTTCCAATTCAATATAATAAATACTCATTTACATAATTTATTTCAGATTTCATTATCTTACTTGTCTACTTAATTCACATAGTAGATAATAACCCATGTATATATACATTTTCACACTATAATATATATACACTAATATGGCGCCCCTAGGCTCAGTTGTGGTGCAAGATATAAAATATATCACAAGTATATATATACATTCACTCTATTATATATATACATTACTGCACTCCGAGTCTTAGCTGCGGTGCATACATACTCTGCTATCATGTCCGGGTACATCTCATCATTGTACAAAGGACTGCTGGTTCGGTGTATCATTCGAACTATAAATATCAAAATACACATATTGGAGGTGAACATAGTCCTAAACCTTTGGGCTACACACATAACTACGCACCTAAATAACCGTTTAATACCATTATTTTCACATATGGCAATCCAACCTAAGTCCTATGTTCTGAGGTACTAGTCGAAAATCCCCCATAAGGCTCATCAGGATATGACTGTCCTCTACGCGCAAACCTCCTGTCGATAGCAAGTAGGCTAGGTATGTCATACACATAAATCAATAATCAATAGGTATACACATCAACCTATATAAATTTGGTACACACTCGACCAATATAATATTATGATTTCACCCTACCCCAAGTACGCGTCGTATTTCTCGAATACCACCCGTACTTGTTAATCAAGATTATCATCGTATATTTATTATGTAGTTATCACTTACATAATCCCAAGTAGCCGTATATATATATATCACCAATATTAACCCGTACTTGACCATGACGATTATTCATCTCTTAATCATATTATTTCTATGTAGATAGCTCTCACATAATTTTACTCCTCAATTTCATATACTTTTTCAACATCAACCCAAGTCCCTCACTCCTTCTTAATGTACAAAAATTAATCAAATCTTACCGTGGGCCAGATTACCAATTTCTAAACTTTTTCTGGGCTAAAAATAGGACCTTCTGAAATCTCGTTAGAAGTCCAGAATTCTCATTCAAACGAGATGGCATCTCGTTTAAACGACATCATGTCTCATTCGAACGAGTCAACGTCATTCTAGTTCGTCTTCAACCTCAGTTTTCTGCGTTTTTCTTCATGTTCTTACACCCAAACCCTCTTGGATTATATTCTACCCAAAACACAGATATTCTAACATTGTATTAACATGTTCAAGGGTGATTTTCACATAAAATCAACATCAAATTCATATGTTCACAAGGGTATTATCATCAAACCCATTAAATCCTTAAAATTTCAATTCATCTAAATTTCCATTTTTATACCTCTTAAAAACCCAGAATTTAAAATTATTATTTCATATCTAAATCATCAAATTTCCATATTCAACATAAGTAGGATTCATCTACATACAATACCTATCATCATTTTCATATCTTCAATATATATATATATATATCCTTTACATGTAAAACCTATCCATTTTCATGTTCATAGTCTCTACATATATAAATCTCCAACTACATGAATTTGCCTATCCATTAAACTTGATTTATCAATCATTTTAAATCCCAAATTCATAAGTTCATCAATCTAAAAGAAAATCCCATTCTAACATGGATAATATAAGCACCAGAATAGAGCAAGAATTACACTTTCCTTATGTGTAGGTCTGAACCTTTGGAGAAGACAAGTGTTTGGCACCTCCTCTTCCCTTTTTCGGCGACTATCCGGTGGTGGTGCAAGGTGTAGAGATGGTGGTCGTCCCCTTAGTTTGCCCTAGGTGACTCTTCCTTTCCAAGCAACCATTCCTCTCCTCTAGATAACCTTTCATTTCATCTCTAAGTCTTTTTACTCTCTCTCAAAATACCTCACTTTGTGTTTTAATAAAATGAACCTTATGTACAATCTAAACTCACATATATAACAAGTCTCCAAGGTTCGCTGAGAGACAAAGAACGTAGGTACTATTCATCTCCTAAGAAAAATGGCTAAAATGCCCGTCCTTTCATCTTTTAATTGATCCGAGACCCAAATCAAACCACATCGTAGACTTTTCTACCTATTTTGACCCTTACGGACTCAACGGTGCACTCGAAATGATCATCCGAATGACTTAAAATTAAATCTCATTTTATTTTCCAACTTTAGTCCCGTCACGACTCATAAACGCATCCCGACTTAATTTTTATTATTGCCGTATTTGTAGCTCCCAACAATAATTATTATATTCACATATGACTTTATATCGCTAAGTAATATTCAAAATCATATATTTAAAATCATATATTACTTTAATCTCTTGTAATATTCAATCCGGATTAATCCCAATTAATTTCATAATTAATTCCAATTAATCCCCATTGATTTAGCCCATTAACTTTTAATTTATCTCATATTAAAAGTCATTAAAATTATGGGGTATTACAGTATTTATATGAAAAGCTCAAAATTCGAGGCGGCAACACTCGTTCGAATGAAAACTAGGCTCGTTCGAACGAAATAAATATCTCATTTAACCAAGCTTCAAACGATGCAAACCAGTACGCCCTCGTTCGATGTTCGATCGAAGTAAACATCAAACGAGACTTCGAACGAAAATGAAATCTCGTTAGAACGAGAATCCCATCTCGTTAGAAGGAGATGCGCGAACTTTGATTTTTTTTTAAATAAAGAAAATTACCTCGATTTGAAAAAACATCTCCTAATTATAAACGTAAATAAATTCAAAATCCTAAATTATTTTATACCTTCGTAATGTGGAGATCGTCTTAAATTTGGAGATGTTGGAGATTCGATTTTTCGTGATGGCTCGAGTCAAATGGTAGAGGGATATGCCAAAAACTATGTTAGCCTAAGCTATGAGAAAATGATAGAAATTATGCTCTTACAAATTTCCCCCCTTTTGGCTATTCCGGTACAAACATGAAACCGAAATCCAAATTACAATCAAATTACCCACCCAAACCCTAAAATGAATAGGTACAAAAATAATGATGTCTTCAAAATAAAGTCTTGAAATCTCCATTTCTTCTTTGTGTTCTATTGGGCACTTTTTCTTCATTGAGTGTAATGTTAATATAAGCTTCCAAAAGTACCTACACATATGAAACAAAGTAAATAACCCGTGATGCATCGAGTTTGGCATATGAAATAAAATTCATAAAAATAAATTCTCCCCCTGTAAATTAAAGTCCCCCCAAATTTATTCCCCCCCTTTTATTATGATCGAAATAGACTAGGAGTATAAACTAAATCATGGAAATGCAAAGCATCACAAATAAGAATAAGATGTCATCACAAAGACATATGAATGACAAACATACAATGCTAATCTCAAATTCTCCACAAACTATTTTAAAAATTTTCAAAATTTTCCAAGTATAAAATTTCAACAAGTACAACACACCATGGAGAAACATAAAAATATTCGAATCATTTTAATGGAATGTAGGGGTGTGAACATATTCTATAGTTTAATCAACATAGACAAACATAATATATGTGGATGAAGGAATGATACACCATTAACAAAAGATCTAATGTAAAAATGGTGAACTCAAATGAAATTGACTTAACCTGATCAACTAATCAATACCGTAAGTGATTTTCATACTAATAACGCCCAAAACTATGTAATGCTTTATAAGATTTTTATAGGATGTTCAAACCCACTGATCTTCGACTTAACTCCCTCAAAACTCACATATTGAATTTTTTCTCTAAATTATTTTTGAAGAAATTAATACTCATATGTAGCGAAGCATCAATGTTCTTAGAAATTGGCCGGACACTTCTGCTTTTATGTGCCGTTAATCTTTTAGGCTCTTTTTTTTAAAAAAAATTGTGTCTATTCATGCAAAGTCAACTTGTGTTTCGTAGCTCGATTCTATTGTTTAAAATATACTAAATTTACTGGATAAATATTTCTATTTTTTTCGTTTCAATCCCGACAATGGTTCTTACACGCACTACTTTTATTATCTCATATTTCACATTTTGTTCAGTTTAAAAGTAGGATTGAGATGAAAACACTACAATCCACACGTGAAAGGTAAGTGTAATACTCAAATAAGTTTGTACTCGTGTGCATTAAAGGTGATAAGGAGTCAAACATGTAGCAAGTAGTCATCATATCATATCTTAATTACTCCACACATTATAAATCACATAAATGTAATGATGTCACATCTCAAAACACTACAAAATAGTCATGTGGATATGGAATGAATGGGTGACTCGAACATCTTTAATGTTCACAAATGTTTTTTGGATTGTTCAACAATGTTATCAAAAATAAAATATTTTTGTCCTTTTTATTTTTTCTTAAAAAATTCCAAAAATCTTTTTGTATTTTTCAAAATTTTTAAAGAAAAACAAAAGTCTCTTTGGATTTTTCAAAAAATTTGTCAAAATGAAAAATGTAAATACAATGGTAGTACAATCTAGCAATAGGAATAAAAGTAAATAAGCATAAAAATCAGCCTATACTAGATAACATATCCAATCTCAGTCAATGGTGCAAATATTTAAAGATTTCCTAAGAACCTCAAATCGAAGTGCATTTAAAGGTTTCCTGAAAATGTCGGCTAACATAAGATTGGTGCTCACAAAGCTCAAGGACATGAACTTCTCCTTAACTAGGTCTCAAATAAAGTGCATGCATATCCTAATGTACTTTGTGCGCGAATGATGGACTGGATTACATGAAATGTGAATGAAACTTGTATTATCACAGGAAATAATCATCTTGTCCTGTGAAATTCCATAATCCTCAACATTTGCTTCATCCACAAGAGTTACGTGCAATAAATCCCGAAGACTATATACTCAGCCTCCATCGTGGATAAATATATAGAGTTTTTCTTCTTGCTCATGTACGAGACAAGAGCACTCCCAAAGTAGAAACACCCACCTGAAGTGATCCTACACCCATCGATATCCCCAACCCAATCGACATTCGAATAGGCAGATAAATGGTTATTGGTATCAAAGGAATACCAAATTCCATATGATTGAGCCCCACTCACGTATTTGATAATACTTTTAAGAGCATATAAGTGTGACTCTTTCAGTGATGCCTAGTATCGTGCACAAATTCCAACACTAAAGGCAATATCGGGTCGACCAGTGATAAGCCAAATAAAACTACCTACCATCCTGCGATAAAGTATGCTCTATGTCGTTGCCTAAAGCGTCTTTGCTAAGCTTTGTTGATGAGCTCATAGACTTAATTTAGAGTAGTATAAACTTAATTTTTTCACAAGGTCCCTTGCATATTTGGATTGAGTTATGAATATCCCATCTTTTAGTTGACGAACCTGGAGACCTAGGAAGAATGTAAGCTCACCTACCATGCTCATATCAAACTCACTCTTCATCTCCTCCTTGAAGGTGTGGGCATGGCGGGAGAACATGGATCCAAAGACTATGTCGTCCACAGAGACCTGGGCAACAAAAATAGCACCATTTTCTCTCCTCACAAACAACGTCTTATCTACCCCCCTTTCTTGAAGCCACGAGCTAAGAGATAGTAAGTAATCCTCTCGTACCAAGCATAGGGTTCTTTCTTCAAACCATACAAGGATTTATAAATATAGTAGACATGTCCTGGGTGCTTAGGGTATTCAAACCCTTTTGGTTGTTCCACGTAAACCTCCTCCTATAGAATTCCATTCAGAAAAGCACTATTGATATCCATCTTATGTAACTTAAAGCACATATGACATGCCGTGGTGAGTTGTAAGTGGACAGACTCAAGCCTAGCAACATGAGTGAATGTCTCCTCAAAGTCTACACCATTGATCTATGTGTAGCCTTGAGTGACCAACCTAGCCTTATTGCAAACTATGACACCATTTTCATCCACCTTATTCTTGAGAACTCGCTTGGTACCTATCATGTTAGTATTTCTAGGTTGTGGAACCAACTCCAAGACATCATTCTTTCTAAATTAAAGTAACTCTTCTTGTATGGCCAATATCCAATGGTCATCCCTAAGTACTTCTTTCACGTTCTTGGGCTCGACTAAAGATGTGTAACTTACGTAACTAATAAATTTTTTGAGATGAGCATGAGTCTTGACACCTAGTGTAGTATCACCAAGTATAACAGAAGGGTCATAACTCTTTCGAACCCAAGATGGTGTCTCCCCTAAAATAGGAACGAGGTCTACCGTGGTAGCATAAGGAAGGATGGGATTGTCACTAACGGTGCATCATACTCGCATTGTGATCTAGAAGGAACAAATGCCAATAGCTCATCATCTTTAACCGTGACATTTACTGACTCCATAACCTTTTAGCTAGCCAGATTATAAACCTAGTAAGCCCCGCTCATCGATTAATATCCAAAAAATATCCCCTCATCGCTCAGGGAGTCAAACTTTTCTAAGGGCTCTTTATCTCGCAAGATGTAGCATGTACTCCCAAAGACACGGAAATATGATAGGTTGGACTTCTTCCCTATCCATAATTCATAAGGCATGTGAAGCGTGTACGGATGAAGATATACCCTATTCATCGTATGACATGTGATGCTCACCACCTCTCCCCAAAACTTCTAGGCACGTTTCTCCTAAACAGCATGAATCTAGCCATATCTTGTATCGTCCTATTCTTCCTCTCACCAATTCCATTTTGTTGAGGAGTATGACCGACCAAAAATTCATATTTTATGCCCACTTCATCATAATATCTATCCATTTTTGCTTCTTTGAGTTCAATATCGTTGGCACTACACATCCGATTAATAGTTACACCATGTTACTTTTGTAAGACATGACACTTAGTTATAAGGAACTCAATCGCATTGGACTTCTCTTAAAGGAATCCTATAATTAAGTATCTAGAGAATATATCTCTTACCACCTTAGCTCTCCGAGCGAGTAGAACTAATAATATCCATGTGAATCAACTCCAAAACACGGGATATGGTAATGGTATTCAACTTTTGATGGGGACTTCGAATTTGTTTACCTTATTGGTAAGGTCCACAAACTGAGGAAGTGGGTTTCCTAAGTGATGGTAAGCTATAAATTGGGTTCTTTTTCACTAATCTCTCAAGATCTCTAAAGTTCACGTGACCTAGTTATTGATGCCAAAGGTCCATAATGGAGATCGTAGCATTGTAGCATAGAAAGGAGGACTTAGGGACAATTATATAACAATTATCTTCCCTCCTCACACTTGTAGTAAAAGTTTACCAGATTTATCATAAACATTGCATTCAGACTGGTCAAAATTTACCACGAATTTTTCCTCGCATAGTTAGCTTATGCTAAACAAGTTTGCCTTCAACCTTTTCACGTACAACACATCATCTAGCATAGGAAATTCGAGTATCGCAACACTTCCACATCCTAAAATGCTAGATCTACTCCCATCTCCAAAGGTGATTTTACCTTCCTTGCAATCCTCAAGGTGGGTAAAAAATGGGATGTCACCTGTCATGTGCCTAGAACACCCACTTTTAAAATACCATTGGGAAGTATCTTGATACTTGAGAGCAACATGAACAACAAGGGCTTTCTCATCTCCCTTAGGTACCCAAGTGGCAGTGACCTTTTGTTTGCCCTTGTTGTTGTTAACTCTAGCCAAAATTTTGGAAGCATTCTCTAACGGCAAAGACATTTGTTGAAATTCTTCCATTAAACTATGTGAAGTTGTGACTAGAAATTTAACTTGATCCCTACGATTAGCAAAGTCATTAAAGTGGTGTATGGGAGTGTGTGTACTACTAGTTATACCTAATTTATAGCAAAACTCTCTAAGGTGACCTCTTCTTTTGGAAAAAGTTCAAACATAGATAGTTTTAGGTCTACCTCAGTTTGCTTTTCTAGGTTGAACTCTTCTAGGTGGGTTAGTCTGCCTAGGTGGATTCGAACGATGGCCATAAAGTTCCATCATAAACTCGAGAATCAACTCGAGTGCGGCAAGGGAGGTAGATGCACCGTCGTAACATATTCCTTGCCTCTCCACGTTTCCTAAAGCGGGGATGATGAGCATATTACTAACCTTGTTCGATGTATCCTCAATAGTTACCTTGACCTCTTGGGCATGTTTGAGATCTTTTTCGAGTTGGCATACAAGGGCTTCAAGTTTTTCATGAGTTTTCATTGATGCTTGGAGATCTCTCATAAGACTAGCCACCTTATTGGTCAAGCCCTCGTTCTCTCTTAGACTAAACAAATGATCTCTCATAAAGCTTCTCTTAATGAGGACTCACTCTCTGTCGCCTCTCTGGACTCTTTCTCGAGCGCTAAAACTCTCATAGCTAACCCTTTATTTATTTTTATTCATTTTAAAGGACTCAGTGTAAAGATTGATGTAGGCGCATTGAAGTTCACTATCGGTCTCACTCAAAGCATGCTATCCCTCACTCTTCTCAGAATGAGGAGACTCACTATCAAGGTGTTCATGTTTAGTAGCTTCCTCAACGTCACGAAGTGCACTAGATGTACTAACATAACTAGACATGAATGCGGTGAAGTTACATCCATGCTGTGATTCTTCTCCTGAACTTACCGACTCGAACTCGCTATCACTAGGCTTAACGTTTTAGGCTTCTTTGCCTTTTACTTAACGTTTCAATCTAGTCAGACACTTGTGAGCTTTGTGACCCTTTCCCACATAATCATAACATCTTTCCTCGTCTTTCTTTGGGAAATCTTTCTTTTCTTTTTCAAAATTTTTCCTGCCCGATTTAAACTTTTCTTATCTTTGGAAGTATTTTTCTTTTTCAGTTTGAAAAATTTCTTACAATTTTTAACAAAATGGGCCAAATGATCTAAATCATAATCATGCTCTGAATCAGAAGATGTTTCCTCTCTCTTTTTAGACACCTCCTCTCTCTTTTTAGATTAGGCTTTAAGTTCCACCCCCTTATCCGTAGGCTTAACGATTTTAGGGAACATATCTATCTCGTATGTTTGAATATTTCCTACAAGTTGTTCCAACCTAAGAGTGTCTAAGATCCCTAGTGAATTAAGAACGGTAACCTTAGAAATAAAGCGGGTGGGAAGCGATCTCAAGATATTTTTAACTACGCATCTTGGGTAATTTCTTACCAAAATTAAAACTCGAGTTAACTATATGTCGAACAGTTGTGCATAAAACTCATCGAATAATTCAGATTTAAGCATTGTGATTGTTTCAAATTGTGTGTGGAGAGTCTACAACTTAGAAGATTTCACTACATGGTACCCTCGTGAGTGAGATGGATGGTATAATAAGCTTCTTTAGACGTGGTGCACGTCATAATATGTCGAAACTCATTAGGAGTGACGACTCTCCAGATGGCACTCAAACCACGGGAATTAATATTTCTCCACTTATATTCATACTATGTCCACTCTGAGATAGGTTTAGGTCTGACGATGTTATCAATCATGACAATGGGAGGAGTTCACTCTCTTTCACAGACTATCCAAACATGTTCATCTATGGCCTTTAAAGTAGACTTCACCTTATTCTTCCATTATGTAGAATTTGTACCATAAAAGATGGGCACTCGATTATACAAATTCTCGATTAAAATCAGATTTTTCAAAGATCAACATTTTTTCAAAAAAATTGATATCAGGGAGAAAAATAATTTTACGAAAAAGATCACATAGTAATTTTATGCAACAGTACCAATTTGATAATGCCCTTGCGACCTTAATGGATTATTTATATAATCAAATGTCCAACACATGCAATATCCAAATTGTATCTTTTTATCCTAGGACAAGAATCTAGGTGATAAAGAAGATAAATTAAAGTATGCAAACAAACAAGGCAATATGAAGGAAAAAAAACCTTATGGGTAAAACTTATTTTCAATCAGCACTTTAGAGTTTTATAAGACACAACTTACAAAAGTCAAGGACATAGGAGTTAAAGAAGGAGGCCTAGTATTGAAAGAGGTCATAAACCCATATGGGATCCCCGAGGTAAATTTTGACCTAACTGGAGGGGACCATATGTGATGATTCTGAGATCATAAAATGGATTCACCCTAGATGTAGGTCATGCACAACTATAATAAGACAATAATTGACAAGAAATTTAACGAAATAGATGGGAGAAAACACAAATGAACACAAATATATAAGTGGTTCGACTTTGGCCTACGTCCACTGTAAAGTATGGTAGTATTTTCACTATAATATGACACCAATATCTAAGGAAGATACACAATCAAGCTTTATCTCTCTAGACTCAATTCTACAGAGTAACAGTAGGGTTTTCCAAAGGATTAATCCCATTAAATAAGATAAAGTGCCTTATATTGGCTGGGGGTGCACAATGTCACCCTCACCATGTGCCCCACGCCCAGTCGAGGTCATGGACTATAAGAGAATACCAGATGTGTGTACATAAAGTAAGGTCATCATGAAGAATATTATTGCACGTGGGTTGTTGATATTCAATAATGGTTTAGCATAGATATGACTGGAGTGCCCTTATCATTCTTTCCACATTTTTTAAAACGTATCAGAGGTAGGAGGTCTTGACCTATTCGAGACTGTAAGATGCCTTGCTCCATACTGGAGGCCATGACTAGTCACGGTGGTCATCTGTGACTAATGAAACCATCTTAGAATTGAGATTGTTGTCTTGTAACATAAGTGTCGTCTGAGGCCGACAACCATGTTGATTTAAGTGGGGTTAGTATCCTCTGTGAAACGAGGCAAGAGAACTGATAGGATGCTTGGGTGTAACCCGAAGGATACAATTGTGGGATGAGATCATAGGTAGGTATGGTTGAGAACATTGGTCTCCTCTGTGGGACGAGTCTGTGGTGTGGTCATTTACCTGGGTGGCATTTGGATGAGACCATACTTATGTATGTCAATTATCCCTAGACCTTAGCCTTTGGTATCAGTAGAAAGGTGAGGTTTAAATTAGTCCCAATCATATTCAAGATGGCTATGCTTAGTGTCTTATCTCATCCTGATGCATGGCGTGCAAATCACGACTTTGATGGCCTAACTATTTATTATAGCTGTCAGTCGTACCTTGGAGACAGAATGGGCAGGTCACAAGATGCAACGGTCATTTAACCTCTAATTTCTCTCGGGTCACATCCCACTATGAGATAGCAGTTAGTTTTGGATCATCCCTTGGTTGCGTCAGAGGCGATGTGATTTGAAGAGATTTGGTGAGATTTCCCAGGTGCGTTTGGCCCACGCATACAATCTTTACGTTATTCTAGGCCTTAGAAATAGTGACAAACCATTACTTATTTTGAGGTTGAGTTATGGTTTGGGCAGGATACCTATCTCATTTCTTCCATTTCTTACAACCTTCGAACCGGAGCAAAAACAACCTTTTTGTCTCTCTAGAACTTCTGCCCTTTAACCTCCTCCTGTCATATTCTCTGATGAGTCTCATCGTTCTGAGGTTGTCATCTTTCTTTTCCAGGTACCTTTGAACACTTCTTATAGTTTTTCATTATTGTTTCGATCACTTCCCCAATTAGTATTTTTTAGCAACTTTTCTTTGTTTTACACATCCCTCTGAGGTGGTGTTTGGGTGTTAACTCTAGGAGTGTTAGGTTTTGGTTGTGATATTTTAGAACTATGCTTAGGAATTAGTGGTTTTCATCAAGGTTTAGTGTCATTTGACGTTCTTTAGTGATCTTTATGGTCTAGACTGTCGAATTCTCTGTTTTATGTTCTTAAGATTTCTTCCTAAGAAAGATTCTTTTTCCCCGTTTGATCCTTCTAGCCTTAGAATCCCTTTAAATAGCAGTTTGTTAATGTTCCAAAGTTTGTTCGAGACATAGGTAAAGCTACATTTCCTTCACGATCGTGTCCATCGATAGATGGAAGGGGCCGAGGCCAATGCCAATCTTAATCGAGAGAGGTCTCCGACACCCCTAGCGGTAGTGTCCCCTGCTTTGTCTCACTTTACCTACTACTACACTACACTTGGAATTAACTCCCCACGTATTGTTATTATTAGTAGTGGCAGTATGTCGTCCTACATAGGTTACAACCAATCCGAGAGTTCGAACCCTCCCGCGGACACTACTCATTGTGAATTTTTTGATGAGGCTATAAGAGTGACCATTTCTCATCCCGGTTTACCCTAAACAACAGACTATGTTGAATCAAGTAACATGGGGCATCCTAGCACCTCGTATCCTTGGCATGGGGATCCTGAGCCTCTAATATACGATATTTTTTATGATGAGACTAAAGATAACATTCCTCCACTCCTTACAATGCCCCCAACCCTTGACTGGCATGACTGATGAAGAGTTTTTAGACCGAGACCAATA
The DNA here is from genome assembly GCA_949130495.1 of Sambucus nigra. Lineage (NCBI taxonomy): Eukaryota > Viridiplantae > Streptophyta > Magnoliopsida > Dipsacales > Adoxaceae > Sambucus > Sambucus nigra. The sequence continues at coordinate 222,639,193 of OX422214.1, forward strand.
TGGCAAAGCTCCTATTGTTGAGTAGGAAAAGGAGGAGATTTTTAAAGTTGACACAAGTGTTGCCCCGTATTACAAGAGTGACGTCCAAGAGACTGATCTTATAATCTGGAGACATTTGTATGGTATTGACCCATTAATACATATGAGGGTGCCTGCTGAGGACGAGATGGCCAATGACCTCAAGAACAAGGACGAAATTTACGTATACGAATAAATTTCAGGGGGATTCTTTCTACTTTTGGTGTTTCTCCCACCCAACTAGCCCCCAACACTTAGAGGATTGTTATGGGGTTGACCATTCTCTTGAGGCTCGCCTACGAGGAGGACTTACCCTTGGACGTCTTCTGAGCATGTTAATCGATCATCACAACAAAGATTAACCCTTGATACTATTATTTCATCGTTTGAAAACTAGAACATAAGCTCTTACATGTGAACCAGACTTTCAACCGTGACTGGAAGTCTCAGTATTTCTTTATCTCGGGTCTGTGGGAGTTTAGAGACGAGGATTCATTGGTGCATAGGGAAATCAAGGCGCCCCGTAAGTGGGGCAAGATTACTGTCTCGGAAAAAGTTGATCCTGGTCTGAATACAAGTTATAGGAAGAGAATTAACCAACTGCGGAGGTCTCATGGTCTTATTCTTTTTGAGGAGCTGATTAAACATGAGATCCTTCGATTTATTGGGAGGTGGCAATCATATATGGTCGGTAAGCATCCTAATCATCAACTAATTCAGTTACGGGAACAACTTGATGATCTTCCTCATTTTGATGTGAGTACTGATTAAGGGTGAAAAGTAACGCGTGTCAAAACACTGATCGTTGTTTTCTGTTCACCGCCTTAATACAAAAACCTAAATTATGACTACACTCAACGGGTGAGTATAGAGATAAGTCGGGTATCGAAAATATCCACAGAGACGAGTTGCTAGAATATTATCTGGTTTAATACTTCTCAATAAAAGGGAAAAATGTGATTACAAACTAAAAAAGAAAAGATACAAAAAGGGAAACGATTAATCAAAGCAAGTGTATTGAAACTAGATTAACAAAGCGAGTAAAACTATAGGTTGCGTCGAATATCCCTCACCCGAGTTGATTGGTATAAAATGGTCACATGGGTCGACGAGTTATTACAAATGCATCTCGTTTTGACACTTAATTGAACCAAGGATTGTCACTCCCCTAAATTCGTATAAATGCCTAATCCGATTTTGGCGTCAACAAATACCCCAAAAATTACGCACACAAGGTCGTAAGCACGAAACATACATGATATGCCCCGTCAAATCCCCTAGGCGTAATAACTAGGACAATGCACCCGAAATAGATCCGTAAACTCCATCACCAAAGCAAAGCAACATGTCAACCCATAATGAGTTCAATCCGGCATAACTTAGACTAATTTAGCTAGAAAGCATATTAAAAATGCGGTAAATCAACGCAGTAAATAAATGCGGTAAAACTACACTACAAAGCATGGAAATAAATCATGTAAACCTAACTACAAAGCAAGTAAATTAACTACAAAGCAAGGAAATAAGGAAATACAACTATATTAATGGAGAGGGAAGATGAAAGTACCAATTACAAACCCAATTGGGTGTCAAACCAAGAAGAAATGAAGAAGAAGCTCTCAAATCCCCAAACCCAAACCAAAAACTCTCTAAAATCTAATATATATGTTTATTACAACAAAATTCCTTTATATAGTAAAAGGAATTAAATTATAAAGGAAAAGGAAAAAGAAAATAAAAGCCAATATATCAGCTGAAAACAGGGCATCGATCGATCGATCCCTTTGATCGATCGATCGATGGTAAAAATATCAGCCCATTGTCTCATCTCGAGGACAAAAACTGAAGGGTAGATCGATCGATCCTTTTGATCGATCGTTCGATGGCTACAGGTCTGCAACTCTTTCCCCTGCTTTGGTGTGTTTGGTTTTACCCTTCGATAAAATCGCCGTAACTTCTTCGTTCTGAATCGAAATCGTGCACCGTTCATGGCCCCGCGAAGCTTGCGAGGAGGGCTACAACTTACATGTAAATATTATGCTAGGTTCACAAACTATGAATTGACCAAATTTCCCTTGAACGTGCGATCGTGTACGAAAATTTAGCAGAATGCGTCCGAACTCCATACTTAGCATCCAAATACCTATAAAAGCTCAATTAACCCCTGCAAAACATGTTAACATAGAAATTTGAGGTAGTCTGGTTAACGAGCATAAATATAGGGAATAAGATACCCGAGGGGGCTAAAATGCGTCGGTTCGAGGGATGAAATATGTAATATTTGCGTATTATCACACCCCCTAACTTACACATTGCTAGTCCCTAGCATTGAAATAGGATGCAACAAGAACTACAAGCAAACCAAAAGCAGGAGATAGTACAAAAGTATGGTATAAAAGCATAAGGCCACTCTCGCGGGCGATTCGATTGCATTTAGCATATGCAATAAGCCGTTAAACCCCTAGTTTACCCTAGTGGATGAGTGTCGTCTCGTGAGGGTTTTCAGGGATGATACCCACAAACATCACATGGTTTCCTCAAAATATGCCCAACCCAACATGCGACAAGCCCAACAATAACGAAAAGGATTTCATACGCATTATTAGCACATTGAACGAATTCAAACAAAAGTTCGAAATCATTAACATTGTAGAATATTCCTCATAGAATTGAAACCTTAAAATGTGGGAGGGGAGCGAGCACATGCAAAGTGTGATTTGGAAAAAACTTAAATAAACCGGATAAACATTAAAGCACGCATATATATAACCCTCACGGGCATTACCCTCATCGAGTGAATTCACTCGAAACAGGGATGTAACACACGGAACATGCGGGCATAAAGAGTAAATGTAAATGGAAACTAGGCCGCACACATGTCACAAATGAAGAACGCTATATATGAAATTAAAAACTGTAATCTCAATGAAAGATACCTCACATTAAAGGAGGCGAAATGCATTTTCACAGATTTTCAAAACTATTTAAACCTTTGAATTACATCTACTTAAGATCACATAGGACTTGTCTAGGGTTGTAATGTAGGCTAGGTTAGGCTAGGGTATGAAACGAAGGATATGTATGTACGTATTCAAAGTGTTCAGAATGAAAACTCGGGATAATGGAAAAATGTGGGCAATTAGCATTAAATATAACAATGGGGAGAGCAATCAAAGCTTATTGAACTATATACACAACCTTTACAACTTTCTCTTTCTTTTCTTTTCTTCTTTTTCTCATGTTTTCTTTTTCTTTTTGCTTTTTTTTTTTTCACATCTCTTTTCTTTACTTTTCTCACTCTCATATGCCTAAATTGCAACCACAACACAACATCATTCAATCCAAAGTATCATTCCAAACAAAGGTACGGAAGGCAATATGTATGGCTTATAAAACTCCAATTCGGAGTTGGTTATGGGAATTTTGGGTTATGAAACGAAAGGCTAATATTTAGGCTCAAAGGGGTTGACGAGTGGAAACGTATAAGGGTGAGGTCAAGGCTAATATGGGTGATATAACAAGGATGGCCTATGATCATTTCAAAAGTTTACATAATTCTCGAGTCAAAACAAACTTTGAAAATCATACTCAAGTAACACATTTCATATATGAACTCAATTAATGAACGATCAAATGAAAGAATACAGAGATTACCGATGAATTCAACGTTTTCAAAGAGGAAAGAATAGTGTATTACACTCACAAACGACGAAAGGTACAAAGCTTACTCGGTGTAAGTATATACAAGGCAACAAAAGATTACCGAGTTATAAAAATCTTAAACCAAATCGATGGAACGATAAAAGTGCATGTGCTCATGGGATTAAAGTTTAATTCATGAAGTTATTCATAATATAAATGATTGAGGACTAAAGTCTAATAACTTCTAAAATCGAGAACATGCATCATTGAGTTGTCTATTGGATCGGGCAATTATTGAAATTTATCATTGAAAACAAAGGCAAAATGCCCAATAAACGAGAAAAAAGAGAGAAAATATTTTTGAAATTTTCAATTTTTACATGAAAAGCAAACTTAGTAATTAACATGTGAGGAAAAACATGGACTAAATAAAGAAATGGATAGAATATCCCACACCCCCTAACTTAAAACCTGACATTGTCCTCAATTTGAATTAAGAACCAAGTTAAAGAGAGGAAACGAGCGATATTACCCAAAATTAGAGCGATCCCCATAAGAACAAGTCCAAAAAATCTACAAAACAAGTCAATACCGAGAATAGCAAAAAGAAATAACAAAGAGTTAACTAATTACACTAGACTAAATTAAAAAGGAAAGAAAAAATAAAAAGAAAGAATAAAAAGCTAACTATATACAACCTACTATTTAGGTTTCACATTAACTATACACTAGAAGTCTAAATGATTGAGGGTCCATCACAAAAACGATTTGACTTTGGAGGATAACCATGGTACCCTCACATACAAGCATACCTTCTGAAAAATATGGATTCCGTTTTAACAACGGAAGGCATGTGTAAGGTGGAAGAAATAAACCATCGCCAATTAAAAGTTTTGGAGGGACCATGGGGGATTTGGATTGAACATGTGACAAAAATATGTGAGGACCGAGAAAAGCAAAATATCCTCCCAGGGATTTTGAAATTGGAATTGGAGGTGGCGCACACGAAGGCAAATATGCGATTGTGGGAGGTGACTCGAGCAAGTACTCTTGATCGGTGAAAAGGTTTAAAACATTAAATTTTGAAACTGAATCATCGGGTACTCGTGACGGTGTGATAACAGAAAATGAAAATGGGGAGAAAAGAAAATCAAACTCATGAGATGAATCATCATCGCATGAAGATTGAGTTTCGAAAGAAATAAGATCATTTTCAATGAAATGTTCTTCTTTGGGGGCCAAAGAAGAAATCATTTCATTGCAAATGGATATTAAGTCATTTTCATCCTCACTTTCAATATCTATTACGAAATGGGCAAAGTCTACAATGATTTGTTCCAAAGTAGGCACAAAGTTCTCATTTGGTTCAAAACATTCTTCGACTTCAAAAGTTTTGGAAGCAAAATAGTCGTTGGATTCAAATAATAAATCCAATTCATGTTCTCACAGACGATTTTCTTCCTGATAACGATTTTCAATTTTCTCATTTTCAAGCATACGCAAACCCTCACCAAATGTCATAGGTCGAGGTGCGGATACTTGAAAATGAGAACTTTGAAAATTGCCATCGGACTTAAACTTAAACTCATTATTATAGGAATTTTGAAAACTATTGCAATTCGTTTAAAAATTCCTATTATAAGGAGGTAAAGGCCCAAAATCATTATCATCATCATCAAAATACATGCACTCCAAATCTTGACTTTTGTAATACTCGCCCAAAGTCATTTTAGATGTTGCAAATTTTTTGGATTCAAAATATTGACCCAAAGTCAAAGGTTTGCGAGAATTTTGAGAATTATCATAATGATTACCGAAAGAATTGGAATAAGACATGCTTACCCCAAAAATGGCTTGAAGTGGCAAAATCCACAAAATAAATGCGCGCGCGAGAAATTCGAGCGTTTTTAAGTGCTCAAATATAGTAGACCTGCAAAAAATATTAGCAAATAATACAAATAGAAAGAAACTATTACGAAATACTAAATCAAATAAAGTCTAAAACAAACTCATCCCCGGCAACGACGCCATTTTGATTAAGGGTGAAAAGTAGCGCGTGTCAAAACGCTGATCGTTGTTTTCTGTTCACCGTCTTAATACAAAAACCTAAATTACGACTACACTCAACGAGTGAGTATAACGGTAAGACAGGTATCGAAAATATCCACATAGATGAGTTGCTAGAATATTATCTGGTTTAATACTTCTCAATAAAAGGGAAAAAGGTGATTGAAAACTAAAAAGGAAAAGATACAAAAAGGGAAATGATTAATCTAGGCAAGTGTATTGAAACTAGATTAACAAAGCGAGTAAAACTATAGGTTGCGTCGAATATCCCTCACCCGAGTTGATTAGTATAAAATGGTCATAAGGGTCGACGAGTTATTACAAATGCGTATTTTTTCGATAGCTAATTGAACCAAGGGTTGTCATGCCCCTAAATTCGCATAAATGTCTAATCCGATTTTAGCATCAACAAATACCCCGAAAATTACGCACGTAAGGTCGTAAGAACGGAACATACATGATATGCCTCGTTAAATCCTCCAGGCGTAATAACTGGAACAACGCACTCGAAATAGACCCATAAACTCCATCACCAAAGCAAAGCAACATGTCAACTCGAAATGAGTTCAATCCGGCAGCACCTAAACTAATTTAGCTAGAAATCATATTAAAAACGCGATAAATAAATGCAGTAAATAAATGCGGTAAAACTACACTACAAAGCAATGAAATAAAGCATGTAAACCTAACTACGAAGCAAGTAAATTAACTACAAAGCAAGGAAATAAGGAAATACAACTATATCAATGGAGAGGGAAGATGAAAGTACCAATTACAAACCCAATTGGGTGTCAAACCAAGAAGAAGTGAAGAAAAAGCTCTCAAATCCCCAAACCGCAACCTAAAACTCTCTAAAATCTAATATATCTGTTTATTACAAAAAAATTCCTTTATATAGTAAAAGGAATTAAATTAGAAAAGAAAAGGAAAAAAATAAAAGCCAAAATATCAGCTGAAAACACGGCATCGATCGATAGATCCCTTTGATTGATCGATCGATGGTAAAATTATCAGCCCACTGCCTCAGCTCAAGGGTAAAAACTGAAGGATCGATCGATCGATCGATGGCTATAGGTCTGCAACTCTTCCCCCTGCTTTGGTGTGTTTGGTTTTCCCCTTTGCTAAAATCGTCGTAACTTCTTCGTTTTGAATCGGAATCGCGCACCGTTCATGGCCACGCGAAGCTTGCGAGGAGGGATACAACTTCCGTGTAGATGTTGGACCAGTGCCCAAATTATGAATGGACCAAATTTCCCTTGAACATGCGATCGCGTACGGAAATTGAGCGAAATGCGTCCGAACTCCATACTTAGCATCCAAATACCTATAAAAGCTCAATTAACCCCTGCAAAACATGTTAACATAGAAATCGGAGGTTGTCTGGTTAACGAGCATAAATATTGGGAATAAGATACCCGAGTGGGCTAAAATGCGTTGGTTCGAGGGATGAAATATGCAATATTTGCGTATTATCAAGTACTTACTATAATATTATTTTTTTTAGTGTTTTATGTGTTTTTACGATTACCACGCTAACATTGTATATATAAATGTAGCTGACATGGGACTCGTACAAGAACAACTAGGATTCTTACCCGGTTTAGGAAGTTACATAGTATGCGAGACTTTTAATATGCTATGATGTGGCCAAGACATATTACGCTGAGTGGGTGCTATAGCAATTTTCTCACATCCAAATGATCCCACGCCCACCGATGAAACCTTCGGTTAAAAATGAGGGAGTAGCCATACTCAATATAAGTTGAAATTTTACAATCTCGAAAAATGGTGTCAGTATAATTAAGTGAAACACCTACTAGATTATAGGAAACGATTTTTATCCTTAGGTAATGATCCATAGGAGTGCACGCTGGGGTACTTGGAAAGGTTCTTGTCAATTTCTCACCCAATTATCCAACGTGCTCAATGCATTTTTGTAATAAAGAAGAACGCCTCATAATAAAATAAGATTATGTGATTATTGAATCAACTTTATAAAATTAATCAGCTAAGTGCCTATGTAAATATATCGAGTGTCTAAGCGGGTACGTTACAGGAAATAATGACTTTGGATATTTAATGTTGTTTTTGGTTGAATTGTGTAACAATTAATTTTATAATGTAATTTGTTTATGGTGGAATTTAATGGAGTTTGTTTTTGTGTTTAGTGAAATATGTTTGGTGGATATGTATATTTGTGTAAACATTTTTTGGAATATGTTTGTTTGCTTGGTAGATAACGTGTTTTGTTTTGCATTTGTTGATATATAACATGTTATGTTTGGTGGAATTTGTATTATAATTCATGTTTTAGTTTTTATTTAAATATAAGACTTAACTACTTATGAATTGAGGACACTTTTAGTTTGCATTTTAAATATGAGCACTATTCATCATTCGGCATAATACCACAAACGAAAGAAATCAATTTCGTCATTCTAATGTTGAGTGTTTCCCAACCAAGCATATTTCTTGGTGCCTTGATACCGAAGAACATATGTTGGTAGTTTCCTGCCAATAAATGCCTCAATACTCGATCGTTAGATACCGAAGGTGTTTGTTTGGCATAGTATTACCGACTTAGATTTCCAAATTTACAAACTTTATTTGGAGACAGCTCACCGAGAAAATCATGAAGAATCAACATTTTTCAACCGTGCGCTTGTAATTTTAATTTGATCGGAGAATAAATTGACTAAGATAAATATTAATTAGAGAATAAAAGTAATTAATATTTATGTCTATTTATATTTACTTGTGTGATAAATAAATAATATAGTATTAAATTATGTTACGTCACGAGTGAGTTAAAGCGACGAGTTTATCGCATTACACGCGGGACACGCGGTTAGAGTTGTGTCGGTCATGAGATGATATATTATGTTAGGTGACTCAGATGGTAGTTTTGAGTGCATCGATGGACCATAATGGATCGAAATAGTTCTGAATAGGTACTCGACGGTTATAATTGGGTTCTGGGGGCTTTTTAGACTAAGTGGGAGCCGTAGGAGGGTATACGGGTCATTTTACTTAAGCGGCTGACCCTATTTTGGTATTAGATAGTTTTAGGTTTATGTTGAGGGCTGCTATCGTTCCAACTAAAGAGGCTAGGCGAATATAATAAATGCGTTAGGTGCATAATGTAGATGAGGGGTGAGGATAATATCATGTGAGTACGACACTAAGTGAACATGAATATTTCTTGTTGCTTTATTATTATAATTATTATTGCATTTAATTACTTGCAACTGTTTTTCAAATGTTTTGAGCTCTGACCCGTATCAAAAATATTTTTAAAACTATTTAAGTGTTCAGCCACAGGTTCACCAGAGATAGTCATTCCATTCCAGTCAGATGGTGCTGCGACAGTTGTGGATGCCTACATGACTTTATTATATGCTTTGCTCATTTTTATCTAGAAAGGTTCCTATTTTAGTATTTCCTTTGGGCATGTTGCCCCCAGTTGGACAGTTTACGTTATTTACTTTATTTCAGTTGGGCATTTGGATTATTGTATTCATGATACCAAGGGTTTATTCGGTTTAATTTATTTATGCTATCAATATTATTTACATTCTGTCATTGTAGATGTTTATATTTATGTTGTCGAATGGTTTCACTTATGCATGTTAAAAAGATTTTAGAATACGACATCGCACCTAATAGGTTATTAGTTAATTAATTGGTTTTTGATAGTGATGCTAACAATGAAATCAAATATGATTCCCGTTAAATTTAATAAAGGCTTGATCAATCGGTATTGGACTAGGCGGGGTATCACGGATTGTATCAGAGCATCAGGTTCAAGTATCCTTAGGATATGTGTGGACTTTTTACATTTTCAGCGTTGCATTTCTTTGGTACATAGCTATATAGTTAGGATTGTTACATTCTTAATTGGGCTTTTACATTCTTTTACTATGGTATATAGTTTAAGTGAATCTCATCCAATTTTGATTTTGTTTCAGATGCCGAACAACAGGAGAGGATGACTAGCTCGGGCCGCTAGGAGGGCCACATGAAGGGACGCTCAGCCGGAGATGAAAGCTAATGAGGGAATGGTGATAGCTGCAGAAGTTGCCACCATTATTACACGTGCGGTTAATGCCGCCATGATTGCCATGGCGCAATAATTTCCCTAAGCACAACCACAATAGCCTGTGGCACCAGTCGTCTTGGCCCACCTTGTGCCATCGGTATGGGAGAGAGTTAGAGAGGCTTACCAAAAGGGCCATCTGCCAGAGTTACAAGGGAGCGTGGATGTTGTTACCTCTGTCCAATGGAAGAAAGACATCCAGAGGCATCTATGCATGGTTGAGTGCAACGACACTCAAAAGAAGATATTGGCTACCTTCAAGCTAGTAGGAGAAATGTTACAGTGGTAGGAGTTTGTCACCACTTATGAGGAGATAGGCACTGTAGGCCCATTTTCTATGCGGAAAGTATTTTAAGGATGACAATAATTTTTTTTACGAAAACCCTTTTTCCAATGTTTAATTCGCACCAAGTTGTGAACCAATTTTAACTTAACTAAATTTTATCTTAATTAATCCTAAACATTCATCTACTGATTAAAGAAATTAAATAAAGTAAAGAATACTCACAACGCCGGATGTACAAGGAAACCACAACGAGAAAAAAATCTCGTACGATCCAAGCCAGACAATCATTATGATGTGGAATTACAAAGAACATACACAAGACTTACTCAGCGACTTGATCCCCACGAAACTTGACGCTCTTCTAATCTTTACCACTCCTCCATAGTTCCCATGCATAAAGTCCTTCTTCCACGATGCTCATCTACAACACACGCGTCCATGTATGTCTTGGTGTCCATCGATATGGCTTTTTGTCATCTACGATGTTGAACACGAACGCCTTCGTTTTTTCACCGCAAAACCCAATGTTCAAATGCAGAACAAACTATTCTTCGTACAATTAAAGATCACAATCGCAAATAGTAATGAAAACTCGAATCTTGGAAACTCGAAGGATGTTTTAAGCTAGGAAAACCTTAGAAAATTATGTGCAGAAACGTACTGGTTCTTAAACTATTTTTTGGACTGCACGCACTTCAAAACTCTGAGGAAACACGCCTTAATTAATATTTTTTAAGTCGGCATCACTACACCACAATGACCATTTACTAACATACAATGAATGTTAGTAATCAATTTTCTAACGGATATATCCATTAGGAATAATGTGTTGGGAAAATAATTTCTAACGGACACAATCCGTTAGTAAAATTAATAATTCTAACGATTTAAAACCGTTAGAAATTAATTATTTCTAACGGAAAATAATTGTTACAAATAATAAAAAGCGTTACTTATGTGAGGACTTATTTTCACATTTATGATTTTCCTTTTATTTACTAACGAATCTAAACCGTTAGAAGTGTGACTTTCTAACAGTTTTACTCTGTTTGAAAATTTCATATATTCAATATATATATATATATATATTCTAGGGAACCAACCAATCCATCTTTCTCACCCTTTCAAAATTAATGCCAGCATTGAATGTGAGCCAAAATAGTAATCAAAGATAATTACCAAAAACAAATTCATAAAAACTCATGCTTGTTAAAATTTTCAAATAATTAGTGAAGTTGGCATATATAAAAAAAACGAGAGAGAAAGAAAGCTATACATAATCAATAGCCATCATATCATTGTCCATAAATGCTTAAATATGCATAATCCATAACAAGCATAGAGCAATCATCAAAACATACTAGAAAAGGTCAACGTGCACAAAATATAAAGAAAAATAAATGTTATGATCTATCCATAAGTAGAATCAAATGTACTTCAACCAACAATCAAGCCATATGAGATATCCCCCACTCGGGAAGCCAGCCAAGGTATAAAAACCATCTTGAGGAGCTTCCCACGAAGGAGCGTCAGGGTCGAACACTTACTCCACACAAACTATCTTTTCTCCATTTTGGGGACTCTTGAAATGACACGTTTGTCGTGACGGATCTGTCATAATATGACCTTTTGCCAAATTTTTACCAAACTTATTACACAATAGGACTTTAGGTTCGTTCATGGGAATGTGGGGAGGATGATGAGTTTGAGATGCACCAAGTGATGCGAAAACATTATCCACATTTTGGGTTAGAGGAGAAGGTCCAGTTGAGATGGATCGATCACTTGTGGGAGTGTTCAACGGTAACCCACTTTCTTTCATATTTGATACAATATGACACATAAACTGTAACATAAATGAACAAAATATAAAAGTTAAGAGCACAAATAACACAATAAAGTTGTAACATGCCATGATAACATTTAAAAAAATGAAAATCTACCTTGAGGGTATCCTTGACCGTGTGTAGTCTTGAGTTGAGTTCATAATTATTCCATGCATCTTTTTTATTTTCTATTTGCCCCCGTTCAAGTGCCTCGCTTGCAATCCCAATATGAATAAGTTGTTTCCTAGAGATATAGCTTGAATATGCACGAACACTTCCCCTTTTTTCCTTCCCAAATACTTCAGCAATTACATCTGTGTCGATGCCTCCCTCATCATGGCTACTTCCTTCACATTTTCTTCTGTTCTCAGCAGCCATCAACTCATCCTATAGTATGAACAACAATATGCTAAACTATAAATACATGTAAAAGAGGAAAGACTAGAGGAGAAAAATAATAATATCACAAACAAAAAAATAAAATACTCACATATTTAGCCTTAGCGCTTGCCATCACATTCCCATTTTCATCACTGTGTCCCACTATCCACTTATCTATTCGCCTAAATTTTTTGGTAGGCTCTTCTTTTCCCTATAAGTTTGATGTCAAATGTAAGACTAAAAAGTGTTAAGACTGGAAAATATAATCATGAATGCCTACCTTTTTGAATGCTTTCTGGGCATAGCTACAACGCCCGAGACAATGAGGAATTTGGAGTTTTTATCGATTTTCACTATTTTTAATATTTTGTTATTGCTTTTTGGGATTATCTTCATTTTCTACAAATTTTTTCCAAATTTCAGGATCAACGCCTTGAGGCACTTCATGACCATTTTTCCTTAAATGGTCTCGCAAACTAGACTTGAAGGTCCTGAACCTTTGGGACCAAGATTTGCTTAAGCAAAGGGCGAGCAACTTCAGCCAAAACATTAAGTTCAAATTGGCCCTATAGAAAAATATAAATAAAAACAGCAAAAGGTTAGAGAACAACAAAACGAGTTTATACATTTGCTTTACGCATGAACATACTATGATTCAAAAAATAAATTGTTGAATCCACGGTATATCTATGTATGTTTTGGTATTTTAAAAAAGGAAAAAACATGATGTATAGATAGTACCATTAATGTGCGCCATACATCATCTTTGAAGTGTTGTGGCACCTTTCGCCAATCATCATAGCTAATGGGAATAAGACTTCGCACTAAATCCCCTACACGAGAATTCCACTTCTTACAATTGTCACCCACAATAGATCCGTCAATTTCAACTAGAATTGAAATTTTATCCTTTTCATCTTTGTCAACCAATGGTTGAAACGAAGTTTGAGCAGAAGATGGTTGTTGCGTTGCATTTGCATTTGCATTTGAAGACATTATTGATTTCCTAAAATTCAGAACACGACATTAATTGTTAGAACATTAAATGAGCATCATATATCTACGCAAGGTATTGTGCACAATTTTGTCCATATCTAAGAAATTGAGGTTGATGTAAGGGGGGCCATGTACCCAGGGTATACAATTCATATTGAGGCATATCATCCAAATGAAATGATGTTGAACATGTAGGAGCAGGGAAATGCGTGAATGTGGCTATTGACTATGTTCGGTATTCATATTAGGACATTATTAATACTTCACTTGATTATTAGTGCTCGCATAGGAGTATCTATTCAATCGGCGCAATAGAAATTAAGACGTAGCAATTTAAGTATCAATTCAGAGAACTTGTGCCTAATTTCAATTATCATTTTCAGTCAATGAGAAATGACACAAGGTTGCAGATGCCCATTTCACTACCATATCCCACAGAAGTAAATTGGTTATAATCGACAGCAGCAGGGTAATTTTTACAAATCACAATGGTATAGAAAATGTAAAATAATATGGGGAAGAAACTCTGAGTTCCTTCACTCCATAATATTTTACTGCAAACATTTGTATTATATGTGAAGGGTACCTGAATAAAAACATTGCAGACCACATCTAGAAATGTTGTATGGCCAAAATAATTGACTATCAATTTCAATATACCAGAATACTAACAATCATTTTGAAAATTATTGCCCAAATTCTTCTATGACAGACAATTCAAGTGCTTAATATTACATGATATTGAGGTACATATACTAGTATAAAGAGAAAAATTCCAAAATCACTCCACTTAATCCAGTGCATGACATTGAAGTCCCACATCAGGCATTCCGGAATTTGGAATCTAAGAGACCAAGCCAAGAGTAAATGGCGATTCGAGTACAATACAAGTATGCGTATATTATTATCTTAACTCAACTGAATGGTTAACATTACAGTAGTTGATGTGTGGAGTTCTCAATTAAAATTTAGGCCAAATAAAACTGATCAGTTTTTTTGATGTGATTTGTATTTCCTTGATAATTATTTTAAAATAATTACTACTTTCTTATTTACATGTATTTTTTTATTGCTTTTTTTATATTTTACACTAAATGTTTAAAAATAATTAAAATATGAAAAATAAAATAATTATCATTACAAATTTAGACAGTTGGTGCTCCAGAACTCAGATGTGATTCAGATCTGACCATACCTAAGAAGAGAAGAAAAATAAAATTCCTAGGACTCACAGGTGAAGGAGTTGTTGCAGATCCGAATAAAGTGGACGATATGATAAGTTGGTGACTTCCCAAAAATATTGAGAGCTTAAGGGGATTCCTAGGACTAACCGACTACAACAGGAGATTTTTCAATGGTTATGGCTGCATCAGTAGATCATTAACCAATATGCTCAAAAGATAGATTCAAATGGGATTCTCAATCTGTCAAAGTTTTTCAACATTTAAAAACCTCACAGTGTATGAATAAGTAAGCTAAAAATAAATCACAAGATATTTACTTATTTACTAGGCTTAAGGAGAACCGGAGTTTAGATGCCTTTGTGAGATGATGGTATATCAAGACAGGGTAATACATCTTATCATATTAAAAAAAGTTAAATCCAAACAAGCTATTATAGGTAAATTGACTGTAGAGATTCTTAACTGTAGAGATTTTGAACTGATTGTGAAACTATTTGGAGAAGATTTGCGGTAGCTATAAAGCTAGGGTGGAGGATGATTTCCTAAATATGTGTCAAATTCTCATGAAGACGGTCTCTAGAAAGGCATATCTAAAGAATAACAAGCATTTGAAAATCTCACTAGAGTTATCCCATGAATTGGAATATAATAAAGTTTGGGAGCATCTGTACGTAAAGAAATAAGAGGGCTTTTCAAAACATGGAATGAAAACACTGACTTGCTTAAAGCAAGAATAACTAACTGTAAACATATCAGTTGTTCTTTATCTTTAATAACTGATACTTGGATATCCTCATTCCAAAGCAACCATATATTATTGTTACTTTTAGAAACACAGTTACTAAGACCTATTTATGGAGTGTTTCTTACCTGAAGGTCTTATGACGCTCTTTAACAAAGGATCAAAAGGAATAGAGTTATTCTTTTTAGGGAGTGAAGGAGTTGACCTGGATAGATCTTCAACAGAACTTCCACAGCCAATTTACCTATAATAGCTTGTTTCTATTTAACTTTTTTTAATGCCTTTGTGATAATGTCTTAAGTAAGAATTCAAAATCATCTTGCTAAGTTTTTTGTTTGATGATAGAAAATGACAGAGAAGATTCTAATTTCTTATTTATTAAAAAATAAAGAAATTACAGTGAAAATTCTGTTCAACATTGTTCCCCTTCTCCATTTTTTGTTCAAACTCCTTCGCCTTAACGCTCACACAGGCTATGAGTACCACACAAGTTATCACCTTACCAAAATTTGATAAACCTTTTGTGATGGAAATTGATGTCATCACAAAGAGAATCAGAGTATTATGCAGGATGAGAAGCCTCTCACATATATCAATCCAGAGGAAAAATAAATAAACTTTCAAATTGAGATAAAATGTGAGCCCATGCTTATTAGCAAAGAAACTTAAACCATATTAATTTTTTAGTTTATTGATTATAGTATAAAGAACAGTTCTCAAACAAACCTACCAGAGAGCTTTAAATGCTTTTCTGATAGTTCTATTCATTGCATTATTAACATATTTATGTTATCATCAGTGATACAAATAGAGCCTTCATAAGTGGGATGTGCACCTGAAGCCGATGAATCCAAGTATTTATGTAATAGGTTATGAATTAGTCATACACGGGCAATTTCAAAAGCAGCAAAGGTTGATCTTCTAATAAGGGCACTGCGTGATTCCTCTAAAAGGGAATGACAAATTCGGTCAAGGTTCCGCACATGTTTGAAGACTGATAAAGATCAATACCCAATTTTCTCAACACAATACGTGTATTTTCAAGAGACTCATTAACAGTTTCAGGACTTGTGCAATAAATATATATACATATAAGCTAACACTAATAATATATGGATATATCGAAACATAACTAACCAGCCAACAAAATGCTCATGCAGATCATCACAAAATAGACTGTCGAGAAAGATTCAATCCCACTTGGTTAACCAAACATTAATAGTGATAAAAATGTAGAAAGGATAAAAAAGTTTGAAATTTAGATAGATCATACCTGCAATAAGTAGGATAAAAAGTTTGTGAAAGTTTAGAAACTTATTGAATATCAATATTCTGAATCAGTATATAAAGCCATGCATGGAAACTTATTGAATAAAGATGTTAGGAATTGGAGTTTGAGTTGGATATTTTGTTTTCATTTTTTGATACCATGCCTCTTAAATACCTGATTAATCTGCACATATCAGGACACATAAGGGAGATGCTTCAAGAGGATTTGAACATCTTCATGTTATGAGGTAAGGGCGCATGACACTAGGCTACCCCCATGGGTTGTAATGAGTTGGATTTTCTTAATTATAATATTAAATTTATTTCTTGGTAATGAGAACATCACAGGTGTGATTAGGATATATTAAGTGCGGAGTCCTTGAGTCTCTAGAGAATTAAGTAAGCAACAGTACTTCGACGCCACATGGTGAGCAACCTGCAAATTGTCAGTAAAACACGCAACTAGCGCCACCGGTTGGCAAGCCCAAAATGATTTTATAATGACAATAACACATTATTTTATATTGCACCCCACGAGTTTTAAATGCTTTTAGTTTGTTTTATAATTTGAGGTTTTCATAGAACATTCCTACCATGTCGCTTTATATGTTTTAAAGCTCAATAACTATTAGTAGATTGAATTTGATATGAATTTGACATTTGAATTAATCACCCTCAATGTTGATCCTTCCTTTTTGATTCTTCCATTTACTCATTATCCCCTTACTGCATTCATTGAAGAGTCATTGAACTTTTGGAGGATTAAGTAAGCAATGACAGTCCGACGCCATGCGGTGAGGAGCTCGCAAAATGTTTGTAAAGCATATGTTCACAAAGGCAACGAGCACCACCAGTTGACGAGCCCAAGAAGCTAGGGTATAATGGTATATGGTCAACAGCAATCGAAAAAAGAATCAAAACAATTTTTTAATTATAGTTTTATTTTATATTATATCGCCCCCACAAGCATTAGATGCTTAAATGCAGTTGGAACAGCAAACCCTATTTGTATATGTTGAGGAAAAATCATAACAATAAAAAGAAGAGCAACATTGTTATAATTTTTTTCTTAATGTGAACTCAAACTAACAGTGAAAACAATATCCATATGCAGTTAATTAAAAGAGAAAAAGGAAAAGTGTGAAAAGGTCATTTATGATACAAAAATAGAGTCAAATACTAGTAGTTGAAAATCAATGCGTCACTCACTCACTCACTCACTCCAGTACTTGTCATCAGTATCTTTGGCATTGGGTTTGTCATCCTCGTCCAAAGTGATGTTGTTGACATCTTGGAGTGAAGCAATCCTAAAGAGGGCAATATCAACATCACTAGACTCCATGTGATAACCTTTGTCCCTGATATGAAGAGGGGGTAGTGTGGCGTTGCAAAACCAGAAAAGTAGGCCTCGCTTTTCTCAACGACCTTCTCGGCGACCCTCATAAGGCCCCTAACCTTTTTGCTTTACAAAATGAAATCAAGTTTATTTGATAACATCGACAGACAATATTTGAATCAACATTTTGATAACATCTGTTAGACCATCACCCCCCTAAACTTTGCGTTCAAACTCATCCCAATCAAACCAAAACAACCTTTACACTTGAACTATAATATTGCTCCATTCATAATCACGCTAATTGAATCACATACAAAAATAAATAAAAATCAAAGAAATAGAAATAGAGAAAAGAGACTGGACAACTACATACGTAGCATGATTTATAAAAAGAAATGTCTATAAATATATGAAGTAATTCAATGTCATTCGAACCATAAAAAGGTAAGAAAAGTGGAATTAATCGTTCCAAAGGTATTCATATATTTCCAAATGATTTTGGTGATTCAATAGCTAGACAGAACCATGAAGTTTAAACAGCTTTTGCAAATGAGGTTGGTCTTCAATATTAGATTGGAAGTCTGTTGGTATATCTAACTCGTCTACTCGACTGGTCGGTCTCTTCGGTGAGTGTACACCCACCCACCAATTGGGATTCTTAAGCTCTCTCGAATAAAATACTTGGTTAGCCTCGGAATCAATAATTTCAGGTTCATCCAAGTCATTGCCCAAACTTTTAAGCTTGTCAAAATTCACCATCACCAAATTAGAGTCCAGACAGTGTCGACAAACATTGGTCTTATCTTCCACTCTAACCCAATCACAATAAAACACTACCTCCTTAATTATTGTATAATCAAGCTCAATTATTTGTCTAATAACCCCATACCACATTGTCCAAGCATCTTATAGGTTTTTATCGCTTTTTCTTGCCCTGAATATTGTCCACGCCTTTAGGCAAACATCGTTGTCTTGTGTTACAACACTATCGTCATGGTACGTAGTTGAAAATATAAAACTGTTGATGCGGTACTTCTTATATGTCTTAACCCTATGATTTGGCCCTTTAACTAATCGCCATAACAGTGCCTTCGATTCTGTCTCTCTTGAATTGGCCAACTATGTAAAAGACCAAAACATAATTATAACATTAAATTCCAACATTATGCTCACTAATAAACGACATGTCTAAGCACTCTTATTATATATTACAAACCTTTTCGTATAGCCATGGTATGAAAGAAGTTTGCTTCTGTACTTTTGTCATTTTAATCCCCTTTCCTTTACCACGAGAATTGGACTTCAATAATGCTTTATACTCACTATAAATTGTTCATGTTAGTTTCATGTTTTAATATAACAATATTAATACACGTGTAATATAAACATATGAAGAAACTCAAACCTGTAGTATTCATGGAGTCCATCGACATTAAGACGGAATAGTACCCATCGACGTATTTGTTGAAATTATATTGGTTCCAACATCATAATCTTGTCGTAAAAAAAAAGCCCCTCATCAGAGAACTCTCCATCTTCCTCTAAGAATGCTTCATGAGTTCGTCGATGATTTCCCTCTAGGGGTTTGGCATATACTCCATGCAATAGAGAACCAACTCAGAAACAATATAGGACTCTGTAATTGACCCTTCAACATATCGTTTATTTCTTGGTATATTTTTAAAGTCCCCCATTTCTCTGTTCATATGGGCGAAAAAACATGAACATTGAAAAGTCGTTAACATTTGCATGTTAAAATTCAATATAAGATAGATTTTTTACCTTTCAAACGAAAACATCCACCGATCTGATATACGTCCACATATCAATGCTTCATCTGCTAGATGCACCATAAGGTGGATGCTAATATCAAAGAATGTTGGTGGAAAATATTTTTCCAACACACACAATGCTTCCACAACCATGTATTTGGCTCTTTGGATATCCTTTCGAATTAAAACCTTCGAGCACAGTATGCTAAAGAACAAACTTAACTGTTGGATAGCTTTTCATAAATCACGGTGTTTAGGGAAAGCATGTTGAAGCAAGACAGGTAGTAAATACTTTATTATGACATGATAGTCATGTGACTTCAACGAATGCAAGTTGGGTGGATTATGAGTGACAATATTGCTAAAGTTGGATGAACAACTCGAAGGGAGCTTCAAGTCTTTCAAAATTTGACAAAACTGATTTTTCTCCTCCCTATTCAATGTAAATGGTGCTTTGAGTTTTATCTCTTCACCAGTGTGTCCGTCTACTTTCATCCATTGACTACTGTGCGTGTGCATATTCTCTATATCCAACCGAGCATTTATTGTATCCTTTGTTTTGAGTTTAGTATCAAGGATTGTGTTTATTAGATGTTCTGCAACATTCTTCTCTATGTGCATCACATCAAGAACATGTCGAACTTGATGTGAAATCCAATATTCTAAATCAAACAAAATAGACCTTTTATACCACGCCTCTTTAACTTTGGTATTATAATTATCGATTCCATCACCGACCTTTCGCTTTTTACTATGGACTTTTAGGATCTTCCCAGGAATATAATCAATGTGGGATAACTTCTCTAATAGTGCATCACCATTTAGCCGACAAGGTGGGTCTCTATATTCTGTCGTTTTGAACCCCAAATAACCTCCTTTCCTGAACGGGTGATCATTGTTGAGAAACAAATGGTAGTTTGTGTAAACTATCTTTTGGCTATGCTCTAGTCGGATGGACAGAGTATTATCGTCGCAAACAGGACAAGCTTTGTAACCATGTTTTATGCATCCAGATAAATTCCCTTATGCGGGGAAATCATGAATCCCCCACATAAACATAGCTCTCAATGTGAAAGACTCCTTTCTCGACATGTTATAAGCCGACACTCCTAGTGGCTGAAGAAAAACATCAATGTCTTGACCAGGCGCCTTTGGCCCAGGTATCAATAAAGACAACATATGAAACTCTCGCTTCCCGCATGATGATGGTGAGAAATTTAATGGTGCGATGATAACATGTCAACAACTATAACTAGCAGATTGAATACCACGTGGATTAAACCCATCAGTTGCTATTGCTAGCCAAACATTGCACTATTCTTTTGTAAAATCTGGCCATTTCAGTTTAAAATTTCTCCACTGAGATGAATCGGAAGGATGTCGTTGAAAATCCCATGAACTGGTTGCTCGACTATGCCATGTTATTTCCCGTGCTATCTATGGTATGGTGTATAATCTAACAAGTCTAGGAATTAGAGGAAAATGCCTCAATACTTTCTTAGGTTCTTTGAATACTCTACTCCCTTTGCGCGTGATCACTTCATATCTCGGCTCTCCATATTGAGGACATTCCTCCTTATCTTCATTTTCCTTCCAATATAAAATACAATTATTGACGCATACATGAATGAAATTGGCCTTCATCCCTAAGTCTTTCATCATATGCTTCATGTGAGGATACTTTTCTGGAAACGTGTTTCCTGTCGGGAGCCACCTTTTCAGTATAGATAAAAGTGCTGTCACACTATTTCCTAACCATCCAAATTGCTTCTTTATATTGTGCAATTCTACGATTGCAGAAAGAGTTGTCTCAGAGCCCTCACATGAAGGGTACAATTTCTCATTTGCTAATCTCTTGTATTCGTTGTACTTTTTATTACCTGGATACGTTTCTTCAGCAACCTCTAATTGACCTCCTTCAGTATCCACATAAGTACCTTCATTCACTCCATAAAATGTATCAACAAGGTTCCCCATACCAAGTTTCGCATTGTCCGTGCTTTTTTCTTCAATTATTTCTTTAATAGTTCTTGTCGATGGGTGCTCTTTTAAATTTGTGGAAGACTTTTCACCATGTAAGGCCCATGTAGTATACAACTGATCTATACCGTGCCTCAACAAATGTGTTCAAATTTCTGTCACAGTAAACCGCATCCTATTCCGACATTTCAAACACGGACATGGAAACGTTGACAGCAGTTGATCATTATTTTCAATCGCAAAGTCAATAAAATCTTCAACGCCTTGTTTATACACTAAGCTAAATCTATTCTTTTCACCCATCCATCCTTTATTGATTGGTCGAGACATTCTGCAACGTAAAAGAGTTAAGTGACAAGAGCATATCGTATAGTAAGACAATACATTCATATGGAAATAGTAAATAATTATTTAATATTGAAGGCACATTGTGTTTCCTCAAAGCATCAATAACCTATATATAATTCTACCACCGAAATAATCATCACAAAACATGTATTTCATTGAAATAAAAATCTACACTATTCAAGATTAGACATGTTAGGTAAACACATTTAAAAATATAAAGATGAAATGGTACATTATTGTGGCAGGAGGATATATAATAAGCTCATACTTTAAATTTCTGATCTTATCTAACTTAAAACCCTAGCTTTGATTGCAACCTTCGATTACAAATGTGATATCACATTTCAGCCATGATTTTGTGATTTCAACCAGATAAATATGGTTATTAACGGATGTAATTCGCCAACAAAAAAACCATGAACTAATACCTTAATTACCCAATAAAGATGTATATGAATTAACAAATAACGCTCATAAAAGAATTAAAAAATACAGTAATAAATATTTAAACATATATTAAGGAAATCATACAGAACAACTTCTCCATCTTTTAATATATTTTTCCTTTCTGCAATCTTATATTTAAACAAAAAATTAAAAAATACAAAAATAAATATATGGAGATGGATATGCGATCAGAAAAACGAGAATTATCTGACTGCAATCTTTTAATATATGAATATGCGATCAGAAAAAGAACAAAAAATTAAAAGAAAAACAATTTAAGAAAAACGAGAATTATGTGACTCTCTGGACAGGGTAATATGCGAAATATAGAAGAGCAATCAGACATAGAATTTATACCTGATGGAGATGGAGATAGAGAACGCAGTCAGATATAAGAGATGGAGAACACGATCAGATATAGAAGAGCGGCGGTGGGAGGAGAACGACCGTCAGTTATTAACGGAGGAGAACGATGGTGAAGGAGAACGACGGTGGGAGGAGGGAAGGAAACTGTTATGGGTCAAAAGTGTCTCCCTTCTCTTACGTGGAGTTGGGGTTAAAAAAATAGCTCACGATAGGACTCTCTTCATTTTGGCGCCAAATTGTTTTCTTCACACCTACTTTTAACTCATAAAAAAATTAAAAATATATATTATAATTAAATATAAATACACTAAAACTAATTGTAACAGACATAAGTAATTACTAACACTTAAATACCGTTAGAAATTCCTAATGCACTCTATCTGTTACTAAACCAAATATATGTTCGTTACAAAAGTTCCCATATGGTGTAGTGCATCTCGCTTGAACGACATAGGCATGTCGCTCGAAAGGCATCCCTAAGTTGCTCGAGCGACTGCCAGAGTCGTTTGAATGACAGTGAGCGTGTATTTGATTTTTACACAACTCTAAACCATCTTTATCTTAAAATAAATGAAGTGTAAACGTTTTGAAACTCTTTTAAAAACATTTCTTTAATAAAATATCATCCTTAAACATTTTAAAATAAATTCTCGGTCCCATTAAAATTACGCATTCATACCTGAGTGATCTCAGAATGCAATTAAACTTGAAGGCGAAATATGAACCATAAAATAGGAATGATAAATTCCTTGAAGCTTTGCAGAAACATCTTCAATAAACTTCAATATGTCATAGTCTGTGTGGGATCGTGACAATAAAAATACGACCTATGACTCAAACGTGTTTTGTTTCGAGAATAAGTCAAATAAACGTACAACGGACTCAATTAAAAATTTTGTCCTTACAAATCTCCCCCTTTGACTATTCCGGGACAAAATTAATGATGAAATGCCTAAGTCGGGCCATTAAGACATATGACGCCTAAATCCCATCCCATAAACCTCAAATAAAAAATAATTCAGGAAAATACTAGTAAATCATGGTCCGACAAGCATGAATTGTCTGAATGTAATGTAGTTTTGAAATCTCCAATCTCTAAAGCATACCTACACACATCAAATAGATAAATGCCCAATGAAGTGTGGAGGAACAAATGATATAAACCAATATGTAAAATCAAATCCAAATAATTTGTTATGTGAGCAAAACATGATATCAATATATAAACAACATTTAAATGACGATATCAATTTGTACTCATGCAAAAACAATATGATACCTATTTGTGTAAACCAATCAATATAAACATGAAAGCATATGATCACAAATATGATACCAAAAAATAATGCCCACAAATGTTGAAAACCTCATTCTGTTATGTGTTGGCTCAATTTTGAGACAAACCCTTTTTATATGCTCCTGCATATTTTATTCCTTTTTAAAATATATTTTTTATATAACTCTTTAATCATATTTCCTTATATTTATTTTATATAAAAACTATTTTTTGGTAAAATACATTTAATATGTGTTTTTATCTTAAATAATATTTTATGTCATAAAATTATGAGTTTTATTCTATTTCCAGTAATCTATAGAATTTATTTTTTATATAGAAATTATTTTTATTTTAGAAGTGTTACAATCATCTTTTAATTAAACAAAATTTTTTGTTTAATTTTTTGGTTTAACACGAAATTAAAACAACAGTGTGGTTGTGGTTTTGACGTTATTTCCCTTATGTTTTAAGGTTATTACAATCGAACCGAGCTGTTTTGTTTTGGGTCATTATAATCGTATTTGGGTCATTATAATCGTATAAGGGTTTCATTTTTTATCTCATTCTCTCTCCCTCATTTACACTGTCGAAATTTTTCTCTCTTTCTCTCGATTTCATCAACTTTTGGGCTATATTTCTTTTGAGATTTCTACTCATACTCTCTACTCATTTTGTGAGGTTGAAAATAGTTTTTTTTAATCAGTTTGTTAAAGTTTTTGGAGCTCCTGAGTTTGATTTTTCCTTTAAGCTATTGGCTTAGTTTTGATCTGTTTAGAGGTTGAGAGATTCGCATGTTGGGGGTGTGTCGGATCTTCCATAACCCGGTTGAGTTTTTGGGATCCGCTTTCGGTGCTTGCTCAATATATATTGCGAGTTGGAGTTGATGTGTATCACGAGTTGGGATTTTTTTTGCTGTCATTTGGATCTCGATTTACGGATCTTGGGTTGATTGTTGGAGTGAGCTGTTGAAGATCTGATTTCGTACCCTCTCGTCTGATCTGGTCTAAGATCACAGTTTGGGTAATTTTTATTTTCTCTCAACTCCTATTATATATATAATAAATATTGTATACACAGAAACTGTGCACCGAATGTGCTTTAACATTATTGTACTATGATGTGAGTCCCGCCAGGGTACAACCACTTAAAGCACAGTTTCGGTAATTTTGGGGTAATTTGTGTGTGTGTGTGTGTGTGTGTGTGTGTGTATCATTACTCTTATATATATAATAAATATTTATATACATAATCAGTTATATATATACATATTTATGACATTTTCTCTTATATATTTATAGTCATTTACCCTGTTTACTTGTGCTGATATTGTGGCTGTGTTTTGTTTCAGCTGCTGCGTGAGATTTTTTTTTTGTAACTTTTGGTCTTTGTGTTTCCATATCTGCTTTGTTGTTGATATTTATTTTACACCTTATGCAGTATATGTGTGTATGTGTGAATTGATTTTAACATTTTTAATATTAAAAAAAACTTGAGTTAAGTTCTTTTTATGTCACACATAACTGGATCCTCATTTTGTTTTGATTATTTACCAACTTTATTATTGTATCTACTTTTGAACATTTTTGGTTGTTCATTTTATAAGTGGGTATTAATCTGTGTTGGTGTGTCTAATCAAATCAAATCAAGACTCAGTGTGTGTGCACTTGTTAACTGGACTTAACATTTTTAAAATATGGATCTAAACTTAAGTTTTTTTGTCACATTTGTTTTGTGATTAAATTTTTTGTTATTTAAAATCTGTTCTAATTTAATTATCTGGGCTTAGGACTGAAGATTTGGACTGAGATTATTTAGTCCTTTTAGACTAAGTCTGATTTTTTTATCTGTTGTTATCTTTGTGAAAATCAAGACTTGTTACCATTTGGATCTTAATTCAGTTTTTTATCACATAATTCTTTAAAAAAAAATTTAGATTAAGATTAATCTGTTTTTACTCACACCTTGTTTACATCCTCTAAATTGAACTTTTTCTTTGTGTGTTCATCTATATTTAGTTGAATTTATTAAAGTGTGTGAGCGTTTAAATCATTTCTTTATATATTTTCTTTATTCAGTCCCAATTTGTATGAGCTAAGTACTACACGCTTTATCTTTTGCTCACTTTACTTGGACTTGATATTTTTTCATAACACCTTTATAAATTAAATCATATTCTATTTGGTGTTAAGTTAATTTTTACTTTAGTTGCGCGGCACAATTGCTAGAAGTTTTTCTCCTATATTACTTGTGGTCATTTGCGACAACTAAATTATTTTAGGATTAATCTTTACTTGAATATTAATTATTAAGGAACACCTTTCACGTGTCTCGTGACTTAATATTTAATCGTTTTTTAGTACCGATTAATTCAATCTCATCTTATTACTATTTATTTGTGTTGTATACATCTACACTGAGTCTCAAGTTTAAGTGTGTGATCGTGCATGTGTTGTAGTCACTATTACTTGGGTGTTATTGGGTTGATTCATTGTCAATCAAGTTGGGTTGTATTTAGACTAGGATGGGTATACGGGGTTGTATTTGCTTAGTTTAAATCATATAAGGACATAATTTTATAAATGTCCATCTCATTTTTGTATGTCGTATACCGATATATCGTCAAGAATGTTCATGCTCATATTTTCCTTAAAACGGATCCTAATTACAAGAGGACTGCTTCTAGTTTCTGGTGATTTTTCCACGCCGATCCGAACCGCCAAAGGTAAAGGCTCTGGACAGTTTTTGGTAGCGATCCGGTCCTTTTTATGGAAAACGATCCGGACCGCATTTCACCGATCCTGACCTTTTTATGGAAAATAATCCGGACCACATTTCTAAGGAGCCCTCTGTTTAAAATTGGGCACCGATCCGAACTGGGTCCCCAGGGCAATCCGAATCGCCGTACCAGATAAGCCCAAATCTAATAGATTTGTTTTGACATGCTCGAAAATTCTTTATAAGGGCTATTTCGGAGCTGTTTATTTTAAGTCTTTGGGAAAATATCTTGGAGAGTCCAAACATAACAAGACTTTAAGTTTGATATACCAAACATCCTTTTGATTCACAAATCATACCTTTATCATTTGTGTGAATATCTAAACCCTCAATGGATTGTTCCACTCATTTGGGGTAAATTTGTGGAAAAGCCATCTCTTTTCCATTGCTGACCATTTGTTGTTCTTGCGGGGGATTCCAGCCGACGACATTGGAACCGACGCATGAGAGTATTTTGTATGTCACTCTTGTTCGTGTAACCATTATTTACAAATTATAGTGAAAATAAAAGGTTTTGCCCCTTTGGGGGATTTTTCCTCATTTATGCGTTTGTTTGTGATTGAATGTTCTTGCATGATTATATTATCTCCAATCACGCCTAGATGCATGTTTTAGGATTTAATTGAAAACCTGAGTTTAATTAAATAATTTCTTTGTTTGAATATAAGCGCACTCTCAAATTGGTATCAGAGCCTCTTACACAACTTTACCGTGCAATTTTTCGCAAAAATTTTCTGAATATCAATTTCTTGAAAAAATTGATCTCTTGAAAAGGCGTTTGTTCAAATGGAAAAATCGTTTAGTAAAATTTCAGTTTTTGACGGGCTAATTATACGTATTGGAAAGCCCGTATGAAATCGTATCTTAAAGCCGTTGATGAACGTGTGTGGTTTCTTGTTGAAAAAGGGTGGTCACCTCCCACATTCACAATTGATAATGTGACAAATTTAAAACATGTAACCCAATGGACTGATGTGAAAAAAATGGTCCACGTTTAATTCTAAGGGTCCGAGTGCCATTTATGGATTCGTCACTCCTGAAGAGTTTCATCGCATAATGACGTGCACCACGTCTAAAGCGGCATGGTATGTTCTCCAACTTAACCATGAAAGCACTAATGCTGTTCAAGTATCAAAGTTGCAAAATCTAACTACACAAATTGAAACAATCACCATGCATGAATCTGAATGCTTTGATGATTACTATGCTCATTTGTCTGATATTGTTAACAACAGTTTTAACCTTGGTGAGCATATTCCTGATTTTAGGGTGATTAAAAAGATTTTGAGAACTTTGCCTAAGTGTTTCATACCCAAAGTCATTGTGTTAAACTCTTTGAACACTTTAAGAGATATGAAATTAGAAGAGTTCGTAGGAGACCTCCAGACATATGAAATCAACATGTTCCCTCACATGATAAAATCTAAAAATAAAGGCATAGCACTTCAAGACAAGGATAGGAAGAATGAGGGGTCGACAAGAAAGAGAGTAGAGTCATCTAGAAAAAGGGAGAAAGAAATGTCAGATTCTGAGTGTGAGCTTGATTTAGATGATTTGGCCTTGTTTGCAAAAAAATTCATGAAAATTCTCAATTTCAAGAAAAATAGAAATTTCAAAAATAAAAAGAATTTTGAGAAAAACAAGTTTGAAAAGAAAAATAAAAAAGATAAGACCCATCCTAAGAAAGATGGTGAGAGATGTTATGAGTGTGACAGTGTGGGTCATAGAGCTTTTGAGTGTGCTATTGGGTTGAACAGACTTGCCAAAGAAAAAGAAAAAGTTGTCCTTAATGCTACCCTTAGTCACGACAGTGAGGTCGAGTCGGTGGACTCTGGAGACGAGTCATTGCATGAATGCTACTTCAATGCATTCATGGCTACTCATGTGAGTACCTCTAGTGCTCCTCACGACGATGAGGATGCTACTTCACAGGGACACCGCGATAGTGAGAATGAAGTGATTGAGGGGGAGGATGCCATAAGTGAGAGCGAGAGTGATCTTCGATGCGCCTACGCCGAGTTATATACCGAGTCATTTAAAACCAAAAAACGTCACATAGCGTTAGTTCGTAGGATCACCTCTTTAGAGGAAGATTTAGGAGAAGCGAAAGAAAGAGAGTTCTCCACCTGCACTGCCTTGAGAGAGAG
Organism: Sambucus nigra; assembly: GCA_949130495.1. Taxonomy (NCBI): domain Eukaryota; kingdom Viridiplantae; phylum Streptophyta; class Magnoliopsida; order Dipsacales; family Adoxaceae; genus Sambucus; species Sambucus nigra. The sequence goes on from OX422214.1 coordinate 222,668,153, forward strand.
AGATAGTCTGCCTATGTTGAGAGAGAGACTAGTTGTGTAGAGAGAGAGTCAGTTTAGAGAGGGAGAGATTTATTTAGAGAAAGAGAAAAGGGAATTGACTAAGCAAGTGGCTAGTCTTACGAGTGAGCTCCATTCCTCCCTGGAGGCTCGAAAGAAACTTGAAGCCCTTGTAGCCCAGCTTACTCATGATCTTGAGAGAGTACGGGAAGTCAAGGTTCAAATTGAGGATAAATCTAAAAAGATGGGAAAGATGCTCCTCGATCTCCCTTTAGGTTTTGGCGAAAGGAAGGGAATAGGTTTCGATGGTGCCTCCACGTCCCAAATCGCACATGGACCAGCTCCTAAGTTTACAACGACTCCATATGGCCCTCGACAAATACCACGAAGAAAAGTTCGACCAAGAAAAGAAAACCAAGGTTGGCCTAAGACTGTGTACTTTTGTACCTACTGCAAAAGAAAGGGACACCTCAGGGAGTTTTGTTATAGTTTGGGTCGGACACGACGTACTTCCTCTCCGCCACCTGCCACTAGAGATTTCTCGAGTCTTAGAGAGCAGGTTGAGTTCCTAGTCACCACATCTCAGAATTTAATGGCAGAATTCCAATAGATTTCCCTTTCGTCAGCGGATACTTCCACAAACCCGACTAGAACCAATATTGACAAGGGTAAACAAAAGGTTACCTCATCTTGGGTGCCTAAGAACGACGTAAAAGCCCTTATTGCACATGTTGCTCTTAAAGAAAAAATACCTCACAGTGGTATTTCGATAGTGGGTGCTCTAGACATATGATCGGTGATGTCTCATTTTTTACCTACCTAGAGGACATAAGGAAGGTAAAGTCACCTTTGGAGACGGGAGCAAGTCTATCATCGTAGGACGAGGGACAGTAGAGTTACCAGGATTTGCTAAGCTAGAGAATGTTTTGTACGTCAAAGGTTTGAAAGCAAGCCTTCTCAGCATTAGCCAGTTGTGCGACACTGACTTTGCAGTAAAGTTTGACCGGAACACGTGTAATGTCTATAATCAAGCTGGTAAACTTTTATTGCAAGGGGTGAGGACAGAGGATAATTGCTATGGGATTATGCCTAAGTCCTCATTTGTCTAGAACAGCGCCACGATCACTCCTATGAATCTGTGGCACCAACGTCTAGGTCACGTGAACTTTAGAGATTTGACAAATTAGTTAAAAAGGACCTAGTATGTGGCTTGCCAATACTTGGAAAGCTAACTTCCACGGTTTGTGGACCCTGTCAGTTGGGAAAACAAGTCCGAATCCCCTACAGGAAGTTGAATTCCATTACCACTTCACGATACTTGAGTTAATACACATTAATCTCATGGGTCCTACTCGTACAGAGAGTTTGGGTGGTAAGAGGTACATCCTAGTGATGGTAGATAATTTACCCATATATTCTATTGTGGGATTTCTGAGAGAGAAATCAGATGCTGTTGCGTTTCTGACGACCAAGTGCGGTGTCCTACAAAATCAACACGGTGTCACTATTAATAGAATGCGTAGTGATAACGGGACTGAATTTACGGAGAAAAAAGTAGATCTTTACTATGATAACTTAGGAATCAAACATAAGTTTTCTACTGTGAAGACTCCTCGACAAAATGGGATTGTTGAGAGAAAGAAGAGGATGATTTAGGAAATGGCTAGATCTATGCTACTAGGTCGTAAAGTTGCTAGGAGATTTTATGCAGAGGCAGTGTCTACTGCATGCCATACGGTGAATAGGGTTTACCTTCGTCTATACACACTTAAGACGCCCTATGAATTATGGATTGGAAAGAAGCCCAATCTTGCATATTTTAGTGTTTTGGGGAGTAAATGCTACATCCTACGGGATAGAGAGCAATTAAGAAAGTTTGACTCTTGAAATGACGAGGGAGTATTGTTAGGATATTCATCGCATAGTAGAGTGTACCGAGTTTTTAACCTAAAAAGCTCTAAGGTGATGGAGTCAATAAACGTCACTGTGCAAGATGACGAACCATCGACATCTGTTGACTTCACCCATTTGAGTGAGGATGACACACTCCCTATTAATGATCCCACTGTGTCTCCCACACCCAGGGTGGACCCTACTCTTATTTTAGGGGACACATCTACGTCTATTCTAGGAGATCCCACCCTAGCGATCAAGACTCGTGCTCTGATAGATAATGTTGTTAGCCATGTCTTCTACACATCTAAAGTCGAGCCCAAGAATTGTAAAGAAGCACCCAAGGATGAACACCGAATCTCTGCGATGCAGGACGAGTTGCTTTAATTTCGAAAGAATGATGTATGGGAATTAGTTCCCCAACCTAGTGAGAATAATGTGATAGGTACCAAATAGATCTTCAAGAATAAAATGGATAAGACAGGTACTATCATCAGAAATAAAGCTAGGTTGGTCGCTCAGGGATACGCACATATATAGGGTGTATACTTTGACGAGAAATTTACTCCTGTTGCGAGGCTCGAGTCCATCCGTTTACTGCTCGCCATCGCATGTCAACTGCACTTCAAGCTATATCAGATGGATGTCAAGAGTGACTTTCTGAATGGAATTCTATAGGAGGAGGTTTACGTGGAACAACCAAAAGGGTTTGAAGATCCTAAGCACCCTGAACACGTATACTATCTAAGAAAAGCCTTGTATGGTTTGAATCAAGCACCCCGTGCTTGGTACGAGAGGCTTACTTCCTATCTCTTAGCCAGTGGCTTCAAGAGAGGGGGAGTTGATATGGCATTGTTTGTCAGGAGAGATGACAGTGATATTTTGGTTCCCCAGGTCTATGTGGACGATATAGTCTTTGGGTCCACGTGCTCCCATCATGCTCACCACTTTGAGGAGGAGATGAAAAGAAGTTTGAGATGAGCATGTTAGGTGAGCTTACTTTCTTCCTTGGTCTCCAGGTTCGTCAGCTAGAGGATGGGATGTTCATCTCCCAATCCAAGTATGCTAGAGACCTAGTGAAGAAATTTGGTTTAGACTCCTCTAAGCACGCTTGTACACCTATGAGTATATCTACAAAGCTTAGTAAGGACACTTCAGACAAGGACGTTGAGCAAACCTTATATCAGAGTATGATAGGCAGTCTTTTCTACCTGACTGCTAGTCGTCCTGACATCGCCTTTAGTGTTGGAGTCTGTGCGCGATATCAGGCGTCCCCTAAAGAGTCGCACTTACTCGCTCTTAAACGTATTATCAAATACATAAGTGAGACTCTTTCCTATAGCATTTGGTATTCCTTTAATACCACTGACCGTTTGTCCGCATATTCGGATGCCGACTGCGCTGGGGATGCAGATGGATGTAGGAGCACTTCTGGTGGGTGTTTCTTTTTTGCTTTTGCTTTAGTCTCTTGGTTGAGAAAGAATCAAAATTCCATCTCTTTATCCACTGCGGAGGCTGAATACATAGCCGCCGAAAGTTGATGCACATAACTTATGTGGATGAAGCAGATGCTGGAGGATTATGGGATATCACACGACACCATGACCATCTCCTATGATAACACGAGCGCGATACACATATTTCGCAACCCAGTTCAATATTCGCGCACAAAACACATTTGCGTAGTTGAGGAGAAGGTCATATCCCTGAGTTATGTGTCTACTGACCTCCAGTTAGACGATATTCTCACGAAGCCTTTAGATGCCCTTAGATACGAGAGTCTTAGGAAGTCTCTAGGTATTTGCATAGTTGACTGAGGGGGTTAGTTTTTTTGTCTAGGATAAGATGCATTGTCATGTTCATATCTTATGTTTCCTATTGCTAGTTTGTATCATTTGTATTATTGTTTTTTTTGCTTTCTTTTTCATATTTTCTTTGAAAAAAAATCCAAAAAGATTTTTCGTTTCTTTTGGCAAAATTGAAAAAGACAAAAAGATTTTCTTCTTATAAACTTTTAAAAAACACAAAAAGATTTTTGTACTTTGTTTACACCTTTTATGGATGACCATTTAATATAGCCGAGTCGCAACTTCATGTCCATACTCCATGTGACTATTTGATAGTGATTTGAGACGCTACATCATTTCATCCACGTGCTTTACATTGTTTGGAGTCTATGAGATGTAATTAGTGATATCTTTTTACATGTTTGGCTCCTTATCTCCTTTATTGCACACATGCATGGCTTTATTTATTGTGCGTGTCTATCACATGTTGGATTGAATGTTTTCATCTCAACTATGTCTATACAACTAACCATATGCGATAAAACTTGACAATATTGGAATTTATGTAAAAATCGTTTGATGAGATTGTATGATATTTGAAAACGGGGAAGCGCTGCGAAAGGTACTCATTTGGCCTTTGCGAATACTAAGACAATGTTAAATCGGACCTAAAAAATTGAGGTATTTTTATTATCCGAGGTCCAAAGAGGTTAAAAGAGCTTGAAAAATTTAAAGGCAATAAAAAGAAATTCATGCCAAAAATGGGCCATTAGGTTTCAACATCAATTCTCCAATGTTTGATAATTTAGATCTCCTAAAGAAAATATAAATATGGGGGAGTTTGGTTGGAAAATTTAAACGGGTTTGCACTTCCTTGAAAGTCCTGAAAACGCATTACATATTTTTGGACGTTATTGGTGTGGAAATCACTTCGAGATTTGATTTGCTGATTTGATTGGGTCAATTTCTAATAATTCCATTTTTTCACCTAAGGAAGATGTTGAGTTCATTCGTTAGGAGTATTCAATATTCATCGTGCACATATGTTATATACATTGATTTTTCTATCGAATTTGATCACACCCCAACATTTTTGCTATCACTGACTTGGTTGTTTTTGTGTGATTCTTTGTTGTATATTTTGTGTGAAAAATTTTAAAAAATTCAAAAAGAGAAAGTTTATTACCTTGTGACATTCTCCATTTTTTTTTTATTTCTTTGTGATTCTCACATCTGTCTATTTTGGGACATCATAAAATGGGGGAGAACGAATTAGGGGGGGGGGGGGGTATTGTTTGTTTGATTTACTAAAGATTTTCTTCACCTTAATTGATGATTCTTTGTGCTTATCATTATATTTCAAACTATTGCGCGTCACGGGTATTTGTTTGTTTCTTGTCACATCTGTGTAGGTATTTATTGCACACCCTGATGTTGACAAAGAAAAAGAAAGTTTTTGAAGATTTGAAGATGATGGAATTTGTTTGAAGACATGCCTCTTAGTATTTCCAGTTTGAGGATTTTCTGGGGATATTAAATTATATGTCATTTGTATTTAGTGAGATAGCATAAGTCAGATGTTTTCATGTATGTACCGGCATAGACATCGGGCGAGATTTCTAAGGACATAATTTTATAAATGTCCATCTCATTTTTGTATGTCGTATACCGATACACCGTAAAAAATGTTCTTGCTCATATTTGCCTTAAAGACGGAGCCGAATTACAAGAGGACTGCTTCTAATTTCTGGTGATTTTTCCAGGCCAATCCGGACCAAGTATTCCAGGCGATCCGGATCGCCAAAGGTAAAGGTTCTGGACAGTTTTTGGCAGCGATTTGGTCCTTTTTATGGAAAGCGATTCGGATCGCATTTCATCGATCCGGACCTTTTTATGGAAAACGATTCAGATCGCATTTCACCGATTCGGACCACATTTCTAAGGATCCCTCTGTTTGAAATTGGGCACCGATCCGGACCGGGTCCCCATGGCGATCCGGACCGCCACACTAGATAAGCCCGAATCTGATAGATTTGTTTTGACAGGCTCAAAAATTCTTTATAAGGGCTATTTCGGATTTGTTTATTTTAAGTCTTTGGAAAAATATCTTGGAGAGTCCAAACATAACAAGACCTTAAGTTTTGATGTTCCAAACATCCTTTTGATTCACAATCATTCCTTTATCATTTGTGTGAATCTCTAAACCCTTAATGGATTGTTCTACTCATCTGGAGTAACTTTGTGGAAAAGCCGTCTCTTTTCCATTGTCGACCATCTGGAGTTCTTACGGGAGATTCCAGCCGACGACATCAGAACCGACACCTGAGAGTATTTCGTATGTCACTCTTGTTTTCATTGTAATCTGTGTAAATCGTTATTTACAAATTATAGTGAAAATAAAAGGTTTTGCCCCTTTGGGGGATTTTTCCTCATTTATGTGTTTATTAGTGATTGAATGTTCTTGAATGAATATATTACCTCCAATTACACCTAGATGCATGTTTTAGGATTTAATTGAAAAACTGAGTTTAATTAAATAATTTCTTTGTTTGAACATAAGCGCACTCTCAAATCATTGTAAACTGCTGGACTGTAATCTATAATCGGTAATTGGTAATAGTGGACTTGGGTGTGTGAGTTATCCTGGGACTAGGGACACGGGGTTTTTCACCACGGTGGTTTCATCAAGAACAAATATTGTGTCACTTTTCATTTTTTCTCATCTCATTCTTAAAGGGTATTTTTATTTCTAGCATCACCACTTTTACTTACAAGTGTGCGTGAGTGTATTTTAATTTATAAATTTTAGTAGATTTTATATCAAAGAGTTAAAAAAGTTTTTTTTAATAACCTAAGTCACCTTAGCAAGTGACCATTAGGTTGTTTCAAGTGGTATTAGAGCTTCAGCATTCATTTTTTAAACGTTTTTATTCCGCAAAGATCCTAAACTCTTTTTAAAATCTATTTTTTTTTTATATTTTTGAAAATCTAGTTTTTAATATGGGAAAACAAATTGGTGATGCAAAATTTTCTTTGAGAAAATCCATTTATGAATGTTCTAATGAGGCAAATCTTTATACATAATATAACATTAAAAGCAAAAATGTCATCGGCCAAGCGATGGGTGCAATTGAATTTAAAGGTTTTTCGGCTTGCACCATATCTTTAGAAGCTTGGGACATATCAATCCCTTCTACACTTTTGTTTAAATTTGGGAGTATTTTGTATGATGTTGATGAATGTGATAATGTAGACGATTCTACCATTTTATAGGGGTGTATGTGTTATAATTCTATTGATATTTGCACTCATGATGACAACACACACTTGGGCGAAGTAAATTCTAGATTATTAGCTAAGATTGGTGCTTTAAATGATCAAATCAAATTTATTAGTGAAGAATCTGCCATGCATATTGATGATTTTGAATCTGACATTATTTAAGTTAAGAAAAAGATTTGTATGTTGATCGAAACTAATCACTTACTTGAAAGTCAACATAGGGATGCTTTAAATAAATATGATGAATGTCAAAAAGATCTAAAGGTCGCTTTGAAAAAGGTAGATGGTCTTTCAAATTCAAGTTTAAGTGTTGACGAATTTGTTCCTTTGAAAGCAATTAGGCTTAAAGGCGAAACTTTTGATGAAACTAATTTTGTTAGTTCTAGTGAACAATTTTTCGAGTCTAGTAATATTAAAATGAGTATTAATCATGCCGAATTTAAGGATTGTTTTACCGCATTCATTAAGCCGATATTTGTTTGCAACTTTTGTCATAAAAACGATCATTTAGAAGAATTTTGTTTTAAGAAATTTGGACAAAATAAAACTTAATTAGGCAAATTTAGGCAAACTCAAAATGTTGGGAATGTTCAAAATGTCAAACCTACTTTTCATTGTAGTTTTTATTCTAAAAAGGGACATTTAGAGCAATTTTGTTTTAAAAGGTTGAAATTAACTTGAAAAAAATGAGAATGCTGAACATCTTAACGAGCCGTTTAATGAGAAATTCAATGCTAGGCATGTGCATCGGTGTAATGTTTGTCTTAAAATGGGTCATTTAGGACGATTTTGTCATATGCGTTTAAGTTTGATACTATTTTTCAACATTAGGATTCGTGGTGCAACCCTGTTTAAATTATCCATCCAAACTCCCTCAAATATATATCATATTTTTTTTGGGAATGAACATAATCTAATTTGGCCCGTTTTGGCGTATGATTCTTTTTTATTGCCTTTAATTTTTTCGGGCTCTTTTAAATGGTGGATTTCACGACGAATAAATTTTGCACTCTCGCAGCCCTTTCCCATGAACACTCATTATTATTTTTTAATTATAATCCTCACGGTAAACGATTCTTACATGCACATCTCCTCCTTATGTCTACTTACGCATAGATGACAAAATTAAGGTAAGAACGTCTCACCAAACTCAAATATGCAAGAGATGTAAGACATTCATATAAACTCGTGCATGTGTGCGAGGATGACATATATACAAAGTTGAAATAAAAAAGCATATCATCTTCGAAATAACCCCATAATACAATGGTTAAGATCATTCTAAGCATCAATAATTATGACCAAATGTCCTAGCCACATGGATAATGAAAGGATGGGGGTCCAAGCACATGAATATGCCACATCAAACATGTAAAATCAAAAAGAAAAAGAAACCTAAAATCTTTTTGGTTTTTCAACTTATTTTGACTCAAATAAAAGTAAAATCTTTTTAGATTTTTCAAAAAATATTTAAACCAAAAATCATTTTGTATTTTTGATTTTTTTTATTAAAAAATAAATTATTTTTGTATTTTCCAAATAAGACTGAATAAATGAAAAATATAATACAAAATGATACACATGTCATAACACTATGAAGTTATAAATCATAATGCAAAGAGTAGCATATGACAAACATGGCAACACAATCATCCTTTAGATTTAGCTTGGGAATAATCAAGTAAAAGGAAATGAGAATCATGAAGTTTAAGTCCTAAAGCCTCTAAGTCCGATTTCTTAACCCAAATAGGTGTGAAATTATGCATGGGGGTTTTGGGAATCGAAACAAATTTATTCCTTGACTTCCTAGGAGAATTCCTAAGGTCATAGGAAAAACGTTTAAGGTGAACTTTCCTACCGCAATGTGTGCAAGTGTAAAGACGACGGGAATGGTTACCAAAATATTGACCTCTCCGCACGTTCCTAGTGGGATCTCTCACACGGTTGGTATTGGCTTTAGGAATGGAAACAACTCTATCATCGTAGCCTATACCACACTTATCACTTTTTACTTGGACGGTGCCTAACATCCTATACAACTTCTCCAACCTATACTCTAAGTTAAACTTAATCTTATTCGAGTCTTTCAACTTCTCTTCTAACTCACTAATCCTAGACTCAAGCACACGCCTAGACTCCTCAAACTCTAGAATCTCCTTTTTTAATGCCTCCATCAAACCATGAAGGCTATCTCTCTCTCTTTATCCACATATTCCCTAAGCTTTCTCTCCCGTGCCCTAAGATCCTCAATCAAAACATCGTTATTTTCTACGGAACGCTCATTAAACTTAGCTTGCAATTTAGAGTTTGCCTTTTTCACTTTCACCGCCTCGACATACAACTCATTAATTACAATTTTCAACTCTTTCACATCAATTTCTTCCTCCTCACTCTCCTCACCCTCACACCCTTGGGATTTATTCTCAACGGCCTCGAAAGTGTCATGCACATGAGTATCTTCGTGGAAAGATTTATCGTCGTTGCTCACATGACATGTCAAGAAAGTAACAAGCTTGCTCTCATTGGAGGAACTCTCTCCCTCTTCCAGATCACTATCACTTAAGGAGGCATTATAAGCTATTGATTTCTTGCCATATTTCTTAAGTCTATTGGTACACTCAACAACTTTGTGACCATACCCCTCACACCCAAAACACCTATTCGACTCAACCTATTAAATTTCTCACTCTTATCTTTAGGGGTGGAATCTACCTTATTGTTCTTGAATTTCTCAAAATTTTTGGTATCTTTTGATTGCTTTTGAAATTTAAGAAACTTTTTGAATTTCTTTGACAGTAAGGCGACATCCTAAAAATCGGAATCGGAATCAGAATCAGAATCGTCATCCAAAACTTTAGTTTCCTCCTTCTAGGCTTTCAAAGAAATGCCCTTTTCTTTCTTTGGCACTTTCTTGGAGGTAATCATATCAAGTTCATAGGTTTGCAAGTCACCTACAATCTCTTCAAGTTTTGTCGAATCAAGCATACATAAGGAATTTAAAATGGTCACTTTTGCATCCAATCTACTCGGCAAAGATCTCAAAATTTTCTTTATCACACGGTTTTCGGGAATCTCCTCTCCTATGTTAAACGACGAGTTGACAATATTAGACAACCTAGCGTAAAACTCATCAAATGACTCACTCTCTAATATCTTAATCATCTCAAACTGTGTAGTGAGGTTTTGTAGCTTAGATGCCCTGACCGTGCTAGTGCCCTCATGAGTGAGTGCAAGTGTATCCCAAGCCTCTTTTGATGTTTCAAAAGTCATGATTTTATTGTACTCTTTCGGTGTGACATGTGAGGAAATAATGTGCAAACCTGTAGAGTTGTAAAGTGCAAGCCTATGTTCAGCCTTGATCCATGACACAACGAGATTTCAAACTAATGACCTCACCCTCTCGTGTCACTGGTGGAGACCAACCATTTTCAACCACTAACCACACACGCTCATCAATGGATTTTAAAGCACTTCTCATTCGCATTTTTCAATAAGCATAATTTGTGCCATAAAAAATTGGAGCACGAAAACTTTCAAAACCACCAAAATTCATCCTTAATATAAAAAAGGGATCACCACAATAAAAATATGTTTCTATCTCTGATACCAATTTGTAGGCCCCTTTTTCAATGCGAAAAGTGTTTTAAGGACGTCAAAATAATTTTTTTTTACGAAAAAACGTTTTTCAATTTTTAATTCGCACGATGTTGTGAACCAATTTTAACTTAACCAAATTTTATCTTGTTCAATACTAAACATTCATCTAGTGATTAAATCAAGTAAAATAAAGTAAAGGATACTCATAACTCCAGATGTACGAGGAAAACACAACGAAATAAAAAACCTCGGACGACCCAAGCCAGAGAATCACTATGATGTGGATTTACAAGGAACATACACAAGTCTTACTCAATGACTCGATCTCCATGAGACTCTAAGCTCTTCTAATCTTCATCACTCCTCCACAGTGCCCACATAGAAATCCCTTCTTCCACATTGCTCGTCCACAACATACACGTCCACGTATGTCTCGGTGTCCACCGATATGGCTTTGTGTCATCTACGATGTTAAACACGAACTCCTTCGCTTATTCACCGTAAAAAATAATGTTCAAGTGTAGAAAAAACTCTTATTGGTGCAACTAAAGATCACAATAGTAAATAGTAATGAAAACTCGGTTCTTTGAAATTCTAAGGATGTTTTAAGCTAGGAAAATCTTAGAAAACTATGTGTAGAAACGTACATGGTTCGTAAACTATTTTATGGACTGTACGCACTTCTAAACTCTAAGAAAACACGCCTTAAACAATATTTTTCAAGTCGGCATCTCGCTCGAATGATCGTCAGAGTCATTTGAATGACAGTGAGCGTATATTTGATTTCTACACAACTCTAAACCATCTTTATCTCAGAATAAACAAAGTGTAAACGTCTTCAAACTCTTTTAAAAAAATTCTTTAATAAAATATCATCCTTAAACATTTTAAAATAAATTTTTAGCCCCATTAAAATTACGCATTTATACTTGAGTGATCTCAGAATGCAATTAAACTTGAAGACAAAATATGCACCATAAAATTGCCTGATAATATTGATATGGAATACAAAATGTATAGCCCTAACAGTTGGTGCGGTTGGCTTTTACTCCACTTTCACTTTCATATCAGAAATGTCGACTTGGTAATCTAAGACCCAACACTCAGTGTGATGCACTTAGTGACCTTATCCATGAGTTTGATCCAAAGGCAATAGCCTTTAGATCCGAGCCATAGTAACATCAAGTGTAAAAGATCTGTGTTAGTAAAGTATTTGTTAGTTCTCACATTTCCCATTAAACCAAACGATCTAAAGTAAAAAAAGGTATGAAATTAAACAAAAACGATCTAAAGTAAAAAAGGTGACAAACCTTGATAAGCACTTTGTCATTCAAGGACTTCAAATCCTTAACATCATCTGTCTCAAGAATACCAACAATGTCATCTTCCTTCAGTATGAGATGATTTGTTCCATTGAACTCCACTTCAGTTCCGGCATACTTACAGTACACACCTTGGGTACCAGTCTACTTAAAATTGGTATTCGTTCAGCACCAACAGAGGAACCAAATAGTTTTAGGCATATTAACCATCATAAGTCAACACGAAAGACAATCATGTACATACCAGATCAATCCCCATACCACTGGGGATCAACAACACTGCTCGGTGGACAACACTGCTCGCTGGATCAACATTGCTCACCAAGAGAAATCTAAAGAATAGAAAAATACCACATCAGTGGAGATTTAAGTAAAACAATTGAAGAAAAATACCACATCAGTGAGGCTAAGACTCTTAGGAATTCCTAAATGACTCATACACACACTTAGGAATTGTGAACACTTGAGAGACATACTAACACTTAATGTATCTGCTTGAAAACCAAGTGAATCAAGGCCCTGCCCAAATGCTTAAGATGTTAAATAACTTAAATTCTTTCAAAACAGAGTCATTGGGCAATTATTTAAGTCATGAATAAGGACAAAAGTACAAATGATATTTCATTTTGAATCATACCTTAGAAATCCTTAGATCTAAAACTAGACTCCACTATTCAAACAAAACAGATTTGGAGTTTGATACCATCACAGAGCTGACAACCTGAAACAAATTATAATTTAGACCAAAATATAAGCAATATATACTATGTAAAAAACGCAATCATTATTGCGAATAAACATCAAGGGTAATAATAGAAAAGGCACTAAATTCATTCCACGTATTAATCATAGCTTAAGTATCAAGTTGATGTCTATACATTGACTTATTAAGGGGTACGCCTGGGTCAGATGAGAAAACAAGAAGGTCAAATTATGAAAGCATAATGTGAAGATAGGCACAGTGTTGTTACAATCTCAATTCGTCACAAAACTGAAGGCCAGTGACAAACCTTCACAATTAAAAATGAAATCCTACATATAATTATTTTCAAAAGGTCAGTGGTGAACCATCCAAAAGTTGAAGGTGGATTAAGAACTGTAATTTATTCACAGGAGCAATTGGCACAAATTTAACTAGAAAGAATTTGTACTGAGGAAGCAGGAGATGAAATTGATAAAAGACGGATGTTGTTCATCTCTCCATGTGGTGTTCATCCTACAAACCCCGTCACTACCTAGGCAAACAGAATTTATCATCTAATCAACCAAACTAAATAATAAAGTTACAAACAATGGGCTTGGCCTAGGCCTAACATATGATGTAAAATACTGTTCGAAACATTACTACAATTCATGCATTCTCTAAACATTTTCACCTTTTATAAATTTGAGTAGTTTTTGGGGCGGGCTTTTACTTAATCGGGAAGGTGAGCGCTTCTTTTTAGCAGTAAGAATAGATGATAAAGCAGTAATGAGTTCGTATATTTCAAATTTATTAGCTTTGTAGTATGCAAATGATCCCGGCCACACTTGCTTTCACAATATGATCTCGACCACTGCATCAAACAGAATTCAAAATAGCTATTAATAGCTTTGTAGAACGCATGTTGTCACAGTATGATCCCGCCCAATTAGTCCCGTTTATTAAGGGAGACCCCATTGATAGCTGCAAAATAAACCAACTCTAAATTAAAACAGCACAAACAAAAAACCAATATATAGTTACAATAAAACCAATCAGGCTGGCATTTTACTCTAAGCTCCTAAAATTGCAGGTTTAGCTGCTGCTATATAGTTACAGCAAAACCAATCAGGCCCGCTGTATCGAGCACAATACAGGGACTGTGTGGGGTCTCTAATAAGGTGTCCTAATCTTGGACTCATTTTTTACAATCTACATATCCAGCAGTGACTTATCATTTGACAAATCTGATAATGATATCAGTAATACTATCTTTTAGTACAAAATACCAAATATCGTCTAGCACTCTAATTGTAAAAAGATCTTATATTAGAACCAGAGCATACATGGTAAAAATTATAAATATATGCTGGATGCATGAAAATCTATAAAAATATACGAAGTTGTAAACCAAAAATTTGAATCATAGAATTCATATTATTGTGACCTGACTAATCAAACCAATCATCAAACAACACATAATAGGCACACCTATTTGTCACTCATATAAATAGTTATGTATCCAATATGTTTGTTCCATAATAAGATTTGTCCGCAACAAAACAGAGGGTAGAGAAACTGGGGAAATTTACCAATGGAGGTAGGCATTCAATGGCATACTTCTGAAGAACAACAAAGAAATCTCGATGAGTGCTTGGATCGAGTCTTACTCAACGACTCGATCCCCATGAGGCTCTAAGCTCTTCTAATCTTCACCACTCCTCCACAGTGCCCACATAGAAATCCCTTCTTCCACATTGCTCGTCCACAACACACACGTCCACGTATGTCTCGGTGTCCACCGATATGGCTTTGTGTCATCTACGATGTTAAACACAAACTCCTTCGCTTATTCACCGTAAAAAATAATGTTCAAGTGTAGAAAAACTCTTATTGGTGCAACTAAAGATCACAATAGTAAATAGTAATGAAAAGTCGGATCTTTGAAATTCTAAGGATGTTTTAAGCTAGGAAAATCTTAGAAAACTATGTGTAGAAACATACATGGTTCGTAAACTATTTTATGGACTGTACGCACTTCTAAACTCTAAGAAAACACGCTTTAAACAATATTTTTCAAGTCGGCATCTCGCTCGAATGATCGTCAGAGTCATTTGAATGACAGTGAGCGTGTATTTGATTTCTACACAACTCTAAACCATCTTTATCTCAGAATAAACAAAGTGTAAACGTCTTCAAACTCTTTTAAAAAAATTCTTTAATAAAATATCATCCTTAAACATTTTAAAATAAATTTTTAGTCCCATTAAAATTACGCATTTATACTTGAGTGATCTCAGAATGCAATTAAACTTGAAGACAAAATATGCACCATAAAATCGCCTGATAATATTCATATGGAATACAAAACCGCACCAACTGTTAGGGCTATACCTATCCTAGATTCAAGTACTCGTTTAGAATCCTCAAACTCTAAAATCTCCTTTTTCATAGTCTCCATCAACCCTCTAAGACTATCTCTCTCACCCTCGACGTACTCAAGCTTCTCTTTTAAAATTTTTCCATGTGCCCTAAGTTTTTCAACTAAAAAATCATTATTTTTTATGGCACACTCTTTCAATTTCAAATTTTCTTTCTTTGTTTTCAAAGTTTCAGCATAAAGTTCATTGTAAGCAGTTTGCAAGTCATGCTCATCTACACTTTCCTCCTCACTTTCATCCACACTCCCATCACTTTCACTATCATCACTAATCACACGGATGGAAAACTCTCGCCTAGAAGCATAAAAAACTTCTTCTTTCGAATCACAAGCACTAAGGGTAGAAACATGAGAAATCGATTTATTCAATTTCTTCTTTAAATTTGTGGTACACTCATGTAACGTGTGACCAACACCCTCACAACAAGGACACTTCTCAGATTCGTTTTCAACAGAAGATTTAAAACAAGAGTTTGTGTGAATTTTCTAAAAATTTTCAAAAAATTGACATTGAAGATCATCAAAACCATCAAAATCGATTTTTGTGCAAAATCAGAATCAAAACACAATAACTTAGTGCAACAGGCTCTGATACCAATTTGAGAGAGCAGCTGCAGCGGAAATATTGTGACTTCTCAAATAAAAGCCAATTTTAATTAATCCCAAATTTTAGTTAAACCCTAAGACATGCATCTAGATGATTTATAAAATAAAACATAGCATGCAGGATAAAAATAAATAATTTCAGGAAAAATCCCCCAAAGGGGCAAAACCTTTTATCATACTTAACACTCCTGATAATATTGATATGGAATATGCCCTCACGTTTTAATTTCAAGCTTCAAATAATAAAGCCAAGTATGAGGCATTAATCGCCGAATTTGAGTTAGCCTAATAATTAGGTGCCGAACAAGTAGTGGCACACAGTAATTCCTAGTTGATTGTCAACCAAGTGCTTCATATATATGGAAGTCATTTCCAAATTTCCAGCCATACAGATACGAAGAATAGAAAATGCTCGAGTTGATGCACCGAGCTGATGCACTTTCTCGGCTGGCTTTAGCAATAAAAATAAAAATCAGGAGAAGCATTCCAGTAGAGATCGTAACAACTAGGAGCATAGATGAGGATCCAATGATCAATTTAATTTCTTTATAGTTGGGACCATCATGGATGGATCCGATTAGAGCTTATATCGAAAAAGGAACCTTATCAACTGATCCAAAAGACGCAAGAAAGCTTCGATACAAAGCAACTAGATATCTTTTGGAGAGGGAGTCCTACACAAAAGGGGATACACTGTTTACTTACCACGCATGTCCATCCATTGGAAGTGGAAGATTTAATCAATGAGCTACTTGAAGGTTCTTGCGGAGCTCATTCAGATGGTCGACCCTTAGTCCAGAGAATTACCACACAAGGGTATTACTGGCCAACTATGAAGGCATATTGTAAGTCCTTCACAAGAAAATGCAATAAGTGCTAGAGATTTACTGCAGTTCAAAGAGCACCATGTGCTGCTTTAACACCAATCACTTCTCCATGGCCATTCACCATTTGGGGAATTGACTTAGTCGGTCCATTGCCGACTACAAAAGGCATATTCAAATATTTAGTGGTAACTATTGATTATTTCATGAAATGGGTGAAAGCAGAGCCATTGATAGAGATGCCATACGAGAATGCATTTTAGTTCATACGAAAGAACATCATATGCAGGTATGGAATGCCTTATGCCTTCATTACTGACCATGGCACCTAGTTTGATAACGATGAATTTGAAGTCTACTGTGTTCAATCTAAGATCCAAAAACTTCACTTTGCCCCAGGACATACAGAAAGAAATTATCAAACAGAAGCGACAAACATAACCTTTCATAATGTACTGAAGAAGAGACTTGATGCTGCCAAGGGTAACTGGATTAATGAATTGCACTATGTTCTTTGGGCTTATAGAACTACACCGAGAAGAGCAATTGGATAGACACCTTATATGCTTGCATTTGGGACAGAGGCCATGGTACCATTCGAGATAGGTATACCAACTCATAGAGTGTTAAACTTTGATTCTACTAAGAGTGATCTAATGAGATGATTGGACTTGGACATTGTTGAAGAATTTTGATAATATGCCTCCATCAGAGCTGCTGCCTATCAATAAAGGACTACTCGCTTTTACAACAAAAGGGTCGAGCCGACCAACCTAAAAGAAGGCGACTACGTCCTCATAAAAGTCATCTAGAAAGGCAACAAGTTTGAGGCCAACTGGAATAGTCCATATCGCATTTCAGCAGTAATTCGACCAAGAGCTTTTTGACTAGAGACACTTAATGGGGAAGAATTCAAGAACCTTGGAACGTCGAGCACCTCCGAAAATATTATTAATGAATAAAGGCATTTTGTATTTCTTTTTCCTTTATGTTCAACAAAACTTTATTTCAAATTCAATAAAATATCTTAATTTTAATTTTTAATTTTTCCAGAGTACGATGATATACAACATCCACAAAAATCATATCAGAACAATATGCTTGGTCTTCAGCCCTTGCCAATCAACAGACTGCAACAACTATTTAGCTCAACTACTTAATCAGGTAGAACTTATCAAGTTCGAGATGCACCAATAACTTAACAAGCACTCATGTTTTACCTGACAAAATTATTGCTTCATGTATGACTTCGTGTCAACAAGTCACGAATAAGAAGTCAATAAATCTTCATGTATTAACACAAGAAGCTTTACCGTACCAAGTTAAACACATGAATACATATATTATGAACACACTTGGTCACCAATGATAATTACTTCATGTATGACTTCGTCTTTTATAAGTCAAGAACAATAAGCCTATAAAATTTCATGCATACACACAAGAAGTTTTACCCGACTGGGTTAAATGCAGGAATACATCTATACTTTCCTAAACATAAGGATACATACGTACATTCCTCATACACTTGGTCACCACTGATAACTAATGGTACAACTTGGATTAACAAAACTATTTATAGTTTTATCTAAGTGCATTAGTAAAATCTAAGGCCATACAATCACATTTTAATAACTCATCATCAAGAAAATTACTTAGTCGACCAACTGATTAACTAATCATAAGTTGAAAGCAAGTACATATACTTTTATTTAAATACTAAAAGTATTACATTCAAGATCAAGCAAGTATAAAAAATAAAAGAATTGTTCAGCTGGACGTTTCCCTTGTGCTTTGGTAATTTCAGAAGATATTTGTTAAACTCTCTCCATCCAAGCGGGAGGGTCATCTAGGGCATAAGGGGAATTTATATAATTAAAACCTCTCAGCATTTGCCTATTAATACTGCTCGACCTATTGATAAAGTAAGGAGGATGAATTATCTCATGGACATCATGAAAGCCGTAGTCTCCCATATATTTGGTGATTAAACAATGGGGAATGGCATCAGGAGGGATCCATGTTACGTCCAACTTGAATGGAGGCTTATCACAATCTAACAAACCGGGATCATTCCAATACCATAACTCACTGTTTTGGTCATATTTCAGTAAGGTAAGCAAGTTGGTCCATCCCCATCTATAACCCTCATGATGACTTTGTGTAAGATGATCATCCACATGGCTTAGGTCCTCATTGTAACCTTTCATCCAAATCTCCCTGGGTTACTTGTGAAAGTGAAAGATCAATCTTTCTACCGGATGTTGGAGTTTCTTCAGAACATCATTCATAACTTTCAATTGGGTAGATTGGTCGATAATAGCTTTATCCTTAGCTTCCAACTGGATAGACAGGTTGGCAATGGCCTAATTCTTTGCTTTTAACTAGGCAGCTTGCTCAGCCAGGGTTTTCCTAGTTTATTCCTTATCCATAGTTGGTCGAATAACCACCCATTTCTTGGAAGTTTATCCAAGTCTGGTTTTCTGCGATGCTTCAAGTTCTTTCACAAACCTTGCATTTTCAGTTTCCAAGAAAGAGTCCCCCTCATCAAGACCAATGATAGACGATTTCTTTAAGATGTCAAGCCCATTCCTTAAAGCATTATTCTCCCTTTCCAGCATAGCAATAATTCCTCAGGCATTCTCCATATCTTGCTTCAAAGATAATTCTTTCTTGTTCAAAGAAGAAGTAATGTCTTGTATCTTTTTCTCAAAACCCATCATCTGCTTAAAACTTTATACTTAGCTTCATAATCAGCATGCAACAAAGCTTTGGACCAATTATGATCCTCCTGAAGTTGCTCTATTATTTCGTAATAAGAAGTATTATTGGCTACAACCCTGTCCTATAAATAATGAAGATAAGTATAGAACTCTTTGACTTGCTCGAATAAATCAAGACCTAGCAATCCGACTAAGTCCTCTTCAGATAGTAGGAACATGCTCAACTTTTAAAAGGTTTCTACTTTGCCCGAGTAAGTCAAATTCAACGGAAACTATGGATTTCTTCCTTGTATCAAACTATAATTTATAAGGGTAAGAATATAAAGACTACAAAGATGATGATGAAGTAAAAATTGTCAGGAAATATAATTTCACAACAACCAAGAAAGATGAAAAGGAAAACACATAAGTTGGGTCGAAGTAAAGACCTTTCATTAATAAGAAAATGGGTGTTGCAAAATGACGATCCTAGTATAAGAGTAAAAAATACACTTGCAGATAAAAAAATAGATAATAAGGAGTTGGACCTTCTCCCTATCCTGAGCATTAACTTCAGAAGGCAGCTCGACAGGAAGCACAACTCCGCTAACTAGTTCCACAATTGACTTAACAGGTTATAGGGAAGACTCCTTTGATCCTTCTTCATCATAAAACTCTTCCTCCAAGTTTGGAGGTGTGTATAAGTCATGTCTTTGGAATAGCTTAGAGTTATCAATAGTGTTAATTTCCTTGAGTGCCTCCGACCAGCCATCCTTAAAGGATTTTTTTTGGCATACTCAACTAGGATGAAGAACCAGTAGTGACTTTTCCCATCCTTTCTCAAAATAAGTGTCTTTTATGCTCTTATTCTTGGCTTTTTTTGCCACAAGATCAACAGTCATACCTTTAAGCTTCGCCTCGATAGATGAGAGAAGAGTCTAATTCTTCAATAATTTATTTTTAGCCACCTTGGCCCCGTCCTCAATAGCTATTAGACTAGTCTCAACGGTCTTCAATTTCCCTTCAGCAGTAGTAGCCATTTCATTGGCCTTCTGTAGTTCTTCCTCCCAAGATTTTTTCTTTATCTCCAAAGCATGTCGACTAGCTTCCATTGATTTCTTTAGACTTTCAATGGCCTCTCCAACTTCTCTTGACGAAGAACACAGTTGATCGCCCTTTTCCGTTATCTGATTAAAGCCCACTAAAAACTACCAAGATGAAAAAGTAACAAGTCAAGGAAAAAGGAATAAGATGGTAAATGTGAGCGACGGATGAATGATGGTTACCAAAGCCAAAGTTTGGCAAGCTCTTTTTTTCAGTTTAAAATGGGACATAGGAACTGCAGCTGCCCTATTAGTAGGCCAGCCTTGATCAACTTCCTTGCCAAACCAGGATTAACAACCACCAAAGATGACCCAATAACTTCCATGTTAGATTGAATTTTTTTGACCAACTCATATTGGTCGGCAAAAATTGTCAATTTATCAAGAAGTCCTCTCTTCATCCTCTTCAAGTGTCCCCTATCAGTCTTACCCTCCTCAGTATTTCTAACTCGAGGAACCTTCTTAGTAACCTTAGACCCTTTTACAGTCACTTTGGACTTCTGGTTATCAGCAGCCTCAGTGGTGGGAGATAAAGGCCCATTTATTAAATTGGTAAGCTTTCTCTTACCCATGACAACCAGTGTGAAAGTAGGGATTACGGAGATATGTAAAGATTCAAACAAAGAGGATGTTCCTAGGTTCTTCTCAGCTCTAGCCGATTCCTAAGTCTAAGAAGTAGGAATTGGTTCTTCTTCCAAATTAATAGGGACTGAAGGTGCTACAATAGTTGACCTAGTAATAAAAGAAGTAACAGAGCTTCTGTATTGTAACAAGTAGGAGGCTGCTCTGGGATGCTCCTCACTAATTCTCTGATGAATGCTCTACAGATATTTTGAAGATTGATGTCCCCTTACATTAGACACTTTTTCTTGCTTTGAATTGTATAAAACAAGGCAAGAAATATTAGCCAACTTATCATCAAATCGTTGGTCAATAGGAAAAGAAAAATAACAAGTTCTGGAACCTATGCCATGTCCTTCCTGAGGACACCTGGGCCCATCATAAAATTCTCTTCTTTGAAGAGGAGCATGGTGTTAGTTCTTTGCTATTACCCTATAATCAAAGTAGTCCTTATTGGAATCTGGTAAATTGACCACTAAAGCTCTATTGGCAAACCTAGTTTTTAAGTAATTGGTGTTGTCACTAGTAATTCACTTGTTGCAGAACATCAACTCAAGAATAACAATATGGGTTCTATATATCTGGTTAAGCCTATGAATCCCATTTACTATTCTCTATGTATTGGGGGCAACCCTAGCAGGGATAATGCCAAAATATTGATAAAACTCTAGAAAGAAATGATTGGAGGAAAAGTAATACCACATTCAACTATAAATAACGAAGGGATCCAATGACCCTCTGACAAAAATAAAACGTCAAATGGAGGAACATACATTTCTAATTTTACCCAACCAAGGATATTTCTTTCCCACTTAAATTCATCTAAAGAATCCCTATGAACGATGTATACCATGATTACAACAAAGAAAGAAATAAAAAGAAATGGAAGAAGAAAGCTTATAGAGAAAATGATGACATAAGCAAGAGTGGAAGTGGATGCAAAAAGAAAGTTTGGAGATGAAAGATAACTCGAAAGTTTGAAAATTTGTGGTACACAAACCAACAAAAATCTCATCTCTTATAGCTTGCCTAGAAAAGAGTGCAGGTAATAATTAACTGTATAGACGATTAATATTCTGACAACTGTATAACTCCAAAGATGAGAAATTACTGATATGCCCTTTAGCGGTTAGCTACATTTCAAATTATTCATGAAATTTCCATCACATGATTAAATGATGGAAATTTTTTAAAAGTACTATAAGTCGGTAACCGACTAAAACCACGAAAGACTGTCAAGCAACTCTTTATATCTCATACTTCATCCTTTCAATATAATATCAAGAATGAAGCATTGGGGTTTCTGTTGATACAAAAAATTATCCATCTAGATAGACCAATTAGAATAGACATACGTCCCCTTACGTGACAACTGTTATAGTCATAAATCATGTTGGCTCATAAGAGAGTTGGTCAGCCAACCTAAAGAATACAAACCACCATGGTAGATAAACGATCATCGCATAGAAGGTAACAAATATTTATTCTACATGTGCTCAATACTCTCAAAAGTCACGTTCATTATGTATGGGTGTAAATACTTAAATGTATAAAGGCATTTTAACCCTTGATCTTCGGGTTATTATAAATAAAATGTATTCCTTTCACAAGAGGCAAGAGTGAAAAGTACAAGGTCATTCTTCTAACAAGAATACCTAGTAGTCTGTAATCACCAACAACAGTACAATCATAATGGACGTAGGTTTTCTTATAGCTGAACCATGAAAAAAATTCTCGCGTCTCATTTATTTTTCTCTTATTATTTAATATGTGATTATAAAATTGGAATCATATAAATCCCTACTAATTTTAGACATCAACATTTAATTTAAGATAAATAAAACATGCGTATCCATTTACAGTTTAACCCCTAGTAATACAAGTTAAGAACCAACAAAAAAATACAATCCCAACATATCAACATCCACAACATCGTAACTACTCATGTAAAAAAAATTTAATTTAAGATAAATAAAACATGTGTATCCCTTTACATTTTAACCCCCAACAATACAAGTTAAGAACCAATAATAAAAAAAACACAATCCCAACATATCAATATCCACCCAATCATAAGTACTCATGTAAAAAAAACTGCAATGAAACATTTTCTAATTTATATCGGTTGACATATCCCGTGTAACGACATCGACTGGGCACATGGAGATCCATTAGATAATTCGGTCATTCAAAACTAGTTTCTTCCCTTTAGCTTCTAGCTTATGGTGGTCATTCCAGATACACACTAGAAATTTTCCTTAAACTGCACATGAACATAGTGCAAGTTAGCCACATTTAGCATCGTTATGGTTTTAAATGGCTCTTGTGGTAGAGGGTTGTGAAAAGGAACGAATGTGAGGCACATCGATTTACTTATTAACACAATGAGATAATTATATGCTTGCGCGACCAAGTACTCCATCTCATGCACTACAAACCATCCCTTCAAAACACACAAAGATTTGCCACATTGCAAGGCCACCAAAATATCGGAGTACGTCCTCACGCCTCCCAAAAATAAACTATAACAAAAGTATTCATTGACAGCTAGTTCTTGTATGAGATACAGACATTTCTTTAGTGGTCAATCATTATAACATTCCAGTTAAGTCCAAGAGCCATCACCCTATAACCACAATTTTCCTCACCATTAACGTCCATCTTATTCTCCACAAAAGGTTGAAAAAATCAAGCCATGTATATCAAAGTGCATTTGACAACATATGGCATTTTCAATTTTTTTCTTTATAGGGGGTGCAGCCTCCTCATTAATGTCATCGAGTGACTTGGATGTCTCCCATGCACAAGGATCACGCTTGGATGACGCGTCATGATTTTTCTCCTTAGTTATCATTTTTTCATGTGCCCCATCCCTAACCATAACTGGCTGTATATTAAACAAACTACTACCAGCTTGACTAGTAAGATCACCAAGCTTAAAAAGAAGAACCCTCCTTTCATCCCCAGTCAACTCTGACCATCACTTTTTAAATGAAATCATCTCTGAGTTATAGTTAACCTCGTTGTATTTCATAAAATTAAACAGATTGTTAGGCTTTTGCCAACATTTATCTACTTTACAAAGAGGGATGGGTCTTGATCCTTGGGTATCGTACAATGCAATCTCTTAAGCGCATGGTAAACCTAACCGATACCCAAGGATGGTGGGAAAAGCCTAACAATGTGTTTAATTTTATGAAATGTTGGGATGGGTCTTGATCCTTGGGAAAATTATAAAGTGATGGTCATGTACGATACTTGCCAACATTTATCTACTTTACAAAGAGGGATGGGTCTTGATCCTTGGGAAAATTATAAATGGTGGGTATGGTGGGAAAATTATTTCCCGATCTCTCCTTTATAGTCTTCAATACTTGTCTCAGCTTAACCTCTTTAGAAATTAAATCTTTCGCAAGTTCATATTCCTCAAGGGTTAATCACCCGACATGAGGATGGCCGACCAGTAAATAATTGCAAGGTTGTGGAGACCAGTAGCCACTTCGAACTTCCACTTTTCGTCCGATAATGGTACACCCTTGAGGGAAAATGGACAATCGCACTTTCTTATGGATTAGTCTTGATCATCCTTGAGATTCTGTGAGGGTTTTTCAGTCCCTTTCTTACAATGCGATCGGTAAAATTCTCCCCGTTCGTAACCCATAAACAACCCCCCTTCCGACCATTCGATAGATTCTCCGACTTTGTTGTTACAATTACCACCCTCGACTTTTGGCCTCGCTCTTAAACCCAATGCATCAAAGCAGTTTAGTCAGAAAATATCTGCATATCAAAATCGTAATGTCTTAGCAAACATAATATAACAAACTTACTTTATCTGTAGTAACCCTATTGATTGATCAACCACTGTTAATACTGGCTCATTAACAATGACAATTTCATGGTAATTAGCATGACCATCGGGTCTCTTTGCATTAGGTATGCCATCGGGTGTCAATAAATTTCTTCCCATATCATTAGCATAACCCCTAGAGCATATGTCATAAATTTCTTCTCAAATTGTGTCATCATCAAACATGGGGTCATTACACACAGGTTAGTGTTACATAAAGAATATTAAAAGTTGAAAAAAAAAAGTTCCATCGACATCAAAGTACTGACCAAAAGTTGGTATTTTGACATTGTAACGTCGAGTCGGTGTTATGGTGCTGTGTCGGTATTGTCGATCAAAACTGTTTTACTTAAACTACCTGCATTCTACAATACAATGCCAAAACTTGTTATCGTTTTCGGCACTGTAATGCCGAATTAAGTTGAAACATTAGTTTTTCCCCTCCATTTCGATTAAATACTGTTAGATAAGGTTAGAAAAGCATAGGGGTGTGATTATATACATCTAGATGACATGTTTTTGATCTTTTCCTTCGAGTTTGACCCCCTAGTTGATTGTCATTGTTGAAGCTCTTTGTTAGGTGCTCCATTGACTTTATATTCTTATCTCAATTACTTTGATGTGATAAGAACAACTGCTAAACACTCCTGCGATGTTTATAGTGCAAAATTGGAGTTGAAATGGAGATTTCGGGTTGGATGTGACAATGGTGTTATGGAGAATTTTGTCGAGGATTTGAGCTGGAGTCACTAAAATGTTTATGTTGCGATTTTTCATTTTTATTTTTTAAGTTTTGTGTGAATGCCAACATCTAACTATTTATTTTTGCTTGTGGTGTTGGGGACAAACTTTTGTGGTGCCTTTAACACCAAGTTTACAAAGTATATAACCAAGTAAGTCTTATATTTTTTCCACTGCTCCCATGAAAAAATATGGGCATATACCAAATAGTCCCTCGAACTTTTTTTAATACACGTTTAGTCCAAGCCTTTTTATTTTGTACCAAAAAGTCCTTCATCATGTCAAAAAGGTTTTACCATGTCACTGGCACGGACCTTTAAAGATAAGAGAATAAAAAAAATTTTGGTACAAAATAAAAGGTTTGGACTAAATGTGTATTAAAAAATATTTGAGTCCAAAAACATTTATGCTCCATTAGATCATATTAGAAAACATGTAGTAAATATGTACATTCTTTATGAATAGGACGTACTGAAATATTTTTCCTTTATAAGACTATTAAGGAAATGTCTTATGACCAAAATTTATTTGTCAAACTCTTGAAAGAAAAATATAAAAAAGTTTTAAAAAGAGAAAATGTGTATTAGGTTGCATTTATTTTTCCATCGAACATCATATGAAATCTGAATCTAAAAAATATGCTATCATTATATTCAGATTCAAATTCTAAAGGTATTTTGACCTCTTAACCATTGATAAAAATAGCTTTTAATCTCTTATTTAAAAAAAAAAAAACACTTTTTAGTACTTTCAAGTTTGAATCTCAATATTTGCCATGCTTGTAAGGGCGTGTCTCAAATTTTGAAAACAATTGTTGGAAGAAGAGGAAAAATAGAATGAAAGTTGGGGTGAATGTGAAAAGAAGCTAGCAAGTAAACCCTAGCTATCTACATATAAAGTGGGGTTTTTGGGCGTGAGCGGCTTTAGAGGGGAAGCGTTTGGAACTGTGAGGAAGAAGAAAATGGAGTTTTGAAGCGGCAATTGAGACGTGTGGATAGTGAAGTAAATCCCCCTGATATTAACATAATATGTGATGGGTCTCATATAGTTTTCAATCTGAATTTTCAATTGCTGCTCACTCCTGCTTCTACTTCTTCATCTCTCACACACATACACAATTATTCTCTCTCTCTCTCTCTCTCTCGTTGTCTCTTTTCAGTTCAACAAACGCTCCCCTCTGGACCTTGTGATGATGCCCTGAAGGTTCACTTTTTTATTTTTCTAGTTTTATTTTAGAGATTCTAGATTTTTTGGGTTTTTAGATAAACAAGTATTGTTTTTTAGCCTCACTACATAATTTGTGTCAGTTATTATTTTCTGATTTTGTGAATCTTGTTGTTTTTCGTACGAAAGACATAAAAGATGATGACGGTTCGGTTTGTTTCGGTTTCAGTACTAAATCAGAATCAGAACCGGGGTGGTTCGATTTCAGGATTTTGGAATTGGAATCGAACCAAATCGAATTGATAGTTTTTGGGTTGGTTTGGATCGGATCTTGGTTTTGATCACATTTTAAAAAAAAATTATTAAAATATATTTTAAAACTAATTTACAATTGCTTATACAACAAACTTTAAGGTATTTAAAACTCAAAATTCATTCATATATCCAACTGGACCAATTTTCTGAAGAACAAAAACTAGCAACCAAATGTAACAGAGGAACTAGAGGGGTGTGACAATCAGGTAGTCATTATTTTATCTTTGTTCTTGCTTCCACACGCAAGATGAAATTCATGGTTGGAAACGGAAGAATGGAATCGACGACATCGTTGCCATGAAATCACCTCATCCTAAAAAGATTTCAAGAGACAGTTGGCTGGGACTTTTTTATGAAATTACCGGCTCATGATGTTCATCCTTAAAATCAGATATTCCAACCATTTGATCGACTTCATGTTTCAGCAGTACTAATAAAAACAAACGATAACTATGGAATCTGATCTTGGTCGCGCAACCAATTGTGGTTGAGGATCTCTAGTTAATCGAGACTGGTTGGACGAAACAAGCCCAAACTGTACATAGAGAGAGTTTTTGGAAGCATGGGTTGAGATGGTATTAGGAAGAGAGAGAGCAGAGAACGGCTCAATGTTTTTGTGAGTATGAAATGAGATAGTTTTAGTAAGTTGGTATATATGTGATTAGATTAGGGTTAGGTGTTGGTGTCGGATCGGATCGATTTTCGGATTGAATTGGTTATTTTTTTTTGAATCGGAACCGAATCGAAACATTGGATTTTTTTTGGGATAGGAACCGAACCATTAGTTCAAAAATTCGAGCCGAGCCGAACCAATGTCATCGATTTGGTTCGATTTATCGGATTTTCGATTTCACTGCACACCTTTAATTTTTACAATATTTTCATATATATGATCAATATATTATTTTGTTGTTTAACACGTTATCGCTTTGCTCGTTTAGATTTTTAACCCAAGTTTTTGGTAATACATAATACGCGGGCTTTCCTTGATTTCGAGATTCAGATAAAATTTGAGCCTACTCAAATAGATAATGCGTGGCACTGAGAAATCTTTTTTCGTGATGGTTTTTTGCGATCCGCAAATGTGTCAAAATACTAGCCAATGTATTTGACACATATTCGGGTAACAAAAAATATAATACAAAAAGGCCCTTTAAGAAATAATTTAATAATAGCTATAAGTTGTTTTTCTTTTGAAAAATATGATTGGTTTAATTATTCATAGGCAAATAAAGTTAATATCTTAATTATTTTAAATAAATAAATACTATTTAGTATTATTTATTTGTCGTAGTATTGGATGAGATTAGTAAGGATATACAAGAAGATGTTTCGTAGTGTATGTTTGTGAATAATATAGTTTTAGTAAATACTTGAAATGAGAGTTCAACGATGAGAGTAGATGCTTGGAGAAATGCATTAGAGTTTAAAAGATTAGAAATCAGTAAAAATAAAATTATATTTATAGAATGTAAATTTAATAATGAGGAGTCTAATAGCATAATGTTAAAGATTGTAAAAAAAAGTGATAAATTAAACTAATAAATTTTGTTGTTTAGGTTCACTGATACAAAGTAATAGGGATATTAATGAAGATGTTACGAGTAACATATTAACTGAGTGAATGAAATCTAGACAAGTAAGTAGAGTATTATGCGGTAAGATAGTAATTAATAAATCAAAAGAATTTTTTTTATAGAACAGTTGTTAGGGAACTATTTTATATGGAGTGGAGTGTTTGTTTTGAAAAAAAAAATATGAACATAGTTTTTATGTTAGTGAGATGAGGATGCTGATGATAAGAGTTATTAGAAATGACAAGATTAAAAATTATTATTTGAGAAAAAAGTTATGGGTAGCTTTCATTAACTATAAATTAAGAGAAAGTAGACTTAAATTATATAGACATGTGTTGTGTAGTTCAGTAAATGCACCTATAATAAGAGACGATTATTGAAAATAGATGGCAAAAGTAAAAGGGGTTCTAAACTATCGTGAAAAGAAATTATTAGAAGAGATCATAAGGAATTAAACTTGAATGATAATATTACTTAAAATCGATTAGAATGGAAAATGAGAATCTACGTGGTCAATCTTATGTGATGGGTTAAATGCAAGAATAATGATGAATGATGATTTACTATTTTTCACATCTCAATTTAGTGAGTCCTTATTTTTCTTTATCTGATTAAAATATTTATTTAGTAAGTTAAATTATAATTATTTAAGAAATAATTCAATTATTTTAATTGATTATTACTTAATTATTTTGTTTAAATACTTTGGAATCTGAAATCCAAATATAAAGGTTTATTTGTTTTGTATGGTAAAGATAAGCATTACTTGAACATACTTTTTTCAGATGTCATAGACTTTCTTGAAGAAGTTGCCTCAATTAATTTATTGAAAAGTATTTTTCGACCATAACCATATGATCATGATGATTATTATCAGTAACAACCGTAATATATGACTTATATGCCTGATTCTTATCGACATGAGGATATAACAACCAACAACGATTCTTAGCTTGCATATCTTTACCACAATAATCACAATGATAAGTTCCTTTCTTCCCTTTATTATAACCAGAAGGCGTTCTTGCCAAAAACGAGTTTGACTCTGTTTTTCAGAGGATTTCAATTTATAATTCATAGTCTTCTTTTGAGTTTCCTTTCGCGGAACCATAGCACAAACAATTGAAAAAGAGGGAAGAGTAGTTTTTGAATAATCTTTTTTCTTGATATCTTCGTATTTAGGTTTCAAATTGATGAGCAATTAAAATATTCTATACTCTTCTACTATTGCAAGAGAATGTTTTTGGATATGTAGTATGGGGTCGATACAAATTCAATTGATCCCATAGTCTTTTCAAATTTCGAAGGTGTTTAGTGAAAGATTTCTCGCAATCTCAAACTTCAATTAAAAAACTTGAGTGATTTTATTTATTACATCCCACAAATCTTTAGTGGAATCAGAAAAGGTGTACATTTCAACGATATGATACTTCATAGGACTGATAAGCCAAGATCTAACAAGTTGATCAAAGCTGAGCTAATCTTCATACCTTGGATCATCACTTTTAGGGCAAACAATCTTGCCTTTAATGAAACTCAAATTTTTTCTTACCTCCGAGATAGAGTGTAACGACTTTTGACCAATAGACATAGTTAATACCATTTTAAAAAAACAATTGAAAGCCCTAATCGGGATTAGATTTTGATTCACTAATTAATAATTTTTAAGGAAACAATCAAAATAGGTAAAAAATATGAAGAACAAGCCTTACCCGAATCAAATCCAACAACAAAAAAGGGAATTGCTGACTTTGAAGTTGATTTCGACCCCTCGAACAACGTCGAAGACATCTCGAAACATAGTTAGCTAGGCACGGAAGATATGAATCCAATGGCACTAAAATTGCCTGATTTCGAGTTACAGTTAAAAAGTTATGGCCTTTCTCCCAATAGTCTATTTTGCACGAAAAATAATCGGTTCAAATCTGCTCCGATACCATGAAGAAATCATCAAAAATAAGACAAAAGACACATGGATTTAACGTGCTTCGGATGCTAGTGTAGCAACCTATTGCACAAAAGAAGAGAGAGGGAGATGTTTTATTCACGAGTGTTCTCAATAAAGGTCACAACAACAATATATGTAATTACAATTAACATACAACTTTCCTTAAATAGTTGCAATAAAACACTCCATAAAAGATGCCATAAATTCAGCAAATGTGGTCCCCATAATCTCTTTCCTCTCCATGAACATGAACCAATTTGGTAAATGAATTCACTTAAACCTATAGACCTAACGTTTAACATTTATATATAAACAAAATTAATTATAAGTTATTCCAAATTTATTAACAACAGGAACTACTTTGGTAAGAAAATTAACTCAAATTTAATTTTGAGAGATCTATGTTTAAATATAAACAAAAATTCAAAATAAGTTATTAGAAACTCAATGTGAACTAACATATTATCTGATCTCGTAGTGACAGTTAGACCAGCCAACCGGTTGTGTCTGGTCATGTACAGGTCGGGTGAAAATGGGTCCGTGTCAAAAGAGCCTTAACCCATACACGACCCATTAGGCTTAACATGTTTAAAGATAATACCCAATCACGATTCGTTAACATTAATGGGTACACTACCCAAACTGTTAGCATCCGTTAATATTAACGAATTGTTTTGGGTCTAAACAAGTGACCCATTACCTAACCGTTAGGTCCACTAACTATTTATTTATTATTTTTTACTATGTGATTTATTGGATACATGCTGGATGATCCTATAGTACTTGTTAGTGTTAACGGGTATAGGTAAATTTCCAAATCTGAACCATTATTTTAACGGGTCTGTCAAATTAACTCATTAATTACCCAAACCTAGTAAAGGTAAACCCGTTAACTTATAATTTCGTGTCAGGTCGTGTTGTGTTACTGTGTTATCACATTTTTTGATAGGTTTAATGACAGTCCAAAGGACCCACACCCTTCAAAATTAGCATATACTCGACCTACTCCTACCTACACGAATACAGATGAATCACCAAAATCCCATTAAGAATTACACATTTTTTTATATTCTACTGGCACACCACCATCGGGTTACTACTGGAATCAACCAAACCACCACAGGCACACCACTGTGAAACCACTACCAGACCACTGTCGAAATCACCCAATCACTATAACACCCCGTGCAATCTGGGCAACGGGATGGCCAACTGCCACCACCAGACTATGTCAGGCGTCACTAAATAAAATATTATTCTTAGCATGTGACAGATATGAGACATATAAAATTTATTCCACAAGGTAATACTTAAATCAACTCGAATAAATAATAATCATCAATACGATATAAAATCCATCACCATTCTAATCTCCAATAATGTTCAAATCTCAAATTAAATAAAAAACTCCAATAAACTGAATCCATAATGAAATATCTAAATAAAATCGTAACAACTGAGGAACCAAATGGTCAACCAAATCCATAATTGAGTCTCAAAATAAATGCGAAGGAATGGAAAACTAAACTAAACTACTAAGCATAAAATAAATACTCCAACTGCACCTCCAAGATAAATCTCCAAATACTCATATGCAGCTACTTTAATACTACTACCCGAAAAACGTTAGTCAATGCACAGGGTCAGAGTCCCGAGTATGAATACTGGCTACTCTCTCCAATTAGGATCCGCGAACCTAGACAATAGCATTATACATGATAAATATCACAATAGAATAGTTTAAATTAAGACGAGATAATCAATAACGATGCGAGTAAAATAAACAACAGATGCTAACGCACGAAACTACTATTCAAAGCTCAAGTCCAATTATCTAATTTCCAATAATATCATTGAATCAATTTATTTAACTTTATTATTTTACTCATTTTATTGTTATTAGGTGCGATGCTCCCGCATATAAATCTTACTCCATTTTAGTAGTGGGACTCCTACTAATTATCCCACTAATTATCACCATTTTAGTGCGTAATTCCCGCTTAAAGACTTTTTTGTTTGGTTGTGGGACTCCCACATGTTCTACACCACACCCTTCACCTCACTATGGGCAGTCAACCAACTATATTGTCAGCTTTGCACACACTCGTGAGGTTCCACGCACAACACATCACTATAGCCCGTCATCCCATTTAACTGTTAGCCCGCACATACTCGTGACGTCATACACACTCACGACGATATAGCCAGTCGACCCGTTTAACTGTCAGCCCTGTACATACTCTCGTCGCAAATATATTTTAATACCCGTTTTATTATCTTAGATATTAATTCTCAATTTCTCAATTTTTCATCTTCATATTTTTATCTACCCCACCCTTATTATTTATGTGAGGTCCTCAAAATCCTTAGTCCCATACCTAAGGGTCCCCAACACATAAATACGTCCTAACTTAATTATTGGATGAAAGTCTATCAAAAATCTCTTACTAGTCTCGCGCCTAGGCTAACCCGATCAACGGAACGACATAAAAATTAGCCCCACCTTGGAATCACCCATCCGTAAAATCTACACGAATTAGTCCCATACCTAGAAAGTGTAAATGACAATTAAGGCCTACCCACTAGTCCTATACTTAGCAAGCATCCTAAAATATATGAGATAGCATTCTACCAAAATCTCGTCGTTCCCGCGATGATAAATATAAATATCAATCAATCACATAATCCAACAACACATATTAACAGAATCACAAATTTATTCGTGATGTCACAATTTAAATAAATTTAATTAATAACACCATTGTCGTTCCTAACTCAATTATGTCCATATAATAATTTTAGATTAATCAACATGCAAGTTTATGAAACACACCATAATCGTCCACTTTCATTAACTACATAGCTTTTATGCGTATGCACACGTCCCGATTTCATTTAAATAAACCCCATAAAATTCTACATGCGATCCTACACCCATAATAACCCAAACTCAAAACTCTCTCCTACGCGCCCAAGGGTTTCAAATCTTATTTCATATTAAAATTTTTCACCAAAACAATACCAAATTTAATTATCACCTTTTCTAATTAAGTTGCTAATTTGGTTTAAGAAAAACATGATTAAAAGTTTAGGTGAAGCTTAAAACGCATAATACTAAAAGAAGAGAATAGATTATCCATGCATAGAAAAGTCGGATGAAAATTTTGAATACTCGGTTGTGTTCGTCTCGCGAAAATAAGCAAGTTTCGTTCTTGGGGCTTCTTGAAAATATGTAGTTTAAACCTCCCAAAATATGTTTGAAGTTTTGGTTAATGGAGATTTGGAGTTGAAATATAAGGGCATGAGTATTCTTCTTTGTGTAGGGAAAAGAGGGTTTTAAAAAAGAACGTGACTTTGTTGTAACACCCCGCCCGCCCGGGGAGAGGGAACGAAGCGCTAATGCGATAAAATAAATCCAAATCCACAAGTGACAAGATATAGAGCATCTAAGTCCCACAACAACAAAAGAGAAACTACAAATCTCAATCTCTTCAAATTAAATACCAAATCTCTCGAATTACATACAACAACTAACTCGAAAATAAAATACAAATCTCCAAAGCTCTATACATCAAAATAATACAAATCTTTCCCAAACAATCCTCGCTAAAATCAATCTCCATAGCGCCCCAAAATTCGCGCTAACCTGCCACTAAAAGAAAATATGGGGAAGTACACAATACGACAAGAAAGATGCTCAATAAATATATATTAGCGATGAATAAAACGTAACAACACGAGTACGGGTATTAAAATCAAAATGCAAATCTCAAAGGATTTATC
Source organism: Sambucus nigra (assembly GCA_949130495.1). NCBI lineage: Eukaryota > Viridiplantae > Streptophyta > Magnoliopsida > Dipsacales > Adoxaceae > Sambucus > Sambucus nigra. Next base: position 222,702,387 of record OX422214.1, read on the forward strand.
AATATAATTTCTCAACAACACTTTAACCGGGTCACCAGACCTCACCACATCCGTATATGCTTTATCAAGCCGTAGCCCGGGAAACAGGAATTTTGGCGGGTGCCCAACAACCGTGCCATATTAAAATCTCATGACAAAGTGCTCATCAACAATATAATGATACCACATGAATCAAAATAATTTCAACAATTATTTTCTAGATTTCAATGAATTTATCAATTCAAATATGAGTTCAATTAACAAGAATTCAAAAAGAATGACACTCGCGAGATCTAAGGAGCATATTGTGTAAAACCCCAAACCTCAAACCATGATGAGAAACCAATGATCACATCCTCAAGATAAACTCAAAATATCTACAAAATCTCCTCCAAGAACCTCCAACAAAATAGTCCCAAGAACACCTCTAATCTAAGGTTGGAACTCACAAATCTCAAGGGCCAATGTGTATATAAAAAGAAGAGGAATATAAAATATATTTGCTGCTAAAAGTTGGGCCAAAAGTATGTTAAAAGGTTTGCCCACGACTTCCTTTTATAATGCAAAGAAATGAAGAGTTGGAATCCAAAGACTCCTTTAAATAAGGCAAATAAATGAAGAATTGGAAGTTAAAACAACTCCAAGAGGTAAAAATATTTGAAAATCATTTTAAAATCCGTTTTAACTCCGATTTCGAAATCGTTTGAAATTCTCGCCTTTAAAAATAATAACCAACATATTTGAGTAATAAAAATAATTTTATCAAAAACTTTATTTTCCTCCATTTTCCAAAATTAATTAAAATAGCCCAAAATTACGCGGGTTGTTACACTTCCCCACTAACAATGGAATTTCGCCCTCGAAATTCGCCGAATGCCTAACTCTCAAAATCAGGCCAACAATCTCCAAAATAATCTCGTCTCCAAAAATAAATTCCTCACATCTAATCTCGAAACCTAACACGAATATCACCTAAAATTTGCTATCTCCAAAAATTGCTAACCACGCAATGAACCCAAAAACCCAAGCCCCGAGGGTTGCCGTATACCTAAGCTCTGATACCACTTGTAACACCCCGCCCGCCCGGGGAGAGCGAACGGAGCGCTAATGCGATAAAATAAATCCAAATCCACAAGTGACAAGGTATAGAGCATCTAAGTCCCACAACAACAAAAGAGAAACTACAAATCTCAATCTCTTCAAATTAAATACCAAATCTCTCGAATTACATACAACAACTAACTCGAAAATAAAATACAAATCTCCAAAGCTCTATACATCAAAATAATACAAATCTTTCCCAAACAATCCTCGCTAAAATCAATCTCCATAGCGCCCCAAAATTCGCGCTAACCTGCCACTAAAAGAAAATATGGGGAAGTACACAATACGACAAGAAAGATGCTCAACAAATATATATTAGCGATGAATAAAACGTAACAACACGAGTACGGATATTAAAATCAAAATGCAAATCTCAAAGCATTTATCAATATAATTTCTCAACAACACTTTAACCGGGTCACCAGACCTCACCACATCCGTATATGCTTTATCAAGCCGTAGCCCGGGAAACAGGAATTTTGGCGGGTGCCCAACATCCGTGCCATATTAAAATCTCATGACAAAGTGCTCATCAACAATATAATGATACCACATGAATAAAAATAATTTCAACAATTATTTTCTAGATTTCAATGAATTTATCAATTCAAATATGAGTTCAATTAACAAGAATTCAAAAAGAATGACACTCGCGAGATTTAAGGAGCATATTGTGTAAAACCCCATACCTCAAACCATGATGAGAAACCAATGATCACATCCTCAAGATCAACTCAAAAGATCTACAAAATCTCCTACAAGAACCTCCAACAAAATAGTCCCAAGAACACCTCTAATCTAAGGTTGGAACTCACAAATCTCAAGGGGCAATGTGTATATAAAAAGAAGAGGAATATAAAATATATTTATTGCCAAAAGTTGGGCCAAAAGTATGTTAAAAGGTTTGCCCACGACTTCCTTTTATAATGCAAAGAAATGAAGAGTTGGAATCCAAAAGACTCCTTTAAATAAGGCAAAGAAATGAAGAATTGGAAGTTAAAACAACTCCAAGAGTTAAAAATATTTAAAAATCATTTTAAAATCCGCTTTAACTCCGATTTCGAAATCGTTTGAAATTCTCGCCTTTAAAAATAATAACCAACATATTTGAGCAATAAAAATAATTTTATCAAAAACTTTATTTTCCTCCATTTTCCAAAATTACGCGGGTTGTTACACTTCCCCACTGACAATGGAATTTCGCCCTCGAAATTCGCCGAATGCCTAACTCTCAAAATCAGGCCAACAATCTCCAAAATAATCTCGTCTCCAAAAATAAATTCCTCACATCTAATCTCGAAACCTAACACGAATATCACCTAAAATTTGCTATCTCAAAAAATTGCTAACCACGCAATGAACCCAAAAACCCATGCCCCGAGGGTTGCCGTATACCTAAGCTCTGATACCACTTGTAACTCCCCGCCCGCCCGGGGAGAGCGAACGGAGCTCTAATGCGATAAAATAAATCCAAATCCACAAGTGACAAGGTATAGAGCATCTAAGTCCCACAACAACAAAAGAGAAACTACAAATCTCAATCTCTTCAAATTAAATACCAAATCTCTCGAATTACATACAACAACTAACTCGAAAATAAAATACAAATCTCCAAAGCTCTATACATCAAAATAATACAAATCTTTCCCAAACAATCCTCGCTAAAATCAATCTCCATAGCGCCCCAAAATTCGCGCTAACCTGCCACTAAAAGAAAATATGGGGAAGTACACAATACGACAAGAAAGATGCTCAATAAATATATATTAGCGATGAATAAAACGTAACAACACGAGTACGGATATTAAAATCAAAATGCAAATCTCAAAGCATTTATCAATATAATTTCTCAACAACACTTTAACCGGGTCACCAGACCTCACCACATCCGTATATGCTTTATCAAGCCGTAGCCCGGGAAACAGGAATTTTGGCGGGTGCCCAACATCCGTGCCATATTAAAATCTCATGACAAAGTGCTCATCAACAATATAATGATACCACATGAATCAAAATAATTTCAACAATTATTTTCTAGATTTCAATGAATTTATCAATTCAAATATGAGTTCAATTAACAAGAATTAAAAAAGAATGACACTCGCGAGATTTAAGGAGCATATTGTGTAAAACCCCATACCTCAAACCATGATGAGAAACCAATGATCACATCCTCAAGATCAACTCAAAAGATCTACAAAATCTCCTCCAAGAACCTCCAACAAAATAGTCCCAAGAACACCTCTAATCTAAGGTTGGAACTCACAAATCTCAAGGGGCAATGTGTATATAAAAAGAAGAGGAATATAAAATATATTTATTGCCAAAAGTTGGGCCAAAAGTATGTTAAAAGGTTTACCCACGACTTCCTTTTATAATGCAAAGAAATGAAGAGTTGGAATCCAAAAGACTCCTTTAAATAAGGCAAAGAAATGAAGAATTGGAAGTTAAAACAACTCCAAGAGTTAAAAATATTTAAAAATCATTTTAAAATCCGTTTTAACTCCGATTTTGAAATCGTTTGAAATTCTCGCCTTTAAAAATAATAACCAACATATTTGAGCAATAAAAATAATTTTATCAAAAACTTTATTTTCCTCCATTTTCCAAAATTAATTAAAGTAGCCCAAAATTACGCGGGTTGTTACACTTCCCCACTAACAATGGAATTTCGCCCTCGAAATTTGCCGAATGCCTAACTCTCAAAATCAGGCCAACAATCTCCAAAATAATCTCGTCTCCAAAAATAAATTCCTCACATCTAATCTCGAAACCTAACACGAATATCACCTAAAATTTGCTATCTCCAAAAATTACTAACCACGCAATGAACCCAAAAACCCATGCCCCGAGGGTTGCCGTATACCTAAGCTCTGATACCACTTGTAACACCCCGCCCGCCCGGGGAGAGCGAACGGAGCGCTAATGCGATAAAATAAATCCAAATCCACAAGTGACAAGGTATAGAGCATCTAAGTCCCACAACAACAAAAGAGAAACTACAAATCTCAATCTCTTCAAATTAAATACCAAATCTCTCGAATTACATACAACAACTAACTCGAAAATAAAATACAAATCTCCAAAGCTCTATACATCAAAATAATACAAATCTTTCCCAAAAAATCCTCGCTAAAATCAATCTCCATAGCGCCCCAAAATTCGCGCTAACCCGCCACTAAAAGAAAATATGGGGAAGTACACAATACGACAAGAAAGATGCTCAACAAATATATATTAGCGATGAATAAAACGTAACAACACGAGTACGGATATTAAAATCAAAATGAAAATCTCAAAGCATTTATCAATATAATTTCTCAACAACACTTTAACCGGGTCACTAGACCTCACCACATCCGTATATGCTTTATCAAGCCGTAGCCCGGGAAACAGGAATTTTGGCGGGTGCCCAACATCCGTGCCATATTAAAATCTCATGACAAAGTGCTCATCAACAATATAATGATACCACATGAATCAAAATAATTTCAAAAATTATTTTCTAGATTTCAATGAATTTATCAATTCAAATATGAGTTCAATTAACAAGAATTAAAAAAGAATGACACTCGCGAGATTTAAGGAGCATATTGTGTAAAACCCCATACCTCAAACCATGATGAGAAACCAATGATCACATCCTCAAGATCAACTCAAAAGATCTACAAAATCTCCTCCAAGAACCTCCAACAAAATAGTCCCAAGAACACCTCTAATCTAAGGTTGGAACTCACAAATCTCAAGGGCCAATGTGTATATAAAAAGAAAAGGAATATAAAATATATTTGCTGCCAAAAGTTGGGCCAAAAGTATGTTAAAAGGTTTGCCCACGACTTCCTTTTATAATGCAAAGAAATGAAGAGTTGGAATCCAAAAGACTCCCTTAAATAAGGCAAAGAAATGAAGAGTTGGAAGTTAAAACAACTCCAAGAGTTAAAAATATTTAAAAATCATTTTAAAATCCGTTTTAACTCCGATTTCGAAATCGTTTGAAATTATCGCCTTTAAAAATAATAACCAACATATTTGAGCAATAAAAATAATTTTATTAAAAACTTTATTTTCCTCCATTTTCCAAAATTAATTAAAATAACCCAAAATTACGCGGGTTGTTACACTTGTAAAAATGAGTCAACACTCTTTTGATAAGATGAGATAAAAAGATTCCAATTAATTTCCAACTCTAAAAAAATTTGTTAGTAGTCCCATACACCCATGCGCGTCCTAACCAAGCAGCTAACTCCGAAAAACTTTCATGTATCATCCAAATAGCTTTGAGGGTAGCCTCTTACATCCACATCATTACACATGGGACAAAAACTAAAGGAATAAATAAATAAACAATAAAAAGAACTTAGTTCCTAATAGAAAATGCCACCACTTTTGTACATACATACACATGGATCAAATAATAAAGAAAGGAATAATAAAAAAGAAGAAGAGAAATTAGCTCCCAAATGATTGGGGAGCCATGTGCGCCAAGAGAAGGAAAAGGGGGGGAGGGGTTAGCGTCTCTCTCTCTCTCTCTCTCTCTCTCTCTCTCTCTCTCTCATCTCAAGTAGTTAAAAAAATGAATAAATTATAGTACTAAATATTTTACAAAAATTCCATTTATTTATTTTACCAAAAATCAAATGTTTGGATTTACTAATTTATAAGGTTCAAAATTTATTAATATTTATTCAAATATAAGGTTTTCGAATCCCCATAAAAATATTTTATAATTAATCAAATTCTACTAAAAATCTTTTAATTTAAATAGTCGACCTATTTGTTGTCAAAAATTTTAAATCTAAAAAAATACCTTTTCGACTTTTAATTTAAAACGGGCTATTTATGTTTTAAAATTACGGGGTGTTACAATCACCACCCAATACCAAGAATATCCACCATCACACCACATTTAGGAACCAATCAACGCAACCATCAAGCCAAAATCTTCAATCACTATCTCCAATGACCATAACCATCGAAACACCATCTTGCCACCACAAACCACCATCACCCTCTCTTCAATCCTAACACCCCCAACACCATGAACCATACATCACCATCTACTATCAACCCATCTCTTTATTCAAACTACCATCACTAATCTCACAAACATCACAATACACACTAGCGACATAATAGTGCCTAACATGACTAAAGGTTAACAATTCTTAATTTTTAAATTTATAGATAATCAGGGTAGGATAATCAAACATAGTATATAATGAGTAAGACACTAAGTAGTTTATAAAAAGTAGAGGACTTACTTTTTCGGTCCTTCATTTCGAAGGATAACATCATGGTGATTAAAATAGGAATAATGCAATTCCCATTCCAAAGAACCTATAAGGAATAAACATAAACAAGTGAATCGATCAATCAATGATTTAGTTTATAAGAGATGATTCTTGGTTGTAATGAGATGTGTGGGAATAAATATTTTGGAAAATCTTAGGACTTAACGGTAGGTGAAACAAATTCAACTCAATTACCAATCACCTCCGTAAACCACAAACAACCAAGTTGGTAACACACAACATCATAACCACCTCGTGTAGGCATTTTTAGATTCAATACAGAGAGAGTGAGGAAATGAATCGATAGGGACTAAAGGGAAAAGACAAATGAAAAGAGACGTGAAATAAAAGTTAGTAACGTCTATCAATTCTCTCCAATAGATATACATTGAAGAATGAATAAACTATGGAAAATGGAATGCCATGTGGACATGCTATTTTAATAGGAGAAGTAAATACATAGTCCGATTTATAATAGTTATATAGATATAGATAAAAAGATGTATGGGATGGGAAGGGGTGGGAAGAGGAAATGATAAATATAAAATGAAGACTTAAGTACATAGTTTCTCTTATAAAGAGAGATAAATGATGAGAATTATTCTAAAAATGAACTGAATGCTGATGAGGGAAAATGTCAACAGAGCATTATGGTTTATATGGACATATGGATAGCCTAGAATCAATCTAGAATTGATTGCAGGTCTTATGGTTTATAATTATAATATATACGAGTGGTTTTATTATGAAATATACACTCCCTCAAGTATTCATTACTTTTTAACTAGTCGTAAATAGTATACCGATAGTGAGCGTGGTGTAACATCCCGTAATTTTATGCATTTAATATTTAATTTATTCTTGAAATTTTAAATTACTTGTGTGTCGTAATTTTAATTGAATTAATTATGGTAATATTTATTTAAATATTAATCGGAGAGTAAATGTTTAATATTTAGGGAAATTTAATTATGAAGTGAATAGTAGTAATTTATTTACGTCATTACGGGTATTAGTGACGGGGTATTTATTTATCTCAGATGGGAGTCGGTATAGACTAATTTGAGTGTGAGATAAGAATTTTGATAAATTAATTCGGATGCTAATTTTGAGTGTATGGTTGAGTCTGGATGGGTCAAAATAGTCGAAAAAGTGTACTCGGGGGTAGTAAACGGGTCACGGGACATTTTTAGGCATAATCGGGCCCACACGGGGGTATTTGGGTCACTTGGGCTTGGACCATTAGGCTAAAAGCGGGATTAAGACTAATTACTTAATTAAAAGGAAAAGGGGAATGACTCATTTGAGATTCAAAAATCCATAGTGGGAGAGAAAACCCTAAGGAGCAGTTAAAGGCACTCGGAAGCAATTTGGGGGACAAAGGAAAGAGCCCAAAGGGAGATTTCATCATCAACCTTGAGAATCACAACTCCGGATCAAACCCTACGAAATAATAAGGCAAGTGGTTAACTTTATGTAGCATTTATTTGTGTTTTCAATTCATATTGATGTGATGTGAATACCTAAAGTTCATTTTGGGGATAAATGGGTACAAAAATGGGGTTTTTGTAATTGGGACACAAGATGGAAATTGGTGTAGGAATTTATGGTGTTACATGATTCTGAAAAAATATTCACCTTAGTTGGGATAAACTTAGAAAAATTATGAATGAAATTGAGTTGGAAATCTGGTGTTGTGACTGATTTACGAATAATTCGGGTTTTTGCCCCAATTTAGAAAAACAATAGAAGCCGAAAATTAAACGGGGTTTGGGGACTTTATGGGGGTTCCTTATGATGTTATGGGGGTGTTATATTGATGAGAGGACTTGGGTTAGGCAGTAGAAGGAGTTGGGATTTTAGGGTTTTCGTCCATGGAGAAACAGACATGCGGAGAAGAAGAAGACATGTTCGATTGATCGATCGATGGCTAGGATTGATCGATCGATGGTCCGGGATTTTTGATAGGTCCGCCAGTTTTAATATATAAGGGAAATTAATAAAAAAATTCTCCCCCATACTTTAGGTAGTGAGAAATAAGTATGGAACATTAATTCCTAACAAAAATGAAGGAAAGTAATTGGGGTTGGGAGAAATTTATGTGTGACATGCTACGGTAAATTTTGGGGAGAAATATTTCAAAATAATTAAATACGGATCGAGTGGGAGAGTTCGGGTATGTTTGTTGAGAGATACCAAGGTGTTAAATTAATTAAAATTTAAAACTAATTAATTTGGAGTCGGGGATTTAGACTCGGGTTTTATTTTATTTCGGGCCACGAGAGCGAGTCCGAATATATTGGTTGGGCAACACCAAAAGTAATCTAATTAATTAACGTGCAAATTAATTAATAATCAGAGTTGAACCATAAACTCATGATAATTTGTATAGGCTTGTGTTACGGACTTACTACACGGGATAGCCGGGGTATTTAATTTCTCTCTCTCTCTCTCTCTCTCTCTCTCTCTCTCTCTCTCTCTCTCTCTCTCTATACGGTGTGCGATAGTATATATATATATGGTGTGTGCATTAATATCGGTGGCTAGATATTATTATTATTATATATACTCTAATACTATCAGGGGAGGTTGCGCGTAGAGTGTGAATCCCCTGGCTTGAGGAGTAGGACGAGTATATCCCCAAGTCATAGCGTCCATTATATGGGTGACGGGCATCTCACTTTCAGGGAAGGAATATGATCGCCTCCAATATTTATGTTATTAACCAAGTTAGTGAGCGATTATGACTTGGGGTAACTAGGTTATGTGAATACACCTAGTGAGATAACACTTTAGAGAAGATACATCCGGTGAGTTATTACTCGGGAGGATGTTCATCATTAATTATTATTTCAACATATGTGTGATTGTTGTAATATGACTATACATATATAATGGGATAAATAATTATATACGAGTAAATTAATACAGGCCTTGAATTGTATTATATGTATAACGGGTGTGGAAGTTATATGAAGTTAAGAAGGGGAATGATTAATTAGTTAATGTTGATAATAACTTAGAAATCATAATTATTGCATGTTCGGTTAGAGTAGGGTGGTTGCAAGGGGTTATATCGATTATCTAGTTTTGGGATAAATAACTACATAAATTAATTAAGGCGTTTGTAGTGCACATATTAGAGGAGGGGGGGAGGATATCCTCAAGGGAGTGCGACACTAACTAAAATATGAAGAGCATTCATACATATTTATTATTGCAAGTTAATCATTTGCTAAATATTTTTCAAATGTTTTGAATTCTAACCCTTGCTATAAATATTTTTAAAAACATTTTAGGTGTCCAGCCACAGGGACGCTAGACTTGACTTATTCCAGGGATTCGTTGTTGCAACATATGCGGATGTTGCGGGAGTTTGATAGGCGCCTCATTCTTTCCATTTCTAGTGTAGAAATTCCTATCAGTTACTCAAGGATGTCGCTCACTGTTTTATTTAGAATTTATATCAGACTTGTGGAGATTTTCATTATCTGTCTTTACATTTGTTGGTTTTGAGCCGATGGTTTATTCGGCCAGTTTATTTAGATGTGATTGGTTGATTTAAGCTAATTGTGATTGTTTAAATTATTATGTTTTCTCATGAGTATCTTCTTTGAAGTAACGTAAGATAAAATTTGGCACGAGTCTAATTTTGTCACTTAGGTGGTTAGTAATTAAAAATGCGACAGTGATGCTAAGAATGAACCAACTGAGAAACCTGTTCTAATTTAATTTAGGACTGATCACCCGGGGTTAATGAGGCAGGGTGTCACAGATGGTATCAGGGCATCAGGTTCTAGTGTCCTTAAGATCTATGCGACTTACTACATTTCAGCATAGCGTTCGGTTGTTATAGCGCCCTATTATTAGGACTATTGATTAATTTTTTGCTTTTGAGATATCGAATTTCTGCTATTAGATTTTTGTATAAATTGTGTACTTATACGATTCGATCTATTTTTATATGCCACCGAAGAGACAGAGAGCGGAGAGGGCTGAGGCTAGGGATGAGTTCAGGGATGCTCATTAGGAGCCGTAGGTACCCCCCCACTCGAGTTGATCTCCACTACTTAGATGGCAGTGATAGTGGCCCAGGCAGTTAAGACAACGATGCGAGCTATGACAACTCATTTCCCACAGCCACAGGCACCGCCTCCAGTGGCACCGAAAGTTCAGGCTCCAGTAGGACTACCTTCTTGGTAGTGAGTTAGGGAGACCTTTCAGAAGGGTCACCTACCAGAGTTCCGAGGTAGCACCGATGTAGTAGAGGCCTGTGATTGGAAGAAAAATATTCAGCGACACCTGCGCATACTTGATTATACCGATGTGCATAAATAGATGCTTGGTATTTTCCGTCTATTGGAGGAATCCTTACAGTGGTGGGAGTCAGTCACCACCACTGAGGAGAGGGATTTGATGACAATATCCGAGCTCTGGGTACGGTTCGATTGCAAATACTTCCCACCGGCAGTAGAGGCAGAAATGAGGAATAAGTTGAGCGAGTTAGTTTAGGGTGATCGTTCAATGGTGGATTATGAGGAGGAGTTCACCCGTTTGTCAAACTTTATGCCAAATTAGGTGAACAACAAGGAGCGGAAGAAGTCGAGGTTCATGGATGGCCTGGCCTGGAGGTTCAGGAAACACTTGATTGGTAATCCGACATTGGTGACGTATACAGATGTCATTAATGCTGCTCTTGTACATTGCCAGGATCATCGTTTCCATGCAAAGGGGAGCAAGAGGATTGAAGAGCCGAGCCAGTAGGGCAAGGCAGTTGTTGGTGGTTACACAAGTGGTACTCAGCAGTAGATTAGCATTCCGCAAGGGAATCAAGCAAAGAAATTTAGGCCTGGTGGGTTCCGACCGAGAGGATAGGGATTTAGGCAGGGGCAGTCAGGCCTAAATCAGCAGCTGCAGGTTCCTCAGGGCCGTCAGGGTCAAGGGAACAATAAGGGAGGCCAGTAGGGCTAGCTATGCCAGGGCCAACAGGGCCAATGCTAGGGGGATGGTTAGAAATGCTATTTTGTCTATGGCCAGATAAGACACTTCAAGAGGGAGTGCCCTTAGAGGGGCAGAGGCCAACAACAGGGTGCCCAACGGGGGCAGCAGGGACAGATGCCTCCAGCAGCACCGGATCCACCAGCCCCACAATAACAGGGGCAAATGTACTACAGGTGTGTGTATAACGTCCGGGATGTTCCCGATCCTCCAGCATAGCAGGCACTGCCAGTAGTTGAGGGTACGTTTCTCATCCATGGTCATGAGGGCAAGATACTTTTTGATATAGGAGAATCTCATTCATTCATTAAATCTAAATTTTCTAAACGAGCCGAGTTACCAGAGACCGTAGATAGTCTCCGTATGTGTGTAGAATTTCCAGTAGGCAGCGGGGCATTGATTCACTTAATTTGTCGGGAGGTAGACATTTTGATTGGAAGGCTTAGTTTAGCGGCGGACCTCTTAGTGTTAGATATGGAGGGGTACGATGTCATCCTAGGTATGGATTGATTGGCAGGTTATCGAACGACTGTAGATTGTTACGAGAGGACAATTGTGTTCTCCATTCTGGGACAAAAGATGTTCCTAATAGCGATGCCTCTACCTGAGGGAGGGTCGCGCACCCACTTGTATTATATCGAAGAGGAGATCTCACTGGAGGTGGTAATTCCGTTGGATTCAATTCCGGTAGTGAGGGACTTCGAGGATGTATTCCAGGAAATACCAGGATTTCCACCCAATAGGGAAATCAAGTTCGTAATCGATTTAGCATTGGGGATGAGACCGATTGATCGAGCACCTTACCGTATGGCCCTTTCAGAGATGCATGAGCTGAGAGAGAAGATTCAACAGCTCCTGGGTCAGGGTTTCATTTGGCGGAGTACATCACCGTGGGGTGCATCGGTGTTATTTGTGAAGAAGCGGGATGGTTCACTTTTGTTATGCATGGACTATAGGGAGATGAACAAGGTGACGATACGGAATAAGTATTCGTTGCCTAGGATTGATGATTTATTTGACCAATTGAGAGGGGCGTCTTACTTCTCCAAGATCAATTTGAGATCAGGATATCATCAGTTACGTATCCAAGAGGAGGATGTTACTAAAATCGCTTTCCTGTCGTGGTATGGATCTTACGAGTTCAGAGTGATGCCATTTGGGCTCACCAATGCACCAGCAATGTTCATGGATCTCATGAACAGAGTTTTTAGGGATTATCTCGACCAGTTTGTCATCGTGTTCATTAATGACATCCTAATTTACTCGCCCCCCTAGGGGGAGCACACAGAGCATTTGTGTATGGTTCTATAGACGCTACGGGATCACCAACTTTATGCCAAATTTGGGAAGTGTGGATTTTGGCTACGGGAGGTACAATTTCTTGGTCATGTGGTGTCAGACCGGGGTATTGCGATGGATACGAGTAAGGATCGACAGTGAGGGAGTGGGGGAAGCCCACGACACCAATCGAGGTGCGTAGCTTCCTGGGACTGGCAGGTTATTACAGAGGATTCATTAAGGGGTTCTCAAAAATTGCGGGCCCTTTGACGAATCTGACTCGAAAAGGAGTTCCTTTTATTTGGAGTGATCATTGTCAATTATCTTTTGATGAGATAAAGGATAAGTTGACATCTGCACCCGTACTTGCCTTGCCGAGGGGAGGACTAGAGTATCGGGTTTACACCGACGCATCCTTACAGGGACTTGGGGATGGCTTCAACAGGAGGAGAAGGCTATAGCTTATGAGTCCAGAAAGCTAAAGCCCCACGAGAGGAATTACCCCACTCATGACCTAGAGCTAGCAGCGGTCATTTTTGCCTTGAGGATATGGAGACATTATCTGCTGGGAGAGGAGTTCACCCTATTCGTTGATCACAAGTCACTTCAGTATCTCTTCACATAGAAGGATTTGAATATGAGGCAGAGGCGATGGATAGAATTTGTGAAAGACTACCAGTTTGATATTCAATATCATCCTAGTAAGGCTAATGTGGTGGCAGACGCATTAAGTCGGAGACCGACTGGGGAAATATCAGAAGTCTGGAAAATGAAGTGGAGAGAGCTTCGATATAATGATGATGTAGCTAGGGCCTACATGTCAGCTTTATCTATCACACCGGAGATCATTATGCGAGCTGTGAGGGCTCAGGCGGAGGACCAAATCTACTAGGATAGGGTACGCCAACTGTTAGCTGAGGGAACGGAGGGTTACTCTATTAGATCGAAAGGAGGCCTACGCCTAAATGGGAGGTTAATTATGCCATAGGATGAGGAGTTGAGGCACGCTGTTATGACAGAGTCCCATGGTTTGAGATTTACGATACATCCCGGTGGGGATAAAATGTACTAGGATATGAGGAGACAATATTGGTGGGCGGGAATGAAACGGGACATAGCAGAGTTTGTCTCAAAATGTACCACGTGTCAGCTCGTGAAAGTTGACCATCAGATACCACCAGGGATGCTACAGCCTCTAGAGATTCCCATGTGTAAGTGGGAGATCATATCCATGGACTTCATTACAGGGTTACCTCCATCGCAAAGGGGTTACGACTCCATATGGGTCATTGTGGATCGGTTGACCAAGGTGGCCCACTTCCTGTCGGTTCGCACAGATTTTGAGACGATGCGCTACGCACAGCTATTCATAGTTAGGGGTGTGCACGGGTCGGTTCGGTTCGGTTTTGGACCGCAATTCAGACCGAACCGATCGGTTCGGTTTTGGAAAAAATCAGACCGAAATCGAACCGACGATGAAAAAAATCGCCGGTTTCGGTTCACATCGGTTTCGGTTCGGTTAAGTTTCGGTTCGGTTTTAACCGATTTTCAGTTTTGGTCGGTTTTTTGTAGATCGGTTTTCGGTTTTGGTCGGTTTTGGAGGTTGGTTAATGGTGTTTGGATATAAAAATAAAAGATATTTAAGGGTTTTTTAATATATAACATTGATGTCGGTTCGGTTCGGTTCGAATCGGTTTTTTCTTTGTCTAAACCGACAACAGAACCGATATTGTCGGTTTTTTAAATCCTTAAACCGCAAACCGAACCGGGCTAAAAAAAACCGCCGGTTTCGGTTCGATTCGGGCCGGTTCGGTTCGATTTTCGGTTCGGTCTGTTTTTTTGCACACCCCTATTCATAGTGGAGATTGTTAAGATGCAAGGAGTACCGATAAATATTGTGCCTAACAGAGACAAGATTTTGTTGCCCATTTTTGGCAGAGCTTTCAGGAGTCCATGGGCATAGAGCCACGTTTGAGTACAACTTATCACCCAGAAATCGACGGGCAGACTGAGAGGGTCAATTAGATGCTAGAAGACATGCTCAGAATGTGAATTTTAGACTTTGAGGGAGGATGGGAGAGATATCATCCCTTGGTAGAGTTCGCATATAACAACTCTTACTAATTCACGATTGGCATGGCACCGTTCGAGGCACTATACGGGAGACCTTGTCATTCACCCGCTTATTGGTTAGAGGTGGGGGACAACAAGTTATTGGGACCAGAAATTGTCCAAGAGACGTCTGCCAAGATAGAGATGATTCGAGGGCGGATTCAGATAACTTAGGATAGGTAAAAGAGTTATTTTGATGCTTCGTGGAGACATGTGGAGTTAGAGGTTGGGGATCAGGTATAAGTCCGGATGTCCCCTATGAAAGGGGTGATGAGGTTCGGCAAGAAGGGTAAATTAGCACCGAGGTACGTGTGACCCTTCCCTATTATTGAGACGGTGGGACCGGTAGCATATAGACTGGAATTGCCAGAGCACCTTCAGCGGATAGTGTTCCATGTGGCATCATTAAAGAAATATCGAAGGAGCGAGAGGGCCTTCTGGAAAATTCCACTCGAGGAAATTGATTTACAGCCAGACATCTCATATGAGGAGAGATCGGTAGCTATTCTGGACCGTAGTGAGCGCAAGTTATGATCCAAGGTTATTCCACTAGTTAGAGTACAGTGGGGTCATCACAACATTGATAAGTCTACCTAGGAGCGGGAGGAGGATATGCGGGAACAATATCCAGAGCTATTCATCACAGGTATGACCTAATTTCGGGGATAAAATTCCTTTGTTGGGGGGGAGTATGTAACACCCCGTAATTTTATGCATTTAATATTTAATTAATTCGAGAAATTTTAAATTACTTGTGTGTCGTAATTTTAATTGAATTAATTATGGTAATATTTATTTAAATATTAATCGGAGAGTGAATGGTTAATATTTAGGGAAATTTAATTACTAAGTGAATAGTAATACTTTATTTACGTCATTACGAGTATTAGTGATGAGGCATTTATTTATCTCAGTCAGGAGTCGGTATGGACTAATTTGGGTGTGAGATAAGAATTTTTATAAATTAATTTGAATGCGAATTTTGAGTGTATGGTTGAGTTCGAATGGGCTGAAATAGTCGGAAAAGTGTACACGGGGGTAGTAAACGAGTCCCAGGACGTTTTTAGGCATAACCGGGCCCACACAGGGGTATTTGGGTCACTTGGGCTTGGACCATTAGGCTAATAACAGGATCAAGCCTAATTCCTTAATTAAAAGGAAAAGAGGAACGGTTGATTTGAGATTGAAAAACACATAGTGGGAGAGAAAACCCTAAGGAGCAGTTAAAGGCACTGGGAACCAATTTGGGGGACAAAGGAAAGAGCCACAAGGGGGATTTCATCATCAACCTTGAGAATCAAAACTCCGGATCAGACCCTACGAAACAATAAGGTAAGTGGTTAACTTGCTGTAGCTTTTATTTATGTTTTCATTTCATATTGATCTGATGTGAATACCTAAAATTCGTTTTGGGGATAAACGGGTACAAAAATGGGGTTTTTGTAATTGGAACACAAGATGAAAATTGGTGTAGGAATTTATGGTGTTACATGATTCTCAACAAATATTCACCTTAGTTGGGATAAACTTAGACGAATTATGAATGAAATTGAGTTGGAAATCTGGTGTTGTGACTGATTTACGAATAACTCGGGTTTTTGCCCCAATTTAGAAAAACAGTAGAAAACGGAAATTAAATGGGGTTTGGGGACTTTATGGGAGTTTCTTATGATGTTCTGGGGGTGTTATATTGATGATAGGACTTGGGTTAGGCTGTAGAAGGAGTTAGAATTTTAGGGTTTTCGTCCATGGAGAAACAGATCTGCGGAGAAGAAGAACACTTGTTCGATCGATCGATCGATGATCGATCGATGGTCCGGCATTTTTGACAGGTCCGTCAATTTTATAATATAAGGGGAATTAATAAAAAAAATTCTCCCCCATACTTTAGTTAGTGATTAATAAGTATGGAACATCAATTCCTAACAAATATGAAGGAAAGTAATTGGGGTTGGCAGAAATTTATGTGTGACACGCTACGGCAATTTTGGGGATAAATATTCCAAAATAATTAAATACGGATCGAGTGGGCGAGTCCGGGTATGTTGGTTGAGCGATACCAAGGTGTTACATTAATTTAGATGTAAAACTAATTAATTTGGAGTCGGGGATTTAGACTCGGGTTTTATTTTATTTCGGGCCACGAGAGCGAGTCCAAATATATCGGTTGGGCGACACCAAAAGTAATCTAATTTATTAACGTGCAAATTCATTAATAATCAGAGTTGGACCATAAACTCATGATAATTTGTATAGGGTTGTGTTACGGACTTAGTACACGGGATAACTGGGGTATTTTATTTCTCTCTCTCTCTCTCTCTCTCTCTATATGTACGGTGTGCATTAGTATATACTATATATATATATATATATATATATATATATATATATATATGGTGTGTGTATTAATATCAGTGGCTAGATATTATTATTATTATTATTATTATTATTATTATTATTATTATTATTATTATTATTATTATATATACATACTCTAGTGCTATCAGGGGAAGTTGGGCGTAGAGGGTGAATCCCCTAGCTTGAGGAGTAGGGCGAGTATATCCCCAGGTCATAGCGTCCATTATATGGGTGAGGAGCATCTCACTTTCAGGGAAGGAATATGATCGCCTCCAATATTTATGTTATTAACCAAGTTAATGAGCGATTTTGACTTGGGGTAACTAGGTTATTTAAATACACCTAGTGAGATAACACTTTAGAGAATATGCATCCAGTGAGTTATTACTCGGGAGGATGTTCATCATTAATTATTATTTCAACATATGTGTGATTGTTGTAATATGACTATACGTATATAATGGGATGAATAATTATATACGAGTAAATTAATATAGGCCGTGAATTGTATTATATGTATAACGGGTGTGGAAGTTATACGAAGTTAAGAAGGGGAATGATTAATTAAGTTAATGTTGATAATAACTTAGAAATCATAATTATTGCATACTCGGTTAGAATAGGGTGGTGCAAGGGGTTATATCGGTTATCTAGTTTTGGGATGAATCACTAAGAAAATTAATTAAGGCATTAGTAGTACACATACTAGAGGAGGGGGGGAGGATATCCTCAAGGGAGTGCGACACTAACTAAAATATGAAGAGCATGCATACATATTTATTGCTGCAAGTTAATCATTTGCTAAATATTTTCCAAATGTTTTGGGTTCTAACCCTTGCTATAAATATTTTTAAAAACCTTTTAGGTGTCCAGCCAAAAGGATGCCAGACTTGACTCATTCTAAGGATTCGTTGCTGCATCATATGTGGATGTTGCGGGAGTTTGATAGGCGCCTCATTCTTTCCATTTCTAGTGTAAAAATTCCTATCAGTTACTCAAGCATGTCGCTCACAGCTTTATTTAGAATTTATGTCAGACTTGTGGAGATTTTAATTATCTGTCTTTACATTTGTTGGTTTTGAGCCGATGGTTTATTCGGCCAGTCTATTTAGATGTGATTGGTTCATTTAAGCTAATTATGATTGTTTAAATTATTATGTTTCCGCATGAGTATCTTCTTTGAAGTAAAGTAAGACAAAATTTGGCACCCGTCTAATTTTCTCACTTAGGTGGTTAGTAATTAAAAAGGCGTCAATGATGCTAAGAATGAACCGACTGAGAAACTTGTTCTAATTTAATTTAGGACTGATCACCCGGGGTTAATTAGGCAGGGTGTCACAGAGGGTGTCACAGATGGTATCAGACCATCAGGTTCTAGTGGATATTTTCATTATCTGTCTTTTCATTCCCGCTTAAAGCCTTTTTTTGTTTGGTTGTGGGACTCCCACATGTTTTACACCACACCCTTTCCCTCACTATGACCAGTCAACCAACTATATTGTCAGCTTTGCACACACTCGTGAGGTTCCACGCACAACACATCTCTATAGCCTGTCATCCCATTTAACAGTCAACCCGCACATACTCGTGACATCACACACACTCACGACGATATAGCCAGTTGACCCGTTTAATTGTCAGCCCTGCACATACTCCCTTCGTAAATATATTTTAATACCCGTTTTATTATCTTAGGTATTAATTCTCAATTTCTCAATTTTTCATCTCCATATTTTTATCTACCCCACCCTTATTATTGATGTGAGGTCCTCAAAATCCTTAGTCCCATAACTAAGGGTCCCCAACACATAAATACATACTACCTTAATTATAGGATGAAAGTCTATCATAAATCTCTTACTAGTCTCGCGCCCAGGCTAACCCGATCAATAGAATGACATAAAAATTAGCCCCACCCTGGAATCACCCATCCGTAAAAATATACACGAATTAGTCCCATACCTAGAAAGTGTAAATGACAATTAAGGCCTACCCACTAGTCCCATACCTAGCAAGAATCCTAAAATGTATGAGAGAGCATTCTACCAAAATCTCGTCGTTCCCGCGATGATAAATATTAATATCAATCCATCATATAATCCAACAACACATATTAACAGTATCACAAATCTATTTGTGATGTCACAATTTAAATAAATTTAATTAATAACACCATCGTCGTTCCTAACACAATTATGTTCATATAATAATTTTAGATTAATCAACATGAAAATTTATGAAACACACGATAATCATCCACTTTCATTAACTACATAGCTTTTATGCGTATGTACACGTCCCGATTTCATTTAAATAAACCCCATAAAATTCTACTGCGATCTTACACCCATAATAACCCAAACTCAAAACTCTGTCCTACGCACCCAAGGGTTTCAAATCTTGTTTCATATTAAAAATATTCATCAAAATAGTACCAAATTTAATTATCACCTTTTCTAATTATGTTGCTAATTTATTTTAAGAAAAAAACATGATTAAATGTTTAGGTGACACTTAAAACGCATAATACTAAAGGAAGAGAATAGAGTATCCATGCATGGAAAAGTCGGATGAAAATTCTGAATACTCGGTTGTGTTTGTCTCACGAAAATAAGCAAGTTTTGTTCTTGGGGCTTCTTGAAAATATGTAGTTTAAACCTCCCAAAATATGTTTGAAGTTTTTGAAAGTGTGAGTGGCCCGATATATGTGTGTTTCAAACAAAATCAATTTTTCTCCGAAAAAGATCCAACTTTTAATTATGCACCAAATCAAGTTGTGAAAACTCAATTCTTACTTTAATCCAATATTATCTTGATTAATCCTAAACATGCATCCAGTGTTTAAAGCAAGTAAAGTAAAGTAAAGAATACTCACAATGCCGGATGTACGAGGAAAAAACCCAAAATGGGAAAACAACCTCGGACGGCCCAAGCCTGTCAATCACTATGAACAATGGTTTTACAAAGAAAGATTATCCTTACACTAAGACTTGATCCCCACGGGTCTCGACGCTCCTTCTGAGCTTCAACCGTTCTTCAATAGTGCCCACACAGAAATTCCATCTTCGACGATCTCTATCCACAACACACGCGTCCACGTATGTCTCGGTGTCCACCGATATGGCTTTGATACGTCTATGATGTCGAACAAGATGTCCTTCTCTTTTCTTCACCGCAAAAGCCTTTGATGTTCAATGTGTAGAACAAACAACTTTGGTTCAGCAAGATCATGTAAACATATAAGAATGATAACTCGGATCTTTGCAAACTCTAAGGATGTGTTTATGCCTTGTAAACCTTAGAAAACATGTGCAAACAAGGTTCTGGTTCGTAAAACTATTTTCCAGAATGCACACTTACGAAATTACGATGAAAACACTGTTTAAATAGGATTTAAATGCTGCCTCGAAAAATGTGTCGTTCGAATGACTTGAGGAACTCGTTCGAGCGACATCCCATCTCGTTCGAACAAGATTGGATGTTGTTTGAACGACAGCGTGAAAGTTTGACTTTTTGTTTAAAACGTCTCTTCCAAAGAGAGATCCAAAAATGTCAAACTCTTTTACGAGTTTATCATCATAAAACGTATTTTAAACCTTTAAAATACTTTTAAAACATTTAAAACATTTTTCTTTATGAAAAATACATCCTTATCTTTTATAAAAATAATTCCGAGCACCATTAATTATACGCATTCATACCTGAGTGATCTCGGAATGAAATTAACCTTGAAGACAATTAAACTTGCACCAATTAAACTTCAGCTTGATTTAATTCTTTGAAGCTTTGCCGCAACGTCTTCAATACGTCATTAACCAAGTGGGATCGCGACAAAATAAAATTCTCCCTATGACATATTAAAAACACAGTTTTGTTCATGGCATTAAGTCAAAACAATACAGGGACTCAATTGGAAATTTATGTCCTTACAAATCTCCCCCTTTGACTATTTTGGGACAAAACTAAACCAGTGAAATGCCTAACCGGGCAGTCAAGCCGTATGACGCCTAAATCCCATCCCATAAACCCAAAAACAAAAATACAGGACATAGACTAGAATATGTAGCACCAGCAAGCATGAACTGTCTGAATGTGATGTAGGCTTGAAATCTCGAATCGCTGAAAGCATACCTACACACATGAAACAGACAAACAGATACTCAGTGAAGTATGGAGGAACAAATGATACCAATTTATATTTCTAATACGAACAAATCATTTCAAGCATGTGAGCAATTATTTGATACCAATTTGAAACAAATATAATCAAACAATATATAAATCCAGCTATCAATAGAAGCGCTCAACAAATCTCCCCCTATATCACATACATCTCTACCCCTACATCACATACATCTCTCCCCCTACATTAATATCAATGGATAGATATTATTATTATATATACTCTAGTGCTATCATGGGAGGTTGCGCGTAGAGGGTGAATCCCCTAGCTTGAGGAGTGGGGCGAGTATATCCCCAGGTCATAGCGTCCATTATATGGGTGAGGGGCATCTCACTTTCAGCGAAGGAATATGACCGCCTCCAATATTTATGTTATTAACCAAGTTAGTGAGCGATTCTGACTTGTGATAACTAGGTTATGTGAATACACCTAGTGAGATAGCACTTTAGAGAATATACATCCGTTGAGTTATTACTCGGGAGGATGTTCATCATTAATTATTATTTCAACATATGTGTGATTGTTGTAATATGACTATACGTATATAATGGGATACATAATTATATACGAGTAAATTAATACAGGCCGTGAATTGTATTATATGTATAACAGGTGTGCAAGTTATATGAAGTTAAGAAAGGGAATGATTAATTAAGTTAATGTTGATAATAACTTAGAAATCGTAATTGTTGCATACTCGGGTAGAGTAGGGTGGTTGTAAGGGGTTATATCGGTTATCTAGTTTTGGGATAAATAACTAAAGAAATTAATTAAGGCGTTAGTAGTGCACATATTAGAGGAGAGGGGAGGATATCCTCAAGGGAGTGCGACACTAACTAAAATATGAAGAGCATGCATACATATTTATTACTGCAAGTTAATCATTTGCTAAATATTTTCCAAATGTTTTGGTTCTAACCCTTGCTATAAATATTTTTAAAAATCTTTTAGGTGTCCAGTCACAGGGACGCCAGACTTGACTCATTCCAGGAATTCGTTGCTACAGTATATGTGAATGTTGCGGGAGTCTGATAGGAGCCTCATTCTTTCCATTTCTAGTGTATAAATTCCTATTAGTTACTCAAGTATGTTGCTCACAACTTTATTTAGAATTTATGTCAGACTTGTGGAGATATTCATTATCTGTCTTTACATTTGTTGGTTTTGAGCTGATGGTTTATTCGGTCAGTTTATTTATATGTGATTGGTTGGTTTAAGCTAATTGTGATTGTTTAAATTATTATGTTTTCACATGAGTATCTTCTTTGAACTAAAGTAAGATAAAATTTGGCACCAGTATAATTTTCTCACTTAGGTGGTTAGTAATTAAAAAGGCGACAGTGATGCTAAGAATGAACCAACTGAGAAACCTGTTCAAATTTTAGTAGGACTGATCATCCGGGGTTAATTAGGTGGGGTGTCACACGTGGATACGAAATTAAGAGTAATACTATGAGTACCAAAAACATCCCCAATTCATTGACCAAAATGTGATGGCATAACAATACATTATTGCACTTTCCAATTATTATACTACAGTGTACGACATTCATTGGAATTGTAAATTGAGGAGGAGATAAAGTATATTAGATAACACCACGATGTAAAACTACAACATGATATTACTCTCTCCATCCATCAACATATTCATGGGTTTCAAACATATAACGAGCCACTTAATCATATTATAAATTTTTTACTTTAACTCGCTTGCCCATGACTAAACCCCTAATAGGAGAACTAATCTCCATCATTTAAAAATCGCTTATGGTCTGAATTATAACTTCCAAATAGGACAACCAAAATAACCATGGACATTATAACCACACAAAGTACCATAACTTGGGAAACTGTGGATTGCCCATATTAATATAACTTTAAATGTGAACTCTTCTTATTTTTCGAAGTAAAATGCTTTTACGCCCCTACCCACAACTCATTTAATTCTTATGTCAATAGTTCTAGGAAGAAAACAGTGTTGTTTCTTGGTGTCTTTAGCCTATGTTTCAATAAAAACAACATAAAAAAATCTAGTATCATGCATAATGAAGGAAGGAGATTAAGGGGCACTAAGATCATCGGTCATACATTTTTATTGGTGCTCAGGTCAGTGAATGGATTGAACCATCTATTGATATTTCCAAAGAACATTACATTTTTCGTTGTCGAAGTGTGGGTAATTAAAGTTTTTGGATTTTCAAACAGTTGAATGAATCGGACTATGCAAGATATTATCACCTACTTGTGCTCTTGCATGCCAAGTCATTGCGCACATTATCTATGGTACCGTGAAAAATATCTTTAACTTGAGACCAACGGATAAATATTTCCATACCTTTTGAGGAACTTTCGACCACGTTTTGGCACAATCCTAAGTTCTTTCCATACCGAGCAATAATAATTATTTTCGTATTCCTTTTGGTATAATATGAAATCCTACTTACATGCATGAATTGATTTATACTTCATTCCTAATCCTTTTAAATTGTTTCGTACTTGAATAGTTATTTTGTAGCGTCATCTGTTTTAAGAGGAAATTCTTCACCCACTTCAGAATTCCACTCATACTATTGCCAGAAAAACCAAATTGTGTCTTCAAACTACACAAATAAACCATGTCATACAATGTTATGTGATTTTTATTTTAGTTGCGGTACAATGGTTGTGTCGACTTGTTTTTCAAACTTAAATAGTCATTGGTAAGGTTTAATACAACATCGTCATCATAAATAGAACTTATTCCACAAGTTTCATTGTCTTTCGTACCATAGGGAATATTTGAATCCCCAACGTTTATTAGGTCATCTAATATATTATGCTCTACGGTACCTCCTTTAATTCCATCGTTAACCTACTTGAAGGTTGTTCG
This sequence comes from Sambucus nigra, assembly GCA_949130495.1. Lineage (NCBI taxonomy): Eukaryota > Viridiplantae > Streptophyta > Magnoliopsida > Dipsacales > Adoxaceae > Sambucus > Sambucus nigra. The sequence goes on from OX422214.1 coordinate 222,726,559, forward strand.
GGAGGTTATTCAGGGGCAAAGGGAAAATGTATCTCCCCGTGAAAAGCCCATTCTTGATATTCGTTCTACGTACTCTATTTAAGCAAATGTAATTAAACTCTTTTACACTCGAAGTGAAAGGATAGGGGAAATCTTCACTATATAGACACCTCATTCTTGTTAGCATGTTTATGGTGCACATACCTCAGTCTGTTTATCCCACCCATCCACTATTTGTATAGAGCATACTCCATCAAATTTTATAGGAATAATTACTTACCATGTGTAAATAAATGGGGATGTTAAATTATTAATTAAATCAGATACAATAACAACCCAAGAAGCGCACCCAACAACAACCTAACAATAACGTATTTGAAATATACTGTATTTTCGTTTTCAAATAAACTTTAATGAATATACTGCAAATTGAATGATGTATTTTTGTGTTGAACTATATTATATTTGAAGTTTTTGAAGAAAGTTCAATGAATTGACTGCAAATTGAGTGATGTATTTTTGTTAAGATTGTATGACTTTTAGCTACCTAAAACTGGCTCTTATGCATTCATATTCACCTTTTTTTTAAAAATTAAGAGCGATTAAATGTCAAGCATTAATTTAAATCCAAATTCAAAATTTTAATTACAGCATTAATAAACAATCAAACTCATCTAAACCCCAAATATTAACCTTAATTCTAAACCCTTACTAACATAAACCCTAATTTAAAATTTTGATTAAAAATACCTAAACCAAACATTTCTTACGTGTTAAAACTACTTCACACACACACACACACACACACACATATATATATATATATATATATATATATATATATATATATATATATATATATATATATATATATATATATATATATATATATATATATATTATGGAATTCTTATGTTTTCCATGCATCAATTCGACGTGATAATAACATAACCGATCTATTAACTTTAAGGCGCAAGTGCCGCATATTAAAAAATGCATTTGACATGGCTACATGGCGCTAGCTCATCATACTTATTATACACCGCAACCATCACACATTTTCACTTAAACTACCTCTTGTGATGTAACGTGCTAAGTGATCACGAATATGGCGCAACAAATAAACCATATAAACCCTGAATGTTGGATGCAACTAACAAAACCAATTTTCGCAATCTTTGTCCAAAGTAAGGAGAAGGATAAAATTTAATTAAAATTAAAAATGGCATTTGATATAATGTAAAAGATAGATCTTTAAATCAATTATCAACAACTAATACTTCTCCAATAGTTGTTCAACCAAGCATTACAGTGTTGATGTAATCCGATAAACTTTGACCGAGGATTAACGAGTAATTAATCTTTTTTCAAGTTAAAACAACATTTTAGAGATACACTTTCGTGTGGGTTGATCAATGTCATGATTAATTTTATTAAATGTTAATTTTAATGTAATATTTAACTTCAAATGTAAAATTCTAAAAATTATATTTTTTAATTTGAAAGTTATAAAATTTAGATTTATTAGTTAGGCAGTTAATACGATATTGTTCAATGAGTATTAACTTTTGGGTGTCATTCATATAATCACGTCTACCATGTGTATCATGCACAAACCATACTTTTTTTAATACATGTTTGTCCTCCAATCATTGAAGTTCCCAAATTCCTTTGTTCTTCTATTTTACATTTGAGTTTTTCCTTTTCGTTTATCTAAGTTGCAAACTAAGAGCATTATCAACATTTTTGGTATATATAAAAAATCCATTTATGGCTCATTTCATAACAACATTTTCCATGGGAAATAAGTTACTTTTCTCATTTTCTAGCTTTTAGTTACAATTGATAGAACTTATTTGTCTTAGAAAATAATTCCCACTTACAGTAAGGTACTAACACCTAATAAATAAAAAAATGATTTGCCATTGAATTCAATTCTTTGGGAGTCCCCCAAAAATTAAATTTCAGGAAACCAATGACCTGGAAATTGATTCCACCCTCTTCTATCAAATATGTCCAGTATCATCTTTATTTATTTTCATCAAATAATGAGTTGCAAAGCATAAAACATAACATTCTCCACTAATGAACATTATTAAGAACCTTAGTTATGTGATAGTGGATGAAATTAATTTCAGAAATTATTCATGTCAAAATCATAACACCCTCTGCAGGGGAATAAAATAGCCTAGGGGGTCCCACAACAGTTATGAACAACGTAAAAGTAAAAATGAGAGACAATATTAACGTGGTTAAGCCGATTCGGACTATGTCCATGGTGGCACTGAGGTTTTTTTCATTAATATGAGAGATAATTTACAGGAGAGTCTTCTCTAGCCTCTAAGACCTCTTGCACAATGAGAGACCTACCCATTATATAGAGTTAGGGTTTACAATTGGATAATGCTATTATATTAAAATTTTACAACATAATAAAATACTAATTTTTTGACAGGATTGGTCTTTCATCCTCATTTGGACTCTTGTCATCTTTATCTTGTCAAACTAGTCATGTAGTGTCATTAGGACTATAGTTGGCCAGGACTGTCTTAGTCGGTCATGTGTTGGTAACTGGGCAAGTGATCCATCGACCTTCCTAAAGAACAATCTCGGAGTCCCCTTTCCACTTGTCACATTTTCACTAGAGATATATTTTCATGCCCCATAATAATCCCCTAGGTCTCGGTTCAACCATACTAGTCTTAAGATGAGTTGGGAGATGGAGTATTTATGTCGTACCAACTTGATCTGGTGAGTCTGGTTTAATTGTTATTGTGAGTTATCATGGTTTGACTTGTATGACTTCTATTAACATTGAAAGAATCCTCAGATTTTCTAGAAGTATGTTCAATCAAATATGGACCGACCTCGAATGTGTCGAGATACCTATGTGCACTCGTGGGATGAGGTCAGTCGTAGTTCTTCCCTAAATTGTTCAGGGTTTATGTTGACCATGATATTTACCATAAAATAATTATATTGGGTAAGGTCGATTTTGACCATCACATGTCAATTTGATGTTCTAAGGACAAATGAGTCCTGTAAAACCTGCAACTGTCATTTAATAAAAAAATAGCAGTTTTCAGTCATCTGTATTTAATTATTTTTGAGATTTTTGACCATGTGTTGGCATATATAAATTGATTAAAAATTATTACGTACTCGTTAAAGTTAAAGATCATGAGGCAAAAGTAAAAATTCAAAAATAAAATAAAAAATAAAATAGATTAATTTCGGATCGATCCGAATTGATTCCGATCGATTTGGCGCACCCGAGACAACAACGTATATTTCCTTTTGAGCTGTCACCATGTGAAATAGTATGGTGTATAAAAGGTAGTCAGCCCTTCAACGAATTCTGGCCATATTACCTGGCTCCCTACCCCATTTAACATGGCGGTTTCATTATTGAGTGACGGGGGACAATTATTTTATGTTTTGGGACATTGTAAAAGAGAGGGGTAAGGGACTTTGCCTTCCCATTCACCTCATCTTTACAGAAAGTAAAATAACCCCTAAACTAAAATCTTTGATTCATCTACCTCACCCATTTCAGTAGCTTAAGTCCCCATAATTATATCTATATGCCAAGCTTGCAACACCACCATTCCACCCGTCCATTATTAAGAATTAAGGAGGTTCTTATAGGTTTTAATTTGTAAAAGAAATCTTGCAAGGAGGTAGGAGCTCATTAGGATATCTTTCTTCGTACGTAACACTCTGCTAGTATTTTTCCTACTAGGCGCACGTTCATACCCCAACATTTTAAAACCCCCAAGGTACTTTTGGGAAAGATAAATGCAAGGAAATCGTGAGAACCAAGGAAGGATTTACACACCAGTAGAGATCTTTTTACTATTTTCTTTAAGGGTCCATTTGGCAATCCAATTCCAAGCCATGGAAATGGAATTCGAAGGCCAATTTTAATTCCACGGAATTGAAATTGGCCTTCCAATTCCAAGCCTTGGAATTGGGTTGCCAAACGGGCCCTAAGTGTAATTTAAATGCAACTCTTGTTTGAGTTATATAGAATTATTTATAATTACTTTAAATTTGGTTTGTAATAAGACATGACTTTCTTTAATTGTTATTTATTGTATGAAATTGGTAAAACTCTTTTATCATAAATAATGCTACATAAATAAATGGTCACCAATTGATAGAAGTAGCTAAGTATATTTTTGCGACAAAATTTAGTAAATCAAGTAAATATAAAAATGGATTTTCTTAAATGAAAACATAGTAAAAAGATTTTTTTGCATCGGCACCTCGACACTGGTGTGGACAAGCATTCAAGCAGGCCCAAACCTAGAATTGGAGCATCATAACTTGGTATCAGAGCATAGGTTACGCGCGTGGTGAAGAATGCGCTTATGTTTTCTTTTCTTTTAAATAATATTTATTTATATGTTATCCCTTTATAACTATCATCCCCACTTTATAATGTTTAACATAGAGGAGGTGGACGTACTGGTGGAAACACGAATGAGTTATGCCAAATGACTTTGGCAGTTAGGCATCTATCTTATTCTATCTCTCAACAAACCAAGGAAATAATAGCTCAACCGAGAATAGAAGATATGCCACTATACTTACAAAGCTTAGAAAAATCAGCCCCCTACGTTTTGTAGTATTGGAATGCCTGAAGAGGCCGATGAGTGGATATGGAGCATCATTCGCATTTTTGAAGTTCTTGAAATGTCTCCTACTTATCGGGTCCATGTGGATACTTTTCAATTTATGGACCAAACCCAAAAATAGTGGATGTCCTATCAGACTCGTTCAAATAAGATAGTCATTTAGGAAATTTTTGGGCAACATTTCTGGATCGATACTTTCCAAAAGATTACTGTGATGGAAAGAGGGACGAGTTCCGTAACTTTTTCCAAGGGGAAATTTCTGTTAGCAAAAATGAGGTGAAGTTTTGAAGTTTGCCAAATTATGACAAGTATGCAGCGGGTGATGAGAAAGAAAATACTTGTTTATTTATAAAAGGGTCTCAATTCGTCCACCTGAAGACTCATAGTCAGACAAGATGTTCGTCGGTTTAGGGAAATGGTCGGTAAAGCCATCAGGTTAGAGATGGAGTTACAGAACTTTATAAAACTAAATTAATGGAAAGAAACTTAGAGATAATGGAAAGAAACCTAGAGATAATGGGTCCATAGGGTTCTTTATAAAACTAAAGGCAACATTGAGTAATGGTTCCTCCCAAATTCAGGGTGGGGATTCAACACAACCAAACGAAGGATGTTGCATATGTGGGTCACCTAACCATTAGAAAAGCAAATTCCCTTAGAAATGCAGTGATCTTCGACCCCCCAAATAGGGTTCCAACGTCCATCCAATGAAGAACTCAAATTTAAGTAGACCCACCTAGCATCCACAAAACTTTGGTGGATCCAGAAGGGTAGGATCCTAACCAAGGGTATGGTAAACATGGATAAACAAATCAGCAAGGCAGTCAGAATAACATATTTTACCAAGGGTGTGAATATTCCCTCACACGATCAACAACTCTTCCAGACTCTACTGTTATGTAAGGTACAATATTTATTTACAATATGTGGGCCCGAGCATGGTTTGATTATAGCTCATCACATTTGTTTATATCTAATTCTTTACCATGTAGTTTCGGTCTTAGGGTTGATTGCATTTATCCCCTCTTTTCATGCAAGTTTCAGTTGGCAGAGGTATTTTCTAAATAATATTTTTCGTAGCTTTATCATTTAGTAGGAGTATGATATTGATTATAACTTAATTATCATTCACATGGAAGGTTTATAGGTATTCCTCATAATGGAGTGGCTATCTTATTTCAATTCCACGATAGAATGTCATCAACATAGTGTTTTGGTGTTATTGTTGGATGTGTCCAACCACATATTTAACAGTGAACAATTCATGAACCATTTTTGAAAATACACCAACACTAGGGAACAATATACTACTTTGGTTGGATTTTGAGACTTGTGGCACAATATACTCTTTATCGTATGGTCTTGGACTATCCAATTGTGCGAAAATATCTGGACGTGTTTTCAGGGGAGATTTGAGGGTTACCCCCACAAAGAGAGATCAACTTTACGATATAGATACATTCAACTGTATCAACAATTTCTATTCCTCCACATTATTTGGCTTCAGATGAACTAAATGAACTAAATATTCAATTAGAGGATATATTATCCAAGGCTTCATTAGACTGAATGTGGCACCGTAGGGTGCATCAATTTTTTTTTCGAGAAGAAGGATAATTCAATCGTACTCTGCATTGACTTTAGATAGTTTAATAGAGTTAAAATTAAGAATAAATATCAAATGCCCCGAATTGATGACCTATTCGATCTGTTACGAGGCACAAGTAAATTTTCAAATATAAACTTTTGGTCTTATTACCACCAGTTACAAGTAAAAAACTGAGGATATTCAGAAGATAACATTTCAAATTAGATAAGATATTATGAGTTCTTAGTTATTCGGGTTAACGAATTCCCCTATATCATTTATGGACTCTGTGAATCTGATTAACCACCTGTACCTGGATTGGTTTGTTGACGACATCTTAATTTATTTAGTTTCAGAAGTGGACCATGAGGAGAAGCTATGCGCTACTTTGCAAGTACTCCAAGAGTATCAGTTATATACAAAGTTTAGTAAGTACATTTTTTTAATGGGCAAGGTTAAATTTATCATCCATGTCATCTCAGGGCAAGGAATTTTTATGGATGTAGCTAAAGTTGAAGCAGTGCTAAATTGGGAAAAAAAAGGCAATCACGGAGATAAGAAGTTTCTTGGGACTCTCCGGGTATTACAAGTTCTTCAACAAGGGTTTCTCTAAAATTAATTCACACCTCACTAGGATGACACATAAAGAGGTTCGCCTTTGATCGAAAAGATGTATGCTAGTCAACATTTCACGAGTTGAAAGTCCGACTGATTTTAACACTAGTACTTATCCTCCCCAGGTAAGGAAAGGGATACACCATGTATTGTGACGCATCAGAGGAAGGTTTATGAGTGGTATCAATGCAAGGGAAGAAGATGGTAGCTTATGCATTAAGGCAGTTGAAAGTTCACGAGAAGAAGTACCTAAGGCATGGCCTTGAGCCTGGAATAGTTATCTTTGCCCTTAAGATTTAGATACATTATCTGTATGGAGAACGGTTCGAGGTGTCCTAGGATAAAAAAAAGTTTCCAATATATTTTCATGTAGAGAGATTTAAATCTCAGGTAGTGATAATGGATAAAGCTCATGGAAGATTATAACTTTGGTCTCGACTACCACCCGAGTAAGGCCAATGTTATTGTAGATGCATTGAGAAGTATTCGAGAGTATCTTTATTGGAAATGAAATGCTACCACCAAAAAGCAACACAAGACTTTTAGATCTATGAGTTGGGAGTTAAGAGGGGAAATCATCCCACCTACATCTATATAATGGTGGAAAGGCCTGTCATACAACATAAGTTGCTTAATGCACAAGCTTGTGATGATGATTTCATGAACTTTAGGAACCGCATTTAACAGGTTAATCGATGGAGGACTTATCACTGGATAAATATAACGACATTAGGTATGGAGGAAGTTTGGTAGTTCATGGAATTAAGGAACTTAGGTAAGAAGTTATGGCTAAAGCACACTAGTCTCGTTTCATTATTCATTCGGGTAGCACGAACATGTATGTGGACTTGTGTCAAAACTACTATCGGTCTAGAATGAAGAAGGATGTTTCTCTTTTACAACAATATGCCTCACTTGTCAACAAGCCAGGGTCAATCACCAAAAGCCAACATGACTATTTCAACCACTACATATAGCTCAATGGAAGTGGGAGCAAATTACCATGGATTTCATCACAACTTTGTTTAGGACTCAGGAAGCGTACGATGAAGTGTGGGTTATGGTTGACCAGACTCACCATGTCTCTATAGTTCCTTCCTATCAATATCATGGATAGTGCAGAAAATATTTGCAGACTATACATCCAAGAGATTATAAGGTTGCATGGTGCACCATTGTCTATTATTTCAGATAGGTATCCACGATTTGTGCCCAAGTTTTGGAAGAAATTGCAATAGGAGTTAGGAACGAATATAAATGTCAATACAACCTATCATCCATAGACTGAAGAATAGTCTGAGAGGACTATTTCGATACTCAAAATATTTTATGGGCATGCACTCTAGACTTTGAGGGTAGTTGGGTTGATTATCTACTATTAGCAGAGTTTTTCCACACCAAAAGTTACCTGGTGAGTATTGAGATGGAACCGTTTGAAGCCTTATCCAGAATAACTTATCTCTCACCAGTTTGTTTGGAAGAGTTCAGAGAGAAAAACATCCCAGGTACCGAAATGATTGAGGAAACTAAGGAGAAAAATCAAGTCATATGAACTAGGCCTAAGATCGCTTAGATCCGTCAGAAGAACTACGTTGATACTCGTTGTTTCAAGTTAAAGTTCTGCATGGGTGACCATGTGTTTATAATGATTAAAGATAGACTAGGAGTTACTGTAACCCCTAAATTCAAGGACCTATAATTTAATTATAATTGGGAGAAAAATAATTTATGTTATAAGGAGGAATTAAATTCATGATTTCAGAAAATTTTAAATTGGAGGATTGATTCAAATTGAGAGAGTGAGATTTAATTGTTCGGATTATTTTTGTGTCGCATTTTTGAGGTAAAAATTTATGGAGAATCTTATAAATTAATTCGAATGGCAATTCTGAATGCACAGTTGAGTCCGGATGGGTCGAAATAGTTCGAAAAGAGTACGAGGGGGTATTAAATGGGTCTTGGGGTATTTTTATGCATATTTAAGCCCACATAAGAGTGTTTGATCGCTTTTTATAAAGCCCACAAGCCTAAAACGGGATTGAGGTATTAAACCCTAAAATTGAGAGGGTGTGGAAACCATAACACATTTTAGAAAAATCCTTATATAGAGAGAAAGTGGGTGCAAGTGGAGAAGCCATGGGAGCCAAAATCAAGAACAAATGTGTGTGTTTTCACCAAATAATCATCATCTACACCAATGGATTCAGACCCTACGAACCCTAAGGCAAGTGGTTAAACTTGCTTTTAAATTAATTGCAGATTTTTACTCATATCATAGTGGGTGAGATACGGGTTTTTGGGTTATTTGATATCTAAATTGAGTTTTGCTGGGTAGGGTAGGGTTGGATTGTAGAACAACTTCTTGAATTTGAAGAGGTCTATGAAATTAGGTAAATAATACCGTCATTTTTTATACTGTTTTTTGACGTTTTGGTTCCGAAAGTGGCGATTTTGTCCATGCTGCCTTGTAGAAAATCCTGTTTTATACATTTTGTTCTCTTATACGTTTTCTCCAAAAATGGCTCCAAAATGCCTCAAAATGACATTTTAAAAATCTGGGCAGATTTGTAGGGCAAAATTTAAGAAATGTTATTTTTAGTTGTTATTCCGTTGGAGGTTGCCTAAGTTGATTGATTGTGATTGTTATTTTATAATAAGGATATTAGGCCTCAAGTAGAGATTATGGTTTACATAAAGTGAGACGAGTAAGTATTGGGATAATTGAGAAAATAATCCATAAGGGAATTAATGTTGAAATTGAGTAAATTGAAATCCTTAGATTAATAAGCGTGTAAAATTTATAAAGGATAATTTGAATAGTAAATTCTAAATATTGTATTTTCGGGCCAAGTGAGTGAGTCCGTGTATATTGGTTGAGTGACGCCAAGATAATCAATTAATTAATGCGTGATTGATTCGATTGAGTCGGGATATTAACTCGGGTGTAATTTGGACTAGTGCTACGAGTGCTTAGGCACGGATTTGGGCAAGTTAATTTATTATGGGGTTATATAATAAATTATGTAATATTCAAAATAAAAAGGGTGTTAACCCTAATATGTGGGATTTGAGGAATAAGTTCTACAAGATGAGAATTTCAGACCGAATGAGCCAGTTTGGATAATTTAGTTGGGTGACACAACTTGAGTGACAAATAAATAATTGTAGAAATTATCTAGATATCAAGTCGGTGTATAAACTTGAAAATGTTAGGCTAGTGTTATGGCCACGGGTAGCGTGAATTAATTTATATATATATATTTGTGATTTATAAATATTTGTGTGAATAATATTTATAGGAATACATACCCCTCTAGTGATATAATGGGAGGTTGCGCGATGCGGGTGAATCCCCTGGCTTGAGGAGCAGGGTGAGTATATTCCTCAGGTCATAGCATTTGTAGTGTTAGGGATGAGGCATCTTGGGTATGAGTCAGTCTCATTTTCGGGGGAAACTATGACCGCCTCCACTGTATTTATTTTATTTTCTGATTCGTGGAGCTAATCGTGTCAGGAATCCGGGTGGATGAGTATACATGGAAATGATAACATTTTAGAGAACATCCGGTGAGTGCCTACTTGAGAGGATGGATTATATATTTACGGCATGTGTCTGAATGTTGTAATATGATGATACGTATATATGGTGCAAATATTTATATATGGGTAAAATAAACGATATGACTTGGATAGATATTTCATATAACTCGTGAGAATGTTATATGGTCCCAAATGAGTAATGATTAATTAAGTTAATGTGATCAATTGCTTATAAATCGTACATTAAACATACTAGGTCTAGAGTAGTGTGACAGAAAGGATATCATCGAGAACTAATTGCGAGTAGGTGACTAGGTGGGTTAGATAGTGTAGACACCCTAATCTGTCACCCCTTAAACTACCCTTAGGTCCCTAGCACCTCCTTTCACCACCACAAACCCAGGTCGTACCCTGAGTACTGACCTAGAAGACATCGAGCACTCCCAGCCTCCGTTTGACCAAAAGTCAAAGTCTTCAGCTCGATTGAGACTGAATGAATCTTCGAAGGGATCAACGATTTGTGCTCTACATTCGATTTTCTGAAAAGGCCTGAAAGACACTCCCAAACGGAAGGTCCCAGACCCTGCCTATCGGTAGTGTGCCTAAACACACCTGTCGATTGGTAGGACCAGGGCTATGCCGATCGACAATGCCTTTGTCCTATAAAAAGGAGGCCTTGACCTCACTTGAAGGAGAGCCCAAATCTGATAGAGATCACTCTCAGCAAATCTAGAAAACCTCTCTCGAAGTCAGCGTGATTTCCACATCCAAAACCCTTTCCAACCTTCATTTTTTATCATCCTTTTCATCGAACTTGGTGAATTCACTACCCTCCATCATCATCCAAGTGCAAGGGCTGCTCTCCAACATTCAAGATCAAGCTCAAGATCTTCAAGAAGGTCTAATTTTCTCAATTCTCTCCTTAAATTCTCATAAATTCGTATTAACTTGTTTTATTACTTAGCACTTTTATTCCCTCATCTCACATATCTTAATATATTTTTTTTATTTAGTATTATTGCACATCACTTACTTTCATATAAATAAAAACCTAAAAAATAAGAAAAAGATGGTTTGCTCATAAATTCCAAACGGGAATTCTCACACTTTTCTTACACTTCTCTCACAACTAAAACACTTTTTCTACACACACACACACAAAAAAATAAGATAATCCCCCGATTGGATTTATGGGATAAACCCCACCCCTAGTTTTTCATGCGAACTACGTGGACTTTGATGCCTCTATAGGCTACGTAGGCGTCTCGGGGTCAAATCCGAGACTCGAGTGCTATTTTTACTTTTTCTCTCATTTTTTATTTTTCTCTAAACTCAATTCTCTTATATTCTATATACTTGTTTTTAGTAGCGTATTATCCCATATGCTTTATTGTTCCCTCATAACGATCAACGTAAGGATAATCGCGTAAATCCTATTTTCTAATATTATTTTTTGCATTCCTACGGATGACTCACTTTACCTCTTCCATGGTACAAGGCAATGACTTCTATCTCCATTATATATACACATGCACACATATCACGGGGAAAATAAAGGAAAATAGCAAAAACCCATGAGAGATCGTAAGGGCGGAATGGGTGCCTAACACCTTCCCATTTCGTAACTTAGCCTCCGAACCCTTTTTGAATCATTTTGGTTTCGTATGCATCAGTATGTCTTTGGATGTTGTCCTTCGCGATGGATCCCTTTCTTTTGTCTGTTTTGAGTAAAATAGACTGGCGACTCCATCTCTCTATATTTTTCACCTCATCCAATGATTCTGTCCGAAGCGCTCCCAAGAGGGACGCACGGGACCTAGGATCCTCACTCCGCCCGCCCACCGCGAGAATCGAGGATGGCCACAGTGGCGACTCCGCTGGGCATTTTCATTTGAGGGCTAGACTCTATTTACACGGGTGTTATGTTTATTTATATTTTCCCCCATTTTTGCATGTTCCCATTTTCCATGTGTCCCACATGCTTCTTTTTCTATTCACACAGTTGTAGAAAATTCTCCATGTACACTTCGCACCATGTGCACTTAGGATCACATATATCCACATGTTGCATGCATCACCCATCCATACTTGGTGTACCATTGGTGCTCGTACTTTGCTCCCTCTTTGGCATGATTGAAAAAGACATTCTCATTAGATACTAATAACAGAATCATGCATGATTCACACAACATCACCAAAGAGCATTGTTATTGACCAAATTCTACCTAGCAACTAGAGGGTCACTTCGTGATGGGCGCTGGTTCGGCAGGCCGCAGTTAGTCTAAGCAATAGGACTCTCACCTTCTATTGGCCAAGTACCTTCGACGTATATCGAACGGTTCCCCCGCATCGTACCTCACCTAAGTCATGACGGGAGGTATATCGTAGGGAATTCATTCACGTACGCCGAGTATATCTAATTCGCTCTCACATGTACCGTACCCACGAGGTATATGGTAAGGCAATTCACGTACAATCAGGTATATCAAATGGATTGTCCACACATATCGATTGCACGCAAGAGCAAGCCGTATATCGTGGAAGTCACGCCAAAGGGGGGAACCCTTTCCGATTCACCCAACCAAACTGCATACCCGCATATAGGTGTCAAGCCTAGGACACACATGTTAGATTGTCGGTTTCTACCTAAAACTCTGCCGAAATTTTGGGTCGGCTTGCCGCCCGAATTTTTGCATATTTTCAAAATGGGACCCTATCCGTGAGCCTGATCATAAGTCCAGCCATAGCTTTGGATATATTACAAACCCAACTTTTCCAGGCTCGGGTCCCGTCCGGCACTTCATTTTTTTTATTTAGAATAATTAAATACAAGTGAGAACATAATAATTATAATAATTATGCTGAGACCCGTCTCCCGAAAAAAAAAATCCAAAAACATATCTCCTCTCTTTATCAAAAAGCCAAAAACATTTCTCCTCTCTTTATAAAAAATCCAAAAATATTTTCTCTTTCCATCTCAAAAAGAAAAAGAAAAAAAACTTTAATCCTTTTTTCTCAAAAATAAATCCCATTTTACGCCTTCTCAGGTCGATCGTAAACCCTTGGCCTGGCTCCCTATTGGCTTCGATCTTCAGTCAAATCACCCCGGAGTTCCTCCCGTTCCTCTACTACTCCTTTCATGTTCGGAATCCATCCTCTTTCCTTGGATAACACATATCAAATACCCGTTATGCAACCGAATCTGACGGAAGTCCTAGCTCAGCTTGTGTCCAAGATTGACAACCTCCAAACTGAGGTCCGAGAGATGCAACGAAAATAGGTTCCCATTCCTCAAGAGCCCGATGACCTATTCACTCGTGCTATGGATCCACCCGAGCCTATCTGGGTTCCGAAAGAGTATCAACACGATCCACGTGCCCCTCCTAATAATGGGCCACCGCCTGCCCAACTTTTGATGCCGAACCTTGCCCAGCCTGGGGCCAACTTGCCTATGATCATTGATTCGAAGGAAGAGGGGTTGAACAAGGTCAAAGAGGACCTAAAGATGCTCACTAAGAAGTTTGACCAAGTTAGAATCTCAGGGAATTACATGGACTACACCTACATGTCTCCTTATCCTAAAGCGAGGTTACCCGAGAAGTTCAAGATGCCAAATATCGAGAATTTGGAGGAATTGGACCCCCGATTGTTCATCTCCGCAGCTATCACCATTCCATGACTCTACTAGTAGATTCTGAAGAAGTGATGTCCCAATTGTTTCAGCAAACTCTAAAGGATATCACCCTTCGATGGTTTTTATCTGTCGAAGAGTCCAAAATTCGTAGTTGGGAGGATGTAGCCCGAGAATTCATTCCACAATATAAATACAATGAAGAGCTTGAGGTCAGCCGTCGTGATTTAGAGCTGCTCAAATAGAATCCTGGGGAATCAGTCAGTAACTTCATAGACCGATGGAATGAAAAAGCAGCTACCATTAACAATCGGCCATCCAAGGAAGAACAAGTCATCATAGTGAAGAAAAACTGCTTACCCCATGTCCGAGCAATAATGGGAGGACAATACTATCCCCACTTCCGAGCTCTCAGAGAATCAAGAGTAGAAATCGAGGAGACAGATGTTGAACCAAAGAAAGTGTCCAGACAGTTCACCCCCAGAAAATATAAAAAACCTGCCAGTACTGTAGTCTCAACCATCAATAACATCTCTCAACCAACCACCTCATGGGCACCAGAAAGCCGCCCTATCCCAGTCCAAAAAGAATATACCAAGCTCCATGCTCCCCTCTCCAAAGTTTATCAAGCCCTGCTAAGCCGAAACCTTATCAAACCCTTGGATTCCCATCCATTTCCAAATCCACTCCCAAGAAACTTCAAGGCAGATGCCCATTGTGCCTTTCACCAAACCACTGACCATACCACTGACCAATGCTTTCACCTCCAAAACGAAATCCAACATCTAATTGATCGGGGTACCATTGCCCCACCGGCCAATCCTAAGACAAATGCTACTCACAACCCACTCCCAAATCACGCCAATGCCATCTTTCTAGAAGAGAACCTATAATTTGATCTCTCAACTCAAATCACACCCATATACTCTCCTAAACCTCTCCAAATTTACCCATATTTCCTCCTACACCCAATTAGCCTCACTGATCAGGCACTGTCACTCCTTACCAGGGCATGCATCGCTGTTCGTACCCGTTCTTAAAATGGAAGCATGGAATTATCAGAAGTCTTAAACAAACTCCTAGAGTTTGGGCTGAAATTTCCCTTACAGATGATCAATGATTGCCAGAGATTCAGTACACTGTTCTTGGAAGCACGAAAATGGGCTCGAGAGTCAGACAATTGGGTAGTACCAACCGATGAAGTCAGTCTGGATGATGTTGTCCAGATTATGGCAGAATTATTCAGGCAAACCAACGACATCTGCAGTATGACCGAGTTACTTGATATTTTGAAATTGTAAGGGCGCCTGGTCCCTTCACCCTTACACATTCCCACCGATTGGGAAGACATGTATGAAGAAGACATTGAAGTTGTGGAATGCATCTACTTTACATGGAAAGACATAATTGTTGCCACCGAATAGGGGGAAGAATTCAAAGAGCAAGCTTCAGAAATAACTGGCTCGGTAGCCGACATGTGTGATATGATATCATTTGAAGAAGTTATTGGAGAAATAAATAGGGTGGAAGATGACCCGAGGTTGATGAGGACACAGGATTCATGTTCTTACCTTCTTCAGTAAATCACATGACCAGATCATGGAGGCATTACCAGATCCCAAGCTCAATACCCGTAAATGACAAAGGGAAGGGTGTTGAAAACCTTCCTATGCAAGAGATGACCCTAGAGGAGTGCAAGATCCTCAATCAACTGAAGAAAACTCAAGCTAACATCAATCTATGGGGGCTTTTTATGTCTTCCCTACTACACAAAAATGCTTTGATCAAGCTGCTCACGGGACCCACGATTCCCCCCTCTACCACACCAGAAGAAGCAGTAAATTTGGTCGGATCCTTGACCTCTACCCGAATGCTATCTTTTTCCGAAGAAGAAATACCCAAAATTGGGCCAAACCACAAGCATGCACTCATCATCTCCATCAAAGTTATGGGGAAGGTTGTACCACTCTCTCTTGTCGATAATGGATTTTCCTTGAATGTCTTCCCACTGAGGACCTTCAAATGTTTAGGACTGAAAGAAAGCAACCTCACTCCAACCTTCGCTGATGTACGTGCTTACGATAATACCCATCGGCAGGTGATGGGATTCATAAAGCTTGTAATAGGGGATGGCCCTGTAAACCTTGTCATCGAATTCCAAGTTATTGACATCCCAACTTATTTCAATCTTTTGCTAGGACGACCTTATCTTCACAGTATCAAGGGTGTGTCTTCCTCTATCCATCAAAAATTGAAGTTCTTCGCCAACAGACGAGTCATCACCATTTTGGGCGATGATGACAATATCGAGGGTACAAGTACCAACAGTCCAATTCTTGAGATGCAGCACGGGTGAAATGATATGGTCCTATCGGGATTCTGAATTCATAGAAAGGGTTTGTCCAGAATACGACCCTCATGGAAACATCAATGTGACTCAGATGTTCAAAAAAATGCACTTCATTCCCATACCGGGGCTAGGATAAAGACAACAAGGAATACTTGAGCCGATTGAACTAAAGAAGGCTTTCCCTCCTTGTTGTTTAGGGTATCAACCGTCAGAACAAGAGCTCAGAATGATCCGCTAGTCTCGACCAAAGAGAGGACTAGACTGCATCCAGACTATCCCAAGTGATTCTTTGAATGGACCATTCATCAAAGAGGGTGAAGACTTCCCATTTTGTGGCTTTTCAGAACCATGGTATGACCATACAGACAAGAAGATGAATCCTAGAATGGATTTCTTTTTCCAAGATAATTACCCATGGGCCGAGAGTTCCCAACACCATGTACAATCACTTATCAAAGATACCGAAGAGATTGAGAAAAGTGACTATGATAATTCCTTCATCTTACAGACACTGGGGCTGACACTCTGCATGGTTCATTCAGGCACTATATCACTGGATCCATCCCATCTGATCAAAGATGCTGATACACCTCTCCTCAACTGGCATGTTGCGCCAGTTCTACCTATTAAAATCTCCCCTAATCCTAATATATACCCTATTTCTTCTTCTGTTGTCTATCCTTGCTCAAATTTAATCGAGTCCTCCTTTGATGAGGTTCTCAATGTTATTTTTCCTATTAATGAAATAAACGAATATTTTGAGTATCTTGATGTTCCTTACATTAACTGTTTGGATTCTAATCAAACTTTTGATGATGATGATTTTGCAAATGAACAATTCTTAACTGATCTAAACAAGGTTAATAATAAACAACATAACCACGTTCAAATTAATGAAGAAGAAACTGTTGTTATTAACCTCGATTCTAGTAGCCAACTGCACGAGATTAGGATAGTGTCTACCCTTGACGAGCATGAGCATGGACAACTCGAAGAATTGCTAAACGAATTCGTGGATGTCTTCGCATGGTCCCATGACGATATACCTGGCATTGATCCTGAAATAGCTCAGCATGAGATTCCCACTCTCCCAGATTATAAGCCGGTTAAAAAAAAGTCGAGAAAGCTCTGCACCGAATGGTCGCTCAAAGTTAAAGAAGAGGTTGTCAAACAGTTTAACGCGGGATTCATTCGTGTGATCGAATATCCCACGTGGCTAGCCAACATAGTGCCCGTGCCGAAATTAGGAGGGAAGGTTCGGATGTGTGTAGACTACCAAGACTTGAACAAAGCCTATCCAAAGGATGATTATTAGTTACCCAATATCGAAATGATCGTGGACAACATAGCCAGTCATGATCTCAAGTCATTCATCGACAGATTTTTTGGATACAACCAAATCAAAATGCACCCAGACCACCAAGAAAAAATCGCATTCATCACCCCATGGGGAACTTTTATTACACGGTTATGCCATGTGGTCTCAAGAATGCTGGGGCTACCTACCAGAGGGTTGCCACAACCATCCTGCATGATTTAATTCAGAAAGAAGTTGAGGAATATGTGGATTATATTATTATCAAATCCAAGACTAGAGAAGGTCATGTTCCCGCTCTCCGAAAGTTCTTCGAACAACTGCGATAGTATCAGATGAGACTCAATCCGCAGAAATACGTCTTCGGCGTTACAAAGGGAAAACTCTTGGGATTCATGGTCAGTGAGAAAGGGATAGAAGTAGATCCTGCCATGATGAAAGCCATACTTGAGATGCCACCTCCCCCAATAGAGAAAGAAGTCTGAGGTTTCCTTGGAAAATTTCAATACATCAGCCGGTTCATCATCCAGTTAACCTCCACGTGTGAACCTATCTTTAAACTCCTCCGAAAGGATTCAACTAAAGATTAGAACGAGGCCTACCAAGAAGCTTTTAATCGAATCAAACAATATTTGACCCAACCCCCGGTGCTCATGTCACCAAAGCCTGGTCTCCCTTTGTTCCTATACCTAACCATAAGTGACACTGCAGCTAGGTCTTTGCTAGCCCAATACCTTGAAGATTCCTGCAAAGAAAAAGCCATCTATTATGCCAATCATAAATTGGCCGGATACGAGGTCAACTACACTGCTTTGGAAAAGGCGTGTGTCGCACTTATCTAGGTCACCCAAAAGTTGCAGCACTACATGCTCTCCTTCCCTATCAAAATAATATCCCTAATGAACCCCATCAAATACTTGCTTGAGAAACCCGCCTTGTCCAGCCGAATGGCCCGATGGTTGATGCTCCTGGCCGAGTTTGATATCGTGTACGTTACGCAAAAAGCCATGAAAGGAAGAGCCATCTCTGACTACCTCGCTGATTACCCCATGGATGAAGCTGATGTCTGGATTTTCGAAGTCCCAGATGAAAACATCCTCTCCACTGCCCATGACAATCTCTGATGGAAAATGTTCTTTGACGACGCTGCCAACAAAAAGGGATATGGCATCGGGATACTTCTGATCTCCCCAGATGACTCCCATACTCCCATCACCCTCAAATTGGATTTCCCCTGCACTTGTAACATGACTGAGTACAAGGTGTGTACGATAGGCCTAAAAGTTTCTCTCGAGAAAGGAATTCAATGCCTAGATGTCTACGGGGATTCTGACCTCATCATCGGTCAAGTGCTCAGAAAGTGGAGAGTTAAGGACGAAAAGCTCCAACCCTTCCATGCCCACTTAGAGGATCTAGCCTCCCAATTCCAAGACATCACCTTCCATTACCTATCTCGAGCCAAGGATAACCTAGCCGACTCCATTTCTACCTTGGACTCCATGGTCGACATGCCTAAAGGAATAACAATGACCCCCTTCCTAGTTTAAAAGCAAGACAAACCAACCCACTGCTACCATATTGAGCTCATCACCACAGAAGATCCCGAGCTAGCCAATTGCTGGTACTATGATATCTGGCGCCTCCTTAAGCATGGTAAGTATCCCGAGGGTTCCAACAAGAAAGATCGATCAACCCTTCGAATACTAGCTACCGAGTACATTATCTATCACAAAGCACTGCTCAAAAGGAACTTCAATGGAACTCATCTGCACTTTATGGCAGGGGCTGACATTGAAAAGATAATGCAGAAGATCCATAGCAGGGAATGTGGACCCCACATAAACGATCACATGCTTTTTAAAAAGATCATCCGACAAGGCTACTACTCGAGCACCATGACCCAGGATTGCACCGCCTATGTCTGGAGGTGCTTAAAATGCTAACGGTTCTCCAATCTTTAGCATTTGCCTCCGCCTGAATTATATAACATGACCTCTCCCTGGTAGTTCTCCACCCGGGGCATCGACATCATAGGGAAGGTTAGATCGAAGGCTTCCAATGGGCATGAGTTCATCCTAGTTACTATTGATTACTTCACTGAATGGGTCGAAGTTGAGTCATACGCAGTGCTGAACCTTAAGAAGGTGGCAAAATTCATCAAGAAAAATATCATCTGTCGATATGGGGTCCCGCACGAGCTAGTATCAGATAACGACTTTCATTTTAAGGCAGAATTACAAAAGTGGTCAACGAGTATGGGATTCAGAGACACAAATCTCCTCCTTACCGACCTCAAACCAATGGCGCAGTTGAAGTCACCAATAAGAACCTTAAATCCATCATCAGCAAGATGACCAAAAGCTGTCGAGATTGGGCCGACTAGATCCCGTACGCCTTCTGGGCTATCGAACCTCATTTCGAACCTCTACTAGGGCTACCCCTTACTCTCTACTTTATGGAATGGAAGTAGTCCTACCCGTGGAGATGGAAATATCCTCATTACGCGTCATGCTTGAGAGCAAGGTCAGCGAAGAAGACTGGTGCCAAAGCCGCCTTGATGAGACGACCCTCTTAGATGAAAGGAGATTAAAAGCTCTATACCAAATACAAGGGAACCATCACCAAATAACGCAATCATTCAATAAGAGAGTTAAGGAACGCGATGTTCGAGAAAGGGATCTAGCCCTCAAAGAGATCATAAAACTCATCTGGGACCCCAAAGGGAAATTCAAGCCCAATTGAAACGACCCCTACATTGTAAAGAAGATCCTGTCTGGCGGTGCCGTCATGCTCACTGACTTAGATGGAGGAGATATGGCTCATCCAATCAACCTGAACCATCTCAAGAAATTCTACCCCTAGTCTCGGTGCACTATGACTCTTTTCATCTCCCTTCTATTCTATGAAAAAAAACTCTTCATTTCCCTCTACCCAGAACTACGTGGGCCTGATCCTCTGCAAAAACCATTTTTTAAACAAATTAAAAAAAAATTCAAAAGTCCAGAGGTACGTAGGCAGCTCATACACCTTACATGAGCACGACCCTTTCTTTTTCACAAAATACTATTCTTTTCTTATCTTCGAGAACGACAGTCCATTCTAACATATACTTGAACAAAAGGATTATGTATGACTTAGCGATCGGCATAGATAATTCAAAAACACAAAACTCATCAAAAGGCATAGTTGGATGATTAAAAACTTGTTTATTTCACTAATAAGAAATTTCGGTATAGATTACATAAGAAAAGGAACGGATAACTCCCTTCCCCGTACTTTCCTAAAAAGCCAAATTAAACCCCCACATTTATTCCCCATTATAAACTCTCCAAGAGTCCTATCCACAGCTACTAGAGGAGCCCTCTCCGTCATCATCATTTGTATCCCGGCGTCCCCAAGCTTCCCCTGCCTGAACAGAGTGTCGCAGGCGCTCCATGGACCGATAAGCCCGAACCAGTTTCGAAAAAACCACAATACCTCCCTCTATGGTATTAAATAAGATGAGCCATCTTTGTCCAATCTCCACTGCCAACATCTTGCTGACCATTCTCCTCCACAACCATTTCATATAATCCCCCGGGATATGCCAAACTCCCCCAACAGACTGAGAGGGACGGGTCGACGGATGCCGATTCTCTCACATAGAGCCAAGCCGCATGCGCAGACGCTCAGTCAAATATTTAACCGGAAAGAAGTCTAGTATCCTAGGTGGCATGACCTGCTCCCAATCAAATTGATGCAAAAGCCTCTAAGGGAAATAGAAAGAGGTCTGTCTGAGACCAACTAGCCGAACATACGGGTATTCTCCCTACTCCAGAATAGGCAGCAACTGTCCCTACCAAGGCACTGACCAACACAAATTTAAATCCCTGTGCTCCACAAACCATTTTTCCCAGCTCTCAATATCTAAGCCAATGCTGATGAAATAGTGCAAAACGAAGTTGGGTACAGTCGACAAAGGATATTCTGTAGGAAGCACCAGGCAGAGTCTTTCAGACAACCACATGAACAGCATCACGGAGCTACCCCTCAGGAAGTCAGAACGACCTTCTCGCCAGGTATCCAGGCCATTCAAAGTCTCTGCCAGTATCACCGCCACAAGATTGCGATGGTATGACATCCATGAAGTAATAGCATCAAGTTGCGGGTCCACTAACAGTTCCCCAGTCACCAGCAATAATTTTGATACTAAGCCGAGAATAACGGCTTCGGCGTACCCACCATCACCAACCTCCTGCAAATGCACGAATTGGAGCACCGATGAAAGGGAGATTATTCCTCCAATAACCAATGGTCTGGCCACCGAAGGTGAAATACGAAGAATACCGGCCAAAAAATCCCTAGGAGAACGGGAAAATTCAAGTAGAGCTGCAGTAACACTAGGATTTATCCCCAACATGGCAGAAAATTCCTCGTAGGTAGGACAAACTTCATCCAACCCAAAGCGGAATACATGGTCTTTGGGGTAACAAAATTGTATCGCCTCCATCAACATGTTCCACTCAATGGGACGATTGCGCCACAAAGAAACTCTACGCATATTGAAAGCATCGTAGTCGATGTTATAAGAGGACATTGCTTCCAAGGCTTCAAGGTAGTTAGCAAACTCAATGCTAGCAGGGAGAGCCATATTGCAAGACTAAGAAATAGTAAGCAAGTAAGTAAGAATGTGAAAGTGTGATGAAAACACTCCACCCTTACCCCTTTTTATACTTGAAAACCCTCACAAAAGACATAACCCCTGCAGAAATCGGAGGGAATCTTTCCCCACAAAGTACAAAAGGCTGAAGAGGGCACTAATCAAAGCTTTAAAATAACGGGACTGCACTTGAGTGCCGATAGGCAGGACAAGGGGCTTGCCGATCGGTAACCCCCTATTTTTGGAAATTCTCCTTTTTCCTCTTTTGTCAAAATCAGAAGCTCAATAAAAAATAAATTGATTTCCTCAACATAATTTCAAAAATCTTCTTCCACCCTTATATAATTCCTCACTTTTAAAACTTTCCTTCAAAATACCAAAAATATTTCTTTTTACGATCTCAGCAGCAAAGTAAAAAGTGCATGTACATTCATTCATCATTAACAAAAGATAATAAAAAACTCCATTTGCATTGCATAAATATATTCTTCTGTGTTACATCAAATTTTTCAGGAAATAAAAAAAAGAAAAAAATAACGGGACTCAGCCCGTACCCACCTTCTCTCTCTCTCTATCTCTATCGCTCTCTCTCTCTCTCTCTCTCTCTCACACACACACACACCTACGCTTCACCCCCCTCTAAGAGCTTCCACCCCTGCGACGCGCTCTCTTTCCCCTATCGCGAGAAGACGCACCACCACTACCCGAGCTAGAGTCCTCCCCGGATGAAACAGACGGTACCAAGCAAGAAGGAACCGGGACCACATCTTGAATATGGGTAGTCACCGAATATATCCAGTCTCGGATGTCCCTCAGCCAAGTAGTCGACACCCAGACTTGGTGTAAGTAAAAGGTAAAATCAGTATCAAAGAAAAAAGGATCAAAACAGAAAAGAAAGATAGAGAGGAACATGAAAAGATATACCTCAGGTCGAAGAACCTCCTCTGTCAAGCCCAGCTCCTTCGAATCCACCGCATGAGGACGGTGCAACTTGGGGACCATCCCCCCATCATCTCACCGCATATTGTATGAAGGAGTGAAATCGCACAAAAGGAACCTTCGAAGTCGTCATCGCAGATGTCGTCGGACCGCCTCCGCTGTGGGAAGACCCCACCGCCCGACTCGAACCCGCAGGATGGAAAGGCAAGGCATCATATATGTTGGGCACCATTAACCAGCTCATCACAAAGTCCATATAATTATACGGTACGACCGTATCAGTGTACAACAGGTAGGAATCATCGATCATCACTGCGATCCTTGCATCCTCCGACAACAGCCGCTCTCGCCTCATGGATGTAGGAGGCTGCACAGGTGGCACCACCACCTCCTCCTCAGCAATCTGCCGAACCACCCTCTCCTCGAGGTATCATGAGTGGTCAAACTCATGCACCAGTAAGCGCCAGTTCTGTGCATTCACCCCAGTTGCCCCCGTATCCTGAACGGCTGTCCAACAAGGGTAAAAAGTCACCTGAAAATTCCCAGCAGGCATAAGTTAATAACAAAATCAAAACCTATAAAAACCAAGACTAAATAAAGAGTCTTACCCTACCACTTGTCAGACCATTCAAGACCTGACGCACCGCCTCCGGCTTAACCCGTAGGGAACGATCCACCTCTATTTGCTCCCCATCGCAATCTAGCCCCAGCAGTTGCTGCACGTCTATGGGAGTTACGGTCTTCTCCCCAAAACCAAAATGGAAGGTGTGGGTAGTATCCCACCATCTCTCCCCTAGAGCTCACAAGACCACTGTCGAACGAGGCATCTCATCCAGCATAGACGCCAACCTCCCAAAACCTGCTGATGATACCACCCAATGCACCATAGGTGGAAGATGCTCCCAGACGTCCTTCAGCCCCATCCTCCCGCGGGCACACATGTTATTCAAAGAGATATCAAACTTTCAAAAGAAAAAACCTTGTCAAAATTCAAGAAGAAAGGAAAAATCACCAAAAAAGAGAAGAATGCCAAAAGTCAAGTTACTTACATAATCGCCGGGGCTCACCACCCTTGAAGAGCGATGACGCGATGGCTCCCGCAACAAGATCCGCTCATCCACAACTTGCTCGAATGCGTCAAAGGAGTTCTCACTCCCCAAAGCAAGAGGCACCCTGGGCCTCTACTCCACGTTCTCCGAGTCATCAACAGTCAACCATTCCCTATGTGCTGCTGTGCTCATAAAAGCGGCCATTTTTTAGAGATCGGAATGCTAGAACGATTTACAGAGGAAAATCGCAGAAAGAAAGAAAGAAGTTGTGAAAAATGAAGGGAATTCGCCCCCTTTATATAGGATGCCAAGCGTCATGCCAATCGGTATTTACCCCCAACTACGGATCGACACTGCCTCTTTGCCTTTCCGAGCCAGTCCAAAAGTCTGTGCCACTGCCGAATGGCACCCCTCATACCATGCCGATCGGCACCCCCTTAAAATTTCGTACAAAAATTCCCAAAAAATACTCAGAAAATTCCTAAAAATATCAGGATGGATTTAGAACATTTTCACTAAGAAAACTTTGCACTTCCTCAGGAAAAACCTCTTTTTTCTCCTGTGGAATTATCAAAAGCCAAGTAAACTCCTCCTAATGAAACCCCCGGGGATCTCTAAAGATCACCTCCTATACCCCAAAGGTATGGAACCTCCCAAGCAATACGCCCAATACCTGGACTACCTAATCACATCCCCAGTGGAGTTTAGAGCATCAAATTGGTTATCCCCACAAAGTCTCCAAGAGATACAAAAGTTTCCCCAACAATCAACTCCCTAGCTCAAATCAAAACCATAAGGTATATGTCCCCAACGGAACCCAAAATATAATCTTTATCCTCTCTTAGGTCAGAATTGACCTCGGTCCTTGATCGTCACCTTTGTTAGGTCAGAATTGACCTCGGCCCTTGATCGTCACCTTAGTTAGGTCGGAATTGACCTCGGTCCTCGATCGTCACTTCTCTTAGGTCAGAATTAATCTCGGTCTTAGATTGTCACATTAGTTAGGTCAAAATTGACCTCGATACTTGATCATCACCTCTTTTAGGTCAGAATTGACCTCGATCCTCGATCGTCACCTCTCTTAGGTCAGAATTGACCTTGGTCTTGGATCGTCACCTTAGTTAGGTCAGAATTGACCTCGGTCCTCGGTCATCACCTCTCTTAGGTCAGAATCGACCTCAGTCTTGGATCATCACAACTTAAGCCCACAGAATTGGCTTCGACCCACATAATTGGTTATCATAGATTAAGCCCGCAGAATTGGCTTCATCCCACAGAATTGGTCATCACATCTTAACCCCGCAGAATTGGCTTCGACCTACATAATTGGTCATCACAACTTAAGCCCGCAAAATTGGCTTTGACCTGAAAAATTTGTCATCACAACTTAAGCTCGTAGAATTGTCTTTGACCCGCAGAATTGGTCATCACAACTTAAGCCTGCAGAATTGGCTTCGACCCGCAAAACTGGTCATCATAACCTAAGTTCACAGAATTAGCTTCAACCCGTAGAATCGATCACCCTCAACTTAAGCCCCTAGAATTGACTTCGACTCGCATAATTGGTCATCACAACTTAAGCCTGCAAAATTGGCTTCGACCCGCAGAATCGGTCACCCCTAACTTAAGCTCACATAATTGGCTTCGACCTGTAGAATCGGTCACCCTCACTTTCAAGCACCTAGAATTGGCTTTGACCCGCAGAATCGGTCATCGCCAGCACCTCCTTAGGAATTAACCTAAACCTTTCCTCCGAACCATCCCTAATATTCCCCCTTAGGTCCTCAAAATTGGCCTCGACCCTCTGAATTGGTCATCCTCGCTCCCTTACGTCCTCAGAATTAGCCTCTACCCCCTGAATTGGTCATCCTATTTCAAAGCATCATGCGGTGTCTATTCGACGGCTATCGTTTATTCCAAACTCACCCGTCGAGGGGCTCTATAGACACCCCATTCTGTCACCCCTTAAACTCTCCTTAGGTCCCTAGCACCTCCCTTCACCACCATAAACCCAGGTCGTACCCCGAGTACTGACCTAGAAGCCATTGAGCACTCCCAGGCTCTGTTTGACCAAAAGTCAAAGTCTTCAGCTCGATTGAGACTAAATGAATCTTATAAGGGCACTAAATCCCCTTTCCAACGGTTCATCCCGTGCATAATTTTGACTTACCATGCAGACGAACGACCCATTTTACCCCGAAACTCAATTAGGAGGCCACCGGGCGCTCCCCGAGCTCCTTTTGATCTAAGTCAACTCTTCATATTTATTGGGACTGAATGAATCTTTGAAGGTCACTGGAACCCCTTTCCAACGGTCTGCCCCGTATGCGATTCCGACTTACGATACGGACGAACGATCTGTTTAACTCTAAGAGGTCACCAAATGCTTCCAGGGCCCAATTGACCAAAGTCAACTCTTCAAACCGGATTAAAATCTTTGGAATGTTTAAGTACATCTCCTAACCTTTCCAATGGTCTACCCCGTGCACAATTCTAACTTACCATGCGGACGAACGATCCGTTTGTATCCGACGATTACCCGTCCAATGGACCGACCTGCACTTCTGAGCCATATTTAACCAAAATTCATCTCCTAAACCTGGGAGAGATCTAAATAACTTTCGAAGGTCTCTGAATTACCTTTTCAACGGTCTATCCCGTGCATAATTCGAATCAACGATTTGCGCTCTGTAGTCGATTTTACAAAAAGGCCTAAAAGACACTACCAAACGGCAGGTCCCAGACCCTGCCTATCGGCAGTGTGCCTAAACTCACCTATCGATTGGCAGGACCAGGGCTATACCGATCGGCTATGCCCTGGGCCTATAAAAAGGAGGCCTTGACCTCACTTGAAGGAGAACCCGGATCTGTTAGAGATCACTCTCAGCAAATCCAGAAAACCTCCCTTGAAGTCAATGTGATTTCCACATCCAAAACCCTTTCCAACCTTCACTTTTCATCATCCTTTTCATCAAACTTGGTGAATTCACTACCCTCCATCATCATCCAAGTGCAATGACTACTCTCCAACATTCAAGATCAAGCTCAAGATCTTCAATAAGGTCCAATTTTCTCAATTCTCTCATTAAATTCTCATAAATTCGCATTAACTTATTTTATTACTTAGCACTTTTATTCCCTCATCTCACTTATCTTAATATACTATTTTTTAGTATTATTGCACATCTCTTACTTTCATGTAAATAAAAACCTAAAAACAAGAAAAAGAGGGTTTGTTCATAAATTCCAAATGGGAATTTTCACACTTTTCTTACACTTCTCTCACAACTAAAACACTTTTTCTACACACAGACACACACACACACACACACAAATAAGAGAATCCCCCAATTGGATTTATGGGATAAACCCCACCCCTCATTTTGCATGCGAACTACGTGGACTTTGATGCCTCTATATGCTACATAGGCGTCTCGGAGTAAAATCTAAGACTCGAGTCCTATTTTTACTTTTTCTCTCATTTTCTATTTTCTCTAAACTCAATTATCTTATATTCTATATACTTGTTCTTAGTAGCGTATTATCCCATATGTGTTATCGTTCCCTCATAACGATCAACGTAAGGATAGTTGCGTAAATCCTATTTTCTAATATTATTTTTTTCATTCCTACGGATAACTCGCTTCACCTCTTCCATGGTATAATTCGATGACTCCTATCTCCATTATATATACACATGCACACATATCACGGGGAAAATAAAGGAAAATTGTAAAAACCCATGAGAGACCGTAAGGGCGAAATGGGTGCTAACACCTTCCCATTTCGTAACTTAGCCTTCGAATTCTTTTTGAATCTATTTGGTTTCGTATGCATCAGTATGCCGTTGGATGCTGTCCTTCGGGATGGCTCCCTTTCTTTTGTCTATTTTGAGTAAAATCGACTGGGGACTCCATCTCTCTACATTTTTCACCTCACCCAATGATGCCGATCGAAGCGCTCTCAAGAGGGATGCGCGGGACCTAGGATCCTCACTCCGTCCGTTCCCCGTGAGGATCGAGGATGGCCACAGATAGAAGAGCGTTAGGTGTGCATAATATTTAAGGGGTGAGGCGATCCTCAAGGGAGTGCGAGACTAAGTTAAATATGAAGACCATTCATGTATTTTAATTTATTGCAATTTAATTCACTTGCTAAATATTTTCGAAATGTTTTGGGTTCTAACCCTTGTTATAAAATATTTTTAAAGCCTCTTAGGTGTCCATCCACAGGGATGCCAGAATTGTTCTATTCCAGGGTTACGCAACTGCAACATATGTGGATGTTGCAGGATTTTGACTTAGCTTCTTCAGTCATTCCATTCCTAGAGTAGGATGCAGTCAGTATTTCTTTTGGGCATGTAACCCTAGTTATTTCGTTTGTTCCAGTCAGTGGATATACTCATTCTATTATTATCGTGGTTTATATTTTTGGTATTTGGTTTGTAGCCAGTGTTTTTCTCGACAACTATTATATTTATTCATTTTCAGTATTGTTTGATTCAGTGATTGTGTGAATGATTAATTATATATTCTTTCTCATGTTGTTAGAGGTGTTTAATAAAAAGTAAAAATTTGACATCGTGTCTTTTTGAATACTAGGTGGTTAGTAAGTTTTAAAAAGGTTTTCGATAGTGATGCGAAAAATGAACCATATGAGATTCCTATTTAATTTGATATAGGATTGATCACCCGGTATTTTGTTAGGCGGGGTGTCACATATGGTATCAGAACATCATGTTCTAGTGTCTTTAGGATCTGTGCGGCTTTTCACGTTTCAACATAGCCGATTCGTATCAAATATTGCATATTTTTGCCCTATATCTTTATGAATTCTAGCACTTTTACGGTCCTTACTGCCTATATTTATGCTCATTAACCATCCAACCTTGGATTTGGATATACACATGCTTTGTAGGGGTTAATTGTGCTTTTTTAGGTATTGGAACGCTAAAAGTGAGGATCCATTGCATTTCAGAGAAGTTTCGTCGCCGAATGCTACTTCAAGGGCATTTTAGTCAATTCATAGTTCGGATTTGGCTCATGGAAATTCCACGGATGCTTATTTCATTGATTTATCATCGCGTGGCCACAAACGGTGCGTCGTTTGGAGCTCGGATGAAGAAGATATGGCCGTCGCCATTTGCAACCCTTTCCCCCCTTTTTATGGACCTCTAGCTGCCTAAAACAGAGTGCCGGTCGATCGGCCTTGGGCCCCCGATCTACCGTGATTTGAAATTAAGCCTACGAATTGAGACCAAGGGTTTGGACCTGCTCGATCGATCGATCGATGGTCTTGGTTGATCGATCGATTCTCCCAAATGTTTGCCAATTCGGTTCCTTTTCTTTTCTTTTCTCTTTTCTTTTCTATTTTTATTCCACTTACTATATAAAGGTTTTTTTTGTTGTAATAATCAGATATTATTAGATTTTAGGTTAGTTTAGGTTAGGGTTTGGGAGTTGAGAGCTCATTTTTTCTTCCTCATTTGGTGTGACAACATTTAGGTTTGTAAGATTAAACTTTTCATATTCCCTCTCCATTAATATAATTTGCATTTCCATTATTATTGCTTTGTAGTGAATTTACTTGCTTTCTAATTTAGTTTACATGCTTGATTTACTTGCTTTATTTACTTGCTTTCTAGTGTAGGTTTATTGCATTTGTTTACCGCTTTCATTTACCGCATTTTTATCATGCTTTCTAGCTAAGTTAGTGTAGGTTGTGTCGGATTGAACTCATTCCGGGTTGACATGTTGCTTTGCTTTGGTGATAGTGTTTACGGGTCTATTTCAAGTGCGTTGTCCTAGTTATTACACCTAGGGGATTTGGCGGGGCATATCATGTATGCTCCATGCTTACGACCTTGCGTGCGTAATTTTCGGGGTATTTGTTGACGCCAAAATCATATTAGGCGTTATGCGAATTTATGGGCATGAAAACCCTTGATTTTATTAACTGTCAAAATGAGACGCATTCATAATAACTCGTCGACCCATATAACCATTTTGTACTAATTAACTCGGATGAGGGATATTCGATGCAACCTATAGTTTTTACTCGCTTTCTTAGTCTGGCTTTATTTTCCCACGCCTATATTAATATTTACCTTTAATGCATCTTTTCCTTTTTTTTAATATTTATCATTTTACACTTTTATTTAGGAATATCAAACCTTATAAATTCTAGCAACTCGTCTCTGTGGATTTTTGATATTCGACTTACCGCTACACTTGTATCGTAAGTGCAGTCGTAATTTAGGTTTTCGTATTGAGGCGGTGAATAGAAAACAATGATCGGCGTTTTGATGCGACGCCAATTTTCACCCTCGATCAATAGCATTATTTGATATAGAGCCTTAGTATAGGATTGTTGTATTCCTTTAAGTATGCGACTTACGTTCTCCTGCTAAAATGTTTAGTTGATGTGATCCATATACAGTTTCGATTGAGCGTGGCAGATCGAACATTATAGAACGACAAATGTGGGACGTTAGAAGGATTACAAGAGGGAGGACTCAACAGAAGCCATGTAGTATTCTGAAAACAGTGATGCGATAGGATTCACCATTATAATTGTTTAAACAATTGGAGTTATATTAACTGTTGGGGCACAGTGGTTTCCCCAAGAACCGTCGTGAAGGACGATAGTGCAAAGTTAAAACCCCTAGTGTAGACGACAAGGGGTAAGGGTCGAAGAAGATTTTGTTTCAAAATAACAATCCTCTAGAATTCGAGGGAGGTGCAGAAGGGTGATTTACCAATGGATGGAGAACATACAATTGGGATCAGATGCGGGGGAGTGTAGTGACACTCAAGTTAAAATTCCGAGAAAAGATGTTACCTCTTAGAAGTAGTATGGGGTAATTGGAGCCAGTCACCAAATTCATGGAGAGATACCGTGAATAATAAGGAATTTGGAGTGCGGATTATTACGAATCCTCTCTTCAACATTTAAATAGAGAGGCAAGGGATATTTCAATAAATTTCCAAAAGGGTCGGACAATGGCCAGATGTGAAGGAAAATCAATGGAATTCATAAACTTCGTAACCGATTAGAGGGATACGAATAATCAAATAGGGTTTATAAGTTAACAATAGACCCGTGGGTAGAAAATACATGTGCGGATAGGAGATCTGTCTAGGATGACTGGTGTCATTATCGTCAAGGTTGTACATTTACAATTTGTATCAATGTTCTCGAGAGAGGGGAGCTAAGGGAGTTGTAGAATCTATTAGAAGAGTAAGACTGTATTTTTAGTTCTAGTGAGGCACTAAGGGAATGGATACCCAGTATAAGAATCAGATTAATGATCAAGATCAATAAAATTTCTACTAAGTGACGGTGGGTTCAGTTAGGTGCCATCAAGGCCATCGACAAGTCCTATGGGACCAGTGGATCCAAAGAGACATTTGGGGTAGCAATCAGGGTCAAGACTACCAGATCCCTGAGAAGGACATCCCCGATATGGCCGGTGGGGCCAAAGAAATGGGAATGACACAACAAGGTGTCTTATGCGTAAAAAAGTAGAAACACATGGGTGGATCTTGTCTGCAGTGAGTCGAGGGACAGGAGCAGGATATCTAACAGGACAACATTTAGAGAAGTTTTTGGTTTGGTTAGTGATGATGCTGGAAACAGCACCACCCTTCAAGGTGTTTGTAAGCTCAATTAAATGTCAACAATGGCAGTGTAAAGGTATATGTAGATATAGTAGAAGGAGGTGAGGAGAAGAGGATTCACACCGGTATATAAGTGGTTCAGCCAATCTGGCCTACGTCCACTGTGCAAGTGTATGATGTGTATCACTGTATGAGGGCTCTAATGGCCATGGATACAATCTCTCGAGCTTTCTCTCTCTACTGTGTATTTGAACAGAGTTTCAACTAGGGTTGCTCCTTTTGGATCCTTTGCAAGGTAGAGGATGACCTCTATATATAGTACCTAAGGGGTGTAATGTACCCCCCATGCATGTAATGTGCATGTGTGTGTTGGTCTCACCAATATGGAGAAGCCATCTGTCACTGTCACATGTAGAGAATGATGATGAAATATTCTCCCCACGTGTGGGGAATAATCTTGTTATAACTGATTTGTGTCCACGTGCCCTTATCCATGTCAATAGGTTCTCGGCTATCGTGCTTGGTCATGGCCTCGGCCTGGTACAAGCCGAGGTTGGTGAAGTGCAGTTGCTCGTTCAGCCCGAGGTGGGCTATGAAGGTCTCGGATTTCTTTAAGCCGAGACAATGGATAGGGGTCAGCTTGGGCCGAGGTTGAGCTGGCTTATGCTTGGAGCATCGACTGATGTCTTGATGAGGTTGACATTGGTAGAAAGGCTTCTTACGATCTCGGCCTATATCTGGCCGAGGTTACCATTCCCAGGTGTACGAGAGTGCTGCTGATCCTTATGATGCGTGCAATGTCCTTTGGAGAGGCTGATGGTAGTGTCGGCCTGGGCCGACCTTGCTATGGCCGAGGGCTGATGTCGCATGCCCAAGGTTTGTTCGGTGTCGGTCATAATCTCGGTCGAGGTTGGTGTCTTTGAGCCGAGGTCACACTTGGGGCATATTAGTTAGGTCGAGGGTATTATGTCCAGTAACTGTTTGAGCCGCCATTGTTTTGGGCAACTGAAACTATGAGTTTTTATTCCAAGATGATTGGTGGCTATTTTGTGTGATGCGAGTGGATCACTGTAATGTATTAGTACTAAATTTGTGTGAGAAACGAATTTAGTGGAGGTATCATTAATATCAATAGTATGTGTATATTTACCATGGAGTAGCGGGGCACTCTTCGGTTCCACTTGTAAAGGAATGGGAGGGAACATTGAGATGATATATATTTTTTTGAGGATTAGTTCATTTGAGAAGTGATATTTGAGGTATAGTTTTATCTTGGGTACAGACAGGTTCGGGATTGTGGCGATTATAGCAAGGCTATCGTGCTCGTTGTTTTAGGGCAAGATCTAAATTGTTATGATGTCTCACCTGAAAGAGGGTCGAGCTCGCGATGATATTTTGTATATTAGACTTTAGAGTATAGTTGTCTAGTTATATTGGATCCCGATGCATAGGGACTTTTATTGATGAGATTCAGGGTATATCGGGTTGCCATGAAATGGAGAGTTTCAGCTCATTATTAATATTTAGCGCTAAGGGCTTAGTGATAGTGCAAGCGCGGTAATATATGACTCCTTTTGAGATGCATGAGTCCATGATTATACTTGTGAGTATAGCGATAGAGTTTAAGTGTCCCGAGTATATGCTTTGGGTTATGAAAAAATTGAGAACCGATAATGCTGAGGAAAAGTGCATTGGGAAAAGATCTTTTGGGCTTGCTGTGAGGTGTATAGGTGGGGCAATATCGAGAAGATTTGCACCAAAGGTTAATAGGTGGGGCAATATTGGGAAGAATTGTATAGTAATTTGTAACGTCATCGAAAATACCCAGAGGATATAGTCATGCCGAGAATGCAGGGGGTCGATCTTGAGATAAGTATATACGTATATGATGATCTGAGGTTTGTGCACATGCACGAAATATAGGGTGTATGGGCACCCTAGGAGGAGCCAGAGTCTCTTCTGTGCAGATATGTAGCAGATTTGGGAGAAAATGCAACGACAATGATTTTAGGTATATTTCAGATAGAGGGGAAGAAAATGTTCCCCGAGATGAGAATGTTGAGAGCGGGTATATATGAAGTGACATTGAGTGCGTCACAACCTACGGTTTGCCATCACTACGATTCTTGAGTGAGACGAATACTAGTGGGTGCGTTGGCCGTGATAACCATATTTTATATATAAGTACCATAAGGTAGCAGAATTCTTCGTGTTAACCACGAGAGAGTGGAAGGTACACTAAGAGGGTAGTTGCATCATACTAGAGATTACTACTTTCGAGAATTGTGGGAGTAAGGTGGATTATTTTCCAAGTTCCAATTGGTTAGCTATAGTTTGGGTCTATTGTGGTTTGTTATAGTAAGGCTGAGTGTTCTCAGTACCAGTCTATGAATTGTCTTCGCTAGTTCTCACCTAAGATAGGGTCTAGCATATATATACGACTGTATATGATTATGATGTGTTACATAATAAAATGTTAATAATTGTTAATTGGAATTCCGAGGAGTAGGGACATTATTGAGGTGATTCAGGTTGGGTTGACTTATTGTCGAGCGGGGAGATATAGCTCGGGATTTATTTTCACGCATGGAAACTAATGATAGTAAGGGCGCGGTAGTGTGTGTTGTCCGTTTTAGCATAAGAGTGGATATGTATACTTTTATGCCGAGATAAGGGTAGTTGGGGTGTTATAATCGTGGGATCGAATTTATATTACGAGTAAAGGTTAGCAAAAGTCGAGTGTCATCTTGTGCAGTTATGCATGGGTATAGGGTGTATGGGCGCTCTGGTTAACTACATTCACTTAAGATATATGTGTAACAATGCTAAAGGTAAGTGATCAGGGACCAAATCGAGGCTGAGAGTACCAGGCTTATCTAAATTTCGAGGACGAAATCCCATTGTAAGGGGGGATGTATGAAACACCCCGTAAATTCTAGGACCTTTAATTTTATTATAATTGGGAGAAAAGAATATATTTTATTGGGAGGAATTAAATTCATGATTTGGAAAATTTTAAAATTGGAGGATTTATATAAATTGACAGATTGAGATTTAATTGTTGGGATTATTTTTGTGTCACATTTTTAGGTAAATTTTTTTTAGAGAATGTTATAAATTAATTAGGATGGCAATTCTGAGTGCATTATTGAGTCCGGATGGGTCGAAATAGTTGCAAAAGAGTACCCAGGGATATTAAATGGGTCTTGGGGTATTTTTAGGCGTATTTAAGCCCATATTAGAGTGTTTGAGCACTTTTTATAAAGCCCACAAGCCTAAAAACGGGATTGAGATATTAAACCCTAACACTGAGAGGGTGTGGCAGTCATAACTCATTTTAGAAAAACCCTTACAAAGAGAGAAAATGGGTGCAAGTGGGAGAATCCATGGGAGCCAAAATCAAGAACAAATGTGTGTGTTCTTCACCAATAATCATCATCTACACCAACAGATTCAAACCCTACGAACCCTAAGGCAAGTGGTTAAACTTGCTTTTACATTAATTGCATATTTATACTCATATCATAGTGGGTGTAATGATATGATATGGTTTTTGGGTTAGCAGATATCTAAATTGGGTTTTGATGGGTAAGGTTGGATTGTAGAACAACTTCTTGAATTTAAAGAAGTCTATGAAATTGGATAAATTTAACCGTCATTTTTATACTGTTTTGTGACATTGTAGTTTCGAAAATGGCGATTCTGTTCGCATTGCCTCGTAAAAACCCTGTTTTATAAATTTTGTTCTCTTATAGTTTTCTCCAAAAATGGCTCCAAAATGCCTCAAAACGACATTTTAAAATTCTGGACAGATTCGTGGGACAAATTTTAAAAAATGTTATTTTTAGTTATTCTTCCGTTGGAGGTTGCCTAGATTGATGTAACAACCCGCGTAATTTTTGGGGTATTTTTCAGAATAAAGAGGAAAATTAAATTTTGGGATAAAATTATTTTTATTGCTCAAATATGTTGGTTATAATTTTAGAAGAATAAAACTTCAAGCGGAATTGAAATCAGAGTTAAAACGGATTTTATATGATTTTTTTTTATATTTTGCCTTATGGCATTTTTAAGGGAAACTGTTAGATTTTAGGCATGATCGATCGATCGACGATTTTCATAGATCGATCGATGGTCCCAGAAAATGTGAACAACAAGTATTTTTGAGGAGTTGTGGTTTGATTCAAACTCTTATAATTTTACCTTTAAAAAAGGGATCGTTGGCTATTGTTTTGGAACAGCCTTGTGGCACAAAAACACTAAAAAAACATATTTTATTTTTCTCTCTTTTATACACAAACAAGCCCTTTAATTTATGCATTCAACCTTAGGTTTTGAGGTGTTCTTGGGACTGTTTTGAGGTTGATCTTGGAGGAGTTTTGATGATGTTTGAGGACTGATTTTGATGGTGTTATCTGCATTTCTGGGCAGATTTATTGTTGGTATCTTTTGGTGGTTTAAGGTATGGGGTTTTACACAATATGCTCATTAATCTTGCGAGTGTTATTCCCTTTGATTTCATATGATTATTGAACTCATATTTGAATTGATAAATTCTTGAAAATCTGGAAAAATAATTGTTGGAATTATTTTGATTTATGTGGTATTTTTCATGTTGTTGTTGAGCACGTTGTCATGAGATTTTAATATGGCACGGACGTTAGGCACCCGCCAAAATTTCTGCTTCCCGAGGCTATCTCTTGATAAAGCATATGCAGATGGGGTGAGGCCCGGTGACCCATTGATGTGTTGTTGAGAAATTATATTGATAAAATGTTATTGACATTTGCATTATTTGATTTGAATATTCGTACTCGTGTTGTTACGCTTTATTCATCGCTAACCTATATTTGTTGAGCATATTTCCTGTCGTATTGTGTACTTCCCCATATTTTGTTTTAGTGGCAGGTTTGCGCGGATTTTGGGCGCTTGGGATTTATTGGAGATGGGTTTTAGTGAGGATTATTTTGGGAAGAATTTTTAATACAAGATGAGGAGAATTGCATTTATTTTGATGTATAGAGCATTTGGAGATTTATTTGTTTTCGAGATAGTTAGATTGTTGTAATTAATTCGAGAGATTTGTTGTATTAAATTGAAGATGAGATTAGTGGTTATCTTTTGTTGTTGTGGGATTCATTTAGATGCTCTATACCTTGTTATTTGTGGATTTGATTAGTTTTATAGATGAGTGGTGCTCCGTTCGCTCTCCCCGGGCGGGTGGGATATTACAATTGATTGATTGTGATTGTTATTTTATGATAAGGAAATTAAGCCACAAGTATATATTAGGTTTACATAAAGTGTGACAAGTAAGTATTGGGAAAATTGAGAAAATAATCCATAAGGGAATTAAGGTTGAAATTGAGTAAATTGAAAACCTTAGATTAATAAGTGTGTAAAATTTATTAAGGAGAATTTGAATAGTAAATTCTAAATATTGTATTTTCGGGCCAAGTGAGTGAGTCTAGGTATATTGGTTGAGTGACGCTGTTAACGCAAAAATTCTCCATCTACGAGGACCAATCAGAAAAGGACACATGTCATCCTACGTGGCAATATTCGACATCCAAGGAGAGTTGGTCGGCACCCGAGGAGTATTAGTCGGCACCCGAGGAAAGTTGGTCAGTACCCGAGGAAAATTAATTGGCACCCGAGGAGTATTAGTCAGCACCCGAGGAGAGTTGGTTGGCACCCGAGGAGATTTAGTCGACACCCGAGGAGAGTTGATCGACATACCAACTAGGAAGATCAAAGGATAACTACGCATTTAATGTACATTAATGAAGATGACAGCGCATTTAATGAGCCTTAATGTACATTTATACTGTATTAATAGATGACAACACATAGCATACCAATCAATTCAACAATTAGATTCGTTGAATGTAGACATAAATGTCTACATACAATGAATCTCTTTATCTCCCATCACTATAAATACATGTATTCCCTTAGCCAAAAGGGGAGATCCGAAGAGAACCTAGAAACCCCATACACAGGATACACATCCTTTCTCTCTCTACACCCTATGGTGCTATTGTAAACCCCTGGGAATAAAATAACAGTGGACGTAGGCTTTATTCATAGCCGAACCACTTTAAAAATCTTTGTCTCTTATGTGCTTGATTGGATTGCTTTCATCTATTTATTTGTGATCATAAAAATGGGATTCGGTCCAGTTTTTTGCATCAACAGATTGGCGCCGTCTGTGGGAACGTGTTACAAGTATTGTTCTCCATCAAAAGCTAAGTTTTTATTTTCTCTACATACAATCAATTATATATTCTACATACATCTTTTGATTCAATCATGATTTTTATGTTTATATACATAAATTAATTGTTCAATTTTTATCTGCAAAATATTGCATATCATGATTTTAAAATCATAACTGTTAAGTTAATTCTTATTTAGAAATCTGAAAAATAATGGATTTCATAAATCATAACTGTTTGCTTGATTCTCAAGTTTCAATTTTATATCATGGAATAAATATTTTAAATGATTACATATACCAATATATATGACGGTGGTAAGATTTGATAATTTTCATTATAAATTTTGTAAGATCTTTGATGTCTATTCAAATTCCCATCATATTTTTAGTCAGAGAATGTGAAAAGGTTAAAGACAATAAAAATTTTTCTCATGGAAATCATGACCCAGATCTATTTTCTCTCTCTTCAAAGTTTGAGTCTCTTTGCATTCATTTTTATGAACTATATAGTTAATTTGGTTCATCTTCCATCTATGTCAATAAAGTCTCATTGACTGATTTTTGATATAAATTTGGTAATAACTTCGATCATTCAACATATTTTTATCTCTCCAAATAGGGAATAGGAAAGGATCAATATAAAAAATAATTTTCTCTCACCTGAAAAATCATTACCCACCTCTTGTAAAAGAGGATCAGTAAAACAAATCATGACCATATCAAGACTCTGGGCACAAATTTGATATGTTGGCCCCTCGTTCATCACATCACGGGGTTTCTTTATCGGAATCACACGATATAGTGGATTAGATAATTATTAATTTAATTAACATTCTTAATGCTTAAATTTTACATCGAATGTTATTTTTCTGATCTAAGGATTCGAGATATTCTGGTCATCCATCCATATTGTTTGTCGGCATCATCTTGGGCCATCTTTTATTAAAGGGAAGCTTAACCAGACCATTTTTGTTTGTCGAAGAAAAGATGTGAAGATCCATCAGCAACGTTGAAATAATTTTATCCAACTACGGGGTATCTTATTATTGATCGGAGCCCCATATTATAGCTCGGTG
The DNA here is from genome assembly GCA_949130495.1 of Sambucus nigra. Taxonomy (NCBI): domain Eukaryota; kingdom Viridiplantae; phylum Streptophyta; class Magnoliopsida; order Dipsacales; family Adoxaceae; genus Sambucus; species Sambucus nigra. The sequence goes on from OX422214.1 coordinate 222,765,759, forward strand.
GAACCAATTGTAGGTCGACGATCATCTACTTCTTGATCGGCGACATCTCAATCTTGTTCGGAGGGTTCAATTTATTGGTCGGCAACTATCCAACCATCCACTTTTTGGTCGGTGACATCTAATGTTGTTCAGTTCTGTCAATGCACCATTTTTTTGATCGGCGAAATTTCTCAGCTGGTCGGGGACCATTTGCTTCTTGGTCGGCACCATATATTCTATAACTTGAGATATCCTTAAATGTTGGTCGGAAACATCCATGCCGTTTGTCGAAAGCAGTAGAATCCTGGGGTATTAAAAAATGCGAAGCACCCCAGATATTTCTTTAAACACGAGTTCAACTCGGGGAAAAACAGGGGCTTAAGTCTTTTTTAACTTGTGATCACCCCAAAAATATTTTTAAAACGAAGTGATAAATAATTTTCAAACAACAACTTATACCTGATTAGTTGTTGGAGATTAAATAACTTTACAAAAAACTCTACGTCTTATTTATGATGCATATCTGATAAAAATTTGTCCATCTCACACACATTTGGCATAAAAATATTATTTCATATTTTGAAATTTTTATTATTTTATGCTGATACACATCACATATTGTTTGGCTGAATAATTATTCTCATGATAATAATTATTTTCTCTAGTCTCGACAGGTGCTCGGGAAGCTTATTAAAATTTCATAGGGACGAGATTCAAACCCGATGAAAGCTCTCGTAAACCTCTGGAAAATTAGTATTGCTCGACATCAGGCAATTGTGCCTCGACATATCAGCCAGCATATATTATTTCATTTTTTGAAATTAATATTTTTATTTCTCAAGCATATACATATCATATATTGATTAGATGAGTAAATTATTCTCACGACTAATCAATTCATCCTACACAAATGGTAGAGCAAGATATTAATTTTTACAGGTACAAGACTCAACGCCGACGAATGCTCGGAGACAATCTGGAAACTATTATCATTGCTCAGCATTATGAAATTTTACCTCAGCAAGGAACTATATATTTTATTATTGTTTTGATTTGTGCTCAAGCACGAATTATTCTATATATCCGTTCGGATTCATATTCTATATTCATCTCTTCATGGAGCTCGGCGAAATACTTATTATCATATTCAGCTCCGAGGAAAAGCTACCACAGTTATTATATTTCACCCCCAACGGATAGTTGGTCGGGGAAATTCTTATTTATATTCAGGCCCAGGTATCGGCTCAAGCACAAATTATTCTATATATCCCTTGGGATTCATATTCTATATTCATCTCAACATGGAACTCGACAAGATACTTATTATCATATTCAGCTCCGAGGAGAACTATAATATTTATTATATGTCACCCCCAACGGATAGTTGGTCGGGGTAATTCTTATTTATATGCAGGCCCAACAAAGTTCTCGGCCATATTCTTATGTTCTGAAAAATATTATTCTTATTCGGCATTATGCAATTGTGCCTCGACAAGATACTTATTCAGCTTTAAGGAGAAATACAACATTCGTTGTATTTCACCCCCAACGGACAGTTGGTCGGATAATTCTTATTTATATTCAGGCCTGACAACGTTCTCGGCCATATTCTTATGTTCTGGAAGATCTTATTCTTGTTCGGCATTATATAATTCTACCTCGACAGATCAATGAGGCATTTTATTATTTTTAATTATTCTTTATATCTATTTGGTTGCATATTCTATTCTTATTTCAGCAAGGAGGTCTCCAACATTTATATTATCTTATTCCCAACAATCTGTTGGTCAGCTCCAAGGAGGTCTACAACATTTATATTATCTTATTCCCAACAATTTATTGGTCAGCTCCAAGGATGTCTCCAACATATATTATCTTATTCCCAACAATCTGTTGGTCAGCTCCAAGGATGTCTCCAGCATTTATTATATCTTATTCCCAACAATCCGTTGGTCAGCTCCGAGGAAGTCTCTATCATTTATTATCAAAAATTTATTCCTAAAAATGCCGACTTATGTTGGTTAGGAAGTAAATGTATTCCTACGGTAAGTAAAACTATGTATTCCTAAAAATGCCAACTTATGTTGGTTAGGAAGTAAATGTATTCCTACGGGAAATAAAACTATGTATTCCTAAAAATGCCAACTTATGTTGGTTAGGAAGTAAATGTATTCCTACGGGAAGTAAAACTATATATTCCTAAAAATGCCAACTTATGTTGGTTAGGAAGTAAATCTATTCCCAAAAATGTCAACTCAGGTTGGTTGGAAATAAGAAGCTGTCAATTATAAATGGTCGGAAACAAAGTATGAGTATGTGAAAGCGATCAAGAAAAAAGCATTCAAAGTTCACATTCCACACTTGGGGGCTTCTATTACAGATATATTTGTTCATTCGGTGGCCCATTCTTATAACATCATGCATTCGAGCATCAAATTCAACTCCACAAACTCACACGATCGGGGCCCCGACCAATCATCATTCAGGAGTTGTTTTTCTTGCTCATGAATTATTTTTGATATTGAAGTTCAGGAGGAATATTGAAGTTCAGGAGGTATATTGAAATTCAGGAGGTGCATTCAGAAGTTCAGAAGGCATATTCAGGAGTTATTATGCACATACTATTGAAGTTCAGAAGTCAAACTTAGCATCTACAGCACTGAGATCTTTACTACTACTACTATACCGACCAACATTAAAGAAGAAGTTGTATGAAAATGTTTCGAAGTCCACCACTAGCTTGGTACTAATCAGATTGAAGAGTTGGGTTCAAAAGCTAGTATGTTACTTGACAAAGTATTCAAAGGATCATAAATCAGAAGAATCAAGCACGTGAAGTTAGCACTCAGTTGCTCGGCACAGGAGGCAGTTGGTCGGCTAGAAAACCAATCAACATACTTGAAGATTATGATAAGCTACAAGCTGCATACTATGGCATGGCTGCATCTAAATTCCCAGGGGTGATACATAGCACATGGAGTTCCTCAAAAGAAATATTAGCAACCATCGATCAACCTGCATCATATGTTATCCAGGAGATAATGCACTTTATGTTGAACAAATCAAGAAGGTAGATCAAGAATTTCACGAGCACCGAGAAACACTGCAGAATAAATACTCCATCCTTTCAAGTAAAACATCAAGCATGGAGCATTGGGGGCTTCTGTTAATGCAAAAATTCTCCATCTACGAGGACCAATCAGAAAAGGACACATGTCATCCTACGTGGCAATATTCGACATCCAAGGAGAGTTGGTCGGTACTCGAGGAGTATTAGTCGGCACCCGAGGAGAGTTGGTCAGTACCCGAGGAAAATTAGTTGGCACCCGAGGAGTATTAGTCGGCACCCGAGGAGAGTTGGTCGGCACCCGAGGAGAGTTAGTCGGCACCCGAGGAGAGTTGGTCGACATACCAACCAGGAAGATCAAAGGATAACTACGCATTTAATGTGCATTAATGAAGATGGCAGTGCATTTAATGAGCCTTAATGTACATTTATACTGTATTAATAGATGACAACACATAGCATACCAAGCAATTCAACAATTAGATTCGTTGAATGTAGATATAATGTCTACATACAATGAATCTCTTTATCTCCCATCACTATAAATACATGTATTCCCTTAGCCAAAAGGGGAGATCCGAAGAGAACCTAGAAACCCCATACACAAGATACACATCCTTTCTCTCTCTACACCCTATGGTGCTTTTGTAAACCCCTGGGAATAAAATAACAGTGGACGTAGGCTTTATTCATAGACGAACCACTTTAAAAATCTTTGTCTCTTATGTGCTTGATTGGATTGCTTTCATCTATTTATTTGTGATCATAAAAATGGGATTCGGTCCAGTTTTTTGTATCAACAGACGCCAAGATAATTGATTAATTAATGCATGATTGATTCAATTGAGTCAGGATATTAACTCGGGTGAAATTTGGAATTGTGGTACGAGTGTTTAGGCACGGATTTGGTCGACTTAATTTATTATGGGGTTATATAATAAATTATGAAATATTCAAAATAAAAAGGGTGTTAACCTTAATATGTGGGATTTTAGGAATAAGTTCTACAAGATGAGAATTTCGGACCGAAGGAGCCAGTTTGGGTCATTTTGTTGGGTGACACAACTTGAGTGATAAATAAATAATTGTAGCAATTATCTAAATATCAAGTCGGTATATGGACTTGAGAATCTTAGGCTAGTGTTACGGTATTGTGCACAAGTAGCTTTGATGAATTAAATATATATATGCAGTGATGTGTGGTATATATATATATATATATAACACATATATATATATATATATATATATATATATATATATATATATATATATATATTTTGTGTGATTTATAAATATTTGTGTGAATAATATTTATAGGAATACATACCCCTCTAGTGCTATCATGGGAGGTTGCGCGATGTGGGTGAATCCCCTGGCTTGAGGAGCAGGGTGAGTATTTTTCTCAGGTCATAGCGTCTGTATTGTTAGGGGTGAGACGTCTTGGGTATGAGTCGATCTCATTTCCGGGGGGAACTATGGCCGCCTCCATTGCGTTTATTTTATTATCTGATTTGGGGAGCTAACCGTGTCAGGGGTTCGGGTGGATGAGTATACCTGGAAATCATAACATTTTAGAGAACATCTAGTGAGTGCCTACTCGGGAGGATGGATTATATATTTATGACATGTGTGTGAATGTTGTAATATGATAATACGTACATATAGTTCATATATTTATGTACGGGTAAAATACATGATGTGACTTGTATAGATATTTCATATAACTCGTGAGAATGTTATATGGTCCCCAATGAGTAATGATTAATTAAATTAATGTGATAAATTACTTATAAATCATATATTAAAGATACTAGGGCTAAAGTAATGGGACAGAAAGGATATCATCGGGAACTAATTGCGGTTAGGTAACTAGGTGGGTTAGATAGAGAAGTGTTAGGTGTGCACAATAGTTGAGGGGTGAGCCGGTCCTCAAGGGAGTGAAACACTAACTTAAATATGAAGAGCATTCATGCATTTTAATTTACTGCAATTTAATTCACTTGCTAAATATTTTAAAAATGTTTTGGATTCTAACCCTTGCTATAAAATATTTTCAAAACCTTTTAGGTGTCCAGCCACAGGGATGCCAGAATTGTTCTATTCCACGGTTACACAGCTGCAACATATGTGGATGTTGCAAGATTTTGACTTAGCCTCTTCAGTCATTCCATTCCTAAAGTAGGATGCAATCAGTATTTAATTTGGGCATGTCACCCTAGTTATTTCTTCTGTTCCAGTCAGTGGATGCACTCATTCTATTATTCTCGTGGTTTATATTTTTGGTATTTGGTTTGTAGCCGGTGGTTTTTTCGTCAAATATTATATTTATTCATTTTCAGTATTGTTTGACTCAATGATTTTGTGAATGGCTAATTATATATTCTTTCGCATGTTGTTAGAGATGTTTAATAAAAAGATAAAATTTGACACCATGTCTTTTTGAATACTAAGTGGTTAGTAAGTTTTAAAAAGGTTTTCGATAGTGATGTTAAGAATGAAGTAGATGATATTCCTATTTAATTTGATATAGGACTGATCATCTTCTATTTTATTAGGCGGGGTGTCACAGATGGTATCAAAACATCAGGTTCTAGTGTCTTTATGATCTGTGCCGATATTCACATTTCGACATAGCATTCTTTGATATAGAGCCTTAATATAGGATTGTTGTATTCCTTTATGTATGCGACTTACGTTCTCCTGCTATAATGTTTAGATGATGTGATTCATATTCGGTTTCGATTGAGTGTGACAGATCGAACATTATAGAACGACAAATGTAGGACGTTAGTAGGATTGCAGGAGGGAGGACTCAACAGAAGCCACAGAGTATTCTAGAAATAGTGATGCGATAGGATTCATCATGATAATTGTTCGAATAATTGGAGTTGTAGTAACTGCTGGGGCACAGTGGTTGCCCCAAGAACCGTCGTGAAGGACGATGGTGTGAAGTTAAAACACCTAGTGTATACGATAAGGGGTAAGGGTCGAAGAATATTTTATTTTAAAAGAATAATCTTCTAGAATTCGAGGGAGGTGCGGAAGGGTGATTTACCAATGGATGGAGAACATCCAATTGGGATCACATGCGGGAGAGTGTAGTGACACTCAAGTCAAAATTTCGAGCAAAGATGTTTGCTCTTAGAAGTAGTATGGGGTGATGCTAGCTAGTCACCACATTCTATGGGAGATACCGTGAATTATAATGAATTTGGAGTGCACATTATTATGAATCCTCTCTGCAGCATTTAAATAGAGAGGCAAGGGAGATTTTAGTACATTTCCAAAAGGGCCGGATAGTGGCCGGATGTGAAGGAAAGGTGATGGAATTATCAAACTTCGTAACCGATTAGAGGGATACAAAGAATCAAATAGATTTTATAAGTTGATAATATACCCATGGGTAGAAAATACATGCGTGAATAGCAGATCTATCTAGGATGACTGGTATCGTTGTCGTCAAGGTTGTACATTTACAATTTGTATTAATGCCCTCGAGAGAGGAGAACTAAGGGAGTTGGAGAATCTATCAGAAGAGTAAAACTATATTTTTAGTATTAGTGAGGTACCAAGGTAAGGGATACCCAGTATAGGAACCAGATTAATGATTGAGGTTAATAGAATTTTTACCAAGTAACGGTCGGTTTAGTTAGGGCCATCAGGGCCATCAACAAGTCCCATGGGACCAGCGGATCCAAAGGGACATTATGGGTAGAAATCAGGGTCAAGACTATCAGGTCCATGAGAAGGACAACCCCGAAATGGCCTGTGGGGCCAGATAAAGGGGAATGACACAGAGAGGCGTCTTATGTGTAAAAAAGTAGAAACACGTTGGTGAATCTTATTCGCAGTGAGTCGGGGGACAGGAGCGGGATGTCTATAAAGGACAACAATTAGAGAAGTTTATGGTTTGGTTAGGGCGAGTGTATTATGTCAAGTACCCGTTTGAGTCGCCAGTGTTTTGGGCAAATGAAACTACGAGTTTTTATTATGAGATGATTGGGGTCTGTTTTGTGTGATGCGAGCGGTTCACAATAGTGTATTAGTACTAAATTTGCGTGAGAAATGGATTTAGTGGAGGTATCGTTAATATCACTAGTATGTGTATATTTACCATGGAGTAGCGGGGAGCTCTTCAGTTCCACTTGTAAAGGAATAGGTGGGAACATTGAGATGATATATATTTTTCTAAGGATTAGTTCGTTTGAGAAATGATATTCGAGGTATCGTTTTATCTTGGATACGAACATTTTCGGGATGGTGGGTGGTTATAACAAGATTGTCGTGCTCGTTGTTCTAGGACAGGATGTCAATTGTTATGATGTCTCACCTGAAAGAGGGTCGAGCTCGCGGTGATATTTTGTATAGTAGACTTCAGAGTATAGTTGTCTAGTTATATTTGATCCCGGTGCGCATGGACTTTTATACTGATAAGATTCAGGGTATATCGGGTTGCCGTGAAGAGGAGAGATTTTGCTCGTTATTAATATTTAGCTCTAAGGGCTTAGTAATAGTGTGTGCACAGTAATATATGACTCCTTTAGAGACGCGGGAGACCATGATTTGGAGTGTGGAACATTGCCTTCATATTCATATCATCTCCGCAAAAGGTAAAATAACCCATAAACCAAGTCCTTTGAGTCTTCTCGCTCACCCATTTTATTATCTTAAGTCGTCACAATTATCTCCATACATAAATCTTGCAAGATCACCATTAAATCATTCCATTATCAAGAAATAAGGAGGGCGGTGAAAGTGTTAATTTGGTGAAAAAAGATTAAATGGACCTAGGATTTAGGAGCTTGTTGGGATTTCTTTCTACCTCTTTTTTAAAGGATATATTATCATCGAGAAGTAGGGGTTTTACACTATTTGCAAGTTCAAATTCTACGCATGCTGGAAACATGTATAGGTGTATGATTTACGCGACTAATTATGTTTATTACCACTACCTATGAATATATGTTGAGTAATATGCGATAAAAATGGTTAGAAGCTGAAGTTGAAATTAAGTTAAAATCTCTTGTTGTTTAAGTCTTATTCCTTATGAAAATCATGTTCAAACTAGTTATTTCATATGAAATGTTAAGTTGAACTTGAAACAGAAATGTTAGGATGCATATGTGGGCTTTATTGATGCAAACCCCTTCATCATGAACAAAACCATATTTGATTATGGGAAATGGGTTTAATATGTTGAAGATACATTTAAACAAGCCTTTGAACATGAAATAATAACTTAGAAAAAATCAGCATGTTACTCACATAAAATGATGCTACTTTATGTGAAGATAATTTAATAAAGTTTTAAATAGTTTTAGAGTTAAAGGAATAAAAGTTAAAATAGTAAATGTTGAGGTTAAGACATGAAATAAATTAATTATACATAAAATGACAAGAATACAAAAGTAAAAAATGTGAAGTTATTAAATTGCAAGAATCGTCTTGAAAATGCTAAAGTAAGATTTTTGCCCAAATATGTCTTTTTATGTAAAGTATGGATATAAGCATAAAGTTTCTAAACTAAATTGAACACTAAATAGAATGTTAGTTTGACAGAATTTGATGAAAATCATATTTTGGAAAGTAAAGGTGAAAAGTAGTATTTTGAAAAGTAAAGGTGAAAAGGAACATTTTGAAAAGTAAAGGTGAAAAAGTTTATTTTTGACAAAGTAATAGAAAAAAAACGTTTTAAGAGTATTCATAAATAAAGAAAATGGTTGTGAAAAGTGCACGCAAATGGTGTTAAAAAATAAAGTGTTAAGTTTTACCAGGGTTGCTAAATAAAGTTTGTTATCTAACGTAAAACATCATGTTTGAGTTAAAAATGAAAACGACTATTTTGATAAAATTTAAAACTTGGGAATAAAGTGTGTTAGGATTAGTCTCGTCTTGGATAATGTGACCTCGTAGTCTGGGGTATAAATAAAAGGATAAAAGGAAAAATACAAATAAATGGTAAAAGTAGAGGAAGAAAAGGGTTACAAAGACATAAAAGATAAAAGATGCTCGGAGCTAACCAAGAAATTTAATAAGGGCTTGGAGCCATAGGGCGCGGCTTAATGCTTAGACCTTAGATCAGTGATCAAGAGCATATTACGGTATGGTGGCGGTCGATAAAAGACCATATAATACTCATAGATTGAGACCACAATTAATCAAGTGATAAGATGATTTTGATCACGATGCTCATTAATCTAATGACAAGTTTATGAAACAACTTGAAAAAATATGAAAGTACATTAATGGTTAAATTAACGGGATACGGGGAGAACAAGTGTGAGTGGAATCATCGTCTGGGTTATATAGTTAAAATATCAATTGCATGGTTACGATACAACTTGCATAAGAACATTTAATCAAATGAATGATGATTTCATAATTAGTAATATATACTTTATATGTATAGATATTATTTGTACGTAATACTTTGCTAGTATTTCTCCTATTGGGCGCACGGTCATACCCCACCACCTTTCACCCCCTCTAGGTACTTTAGGGAAAGATAAATGCAAGGAAATTATGAGAGGCAAGGAAGGACTTACACACCAATAGAGCTATATTCACTAATTTTTTAAGTTGAATTTAACTGCAAGTCTTGATTGCGTTGTTTGGAATTATTTTAAAGTACTTTAAATTTGATTCGTAATAAGACGGGATGATGTGGACTTTATTTAATTGTTATTTACTTTATGAAATTGATAAAATTATTTTATAATAAATAATGCTACATAAGTAAACGGTCTCCATTTGAGTAAAAATAAGCTAAGTATATTTTTGCAACACAATTTAACAGGTATATATAAAAAGGTTTTTTTTTATATGAAATCAAAATGAAAAGATTTTATGCACTATCACCATGACATGGGTGCGGATAAGCCTTCGGGTTAGAGATGACAATTTAACCTGAATCGTAGGAGCCTCGATCTGACCCGACCCTAATGAGGCAAGTTTTAAACCTGATTAATGAATTAGGAGCGGGTATGAGTTTTAAAATAAAATTCATTTATTAAATGGGGAGGGTTAGGATTTAGTTTAAATAAAATCGCCCCGCCCGTTTAACTTATGCCTACATAAATAATCTTTATATGTATGTTGGTTACAATTACACCACACACACACACACACAAACATATATATATATATATACACACACACACACACACACACACACACACACACACTAAAAAACCCTAAAACTAAATCACCCCCCAAAAATATCCCACAGCTCACTCTCTCTCTCTATCTCTCTCTCAATCCTCTCTCGATCTCCGTCGTCTCTTCACTACTGAGTAGGTGAACATCATAAACTCACGAGATCATCAGCTAGCACTTAGATCTCTGCCGCTTAGATCTCCTCCACTCATCAGCTCACTCTCTTTCTCTCGATCTCGCTGACCTAGGTATGTATTATAATATATTTATATATAAGATTTGTTTTGATTAATTTTGAAAAAGATATGTGTGTACATATAGATTAACAATTGGCAGATTGTCTCACAAATTGGAACACACAGGAACCCCGATTCGACCTGACCCTATTAGGTTGGGTTTTAAAACATGATTAATGAATTAGGAGTGGGTAAAAGTTTAAAAAAACCCGTTTATTAAATGGGATGGGTTAGGAGTTAAATTTAAATAAAATTGCCCCACCCAGCCTGCCCCATTTATTAAATGGGGAGGGTTATGATTTTTGAAAACCCGTCCCAATTCCGCCTCATTACCATCCCTACTTTGGGCAGGTCAAAACCAAGAATCGGGATGCCACAAGGCCATTGTAGGTCTATCTTACAATTATAGACTATTATTAGTCGTCTTTGAGTTTATTGACCATTTGATGCCAAATTTAATTGAAATGGATCAATTTGACCAAATTAAGCTAAATGAGGCTGAAGTCACTCAAATTCAACCGTCTCAGGCTAATGTTTGTCATCGTAGACCAACTTGACCGTTAATGGTCAATTATAATTGTAAGAGATAAATTTGACAATCATAGGTAAAATGAAGTGGAAGTTGGGCGAATTAATCTAATGTTGGTCGTCATAAACGAACTTGATCGTTAATGGTCAATTATGATCGTTAGAGATCAATTTGACCATGTTAGGTCGAATGAGTCCGAAGTTGGCCGAATCCAATCATCTTAAGCTAATGTTGGCCATTTTATACCAACTTGACCATTAATGGACAATTATGATTGTAAGAGATCAATTTGATCATTTTAGGTAAAATGAAGTCTAAGTAGATCGAATTCAGTCGTCTCAAGCTAATATTGATCATCATAGACCAACTCAACTGTTAATAGTTGATTATCATAATAGGAGATCAATTTGACAATCTTTGGTAAAATGAGGCCAAGGCAGGCTAACTTCTTTCGTCTCAGGAAAACGTTGGTCATCGTAGACCAACTTCACTATTAATGGTCAATTACGATCTTAGGATATCAATTGAACCATCTCAGGTCAAATGAGGTTGAGTTCGACCAAATTCAGTTCTCCCGAGCTAATGTTGGTCGTCGTAGACAAACTTGACAATTAATGGTCAATTATGACCTTATTAGTAGGTCAAATGAGGTCGAGGTAGGATGAGTTCAGCCGTATCAGGTTAATGTTAGTCGTCATACACAAATTTGACCGTTAATGGCCAATTATTATTGCAAGAGATCAATATGACCGTCATGGGTTAAATGGAGCAAAAGTAGGCCAAACTCAGTTGTTTCAGCTAATGTTGGTCATCGTAGACCTACTTGACTGTTAATGGTCAATTATGATCATAGGATATAGATTTGATAATCTTAGGCCAAATGAGGTTGAGGTAGGCCAAATTTAGCCATTTTAGGCTAATGTTGGTCATTATAGACCAATATCATGGTTTATGGTCAATTTTGATTGCGGGAGATCAATTTGACTATCTTAGATCAAATAAGGTTGAGGTAGGCCAAATTTATCCATTTTTAGCTAATATTTGTTATTGTAGACCAACTTAACCTTTAAAGATCAGTTATGATTGTAAGAGATCAGTTTGACCATTATAGGTCAAATGAAGCTGAGGTAGATCGAATTCAGTCATCCCATGCTAATGTTGGTCATTATAAACCCACTTGACCGTTTATGGTCAATTTTGATCACAAGATATCAATTTAACCATCTTATGTCAAATGAGGCCGATGTAGTCCGAATTCAACTATCCTAGGCTAATGTTGGTTTTCATAGACCAACTTGATTATTAATGGTCAATTATGACCGTAATAGACCAGTTTGACCATCTTAGGTTCGATGAGGTTGAGGTAGGCCGAATTCAGCCATCTTAGGCTAATATTGGTCGTTCTCGATCAATTTGATCGTTTATAGTCAATTTTGATCATAGAAGATCAAGTTGACCATATTAGGTCAAATGAGATTAATTAGGCCGAATTCAACCATCTTAGGCTAATGTTGGTCATCGTAGACCAATTTGATCGCTATTGGTCAATTATGATAATAAGAGAGCAGTTTGACCATCTTAGGTAAAATGAGACTGAGGTAGGCTGAACTCAGCCATCTCAGACTAAGGTTGGTCATCGTAGATGAACTTGGACGTGTTAATTTTGATCGTGGGAGATCAATTTGACCATCTTAAGTAAAATGAGGCCTAGGTAGGCTGAATCAGTCATCTTAGTTTAATGTTGATTATTTTAGACCAACTTGATTATTTATGGTTTATTTTGATTGTAGGAGATAAATTTAACCATGCTAGGTCAAATGAAGCCGAGGTATGTCGAATTCAGCCGTCTTAGGATAATATTGGTTGTTATAGACCAATTGACCATTAATGTTCAATTATGATCGTGAGAGATCATTTCGACCATACTAGGTCAAATGAGGCCAAGGTAGGATAAATTTAGCCATCTCGGGATAATGTTAGTCGTTGCAGACCAACTTGACTATTTTTGGTCAATTTTGATTGCAGTAGATCAATTTGACCATCTTAGGTCAAATGGGATAATGATATGCGGAATTCGTTCATCTCAGGTTAATGTTGTTGTCACATACCAACTCAATCATCATTGGTCAATTATGATCGTAAGAGATTAATTTGACTACCTTAGGTCCAATGAGGCTATCGTAGGCCGATTTTATCCATCATAGGCCGATTAGTCTCTTCTTGATTCTTTTTTTACCATTAAATTAAGTGTGATTAGGTAATCCAATTTAGATCATACCACCTGTTTATAGGCGATGTTGTGCTCAATTTAGGCAATTTTACTTACTTCAAATTGTACCATTATGAATGGTGAATTTATGCCCAGTTGGAGCGACTAAGTCATACCATTACTAGAGTGATTTTAATGTCAATTCGTAGCAAAAAAACTATTTCTAAGTTGTACAACCAAATTATTCAGTGGTTTTATGTCTATCTTAGGTCGGTCATACCAACTTGTGATGTACCACCGTGTTCAGGTGCTTTTTGTGCTAACCGTTGGCGACCAAATTGTTCTAAATCATACCACTGATTGAATGGGTTTAATGCCAAACATAGGCGAACAATTTATTCTAAGTCGTAACATTGCTTGAGTGGGTTAGATGCCAAAAATGGGCGACCAACTTATTTCTAAGTTGTACCACCCAATTCTTATGTGGGGTTTTGCTAGATTCTTATGCGACCAACTAGTTTTAAGTCATACGACTTCATGAGTGGATTTTATGTCAAATCTTGGTGACCAACTTATTTCTAAGTTGTACCAGCCAATTCTTATTTATTGTTTTTCTAGATTCTCTAGTGACCGACTTATTCTAAGCCACACCACTGTTTGAGTTGGTTTGATGCCAAACGTTGGTGACCAACTTATTTCTAAGTTGTACCACCTAATTATTATATGCGTTTTTGTCATATTCTCCGCCAGATGACTTGTTTTATGTTGTAACACTACTTGAGTTTTTTTGTGGTGCCCCTGATGGAGTGGGAATTATAGAAGATTTTCTGGTGGCCGACTTGATTCAGGCTTACTTTAAATTGGTTGTCGCTGCCGTGAATTTCTCAGCAAACCTATAATGAAATATTTTGGCGATGTGTGTAACACCCCGCCTAATTAAATACTATGTGATCAGTACTTTATTAAATTAAAATCAAGTTGAACGGTTGGTTCATTCTCACCATCACTGTCGCAAAATAATATTTACCATTTGAACACCCTAAATAATTAAGCTAAGTGTCAAAACAATTTAAAATCTTATTTTCATTTTATTAAATTCGAATATGAAAACCTTTATTAATAACCAACAGTTTAAGAACCACATAAATACTAAGGATGGAAATTAACACACAGTAATTAAACCATCTTGGTAATCCAAACCAAGTTTAAGAACCATAAATGAAATCATCCTGACAATAGTTAACTCCCAAGGAGTACTGAAGACCGAAAATATAAATGAACATAAAGCTCTGGCAAAATCCAAATGGAATAGGAAATCGGGCAACACATGCCCTAACTAAGAAGATCTAAAGTAAGAACAGAATCACTGACGAGGTTGTCTAAAGCAAGGGCCTTCAACTCCCACATGAGCTGCAGCACGTCCAATCCAAAGAACCTATGCATGACGCCCCCTGTGGCTGGGCACTTGTAGTACATACATATATATACAAGAGAGAAAGAAATGATAGAAAATGGGTAAGAGCCCGAGTGTAAAACGGGTTTAAAAATAGTTTAGTAAGTATTTAAAATACTTACCGGCTAATGCAACAACCATGTTAGTATGCGACACTCTCTTGAGAATTCTCACCTCTCATCTAGTGTGCACGCGTACCATACTACTGATCACATAAGTCTATCTAACTTATTCTTCCATAAAGTTCTATCCCGAGAAGTATTAATGCCATAATATTTAGTTTTAGAAAATCAATATCTTAAAGATTTATTACTTTACTTAGACAACTTTGTACCGTTATAAAATTTTCGAACACTTATATAAATTTGGAGTATTTATTCATTACTTAACTACTTATACACACAAGAAAGTTTACACATATAAGCATATATATATATATATATATATATATATATATATATATATATATATATATATATATATATATATATATATATATATATATATATATCAGTCACTCATATAATATATATATTATCGGCACCCCACATAAATCTATTGTGCTGGCATATTCTGTTATCAAGTCCCCATATATATCGTATTAAGGGAAATACTAGTTCGGAATCACTGTCGAGCTGTATTAACACAATACACATACAAATGGAGGCAAAGCATAGTTCCCAGTCATTAAGAGGTCAGCACATACCCTCACGTCTCTTAGAACCATCTGACTATCACTCAGATAGCCTCTATCAAGCATACTATCTTCTAGGATACGATTCGATATCCCCCATAAAGGTCCAGACGATATAAGACTGTCCCGGTGCGGAAACCTCCGTGATAGCAAGTAGCCCGGGTATGATTATACACAGATAAAGTATTTAATATATGTACACAGTCACACGGTCATATATAGATACACATTTTCCACTTAGGTTCGCCCACGACCCATAATTATAATTAACCATACCTAGTATAAAATTACTCAATTATCTCGCATAAAGGATTCATCTCTTTTATTTTCAATTATACACATTTCACAGTTACTTCTCATCTCTCGAAGTATTCTCTCTTACTAAATATAATTTCAGCAGGTATACCCTCTCTAACCTTCTGGTCTAATTCTTTCACGAGTCTTTCAATTCTCTAGTGAACGTAGGCACAATTTCCAATGTGTGACTAAACTCCCCGTTAATCCACCATTTCATCCCTTATTAAATTTCACTCAACGGAACCTACTTAGACCCGACTGGTCCTCTTCATAACCCATTATACTCCATAAATAATAATCAAGGGTTCCTACGTATCTTAACCAGATTAAACAAAAAGGTACAAAAAAAATATGCACTTTTCGAGGAGGGGTCGATCGATCGAGGAATGGGGTCGATCTATCGATTAAGCAGTTATGCCGAATTCTGCCATTGTTAACCTACAGGTTCTCTTCTACAACCTCACCCAAAACTTCATTAACGGTTTCCAAACTCCCAAAAAACATTACTGCTAGTTACATATACCTATATATATGATTTCCTACACGAAACATGTCCAAATTCATCAAAGGTATTGAATTAATGGGGTAAATCATTATAATTATCAAGAACCCTAATTTTCATAAAACTTCCATTGTTCTAGTTCTTTTTCCAGATTTCTCACTTCTAAATCACTCCAATTTCGTGGGTAATCCTCTACATATGATTGAGATTTCCAGAATATATTTATTTCTTCTAACACATGTGATGAAATTCTCTAAATCATTGAATTATTCCATGAAACATAGGTTTAACAATCCCAATCTAACATGAGTGAAACATTAACTAAAAGAAAAGAAAGATAGATACTTGCCCGGGATTCAAGTATCTGATTTGTTGATGAAAAATATATGGCTGTGTTCCTCATCGTGTGATTTACGTTTTGGTGGTGGTAGCGGTGCAATTGGGTGAGTTCTAGGCCTTGGATTGCTTGGAAAACTCTTCACCTTCTTCTCTAATCTCTTCACCTTCTTATCTAATGGCTGGCTTAGGTTTTGTGTTTGTTAACCCTAAGAGACAACTCCAAATGGCTAATCTATACTAAGAAAATTCGTGGGTTTAATCACCCAAAAATAAAAAATGTCTAAAATACCCTCTCGGGATGTCAATTAGGCCCAAAAATGCCCCGAGACCCAAACTAAACCCACGGGTACACTTTTTTGACTATCTCGACCCTTTCGGACACTTTGGCATGCTTGAAATGACCATATGGGCAACTTATAATATATTCACTTTTATAATAATAATTTAGTCCTGACACGACATAGGCACGTCCCGACTTAAATTTCCATAATTAACATTTTTATTCACTCATGACAATTTTAATAAAATCAATCTCATATATTACTTTACTTATAATATATAACAAATTATCAATAATTACTAACTCTCGTCACGCTAGTAAATATTTAAAATAAAATTCTGGATTGATATTAAATTAATATCTTAATTAAATTTAATAAATCCCCAATTTTAAAAGCCATAAAAATACGGGGTATTACAATGTGTTTTAATATTTATTCAGTTTAAATATGTCAAATGACTTTTCAACTCTGTTTATATGATTATAGTATAATAATTATGTTAAATTTTGAGTACCATTAACAACTATTCTACTATGATGAGTGCATACATGTTCATTATAATGTATGCACGTGTACAATACTAAATTAAAGGTCATGTTGATGTATTTTAATATTTATTCAATTTAAATTTGTGAAATGACTTTTCAACTCTATTTATATGATTATGTGATAATAATTATGTTAAATTTAGAGTAACTTTAACAGTTGGTCTATTATGATGAATGTATACATGTTCATTCTAATGTATACATGTGTACAATACTAAATTACACCACACTATTATTCCTCGTGCATTGATCACTATATTTTTTATATATAGTAAGGGGTCATATTTCCTAGAAGTGGGGACCCCCACATTCATGGTAAATCGTATGTAAATAAATACGAGACAAACAAGCTTTATGTTGTTCGACCAAAATTGACTTACGTCCACGATGGCGATGAGGGTGTTATTATTATAATGTGGAGAGAATTTACATGAGAGTGTTATCTAAATTATAACCTTACATAATTAGGGCTCTCCTATTTATATAGAGTTATAGATTAATATTGGATAAGGATTGTTTTATTAGAGTTTACATCATAATTTATCATTGTTGCTTTGACATAGTCGGTCTTCTACCATAACTGGAACTCTTGTTATCCTTACCTTTTTATCTTGATCATGTCGTATAATCTAGAATGTAATAAAAAAATACTGTCTTGGTAGGCCATGTTGTGGTGACTAGGAAGGTAGTCACTAACCTCTTTGAAGAACGACTTGGGTACGAACAATTGCAAAAAAAATTGCCCTGTAAACATACAATAGAAATGAGTCCCTCTCGTAATCTTACCATTGCGTATAATAGCATAAGTACATGTTTACCGCCCCACCTCTTAACACGTGTGCATTGAGTTTTGCATGCTCCGCATCCATAATTGAGTTCACACAAAATTCATACTAAAACTACCAAAACTACGAAGGATGAAATCGAAATATATTTTATAATTCTGATAAAATAAGACCAATTGTATATGATGAATTTAAAAAATTGAAATGACGGATTGAAATCATATTTACCCGTGAGACTAGGTGAATTCGTTAACTTATATAAGCCAATGTGATTGTAGTTATTATGTCCCCTGTTGGCACATTATGTTTAAATTGTTATATAATTAGGAAAAATAGTTGGCCCAAAACATGAAACAAGATTCCCCGACTGTCCTAACTCATCATTAGTTATCCCATCCTCCTCCACTATATGCTTCACCCAACCAGACTATCTCATATATATTTTACTTGACTTAAAATCAATCGATTAAAGACAAAATATATTGTTGGACATAGTCAATCATTATCGAATGACCCCCATATAGTATAATCTCACCCCGTTCAACCTCTAACCCTTCTAGCATGATTAAATACTTAAGGTTGAATCCTATCTCATCACATGAGAAGAGTAATGTGTGGGTTATGATCCACTACCTCTGAAATAAGGAGAGACTAACGCCTTGACCAATAGAGGTTCAAAGCACGATAATAATATTCTCCACGATATTATCCCTAGTTGTTCCAAAACGATTATTCTTTATCCATGGGCAATTAGTTTCGATGTATTGGGTGTATTTGTATTAATAAAGGCTTTAACTTATGTGCGTATCTTAATTTTTGGTTCAGTTTACGCATGGCAAAAAGGGGGATATTTATATAATATGATCGATTGCGTAAAGCCCGCAGTAGTAACGAAACCAGGGAAAGTATACAGAAAAGACATTTTTTTCTATTTTATTTTATTACATTAGTATTTTGTTTATATTCGTATATTAGATTAGTGATTTGAATCACCCTTTTTGAATCATCCTTTTTGACGCTTTCCCCATCTTTATCTTTATCCAGAAGATGATCCCAAATAATAAAAAAATCCAATCGTTCCCTACACTGGGCATATCCACCCACTATTTATGCACAACCTCATGGCATAACACTATTTTATGTCACGAATTTTCTACATAATTTATCAATTAAACATTTACATAATGGTATAATTATTATTGCAATAATAACTTCAATATATTCGGTACAATGTAATTTGGAATAAAAAATACAGTATTAAATTATTTACCATGTTTGTTAAACTCTTGTTGACCAATACGTCTGTGGTGACTAGGAAAGGGGTGGCATATGCATAAAGTTGTCGCTCCCTGAGAATTCAAAATTTTCAATTGCACACTGAGTTGCACATGAGGAAGACACACCATGAAACTCGACGAGTAGTGTGCATAAATGCATCTTACATTTGTTAATTGCAAAGTACGTGTTGAATATGGATGCTTTGAGATGTAATTGTAAGTGAGAATGGTAGTGAGAAGGTTGAGCGGCACTTGAAATGACATTCAACTATGAATTAGGGCATGTGTATTACTTATTGTCGTGACATTTATTAACACAATCGTGGTTAGTTCTCCCTAAAACAATATGAGTCTCCTCGAAATACTAGAAGGCCGTTTAATTAAACTAAAAATGTTAGAGCATTTAATGCACATTTAAAGTAATGATGATAGAATTCCTCTCAAAATCCCAAAAGATCTTTTTGTACACAACTCTTTTTCTTCAAACCAAAGGAAAACTTTTCCATGAGGGGACTAATGTATATGGCTATACAAATAACCCCCAATTAAATGGGGAGTGTGAGCAATAACTATGGAGAAAGTGAGTAACCCCATGGGCACTGACGCATTATGCGAGAAAAAAGTTAACAAGGAACAAACCAAACTTATTTGATGCGAAACTCCAAGTAACTAGAGAGCTACACGAGCAGTGACTAGTATAACTAATTGAACAATAAAGTCCAAGCCACTAGTGAGTCACACAAGTAGTGGATAATAAATATTATTGAACGAGAAAGTTCATGGCACCATTAAGTCATACGAGAAGTGACCAACATGAGGGATACATGAGCAACCCTAAGTTATTGAATATTGTTATGAGCAATTAAGAGGCTTTGCGAAAAACCCTAAGTAACACACTAGCAGTACTGCCTGCTTAGTAAAGTATGAGTAGTTGCTCAAGCAACACATAAGCATGTATTCGAGAATCTCATTTACTAATGCTTTGTCTTGTTGTTTAAACACATGCTTACACAACAAGAAGCCTTATCCAAGGAAGAAGGGCTTAAGCGGATGGCCAATTGGGACCTCTTGAGATTTTTTGTCTATAAACTGAGAGGTAAGTTTTGTTGAAAAAGATAAGGCTCAACCAATTAATATCTTAGGGATGATAGAATACTGAAGCGATAGACACAAGAGGTCACTCGCACTCACTCACATTACACATCCAACAATTACTAATTAGCGAGTTATCATTAACTTGATCACAAGAAATTTTAACAAAGCAAATGTCGAGTGACCCTTAAAGTGACTCGCAAGTTTTCAAAAAACTTTACCAAGCAACCAATTGCAAATACACAAAATAATACTTTTTGGCTTTATGGAAGGAAACATTTCTTTTTGTCCACTATTACACCAGATTTCACTCCACAACAGACAGATCGTGGTGGACAGTGACAAATAGTAATAAGGGTATTTTAAGATATTTTCACATGGTAATATCACTTTGGCATGCATGTGCCACGTGAGCCCTAATGTTTTACTATAGATAGATCACCTGGGGCATAGTCATAGTGATCTTCATCTTCTTACTAGCGCTATAACTCTGCACAAATTTCCACAAATATTCTCTCCTCTCTCTCTCTCTCCTAGAAGTTGAGGTGCTTATCTCTTCACTCTTAGAGAATCACTTCTCTCACGTGGTTCATTCCTTTATCTATTGTTGAAAAGTTATATTTTATCATTGTTCAATTATTGTTGTAAAAAATATCATTAGTATATTAAAACGTTGGTTTTTTTTTATCTCTGCTTTGTTATTAAAATATTATTGCCTTGAAGATAGTTTCCATTAGAGTGGGTCACACTTAACACGTTTACAATTATCATAGACCCTAGTACCACTACCCTCTTACACTTGGTGACTCTGTTGGGGATGTATTATCATTACCATGGAAAAAGAAGGTTATAATGTTTTAAAGAAATTTGTCTATGAAGACACTCCGATAAGAAATGGAGTTCAAAGTGACGAGACCAACAACGAAGATGTTGTGGTTATCGGAGCGAGAGGTCCTGTCCCCTTCGCGGGATACGCGAGTAACTCAACTACTCCACAGTTGAATGTGATGAATCTCATGAGTTTGATTTTTTAATTTTTTGAGGCAACATAACGTAGATATAGTAAATCTAGTCCAAGTTTGTGCTACGACAGAAATGGCTCCTACTAGAGGAGCGAGAGCAGTAGAGGTGGCGTCGATAAGGAAGATAGTGGCTAAGTAGGACTTAACCCCCCGAGCTCACCAATAATAAAGAAAATAGAGGGGGAATAGTTACCATCCAAGGCGGTTATAATAGAGGAGGTAAAGAGGCCCCTTTCACTCCAGCAATAACCACCTCTTATGCATGAGGAGTTGAGTTTTTTTATCCAGATAGCGTCAATAAGAAGCCGTACCCCAAGGGGTATGTGCTGCCAAAATTCATAAAGTTCAACGACAAGTGTGAAAACGATAGAGATCACGCCAAGAGGTTAGTAGAATACCCCAGTGTGCATTGCATTAATAAGTATTTAAAGCCAAGGGAGTTCTCGAAGACTCTCACTAGCAAAGTTTCTCATGGTACTCCCACTTAGTGCCAAATAGCATCCCCACTTGGGAAGAGATGCACAAATAATTTTTATAAAAACTCTTTTTGGATTAAGATGAGTTTACTCTAAGTTATTTGGCCGAGGAAGTACAAAAACATAGCGAGGACCTAATGTAATACATTAAGCATTTTAGATAAAAATCGATGGACGTCCACGAGGAGGCCATAAAGACCAAGGTACTGCAAATCTATGCAAAAGGCTGACTTGAGGAGTACAAAGTCCACTTTATCAATGAAAATCGAGAGGGAACCTTTAGGGAGTTCACTCAATCAATGAGGAATATAGGCATGATTATCAAGCCAAAACCCCAAGTTTGGAGAATGAAGGTGGCCCTTCTAACTCGAAGATTCCAAGTCTCTCAAAAACAGGTGGTTAATTACATAAAAGACAACCCTAAAGGAAAAAAGGTGGTCAAGGGACTAAGAATAATGTTTCAAGAAAAAGAAAGTTTGGAAGAGATTTTCTACCACTGCTACAATGCAGCATTGCAGAGACTTTGGATTTTTTACTAGAAATTACTGCATGAGGGGGTGGCAGACCCTCCTCATTCGAGTGGTTAAGTACTGATGACTGCTGAGAAGGTCGATGTGAAATTTTATGGGTTGTACCAGATATTTCAACAATCTACAAAATATTATTACTATCTGCATAGGATAATAAGTGAGAAAGTTTCAAATAGCACTCCGCAGATTCCTATCATGGATGCCAATGATCACCCATTATTATCCCATCGATATGATTTTATGAATATAGTGATAATGCACATTTGGGATGAGATAATAGAGTCTGAAGAGTGGCTGAAAAATGATAAGGCACGTGATGAGTGGCTTCTTACTTTGGCCAATATGGATTTTAGTAATGATTGGGGTGAAGAGTTAGAAATTAAAGAAGGAAATGCGAGTGTAATCCTTGCTCTTGATGAAGGAGTAACGTCTGAGGCCAAATATGTCTAAATGCTCAGACTTATAAGGTATAAATGGATTGAGAATACACAACGATCGCGAAGAGCCCAAAGTTCAAACAATTACTTAATCAGATTGGATTCAAATGTGAAACTTGATTGGCAGTCACTATAAAGATTCTTGAAGCGATGCAAGATCAAGGGGATCCATCCATTAATTAGCATTGACCCGATGGGAGACTCATCAAAAGGTAAACCTCAGAAGTGGTATTTTTATAAGAAGATACTAGATACCCTTCTTCCATAACAGACCTTTGTATGTTAGTTCTAGTAAAAATGATTAGTTTCCCAAGGTCACTGTTGGATGGTGGGGCAACGATCAACATCATGCCTATAAGAACTCTCTACGAGACAGGAATCTCGTAAGAAAAAGTTATACACATTCCTTTACTAATTTTAGACTTTGATAATAGGGGGATGCTGTTACTCGAATATCTGAACATTAGAATCAAGTTAGGAAATTTCTTTTCCCACATTAAATTCCACGTCATTAATACTAATACAAGTTATCAACTTCGGATAGGCCGAGTATGGATGCATACTCATGGAATTATGCCTTCTATGTTCCAGTACTGTGCAAAGGCTAACAATCACGGAACATAAGTAGTGATTAAAGACACATAAAGACCTTTCTTAGCGGAAGACTACTATTTAGTTGATACGACATTCTATACAAAAATGGATGAAGAAAGGAAGAAGTTTTAACCAAGGAAAAAGATGATCACCAAACAGTTTGGGAAAGAGGTAAAGCAAGAAAGTTCGTTCACGATAGGTTATGTCTATGAGTGGCACCTCCTAATAAAATGGAAGATAAAAGATAAAACTGGAAGATTATGCAATACCTGAGCAGTCTTAAAAGAAAATTATGTTGCCCAATGAAAAATTCATCTACGTTTAAAACGGTTTGACTGGTCGGCATTTTAGGATGAGAGAGTCGACTCGATGCTAGAGTGCTTTGTGAATGGCGATTTTCATATAGTGGAGAATGTTGAAGAACCAGAGGAGGAAACCTAAGTGTAAGTAAAATGGTCCCCTTGAGCATATTTAAGAGCTTAAGGAATTGAACTTAGGAGAAGAAGATGGTGATGAGAGTCCCATGTTCATCTCTAAGGGTTTACGTTCGAAGCAATGGAAAAAATTATCATCCTCCTTAAAGAATTCACTTACATATTTGCATGGAAGTACCCAAAGATGTCGGGAATAGATTCTTAGTGAGATAACCCACGTGCACTTACAAGATTGAGTTAGATCTAAAGGTTAAGGTGAAAGTGGATAGGCTGCTTGCTGCCGATTTTATCAAGCCCATTTAACAACCTGTATGGATATCGAGCATTGTGATCATTGCTAAGAAATATAAGAAGAAAATTTGAGCCCGTGTGTATTATATAAATTTAAATCAGGCTTTTCCAAAGGATGAATTTCCTTTGTCAGGTTTTAACAATTTGTAGAGGCATGACCTGTCATGAAATGTATAATTTTATGGATAAATATTTTAGCTACAATTAGATTAAATTGGATTCAGCGGATGCAGAGAAGATGGACTTACGGACCTCGCTAGGAAACTTTAACTACACGTCATACCGTCTTGTTTGAAGAACACTGGAGCAATGTACCAACAAACTATGATGGAAATATTTTATGAACTATTTCACGACATATTAAAATTCTATGTGGATGACCTGGTGGTAAAATCCAAAAAGGGGAGCAGTCATATTCAAGACCATAGAAGTGTTTTTAAGCATTGCTAGAGGTCAAAAATGAGGATGGAGCCCTCTAAATATGCCTTTGGGATTACAACAAGTAAATTCCTCACATTTGTGGTCAATAAGTAACGAGTGCAAGTTGGTGTATAAAAGCAAAAGATCATTTTGATGATGGCGCCACTAAAAAGTTAGAGACAACTCAAAAGCTTCTTAAAAAAAGTTTCCTATTTGAGAAGGTTCATACTAGCATTGGTAGAAGTCACTTATCCTTACTCTTTTCTCATGAAAGGTAAGGTGAAATGGGTATGGGGGATGAGTAGAAGAAAGAATTTGATCGACTTAAGGAGATTTGAACTTCTCCTTCAACTATGATTCTTATAGAGAAGGGTAAACCTTTGATTTTATACCTCATTTCTATCGAGTGATCTATTAGAGATTTGCTCGCCCAAGAGGAATAAGGGATTGAATGACTCGTTTATTATTTTTCTCATGTGATCTTGTAAGGACACAATTCTCCGATTGTGTCTCAATGTTGTGTTAGCTCAATTACGAACAAAAACATTTGAGTCATAGAATAGTGTTCAAGTTTATCAATTCAAGCCTATGACGTGTTAGTTGAAGACGTAGCGGCCAAAATTATAAAGCTTCATCAAATGCCGAGTTTTTTGTGCCTCGTTTCTACATCAATAACATTTGTTCCATTTACTCCTAAGGTATGAATGCATTACACACACACATATATATATATATATATATATATATATATATATATATATATATATAGGAGCTTGGAACATTGTTTATTGCGTGTAATTTTATTTTAAACTGATGTTTATTTTCAGAAGGTTTCTTTAAAACTTTAAAATAAAGTTTCTGGTCTAAAAATCGAATTTTAAGCATTCAGGAACTTCGTTCAATATTGTCGTTCGAACGAGTTTTTTGTTCGAATGAGAATGTCGTTCGAACGCGTTTGCCAACGAATTTTACCATTTGCCCACTAGAACTTCGTTAGAAGTGTCGTTCGAATGAGACTTCGTTCGAACGAAAATCTCGTGCGAATGAGATTTTAGGCGGGAAATTTTTTTGGCAGTTTTAATCAGTTTTTCCCATGTTCCCACTTACCTTTACCCATAACTCTTGACAGAAGTTATATGTGCGGGAACCAAGTTTGAAAAATCAATTTTTGACATTTTCTAAACACCTTTTTGAGAGAAAAATTTCTAAGTTTAAAAGTTCATGTTTTAAGTGTTTGCATTTTCAAGAACATTATTCCAAAAACACTTGAGTTTACACTCATAGTTTGTTTATTCCAAAGTACCTATTGATATATCATTGCTTGGAGTGTTTGGCACCGGGTTTACTCTACCGAGTTGAAGAGTTCGTTTGGGTTTACTTCTACATCCCATAAAGAAAAAGTTCGTTATTTTGCTGCGGCATTCTCACATGGTGAAAGGCATCATATGTGATTGACGATGATTCCTAAAGTCCGATCGGTGGATTCTGAGACCGCGGTGGATCGCTGTGATTATTCGTTAAGAAGAGGAATGTACAAGAAGGAGCGTCGGGGCTTGGACAGAGTCAAGTCGAGTGTTGTAAGTCTTTTTGTTTTGTACTTGTAAAACCGTACTTAGTGGATTTGAAGCTAGGGTCGTCCGAGATTTTTTCCCGTTGTGGGTTTTTCCTCGTACATCGCGGCGTAGTGGTTTGTTTATTTTATCTTTTGCAAAATTCACCTTAGATGCATGCTTAGGTAAAAAGATACAATTTGGATTAAATCTCTACTTGCTTAATTTAGTGCAAATTCAATTTGGGTAAATGTTAATTTAATTCAAGTCATTAATTTTATTGGATAAAATTTGGTTTGGCCTAAATTGCAAAAATAAATATTTATTGTTAGGCAAATTTCTAAGACTTGGGTTAAATTGGTTTAAATGAATATTTTATGTTGTCTAATTTAATTTGACTTTGAACTTGTTTAATTTTAATTTGAAAGAAATTAAAATTAGTTGTTTGTGTGTGTTGTGTTGAGCCATCCTCATTCTGCATCTTTAAAAGGAAATTACTTTTTATTTTCAACAAGTGGTATCAGAGCCGGATCGCTAAATTATTGCGTTTAAGATCCTTTTTAAAAATATTTTTAACTAAAATGGAATTTTTCCCATTTTCAAAATTTCCTATCTTCGATGGTTCCAACTACGCGTATTGGAAAGCGCACATGAAATCGGCACTTGGGTCTATTGATGAAAGGGTTTGGTTGTCAGTCGTTAATGGGTGGTCCCCACCTACACATTTATTAGATAATGAGCGTGTCCCCAAACCCACCGATAGATGGAGTGAGAATGAATTTAAACTTGTAAATTTTAATTCCCGTGGTTGGAATGCCTTGTTTAGCACGGTCACACCAGATGAATTTCATCGTATTATGACATGTGAAACCGCTAAAGAAGCTTGGGATATTTTACAACTCACTCATGAAGGAACTAGTGTCGTAAAAGCTTCAAAACTCCAAAACCTCACCATTTAATTTGAAACCATCAAAATGATTGAAAAAAAACTTTTGATGAATTTTATGCTAGACTTTCCGATATAGTTAATTCATCTTTTAATTTGGGAGAGAAAATACCTGACAACCGAGTAGTAAAGAAAATTTTAAGGCCCCTACCCGATAGATTTATTCCTAAGGTGACCGTGTTAAATTCTTTACCCACTTTAGCCTCTAAGAAATTAAGAGCTCGTAGGTGATTTACAAACCTATGAACTAGACATGTTTCCATCCAAAACTGAAAAGAAAATAGATAAGGGCATTGCTTTGAAAGCCCGAAAGGAGGAAAAATAAGTAGTAGAGAGTGACTCGGAAGATATGGCTATGTTTGCTATGAAGTTTCATAAATTTTTTAAATTTAACAAAGCTAAATTTAAAAATGATTTTAAGAAATTTGAAAAGTCTAAGCATGACAAAGACAAAAAGATCCCTAAAACATTTAATGAACATTTAAATAGGGAAGAGTTAAATAGGTGTTATGGTTGTGAAGGGTATGGCCATAGGGCGAAAGAGTGCCCCACTAAACTAAGGAGAGAGGGTAAGCAACCAATTTCTTATAATGCAACCCTTAGTGATAGTGATAAGGAAGAGGGACCCGATTCCCCCACTAAGCCCAACTTTGTGGATTTTATGGCTAGTCATGTGAGCACGGATAATGAATCTTCCCATGAAGATATAGAAACACATGACACTTCTGAGGTCAAAATTTATGTTTCCCTTGTTTTTGATGGTTGTGAGAGTAAGGGAGAGAGAGAGAGAGAGAGAAAAAATAAAGAAGTGGTTGATGTAAGTGAACTTTAAAATGCTTTTCAAGAATTATATGAAGAATGTATTAAATTAAAAAGAGTTAATTTGAAGTTAGAAGCTAGTTTGAAAGAGCGTGTCAAGGTCATTAATGAGAGTGTTTTAGTGGAAGACCTTATGACTCATGAGAGAGCTCTTTGATAGAAGCTTGAGTATGTAGAAGGCGAGAGAGACAGTCTTAGGGTTTATTGGAGTCAATGAAAAAGGAGCATCTCGAGTTTGAAGAGAAAAATATTTTATTAGAGTCTAACATTCTAGAATTAGAAAATAAATTAAAAGACTATAGTAAAGTCAAATTTGATTTGGAGTGTCGTTCGGAGAAATTAGATAAAATCTTAGGCATAGTCCAAATAAAAAATGACAATTGTGGTTTAGGCTTCGATACTTGTAATGAATCATCTCATAAAGCCAAAACCAATATTTTAGGAGAATCCTCTAGGACCAATGTTATAGATCATTCCATAGGTAAGTCTTTTCGCAGAGTCTTTAGTTTCCTATCATTGTGGTCGAAAAGGTCATCTTATGAAATTTTGTTTTGATCTTATACGTGGTCCTAGAAAATTCCAATGTAAGCCAATCGGGGTAGCCAAGATTCCTACACCCCGAGATCGTCATTCGTCATTAGTTTGGGTTAGGAGATCTGACTTGGTAGCTTTACAAAATAGGATTTTTTATTACCATTCACTTTCACATGCTTCCTCCCTCGCAAAATCGAAAGGTTGAATGTGTTAGTTATTTGCATACTTTATCTTTTGTACTTCATGCTATATTATTGATGCTAATTGCATGCTTCTTAATCATTGTTTTAGTCAATACTTCATGCTTTATCACTTGCTAGAATTATGATTGTTGTTTATCTTTTGTATTATAGTTCTTTCATTTTAGTTTGCATTGAATAAAAAATACAAAAAGATTCTGTTTATCATTTGTGTTTTACCTTCTTAGTGATTTAAGATTAATGAAAAATACAAATAATTTTTGTGTGTCTTTTGAGTAGATATTTTTATCTTTAGTTAAAAATTGTCAAAAACTTAAAAAGATTTTTTGTGCGTATTTTAGTTTGACACACTCTATGTGACATATACTTGTGTTTGAATCCCATCTTTTTCGCACCAATGTGGCTAGAACTTTTGGTAAATATTGTCAATCCTTAAAATGTTATTTACCATGCTTACATGGAGTAGTTGGATTTTGTGTTTTTATAATGGATTCTATTTTTTTATGCCTCAATTCACACATTCACGAGCTCACTTGAAATTTTAACTTAACATGTATATTTGAGCTTTGTGAGGTGTTCTCCTACCAATCTTGTTATCTACATGTTATGTGACCTAGGAGGACTAGTGCATGTTAAAATCCGTTGTACGTGAAATTTGTGTGAGACATAAAAATAATATATATAAATGTGCACGAAGAAGGGCTCCGGAAGGAAATATCATCTTTTACGAGTAAGCCACCATTTGGAATGGACCTAAAAGAAATACGTGGTCCAAAGGCCTAAAAATATTATATGGCATTAAAAAGAAAAATAATTTCCAAGGCCCTATTTTATTTGATATATTCATTCAAAAAAATATATGCTTATTGAGGGAGATTGGATGGTATATCAACGGTTTGCACAATGTCCGATTATCCTAGTTGTACTTCCAATGTCATGACTCTATTGGTTTATAGAATCATCAAAATTCTAGGCTTGTATGCATTGGGCATGTTTGTTCATTGAGTTCAATCTATATTTCCACATGAGGTTATATTCAAATGTGATAAAGTTTGCAATCAAATGAGAACTCCGTGAACATGTTTTAAGTGTTTGGGTCTAAATTTAATTGTTACTAGTTCATACCCCTACACTTCCGTTTCCATATGACACATTTTTTCCATACGAGTGTGAAAAACTTATTTTATTTTGTGTCATGTGTGGTATTTATACCTAGTATATGTGCATATGCATTAATGATATTTATTATGTACTCATATACGAGGTATTCTATTTGTCTTTGCTTTGCTTTCTAGTCCATCTATGCTTCTACTTCATGATTGGTATCTATCTTATTGCATTCTTTGTTGATATCACATGCTTAATACTTTATGTATTATATTGGTATCATTTTCTTGCATTTTAGTTGGTATCCTTTATTCTTTGTATGGATTAGTTATGTTTTTGTTGCCTGTATGCTTTCATGTTCTATGTTTTGTATGCACTTCTGTTTTATTAATTCTATCACCTTTGTCTATTCCTGAACAAAAGGGGGGAGAATGATAGGGGGAGAAATGGTATCTAATCCTATTGTAATCTTATCTAAGTTTAGGAGATTT
Organism: Sambucus nigra; assembly: GCA_949130495.1. Taxonomy (NCBI): domain Eukaryota; kingdom Viridiplantae; phylum Streptophyta; class Magnoliopsida; order Dipsacales; family Adoxaceae; genus Sambucus; species Sambucus nigra. Next base: position 222,796,056 of record OX422214.1, read on the forward strand.
AACTTATGGAGAGAGAGCTATCTACTTAGGTTGATCATAGTTGATAAAGGGAAAAATAATTTAGGGGGAGTAATTATTTTAATTGCATTTAATTTTTTGACATTCCCTATGCGTTTGATAGTTTGCTTAAGTGTGCAGGAATTATTCTAAATGACAACTTTCATCGGCAAAGATATTGATCCTTGGGTCTTGAGTCAAGTTTGGGTGGGATGTTTGAGTCTATTAGAGCTTGACGGCCCTTTAGGATTTTTATTAGTTTTTGTCCCGGAATAGACAAAGAATGAGATTTGTAAGGACACAAGTCTCCGATTGAGTCTCAATGTTGTGTTGGATCAAGTCCGGAGAAAAACATTTGAGTCATAGGATAGTGTTCAAGTTTACCCATTCGAGCTTATGACGTGCTAGTTGAAGACGTAGCGGCCAAGAATATAAAGCTTCATCAAATGCCGAGTTTGTTGTGCCTCGTTTCTACGTCAATAACATTTGTTCCATTTACTCCTAAGGTATCAATGCATTATATATATATATATATATATATATATATATATATATATATATATATATATATAAGAGCTTGGAACATTGTTTATTAGGTGTAATTTTATTTTAAACTGATGTTTATTTTCAGAAGGTTTCTTTAAAACTTTAAAATAAAGTTTTTGGACTAAAAATTGAATTTTAAACATTCTGGAACTTCGTTCGATATTGTCATTCGAATGAGTTTGCCAACGAATTTTCCCACTTGGCCACTGGAACTTCATTAGAAGTGTCGTTCGAACGAAACTTCATTCAAACAAAAATCTCGTTCGATCGAGATTACAGGCGGGAATTTTTTTCGGCAGTTTTAATAAGTTTTTCCCACGTTCCCTCTTACCTTTACCCATTAACTCTTGACAGAAGTTAGATGTTGAAAAATCAACTTTTGACATTTTCTAAACACCTTTTTGAGAGAAAAAATTTCTAAGTTCAAAAGTTCTTGTTTTAAATATTTGCATTTTCAAGAACATTATTCCAAAAACGCTTCAGTTTACACCCACAGTTTGTTTATTCCAAAGTACCTATTGATATATCATTGCTTGGACTGTTTAGCACCAGGTTTACTCTACCGATTTGAAGACTTCATTTGGATTTAATTCTACATCCCATAAAGAAGATGTTCGTTGTTTTGTTGCAGCATTCTCACATGGTGAAAGGCATCATATGTGGTTGACGGTGGTCCTAAAGTCCGATCGATGGATTCCGAGACCGTGGTGGATCTCCGTGGTTATTCGCTAGGCATAGGTGTCTACAAGAAGGAGCACCGGGGCTTGGACGGAGTCAAGTCAAGTGTTGTAAGTCTTTTTGTCTTGTACTTGTAAAACCATACTTAGTGGATTTGAGGTTAGGGTCGTCCGAGGTTTTTTCCTCATACATCGCGGCGTAGTGGTTTGTTTATTTTATCTTTTGCAAAATTCACCTTAGATGTATGCTTAGGTAAAGAGATAAAATTTGGTTTAAATCTCTACTTGCTTAATTTAGTGCAAATTTAATTCAAGTCATTAATTTTATTGGATAAAATTTGGTTTGGCCTAAATTGCAAAAATGAATATTTATTATTAGGCAAAGCTAGGACTTGGGTTAAATTAGTTTAAGTGAATATTTTGTGTTGTCTAATTTAATTTCACTTTGAACTTGTTTAATTTTAATTTGAAAGAAATTGAAATTAGTTGTTTATGTGTGTTGTGTTGAGCCATCCTTATTCCGCATCTTTAAAAGGAAATTACTTTTAAATTCAACAGATCTCTGGTAAAAAATCCAGATATACAAGTGTGGAAAGGCATTATTTGGCTTTAATCTTAGTGTCCCAGAAGTTAAATCACTACATGCTCCCATTTATTGTGCATGTCATCACCAAATGTGATCCTATCAAGTATCGAATCACGTGAACTATTTTGATAGGACGAGCAACTAGATTATTCCTAATACTTTCAGAATATGATTTAAATTGTCTTGCTCCAAAGGCCATCAAAAGTCAAGCGATAGAAGAACTCTTATCCAACTTCCCAATCTAGAATTTTGAACCTCTAAGCGAGGACATGTAGCGGAATAACTTCCAAGCTTATTTGGCCGAGGAGATGGAAAAATGAAAGATGGAATTTGATGGCTCATGTGCACAAGATACTGGGGGATAAGGAGATACAATCTCTAATGACAAAGAGAAACTCATCATTTCTTACGAACTAGACTTCAAGTGCTCAAATAATGAAGTAAGATAAGAAGCTATTATACTTGTCATGTAAGAAGCGTTGATAAGTTGGATTAGAGTACTTTGTATACGGGGAGATTCCAACCTTGTGGTAAATCAAGTCAATGGAGAATACACACTTAAATATGAAAAAATTGCTACCTATGGAGCAATTACCCAAAGGTTGTTGATGTAATACCACGTAATTTTATAACTTTTAATTATGAGATTTATTAATTGATATTGCTTTTAATTATGGGATAAATTAAATTAATTTGGAAAACTTAATTGGAAATTAATTCGGATTTAAATAACTAGCGAGGCGAGAGTTAGTATTTGATCATGATGATAATTTGAATATTACTGAGTGATTATGGTAATATGTGATTATTGAATTTATTAATATTATCGCGAGTTATAAATACGGCAATTCGGAAATTAAGTTGGGACGCGTGTGTTAGTCGCGTTAGAAGTCAATTTAAATGAAATTACAGGTAAATTATATTTGTGTCATCCGTATGGTCATTTTGAGTGCACCAACGTGTTCGGAAGGATCGAAATAGTCAGAAAACACTAGTTGGGGGTTCAGTTTGGGTCCTGGGGCATTTTTAGGTCTAACTGGCAATCCTGGAGGATATTTTAGTCATTTTAATTTTTAATGAATAGTGACCTACGAAAATTAGGTGTTATTTATTTGCCAACCTTAGGGCGAGTAGGGATATTATCACTCAAAACCAATGAGTGGGCAACGCGAATTGAGAGGAGAAGTTCCAAGGATTTTCAAGGCCATAGCCTCCACACACCACCACTATCGTCGGATTTGTGACCGGAAAGAGAAGGAGAACCAACCTTTATCGTCATCAAAGGATCAGAACATCTAAACATAGGCAAGTGATTTAATTTACAATGATTCAGTAAATATAATACCCATGATAGTTTAGAATTTGAGATTAACTAGAAATATTATTAATCTCTTGAATTAGAGAATTTAATCTTAAATATGGGTAGGTTTTGCATGTAGATGAACTTCTGGTATGTAGAAACAACGAAATCATAACCCATGTGTACAAATTCACGGATTAATGTTGAGAAATTTGATGTTCTTGAAGAAATTTAGAAGAACTAGGTTTAGAGGAATATTTATGACTTTTGATCCAAGAAACTATTAATTCATGATGGTTTAATGATTCTAAAATGTTAGAGATTGTGGAAACATGTTGATGTAATGATTAGTATACTTGGTTGGGAGTTTGGGATGCTGTAATGGAGGATTTCGGGTGTAAATTTGGAGAACCCGTAACTGTTTAAAGGATTTCTGGGCAAACACCTGCTTGATCGATCTATCGACTCAAGAATGTCGATCGATCGACTGGTTCGATCGATCGACCATTTGTCTTCGATCGACCCCTCCTGATTTTTGAAAGCTTTCTACTTTACAGTTTAATACAAATCCCAAGCCTATAATGATTCTTAGTGTGATTAGTATAGTATTGTGGGACTTAGTTAAGGTTAGTAGGGTCTTAGTTAATGCCCGAAAAATGGTTTACTTTATGGAACTGAATGTTATTACTTACGAGGGTCTACTGAGTGAGGTACAGTTAGAAATCGTTCGATTTGAGACTATATTGGGAATGAATGATGATATAAGGTTAGGAAAAGTAATGGAGGGACTTTAAGTTACGGATATAACCTTAGAAACGAATAGGAGACCTAGTAACCTTTTGGGATAAGTTTAGGTACTCAAATTGATAGGACGAGAGAGTTATCTAAATAAATATATATTACGTAGAATGTTTAGGATAAACTTACTACGTTTGAGACATATAAGATGGAACGTATGAATACCAATATTGATGTATGATTACTTAGGTTGTGTGAATGCCTAGTATATGGATTTCTTATGTGTATGACATACCTACCATACTTTCTATCACTGTAGGTTGGCTTTCAAAAAAGGACCATCTGATCTTTGTGTGCCTACGGGGGATTTAGATTGGTACCTTAAGGATATAGGGATATGAATGACCTATTTACGAGTTAATAAGTCAGCTAACCATGAGAGCGTAGGTATGTACGTGACCCATGGGTATGTGAACTATGTTCGCCTCCAATATGTGTGATTTTATTTATTGAAACAGTTCCTGAGCGATTCAGAACACGTAATCCTTATGTACGTGATGTATCGGGATTCGATAGCAGAGTATGCGTTCACTAAAACTTAGCCTAGGGGTGCCATATTTGTATATATATGTTGAGAATGATATACTTGTACTTGTAACTGATTCACTCTTATATTGTGAATGCGAATAATTGTGATATTTGAATCGGATTAAAAATGTGAGAATCCATATCGTAATTGATGTAAAACTCTGATTAATATGAATTTGAGATTTATAAAGAATGTATTAGAGTAATACGAATAAACGCCTATATTATATTGTGAAGACAGTAAGTGGTACAAACTAGTTAGTTAGCGGCATAACTAGAATGGGTTAAAGGTATACTTTAGGTGTGCACATTAGTTGAAGGGTGAGGAACTTATGCGAGAGAATGTAACTAACATGTATATAACATTTACTGTTTAATGTTATTAAACACTTGCTATATTTTAAAACTTTTTTCACCTCGGGGCTCTGACCCGTTTGCTTTCAAATCTATTTTCTTGTAAAACCTTTTTTTGGTGCCCAGCCACAAGAACGCCAAGCATGGAGTTCCATTACATTGACGTGCTGTAGCTGCTGTGGAAGTTACAGGATCTCGGTATTAGACGCCTACACATTGTGAACTTGATTCTATTCAGGGTTACTCATCTATTAGGGCATGTTGCCCATTTTCATTTAGTGATAACATTCTCAGACTTTCAGTTTTATTTCAGATTTTGGTTTATTTATTCAGACTCTTGTATTGGGATTTTATTTTACTCGGGTGTTATTATTGGTGTGTTTATTCCAAACTCAGTTTATTTCATTTCATTGGTTATTCATATGAGATTGTTTATGTGATTGTTGGATGATGATTTAATTATTTGGTTAACTGTTAACTTAATTAATAAAATATGGCATCTATCTTTTTAAATATTAGGTGGCTAGTAATCAATTAAATGTTTTCGACAGTGATGCTAAGGCTGAACCAACTTGATATTCTATAGTAATTTCATAAAGGAGTAGCTACCCGGTATTTAATTAGTCAGGGTGTCACAGGTGGTATCGGAGCATCAGGTTCTAGTGTCCTTTAGGATCTGTGTAACTTATTATGCTTCCAGAGTAGCTTTCTTTAATATCGATCCCTATGTTTAGGATTGTTGATTCCTTTGATGACATTTTGTTCTCCTGCTATAATGTATATAATAGTTAGTCTAAATTGCATTCAGGTGTGTTCGTGTGCTAAACCATGCAGTAAGTTAGACGAGGGCAGTTGGGAGGACAACAGGAGGCAAAGCTCAGTTGAAGTTATAGGGTATATCCAAGAATGATAATCGTAGTTGAGGTCACCCCTATTATGGCACAGAAATCCAGGACGGTAAAGATGACTTGGACACAATATATAACTTTGAGGGACCGCTATAGTAGAAAGTGGAGTCAAATTAGACTCACACAACAAGGTTGGATTGGGAGAGAGTCAGATGAAACATTGAAGAGAACCAGCAGTGGAAATTCTAGGAATGCGGAGATCATACGTGTTATCCAACGAAGGTAAAATGTCCAAAGACTTGGGCATATGTCGGAGTGTGGCTAACCGGAAATGAAATTTGGGGTAAGAATTTTTCTCGGCTTGTCGGAACAAAGTAATAAAGGTAAGAATCAACCACCACTTTTATAAGTGGAATGTTGTGTCAATGGAAGGATCTTAGGTACATTTTAACTGCAAGTTCCTTCATCAAATGTTCAGGATAAGATGCGAACGTTGTTCTGAACTCACACGAGAGGGTCGGACATAGGTCTCTTTGTGAAAAAAGGAATTTAATTTATTAGCGAATCTTGCACCGAATGACGTAGGTACAATGGAGGAGAGTATTTTAAAGTGGGAAATTAATTCATAAGAAGAATTGCTAGCACTTATGGGGAATTCGGCTTGGACGGTCAATGCAGATGGTGCCAATGTCGCATTTTATCATTTTGGATGTTAATGCTTCCTTATGCGGGGAGCTACAAGAATCGAAGAATTTGGTCAGAAAGCAAGACTGGGTGAGATGGTGTTAGTGAAGCACCACAAGGGGGAGACCCATCAGTGGACCCGTTTAAATGATTCAGATAGCAAATTTTTTATCGAGTGATGGTGAATTCAGTAAGGGTTGTTGGAGCTAGTAGCGTGTTCCTTAGGGCCATCAAAGCTAAGGGAACAACGAAGGTATCCATCAGAGTAGATACTACCAAAGTCCGAGAGAAGGACAACCCTAACATGGTCAGTATAAACGGAGATAAGTGGAGTATGTGTAGACGTATTTTGTGACGAGTGAAACCCGTGCGTTAAAATTTTTCCGAAGCGAGTAAAGGGATAAGGGTATGGTGCCTATCAAGGGCAGTAGTTATTGAAATTTTCAGTTTGGTAAGGACAAACATGTTAAGTCCAGGAACCATTTGAGAAGCCAGGGCGATTGGCAAGGTAGAAATATGAGTTATATCCTCAGATGATGATGCATATTATATGTGACACGAATGAGTTACTACATCTTTATTATTACTACATTCGCATGTGAGACGAGTTTAGTGCGTATATCGACGATGTTATTATTATATGAATATTATCCCTGGTATAGAGGGGTTACCTTTAGTGATATCCGCGGAGGATGAATGGGTGAATCGACAGTGGTATATACTTTATTGAAATGACTTGTTTTAGTGATGTGTCATACGGGTATGATATTATCCTGATTATGGTATTATAATAATGATTAAACCGATAATGTGTGGATATTACAAGTCTATCGGGGTTATTACCTTAGTGTATAATGTTTTGTTCTGGGGAGACCTCATTATGAGAGGGTCGGGCTCGCATTTATATGTTTTTATATATGTATATATATTATAGAGACTTTGAAAGGTATAATGGTCTCGGATATTTGATCGCGGTATGTGTAGGGACTTTATTGATATGATTCGAACTGTATTTGGTTTACTGTTCAGCAGAAAGATTTAGATGGTTATTATATTTAACGCTCAGGACGTGGTAATAGGAAGAGCGCATTGTTATATCACCCTTTAGAGATGTGGAAGTTAATACTCATAGTTGTATGTCTGGGGACAGGATTTTGAGAGCCCCAATTATATTTGCATGATGATTTATGGAATGTGATTACCACCAATGTTAAGTGACAGTGTCTTTCGGAAGAATTTCCTTGTTTAATTGTAATTGTGGAAGGAGATGTAACTTTGTTGTCAAGAGACAGGAATATAGTGGTACATGTTATGGACTGAGGTCCTAATGGATTTCGATGACCGACAATGCTAGTTAGTAGTGTATCGGGGGGGTTCCTTATTTGGATTTCGCTTTACGAGACATCACACGTATGAAACTTAGCGTAAGGTTGGTATTAGGGAAATTTTTGGCCATTCGTCCATGAGTTTAGTACCTCGGTCGTTATGGAAGTATGTAGTTACAACTTAAAGTTAAAAGGTAAATTACGATATAAGGCCAGTAGAGCCAGTCATGTGGTGAGGAAGTATTGAAAATATTGTTTTATTCTGGAGGGTTGAAGGATAAAATGATGTTTAGGAGGATTTAGAATTTCAAATTTGGGGGTGATTGAGAACCCCCAAGTGGTATAGCCACGTTGCGAATGCAGGGGCAATAAAGAATTTGGAGTATGTATGAAGCGTATATAATGTTTAAACCCGTATGCACGGTTTATAGGGGGTTTAGACACCCTGGTTTGCTGATGTCAGAATCGTAGGGAAAAGAGACATAGGAATCGATGTGTGAAATATATGTTATGGGACCAATATGATAAAATGGAAGAGGTAGAGTGATTAAATGACGTGAGAAGAACGCAAATCCATATATCCATGAGTAATCAGAGTGGCACGTCCAAACTTGGTTGAAATGCAGTGAGAAGCCATTTAAAAAGGGGGTATCCCTTGAGAAGGTAAATAATTAACTATTATGGACAAATTGAAGAGGAGTTAAACCTAGTAGAATATTGAGGGTGACTTGCGCGTAAATAGAATGTTGATGTCAATAAGGTATAAAGAGTCCAGAAGTGCACATCGTGGTGAAAACTTTTAGTATGCACCGAGGGAAGAAGAGGGTTATTAAGTATCACTTAATGGGAATAATTATAAGTGAAAGTTAGTGTTTAAAGGGGCATAGTAAGTAGTAGATCGGTTGGAGTAAGAGGATCAACCAGAAAATTTTGTATCAAGCCAATGATTCTAGTAATGGAAGAGTCAAGTTAGTAATTTTCTTCGAGGGGTTGCCAACCTCTAAATGAGTCAAGAGTCCCTTTGAATGTGGGGAACAGGTTGTCCAGTCTGAACTAAGATAAGATCCTTAAAACTCACCTTCAATACGGAGTATCAGGAAGTAGTGGAGATAACATTTCGTTTTGAGCAGGTTGTATCACCTATAGCCCGAGGAGTAGGCGCAAGGTGATTGACGACTGGTGGAGCTGTATGAAAGTAATTTTGGACTCATTGCGATCATTTCGTTTCCACAACAGGTATAGATAGTAAGTGAAGTATAATATGATAATGGGGAGAGGATAGTACCTAACGGTAGAGTTATGTGAAAGCACAAGTACCTATTTATAGTGGACAAGGTGCCTACTAAGGTTTTTTGTAGATAAACCTTACTATCCTTCCTCTAGATGTTTAGAGGTGAGCGAATTATCAGAGTTTTGGATCAGTCAGAAGTTAAATCCTATGACTAAAATGGGATAACCACAAAACGTCTTAGGTGGATTTTTCTTGTTGTAAAAGTTAGACCACCGGGAATAAAGATTCGAAGAACGGACAAGAGTAGTCAAATGTTCTATGGTTTCTTCCAAGATGGGTGTTTTGTGTTTTGATAAACACAGGAGTTATTACGAAGTGAGGTGCGACCTACTAATAATATTGAGATAATGCGTCCAATGATGTATAGGCTATTCTTATTCGAATGTTGTTTAGTAAGAGCACAAGGTGAGGTGAATTTAGTGAGGTGTGACCCTATAATCGATAAAGTGTCGAGAGTGTTCAACAATCTTGTTGTGAAGCAAGGGCTGTAGCGATTGAGCCTTACTTTGAATTTTGTTTTGAATACTAGAGGATACCTAATTTTTTCGGGTATGCCTTACTTTCCCGAATTTCAGGATGAAATTCCATTATTAGGGGGGAAGTATGTAACACCCCGTAATTTTATGGCTTTTAATTATGAGATTTATTAATTGAAATTGCTTTTAATTATGGGATTAATTAAATTAATTTGGGAAAATAAATTAAAAATAAATTCGGATTTAAATTACTAGTGAGGCGAGAGTTAGTATTTGATTATGATGATAATGTTGAATATTACTGAGTGATTATGGTAATATGTGATTATTGAATTTATTAATATTATCGCAAGTTATAAATACAACAATTCAAAAATTAAGTTGGGACGCGCATGTCAGTCGCGCTAGAAATCAATTTAAATGAAATTACAAGTAAATTATATTTGTATCATCCGTATGGTCATTTTGAGTGCGCCAACATGTCCGGAAAGATCGAAATAGTCTAAAAACACTAGCTGGGGGTTCAGTTTGGGTCCAGGGGCATTTTTAGGCCTAACCGGCAATCCGGGAGGGTATTTTAGTCATATTAATTTTTTAATGAATAGTGACCACGAAAATTAGGTGTTATTTATCATCCAACCTTAGGGTGAATAGGGCTATTATTAGTCAAAACCAAAGAGTGGTCAACGTCAATAGAGAGGAGAAGTTCCAAGGATTTCCAAGGCCATAGCCACCACACACCACCACTATCGTCGGATTTGTGACCAGAAAGAGAAGGAGAACCAACCTTTATCATCATCAAAGGATCAGAACATCTAAATAGAGGCAAGTGATTTCACTTACAATGATTCAGTAAATATAATATCCATGATAGTTTAGAATTTGAGATTAAACTAGAAATATTATTAATCTCATGAATTAGAGAATTTAATCTTGAATATGGGTAGCTTTTGCATGTAGATGAACTTCTGGTATGTAGAGACAACGAAATCATAACCCATGTGTACAAATTCACGGATTAATTTTGAGAAATTTGATGTTCTTGAAGAAATTTAGAAGAACTAGGTTTAGAGGAGTATTTATGACTTTTGATCCAAGAAACTACTAATTCATGATGGTTTAATGATTCTAAAATGTTAGAGATTGTGGAAACATGTTAATGTAATGAGTAGTATACTTGGTTGGAAGTTTGGGATGCTGTAATGGAGGATTTGGGGTGTAAATTTGGAGAACCGAAAAATGTTTAAAGGATTTCTGGGCAAACACCTGCTTGATCGATCGATCGACTCAAGAATGTCGATCGATCGACTGGTTCGATCGATCGACCATTTGCCTCAGATCGATCGACCCCTCCTGATTTTTGAAAGCTTTCTACTTTAAGGTTTAATATAAATCCCAAGACTATAATGATTCTTAGTGTGATTATTATAGTATTGTGGGACTTAGTTAAGGTCAGTAGGGTCTTAGTTGATTCCCGAAAAAATGGTTTACTTTATGGAATTGAATGTTATTACTTACGAGGGTCTACCGAGTGAGGTACGGTTAGAAATCATTCGATTTGAGACTATAATGGGAATGAATAATGATATAAGGTTAGGAACAGTAATGGAGGGACTTTATGTTATAGAGATAACTTTAGAAATGAATAGGAGACCTAGTAACCTTTTGGGACAAGTTTAGGTACTCAAATTGATACGACGAGAGAGTTATCAAACTAAATATATATTATGTAGAATGTTCGGGATAAACTTACTGCGTATGAGACTTTTAAGATGGAACGTTTGAATACCTATATTGATATATGATTACTTAGGTTGTGAAAATGCCTAGTATATGGATTTCTTATGTGTATGACATACCTACCATACTTGCTATCACGGGAGGTTGACTTTCAAAAAAGGACCATCTGATCTTTGTGTGCCTACGGGGGATTTAGATTGGTACCTTAAGGACATAGGGTTGTGTGAATGCCTAGTATATGGATTTATAATGTGTATGTCATACCTACCATACTTGCTATCATGAGAGGTTGGCTTTCGAAAAAGGACCCAGTGATCTTCGTGTGCTTACGGGGGGGATTTAGATGGATACCTTAAGGACATAGGGATATGAATGACTTATTTATGAGTTGATAAGTCAACTGACCATGGGAGCGTAGGTATGTATGTGACCCATGGGTATGTGAACTATGTTCGCTTCAAATATATGTGATTTATTTATTGAAATGGTTCCTGAGCGATTCGGAACACGTAGTCCTTATGTACGTGATGTAACGGGATTCAATAGCAGAGTATGCGTGCACCACGACTTAGCCTAGGGGTGCCATATTTGTATATATATGTTGAGAATTATATACTTGTACTTGTAACTGACTCGCTGTTAAATTGTGAATGCGAATAATTGTGATATTTGAATGGGATTAAAAATGTGAGAATCCATATCGTAATTGATGTAATACTCTGATTAATATGAAGTTTAGATTTATGAAGAATATATAAGAGTAATACGAATAGACCCCTATATTATAATGTGACGACAGTAAGTGGTACAGACTAGTTAGTTTGTGGCATAACTAGGATGGGTTAAATGTATACGTTAGGCGTGCACATTAGTTGAACGGAGAGGAACTCATGCGAGAGAACGTAACTAACATGTATATAATATTTATTGTTTAATGTAATTAAACACTTGCTATATTTTTAAAATGTTTTCACCTCGGACTCTGACCCATTTTCTTTCAAATCTATTTTCTTGTAAAACCTGTTTAGGTGCCCAGCCACAGGGATGCCAAGCATATGAGTTCCATTACATTGACGTGCTGTAGCTGTTGTGGAATTTACACAATCTAGGTATTAGACACGTCTACATTCTGCACTTGATTCTATTAAGGGTTACTCATCTATTAGGGCATGTCACCCATTTCCATTTAGAGATAGCATTCTCAGACTTTCAGTTTTATTTCAGATTTTGGTTTATTTATTCAGACTCTTATACTGGGATTTTATTTTACCCGGGTGTTATTATTGGAGTGTTTACTCTAGACTCAGTTTATTTCATTTCATTGGTTATTCATATGAGATTGTTTATACGATTGTTGGAGGATGAATAATTACTTGGTTAATTGTCAACTTAATTAATAAAATCTGGCATCTCTCTTTTTAAATATTAGGTGCCTAGTAATCAATTAAATGTTTTCGATAGTGATGCTTAGACTAAAACAACTTGATATTCTGTATTAATTTCATAAAGGAGTAGCTACCCGGTATTTAATTAGTCGGGGTGTTACAGTTGAATCAGTTCTGTTAAGGTAGAATAGAAAACCAAAATAATGAATAGGCACCACAACGCTCTAGCCACGATTGCTCAAAATTTAGATAGGGATGAGCTGTAAGCTATGATCACCGTTTAATAAAGAATAGTTCCTACAACGGTGACTAATTTATTCCTAAGTGAGGATGTTATAGACTAGATATTCTCAATAGAAAATCAATTAGAAACGCATAAAGGATAAATGAGGATATCATAACTAGCAAATTTCCATATGCTTCCAATCACTCTTTACTTCAAAGGTCTGGGTTATTACTTGGCATGGTGTGTGGGGGAAAAAGAGGCTCATGATAAACAGGTCATAATTACACAAGTCACTGCGAGGATACAAACATTCAACTCTATATGCGCTTATAGCCACTAAAAACCTAAAGTCTTCATAGTCAATGGGTCATTATTTCGGACCATGACCACCGGGTCTCGAGTTTAAATTGTGAGCCCTAGCTATTGATAGTGATAACATATGTGACTATGATTTAGGGTGACCTTATTAAAGTGTTGGTCACAGTCCGAAGCTATGACCAAAGGGGTCACGATCCACAATCGTGACTCACTCGTGACCCATGGTAACGCCAAGTGTGGCATGCTTTCGGTCACACTGGTGGTCATGATCTCTACCCATGACCCACCAATGTCCACATACAGTTACCAAGGTATTTTGGTACCAAAATTCCATCCATTTTGGTCACAAAGGTGGTTACAGTCCAAAATCGTGAGCCACTAGTGAATATTGTCCACCGTAAAAAATCATGGCTCCTAAACCAATTTTAAAATGGTCACGTTAGGATGGTCGTGGTCTATAACCGTGAGCAACTCTTAAGCTTACTATTAGTCACCTATGGGGTTGCGATAATTTTTTTTACCAGGTTTAACTTCATTAAAGGGTCACATAAAGGGTCACATGTTTTTACCGTGACCTCATTTAAGGTATAAATGAAAAAAAAAGCCCTATATTTTATTTCACCCTTGAACCAAAAATCAGAATTCTATCTCTCTCTCGGTGAAACCCTAAAAAATTTTCGTGACCTATCTCTCCCCTTTAATTTTTTCGTGACTTCTCTCTCTCCACAAGGTACTCCTTTCATATCCCCTAAAAATTAGTTTGTATGTTCAGTGTGTGTCTGTGTTCAATGTGTGTGTATGTTTGTTTGGTGTATATGTGTGTTAAGTATGTGAATTCACATAATTAGTTAGTGAACTATTGAATGTGATTCCTTTACATTAGTTGTTGTATTGATATTCAAACAATAATATTGGTTATCAAATTTATATGAATTGACATTCTTTCGAAATTGACATATATTTGTTATTGATATTAAAAAATTGATATTGGTCATATTTCAATCAGTGTGTGTAAATTTACGTGAATTCACATTCTTTCGAAATCGACATATATTGGTTTTTGTATTGATATTCAAAAGATTAAATTATATTAAAATATATGAAACCCTTAATGTAGAATTGTATATAAAAACTCATGTTTAATAATTATGTTCTTAGAAATCAATCAAGTAGACGATTTAGAATGAGTACGGGATATTCTTATGTTGGATTGTTGGGTCGATGGTTTGATACGGATGATGGATACTTAAAACGCTTACTCTATTAATTCTTTATAATCAATCTTTAACTAATTATTTGTATTAACGATGACCCTATCATAATAACTAAATATTTAGAATAGAGTCAATTGTTGTGTCTTCACCTCTTTCTATACATATTTTCTCAGGAAAAATGAGTCATAATAATAATTACTAGAATCAAGAGTATGAAAGGATACAATTTGAAAACACTAAAACATCTCTCATTAATGCACGCCACATAGAGGGATAATCGTTTTACAAGTATGATAATAGAAAAAATGAACAATTTAATTACCTTACAAATCCTGGAGTTCATCTCTCATAATACTACCTGTTCGATCATACTCTGTTTTTATTTTTAGAATGTTAGGATGAGGATCATGAGGCAATAGAGAATATCTTTGCCATTTGTAATCCCGACAGGATACTCACATTTGTGACAAATTTAGAAAAGTCTAAAAAAAATATTCATCATTTGTGGATATGATTCTGTAAAAAGAGCCTTCACCCTGATTGTAACGTCTCAAGATACATGCATATTAAAAATAAGCTTTCAAATAAGTTGAAGAAGAAAGGATTTCGATTTCATGTCACAGACCTTTATACGTCAATCATAGACATGCTTCCACTTACTTTGCCGTGTGCAAAATTTCATAGATTTTTAAAAACTAATATTGATTGGATGGAAATTAGACACATCGAGCATGTTCTAAAAGCTGCAAAAAAAGTACGTATATATATATATATATATATATATATATATAGAGAGAGAGAGAGAGAGAGAAATAGAGAGTCATAAACTGTATTTTTTTACATACTTTGCTAATTTTTTTTAATAATAGGAAATGTCAAACATAAATGACAATAATCAACAAAATAGCGTAATGCCGCCAAATAGGTGCTCTCCTACACCCCAAGCTCAATTATCAACTCCTATAGGATATATATATACTTCTCACCATCGGAGACTCATTATACTCTATCTCCGAGTCTTAAAACTCAAGAAACCTCTACTAATCCAGCACTCCCTACTAACCCTAATAAGCGCATTAGTTTCTCCAATAGTGGGGATAATCCAATAAGTTATAAAGGAGATGTTCATCTTTTTAAAAGTTGTTGCCTGTCTCTCAAAAAGATGACTGTGGGCATTAAAGGTGCAGCCAACTGGAAGAAGGTTGATTTTACCATAAAGGATGACATTTGGGAGCAACTTAATAAGACATTTTCATTCCCAATCGGTTCGAAGGTTATTTATAAGGTAGTTGATGCTTGGAAAACCTATCGGAAGAACCTTCGAAAGAATTATTTCCCCAAGGAGGCGACGAGTTATGATATTTTAGGGCTAAAGATAAAGTTTTCCAAAATATTGAAATGCCCACTCACTAATAGAACGACTTCTTGGAGAATGAGTATAGGCAGGTACAAATGATTGAGAGGCTAAGAAATAAACTTAACACATAAAAAAGGTTATATAATATCACCAAAACTTGCAAATAGTTAGACTCGGGCTTGAAAACATGTTGTTGAAGGGCGAAAATACAAAACAACCCCCAAACGGTCCCATAAGAGGTACAAAAACCTCTCACAGGACCAACATAACACGTACCAACTGACCGCGTAGTCACAGGTGTCCCCGTTAGAGAACATGACCAGAACTGACAAATAGTTAGAATTAGTCTTGAAAACATGTCGTTGAAGGACAAAAACACATAACAACCCAATTTAAAGTGTTCTCACAATTATGCATTCACATATATTTTCAAGAAAAAAAAAAGGGGGCGACAGTGGCAGATCCAGGATTTTTGGTCAAGGGGGCGAAAGTTTCGAGTGTTGTCAGGGGTGCGGGAGAGAGAGCCCCCAAGGGGTATTTTTTGGGGGTTATTTCAACTTTTATACAAATTATAGCTTTATAATGCCCAAACAACTACTCTCAGTCATTATTAACAATACCTAATTAATTTCAAGAAATCAACGCTTAATAGATATTCACAATACCCAAATTTTAGTAGTGGTAACATGTAACAACCCAGGTTTTTGGAGCGACTATTTTATATTATTTTGCCTGAAGGGCTAATTTTATAAAATAGGGGAAGTTGGAGTAAATATTATTTCCCGTGAGATTTAGGGATAATATTTACTATGTTTTGTCAATTTACCGTTATGAGAAGGCAAATAGCACTATATTGTGATATATTACGTCGTTATATGTAAAACGACGGTTATGGCCCATATTTAAATTGGAGTATAATTGATGAAATAAAATAAAATTGGAAAATAAAATTTTTCCACATTTTCCCGAATGCCAAAATAGGGGGTGCAGTTGTTTTTAAAATAGTTGAGATAGTCGAAATAAGTGTCAAGTTGTATTTTGGAGTTTCGGGCACTTTTAACGCGTTATGACTCAATTAAGTAGATACGAGTCATTTTAATGGTGTATTAGCAATTAAAAGCGGGCATTTGTGATTTAAGACCCGTTTAAGTTCCCCCACCCCTTTTTCTTTCTTCATTTGTGAGAAAAGCCAAAGGAGAGAGAGAGAGAGAAGAGAGAGTTGGGAGAAATGGAGAGAAAAGAGAGAAAAGAGAGAAAAAGGAAGATTGAGGCCGGAAATCGTTCCTACCGGAAGGGAATCCGAGACTACGAACCTCGAGGCAAGTTTATTACTTGCTTGATGTGATTTAATGTGATAAATTGCATGTGTAGTTAAGTTTTGGAGATTTAAAGCCAAAATGCGTTCTTTGTTGATTTTGAGAATTTAACCCTTAAATCTTAGTTTTGATTTGATTTGAGGATAAATTATGTGTTATAAATTGTGTAGAAACAATTTGGGAGAATTAGATGTTGTTGATGTTGGATAAAATCAAAAGATTTGAAATTTTGGGGTTTTAGGGTTCAAACAACCTGTAGCCCAACTTGGGATTTTTGCTCTATTCGGATAAGGGATAGCTTACAGGTCTGGGAAAACCGAATCGGTTCGGTTTGGGACAGAATCTATTCGGCAATTACAAGAAGTCAGGTTTGCCCATCGAATCGATTCAGCCTTTTAGGCGAATTGATTCGCAAGGGCGAATCGATTCGGCCCAAGGGGCGAATCGATTCGGGTTCCCCTGTTTTTGTGGGATTTTTCCTACTTTGATATTTAGCCCTTTTTCTTTTAGGTCCAAGGTTTATGGACCTTCCTTTGGGAAGTAATAAGGAGTCCTAGAGGGTAGTTTTGGGTAGACTAATGTCCTAGGATTAAACGGGATGATTAGGAATATCCCGAGGGCTAGTTTGTGTAGGTTAATGTCCGTATGATATAGGAGATTAATCGAAAGATAAATTGGAGATAAAATGTGTCTGTTGAGACATTTGGGAGATACTCCTTGAGGGAGACTCACTTTAATGGTTCATGAAATTTTATGAACTTTTGGAGACTAGTTTGAGGTTTATGGAACTTCGGGTCTTAGGTCATTAATAAAATATGACACTAAGAATAAGAAAGACATATGCTAATATGTAGTACTGAATAAATGAGTACAAATGATTTTGAAAATTGTAAAAGTGGATGTTTTCAAAATGGAAAAAGTAAATGTTTTCATAAATGATAATTTATGATTACACACCTCCCTAAATCGCTATCATAAGGTATGTTGCGCGCGCGTGGTGAAGCCCCCTGGCTAATGAATGAAGGATGGATATAGTCGCTAGGCCATATGGCGTTTATTATACTGCGCTGGTTAGTAGATTTTTGGTGTGGTCTTTACTTTCCCGCAGGCATATGGCCGCTTCCCGACGTTGGTTAGGTTCCAAGGTTGTCTTGTTTGATGGGCCCTGGAAGATGATAGCCATTTAGGGGCGCGTCCAGTGGGGAAACCCAGAGGGACGGTCTTAGATTTTATTAAAGCATTTTATGATAATAAAATGGCTTTAATTACATTTCCCGAATGGAAGAATGGAAATGGGATATATGGTTTGGTTTTGGTTACATTTCCCGAATGGAAGAAGGGAGATGGAAGCATATGGTATACAAAAGTATTTTTATGATAATAAAAATGACTTTTGGTTACACTTCCTGGATGGAAGAAGGGAAGTGGGATTTTATGAAAAAGGATAAAGCATTTTTATGATAATAAAACTTGCTTTAAAAATGTATTTTCCTGGATGGAAGAAAGGAAATAAAATTGGTAAAGAAATTGTTGAAACGAGATTTATTGGTAAACATTTGATAAAATGTTGTACCATTTATATATATTCCTAAAGAAAGAAATAAGAATTATGCTTCTAGATTGTGAAAGGATTTAGTTATGTTTTTTAGTACCTGTAGATGGTTTCCCATTTATATATATATAAATTTTGTGCTGAGGGTCTATTTGGATCTCGACGATCAACCTTGCCTAAGTAGTAGTGTGTGTAGGGGGGTTCCTTCTTTGGATTTCGGTTTGCGAGACACCCCACGCACGAATAGGGCATAGTGTTGAGACTAGGGAGAAGTTTAGCCCTTAGCACTATGTTAAAGGAAATTAAATTAGATGATTATATTCATCAATATTGTACTTAGGGTCTAATGGATCTCGATGATCAACCTTGCCTAAGTAGTAGTGCATCGGGGGGTTTCCTTGTTTGGATTTCGCTTTGCGAGATGCCCCACGTACGAATAGGACATAGTGTTGAGACTGGGGAGAAGTTAGCCCTTAGTACTTGGGTTAATTATAACATTCATTGATATTGGGCTAGGTTGTTTTTAGATTTGAGAGGTGAGAACTATATTATTAATTGTGAGAGATACGCACTTAACTGTCATACATTTTAGTCACATGGGAATCATATCAAACCGGGCCCTGACCCATCTATATTTCTTT
This sequence comes from Sambucus nigra, assembly GCA_949130495.1. Classification (NCBI taxonomy): domain Eukaryota; kingdom Viridiplantae; phylum Streptophyta; class Magnoliopsida; order Dipsacales; family Adoxaceae; genus Sambucus; species Sambucus nigra. The sequence goes on from OX422214.1 coordinate 222,815,215, forward strand.
GTTTCTGCATATACCCTTTTCCTTACAGGTGCTCTACCGCATGGACACCCATATTTACATTTCCATTCCAGTGGTCATGGAGCTACAGCATATTGCGAATGTTGTAGGTTATTGGTTTTAGACACCTCTTCCCATTGTACTCTAGTTATGCTCAGTTTATTTATTCAGGCGTGTGGCCCAAAAGCATTGCACTCATTTATTATATTGTAATATTTAATGTGTAATACTTGGTGTAACTAATTGTATTGGTTTGTTCACCGACAGCTTATTCGGTGATTATTTATTTATTATCACATTTTATCCGTTGGTGTTTTATATCCACCGTTTTCGCAAATGGGATTGTCTAAGTGTTTTTCTTTTACTTTCAAAATTAAATTTGACAGTCCGTTTTCTAAAATGATTGGTGGTTATCTCGTACTATTATTTTAATCGACAGTGATGATGAGAATGGACCATATATGATTCATGTAATTATTAGAGTATTGGGCTGGCCACCTATTATTTTAGTAGGTGGGCTGTCACAGATGGTATCAGAGCATCAGGTTCTAGAGTCCTTAGGAATCTGTGCGGATGTATTACGCTTTCAGCGTTACTTTTGATTTGATATAGAGCACTAATATTAAGATCATTGATCTCTCTTGTGAGATTTCGTTCTCCTGCTATAATAAGAGAACCTCGAAAATCTTTTGCGTGTTCATGTGAGACTGGTAAGTCGTCAGATGATGGGTATCAAAGGAGGCCGTTGTGAAGGCGTAACGATATGGGATTACTAAGAGCTACAAGTGGTAGTCGGGGATGAGGGACGCTTTAGAGGTCGCTCCCTTTGTAGCATTGTCTTATATTGCTATCGTGACTACTAAGTACAGTCGGTATAGTTTTCCAAGTACCGCTGCCAGTAGAGAGTGGTGCTAAGCTTAGGGATTCCAAGCAACGTTAAATTGTAGTTGAGAGGTCCTTAACAAGAACCACATGTTAAAGTTTGGTCGGTTGGAGGAAAAGTAATCTCATTTGGTAAGAACAGAAGGCCCGAGAGTTTGGCCTAGAGATGGGTATAAAAGTGCCCAGGTGCAATGATTGGAGGAAATATTTCACCCATAGGAGTAAGGTTGAAATGGCGGATATGGTAGTCGCCTTATTTTGGTGGAATAGGAGTTTTTGCCCACAAAGAAACTCGTTAGATGTTTTCAACAGCGAGTTTCTCTGGGATGTCAGGAATGATGAGAAAGTATACTCTCAAGTATTCACGCGGGGTTCGGTTAGAGGCCGACAATGAATAAAGGGTGATACGGTTCAGGAAGTTGTGCACTGAAATAAGATTGGTACAAGGTAGAAGGAGACTTTCAAGGGAAACGATAGGCTCATAAGTAAGTGTTTCTAACACTTCTAGAGTGGTAATGTTCGTGAGACCCCATCGGTGGACATCCACCCGGGAAGACTCATTGAACTAAGGCCCGAAAGGCAAATAGAAGGTTCTCTTTGCTAAGGAAGTTAAGGGAACTACTCTTTTTGATCTTGTCGATTGAAGATAACTGGCAAGGATGGGATGCCTAGTTGGGGGCATGGATGGAAGTAGTCTGGTTCGGAAGACTAGAATAATGTGTCTTGAAACCATTAGTTGTGTCCAAGGAGGTTGGCAAGTATGTTTGCGGGAATCCCACCTTAGTTAAGGGTGGTGTATTCCTTATAATAAAACGGTGTAGTATTATATTTACCCTTGATTCGGGTGTGTATATCGAGCTTTTGGTAGTGTCGATATTATAATAGTAAGTATACTTATATGACTTCCATGAGAGGGAAGTTCTATATTTTCTTTCACTCGTTATGGGGCGAGTGATGATATGTGTGGTATGTGCTACTTGTATTATATGTAATATACGAGTTGAGATATTTTTAGTTGGTTGGGGAGATAGCAAGCAAATAAATTGCGAGGCTATCCTATTTCTAGTTCTAGAAAGGAGCTAGTTGTTCTATAATATCTCTCCTAGATACAGGTTGAGACTTTATGAAGGTGGTTTACGGTATGTAGGTGGTTTTCATTTTTATTTGTTTTGCTTTGTTTGTTTTGTTTTATCTTTTGTTTGCTTTATTTGTGTATGATATTGCCTTCTCTCCACGACCAACAAGTTAAGGGGATTGTGTTGGAGGGGTTCCTTGTTTGGATTTCGCTTTGCGAGACACTCCGCGCATGAACCTTAACGACGTTGGAAGTGGAGAGATGTTGCATATTTCTTTCTTTCTTTCTTTTCTTTCTTTCTGTTGGTTGAGATGATGGGTTAGAAAGGTTTAGCCGAGAATCACGTAAATGAGTGATTAGAGGGCTAAGTTGATGTGCGAGATATGAGCACTGTGATAGTTTTCCCTCTGATCGATGTAGGAGAAGGCTAAGATATGAAAGTCGAATAGAGACTTATGATTATGCCTTAATGAGAAGGTCATTTATAAAGATGTGTATATGTGTATATCGGGATAAAGTGTTTGTGGCATCTTACAGAAAGTAAATGCCTCGGTTGATTAATATGGTAAAACTTAAAAGTAGAAGTGCATTAGTAGAGTTACGAGTTAGGACTTTAGCGGTCCTGATCATGTGTCTTCGACCGTTACTTCTCAACGATCGACGATGCGAGGTAGTAGTGTAACGAGAGGGTTCCTTGTTTGGATTTCGCCTCGATGAGACGTCCCACGCATGAAACCAAGCTAATGTTAAAAGTCGGGAAAGGTCTTGGACACTAGGGACATAATTAGTATAATACTTATACTACTAGATTAGGGTGTAGATCGACTTTAGGATTTTAGGACGTAGACCCTCAGGGCATGCGATATTTATTTTAGGAAGGTGGTAGGGAGTTGACCACAATAGGTTTGTGGGTTAACTCTAGGCGGGATTAGGTCCCTAGAACGAAGAAGTATAGGATCTCGAGTGATTCGGAACGTCAGTCCATAGATGGTGGGCCTCTCATAGATAGAGCGTTACGTGGGTAACCTATCTTTCGAGGAGCTAAAAGGAGGAGTTGACTTTTACTCCTGCACTCGTGTTGTTAAGATCGAAAGGGGATTTAACGAATGAGTCTTTGCCAGGAACAGGAAGTATTAATATGGGAGCATGGACCCATTGTTTATGTGTCTCACAGACTTAACCTTCGTGAGAAGTGTTATCCCCCGCTTGATTTTGAGTTCATAGCGGTAGTATTTTCCTTAAAGAATGAAGGCACTACTTCCTGAGCAGGAATTTGGTCTTTTCAAGAGCAAAAAGTTGGAGTTCATGAAGGACTATCAATTGGATATTCCCTTTCGCTAAGGGAATGCTAATGGGAGTAGTGGATTTTATGGATAGAACTTCCATACAATAGTTCGGATTATTTTCTATAAGTATGGTGCCGTGAGTGTGGCCTAGTGTAGTTATCCCCTAGTAATGGTGTAATGTATTTCGGGAAGTAAAGCAATTTGTACCGAGATATGTAGGTATCGCCTTCCATAGTAGAACGGTAGGATCGATAGTTCGTGAGGAACGATTTGGTTCTATGTTAGAGCACGATGTTGTGGACTAAGATCGAATAGTAATGACCTTAGTCTGAGTCCTATGGGGACACCGCACTACCGAGGGGTTTGCTAGAATGATAGCATGATAGTTTGGTATAGTATACCCTTGATATGATTATGGGCTACGCCTGAATTTTGAGGGCAAAATTCCCTTCTAAGGGGGGGAGTATGTAACAACCCAAGTTTTTGGAGCAACTATTTTATATTATTTTGCCTGAAGGGACAATTTTATAAAATAGGGGAAGTTGGAGTAAATATTATTTCCCGTGAGATTTAGGGATAATATTTACTATGTTTTGTCTATTTATCGTTATGAGAAGGTAAATAGCACCATATTGTGATATATTGCGTCGTTATATGTAAAACGGCGGTTATGGCCCATATTTAAATTGGAGTATAATTGATGAAATAAAATAAAATTGGAACATAAAATTTGTTCACATTTTCCCGAATGCCAAAATAGGGGGTGCGGTTGTTTTTAAAATAGTCGAGATAGTCGAAATAAGTGCCAAGTTATATTTTGGAGTTTCGAGCACTTTTAACGCGTTATGACTCAATTAAGTATATACGAGTCATTTTAATGGTATATTAGCAATTAAAAGAGGGAATTTGTGATTTAAGACCCGTTTAAGTTCCCCCAACCCTTTTTCTTTCTTCATTTGTGAGAAAAGCTAAAGGAGAGGGAGAGAGAAGAGAGAGTTGGGAGAAATGGAGAGAAAAAAAAGAAAATGGAAGATTAAGGCCGGAAATCATTGCTACCGGAAGGGAATCCGAGACTACGAACCTCGAGGAAAGTTTTTTACTTGCTAGATGTGATTTAATGTGATAAATTGCATGTGTAGTTAAGTTTTGGAGATTTAAAGCCTAAATGGGTTCTTTGTTGATTTTGAGAATTTAACCCTTAAATCTTAGTTTTGATTTGATTTGAGGATAAATTATGTGTTGTAAATTGTGTAGAAACAATTTGGGAGAATTAGATGTTGTTGATGTTGGATAAAATCAAAGATTTGAGATTTTGGGGTTTTAGGGTTCAAACAACCCGTAGCCTAACTTGGGATTTTTGCAGGACCGAATCGATTCGGCCCTAGGGGTGAATCGATTCAGATAAGGGAAAGCTTACAGGTCTGGGCAACTCGAATCGGTTCGGTTTGGTACCGAATCAATTCGGAAATTACAGGAAGTCAGGTTTGCTCACCGAATCGATTCGGCCTTTTAGGCGAATCGATTCGGGTTCCCCTATTTTTGTGGGATTTTTCCTACTTTGATTTTTAGCCCTTTTTCTTTTAGGTCCAAGGTCTAGGGACCTTACTTTGGGAAGTAATAGGGAGTCCTAGAGGGTAGTTTTGGGTAGACTAATGTCCTAGGATTAAACGGGATGATTAGGATTATCCCGAGAGCTAGTTTGTGTAGGTTAATGTCCGTATGATATAGGAGATTAACCGAAAGATAAATTGGAGATAAAATGTGTCTATTGAGACATTTGGGAGATACTCCTTGAGGGAGACTCACTTTGATGGTTCATGAAATTGTATGAACTTTTGGAGACTAGTTTGAGGTTTATGGCACTTCGGGTCTTAGGTCATTAATAAAATATGACACTAAGAATAAGAAAGTTATATGCTAATATATAATACTGAATAAATGAGTACAAATGATTTTGAAAATTGTAAAAGTGGATGTTTTCAAAATGGAAAAAGTAAATGTTTTCATAAATGATAATTTATGATTACACACCTCCCTAAATCGCTATCATAAGGGAAGTTGCGCGCGCGTGGTGAAGCCTCCTGGATAATGAATGCAGGGTGGATATAGTCCCTAGGCCATATGGCGTTTATTATACTGTGCTGGTTAGGAGATTTTTGGTGTGATCTTGACTTTCCCGCAGGCATATGGCCGCTTCCCGACGTTGGTTAGGTTCCCAGGTTGTCTTGTTTGATGGGCCCTGGAAGATGATAGCCATTTAAGGGCGCGTCTAGTGGGGAAACCCGGAGGGACGGTCTTAGATTTTGTTAAAGCATTTTATGATAATAAAATTGCTTTAATTACATTTCCCGGATGGAAGAAGGGAAATGGGATATATGGTTTGGCTTCAGTTACATTTCCCGGATGGAAGTGTAATACCCCGCATTTTTATCGATATTTATTTATGGGATTAATTGAATTAAATGTGAATTAATTGAGAATTAATCCGGATAAAATATTAACGAGATGTGAGTTAGTATTTGATTATAATGTGTATATATGTCAATATACGAATATTGTAACTATTGAAATTGTCGCGAGATTGAAATACGACAATTTGGGAAATTTTGTTGAGACGCGTGTGACAGTCGCGTCAGGAAAGTAATTATTTAATTAAAAAGTGAATTTTATTTTTATTAACCATATGGTCATTTTGAGTGCGCCAACGTGTCCGGAATGGTCGAAATAGTCATAAAACACTAGTCCGGGGTTAAGTTTGGGTCCTGGGGCATTATTGGGCCATACCGGTAATTTAAAAGGGCATTTTGGTAATTTTGGAAATTTGGGAATTAAAACCCACGAAAATTAGAAACAAAAATATGACTTATTCTCTATCCACTAAACCCACTAACTACACTAAGGGACTTAATGGGCTATGGGAGAAGTTAAGAAATAGTTCTAACTTGCCAAAAACCAACCCCCACCTCCATTGTCATTATCCTTAGAGAAGAACTTGTAGAGAGAGAGAGAGAGAGAGAAGAGAATTCTGCAGAGAGAGAGAGAGAGAACAACTCAGCCTTCAAGATTCAACATAAAATTCAGAAAAAGAGTAGAGGCAAGTGGTTTAATTATAATTGATTCAATGCCATGCTTTTCCATGTTTAGGATTATCATCAAATTTATCTTGGAAGATTGATTAGACCCATGAATTTGAGGATTAAAACTATGAACTATGTTAGGAATTGCATGTAGAAACTTTCTGGACGAATTATGTATTCAAAACGTAACCATTGATGATCTAAAAACGGAATTTAGAAGAAGTTTATTAATGTTCTTGAAAGAAATAGAAAACTGGAAATTCTTGATGAAGTTTTGATCCAAACAAAGCCCTGGAATGATGAATTATTGGTTTTAGAACGTTAATACTATTGTAGGATGGTTGTATGATGATATTATAACGTTATCTTGGAGTTTTATGCTTGTTAATGGTGTTTTGAGATGATTTTAAAACTGCAAAACGAAGCAGTCCGCAGCCTACCTGGTGCGTTCGATCAATCGACATTCATCAGTCGATCGATCGACCACTATCGATCGATCGAAGGTCAAGGTCGATCGATCGACCTTCCCAGAAAGAGTAAAATTTCCCCTAGTTAAATTTTAATGATGTTAACCCTTGGAAAATATTATTAGAGACCTTATGAATATCCTTAGACTTAAGGAAGACCAGTAGGTATGGTTATAAAGTTTGGACCTTAATTCGAATTTAATTTGAGGAATTATTCTAAAAACTAATGAAGCTCGATGAGTGAGATAATATTAGGATTAAAAGAGCAATTTTGAATAAATTGATTAATTGAGGTTCGGGGCAGAAGTAAGGACCTTAAGAATAATGAGTGAGATAATAGTAACTCCATGAGAAGATAAATAAGGGGATAACCTCCAGTAAACGGTAATGCTAACAATTGAGAATCCGAGTTCAAGTAAAGCTATCTATTTAAGTAATAACATTGGGAATTCATATTGTGAATCGAGTAGTTGAGTTAGAACTTATGATGGTTTAGTTAGATAAATAACACATGAATGGGTACAGGAACGTTAGGAGTGCACTGTTAGACGAGAGGTGAGTATTTCATGTGAGAGCACGTCCTAACATGTATCTTGCATTCATTGTTTTAATTGTTATTAAAGCACTTGCTGTTTTTAAAATACTCTCCACATTCGGGCTCTGACCCGTTTGCTTTCAAATCTATTTTTTTTGTAAAAACCATTTTTAGGTGCCCAGCCACAAGGACACCATGCATAGTATTTCCAGTCAGGTGACGAGCTGTAGCTGTTGTGGAAGTTACAGGGCCTTGCTATTAGACGCTTCATTTGCCTTGACTCTATATTCAGATTTCATCAGTTGTAAGGCATGTCGCCCATTTCTTTTAGAGACATTTCATTTTATATTTCAGTTATTCAGACTTTGGTTTGTAATTAATTCAGGATGCAGACTTGTTTTATTTCCTTTCATATTGGAATTGTTGTGAGGAGTATATCCTCTAGACTCATCTTTAATTGTTGATTCATTATAGTTGGACTTTATCGTGAATGGTTGTGTTACATTTCTATATTTCATTTATCGCATGTTAATCAGATTTAATTTAAAATTTGGCAACTCACTTTTTAAATACTAGGTGGTTAGTAGTCATTAAAAAAATGTTTTCGACAGTGATGCTATTAACTGGACCAACTTGGCATTTTGTATTGATTTAATAAAGGAGTAGCTACTCAGTATTTAATTAGTCGGGGTGTCACAGGTGGTATCAGAGCATCAGGTTCTAGTGTCCTTTAGGATCTGTACGGCTTATTATGTTTCCGCTGAGCTTTCTTTGATATAGAGCCCTATATTTTAGGACTGTTGTATTCTTTTATGTATACTTCTCTCTTCCGATATTTTAAGTTTATAACTGCGAACTTATAAACTTTATTCTCATTTCAGATGCCTCCACGACGTGCGCAGCGAGTTCCTAGGGATGCACAGCCCGAGCCACAACCAGCTCCAGTACAGGGCACCATGAATGCCGCCGAGGTTGTAGCCATTATAGCCCAAGCGGTAAATGCCGCCCTCGCCGTTGTACAGCCGACACCACCCCAGGCGCCGATAGCCGCGCCAGTTCAGGCATATGCATTCCTGTTTGCTTGGGAACGAGTTCGAGATGCTTTTCAGAAAGCACACCCTCCGGAGTTCACACGTAGCTCCGATGTTGTGGTATCTAGTCAGTGGAGGAAGAATATTCAGAGGCACTTGAGGATGTATGAGTGCACTGATGTTCAGAGGCAGATACTAGCTACTTTCAAGCTAGTGGGAGCTGCATTGTAGTGGTGGGAGTCTATTACCACCGCAGAGGAGAGAGATACTCTCAATATACAGGAGTTCTGGGTGCGGTTCGATTGCAAATATTTTCCGTCAGCTGTTCACATGGAAATGAGGAGGAAGTTGATGAGCCTTAGACATGAGGGTAAGACTGTGGCCGAGTATGAGGCCGAATTCACAAATTTGCTGAACATTGTACCGGATGAGATACCGACGGAAGAGACGAAGATTCAGAAATTCATAGATGGATTGACTTGGAAGATCCGTCAGCATTTATTGGGGAACCTCTCGTTGGCCACTTATTCTGACGTGGTTAACGCTGCATTGCTCCATTTCCAGGACCACCGCTTTCACTTGACAGAGGGGAAGCGATCAGGAGAGTCCAGCGATCAGGGCAGGACAGGGGGAAATGGTGCCAGCGGGGCACAATCAGCTCAGGGTCAGTATAGGCAGAGTGATCAGGGTTCCCAGCAGGGGGATCATAAGAGGTTCCGATCAGGGGGTTTCAGGAATGGTCAGGGAGGATTCCGGAATGGACAGTAGGGTCATAACGGCCATCAGGGCCAGCAGGGTCAAAATGGTCAACAACAGCAGTTTCACCAGGGCCAGCAAGGCCAGGGCAGAAATGGTAACAGCCACCAGGGTCGAGGGCAGCAGGGACAGCGAGGGGGAAACTTCCCGGGGAAGTGTTTCATTTGTGGTAAGATTGGCCACAAACGTTAGGATTGTCCTGATAAGGGCAGGGCCCCACAACAACAACAGCAGGGTGCTCGACACGAGCCACAGAGGCCTATGTTCCCACCGCCCTCCCAGCACCACCGCAGATGGCAGCATTACCACCCATTCCAGCGATCCCAGTTCAGCAGGGACAACTTCAGTATGGGAGAGTGTATCAGCTTCAACAGGCCGCAGCCCCACAGAATCCGCCAGCTATTGAGGGTATGTTCTCTATTCAGGGGACTCTGGGGCACATTTTATTTGACATGGGGGCTACACACTATTTTATTGCTATGAGATTTGGACGCACCATTGGGTTTTTAGACACCGCAGAGAGCACCGCTACTTATGTAGACTCACAGTTGAGTAGGGGTTCCATGATTTCGCTTATGTGTAGAGGTGTGGGTATAGAGATCGGGAAGTTTACTTTACCCGCTGATATATTAGTGTTAGAGATGACCGAGTATGATGCCATTATTGGTATGGATTGGCTAGTAGCGTACCGAGCCATGATTAACTGTTTTAGTAGGAGTATTATATTTGCCATTCCCGGGCAGGAGATGTTTTTAGTGGCGATGCCTCGTCCTGAGGGAGGATCGTCCACTCATTTGTACTACATAGAGGAGGAGACCTCTAAGGAATTGGTGATACCACTTGATTCGATTCCGATTGTTCGAGAGTTTGCTGATGTATTTCAGGATATACCTGGATTACCTCCGAGTAGAGAGATAGATTTCATGATTGATTTGACGTCGGGCACTCGGCCTATTGCCCACGCACCTTACCGTATGGCTCCAGCTGAGATGAGAGAGTTACGGGATCAGATTGAGCAGTTGTTAGGTCAGGGGTTCATCCGGAGGAGTACTTCACCGTGGGGTGCCCCTGTGTTGTTCGTTAAGAAGAGGGATGGATCGTTGAGGTTGTGTGTGGATTACCGGGAGTTGAATAAGGTCACGATACGGAATAAGTATCCATTGCCCCGAATCGATGACTTATTCGACCAGTTGAGAGGAGCTTCTTTCTTCTCGAAAATTGATTTGCGATCTGGTTACCATTAGTTGCATATCAGGGAGGAGGACGTCTCGAAGACTGCTTTCTTAACGAGATATGGTTCCTACGAGTTTCGGGTTATGCCTTTTGGTTTGACCAACGCTCCAGCCATGTTTATGGACTTGATGAATAGGGTGTTCAGAGAGTTCCTAAATCAGTTCGTCATTGTCTTCATTGATGATATTCTGGTTTACTCCCAAACAGAGGAGGAGCACGCCGAGCATTTGAGGTAGGTTTTGCAGACGCTACGTCAGAACGAGCTGTATGCAAAGTATGAGAAGTGCGGGTTTTGGCTGAAAGAGGTTCAGTTTTTGGGGAATATTATTTCCAACCGGGGGATATCTGTTGATCCGGGGAAGGTATCCGCGGTGAGGGAGTGGGGACAGCCCACGACACCGACTGAGATTCGTAGTTTCTTGGGCTTAGCAGGATACTACAGGAGGTTTATTCGGGGTTTCTCCAAGATAGCGGGTCCCATGACACATCTGACTCGTAAAGGTGTGACGTTCATTTGGACTGATGCCTGTCAGTTGGCATTCGATGAGTTGAAGGACAAGTTAACCTCAACACCTGTGTTAGCATTGCCGAGACCGAGAGTTGAGTATCTTGTTTACACTGATGCGTCCTTACAAGGACTTAGAGGTGTACTGCAGCAGGAGAGTCAGGCCATAGCTTATGCTTCCCGTAAGCTTAAGCCTCACGAGAAGAATTACCCTACCTATGACTTGGAGTTAGCGGCAGTGGTATTTGCCCTTCGGATTTGGAGACATTATCTTTTGGGGGAGAAGTTTCGATTGTTCACAGACCACAAGTCCCTACAGTACCTATTCACGCAGAAGGAGCTGAATATGAGGCAGCGAAGGTGGCTTGAGTTTGTGAAGGACTATCAGTTTGATATCCAATATCACCCAGGGAAGGCTAACGTGGTAGCAGACGCGTTGAGCCGTAGGCCAGTAGATGAGGTGGCAGGGGTGTGGAAGGCAAAGTGGAAGGAGTTGGGACACCAGGATGCAGTGGCCCAATCATTCATGTCAGTGATGATTGTTACACTGGAAATTGTCACGAAAGTAGTAAAGGCATAAGCAGATGACTCGTTCTGTCAGGAGCAGATAGTTCGATTATTAACAGAGGGAGCCGAGTCCTATACCGTTAGCTCAGATGGGGGATTACGCTTCAATGGGAGATTGGTAGTTCTAGAAGGGGAGGAATTGCGACACGAAGTGATGGCAGAGTCGCACGGCTCACGGTTCGCGGTACATCCCGGTGGGGACAAAATGTACCAGGACATGAGACGTCAGTATTGGTGGAGCGGGATGAAGAGAGATATTGCCGTGTTTGTTTCTAAATGCGCCACTTGTCAGCTGGTAAAAGTGGACCATCAGAGACCGGCAGGACTTCTACAGCCATTAGAGGTCCCGATGTGGATGTGGGAGAGCATCTCCATGGACTTTATCACGGGGTTGCCTACGTCACAGAGAGGTCGCGACTCCATTTGGGTAATTGTGGACAGGTTGACCAAAGTCGCTCATTTTCTACCCGTAAGGACAGACTACACTACAGGACAGTATGCCCAGCTCTTTATTGCAGAGATAGTGAGACTTCACGGTGTGCCCCTAAATATCGTGTCTGACAGAGACAAGATATTTATTTCACAGTTTTGGGAGACTTTTCAGGAGGCCATGGGCACGGAATTGCGGTTAAGTACGGCGTATCACCCGCAGACCGATGGGCAAACCGAGCGTACAAACCAGATGTTGGAGGAAATGTTACGTATGTGCATCATTGATTTCGGGGGTGGATGGGAGCAGTATCTTCCACTGGTGGAGTTTGCTTACAACAACTCCTACCAGTTCACCATTGGCATGGCTCCATTTGAGGCGCTGTACGGTAGACCTTGTCGTTTCCCAGCATGTTGGTTGGAGGTGGGGGACAACAAACTACTTGGGCCGAAAGTGATTCAGGATATTTCGGCAAGGATAGAGCTGATACAGAGTCGCATTCGGGTAGCTCAGGACAGGCAGAAGAGCTATGCTGATGCGAAGATATCCTTCAGGGAATTTGAAGTGGGGGACCAGGTTTTGCTCATAGTGCACCGAGATATGTGGGACCATTTCCTATTATTGAACGGATTGGGCCGGTTGCGTATATACTTGGGTTACCGGAGCATTTGCATCGGATTCACGATGTGTTTCATATTTCCTCGCTAAGGAAATATCTTAGAGACGATTTGGCTCATTCTCACATTGATTTGGAGGACATCGATCTCCATCCCGATAGCTCCTACGAGGAGGGGCCGATTGCTATTTTGGACCGAAGTGAGCAGAAACTGCGGTCAAAGATAGTCCCGTTAGTGCGTATTCAGTGGCGACATCATAATGTCGAGGAGTCCACATAGGAGCGCGAGGATGAGATGCGCGAAAGTTATCCAGAGTTGTTTTTACCAGGTACTTTTTAGTTCCGAATTTCAGGACGAAATTATGTTATTAGGGGGGAAGTATGTAATACCCCGCATTTTTATCGATATTTATTTATGGGATTAATTGAATTAAATGTGAATTAATTGAGAATTAATCCGGATAAAATATTAACGAGATTTGAGTTAGTATTTGATTATAATGTGTATATATGGAAATATACGAATATTGTAACTATTGAAATTGTCGCGAGATTGAAATACGGCAATTTGGGAAATTTTGTTGAGACGCGTGTGACAGTCGCGTCAAGAAAGTAATTATTTAATTAAAAAGTAAATTTTATTTCTATTAATCGTATGGTCATTTTGAGTGCGCCAACGTGTCCGGAAGGGTCGAAATAGTCAGAAAACACTAGCCGAGGGTTAAGTTTGGGTCTCGGGGCATTATTGGGCCATACCGATAAGTTAAAAGGGCATTTTGGTAATTTTGGAAATTTGGGAATTAAAACCCACGAAAATTAGAAACAAAAATCTGACTTATTCTCTATCCACTAAACCCACTAACTACACTAAGGGACTTAATGGGCTACGGGAGAAGTTAAGAAATAGTTCTAACTTGCCAAAAACCAACCCCCACCTCCATTGTCATCATCCTTAGAGAAGAACTTGTAGAGAGAGAGAGAGAGAAGAGAATTCTGCAGAGAGAGAGAGAGAGAACAACTCAGCCTTCAAGATTCAACATCAAATTCAGAAAAAGATTAGAGGCAAGTGGTTTAATTATAATTGATTCAATGCCATGCTTTTCCATGTTTAGGATTATCATCAAATTTATCTTGGAAGATTGATTAGACCCATGAATTTGAGGATTAAAACTATAAACTATGTTAGGAATTGCATGTAGAAACTTTCTGGACGAATTATGTATTCAAAACATAACCATTGATGATCTAAAAACGGAATTTAGAAGAAGTTTATTAATGTTCTTGAAAGAAATAGAAAACTGGAAATTCTTGATGAAGTTTTGATCCAAACAAAGCCCTGGAATGATGAATTATTGGTTTTAGAACGTTAATACTATTGTAGGATGGTTGTATGATGATATTATAACGTTATCTTGGAGTTTTATGCTTGTTAATGGTGTTTTGAGATGATTTTAAAACTGCAAAACGAAGCAGTCCGCAGCTTACCTGGTGCGTTCGATCGATCGATATTCATCAGTCGATCGATCGACCACTATCGATCGATCGAAGGTCAAGGTCGATCGATCGACCTTCCCAGAAAGAGTAAAATTTCCCCTAGTTAAATTTTAATGATGTTAACCCTTGGAAAATATTATTAGAGACCTTATGAATATCCTTAGACTTAAGGAAGACCAGTAGGTATGGTTATAAAGTTTGGACCTTAATTCGAATTTAATTTGAGGAATTATTCTAAAAACTAATGAAGCTCGATGAGTGAGATAATATTAGGATTAAAAGAGCAATTTTGAATAAATTGATTAATTGAGGTTCGGGGCAGAAGTAAGGACCTTAAGAATAATGATGTATTATGTGGGAATAATAGGAAACTTAATTACCCCTTTGAGATAGGTTTTAAGTATAAGAATCTATGACGTGAGATGTGTCGACAGTCTACATTATATATTATCGGAAGACTAAAAATGTATACAATTGGAATAATGATATAAGGATGTAGAAAATACCTTTATTAATATTGAGACATCTAAGATGTGTGCATGCTTAGTATATAATCTTATGTGTATGACATACCTACCATACTTTCTATCACGGGAGGTTTACGTTCGCTTAGGGCCTTCTAATCCTTGTGTGCCCGGATTTAGTTTGGTACCTAGAGGACATAGTTCAAGGGAATGACTTAATTGTGAGTTATTAAGCCAGCTGACTATGGAGCGTAGGTATGTACGTGACCATGGATATATTGAATTATGTTCACCTCCATTTTTGTGTGTGGTGTTTATTCTAATAATTCCTGAGAGATTCGGAATTTGTAATCCTTATGTACGTGATGTACCAGGATGGATAGCAGAGTATGTGTGCACCGCAGCTTAGCCTCGGGGTGCTTATATTGTATATTTATGATGCGAATAATATACGGTTGAATGAAAAGGAATTGTGATGTTTATTTATGAGAATCATTATAGTAACTCCATGAGAAGATAAATAAGGGGATAACCTCCAGTAAACGGTAATGCTAACAATTGAGAATCCGAGTTCAAGTAAAGCTATCTATTTAAGTAATAACATTGGGAATTCATATTGTGAATCGAGTAGTTGAGTTAGAACTTATGATGGTTTAGTTAGATAAATAACACATGAATGGGTACAAGAACGTTAGGAGTGCACTGTTAGACGAGAGGTGAGTATTTCATGTGAGAGCACGTCCTAACATGTATCTTGCATTCATTGTTTTAATTGTTATTAAAGCACTTGCTATTTTTAAAATACTCTCCATATTCGGGCTCTGACCCGTTTGCTTTCAAATCTATTTTTTTTTGTAAAAACCATTTTTAGGTGCCCAGCCACAAGGACACCATGCATAGTATTTCCAGTCAGGTGACGAGCTGTAGCTGTTGTGGAAGTTACAGGGCCTTGCTATTAGACGCTTCATTTGCCTTAACTCTATATTCAGATTTCATCAGTTGTAGGGCATGTCGCCCATTTCTTTTAGAGACATTTCATTTTATATTTCAGTTATTCAGACTTTGGTTTGTAATTAATTCAAGATGCAGACTTGTTTTATTTCCTTTCATATTGGAATTGTTGTGAGGAGTATTTCCTCTAGACTCATCTTTAATTGTTGATTCATTATAGTTGGACTTTATCGTGAATGGTTGTGTTACATTTCTATATTTCATTTATCGCATGTTAATCAGATTTAATTTAAAATTTGGCAACTCACTTTTTAAATACTAGGTGGTTAGTAGTCATTAAAAAAATGTTTTCGACAGTGATGCTATTAACTGGACCAACTTGGCATTTTGTATTGATTTAATAAAGGAGTAGCTACCCGGTATTTAATTAGTTGGTGTGTCACAGGAAGAAGGTAGATGGAAGCATATGGTATACAAAAGTATTTCTATGATAATAAAAATGACTTTTAATTACACTTCCTGGATGGAAGAAGGGAAGTGGGATTTTATGAAAAAGGATAAAGCATTTTTATGATAATAAAACTTGCTTTAAAAATGTATTTTCCTGGATGGAAGAAAGGAAATAAAATTGGTAAAGAAATTGTTAAAATGAGATTTATTGGTAAACATTTGATAAAATGTTGTAGCATTTATATATATTCCTAAAGAAAGAAATAGGAATTATGCTTTTAGATGGCGAATGGATTTAGTTATATTTTGAAGTAGCTGTAGGTGGTTTCCCATTTATATATATATAAATTATGTGCTGAGGGTCTATTTGGATCTCGATGATCAACCTTGCTTAAGTAGTAGTGTGTCGGGGGGGTTCCTTGTTTGGATTTGGCTTTGCGAGACACCCCACGCGCGATTAGGTCATGGTGTTGAGACTGGGGAGAAGTTTAGCCCTTAACACTATGTTGAAGGAAATTAAATTAGATGATTATATTCATCAATATTGTACTTAGGGTCTAATGGATCTCGATGATCAACCTTGCCCAAGTAGTAGTGTATCGGGGGGGGGGGGGTTCCTTGTTTGGATTTCGCTTTGCGAGACTTTACACACGAATGGGGCATAGTGTTGAGACTGGGGAGAAGTTAGCCCTTAGTACTTGGGTTAACTATAGCATTCATTGATATTGCGCTAGGTTGCTTTTAGATTTGAGAGGTGAGAATTATATTATTAATTACGAGCGATACGCACTTAGACTGTCATGCATTTTAGTCACATGGGAATCATATCAAACCGGGGCCCTGGCCCATCTATATTTCTTTATTTCTGCATATACCCTTTGCCGTACAGTGCTCTACCGCATGGACACCCGTATTTACGTTTCCATTCCAGTTGTCATAGAGCTACAACATATTGCGGATGTTATAGGTTATTGGTTTTAGACGCCTCTTCCCATTGTACTCTAGTTTTGTTCAGTATTTTTATTCGGGCGTGTGGCCCAAAAGAATTTCACTCATTTATTATATTGTAATATTTAATGTGTAATACTCGGTGTAAATAATTGTATTGTTCTGTTCACCGACAGCTTATTCGGTGATTATTTATTTATTGTCACATTTTATCCGTTGGTTTTTTATATCCACCATTTTTGCAAATGGGATTGTCTAAGTGTTTTTCTTTTACTTTCAAAATTTTAAATTTGACAGTCCGTTTTCTAAAATGATTGGTGGTTATCTCGTACTATTATTTTAATCGACAGTGATGCTGAGAATGGACCATCTATGATTCCTGTAAATATTAGAGTATTGGGCTGGCCACCTATTATTTTAGTAGGCGGGCTCTCACATAACGATTGAATTTTTCTTAATAAATATTCACAATACCCAAATTTTGTGTTGTTTTTACTTTTTTTGACAATTTTTAACCCTAAAAATGTTGAGTTATTAAATCACTCAATTTGGCCTCCCACTTTATTCATGATATTTTTTTTAATATTTCAACATAATATTATCCTAACAAAAAAACAATGAGAAAATGAATACATTCACTAAATAAACAACATTTCTAATAACCTATTGTAACACTCCGCCTAAAATAATAACGGGTGGCCAGCCCTATACTATATTAAATCAAGAGTTTCAGATGATCCAGTCTCAACATCAATTGTCGGTACTATATAATATAGGACTAACTTCCTGATATCATATAGGCGAGATGTTAAAATTAAATAAAATGTGAAACAGATAACCAACTAACACTACTAATAAAAAAGAAAGATGCATGAAAGAACTAGATAAATGAAATGCTAGAATAAAAATGAAAGAAATAACTACCACAGAATATACTAAAAAAGTAGACCCGAATAAGCTGTCGGGTCACAGAAAATACAATAACTGGAATGGAATAAATATAAACATCTATAAATATCCCTTGGGCACAAACCCGATATACAACATGAATCCTACCTAGAATTTTGAAAGTAGGAGGCGACTACCAGATACATCCCGCAACAGTCCGCACCTGTCACGGCTCCCAAGACTCTGGATAGGAAGTCATTCGGTATCCATGCGGTAGGACATTGTTATAATATATATATATATATACAGGAAGGATAGAAAAGTAAACGGGTCAGAGCCGGAGTTGTGAAAATATTTAGCAAGTGTGTTAACCGTGCATAATAAATATCGGTGCACTTATTTCATAATTAAAATGGGATCGCACTCTCGTGGAGCCCCAACTCACATCTCATCTAAAGGTGCGCACCTATTCGCGTCCTCAACTTTTAGTTAAATTACCCCCATTTATTAGGACAACCTCACTTATCATAGGCCTAGCCTATACCCACGAGATCTACCTTCCTATCTTACCCCAAGAATCCACCCCCTTTTTTCTAAACACAATTAAGTATTTATTTTCAATCATATGTGCCTTATTAGGCTTAGTGGATTCCGGTTTATACTTTAACGAACTATAATTTAATAAGTTACCCAATATCCATTTGGGTTGAAACATATGATTTAATTTCTAATTAATAAGCATGAAAAAATTATAATTGACACAACTTCCCTCCAATTTCAACGCTGCTCTGCGTTTCGTGCGTGGGGTGTCTCGCAAAGCGAAATCCAAACAATGAACCACCCCGTTACACTACTCCATGTCAACGTCGATCCTGGAGATCCATTATGCCACACATAAATATCGACAGAACTTCTCTCTACTCTCAACAATGTACTACATTTCGTGCGTGGGGTGTCTCGCAAAGCGAAATCCAAACAAGGAACCACCCCATTACACTACTCCTTGACAATGTCGATCCTAGAGATCCATAATGCCATATATACAATATAATACCACCACTATTACCAAAACTCCAATAATATCCTTGGGATGATGTAACCGAAATATTCCTTAAATGTGATACATCAGCCCCCATCAATCTAGTACACCATAATCATCCAAGATGTACTCCACAAAGATTCTATATCCTTTCATCTATATGATATATAAATATATATATATATATATATATATATATATATATAGGTATTTTATGCTCACCAAATATATACATATACCAATCATCCATACCCATGACCAAGTGTACGTATCATATCTGATGTACAATGGACATGCACATAATCCACCCGGCTATATATATCACCGATAAAACCGCATCAATGCTATCATCTTCCCAAATGCCCGGCTCACGTAGCAACTGGGGACCACCTGGTGGGGATCAACAACACCCACCTCGTGATAACTCACACACACGACGTCCCGAGAAGCGGTCATAGCTCCACTGGTAATGAGATGAAACATACCCACCACGTCTCATCCCAAAAATATATCTATTGTATCATAATACACCGGACGACTATGACCTGGGGAATATCCATACCCTGCTCTATATGCCAGGATGCTCACCCTCTGCGCGAAAACTTCCCAATGATAGCATGAGCGGGGTATGCTTAACCACATAAGTATATATATCGCTCACATGCGCAATATACATACATCCATATGATCCCATCATATGATCAAATAATAAACCATCATATACAGTTTAAATATCCATACCATGTATGTTCACAACATAAATATATCCATATGTTCATATATATATATAGATATATGTACATATATTCACATATCGCTACATCATTATATATACAAACTAATTCTCGTTCATATGTATAAGATATATATATAAACCCGGCTATAAGTATACATAAATCCTCAATATACAAGTCGTCACCACAAACTCATATCATTTACCTTGATATGTGAATACAATCCCTCACTTGAAACATATTCAATCATTTTTTTTCCTATGATGAATAGTCTCCCAAAACCATATGTATATATCTATACATATATATTCAACATTAGGGTTATCACCCAAGAGTTGGTGTAGGAATCCATCACTACACATTTCATCCATATATAAAAGTACATTTTTTTTTCCTTTAGTACTATTTAACCATAGGCACATCAATGACTTAATAGTCTAAAACCTCAAATTATTCCAACCTCATTTCAAGTATTGGAATCTCAATGGTCATATCCCCATAATTACGTGTAAACTATCCTAACTAGAATTTATACTACCGCTTATTCTAGTCGATAGTACGATCCCAAGCCATTCCCAATTTTACCTATGGTTCAATTAATCTCAGGAACTCTTACTCCTATTGAGTTATCAATTGTTCCTTAGTCTAAACATTTCTAAGGATATGAGACCCCTCACTCTCTAAGAGTTCTCAACCTCACGTCATATTTATAGCTGTATCTATAATTGGTATTCCCAACCTCAATGAGGTTTCCCCACAATCCCTATATGCAACTCCAATACGTACATGGGTACATTTCTCCCAAATTACCCTAAGAAGTCCCCAAAATCCTAATACGTGAGAAACTCCTTCGATGTCTCCAAGAACATATCTCTTACATCATAAGAGAAGGCCCCCAAATTAATAAATCCAACTAAAAAGGGTTTGGAAACACTATGGAGAAAACACCTCAAAATACCCTATTTCCGAATCGATTCGGCCCTATTCCGAATCAATTCGGCCTAGCGAATCGATTCGTGTCCAAAGAACTGGGCTACTGCTACAGGCCGAATCGATTCGGCTTGGGTTCGAATCGATTCGGTCAATGCAGACCTGCCAATTTCCCTAAACCGAATCGATTCGCTTAGGGCGGAGAATCGATTCGGACCTGCAAATTTTGAAGGGTTCTTCTTCTTTAATGAACCCACGAATTTTAAACCCTAAAATTTTCATTCTAACCCCCCAAACCTTCATCAAATCATGATTTTAAGCCCATAAATCAACCCAAAGTTGATCCCAACCATTTCTATTCCATTAAATCCATATTTAAACATTGATTTCAAGATTTGAACCAAAATTTAGGTTTTGATGTTTATACCCAAAAAATCCATTTCTTTAACCCACAAATTATGAAATGAAATACACAAATAGCTATTTAGCAAGATTAAACACTTGCCTCAGATTTGTAGAGGTTGGATCGTCCTCGATGTCGCGATTTGGCCGGAAATCCCCAAGCTTTTCTCCCTCTCTCCTTTCCTTTCTTCTTCTTTCTCTTTTCTTTCTTTTTCTCTCTTTTCTCAAAGGAGAAGGCTTCATCCATAAGCCTTAAATCCTTTAAAATAATAAACCCAACTTTAAATGTTAATACACACTTTAAATGACTCGTCTACTCCAATTCGAATCAACTGACTTAAAAATATTCCAGAGCCGAAATAAAACTCAATGACAGTCATTTTGACTATCTCGACCCTTCCGGGATCAATGGTACCCTCAAAATCCTCATCCGGAATACTTTACAACATCCTATATTTTTTGACTTAAATTCCCAAATTTAAAATTCTCCGATTTAAATTAAATTTTATTTTCCCAAAATTTAATTTCTCAGTCTCAAAAATCGTGGGGTGTTACACTCTTCCCCCCTTACAAAAATTTCGTCCGCGAAATTTAAAATACACATAGGACCTCAATAACATCTAGTCCTAACATCAACTCTTAGGATTACTATACCGATCCTTCCGGGTTCTCATGTCGAACCATATAGATTTAAAATCACAAGCTACCCACGGCGCCCATACACCCTGTATCCGAGTTTCCACTTGTAGAATTATAATCAGGCTTCATTAGCCTCCAATTGCAACATAACCCTCGGCATTATAATCTATAATAACATACTAAATATATATAAGTTCGAAAATTCCCAATGGTTGAACTCTCCTCAATTTGTGACACTACTAGCTACCTTCGTGCGGGGGAGGTCTCGCAAGCAAAATCCAAACAAGGAACCCTCCCAATACACTACTATGTAGCTAGGTCGGAAATTGAGATTAGTTGAACCAGGGCTAAAGTTTATAAAAATATTTTCATATTTTAGATACTGCCCGAGGGCCTATACAACAATACGATATAATTATATTCTGCGTCTTTCGACACGCCAAGAAAACACCTTATGTTTAGAACACAAGGCCTCAACAAATACAATACTGCTAACCATATCCTAGTTCTCAAAACTAGCACAACTAGGAGCGAAATTATCCTCTCAACAAAATCTACCAAACTTGAACCTCTCAAGTATATAAAAAAAAAATCCTCTACAGCACATCAACACCTTTCCATAAACTAAGTTCTTCCCTAAAAGAACCAACAACCTTAACAATTTACATTCCCAAAATCAATAGAGACGCTCTCTACTAGCTCAATATAAGACGTTTTACTATTCCAGAAGATGCCGCATAAAGACCACACTTGCCCACTCCTTCTTAAGGCCTAATTCTCCTCAAAGAATTTTCTTCCTCACAAATCCTTCCTAACCACATTGAAGGGCCATGCTATTGCGACTACCGAAACTCTCTCAGTCCTACAAAATGAAACTGAGTCTCCAAATGCATTCTCCCTCATCCTAGAAGGCAATACTCCTGATATTGGGACAACTCCACACACCTCACGTCAGGGAAAAGTCACCAACACCAGGCATTCTAACAAAGGTCAACGGGTTTCTCAACCTAAACCTCCCAAGGACTACACTAACCTCTCCTCAGACTTTCCTTACTAAGCCCAAGGTTCGCCATTCGAGTACATTTTTCCTTTCTTTCTCAACTGCCGATAAATCACCTCACACCACTGCTAGAAATCTCCTCAATATCTCCTCCGGAATCGAGGAAAACAAAATACTCCCGATTAAAGCGTACCCAAAATATGCTATGGGTATAGTACTTATAATCCTATCCTTTCCTAGACGACAAAATCTAGGCGACGTCTGAAACGAAACAAGAGCAACCGTTATCAGAACGCCAATCAAGTGAATATAGTTCACAGAAGAAAACAACACAGTGAAAACAACAGTCCTAATTGTAGGGCTCTATGTCAAGAAAGTTAACGAAGAATCCAGAAAACTCGCACAGATCCTAAGGACTCTAGAACCTGATGCTCTCATACCATCTGTAACACCCCGCCAAAAATAATAACGGGTGGCCAGCCCTATACTATATTAAATCAAGAGTTTCAGATGGTCCAGTCTCAACATCAACTGTCGGTACTATATAATATAGGACTAACTGCCCAATATCATATAGGCGAGATGTTAAAATTAAATAAAATGTGCAACAGATAACCAACTAACACTACTAATAAAAAAGAAAGATGCATGAAAGAACTAGATAATTGAAATGCTAGAATAAAAATGAAAGAAATAGCTACCACATAATATACTAAAAAAGTAGACCTGAATAAGCTGTCGGGTCACAGCATATACAATAACTGGAATGGAATAAATATAAACATCTATAAATATCCCTTGGGCACAAACTCGATATACAACATGAATCCTACCTAGAATTTTGAAAGTAGGAGGCGACTACCAGATACATCCCGCAACAGTCCGCACCTGTCACGGCTCCCAAGACTCTGGATAGGAAGTCATCCGGCATCCATGCGGTAGGACACCTGTAATAATATATATATATATATACAGGCAGGAGAGAAAAGTAAACTAGTCAGAGCCTGAGTTGTGAAAATATTTAGCAAGTGTGTTAACCGTGCATAATAAATATCGGTGCACTTATTTCATAATTAAAATGGGATCGCACTCTCGTGGAGCCCCAACTCACCTCTCATCTAAAGTAACGCACTTATTCGCGTCCTCAACTTTTAGTTAAATTACCCCCATTTATTAGGACAAACTAACTTATCATAGGCATAGCCTATACCCACGCGATCTACCTTCCTATCATACCCCAAGAATCCATCCCCTTTTTCTAAACACAATTAAGTATTTATTTTCAATCATATGTGCCTTATTAGGCTTAGTGGATTCCGGTTTATACTTTAACCAACTATAATTTAATAAGTTACCCAATATGCATTTGGGTTGAAACATATGATTTAATTTCTAATTAATAAGCATGAAAAAATTATAATTGACACAACTTCCCTCCAATTTCAACGCTGCTCTGCGTTTCGTGCGTGGGGTGTCTCTCAAAGCGAAATCCAAACAAGGAACCACCCCGTTACACTACTCCATGTCAACGTCGATCCTGGAGATCCATTATGCCACACATAAATATCGACAGAACTTCTCTCTACTCTCAATAATGTACAACATTTCGTACGTGGGGTGTCTCGCAAAGCGAAATCCAAACAAGGAACCACCCCATTACACTACTCCTTGACAATGTCGATCCTAGAGATCCATAATGCCATATATACAATATAATACCACCACTATTACCAAAACTCCAATAATATCCTTGGGATGATGTAACCGAAATATTCCTTAAATGCGATACATCAGCCCCCATCAATCTAGTACACCATAATCATCCAAGATGTACTCCACAAAGATTCTATATCCTTTCATCTATATGATATATAAATATATATATATATAGGTATTTTATGCTCACCAAATATATACATATACCAATCATCCATACCCATGACCAAGTGTACGTATCATATCTGATGTACAATGGACATGCACATAATCCACCCGGCTATATATATCACCGATAAAACCGCATCAATGCTATCATCTTCCCAAATGCCCGGCTCACGTAGCAACTGGGGACCACCTGGTGGGGATCAACAACACCCACCTCGTGATAACTCACACACACGACGTCCCGAGAAGCGGTCATAGCTCCACTGACAATGAGATGAAACATACACACCACTTCTCATCCTAAAAATATATCTATCGTATCATAATACACCGGACGACTATGACCTGGGGAATATCCACACCCTGCTCTATATGCCAGGATGCTCACCCTCTGCGCGGAAACTTCCCAATGATAGCATGAGCGGGGTATGCTTAACCACATAAGTATATATATCGCTCACATGCGCAATATACATACATCCATATGATCCCATCATATGATCAAATAATAAACCATCATATACAGTTTAAATATCCATACCATGTATGTTCACAACATAAATATATCCATATGTTCATATTTATATATAGATATATGTACATATATTCACATATCGCTACATCATTATATATACAAACTAATTCTCGTTCATATGTATAAGATATATATATAAACCCGGCCATAAGTATACATAAATCCTCAATATACAAGTCATCACCACAAACTCATATCATTTACCTTGATATGTGAATACAATCCCTCACTTGAAACATATTCAATCATTTTTTTTCCTATGATGAATAGTCTCCCAAAACCATATGTATATATCTATACATATATATTCAACATTAGGGTTATCACCCAAGAGTTGGTGTAGGAATCCATCACTACACATTTCATCCATATTTAAAAGTACATTTTTTTCCTTTAGTACTATTTAACCATAGGCACATCAATGACTTAATAGTCTAAAACCTCAAATTATTCCAACCTCGTTTCAAGTATTGGAATCTCAATGGTCATATCCCCACAATTACGTGTAAACTATCCTAACTAGAATTTATACTACCGCTTATTCTAAACGATAGTACGATCCCAAGCCATTCCCAATTTTACCTATGGTTCAATTAATCTCAGGAACTCTTACTCCTATTGAGTTATCACTTATTCCTTAGTCTAAACATTTCTAAGGATATGAGACCCCTCACTCTCTAAGAGTTCTCAACCTCACATCATATTTATACCTGTATCTATAATTGGTATTCCCAACCTCAATGAGGTTTCCCCACAATCCCCATATGCAACTCCAATATGTACATGGGTACATTTCTCCCAAATTACCCTAAGAAGTCCCCAAAATCCTAATACGTGAGAAACTCCTTCAATGTCTCTAGGAACATATCTCTTACATCATAAGAGAAGGCCCCCAAATCAATAAACCCAACTAAAAAGGGTTTGGAATCACTATGGAGAAAACACCTCAAAATACCCTGTTTCCGAATCGATTCGGCCCTATTTCGAATCGATTCGTCCTAGCGAATTGATTCAGCCTCCAAGGCGAATTGATTCGGGTCCAAAGACCTGGGCTACTACCACAGGCCGAATCAATTCGGTCAATGCAGACCTGCCAATTTTCCTAAACCGAATCGATTCGGACCTGCAAATTTTGAAGGGTTCTTTTTCTTTAATGAACCCACGAATTTTAAACCCTAAAATT
Source organism: Sambucus nigra (assembly GCA_949130495.1). Classification (NCBI taxonomy): domain Eukaryota; kingdom Viridiplantae; phylum Streptophyta; class Magnoliopsida; order Dipsacales; family Adoxaceae; genus Sambucus; species Sambucus nigra. The sequence continues at coordinate 222,841,213 of OX422214.1, forward strand.
TTCATTCTAACCCCCAAACCTTCATCAAATCATGATTTTAAGACCATAAATCAACCCAAAGTTGATCCCAACCATTTCTATTCCATTAAATCCATATTTAAACATTGATTTCAAGATTTGAACCAGAATTTAGGTTTTGATGTTTATACCCAAAAAATCCATTTCTTTAACCCACAAATTATGAAATGAAATACACAAATAGCTATTTAGCAAGATTAAACACTTGCCTCAGATTTGTAGAGGTTGGATCGTCCTCGATGTCGCGATTTGGCCGGAAATCCCCAAGCTTTTCTCCCTCTCTCCTTTCCTTTCTTCTTCTTTCTCTTTTCTTTCTTTTTCTCTCTTTTCTCAAAGGCTTCATCCGTAAGCCTTAAATCCTTTAAAATAATAAACCCAACTTTAAATGTTATTACACACTTTAAATGACTCGTCTACTCTAATTCGAATCAACTGACTTAAAAATATTCCGGAGCCGAAATAAAACTCAATGACAGTCATTTTGACTATCTCGACCCTTCCGGGATCAATGGTACCCTCAAAATCCTCATCCGGAATACTTTACAACATCCTATATTTTTGGACTTAAATTCCCAAATTTAAAATTCTCGGATTTAAATTAAATTTTATTTTCCCAAAATTTAATTTCCCTGTCTCAAAAATCGTGGGGTGTTACACCTATCAAACCAACATATATGTGGCTTATGTTCTAGCATTGGCGTAGAAAAATATAAAAAAGGAAAAAAAAAACAAATACACATAGAACGGTAGCATAACAATCAACATATAAAAAGGGCGAAAAATGTAAGCTTGTTTACCTTTGTTGGTTAAAGCTTAAAGACCTGCTCATCATGAGATAAAAGGGGAGAAATCAAAGCTACACTTCAATTTCAAGACCCTTTTCCTTCTTTGCACTGCTTGAGATGAAAGCTTGTTTACCTTTGCCGTGAGATGAGAAGAAATATTCTAGGTAAGGGTCGTCTGTTTTATACGTGAGATATTTGGGTTTAACCCTAAAAAAATTCAAATCTAAACCGGGGCGGCCACCCCAGTTTGGCTTAATGTGCGTCCGCCCTTTGGGGGGGGGGGGGGGGGAGGGGGCTATACCAAAATTTATAATTTAGAGTGTTCTCACAATTTTCTACACTTTCAACCCATTTGATATAAATTTTTATAAATCAAAAGAGACACCCTAGATTCGAATTATGGGTTAGTGACCAACCTTGTTCATCTTACGAATCACATGGACTTTGATTCTATTTTTGACTACGTAGGCATTCCAAGGTTATTTTTTGAATTCAAGTCCTTTGTTACTTACCACTTAGGACATTTTTGAAGTTTTTATTTACAGGCATCAAGGAAGAAGGAATATTTTGAACATATTCATGCAAGCATTTGTTGTATTTTTATTTCTATTGTACATATTCACGCAAAATACATTGTATTTTATTTTGTGTTGTATATATTCATGCAAGAACGCGTTGTATTTTATTATATATTCACGCAAATATGCGTTAGTTTTCTATTGTATTATTACATATTTACGCAAGAATGCGTTTGTTAACGTTTATTATATATTGGTGAAATATTTATTTATGAAAATGTAAATAGGTTTAAAAAATGTACAGATTTTTCTGGGATACAAAAAGTAAATTTATTTATTACTAATTTTTTTATTTGGTCACGATCCAAAATCATGACCATATATTTTTTAAAATTTAAAATAAAGCCATTGTCATGGTCCATAACTGTGACCAACCGTGATATTGTGGTCACGGTCCAAAATCGTGACCATATATTTTTTTAAACTGAAACTAAATCCGTTGTCATGGTCTATAACCGTGACCAACCATGACCCCAGTGATATTGCGGTCACGACTTAGGATCGTGACCTAAATTCCTCCTTTTTAGGTCGCGGGCCTAGACCATGACCCACCATGGTGTCGTGGTCACGAGTTTGGACCGTAACCCAGGTTCTCCCCTATGGGTCATGGGTATCGACTATGACCCCAATTTTATCACGCTTAATATTGTCATAAGTAAATACCGTGACCCATAGTGTTGGTCATGAGTAATAACCGTGACCATTAGTGATATATGGTGTTGTGATAGAATGGGATACTACTAGTCCATTATGACTACTGAGGCTTGAGAGTTGTTTGAAATGACAGACTCAATTTAATCAGCCAACTGAAGCTAATTTCTTGAAAATATTGAAGGATTGCATAAAGCCTTATATTGCTTATCTCAACAATAGAGAGTTGCCCGTTGAGCGGGATGATGAAATTTACCTAAAGAATAACGTTGTTCATTTCTACTTGGTGAAGGGGGAGCTCTATAGAATAAGTTATAATGAGAGGTCTCTAAAATGTATTGCAAAAAATGAAGTGGCAAAAGTGTTAAAGGAATCTCATGAGCCCTCACATATGGGTGGAGAATAATTATATGACCAATTGATGACCCTGGGGTATTATTGGCTGATGATAAAAGCTGATTCGATAGATTTTGTGAATAAATATCGAGCATGTTAAGTGCATGACAACATGGTTCAATCCCCCTCAGTTAGCCTACAAAGTTTGGATAATCATTACTTATTCCATACTTGGGCATTTAATTTGGCAAGAAAGATCAACCAGCCTCCTGTGGAAAAACTTTCAACTTGGTTTCTATAGAGTTGTATACTAAGTGGGCAGAGATGATCCATTTGAGAAGGATTATTTCTCAGGTAGTAACTCAATTTATTGGAGAGTATATGATTTATAAACTTGATATTACAAAATTTATATTCACAGATAATGGCAAGAAATTAGTATGCAATGATCTAGGTTTTCTCATGGATAAATAAAAGATCATTCACTATAGTTCAACCATCTCCTACCCCAAAGGAAATGGACAAGTAAAAGAAATCAACAAAACCATGATCAATAATTTGAAGAAGATGCTAAAAGATCTCCCTAGAATATGGGATGATAAGTTGCCAATGGTTTTGTGCGCCTACAGAACCTCTAAAAGGAAGCAAATATGATTCACACCTTTCAATTTAATCTATAGAACAGAAGTTGTCTTACTAGTACAATTGACAGTATCATCAACACGAGTGGCTCTAAGTCACGACTTGGTGCCTAATCCTAGACATGTGTAGTTGGAATATTTAAATGATCATCATGATAAAGAAAAGAGAGTTTCAAAGTTTATACCCAACAATTGTTGAGGGATTATAGGAATCTACTCAAGCCAAGAGAATCCATGTGCGAGACTTAGTCCTACAAGCATCTACTCATAATTTTAAGATAATGTCTACCACCAAGTCCAGGCCAAATTGGGAATCACCATTTGTCATATTAGGAGTAGGCAAATTAGGATACTACCAGATTTCGGAGCCTGAGAGTGATTGTATTCGGTCGATCAATCGCAAGGGGCTCAAGAAGTATTATGCATGAGGCATCTTAGTGTTTATCATTACTAAAGTTCACGAAAATTAAAAGTTTCTTGTGTGAAAAGAGATCCCCCCTTTTTTTAATGAGCACTAACAGAGAACATCAATTTTAATATAGTGAATGCAATAGCTCATATTTAGTAATTCCGAGTTTTCTTTTATAGTATTATAGTGGTAATTATAATACTTATTGATTTACATAACCAACAAGTTTCGTGATGTATATTTTTGTATGATTGTACGAGTGGATACATTTTTAAAAAGTTACATGATTTTACTCGGTTATATTTATATAATGAGTAGAATAATCCCAAGATTACCATAGTATAAGGAAATGTATCTTTGCTAAGAAAGGTGCCCTGCTCATCATATTTTGAGTGGATATACTTCCATATGACAAAATATGACAACCAAGACACCTAAGAATATCCAAAATAGGAGGAAATAGGTTTATTTTAGTTAACAAGTTCACCTTTGCTAGTAATATTTCGAGGGAATATATTTCAAGTAATAGTCTCCAACGAAATATAGCGAGAAAGGAAGTATAAAGTTTCCAAAAGTATGAGGAAATAAAAGAATCAAACAATTCATATTTGCTTCCAACATTATGAAGGGATATACTCCCAAGTTTCAATTTTCTTTAACAGAACATAGCAAACATAATAGTACAAAATGGTCAAGGTATACATCTTTACTCACAATATTTTGAGGGGATATGCTGGTACAATCATTATGGTAAAAGTTCACACAACAAAATATGGCAAGGAGAGAAGTAAATTCCTAAAGTACAAGGATATTATTTTATTCAGTCAATGATCATTTACTCGTAAATATTTGAAAACATGCAAAATTTGTGATCATACATCCCCAAAAAATACAAGAAAGTCGATATTGTATGTAGTACTCATAAATTTACGAGCAGACATCCCCACAATATGGGAAAGATGGTACCATATTTATTAATTTTAAAATGTTTTTTTCATACAGAAATATTTTCAAGCAGACAATCCCACATAATAAGGGAAAAACAATAAAAGTACAAAGTATATGCACAAGATAAAAAACCTTTTATTTCACAAAAAATGGCCCACTCGAAAAAAGCAGACCATGATATTACAAACAAGAGCAAAAGATTACAAAGTTAATTATTCACTAAGAGTAAAAGGAGATTCCTTCTCATGTAGAAGCCTTTAAAGGATCCACCTACTTCTCGCACCATGTCGTGCTCAATTTTAGCAATGTGAGCGACACTTTCTTCCTCACCAGGAAAATTTTTGTTTAACTTAGCATTAAGATACTTGATCTACTCTCTTAATGCATCCACTCGCAAATGGCGATGCTCAGCCTTAACATTCTCAAAGGACTTAACTTTCATCAACCTCATCATAGCAGGACCAATAAGTCAACAAACTACATCATCCAACCAATCTAGTTTAAAATGATAGAAATTCTCCAAATTTTTGATGGCAACCAAAAATTTATGAGGGCCCGCATGATTCATCTCACTAGGAGAAGTTAGAGTGAAATAAAGGACGTGATTTTAGAGAGTCTTCAATTTGGTAATTGATGTGTTGTCAATATTACATACACACGTGCTCGTGAAAGTTTCGGGATTATACTCGAAAATTGGGTCGAAGATAACTCGATCTTCTTTACGAAATCGACTCACATGTCTCTTACACCACATGTCTTTCATATAGATATCGGGAACATCCATGTCTACTATGTTAAAACTGGTATCCGTAGACCTGGCATCAGAATAAGTGGTAGATTCCTCGCCAGACTTCTCACCCTCAGCTATGTTAGAGTGAGTGGTTTTAGAATCCTTCTCATTTTCATCACCATCTTCTCCTTCCTCACTTTGTTGATCCTAAAGAACATAGAGGTAAAATGATAAATATACCAAGTAAATAAGTGAAAAGGATTATATTAGGATTTAAGAAAAGAAAGTCACTCGCATGAGGATAAGAGTTAGCATACTGATTGAAATCCTACATTGATCTCTTTGCTCAACTGAAGCTCCACAAGAAAAGGAGCACCTAGTGATCACCTGAAAATAAAGAAATAGGAAGTGTGACTACTCGAGCATTTGAATATGAAGCAAGTAAATACTAAGGTGTGCCAGATTAATACCTGAGGCTCTACATGCATAGGAGTGATCGTAGTGCTTACTTGAAAACAAAGAAATGGGAAGAGTAATTACTCAAGAAATTGCACAGTAAAAGCAAGTAAATAGAAAGGCATGCCAAATTACTGCATGAGGCTCCAACGAAAAAGGAACGCTCGCAGTACTCACCTGAGAACAAGGAAACAAGAAGAGTGACTACTAAAACATTTTCAAAGTATAGGCAAGTAAATATTAAGGTATGCCATATTAATGCTTAAGGCTCCACAGGCAAAGGAGCTCTCATAGTATTTACCTAAAAATAAAGAAACAAGAAGAATGACTACTCGAGCACTTGCACAGTAAAAGAAAGTAAATAATAAGGTATGGAAGATTAATAACTGAGGCAACACAACTGCAGTAGCACTCATACAACTCACCTAAAAACAAGAAAATATGAAGAGTGACTACTTGAACATTTTCAAAGTAAAAGGAAATAAATATAAAGGCATGCTAGTATAATACCTGGGACTCCATAATTGCAGGAGCATCCATAATACTCAACTAAAATAAATAAACATGATGAATTATTACCCTAACTTTCACAAAGTAAAAATGAGTAAGTACAAGGGTATGAAAGCTTAAATACTTGCACCTACTTAAGAATAGAAGTGCTCGAGTTAATCGCAATCTCTGTCTAAGTAAGAAATTTTTATAGTCTATCAAAAATTGAGCAAATAGATGAACTCAAGAGCATGAGAAAATAAAAGGGCATGTGTACCTCAACCCTTGGGGGGGGAGGGAGAGGCGCTCAAATCAGCCACAACACTCGTTTGAAACTCAGTGGATTGAGAGGCAGGTAGGAAAATATCACTTGTACCAATTTGTCAATAAAAAATAGATGTCAACAAAAAGTTATAAATCGTGATAAAACTGTGCATGTATTACCTATTCCAAATGAGTAATATTTATCAAAGGTATATTTGAAGCAACGCTAAATATCGATCGAGTGTAAAGCGTTTGGACCTGGGGTCTGTTATCTGTAGGCAAATAAACCAAAGGCATAAAAATCTTACCAGAAAGAGGCAATTTTGAGATAATTACCCTCGTGGGTAAAAGTATTCCCCCCTGTTGAGGGGGATGATCGTCAAAGACCCTGCAAAGTCAAAATACTAGCCATTATTCATTAGAATTAAGGACTAAAGAGAAATGCCTAATGAGAAGTGCTTAAATAATACACCTCTTAAGTTAGTTACGACACTAGCTTAGGGTTGGCCAAACGGATTCCTCACCCCAAAAGAAATAATAGGACCACGAGCAAGCGTGGAAAGTACAAGAGATATCTATAAATAAAAGTAAAAGTAAATATAAAGTATGAAAATTTGATAGACGCTTTTATAAAGACTTTTGAATACCTGAGAAGATCTTATGGTTAGTGAAGAGAGTTCAATAATTTTGGGAAACACAGTTGAAAGATTTAAGTAAGAAAGAATAAAGTCAATCCATGATCACTTACATTTGAACACTTGCAACTAAGGATTCCAAAAATACAAACCTCTCATTCCAAGCTCAGAGAAGATACCAACATGGAGTTCCTCGCACGTGGAAATAGAGCTCGAGGGGGACAAATAGGAGAAGGAGTAGCTGGAAGGATGGTGTTCACCGTTGGTGCCTCACTTGTTCCCACTAATACATCCTATGTAAAAAGTGCAACTAATTAGTGATTAAAATGAAACTTAATAAGGAAATCCTATAAAAAATATACCATGGAAAATACTTACAGATCTTGAACGAGGGGCTTGCCCATATAACAATGATCCAGTTGTGGGGCCAGTTTAGGAAGGCAATTATATCATTAACTCATCATGATAATTAACGGACTGTTCCAAGTCACGTGTAACATTCCCAGTGGATTATAAAAAAGATAAAGCGTTAGACGAATAACCTTCTTTGTTTCCAAGTAACTTAATATTATTTGAAGAAAAATTATGGTAATCATAGGAAGGAGTACTTCCATAATCAACAAGTTCCTCTTTAGATGATTAGGGTATAAAGTGAGCACTTATATTTCCATTGCTTTTATTTTTTATTAAATAAGAACGGAATAACTAAAGAACCTTCCACCAATTGAGTAGGAAGTAGAGAAGATGATTAAGATGAGGCTGATTCGAGGGATTCATAGCTATGCTCACGAACATTTTGAAAAGTTTCTTTAATACCATAAGTGTTTGTATCAGAACTTTGGTCAAAGAAGATAGTAAAGCCTGCGACTTTGGTTGCTCGTTTATTTCTCCTAGATACTCGAGTATTGATTGGAGATGGGGGAGAGGTAGCCCCACCAAGTTCTTCATTGGCGTAGTTAGAAACATTTTCATCTCGGTGCTTCCTTTTAGAGATTTAATCCTTCACTTTTCCTTTGGCTTTAGAGGGCTTCGCTTCAGGATGCTTTAAGTATACAATCTCCCCCTGTACGGGATTCACCAATATGGGAGTAGGTTGATCCAAAGGTGACTTTGTGGTTTACCTATAATGCCATGTCTCTTCACAACTTCGCTTCGTTAGAAATTTATAAGGCGAGGGAATTACCACAATGATTGATTCGTGAGGCACATCTTAAATACATGACTTAATAAGTTAAACTTGACGTTACCAAATCATAAACCACAAATGACTAATAGATGGAAAGTAATCATGAGTGGGTATGAGGAAATTAGGAAATTGAGTAGTACGTGGGACCATATCTCCAGGAGTAAAATTTGAATAAGATTCTAAGTATAATTCCTTGTGGAAAAGAATTGAAGGAAACTCAGGAGTAAAAGTACCCTAATCGTACCCAAATTATCTCCTCACTCTATCAGAATGATAGAATTCCACTCATTGCCATAATTCAGTTAAATAAGGGAGAGTACTTGGTAAAATAAGGGTCATGGGGGATATGTAAGGACAAGCCCTCGCAGATTCAGCATCAACGAGAAAATTAAAAACTTGTGAAGTAGATGGAAAGAAGCACCATGAAAATATACCTCCCAATGTCTTAGAATAAATTTGACCGGAGAACTCATCGATGTTGTCCAAAAATGGAATTAGTGAGTGCCTAGAAATCTTCCTATGCTATCTTGCAATACTAGAAGTGATACTCGGTAATAGTGAAATTTTGAAGCCCAGTTTGGGAATCGCTCGAATATAAACCCTATGAGAATAAAAGAGTTAGCAAAATTAATGACGTCATAACGTCCATAATACCTCTCTGTATCATCATGTGTTTGATCTAGCCAAGTATACATTGATTCAATTGTTAAGTCAGCCAGTGGTATAAACCTACCACGAGCAAGCCTCACAGCTAGATGAAATAACAACTCTCAAGGATAGTCATTCTATCTTCCTTGGAATAGAAATCTTGATAGAAAAGTGACAAGAAAGGCAACCAACTGACTTTTTAACTTTAGATTAATACCATCTTCATTTTTAGGGATTTTGTCTTCGGATTGGAAAATGGTTCAAAATCCCTAAACCATTATCTCTACCACTTATCAAACAAATATTTGCTCCACTACACCAAAACTGCCGACTTCTCACGGTAAAAAACCTTAACAGGTCAAACTATTCACGGTCTTTGGAATTAAAATTAAAATTCAATTTATAATATTAATTCCTATTTTCTCCATCTCCTCTAAAGGGTGAGTGGTCATATCCCATTTAAGACCGCATATTTCTGTAATATACTTAACATCTCATGAACATTATTCCAATTTGAGGAAAATTCTGCAGCATATCCCCATAGTTCTTTAAGTACACGCCATAGATTTGCAAGTGTAAGTGTTATTTCAATTTAACAATTGAAATAACACTTAACATCTCATCATCTAGTATGTATCGAGAGAACATTAAGATACGATAACAGAACTTCCCCAAAAAGTAACAAGTTTAAGCCATTAAGAATATTATTATACAGAAACCATGCAGTTCTAAACTGTCCAAACGGGACTATTCGAGAGATCTTATTACAGGGGTAATGACTCTCGAACAGGTCTAAGGGCTATTGAATGCGTACGCATAAGAACTAGAAGGCTAGTATCTATGTGCACTATATGTAATTTAAATTATGTTTAATTTAATTATGTCTTATCACAATTTGAGAGATTTCATTTAATTATTTAATTTAAAGCATGTTTCATTTAATTAAGTACAAATAAGGACTAAAACTTATACCAATTTCAATATATACGATATCAATTTCAATTTCAATTTATAACATACCAGTACCAATTTATAACAATACCAATTTATACAAATACCAATACCAATTCAAATTCAATTTCAAGTTACACTAGTTTATACCAATATAAATACTAATTCAAAATCAATTTTAATTTATACCAACACCAATACATATGATATCAATTTCAATTTCAATTTACACCCTCTATATACACACACACTGCCCCTCGTCCTGCCCCCAACACCTACACACACATGGACCCATGCACATGCACACACATACACACACAAAGGTAAGAGAGAAAGAAAAAAAATGCACTTGAAAATGTAGAGAGAGAGAGAGAGAGAGAGAATAGTCGCACGTGAGAGAGAGAGAGAAAAAGGAAGGAAAGGAAAACGGTGGAAAAAAAGAGGCGTCTAGGTTTTTTTATTAAAAGAGTTGTTACGGACCTGTCAAGGTCTTTGGCCGTGAAAAACTACTGTCATGGACTTGTCATGATCATTGATTGTGATAAAAAAAATATATGTTTTTTTTATCCTGGTCAATGAAAAAAGTGACAATTTAGCCTTTTGGGTGTAATGCTTGTACCTATGTAAGTGCTACATAATGAGTGCATTCTCCTAAATACCTATGCAAATCCTAGCACATTGTTTACACCTCAATATACTAATAACCATCTACAAAAGTGTGGTCACCCAAGATAGTCATTCTTGTAAGCTCACAAATATCCTCTACAGTGATAGTAAACTTGCCCCAGCGAGTCACAAGAATGTGTGTACCTATATTGCAGTGAGAGTCTTATATGTTAAGGGCACTCGATTTTTTGCTAATAAAGCAACTCTTTAAGATGCTAAGAGTCCCCTCCAAGCAAACACCATCAATGATTTTTCGATAACTTTTAACAAACAAAACATACTCAACCCAACATTTGAGAAAGGGAAGTCCCCCTATATACTTGATTTCACAAAATGCTATCAAGCAGAACGATTGAGATGCCCTCGCACTCTAGAAACCCTAGAAGAGGTTTCTCGGCTATCATAGCTAGAAAACTCGCCTCAAACCTCTCTAAGGCACTCGAAAAATGATCATCACTCCCAAAGAATGGGGCACATCTATATGCTATGAAATCCTTTATAGCGTGTAGTTTCAGATATTTCTGGTGTATTGTGTTGAGAAACACAGCCAATAGTGGTGGAGATAGCTGAAGGAATATTAAGCATTTTCGTGGAAATGGTTGAGATTCCAGAAACTATGAAAGTGGTTCTTTGAATAGGTAAAGACCCCACCATCATCTCAGTAATGATAGTGGAAAGAAAGGTTAAAGAAAAGCTAGATGAAGAAGCCATTGAATTAGAGAAGATTTTAAGAAAAGAGGGAAGTAAATTTTGGAGAAAAAGGCGGATGAAAAACAAATAAATATCTCTCTCTCTCGAAACTTCAAATGAAGGTAAAAAGTTCAAGAGGAGAAAAAAATGGTATTTTTATGCTAAAAAGGCAAAAGGAGCTGACGGTTCGAAAGCAGGGTCGATGATTACCCAAATCGTGAGTAGTCCTCCCTAACACAACAAGTATCTCCTTAAAATACTAAAAATCCATCTTAAAAAACCAAAATTGTCAGAGCATTTAATGCGCAGTAAAAGTAATAATGATAAACACCCTCTCGAAATCCCTGAAGATCTTTTTGTACATAACTCTTCATCTTCAAACCAAATGAAGAGTATTTCATGAGGAGGCTAATGTATAGGGATATAAAAATAACCCACCAACTAAATGGGGCACGCGAGAAATAAAGATGGGTGATACATCACGCATATTGCATATTATCACTCATATCTTTATTCATTCTTGCACTTTTGTGTTGCTTAATCCCTATATTTATGCTCGTTAGCTAGATAACCTCTATTATGCATGTTTATAAGCTCTACGAGGTATAATTTAGCTTTTATAGGTATGGTAATGCTTAGTCTGGGGATTGGTTTCATTTTGAGGATTTTCGTCGTCTCACACAACTTCAAGGGAATTTTAGTCATTTCATACTTCATCTCCTACTTGGTGTGTTTCCATGGAAGTGTAGTTCATTGAGTTAGCTTCGCGTGGCCATAAATGGCAAGTCGTTTCGAGCCCAAATGAGGAAGTTATAGCCATTTATGCAATGAACCTTTTCTCCCTTGTGAAGACCAAAGGCCCACTCAAAATAGAGCACCGGTCGATCGACCTCTACCCCGATCTACCGACCTTTTGATTTAAGCCTGCGAAGGGAGGTAAAGGCTGGGTTCTAGATCGATCGATTTTCTTGATCGATCGAGCCCTGCTGATTTTCGACAATTTTTCCAATTTCTTTTCTTTCCCCTTTTTCTTTTATCCCACTTACTTATATAGGGTTTCTTTGGGGCGCTTTCCCTCTCCTCTTTATTAGGGTTTGTACCCATTTTTTGTTTTGTAAGTACATTATTCATATTCTCCTTCCTTGATTTAAGTTTCCATTGTTATTTTCAACCTGTGTAACTTAGTTGTCTTAATTTATTTCTTTCTTATCTATTTATTTCATTTAAATATATGCCTTTCATTATGCTTTGTAGCTAATTTATTTTAGGTTGAGATTGATTGAAGTCACAATGGGTTAATGGGTTGCTTTACTTTAATGATGGATTTTATGAGTTTAAATGAGCTAGATTGTTCTTGATTTTATGCCTAGGAGATTTAACGATGTATATCATATATGTACTGTATTTACGATCTTGCGTGTGTAATCTCGGGGATATTAATTGACGCCAAAATCAATTAATCTTTTATGATAATTTAGGGGGTGACAACTCTAGAGTTAATTAATTGTGAAAATGAGATTTAACCTTGATAGACTTGTCTTACCATGTGACCATTTATACTAATTAATCTGAGGTGAGGGATTTTAGTCTCAATCTATTATTTTTTAACATTTTTGTTAATCTTAGTTTAAATCCATGCCTAGATTTATCTTTTGTTTTATCTCTCATGTTTTATATTTTTATTCTTGAAATAATAAATCAATTAATGTCTATCAACATTCCTTGTGGATTCGATACCCGGACTGGCCGTTGTACTCCTTTAAAGAGTGTAGTTATATTCTATAATTTTTGTATTGAGGTGGTGAACCAAACAACGACGGTGTCCTTACATGAACAATCAATTTTCCCCTGCAATCAAATGACGTTATTGCCAGGGAGTGTTTGTTTTAGAAATTAATTGTTTTAGTATTTCGTCATATTTTTCTTTTTATTTGTATTCTTTGTTAACTTAGTTTGGTTGGATTTCTACATTTGAGCGCCAAGAAACGCTTGAATCTATCGGACACACATCACTTTGTGGATTTTGTCACCTTGAGCCTTTTGGGGTAAACATGTGTTATTTCAATGTTTTCAGTTATTATAATGATAATTTTCAAAATCCCTCTAAACCTATGACTTTTGGTGAGTACTCACAAAGTCAAAAACTTGAAACATATAAAATGTCTTTGATTGAGTATTACCAAAATCAAGTGTTTGATTGTGAGAATTTTGAGAATGATATTTACTATTATGGGCCACAAAATCCTACAATAAGAATGGTAAAACTAACCGCAATAGCTTTCAAAATTCGTATGATAATGATTTTTATAGTAGTTCCAAGGATAGTTTTCAAACTTATCATTTTCAAGAATCCGTGCCTCCACCTATGACATTGTGTGAGGGCTTGTACATTTTTGAAAATGAGAAACTTAAAAACCATTGTCGGGATGAAAATTATTGTTGGGAGCAATAATTGGATGCATTATTCGAATCCAACGACGATTTTTCTTCTGAGACTTTTGAAGTTGAGGTATGTATTGAACCAAATGAGGAATTTTTGCCTACTTTGGAACAAACCATTCTTCACTTGGCCCAATGGATAATAGAGAATGAAAGCGAGGAGGAAATGGGCGTAATATTAATTTGCAATGAAATGATTTCTTCTTTGGTAACCAGAAAAAAAGTTTCATTGAAAATGATCCTATTTCCTTCGAAATTCAATTTTCTATTGATGATGAATCATCTCTTGAGTTTGAATTTATTTTCTCCCCATCTTTATTCTATATTTTCCAACCATTACGAGTATCTAATAAATCAGTTCAAAACCTTGAAACGTTCAACCCTTTCGCTGATGAGGACTACTTGCCTGACTCGCTTTCCATGAAGGTAATTTTGCCCCCATGTACTCCACCTCTCATTCCAATTGCAAAATCTTTGGGAGGAAATTCTATTTTTTTGGATCACATGTGTATTTTCCACCCATTCAATCCAAATCCCTCATCATCCCACCAAAACTTTTAATTGGTGATGGTTCATTTCTTTCACCTTACACATACCTTCCGTTGTTTAAACTAAATTCTTATTTTTTAGAAGGTATCAATCCAAATGAGGTTACACTGATTTTCCCTAAAAGTCAAATTGTAATTTGGGTGGACCCTTAAAAATTTCAACTTCTACTGTATAGTTAGTTAGAAGTTCAAATTGTAGGTTGTACATATTTGGTTGTTTTTCCTTTTTTTACGTACTATCTAGTGTAATTAGTTAAAGTTTTAGTTCTTCTTTTTTGTATGCTTGATGATAACATGTTTTGTAGAATCATTAGACTTGTACCTTTTGTAAATTGCTCCATTTTGGATAATATCACTCTTTTCCTCTATTTAACTTGGTTCTTAATTTACATTGTGGACAACGCAAGTTTTAAGTTAAGGGGTGTGGGATATTCTATCCACTATTTTTCTTAGTCCATGATTTGATTATATGTTCTTTCCAATCATGCTTTTGTTATAAAAATAGAAAATTTTCTAAAATAAATTCTTTCTTTTTTCTCCTTTGTTAGGAATTTTTCTTTTGTTTCCGATGATAAATTTCAATAAATGCCCAATCCAAAAGATAATTCACTAATTCATGTTCTCGATTTTAGAAGTTATTAGACTTTAGTCCTCGAACCATTAATATTATAAAAAATTCATGAATTACACTGTAAACCCATAAGCACATGCACTTTTCTTGTTTTAGTGATTTGGTTTAAGGCAATTATAACTCGGTAATCTTTTATAGCGTTGTATATACTTACATCAAGTGAGATTTGGTATTTTGTTCCTTTGTGAGTATTATACATTACTATTTCCTCCTTGAAAATGTTACAGTCATTGGTAATCTCATTATGCTTTCATTTGATAGTTCATTAATTGAGTTCAAATATTGAAATGTGTTACTTGATCACAATTTTCAAAGTTATTTTGACGTGAGAATTGCGTGAACTTTAGGAAAGTATCATAGTCCCTCTTTGTATATCATCCATATTGACCTTGACTTCACTTTAAATATTTTCTCTCGTCAATCCATTTGAGTCTAAATATAGCCTTTCGTTTCATTACCTAAAATCCCATACCTTACTCCACATTAGAGTTATAAACCATACTTATTACCTTCCATACCTTTATTTGGAATGATATATAGGATTAAATGATGTTCTTGTTATATGGTTGCAATTAAGCATGTGAGAGTGTGAAAGAAAAGAAAAAGTGAAGAAAAATAAAAAGAGAAAACAAAAGAAAAAGTGAGAAAAAGAAGAAAAGAAAAGAAAGAGAAAGTTTTCATTTGTGTACATATTGTTCAATAATCATTGTCACTCTCCAATTTCTTATCAAATGCTTGTCATGGAAATCATTGTCCAATTTTGAAATTCGCCGCAATTTTCCATTATCTCAAGTTTTTTGTCCCTGAACAAATTTGAATCAGTATATAGTCCCTTATTTTCATACCCTTAACCCCAAACCTACATTATAACCATATTAAAGTCCTATGTGATCCTACGGTAAATGTAATATAAAAGTTTAAATAGTTGTAATAATCTGTGAAAATGCATTTCACCACTTTTAGTGATGATATCCTTTCATTGAGATTACAAGTTTTATTTTGTATATAGCGTTCTTCATTGATTACATGTGCGCGATCTTGTTTTCATTTACATTTACCCTTTGTGCCCTCATGTTCCGTTATTACCTCCCGTTCATAGTGATTTCATTTGTTGAGCGTAATATCTGGAGATGATTGATATATGCACGCTTTAATGATTATTCGGTTTATAAAAGTTTTTCTAAATCATATTTTGCATGTGCTCACTCTCCCTCCCATATATTAAGGTTTTAATTCTACGAAGTTCATTATATAATGTTAATGACTAAGGACTTTTGTGTGAATTCATTCACTTTGATAATAACATGTTTGGAATCTTTTCCGATATTGTTGAACATGTCTTGTATTATTGGTTGGGCATATTTTGAGAAAAATTTGATTTTTATGGGTTTTATTCCTGAAAATCCTCATGAGACAGCACTCGTCCACTAGGGTAACCTATTGGTTTGAAGGCTTATTGCATATACTAAATGCAATCGTTCGCTTGCAAAACTGGCATTTATATATTTTATGCTTATATTAATTTTTTATCGCCATTTGTTGAAGTGGTTTTGTTTTGTTTCATCACTAAGGACTAGAAATGTCTAAGTTAGAGGGTGTGATACTTCCTGAAATTGAATATTAACCCCTATATCTTTATATATTCTACCACTTTTTTGTTTCTTAACTCCTTTATTAATGCTCGTTAATTAGATAACCTCTATTATGCATGTTTATATGATCTGCGAGGTATAATTGAGTTATTGTATGTATGGGAATTCTTAGCATGTGGATTGGTTTCTTTTCGAGGAAGTTTTATTGCCTGACACAACTTCAAGGTCATTTTAGTCATTTCATACTTCATTTCCTGCTCATTGGATTTCCTTAAAAGCGTAGTTCGTTGAGTTAGATTCGCATGGATGCAAATGACATGTCATTTTGAGCTTGGATGAGAAAGTTATAATCATTTTCATAATGAACCTTTTCTCCCTTGTGAATACCAAAGGCCCACTCAAAATAGAGCATCGATCGATCGACCTTCAGACCCTGGTCGACCGCCCTTTTGATTTAAGCCTATGAAGGAAGGCAGAGGATGGGTTCCAGATCAATCAATTTTCTCGATCGATCGAGCCCCTACTGATTTTCGACGATTTTTCCAATTTCTTTTCTTTTTTCCTTTTTAATTTATCCCATTAACTATATAAAGATTTTTGGGGTTTTCTTTGGGAAGCTTTCCCTCTCCCCTCTCTTAGGGTTTGTACTCATTTTGCATTTTGTAAGTACACTATTCATCTTCTCCTTCATCTATTGAAGTTTCCATTGTTGTTTTTAAGCTTTGTAACTTAGTTGTATTCATTTATTTCTTGCTTATTTATTACTTTCATTTAAATATATGTCTTTCATTATGCTTTGTAGCTAATTTAATTTAGGTTGAGAATAATTGAACTCACCTTTGGTAAATGGGTTTCTTTTCTATGGTGATGGATTTTATGAGTTTAAATGGGTTAGATTTTTCTTGATTTTATGCCTAGGAGATTTATCAGTGTAAATCATGTATGCATTGTATTTACGACCTTGCGTGTGTAATCTCAGAGATATTTATTGATGCCAAAATCAATTAAGCTGTTATGACAATTTAGAGGGTGACAACTTTAGATTTAATTAATTGTGAAAATGAGATTTAATCTTAATAAACTTGTATTCCCATGTGACCATTTATACTAATTAATCCGAGGTGAGGGATATTAGTCTCAATCTATTGTTTTATCCTTTTTGTTCATCTTAGTTTGAATCCATGCCTAGTTTTATCTTTTTTTTATCTCTCATCTTTTACACTTTTATTCTTGAAATAATAAATCAGTTAAAGTCCAACAATATTCCCTATGGATTCGATATCCGGATTGACCACTATACTCCCTTAAAGAGTGTAATAATAGTCTAGGTTTTTTGTATTGAGGCGGTGCACCAAACAATGACAGTGACCTTACACGAATAGTCGGTTTTCACCTGTACTACATGCATAGTAAAGTAAAGTTGTGAACAGTTGCTCAAGAAACGCAAAAGCATGTATTTGATAAACTCATTTACTAACACTTAGTCTTATGATTTTAACACAGGTTTACTTAGTAAGAAGCCTTAGCCGAGCAAGTAGGGCTCAAGCGGATGGCTAATTGAGGCCTCTTGAGAGTTTTGTTTTGGAGTCTAAAAGGTATGCTTTGTCGATCAAGCTAAGGATAAACCACTTTAATATCTTAGGAAAGAGAGAATACTAAAGGGAGAGACATAAGATATCACTCACACTTATTCACGTTACACAACCCATAATTACTAATTTACGTACAGTCAATGACTTGATCGCAAGATATTTTAACAAAGTAAATATTGACTAACCCCCAAAGTCACTTGCAAGTTTTCAACATTATTAACCAAGCAACCGTTTACAAAGAGAAAAAATAGTACTTTTTGGCGTTATGATCGACAACATTGTTTTTTGTCCACTATTACACCAGGTGTCACTCTACAACAGATAGATCATGATAGACAGTGAAAAATAGTAATAAGGACAAAAGTATTTTTAGATATTTGTCACATGGAAATATGCATTTGGCGCGCACGTACCACATCTGTCCTAATATTTTACTATAAATAGAGCGCTTGGGGTACAATCACAATGATCTTCATCTTTTCCCTTGCACTGTTACTTTGCACAAACTTCCACATATATCCTCTTCTTGCTCTCTCCAAGATATTGAGGAACTTATCTCTTTACTCTCAAAGAATTATTTCTCTCAAGTGGTTCATTCCTTTATTTATTGTTGAAAACTTGTGTTTATAGTCATTATATGATTATTATTATTATAACCAAAAGCATAAATATTATATTGAAAAGTTGGTTTTTGTTCTCTACTTAGTTCTTTAAATATTATTGCCTTGGAGATACCCATTTACAGTTAGACCATATGACACCCCTCCTATTTTAACCACGGGTGATCAGTCCTTTATAAAAATAAACAGGAATCACATTTGGTTAATTCCCAGCAACACTGTCGAAAATTTTTAAATTTACAAACCATCTATGTTAAATTAATCTGGTGTCAATTTTTATCTTTCATTAACATATAAAAACCAGTGGAAATTAAAATAATATAACTCAACCACTGACGCGACTTAGAATTTGTCTTAAAAGTGCGTTCACTCTAGGTTCAAGTGCAAACCTATCGCTCAAGTAATAACCCGGTAAGTCGGGATCGAATCCACAGGGAAAGAAAATGTCAACTAGTAATCAGGAAACTTATTAGATCTGAAAATGATTTCTTAAAATAAAAAAAATAGATGATTAATGATTTTGGAAGATTTCTAGCGAAATAAAACTTTTCCAAACAAAAGCAAACTGGAAATTTTAATGAAAGCAGACTAAAAAATGCAAGAAAAACTTTTAATCAAATGGGAGAAAACAGGGTAGAATACAATCCCTCAATCCTTAGCAAATTATCATAGAGAATACTAGACTGGTAAATTAAAATAATTGATTAGATCCAACCTTTATAACTTCTAAGCATTACATATATGAGGGATCTAGCCCGCACAATATGAAATCAAAAATAGGTATAAAGCGGTGAATAATAAATAATACTAGCAAAGCTTTCTTAAACATCTCAAGTACCTAGGGCAAGAGAGATTAAAAGATTGACAGTTTTTGTATAATTTTCTCTCACGATTCAATCAATATTTTAATTTAACCTCTGTTTTCTACATAGATAATCTGCCTTGGATTGAGTTCATGTACTCCAACCCTTGGGAAATTTAGCTACTCATGATTGGATTGAAGAAAAAATTAATACTCAGAATTATGGAACTACAAGACATGGGAAATAAAATTGCAAATAATAAAGTAAAAGAGAATAGAATGATATTACTTGAATTCAGCAGCAGGAAAGTAAATGAAATTGAAATCCAGATAACTTCTCCTTAATCAGCAGTACAAACTAGGGTTCTTATGAAATAAATTTAAACTTCTGAATGGTTCTCTCAAAAACTAACTCTAAAATTCTTTAGCTAATTTGTAATCTAGCAACAATGAACAACTTGCTACAATTCTCTCTCTTCTTACTTGGTTGGTCTCTCCCTCAAATGATATAGGGCACTAGCTTTTATAACACCAAGTATCGAAATTGATAGCCAATAATGTATTTTTTTGGTACGTTTTTCCAAGAGTTGCTCTGTTTTAATTGGACAATTAATTGTCAGCATTTCACACAATCCTCGGATCGGTCCGAATACACCGGATCGGTTCTTTTCTTTTTACCAGATCGGTCCGGGCTTAGTCAAATGGGTCCGAATTTTTGCTTCCATCGGTTCGTCATCAATCCGGGGTCTACTGGACTTTTTCAATTCGGATGGATCCGGATCCAACCCGGATCGGTCCGAAATTCTTCTAGTTTGACTTTTTCCTTGAAACTTTGACTGGCCATATCTTTTGATCTAGAACTCCGATTTGAGTACCGTTTCTTCCTATGCTCTTGTGAACTCATGCTCTTTAACTTCAATTTTGACGTTGCTTCCGAATTCTGAATGGAATTTACACTTTTTCCCTTTTACATTTCTTCTAGTTTTCTTCTTTTCTTTTATTGCATTCCATTCCTGAAAACTTCATCACAATTACACAAAAACTAGGGAATTTTGTTAGAAACGAACAATAGAGTGATATGGACTAAAAATGATTCAATTACCTTGTTCGAGATATTAAAATCACTAACTTACGGGGCTAAATTCGGAAGAATTTACGCTTGGTCAAATCCCCCTAACTTAGGACTTTGCACGTCCCGGGCAATGTATCTGGATCTAACCAAAATTCAACTCTTGAAAATTCCTTTATTAAAATAAATTCCACTTTCGCAGGCACGCGATTGCATTGGGAATATGCAACAAGCCTTTAAACCCCTAGGTTACCCTAGTAGGACGAGTTTTGTCTCGTGAGGGTTTGCAGTGAATACACCCCCAAAATTCTTTATTGACTCAAATAAATATCAAAATACTTAAAAATTGTGCAATTTAAACTTTTCTACAAAATAATCACCAACAACTCATATTCAACTATCTCAAACCATAGTGTGTGTGTGCAAAGCCAAAAATTAAACCTCAAACTTCTACTGATTGAGCATTACGTTACTTTTCGAAAATTCGTTTTGATTCATATTCTTACGGAATGCTCTCACAAACGAATCACTCGGATTGTGGCTATTTTCTCTCGGTATGCATGATATAAAGAGTAAATATAATGGACACAAATTCATGCATACAAAATTGAAAAGAAGGAAATATATAGTGATAAGATCTCATCATCGGAATACAATTATTAGGAAATGGGAAACATCATCTCTTAATCACACCCTTTTAATCTCTTTTATTATCTTTTCATGCCTTAACTCTCCATGCGGTAACTAATTTCACCATTCGGACTCAGTTAGGACTTTTTGGGGTTAAGGTGTAAAGGGTAAAAATGGGAATGGATGGGCTGTTCGGAATTGGAAAATGTCCTTATGACATCCATTAGTGCTTTTTTCGGGCATTTGCTTATTTTTCTCTTTCTTTTTCAATTTTCATTTTTTTTTTCACTATTTTTTTTTTGAACATTTTTTTCTCTTGCCCCTTTTTATAACACACTTTGGACTTACTTGATGAATTTTCTCAATTTTCACAATTCCGGGATATTTGGGTTTTTCGGGTTATCAAATGAAAGGAAAATATTTTATTAGGCTCAAAGTGGGTTGCAAAGGGATAATTTTGTTTTTCACAACTTTTTATGGCTAATATTTTTGGATAACAAATGAGGGCCTACTTCATTGTCCAAATTGCTAATCATATTACCATATGCATCTCGAGATTAATTAAGTTTAGAGATATATTTAGCACGAATTTCGAGACAACATTTCACACATTTCCCATAACCGATCAAAACAAAGGATTGAGATCATCAACGACTTATTAAAACGCTGAAAAGAACTTTGAGTTAATCAAAAACTCGGATTGATTTAAAAAGTCATAAAAAATTGAAAGGCTCAAAATCTCACCGGGTTGGACTAATCTCCACACTTATTCGTTAAGTCGTCAATTTTCTTTCAATTTCCATCTTCGGTCAATTTTGGCTTAGTGTAATTGAATTTTACAATTTGAGACTTTAAATAGAATAAAGGTGATATTTTTGAAAATTTTAAATTCTAATTTTTATTTATTTTGAACAAAAATATTTTTGGCTTTTTCTGAAATTTTTTTTTTTTCTAAAAAAAATACACTTGGAAAGAACATGTGATCGAATCAATGAATCTAAACAATAAACGGGAAGAATATCCCACACCCCCTAACTTAAATGTTGCATTGTCCTCAATGCGAATCAAGAACACAACATAAAGAGAGGAAAAGAAAGATATTACCCAAATGGAGCGATCCCTGATGAGTGTGAGTCCATTGAATCTACAAAACATGTTAGAACCAAGCATACAAAAAAATAACAATACTTGAACTAATTACTCTAAATGCAACAAGACACTATATAACACTTATACATGACTCAAAAATACAACAAAAATCACCCCATACGCGTCGGGGGTGCGACGACCTCTTATCTCTCTCCACAAATCACCCGATCCCGTTCACTGGGTACGATGCACGCCTCGTCTCTCCAGTCTTACCATCATAAGTGAATAGACGTAACAAATTGGGCCCGTGCCCATAGATAAAGGAAAGATCGGGAGATGCATTATGATAAACCGAAAAAGGATCCGCTTGTTGCGTAGCACGTGAGTTGGTCGCTAAGTCGGACGAGATTTGAGTCGTATCTTCAAGTACCTCCGAAGACTCAAATGGTATGGGTGGAGGTTTAGGAAGGAGAAATGCATCGATGCTATTGCCCCACTCGCTTTCCTCTAAATGACGAAATGAGGCCCAGAAAGATTGAACGTCATGATTGAGGCTCTCATCCACCGGTCCGAACTTGCGCTCAAACCCTGCTAGGTTCAACTCCTCTAGCTCTCTCTCTTGTGTGGTGTCCTCAACCTGCATTTCGCTTTCATGGTAATCGAGGAGAAATGTATCGATAGTGTTCTGCGATTCACTTTCTTCTAAGTATTTCGACGAGCCTCTCCCGACACACTCTAAATTTCCTCTTTCACTCTTGTTCGTCGGCTCACTCATGCTCTCAAATGCATTAACTAAACATACCTCCCCTACCTCGCTCTCAATTTTGCAACCACTCCTTTCACTGTGCGTAACACAATCTTCCCCTAATGGCTCTTCCTCATAAGTTATTTCTTGCTCGTGTGCTTTCCCCAAAAGATCCAACCCTCGCGGTTCCCCTTCATCACTCTCTCTCTCTTGGAATTATTAAAGATATTTGTTTCGAGGGTCATGTTCCCGAAAGTTAATTGCATGCGCCCACTTCGGGTATTAATAAGAGCATTAGCTGTAGCTAAAAATGGGTGGCCAAGAATAATGGGAACATGATTACTTGGGAGAATGGAGGGTTCTTCATCCCAAATGACAAAATCTACCGGGAAGTAGAAAGTGTCTATTTGGACAATCACATCCTCAATAATTCCCCAAGGAAACTTCACAGAACGATCCGCAAGCTGGAGAGTCATATTTGTGGGCTTCAGGGCCCCCAGTTCTAATGTCCTATAGATGGAATAGGGCATAATGTTAACACTCGCCCGTAGGTCAATTAGAACTCTCTCGATTCGGTTCTTCCCCATGATACATGAAATAGTGGGTGCACCCGGATCTTTATATTTTAATGGAAAGTTACTTGACAAGACTGCACTGACATTTTGGGCCAAAGAGACATTTTGCTTTACCTTTATCTTGCATTTCACCGTGAGTAAGTCCTTAATTAACTTAGCATACGCGAGAATTCTCTGTATAGTCTCGAGAAAAGGTAAATTAATTTTTACTTGCTTAAGGACTTCCAGAACTTCATCATGGGAGGTCGTTTTGGAGTGAGAGACCAACCGTTGAGGATATGGGGCAACGGTGGGGGTCTTCATTCCACTAGTGTTTTCCTCCTCCTCACTCTCAATTAAAGGGGCATCTTTGGCCTCATTTATGCCGGGCGAAACCTATTTATCTTTAGATGCATTGCGTGGAGGAGGAGACAAATCAACTACTTTCCCACTACGTAAAGTGGTAATAGCTCTACATTGCTCTCGATGGTCGTGGGATGTAGTGCCAATACTGGTTTGTCCTTCGGGAGGTCGTTGGCTTTGAGCAGGAAATTTGCCCTTCTCTTGGACATTCGATGCAGTTTGCAGCCTTGAGATGCTAGTATGTATGTCATGGAACATTCGATCATACTTAGCACTTGTCTCCTTTTGAGATTGGATGAGGTGATTTAAGTTGTCCTCAAGAGATCGCCTCGGTGGAGCAACATACGAACCAGGAGGTGGTACCTGCATAGGATTTGGCATTGGAGGAGCCACTTGCTGAAATTGAGGAGGTGGTGGTATAATCATATGTGGGTTAGGAACCATCCCACCTTGGGGTTGTCCATAATTGAATCCACGATTCCTTCACGACTGATTATATGCATTCCCTTGTTGTGTATTATAATTTCCTCGAAAACCCCCTATTGCCTCAACCTGTTCAGTGTACATTTCCTTGTATGCAGGAATGGTAGGACATCCTTTGGTAGAATGACCCGCATTGCAAATGGCACACACTTTCTCCTTTCCGGCTTGTACGGGTCCAGCCACATCTCTCAATCGTACTTCAAGCATATTTCTGAAATTCTCCTCCAATTGGTCAAGTTTTCGATCCAACAAAGTGTCCTTGTCCAAGTGATAAATACCAGACGCAGCAGGTAAGTTGGACACTTGTCGATTTGTATTTTGACTATTGGGATCAGAAGTATCCCATGCTTGGGTAGTCTCAGCTATATATTTCAAATGAGCTTCAGCATCGCTCGAATTTAACTCCCAAAAAGGTCTTTCACACATGGTTTGGACAAGTTGTTTCGACGCTAATGTAAGGCCTTGATGGAAAAATGAAATCAGATGATGCTTTTCAAAACCATGATGTGGGCACGCACTAACTAACTCCTGAAATCTCTCCCAACATTTATCAAAAGCCTCATTCTCATTTTGTCGAAAAGCTTGAATTTGGGCTTTAACAGAATTAGTTTTGTGTTGTGGGAAAATTTTTGATACAAACTTGTTTTGCATCTCTCTCCAAGATAACACAGAATTTGGGGGTAGGGACCATAACCAAGTTTTAGCTTTATCCTTTAAGGAAAAAGGGAAGAGCTTCAACCGGACTACGTCTTGTGGACAAGCTTGGTCTCCAAAAGTCTCACATGTATCTTCGAACTCTCGAATATGGAGATATGGTTTTTCAGAATCCATCCCATGAAAAGTAGGAAGGATTTGGATCATGCCATTCCGAAAATGGAACTGACCGGCATTATACGGGAGTAAAATGCAGCCAGGGGTAACAGTTCGCTCCGGAAATAACAAATCTTTCATAGGAAGATAGGGTATCTCAT
The DNA here is from genome assembly GCA_949130495.1 of Sambucus nigra. Lineage (NCBI taxonomy): Eukaryota > Viridiplantae > Streptophyta > Magnoliopsida > Dipsacales > Adoxaceae > Sambucus > Sambucus nigra. The sequence goes on from OX422214.1 coordinate 222,866,422, forward strand.
CCTCTCCAGCACCAACACCAACACTACCATGATCCGACATATCGCTACCAAAAGGTTCAGAATTCTCACTCCGGGTTTGACTCAATGTACGATTAGTGATGGAATTATTAGGCGAAGGAGGTGGAACCCAAAAAGGAAAAGACTCGGAATTTTCAGAACTTGCTTCGGCTATAGGATTTTCGTGAACTTGGGTGAGGGATGAATTTAGCATAAGCACATAAGAGATGAAATATTTTTTTTTTTTTTTATAGAAATCACTTGTAGATACAAATAACTTTCTTGAAAATTTAACAATTTTTCATTCCCCGGCAACGGCGCCAAAAACTTGACGCGACTTAGAATTTGTCTTAAAAGTGCGTTCACTCTAGGTTCAAGTGCAAACCTATCGCTCAAGTAATAACCCGGTAAGTCGGGATCGAATCCACAGGGAAAGAAAATGTCAACTAGTAATCAGGAAACTTATTAGATCTGAAAATGATTTCTTAAAATAAACAAAAAGATGATTAATGATTTTGGAAGATTTCTAGCGAAATAAAACTTTTCTTAACAAAAGCAAACTGGAAATTTTAATGAAAGCAGACTAAAAATTGCAGGAAAAACTTTTAATCAAATGGGAGAAAACAGGGTAGAATACAATCCCTCAATCCTTAGCAAATTATCATAGAGATACTAGACTTGTAAATTAAAATAATTGATTAGATCCAACCTTTATAACTTCTAAGCATTACATATATGAGGGATCTAGCCCGCACAATATGAAATCAAAAATAGGTATAAAGCGGTGAATAATAAATTATAATAGCAAAGCTTTCTTAAACATCTCAAGTACCTAGGGCAAGAGAGATTAAAAGATTGACAGTTTTTGTATAATTTTCTCTCACGATTCAATCAATATTTTAATTTAACCTCTGTTTTCTACATAGATAATCTGCCTTGGATTGAGTTCATGTACCCCAACCCTTGGGAAATTTAGCTACTCATGATTGGATTGAAGAACAAATTCATACTCAGAATTATGGAACTACAAGACATGGGAAATAAAATTGCAAATAATAAAGTAAAAGAGAATATAATGATATTACTTGAATTCAGCAGCAGGAAAGTAAATGAAATTGAAATCCAGATAACTTCTCCTTAATCAGCAGTACAAACTAGGGTTCTTATGAAAGAAATTTAAACGTCTGAATGGTTCTCTCAAAAACTAACTCTAAAATTATTTAGCTAATTTGTAATCTAGCAACAATGAACAACTTGCTACAATTCTCTCTCTACTTACTTGGTTGGTCTCTCCCTCAAATGATATAGGGCACTAGCTTTTATAACACCAAGTATCGAAATTGATAGCCAATAATGTATTTTTTTGGTACGTTTTTCCAAGAGTTGCTCTGTTTTAATTGAACAATTAATTGTCAGCATTTCACACGACCGGACCGGTCCGGCTCAATCCTCGGATCGGTCCGAATACACCGGATCGGTTCTTTTCTTTTTACCAGATCGGTCCGGGCTTAGTCGGATGGGTCCAAATTTTTACTTCCATCGGTTCGTCATCAATCCGGGGTCTACTGGACTTTGTCAATTTGGATGGATCCGGATCCAACCCGGATCGGTCCGAAATTCTTCTAGGTTGACTTTTTCCTTGAAACTTTGACTGGCCATATCTTTTGATCTAGAACTCTGATTTGAGTGCCGTTTCTTCCTATGCTGTTGTGAACTCATGCTCTTTAACTTCAATTTTGACGTTGCTTCCGAATTCTGAATGGAATTTACACTTTTGCCCTTTTACATTCTTCTAGTTTTCTTCTTTTCTTTTATTGCATTCCATTCCTGAAAACTTCATCACAATTACACAAAAACTAGGGAATTTTGTTAGAAACGAACAATAGAGTGATATGGACTAAAAATGATTCAATTACCTTGTTCGAGATATTAAAATCACTAACTTACGGGGCTAAATTCGGAAGAATTTAGGCTTGGTCAACCACCCACACAATTAATAAAAGTCCGAATCATCACAGAATAAATAAGTAAATGATAAATACCGAATAAACCATTGGTTACAAAACTAATATCCAAACCATAAGTCTACGAAAATAAAACTAAATCAAAATACATAATCTGATAAATAAAACTAAATAAATGTATCAACTGAAGTAGAAACATGCCCAAATGAAATACTGAATCATAGATCCTAATGAAGGAATGAATAACTGAAGCGTCTCCACAAATCCTGCAAGCCTCCATAAGTGATGCAACTACGCATCCCTGGAATGAGTCATCAAGCTTGGCGACCCTGTGGCTGAACATCTAAAATATTTTGGAAAATATATTTGGCATGGGTCAGAGCCAAAAACCTTTGAAAATCATTTAGCAAATATTTAAATTACAGTTTAAAAGAAATCATCAGATAGACACGTTAGTTTTACCTACACTCCCTTGAATTCCCCACCTCTCATCTATAGATCACAAGAAACATCTCATATTTTACCTACATAGTTATGCTACCCATCCTAACTAGCTAAAAGTATCTAACTAACCACAATAGGTTTAGCTCCCCCGTACCGCCCATACGATACGCTACCGTCAATCCAATAATTCATATTGATCGAACATTATTATTTCACCATTAGTTAAGTTTCTCATACATAAATTACTTTTAAATATATACTATCTATCTTTTCTACCATCACACAGAAGTAGAATAATCACACTTGTATATATTTATCACACTATAATATATACAACTACAACATCCCTTGGAATGGCCACCACAATGCATGCATACTCTACTATCCAGTCCATGTACCTATTGTACCAAATCAGGGACTATCAGTTCTGAATGTCTCCTTGAACCGTACATCAAATGATAAAAAATGAAGGGAAACATAGTTTTAAGCCTTTGGGCTACGCATATACCTAACGTACCCAAATGACACGCTGATCCCACTAATACACTTCACATAGTGAGCTACCCTAACTTCTATGTTCTGGGGCACACATTCAGACCTCGCTAGAATCGCCAAGATGGGATCGCCCTCTGCGCGGAACCTCCCATGATAACAGGCATCATAGGTATATTCACACACATAACAAAGCACATAATAGGTATTCACACAATCTATATATATATATATATATATATATATATATATATATTCAATATAGGTGTACACATAACCTATAATGTATCTCGTACGTAGTATTTATATATCTCAAATACTCGACGTACTAACGATTCACACATATTATTGTTTTCGTATTTTACGAGTATCACTCACTACTCGAACGGTCCCAATTATTTCTTAAGCAAATTCAGTAATTAACACATCAGTTTCCAACTGGTATCGAATCTTTGGTTATCATTTACTCTTCTCATGAACCAATTTAAATATTCCCAATATGTTCACAATCGATTAACTATAGTCGGTCCTAATCCCAATTTACACTTGTTAAGATTCAGCCGAGCCTTAACTATATGTTTACTTATCTTCTCTAAGTCTTTATATCATTAATAAACCATTACCAAAGTTCCCCATAATTAGTTCCGTGCGGAAGTATAAACCACCAAAATTAACATAACTAGGCAACCAAACCAATTAGGTATGGAATCCGAACCGATCCAACCTCCTGAATCGATTCGGCCATTCAGCCAAATCGGTTTGCACCAGACAATTCGTCCTCTTCATTGTTGTTACGAGTTTTTACCAGTTATATTATCTCAAACCTCCATGAAACTTTCCTAAACTCCCATACAACATACCCAATCATCAATTATATGTATACGGACTATTTCTAGCATAAATATATCATCAAATCTTTAAGAAATCTACCTAAGAACATATTAAATTCTAAAATTCATAAACCCCTAGTTTATGGTGTTGTTCATGCATATTCATCAACATACCCAGATTTATTTCAAGTTATTCATCACATAACCTCAAATCTCGAGTTATCAGTGTAGAGGGATTAATTCTAATATAAATCATATCCCAAACCATGGATTATACCCATATAAATCCCAATAATATACCCAAATCATGTAATTTAGACCCTACATTACATGGGTATTATAACATGTTTAAGAATTGCAAGATAAACACTTGCTTCCTAATAAAAAGTCTAATTCCATTATAGATAATGAGGTTGATCTTTCCTTGCTCAAATCTCCATTATCTACACCAAAAAAAACAATCTGGAACGATTTAAAACTGTGCCAGATCAAATCTGGCACGATTTTGAACTGTGCCAGAATCAGGTGTTCCAAAATGACCATTTTTTTCGGGCACGGTTTAAAAGTGTGTCAGATTTGGCCAAATAGGAACACTTCTGGTACACTTTTAAACCGTGACAAAATTTGATATTTCTGGCACACTTTTGGCACACTTTTGAACTATGCCAGATTGAATACATTTTGGTACACTGATTTTGAACTGTGCCAAATTTTTGGATCAAAGAAAAAAAATTATTTAAAAAAAAATTGGGCAGAGTTTCCCCTATTTTCTGGACATACCAAAAGCTGATAATACAAAACCTGCGTAATATAAAGTCCACATGGCCATAAAATGTAACAATAAAATTACCAAAAGCTCGCACGGTCAAAAAAGTTAACAATAAAACTATAAAAGCCCGCACGACCATAACACACAAAAATTAGAATATGAAATATTAACGCCATTAAATAAATAATCCCCTTATTGTAACCATTGACTTCTCCGTGTGTTCCCCGTGAATAACAGCAAATGACAAAATGTTTTCCTATAAATAAAAAATAGGATACAAAAAAGAGATGATATTAGTAACCAAATAATTTATAAAAAAAGTTTACTCAAACAAAAAAATTGCATATACGAGTTACAATTAGTATTATATTCTCAAACTGAGAGGACCATAACTACGCGGCCAGTTTCTACGAGTTACGTTGGTCCCGTGCGAGGTTATAGTGCCTCTTACGAGGCCGTTTGGGGGTTAGTTTGGGTTTTCACCCTTCACCGGCTTGTTTCTAAGCCAAATCTATATATTTTCAAATTATCGTCATATTCTTGAACCAAGAGGCTCGTGACTACGCGGCCAGTTCCTAAGAGTTACATTGGTCCCATGCGAGGTGCTAGTGCCTCTTACGGGGCAGTTTGGGGGCTGGTTTGGGTTTTCACCCTTTAACGACTTATTTCTAAGCCTAATTTATATATTTTTGAACTATGGTCATATTCTCGAATCGAGAGGCCGTAGCTACGCGGCCAATTCCTATGAGTTACATGGGTCCCGTGCGACGTGTTAGTGCCTCTTACGAGGCCGTTTGGGGGCTTTTTTGGGTTTTCGCACTTCAACGGCTTATTTCCAAGCCTCATCAATATATTTTCAAATTATCATCATATTCTCAAATTGAGAGGCCCATAGTTACGCGATCAGTTCCTATAAGTTACATTAGTCCCGTGCGAGGTACTAGTGCCTCTTACGGGGCCGTTTGGGGCCTGGTTTGGCTTTTCACCCTTCAACGACTTGTTTTTAAGTCTAATCTATATATTTTTGAATTATCATCATTTTCTCGAATCGAGAGGCCCGTCGCTATGTGGTTAGTTCCTACGAGTTACATTGGTCCCGTGTGAGGTGTTAGTGCCTCTTACGGGGCCGTTTGGGGGCCACTTTTGGTTTTCACCCTTCAACGGCTTATTTCTAAGCCTAATCTAGATATTTTCAAATTATCATCATATTCTCAAACCGAGAGGCCCATTACTATGCGATCAGTTCCTATGATTTACATTGATCCCGTGTAAGGCGCTAGTGCCTCTTACGGGCCGTTTAATGGTTGGTTTGGGTTTTTACCCTTCAACGGATTGTTTTTAAGCCTAATATATATATTTTCAAATTATCATCATATTCAAAAAACTGAGAGGCCCGTTACTACGCATTTAGTTCCTACGAGTTACATTAGTCCCGTGTGAGGTGTTAGTGCCTCTTACGGGGTCGTTTAGCTATTGATTTGGGGTTTCACCCTTCAATGACTTGTTTCTAAGCCTAATCTTTATATTTTCAAATTATCGTCATATTCTCAAACCAAGAGGCCCGTTACTATGCAGTCAGTTTCTACGAGTTACATTAGTCCCGTGCGAGGTGTTAGTGCCTCTTACGGGGCCCTTTGGCGGCTGGTTTGGATTTTCACCCTTCAATGGCTTGTTTCTAAGCCTAATCTATATATTTTCAAATTATTGTCATATTCTCAAACCAAAAGGCCCGTTACTATGCGGTTAGTTCCTCCGAGTTACGTTGGTCCCGTGCGAGATGTGAGTGCCTCTTACGGGGCTGGTTTGGGTTTTTACCCTTCAACGGCTTGTTTCTAAGCCTAATCTAGATATTTTCAAATTATCGTACGCATTATAAGGTAATTATAGGTTTTATTATTCTTAAACAACATTTCTAAGAATATATTTGACATTGAAATATACACTCATTCTATACATGCATTTTTTTTAACTGATATCAATTCAGCAGATCACTACAACATCTAAATGTAAGATGAACTTTAGACGTGGTTTATCGGATTAGATTAGCAAGTGATGTATTCACCACCTGAAATGAAATGACTTGGAGAACAAGACATTACCTGAGCATCACACTTCCCTTCTTAATCCATTCCCTATTTCTCTTAATACAAGGAGTGTAACCACTTGAGTGATTACTAGTAGCATTGTATCAGCTGTGGCTTCCACTTTCTGTTGTGCATCATTGTCATCTTGGGGCTCAGGTCTGCGACCACTTGACTGTTAAGATAATATGAAACAAACAAAGATGCTATCAGAAAATTATAACACCCCGCCTGCGCGGGGAGAGCGAACGAGGCGCTACTCATCGATAAAACTAAACTAATCCACTAATAACAAGGTATAGAGCATCTAAATCCCACAATAAAATAAGAAACCACTATTCTCATCTTCAAATTAATACAACAAATCTCTCGAAATAATTACAACAATCTAACTATCTCGAAAATAAAATAAATCTCCAAATGCTCTATACATCAAAATAAATACAAGTCTTCTCATCTCTTGTATTAAAAATTCTTCCCAAATAATCCTCGCTAAAATCATCCCAATTGGTCCATAGCACTCAAATCCGTGATCATCTGCCAACTAAGAAAAAGATGGGGAAGTACACAATACGACAGGAATATGCTCAACAAAGATTAGCGGTGAATAAAACGTCACAATACGAATACGAATATTCAAATCAAATGCGAATCTCATAAGCAATTATATCACTATAATTTCTCAACAACACATTAACCGGGTCACCAAGCCTCACCACCGTACCGCGCCTATGCATTTTTTTAGCATCTCCGGAAAAAGGAATATTGGCGGGTGTCCAACTTCCGTGCCATATTAAAATCTCATGACAACATGCTCAACACCAAATATAATACCACATGAATTGAAATTAGATTCCAACAAATATTTCTAGATTTCCAAATGAATTTATCAATTCAAATATGAGTCAATAATCACAAGAAAACAACGAGAATAACACTCGCGAGATTAAGGAGCATATTGTGTAAAATCCCATACCTTAAAATCATCACATAATTCAGCCTCAAAATCTAATCACACCATCACGTTCCTCTCGCGAAAATAATCAAATCTTGTTCTAGCCCAAAACTCGAGAAAACACCAAATAAGCCTTCTAATCTAAGGTTGAAATCTTGAATAAGCTTGGGGCAATGGTTTGTAGATGAAAGGGAGTAATTTTGGAGAGGTCTTCTGGTTGAAAAGTTTGAGAAAAAGTGATTTTAAGAGCCAAGCCACGAATTTGTTGATATATAAAGGATTAAGAGTTTGATCAAGAAAAGAGTTCTAATCAGATACAAACACTAAAAATTTTATCCCGGACGATCAAACCGTTGGAATTACTTGAAATTTTAGTATGTTGTAGAGAACGGCGAGACAGGACTTCTGAAAAAAATTCAGCTTGATCGGACGGTCGAATTTCTAAAAATATTATTTTTACTAGAAAGTTTTATGTTCCGAGGACTCTTAGAGAGTTTTATGTTTTGAGGACTCTTCTAAATAATAAAAATTCAATTAAAACTCCATTTTAATTTCGATTTCGAAATCGTTTGAAATTCTCTCCTTTAAAAATAATAACCAACATATTTGAGCAATACAAATAATTTTATCTCAAAATTGATTTTTCCTCTTAATTTCGAAAATACCCCAAAAATTACGCGGGTTGTTACACTTCCCCACTAACAATGGAATTTCGCCCTCGAAATTCGCCGAATACCTAACTCTCAAAAATCAGGCCAACAATCTCCAAAAATAATCTTGTCACCAAAAATATAATATCCTCACATCTAATCTAGATGCCTAACGCAAAACGATTCTCTAAAAATTTCTATCTCCAAAATAAGCGCCACAAAACACAACAGACCCAAAAACCCAAGACCCGAGGATGGTCGTATACCTAAGCTCTGATACCATTCTGTAACACCCCGCCCGCCCGGGGAGAGCGAGCGGCGCGCTACTACGATAAAACTAAACTAATCCACTAATAACAAGGTATAGAGCATCTAAATCCCACAATAAAACAAGAAACCACTATTCTCATCTTCAAATTAATACAACAAATCTCTCGAAATAATTACAACAATCTAACTATCTCGAAAATAAAATAAATCTCCAAATGCTCTATACATCAAAATAAATACAAGTCTTCTCATCTCTTGTATTAAAAATTCTTCCCAAATAATCCTCGCTAAAATCATCCCAATTGGTCCATAGCACTCAAATCCGTGATCATCTGCCAACTAAGAAAAAGATGGGGAAGTACACAATACGACAGGAATATGCTCAACAAAGATTAGCGGTGAATAAAACGTCACAATACGAATACGAATATTCAAATCAAATGCGAATCTCATAAGCAATTATATCACTATAATTTCTCAACAACACATTAACCGGGTCACCAAGCCTCACCACCGTACCGCGCCTATGCATTTTTTTAGCATCTCCGGAAAAAGGAATATTGGCGGGTGTCCAACTTCCGTGCCATATTAAAATCTCATGACAACATGCTCAACACCAAATATAATACCACATGAATTGAAATTAGATTCCAACAAATATTTCTAGATTTCCAAATGAATTTATCAATTCAAATATGAGTCAATAATCACAAGAAAACAACGAGAATAACACTCGCGAGATTAAGGAGCATATTGTGTAAAATCCCATACCTTAAAATCATCACATAATTCAGCCTCAAAATCTAATCACACCATCACGTTCCTCTCGCGAAAATAATCAAATCTTGTTCTAGCCCAAAACTCGAGAAAACACCAAATAAGCCTTCTAATCTAAGGTTGAAATCTTGAATAAGCTTGGGGCAATGGTTTGTAGATGAAAGGGAGTAATTTTGGAGAGGTCTTCTGGTTGAAAAGTTTGAGAAAAAGTGATTTTAAGAGCCAAGCCACGAATTTTTTGATATATAAAGGATTAAGAGTTTGATCAAGAAAAGAGTTCTAATTAGATACAAACACTAAAAATTTTATCCCGGACGATCAGACCGTTGGAATTACTTGAAATTTTAGTATGTTGTAGCGAACGGCGAGACAGGACTTCTGAAAAAAATTCAGCTTGATCGGACGGTCGGATTTCTAAAAATATTATTTTTACTATAAAGTTTTATGTTCCGAGGACTCTTAGAGAGTTTTATGTTTTGAGGACTCTTCTAGATAATAAAAATTCAATTAAAACTCCATTTTAATTTCGATTTCGAAATCGTTTGAAATTCTCTCCTTTAAAAATAATAACCAACATATTTGAGCAATACAAATAATTTTATCTCAAAATTTATTTTTCCTCTTAATTTCAAAAATACCCCAAAAATTACGCGGGTTGTTACAAAAATTTGATTTCAAGTGAATAAAGAAAAACACAAAACATGTAAGATATTAGTAAGGATCAGGGATAGAGCATACAACTTGTATTCTCCAAACATGCTGCCACAAATTCTTCAGCTCATTCTTTCTAAGAGGCTTGACACGAAAGTCAACAGCACCTCTCAACATGCATTTATAAACTGTGCTAACAGAATCAAGTGAGGACATCACTCCAAGATCAGGAAAGAAATGTTAGAACTATACATTAAAATAAAAGACTTTGGGAAAGTAGAAATTCAAATCAATCACCACCCAAGATTTTGTATTGAATCATACTTATAATAGGAATGTTTTTGCAAATTTTATGCTCAGTAGTCGAGGTAAGAAGAGTGAATCTAGAGATTGACGGAAGCTACACTTTTATCAATATGAGGTCTATGTCGTGGGGTCTTCTTTTAAGAACTTTCCATGCCTTCAAGCCATCAGAAACAACAGCAACTGCTCAAGTAGAAATGACGTAATGTTTTAATTATCAGGAGGGTGTATCCAATGGAGATAAATTGAATAAGAAGGGGGGGATAAGAACTCTCGAAAACAAAGTAAAAAAAATATTTCAACACTGGATGCATTCATCTAACATGCAATTTATAAAGTATTTATAACTTATAGCTTATTTGCCAACAAGTTGAATTTACTACATAACACCATCACATAATAGTTAAATGATTATCATTTTAGGATGGATGAAATTATTTGATTCAAATCTTTTTTTCTTTCTTATATTCAAGTCATCTATAGAAGGAGAAAATAATATCATGTTTTTTTTTATATTTAAACCTTTCCAGTGCTCTAAAAAGATCATAATAATAACATTATTGAAAAAAATGAAGATAATCTTTCTTAGGCATATTAATCCACTACGAGATGAGCATATCCAACATAGATTATAATGCACCAATGAAATAACATATAATGGATTTCAAGCTTTAATTCTAGATAATAGTTGAACAAATAATGAATAATCGCCTTTAGACAAGATTATAACATCACACTAAATTTATTGACTAGGTTTTCTATGGTGGATAAAATGTTCTGCTTTTTATTCATTATTAGTTAATGGAATTAACTGGGATAAAGCATAGCACACCTTAGTATTCAAATTTGAATTCGAACTCTCACCATCAGGATCCCAGTTCGTTGAATAACTAGGTGTTTTGGTGAGAACTCCTCAACAAAAAAAATGCCTCAAAATTGTTTGGGGAAAAACTATCTCTAATGGATTCTCGGACTTATGTGTAAAATCAGATTCTCTCAGTTTGATTTAGCTAATCAACACGAAATTAAACCCCCATGGAACTCACAGGCCACCTTCTCTTTCTAAAACATTGAGAACAATAAAAAGACAATAAATTCAATGTTTTTATCATGATAATGAATATGATTTATCAATCCATCCCTCAGAATATAAATAATTTATGAAATCCTACTACCAACACCACTATTGCATCTATTTTATTCTCTCAGCTGCTAATGCTATGTGCACAAAGGCATTACACAAGCTGATGTGGCAATATCATAAAATATTTTCCATTACTTACCCATTGACAGTACAACACTTTATTACACTGGCACATCAGTTTGCGTAACGTTATTGTGTACTTTCTTTATGCACATAGACATTTTCTTAGAGATAAATTACCAATAACCACCGCAATTCTAACCGAATACTGGAAACACACACACATTATGTTGGCAGTTATTACTTTGTAATAAGAAAATTGACTTCATAACAAAGCTCCAGAATTCTATAAAAACAATATGGATGTGAAATAAGTCTCACAAACTTCAAAATATTCAAGAAATTGAATTCCAAAGTACAAGTAGATAATTACAAAATCATTTTAATGGATAGGGCAGTAGGGAGATCAACACGGACATACACACAGTTTCACACATATGAAATACACAGTTTAACATCACATACACATAATTTCAGACTTATGCACACAATTTCACACACTGCGTATACAATTTAACATCACACTATATATACCTGCAATAATATCAAGCAATAATAAGAGAACCAAAAAAATCTACAAAACGCATCCGCAAATCCGACATAAATAGATCGTTTTGAGAAATCGAGTTAATTAAAAATTTTGGATAGCTCAACAATCAAACATTGAGGTTTGAACAGCATGAGCGAGCAGCGTAGAGTCTAAAATTGAATCAAACGTTGAATCAAAAACTGAATTCGAAGAAATCTATAGCCAGCTAAAAGAAATTGCAATAATCCAGATCGAAAAACCTCAGTGTATATGTATTCAAGCTCCAACTATTTAGGGTTGAATCTTGAAGAATATCCAAATTTTAGAAAACCCCCAAAAAATACAGCGATAATGAAATTAGTGAGAAAGTTAAACCCTAGTCACATCTTGATCGAAAAATTCTGACATACAAGAGTAAAAATTGTAAAATTAAGATCAAGAGAGAAACTATTGACAGTTAAAATCATCTGTTTTGTTCGATTTCAGAGTTGGACCTGATGGTGGAATTTCGATGACGGAGGTTCATAGATGATGGTAGTTGGAGGATGAGGCATTGATGATGGTAGTTAGCGGATGAGGCACCAGGTAGTGTGTAGGTGGATGGATGGAGGCAGACAAAACGAAGAAAGGGACAAGCGGGGGTGAGGGGGAAGAGAGAGGGATATCAAAGTGTGAGGATAGTTAATTTTTTTAGGGTGTTTTATATTTTAGTGAAGTGTACTCAATTTTGGCACACTTTAAAACAATGCCAAAATTTTGCACTGTTTTAAAGTGTGCCAGATTGTCATTAAACCGTGCCCGAATTTGGCACAGTTTAAAATCGTGCCAGATTTTTAATATCAGGGTGTGCCAAATTGGTGCTTTTGGTGTAGTGATTTCGACAACGTTGGTGATATTAAAAGGTGTGAATTGGCCTAGGTTTCTTCTCCTCTTCCTCGCCTATGGCCTCCTCTCTATCCTAAGTGTTATAACCCCATCCTCTAACTCAAAGGGGCTGATATAACACTCTAATTTTCAGAGTTTCTTCTACCATAGGCTCTTAAATGATCGAAATGCCCGTATGTGGTGTTGATTTGGTCTAAAATCATCCCGAGACCCAATCAATACACTCGGGTACACTATTCTGCATATTTCGACCCATTTGGAATCAACTGTGACCTCAAAATCACCATCCGAGTTACTTTGCATAAATTTTCTATCTCAACCTTAATATTGTCTTCACCCGACTCCTAGTTAAGATATAACAGAGTCACACCGATATCACTCGCTACAACGTATAATAATTATCACATGTTGTTTATTACTCACTTAGTAACTTTATTCCATTAATATTAATCATCCTCTCTCCAGATTAATATATTAAATAAACACATAATATTTAATTCAAATAAATTCTGGCACACGTGTAATTTAAAATAACAAAATTAATTAAATTCTAAATACTCAGAAATACAAGTTATTACATACATTTCCCCTTACAAAGGAATTTCGTCCTCAAAATTTGGATATGCCCGGTACTAAAACTTTATATCCTTTCACTCAATGCATCCGAATATATTCAAAGTTAACTCGTAATAATATTTTGGTGTTTCCATAATATACACGCCAGTGGCACCATTGACTTAAAATTGACTCCATTCCAAGGTTAGTGACAAGTCCATTCAAACTATTTCATATACGATGATACGCAAAATTGTTGTGAATCCGCAAACAATGCCTCAAAAGACATTAATAGCTTTATTATCTTTATGTTAGAGAAGGCCCCAATTCTATAGGTGCTAATTTCCCTTGTTGCCAAATCACGTAACTCCTTTCATGGGAGGCACCCACAGCAACCCCTGACCAGTCATGTCAGACTTTCAACTTCAGTTCATGGTAACGTACTTTCACTATGTTCCTAAACTATAAGAAAATAACGTAGGTTAACCCAATCCTTATCGACGAACCAAGAATCACTTCGGATCTGAAACATTTATTATTCTCGACCTTTAACCAACCAAAGGGTGGATAACCAGATCTCCATATGAAGCTTTAGAAGGCATCACGTGAATAATAAATTGCTATAAGGTATCACACGTGACACTACCAGTGGTAATTAATACTCCCAATTACCTAAAAATCCATAATACACATTTCGCGTGCTTTCCAACATCCTCATCATCTCATGTCTACTCATCGGCCTATCCTAATACGTTTAGTTCAAAACTCAACTATTTTACCAATACCACCTAACACTTCCTATCAGAGGTGGGAGTCAAGGGTCTCATCTTAATTCACAATAATATTGGGAGGCGCCTTCTGCTAGTTCATTTCTTCTCTCTAATGAAATATTTGGGCATATGGTCCGGTAGTATAACTCACCCCAAATAAAAAATAATTATTCTTTTTCTATCAATTCATTCCACAAACTCGAAGGAAATCCTGACCTCTTAGTGATTTTGATCTTATCAGTCTGCGTATCCATTCTGTCACTGGAATCATCAATCTTTTACAAAATTCTGGTTAATAATCTCGGACTAACCTCTTCCATCCACGAGTGGTGCACCTAGAGACAATTTCAGTATGTCTCACTCAACACCGATCCACATGGTCGACACTTCATCATGTGGAACGTCTTACTCCCCTTTGCTGGAATATACCTAAATCATGGCCCGTGTGTTTGCTCCAAAACTGCACACTTACTGGGAACTTTTTTATCTGGTCGATTTAACATCTTATCTATGTGAAAGTAACTCTAGGAATTTAACTAAGTGAGACTCTGATCTACTTTCCAAAATTATGGGGTCTTCCCTTGTCAATGGATACCTTTTACATGTGCCTCCACCATCTTTCAACTCACCTCGGTTATAGTACTTTCCCTTAACATACACATAGTCAGACTATCTCCTTTTCTCTAACGAAGTTCAGTCCATCATACCATTCCACTTATATTTCTAGCTACCCCACAAACATACATTTAACACATTTATAACCACATCCCCTTATATCGAAAGATATTAAAAGTCAAGCTAACCAGAGAGCCCATACACCTTCTATTTCGTACACCTCTGCATAATCTTCACCAACGTCACATACGTAATATACCTATCTCAAGCTCAACCCCGTACTCTCGGCGTGACTATACAGTGAGGTTTTACTTAGTTTTCCTACTAATCATGACTAATTTCTCCTCGAGACTGCCCCACCTATGAACTAGTGGTGCAAAAGTTCCCCAATACTTCCCACACAAAGCTATCAGCTCCACTAGCCTTATATATTATAAGAGCTCTCAGTTCAAAGTGTTTCCTTTACACGTTCGATGGTTAACATTCACAACTAATGCCCTAACATCTAAAAATGTCTCCCCACTCTCGAAATTTATAATGGTTCATGCGTAGAACCTCCCGCAATCAAAACTTAAAAAAGGAACTCCCTCGATGTACTATCACCCAGAATTATCGGTTATCAAGTTCTGTAGGGCTAGGGCATATAACCGGGACACTCAAAATCATATCCCCCATCGTATAATTCTAATCATAAACTCCTACATCTCTCAAGGAGTCCTATAACACTGCTCTCACTCTATCACTCAGTCCCTAATGATAAATCATTAACGAGCTAAATCTATTTGTTTGCTAAAAAATCCGATATAACCTCAATCACATTAGTAAAGTACCTAGACACTGGGATAAAATATAACGAGACAATTGTACTCTCTTAAGTCTCCTCCGCAATAGAATATAGACATGAGCTCGACCCCCTTCCAGGTGAGACAACACAAGACCACACATTTTGCCCTATAACAGTGAACATGATATCCTTGTTGTGACAGCCCACCATCGCTCGAACCATGACTAACTAGTCCATAGCTAGCCTAATATCATACTCGCATATCATATTTCTAAAATGAGTAAATCCACTAAAATATATATGTTTCGTGAATGCACCCGCTCCCATGCAGATGGAACTAAAGAGAGCCCCGCTACCCACGGTAAATATATACACATAATAGTAACACTAATGATACACCCACCAAACCCGTCTCACTCGTGAGTCTAGTGCTAACAAAATGCTATGACTCACCCGTGTTAAATATATATTATCCCATATACCCATTGATAGAACTCATTCCTTCAATAGCCAATAGCACTGTCAGTTCAAATAGTTTCTGGACATAATAATCTCATTCAACCTAAACCAAAAACTTCTATAACAATTATCCCTGTTGGCCATCATGCTCCTATCCCTTAACTCGCTGCGGATAAGATCAACAAATGTGACCCTACTCTCCATACATAATACACCTCTTTGTGCCATTTCCTAGCCTCTAACCTCACTGGACATGTTGGGGTTGTCCTTCTCTCGTCCTGGTAGCCTTGGTCCCGATTGCTACCTTCATTAATTCTTTAGCTCTGCTGGCCCTATTGAGCACACCGCTAGACCTGACTGCATCCACCATCATTTGGTACGAACACCTATGATCATAAATATTTAAATGGTTCACCTGTTCCTCATGGTGCCTCACTAGCACCAATTACATTCATTCTTGCTCTGCTAACTAGACTCTCCATTCTCTTAGTTCCCTTCATATGAAAGCATTTATATTACCCCTTGCGAAAGTAAGATATTGATGACATCACCATTTATCGTCCTAACTAGATTTTCCCCTAAATGATGGCGTATTCTACCCATGAGTCCATAAACTCAAAGAACCTCTCATCGGGTATGAAGTTTACTAAACAAGAAAATTCTTCCGCATATTCGGCCATTGTCTGGCCCTCCTATAATAATTACTGGAATTTCCTTCGCCTCTCTATTAAAATAGTTGATGTAAGGATTTGTGGTCAAACCGTAACTAAATTCCTCGGTATTCATGGCATCTCTCCTAGAATGTGGTGACTGACTCCCATCACTACAATACTGCTCCTATTAGTTAAAATTTTGTCCAAATTTTTTAATCATAAGTGTCAGTGCATTCCTCCGTATAAAATATCCTTTAAATGATCTCTTTCCATTGTCCAATCACACTTTCACACTTTTCTCAAACTCTTGCAAATTTCCCTTCACAAAATCTTATTCGACTCTTTCCCTTACCGACTGTACTGGGTGAGTTAGCATTTGTACCACGGTTAGCTATGGTGGTACTTAGAAAGACTACTGCACCCTAGCGGTTATCACGACGTCCACTACCCGAATAATAGTGATGGATTCTATTACGTTCACTGTCCTTATAATATTCCGTGGCTTCGCCTGAGCCTTTCCTCCTATAGTCCTCCTAACGACCCTCGCTAGTCATGATATACGAAGCCCAACCCAAATCATATATAATTCAATAAAATTTACTCAATAATAGGAAAACATAAGTCGCACTATGAATTAATAGTCCTAAGTATAGGGCTCTATATCAAAGAAAAGCAACGCTAAAAATGTTGCAAGCCGCACAGATCCTTGGACTCTAAAACCTAGTGCTCTGATACCATCTGTGAGACCCCGCCTATTTTAACCACGGGTGATAAGTCCTTTATAAAAATAAACATGAATCTCATTTGGTTCATTCTTACCATCACTATCGAAACTTTTTAAATTTACTAACCATTTATGTTAAATTAAGTCGGTGCCAAGTTTTATCTTCAATTAACATATAACACGATGCAAAAATTAAAATAATATAACTCAACCATCCACAAAATTAATAGAAGTATGAATCATCACAAGATAAATAAATAAATGATAAATACCAAATAAACCATCGGTTCTAAACTAATATCCAAACCATAAATTTACGAAAAAAAACTGAATCCAAATACATAGTCTAATAAATAAAAGTAAATAAATGTATCAATTGGAGGGGAAATATACCCAAATGAAATATTAAATCATAAATACTAATCTAGAAATGAATAATTGAAGCATTTACACAAATCCTATAAGCCTCCACAAGTGTTGCAGCTACACATACCTGGAATGAGTCATCAAGCTTGGCATCCCTATGGATGGACACCTAAAATGTTTTGAAAAATAGATTTGACATGGTTCAGAGCCCAAAACCTTTAAAAACTTTTAGCAAGTGTTTAAATTAAAGATTAAAAGAAGTTAGTAGATACACATATTAGTTTCACATACACTCTCTTAAATTCCACACCTTTCATCTATAGAGCACACCTAACGTCTCGTATTTTACCTACCTAGTTATTCTACCCAGCCTGACAAGCCATAAGTATCTAACCAACCACAACAGGTTTAGCTCCCCCATATCTCCCATATAATACGCTACCGTCAAGCCAATAATTCATATTAACCAAACATTATTATTTCACCATCAGTTAAGTTTCTCATACTTAAATTACTTTTAGATATACACAATCTATCTTTGTTACCATCACACAGAAGTAGAATAATCACACTTGTATATATTTATCACACTATAATATATACAACTATAGCATCCCCCTGAATGGCCACCGTGATGCATGTATACTCTGCTATCACGTCCATGTACCTCTCGTACCAAATCAGGGACTATCGGTTCGGAATGTCTCCTCGAACCGTACATCAAATAACACACAATGGAGGCGAGCATAGTTCTAAGACTTTCGGCTACGCACATACCTAACGTACCCAAATAACACGCCAATCCCACTAATACACTGCATATAGTGAGCCTCCCTAAGTTCTATATTCTGGGGCACACATCCAGACTTCACCAGAATCATCAAGGTAGGATTTCCCTCTGCGCATAACCTCTCGTGATAACAGGCAGCGTAGGTATGTTCACATACATAACAAAGCACATAATAGGTATTCACACAACTTATATATATTTTTTTAGTACACACAACTTGTAATATATCCCGTATGCAGTATTTATATCTCTCAAATACTCGACGTATTAATAATTCACACGTAGAATTATCTTCTTATTATTCGTTAAGTAAATTCCATAGTTAACACATTACTATCCTACTCATATTGAATCTTAGGTTATTGTTTACTCTTCTCGTAACCCAATTTGCAAAGTCTTAATATGCAACACAATCGATTAATTATTGTTGGTCTTAATTCCAATTCTACACTCATTAGGATTACATCGAGCCTTAACTATATGTCTACTGATCTTATTTAAGTCTTTATATCATTAATAAACCATCACCAAAGTTCCCTGTAATTAGTTCCATGCAGAAGTATAAATAATCAAACTTAACAAAACTAGGCAACTGAACCGATTCGGTATAGGATCTGAAGTGGTTCACCCTCCTGAATTAATTCGGTCATTGAGCCGAATTGGTTTGCCCATAGCAGTCCGTCCTCTTCGTTGTTGTTATGAGTTTTCACCACTTATACTATATCAAACCTCCATAAACATTTACAAACTCTATAGAACATACCCAAGCATCAAGTATACGTATAAGGATTATTTTTATTGTAAATATATCATTAAATCTTTAAGAAATCTACCCAAGAGCAAATTAAATTCTAAAATTCATATAACCCTAATTTATGGTGTTGTTCATGCATATTCATCAATATACCCAGATTTGTTTCAAGTTATTCATCACATAACCTCAGATCTCGTGTTATAAGTATAAAAGGATTCATTTTAACATGAATCATATCCCAAATCACGGATTATACCCAAATAAATCCCAAGAATACACCCAAATAATGTAATTTAAACCCTACACAACATGGGTATCATAATATGCTTAAAATAATTGCAAGATTAAGCACTTGCCTCGTAATAGCAGGTCTAATTTCATTCTAGATGATGAGGTTGATCTTTTCTTGCTCGAATCTCAATTTTGACAAAGTTGCTGATGCGAAAAGGTATGAAATGGCCTAGGTTTCTTCTCCTCTTCCTCACCTATGGCCTCCTCTCTCTCCTAAGTGTTATAATTATAGCCTGTAACTCAAAGGGGTTGATATAACACTCTAATTTTCGGAGTTTCTTCTACCTTAGGCCCTTAAATGATCGAAACTCCCTTATGTGGTGCCGGTTTGGTCTAAAATCGCTCCGGAACCCAATCAATATACTCGGGCATACTATTTTGCCTAATTTGACCCATTCGGAATCAGCTGTGACCTCTAAATCTCCATCCAAATCACTCTACATAAAAAATTTCATCTCAATTTTAATATAGTCTACATGCAACTCCCGGTTGAGATATATCATAATCACATCGACACCACTAGCTACGATGTATAATAATTATCACAAGTTATTTACTAATCACTTAGTAACTTTATTCCATAAATATTAATCATTATCTCTCCCGATTATTATATTAAATAAACACATAAATGATAAATACCGAATAAACCATCGGTTCTAAAACTAATATCCAAACCATAAGTTTACGAAAATAAATTGAATCCAAATACATAGTCTGATAAATAAAACTAAATAAATGTATTAATTGGAGGGGAAATATGCCCAAATGAAATATTGAATCATTAATCCTAATCTAGGAATGAATAATTGAAGCATTTACACAAATTCTGCAAGTCTCCATAAGTGCTGCAGCTACGCATCCCTGGAATAAGTCATCAAGCTTGGCATTCCTGTGGCTAGACACCTAAAATATTTTGAAAAATGGATTTAACATGATTCAGATCCCAAAACCTTTGAAAAACTTTTAGCAAGTGTTTAAATTACAGTTTAAAAGAGGTTAGTAGATATACACGTTAGTTTCATGTACACTCCCTTAAATTCCACACATTTCAACTATAGCGCACACCTAACGTCTTATATTTTACCTACCTACTAATATTACCCAGCCTGACTAGCCATAAGTATCTAACCAACCACAACAGGTTTAGCTCCCTCGTACCGCCCATACGATACGCTACCGCCAAGCCAATAATTCCTATTAACCTAACATTATTATTTCATCATTAGTTAAGTTTCTCATACTTAAATTACATTTATATATACACAATCTATCTTTTTTACAATCACACAGAAGTAGAATAATCACACTTTCGCACTTTCCCCGAACTCTTACGGATGTCCCTTCAGAAAAAACTGTTCCACTCTCTCACTTACCGACTGTACTGGGTGAGTCTTCATTTGTCCCACCGTTAGCTATGCGGATACTTAGAAAGACTATTGCACCCTGGCGGTTATCACGGCATCCACTACCCGAATAATAATAGTAGTGAATTCTATTACGTTCACCGTCCTTATAATATTATGTGGCTTCAACTGAGCCTTTCCTCCTACAGTCCTCCTAGCGGCCCTCGCTAGTCATGATATACGAAGCCCAACCCAACTCGTATATAATTCCATAAATTGTACTCAATAATAGGAGAACGTAATTCGCATTATGAATTAATAGTCCTAAGTATAGGGCTCTATATCAAAGAAAAGTAGTGCTGAAAATGTAGCAAGCCACATAGATCCTTGGACTCTAAAACCTGGTGCTTTGATACCATATGTGAGACCCCGCCTATTTTAACCACGGGTTATAAGTCCTTTACAAAAATAAACATGAATCTCATTTAGTTCATTCTTAGCATCATTATCGTAACTTTTTAAAATTACTAACCATCTATATTAAATTAAGTCGGTGCCAAGTTTTATCTTCTATTAACATATAACACCATGAGAAAATTAAAATAATCTAACTCAACCATCCACAAAATTAATAGGAGTCTGAATCATCACAAGATAAATAAATAAATGATAATTAGCGAATAAAGCATCGGTTCTAAAACTAATATACAAACCATAAGTTTATGAAAATAAACTGAATCCAAATACGTAGTCTGATAAATAAAACTAAATAAATGTATCAACTGGAGGGGAAATATGCTCAAATGAGATATTGAATCATTAATCTTAATCTAGGAATGAATAATTAAAGCGTTTACACAAATCCCGTAAGTCTCCACAAGTGCTACAGCTACACATCCCTGGAATAAGTCATCAAGCTTTACATCCCTGTGGCTGGACACCTAAAATATTTTGAAAAATAAATTTAACATGATTCAGATCCCAAAAACTTTAAAAAACTTTTAGCAAGTGTTTAAATTATAGTTAGTAGATACACGCGTTAGTTTCACGTACACTCCCTTAAATTCCACACCTTTCATCTATAGTGCACACCTAACGTCTCGTATTTTACCTACCTAGTTATTCTACCTAGCCTGACTAGCCATAAGTATCTAACCAACCACAACAAGTTTATCTCCCCCGTACCGCCCATACGATACGCTACCCCCAAGCCAATAATTAATATTAACCTAACATTATTATTTCACCATTAATTAAGTTTCTCATACTTAAATTACTTTTAGATATACACAATCTATCTTTTTTACCATCACACAGAAGTAGAATAATCACACTTGTATATATTTATCACACTATAATATATACAACTATAGCATCCCCCGGAATGTCCACCGTGATACATGCATACTCTGCTATCACGTCCATGTACCTCTCGTACCAAATCAAGAACTATCAGTTCGGAATGTCTCCTCGAACCGTACTTCAAACAACACACAATGGAGGCGAACATAATTCTAAGCCTTTGGCTACGCACATACCTAATGTACCCAAATGACACATCGATCACACTAATACACTGCACATAGTGAGCCTCCATAAGTTCTATATTCTGGGGCACACATCCAAACCTCACTGGAATCGTCAAGGTAGGATCGCCCTATGCGCGAAACCTCCCGTGATAACAGGCAGCGTAGGTATGTTCACACACATAACAAAACACATAATAGGTATTCACACAACTTATATATATATATTTTTAGTATAGGTATACACATAACCTATAATATATCCCAGATGTAGTATTTATATCTCTCAAATACTCGACGTATTAATAATTCACACATATAATTATCTTCCTATTTTTCGAGTATCACTCACTACTCGAAGGGTACCAATTATTCCTTAAGTAAATTCCATAGTTAACACATTACTATCCTACTCGTAATGACTCTTAGGTTATTGTTTACTCTTCCCGTAACCCAATTTGTAAAGTCTTAATATGCAACACAATCGGTTAACTATCGTCGATCCTGATCCCAATTCTACACTCATTAAGATTACACCGAGCCTTAACTATATGTCTACTGATCTTGTTTAAGTCTTTATATCATTAATAAACCATCACCAAAGATAAACTTAACAAAACTAGGCAGCTGAAATGATTCAGTATAGGATCTGAAGCGGTTTGCTCTCCCGAATTAATTCGGCCATTGAGCCGAATTAGTTCGCCCCTGGCAGTTCGTCCTCTTCGTTGCTGTTATAAGTTTTCACCATTTATACTATATCAAACCTCCATGAAACCTTCACAAACTCTATACACCATACCCAATCATCAAGTATAAGTACAAGAATTATTTATAACATAAATATATCATTAAATCTTTAAGAAATCTACCCAGGAACAGATTAAATTCTAAAATTCATATAACCCTAGTTTATGGTGTTGTTCATGCATATTCGTCAATATACCCAGATTTGTTTCAAGTTATTCATCACATAACCTCAGATCTGTGTTATCAGTATAGATGGATTAATTATAAGATGAATCATATCCCAAATCATGGATTATGCCCAAATAAATCCCAAGAATATACCGAAATCAAGTAATTTAAACCCTACACTACATGGGTATCATAATATGCTTAAAAGAATTGCAAGATTAAACACTTGCCTTGTAATAGTAGGTCTAACTTCATTCTAGATGATGAGGTTGATCTTTCCTTGCTCCAATCTCAATTCTGACAACGTTGGTGATGCGAAAAGGTATGAAATGGCTTAGGTTTCTTCTCCTCTTCCTCGCCTATGTCCTCCTCTTTCTCCTAAGTGTTATAACCCTAGCCTCTAACTCAAAAGGGATAATATAACCCTAGACCGAATCAATATACCTGGGCATACTATTTTGCCTATTTTGATCCATTCGGAATCAGCTGTGACCTTGAAATCTCCATCCAAGTCACTCTACATAAATTTTTTACCTCAATCTCAATATAGTCTACATGCAACTCCCGGTTGAGATATAGTATAATCACATCAATATCACTAGCTCCAACGTATAATAATTATCACAAGTTATTTACTACTCACTTAGTAACTTTATTCCATAAATATTAATCATTATCTCTCCTGATTAATATATTAGATAAACAAATAATATTTTATTTTATTTTATTAAAGCACACGTGTAATTTAAAATAATCGAATCACTTAAATTCTAAATACTAAAAAATATGGCGTGTTACACCTTAGTACCACTACTCTCTCATACCTTCTTATTATTTTAGGGTAATGCTATGAGTCACAGTTACATCCTCTAATTCATGAGTTCAATTTTAGAGACCCACTTTCAAAGTGGGTCATAGTGACCCTCTCACATGATTGGTTAAAGTGTTAAAATAATAAATAAGTAGTTATCGTAGGTTCCACTATTTTTATTATTTTAACCAATCAGGTGATAGGTTCACCATAACCCACTTTGAAAGGGAGTCTTCAAAATTAAACTCCTAATTCATCCCCCAACTAATGTGGCATGCATTAAAATGTTGCATTATATCGTTATTATAGTAAATATATACACTTTTGCAATGCTAGATGAGTTGACACATGACTTTAGGGGTGAAGTCACAACCTGGCAGAAGGGGGCCATACCCCCCCCCCCCTCCCCCCACACACACATTACAAATCCAACTAACAAAAATAAGCTTTTGATCTTTTAATTGTAAAAATAGGTTGCTGGTCCCCCTAACCTACAACATCAAGGTTTCTTTTTTTAATATTTTCTAAAAGCCCACACATAGTTTGACTATTTAAAGCATAACAAAGGCCCAAAAGATATTATATGGATAAACGAAGACCCTCACTTCACTTAACTTTAAAAAAAATGTATTCCTCTCTTTTCTCCCAGAGGCTCCCATCAGCACCCACCTCTCTTCCTTCCATCTCTCTGTCTCTCTCTCTCATCTCAGCCGATAGAAGCTATGTTCCTCTCCTCCCCTCCATTCTTCCAGTCTAGACACGCCCGACTCTCAGCTGCTGCCCATGGTAGTTTTTTTTCTAAATTCTTTTAATTTCTTCAATGTTATTAGTTCAATTCTTGAAATACTTAGTTTAATTGCTAAAATACTTATTTTTAAATTGTTTTATGAAATTTTATTGCTAAAATATAACTTTAATGAGTAATTATTATATTACAACTTGAATAATTATTTATCAATCAATTAATATATTTTTATTGCTAAAAAATGGATGTTATTTCCACCCCAAAAGTTCTTCCAAACATCACACACACAAAAAATAATTTTTTAGTTCGAAATACCAAAAGTAAATGTCCTTTATTTGATTGAACTTATGAAAATACCCCTAAGCAAAATAACAAATGACACCCCAAAATAATTTTCCTCTTAAACCAAAAACAAACTTTTGGTATTCTCACTTCAACCAAAACCACCACCGTGTCATTGCTCGACCCACGAACAAAACCACCACACCACCACCACTCTCTAGTTTAGCCACCAATATCTACCTCCATTGAAATATATGGTATTTTCTATGGCTTCTTGGTCGTTTTTGATTTTTTTTCAAGGAAATACCCTAGTTGTCACCAATAGAACCTAAAAAAAATCACAAATGAAGAAGAACATACAAAAACCAGCATTTGATGCTCACTTGATTCGTTTGAGGTTCCAAAATAATCACGAGGTGCCAACGACATTGGTCGATCACTCTTATGCCCTCCGATTTTCAAACTTTGTTCTCTTCAGTCACTTTTGCTTGAGTAGCATTCGACCTCCTCTTCCTTTCAGAAGTCTCATATTTTTTCTACAAAAATAAAGGCAACATATCAAATTAATAAATATGAACTAATAAGATGTTGGAAATCAAATATATAACCAAATGTAACATATGAAGTCACGTTGGGTTATAACCGTGATAACAACTAAACCACAACCAAAAGACACCATACCATAACTTACGGTGTGTTGTAACCGTGAAAAGTGACGAGTCAGGGTGATAACTAATCGTAACTATCACAAACACGACTGCAAGACATCGTAACTTAATGAAATGGACGGTAGGATTTCGACGTACATTGATCACCATCGCAGTGACAACATACCGTGAATTGAATCAAAAAATGCAAAATAACAACCACGGTGAAATGACACCATTTCATATGAACAAGACACGACCACCACACACCGTAAATAGTCATCTCCTTCGGTGAGGAGTGGCCATGGTTGCAGGTCGTGTAAGGTCGGGCGTTTTTACCTCTGTCGTTTCTTACTTTCTATAGGGTTTCAGGTCATATTTGGTCAACGCTTTAGTTTTGTTTATAATACAAGTAGTAGTGTTTAAAAACACATAAAAACCTGGTGGGTCTTATAATATGTAATGTGTGGTTCGGGGTTTACATACAACAAACATATTATGCTACAACTTAACATGATTACAAGTGAATATGTTGCAACTTAACATGATTTCAAGTGAATGGTTAAGGGTTTACATACTACGAAAATTTGTAAGCTTCAACTTTTATGGTATGTATCTTTGGTGTGAAAAGAATGTATTCAAAATAATGAAAGTATTTTTAATTTAGAGAGAAGAAGGTGGAGGGAAAAAATGAATAAATGGATCAAAATTACTCTGTTTATAATTTGATTATTTGTGATGTAAATCATTCACATGTTTTGAATAAGATTTTAGGGTCCGTTTGATAGCATTATTTGCCATGGCAAATGGCAAATAAGTTGGCAAATATGACATTTGCCTACAATTTGGTGTGTTTGATAGCAAAATTTGCCTACAAGCTATTTGCCAATGTACAACACCTCTTATGCATAACATGTTAGCAAATTTTGCTTTGCTATATGGGTGAGAAATATTTGCCAACAAATTTGCTAACTTCTTAAACGCTTTTAATATTTTAAAAAACAATTTAAAAACTATTTTAAATAATTAAAAAAAACTGTTATGAATATTTTAAAAATTGTTATGAATATTTTAAAAATTGTTTTAAATAGTTAAAAAAACTGTTTTAAATTTAAATCCGTTTAAAAACTGTTTTTTCGTAAAAACCGTTTTAATGTAAAAAACTGTTTTAATGTAAAAATTGTTTTAATGTAAAAAATTAAAAATTGTTTTGATGTGAAAACTGTTTTAATATAAAAAATTGTTTTAATGTAAAAACTGTTTTAATGTAAAAAATTATTTTAATGTAAACACTGTTTTTTGGTAAAAACTGTTTTAATGTAAAAATTGTTTTAATGTAAAAAATTTAAAAATGTTTTAATGTAAAAACTGTTTTAATGCAAAAAATTATTTTAATATAAAAACTGTTTTAATGTAAAAAAAATTAAAAACTGTTTTAACGTAAAAACTGTTTTAATGTAAAAATTAAAAACTGTTTTAATGTAAAAACTGTTTTTAGTAAGTAGTTTTGGCGTAAAAAACTTTTTTTTTTATATATAGTTTGGTACTTTTTTAATAAATAAAAACGGGAAGTAAAAAAGAAAAGAAAAAACTGTTTTTTTATTAAATAAGACTTGGGACGAAAATTTTAAAAAAAACATATATTTTATTATTATATATGTTAATATGGACGAAAAATGTGTTATTAAAATGTTTTGCCTAAAAAACTTGTTTTACCTTATTTGGTGTTGATAGTCTAATGTGAGAAAAAAATATTTGTCTAGGCAAAATTTGTCGCAAATTTTGCCATGCCAACACTTTTGCCCAATATATATCAAAAGGACCCTTAGTTATTTTGTGACGATGACTAGATATTGATGATTGTAATTTTTTTTTGGAATGAAAATAAAATCTCTCCTAAAATTTTGTATAAAATTATAAATAATCTAAAAAAAATTATCATCTACATGACTTGTATAGTTGAAACTAGCGTTCGACGTCCACTAAGAAAAAGTAGCGGCTCTAAATTCATACACAAAAAATGTGTTTGCATAGCCATCCACACGTTGTTCATTGTGGACCAACAGCTTCATACTGTGAAGTCTTAATAATGCATTTTTAACGCCTTGTACAGAAATAGGGGTAGTTGAAAAGGCAACATAAAAAAAACCCAACAACTACTTGAGCTTGCTCTCACATTAACAAAGAGAAAAAAAGAAGTCATAACAATGGTGGTAAAGGTGTACGGTCCAGACTATGCTTCCACAAAGCGAGTGATCGCTTTGTTCATCGAGAAAAATATCGATTTCGAGACTGTTCCCATTGATATCATCAAAGGAGAGCACAAAGATCCCCAATTCCTCAACTTGCAGGTTTTCAACCCTTTCTACTTTTCATAAAGTTATACATACATACATATATACATACATACAAATATTTGCTATTGTGTGTGTACTGGTACGTCTTTCTTATGTTTTTTTCTTTAATCAAAGTGCAGCCTTTTGGGTTTGTTCCTCTCATTCAAGATGGAGATTATACTTTATTTGGTAAGTAGTTTCACTAATCTAACGATTTTTAATGAATAATTATAGGGAGATTCACTTTTAGACCCAATTTGAAATTCAGCTTAAAACAAAAATTGATACAAATTTTTAATCCACATTTTTATGTCTCGATAAAACCCGCGACAATAAAGTATAAGCTTATAATACAATAAGTTTGAAAACTGAATTTTTTTGTGGGTGATTTACTCTTTTCTAATGCAATTTCTCTTTATACATAAGATTTCATGACAATTCCTCATTTTCTTGTTCTATTTCACTTTTCTATTTGTTATTATTCACTACCCAGATCAGATTATGGGAGTTGTTTCTACTTGCCACCCACTCGACTACCATATTGTTTTGGTTACAAAATTTATGTCTGGGATAACTACAGTGAATTTCCTTGTATATTAAGCGCATTACACAAACATCTCTTGTATTGTAGACTTTAGAGTAACTTATGTTTACATTTGGTTTTGGTAACCATGATATTGGAGCTAGATAACTACGATGTCCCCATATTTGTAACGTGACCTTCAAATATTATTTTTCAAAGCACATGTGAAAGTGTGATTGTTTTTTAAACTTGGGTTTTGTTAATGAGAGTTTGATTCAGTATTTTCTCTTTTTCCTCTTATTTTATTATTTAGAATCCAGGGCCATCCTGAGGTACTATGCAGAAAAGTACAAGTCCCAAGGAACTGAACTGCTTGGAAGGACAATAGAGGAAAAGGGCCTTGTGGAACAATGGCTAGAAGTTGAAGCCCACAATTTTCACCCACATGTTTACAACTTAGTCCTGCACATCGTGTTTAGCTCCAAACTGGGGTTTCCTGCAGATCAAAAGCTGATACAAGAGAGTGAGGAGAAACTTGGAAAGGTGTTGGATATCTATGAGGAGAAACTGTCAAAGAGCAAGTATTTGGCTGGGGATTTCTTTAGCCTGGCTGACCTTAGCCACCTCCCATTTACCCAGTTGTTGGTGGGTGATGTGAGGAAGGAGTATATGATAAGGGAAAGGGAGCATGTGAGTAAATGGTGGGATGATATTAGCACTAGGGCATCCTGGAAGAAAGTCCTTCTTCTTTAAAATTCCCATTATATCTTGGGAATGGTACCCGCCAATCTAGGAATAAATGTCCTCAACTTTCTTTAACTTTTATTATCATGGATATTTATGATCTTAAGTTTTTGAGGATTATCTACTTGAAGCTTGCAGCTTGTCTTTGTTTGCATATTTTCAATTTCAATAAAACTATTCGTCCACAAAACAATCTATAAAGTGCATCTTACAAATGAAAAATGTTGACGGGTCTTTATTTGATTTTAGAAGAAATAATATAATGGAGTGTTACATAAACATATGTATTTTCAAATGCACTTTATCTGTTGATTGCAAAATTATTCATCTATGTGGGCCAATTAGAAGTAGAGATTTGTCCCCTTATGTGGCAACGGTTATAGTCACCAGTCACATCGTCATCTCAGAAGATAGTTGATCGGTCAGCAGGCTGACCAACCTAGAGAATGTAAAGCGTCAAAGTAGACAAATAGTCACCATGTGGGAGATAACCAAGAGTCATTCTACACGTGCTCAAAACTATCAATCATCACATTCATTATGTACGGGTGTAAATGTTTAAATATATAAAGGCATTCTAACCCTTGATCTTTGGGTACAATAAATACATTGTATGCCTTTCACAAAAGGCAAGAGAGAAAAGTACAAGGCCATCCATCTTCTGACAAGGATACATATCTTTCTGTAATCATCAACAATAATACAACCCCAGTGGACGTAGGCTTTCCTTATAGCTGAATCACTTAAAAACTCATGTGTCTTATTATTTTTCTCTCACAAATTATCTGATTCATATGTGATAATAATATTGGTATTATAAACTCAATTATCAAATTTAGACATCAATTGATTGACGCAATCTATGCGAACGTTTGTCTGTCATCGTTCTCTACCAAACCCATTTTCTTAGTCTTCCTGAAAGATTGTACAAGATGAATGAAATTTCTGAAAGCAGTAATGATGCTGGAGGCGACGCTCCACCTACCACGACAAATCTAATTGGCGTTCTGATCAATCTTGCCAAAGGGCAAGAAGCAATGCAAGAAACTATGAGGCAACTAGCTAAATCCTTACAAAATAGGCCTGCTGCTCCATCCAGTCATACTACCGATCCATCTTATAGAAGAGAAATATCGCCTCCTCCTCCAAGGAATAATCAAAATAGATCTTCACACGATAGATCCTATCACCTAGGGGCCAACTCATCAATCAAATCTACGGATTACTACGATGATACCTCTTTTACTTTAACGTCCAAGCGTCCTGGAAAGGTTAAGCAGGATTTCGGCTTTAGATCATCTGGGTCCGCGAGCAAATAGAGGTCATCACAGAGAACCATTCAGATCGCGAGAACATCGTGTCGACCACCGTGAGGGATCGAGCAGGTCTAAAATAAGCGCCCGGGGATCTGAGTGTGCTAAGCAGACTTTTCAGGAAAAGAGCTCAACACATACGCATGGAAGAGATATCCGGGCTGCTTTCAATAGATCTAAGGCTGGAAATCCTTCATGGAAAGGATCAATCGAATTATTAAAAGATCGGTTAGGGGAGATGGCTAAAGCAAAGAATCCATTGCAGCGAATTTTTTTCAAGGGGTCTCCTTTCATCCAGGCAATTATTGATTTCCCTACTCCATTCAAGTTCAAGACACTAGTGGTCACCCCAAAATATAATGGTAAGTCTGAAAGTGGGGTCACGAGGATGATTATGAAGATAATCCAGACCTGCCGAAGAAACCTAAGCGACCAGAAATTGAGGTAGATATGATAAGCTTTGGTTCTTCTGATTGTCATGTCCTTGTAGGCGGGGATGCTGGAGGAGGATATAAGCTCGCTGAGAGGAAAGCTTACCTGAATGAAGCTCAAGCTTTCTCCCATATACAATGCATCAATTTGAATGATGGTGATGATCGACCCAGGAAAGTAAATAAAGACAAGCTTCTCATTGGTTTCTCCAAAAATGACCCTTGAATGGAACCATACCACAAACCCTTGATTGGTTCCTCGAGGGAATAATTCTATCCCCTAAGAACTGTCAAGTTAGAAGTGTTGTTAGCACTTGTCCAGTAAGTCAAAAAGAGAAGATACGATTCTTTGTTCTTAATAAGAATGTCCAGTCAGCCTACAATGTGATTATTGGCAGAGTAGGTTTGAAGAAATTTGAAGTTGTGTCATCCACTGTCCACCAATGTTTGAAGTT
Source organism: Sambucus nigra (assembly GCA_949130495.1). Classification (NCBI taxonomy): domain Eukaryota; kingdom Viridiplantae; phylum Streptophyta; class Magnoliopsida; order Dipsacales; family Adoxaceae; genus Sambucus; species Sambucus nigra. The sequence goes on from OX422214.1 coordinate 222,898,058, forward strand.
CCCTACTCACTTCGGAGTCAGCTTAGTAAAGGATGATCAAAAAGTATCCAAGGAATGTTATTATACTTCAGCCGAGCAGGAAGACTTAATCAATCTGAAGAAAAAAATCACTACATACCAAGTTGACTCCACGGAGCCTAATGAAGAAATAGAAGTTGACACTTTGGATTCCAGAGATGAAACGAAGTTTGTCAAAGGGCAGATAATAGAAACTACTAAGAGTATAATCCTCGACGAGGACAAGCCAGAAAGGACCACTCAAATCAGCTCCACGTTAGCACGATCCCTCAAACAGGAACTAGTTGCATTCCTTAGGGAATGGAAAAACGTATTTCCTTGGACTCATGAGGATATGTCTAGGATTGATCCCAACTTCCTCTGCCAAGAGCTCAATATTAATAAAGATGCCAAGCCGATTAAATAAAAACGCAGGGTATTTAGTCCCAAAAACAACTAGACCATCTAAGAGGAGGTAGAAAAATTGCAAAAGCCCAGTTCATTGAGGATGTCAAGTACCCAGAGTTATTGAAAAATGTGGTAATGGTAAAAAAGAACAATGATAAATGGTGTATGTGTGCAGATTTTATTGATCTTATTAAGGCATGCCCAAAGGACCACTTTTCTTTACCCATAATTGATCAATTAGTGGATGTTATTACAGGACATGAATTGTTGAGTTTCATGGATGCTTATTCTGGTTACAACCAGATAAAGATGAAGCCAGAAGATAAAAAGAACACTTATTTTATCACCAACTGAGGTACCTACTACTATAACGTGATGCCTTTCAGGCTTGAAAACGCTGGAACAACGTACCAAAGATTGGTAAATAAAGTGTACGAAGAACAGATTGGGAAGAATATGGAGGTATACGCAGATGATATGTTGATCAAAAGCAAAAAAGTTTCAGATCACATCAAATACCTCAGTCAAACATTCGACCAACTGCAAAAGCATCAAATGAAATTGAACCCGACCAAATGCGTGTTTGGTGGAAAAAAGGGATGTTCCTCGACTTTATAGTGAATCGGAGAGGAATAGAGGTTAATCCTGCTAAAATCAAAGCTCTGATTGAAATGCAATCTCTAACCTGCAAAAAAGATGTTCAAAAAATTACTGGTAGAGTGGTTACCCTTAACCAGTTTGTTTCTTGAGCAACATATAGATGCTTACCATTCTTTAAGGTACTCGGAAAGACCTTCGAATGGAACGGAGAATGTGAAAAAGCATTTCAAGAGATGAAAAAGTATTTAGAATCTCCTCCAATATAATCCCGACCAATTTTGGGAGAAGTTATATTTATATTTAGCTGTTTCTGAATCTGCAGTTAGCTCGGCATTAATCCGACTAGAGAATGGAGTCCAAAAATCAGTCTACTACACCAATAAGGCATTCAGAGTTGTAGAAATCAGGTATCTGCATTTGAAAAAAAATGGCGTTAGCTCTTATTAGAGCCTCAAGACAAATGAAGCCTTACTTTCAAGTGCATACCATAGTTGTAGACACTGATTTACATCTTGGACAAGCACTTCACAAGCCAGAAACATCAGGCAGACTAATGTGTTGGGCAGTAGAGCTTGGAGAATACGATATCATCCATGAGCCAAGATCATCATTGAAGGGGCAAGCCATAGAAGATTTTATCGCAGAATTTGCATATCCAGTGGTTGCCGACCATCCAAACTTTCCTGCTGAGCAGACTTCTCCGAGCTCAGTTCCAAATCAAGCCAAAGCCATAGCCGATCAACTAGAATCATCCATTCTTCAATGGAGATTATATATGGATGGATCTTCATGCGTAACTGGTAGTGGAGTTGGCATCATATTTAACACTCCTGACAATATCTATGTAAAATATGCCCTCATGTTTTAATTTTAAGCTTCGAATAATGAAGTCGAATACGAGGCATTAATCACCGATGTTGAATTAGCTTTGCCATTAGGGCCGAGCAAGTAATGGCACACAGTGATTATCAGTTAACCGTAAACTAAGTGCTTCGGATATATGGAGTCATATGAGATTTAATGGTCAGATACCTTACTAAAACTATAGAGGTGGTTTCCAAATTTCCAGCAGTCCAGATAGTGAGAATACTAAGGATAGTGAATGCTTGAGCCAAAGCACTCGCTCCGCTAGCCTCCGCGGCTAGGGTAGAGCTCAGGAGAAGCATCCATGTGGAGATCTTGGCATCCAGGAGCATAGAGGAAGATCCTATGATAAATTTCATTGTTGTAGACTTCGAACCGTCATGAATGGACCCAATTAAAGATTACAATGAAAAAGAAGTCCTACCAACTGATCCAAAAGATGTCAGGAAACTCAAATATAAAAGCAATTGGGTATGTGTTGGAGAGAGGAATCTATACAAAAGGGGATATACTATTTCCTTACTACGGTGTGTCCATCCCCTAGAAGTCACATAATTGATTAAGGAGGTGCATGAAGGTTCTTATGGGGCTCACTTAGTTGGTCGATCGTTAATCCGACGAATTGCTATGCAAGGGTATTTTTGGCCTATTATGAAGGCAGAATGCAGAACCTTCGCCAGAAAATGTGATAAGTGTCAGAGATTCGCAATAATTCACAGGGCACCGAGGGCTTCCTTAACACCAATCACTTATCGGCCTTTTGCCATTTGGGGAATTGATTTGGTCGACCCATTGCCGACTACCAAAGGTAGGTTCAAATACTTGGCGAGTACATTATTTCACGAAATGGGTGGAAGAAGAACCATTGATAGAGATGCCCTATGAGAAGGTATTTCAGTTTATATGAAAGAACATCATATGCAGGTATGGTATGCCTTATGCCTTCATTAATGACCATGGCACCCAATTCGACAATGGTGAATTTGAAGCATAATGTGTTCAATCCAAGATCCAAAAACTTCACTCTGCTCCAGGACATCCACAAATCAACGATCAAACGGAAGTAACGAACAAAATTTTGTTTAATGGATTAAAAAAGAGACTTGATGCTGCCAAGGGCAACTAGATCAATGAATTGCACTTTATTTTTTGGGCTTATAGAACCATGCTGAGAACAACTACTAGAGAAACACCTTATATACTTACTTTTAGGACAGAGGCTATGATACCAGCCGAGATAGGCCTACCAACTCATAGAGTGTTGAACTTTGATTTCCCCAAAAGTGATCTAATGAGACAATTGGATTTGGATCTGGTGGAAGAAGTGAGGTAAGATGTTGCCATTAGAGTTGTTGTGTATCAGCAAAGAACTGCCCATTTTTATAACAAAAAGGTCAAGATGATCACCTTGAAAGAAGGAGATTGCGTCCATAAGAAAGTCATTCAGAAAGGAAACAAACGTGAGGCAAACTGGAATAATTCTTATCGTATTTCAGAAATCATCCGATCAAGAACTTTTTGGTTAGAGACTTTTGATGGGGAAGAATTCAAGAACCCTTGGAACGCCGACCACCTCCGAAAATACTATCAGTAAAATGAAGACTTTATGTACCTTTTTTTAATCAAGTTCAATAAAAATATGGATTTCAGTGCAATTGTGCTTCTATTTTTTCGATTTTTTCAGAATATGGTGGTAACGATATACATCCCGGTCAACACAAAAATGGAAACATAAGCATCAGATCCATAATAAGCTTTAATCCTTTTCTTCTCTTGGTCTTCAACCCTTGCCGACCAAAAGATAACAAATACTTAATCTGGTTGGACGCCAAATTCGAGATGCACCAATAGCTCTCGATACAATTCGTGTTTCTCGATTAAGTTAAATACTGGAATCCATATATACATTCATAAATACAGGGATTCAAACATACATTCCTAACACACTTGATCGCCAATAATCTATACTTCATGTATGATTTTGTCCATGATAAGTCACGAATAAGAAGCCTGTGAAACTTCATGTACATACACTAGAAGCTTTACTCGACTAAGTTAAAATACATGAATACATATATTCATTCCTAACCACACGAATACATGTATACATTCCTAATACACTTAGTCGCCAATGATAACTAATGTTAACACTTAGTTCAAAACTATTCACAGTGTTACCTAAAAGAATTAGTATTATTTAAGGCCATGCAGTTAAGTTCAAATATAGAACCCATTACTTGTTAATAAAGTAGACTACCTAGTCGGTCAGCGAATTAACTAATCCTTAGTTTAACAACAGGTATCAAGCTAAATGTATAAAATGTATTTAAGACATCAAGCAAAAAAAAATTTATTTCATTCAAATAAAAGGATGCTACAATAAAAGTTGAGCAAATACAAAAAACGAAACTATTCTGCTGGACATTGCCCTTGTGCCTTGGTCATTTCAGCAGATGTCCGTTGTACTTACTCCATCCCAACAAGAGGATCATCCAGGGTATATGGAGAATTTATGTAATTAAAATATCTCAGCATTTGCCTATTACTGCTACTTAGCCTATTAATCAAGTGAGGAGGACAGGTTATTTCATGCTCATCATGAAGGCCATAATCCCCCAGATATTTGGTGATTAAGCATTGGGGAATAGAAACAGGAAGAATCCATGTTGTGTCCATCTTGAATGGAGGCTTGTCACAGTCCAAAAAACCTAGATCATTTCAATGCCATAATTCACTATTTTGATCATATTTAAGCAAAGTTAGAAATTGGTCCATCCTCTTTTGTAGCCCTCACGATTACTTTGTGCAAGATATTTATCCATATGGCTTAAATCCTCGTTATAACCTTCCATCCAAATCTCCTTGGGTTGTTTATGAAGTTGGAAGTTCAACCTTTCTACCTGATTTTGAAGCTTCATGAGAACATCATTCTTGGTTTTCAAGTGAGCAGCTTAATCAGCAATGGCATTGTCTTTGCCTTTCAGCTGGGTTGAAATATCAACAATAGCAGTATTCTTATCTTTTAACTGGGTAGCTTAGTCGGTCAATTTTTTTAGTTCACTCCTCATTAGTAGTTAATCGGACAACCATCATTTGCCTCAAAGTTTGCCCAGGTTTAGTCTTTGTCTTTTGCAACGCTTCCAATTCTTCGAACAGTCTTGCATTCTCAAGATCTAAAAAGGAAGCTCCTTCACTTGGCAACAACTCAGACGATTTCTTTATGCTATCTAGCTCATTTATGAGGTGATTATTCTCCTCTTTAAGAAAATTTCCAACCTCCCAAGCTTCTTCAACTTCTCGATTTAGCAAGAATTCCTTCCTTCTATACATGGAGGCATACTCTTGCAACTTTTTCTCAAAACCCCATCCTTCACTCATAGCTTTATATTTGGCTTCATAATCAGCATGTAGTTGAGCTTTGGATTGATTATGATCTTCTTGCAATTGTTCGATCATTTCATAGTATGCAATATTATTAGCTGCAACCCTGTCCAATAAGCCATGAAGATGGATATATGATTCTTTGACTTGGTCGGATACGTCTGAGCCGAGCAACCCAATTAAATCTTCTTCAGATAAAGCAACATGACCAGCTTCCAAAAGGTTTTTACTCTGCCTAAGCAGGTCAGATTCAGCCGGAACTATGGCCTTTTACCTAGCATCAAACTGAGAATCACAAGTATAAGAATACAAAGACTGCTGCCGAGCAAAAGCACACAAGAAGTATAACTTCAACCAAGCAAAGAAAACACAAAAATTGCTAATGAAATGCACTTAGTCAAAATGATATCTTTTCATTGATAAGCAAAGGGGTGTTACAAAAGGATGATCATATTACAAGAATGAGAAAAAAAACAGAAGCTTGCAAACAAAAAGGAAAATAGACAACAAAGGAGTTAGACCTTTTTCTTATCCTGGACATCAACTTCAGGAGGCAGCTCAGTTGGAAGGAAAATTTTACCAATTAGTTATAGGGAAAACCCAACAGTTTGTATGGAAGATTCCCCTGACCATTCTTCATCATCAATCTCTTCTTCCAAGTTTGGAGGAGTTCCTGGATTATGCCTCTAAAATAGCTCAGAATCTTCGATAGTACCAACTTCCTTAAGTGCCTCCGACCAACCATCCTTAAATGATTTTTTCTTGGCACACTCAATCTGTGTTGAAGCAGCCAATAGTGCCTTATCCCAACCTTTGTCAAAAGAAGTATCCTTTATGTTCTTACTCTTGGCTTTCTCTATAACAAGATCATTAGTCAGACCATTTAAATTCTCCTTAGCTGACGAAAGAAAAGTTTAATTTTCCAACAATTTATCCTTGGCCACCTTTGCCCTATTCTCAACAACTGTTAGACTGGCCTTAGAAGTCTTCATTTTCCCCTCAACAGAATTGGCCCTATCGTTGGCCCTCTTTAACTCATCTTCCTAAGCTTTTTGTTGTCTTCAAAGCTTATCGGGAAGCTTCTAAAGATTTCCTTAGACCTTCAAAGGCCTTTTTAACTTCACCTAAGGAGGAACGCAATTGATCATCTCTGTCCATTAGTTGATTAAAATTCACTAAAAACTGCAAAAGGAAAAAATATCACATCATTATAGGAGAAAAGAAGACAGTAAAGACAAATAATTAAGGGAAAAGGGTTACCAAAGCCAAATTCTGGCAAGCTCTCTCAGACAATCTTGATTGGGGAATGGGAACAGCAGCTGTTTTATCTGCCGAAAAAGTCCCAACTTTTATCAACCCTCTGGCCAGACCATAATTAATAGCTACAAAAGATAAACCAGCAGCCTCTAGATCAACCTGAATCTTCTTGACTAACTCTTGTTGATCGACAACAGTTTTTTGGGCCAATTTGTCTGACAAACCATTTCTCAACCTTTTATATTGGGGTGCAGCAATGTCAACTTCCTCAGTACTAACAACCTCTGAGGTACTATCTCAAAATCCTTAGACACCTTCTCAGTTACCTTGGACTTCTGGACATCAGCAGCAATAATAGTTTTCTCCGTATTCTTCTTGGCAGAAGGAGAAAGTGGCTCCTCCATTAAATTGGGGATTTTCCTCTTACCTATGTCTGCTAGTGGTGAAGAGGAGATCGCAGAGATATCCAAAGATTCAAAAGAAGAGGACGTCCTAACGTCATTCTTATCTCCAACAGACTCCTCAGTCGAAGAAGTAGGAATTGACTCTTCTTTCAAATTAATAGGAGCTGAAGATACTACAACAGTTGGCTTGACAACAAATGAAGTAACAGTGCTCCTGCAGTTTAGCAAATAGGAGGCTGATCTTGGGTGATCTTCACCAACCCTCTGATGAATGGCCCACGGGAATTTGAGTTTATCAAGTCTGATATCCTTTTCCTTAGGACACTTCTTCTTACTATCAACTACATACAAGCAAGATAAGAGTGTTAGTCGGCATATCATCGAACAATTAACTAGTAGAAAAAGAAAAAGAAAAGTTCTACAACCTATGCATTGTCCCTCATGGGGACACGTGGGACCATTATACACTTCTCCTCTTTGGAGGGGAGCATATTGCCAGTTCTTTAACAATTACCCCGTAATCAAAGTAATATTTGTTAGAGTATGGCAGATTGACTACCAATGCCCTATTAGCAAACATGGTCTTCAACTAGTACATATTGTCACTGGTAGTGCCCCATTTATAACAGAACATCAGCTCAAGAATACTAATATGGGTCCCATGAATTTGATTAAGCCTGTGAATACCATTCACCACCCTCTATGTATTGGGGGTTACTTTAGCAGGAACAACATCAAAATATTGATAAAACTTAAGAAAAACGATTGGGAGGGAAAGTAACACCGCATTCAGCTATGAACAAAGAGGGAATCCAGTGACCTTCAGCTAGTGATAAAACGTCAACTGGAGGAATATTCTTTTTTAAATCTACCCATTTAGGGGTATTTCTTTCCCGCCTAAAATCTTCTAAAGAATCCCCATGAATGATGTACACCATGTTTAAAGAAAAAATAGAAAGCAAAGAAAAGGGAAAAAGAAATCTTAGAGGGAAAGTGATGGTGGAAGCAAGAATGATGGTGAAGATGGATACAAAAAGAAAACTTGGAGACAAAAGAGAGTTCGAGGTTTGAAAATTTATGGTGCAGAAACTGGCAAAAAACGTTGTCTCTTATAACTTACTGTGAAACTAATGATTTACTATATTGATGATTAAAATTCTGACGGCTGCACAACTCCAAAGACAATAAATTATCAATATACCCTTTGGCAGTTCGCTAAACTTTAAATTATTCACAAAATTATCATTACGTGCTCAAGCAATGGAAAATTTGTCAAGTCCTGTAAGTCGGTCGCTGACTAAAGCTACGAAAGACCGCTGATCAACTCTGCAGGGCTCATACTCCATCCTTTTAATTAAATATCAATAATGCAAGGTTCTAAAAAACGCGAGGCGTGACCGAGGCGTGGAGGCCAAGCCTTAAGCCTTAGAAGCCTAGGCGGGTTTAGGCGTAAAAAGGCGTTTAGGCCTTTTTTAATTTATTTTTAGTATTTTTTTACTACGACAAGGCTATTAAAAATACTAAAATGGTACATACCTTAAAAATATGTCTAAATATTTGTAAATTAAAATACTATTTTTTTAAAATCCAAAAAAAAATAAAAAAATTATAAAAAACTCGCGTTTTTTCACCCCTTACTTCTAAAAAACTCGCGTTTTTTCACGCCTTATCCCAAAAAAACGTGCGTTTTTTCACGCCTTGCCCCAAAAAACGTTGACCATCGTTGACCACGCCTTGATCCACGCCTAGGGCCAAAACTTGGCGTATCTAAAAAGCCTCGCGCCTAGGCGCGCCTTCGCGCCGCCTAGGCGCGTTTTTTAGAACACTGCAATAATGAAGCATTGGTGGGTTCTGTTGATGCCAAAAATTATCCATCTACATGTACCAATTAGAAGTAGACACTTGTCCCCTTACGTGGCAATGGTTATAGTCAGTAGTCACGTGGTCGGATCAGAAGATAGTTGCTTGGCCAGCAGGATGACCAACCTAGAGAATATAAAGTATCAAAGTAGATAAATAGTCACCATGTGGGAGACAACCAAGAGTCGTTCTACACGTGCTCAAGACTATCAACCATCACATTCATTACGTACGGGTGTAAATGCTTAAATATATAAAGGCATTCTAACCCCTAATCTCCGGGTTACTATAAATACATTGTATGCCTCTCACAAAAGGCAAGAGAAAAGTAGAAGGTCATCCTTCCTCTGACAAGGATACCTAGCTTTATGTAATCATCAACAATAATACAACCTTAGTAGACGTAGGCTTTCCTCATAGCTGAACCACTTAAAAACTCTCGGGTCTTATTATTTTTCTCTCACAAATTATTTGATTCATCTGTGATAACTATATTGGTATTGTAAACTCAATTACCAAATTTAGACATCAACAATGGCTATATTTTAGAAAATTTTGTTGAAATATATTTTTAATATACTAATGTGTGTAAAACGAGACTGTGTGATAATTGATTAAATTTGCAAATTTCTACGTTGGCACACTTATTTAATTAGTGTCTATTTTTAAACCAAAATAAATCAGCACCAAATCATTCAACTGCGTGTGTGCGTGTGTCAAACCATAAAATAAATAAAGCATGCGACACACGCTTAAGGAAAAAATCCCCCAATGGGGCAAAATCTTTTATTTCACTATAATTTGTAAGAAAATGGCTTACACGGATTACAATGAAATAGGGTGACATACGAAATACCCGCAGGTGTCGGTTCCGATGTCTCGGCTGGAACTTTCCCTTTCCAGGAGGGCAATAGTGAAGAAGAAGATGGCTCCCCCACAAGTTACGGATGGAATTTTTCCTTTCCAAGAGGGCAGTAATGAAGAAGAAAAACGGCTTCTCCAAAGGAGTGAACTTTATAAGGACTCCATACACAATAGCGCGCAGTTGTCAGTTGTAGAGTTTTCCCCACAAAGAATAAACCAAAGCAAAATATGTTCTTGGGTTCCACAAAATAATTCACATAAAAGTAATTGGTATTTTTGCGAATTGAAAACAAAAATATTTAAACCCTTAAAATTGTTGTAGAAAAACTTTATGCCAAAAGGTATTGAATTAAATCTAGGCAGATACACAAAAGTTTCAAAAGAATAAGACTCTTAAAAGTTGAAATTGTTCTCCTCGTTTTTCTAGGCTATCAGGACCCCTTTTTATACAAAATCTGAGTCGGTCAAAAGATAAGCATTACAGCAGCGTGTCAGCCAAAAAGCAGGGTCGTTCGAACGAGAACCCCATCTCTCTTGAACGAGATCGCGTGTCATTTGAACGGCTATGCGCGACATTACAATATCGTTCGAACGAGATAGAGATCTCGCTTGAACTACCTTGGCGTCGAAACCGAGGTACGTTTACTGCAGTAGCAGTTTTTCACAAAGCCTTTCAAAACAAAACTTTCTCTTAATAGCATTTATAAAACCTCTTTGAAAAACATTTTTATATAAAAGCTTTTTTAAAACCCTTTTAAAAAAACAAAACAATCTTAATATGAAATGTAAATGAAACTTTAAACGTTATTGTTGATACCAAATTTAGTCTGCCAACGTAGACCAATCACATGAAGACACGTGTCAACCTATATGGCGAATACAAATACTTTCAACAAATAGCATATTGTCACAGAGCTACTCAGGTGCTCCGAGCAAATTTAGCATACCGAACAACTCAAGCGGTGCGAGCTACTTAGCGTGCAGAGCATCCAAATCAAGAAAACCAAAAGACAACTACGCATTAAATATGCATTATATCGTACAGATATATATGTCTACTAGATAACAGCGCATTATCCTTTCATACGTACAGCCTAAAGGCTATAAATACATTGTAACCTCCTCATAAGAAGGGGACTTTGGATCTCTTAGTAAATCTACTATCGAGATTCAAGGCAAACAGTCAGCAATACAAAACAGTGGACATAGGCCATTTTCATAAGGTTGAACCACTTTAAAAATCATTTGTCTTATTTATTCATTTTTATATGTGATTGATTAATTAGATATAATCTAGTTTTTTACATCAACAGATTGGCGCCATCTGTGGGAAAACGACTATACTTAGCCTTTTCCACCAAAGCAACTCATTATCTATGGCTAAGAATCCGAAATCCAGTAATTGAAACACTGGGGTCCTTCCAAACCCTTCTACTCCCCCAAATATTCAAGATCTGGCTGGCATAATGGCTAATTTACCCCAAGGCCAAACGGCCATGCAAGAAACTATGCATCAACTTATACAAACTGTTCAAGGTGGAGTGCCGGCCCAATCAAGACAATGAAGTGTTCAGAGAAATACCCATTTGCCATCTTCCAGAACTAGACAAACCCTATTCCTCGAGGTTTCTCAATCTAGACGTACTGACTCATATCGTATTGAGAGATCTAATGATCCTTAGTATCAACCTGGACGGGCCTCATCAGTACGAGCTATAGATTCTCAACGGAATGTCACTCTCACTCCAGAAATGACGAGTACACTAGAAAAGTTGAGTAGAGTCTCTCCTGATATGCCCCAAGTGTGACCTCGGCTCGGAGACACCAACCTCGGCTGAGATCATGGCCAACACTGGACAAGCCTTGGGCATGCGACGTCAGCTCTCGGCCATAGCAAGGTCGGCCCAGGCCGACAATACCACCTGCCTCTCCAAAGGACATTGCACGCATCATAAGGGTCAGCAGCACTCTCGTACACCTGGGAATGGCAACCTCGGCCAGATATAGGCCGAGCTCGCAAGAAGCCTTTCTACCAATGTCAACCTCATCAAGACCTCAGTTGATGCTCCAAGTACACTCCAGCTCAACCTCGGCTCAGGCCGACCCCAACCCATTATCTCGGCTGAGATCAAACCGAGGCCCCTATGGCTCATCTCGGATTGAACGAGCAACTACACTTGTCAACCTCGGCCTCTCCCGGACTGAGGTCATGCACCAAGCACGGTAGCCGAGCACCTGTTGACATTTGGATAAGGTCACGTGGACACAAATCAGTTATAACAAGATTTTTCCCCACACGTGGGGAGAATATTTCGTCATCATTCTCTACATGTGACAGTGACAGGTGGCTCCTACATATTGGTGAGGCTAACACACACATGCACATTACATGCATGGGGGGTACATTACACCCCCTAGGTACTATATATAGAGGTCACCCTCTACCTTGAAAGGGATCCAAAAATATACAACCCTAGCTGAAACTCTGTCTAAATACACAGTAGAGGGAGAAAGCTTGAGAGATTGTATCTATGGCCATTAGAGCCTTATTACAGTGAGGTTATTCACACACACAGTGGACGTAGGCCAATTTAGGCTGAACCACTTATATTCTAGTGCTCTCTCCTTTTCTCCTCATCTCATTCTCTTACCTTTTATATAACTATGCTGCCATTGTTGTTCTTAGATTGAGTTTGAAAACACCTTACCTGGTGATGCTAATTCTAGCATCATCATTTGGCGCCATTTGTGGGAACGAGAGAAGCTGTCTCTTCCTCTTCTTCAACTTAAGCTCATCGGAGACTCTGGTGGTGAACCAGGCACCACCCCTTGCGTGGAGCTGTTTCATCATTGAAAGAGGTCCTTTGATGTACTAAGATCATCTGTTACTCAAGCTCTATAGTGTTAACGTATGGCACCAGAATTACCGCCGCCTCTTCCGCCACCCAGAGGTGGAGGTCCTAGTTCAAGTCAGCCGCCGCCCCAGTCAGAAATGGCGGAGGTAGCTGCAGCCTTGAGGTCTTTGGTTACAACACAACAAGCTATGTAGGAGCAATTTGCACAGCTCAGTCAAACTATGATGAGGCCACCTGGAGTCTCACAGGATATGATCACTCCGACGGCTGTTCAGCCTCATCCAGGCGCCAGGGGACCACCCCAGGCACCAATGAAGGACCAACCTGCACCCCAGCGGAGAAGGGACGTTGCTGACCCTAGGCGCTTATGCCAGGGGGGTAAGGAAACCCTTTCCCAGAGGACAGGTATGACGATCTAGAGGCGAAAGAGGCCCCAGAAGACTACTAGGAGCCGTATGAGGTGTCGAATAATACTCTACGACCTCTTCAGTAAAGTCAAGGTTGTGTCGGCCGAAGAGGTGAAGAGGCTCAACAAAGAGGGTCGACCTTTGATCGGTTGAGTAGAGGGTCAGCCTTTGAGAGGTTAGGTCCAATGAATGACTTAAGACAGAGATTATCGAGATCGAGGAGCGCAGTAGGCTCTCAGAGAGGAAACAAACAGGGTCGGCCAGACCAAGGCCGACACTGTGAAAGAAGAGGTAGGTAACAGGAAGAGGTCAACAGCCGACGACGTGCTGTGGCAGGAGAACCCTCAGTCCACCCTTTGGAGGTGGCGGGGGACAACCTCGGCCAAGTCGATGATAGGAGGCCATGAAATGACTCTATCCAACGTCTTGAGGAGAAGATAGGAGACCTCATTAAAAGTAGGGACCCATTGTAAAAGGGTTACTCAGAGGGTTCTCCATTTGTGGCTAGGATAGTGGGCTTCCCAACCCCAGCTAAGTTCAAGCCTCCTATGGTATCTCCCAAGTATGATGGCAGCATTAACCCTGTACATCACATCGAGATGTACCAGTCGGCAGCATACATCTACTCGATACCCGATGAGATGAAGTGTAGGCTCTTCTCTGGGACCTTAACAGGGGCAACACACAGCTGGTTTACCTCTCTTCCGAAGAACTCAATTGAGAACTTCAAAGGCTTAGCTGAACGATTCATCCACAACTTCTGCTTTGGGGTGAGACCTCAAAAGAAGACTACTCTCCTGCTATATGTCAAGCAGGGCAAGGACGAGAGCCTAAGAAACTACATATCCAGGTTCAACAAAGAGAAGTTGGAGGTCAAAGATTATGAAGAGAATATAGCCATGGCCGCCCTCATAGGGGGACTACAGAAAGGGAAACTATTGTGGAAACTTGCGGAAGACCCCCCTAGGTCTATGGCGGAGCTCCTGGCAACCACGGGGAAAGTAATGAATGCGAAAGAGGCAATGGCCGCCAAGTATGAGGATGAGAACCTCGGTAGTAGTGGGAAGTCCCAAAAAAAGAAAGATGGGAAGAAGAGGACGGGTGATGACAAGTTCGCCCACTATACTCCTCTGCCTTTGAGCTGCGAGCACATCCTCAACGAGATTAAGAATGACAGGACTCTGAGATGGCCAGATAAACTGAAAGCCCCACCACATAAGAGGAACAAAAACCTATGGTGCGAGTTCCATTAGGACCATGTCCACATCACGGACAGATGCTTCGCCTTGAAAGATGAGATTGAAAAGATGTTAAAATCTGGAAAGCTGAGAAAGTATGTGGATGGTAAGGCTCCTAAAGGTGGAAGAGATGACCCTAAGAAAAGGAGAAATGACAGATGCCGTGACAATGTCCCAGCCAGAAGAGACGATGATTCAGAAGGTGATGATGAAGACGATCCGGATCTTCCGCCGAAAGATGACAACACCCCCGTGAAGAGGGTTGGTATGATCTCGTTTTGTGTTGACACCATATGCGGAGGATTTGCAGGAGGTGGCTCTGAAGTAGCTGATAGGAAGGCTCACGTGGCAGAGGCCAGGTCAATGGCCAAGCTTGAAGTTGTGAATCTAACGTCTTCCGAGACAGTACAGAAGAGGAAGAAGGTGGACATGGACACCCTTGTAGTTGGGTTCTCCAGACTCAACTTCAAAGGTATCTTAGCCCCCCATAATGACCCTTTGGTCATAACAACAAGGGTGCATGGATGCGAGGTGCAGAGGATCCTCGTAGACGGGGGGAGCTTAGCAGACGCGATGTTTTGGCCTTGCTTCAAGAGCCTAGGTCTTAGTAGGGCAAGGCTGGTACCCTATCATCACCCATTGATAGGTTTCAGTGGCGAAAAGGTCCACCCCTTGGGCATGTATAAGATGGACGTGCGGATGGGTGATGAGTTGTCTAAGAGGCTAACCAAGAAGATAAATTTTTTCGTCATGGACGAGAACGTATTTTCAGCCTATAACCTCATGATAGGAGGGGTGTCCCTTAAAGAGTTTGAAGCTGTACCGTCGACAGTCCATCAGGTGCTAAAATTCCCGACTCCCTATGGGGTAGGAGAAGTGCAAGGTAACCATACCACAGCGCGAGAATGTTATTCAACTCGACCAAAGAGAGAGAGGCCCATAAGAGGGCAACCACCACTTATAGCATTGATACGCCTGACCTAAGAGATGAGACAAAATTGAAGAAGGGAGAGACCGCGAAAGAGTTAGAATCCATCGTCCTCAATGAGGACGAGCCGGAAAAAACCATCCAGGTCGGTAAATCCCTAAAGGCAAAAATCAAGGAAGAGCTGATAAACTTCCTCTGGAGGAGACAGAATGTCTTCGCATGGAGTCACGCAGACATGCTCGGAATCGACCCTGAAGTTATGAGTCACAAGCTCAACGTGACCAAAGGCTTTGCTTGACATGAAGACACCGAGGAGTATCAAAGATGTCCAAAGACTTACGAGGAGAGTGGCTGCCCTTAACAGGTTTATTTCTAGGACAACGGCCAAGTACCTTCCATTCTTTAAGGTACTGAGAAAGGCCTTCCAGTGGGACGAAGAGTGCGAAAAAGCCTTCAACCAACTCAAGTCTTACTTGGGGTCTCCCTTATTGCTATCTCGGCCTATTGAAGGAGAAAAATTATATGTGTATCTGGCAGTCTCCGAATCAGCCATCAGTGCAGCCATAATACGGGAAGACGCTGGGATCCAGAGGCCTGTGTATTTCAACAGTAAGGCCCTTCAAGGGTCTGAACAAAATTATCCTCGTATGGAAAAGATGGCTTATGCCCTGATACATGCTTCAAGGAAGATGAAACCTTACTTCCAAGCCTACTCCATGATAGTCCTCACTGACTCCCCACTAAGACAGGTCCTACATAAACCTGAGAAGTCCAGGAGGTTGATGACATGGGCCATTGAGTTGGGTGAGTACGATCTTACCTACCAACCTAGGACGGCCATCAAAGGGCAGGCCCTCGCACACTTTGTCACTGAGTTCACATGGGAAGAGGCCGAGGCAGAGAATGGCCTAGAGGGTGTTAAAAACAGTGGTGTCTTCCGAAATTCAGAAGAGACGACACCAAACATCTTCCAAGATCACGAAGAGGCCGCGTCTAACAAGGCCAGGAGCAGAGTCATGGAGAACGAGGAAGATCGGTACCTCTTCAAGCAAGGAGTCATGTCAAAAGGGGTCTTCTCGTCAGATACAGACGTTTGGAGCCTCTTCGTTGATGGCTCTTCCTGCGACAGTGGAAGCGGTGCAGGGTTGATACTCTCGGCTCCAGATAGTGCCACCATTGAATACGCTTTGAGGTTCAACTTCCAGGCTTCTAATAATGAGTCCGAGTATGAGGCCATGATAACAGGTCTCTCATTGGCAAAGACTCATAGCGTAAAGTGACTCCTACTCCATAGCGACTCAAAGTTAGTTGTCAATCAAGTACTGGGAATCTATGAGGCCAAAGATGAAAGGATGGCCAAGTATCTAAAAAGGGTGAGAATGATGTTAGAATATTTTGAAGAGGCAAGACTGAAGAGAGTGCCTCGACAAAGTAACAGCCACGCAGATTCATTGGCGAGGTTGGCCTCGGCAACGAAGCAGATGTTAGAAGGACCATTCCGATCGAGGACTTGGGGAAGGCAACCATTGAGCAAGAAGAGGTATGTAACCCTTGTCATAATTTGAACCTAGGAGACTCATGGATGGACCCCTTCGTCAGATATATCAGAGAGGGAGAGCTACCTGAATCCAAGTTAGAGAGGCGGAAATTGAGATATAAGACTACCAAGTTCTTAGTAGTAGGAGACGTCCTGTACAAGAAAGGAATCCTACTACCTCTCCTCAGATGTGTGCACCCCACGGAAGTTCCCCGGATCTTACAGGAAGTTCATGAGGGTTCTTGCTCTAGCCACATAGGGGGAAGACCCTTGGCCAAAAGAATCATCACACAGGGGTACTGGTGGCTAACTTTGTCCAAGGACGCTGCGGCCTATGTGAGGAAATGTGATAAATATCAGAGATTCGCCGCTATACCTCATCAACCTCATCAGTATATGACGTCAATCACTTCTTTATGGCCATTTGCAGTATGGGGAATTGACTTAGTAGGACCCCTGCCAAGAGCTTCCAACAATTATAGATTCTTGATAGTTGCCATTGACTACTTTTCAAAGTGGGTGGAGGCAGAGCCGATGATAACGATCACAGAGAAGAAGACCTTCCAATTTATTTGGAGGAATATCATATGCAGATACGGCCTCCCAAACACTCTCATCTCGGATAATGGGACCCAGTTCAAGAACTCCTAAGAGTGGGAATAAAGCAATTCTTCTCATCTCCTGGTCGACCTCAGGCAAACGGTCAGACCGAGGTCACAAACAGAAAATTTTTCGATGGAATCAAGAATAGGTTAGAAGATGCGAAGGGAAGATGGACTGAAGAGTTCTACACTGTGTTATGGGCCTACAGAACCACGACAAGGACACCGACAGGAGAAACCCCGTTCATGTTGGCACATGGCTCAGAGGTCGTCATACCAACGGAAGTAGGGCTTCCAACTCATAGGGTTCATACCTATAACCCTGATAATAATGGGTAAGAGAGGAGGCTAGACCTAGATCTAATTGAAGAAAGAAGAGAAGACGCGAGGTCAGACAAGCAGCCTACCAACAGAGGGCAGCGAAGTTTTACAACCAGAGAAGTTAAGACCCATTGCAGTGGGAGACCTAGTGCTAAAGAAGACCTTACAGAAAGCAAACAAACTCCACCCAAACTGGCATGGTCCCTATAAAGTGATAGAAGAGGTTGTGCCCGGCACTTACAGGCTAAAAAATCTAGAAGGAGAACCTTTCGCTAACCCATGGAATGCTGATTACCTAAAGAAGTATTACATATGATGTTGCAAAGAATTTTATATAAATGTACCATCTTATTACGAAGAGGTTATTAATAAAAGATCAATTCCCATGACGATTCTTACTACATTTGCACTTATGGTAGAAATTATGAGGATAACATCTTTGGTGATGAACTCAGACCCTTATAACATCATTCAGTGGTGACGAGGTCTGAGCTCAGACACCATGATGGGATGACCTCATACCCTTAACATCATTAATTTTGTGAGATTAATTATGAGGATAACATCTTAGGTGATGACCTCAAACCTTCATAACACCATTCAGTGGTGACGAGGTCAGAGCTCAGACACCATAATGGGATGACCTCAGACCCTTAACATCATTAATTTGGTGAGATTAATTATGAGGACAACATCTTAGGTGATGACCTCAGACCTTCATAACACCATTATACTCTCTTAAGTCTCCTCCGCAATAGAATATAATGAGACAATTATACTCTCTTAAGTCTCCTCCGCAATAGAATATAGACATGAGCTCGGCCCCCTTCCAAGTGAGGCAACACAAGACCACACATTTTGCCCTAGAATAGTGAACATGATATCCTTGTTGTGACAGCCCACCATCGCTCGAACCATGACTAACCAGTCCATACCTAGGCTAATATCATACTCGCATATCATATTTCTAAAATGAGTAAATCCACTAAAATATATCTGTTTCGTGAATGCACCCGCTCCCATGCAGATGGAACTAAAGAGAGCCCCGCTACCCACGGTAAATATATACACATAATAGTAACACTAATGATACACCCACCAAATCCGTCTCACTCGTGAGTCTAGTGCTAACAAAATGATATGACTCACCCATGTTAAATATATATTATCCCATATACCCATTGATAGAACTCATTCCTTCAATAGCCAATAGCACTGTCAGTTCAAATAGTTTCTGGACATAATAATCTCATTCAACCTAAACCAAAAACTTCTATAACAATTGTCCCTATTGGCCATCATGCTCCTATCCCCTAACTCGCTGCGGAGAAGATCAACAAATGTGACCCTACTCTCCATACATAATACACCTCTTTGTGCCATTTCCTAGCCTCTAACCTCACTGGACATGTTGGGGTTGTCCTTCTCTCGTCCTGGTAGCCTTGGTCCCGATTGCTACCTTCATTAATTCTTTAGCTCTGCTGGCCCTATTGAGCACACCGCTAGACCTGACTGCATCCACCATCATTTGGTACGAACACCTATGATCAGAATTATTTAAATGGTTCACCTGTTGGGTATCTCCTCATGGTGCCTCACTAGCACCAATTACATTCATTCTTGCTCTGCTGACTAGACTCTCCATTCTCTTAGTTCCCTTCATATGAAAGCATTTATATTACCCCTTGCGAAAGTAAGATATTGATGACATCACCATTTATCGTCCTAACTAGATTTTCCCCTAAATGATGGCGTATTCTACCCATGAGTCCATCAACTCAAAGAACCTCTCATCGGGTATGAAGTTTACTAAACAAGCAAATTCTTCCTCATATTCGGCCATTGTCTGGCCCTCCTATAATAATTACTGGAATTTCCTTCGCCTCTCTATTAAAATAGTTGATGTAAGGATTTGTGGTCAAACCGTAACTAAATTCCTCGGTATTCATGGCATCTCTCCTAGAATGTGGTGACTGACTCCCATCACTACAATACTGCTCCTATTAGTTAAAATTTTGTCCAAATTTTTTAATCATAAGTGTCAGTGCATTCCTCCGTATAAAATATCCTTTAAATGATCTCTTTCCATTGTCCAATCACACTTTCACACTTTTCTCAAACTCTTGCAAATTTTCCTTCACAAAAACTTATTCGACTCTCTCCCTTACCGACTGTACTGGGTGAGTTTGCATTTGTACCACGGTTAGCTATGGTGGTATTTAGAAAGACTACTGCACCCTAGCGGTTATCACGACGTCCACTACCCGAATAATAGTGGTGGATTCTATTACGTTCACTGTCCTTATAATATTTCGTGGCTTCGACTAAGCCTTTCCTCCTATAGTCCTCCTAACGACCCTCGCTAGTCATGATATACGAAGCCCAACCCAAATCGTATATAATTCAATAAAATTTACTCAATAATAGGAAAACATAAGTCGCACTATGAATTAATAGTCCTAAGTATAGGGCTCTATATCAAAGAAAAGCAATGCTAAAAATGTAGCAAGCCGCACAGATCCTTGGACTCTAAAACCTAGTGCTCTGATACCATCTGTGAGACCCCGCCTATTTTAACCACGGGTGATAAGTCCTTTATAAAAATAAACATGAATCTCATTTGGTTCATTCTTAGCATCACTATCGAAACTTTTTAAATTTACTAACCATTTATGTTAAATTAAGTCGGTGCCAAGTTTTATCTTCAATTAACATATAACACCATGCGAAAATTAAAATAATATAACTCAACCATCCACAAAATTAATAGAAGTATGAATCATCACAAGATAAATAAATAAATGATAAATACCGAATAAACCATCGGTTCTAAAACTAATATCCAAACCATAAATTTACGAAAAAAAAACTGAATCCAAATACATAGTCTAATAAATAAAACTAAATAAATGTATCAATTGGAGGGGAAATATACCCAAAGGAAATATTGAATCATAAATACTAATCTAGAAATGAATAATTGAAGCATTTACACAAATCCTATAAGCCTCCACAAGTGTTGCAGCTACACATACCTGGAATGAGTCATCAAGCTTGGCATCCCTGTGGCTGGACACCTAAAATGTTTTGAAAAATAGATTTGACATGGTTCAGAGCCCAAAACCTTTAAAAACTTTTAGCAAGTGTTTAAATTGCAGTTTAAAAGAAGTTAGTAGATACACATATTAGTTTCACATACACTCTCTTAAATTCCACACCTTTCATCTATAGAGCACACCTAACGTCTCGTATTTTACCTACCTAGTTATTCTACCCAGCCTGACAAGCCATAAGTATCTAACCAACCACAACAGGTTTAGCTCCCCCATATCTCCCATACAATACGCTACCATCAAGCCAATAATTCATATTAACCAAACATTATTATTTCACCATCAGTTAAGTTTCTCATACTTAAATTGCTTTTAGATATACACAATCTATCTTTGTTACCATCACACAGAAGTAGAATAATCACACTTGTATATATTTATCACACTATAATATATACAACTATAACATCCCCCGGAATGGCCACCGTGATGCATGTATACTCTGCTATCACGTCCATGTACCTCTCGTACCAAATCAGGGACTATCGGTTCGGAATGTCTCCTCGAACCGTACATCCAATAACACACAATGGAGGCGAGCATAGTTCTAAGACTTTCGGCTACGCACATACCTAACGTACCCAAATAACACGCCAATCCCACTAATACACTGCATATAGTGAGCCTCCCTAAGTTCTATATTCTGGGGCACACATCCAGACTTCACCAGAATCATCAAGGTAGGATTGCCCTCTGCGCATAACCTCTCGTGATAACAGGAAGCGTAGGTATGTTCACATACATAACAAAGCACATAATAGGTATTCACACAACTTATATATATTTTTTTTAGTACACACAACTTGTAATATATCCCGTATGTAGTATTTATATCTCTCAAATACTCGACGTATTAATAATTCACACGTAGAATTATCTTCTTATTATTCGTTAAGTAAATTCCATAGTTAACACATTACTATCCTACTCATATTGAATCTTAGGTTATTGTTTACTCTTCTCGTAACCCAATTTTCAAAGTCTTAATATGCAACACAATCGATTAACTATTGTTGGTCTTAATTCCAATTCTACACTCATTAGGATTACATCGAGCCTTAACTATATGTCTACTGATCTTGTTTAAGTCTTTATATCATTAATAAACCATCACCAAAGTTCCCTGTAATTAGTTCCATGCAGAAGTATAAATAATCAAACTTAACAAAACTAGGCAACTGAACCGATTCGGTATAGGATCTGAAGTGGTTCACCCTCCTGAATTAATTCGGTCATTGAGCCGAATTGGTTTGCCTATAGCAGTCCGTCCTCTTCGTTGTTGTTATGAGTTTTCACCACTTATATTATATCAAACCTCCATTAAACATTTACAAACTCTATAGAACATACCCAATCATCAAGTATACGTATAAGGATTATTTTTATTGTAAATATATCATTGAATCTTTAAGAAATCTACCCAAGAGCAAATTAAATTCTAAAATTCATATAACCCTAATTTATGGTGTTGTTCATGCATATTCATCAATATACCCAGATTTGTTTCAAGTTATTCATCACATAACCTCAGATTTCGTGTTATAAGTATAAAAGGATTCATTTTAACATGAATCATATCCCAAATCACGGATTATACCCAAATAAATCCCAAGAATACACCCAAATCATGTAATTTAAACCCTACACAACATGGGTATCATAATATGCTTAAAATAATTGCAAGATTAAGCACTTGCCTCGTAATAGCAGGTCTAATTTCATTCTAGATGATGAGGTTGATCTTTTCTTGCTCGAATCTCAATTTTGACAAAGTTACTGATGCGAAAAGGTATGAAATGGCCTAGGTTTCTTCTCCTCTTCCTCACCTATGGCCTCCTCTCTCTCCTAAGTGTTATAACTATAGCCTCTAACTCAAAGGGGTTGATATAACACTCTAATTTTCGGAGTTTCTTCTACCTTAGGCCCTTAAATGATCGAAACTCCCTTATGTGGTGCCGGTTTGGACTAAAATCGCCCCGGGACCCAATCAATATACTCGGGCATACTATTTTGCCTAATTTGAGCCATTCGGAATCAACCGTGACCTCTAAATCTCCATCCAAGTCACTCTACATAAAAAATTTCATCTCAATTTTAATATAGTCTACATGCAACTCCCGGTTGAGATATAACATAATCACATCGACACCACTAGCTACGATGTATAATAATCATCACAAGTTATTTACTACTCACTTAGTAACTTTATTCCATAAATATTAATCGTTATCTCTCCCGATTATTATATTAAATAAACACATAAATGATAAATACCGAATAAACCATCGGTTCTAAAACTAATATCCAAACCATAAGTTTACGAAAATAAATTGAATCCAAATACATAGTCTGATAAATAAAACTAAATAAATGTATTAATTGGAGGGGAAATATGCCCAAATGAAATATTGAATCATTAATCCTAATCTAGGAATGAATAATTGAAGCATTTACACAAATTCTGCAAGTCTCCATAAGTGCTGCAGCTACGCATCCCTGGAATAAGTCATCAAGCTTGGCATTCCTATGGCTAGACACCTAAAATATTTTGAAAAATGGATTTAACATGGTTCAGATCCCAAAACCTTTGAAAAACTTTTAGCAAGTGTTTAAATTACAGTTTAAAAGCGGTTAGTAGATATACACGTTAGTTTCACGTACACTCCCTTAAATTCCACACATTTCAACTATAGCGCACACCTAACGTCTTATATTTTACCTACCTACTAATATTACCCAGCCTGACTAGCCATAAGTATCTAACCAACCACAACAGGTTTAGCTCCCTCGTACCGCCCATACGATACGCTGCCGCCAAGCCAATAATTCCTATTAACCTAACATTATTATTTCATCCTTAGTTAAGTTTCTCATACTTAAATTACATTTATATATACACAATCTATCTTTTTTACAATCACACAGAAGTAGAATAATCACACTTTCGCACTTTCCCCGAACTCTTACGGATGTCCCTTCAGAAAAAACTGTTCGACTCTCTCACTTACCGACTGTACTGGGTGAGTCTTCATTTGTCCCACCGATAGCTATGCGGGTACTTAGAAAGACTATTGCACCCTGGCGGTTATCACGGCATCCACTACCCGAATAATAATAGTAGTGAATTCTATGACGTTCACCGTCCTTATAATATTATGTGGCTTCAACTGAGCCTTTCCTCCTACAGTCCTCCTAGCGGCCCTCGCTAGTCATGATATACGAAGCCCAACCCAACTCATATATAATTCCATAAAATGTACTCAATAATAGGAGAACGTAATTCGCATTATGAATTAATAGTCCTTTACAAAAATAAACATGAATCTCATTTTAACCACAGGTGATAAGTCCTTTACAAAAATAAACATGAATCTCATTTGGTTCATTCTTAGCATCATTATCGTAACTTTTTAAATTTACTAACCATCTATATTAAATTAAGTCGGTGCCAAGTTTTATCTTCCATTAACATATAACACCATGAGAAAATTAAAATAATCTAACTCAACCATCCACAAAATTAATAGGAGTCTGAATCATCACAAGATAAATAAATAAATGATAATTAGCGAATAAAGCATCGGTTCTAAAACTAATATACAAACCATAAGTTTATGAAAATAAACTGAATCCAAATACGTAGTCTGATAAATAAAACTAAATAAATGTATCAACTGGAGGGGAAATATGCTCAAATGAGATATTGAATCATTAATCTTAATCTAGGAATGAATAATTAAAGCGTTTACACAAATCCCGTAAGCCTCCACAAGTGCTACAGCTACGCATCCCTGGAATAAGTCATCAAGCTTTACATCCCTGTGGCTGGACACCTAAAATATTTTGAAAAATAAATTTGACATGATTCAGATCCCAAAAACTTTAAAAAACTTTTAGCAAGTGTTTAAATTGAAGTTAGCAGATACACGCGTTAGTTTCACGTACACTCCCTTAAATCCCACACCTTTCATCTATAGTGCACACCTAACGTCTCGTATTTTACCTACCTAGTTATTCTACCTAGCCTGACTAGCCATAAGTATCTAACCAACCACAACAAGTTTATCTCCCCCGTACCGCCCATACGATACGCTACCCCCAAGCCAATAATTAATATTAACCTAACATTATTATTTCACCATTAATTAAGTTTCTCATACTTAAATTACTTTTTAATATACACAATCTATCTTTTTTACCATCACACAGAAGTAGAATAATCACACTTGTATATATTTATCACACTATAATATATACAACTATAGCATCCCCCGGAATGTCCACCGTGATACATGCATACTCTGCTATCACGTCCATGTACCTCTCGTACCAAATCAAGAACTATCAGTTCGGAATGTCTCCTCGAACCATACTTCAAACAACACACAATGGAGGCGAACATAATTCTAAGCCTTTGGCTACGCACATACCTAATGTACAGAAATGACACATCGATCACACTAATACACTGCACATAGTGAGCCTCCATAAGTTCTATATTCTGGGGCACACATCCAGACCTCACTGGAATCGTCAAGGTAGGATCGCCCTATGCGCGGAACCTCCCGTGATAACAGGCAGCGTAGGTATGTTCACACACATAACAAAGGACATAATAGGTATTCACACAACTTATATATATATATTTTTAGTATAGGTATACACACAACCTATAATATATCCCAGATGTAGTATTTATATCTCTCAAATACTCGACGCATTAATAATTCACACATATAATTATCTTCCTATTTTTCGAGTATCACTCACTACTCGAAGGGTACCAATTATTCCTTAAGTAAATTCCATAGTTAACACATTACTATCCTACTCGTAATGACTCTTAGGTTATTGTTTACTCTTCCCGTAACCCAATTTGTAAAGTCTTAATATGCAACACAATCGGTTAACTATCGTCGATCCTGATCCCAATTCTACACTCATTAAGATTACACCGAGCCTTAACTATATGTCTACTGATCTTGTTTAAGTCTTTATATCATTAATAAACCATCACCAAAGATAAACTTAACAAAACTAGGCAGCTGAAATGATTCAGTATAGGATCTGAAGCGGTTTGCTCTCCCGAATTAATTCGGCCATTGAGCCGAATTGGTTCGCCCCTGGCAGTTCGTCCTCTTCGTTGCTGTTATGAGTTTTCACCATTTATACTATATCAAACCTCCATGAAACCTTCACAAACTCTCTACACCATACCCAATCATCAAGTATAAGTACAAGGATTATTTATAACATAAATATATCATTAAATCTTTAAGAAATCTACCCAGGAGCAGATTAAATTCTAAAATTCATATAACCCTAGTTTATGGTGTTGTTCATGCATATTCGTCAATATACCCAGATTTGTTTCAAGTTATTCATCACATAACCTCAGATCTGTGTTATCAGTATAGATGAATTAATTATAACATGAATCATATCCCAAATCATGGATTATGCCCAAATAAATCCCAAGAATATACCGAAATCAAGTAATTTAAACCCTACACTACATGGGTATCATAATATGCTTAAAAGAATTGCAAGATTAAACACTTGCCTCGTAATAGTAGGTCTAATTTCATTCTAGATGATGGGGTTGATCTTTCCTTGCTCCAATCTCAATTCTGACAACATTGGTGATGCGAAAAGGTATGAAATGGCTTAGGTTTCTTCTCCTCTTCCTCGCCTATGTCCTCCTCTTTCTCCTAAGTGTTATAACCCTAGCCTCTAACTCAAAAGGGATAATACAACACTCTAATTTTCAGAGTTTCTTCTACCCTAGGCCCTTAAATGATCGAAAGTCCCTTATGTGGTGCCGGTTTGGTCTAAAATCGCCCCGAGACCGAATCAATATACCTGGGCATACTATTTTGCCTATTTTGATCCATTCAGAATCAGTTCTGACCTTGAAATCTCCATCCAAGTCACTCTACATAAATTTTTTTACCTCAATCTCAATATAGTCTACATGCAACTCCCGGTTGAGATATAGTATAATCACATCAATATCACTAGCTCCAACGTATAATAATTATCACAAGTTATTTACTACTCACTTAGTAACTTTATTCCATAAATATTAATCATTATCTCTCCTGATTAATATATTAGATAAACACATAATATTTAATTTTATTTTATTAAGGCACACGTGTAATTTAAAATAATCGAATCACTTAAATTCTAAATACTAAAAAATATGGTGTGTTACACCTTAGTACCACTACTCTCTCATACCTTCTTATTATTTTAGGGTAATGCTATGAGTCACAGCTACATCCTCTAACTCATGAGTTCAATTTTAGAGACCCACTTTCAAAGTGGGTCATAGTGACCCTCTCACATGATTGATTAAAGTGTTAAAATAATAAATAAGTAGTTATCGTAGGTTCCACTATTTTTATTGTTTTAACCAATCAGGTGATAGGGTCTCCATAACCCACTTTGAAAGGGAGTCTTCAAAATTAAACTCCTAATTCATCCCCAACTAATGTGGCATGCATTAAAATGTTGCATTCTATCGTTATTATAGTAAATATATACACTTTTGCAATGCCAGATGAGTTGACACATGACTTTAGGGGTGAAGTCACAACCTGGCAGAAGGGGGCCATACCCCCCCCCCCCCCCCCCCCCCACACACACACACATTACAAATCCAACTAACAAAAATAAGCTTTTGATCTTTTAATTGTAAAAATAGGTTGCTGGTCCCCCTAACCTACAACATCAAGGTTTCTTTTTTTAATATTTTCTAAAAGCCCACACATAGTTTGACTATTTAAAGCATAACAAAGGCCCAAAAGATATTATATGGATAAACGAAGACCCTCACTTCACTTAACTTTAAAAAAAATGTATTCCTCTCTTTTCTCCCAGAGGCTCCCATCAGCACCCACCTCTCTTCCTTCCATCTCTCTCTCTCTCTCTCTCTCTCTCTCTCTCATCTCAGCCGATAGAAGCTATGTTCCTCTCCTCCCCTCCATTCTTCCAGTCTAGACACGCCCGACTCTCAGCTACTGCCCATGGTAGTTTTTTTTCTAAATTCTTTTAATTTCTTCAATGTTATTAGTTCAATTCTTGAAATACTTAGTTTAATTGCTAAAATACTTATTTTTAAATTGTTTTATGAAATTTTATTGCTAAAATATAATTTTAATGAGTAATTATTATATTACAACTTGAATAATTATTTATCAATCAATTAATATATTTTTATTGCTAAAAAATGGATGTTATTTCCACCCCAAAAGTTCTTCCAAACATCACACACACAAAAAATAATTTTTTAGTTCGAAATACCAAAAGTAAATGTCCTTTATTTGATTGAACTTATGAAAATACCCCTAAGCAAAATAACAAATGACACCCCAAAATAATTTTCCTCTTAAACCAAAAACAAACTTTTGGTATTCTCACTTCAACCAAAACCACCACCGTGCCATTGCTCGACCCACGAACAAAACCACCACACCAACACCACTCTCTAGTTTAGCCACCAATATCTACCTCCATTGAAATATATGATATTTTCTATGGCTTCTTGGTCGTTTTTGATTTTTTTTCAAGGAAATACCCTAGTTGTCACCAATAGAACCTAAAAAATTCACAAATGAAGAAGAACATACAAAAACCAGCATTTGATGCTCACTTGATTCGTTTGAGGTTCCAAAATAATCACGAGGTGCCAACGACATTGGTCGATCACTCTTATGCCCTCCGATTTTCAAACTTTGTTCTCTTCAGTCACTTTTGCTTGAGTAGCATTCGACCTCCGCTTCCTTTCAGAAGTCTCATATTTTTTCTACAAAAATAAAGGCAACATATCAAATTAATAAATATGAACTAATAAGATGTTGGAAATCAAATATATAACCAAATGTAACATATGAAGTCACGTTGGGTTATAACCGTGATAACAACTAAACCACGACCAAAAGACACCATACCATAACTTACGGTGTGTTGTAACCGTGAAAAGTGACGAGTCAGGGTGACAACTAATCGTAACTGTCACAGACACGACTGCAAGACATCGTAACTTAATGAAATGGACGGTAGGATTTCGACGTACAATGATCACCATCGCAGTGACAACATACCGTGAATTGAATCAAAAAATGCAAAATAACAACCACGGTGAAATGACACCATTTCATATGAACAAGACACGACCACCACACACCGTAAATAGCCATCTCCTTCGGTGAGGAGTGGCCATGGTTGCAGGTCGTGTAAGGTCGGGCGTTTTTACCTCTGTCGTTTCTTACTTTCTATAGGGTTTCAGGTCATATTTGGTCAACGCTTTAGTTTTGTTTATAATACAAGTAGTAGTGTTTAAAAACACATAAAAACCTGGTGGGTCTTATAATATGTAATGTGTGGTTCGGGGTTTACATACAACAAACATATTATGCTACAACTTAACATGATTACAAGTGAATATGTTGCAACTTAACATGATTTCAAGTGAATGGTTAAGGGTTTACATACTACGAAAATTTGTAAGCTTCAACTTTTATGGTATGTATCTTTGGTGTGAAAAGAATGTATTCAAAATAATGAAAGTATTTTTAATTTAGAGAGAAGAAGGTGGAGGGAAAAAATGAATAAATGGATCAAAATTACTCTGTTTATAATTTGATTATTTGTGATGTAAATCGTTCACATGTTTTGAATAAGATTTTAGGGTCCATTTGATAGCATTATTTGCCATGACAAATGGCAAATAAGTTGGCAAATATGACATTTGCCTACAATTTGGTGTGTTTGATAGCAAAATTTGCCTACAAGCTATTTGCCAATGTACAACACCTCTTATGCATAACATGTTAGAAAATTTTGCTTTGCTATATGGGTGAGAAATATTTGCCAACAAATTTGCTAACTTCTTAAACGCTTTTAATATTTTAAAAAACAATTTAAAAACTATTTTAAATAATTAAAAAAAACTGTTATGAATATTTTAAAAATTGTTATGAATATTTTAAAAATTGTTTTAAATAGTTAAAAAAAAATGTTTTAAATTTAAATCCGTTTAAAAATTGTTTTTTCGTAAAAACCGTTTTAATGTAAAAAACTGTTTTAATGTAAAAATTGTTTTAATGTAAAAAATTAAAAATTGTTTTGATGTGAAAACTGTTTTAATATAAAAAATTGTTTTAATGTAAAAACTGTTTTAATGTAAAAAATTATTTTAATGTAAAAACTGTTTTTTCATAAAAACTGTTTTAATGTAAAAAAAAATTTAATGTAAAAAATTTAAAAATGTTTTAATGTAAAAACTGTTTTAATGCAAAAAATTATTTTAATATAAAAACTGTTTTAATGTAAAAAAAATTAAAAACTGTTTTAACGTAAAAACTGTTTTAATGTAAAAATTAAAAACTGTTTTAATGTAAAAACTGTTTTTAGTAAGTAGTTTTGGCGTAAAAAACTTTTTTTTTTATATATAGTTTGGTACTTTTTTAATAAATAAAAACGGGAAGTAAAAAAGAAAAGAAAAAACTATTTTTTTTATTAAATAAGACTTGGGACGAAAATTAAAAAAAAAACATATTTTTTATTATTATATATGTTAATATGGACGAAAAATGTGTTATTAAAATGTTTTGCCTAAAAAACTTGTTTTATCTTATTTGGTGTTTGATAGTCTAATGTGAGAAAAAAATATTTGTCTAAGCAAAATTTGTCCTGTCAAATTTTGCCATGCCAACACTTTTGCCCAATATGTATCAAACGGATCCTTAGTTATTTTGTGACGAGGACTAGATATTGATGATTGAAATTTTTTTTGGAATGAAAATAAAATCTCTCCTAAAATTTTGTATAAAATTATAAATAATCTAAAAAAAATTATCATCTACATGACTTGTATAGTTGAAACTAGCGTTCGACGTCCACTAAGAAAAAGTAACGGCTCTAAATTCATACACAAAAAATGTGTTTGCATAGCCATCCACACGTTGTTCATTGTGGACCAACAGCTTCATACTGTGAAGTCTTAATAATGCATTTTTAACGCCTTGTACAGAAATAGGGGTAGTTGAAAAGGCAACATAAAAAAAACCCAACAACTACTTGAGCTTGCTCTCACATTAACAAAGAGAAAAAAAGAAGTCATAACAATGGTGGTAAAGGTGTACGGTCCAGACTATGCTTCCACAAAGCGAGTGATCGCTTTGCTCATCGAGAAAAATATCGATTTCGAGACTGTTCCCATTGATATCATCAAAGGAGAGCACAAAGATCCCCAATTCCTCAACTTGCAGGTTTTCAACCCTTTCTACTTTTCATAAAGTTATACATACATACATATATACATACATACAAATATTTGCTATTGTGTGTGTACTGGTACGTCTTTCTTATGTTTTTTTCTTTAATCAAAGTGCAGCCTTTTGGGTTTGTTCCTCTCATTCAAGATGGAGATTATACTTTATTTGGTAAGTAGTTTCACTAATCTAACGATTTTTAATGAATAATTATAGGGAGATTCACTTTTAGACCCAATTTGAAATTCAGCCTAAGACAAAAATTGTTACAAATTTTTAATGCACATTTTTATGTTTCGATAAAACCCGCGACAATAAACTATAAGCTTGTAATACAATAAGTTTAAAAACTGAATTTTTTTGTGGGTGATTTACTCTTTTCTAATGCAATTTCTCTTTATACATAAGATTTCATGACAATTCCTCATTTTCTTGTTCTATTTCACTTTTCTATTTGTTATTATTCACTACCCAGATCAGATTAGGGGAGTTGTTTCTACTTGCCACCCACTCCACTACCATATTGTTTTGGTTACAAAATTTATGTCTGGGATAACTACAGTGAATTTCCTTGTATATTAAGCGCATTACACAAACATCTCTTGTATTGTAGACTTTAGAGTAACTTATGTTTACATTTGGTTTTGGTAACCATGATATTGGAGCTAGATAACTACGATGTCCCCATATTTGTAACGTGACCTTCAAATATTATTTTTCAAAGCACATGTGAAAGTGTGATTGTTTTTTAAACTTGGGTTTTGTTAATAAGAGTTTGATTCAGTATTTTCTCTTTTTCCTCTTATTTTATTATTTAGAATCCAGGGCCATCCTGAGGTACTATGCAGAAAAGTACAAGTCCCAAGGAACTGAACTGCTTGGAAGGACAATAGAGGAAAAGGGCCTTGTGGAACAATGGCTAGAAGTTGAAGCCCACAATTTTCACCCACATGTTTACAACTTAGTCCTGCACATCGTGTTTAGCTCCAAACTGGGGTTTCCTGCAGATCAAAAGCTGATACAAGAGAGTGAGGAGAAACTTGGAAAGGTGTTGGATATCTATGATGAGAAACTGTCAAAGAGCAAGTATTTGGCTGGGGATTTCTTTAGCCTGGCTGACCTTAGCCACCTCCCATTTACCCAGTTGTTGGTGGGTGATGTGAGGAAGGAGTATATGATAAGGGAAAGGGAGCATGTGAGTAAATGGTGGGATGATATTAGCACTAGGGCATCCTGGAAGAAGGTCCTTCTTCTTTAAAATTCCCATTATATCTTGGGAATGGTACCCGCCAATCTAGGAATAAATGTCCTCAACTTTCTTTAACTTTTATTATCATGGATATTTATGATCTTAAGTTTTTGAGGATTATCTACTTGAAGCTTGCAGCTTGTCTTTGTTTGCATATTTTCAATTTCAATAAAACTATTCGTCCACAAAACAATCTATAAAGTGCATCTTACGAATGAAAAATGTTGACGAGTCTTTATTTGATTTTAGAAGAAATAATATAATGGAGTGTTACATAAACATATTTATTTTCAAATGCACTTTATCTGTTGATTGCAAAATTATTCATCTATGTGGGCCAATTAGAAGTAGAGATTTGTCCCCTTATGTGGCAACGGTTATAGTCACCAGTCACATCGTCAGCTCAGAAGATAGTTGATCGGTCAGCAGGCTGACCAACCTAGAGAATGTAAAGCGTCAAAGTAGACAAATAGTCACCATGTGGGAGATAACCAAGAGTCATTCTATACGTGCTCAAAACTATCAATCATCACATTCACTATGTACGGGTGTAAATGTTTAAATATATAAAGGCATTCTAACCCTTGATCTTTGGGTACAATAAATACATTGTATGCCTTTCACAAAAGGCAAGAGAGAAAAGTACAAGGCCATCCATCTTCTGACAAGGATACATAGCTTTCTGTAATCATCAACAATAATACAACCCCAGTGGGCGTAGGCTTTCCTTATAGCTGAATCACTTAAAAACTCATGTCTTATTATTTTTCTCTCACAAATTATCTAATTCATCTGTGATAATAGTATTGGTATTATAAACTCAATTATCAAATTTAGACATCAATTGATTGACGCAATCTATGCGAACGTTTGTCTGTCATCGTTCTCTACCAAACCCATTTTCTTAGTCTTCCTGAAAGATTGTACAAGATGAATGAAATTTCTGAAAGCAGTAATGATGCTGGAGGCGACGCTCCTCCTACCACGACAAATCTAATTGGCGTTCTGATCAATCTTGCCAAAGGGCAAGAAGCAATGCAAGAAACTATGAGGCAACTAGCTAAATCCTTACAAGATAGGCCTGCTGCTCCATCCAGGCATACTACCGATCCATCTTATAGAAGAGAAATATCGCCTCCTCCTCCAAGGAATAATCAAAATAGATCTTCACACGATAGATCCTATCACCTAGGGGCCAACTCATCAATCAAATCTACGGATTACAATGATAATACCTCTCTTACTTTAACGTCCAAGCGTCCTGGAAAGGTTAAGCAGGATTTCGGCTTTAGATCGTCTGGGTCCGCGAGCAAATAGAGGTCATCACAGAGAACCATTCAGATCGCGAGAACATCGTGTCGACCACCGTGAGGGATCGAGTAGGTCTAAAATAAGCACCCGGGGATCTGAGTGTGCTAAGCAGAACTTTCAGGAAAAGAGCTCAACACATACGCATGGAAGAGATATCCGGGCTGCTTTCAATAGATCTAAGGCTGGAAATCCTTCATGGAAAGGATCAATCGAATTATTAAAAGATCGGTTAGGGGAGATGGCTAAAGCAAAGAATCCATTGCAGCGAAATTTTTTCAAAGGGTCTCCTTTCATCCAGGCAATTGTTGATTTCCCTACTCCATTCAAGTTCAAGACACTAGTGGTCACCCCAAAATATAATGGTAAGTCTGAAAGCGGGGTCACGAGGATGATTTTGAAGATAATCCAGACCTGCCGAAGAAACCTAAGCAACCAGAAATTGAGGTAGATATGATAAGCTTTGGTTCTTCTGATTGTCATGTCCTTGTAGGCGGGGATGCTGGAGGAGGATATAAGCTCGCTGAGAGGAAAGCTTACCTGAATAAAGCTCAAGCTTGCTCCCACATATAATGCATCAATTTGAATGATGGTGATGATCGACCGAGAAAAGTAAATAAAGATAAGCTTCTCATTGGCTTCTCCAAAAATGACCCTTGAATGGAACCATACCACAAACCCTTGATTGGTTCCTCGAGGGAATAATTCTATCCCCTAAGAACTGTCAAGTTAGAAGTGTTGTTGGCACTTGTCCAGTAAGTCGAAAAGAGAAGATACGATTCTTTGTTCTTGATAAGAATGTCCAGTCAGCCTACAATGTGATTATTGGCAGAGTAGGTTTGAAGAAATTTGAAGTTGTGTCATCCACTGTCCACCAATGTTTGAAGTTCCCTACTCACTTCGGAGTCAGCTTAGTAAAGGATGATCAAAAAGTATCCAAGGAATGTTATTATACTTCAGCCGAGCAGGAAGACTTAATCAATCTAAAGAAAAAAATCACTACATACCAAGTTGACACCACGGAGCCTAATGAAGAAATAGAAGTTGACACTTTGGATTCCAGAGATGAAATGAAGTTTGTCAAAGGGCAGATAATAGAAACTACTGAGAGCATAATCCTCGACAAGGACAAGCCAGAACAGACCACTCAAATC
Organism: Sambucus nigra; assembly: GCA_949130495.1. NCBI lineage: Eukaryota > Viridiplantae > Streptophyta > Magnoliopsida > Dipsacales > Adoxaceae > Sambucus > Sambucus nigra. Next base: position 222,932,685 of record OX422214.1, read on the forward strand.
AGCTCCACGTTAGCACGATCCCTCAAACAGGAACTAGTTGCATTCCTTAGGGAATGGAAAAACGTATTTCCTTGGACTCATGAGGATATGTCTGGGATTGATCCCAACTTCCTCTGCCACGAGCCCAATATTAATAAAGATGCCAAGCCGATCAAATAAAAACGCAGGGTATTTAGTCCCAAAAAGAACTAGGCCATCTAAGAGGAGGTAGAAAAATTGCAAAAGCCCGGTTCATTGAGGATGTCAAGTACCCAGAGTTATTGAAAAATGTGGTAATGGTAAAAAAGAAAAATGATAAATGGTGTATGTGTGCAGATTTTATTGATCTTATTAAGGCATGCCCAAAGGACCACTTTTCTTTACCCATAATTGATCAATTAGTGGATGTTATTACAGGACATGAATTATTGAGTTTCATGGATGCTTATTCTGGTTACAACCAGATAAAGATGAAGCCAGAAGATAAAAAGAACACTTATTTTATCACAAACTGAGGTACCTACTACTATAACGTGATGCCTTTCAGGCTTGAAAACGCTGGAACAACGTACCAAAGATTGGTAAATAAAGTGTACGAAGAACAGATTGGGAAGAAAATGGAGGTATACGCAGATGATATGTTGATCAAAAGCAAAAAAGTTTCAGATCACATCAAATACCTCAGTCTAACGTTCGACCAACTGCAAAAGCATCAAATGAAATTGAACCCGACCAAATGCGTGTTTGGTGGAAAAAAAGGGATGTTCCTCGACTTTATAGTGAATTGGAGAGGAATAGAGGTTAATCCTGCTAAAATCAAAGCTCTGATTGAAATGCAATCTCTAACCTGCAAAAAAGATGTTCAAAAAATTACTGGTAGAGTGGTTACCCTTAACCAGTTTGTTTCTTGAGCAACATATAGATGCTTACCATTCTTTAAGGTACTCGAAAAGACCTTCGAATGGAACGAAGAATGTTAAAAAGCATTTCAAGAGATGAAAAAGTATTTAGAATCTCCTCCAATATAATCCCGACCAATTTGGGAGAAGTTATATTTATATTTAGCTGTTTCTGAATCTGCAGTTAGCCCGAATTAATCCGACTAGAGAATGGAGTCCAAAAATCAGTCTACTACACCAATAAGGCATTCAGAGTTGTAGAAATCAGGTATCTGCATTTGAAAAAAATGGCATTAGCTCTTATTAGAGCCTTAAGACAAATGAAGCCTTACTTTCAAGTGCTTACCATAGTTGTAGACACTGATTTACATCTTGGACAAGCACTTCACAGGCCAGAAACATCAGGCAGACTAATGTGTTGGCCAGTAGAGCTTGGAGAATACGATATCATCCATGAGCCAAGATCATCATTGAAGGGGCAAGCCATAGAAGATTTTATCACATAATTTGCATATCCAGTGGTTGCCGACCATCCAAACTTGCCTGCTGAGCAGACTTCTCCGAGCTCAGTTCTAAATCAAGCCATAGCCGATCAACTAGAATTATCCATTCTTTAAAGGAGATTATATATGGATGGATCTTCATGCATAACCGGTAGTGGAGTTGGCATCATATTTAACACTCCTGACAATATCTATGTAAAATATGCCCTCATGTTTTAATTTTAAGCTTCGAATAATGAAGTCGAATACGAGGCATTAATCACCGATGTTGAATTAGCTTTGCCATTAGGGCCGAGCAAGTAATGGCACACAGTGATTATCAGTTAACTGTAAACTAAGTGCTTCAGATATATGGAGTCATATGAGATTTAATGGTCAGATACCTTACTAAAACTATAGAGGTGATTTCCAAATTTCCAGCAGTCCAGATAGTGAGAATACTAAGGATATTGAATGCTTGAGCCAAAGCACTCGCTCCGCTAGCCTCCGCGGCCAAGATAGAGCTCAGGATAAGCATCCATGTGGAGATCTTGGCATCCAGGAGCATAGAGGAGGATCCTATGATAAATTTCATTGTTGTAGACTTCGGACCATCATGAATGGACCCAATTAAAGATTACATTGAAAAAGAAGTCCTACCAACTGATCCAAAAGATGTCAGGAAACTCAAATACAAAAGCAATTGGGTATGTGTTGGAGAGAGGAATCTATACAAAAGGGGATATACCATTTCCTTACTACGGTGTGTCCATACCCTAGAAGTCACATAATTGATTAAGGAGGTACATGAAGGTTCTTATGGGGCTCACTTAGTTGGTCGATCGTTAATCCGACGAATTGCTATGCAAGGGTATTTTTGGCCTATTATGAAGGCAGATTGCAGAACCTTCGCCAGAAAATGTGATAAGTGTCAGAGATTCGCAATAATTCACAGGGCACCGGGGGCTTCCTTAACACCAATCACTTATCGGCCTTTTGCCATTTGGGGAATTGATTTGGTCGACCCATTGCCGACTACTAAAGGTAGGTTCAAATACTTGGCGAGTACATTATTTCACGAAATGGGTGGAAGAAGAACCATTGATAGAGATGCCCTATTAGAAGGTATTTCAGTTCATATGAAAGAACATCATATGCAGGTATAGTATGCCTTATGCCTTCATTAATGACCATGGCACCCAATTCGACAATGGTGAATTTGAAGCATAATGTGTTCAATCCAAGATCCAAAAACTTCACTCTGCTCCAGGACATCCACAAATCAACGATCAAACGGAAGTAACGAACAAAATTTTGCTTAATGGATTAAAAAAGATACTTGATGCTGCCAAGGTCAACTAGATCATTGAATTGCCCTTTATTTTTTGGGCTTATAGAACCATGCTGAGAAAAACTACTAGAGAAACACCTTATATACTTACTTTTAGGACAGAGGCTATGATACCAGCCGAGATAGGCCGACCTACTCATAGAGTGTTGAACTTTGATTGCCCCAAAAGTGATCTAATAAGACAATTAGATTTGGATCTGGTGGAAGAAGTGAGGTAAGATGTTGCCCTTAGAGTTGCTGTGTATCAGCAAAGAACTGCCCATTTTTATAACAAAAAGGTCAAGCTGATCACCTTGAAAGAAGGAGATTGCATCCATAAGAAAGTCATTCAGAAAGGAAATAAACGTGAGGCAAACTGGAATAATTCTTCTCGTATTTCAGAAATAATCCGATCAAGAACTTTTTGGTTAGATACTTTTGATGGGAAGAATTCGAGAACCCTTGGAACGCCGACCACCTCCAAAAATACTATCAGTAAAATGAAGACTTTATGTACCTTTTTTTATTCAAGTTCAATAAAAATATGGATTTCGGTGCAATTGTGCTTCTATTTTTTCGATTTTTTCGGAATATGGTGGCAACGATATACATCCCGGCCAACACAAAAATGGAAACATAAGCATCAGATCCCTAATAAGCTTTAATCCTTTTCTTCTCTTGGTCTTCAACCCTTGCCGACCAAAAGATAACAAATACTTAATCTGGTTGGACGCCAAATTCGAGATGCACCAATATCTCTCGATACAATTCGTGTTTCTCGATTAAGTTAAATACTGGAATCCATATATACATTCATAAATACAGGGATTCAAACATACATTCCTAACACAATTGATCGCCAATAATCTATACTTCATGTATGATTTTGTCCTTGATAAGTCACGAATAAGAAGCCTGTGAAACTTCATGTACATACACTAGAAGCTTTACTCGACTAAGTTAAAATACATGAATACATATATTCATTCCTAACCACACGAATACATGTATACATTCCTAATACACTTAGTCGCCAATGATAACTAATGTTAACACTTAGTTCAAAACTATTCACAGTGTTACCTAAAAGAATTAGTATTATTTAAGGCCATGCAGTTAAGTTCAAATATAGAACCCATTACTTGTTAATAAAGTAGACTACCTAGTCGGTCAGCGGATTAACTAATCCTTAGTTTAACAACAGGTATCAAGCTAAATGTATAAAATGTATTTAAGACATCAAGCAAAAAAAAATTATTTCATTCAAATAAAAGGATGCTACAATCAAAGTTGAGCAAATACAAAAAACAAAACTATTCTGCTGGACATTGCCCTTGTGTCTTGGTCATTTCAGCAGATGTCCGTTGTACTTACTCCATCCCAACAAGAGGATCATCCAGGGTATATGGAGAATTTATGTAATTAAAATATCTCAGCATTTGCCTATTACTGCTACTTAGCCTATTAATCAAGTGAGGAGGACAGGTTATTTCATGCTCATCATGAAGGCCATAATCCCCCAGATATTTGGTGATTAAGCATTGGGGAATAGAAACAGGAAGAATCCATGTCATGTCCATCTTGAATGGAGGCTTATCACAGTCCAAAAAACCTAGATCATTTCAATGCCATAATTCACTATTTTGATCATATTTAAGCAAAGTTAGCAAATTGGTCCATCCCCTTTTGTAGCCCTCACGATTACTTTGTGCAAGATATTTATCCATATGGCTTAAATCCTCGTTATAACCTTCCATCCAAATCTCCTTGGGTTTTTTATGAAGTTGGAAGTTCAACCTTTCTACCTGATTTTGAAGCTTCATGAGAACATCATTCTTGGTTTTCAACTGAGCAGCTTAATCAGCAATGGCATTGTCTTTGCCTTTCAGCTGGGTTGAAATATCAACAATAGCAGTATTCTTATCTTTTAACTGGGTAGCTTAGTCGGTCATTTTTTTTAGTTCACTCCTCATTAGTAGTTAATCAGACAACCATCATTTGCCTCGAAGTTTGCCCAGGTTTAGTCTTTGTCTTTTGCAACGCTTCCAATTCTTCGAACAGTCTTGCATTCTCAAGATCTAAAAAGGAAGCTCCTTCACTTGGCAACAACTCAGACGATTTCTTCAAGCTATCTAGCTCATTTATGAGGTGATTATTCTCCTCTTCAAGAAAATTTCCAACCTCCCAAGCTTCTTCAACTTCTCGATTTAGCAAGAATTCCTTCCTTCTATACATGGAGGCATACTCTTGCAACTTTTTCTCAAAACCCCATACTTCACTCATAGCTTTATATTTGGCTTCATAATCAGCATGTAGTAGAGCTTTGGATTGATTATGATCTTCTTACAATTGTTCGATCATTTCATTGTATGCAATATTATTAGCTGCAACCCTGTCCAATAAGCAATGAAGATGGATATATGATTCTTTGACTTGGTCGGATACGTCTGAGCCGAGCAACCCAATTAAATCTTCTTCAGATAAAGCAACATGACCAGCTTCCAAAAGGTTTCTACTCTGCCTGAGCAGGTCAGATTCAGCCGGAACTATGGCCTTTTACCTAGCATCAAACTGAGAATCACAAGTATAAGAATATAAAGACTGCTGCCGAGCAAAAGCACACAAGAAGTATAACTTCAACCAAGCAAAGAAAACACAAAAATTGCTAATGAAATGCACTTAGTCAAAATGATATATTTTCATTGATAAGCAAAGGGGTGTTACAAAAGGATGATCATATTACAAGAATGAGAAAAAAAACAGAAGCTTGCAAATAAAAATTAAAATAGACAACAAAGGAGTTAGACCTTTTTCTTATCCTGGACATCAACTTCAGGAGGCAGCTCAGTTGGAAGGACAACTTTACCAATTAGTTATAGGGCAAACCCAACAGTTTATACGGAAGATTCCCCTGACCATTCTTCATCATCAATCTCTTCCTCCAAGTTTGGAGGAGTTCCTGGATTATGCCTCTAAAATTGCTCAGAATCTTCGGTAGTACCAACTTCCTTAAGTGCCTCCGACCAACCATCCTTGAATGATTTTTTCTTGGCACACTCAATCTGTGTTGAAGCAGCTAATAGTGCCTTGTCCCAACCTTTGTCAAAAGAAGTATCCTTTATGTTCTTACTCTTGGCTTTCTCTACAACAAGATCATTAGTCAGACCATTTAGATTCTCCTTAGCAGACGAAAGAAAAGTTTAATTTTCCAACAATTTATCCTTGGCCACCTTTGCCCTATTCTCAACAACTGTTAGACTGGCCTTAGCAGTCTTCATTTTCCCCTCAACAGAATTGGCCCTATCGTTGGTCCTCTTTAACTCATCTTCCTAAGCTTTTTGATGTCTCCAAAGCTTATCGGGAAGCTTCTAAAGATTTCCTTAGACCTTCAAAGGCCTTTTTAACTTCACCTGAGGAGGAACGCAATTGATCATCTCTGTCCATTAGTTGATTAAAATTCATTAAAAACTACAAAAGGAAAAAATATCACATCATTATAGGAGAAAATAAGACAGTAAAGACAAATAATTAAGGGAAAAGGGTTACCAAAGCCAAATTCTGGCAAGCTCTCTCAGACAATCTTGATTGGGGCATGGGAACAGCAGCTGTTCTATCAGCCGAAAAATTCCCAACTTTTATCAACCCTCTGGCCAGACCATAATTAATAGCTACAAAAGACAAACCAGCAGCCTCTAGATCAACCCGAATCTTCTTGACCAACTCTTGTTGATCGACAACAGTTTTTTGGGCCAATTTGTCTGACAAACCATTTCTCAACCTTTTATATTGGGGTGCAGCAATGTCAACTTCCTCAGTACTAACAACCTCTGAGGTACTTTCTCCACATCCTTAGACACCTTCTCAGTTACCTTGGACTTCTGGACATCAGCAGCAATAATAGTTTTCTCCGTATTCTTCTTAGCGGAAGGAGAAAGTGGCTCCTCCATCAAATTGGGGATTTTCCTCTTACCTATGTCTGCTAGTGGTGAAGAGGAGATAGCAGAGATGTCCAAAGATTCAAAAGAAGAGGACGTCCTAACGTCCTTCTTAACTCCAACAGACTCCTCAGTCGAAGAAGTAGGAATTGACTCTTCTTTCAAATTAATAGGAGCTGAAGATACTACAACAGTTGGCTTGACAACAAATGAAGTAACGGTGCTCCTGCAGTTTAGCAAATAGGAGGCTGATCTTGGGTGATCTTCACCAACCCTCTGATGAATGGCCCACGGGAATTTAAGTTTATCAAGTCTGATATCCTTTTCCTTAGGACACTTCTTCTTACTATTAACTGCATAAAAGCAAGATAAGAGTGTTATTCGGCATATCATCGAACAATTAACTTGCAGAAAAAGAAAAAGAAAAGTTCTACAACCTATGCATTGTCCCTCATGGGGACACGTGGGACCATCATACACTTCTCCTCTTTGGAGAGGAGCATATTGCCAGTTCTTTAACAATTACCTCGTAATCAAAGTAATATTTGTTAGAGTATGGCAGATTAACTACCAATGCCCTATTAGCAAACATGGTCTTCAACTAGTACATATTGTCACTAGTAGTGCCCCATTTATACCAGAACATCAACTCAAGATTACTAATATGGGTACATAAATTTGATTAAGCCTGTGAATCCCATTCACCGCCCTCTATGTATTGGGGGTTACTTTGGCAGGAACAACATCAAAATATTGATAAAACTCAAGAAAAACGATTGGGAGGGAAAGTAACACCGCATTCAGCTATGAACAAAAAGGGAATCCAGTGACCTTTAGCTAGTGATAAAACGTCAACTGGAGGAATATTCATTTTTAAATCTACCCATTTAGGGGTATTTCTTGCCCGCCTAAAATCTTCTAAAGAATCCCCATGAACGATGTACACCATGTTTAAAGAAAAAATAGAAAGCAAAGAAAAGGGAAAAAGAAATCTTAGAGGGAAAGTGATGGCGGAAGCAAGAATGATGGTGAAGATGGATACAAAAAGAAAACTTGGAGACAAAAGAGAGTTCGAGGTTTGAAAATTTATGGTGCAGAAACTGGAAAAAAACGTTGTCTCTTATAACTTACTTAGAAAACTGTGAAACTAATGATTTACTATATTGATTATTAAAATTTTGACGGCTGCACAACTCCAAAGACAATAAATTATCAATATACCCTTTGGCAGTTCGCTAAACTTTAAATTATTCACAAAACTATCATTACATGCTCAAGCCATAAAAAATTTGTCAAGTCCTGTAAGTCGGTCGCTGACTAAAGCTACGAAAGACCGCTGATCAACTCTGCAGGGCTCATACTCCATCCTTTTAATTAAATATCAACAATGAAGCATTGGGGGGTTCTGTTGATGCCAAAAATTATCCATCTACATATACCAATTAGAAGTAGACACTTGTCCCCTTACGTGGCAATAGTTATAGTCAGTAGTCACGTGGTCGGATCAGAAGATAGTTGCTTGGCCAGCAGGACGACCAACCTAGAGAATATAAAGTATCAAAGTAGATAAATAGTCACCATGTGGGAGACAACCAAGAGTCGTTCTACACGTGCTCAAGACTATCAACCATCACATTCATTATGTACGGGTGTAAATGCTTAAATATATAAAGGCATTCTAACCCCTGATCTCCGGGTTACTATAAATACATTGTATGCCTCTCACAAAAGGCAAGAGAGAAAAGTAGAAGGTCATCCTTCCTCTGACAAGGATACCTAGCTTTCTGTAATCATCAACAATAATACAACCCTAGTAGACGTATGCTTTCCTCATAGCTGAACCACTTAAAAACTCTCGGGTCTTATTATTTTTCTCTCACAAATTATTTGATTCATCTGTGATAACTATATTGGTATTTTAAACTCAATTACCAAATTTAGACATCAACAATGGTTATATTTTAGACAAATTTGTTGAAATATTTTTTTAATATACTAATGTGTGTAAAACGAGACTGTGTGATAATTGATTAAATTTGTAAATTTCTACATTGGCACACTTATTTAATTAGTGTCTATTTTTAAACCAAAATAAATCAGCGCCAAATCATTCAACTGCGTGTGTGCGTGTGTCAAACCATAAAATAAATAAAGCATGCGACACAAGCTTAAGGAAAAAATCCCCCAATGGGGCAAAATTTTTTATTTCACTATAATTTGTAAGAAAACGGCTTACACGGATTACAATGAAATAGGGTGATATACGAAATACCCGCAGGTGTCGGTTCCGATGTCTCGGCTGGAACTTTTCCTTTCCAAGAGGGCAATAGTGAAGAAGAAGATGGCTCCTCCACAAGTTACGGCTGGAATTTTTCCTTTCCAAGAGGGCAGTAATGAAGAAGAAAAACGGCTTCTCCAAAGGAGTGAACTTTATAAGGACTCCCTCCACAATAGCGCGCAGTTGTCGGTTGTAAAGTTTTCCCCATAAAGAATAAACCAAAGCAAAATATGTTCTTGGGTTCCACAAAATAATTCACACAAAAGTAATTGGTATTTTTGCGAATTGAAAACAAAAATATTTAAACCCTTAAATTGTTGTAGAAAAACTTTCTGCCAAAAGGTATTGAATTAAATCTAGGCAGATACACAAAAGTTTCAAAAGAATAAGACTCTTAAAAGTTGAAATTGTTCTCCACGTTTTTCTAGGCTGTCAGGACCCCTTTTTATACAAAATCAGAGTCGGTCAAAAGATAAGCATTACAGCAGCGTGTCAGCCAAAAAGCAGGGTCGTTCGAACGAGAACCCCATCTCTCTTGAACGATATCGCGTGTCATTTGAATGACTATGCGCGACATTCCAATATCGTTCGAATGAGATAGAGATCTCGCTTGAACTACCTTGGCGTCGAAATCGAGGTACGTTTACTGCAGTAGCAGTTTTTCACAAAGCTTTTCAAAACAAAACTTTCTCTTAATAACATTTATAAAACCTCTTTGAAAAACATTTTTATATTAAATCTTTTTTAAAACCCTTTTAAAAATATCCTAACACTCTTAATATGAAATGTAAATGAAACTTTAAACGTTATTGTTGATACCAAATTTAGTCTGCCAACGTAGACCAATCACATGAAGACACGTGTCAACCTACATGGCGAATACAAATACTTTCAACAAACAGCATATTGTCACCGAGCTACTCAGGCGCTCCGAGCAACTTTAGCATACCGAGCAACTCAAGCGGTGCGAGCTACTTAGCGTGCAGAGCATCCAAATCAAGAAAACCAAAAGGCAACTACGCATTAAATGTGCATTATATCGTACAAATGTATATGTCTACTAGATAACAGCGCATTATCCTTTCATATGTACAACCTAAAGGCTATAAATACATTGTAACCTCCTCATAAGAAGGGGACTTTGGATCTCTTAGTAAATCTACTATCGAGATTCAAGGCAAACAGTCAGCAATACAAAACAGTGGACATAGGCCATTTTCATAAGGCTGAACCACTTTAAAAATCATTTGTCTTATTTATTCATTTTTATCTGTGATTGATTATTTAGATATAATCTAGTTTTTTACATCAACAGATTGGCGCCGTCTGTGGGAAACGACTATACTTAGCCTTTTTCACCAAAGCAACTCATTATCTATGGCTAAGAATCCGAAATCCAGTAATTGAAACACTAGGGTCCCTCCAAACCCTTCTACTCCCCCAAATATTCAAGATCTGGCTAGCATAATGGCTAATTTAGCCCAAGGCCAATTGGCCATGCAAGAAACTATGCATCAACTTATACAAACTGTTCAAGGTGGAGTGCCGGCCCAATCAAGACAATGAAGTGTTCAGAGAAATACCCATTTGCCATCTTCCAGAACTAGACGAACGCTATTCCTCGAGGTTTCTCAATCTAGACGTACCGACTCATATCGTACTGAGAGATCTAATGATCCTTCGTATCAACCTGGACGGGCCTCATCAGTACGAGCTATAGATTCTCAACGGAATGTCACTCTCACTCCATAAATGACTAGTGCACTAGAAAGGTTGAGTAGAGTCTCTCCTGATATGCCCCAAGTATGACCTCAGCTCGGAGACACCAACCTCGGCCGAGATCATGGCCAACACTGGACAAGCCTTGGGCATGCAACGTCAGCTCTCGGCCATTGCAAAGTCGACCCAGGCCGACACTACCACCTGCCTCTCCAAAGGACATTGCACGCATCATAAGGGTCAACAGCACTCTCGTACACCAGGGAATGGCAACCTCGGCCAGATATAGGCCAAGCTCGCAAGAAGACTTTCTACCAATGTCAACCTCATCAAAACCTCAGTCGATGCTCCAAGCACACGCCAGCTCAACCTCGGCTCAGGCCGACCCCTACCCATTATCTCGGCTGAGATCAAGCCGAGGCCCCTATGGCTCATCTCGGATTGAACGAGCAACTAGACTTGTCAACCTCGGCCTCTCCCGGGCCGAGGTCATGCACCAAGCACGGTAGCCGAGCACCTGTTGACATTTGGATAAGGGCACGTGGACACAAATAAGTTATAACAAGATTATTCCCCACACGTGGGGAGAATATTTCGTCATCATTCTCTACATGTGACAGTGACAGGTGGCTCCTCCATATTGGTGAGGCTAACACACACATGCACATTACATGCATGGGGGGTACATTACACCCCCTAGGTACTATATATAGAGGTCACCCTCTACCTTGCAAGGGATCCAAAAATATACAACCCTAGCTGAAACTCTGTCTAAATACACAGTAGAGAGAGAAATCTTGAGAGATTGTATCTATGGCCATTAGAGCCTTATTACAGTGAGGTTATTCACACACACAGTGGACGTAGGCCAATTTAGGCTAAACCACTTATATTCTGGTACTCTCTCCTTTTCTCCTCATCTCATTCTCTTACCTTTTATATAACTATGTTGCCATTGTTGTTCTTAGATTGAGCTTGAAAACACCTTACCTGGTGATGCTAATTCTAGCATCATCATTTTGGCGCCGTTTGTGGGAACGAGAGAAGCTGTCTCTTCCTCTTCTTCATCTTAACCTCAACGGAGACTCTGGTGGTGAACCAGGCACCACCCCTTGCGTGGAGATGTTTCACCATTGAAAGAGGTCCTTTGATGTACTAAGATCATCTGTTACTTAAGCTCTATAGTGTTAACGTATGGCACCAGAATTACCGCCGCCTCTTCCGCCACCCAGAGGTGGAGGTCCTAGTTCAAGTCAGCCGCCGCCCCAGTCCGAAATGGCGGAGGTAGCTGCAGCCTTGAGGTCTTTGGTTGCAACACAACAAGCTATGTATGAGAAATTTTCACAGCTCAGTCAAACTATGATGAGGCCACCTGGAGTCTCACCGGATATGATCACTCCGACGGCTGTTGAGCCTCATCCAGGCGCCAGGGGACCACCCCAGGCACCAATGAAGGACCAGCCTGCACCCCAGTGGAGAAGGGACGTTGCTGACCCTAGGCGCTTACGCCTGGGGGGGGGGGTAAGGAAACCCTTTCCCAGAGGACAGGTATGACGATCTAGAGGCGGAAGAGGCCTCGAAAGACTACTGGGAGCCGTATGAGGTGTCGAATAATACTCTACGACCTCTTCAGCAAAGTCAAGGTTGTGTCGGCCGAAGAGGTGAAGAGGCTCAACAAAGAGAGTCGGCCTTTGATCGGTTGAGCAGAGGGTCAGCCTTTGAGAGGTTGGGTCCCATGAATGACTTAAGACAGAGATTATTGAGATCGAGGAGCGCAGTAGGCTCTCAGAGAGGAAACAAACAGGGTCAGCCAGACCAAGGCCGACACTGTGAAAGAAGAGGCAGGGGAACAGGAAGAGGTCAACAGCCGACGACGTGCTGTGGCAGGAGAACCCTCAGTCCACCCCTTGGAGGTGGCGGGGGATAACCTCGGCCAAGCCGATGATAGGAGGCCATGGAATGACTCTATCCAACGTCTTGAGGAGAAGATAGGAGACCTCATTAAAAGTAGGGACCCATTGCAAAAGGGTTACTCAGAGGGTTCTCCATTTGTGGCTAGGATAGTGGGCTTCCCAACCCCAGCTAAGTTCAAGCCTCCTATGGTATCTCCCAAGTATGATGGCAGCACTAACCCTGTACATCACATCGAGATGCACCAGTCGGCAGCAGACATCTACTCGATACCCGATGAGATGAAGTGTAGGCTCTTCTCTGGGACCTTAACAGGGTCAACACACAGCTGGTTTACCTCTCTTCCGAAGAACTCAATTAAGAACTTCAAAGGCTTGGCTGAACGATTCATCCACAACTTCTGCTTTGGGGTGAGACCTCAAAAGAAGACTACTCACATGCTATATGTCAAGCAAGGCAAGGACGAGAGCCTAAGAGACTACATATCCAGGTTCAATAAAGAGAAGTTGGAGGTCGAAGATTATGAAGAGAATATAGCCATGGTCGCCCTCATAGGGGGACTACAGAAAGGGAAGCTGTTGTGGAAATTTGCGGAAGACCCCCCTAGGTCTATGGCGGAGCTCCTGGCAACCGCGGGGAAAGTATTGAATGCGAAAGAGGCAATGGACGCCAAGTGTGAGGATGACAACCTCGGTAGTAGTGGGAAGTCCCAGAAAAAGAAAGATGGGAAGAAGAGGACGGGTGATGACAAGTTCGCCCACTATACTCTTCTGACTGTGAGCTGCGAGCACATCCTCAACGAGATTAAAAATGACAGGACTCTGAGATGGCCAGATAAACTGAAAGCCCCACCACATAAGAGGAACAAAAACCTATGGTGCGAGTTCCATTAGGACCATGTCCACGTCACGGACAGATGCTTCGCCTTGAAAGATGAGATTGAAAAGATGTTAAAATCTGGAAAGCTGAGAAAGTATGTGGATGGTAAGGCTCCTAAAGGTGGAAGAGATGACCCTAAGAAAAGGAGAAATGACAGATGCCGTGACAATGTCCCAGCCAGAAGAGACGATGATTCAGAAGGTGATGATGAAGACGATCCGGATCTTCCGTCGAAAGATGACAACACCCCCGTGAAGAGGGTTGGTATGATCTCGTTTGGTGTTGACACCATATGCGAAGGATTTGCAGGAGGTGGCTCTGAAGTAGCTGATAGGAAGGCTCACGTGGCAGAGGCCAGGTCAGTGGCCAAGCTTAAAGTTATGAATATAACGTCTTCCGAGACAGTGCAGAAGAGGAAGAAGATGGACATGGACACCCTTGTAGTTGGGTTCTCCAGACTCGACTTCAAAGGTATCTTAGCCCCCCATGATGACCCTTTGGTCATAAAAACAAGGGTGCATGGGTGCGAGGTGTAGAGGATCCTCCTAGACGGGGGGAGCTCGGCAGACGTGATGTTTTGGCCTTGCTTTAAGAGCCTAGGTCTTAGTAGGGCAAGGCTGGTACCCTATCATCACCCATTAATAGGTTTCAGTGGCGAAAAGGTTCACCCCTTGGGCATGTATAAGATGGACGTACGGATGGGTGATGAGTTGTCTAAGAGTCTGACCAAGAAGATAAATTTTTTCGTCATAGACGAGAACGTATTTTCGGCCTATAACCTCATCATAGGAAGGGTGTCCCTTAAAGAGTTTGAAGTTGTACCGTCGACGGTCCATCAGATGATAAAATTCCCGACTCCCTATGGGGTAGAGGAAGTGCAAGGTGACCATACCACAGCGCGAGAATGTTACTTCAACTCGGCCAAAGAGAGAGAGGCCCATAAGAGGGCAACCACCACTTATAGCATTGATACGCCTGACCCAAGAGATGAGACAAAATTGAAGAAGGGAGAGGCCGCGGAAGAGGTAGAATCCATCGTCCTCATTGAGGACGAGTCGAAAAAAACCATCCAGGTCGCTAAATCCCTAAAGGCAAAAATCAAGGAAGAGCTGATAAACTTCCTCAGGAGGAGACAGAGTGTCTTCGCATGGAGTCACGCAGACATGCCCGGCATCGACCCTGAAGTTATGAGTCACAAGCTCAACGTGACCAAAGATGCAAGGCCAATCAAACAGAGACGAAGAGTCTATTCCAGGGAGAAGTACGACGTCATCCGAGAAGAGGTAAGAAAATTGGAAGAGGCTGAGTTTATAAGAGAAGTCACATATCCGGAATGGTTATCAAATGCAATCATCGTGCCCAAGGCCAATGGGAAGTGGATAATGTGTGTTGATTTCACTGACCTGAACAGATCTTATCCAAAAGACAGCTATCCCTTACCTCAGATAGATCAGATGGTGGATGCTACAGTGGGACATGAGCTCATGAGCTTCATGGACGCGTATTCATGCTATAACCAGATCTTCATGGATGTTGAAGACTCAGAGAAGACCGCCTTTATTACCGATAAAGGGACGTACTGCTACAAAGTGATGCCCTTCGGTCTGAAAAATACAGGGGCAACATACCAACGTCTTGTTAATAAGATGTTTGAATATCAAATAGGTAAGACTATGGAGGTGTATGTAGATGATATGCTAACAAAGAGCTTGAAAGCTTGCACTCATGTAGCGGATCTCGAGAAGACCTTCGGCATTATGGACTCATACAGAATGAAACTCAACTCTGCGAAGTGTGTCTTCGGAGTAGGAGATGGAAAGTTCCAAGGATTTATCGTCAACCAGAGAGGGATTGAAGCGAACCCTGAAAAAATCAAGGCTTTACTTGACATGAAGACACCGAGGAGTATCAAAGATGTCCAAAGACTTACGGGGAGAGTGGCTGCCCTTAACAGGTTTATTTCTAGGACAACGGCCAAGTGCCTTCCATTCTTTAAGGTACTGAGAAAGGCCTTCCAGTGGGATGAAGAGTTCGAAAAGCCTTCAACCAGCTCAAGTCTTACTTGGGGTCTCCCTTATTGCTATCTCGGCCTATTGCAGGAGAAAAATTATATGTGTATCTGGCAGTCTTCGAATCAGCCATCAGCGCAGCCATAATACGGGAAGACGCTGGGATCCAGAGGCCTGTGTATTTCAACAGTAAGGCCCTTCAAGTGTCTGAACAAAATTATCCTCATATGGAAAAGCTGGCTTATGCCCTGATACATGCTTCAAGGAAGATGAAACCTTACTTCCAAGCCCACTCCATGATAGTCCTCACCGACTCCCCACTAAGACAGGTCCTACATAAACCTGAGAAGTCCGGGAGGTTGATGACATGGGCCATTGAGTTGGGGGAGTACGATCTTACCTACCAACCTAGGACGGCCATCAAAGGGCAGGCCCTCACAGACTTTGTCGTTGAGTTCACATGGGAAGAGGCCGAGGCAGAGAATGGCCTAGAGGGTGTTAAAAACCGTGGTGTCTTCCGAAATTCAGAAGAGACGACACAAAACACCTTCCAAGATCAGGAAGAGGTCGCGTCCAACAAGGCCAGGAGCAGAGTCGCGGAGAACGAGGAAGATCGGTACCTCTTCAAGCAAGGAGTCATGTCATAAGGGGTCTTCTCGTCAGATACAAACGTTTGGAGCCTCTTCGTTGATGGATCTTTCTGCGACAGTGGAAGCGGTGCAGGGTTGATACTCCCGGCTCAAGATAGTGCCAACATTGAATACGCTTTGAGATTTAACTTCCAGGCTTCTAACAATGAGTCCGAGTATGAGGCCATGATAGCAGGTCTCTCATTGGCAAAGACTCTTAGCGTAAAGTGACTCCTACTCCACAGCGACTCAAAGTTAGTTGTCAATCAAGTACTGGGAACCTATGAGGCCAAAGATGAAAGGATGGCCAAGTATCTGAAAAGGGTGAGAACGATGTTAGAATATTTTAAAGAGGCAAGATTGAAGAGAGTGCCTCGACAAAGTAACAGCCACGCAGATGCATTAGCAAGGTTGGCCTCGGCAATGAAGACAGATGTTAGAAGGACCATTCCGATCGAGGTCTTGGGGAAGGCAACCATTGAGCAAGAAGAGGTATGTAACCCTTGTCACAATTTGAACCTAGGAGACTCATGGATGGACCCCCTCGTCAGATATATCAGAGAGGGAGAGCTACCTGAATCCAAGTTAGAGAGGCGGAAATTGAGATATAAGACTGCCAAGTTCTGGGTAGTAGGAGACAACCTGTACAAGAAAGGATTCCTACTACCTCTCCTCAGATGTGTGCACCCCACGGAAGTTCCCTGGATCTTACAGGAAGTTCATGAGGGTTCTTGCTCTCTAGCCACATAGGGGGAAGACCCTTGGCCAAAAGAATCATCACACAGGGGTACTGGTGGCTAACTTTGTCCAAGGAAGCTGCGGCCTATGTGAGGAAATGTGATAAATATCAGAGATTCGCCGCTATCCCTCATTAACCTCATCAGTATATGACGTCAATCACTTCTTCATGGCCATTTGCAGTATGGGAAATTGACTTAGTAGGACCCCTGCCAAGAGCTGCCAACAATTATAGATTCTTGATAGTTGCCATCGACTACTTTTCAAAGTGGGTGGAGGCAGAGCCGATGATAACGATCACAGAGCAGAAGACCTTCCAATTTATTTGGAGGAATATCATATGCAGATACGGCCTCCCAAACACTCTCATCTCGGATAATGGGACCCACTTCAAGAACTCCTCTTTAGAAAAGTATTGCCTAAGAGTGGGAATAAAGTAGTTCTTCTCATCTCTTGGCCGACCTCAGGCAAACGGTCAGACCGAGGTCACAAACAGAATAATTCTCGATGGAATCAACAAGAGGTTAGAAGATGCGAAGGGAAGATGGACTGAAGAGGTTTACACTGTGTTATGGGCCTACAGAACCACGACAAGGACACCGACAGGAGAAACCCCGTTCATGTTGGCACATGGCTCAGAGGTCGTCATACCAATGGAAGTAGGGCTTCCAACTCATAGGGTTCAGACCTCTAACCCTGATAATAATGGGGAAGAGAGTAGGCTATACCTAGATCTAATTGAAGAAAGAATAGAAGACGCGAGGTCAGACAAGCAACCTACCAACAGAGGGCAGCGAAGTTCTACAACCAGAGAAGTCAAGACCCATTGCAGTGGGAGACCTAGTGCTAAAGAAGACCTTACAGAAAGCAAACAAACTCCACCCAAACTGGCACGGTCCCTATAAAGTGATAGAAGAGGTTGTGCCCGGCACTTACAGGCTAAAAAATCTAGAAGGAGAACCTTTCGCTAACCCATGGAATGCTGATCACCTAAAGAAGTATTACATATGATGTTGCAAAGAATTTTATGTAAATGTACCATCTTATTACGAAGAGGTTATTAATAAAAGATCAGTTCCCATGACGATTCTTACTACATTGTGCACTTATGGTAGAAATTATGAGGATAACATCTTTGGTGATGAACTCAGACCCTTATAACATCATTCAGTGGTGACGAGGTCTGAGCTCAGACACCATGATGGGATGACCTCAAACCCTTAACATTATTAATTTGGTGAGATTAATTATGAGGATAACATCTTAGGTGGTGACCTCAGACCTTCATAACACCATTCAGTGGTGACGAGGTCAGAGCTCAGACACCATAATGGGATGACCTCAGACCCTTAACATCATTAATTTGGCGAGATTAATTATGAGGACAACATCTTAGGTGATGACCTCAGACCTTTATAACACCATTCAGTGGTGACGAGGTCTGAGCTCAGACACCATAACGGGATGACCTCAGACCCTTAACATCATTAATTTAGTGAGATTAATTATGAGGATAACATCTCAGGTGATGACCTCAGACCTTATAACATCATTCACTGGTGACGAGGTCTGATCTCAGACACCATAATGGGATGACCTCAGACCCTTAACATCATTAATTTGGTGAGATTAATTATGAGGACAACATCTTAGGTGATAACCTCAGACCCTTAACATCATTAATTTGGTGAGATTAATTATGAGGATAACATCTCAGGTGATGACCTCGGACCTTATAACATCATTCAGTGGTGACGAGGTCTGAGCTCAGACACCATAATGGGATGACCTCATACCCTTAACATCATTAATTTGGTGAGATTAATTATAAGGATAACATCTTAGGTGATGACCTCAGACCCTTATAACACCATTCAGTGGTGACAAGGTCTGAGATCAGACACCATAATGAGATGACCTCAGACCCTTAACATCATTAATTTGGTGAGATTAATTATGAGGATAACATCTTAGGTGATGACCTCAGACCCTTATAACACCATTCAGTGGTGACAAGGTCTGAGCTCAGACACCATAATGAGATGACCTCAGACCCTTAACATCATTAATTTGGTGAGATTAATTATAAGGATAACATCTTAGGTGATGACCTCAGACCCTTATAACACCATTCAGTGGTGACGAGGTCTGAGCTCAGACACCATAATGAGATGACCTCAGACTCTTAACATCATTAATTTGGTGAGATTCATTGTGAGGGTAACATCTTAGGTGATGACCTCAGACCTTCATAACACCATTCAGCGGTGACGAGGTCTGAGCTCAGTGGTGACGAGGTCTGAGCTCAGACACCATAAGCAAACACCATTGCATAAGCTTCAAAGCCAAAACATCACAACATACATTCAACAAAAGAAGATGATCCTCCTCAAAGAATAACACATTCAGAGATTATAAATATTCAGAGGTTACAAAGAATGGAAAAGTAAGAACCATGCTCATTCAGAAATTATAAATGTTCAAGGATTACAAACAAGATTCACAATGTCAGGTGTTACAAACAATATTCAGAGATTCTCTCTTTAAGGGTTTAAGGGGGGAATGCTGGCGTTTTCGGTTTGGTTAAGCTGGACGATGGTGGTCACCTCGGCAACGTAATCATGGTGGTCTTCCCCTCCAACCTCTGTGCCGTCCAACGTGGCAGTCTCGGCAGGCGCGATAGCCTCTTCCTCAACCTCCTGAAGGGCCTGGTCAAGCTGAGGATTAGCAAAGCCAAGGCTTATGAAGTCAGAGGCTTTCAAAGTGCCAGCCTCCTTCTCCTTGACAACCGCCCACTTGGTAGTAGCTTTGATACCTCTCTCGAGGTATTCAAAGCCAAAGCCCATAAACTCATCAGAACTTTTGTACTCGACTATTATCCCCTCAGAGGCGTCATCGAGGGCTTCCTTCACGATCGAGCTGACCTTCTGCTACAGACTGTCATCCTTGGCCTTCAGAGCCGCAACATGGTCCTTCTTAAGCTGAGAGACCTCCTTCTCCAACCCCTTCATCTTCTTGTCAGACTCACCCAACTCAGACTTCAAGCGATCAATTTCTTCGTTCAAAGTACTTTGGACCTTCTCGGCCTCTTGACCCTTCTGGATGAGGGGCAACTTCCTCAGAGTCCAATTGGAGAGGTGGTGCATAGCTTCCAGGCCCTGCATGTTTTGTGATCATGAATGAGTCAAAGACAAATCAGAGGTTACACTTCGAAATTACAAAGAAATATGAGGTCATACCTGAATGGATCTGTGGATGCCGAACTCAACCAACAAGGGAGTATCAAGTGACCAGAAGAAACGCTTGTCGGCCTCGGTCATTGTAGAGACGAAGGCATCTAGGGCCTGCAGACTATGGTCGATGATGCTGTCAGTAATCTTCAACTGCTTTAGACGAGCCGATAAGGCGTCTGCTGAAGAGATGGGGATGGCAGTATCAGTACTCTTTTTCTTCTGCCTCTGATCCTCAGGGGCATGTTCAGTTGAAGCCATCTTTTTCGTGGCTTGAGGCTTTGAGGTAGAAGGATCTTGGGGAGTAGCATTAAGGCCTTCTTTCTTTGCAAGTCTCGTCAAGCTAGGTGCAGCAATTTCCCAGAGTTCGTCTGAGATATCCTTTGGGCGCTATGCAAAACTTAATAGATCTGAGTTAGAAGATCAGACATAAATAAACTCAGAGGTTCAACTTCAAATAGAAAGCGCTTACCAAGCTCAGAAAGGGGACTTCCACCTAGACCTGTCTCAGAGAGGTAGTGGGGGGTCATCAAGTGTTCGAACTTAACGAACAGACCATATATCCCCTGATCTTGAAGGGCTTTCACCTTCTGAAGGTTTTACGGGCTCAGGCCAGGGTCGGCCCTCGCAGACATCGTGACCTTACCCCACCTCAGGAGCATCCTCGGCTCTAGAATGGACGAGGGAGAACATGGGCCAAATTCCCATGGCCCAGAAGCAAAGAAGTATCGGGGCTTTCAGTTATGGTTGGAGGTCTGAGTTATTTGAAGCATATTTTTTTTAGGCTTTCGATCTACAAAATGATAGTAGCTCGGATGATTTTTGGCTGAAGAAGGGACATAGCAACCAACAAAGACCTAAACTGGAAGGTCTGAGTGGTGGACAACCCTCCATAAGACTATAGCCCCTAATGTGACCCTCCAGGCATTGGGGGATAGTTGTGAGGTGGCCAAATTGATATAGAAAAGGATGGACTTGATAATGGGATGGATGGGAAAATGAAATCCTAACTTGAACCTCATCATGGACTTGATGATGAGGTTGAAAGCGATGTCGACGTCTCTGAGGCGGCCGAGATCGAGAGTACTGTTACTGAGGTAGACCTTCTTTGCTTCAGATATTTGTACTCTATCAGTCCCTCAATAAATCTTAGGAGACCTCTGAGGGAGGAGAGGGCTTACAATGGCCGAGATGGTGAGATTTGCTCGTACAAGCAGATCTCACCATCTCGGCCATTGTAAGCCCTCTCCTCCCTCAGAGGTCTCCTAAGCTTTATTGAGGGACTGATAGAGTACAAATATCTAAAGCAAAGAAGGTCTACCTCAGTAACATTACTCTCGATCTCGTCCGCCTCAGAGACGTCGACATCGCTTTCAACCTCCTCATCATCATCCAACTCAACGTCGGCCGGAGCAGATGTTGATGGGTTACTCGGGAACCTCCGAGTGAACTCGGCACCGGTGACGACCGACAAAGGAATGGCTTCAAGTGGTGGTGGAATGGCCACACTCGGTTCAAAAATCTCAACCTCTGAAGAAGAGGCCGAGGTGCTCAAGTTATTATGGGATGAAGCTCGTCTAGAGACCTCGTCCTGATCAGGGGCCTAATCTTCCCGAGGTGTGAAGTCCATGGCCTCCTGGAAGGAATCCACAGACATGGGGTCTGAGGTGGACGACTCAGACTCAGACATCGGTATTGGATCGGCAGGAACCTCTGCCTGATTTAAAGACTCCGAGGGATCAGGATATATCACCTTCAGGGGTGGTGGAAAGATGGGTCTAATAAGGAATTCTTGTGACCTACGAGCCTCCTCCTGTGCTCTTTCTATTTGTCTGATTTTTTCTAAAGTCTTCTCTCTAAGGGAGGGGAACTCCTCAAGAAGTTGGTAGAGGGTTCTGAGCATCAGAGGCAACACTACACTTGGGGAGACTTCCTAAACTACAAACAAGATTGGCTAATAAAGTAAGTCAATTTAAAGATCAAACCAAGAAACCTAAGGCAAATACAGTTCACCTGAAAGTATGAAGTTCTCGCCTGAAAATCCCTAAGCTCGTCGAAAAACACAAAAACAGGGAAAAACGAAGGGAAAAGGAGGGCAGAGAATACCTGAGGAAGAAGTAGTGGAAGGAAACGAAGAAAACTCGAGAAAATCCCCACCAAAGACCTCTGTAGTGGAATCATGAAGAGAATGCCTTTAGAGAGAGAAACATTTGAAATGCAAATCGTGCAGGAGAGAGAGAATTAAGGAAGGAGGGGAAAATGAGGGTTCAAAACCCTTAAATATACAGGCGCGACTCATAAGGCCCATCATTGCCTTGGGAGCCCCAAAAGGCGGCTGACAACACACGCTTGCCAAGCAAGCCATACTTCAACATTGGACAAGTGTCAAACAAATATTGGCTCATATTAGAAAGGCCTCGGAGATGTGAAAATCCTACAGTCACCTGTTCTAACATGTAACTAAGGGCTGGGGGTGATTGATATGCCCCAAGTGTGACCTCGGCTCGGAGACACCAACCTCGGTCGAGATCATGGCCGACACTGGACAAGCCTTGGCCATGCGGCGTCAACTCTCGGCCATATCAAGGTCGGCCCAGGCCGACACTACCACCTTCCTCTCCAAAGGACATTGCACGCATCATAAGGGTCAGCAGGACTCTCGTACACCTGGGAATGGCAACCTTGGCCAAATATAGGTCGAGCTCGCAATAAGCCTTTCTACCAATGTCAACCTCATCAAGACCTCAATCGATGCTCTAATCACACGCCAGCTCAACCTCGACTCAGGCCGACCCCTACCCATTGTCTCGGCTGAGATCAAGCCGAGGCCCCTATGGCTCATCTCGGATTGAACGAGCAACTATACTTGTCAACCTCGGCCTCTCCCGGGCCAAGGTCATGCACCAAGAACGGTAGCCAAGCACCTATTGACATTTGGATAAGGGCATGTGGACACAAATCAGTTATAACAAGATTATTCCCCACACATGGGGAGAATATTTCGTCATCATTCTTTACATGTGACAGTGACAGGTGGCTCCTCCATATTGGTGAGGCTAACACACACATGCACATTACATGCATGGGGGGTACATTACACCCCCTAGGTACTATATATAGAGGTCACCCTCTACCTTGCAAGGGATCCAAAAATATACAATCCTAGCTGAAACTCTGTCTAAATGCACAGTAGAGAGAGAAATCTTGAGAGATTGTATCTATGGCCATTAGAGCCTTATTACAGTGAGGTTATTCACACACACAGTCTCTTCTCATCATCTCATTCTCTTACCTTTTATATAACTATGCTGCCATTGTTTTTCTTAGATTGAGCTTGAAAACACCTTACCTGGTGATGCTAATTCTAGCATCATCATCTCCTTTTGATCGTTTGGGCCCTAGGAGGAATAAAAGTTCTCCTAGGATCGCATCGAGTAACTCTCAACGACCATCCGACCTAAGGGAAGGCTCTGCCCAATCACGCCCAGCAGCCCGTAATGAAAGGTCCCAAGAGGAAAACTCAACTCGATCAGTCACTCGAACAAATAGGCCCGAGGTGGGAAATGATGCATGGAAAGGCTCTATTCAAAGGTTGGAAGATAGGTTAGGGGAAATGGCCAAGGCCAAGAATCCCCTACAAAGAACTTTTGTACAAGGGACACCATTTGTACAAGCAATCGTGGATTTTCCCACGCTATCAAAATTCAAAGATCATATGGTGACACCTAAATATGATGGAAAAACTGATCATGTCCTCCATATAGAATAATACCAAGCTGCTGTCGATATCTATGCGGTTCGAGATGAGATGAGATGCAGAGCGTTTTCGGGAACTCTCACCAGATATGGTACAACAACCATCCTCGGGGGAAGATTGCGACTTTCCTTCAACTGGCAGAGCTTGTCATAAGGAATTTCTATTTTGGAGAAAAACCAGTTAAACGAGTAGCACACTTACTGAGTGTTAGACAGAAGCCGAAAGAAAGTACCAGGGACTACATTACTTGTTTAAATAACGAGAAACTTGAGGTAATTGATTATGAGGAGAAAATAACAATTACTGCTTTGATGAGTGGAATGTTACCAGATAAGTTGTACTATACTTTGGCCAAAGATCCGCCTAGGACCATGGCAGAACTGATGGGAAATGCAGCCAAGATCATGAACGTTGAGGAAGCCATGGCTACGAAGAAGAATACAAACACTAAGGAGACTAAGGTTGAGGCTGGTAAAACTGAGAAGAAGGATCAGAAGAACAATGGTGGCAACAAGCAGTCTAAAGGTCAGAAGTGCTGGATCAGATGAGGAAATATGGAAATTATACTCCCTTGAAGGTAGATATAAATCACATTCTGGAGGAGATAAAGAACAACGAGGAGTTAGCCTCCTGGCCAGGGAAAATGAAGGCAGATCCTGATAAAAGGGACAAGTCCAAATATTGCGAATTCCACTAAGACCAGGATCACACGAACAAACGTTGCATAGCTCTCCAGAATGAAATTAAAGCACTCATCAGGTGAGGAAAATTGGCTAAGTATGTTGATCGCCAAAATGGTGGAAAGACCAGCGACCGAGGAAGGCAAAGATCTAAATCTCCTCGTCGAGAAAAAGAAGACAAGAAGAGAGATCATGAAGATGATCCAAAAGATAACCCCAATCTCCCCAAAAGACCAAGACAACCAGAACGCGAGGTATTTTCAATCCATTTTGGGTCATTTGAATGTAATGTCATTACAGGTGGAGATGCAGGAGGTGGAGATCTGACTGCGGAGAGAAAAGCTTACCTCAATGAGGCCCAAGCTTGCTCTTACATACAGTGAATAAACTTGGCTGAAGATGATCGCCCGAGGAAAGTGAATAGGGACAAACTGGTCATCGATTTTTCTAAAAATGACCTGGCAGGTGTACTATGTTCTCATGATGACCCATTAGTGATCAAGATGAGAATGAAGCAAGTTGTGATTTCACAGGTACTAGTGGACAATGGTAGCTCTACAGACATCATGTTCTACCCATGCTTCCACAGTTTAAATTTGAAGTTAGCCCAATTAGAGCCATATCATAGGCCCTTCCTCGGTTTCACTGGAAAAAAGGTTTTTCCACTTGGGACGATCAAGTTGGATATGCTTATTGGTACATGGCCTGCTTGTCGAAAAGGAAGAGTACACTTTTTCATTATGGATAAAAACGTAGAATCAGCCTACAACATCATCATGGGAAGGGTAGGTCTGAAGAAGTTCGAGGCAGTACCATCTACTGTGCATCAATATTTAAAATTCCCAACCAACTTTGGAGTGGGAGTTGTGAAAGGCGATCAGAAAGTAGCTCGGGAATGCTACTATTTATCTGCCGAGAAAGAGGAATGAGAAGAATCCAGGAAGAAGACTACTACGTACCAAGTGGATGAAATAGAAGATGCAGAGATTGAAACATTAGACCCTAGAGACGAGTCTCAACTCGTGAAAGGCCAGGTCATGGAAGCTACCAAAAATATCATTTTGGACGACGAACAACCCAAATTGGTGCATCGTTGGATATATCATTAAAATAGGAATTGGTAGCATTTCTAAGGCGCGGAAAATAGACTTTTGCATGGAGTCATGAAGACATGCCAGGAATAGACCCGAGTTTTCTGTGTCACGAGCTCAACGTGAACAAGGAAATCAAGACAGTGAAGCAGCGAAGAAGAGTATTCAGTCTTGGAAAGAACCAAGCTATACAGGAAGAGGTAGAGAAACTACAGAAAGCCTTTTTTATTGAGGACGTTAAATATCCAGATTGTCTAGCAAATGTGGTGATGGTGAAGAAGAAAAACAACAAGTGGAGGATGTGTGTGGACTTCACTGATCTTA
The DNA here is from genome assembly GCA_949130495.1 of Sambucus nigra. Lineage (NCBI taxonomy): Eukaryota > Viridiplantae > Streptophyta > Magnoliopsida > Dipsacales > Adoxaceae > Sambucus > Sambucus nigra. The sequence goes on from OX422214.1 coordinate 222,958,555, forward strand.
ACAAAGCTTGCCCGAAAGATCATTTTCCTTTACCTCGAATCGATCAGCTGGTGGATGCTACCTCAGGTATGAATTATTGAGTTTCACGGATGCTTACTATGGTTACAACCAGATCAAAATGAAACCTGGGGACAGGGAAAGTACCTCCTTTTATCACCCCAAGGGGAACTTATTGTTATAATGTTATGCCTTTAGGACTTAAAAATGTAGGTGCAACATATCAAAGGCTGATGAATAAGGTGTTTGCAGAGCAAATCAGTCATAACATGGAGGTTTATGTTGACGATATGCTGATGAAAATCAAGAAAGCTGTTGATCATCTAGTTCACCTAGATTAGACTTTTAATCAACTAGAGAAATATCAAATGAAGTTGAATCCCACAAAATGCATATTTGGAGTACGAGAAGGTACGCTTCTCGGATATATTGTTAACCAACGCGGTATCGAGGAAAATCTTGAAAAGATCAAGGCCCTACTAGAGCTACGATCTCCAGCCACAAAGAAGGAGGTGCAAAGTCTCACAGGGCGAGTTGCATCACTTAACAGATTTGTGTCACGAGCAACAAAAAGATGTCTCCCATTCTTTAAAAAACTTTGAAAAACTTTTGAGTGGAATGATGAATGTGAGGAGGCCTTTCAAGAGTTGAAGAAATATCTGGGAACACCTCCATTATTATCCAGACCAGTGATGGGGCAAAAACTATACTTGTATCTGGAAGTTTCAGAGAATGCAGTTAGCTCGGCTTTGATAAGAGTGGAGGAGGGAGTACAAAAGCTGGTCTATTAGCCTTCTGAGGAGCAGAGATCATATATCCAAGACTGGATAAGTTAGCACTAGCACTAATCGAAGCAAGAAGAAGGATGAGGCCATACTTCCAAGCCCATACTATAGTAGTGTATACCGATATGCCATTAAGGCAATCTCTGCATAAATCGGAGAAATCAGGAAGATTGATGTACTGTGCGGTAGAACTTGGTGAATATGATATAATTTATGAGCCTAGGTCTTCACTTAAGGGGCAGGTAGTAGCGGATTTTCGTATAGAGTTTGCTCATTCTGACTCATCCGAAGAACACGAGTTCAATACAGGCCAACTCATGGATATTATGGGATCACCAAAGATAGCACCCGACCAACTTCCATCCGTGGACGATCAAGAGAAGATAATCAACGAGCAGCGAGAAATGTAGGGAGAAGACAAAAGGAAGCATCAAATATTCCTTCGAGGAACTCTGTCTGATCAAGAATTTGATAATAGAGTACATGTATGGAATCTGTATGTGGATGGCTCTTCGTGTGCCATAAGCAGTGGAGTAGGAATTGTTTTAAACAGTCCTGATGAGATTGATATAGAGTATGATCTAAGATTTTAGTTTAAAGCTTCCAATAATGAAGATGAATATGAGGCTATGATTGTGGGTCTAAGTCTGGCTAAAACTATAAAGGCAGAGCAGGTCGTGGTATTCAGTGATTCACAGTTAATCGTAAACCAAATTCTCGGGTTGTATGCAGCGAAAGGAGAACTAATGGTAAAGTATCATGCAAAAGCTATGGAGGTTGTCTCGATTTTTACTGCAATTCGGTTGATCAGAATACCAAGATTGGATAATGCAAGAGTTGACGCCCTAGCTCGACTGGCATCAGAAACACGCACCGAGTTATGAAGAATAATCCCAATAGAAATCCTGGCTGGCTGGAGCGTAGACGACGATTTGATGATGAACTTCATTACCCTCGACTTAGGACCATCTTGTATGGACCCCATCAGGGCCTATATCGAAGAAGGGGCTTTACCAATTGATAAACTTGTAGCCAAGAAACTGAAGTTTAAAGCTTCTCGTTACGTATTAACCAGTGGCATTTTGTACGGGAGAGGTGTTATAGCAGGACTACAAAGATGTGTCCATCCCTTCGAAGTTAAAGACTTGATTAAAGAGGTTCACGAAGGGTCCTGTGGAGCCCATGTAGCAGGTTGAACGCTTTTGTATAAAATAACAACACAGGGGTATTATTGGCCAACGATGAGAGCTGACTGCGTAGCTTATGCTAAGCAGTGCGATAAATGCCAACGTTTATCTTCCATCCGAAGAACTCCCCAAGCATTGCTAACACCCACTACATCCCTGTTGATGTAAAAAAACTAGATTTGACCTAATTCTTTAATCACAGATAAAAATAAACAAGACAAAAGATTTTTAAAGTGGTTCAGCCTTGAAAGAATGACCTACGTCCAATGTTTGTGTTATTGCTGACTGTTTACAGAATTCTCGATAATGGATTTACCAAGAAATTCCGAGTCCCCTGCTAATGAGGAGTTTACAATGTATTTATAGCTTTGAGGCGGTACAAATGAAAGAATAATACATAGATGTCCAATAGGCGTGTGCGTTTGTGTGATAATAATGAGCATTTAATACGCAGTTATCCTCTTAATTATCCGGATATGAATGCTCTGTACGAGATGCAGCTCGGACCGCTTAAGCTGCTCAGACCGCCTAAGTAGCTCGGTATTCATGAGTTGCTCGGTACAATAGAGTTCCTCGGAGAACACTTGTTGCTCGGAGTGCCTAAGTTGGTCGGGGAGGTTGAGTTCCTCGGAGTCAAGGTGTTGTTCAAAAATGTTTGCGAGTGCCATGTAGATTTACACGTGTCTCCACATAATTGGTCCACATCATCAGAATAAATTTGGTATCAACAGAAGCCCCCAATATTTCGTAGTTTGATGTTGAAGAAAAGTATGGAACATTCTACTGCTTAGATTTTTGGTTTGTATGGTTTCTAGGAAAGCATTCGTTGTATACAACTCCTTTATAAATGCACAGTATCAGTCTTTATAAATATTTTGAATTTCCATAACTGCTTCATTTTCCGTGCCCTTTTCTTCTTTTTAGCCATCGGATACGCAATCGTCTATCCTGGTAATCATTATTTTTCTCTATTCCCGAGGTAAAGTATTTAAATGCTTCAGAAAATTCGATCGTCTTTTACTTTTTTCAAATCTGCATCTTAGAACTTCTTTACTTCTTCTCTATCTTGTGCGTTCATTTCTTCCATTGTTCGTTGTCAACTGATCCACCCTTTTTCTGTAAGATCTTCTTCCTTCTCTTTTATTTTCTTTGTTCATCATGGTTTACCTTGTTGAGTCGCTTGATAAGTTTCGCTCTGATTTTTCTATTCCTTCATGGGTTACTTTGGAAGAACTATCTGAACCTTCTGATTATTTTCGTCTGGCTGAGGGACATTGGTTCCCCAGTCTCTTTGTGGCCAAATGCGGCTTTTTTTCCCTCCAAATCCTTTATGTTTGGAGTTCTCTCAGTTTTTTGATGTTGTTCCTGCAAAAATAGCGCCAAACACTTGGAGAATAGTTAATGGAGTTCATAGGTTAAATCAAATTCATGGAACCCGTTTAGGAATTCCAGAAATTATGTTTTGTTATAGATGGGTTATCAGCGATAGTAGTTTTTATTTAAAAACTAGGTTTTTAAATAGGGCTTTAGTTGTCAATCTCCCAGATGCCAACAGGGATTACTTCGAGCATGGGGTTGTTATGAAAAATTAGCAACATGCTCCATTAAATGGAAATGATGTGTATCAGGGTCCTAAATTCCCTCCCTATGGCAATGGGATATGTTGTTTTTATTTTATTTTTGAAATTATGTTTTCTTTTTCCAGCTGGTAACCTGTTTCAACACTATTCTGAAAAAGGATGAAGCTATTAAAGCTTCGATCTCCTCGGGAGGTGTGGAGGAAGATTTTGTAGGACTGAATCAGTCCTTAAAGGATTCTCATAAAAAATATGACAAAGATAAGGAGGCCTGGGAGACACGACTCAAATCCATCGAGCAAGAAAAAGACCGAGCTGTGGAGGCCTCCCAGGAGTTAGAGAGGAAAGTGAAAGAATTTGAGAAGAAAAATAATGAGCTTGAGGAGAAACTCAAGAACACTGAAGAGATTGAGAACAAGCTTAAGAAAATTAAAGAGGAAGTTGTTAGACTTCGTGATGTTGGTCGTCAAAGGCAGTAGATAGAAGGGAAGATGAAGGCTGCCGAGGAACTTCATACTGAGAGGATTTCCTCAGAGAAGGCAAAGAGAAAACTTGCAGTTAAAAAGTCCTTTAGCACTGGCTGGGACAAGGGATGGAACAAAGGTCTAGCTACTATGTCCTCTCAGATGGAATTTGCTAGCCTCAAATACTTTAGGGATGGATTGCTGCTCTACAGGAGTTAAAGGTCCCTGAGAGTTCTGAACTTTTTTAGCGCCATATTCATAGTCCTCCTCCCTCTCTTGGAGAAGAAGAAGAGGACGAAGCTGCCTCTGAGAGTCTTCAATGATGATTGGGGATCCAGCTCCTCCTGTTCTAGTTGTTCAAACTTTCTACGAGCAACTTCAGCCTGCCAGCTCTTCAGTCGAGCAACTTCAGCCTGCTAGCTCTTCAGTCGAGCAACTTCATCCCACCAGTAACTTAGTCGAGCAACTGCCCTTATCTTTCGAGCAACCATCCTCCTCATCCTAGCTTCCCGGGGAAGTTGTAAAACACAAGGAGAAGGTGTAAAGATGCTTGGGTTTTAATTTTGTTATTCCTTTCCAGTGTAATCTTAAACTTTGTACTTACCTTTTATAATGAAATGAAAATTCATGCTTTTGATTGTCCATCTTGACTTTTTCCTCTTCTTGTTCTGTTTGCATCTTTATTGATTCTTTCTGTCTCTTTTCTTTACTAGTTTATGGCTAGAATGGAGCTCTTGTCAGCTCACGATACTAAACTGATGAAAAAATGCAATGACTACTTCAAGGCTGGCCATGCAGATCTAAACGAGGCTCAAATTGTTGACATCCTCGGTCTAAATTCTTCTGAACAAGTAGTCGAAGCCAATTAATATTTAAAGTGCTTGCTCGACCGTGCAGTTGCCAACAATGTGGCATATTATGAGATAATTGAAGATCTCTGGGGTATCATCGAGGAACTTCAACAACAATACAAGGAATCTTATGGCCTTTTGCATCAGGAATACGAGAAAAAATATCAGCAACTAAATGCTAACAAAGGATATGATAAGTTCATTGCTGCTTACGAGAAGAAAGAGAAAATTCTAAGGGTTGAGGTCGAGGAGCATAGGCAAATCGCGAAGCTGCTGGAGAAGGAAAACAATGTTCTGAGAGAAGAAATATCTCAATTGAAGTCTGCAGCATCTTCTTTGGGAGCCTTGGTCCCTGTTAACGATGAAGGTTTCTCGTTTCTTGAGGTTGAAAATGCCAATTTGAGAGATGAATTAGAAACCTTATAGAGGACTGGGCCCTCTACTTCTGCTCGTGGACGAGCAAGAGATTCTCGAGGATGAGCAAGGGCTTCTCGGGTTACTGTTGAAGAGGCAAGAACTCAAGAAGCTTTGGAGAATCAAGCATTCCAGTTGGTGGCGAAGAATCAGGCATTAACTGAGATGTCCAAAAAGATTCTGAACCTCGACGAGCAACTCTCTACACAAAGTTCTGCCTTGGAGAATAAAGAACTTTTAGTGAAGAACCTCCATGAGCAACTGGAGAGGTTGACCTATCAGTTTCACAAACAGCCTAGAGAGTTTTGGATGGCTAGATATAATGAAGCCCTTTATCACCTCGATGATCGGATCCAGCAGTCAAACAACGAGGGGTACAAGCAAGGATGGATGAATGATCTGGGTGTACTACAATTGGAATATGGTCACTATTTGTGGGACTATTATGATCCTGAGTTGCTTGATTTTCCAGTGCCTCCATTTAAGCTTGACATGAGTTGGATTCCTGCTCGGGCAATTCCTTAGTGCCTGATCTCAAAGTATCTTGGCGACTACAGTCTTCATTCTAATTTTGAGATATCTCGCCCGGAGCACTTACTTGATCGGCCATCAGTAATGAATGTCAGGATGCTTAGAGATATTAACTTCATAAATTCTCCTTACGCCTTAGATGATCCTCCTGCTGGAGTAGAGCCTGTTTCAAAGGCAGAAGGGAAAAAGTCAATAGAATAGGATTTTTTATGTAATGATTTCTACTTTCCACAGCATATGTAATCCTTCTCGATTTGAATGAAAAGTTTTGGTAATGAAATACATTTCTCACATCATTTGTCTTTTGTCATTACTTTATAAAATATCTATTTCATTCTCTGATGAATGTGTATGTATATCTTGTAAACAATTTACTGTGTTATTTTAAATTGCCGACCAACTGGAGTTGGTGAAAATTTATTGTTGACCATTCTGAGTTTGTGATAATTATTTGACGATCAACCGGAGTTGGTGATATTTTGTTTCCCGACCAACTTAGAGTTGGTGGTAATTTGATATGCCATAAGTAAAGAAATTCTGTTTTATTTTTTTATTATAGTGACTAATCACTTTTTAATTATAAGATACGAAACGACTTCCATCCCATGATATTGCTTAAACAATTTTTTTGACCAACCGGAGTTGGTGGATTTTTATTCCCGACCAACCGTAGTTGGTGGATTTTATTTTACCGACCAACCATAGTTGGTGGACCGACCAACCGTAGTCGGGGGGTTTTATTTTACCGACTAACCGTAGTTGGTGGACCGACCAACCGTAGTTGGGGGGTTTTATATTACCGACCAACCGTAGTTGGGGGACCGACCAACCGTAGTTGGGGGTGTTTATTTTACCGACCAACCGTAGTTGGTGGACTGACCAACCGTAGTTGGGGGGGTTTATTTTACCGATCAACCATAGTTGGTGGACCGACCAACCGTAGTTGGGGGGTTTTATTTTACCGACCAACCGTAGTTGGTGGACCAACCATCCGTAGTTGGTGGATTTTTTGTTCTGAACTTGATGCGTAGTGTGTAGCACTAATACTCCGAAAAAATTTCATCAAAAGGAGATAATTGGATAAAAATTTCAACACTTTATTCATACTAAAGAAAACTTCATTTACATAGGAATCCCAACTACTGATAATACTTGCGTAGATGTTCTGCATTCCATGCATTCTTAAATTCTTCCCCCTCTAAGGTTTCAATCATGTAGGTTCCTGGACGAACAACTTATGTTACTCTGTAGGGTCCATGCCAGTTAGCTTCCAATTTATTGTTCTTTTGAATTACTTTCTTTAGCACGTAGTCTCCTTCCTTCAAATCACACTTTTTTACCCTCTTGTTGTAAAACAAAGTTGTTCATTGTTGGTATGCAGCATTCCTGATTGCTGCTTCTTCTCTATCTTCCTCGAGCATATCCAAGTCTAATCTTCTCATCAATTCACTGATATGAGAATTGAAATTCGGCACTCTGTGTGTGGGGAGGCCCAACTCAGCAGGTATAACAGCTTCACTTCCAAATGTCAGCATGTATGGAGATTCTCCTGTTGCTGCTCGTGGTGTAGTACGATAAGCCCACAACACAGAATGTAGCTCGTTAATCCAATTTGCCTTTGCATCGTCCAGTCATTTTTTCAAACCATTCAGTAGCGTTCTGTTCATCACCTCAGTTTTTCCATTGCTCTGGGGATGGCCTGGTGCAGAGTGGGTTTTCAATATGTTTGACTGGTGACAATATGCAGCAAACTCCTCATTGTCAAATTGGGTTTCATGATCAGTAATGAATGTATGGGGAAGACCATATCTACAAATGATATTCTTCCAAATAAATTGATATACCCTATCATAAGTCATATCAATAAGAGGTTCAACTTCTACCCATTTAGTAAAATAATCCACCGCGACCAAGAGATATTTAAATCTTCCCCTGGTCATTGGAAGTGGCCCGACCAAGTCAATTCCCCACATGGCAAATGGCTAAGGGGAAGTAATGGATGTTAATAATGCTTGGGGAGTTCTTCGGATAAAGGAGAAGCGTTGACATTTGTCACATTTTTGGCATAGGCTATACAATCAGCTCTCATTGTTGGTCAGTAGTATCCTTGCGTCATTATTCTTTGTAAAAGCGTCCGACCTGCTACATGGGCTCCACAGGACCCTTCATGGGCCTCTTCAATCAAGTCTTTCACCTCGAAGGGATGCACACATCTTTGCAAACCTGCTATAATTCCTCTTCTATATAGAATACCATTATTCAATACATAATGAGCAACTTTAAACTTCAGTTTCTTGGCTGTGAGTTTATCAGTTGGCAAGACCCCTTCTTCAATATATGCCCTGATGGGATCCATCCAAGATGATCCTAAATCAAGGGTAATAAAGTTCATCTCTAGATCTTTCTCAATGCTCCTGCTAGCCAAAATTTCTATTGGGATTATTCTTCGTAGCTCGGTGTGTGTGGCTGAGGGTAACCGAGCTAAAGCATCTGCTCTCGCATTCTCCAGTCTTAGTGTTCTAATTAATTGCACAACGTTAAAGCTCGATACAATCTCTATTGCTTTCGCATAATACTTGATCATCAATTCTCCCTTTATTGCGTACACTCCTAGCATTTTATTTACGATCAACTGTGAGTCACTGAATACAATGACTTGCTCTGCCCCCATGGTTTTTGCTAAACTAAGACCTGCAATCATAGCTTCATATTCAGCCTCATTATTAGAGGCTTTGAATTGAAAGCGCAGAGCATACTCCACATCGATTTCATCTGGGTTGTTTAAAACAATCCCTGCCCCACAGCTTGTACTGCAAGATGAGCCATCCACATACAGATTCCATTTAGGTACTTCATCCTCAAATTTTTTATCGAATAGAGTTCCTCGGTGGAATATTTTTTGCTTCTTTATATCCTCCCCTAACACTTTTTACTGCTCGTCGACCATCTCCTCTTGATCGTCAACCGACTTAAGTTGGTTGGAGTTTAAATTTGATGATCATGTAACATCCACAGATTGGTCGGTATTCAGCTTTTGCTCCTCGGAGGCGTCAGGATAAATGAATTATGCGATAAAATTTGCTACTGCTTGCCCTTTAAGCGACGATCTAGGCTCATAAACTATGTCATATTCACCAAGTTCTACTGCCCAGTACATCAATCTCCCTGATTTCTCCGGTTTATGAAGAGCTTGCCTCAACGGCATATCGGTATACACAACTATGGTATGAGCCTAGAAGTATGGCCTCATTCTTCTACTCGCTTCGATCAACGCTAGTGCCAACTTTTTCAATCTTGGATATCTGATCTTTGCTCCTCATAAGGCCTTGCTAGTGTAATAAATTGGTTTTTGCACTCCATCCTCCATTCTTATCAATGCCGAGCTAACTGCATTCTCCGAAACTGCCAGATACAAGTACAATCTTTCTCCCATCACTGGCCTGGACAACAGTGGAGGTGCTCCCAGGTATTTCTTCAACTCTTGAAAGGCCTTCTCGCATTCATCATTCCATTCAAACGTTTTTCGAAGTGTTTTGAAGAATGGGAGGCATCTATCAGTTGCTCGTGATATAAATCTATTAAGTGCTGCAACTCGCCCTGTGAGACTTTGCACTTCCTTCTTCATGTTGGAGATCGTAGTCCCAATAGAGCCTTGAGCTTTTCAGGATTCGCCTTAATTCCTCGTTGGTTAACAATATATTCGAGAAACATGCATTCTCGTACTCCGAATACGCATTTGGTGGGATTCAGTTTCATTTGATATTTATCTAATTGATCAAAGGTCTGGCCTAAGTCAATTAGATGATCAGCAACTTTCTTGTTCTTCGTCAGCATATCGTCAACATAAACTTCCATGTTGTAACTGATTTGCTCTGCAAACACCTTGTTCATCAACCGCTGATATGTTGCAACTGCATTTTTCAATCCAAAAGGCATAACATTATAATAATAAGTTCCCCTAGGGGTAATAAAAGAGGTACTCTCCCTGTCCTAAGGCTTCATCTTAATCTGATTGTAACCAGAGTAAGCATCCATAAAACTTAGCAATTCGTGCCCCGAGGTAGCATCCACCAGCTGATCAATTCGGGGCAGAGGAAAATGATCCTTTGGGTATGCCTTATTGAGATCGGTGAAGTCTACACACATCCTCCATTTGTTATTTTTCTTCTTCACCATCACCATATTAGCTAGCCAATCAGGATATTTGACATCCTCAATAAAACAGGCTTTTTGGAGCTTCTTGACTTCTTCTTGTATAGCTTGGTTCTTTTCGGGGCGGAACACTCTTCTTCTTTATTTTACTGGCTTAATCTCCTTATTCACATTAAGCTCGTGACATAGGAAATTTGGGTCTATCCCTGGCATGTCCTCGTGGCTCCATGCAAAAGTTTATTTTCTGCTTTTTAGAAACGCTATCAGCTCTTGTTTTATTGACACATCTAGTGAAGCACCAATTTGAGTTGTTCGTTCCGGATGCTCATCGTCCAGAATAATATTTCCAGTAGCCTCCATGACCTGACCCTTAACGAGCTGAGACTCATCTCTTGCGTCTAAAGTCTCAATCTCTGCATCTTCTATCTCATCAACCTGATAAGTAGTAGTCTTCTTTCTGGATTCTTCATGCTCTTCTTGCTCGATAGATGAATAGTAGCATTACCGAGCTACTTTTTGGTCGCCCTTCACCAGTCCTACTCCAAAGTTGGTTGGGAATTTTAAACATTGATGTACTGTAGATGGTACTGCCTCGAACTTTTTCAAACCTACCCTTCCCATGATGATATTGTAAGCTGATTGAACATTTTTATCCATCACGAAAAAGCGCACTCTTTCTGTTCGACAAGCAGGCCATGTACCGATGAACATATCCAACTTGATCGTCCCAAGTGGAAAAAATTTATCGCCAGTAAAACCGAGGAGGGGCCTGTGATAAGGCTCCAACTGAGATAACTTTAAATTTAAGTTGTCAAAGCATGAGTAGAACATTATATCCGTCGAGCTACCATTATTCACCAATACTCTTGAGATCATTACTTACTTCATCCTCATTTTGATCACCAATGGATCATCATGAGGATATAGCACACATGCGAGGTCGTTCTTGGAGAAACCGATGACTAGTTTTTCTTTGTTTACTTTCCTCGGGCGGTCATCCTCAGCTAGATTTATTCGCTGAATATATGAACAAGCTTGGGCCTCATTGAGGTAAGCTTTCCTCTCTGCAGTAAGGTCTCAACCTCCTGCATCTCCACCTGTAATAACATTACAATCAAATGATCCAAAACGAATTGAAAATACCTCACGTTCTAGCTATCTTGGTCTTTTGGGGAGATCGGGGTCGTCTTGATCTTCATCCAGGTCATCTTCATGATTTCTTTTCTTATCTTCTTTTGTTCGTCGAGGAGATCTAGACCTCTGCCTTGCTCGGTCGTTGCTCTTTCCACCATTTCGGCTATCCATATACTTGTTCAATTTTCCTCGCCTGATGAGCTCTTCAATTTCATTTTGGAGAGCTATGCAGTTTTTGGTCGTATAACCATGATCCTTATGGAACTCGTAATATTTGGATTTATCCCTCTTATCAGGATCTGTCTTCATTCTTCCAGGCCAGTTTAACTCCTCGCTGTTCTTGATCTCTTCCAGAACGTGGTTTATATCTACCTTCAAAGGAGTATAATTTCCAAATTTCCTCAACTGTTCCAATGCTTGCTTTGCTTTTGAATGCTTGTTACCACCATTATTCTTCTGCTCTTTCTTCTCAGCCTTATCACCTTCAATCTTGGTCTCTTTGGGATCCATATTCTTATTCGCAGCCATAGCTTCCTCGACATTCATAATTTTGGTTGCCTTTGCCATTAGCTCTGCCATGGTTGTGGGTGGATCTTTGGCTAGAGTGTAGTACAGTTTATTTGGCAACAATCCACTCATTAGAGGAGTAATTGCTGTCTTTTCTTCGTAATCAATAACTTCGAGCTTCTCGTTATTGAGACGAGTAATATAATCCCTGGCACTCTCACCTGCTTTTTGTCTAACACTTAACAAGTGTGCTACTTGTTTAACTGGTTTTGCTCCAAAACAGATGTTTCCAATGAAGAGCTCGGCCAGTTGAAAGAAAGTTACAATCTTTCCTCGAGGAAGATTGTTGTACCATATCTGAGCAGATCCAGTGAGAGTTCCTGAAAATGCCCTGCATCGCATCTCGTCTGGTACGGCATAGATATCGGCAGTAGCTTGGTATTATTCTATATGAAGGACAGGGTCAGTTTTTCCATCATATTTAGGGGTCACAACAGGTGCTTTGAACTTTGATGGTGTGGGAAAATCCACAATTGCTTGGATAAAAGGTGTCCCTTGGACAAAAGTTCTTTCTAGAGGATTCTTAGCCTTAGCCATTTCCCCTAGTCTATCCCCCAACCTTTGAATAGAGCCTTTCCATGCATCATTTTCCTCTTCGGGCCTGTTGGTTCAAACAAATGATCGTGTTGAATTTGCCTCCTGGGATTTTTCACGATAAGCAGCTGGTCGGGATTGGGCAGAACCTTCCTTTAAATTAGAGGATCGTTGAGAGTTCCTCGACACCATCCTAGGGGGACTTTTATTCCTCCTAGGACCCAAACGATCAAAGGGAGAGAATCTACTCAATCTTTCAAGAGCACTGGTCCTTTATGGAGATAGAGTGACGTTTTGTTGAGTGTCTGTAGCTCGTACCGAGGAAGTCCTGCCAGGATGATAAGAAGGATCATTGGATCTCTCAGTATGATATGAATCGATGCGTCTAGAATGAGATTCTTCCGGGAGTGACGTTCATCTAGTTCGCGAAGAAGGCAATCGGGTATTTCTCTGAATGCTTCGTTATCCTGACTGGGCGGGTGCACCACCCTGGATAGTTTGCATGAGTTGTCGCATGGTTTCTTGCATGGCGGTCTGGCCCTAAGACAAGTTATCCATTATTCCAGCCAGATCTTGGACACTTGGAGGAGTAGATGGATTCGGAGAAACTCCAGCATTTTGATTGCTGGATTCAGGATGATCAGCCATTGGTGATGAATTATTTTGGTGAAAATTGATAATTACAGTCATTTCCCATAGACGGCGCCATTTTGTTGATGTAAAAAACTAGATTTGACCTAATTCTTTAATCACAGATAAAAATAAACAAGACAAAAGATTTTTAAAGTGGTTCAACCTTGAAAAAATGGCCTACGTCCACTGTTTGTGTTATTGCTGACTGTTTACAGAATTCTCGATAATGGGTTTACCAAGAAATTTCGAGTCCCCTGCTAATGAGGAGGTTACAATGTATTTATAGCCTTGAGGCGGTACAAATGAAAGAATAATACATAGCTGTCCAATAGGCGTGTGCGTCTGTGTGATAATAATGAGCATTTAATGCGCAGTTATCCTATTAATTATCCGGATATGAATGCTCTGTACGAGATGCAACTCGGACCGCCTAAGTAGCTCGGTATTCATGAGTTGCTCGGTACAATAGAGTTCCTCGGAGAACACTTGTTGCTCGGAGCGCCTGAGTTGGTCGGGGAGGTTGAGTTCCTCGGAGTCAAGGTGTTGTTCAAAAATATTTGCGAGTGCCATGTAGATTGACACGTGTCTCCACATAATTGGTCCACATCATCAGAATAAATTTGGTATCAACAATCCCCTTGTCCATTCTCCATGTGGGGGATAGACTTGGTAGGGCCACTTCCAATGACCAAAGGGAGATTTTAATACCTCATAGTTGCTGTGGATTATTTTACCAAATGGGTGGAAGTTGAACCTCTCATTGATATGACGTATGACAAGGTCTATCAGTTTATTTGGAAGAGTATTATTTGCATATATGGTCTCCCACACGCATTCATTACTGACCATGGAACCCAATTTGACAACGAGGAATTCGCTGCATATTATCATCAATCTAATGTACAAAAGATTAATTCTGCGCCAGGCCATCCCCAGAGCAACAGGTAAACTGAAGTGACAAATAGAACCTTACTGAATGGTCTAAAGAAACGCCTGGATAACGCAAAAGGAAACTGGATTAATGAGTTACACTATGTATTGTGGGCTTATCGCACTACACCACGAATAGCAACTGGGGAATCTCCATACAGGTTGACATTTGGGAGTGAGGCTATTATACCTATTGAATTGGGATTACCTACACATAGGGTGCTCAATTTCAATTCTTCCATAAGCGACATGATGAGGCGTTTATATCTGGATATGCTCGAAGAAGTTAGGGAAGAAGCAGCAATCAGAAATGCTACATACCAACAACGAAGGACCTTGTTCTACAACAAAAGGGTGAAGCAGTGAGATTTGAAAGAAGGGGATTATGTGCTGAAGAAAGTGATCCAAATGCATAACAAACTGGAGGCCAACTAGCATGGACCTTACAGAGCAACTGAAGTTGTTCGTCCTGGGACATACAGAATTGAAACCTTAGAGGGAGAAGAATTCAAGAACGCATGGAATGCAGAGCATCTGCGCAAGTACTATCAGTAATTAAAGTCCATGTGTAACACATTTATTTCAATATGAATAAAGTGATGTTTCGCCCATATCTCCTCTTTTGTTGAATTTTTTTCGGAATATCAGTGCTACACACTACACACAAATGTAAATTCAGAGCAGTAGCCACCAACTCCAGTTGGTCGGTAATTCATTAACCACCAACTTCAGTTGGTCGGTAATTCATTAACCATCAACCCCGGTTGGTCGACAATTCATTAACCACCAACTCTGGTTGGTCGGTAATTTAATCACCACCAACTCCGATTGGTCGGTAATTCAATCACCACCAACTCTGGTTGGTCGGCAGTTCATTAACCACCAACTCCGGTTGGTCGGTAATTTAATCCCCACCAACATCGGTTGATCGGTAATTCAATGACCACCAACTCCGGTTGGCTGGTACCAAACTAGGTAAGAAGATGGATGACCTCCCGGGACATCCACTGTCTAGGCAACAAGGTAATCCTGACGAGATTACTACAACTAAGCAGGAACATGGGATGAAAATCATTTCATTGCTTAGGCCCAAAGAGTGACAAGTCACTATAATCAGACAACAAATGGGACAAGTTCCATTATCTAAAAACAAAACAGGATATATATATATATATATATATATATATATATATATATATATATATATATATATATATATATATATATATATATATATATATATATATATTCACCAACGAATAACAAGGACATTCAACAAAATATTTCCAAGAAAAAGAAATTGTAAAAGAAACTAAACATTTCTTTATTAAAATCAAGCAGATTACATATGACATGAAGTTTGATTAATTACATAAAAATGTCCTATTATATGGGTTTCTTTCCTTCTTCTTTTGACGTGGGTTCTACCACAGCTAGAGAATCATCTAATGCATAAGGAGAATTTATAAAGTCCATATCTCGCAGCATTCTGACATTCATTGTGGATGGTCGATCAAGCAAGTGCTCTGGACGATATATCTCAAAGTTTGAATGAAGACTATAATCATCGAGATACTTGGAGATTAAAATTCGAGGAATAGCACGGGCTGAAATCCAACTAAGGTCAAGTTTGAAGGGAGGCACATGTAAATCAAGAACTCCAGGTTCATAATAATCCCACAAGAAATAACCCTGCTCCAGTTTTAGAACACATAGGGCATTCAACCACCCATGCTTATATCCTTCGTTGTTCGACTGCTACAAACAAGCATCAAGATGATACAGAGCTTCATTATACCCAGTCGTCCAAAATTCCCTGGGCTGCTTGTGAAATTGATAAGCTAATCTCTCAAGTTGCTCGTGGAGCTTTTTCACCAGAATTTCTTTACTTTCCAGAGCAGAACTCTGATTGGAGAGTTGGTCGGTGAAACTCTGGATCTTCTTAGACATTTCTGTCAAAGCCTGATTCTTTGCCATCAATTGAACGACTTAATTTTCTTAGGCTAATTGAGTTCTTGTCTCATCAATAGTAACCCGACAAGCCCTTGCTCGTCCACGAGAAGAAGATCTTGCTCTGCCACGAGCAAGTGTGGAAGGTCCTGCTCGTTTCAAAGTCTCTAACTCATCCCGTAAGTTAGCATTTTCTATTTCTAAAAAGGAGAAACCATCATCATTAATTGGGACCAAGGCTCCCGAAGAAGAGGAGGCAACAGATTTGAGTTGTTTAATTTATTCTTACAACACGATATTCTCTTGCTCTAGCAGCTTGGAAATATGTATATTCTCTTCGATCTCAAGCTTTAACACACTTTCCTTTATCTCATGGGCTGACATGTACTTATCATATCCCCGATCAGAACTCAGTTATTGGTACTTTAGCTTGTAGCCCTCATTTAGAAGTTTGTTGGATTCTTTGTACTGCTGTTGAAGTTCCTCGATAGTTCCTTAAAGATCTTCAATCATTTCATAATAGACCACATTGTTGGCTACAACACGATCAAGTAGGCACTTCAAGTACTGGTAAGCATCCACTGCACGTTCAGAAGCACCTGATCCGAGGATATCAATTATCTGGGCCTCATTAAGGTCTGCATGACCAGCTTTGAAATAGTCATTGCACTTCTTCATTAACTATGTATCATTAGCTGATAAGAGTTCCATCCTGACCACAAACTAGCAAAGAGAAATGAAAAACAAAATCAACAATGATGCGAGCAGAGCAAGTAAAGGAGAAATTCCAGACGAACAAAAAAAGTTCATGTTTTATTCATCACAATAAAGGAAAACATAGTTGAGGATTACATCCAAGAAAATAACGAAATAAAAGACCCGAAGAACTCTACACCTTCTCCTTATTTCCTACGACTTCTTCGAACGGTTAGGATGAAGGGGTTGGTTGCTCGGAGAGCAAAGGCAGTTGCTCGGCAGATGTGCTAGTTTTTTGGACTTGCTCGGAGGGTTGGACAATAGCAACAACAGGGACCTGCTCTCCTGTCATCATGGAAGACTCATCTGACACGGCTTCATCTTCTTCTTCTTCTTCTTCTTCTTCTCCAGGAGAGGGAGGAGGGCCATGAGTATGCTCCTAGAACAACTTAAAATCTTCAGCAACCTTCAATTTATTCAGAGCTGCTATACTTCCATCCCTAAAATATTTAACAGTGGCATACTTCATTTGAGAAGACATAACAACCAAGCCCTTATTCCAACCCTTGTCCCAACCAGCACTAAAAGATTTTTTAACAACAATCTTCCTTTTTTCTCTCTCCGAGGAAGTCCTTTCTCTAAGGAGCTCTTCGGCAGACTTTAATTTTTCTTCTACCACTGTCTTATGTCTCTCAACATCTTGAATCTTAGCAACATTTTCCTCAGCAGATTTAAGCTTGACCTCAAGCTCCTTGTTACTTTGTTCAACATATTTTAATTTCTTCTCCAACTCTTTGGAGGCAATCACAGCTTGATCTAGAGTTATTTCAACAGACTAGAATTGTTTCTCCCAGGCACTTTTGTCTTCCTTGTACTTCTGACGAGATTCCTTCAGAGATCGAGTTAATCTTGCAAAAGCTTCTTCTACCCTACCCGAGGAGGTGGAAGCCCTGATGGCTTCATCTTTCTTCAAAATACTATTGAAACACGTCACGAGCTGAAAAAAGGAAGAATTTTAAGTCAATATATGAATATAGTACTAGAAAATAAAGGACTCAGACTAATGATACTTACTGACGTAATGTGTTGAGCATCCAAAGTAGTAATTCTCTCATGAGAAAAGGTATCTTTAATGCCTTGGAATTCTGGGACAGTCCAAGATTTGATCAAGCCCATAGCAGAGCTCAGAGGAATAAGAGCTGGAGCATTACCTTCAACATTTGAAGGTTGAGAGATAGGTTCAACAGGTCTCTCAGTATAACTTATTTTCAATCTCCTCAGAGGAGCAGGAGCACTTTCAATTAAAGGTACTGTCTCAATTTATGAAATGACAACAGTTTCACTTGAAGGTGTTGTCTCTTTTGGAGGCATATCGTCGATCGATCGAAGGTTCGATCGGTCGACCCCAGACGTCGATCGATCGACCCTCCCTGGCAGCTTATTATTCCCCTTGTTTAATTAGTCGAATTAATTTATCGTGGAATAAACCTTGGGCATTCTAAATAAAATGATTTGGGAGATATTGAGGACCATTAGAGTATATGGACATATGTTAGAACCTTTAATCTTCAACGAAGATGGTAATTACGGGATATTTACTTTAGGTTGTTAGGGTGAGGTGCGTAAGAGAGTTACGTTGGAATCAAATGAAGTTATTTACTGAATTTTAGAATTTGTAAAGTTATAACCCATGAGTATTAGGTAATGAGTGAGAAAACCCTTCGAATTAAGGTTAGAGGCGAAACCTTATACGTTATACTAATAAGGTGAAATTTAGGACAAAGGTTGTAATTATGGGTAATGAGAGTGACCTATATTAATATGATGAAATCGGTATATTTATATGAATGTGTGTACATATATTATATACATGTGAAAAACGTACCCGCGCTACTTGCTATCCCTGAGGTTACCGCGCTGGGACGATCGTATCCTGTGTTGCTTTGTGGGGATATTGAATCGTACCCTAGAAGATAGAGATCCTAGGTACGGGCTATTAAATTGATAGTCGGACGGTCCTAAGAGACGTGTGGGTATGTACTGACCTCTTGGACTTGGAAATCTATGCTTCGCCTCAACGTTGTTTTGTATATGTTAATACAGTTCGAGAGTGATTCCGAACTTGTATTTCCCTTTATGTGAGCGATACGGGGATTGGATAGCAGAGTATGCCCGCACCATAGTTTAGTTGGGGTGCCATTATATATATATTTTATGCGAGTAGTTAATATATATATATGAGGTTATAAACTTTGAACTGCCTACTGTGATTTGATAAGTAGAACGTGGTTGTTGACTCAAATTATTAAATACTTGTTTTGTGAAAATATGAAAAGGTACGGGAAATCTTATAATTTAATGAAGCTAAAACGAGAGGAATACTACAAATTGAAAGTAACCTTTTTATAACATTGTTATCGTTCAGTTTTTGAAAACATTTGAGTAAGTTAAGATAAACGAACCATTGGGAAGGCTAGTACGATAGGAGTGCACATTAGAAGAGAGGTGAGTATTTCTCAAGAGAGAGACGAACTAATATGAAGTTGCATTGGCCTGTATCAATTTAAATACTTGCTTAACGTATTCTAAAATCAAACACACTTTCGGGCCCTGACCCGTTTCCTTTTCTCTCTCTCTCTCTTGTATATATATGTATATTTTTCAGGTGCCCAGCCACAGGGGCGTCTTGCTTAGGATTCTTTGAGAAGAACGAGCTGCAGCTTAGGTGGGAGTTGCAGGTCCCTTGAGTAGACGGCTTCTGTCATTGACTCCACTCCTATTACTCTCATTTATGGGGCACGTGTCGCCCGTTTTATCATTTCATTTATTGTTGGGGATTTTTATATTTCAGTTATTCCAGTATTGTCTATGGGATTTGTTTCAGGATGGTTTATGATTTTAGCTTTATATCATTGACATTCGATTGGTGAATGTATGGTTTTATTTAGATTTCGTGGTGTGATTCTATAATGTAGAAATGTTGTTTTGGTATTAATAAAATCTTTTCTTTAATAAAATTTGGAAGTTTGTATGAAAAATGTTTTGACACTTAGCTTAATTATTTAGGGTGTTAAATTGGAAAATTTATTTTTATCGACAGTGATGCTGAGAATGAACCAACTGTTTACCTTGATTTAATTTAATAAAGGAGTGATCGCCCGGTATTTAATTAGGCGGGGTGCCACAGGGCTTCTTACCAGCAGTAGTAGAAGGGGGTACACCTATATTCTTTGTCCTCTCATTTGGGACATCTTGTTTATTTTTCTTTGCCTCTTCAGTGGAAAAGGCAAATTTGTCAAAAAATGCAGGATCTTTCCTCTTCTTCATCAGATCAGTAATAGGAGTACTTAAATCAGAAGAAGATCCTTCCACACCGGTGTCAGAAGTTGGTATCTGATCAAGATCAACCACCACAGGACGAGCAATGAAAGATGAGGTGGAGCTCCTATATCGCAACAAATAAGAAGCAGATCTAATGTGCTCCCCAGCAACTGATTGATGCAAGCCCCAGATAAGTTTTAAATATTTTATATTAACATCAGTCTCTTTTGGAGGTTTCCTTTTACTGTCGACTGTAACAAACAAAATTAATGTCAGTGATGCATTTCATCGAATACAAAGAAAACAAGATTCAAAAATAAAAACAACCTATCACATTGCCATAAGGTGGACACCTGGGACCTTGATACACATCATTTCCATTTAATGGAGGGTGTTGCCAATTTTTCATCACAACCCCATGATGAAAATAATCCCTATTGGCATCAGGAAGATTGACAACTAAATCTCTATTCGAAAACCTATTTTTTAAATAGAAAGTAGTGTCGCTGGTAACCCATCTATAACAATACATAATTTTTAGAATTCCCAAACGAGTTCCATAAAGTTGATTCAACCTATATACGCCATTAACTACCCTCCATGTGTTTGGAGATACTCTTACAGGTACAATATCACAATATTGGCAAAACTCCAAATACAGGGGATTTGGCGGGAAAGAAAAGCCACACTCAGCCATAAAAAGACTTGGGAACCAATGTCCCTCCGCCAAAGAAAATAAATCAGAAGGGCAAGAAAGTTCTTCCAAAATAACCCACGAAGGGATTGAAAACTCAGACCAAAATTAATCCAACGACTCAACAAGATAAATCATGGTGAATAAAGTAAATAAAGAAGAGGGAACAAAATCTTATAAAAGAAAGAGAGATCAGTTGGCAATGAACGATTGAAAGAACGAAGGCACAAGATAGAGAGAAAATAAAGAGTTCAGAAATACAGATTTAAAAAGTGAAAGAAGATAGGATTTATGTCGCGCTTAAATACTTTACCTCGGGAATAGAGAAAAATAATGATTATGAGGGAAGACGTTTGCATTTCCGGCGGCTAACAGAAGAAAAAGGCACAAATATCGAAGTGATCGTGAAAATTCAAAATATTTATGAAACTTGATATTATGCGCTCAAAAAGGAATTATATACAATGAAAATATTCCTAAAGTTCATGAAGAACAGTAATCCAAGCAGTTTTCAAGCAAAATATTCCACACTCTTCTTCAACCTCAACTGTGAAACATTGGGGGCTTCTGTTGATACCAAATTTAGTCTGCCGACATGGACCAATCATATGAAGACACGTGTCAACCTACGTGGCGAATACAAATACTTTTAATGAACAGCATATTGTCACCGAGCTACTCAGGCGCTCCGAGGACCTTTAGCATACCGAGCAGCTCAAGCGGTGCGAGCTACTTAGCGTGCAGAGCATCCAAATCAAGAAAACCAAAAGGCAACTACGCATTAAATGTGCATTATATCGTACAGATGTATATGTCTACTATATAACAGCGCATTATCCTTTCATATGTACAGCCTCAATGTTATAAATACATTGTAACTTCCTCATAAGAAGGGGACTTTGGATCTCTTAGTAAATCTACTATCGAGATTCAAGGCAAACAGTCAGCAATACAAAACAGTGGACTTAGGCCATTTTCATACGACTGAACTACTTTAAAAATCCTTTGTCTTATTTATTCATTTTTATCTGTGATTGATTAATTAGATATAATCTAGTTTTTTAAATCAACAATTATCTTACAAAATGTCATATTGTTGAGCTAGAATGTTGAAGACTAGTTGTAATTCGGATTCGTCTTTTGTAGATGAAAACTTCTTCAATTCTTCGACGACTTGTGGCGGTATACGACATAATTAATTGTGACGGACTTATTAAAAATATCTCCTTACAAATCTCCCCCTATGTCTATGCCGGTACATACATAAAAATATTCGAATTATCTAATACCAAAATGCCCATACAAATCTACCCTCCCATGAATCCCAAAACTGAAAAGGTAAAATTTGCAAGTTCTCAAATTTTTCTTCAACATCAAAACTCTCAAATCTTTTCTCATCAAGGTGTGCAGCATCATGATCTTCAATCTTTGTACCTACACACATGAGATAAAGAAAAAACCTTCGTGACGCATCGAGTTTGAAATGATATAGGAATAAAGCATTAATAATCAAATCTCCCCCAAAATGTAAAAACTCCCCCATAACATGATAATTCTTTCTCCCCCTTTTTATGATGTCCCCAAATAGACAGATAAGAAGAAAAAATCAAAAGATGGATTGTCACGATAAAATGCATAGCAAACCAGAATCAAGGTACGCGCATGCAAAAGAGTATCTCAAAAATTTCACAAACTATTTTTGGATTTTTCATTTTTTCATACAAAAATAAGATACTAAAAATCACACCATGAATTTAAACTAAAACAACTAAGTCATGGAAATGGAATGAATGGGTGTGAACACATTCGATAGGTAAATAAACTCAATCAATCATATGTGCACGATGCATATGTGTACCCCTAACGAATGAACATCAAAAGTATCCTTAGGTGTAAAAAAATTGTTGAATTTAAATGACATCGTCTTATGCAAATCAACAAATCAAAGTCTAAATGATTTCCACACCAATAACGTCCAAAACTATTTAACGCTTTTTCAAGATTTTCAAGGACGTGCAAACCCGTTTAAAATCTCCAACCAAACACCCTCATAGATATTTTCTTTTAGAGGTGATAAACTAAATTCTCAAACTTTGGAGAATTGGTGCAAAAATCTAAATGACCCATAATTGGCATGAATTTCTTTTTACTGCCTTTAAATTTTTTCGGGCTCTTTTAAACCTCTTTGGACCCCGGATAATAAAATTTCTCCATTTTTTAGGTCCAATTTAACGGTGTCTTAGTATTCGCAAAGGAAAAATGAACCTTTCGCAGCCCTTCCCTGTTTTTTAAATAAAGCACACAAACTCACAAAACGGTTCTTATATTCACAATTTCCTTATCAAAATTTATCGCGCTTGGTTCGTCTTAAAGAACAGGATTGAAGTGAAAACACCCAACCAACATGTGATAAGACAAGCACAATAATCAAACAAATTCGTTCATGTGTGCAATAAAGGAAATCATGAGTCAAACATGTAGGAAGTAACACTAAATTACATCTCAATGATTCCAAACATTGTAAAGCACATGGATGAAGTGACCTATTGTCTCAAAACACTATCAAATAGTCACATGAAAATTATGAAATGAAGTTGTGACTCGGTCATCCAAAGTGTTTATCCATAAAAGGTGCAAACAAAATACAAAAACCTTTTTGTATTTTTCAAAATTTTTGTCAAAATAAAATCTTTTTGTATTTTTCAAAAAATTTCAAAAGCAAAAATCTATACAAAAAGTACATGTCACAATGCTAGCAAAAATATATCAAAAAGCATAACAAGCGTATGACAAACATGCAAACACAATCATCTATATGATATGGCAAGAGAAGAATCATGTGAAAGCAAATGAGAATTAACTATTCTAAAATCTAGTTTATCCAAAAATGATTTCCTAACCCAAACGGATGTAATACGTCGACACGGGGTTTTGAGAACCAACAAAATACTAGACTTCGAATTCCTAGGACTTCTTCCAAGATCAAAATAAAATCTCCTAAGGTGACCTTTCCTACCACAATATGAACATGTGTAAATGGGTGGAACGACACCTAAAGAGTGATCTTTTCTAACATCCATGGAATTAGTTGACCCTCTAAAACAAATAGTGGTTTTGGCTTTAGCATTAGAATCATGACAACACGATGAGCCATTACCATCACTATCAAACCTACTTGAGTCTGTCAAATCATTTTTTAACATCAAAATTTTTTACTCAAGCAAAGAATTAGACTCTTCCAAAGACAGGGATTTCTTTTTCAAATTTACAATTAAACTTAACAGTTTATCGCGCTCACCCTTAATTAAAACAAACTTATCCCTAAGAGTCTTTTCATGTGCCGTAATATCATCGATTAATTTTTTATCCTCGACGGCACAAACGGGAACCCTAAAATTTTTTAAGTCCTTTAATTCCCTCTCTAAAACTAGGACTTTCTCATCACTCTTCTTTTTGGCAATTTTCAAAGAATCATAATCAATACACAAATTACCAAAGTTCTCACGACAAATATCACTTTTAGTTTGAAACGCTTGCAAATATTCAATCTTACTTTTAAAGAGAGAATTTTCTTTTTTCAAAACTTTAATTCTTTTGCAAAGTTTCAAATTCAAAATTTTTAATTTTTCAGCACGGTCGTCAACTTTTTCAAAAATAGGCTCCTCATTAAATGGGCGTTCCATTGAAAAATTGCGATTTTTCACAAAACTGATTTTAAAAAAAAAATCAATATCACACAATTTTTTTACGAAAAATAGGAATACGCAATAAATTAGCGCAACCTGCTCTGATACCAATTTGTAAAACATGACTATGTGATAATTGATTAAATTTGCAACTTTCTACGTTGGCACACTTATTTAATTAGTGTCTATTTTTAAACCAAAATAAATCAGCCCCAAATCATTCAACTGCGTGTGTGCGTGTGTCAAAC
Organism: Sambucus nigra; assembly: GCA_949130495.1. Lineage (NCBI taxonomy): Eukaryota > Viridiplantae > Streptophyta > Magnoliopsida > Dipsacales > Adoxaceae > Sambucus > Sambucus nigra. Next base: position 222,982,906 of record OX422214.1, read on the forward strand.
CATAAAATAAATAAAGCATGCGACACAAGCTTAAGGAAAAAATCCCCCAAAGAGGAAAAACCTTTTATTTCACTATAATTTGTAAGAAAACGGCTTACATGAATTACAATAAAATATGGTAACATACGAAATACCCGCAGGTGTCGATTCCGATGTCTCTGCTGGAACTTTCCCTTTCTATGAGGGCAGTAGTGAAGAACAAGACGACTCCTCCACAAGTTACAGCTGGAATTTTTCCTTTCCAGGAGGGCAGCAATGAAGAAGAAAAATGGCTTCTCCACAGGAGTGAACTTTATAAGGACTCCCTCCACAATAGCACGTAGCTGTCGGTTATAGAGTTTTTCCCACAAAGAATAAACTAAAGCAAAATATGTTCTTGGGTTCCACAAAACAATTCACATAAAAGTAATTGGTATTTTTGTGAATTGAAAACAAAAAACCCTTAAAATTGTTGAAGAAAAACTTTATGCCAAAAGGTATTGAATTAAATCTAGGAAGATACACAAAAGTTTCAAAAGAATAAGACTCTTAAAAGTTAAAACTGTTCTCCACATTTTTCTAGGCTGCCAGGACCCCTTTTTATACAAAATCTAAGTCGATCAAAAGATAAGCATTACAGCAGCGTGTCAGCCAAAAAGCAGAGTCGTTCGAATGAGAACCCCATCTCGCTTGAACGAGATCGCATATCGTTTGAACGACTACACGCGACATCCCAATGTCGTTCGAACGAGATAGAGATCTCGCTTGAACGACCTTGGCATCAAAACCGAGGTACGTTTACTGCAGTAGCAGTTTTTCACAAAGCTTTTCAAAACAAAACTTTCTCTTAATAACAGTTATAAAACCTCTATAAAAAATATTTTTATATAAAAGCTTTTTTAAAACCCTTTTAAAAATATCCCAACACTCTCAATATGAAATGTAAATGAAACTTTAAACATTATCTTACCAAATGTCATATTGTTTGGCTAGAATGTTGAAGACCACTTGTAATTCGGATTCGTCTTTTCTAGATGAAAACTTCTTCAATTCTTCGACGACTTGTAGCGGTATGCGACATAATTAATTGTGACGAACTTATTAAAAATATGTCCTTACAATATGGGCTTACATATTAAAATAACAATTGTATGTGGGCTTATTTTTTGTTTGGACTAAGTAAGTGATCTATTTAGTACAACCCAATAATACATCTAAAAATGAGTATGTGCTTTGTCATGTGTGGTTATACAAGAGTCGCCTACTAGTTACTTAATAGTCGTATTACTCCAGAGTCACCCACTGATTACCCAAGAGTCACCTAATTAGAATTTATGGGATTCTAATTAGACACCTACAAATATAATGAAGGGTTTTGGTTCCCATAATTGAGAGAGAACTCATAGAGAGAAAGGGATTAGCTTGTGGAAGATCTTTAACCCCCCAAGTCTCAATTACCACTATGGATTCAGGTACACAGTTCCTACAGTTCTTACAATATGTAATCTTGATAATCTAATATATTGATTATGAACATATGAGGAATTTTATTCTATATTCCAACAAGTAGTATCAGATCCTATTCATATTAGATTATTGGGATTAGGATTGGTATTATGATTTTGATTTAGAAATGATTTTGTTTTATTTCTTATATGTATGATCTAGTGAGAACCCATATGACTTTTACGATTCTTTATAGAATTTATGTATGATTTTTGATAATTTTCATAATCATAGTCCCAAATGGATTTAGGATTGTTAATCCATAGTATTTTTTATTGCTCTCAAAAGGGTTTAATCCTTGATGGATTTGGATGGATTAATTCAGTTTTGTTTAAGATAAATTGAAAATAGTTTTGAGGGATGGTTTCAGCAACATATTTGTTTTTCTTACTCCGAATTTTATGAAATTTTGATGGTCACCTAAAAACATCAAAATGAACAAAACCCATTGTAACCAATGGGCACCACCTTATCTCGATGATTTGACGTCGTTTCAACCCCTAAAAATATGTTTTTGTCATTTTTATAATAACGCCAATGCTAATAACTCTCGCTTAAAACTTAATTTTATGATTTCCCAAATTGGAGAGTGATATTGAAGAGATTATTTATATTACTGTAGGGATAACTCAAAAAATTTTCTTTTTGAAAAAATTAATTATTTTTCCATATTTTATAGTATAAATCACTACATATATTTTTATCATTAAATATTTATTCTAACATTCATGCTATGTATTATTTGTTGTGACCAAAGGTTCAATATAAAGTTTTGAATATTAGATATATGATAAGGTGTTTATATTGATGATGGGAGGAAGAAGAATCCCGTCAGGGAAACATATGTTTTCTGAATGATTTGGATTCAGCATATTTTTTTATGGAACTAAAGTCGTGCTCCCATTTGTGGTATTTAATTAATACCCTTTTGCTTATATCTTATAATATATTAATTGAAGTAATATGTTGCTAAAGTAACCTCTATTATTCTATTTTGAGTTATTAAGATGTGTGTATTTATTATTTATGCGATTAGTGATCGACACAGAGGAAGGTTATTAATTGGTCAAATAATAAATATACATGCGGGAATAAATGTGTGACGATTATAAAGTTTCCATGTGGACAGTATATCGACCCAAAGGAAGGTTGTTGTTTGACCAGATTTATCACCAACATTTCATTTATGCTTTAAGAGTACTACTTACAAGTTAATGTTTCTGTCCAAAGATTAAAAGTCATGTGAAAAATGAATGATAATAAGAAAACTGCAGTAGGAACATCGCAACCCAAAATTCCACAAAAGATGCAGGATCCGAAATTTACTTCTTACTTTTGCAAGAAACTTGGGCATGTGAAGAAGGATTATTCCATATACGCCACATAACATGTAAAGAAAGGTACACTTCTCATTTTGGTTTGTTCTTAAGTTAATTTGGCTTTTGTACCTAGTCATACTTGGTCGGTAGATTCTGGTGCTACTACTCAGGTAAGTATGTCTATGATGGGTTGCCTGTGGAGTCGACCACTAAATGATCCTGAAAGATTCATCTATGTGGGCGATGGGATAATAGTTGCAATTGAAACCTTTAGATTATGGTTAGAGATTGGTAATTTTTTTGAATTAAGAGAGACTTGTGTAGTACTGTCATTCAGACAAAATTTGGTTACAAAACACTAAAAAAGAATAACACTAAAAAAGACACACCTAAATATGTACAAACATGGACATACTACTATGCATAAAATGACACGCATGCACTATATAATATTTATATAAAACACCCAAGGTAAAAATAAAGATATTAAAAAATATAAAATGAAAAAGAAATAGAATGACACAAACAATATATATATATATATATATATATATATATATATATATATATATATAATAGTGACGATAATATAAAATACACACACATACACACACACACTGGGTAATACATGGAACGGGGCTCAGGATGGTCCGGGCTTAGGCATTGGGTACGGATTAGGCTTAGTTAATTGCATCATTGTCGCATTTGCCTTGATTTGAAGCGTTTGATACCGCAAATGAACATTAACCTACAAGATAGACATATATGCGCTTAAGGCTAATTTTACTAAAAACTAGCGATTAAAACCGTCTGTTTGGGATATAATTTTAACACTTTTGATTGCTTATCAACAAATACCTAAAGACTTTCTAAGGTTCGCGAATTTAAGTGAATCTAAAGGTTTCGTGAAAATATCAACTAATTGACGTTCAATGCTCACAAAGCTCAAGAACACGACCTTCTCCTTAATGAGATCACGAATAAAATGAGCATGTATTCTAATGTGATTTGTGCAAGAATGTTGGACCGAATTATAGGATATATGTATGCACTCATATTATCACACGAAATAGTTATTGTGCCTTGGAGAATCCCATAATCTTCCAACATTTGCTTCGTCCATAAGAGTTGCGTGCAACAACTCCCAATGCCTATATACTCCACCTCCATAGTGGAAAAAGATATGGAGTTTTGCTTCTTACTCAATTAAGAGACAAGAGCACTCCCAAAGTAAAAACACCCACCAGAGGTGCTCGTATAACCATCAACAATCCCAGCTCAATCGACATCCGAATAGACAGACAAACGACCATAGGTATCAAAGGAATATCAAATGCCTTATAAAAGAGTGCCACTCGCGTATTTGATGACGCGCTTAAGTACGAGAAAGTGAGACTCCTTTGGGGACGCTTGGTACCACGCACACCTCCAACTCTAAAGGCAATATCGGTAGGACTAGCGGTCAAATAGAGATAATTACCTATCATGCTCCTATAAATGGTTTAGTATACATCCCTGCCTAATGTGTCATTGTTAAGCTTAGTCGATGTACTCATAGGGGTGTATAGGAACTTCACAAAGTCTAAACCAAACTTCTTCATTAGGTTTCTAGGATATTTGAATTGAAAATATGAATATCCCATCCCCAAGCTAACGCACCTGGAGACCTAAGAAGAACGTAAGCTCACCAATCATGCTCATCTCAAACTCGATCTTCATCTCCTCCTCAAAAGTGTGAACATGTCTACAGCACGTGGATCCAAATACTTTATCGTTCACATAGACTTGGGCAACCAAGATAGCACACTCTTTCTCCTCAAACAACGTCTTATAACTCAGGTGGTGAAGTATACGAAGAGGAAAAGTTTAGGGGGCCTAAGTGTAATTAACCCTAATATGTATTCACTTTAAATTTATGAAAAAGCTTTTCTCAACTCTTGAATTCTAGTTCTATGATTATATGAAAATGTTTATTTTAATTTTAAAGTTTCTATAACAATTAGTTTACCGTAATATCTTGTGGCGTAATTCTAGGACGACTCATTCCGACTCATTTTGTGTGATACATTGACATGTGGCTTTTATATAAGTTCATGTTTTGAATGATACTCGTAGTATCCCATAGCAAACCAATATCGACATGACAAGTCTGTGTGTGGCAAAAAAAATGAGTCTGAATCATGAGTCAGTGTAGAATTACTCTATTTTGTGAGTGTATATATGTTCATCTTAGTGTATGCATGTGTATCATAATAAGTTACATCACACTATTATATTCCATTCATAACTTACTATATCAAGTGTATATCTTGACTGACACATTAAAATGATTAGTTTTTTTTTATTTACCTCATGGTATAATTTCGTTATGAGACATAACCTCCCCCCCCCCCCCCCCCCCCAACCACCACCACCTCACACACATTTTTAAAAAATTAGACATAACTGCCTTCATGTGCATCATCCCGCTTGTACCTCATGCATACAGGGGTAAGTCTAATCAGGGCAAGTCCTGAAATTGGCAAAAACTTACTAGACCATGTTGAAAGAATTGTAAAATAGGCTCTTTTATGTGTATCATATAAAATATTTGGGTGCTAAATATATAAGTAACAACAAATTAAGCAACGAGCCCCATGTACGGTCGCGCACCTAGCACATGTCTAGGTAAGTCTAATTAGTGAACATATAAGGGCGTATCGCTAATTACAATATTATCTTATGGGGTAATAAAAAAAACTCAACTGATTAATACGAGAATATTCAAGTATCCTCGGGCTCAAATAGGGTAAAAGGTAGTAATTTAAAGAGTTTAATGACCATAACCTATGGTGCAAACAACCACCATCCCACTACTCATTAACTATCTATCGATTTATCTATCTATATATATAGACACAGATGTATATGCATATCATTAATTAGATTATAAATATGCATATTTGATTTTGTCGGATTGAAAATGAAGAATTTGAAATGTGTGTGAAAAGATCTACGATATACCACATTTCACACACATCTAATTTGGGGGATAAATGGATGGTATCTTTTTTAAAAAAATAAATATTGAAGACGATCTCCTTGCCTTGTATTTCAATACCTAAATGGTTAAATTTTCATATGGAATTTATTGGAGATGATCTCCACAAGTGATATCATCTCCACCAAATAGAGATGGAGAGAGAGAGGCGGTAGTGGTAGCGCTTTGTGGTACACCGCTTGTGTATTCTAATTAATGTTGCATTAAAATCTAATAAAGGATATTAGTGAAGTACTCAACTCAATAAATACCCTTAATGTGAATATATATATAGCAGTATAAAATATGACCTATATGTTTACAGAATCATACAAGACCAACTTTAACCCAATGGCCAAAATTGTTTTGACCATTTTCTAACTTAAAACTTTAGTCAATTTAAATGAGATTTTGGGTTGGGGCGGTATTTATTTTGCCACCACATTTTCTTCATTGAGAAAAATATTTTTAGTAAGGGCGGCATTTGCCCTGCAACCTCAGCCTTTTGGATTTTTGAAATTAAAAATTTAGTGAGGCGGCAAAAATATATTTCCACGGGATTTGGATATAGCATAAACCCTATAATTTCAACTTGTTCCCGCCAACCGACAAAATATAATAATTGGTCAAGAACGTTTGATTGAAGATGAAAAATGTCTCAAGTATTGAGCCGCGGCATCTTCACTTGGCCTAACAAGGGCGGGGAAACTTACGAGAATAATTGCAACATTCTCCCAGTTAAAGAAGGGTTCAGGCCATATTTGGTTAACAGATTGGATAAAATTGGAAAATTTCAGAGCTGGTCTATCAAGTATCTATTGAATCAAGAAGCCAGTCTATTAAGCATACACTGTATCAAGATACTCCTGCCTTGCTAATTTAGGGTTTTCTTGTCTACCATGGTGATTTCTTATGGAAGATATGGATAGTTGCAATGTCCTTAGATGTCGAATATGGTTTCTTACATTCAATCAAACAAACAAAACCTAGTTCAACTATAGCCATTGGTAATTTGTGTTGTATCGATTCTATGCTGTTGCAACTTAGCTCACATGTGTATGACATTATTTTTTAAAATCATTTTTCGCTCTTTTTGGTGTAATTCCGCAAACATCCAAAAACATAATAGATCATGCAGTTTCGGCATAACTGGAACACCACACCAAACTTTCAAAACATCTCAGAAGCAAAAGGACATACATATAATACAGAATTTGTAATGATCATTAGCTCAGTCTCTTGTTTATCATTCATTATGAATGTAATATCAAATAAAGTCTCAACAAGTATACTTTTAACATCTCTCATCATTTTATTCTTTCAATTTTGGAATCCTCGCTCAATGCAACTAAAGGAGAAGAAAAACAACAAACAAATCAACAGATAAGTAAGCACATTGTGGAACACAAAGCAGTACAAGATCAACACAACACACCAGCTGAGGATGACGGCCCACCGACCTGCAGAGGAATTGTCTTCCACTCAACAATTTCACCGCAATGTCCACTGTTAATTCCAACAATTCCTACCTGGTGGGATCCATTAACAGAATTTCCACCGTTAATAACTCCAAAATCTCCCAACTGATGGGACCCACTAACAGAAACTCCAGAAAGATTTGATTTCCTGGCAGCAACTGCTTTCAACCGATAACGTTCTGCCCTAGAACCAATGACCTGTCCAAGAATAGATGCTGCGATGGTGAATGCCATGGCCGTTTTGGGCATCAACACCGACTTCCTAAGCATGCCTATGAATGGAACGGCTGCATGGACGGCTACAAACCACGAGGGTGAGAATTTTTTCGTGTGCTCTCTCCATATCCCTAATGGTACATTTGCGGCCATGCCCAGTGCCCCTATTGCAAGTACTTTTGTGGGCAAGGATTGAGGCCGAAGGTTCTTTGCCAAGGCGGTTCGTGCTAGGGCCGCCCTGGCAGCAACTATGGCTGGGGGGCACTTGTACTTCATGCCGGGAGGGAGCTGAAGGGCCTTCGTCACAAGTGGGACAACATGACTCACTGCTCTGAATGACTTAGCAATCGGGCAATTCCCAGTTTGTAACCATTCATTGCTCATTGCCTCGTGCTGCGAGTCCCCACCCTGAAAGATTAAATAATGTAATGATCAGTCGAAAGTAAAAGAGTAATTTGATGTAGTTCCCCGATTCAATGTTTGGAGCCCTTCAAAGTTTAGCGTAATCTGAGCATGCTCAGTTTCAAAACCTACAAAATTTTGGACTTTTTCACAAATTCCTATTCTGTTTCCAAGTAAATTTAGGGTGTTTAATTGACAATTATATATTTTTCATAGAAAATATTTCATTACTCTTTTTTGACTAATAAGATGTTTGATTACAAAATATATTTTATGGGAATAATAGTCTTATATGTGACACTTGATCCATCTTTTCCTTACTATCTATGAAAAAATATTTCTTAACCCACCCCTTCACTCGCCCAACCCCCCCAAAAAAATTGAATCCCATTGGAAACGGGAAAAAATAAAATAACATCTCACAACGCCACGCACCTCTTTTCCGCTTTTTTGTTCCTAACTTCTCATAAAAATGAATTGTTCTTCAATCTTGTTCCAACTTTGGAAGGGCGCGTTGATTGCAAATATGGAAAAGAAAATATTTTAACTGGAATCTATATTAAAGCAATTATTTTACTTCATATATATTTTCAATCTAAAATTTTATTGCAGCTGTGGAAAATGATGTCTTTTTAGGCTAAACCATTGGGAGGTGGGAAAATAAAAGTTAAAAATGAAAACAAAAACAAAAAAAAAAATCTTTAACAAGTTGATACCTAAAGAATTGGTGGAAAGTATTTTCCTTCAAAAAATATATGCTGTCACACACTAATAAAATTGGACAATGCCCAAAACTGAATATATTTAGGGAAAATGTGTGCTATAGAACACACCATTGGAGAATTTTTTCCATAAAATCTAGGTCCGATGTTCAATTATATAACGGACCTGAAATTGACCATATTCTATATTTTAGAAACTTCTCTGAACTTCTATGACATAATCAAATGGAAACGAGGAAAAAAAAAGAACAAGAATCCGTAATCATGTACCTGTGAAGATTTTTTCTTGGATGGTTTGGGTTTTCTGTTCTGATTCTTCCACTTCTCAGAGAATGCGTCAAACCCAAAGGGCCCTCCAGGTCCAAAAGCTGAGAAACTGATGGTGGCTGCCTTCGCTGCTAAAGGATTAAAATGGGTTGGTGCTGGTTCAGACTCTGACTTCTCAGGGCGAATGGATGACTTCCCAGAAAGTGGGACAACACCATTCTGACCATGGAAAAGCCTGAATGCCATATCAAAATTGGGACCATCCTCAAATATAGGACCTTTGGCTCCTCGTACCTGAACAGGATAGAAAAAATAGTCAGTGTATCAGCCTAATTTAGTATGAAGAGGCTAAACGCAGGCAAATATAAACTATTTTGGATTTTAATTCCAACCACTTTATTTCAATTTGATCTGGCAACAGTCAATGACATGTCGGGTTAATGCCGTGTAATATGGGATTCGTGTCAAATTTTGCTTATCCAATACCCAATTCGTTAAGCGTTGTGCATAGCTTGGTTCATGTCATTTCAGGTTCATATTGCATTTAATTCGTGGATTTGCTATATATAGCGTGATCATGTCGTGTATGGCCGAGCTCGTGCCACTCATTTGTGCCGTATCCGTTAGATCAACCCATTAGTGACCTGAACCTATAAAGAGTCAACTGTCAACCCATGAACTGATAACTGCGTGCTGAGTTGTGTCGTGTATTACATTGTGAAATCTGAATCAATATAACTGTAGACTACGTCAGGGCCAAAGAATTTCCAATAAAAATGTAAAGTGAAAAGTACTATAGGGTCTTCCACGTAAGACATGCATTCTAGAGACTTGGATATGATGGAGGCCCAACAGCACAGTAAACAAAACTCACAGACGCAACAACAAAGCAGCTGTATATAAATTTACATAATACATTTATATTATATATGAACACGACTTACAGGCATAGGAAAGGCCATGGATGATGATAACGAAAAATTAGTAGGCTCATTTATGTTACGCAGAAATGGACACCTAACAATGTCTTGCTGACAAGGTGAAGACTCCTCAGTTATGCCCCTGAAGAAAAGATCCATTTCTTACCTAGCAGGATGACCTGCAACGAAGAAAACACGTAAACAACAGCGTCTTCACAGCACAATGCATCCAAGTAACAAAATGTGAGATGTAAACCAACATTACAATATCTGGACTATCAAACTAATATTTCAATAAAAATGCAATGCAAAAACTGACAGCTAAGACTTCAAAAGATTATATTAAAAAAAATCAAATGGTAAACATTAGAATTCGTGTATAGTCATAAGACCAAGATATCGAATAAATTACATGGCCTATTGGTTAAAACACATTTTTAAAATCCACGCAAAAAACAAACCACCCTATATGATTAATTGCTTTAGAATGATACTCAATGCAAGACCACGACAAGCTTGAATTTACAAGATGTAAGTCAAAGGTGACTTAAAAGACACCTAATAATCATTGAAAGCTTTTAGACTTTAGCCGCTGCAAAGAGGAAAACCACATCAATGTTTGAAAGGGCATAATCAGGACCATGAATTGAAATGGACACGTCAAACCACAAAAAACCCAGTCCTCATCTAGTTTAAGCTTCAAGAAAGGAATTGGGATTTTAGTGTCAACTATACCCCTTAATTAAATCATAAATGAGGAAAAATCTGAGATTCCAAGAAAGCCCAATCCTAGATCAAATGAGCACTCAGGTAGTAAAAGAATTGGGATTCTAGTGTCATCTATCCACCAATTTAAATCATAAAAACAAAGAATCCGAGTTCGATTACGCAAATTCAGATTTTAGTGTAGCAAGATCAACAATAGCTTGTATCTATAATTAAATAGTGATCCCCTAATTTTAATTTTTGATATTCAAAACCAATACTACACAATTTCTGAATCAAACTCTAGATTATCATCAAATGCGCCCTTATACCCAATTCAAACCTTATGGTGAGTAAAAGATATTTAAATAGCTAAAAGGGTCTTGCGTAAACATATAATGAAACTAAAATTCCATAGTTGAGATGACCCATCAAGGAAATTCATAGCAACAACTAAAATTCCATAGTTTAGATGGGTCAGCTGAGCTAACAACAATTGGATAAATAAAAATTGAGGCAACCCCAAACCATCGAACATCAAATAAGGAAATTAATTTGCAAAGAAAAAGAAACTTATTATTATACCTTAAGATGCAGTTGCACAAGGTCTGAAGAGCAAATATTGGGAGAGAGAGAGAGCAATCAAAGAGTAGGTGAAGAATGGGGAGAAAGGAAGGAATATGCTTAGAGATAAAAGAGAGAGAGTAGTAAACGACGCCGTGCCTACCACACGCCTATTTTGACATTGGAGAGAGGAGCTTTGATCAATTGTCTAATTTCTCTCTTTCTCTTTGATGGAACAAGTCAGCGTTCAACAGCTGTGCGCTAATACCAACTAGTCGTGGACATCGTGCTTCTTTCTATAGTATACTCGCCACCCCTCTATTTTACAATTCTCAATATTAAAAATTAGGGGAAAATGCAAAATTAATCATTAAGTTTTGGATATCTTTAATTTTGGAGGATGTTTCAAAAATTGTAATATTAATCTTAAAGTTTAAAAATTATTTCAATTGGACATACTGTTACATTGTTGTGACAAAATGTTTCCTTTTGTTTAACATTAAATAATTAAAAAAAGAAAAGAAAAGAAAACTTGATCGAATATCGCCCCATTCCCCCCCCCCCCCCCCACACACACACCACCACCATCACACCACCACCACAACTATCTACACCCCATAGCTTTGTTCCGACTTACCACCATCTCGACCAACCCCATCGATGCATATCCCCATTGTCGACAATGAATCAGTGTTATCACCAACGGATTGGAGCGCCACTTCCCCAGATCATTCTCTCTCTCTCTCTCTCTCTCTCTCTCTGATTAGGCATATATTCTTCACATTTATCCCCTTAATTGCGGTATTTTTATGATCCCGTGCAGTGTAAATATCTTGGATTTGTCTCGTATTTATGCTATTAACCTTTTTTGGAAAGTATTTCGTGTTTTGTGTATTTCTCATGTGTTTTACAGGTATTTCACGCAAGTTAGTGCGAAGGAGAAATCAAAACAGTGAAAGAAACCAAGAAATGGAGAGTTGAAGGGCATTTTCGTAATTTTGCAGCCTTATTCCGGAGGTGGGGCCAACTAGAAAGTTGAAGAACTCTAAATTACAAGAATACTGGAAAAAACGGCACCTCAATCCGAGCTACGGTGAAGAAGTTACGATGTTTTGAAGTTGCGCGATAATGAAGAGTCTGGATGTGCGAATTTCTGTCATTAATTATGCATTTAATGCAGTGCAACTCTTGGAAAACTTGTGCCACAAGCGAAATTTGATGCAAAATTCGTGCAACTTGGTGCTATAAAATACCAAGCCCTACCTCATTTTCAAAAGGAGTTGAATTCTAGAGAGAGGGAGTCAAATTCTAGAGGGTAGGAGTAGGATTAGAGAGAGAAAGTTAGATTGTAGTTTTCTTTGGTAGAAGTTTTCATAAACCCTAGTTGTAAGTTTGAAGAAGAAGTTTTTCTGGATTCAAATTCATCTTTTTCTCCTCTTGCTAAATACAAGTATCAATTTATATTCTCTATTTTATTTTTCCATTCAATTCTCAATTGTTTTGCAAATTGTTAACAATGTTTGTTAGAGTTTTCTTTTGTTTTCATCATGTTTAGCTAATTTTTAAGGGTTGGGATGCATGAACCCATCCCGATGTAATTTATCTACGTAGGAAATAGAATTTAAATTTAAATTTGAAAGAATCGTGTAAGATAAGTTCACAATCATCCTAGATCTTTTAATCTCTCTTGCCCTAGGTACTTGGGATATTTAAGAATATGATGTGCGTGTAATTATTTAGCACCGCTTTATATTTATCTTTGATTTCATATGATGCGGGTTTGAACCCCATATATGTAATGCTTAGGGTCTATAAAGACTGGATTCATTCAAATTTATAATTTACAATTCTAGTATTCTAATGGGTAATTACTAGGGATTGGGGGATTGTATTCCAACCTATTTCCTCATTCATTTTAATTAGTTTTATAAATTTGTTCCAACTTATTTCCCCTTGTCAACCATCATCATCTTTTTCACTTTTATTTTAGAAGTAATAAATCAATTAAATTCTATAAAACATTCCCTGTGGATTCGATACCCAGACTTACTACTATACTCCATAAAAGTGTAGTTAAAAGTTTAGGTTTTTTTTTATTGAGGTTGGAAGCCGATAACAACGACTAGCGTATTACACGGACGCTCGGTTTTTTCCACTCCATCAAAATGGCGCCGTTGCCGGGGATTGTTTGTTATAGATTATAATTGACTTACTGCTTCGTAAAATAATAATAATAATAATAATAAATAAATAAATAACAAAAGAAAAATGTGTGTCACGTTTTTGAATTGCCCACTTTGAAATGTCTTATTTTAACTCTTTTGGTGGCTTTAATTGTTATGCTAATAGTGAGGAAGAGGAGGCACTCAAGACTTATGACCATTGGATCAATATCACTAAAGATGATTATATTTAATACAAGCCTAGTGCTGAGAAACTCCAAATTTATCAAAATCAACTGCTTGAAGAAGAAAGACTTGAAAAAGAATATCGCGAAAAAAATCGTTATTGGGAGCAAGAGTTAGATGCATTATTTGAACCCAATGAGGATTTTTTTTCCGATAGTTTTGAAGATGAAGTAAGTTTTCAACCAAATGAGGAATTCGAGGTGCTAGAACCAAGAAAGCCTACTTTGGAAGAACTCTTACTTGATCTAAAAAAGCAATCTGATGACCGTGTTGTTCTCGAGTCGAAAATTATAGCAACTTGCAAGGAGTTGAATGATTATTTGGACAACTTAGAAAAGGTCGAGACTTGCGCTTCACCTAATACTTTTGAGAATGAAATCATTGAAATTGATCCAAGTTCTTTTGAATCTCAACCTATTATAAATATTGCAAAATCTACTGAGGTTGAGGATCATTTGTCTCCTTGTGTCCCCACTATTATCGAACCATTAAATCCATCACAAGAATTGGATGAATGTCTTAAGGATGTTGATCCGCTTCTTGTATGGGAATGTTATTTTGAGATGCTTCATCTTACGGGCCACACACTTAGACGTGTCACTCCACCAGATCCAATTGAAAATTTTGAGGGAAAAAATTTTGAGGACACCAAGCAAGAGAGAGAGCTAGAGGAGTTGAGCCTAGCAGAGTTTGAGCGCGAGTTCGGACCGGTGGATGCGAGCCTAAATGATGAAGTCCAATCTTTCTGGGCCTCATTTCGTCATTTAGACGAAAGCGAGTGGGACAATAGAATTGATGAATTCCTCCTTCCCAAACCTTCACCCATACCATTTGAGTCTTCGGAGGTACTTGAAGATACGACTCAAATATCGTCCGACTTAGAGACCAACACACGTGCTACGCAACAAGAGGATCATTTTTCGGTTTATGAGGACAAGCACTCTGTGCTTAAATTGTTTTCTAATATGGATTGTTCCTTTTTGTGTGCCCCTCTCCCCATACTACTTGAAAAATCTTTGGAACGTGATTCTATATTTCTTGGATCCCAATGGGACTTGTCCTCTTATGCACAAAAATCCTTAATTATCCCCCTAAATTTTGTAATTGGTGATGGTTCATTTTTTAAACTTTTCACATGCCTTCCGTTTTTCAAACGGAATTCTTACTTTTCGGGAGGCATGCATCCTAATGAGGGTACACCATTAATCCCTCAAAGTCAAATTGTATTTTGGGTGGACCCTCAAATTTTTCGACTTTTAGTGTATGATTTACTAGCTGTTCAAATTTTAGGTTGTAAATAGTTAGTTTTTTTTTTCTCTTTTATTATAGTCTAGTTTTGAGAGTTAGAGTTTTTGTTATTCTTTTTGCTATGCTTGGTTCTAACATGTTTTGTAGATTCAATGGACTCGCACTCATCGGGGATCGCTCCATTTGGGTAATATCTTTCTTTTCCTCTCTTTATGTTGTGTTCTTGATTTGCATTGAGGACAATTCAACATTTAAGTTAGGGGGTGTGGGATATTCTTTCCATTTATTGTTTAGATTCATTGATTCGATCACATGTTCTTTCCAAGTGTGTTTTTTTTTAGAAAATAAAAAAAAATTTGAAAAATTTTGAAAAAACCAAAAATATTTTTTTCCAAAATAAATAAAAATTGGAATTTAAAATTTTCAAAAATATCACCTTTATTCTATTTAAAGTCTCAAATTGTACAATTCAAAATGCACTAAGCCAAAATTGACCAAAGATGGAAATTGAAAGAAAATTGACGACTTTACGAATAAGTGTGGAGATTAATAAAACCCGGTGAGATTTCGAGCCTTTCAATTTTTTATGAGTTTTTAAATCAATCCGAGTTTATGATTAGCTCAAAGTCCTTTTCAGCGTTTTAATAAGTCGTTGATGATCTCAATCCTTTGTTTTGACCGGTTATGAGAAATGTGTGAAATGTTATCTCGAAATTCGTGCTAAATATATCTCTAAACTTAATTAATCTCGAGATGCATATGGTAATGTGATTAGCAATTTGAACAATTAAGTAGGCCCTCGTTTGTTACCCAAAAATATTAGCCATAAAAAGTTGTGAAAAACAAAATTATCCCTTTCCAACCCAAGTTGAGCCTAATAAAATATTTTCCTTTCGTTTGATAACCCGAAAAACCCAAATAGCCCGGAATTGTGAAAATGGAATATTCATTAAGTCCGAAAAGTGCAACAAAAAGGGGCAAGAAGAAAAAAAAAAGATATGCTCAACAAAAATAGCAAGAAAAGAAAAAAAAATGAAAAGAAAAAAAAAAGAGAAAAAGGAGCAAATGCCCGAAAAAGCACTAATGGACGTCATCAGGACATTTTCCAATTCCGAACATTGCGTTTATTCCCATTTTTACCATTTACACCTTTTAACCCAAAAAGTCCTAATCGAGTCCGAATGGCGAAATTAATTACTGCGTGGAGAGCTAAGACATAAAAAGATAATAGGAGAGATTAAATGGTGTGAAATAGAGGTGATGTTCCCATTTCCAAATAACTGTACTCCGATGATGAGATCTTTTCACCATATATTTCCTTCTTTTCAATTTTGTATGCGTGAATTTGTGTCCATTATATTTACTCTTTATATCATGCATACCGAGAGAAAATAACCACAATCCGAGTGATTCGTTTGTGAGTGCATCCGTAAGAATTTGAATCAAAACGAATTTTCGAAAAGTAACGTAATGCTCAATCGGTGGAAGTTTGAGGTTTAATTTTTGGCTTTGCACACACACACACTATGGTTTGAGACAGTTGAATATGAGTTGATGGTGATTATTTTTCGAAAATTTTAAATTGTACAATTTTTAAATATTTTGATATTTATTTGAGTCAATAAAGAATTTTGTGGGTATATTCACTGCAAACCCTCACGAAACAAAACTCGTCCTACTAGGGTAACCTAGGGGTTTAAAGGCTTGTTGCATACGCTAAATGCAATCGCTTGCCTGCGAAAGTGGAATTTTATTTTAATAAAAGAATTTTCAAGAGTAGAATTTTGGCTAATTTCATTTACATTGCTCGGGACACACAAAGTTCTAAGTTAGCGGGTGTGATTAGGCATATATTCTTCACATTTATCCCCTTAATTGCGGTATTTTTATGATCCCGTGCAGTGTAAATATCTTGGATTTGTCTCTTATTTATGCTACTAACCTTTTTTGGAAAGTATTTCGTGTTTTGTGTATTTCTCATGTGTTTTACAGGTATTTCACGCAAGTTAGTGCGAAGGAGAAATCAAAACAGTGAAAGAAACCAAGAAATGGAGAGTTGAAGGGCATTTTCGTAATTTTGCAGCCTTATTCCGGAGGTGGGGCCAACTAGAAAGTTGAAGAACTCTAAATTACAAGAATACTGGAAAAAACGGTACCTCAATCCGAGCTACGGTGAAGAAGTTACGATGTTTTGAAGTTGCGCGATAATGAAGAGTCTGGATGTGCGAATTTCTGTCATTAATTATGCATTTAATGCAGTGCAACTCTTGGAAAACTTGTGCCACAAGCGAAATTTGATGCAAAATTCGTGCAACTTGGTGTTATAAAAGACCAAGCCCTATCTCATTTTCAAAAGGAGTTGAATTCTAGAGAGAGGGAGTCAAATTCTAGAGGGTAGGAGTAGGATTAGAGAGAGAAAGTTAGATTGTAGTTTTCTTTGGTAGAAGTTTTCATAAACCCTAGTTGTAAGTTTGAAGAAGAAGTTTTTCTGGATTCAAATTCATCTCTTTCTCCTCTTGCTAAATACAAGTATCAATTTCTATTCTCTATTTTATTTTTCCATTCAATTCTCAATTGTTTTGCAAATTGTTAACAATGTTTGTTAGAGTTTTCTTTTGTTTTCATCATGTTTAGCTAATTTTTAAGGGTTGAGATGCATGAACCCATCCCGATGTAATTTATCTACGTAGGAAATAGAATTTAAATTTAAATTTGAAAGAATTGTGTAAGATAAGTTCACAATCATCCTAGATCTTTTAATCTCTCTTGCCCTAGGTACTTGGGATATTTAAGAATATGATGTGCGTGTAATTATTTAGCACCGCTTTATATTTATCTTTGATTTCATATGATGCGGGCTTGAACCTCATATATGTAATGCTTAGGATCTATAAAGACTGGATTCATTCAAATTTATAATTTACAATTCTAGTATTCTAATGGGTAATTACTAGGGATTGGGGGATTGTGTTCCAACCTATTTCCTCATTCATTTTAATTAGTTTTATAAATTTGTTCCAACTGATTTCCCCTTGTCAACCATCATCATCTTTTTCACTTTTATTTTAGAAGTAATAAATCAATTAAATTCTATAAAACATTCCCTGTGGATTCGATACCCAGACTTACTACTATACTCCATAAAAGTGTAGTTAAAAGTTTAGATTTTTTTTTATTGAGGTTGGAAGCCGATAACAACGACTAGCGTATTACACGGACGCTCGATTTTTTCCACTCCATCACTCTCTCTCTCTAGAGAGAGAGAGAGAGAGAGAGAGAGAGAGAGAGGAAGACTCACCTACATCATTGTAAGGACATAATTTTATAAATGTTCGGGATAGAATCTAAGAATTTTCAGTCTTCCCTAGATCACAGTTTGTATGTCTGATACCGCTACATTCGGCACGTCACTTCACGTTATCACATGACAGCTTCTATCCGAATTCTAGGAATCAAGCATTCAAGATCTCCATCAAGTGTCCCACATATGCCTCAACGACTTCGCGTTCCACGATTTTATGGATTTTATGCAAGTGGTACGCTAAAGAAGTCAAAACAATGAAAGAAAGGCAAGATAGGAAAGTTTAAGGGCATTTTGGTAATTTTACAACCATAGTCCGGAGGTCTAGTCAACTGGAAATTTAAAGAGTTCGACGGCACGAAGATACTGGAAGAAACAACACCTCAATCCTAGCCACGATGAAGGAGTTATGACCTTTTGAAGATGGAGAAAATCTCATAGAAGAATGCTGATTTCTTTTAACCCCAAACCAACGAGGTATCGCGAACCACTTAGTGAACCGGTTCGAGGGGGAACCGGTTCGGGGTACATGGCGAACCGGCTGGGGGTACATGCACAACAAAAGTCCCACCGACTCAAAACTCTTTTGGTTTTCCTATAAAAGTCAACTTCGGGGGAGTTATTTTTTAAGACTTGGAGAGACGTTTTGGAGAGTTCTATTAGCTCAAGTCTTCATATTTTTTAGTCCCCAAAACTCATGTTTTGATTCACACATCATTCCCATACTTTTGTGAATCTTTAAACCTTCAAGACGATTGTTTTTACTCATCTAGAGTAACTTGTGGAGAAGTCGTCTCTTCTTCATTGCTGCCCATTTGGAGTTCTTACGGGAGATTTCAGCCGATGACATCGGAACCGACGCCTAAGGGTATTTCGTATGTCACTCTTATTTTCATTGTAATCCGTGTAACCATTTTATAAATTATAGTGAAAATAAAAGATTTTGCCCCTTTGGGGGATTTTTCCTCATTTGTGTGTTTCATTTGTGATTGACTGTTCTTGCATGATCATATTGATTTCAATCACACCTGGATGCATGTTTTAGGTTTTACTTGAAAAACGGAGTTAAATTAAATAATTTCTTAATTTGAACAAAAGTGCACTCTTCAATCATGATATATGCATCACATCATACACCACACCTAGTTTTAGGGCCTAAATTATTATTTTTTCAAATTTTTTATTTTTTCCTTGAAATTAACCTTCCAATCAACCCATATTAAAAAAATTAGGTCAAAATAAATTTTGTAACTATTTTTAAAAAATCCACAAAAAACTGCTGGCACAAACCCTTATAAATAAGGTATTTCGAGCAGTTTTTTGTGGATTTTTTAAAAATAGCTACAAAATTTATTTTGATCTATTTTTTGAACATGGGTTTATTGGAAGGTTAATTTCAAAAAAAAAATAAAAAAAATTGAAAAAAAAAAGTTTTTTAGGGGCTACAACTAGGTATGATGCATGGATGATGTATAGAGCATGATGTGGGTGAGCCTTATATATATATATATATACAGTATTGCTCTTGTGCACACCAGTCCGCATTTTAAGAGTGCGGACCGGACACCCGGCGGTGAGCGCAGAAAAGAGAGAGGGTGTGCATATAATTTAGCCGATAATTTCTAGGCTCACCGCCAAGTGACACGTGTCCGATCCGCACTCTTAAAATGAGGACTAGTCTGCACAAGAACAGTACCCCTCCCACACACACACACATACATACATACATAAATCATGTGTGGATGTGTGTTTATATGGGTATATATATATATATATATATGTGTGTGTGTGTGTGTGTGTGTGTGTGTGTGTGTGTGTGTGTGTGTGTGTGTGTGTGTGTGTGCTATTATGTATGTATAGTTGTGTGTGTGTATGTATGTATGTATGTATGTATGTATGTATGTATGTATGTATGTATGTATGTATACGTGTATATGTAGATGTGAATTGTGTGTGTGTGTGTGTATATATACATGATAAATGTGTTTGTTTGTGTGCATGTGTATGTGTTCTTTGTGGTAATAGGAAGAATATATGGAGGTTGTAAGTGAGGGTTAGTGATAGTGGTTGGTGGTGGTTAGTTGGTAGTGTAGTGTAGAGGGTGGAGGGTGGATACTAGAGAATGCTTTTATGTTCATTTTTATGGTATCTTATTTTTTCACATATGGGTGTATTGAATATATATTTTCTATTTAAATTTAAAATTTTGTTTTGTTTTTCATAGGTGGCATTATTTAATTTAGTTTCTAATTCATTACTTTTTAGCCATGTTCACTTATTAATTGGTCAATTTTTTAGTTTAAAAGCCTCAATTATGTGCCTGGTTACCATTATGTTACATCTTCTAATGGAGATGTAACTGACAGCTAAAATCGTACACATTCTAAACTTCGTGGTTATTATTGCAACTTTTGAAATATCACGTCTAAAGTTGAAAGTCCATGGTGGGGAATTGTTGAGACAAAAAATTATCCTGCTATGTGGACCAATCGGATACTGACACATGTAATATAGTATAAGGTTGATCCTAGTCAACAAGGACAAAACACCGACCTACTGAGGGATGTCGACCAACCTGTCATTGAAGCCCGACCAACAATGACAAAAAAATGCCAACAGTTATATACGTAAATGATTGTACAGATGTAAATGTCTACGATATAAAGACATTCCATCCTTTGATATTCCAGCACTTGTACACCCCCTAGGGGCTATAAATACATTGTAAACCCTACATCCAAAGGACACATGAAACAAGAGGCCATTGAGCATTTCCAAAAGAAATACACAACAGTGGACGTAGGCTCTTTCTTTTAGCCGAACCACTTTAAAAATCTTTTCTCTCTCTTACTTATATTTATCTATGATCAATTAATTAGCCTAGTCTAGTTTTTTGCATCACCAGATTGGCGTCCTCTATGGGAACGATATTTCTAATCGATCTCACTCATTCAAACATCTAAATGGCTAATATTCTTGAATTAAGTCTTAAGAACGGGGGTATTCTGCATGTCCCTTCCGCTCCTCCATCTGCAAATGATTTAACTGGAATTCTGGCCATTCTCGCAAGAGGCCAAGAGGTTATGCAAGATACTATAAGACAAATTGCACAAACTCTTCAAGCTAGGGCACCTGCTCTATCTTCTCAGCGGAATATGACACCACCCCGACCAAGAGGTGGTCGGCGCAGCCAATCAATGACAATAAGAGATGTCTTCTATCATCCAAGGTCAAATTCATTACTCAGGACATCAGCATATTTTCACACACAATCTTATTCTCCAGAAAGTCCAAGTGCCTCAGAGAGATTAAGTCGTGCTTCTCCCTTCGATCATTTGGTACCTAGGGGGAACATAAATGTTCCTAGGTCAATGTTAGGTAACACCGGACGACCATCTGATCAAAACGAAGGCACAACTCAGTCTAGATCAAACGCCCAACGAACTGTTGCTTGGACCGAGCAACAACTTCAGGAAGAAAGCTCGATAAATAATAAGGTTGCAATGCATAAATTCGGTGCTACCAATGATGCATGAAAAGGCTCCATACAGAGATTGGATGACAGATTAGGAGAAATGGAGAAGGCCGAAAACTCGCTACAAAGAAGATTTATAAAAGGGTCTTCGTTTGTGCAGGCAATTGTGGATTTTCCTACTCCAGCAAAGTTCAAGGTTGCAGTAGTAACACCCAAATATAATGGAAAAACTGACCCAGTTCTCCACATAAAACAATGTCAAGCGGCTTCTGACATTTATGTCGTCCCCAACGAAATGAGGTGTAGAGCATTTTCTGGAACCATTACTGGATCTGCCCAAATATAGTATAATAGCCTTCCTCGGGGAAAAATTTCTAGCTTCAAGCTATTAATTAACAACTTTTTATTTGGAAAAAAGCCTGTGAAAATGGTGGCATACTTTCTGAGTGTGAGACAGAAAGAAGGAAAGAGCACCAAAAATTAAATCACTCTGTTTAATAACGAGAAATTTGAAGTTGTGGATTATGAGGAAAAGATTGCAATAATCTCCCTTATGAGTGGACCGCTCCCCGAAAAACTGTATTATACTCTTGCCAAAGACCCTTTGAAGACAATGGCATAATTGATGGCTAAAGAAGGAAAAATCATGAATGCCGAGGAAGCAATGGTGGCCAAGCGTAGCTCAAGCACAAAAGTTGATGGCAAAAATGATTAAAAAAAAGATCATAAAGACACCAAAGGACACAGGGAATCGAAACAAAAAGGAGTTTTGGACCGACTCAAGAAGTACAACAATTATACTCCGTTAACCATGAGAATTCACCATGTTTTGGAAGAAATCAAGTAGAATAAAAATGTGCGTTGGCCTGATAAGTTGAGAAGTTCCCCGACTAAGAGGGATAAGACTAAATACTGTGAATTCCAAAGGGATCACGGTCACATGACGGAGCGTTGCATAGCTTTTCAAAATAAGATTAAAACTATCATCCAATGAGGAAAAATAAATCGGTATGTTGATCAGCAGAACAATGAAGGAATTCAGTTTAAATCAAAATTTTCTTGCAAGCCCAGAGTGGAGAAGAAAAAAACTCATAAAGATGATCAAAATGATAATCCTGATCTTCCCCAAAAACCTCGACAACCAAAACACGAGGTATTCTGTATCAATTTTGGTTCTTTTGATTGCCACATGATTACAT
The DNA here is from genome assembly GCA_949130495.1 of Sambucus nigra. Taxonomy (NCBI): domain Eukaryota; kingdom Viridiplantae; phylum Streptophyta; class Magnoliopsida; order Dipsacales; family Adoxaceae; genus Sambucus; species Sambucus nigra. The sequence continues at coordinate 223,005,634 of OX422214.1, forward strand.
GTGGAGTGCAGGAGGAGGAGATCATACAATGTAGTGAAAAATTTACATCAATGAGGCACAAGCTTGCTCGTACATATATAGGATCAACCTTACCGAGGAAGATCGACCAAGTAAGGTTAACAAAGACAAACTGGTAATTTTTTTCTCTAAAAATGATCTTTCAGGGGTACTGTATCCTCATGACGACCCAGTAGTAATCAAAATCAAAAAGGAAGAAATTATTATCTCTATAGTACTAATAGATAATGGCAGCTCGGTGGAAATCATGTTTTATCCTTGTTTCAGCAACATGGATTTTAAACTTAGCCAATTAGAGCCCTGCCATCGACCACTAATAGGATTTACAAGTGAGAAAGTATTTCCTTTGGGAACCATTAAGATGGAGGTGATGATCGGCACATGGCCAGCTAGCCGACTAGAGAAAATCCATTTTTTTTTATAATGGATAAAAACATCCATTCAGCTTACAATATAATCATGGAAAGAGTAGGGCTAAATAAGTTTGAGGCAATACCATCCATTGTCCATCAGTGTTTAAAATTTCCTACTAATTTTGGTGTAAAAATTAAGAAATATGATCAGAAAGTAGCTCGGGAGTGTTACTACTCTTATGCCGAGAAAGAAGACTTAAAAGAAATAAAAAAGAAAACCACTACCTACCAAGTGGATACTTCTGAGGTTGAAACCTTAGACCCAAGGGAGGAAACAAAGCTAGTAAAGTGACAGATTGTGGAAGAAACTGAAAGAATTTTGTTAGACGATGACAAACCAAAGCGCATTACTCAGATAGGAACAACATTGGATCCTATTCTTAAACAGGAACTGGTAGGCTTCCTTAGATAGAGAAAGCATGTGTTTGCCTGGAGTCACGAAGATATGTGATGATGATGATGATGATGATGGAAACAACACCAACAGATGAGGTGTTGACAAGCTCAAGCTAGTAATAACAATGGCAGCACAAGAGTGTATATATAGTAGAAGGAGGTGAGGAGAAGATGATGAACACTTGTATGTAAGTGGTTAAGCCAATCTGGCCTATGTCCACTGTGAATGTGAGTGATATCACTAGATAAAGGCACTAATGACCATATATACAATCTCTCAAGCCTTCTCTCTCTACTGTGTGAACCAACAGAGTTTCAACTAGGGTTGTAATTATGGATCCCTTTACAAGATAGAGGATGGCCTCTATATATAGTGCTTGGGGGGTGTAATGTACCCCTAAGCATGCAATGAGAATGCGTATGAGGATCGAACTAGTATGAGAATGAAACATGGCTGATCTTATGTACATAATGATGACCTCAATATTCCCTCACGTGTAGGAAATTATTCAGTTACAACAGATTTGTCCACATGTTACAATCCTTACATGTGTTTGTAAATGCTCGGCCTTATGTCCTTGACTGGTGCAACCTCAGCCTGGACGAGTAAGAAGTTGGTGACGTCCGAAAGTATTTCTTTGCCTTGTCTCTAACTGTGATGGCCTCGGCCATGAGAGCTGGCCGAGGTTAGGTATGAGGTAGCTGTAACGTCGGTTGAGGCCGATAATGACGTTGGCAGTGGATTGAGCCCGTGAGACTCTGTTGACGTCGGCTGATGAAGAGCCGAGGTTGTTGTATAAGGGGTTCAACCTTATGGGATACGACCTTGCTAACGGTTGTCATAAGGTCCTTGTCAGCTCGGTTGTGAGATAGGCCGAGGTTGGTAACTCAAAGTACGCGGGTGCACTTTGGGCATGTCAATTTTCCCCTAGCCCTTAGTTACCTATGTGAGTAGGTGATTGAGGGGTATGCAAGGTCGAAGCTGGGTTTCCTTGGGTGCCAATATTTTCTTGACACATATCACTTACTGAAGTGAAGTGTGTTCCCTAAGATGATGTGATTCTGACTTGCCTTTTGGGTTCCCTAGGGCAATAATGGGGCATTGGGACTCGGGCCCCATCATTGGATAGGTTTAAAACCCCTATTTTCTATCCTCATTCTCTTTCTTCTTCTATTTTCCCGCTTAAGCTCTTTCTGCAACTGCAACTTCAAACCTCCATTGTTGGCTACCATTAAGAGCTTTCTTTGCCTCAAAAACCTCTTCTTCACTATTTCGCGATTATCCAGGTACTATTTCCACGTTTATTTTCCATTTTTAGCCGTTGTTTGTCATTTCTGAAATTCCGGTGAGCTTTTGCATTTTTTGAAGAGGGTTTCCACCAGTATTGGTGGTTGTGAGGCTAGGATAGTAGTGGCTGAGTGGTTTAGGGGCAGTTGTAGGTAGCTCCGAGGTTGCTTCGACTAAAAATAGCCCTTTTAGGTTTACCGGCATCCTTTCGGTCATCTTCTTCGGTGACCTGGTTCTTGAGTGTTCTTGATGAAAACCTTTCAAATTCCTAGTTTGATCCTTAGTTTAGATTGAATAAGTTATTTGCCTATTTTTAGTTTTGAGTCCAAGTGTAGTGTCGTCTCACTTATGCTCAGACCCTTATTGGGATGAGGACTTTCATCCTCATAGGGATGAGGACTTTCCTCTTAGACCCATATTTCCTCCACCTTTGAAGGTTATCTACCCTGAACCAGTCGAGCCTACTGAGCCTGCAGAGGTTCCTGTGGACCCAATACCAATGTCTTAGTTTGATTCATCCTCCTCAGACCCCATGTCTGTAGAGTTTTTTCAAGAGGCTATAGATTACTCTCCTAGGCAGGGTGAGGTCCCTAAGGAAGCTAAGGTTTCGAGCCGTGCCTCGTCTCATCAAGGTGCTAGCACCTCACATAGGTCTTCTAATATTTAAATCATAGGGTCAAGTGTCATCATTCCACCCATCATTGATGCCATTCCTATGTCGGCTGCCACTGGGGCCGAATTCGCTCAGAAGTTTCCTGGCGGTGTTCCTGCACCTGCCCAGACCGACGTTGCTAGGGATGGTGATGATGGTGAGGAAAGTGATATTGACACATCTGGGGTGGTCGAGATTGAGAGCTCCGTCAGCGAGTATGTCCTTATTACTTTTAGTCACCTCTATTCCATAAACCCTTCTATCATTCTTAGGAAACCTCTGAAGGATGATAGGGCCTTTAATAGACGAGATGGAGAGATCTGCGTTTATGAACAGAGTATCAAATTAGGCTTTTGTCTTCCTGTTCACCCTTCTATCAGAGCTATACTCTCCCATATAAATCTTGCCCCTTCTCAACTATCACCTAATGCCTGGAGGGTTATGATTGGTGCCATCATCCTTTGGAGGGCTATCCACCACTCAGACCTTCCAATTAGAGTTTTCACTGGTTATTATGTGACCTCCTTTGCCAAAAACCACCCTAACTATTACCACTTCTTAGCTAGGAAATCAGAGAAGGAAATGTTATTGGTTACCCAAACTTCAAACCATAACTGAAAACTTCGATATTTCTTTACTTCTGGGGCATGGGAATTTGGTCCAAAGGAGGCTTCTGGAACGTCGGTTCCGAGGACCCCTCTGAGATGGGGGAAGGTCTCCCTTGCTGCTAAAGCTGACCCTGGACTTACCCAGGACAACTACCAAAAAGTTAAGGATCTTCGCAATCAAGGCGAGCAGGGTCATCTTGTAAAATATGAACATCTGATGACCCCCTATTACCTCTCTCAGACAGGCTTGGGGGGGGGGGGGGGGTCCTTTGATAGAGCTTCGTAAGTCTTAATTTTTCATAGGTTATACATATTACTTTTTATATATCTAACTTACTAACTCAGATACTTATCTCTTTGCAGAGCGCCCTGAAGGCATATCAGACGACCTTTGGGAAATGTCTGCTCCAGGTCTGGTGAAGCTGATGCAGAAGAGGAGTGGCAAAAATGTGCCCCCTCCTATAACCAATAAGAATTTCGGCACATCCCAGGCTGGTGTTATAAAAAAGAGGAAGATCACGGCTGACCCGGATCATCTGAGGTCAGGCAAGACTCAGAAAGGGGATCGTGTCATTTCCATCTCTACAGACAATGCCCTGGTGGCTCGTCTTGCTCAGCTGAAAATCAGTGATAGACTCATTGGCCACAGTCTGAAGGTTGCCGATGCTATCGGCACAATAATAACTGAAGAGGATAAGCATTTCTTATGTTCTTTGGACGTCTCGTTGTTGGCCGAGTTTACTCTCCACAAAACAATTCAGGTATTAGTTTTTATTTATTTTCTCTCCTCAAGTGTAACTTCGACTCTTTTTGAAATTATAGCTCATATGTTCATACGTCTGACCTTCTACTGTAGGGTGTCTTGTCCTTGCATAGTCTTGTTGATTGGACCCTGAAGAAGATGCCCCTCATAGAGAAGGGTAAATAACCTGAGAAGGTTCAAGACTCTTTGAATGCAGAGGTTGAAAACCTGAAAGAAGTTGTCAAGCAGAGAGACAACGACATATCCAAGCTCAAAAAGGACCACGACGCTACTCTGAAGGCTAAGGATGATGCCCTTCAGACTAAGGTGAATGCTGCAGTCAAGGCTGCTTTAAAGGATGTTGCAGAGAAGATCATTGAATACTATAAGGTCTCTGATGAATATATAAACTTTGTCTTTGAATACCTTGAAAGAGGTATCAAAGCAATTAGAAAATGGGTAGCCACTAAGGAAAAGGAGTCTAGGAGCCTGTCTTCCTCAGACTTTGAGGATCTTGGATTTGGTGACTAATTAGGCATAACTTCTTCCTAATTTATCACTTAATTTAGTTACTTTTAGAACCTCGAACAGCGTAATCAATTTGACTTTATCTCATAATCTTGCTACTGACTTATCCTAACGAGTACACCGAGTTTCTGGTATTTCGTATTGATTTTACAGGTACTTGATGTCAAGAAAGAAAGAAAGAAATCGGAAGAATCGAGAAACGAAAAGAAAGAAAGTCTAAAGGGGAAAAGTGTAATTTCTACCTGGAATTCGGATGAGGAACCTAAAGAGAAGTTTAAGATATCAAGTTCATGAGCACATAGGAAGAAATGGTACCTCAATCGGAGTCCCGAAACAAAAGTTATGAGCAGTCAAATTTGGAGAAAATAGTCAAAGAGGTAGACCGGTCCGCCCCGGACCGGTCCGCAGTGACATACTCTAGAGAACCCCGGATCGAAAGAAAACCGACGAAGGAAGAAAATAAAAGGAACCGATCCGCTTAAGTCCCGGACCGGTCCGGGTGTCGAGTTTTGTAATCTTATCCTTCTCTAATGGGGAGTCCTAGTGCAGCTAAAACTCCTCAAACTTTGTAGGGTATATAATATCCAAGTTATTATCATTTTTTAGGACGAAGGATTAATATAATTTTCCTTTCTTTTTCAGAAAACCCTAGTTTAGAGATAGTTTACAATTTTAAGTTCAAGATTGAAGGTTATTCAGAATTTTGTGTTCTTAATTGTTGTTGTTACTGCTTTGTAAGGTTAGGAGTTACTTTTCTTCAGTCCAATTTCTTTCTACATCAGTCTAAAAATTTCCCTTAGTTCAATCATGGTTTTCTGTAATTCAAAAATTATTTTCATTAAATTCAATATGCTAGGCTAAATTTTCTAAGGTCGGGATACATGAACCCAGCCTGATGTGACAGTCGCATGAGTATATCATTAATCCTCTGAATTTAGTGATTGATTACGACCGTATCGCGTAGGAACACAAAAATTGTAGATATTTAGATCTCGTTTGCTTCCGGGTAATCAGGATGCTTTAGAATGCAATTCGAGTATCACTATCGTGATACCGATTTACTCGTCCTCAGATTAAATATGATGCGGTCTTGCACCTCATATTCGTAATGCTTGGGAGTACTAAATTCTGGGTCTAGTTAATCAGTTAAATTTACGATTAGTATTATACCTGCAATACACTAGGGTTGGGGATTATATTCCAGTCCTATTTTTCTCATCACATAGTTTAATGTTTTAAATCAGTATTCATTAGTATTTTAGGTAATTTAGTATAATTGCATCTTTTCATAATTTTATAATTGCATCTAATGTAGTCATTCCACAAACCAAATCCATTTTCTTTTTCTTTTAGAGTGAGAGTTAGGATTTCCTTATCTGTCCAACGTCATCACAACTCTGTTGTCCTATTTCCCTGTGGATACGATCCCGACTTACCGGGTTTATTACTAACGCGACAGGCTCGCACTTGAGCCTAGAGTGAACGCACATTAGAGACACTTTCTAAGTCGCATCAAGTTTTTGGCGTCGCTTTCGGGGACTTAGGTAGACGTAGGATTAGATCGAGTCAATCTAAAACTTTGACCAAAAATTTCAAAAAAATCCAAAAACATGAAAAAAAAAGTCAAAAAGCACAAAAAGATTCATCACCATCTCTCATAAGCTATTAATGCAAAATTCTGAACTCACTCCCACACCCCATAATACTCCAACCAGCATTCACGAAAATCCAATAGTTGAGTACGACCCCGATAGCCCTCACACTCCTAACGCCCCACAGTTCTGGATTCCACCTCCCACACCGTCACACTCAATCTCAAACAACACTCCGTTTTTTATCTTAGGACACACCTCTAAGCACACTTCGAGCACACCAAGTGAGGACACCGAGTATCTAAGAGATAGAGAAATGTCGCAACACGGTTGTGCAGCCACCGGTGAGGAAGAGGCCCGTACCGCCCGCTGAGAGAAATATTATATCCTGAGCGCACTGTCACTCCGGGATGCATTATACTCCCGTATAATGCCGGGAAATTTCATTTTAAAAACGGGATGATCCAGATGTTACCAATTACCATGGTATGGATTTTGAAAATCCATATCTTCACATTAGGGAATTTGATGATGTTTGCGATACTCTTAATGATCAAACTTGCACACAAGAGGTGATCCGCCTCAAACTCTTCCCCTTTTCGCTAAAAGATAAAGCTAAGATCAGGCTATGATCTTTACCTCCAAGCTCGATTCCATCTTGGAACGAGTAGCAATATAGATTTCTCAAGAAATTCTTCCCACCACATCGAACAATCTCCATAAAGGCTCAAATTCAAGCGTTCAGACAATTCGAAAATGAGCCATTTCATCGATGTTACGAGCGTTTCAATGAGCTAGTTACTTCATGCCCCCATCATGGATTTGATACAACGCAAATCATTTCCTTTCTCTATAATGGGCTGAATCTTAACTCCAAGCAACTCGTTGAGACCATGGGTAGTGGTCCCTTTGTCGACTTAGATGCCCACGATGTTGAGCTTCACCTGAGGTATGTCGCCGAGACTACCCAATCCTGAGATACATCTGATCTTAATGCTCAAAATCGAAATCGTTAAGTGACCACCACTCCAGCGGCGTCCGGTGTATTTCATGTAGATAAGAATTCTATGACGGACAGTCGATTGGAAACCCTTGAGAAAGGATTTCGAGACTTATGTGAGGTATATGGAAAAGGACCAACTGGATCCATACCAAACCCCGTCGAGAAGGTGTGTGCGATTTGTGAGGCGGGTCATTCAATTGAGGAATGCCCGACTATACCCGCCTACAAAGTGATGCTTCAAGAGCAAGTTAGTGGTATAGGAGGGTTTAAGGGTAATTTCGGTGCACCGCACGGGAATTCTTACAACCCTTTATGGAAAAACCATCCTGGTTTTAGCTATGTGCAACAACATGCTGTGATGAACCCTACTTCACATGTTTCCCCCCCCCCCCTCCGCCACAACACTTTCAACAAGCTCCACACATGCAAGGATTTGTGCAAGCACCACCACCTCAAGGAGCATATATCCCGCCACCGCGGAGAACTCTCGAGGATATTATGAATCAATTTATCAATAGCCAGACTGCAACCAATGCTAGATATGATTGCCTGATTAGCCACATAAATGCAAATCTGTCAAAGATACAATCCTCGTTGAGTGTCCAAGAGAAGGGCAAGTTTCCTGCCCAGGGCCAAAGACCTCCCCAAGGTCAAACTAGTGTTAGCTCCACCTCTACTGAACATCAGGAGCAATGTCAAGATGTGACCACTCTTCGTAGTCGGAGAGTCGTTGATTTATCACCTCCCCCACACGACACAACGAAAGATAAGGAGATTTCGCCTGGCACGTAAGAGGTCGAAGATGTCCCCTTGAATGAGGGTGACAAAGAAGACACTAGTGAGCCCGAGGTGGTAGTGAAACTACCCTCCGCAACACCGTTTCCTCAAAGGTTAATTCCTTCCCATAAAGGAAACCCACGTGATGACGTGCTAGACGTGCTAAAGTAAGTAAAGCTGAACTTACCTTTCCTCGATGCCATTAAGAAAATTCCAGCCTATGCAAAAGTCATCAAAGACTTGTTGACGGTAAAAAGAAAGATGAAGTTAAAGAAGCATGTCCTTCTAGCACAAAACGTGAGCTCCATTCTACTGAACGATCTCCCGCCTAAATTTAAAGATCCCGGTGCACCCACTATTTCCTGCATCATTGGAGAAAATAAAATCGAAAAAGCCTTACTTGATTTGGGAGCAAGTGTCAATATCCTCCCTTACTCCATCTATAGGCAACTTGATTTGGGTGACCTCAAGCCCACAAAGGTCACTTTCCAATTAGCGAATCAAACCGTGAAGATCCCAAGAGGCATAGTTGAGGACGTGATCGTCCAAGTTGACACTTTCTACTTCCCGCTAGACTTTGTCATTTGGGATACGGAGCCCTCCTTCACCTCGAGCAACCATGTTCCCATCATCCTTGGGCGTCCGTTCTTAGCTAAGGCTAACGCAATCATCAATACTCGGAATGGGCGAATGCAACTCACCTTTGGGAACATGACCTTAAAGACCAACATCTTCCACATAGCCCAACATACGGGGGAAGAAGATGATCTTCACGCGGTGAGCTTCATAGATGAGATAGTATAGGAGTACTTTCAGGAGAATTATTATGGAGACGCCTTAGGGTCCTGTTTAGTGTCGAGACAAGAGAGTGAGGGGACGTACACCGACTTCGAGAAGGAGGTTGAGGAGCTGAGAGAGTTATTCAATGAGAGAGCGTCAGATGAGGACGCGAGAGATGTAAATTGGGTTTCTAGATTCGAGGAGTTACCTCCGAGGGATACACGCATGGTTCCCTCCAGCAAAAAATTTCCAACCCTCGAATTGAAGAAACTCCCCTCCCATATTAAATATGCATACCTAGGAGAGGATGAGACATTTTCTATTGTTGTCTCCTCTAGCCTAGACGAAGAGCAGGAGGCCAAATTGTTAAAAATTCTCAGAAAGCACCAAAGTGCTTTTAGTTGGTGCATTGCCGATTTGAAGAGGATAAGTCCTTTGATTTGCACTCACAAGATCCATATCGAAGAGGATGTCAATCCCTCAAGAGAAATGCAAAGAAGGCTAAATTACAATATGAAAGAAGTGGTGAAAACTGAAATTATCAAGTTATTGGATGCCGGGATTATCTACCCAATCTCGGATAGCAAGTGGGTGAGCCCTATTCAAGTCGTCCCGAAGAAGTCGGGCATGACAGTGATTGAGAATGCTAAGGGAGAGCTAGCTCCCCAATGTACCACCACCTGATGGCGCATTTGCATTGATTACCGAAAACTCAATGCGGGAACTAGGAAAGACGATTTCCCCTTGCCATTTATTATCAAATGCTTGAGAGAGTAGCGGGCCACCCTTACTATTGCTTCCTTGATGGATATAACCAAATTGAGATAGATGTACTTGACCAAGAGAAAATGACTTTCACTTGTCCTTTTGGTACGTTTGCCTACAAACGTATGCTATTTGGCTTGTGTAATGCACCCGCGATATTTCAAAGGAGCATGTTGAGCCTATTTAGCGACATGGTCGAGAGAGGACTCGAAGTGTTCATGGACGATTTTAGCGTTTTTGGCACCTCTTTTGATCTTTGTCTCGAAAAATTGGAACAAGTGCTTGGCCAGTGTGTGGAAAAGAACTTAGTGCTGAATTGGGAGAAATGCCATTTCATAGTCACTGAGGGAATAGTTCTTGGCCACATAGTATCATCCAAAGGGATAGAAGTCGATAGGGAAAAAATAGATGTCATAGCTGATCTTCCCCCACCAAAATCTCTTAAGGGCGTGTGCTCCTTCTTGGGTCACGCGGGGTTTTATCGAAGGTTCATTAAGGATTTTAGCGCCATCACTAAACCCTTAAGCAACCTACTAATGAAGGACACCCCATTTGAGTGGACAGAAGCATGTCAAAGATCTTTTGAAAAACTAAAAACCATGCTTGTGTTCGCTTCCATCATGAAAGTTCCGGATTGGTCTTTTCCATTCGAACTTATGTGTGATGCTAGCGATTATGCGATAGGGGCTATTTTGGGACAAAGAAAAGATAAGCAGGCTCATGTCATCTACTACGCTAGCCGGACTCTTACCGAGCCACAACTCAACCACTCTACCACGGAGAAGGAGTTGCTAGTGGTAGTCTTTGCCCTTGATAAATTTCGATCACACCTTATCGGTTCTCCCATTACTTGCTTCACCGACCATGCGGATTTGAAATACCTACTTGCAAAGTAAGATGCAAAGCCGCGCCTCATAAGGTGGATCCTACTCCTACAAGAGTTCAATCTCTCCATTAAAGATAAGAAAGGGGTAGAAAACGTCGTTGTCGACCACTGATCACGGCTTTCGTCCGACGTACCTAGTGATCCCATAGCCATAGACGAATACTTTCCGGATGAGCAACTCTTTGCTACCTCTTCTTTGCCCTGGTTTACGGATATAGTGAACTACTTTGTTACGGGAGTCGTCCCTCCCGATTGGACACCGCAAGATAAGAAGAGGTTTATTACTTGGTCGCGCATGTTTTTCTATGACGATCCTTTCCTTTTTAAATATTGCGCCGACCAAATCATCCGACGATGTGTACCGGATGATGAGATCCCGAAAGTCATCCAGTTTTGTCATTCGAAAGCTTATGGAGGCCAGTTTTTGACGAAAAAGACTGCCACTAAAATTCTGCAATGCGACCTCTATTGGACCACAATATTCCGGGATGTGAACGTTGCTTGCAAATCCTGCAATAGGTGCCAACGGATGGGAGCCATTACCCGACGAGACATGATGCCTCTTACCCCCATACTCATTATTGAGATCTTCGACTGTTGGGGTATTGACTTCATGGGTCCTTTCCCCCATCCTTTGGTTTCCTATACATCCTTATTGCGGTAGACTACGTTTCTAAATGGGTGGAAGTTATAGCTACCAAGACAAATGACAACAAAGTGGTGATAAAGTTCCTGCAGAAACACATACTTTCTCGCTTCAGTGCTCCGAAAGCGATAATTAGTGATAATGGCAAGCACTTTTGTAATAGGCCATTCGCGAAGATCATGAGAAAGTATGGAGTCGTTCACAAGGTTGGAACGACTTATCACCCATAAACGAATGCGCAGGCCGAACTAGAAAATCGGGAAATCAAGAACATTCTTAAAAAGACCGTCAATCATACCCGAAAAGATTGGTCACTTAGATTGAACGATTCTCTATGGGCCTATTGCACCGCATATAAAAATCCACTCGGCATGTACCCTTTCCTCTTTGTGTATGGAAAACCTTGCCATCTTCCCATGGAATTAGAGCACAAGGTGTATTGGGCAATTAAAGAGCTAAATTATGCCATGGATAAGGCCGGTGAAGCTCGCAAGCTTCAAATAAATGAGTCAGAAGAGATACGCAATGATGCGTATAAAAACGCTAAAATTTCCAAAGAAATGATGAAACTCACTCACGATAACATCATTCGTCGCAAAGAGTTTCATCCCGGGCAAAAAGTGCTTCTTTCTAACTCTCGGCTTCATCTCTTTCTGGGCAAGTTGCGATCGCGATGGTATAGCCCGTTCGTTGAGAAGAATGTTTTCCCTCATGGAGTTGTTGAATTAGACGATTTGAAAGGGGGAAATACATTCAAAGTAAATGGATAATGTCTAAAGCCATACCTAGAGGCGTGTGTGGAAGAAGTCGACACCGTTTAGTTGTCGAACCCCCATTTACGGGGTAGAGTGAGCTATTACAATGAGGTCGTCGCACCCCCGACGCGTATGGGGTGAGAGTCGTGTGTGTAAATGAGAGTCGCGTGTGTAGTGAGAGTCGATAGGATTAGGGTACATTCGGGAGAACGCATTCACATGTTTCGGGAAATTGAGTCAAGTTGCATTGACCATCGATATTGAGAGGTTTTTAGTCCAAAATTGATAGGGAGTATGTTGTGAAAGTGAAATTTTTTGGAGAAGAGCGATCGAAACTAAGTTAGGTGGGAAATCCAGCTCAAAAACAAGAACCGGACCGCTTCTTTTATTTTAGGGTCGGATCGATCCGCCCCGGATCGGTCCGGTAGTCGAATTGGCCTGCATATTAAAGGATCGGACCGTTCCGGTACCCAAGAGGACCGGTCCGCTATCTGCAGAATTTTTTCCCCATTTCCCTAGGTTCACCTCCCCTTCTCCCCAATCCCCTTCATTCCCTCCCAATTCGTCCCCCTCTCCCCTAACCCTTCCTTTTCCCTCCCAAATACACCCCCTTTTCCCTCCACACCTTTTCCCTCCAAATTCCAACCCTCCCCACACCATTTAACCTATAAATACCTACCTCTAGCCTTCCTTTCTCCCCACACCATCAACCAAATCCCTTCTCTCTTCTCTCTTCCTTTATTTCCAGCCACCTCTCCCTGATATCATGGCCCAACGACCAGCCCCCACCAAGTACAACTCCACCGACATCCTCCCCTCCGGCCATGGGGAATTCCGTTCCCGCCAAGAGGAATGTTGGTGCCATCGATTCTTCGGTCCGGATCGCAAACTCCATATGGAGCGCGTTGTCCAATGGACAGGTCTGCCCAACTCCGTCGCCGACCTATTCATGGCTAAGGGTTGGTGCCGATTCCTCAATGAACCGTACGAAGCGGTTTGGGCAACCAAGGTTCGCTGCTTTTATGGCACCCTTATTCGGACGGGCTAATTTGAGGGTCAAGCATACGTGGATGGTACCATCATCCCCTTTTCATTGGCCCTTCTCACGGCTAAGTTGGCAGTATACGATGCTCCCAATGTCTAAGAATTCACCTATCCAAGGAACGTCGCTCGGGTCACCAAAGAAATAATCATGGATCGCATTGCCTCGAATGTTGCATGGACGGGGAAAACTGTCACGGTGGGCCGCCTCAATGAGAAAGCCCGCCTAACCTTCTAAATAGTGTGTTCCAACATCTTGTAAACATCCAACGATTCCACGATACGGACCCGCCAGGCCACATTGAAATATCACCTATTTGATCCACACACTTCCATCCACTTGGCCCGAACCCTGTATGCCAACATCATCACCGCCACCTTGGATGAGAAAGGTGCAGCCCCACTTCCATATGCATGATTGATTACCTCCATCCTCAATGATGCTGGCATTGTGGTGCCGCTCGATCGTACTCTCCTTCCCGGTCCTTTTGGACAGGGAACCCGCACTAAGAGAGCCAAATAGCTATCCATCCTTCGGGCGAGATGGGGCAGTGATAGCGAGGAAGGGGCTGCCTCGAGCGAGAGCGACGACGAGGAAGAAGAGGCGGTCGGTGCGGATTTGGAAATGGGTGATGTCCGTCCGGATGAAGAGTCGACGGACGAAGAAGACGACCCGGATTTTGAATGGGCGGATAGAGACCTCACGAGCTATATGGTGGCGCTGGAGACGAGATTCGACAACTTTTTGACCGATTACCGTCGCGATACGAGCCTGATGTTCCGGTTCCAAGCGGACATATACCGACGCCAAGGGGATCCCAACGAGCCCTTACCATCCTATTTCTATGATCCCAATGGCCCCAAAGCGCCCGGTTCTTACCAACCCCCGCCCCAGTGAAGCTGTATTTTGGTTGTGGGAGTATTTTATTTGTTTTTCCTATTCATATGGCTGTATGTTTTTTCCCTGCAATTGTACCACAATCCGGTTATCTATAAAATCTACATTTTCTTCATTTGTTTGTTTTATTTATCGCACTTATTATTTTGCCTTGTTTAGATTTTAGTCCTTTTTGCTTGAGGATAATGCAAAAGTCTAAGTTAGGGGGGGTCACAAGTGCGTATTTCTAAAACTACACAAATTTTCAAAAATGCCCAGAAATTTCCAAAAAAATCATAAAATTTTGAAAAACCCAAAAATATGTTTGTTCAAAATAAATAAAAATTGGAATTCAAAATTTTCAAAAATATCATTAAAAGTCGGATTAAAGTCTCAAGTTGTAAAAATTCAACATACACAAAGCCAAAATTGACAAAAGATGGAAATTGAGCGAAAATTGACGACTTAACGAATAAGTGTGGAGATTAACAAATCCGGTGAGATTCGAGCCTATCACTTTTTGCGAGTTTTTAAATCAATTCGAGTTAATTGTTAACTCAAAGTTCTTTTCAGCGCCTAAAAAGTCGTCGAGGATCTCAATCCTTTCATTTTGATCGGTTATGAAAAACGTGTGTAATATTGCTTTGAAAAACTTGCCAAAATTGATCTCTAAACTTAAATTCATCTCGAAACGCATATGGTAACGCAATTGGTAATTTGGACGATGAAGTAGGCCTTCGTTTGTCACCCAAAAATATTGGCCAGAAAAAGATGCGAAAAATTATCCCTTTTGTAACCCAACTTGAGCCGAATAATTTTTCCTTTCGTTTGACAACCCGAAAGACCCAAGTAGCCCGGAATTGCGAAAATTGAATATTTAATAAAGTCTGGAATGTGCATAAAAAGGGGCAAGAAAAAAATAGACATGCTTAACAAAAATAGCAAGAAAAGAAAAGAAGTGAAAAACAAAAAAAATAGGGAAAAAGAAGGAAAAAATGAGCAATAGCCCGTAAAAAAGCACAAATGGATATCATAAATAACTTTTCCAATTCCAACCTTCCCTACCTCTTTCATTTTACCCAAAATATCTTAAAACCCGAAAAAGTCCTAACCGAGTCTAAATTGCGAAATTGGTTACCACATGGAGAGCTAATACACCAAATGATAATAAAAAAGATTGAATGCGCGAAAAGAGGCAATGTTCCCATTTTTAAAACTGTAATCCGTTGATGAGATCCTATTTCTATAAAATTTCCGTCTTTCTTCTTGTATGTGTGACTTTGCGTCCATTATATTTACTCTTTATATCACGCATACCGAGAGAATAGCCATAATCCGAGAGATTCGTTTGTGAGAGCATTCCGTGAGAATTTAAAAATCAAAACGAATTTTCGGGTAAGTAACAAAATGATTAATCGGTGGAAATTGACGATTAAATTTCTGGCTTCGTACACACACACACTATGGTTTGAGACTTGTACATATGACTTGATGATGACTATTTTTTGGGAAAGTTTGATTTATACAATTTTTAGGTATTTTGATTTTTTCTTTGAGTCGAATTTTGTGCGTATATTCTCTGCAAACCCTCACGAGACACAACTCATCCTACTAGGGTGACCTAGGGGTTTAAAGGCTTGTTGCATACGCTAAATGCAATCTCTTGCTCGCGAAAAAGGTATTCTATCCCAATAAGATGTTTTTCAAGAGTTGAGCCTTACTAGGATTCTTTTACATTGCTCAGGACGCACAAAGTTCTAAGTTAGGGGGGTTTGATTAGGCATAAATTCTTCCCAATTTATCCCTTAATTTAATTACTTTTAGCACCTTGAACAACGTAATCTATTTAACTTTATCTCATAATCTTGCTACTGACTTATCCTAACGAGTACACCAATTTTCTGGTATTTCGTACTGATTTTACAGGTACTTGATGTCAAGAAAGAAAGAAAGAAACCGTAAGAATCGAGAAACGAAAATAAGGAAAGTCCAAAGGGCAAAATTGTAATTTCTACCCAAAATTCGGATGAGGCGCTTAAAGAGAAGTTGAAGATATCAAGTTCATGAGCACATAGGAAGAAACGGTACCTCAATCGGAGTCCCAAAACAAAAGTTATGAGCAGTAAAAGTTGGAGAAAAAAGTCAAAGAGGCAGACCGGTCCGCAGTAACCCCGGATCGGTCCGTAGTGCCATACTCCAGAGAACCCCGGATCGAAAGAAAATCGAAGAAGGAAGAAAATAAAAGGAACGGTCCGCCCCACACCGATCCGCCTAAGTCCCCAACCGATCCGGGTGTCGAGTTTTGTAATCTTATCCTTCTCTAATGGGGAGTCCTAGTGCATCTAAAACTCCTGAAACTTTGTAGGGTATATAAACCCAAGTTATTATCATTTTTTAGGACAGAGGATTAATATAATTTTCCTTTCTTTTTCAGAAAACCCTAGTTTAGAGATAGTTTACAATTTTAATTTCAAGATTGAAGGTTATTCAGAATTCTGTGTTCTTAATTGCTGTTGTTACTGCTTTGGTAAGGTTAGGAGTTCTTTTTCTTCAGTCCAATTTCTTTCTACACCAGTCTATAAATTTCCCTTAGTTCAATCATCGTTTTCTGTAATTCAAAAATTATTTTCATTAGATTCAATATGCTAGGCTAAATTTTCTAAGGTCGGGATACATGAACCCAGCTTGATATGACAGTCGCATGAGTATAACATTAATCCTTTGAATTGAGTGATTGATTACGACCGTATTGCGTAGGAACACGATAATTGTAGATCTTTAGATCTCGTTTGCTTCCGGGTAACCGGGATGCTTTAGAATGCAATTCGAGTGTCACTATCGCGATATCGATTTACTCGTCCTCAAATTAAGTATGATGCGGGCCTGAACCTCATATACGTAATGCTTGGGAGTACTAAATTCTGGGTCTAATTAATCAGTTAAATTTACGATTAGTATTATACCTGCAATACACTAGGGTTGGGGGATTGTATTCCCGTCCTCTTTTTCTCATCACATAGTTTAAAATTTTAAATGAGAATTCATCAGTATTTTAGGTAATTTAGTATAATTGCATCTTTTCATAATTTCGTAATTACATCTAGTATAGTCATTCCACAAACCAAATCCATTTTCTTTTTCTTTTAGAGTCAGAGTTAGGATTTCCTTATCTGTCCAACATCGTCATAACTCTGTTGTCTTATTTCCCTGTGGATACGATTCCGACTTACCGGGTTTATTACAACGTGATAGGCTTGCACTTGAGCCTAGAGTGAATGAACATTGGAGACACTTTCTGAGTCACATCAGTGACCCCCGATTTTCTCAGGCCTTGCAAGAAGTTGAGGAGACCGATGTTGCTCAGCCGAGACTGCTCCCCCAGAGGTCACTGAGACTGAATATGCTAATCCTCAGGATGATGGGGCTGAGGTGACAAACGTCGATCGTGATGATACGACTACAGCTGCAGAGACTTAGGACTTTTCTTGTGAAGATTTTAAGCGTTGTAATTTTGATTTCCGTTTTGTTTGAACCTCTTAAATTTTTTTGAACTCCTGATGGCCTCTTGATGCTTTTGACTTGTAATTCACCTTTTTCATAATATAGTTCAGTCTTTTTTAGATTCTGTTGCTTCATATGATGTTATGCTTGAATGTATTACATCTTGAATGTTTGCTTAAGGTATGAGGTCACCATACTATGATATTTGACCTCAAATTATCACCAAACTAACGATGTTTAAGGTCTGAGGTCACCATATAATGATGTTTACCCTAATAAATTATCACCAGACTATGATGTTAAAGGTCCGAGGTCACCATATAATGATGTTTAATATGATGTTTCACCTCATATTTCACCAAATTAATGATGCTTAAGGTCTGAGGTCACCATATAATGATGTTTACCCTCATAAATTATCACCAAACTAATGGTGTTCAAGGTCCGAGGTTACCATAATATGATGTTTCACCTCATATTTCACCAAATTAATGATGCTTAAGGTTTGAGGTCACCATATAATGATGTTTACCTTCATAAATTATCACCAAACTAATGATGTTCAAGGTCTGAGGTTACCATAATATGATGTTTCACCTCATATTTCACCAAATTAATGATGCTTAAGGTCTGAGGTCACCATATAATGATGTTTACCCTCATAAATTACCACCAAACTAATGATGTTTAAGGTCTGAGGTCACCATAATATAATGTTTCACCTCATAAATTACCACCAAACTAATGATGTTTAAGGTCTGAGGTCACCAGAATATGATATTTCACCTCATATATTATCACCAAACTATGATGTTAAAGGTCTGAGGTCACCATATAATGATGTTTACCCTAATAAATTACCACCAAACTAATAATGTTCAAGGTCTGAGGTCACCATAATATGATGTTTCACCTCATATGTTTAAGGTCCGAGGTCACCATATAATTATGTTTACCCTCATAAATTACCACCAAACTAATGATGTTTAAGGTCTGAGGTCACCATAATATGATGTTTCCCCTCATAAATTACCACAAAACTAATGATGTTTAAGGTCCGAGGTCACCATATAATCTTGTTTACCCTCATAAATTACCACCAAACTAATAATGTTTAAAGCATATAACAAGAGTACTAGCACAACATTGTTATCTTTTCATTAACATCTTTTGTCTAAACTGATACATGTATTACAAAGAGAGACAACTGTAACATCATATGTAATATTTCGTCAAATGATCGGCATTCCAAGGGTTGGAGAAAGGTTGTCCTTCAAGATTTTCTAGTCGTTAGGTACCAGGCACAACCTCATCAACTAATCTATAAGGACCATGCCAATTTGGATGGAGCTTATCTGATTTTTGCAACGTCTTCTTTAGGACTAGGTCTCCCACAGCTGTAGGCCTTGATTTCACCCTTTGATTATAGAATTTTGTGATTCTCTGCTGGTATACTACTTGTCTTATCTCTGCATCCTCTCTTCTTTCCTCGATCAAATCAAGGCTAAGTCTTATCTCTTCCCCATTCCTCTGAGGATCATATTTCTTAACTCTATGAGTGGGAAGTCCTACCTCTGTTGGGATGATATCTTCTGAATCGTGGGATGATATAAATGGAGTCTCTCCTATTGATGTCCTTCCTATCATCTTGTAAGCCCATAACACAGCATATACATCCTCTGTCCATCTCCCTTTAGCCTCTTCTAACCTCTTCTTTATCCCGTCAAGGATTGTTCAGTTTGTGACCTCGGTTTGACCGTTAGCCTGAGATCGACTAGGAGAAGAGAAGAACTGCTTGATCCCTACTCTTTCACAGTATTTCTCTAAGGAAACATTCTTGAACTGTGTTCCATTGTCTGAGATGAGGGTATTTGGAAGATCGTACCTGCATATGATATTTTTCCAGATGAATTGGAAGGTCTTTTATTCAGTAATTATGATCGTTGGCTCAGCCTCTACCCATTTGGAGAAGTAATCAATTGTCACTATTAAGAATCGATAGTTGTTTGCAACTCTTGGAAAGGGTCCTACCAAATCAATGCCCCATATTACAAATGGCCAAGATGAGATGATTGACGTCATAAGTTGATGAGGTTGATGTGAGATGGTGGAGAACCTCTGGCACTTTCTTCTTGCAAGTTCAGTCACCTCAGTTTTATGGATGCTTATTCTGGTTATAACCAGATAAAAATGAAGCCTACAAACAGGAAAAGCACTTCTTTCATCATTCTCCGAGAACTATTTGTTATAATGTAATGCATTTTGGTTTAAAAATATCGGTGCTATATATCAAAGGCTGGTCAATAAGGTGTTCGAGGAGAAAATAGGCAAGAATATAGAAGTATACATGGATGATATGCTTACAAAGAGAAAAAAGGAGTTTGATCACATTACCGACCTTAGCCAGACTTTTGATCAACTTGAAAAACACCAAATGAGGCTGAATCCGACCAAGTGCGTTTTTGGAGTGCAAGAAGGAATGTTCCTCAAGTACATAGTAAATCAAAGGGTAATTGAAGCAAACCCAAATAAGATCAAGGCACTAATTGAAATGTAATCCCCAACTTGCAAGAAGAAAGTGCAAAGGCTGACTGAACGAGTAGAAGCACTGAACAGATTCATGTCCAGAGCTACATATAGGTGGCTTCCATTCTTCAAGGTATTCAGAAAGAGTTTTGAATGGAACAAAGAATATGAAAAATCTTTTGTGGAATTGAAAAATTATTTGGGGTCACCTCCATTACTCTCCAGACCAATCCAGGTGAAAAATTGTACTTGTACTTAGCTATTTTTGAATTAGCCGTAAGCTCTGCATTGATCCCAGAAGAAAATGGAGTTTAAGAACCCGTCTATTATACCAGTAAGGCTTTTCGAGGAGTAGAAATTAGGTACCCTTGTCTGTAGAAATTGGCATTGTCACTGACTGAAGCATCCAGACATATGAAACCTTATTTCCAAGCCCATACAATCATAGTTTACACTAATATGCCTCTAAAGCAAGCTTTGCATAAATCGAAGAAATCTGGTATTAATGTACTGGGTTGTGTAATCGGGGGAATATGATATCATATATAAATTAAGGTCTTCTTTGAAAGGCCAAGCAGTGGCAGATTTTGTAGTGGAGTTCACTTACTCTGAGGTCCCCGAGCAACAAAGTGAACAAGCTGAACAAAAATCAGGAAGAAGTGATGTTAACAAGAAAGCTCCTAAAGAACCTTATTCAAAAGAAACAGTTATCGACCTACCAAATTCCTGTTCCCGAACATAGGATATGGCGAGGAAGTATGAAGAAGAAAGAGAAAAAATATTCTACTATGGGAATTTAACAAACCACACATTTGATAACTACGCCCCAATATGGAATTTATATGTTAATGGGTTATCTTGTGCAACCGATAGTGGAGCAGGTATAATACTTAACACTCCTAATGGTATTAATAATGAGTATGCCTTGCATATTCAATTTCAGGCTTCAAACAATGAAGTAGAGTAAGAAGCCTTTATTGTGGGCTTAAGTTTAGTGCAATCATTGAGTGCTAAGTAAGTTATGTCGCACAGTGACTCTCAATTGGTGGTGAATCAAGTATTGGGTTTATATTGCGCTAAAGGAGAATTAATAACCAGGTATTTATCCAAGGTGATGGAAATAATTTCAAAATTGCATGTTGTTCGGATGAATAGAATCCTAAGGTTAGAAAATGCCCGAGCTAATGCCCTTGCTCGGCTAGCCTCAACTATTGGGATTGAACTCCGACGAATTATCCCCATTGAGATTTTGGCCAATAGAAGCATAAATGAATATCTGATGATCCATTTAATTGCCATACACATGGGGCAATCATGGATAGACCCCATCAGAGCATATACCGAAGAGGGAACTCTACTAACAGATATGGTGGAAGCAAAAAAGTTGAAGTATAAAGTAGCTCAGTATGTACTAGATAAAGGTATTTTGTGTAGGAGAGGACTAAAAGTTAATTTGCAACGTTGTGTGCATCCATCAGAGGTCCAAGACCTAATTCATGAGGTGCACGAAGGATTATATGGAGCTCACATGGGAGGGAGAACACTTCTACAAAGAATCATTGTGCAAGTATATTACTAGCTAAAAATGCGAGCAGACTGTGCAACTTTTGCTAAGAAATGTGATAAATGTCAAAGATTCTCCACCATTAGAAAAACTCCACAGTCTGCTATCACTCCAATCACTTCACCATGGCCATTTTCCATGTGGGGTATAGACTTGGTCAAACCATTATCGACCACCCGAGAAAGATTTAAGTACTCGATTGTCACAGTGGATTATTTTACAAAATGGG
Source organism: Sambucus nigra (assembly GCA_949130495.1). Taxonomy (NCBI): domain Eukaryota; kingdom Viridiplantae; phylum Streptophyta; class Magnoliopsida; order Dipsacales; family Adoxaceae; genus Sambucus; species Sambucus nigra. Next base: position 223,027,221 of record OX422214.1, read on the forward strand.
TTGAGGCAGAACCCTTGATAGATATGCCTTATGAAAAGGTCTATCAGTTATTATGGAAAAGCATAGCCTGTAGGTATGGGTTGCCCTATGCTTTCATTACCGACCATGGAACACAATTTGACAATGATGAATTCGCAACTTATTGTGATCAGTCCAATATTAAAAAATTGCATTTAGCTTCAGGACATCCTTAGAGTAGTGGACAAACTAAGTTACGAATAGAACTTTTTTTAAAAGGTTAAATAAAAGGCTTGATGATGCCAAGGGAAACTGGATAAATGAGCTATATTATGTCTTGTGGGCATACGGAACAACCCCGAGAACAACAACTGGAGAATCCCCATATATGTTAGCATTTGGGACTGAAGCTGTCATACCTGCTGAGCTGGGTTTACATCCCATAGATTTTTAAATTTTAATTCTCCTGTAAGTGACTAATGAGAAGGCTGGATCTAGATACACTAGAAGATGTTGCCTTGAGAAATGCAGCCTACCAACAAAAAATAACCCGTTTTTATAATAAAAGGATAAAACCGACCAACTTGAAGGAAGGAGATTATGTGCTGAAGAAAGTGCTACAAAAAAGTAACAAGCTAGAGGCCAATTGGCATGGGCCATACCATATTTCAGTAGTCATCCAACCTGGAACTTATCGAATTGAAACCTTGGAAGGCGAAGAATTCAAAAACTTATGGCCGAGCATCTAAAAAAATATTACCAATGATGTTGTAATTAGTTTGAAATCAAATTTCAGTATTAATAAAATAATCTATTCTTTCAATTTTCGTTGTTAAATTTTTTGAAAGTACTACTAATGATATGCACTACTATTAAACTTTAAATTAAAGAAATTTAGAAGTTATTGAAGTTATTACCATAAAACTTCAAATTGTTGCTCGATTTAAGAAAATCTTTTCCTAAAAGATGCTCAGGAGACCATAAGAATACAAGAGGGTTGCTCGTCACAAGCAATAAATTGCTCAAAAAAGTTACAAACTTGATCGCTGATACGCAAAGTCCAAGTCAACAGGACGCTAAGCCCTCAAGAAGCTTGGTCCACAAACATAAGGATAAAAAAAGATCTTTATCCTACTGGGCAAAGTGTAGGAAGAACGTTGTAAAGATTCTTCAAGAGGAATATAAGCACATATTCCACATATGCCTGGTCACACCACTGGTATCTAATGTAATAACCTAATACTTGGGTGCATTAGTAAAACTTTTAGAGACACATGGGTAACTAGATCTAAATTTAGATTTTAATCTAAGTATCCTAGTAGAACCTATGTATTCATCTAACTAGCTCTAAATTTAGATTTTAATCTAAGTATGCTAGTAGAACATATACATTCATTGATAATTGATACTTAATTTAGATTTTAATCTAAGTGTATCAATAGAACTAATGACAAAGAAAGGACACAAGATAAGTTGATCAAACTTTCATTTCATTAAGTCAAATTAATTACATAGTTGTGTTAACAAAACAAAGTACAAAGTTTCATTCTGCAGGATGTTTCCCTTCACCTTTGGAAATAGAATCCATTCCAGCAGGAGGATCATCTAAAATGTAAGGAGAATTAATGAAGTTAAAATCCTAAAGCATTTTGGCATTGCTACTACTGGGACGATCAAGTAGGTGAGGAGGTCGAACGATCTCTAATTTATCATGAAGCTCATAATCTCCCAAGTACTTTGAAATCAAATATTGAGAAATACGTTGGATAGGAATCCAATTGACATCTAATTTCAAAGGGGGGTCATCAAGGTCAAGTAATCCTGGATCATACCAGTCCCACAGTTGGCTATTTTGATCCACTTTCATCACTATCAAAGCATTTATCTAACCGTATTTATAGCTCTCATTCTTATCTTGTTGAATATTTCCATCAAAATGCCCCAAAGTTTCATTGTATCCTTCCATCCAGACTTTCCTTGGTTATTTTTGGAATTAAAAGGTCAATTTGTAAACCTGGTAAAGTAGTTTCTTCAACACTCTATTCTTAGCTTGTAACAGAGAAGACTGAGTGGATAGTTGCTCGGACAAAGCCTATAGCTTCTTTCATATCTCAGCAATGGCTTGATTTTTGGCTTTTAGTTGTTCATCTTGATTGGTAAGGGTCTGTTGGGTCCTGATTTCCTCTATAGTACCTCGGCCAGGTCTGACTATAGCTCGGGAATATGAAGATATAGGTTTTTATTTCTTCAAGGTTTCTAATTCCTCACTTAACCTAGCATTCTCGGCTTCCAAGAATGAGTGACCCTCATCCGTAGTAGCAACTGAAGGTGTGGAATCCCCGGTGATTAAATAATAATCTCAAATTAAAATATTTAATTTCCTTTTTAAACAAATGAATGCGGAAGCGTTTCAAACAAGTGATGGTTCAACAAAACAACAAGGCCGGGTTTTAATATCTTGAGAAACAAATTAAAACAAAATTCAAGTCCTAGAATTTGCCTAATTTATAATTAACAATTATTCAAAGTGAGGCGAAACCAATTTTAGTAAGTGACTTGAATAAACCAATTTTACCCAATATTTAATTTTAGTCCCAAATTAAATGAGTGTGAGAATTAAATCCAATTTTATCTTGAAATTATCCTAAGCATGGATTCTAAATAATTGTGTAAGATAAAATAAACAAAGTCACACTACACCGCGACGTACGAGGAAAAACCCACTAACGGGAAAAAACCTCGGGACGGCCCTAGCCTCAAATCCACTAAAAATGGTATTACAAAATACAAGACAAGAGACTTACTTCCTAAACTCGAACCCTCTCAAGCCGTGATGCTTCTTCTTGTATCAACCTCCAATTAGCGAATAACCAACGGAGCTCCACCGTGGTCTCGGAATACACCGATGGGACAATTAGACACACCGTCACCCAAACATGGAGCCTTTCTCCAAACGGGTAGAAATGAAACGAGCTTCTCTTCAATTCGGTGTAGAGAAAAACCGGTGCCAAAAAAATCTCCAAGCAATTGATATTTATAGAGAAGCTTGGATAAACAATTGGGTGTAAACTAGAGTGTATGAAATTTTTCTTGAAAGAATTACACTCAAAACATGAACATTTTCCTAAAAATATTTTTTCTCTCAAACTCTCTTTAGGAGATAAACTAAGTTGGAAAAGTTGTCTTGGAAAATGTGTTTCCCGCACATGATAATGCATGAAAAAGTTGGTTGAACCAAGTGGAGAAGTGGGGAAAAAACTGTCAAAAACTGCTGAAAACCGTTCCCGCCTGACGTCTCGTTCGAACGAACTTGACTCTCGTTCGAACGAGACTTCTAACGAGCGACCAGCCTGGGCTCGTTAGAATCTCGTTAGATATCTCGTTAGAACGAAAACTCGTTCGAACGACATATCGAACGACTGACCAGATAAGGGTCGTTGGCAAACTCGTTCGAACGAACCTGGTTCGAACGATAAAACTCGTTCGAACGAAATCTGGTTCGAACGAAAAAACTCGTTCGAACGACATTTCTAACGAACTTCCAGAAAGTTTGTAAAATTCGATTTTTGGCCCAGAAACTTTTATATACTTTTTTTTAAGTTTCTAATTGATACTTTCTAAAAAAATAAAATACAGTTTTTATTAACCTAACACCCAATACAAATTGTTCCAAGCTCCTATATACATATAAATACATTCATACCTTGGGAGCATGGAACCTAAGTTGATGACGTACAAACGAGGCACATAAACTACGGCATGTTGATGATGCTTTATACTCTTTGCCGCTACGTCTTCAACAAACACTTCATAGGTCTTGAATATTACAATTAAATAAAATCCTATGAATAAATGTTTTTGTCCGGAATTGAGCCAAAACTATAAGAGGACTCAATTGGAAATTTGTGTCCTTACAGCAACAACAATAATGGATGACTTCAAGGCATTAATTTCATCTCTCAAATTATTGTTCTCTTCCTCCAGAAGTTTGGCAATGGCCCTTGGTTCCTCCACTTCACGATTAAGCAAGAATTCTTGCGTTCAAAAATGGGAGTCAAACTTATCCAACTTTTTCTCAAATCACTAACCTTCACTCAGGGTTTGGAACTTCTTCTCATAATCCTTATGCAAACATGCTGTAATTTCCATATGGTCCTTCTGTAGGTCTTCTATCATTTTATAATAGGTAATGTTGTTTACCAATGCCCGACTAAGAAGACACTTCAGATGAATATAGGCTACTTTGGCTTGCTCGAATACCCCTTCCCTAAGAAATTTTAAAAGGCTGACCTCAGTCAAAGATAAGTTACTAGCTTTGAAAAGATCATTACACCTCTGGAGTATCTCGGAGTCAGTAGATGAGAAATATTCTAATTTATCCATAAACTATTAAGAAGAAGAAAGTCAGTAATAAAAAAGGTACAAAGCATTGAAAAATACAAGAAAAGGAATATAAATATTTCTCTTGTCATTAATAAAAGGGGAAAGTACAGGTACGTCTTCAAAAAGAAAAAGAAAAAGTACAACTACTGAAAAGGGAAATAAAAAGCTGCTCGATTCTACACCTTCTTCTTATCTACCTTAGGACCAGCTGAAGTAGAAGCAGGGGCAGAAGGAGGAGGATTAACTGTGGAGGGGTAAAAGAATCAACATCCTGGTGCTGATCGATAGACTACATCACCATAAAGCATTCACTAGAACCCCCATCATCATCAACTTCTGCGTCCATATTTGGAGGGTCCCCAGGATCATGTCGCAAGAAAAACTCAGAGTCTTTTGAAGTGCTGCCCTAGCCTTAGTCCTTTCCAACTTCTTAACCTCTACATCCTTCTGTAGCTGGGTGGTTTTAACTTTCTCAGCATCTAAGTCTTTCAACAACTTATCAGCTAGACCACAAGCTATTTCAGAAACATTCACCTTCTCATCCCATTTCCTTTGTTCATTGGCCAGTGCTTATTGGGAATCAAGCACTAGCATTTTTGGCTCATTAAAAGCTTCTTTAACTTCCCTAGAAGAATATCTCAAAGCCCCATCCTTCTCAAGCATATTATTAAAGTCAACGAGGAACTGCATAAAGATAACAAGAAAAGTCAGTATTATAAAGAATAAACAAAGAGACAAAAAAATAAAGATGGTAAAAGAATGTACCAGAACAAGGCTTTGAGCAACCCTGTTAAAACTTTTGAAATGAGACAATGTCGCGGAAGCACCCCTGTGGTCTGGTAAAGTCCCAGACTTTATTACTTGTCTTATCAATCCAGGGCCAAGGGTCGCTGGAGAGGAATAAGAAGATACATCGACTAACTCTCGCTGGTTAGGAAGGGTAGGAGAATCTTCTGCTAACTTAGAAGGAAGCCATTTCCTTATTCTTTTCAAGGGGATCTCTTTAGTTTTCTTAGATGTGGGTTTCTTCCCAGATTCATCTTTATTTTTCACCCCATCATCGGCTTGCTTAGAAGGTACATTACCAACTATGTGTCCCAAAATGTGGGGAAATTTACTTTTCCCCATAGCAGCGACAAAAGGTAAGTTTGAATCCAAGGAAGAAGGGGAATGATCTGTAAAATCACCACTGCCAGATGTAGCAGCCGAGGACATTGAAAGAGGTTCCTATATACTCTATTTACAACCCTCCAGGTATTGGGGGATACCCTAGCTAGGATACCATTAAAATATTAACAAAACTCAAGGAGAAATGGGTTTGTAGGAAAGGTAAACCCACACTCAGCTATAAAGATAGAGGGAAACCAGTGGCACTCAGCAAGTGAGAAAAAATTAGCAGGCAAAGTAGCGTGTTCCAAAACAACCAAAGAGGGAATCTTAAATTCATTCTTGAATTCATAAAGAGAATCAATGGAGTAAACTATGATGAAGGATAGAAGAAAAGAGAAAGAGTTCTTAAAGAGATTAAGCATTCAGCAAGAACTGAAGGACATAATTCGATTACACAAGAGAGAAAAAGAAAGCTTGAAGACGCAATAGCCAAAAAAACTTAGAAAATTTGAGGTAAGAAAAGATCGTGGCTTTTACCTCTCTTTATAGGTTACCTCGAAAATTAGAAAAATAATGATTATAAAGCAGCGTCGATTGAACTGGTGGCGACCAAAGGCAAAAAAGATGAATTTGCCTAAAAATAATTCATTAAAGTGATGGATAATTACAAAAATTCCATGCGCATTATATTTCCACAAATAAGTCATAATTTTTACAAGAATAGGAAGTTGACAGATGACAAAGCCTAAAATTGTTGCCCGAGGAACGTTTTTGAGGTAAATGTTCCATACTCTTGTAAAAACTTCAAGCATGAAACATTAGGGGCTTCTGTTGAGACTAAAAATTATCCTGCTACGTGGACCAATCGAATACTGACACGTGTAATGTAATGTAAGGTTAATCCCAGTAAACAAGGACAAAACGCCGACCTACTGAGGGATGTCAACCATCCTATCATTGAAGCCCAACCAACATCAGGAAGACTGACCAACAATGACAAAAAACACCAACAATTGTATACGTAAATGATTGTACAGATGTAAATGTTTACGATATAAAGAAATTCCATCCTTTGATATTCCAGGACTTGTACACCCCCTGGGGGCTATAAATACATAGTAAACCCTACATCCAAGGGACACATGAAACAAGAGGCAATTGAGCATTCCCCCCAAAAAATACACAACAGTGGACGTAGGCTCTTTCTTTAAGAAGAACAACTTTAAAAATATTTTGTCTCTCTTACTTCTATTTATCTGTGATCAATTAATTAGCCTAGTCTAGTTTTTTGCGCCAACAGGAATGTTCCTCAATTTATTTTTTTCCTTATTTTTTTAATTTAGTTTATATTATTTGTTAAGGTAAAAATGTGATTTTAACTCATAACACATTAATAGAGTTCAACATAAACACTTAAATGAGTGAAAAACAATAGAGATGAACACCAAATATACTTGGTACGGCTAGATTATCTTACATCCACGGGGCAAAGGGAGAAGGGAGTATTTTATATTGGTTTGGAGGATTACAAATAATTTTGGTACATGGAGAGTCATATATCTTTCTCGACACTATGCTTGTCTTTATATACGCAGTATTACGATGTTTATCTTATAATTATGTCCTATAACTATGAGGGTGTGAGGCACGTGCTCATGTCCGATTGTTTCGTATGCCCCCGCATTTCAAATTTTCTAAGATACTAGTCTGCATTCATAAGGAACACGATATCCATTTAAAATAAAGGCAGTTGACTAAGTCTCAAGGATTTAAATGATCAATTTTACTTAGGTTGTACACTTGGTTGATCCATCACCGAACTATCGGTCGTCCGTTCAAAAACCAGGCAATGCATTTGGCCAATTCACACGATGATCCTATTCGAACTCAACCTGATCATAAATTCCCCTCACCAGCTACCTATAGTCTCTTTGCACTTATGGAGGTGATCCAAAAAATCTTTTTTGTAACTGAACATGTCTTACATTATTTATGTTACTTATATCTCTTGTGATGACGTATTTATGTATTAGAATAATTAGCTCCATAACATTAACATGTGATAAACATGTTTATTCGTTGGATTCGAATTTAGCATAATCTTCTTGGAATTTAGTGCTGAAGTGTGATGATAAGATGAGCCACAAATGTGTAGTCCCGATGTAAAGAGTAATTTGGAAAAAGAGCCACAATTATTGCACGTCTGACGATATGCCTATTCCCAAGGCATGTGTATGCACTTAATTCGACCTAACGCACGTCGCACACATGTGTTAGCCACCGAACGTTCACACCCATTGGATTGAATAAGATATTTCGGTTGAGAATTTGAATAGGATCTTTCCTTCTTAATATAAAAATTGAGAAAATTCTAGTTATCAAACTTTCGCATTTCTAAACTTCAATGTATCAAAGTACTTTGTGTTCCTCTAACCTCTAGCAGTTTCCTTTCCAAACTCCATTGTTTTTAGTCCCTTGAGAAGTTTCATTGTATTTTAGTCAAGGTTCCTCTGAAAACTACCGCGTTTCATGTTTCTCTGTCCAAAAGCCACTGTACATAGTTTCTCAGTCATTATTTCTCTCCCACTAGTATGCTCTCCTTCCTCTATTTATCTACTTAAAAATCTCAAGTATGCCTAGTCAAATTCTAGGTTTTATTTTTCACTTTACTTAGATTAGCACTATCATAAACCAATTTTTAGAAAAGAACCCTTATATTTCTAAATTTATTGCCTGTGAATCACCCATGGCCCAATACATCGATTGGCTTCAGCTTTATAGCTACACCCTTAAGCAGGCCCACCAAGAGAGAAGTAGACATCAATAATATTTAGCAAACATAATAGAAATTATAAATTCTTTTGGGCTTGAGCATAACCATTGAAGAAGGTCTACTCATGGGGTTTCCTCATCAAATGTCGAGAGGTTTAATTGTTCGATCAATGGCAAGAACACCATTCAAGTCATAGGTCCCTCAAATCTCCATCAAGATAGGACCACTAGGAACATTCCCTCAGGTCATTATGACTTTTTAAATTATATGTCTAAGGAAACTGCTGTCGAATGGGGTGAGCGTCTTACTCGTCCTAGGGATATGTCAATTTGCCGTGCTAATGAAAATGATCGTGCCCTGAATTCTTGAGAGGCAAAAGATTGATTTTTATGAGCAATGTTTTCAACCCGGACTTGGTATTCCTCTATCGAAGAAAATTCATGATATTTTTTCATTAACCTTTGTCCTTCACAATTGATCCCGAATGCCTAGCGAATCTTAGTAGGATTCATGGTACACTTTCATGATCTATTCGAAGCCGATCACCCCCTCACTGTGGATGAATTATTAATCGTTTATAAACCAATGGCCTCACAAGGGGCGGTACATCATTGGATACAAAAAGAAGAATGATGGTTTTTTTACCTCTCTCATTTCCTCCAATCATGATTGGAAGCATCGCTTCCTCTTCATCAGTGGTGATGAATGGTAATCTCACGAATAAAATGACCTTACATTTCATTTTTTTACTGTTCCACTTATTTGGAACAAAATGGCTGTGACTGAATCTTATACTTATGCAACCAACTTTATTATGTGTTCTTCATACGTACCTTGATTATATTGATAATTTCATTCTTTAATATATATAGGAATTTTCTTTGACTTATCAGATATTGACGTTAATAATAAGGAGAGAGTTCGGCTATACTTGGAGAAAGCTTACCCTTTCAAAGAGCTTTATAACCTTTAGAGGCTGAAGCATCTCAATTTTATTGCTAGGGTCAAAGAAGGTCGTGATCGCAACACCCTTCATCTTCGATCTGAGACTGAAGAAGGATATCTCATTAACCTATAATTCTAATGTTCGTATATTCCAAAGTCTTTAGGTATAATTATTCATACGAGATTTTTTTTATCCCAAGTCTTGAAGATTTGTCAACTTATCCAAATATCTTGTTAGCTGGTTGTAACACCCTGTATATCCAAGGATATAGAATTTAATTAATTTGGTGATATATGATTTAAATAATTTGGAGGATCTAATTAATTTAGTGAATTAAAATTTAATTAAGTCTGTTTATTTTTAAAATTTACATGTGTCATGATTTAAGGTCGAGATTGGATATTTAGTTAAGTAACTCGAATGACGATTCTAAGTACATGGTTGATTTCAAATAGGTCGAGATAGTCTGAAAAGAGTACCCGGTGGTAGTAATTGGGTCTCGAGGCATCTTTAGGTATAACCGAGCTCATACGGGGGTGTTCGGGTCATTTGGTCGTGGTCCATAGGCTTAATTTCGGGATTAGAAATATAAAACCCAAATTAGGGAGTTTGCGGAAGACACAAATGAATAAGAAAACCCTTGTTTTGAAGAGGTGAAAAGGGGGAGAATTTGGGAGAGCTTTGGGGAGCCAAACCAAGAGAAGAGGGGTGTGTTCTTTGTCAAATCTTCGTTACATCAAAGGAAATCAGACCCTTTGAATTTATTCAGGCAAGTGGTTAACCTGTTTTCATTTAATTTGTAGATATTCAATTCATATCATAGCTGGTGTGATAAAAACCGGTTTTTGGGGAGGGTTACCCCATGAAAATGGGTTTTGAGAATTTATATGTGATGTGTAGATTTAACATTGAATAGAGGTCGAGGAATCAGGTATTACTGTTAGAAATAAAGTTTTAATTCGAAAACAAATAGTAAATTCATTGATTGATATGTGTAGAATCTAATTTAAGATGATTGGTTGAATTGGGGAAAAATCGTAACTATAAAGAAATTTATTATTGGAGGTAGGAAACCGTGGATGATTAATAAGGGTTTTAAGGGTTTACTTCATGACAAATCTGCTGGAGGACGTATAAATGATAAAGATGGTTGGTTTAATTCTTGGTGAAAGTTTAAATCTAGAAAGAAACTCATCCATGGCTGAAACCCGTAGCAGGAAGACGAAGTGGGGAAAAACCCAGCAGGTCGTTCGAACGACCTGGGGCGTCATTCGAACGATTCTGCAAAATCCGACCAGTTCGTTCCTTTTTTTTATTTGGTAGGAGGCCTATTTGGGGAATATGGAGATAATTGTGATGTAATTTTTGTTCTTCCATACTTAGGGACTTATGAAAAATACATATAGAAAATAAAAGTATGAAATTTAAATACGGAATTTGGGGTGATAAATTCTATAGTATAAAATACGGACCAAATGAGTGCGTCCGGGTATTATGGTTGGTGACACCACTTTAGATTAAATTAATTAAGGTGAGTTAATTAAATTAAGGGTCGAAGATTTGACTCAGATATTTTTCAGGCTAGTGCGACAAAAGTTAGGCACGGGGTAGCCGGTTTAATTTATTACAGATATATATAATAAATTATCGAATATTAAATTTAACGAGTGTAAACCTTAATAGTGGGACTTTGTGTAATAAATTCTAAAGGGTGAAGATACGAACCGAATGAGTGAGTTTAAGTATTATAGTCAACTTTAATGAAAAATGATTAATGTGTGTTAATTAAATTAGGAGCCTGAATATAGACTTGGGTATTTTTGGTCTAGTGCTACGAGTGTTAGGCACGGGTTAAATGAATTTTTATAAAATATATATATGATAGTGTGATAGTATATATATATATATATATATATATATATATATATATATATATATATATATATATTTATGTACTTTATAGATATCGGTGTGAATGATATTTATAGGAATGCATACCCCTCTAGTGCTATTATAGGAGGTCGCGCGATATGGGTGAATCGGAGTAGAGAGAGTATATTCCCCAGGTCATATCGCTTATTATTTTATTGCGTGATTTATTTTCTGAGGTGAGAAGCTTTGGATATGATTCGGTTTCACTTTCAAGGGAAATATGACCACCTCCACCACGTTTGCAATATTTTTGCCCATGTTTGGTGTGAGCTAATCCGACTTGAGGTAGTCGGGTTAGAGTGAGTATGCTTGGAACATAATAGTATTTTAGAAAAAGCATCCGGTGGGTTATTACTCGGGAATGGAAGGTTATTATAGGTGACATGTATGTGAATGTTGTAGTATACTAATATGTATATAATATGAGTAGGTAATTATATACATGATAAATAAATAAGTGTGAATGTGTTTCTTCTATAACTAGTGTGAAAGTTATATGATTTAAAGGTGGTTTCATATATAACTAGTGTGAAATTTACATAATTTAAAAGGGGATTTCTTACATAACTAGTGTGAACGTTATATGATTTAATATAGTTGAACCGATTAATAAGTTAATTAGTAGATAACTTAGTAATCAAAGTGAAATTACTCGGGTTAGAGTAGTGTGGTAAAAAGAGGTGTGATACGGCTAGTTAGGTGGGGTAGATTAACTAGGAAGGTTTGAAGGCAAGCGTTAGGTGTGCACATTAGATGGGGGGTGAGTTATACCTCAAGAGAGTGCGACACTAGCTTAAATATGAAGAGTGTGCATGCATATTTAATTATTGCAATTTAACTGCTTGCTAAATATTTTCAAAATGTTTTACTTAGACTCTGACCCGTGTCAAAATCTTTTCCAAAACCTTTTAGGTGTCCAAACACAGGAACGCCCAGCTTGAGGATTCTATTAGGGGATGTGCAGCTGCAGCTCATGTAGAAGTTGCAGGACTTTGCTATAGACGCTTCGTTAATTTATTTCTCGTGTAGGATTTTTACATCAGTACTCATTTGGGCATGTCACCTTCAGATTTAGTATTCAATTATTTATTTGACCTTGTGTATCCAGGTTATTGTTTCAGTTTACTGTTATATATTATTGATGAATTGATAGTTGATTCAGTCATCTTTATTCATATTGTTTATCTGTGTTGGATTGATTTACCAGTTTGTGTTGATGGTTTGATTATTATTTTTTTACATGTTGTTAATTAATGAAAGATAAAATTTGGCACCAGTCTATTTAAATTACTAGGTGGTTAGTAACTTTAAAATGTTTTTTATAGTGATGCTAAGAATGAGCCATATAAGACCAACATTTTATTTTGATCAGGGAAGTAGACGGGGTGTCACACTGGTGGCGCTATGTCTCGTTGAGCATTTATAGCATCCCTTCAAAGGAATAATTAAGTATTAGCTGCCCCTCAGCCAACGATTTATCCACCCTTCAACCGAATGCTCCTGTTGTTAATAAACCTCTAACATTGTCTAAGGTTATTGATGCCATTCATCAATTAAAAGAGATTGAGGAAACGTCCTCCCTCAAATTGGTGGACGAACAACCTCTTCGGAGGAATGTAGAAAAGAGGCCCATTAAGGCTGAGACCACCCCCATTTCTACACAAAGAATGTTAATTAATTATGATAAGTCCCCTGAGGTTGAGGAAGTGAATAATGTACCTCAACTTAGGTTTTATGATTCGTAAAAGAACTACTTGGCCTTGTAGGAGGCTGTAATACCCCGTATTTCTGAGTAATTAAAATTTACTTAATTCAATAATTATTTGGGTTTAAATTTAAATTACACGTGTATCGTAATTTGATGGAATTAAATATTTTTGGGAGATATAAGAATTTATTATTGATGGAATAATTTGCGTGACACTTATTATACGTCGTAGCGAGTAATATCGACGGAACTGCGTGGAATCTCTCCAGGGAGTTGCATATAGACTATTTGAGGACTAGATATAAATTGTTGTAGATTGACTCGGATGTCAATTTCGAGATCACAGTTGATTTCAAATGGGTTGAGATAGTCGTAATAGTGTACCCGGGGGTTGTACTTAGGTTCTGGAATCTTTTTAGTCATAACCGAGCCCACACGGGGATTATTCGGGTCACTTGGGCTTGACCTAGAAGCCTAATTTTGGGAATTGGGATTTAAAACCTAAGATTAACCATTTATGGCAGCATCATATCATATCATATCATATCTAAAACCATAATAATCAAAGGAGAAGAAATGAGAGGCCATCAGAGAGGAAGAAAAGAGAGTTTGGAGGTGTAGCACCTTGATTCAACCACAAAAGTTGTCGAAATCACGATTGGAGCGAGGAGGGATCGACTCCATCGTCTCATAAACGAAATCAGACCTGCATATCATATGGTAAGTGTTTATTTTTCTTGATTCTAAAAGGTTATAATACCCATATAGTGTAGGGTCTTATATTTGATTATTTTAAATAAGGTTTTTGGATAATTAATGATTTAAACACATGATCTTGGGTAGGATTACATGTTGATTGAACCTATGTATGTGAGTAATATGAAATCAGATTATATGTGATGTTAAAAATGGAGGATATCTGAGTTTAGGATTAAATGAGACGAAGAACATGAGAAACTAGGTTTAGTACATAGTTAGTTTAAATTTGTTCTTGAATTAAAATTTTGAGGATTTAATGTATTAATCACGTCCAAAGTTATCCCTACACCTATAATAGATGATTGGTTAGGTTGTTTGTGAGTTTAAAGAAGTTTAATGGATATTTGAGGAAGTTCCATAGTGAAAATTCATAACAGTTAACGAAGAAGATGCAGACCTATTATGGCGAATCGATTCCACTCCTTGGCTGAATTGATTCGTTTTTCCCAGATTTGGCTATTTTCCCCTTTTTAAGCCTTGGTTTTGTGAATAAGGATCGGGGGAGGGGGACTTTTGGGATGCTTTTAAATTATATTGAGGGATATAATGGTCACTAGTAGGCCAAATGTTAGGATTGAAGCCTAGTCATAAGTGAGAAGAATTAAGGCCAAGGTTAATCAGATATAATTTGTAATGCGAATAAATTCGGGAGAATAAGAACGGATCACGATGAGATAAATGAACCTATGATATCGACCAGTAGAGTAGGATTGTATTAACTACTGATATTAATCAAGGAGTAACTAGGGTCCTTCAGATAGAGAATAATACTTGGGAAAATGTCATAGAGAGTTATATTCATATATTGAGTAGTACATGAGTATTCAAGAGATATATTATGTATGGATTATATTTATAAATTGAGTGTATACCTATACGGATTATATTTATGGGGTGAGTGTGTGCTTATACGTATTATAGGGTGAGTGCATACCTATACGGATGATATATATAGGGTGAGAGTATACCTATATGGATTATAATTATAGGGTGAGTGCATACCTATGTGGATTATATTTATGGGATGGGTGTATGCCAATACGAATTTTATTATAGGTTGTGTGTATGCCTATATGTGACATATGAGTAATTTGTGTCTATGCCTATTATGTGCTTCCTTATGTATGCTAACATGCCTACGATGCTTGCTATCACGGAGTTTCTTGTGCAGTGGGCAATCCCACCTTATCGATTCCAAGGAGGTCTGAATTTGTGCCCCAGGACATAGAACTTAGGGCGGTCCACTATGTGTCGTGTATTAATGAGGTTGGTAGGTCATTTGGGTACATTAGGTATGTGCATAGCCCAAAGGCTTAGAACTATGTTCGCCTCCATCGCTTGGTATTTGATTTTTGGGTTTGAGGAGACATGTCGAACTAATAGTCCTTATTTTAGTACGAGAGGTACATGGACTTGATAACAGAGTATGATGCATCACAAGGGGTCATTTCATGGATTATATAGTTGTATATATGATATATATGTATATATATATATATATGTATGTATATATGTATATACACATACAAGTGATTTATCCTAATTGTGTGTAATGTAGAAAGAATAAATAGTGTGCATCTAAAAGTGACTTAATTATGAGATAAGCTACTTAGTGTGTGATATATCTAAAGATCAATTAAGTAGATAAACTTAATGAAATTCTTTAATGATAACATATGTGAAAATTTTAACTATGATTGAATAATAACTTACGGGTAATGTTAAGCATTAGTATTGTAATAGCGTACTATATAGGCGGTACAGGGGAGTTAAAGAGAAATTTAACTAATGAGTTAATAAGGATTAGGGATATACTGTGGCGTACTGTATGGGCATTACAAGGGAGCTAAACATGTTAGGGTTAGTTAGTTATTGGTGAGACCTAGTTGAGCTGGGTAACATAGCTAGGTAGATGACGTTAGGCATGCACATTAGTCGAGAGGTGAGGAACTTAAGAGAGTGTACGTTGAATTATCATGTGTAATCAATAACTAATTTTAAACTGCAATTTAAATACTTGCTAAATATTTTCAAATGGTTTTACTTAGGCTCTGACCCGTACTTGCTAAGTATTTTCAAAACATTTTAGGTGTCCAGTCATAGGGACGCCAAGCTATATGATCTGTTCCAGAGATGAGAAACTGCAACACTTGCGGTTGCTTGCAGGATTTGGATTAGACGCTTCAGCTACTTCATTCTTAGAGTAGGATGCAGTTCAATTATTTCATTTGGGCATGTTGCCCTTTCAGTTATTTCTTTTATTTCAGTTTGGAATTTGTACTCAGGTTTTTATTCTTTTGATGCACTCTATATTAGACTTGGGAACAGATGGTTTATTCGCTATTGTTTTTATTTATTATTTACCTTGTGATGGATTTATATTATTAATGCGTGGATGGCTAGTTATTGTAATTATTCTTTCACACATTGTTGTTCTTATAAAAGATAAAAAATTGGCACCAGTTTATCTAAAACGTAGGTGGTTAGTAATCTAAAAAGTTTTCGACGGTGATACTAAGAATGAACCATATAAGACTCTTGTTTTACTTTTATGAAGGACTTATCACCCGATATTTAAATAGGTTGGTGTCGTAGAGGCCTTGGGATCCGATGAGTTTGATCACCTGAACGGAGGTTCCATTGGGTGCGTCAAACAGATCATCCAGTAGGGGTCCCAAGTAATTACTCATTTGGTCATACTTTCTTTTACTTTTACAACATTGCATGACTAACTTCCTTTCTCTTGTGGGTGAGCATCCTCCAGACATGTATGTCCTAGAGATAAAAAGATCACAAGTAGGAAGCTAAGGTCATCTTAAAGCTGACTAAAGATTTAGAGGCCGAGATGGGTCTTCGGATAAACATTTAGGATATAGCAAAGGTCAATTCAGATTTTGAGAATGAAAATAAGGAAAAGGTTTCGTCGTTTACAGAGAAGGGAAAAATCTCTATGGAGAGGGATCAGATTTAAGACGAGTTGATCTAACTGAAGTGCCATCATGTAGAGAAAGACACGAAGAAAACCAAAATATTCCAAGCCGAGAGGGCTTTGGTGCTTGTGAAGCACAGTATATATATGAATCACTTGAGTTTAAAATATAGAAGCTTATTTAGTTTGGAAATAGAGACAAAATTATGTCATCCTATTCTAGAACCCTAAGCCTCATGCCTCTTCATGATCTACATCAACAATTTTCAAGGACTGAAAAGGTAGTAATCAACACAACTCACAACACCTAGGACTGCATTTATTTAACATTTTGTGTATATGAGGTGTGTGTGTGTTAACATTGTCTTAAAAACATTTCTTAATATTTTTAAAAAAATTATAGGAATTTTTAAACATTTGAATTTAGGTTTTTAAACTGGTTGGGCCATTTTATAATAAATTAATGTCCCTAAATTTTGCCTTGGGTAAAATCCGAAAGTGGCAGAGACATATGGGGGGGGGATGAGATTTTATAAAACTCAAAAACACGCATATTTAACTTGATCCGCACCATTCATGTGTTGTACACATGACGGTATAGATTGTGTTTTCTCCCACTCACATAACTGAGAGTTAATCTGGTACGGTAGTTTGATTTAGTCAATGGTCCGCATGTCGTCCTTGGTAATCCTTTTCTAACCAATTTGATCCAATCAGACAGAGTTTAAAAGTAGTGCATTATCAATCGTAAGATTTATAACCATTTGCTCGAAGCAATCCTAGCCCTTAATCATAATCCCCATTCTAGATCCTTCCATCATCCACTATATATATAGCCTTAAGGGTCATTCGTTTACAATCTTTTGGAGAGTCTGAGAGTTGGGAGAAATAAAAGAAAGAGAGAAAAGAGAGAGAAAAAATAAGATAGAAAAAGAAAAACCAAAACCAACTCTGGCCAAATTTTTCCAAAAATTTCATTTAGAGTTTGAGAGTTTTACTTGTTTGTGATCAAATCCTCTATGGTTTACATCTCTTGCCCAACATCTTCACTAAGTCTGATCTCATCTCACTTCAGTTGAGATTTGTAGGCCTGGCTAAAGCGATAGAGTCATGTTTAGTTGATAATGACTGATTTCTTTAAATAGAAATCATCTCTCTGTTGGATTTTTTTTGTTCTTAAACGTTTTTATTTGATTTATCCCCAACAAATCTCTTTTTCTGTTTTCAAGTTTTTTTTTTAAAACAAGACTTCAAGATTTTTCAGATCTTAAGATGTTTATATCTCCCAATTTATATTTCACATTTCATGAAATAAATTTGTAAATAAATAAGAGTGAGACATTTAGGATCTTGGCTCTTTTTAATAGCAAAATTGTTTTCTGATCCGCCTTCAAAAGAAGTCTATTTTTCAAGAAAAATTGATTCAGACTCCTGCATGTCATCTTAGAACAAATATGTAATTTGTAGGAATATCGTTTGTATAAGTGTGAGTGAGTTTCATGCATGTGTTAGGCACATCACTTCACTACACTTTCACACAAAATCTCTAAAGTTGTGTTGGTAAAGAGATTTTTACCATCAGTGTCAACGTAAAGAAAGAAAAAAGGAGTTAAGCTTTAGACGACGTTAAAGACAACAATCAGAACCAGAAAAGTCAGAGAAAAACTAAGAATGCTGGTATAATTTCTTGACTTAGTTTTAGGTCTGATTTGGTTGGATAATACGTTGCTTGCTTATACTCTTAAACTCATTCTAGTGGATTTTTTTATTTTACTCCGCAAAGGGAGTCATGGGCGTTTCCCCTATTTGATAAGGTTTTTACCACGTTAAAATCTTTGTCTTGTGTGAATATTTTTTATACTTGCTTTACTCTTGCTATCACTGTTATATGTATTTAAATTTCTTTTAAACCTTTAAGATTCCAAGTAACAGAAATTTCTTGTTCAAAAACATTGTCTTATACATCTTGTGTTTCATTGGTGTTATTAAAAGAGTTTCCTCAAGAAAATAATTCGGACCCTTCTTAACTGTTGTAACTTTCGATTAAACGACGTAGTAAGGAATTTTCAGCCTCTTATCCAGTTCAGATTCCTGAGGTCTTTCTTGACCTCCACCCAATATGGTTTGATAAAGTGCCAATATTTTTTAATAGTTTTTTAGTGCTGGTGAATCCTGTCAAGGTAGTTCGGCTCGATGTGGATTTATCTTCCTTAAATCCTGAAGATTGTGAAGGGGATGAAGAAGAACTGATGCCCTTTCCTGATTATATGGATCAAAAGGGGTATGATGAATATCAAATACTCCTTATTAAGCCTTAGATCGCCCCCACTAAGATACGAGGATGCTGACCTCTATATGTCCATATGTGAAGAGTTAAGACGCCCTACCTTTTGCTCCAGCTCCAGCTCCATAGTAACCCCCTCTTATATTATAAACATTTGAATATTTTTAATAGTCTATGTTATTTGTTTTTATGCTTCATATTCCAAATTTATTTTTTATTATAGTTATGAACAAGTTTATACTAAGTGGCATAGATATTGCATTTATATTTTTCCTTGATTGTATGCTTTGACTATTTCATTAAGATAGTGTAAATGATGTGCCATTATTAACAAGATTTCCTTAGTTTGAAATTTTATTTAAGTATAATCCTTTTGTAGGTGATAGATGTTGCCAATTTAATTATTTATACTCAGTTGTTGTCCGAGTTAAGTGATGATTGAGTTATTTATATTCGGTTGATGAACTGTGTTATATATACTTTGTATTCAATGAATGCCCGAAGGGTGATACGAGCAATCATTTTATTTTCGATCAACAGTTTTGTTTAGAAAAATCCTTCGAACTTTAGCACACCAATTTTATATTCCTTTTTTAAAATATGAACAGTGTGATCGAAACTTGTTCTTCTTGACTCAGAGTTATCCATTATTTATACTTATGTCGACTACACAAATTAGGTCTGAGGGGGGTAAGGAGTTCACTCGGTGATCAACCGAGTTGTTCTTTTGAGACATGTGAGTCTAAAAAAGCCATATCGGGATAAAGCCTAGTGTGACCCTTCATCTGACCATCTTGTTGGTACCTAATTTGGTATATCTCGAATAATTTAGGTGGGCATCCGACCACTTTACTTGTGCATAAATGGGTATGCTTCAAGTGAGTTGGGTGGGCATAATAAAAAACCATAATATATGTATAAGCATTCTCCTTATTCATAATGGTGGTGATATAGATATCAACATTATAAAGAAAGAAAATACAAAAACTTAAATGTTGAACGTAAATAAATGGATATAAAGATGCTTCATAAATTCTAATTAGTGAAAGGTTCCTCTCCGAGATGGGCATCATTTTTTATCTACTAATAATGTATTTTCAGGTTTTCAACATTGAACGGTCGGGGGAGGGCTATATCTTCACGAACCCTTAGCCCGTAAGTTCCTGATCAGATTATTAGGGCAATAACATAAGGGCCTTCCCATTTGTTAACCATCTTTTCATGACTTGGATTTTTGGTTGATTGCATCGTCTTTCAGAGGACTAAGTCACCGACCTTGAATGTTTAGTTACTTACCCTTTGATTGTAATATTTGGAGGCTTTTTACTGAGTTGTGGACATCTTCAGTGCTACTTCTCCTCTTCTTTCTTATAAGAGATCAAGGTACGCTTGAAGTAGTATGTCGTTCTCCCATTTCGAAATAGTGCATCCACAAATTGGGTATCTTAAGTTCGATCAATACTAAATCTGTGTCCCCATACTCCACACAAAAGGGTGTTACCCCAGTGGGTCTTCTCATCGTCATCATGTACGCCTATAGGATTTACACCAATTTATCCACTCATATTCCTTTAGAATTTTCCAACTCGATTTTTATCCCTTGCAGTAGTGTTTGGTTTGTGAATTCTATATGTTCGTTGCACCTAGGATGCTTGGGAGTAAAGAAGCAATGCCTGATTCTGAACTATTAACATGTCTTGTAAATCCTTACACTCTCAAACTATCATCCATTATCATAGAGTATGGCGTATAGGATGCTGAATCGATTGATGATGTATCTTCAGAGGAACGAATGTACCTTATAGTCGGTAATCAATGATAAAAGTTTAACCTTATCCCATTTAATAAATTATTCAATGGAGAAACTTACATCGACCCTTGTTAGTTGGAAATGGACCAAGTATATCCATCCACATAATTATCGATAACTTTTCAATTGGTGGATGTAGTTCATAGTTCCCTGACATCGATCGCATTTATTGACATACTCCTCGGCATATTTTCGTATCGTTGACTAATATTAACCCCACTTCATTTCTTTTTGTGTTGGACCTTCATGACAACTTATCAAGACTGTTGATATCTCCGTCGGATGAACACAATGAAGGATTGAATGGGCATAACTCCTTCGGTATAGGATCCCATCATAGAGTAAGTACTTTGTAGCCCTAAGCTATACTTTCTTAGGTTTCACTTGATCTTTTGGTAGGTTTTCTTCTTTACGTATTATTTTCTTCTTAATGTATTGATGTATTTATTCATACAATTAGGACCTCAATCTTCCATGTTGACTATCTTTTCTTGGTCTATCTGAATGATGGTCTAGTATAGGGTCTCCAAGAGGGGATTCCCATGGTCTTTTAATGCTAATCTGGCTAGATGATCAACCTCCGCATTGTCCTCTCGTGGAATATGCGTAATGACTAATGCCCGAAATCTTCTTGCCAGCTTTTGGGACCATTTCAGTTATGCCATCATGCTTTTTCCATTGGCTTTAAATTCTCCCATCACTTACTAAACGACCACATTCAAATTGTTGAAGGATTTTACCTGCTCTTCTTTAAGTGATAGGGAATGTCATGCTTTGGTGATTAAGGCTTCGTACTTGGCCTCATTATTAGATGCCCTAAAATTTAACCTCAACGCATATTGTACACATGATCCCTCTAATGTTTCGAACATCAGTCCTACTCCACAACCAGATCCACCTATATGGATAACCCATACTTTCTTTCTTTCATGCATTTCTTCAACGGTCTCGCTGATTTTAGTTCTCGTAAATTCCATTATAAAGTTAGTAAGTAGATTACTCTTTATAACCAATTTTGGCTTGTGCTGTAGATCAAACTGCCCGAGCTCAATCGAACACTTCATCAACCATCCTGAGACTTTGACCTTATGGAGAACTTATTTGATAGGTTAGTCGGTTAGGATGACTATAGTGTGAGCTGAGAAGTAGGGTCTTAATTTTTAAGCCGAGACAATGAGAACTAAGGCTAGCTTCTCAAATATAGAATACCTTGATGGACTCCCTTGAACACCCTATTAACATAGTATACTATTCGTTAAACCTTATGTCCACCCTTGATAAGATCCAAACTGACCACCGTGGAAGAGATGGACAAGTAAAGATATAATTTCTCCCTCGGGACTAGTTTTGAATTGATAAGGACCTCATATAGATAAGTCATCAGCTATTGAAAAGCCTGTTCATATTCATTGATCTAGAACAAATAACTTTTTCAATGTTTTGAAGAAGGATATGCACTTGTTGGTTGCCTTACTAACCAATTTATTTAATGTTGCCACTATTATTTTCAGCGATTGCATTTTGTTAATCGTCTTTAAACTCCTCATGTCTAATACTACATGAAATTTTCCAGTTCTCCATTATTCCTCTTTGGGTAATCATAAAACCCAGGAATTTCCATGGCACCATACCAAAAGCACATTTCTTGAAGTTCAACTTTGTTTGGTATTGGTTGAGAATTTAAAGGCTTCCTCCAAGTTGGTAATGTGATCACCCCCTTCAAACTCTTTACTGGGATGTCATGAATATACACCTCCATCTTCTTCCCTATATTCGTTTAAAAAATTATGTTAATGAGTCTCTATTATGTATATTTGGCTTTTTTCAATCCAATCGGCATTAATCGATAACAGTATACCCCCTGGTCCATTAAGAATGAGGTTTTCTCCTCATGGACTGGACGCATTTGGATCTAATGGTATCCAAAATAAGCATCCATGAAGGACATCGCCTCTTTCCAGACAGTGGCATCCATAAATGCATCAATCCTCAAATGGAGCTGAGTCTTTCGATCAAACCTCATTCAAATATGAATAATCTGCATAAAGCCACCATTTAATTTTTGACTTTCTGACTACCACAACGTTTGACAACCATTCATGGTATTTAATGTTCCAAACAAAAGTTACGTTAAGAAGCTTCCCTACTTAAACATGGGCCGCTTTATTCCTTTCGGGGATGAATGCCTATTCTTCTATTGTATTGGTTGGCTGATCAGGTCAAACTTTAACTAATGGGTCATTACCAAGGCCTCGATGCCCGATATGTTCTCATGTCTCCACACAAATTCCTTGTGGTGGATCTTTAGAAATGAAACCTTATTTTACTAGTCAACGATGATCCCACATATGCTACCCTCTCTGGAGGGTTATTGTGTAGTGGTATCAACATCAAATCTTCAGCTATTGACCCCATAGTTGGTTCTTTTCTAGGATCAACCCATCCACATTGAATGCCTCCTTCTTTTTAAATAAAGAAAAATAAAAACTCCTATCATGTGATTGGATCTCACGCACTATTATCATCCCGTTCGGTGTTAGGAACCGAAAGGGGGGGGTCTAATTGACAAGACCGCATCAAGTCTGCTTAGGGTCGTTTGCCCAATCAAAATATTATATGCCAAAGGTGACCTGACTAATAAGAACTCCACCTAGAATATATTCGACTTAGGGATCCTCCCTATTGTGAATGGTAGTTCAATTGATTATCTAAATACACTTGCCCTCAAGAGAAGCCCAAGAGTGTTCCTTTCACTAGATTTAACTGGTCTCCCCCCAACTTCATTTGTTCAAAATATTCCTAATAAATAATGTCGATTGAACTCCCCTTATAGATCATGATCCTTTCAATCGACCAGTTTCATATCAATGCCTCGATTAGGAGCGAATCATCGTACAGGGTTATCAGATCCCTGGAATCCTTTAGTGTGAAAATGATGTCCTCCTAATATTCTAGGACTTATCCATTTGTAACTCCATCAACTCCATTTTTTTAACCCTTATATGCTCTCCGGGTTGATGTTGGTTCCCTTATGATCGTGAATTCACCTAAAATCATGTTAATTATTCTTTCTTTGTTTGTAACGGATATATCTTTAGGCCCTTCATGCCATAGCTCACCTTTTTTTGATCAGGTTTTATTCCTATCCTACCTTCATCCCATATTCCGCCTCTTGCACCCATAAACTCTCGTAGCGACCAATTTGAACCAACACCCTAATCTTGCTCTTCAGATGAAGACAATTATTCACATTGTGGCGATAATCATAGTTGAATGGCAATACAAGTTGGAATTTGGCCTGAGAGGTCTATTATTGGGATTGTTTGACCACCTCAACATCTTCAGGTCAACCATGGTACTCGACACCTATTGATGTCTAAAAATGGACTTAATCCAGATTTATAATCACAGATAACAATATAGTAAGTTAATCAAATCACACACATAAGATAAGAGATTTTTAGAGTGGTTCAATTGTAAAATAGCCTACAACCACTATTGGTTATATTTAGTAGGGTTTACAATAGCTCAGTATGGTGTATATATAAGTGATTTGAGTTATCTCTCCAGCCAAGAAAATAGGGCCTTAGTAGTGAATTTACCAAATTATAATAAGGAATATTGGGATTATAGTGAAGTTTTTAAGAACTGGCAATATGTCCCTCTTCCATAGGGAGTGTCTTATCTGGGCTCGTATGTCCTAAAACAAGGCATGACATAGGTTGTAATTATATCCTTTTGTGATTATTATTTGGTTATATGTTTCTGAATTCTACCTACTAACTTTGTTATTTCCTTTTGATGCAGAGGAAAGTAAAAAGAGGTGTCCCAAAGAAGGGGAAATTAATATTAAAGAGCTTAAGTTCTTGTGGGGACTTAACTAGAGGGTTGGAAAGGAACATCTTTGAGCTGCTTCTTTGTTTCTGGAATACAAGAGTTTCATTATCTCTTTTATTGCTCGAAAAACACTTGTGCTGCCCCAAGTTGTTATTAACTTAGAAGAGGATCCTGTACCTACTTCTTCAGCTACATAATTTGTAGATGATAAGTTCACCCAAGGGAGGAACTTCTTCCTCATTTGAATCTTTTGACATTTTTGAGATCCCATTTTCTCCTTCAGCCGACATGACTAAAAGGAAGATGCCCAACTTGATGTCTCCTCCCCCAAGAAGAATGCTGACGCTGGCAAGAAGCTACCTGAGAAAAATCCCAGGCTAGTGATAAGAGGCCTCTTGGTGTTGAAGAGACTCAAAATACTAAGTCTCAACTTAAGAGATTGAGGAGAGGTTTGGTCGACCCTTAGAAATGGGCCCAAAAGACTCAAGCCAACTAGCAAACATTGGCTGTAAAGAAGAATCTGACCGACCATCAAGAGTTGGTGAGAAAAATCCAAGCTGACCTTAACATAGGGTCAACTTTTGTTGTCATTAAACCTGGATTGGCCAGAGGTTTGATCAAGTATGGAACTCTCCCTACTGATTGGGTTGCATCATCCTTCATGCCCAGGTCTAGGTTAACTCAGAGAACTTGCCATAACTTGGCACGAGTAATTATCTTATATTTTCTTTTCCTTTGATGTTGTTGAATTTTTTTTAACTTCTAGTGTTTGCTCTTTTTTTTTTACAGTTTTTGGTTGACTTAAAATAAATAATGGAGAAGGACGATTAACTAAGGTGCTCTCCTAGTGAAGTGGAAGAGGCCTTTGAGGGCTTAAGACAATCTTTGGAGGCTTCTCAACAAGTTTTAGCAATAAAGCAGAAGTCTTGAGAAGAGGAACTGAAAATGGCTAATGATAGGGCCACTACAGCTAAAGGCAAAATAAATGCTGCTGATAAAAAATTAAAGCTGCCAAAAAGAAACTAGGTGATGCTGAAGGCAGAGCCAAAATTGCGAAAAACAAAATTGCAGAAGTCACTACTTGGGCCCAATCTGCTGAAGACAAAGTAGCTGGTTTGGGTTCTCAAGTCATTTACTTGAAGGTATAGGGCGAAGCTAGTCAAGAATCTATCCTTTAATGAAGGTTGGTCAGTAGCCCTGAAGGTGGTCGCCACATAGGAAAACTCATAGATTTTCGAAAGGCATAATCTCGATACTCCTCCTAACCTGGATAAGGAATTTAATGATAAGGATGGGTCTAGAGATTCTTCTATGATGCTCATTGATTCTTTAATAGTGCCAAATTCTAGTGCCGACCAACTTGATACCAGCCAAGATCAGGCCAAGGACAAGGACAAGGATAAGTTTTAGCTCCTTTTTAACAAGTTTATTTTTTATCTTTTCTTTCTTGATGATGTATCAACCTTCGTACTTCAATGATTAATTAATGAAAGAAGGACTTTTTTTCTCAACTCTTTATGCCTTTGAATGATCTTGATTTGTTGTTGGCTTATTCTTAACTTAATTGTCTACTTCTCTGAATTTCCCCCATAAACTCATATATTTATGACCTTCCAGTTTGATGATAGGAAGAAGGCCATTGTGTCTGCTGAATCCGACTTACTTAGGCATTGATAAATCTCTTTGAAGCTAGCCATGTTCCTTTATCCGAGAAAGATTTATTAGAGTTGCTCGACTTAGATATTTTTAATTAGGTGAAATAATCTTACATCCATCTTCATTGCCTCTTGGACAGAGCTGTAGCAAATATTATGAGATGATTGAGAGGATGCAGAAAGATCATAAAATTTCCAAAGCCTTGCTCTATTATGACTATGAAGCCAAATATAAGGCATTAAGTGAAAGTTGTGGCTTTGATATGAAATTAAAAGTCATTACTTCTGCTTTGCACAAGAAAGAATTGGCATTGAATCAAGAATTGGAAAATGCTCAATCAATTGCTACTATGTTGGAGAAATAAAATAATGTCCCGAGGAACAAACTTGACATTCTGAAGAGATCAACCACTGGTGTCCCTGGTGAGGGTGTTTTAATTTTAGAGGCTAAAAATGCTAGGTTATTAGAGAAGTTAGAAGCTTTGCAGAAAAAGAAAATCAAAACTTCCTCTGGTCTACAATCAAGGCAAAATATATAGTTGCTCGGCCTACTGTTGATGAGGAGAAGCCTAGGAGAACCTTGACTGAGCAAGCTGCTCAACTTAAAAAGTAGGATAAGGCCATAAAAAAGCTTCAAGATAATGTGGAACGACTTACTTTCCATTTTCATAAGTAACCCAGAGTTGTTTGGATGGTTGGATATGATGAAGCTCTTAATTATCTGGATATGCATATGGAGAAGGCAAAAAATGAAGGTTATAAATGAGTTTGGTTGAACCTACTCGCCTTGTTAAAGGTTCCCAAAAATAATGAACTATGGTATTGGCATATGTAAGGACATTTTTGTCCATTAGCATTTTATATGTCGTACGCCGTTACACCGTTTAGAAAATTCAAGAATCATACGCTCATCAACGGAATCCGAATATCAAAGGCAGAAAAGGAATCAGGAACAGATCGGACCGATCCGGCCCAGATAAAAGAACCGATTCGGTTCATACGGACCGATCCACCTAAAGAGACCGGACCGATCCGCCTGCTGAGGAGAGGCCAGTGTACCCCGGATCCATAGCGAACCGATGAAGCTAAAAAGTCGAACCGATCCGACGCCAATCGGATCGATCCACATTCAAAAAGGAACCGATCCGATGTCACCGGACCGATCCGCCTAAAGAGACCGAACCGATCCGACGAGGATAATTTCAAACAGATCGTGTTCAGATCATGTTCCGAATTTTGGGGCTCAAGTTCTCCTATTTAATCCCACTACGGGAAGTGGTTTTTCCAAGACTTCTATACATGATTTTCAGAGTAGAGAAAGCCCCAAGTCTTCACCTATTGAGTACCAATACTCTAGGTATTTTGATTCACACAAAATCCATACATTTGTGAATCCTTTTGGTAACCCAGGAACGCAGTTTTGCAGTTCAACCCTTGTGGAGGAGACCGTTCTTCTTCTCCATTGCAGCCCTAGTGGAAAGGGATAATTCCAGCCGCGACTACAGAATCCGATGCCTGAGGGTAATTCTTAGTCAACTTGTATTTTCATTGTAATCCGATTGTAAGCCGTTTTCTTACAAATTATAGTGAAAATAAATGGTTTTGCCCCTGAGGGGGATTTTTTCCTTAATTGCATGTGTTTGAATGTTCTTGCGTAGATTATCAATTTATTCAATCACATACTGCTGCATGTTTAGGGTTTGTTTGTGTTAAAAGGGTTTTATATATAATTTGATCATTTGAACGCGAGCACACGTTCTCAAATTGGTATCAGAGCATGTTACGCTAATCTATAGCGTATTCCTTTTTCCGCAAAATTTTTCTAAGATATCAATTTTCTAAAAAAATTGATTTTTGAAAAAGTGCGTGTTCAAATGGAGAAGTCATATTATAAAATGCCTGTTTTTGACGGGACAAATTATGCTTATTGGAAAGCCCATATGAGGTCGGCTTTAAAAGCCATTGATGAACGTGTCTGGATTTTGGTTAAACGAGGATGGACTCCTCCCACCGTGACTGTTGATAATGCGACCAACTTGAAACCTGACACTTCTTGGACTGATGATGAATTTAAATGGTCATCCTTTAATTCTAAGGGCCTAAGTGCTATTTCTGGGTCTGTCACACCTGATGAGTTCAAACGCATTATGACGTGTACCACGTCAAAAGAGGCATGGGATGTTTTACAACTTACCCATGGGGGTACGAACGCTGTTAAAGAGTCTAAATTACAAAATTTGGCCACCCAATTTGAGACTATCACCATGTCTGATTCCGAATGCTTTGATGAGTTTTTTCCACGCTTGTCGGACATTGTTAACACTAGTTTTAATTTGGGTGAGGTAATTGATAACACGCGTGTCGTTAAAAAGATTTTGAGATCTCTCCCAAAACGCTTTATTCCTAAAGTCATTGTCTTGAACTCTTTGGGAAATTTGAAATCACTTAAGTTGGAAGAACTTGTAGGAGATCTTCAAATCTATGAGATTGGCATGTTTCCCAAAACCATTAAGGCTAAGGATAATGGGATTGCTTTAAAGACTCATTTTCAGAAAAAGAAAGAAAAAGTTTTTGAGTCCAAGTCTGAATGTGATTTTGACTTAGATGACTTGGCCCTGTTTGCGAAAAATTTCAAAAGAATTCTCAAATTCAAGAAAAGTGGAAATTTCAATGATAAAAGGAATGTTGAGAAAAATATTTTTGAAAAGAAAAATAAAAAGAAAGGAAAGGCCAAAGAAAGTGGTGAGAGGGAAAAAGAGAATAAATTCGATGAGGAGTGTGAGGAAGATTTTGAGAACGTCACTTGTTTTGAATGTGGGGGTAAGGGACATAAGTCGTTTGAATGTCCTACGTGGCTTAGAAAGAAAGGAAAGAAAGTAGCTATGCCCGCCACACTTAGTGATAATAGTGAAGGTGAGAGTGATGAGACTAGTGGTGAGAAGTTTGTAGCTTTTTCTAGTCGTGTGAGCACTCCCACCTTGTCCCTCAATAGTGCACACGAAAGTGATAGTGATGGTTTGAGCGCTTCAAGTGAGGGAGAAAGTGAGGTCGAGTCGGTGGACTCGGGAGATGAGTCACCGCATGAGCGTAACTTCACCGCGTTCATGGCTAGTCATATGAGTTCCTCCAATGCTTCTCACGACGATGAGGATGCTACGTCACAAGGACACCTCGACAGTAAGAACGATGAGAGTGAAGGGGAGGATGAGGAAAGTGAGAGCGAGTGTGATCTCCCACGCGCTTACGCCGAGTTATATTCTGAGTTTTTTGAAACCAAGAAGCATAATAATGCTTTAGCCCTTAGGATCACCGCTTTAGAGAATGATTTAAGATTGCTTGGAGAAAGAGAGAGTTGTGGTGAGAATGAGAGAAATAAAAAACTTGAGAAGATAAGATGTTTTGAGTGCGATGGGACAGGGTACAAGAAATTTGAGTGTCCCACTAGACTTAAGAGAGAGGGCAAGAAAGTTGATATGCCCACTTCTCTAAGTGATAGTGAGGATGATAATGGTGATGATAGTTTGATCCAAAATGCCTTTAGAAAGTTGTTTATCGAAACCATGGAAACAAAAAGGAATAATAGGATTCTAGGTCTTCGGATTGGTGAGTTGAAGGGAGAGAATGATGAGCTTAAAAGGGAAAAAGGTGACTTGACCAACACGGTGTCTAGTCTGACGACACGTGTATCCCATCTCGAGGATGACCTCAAACAAGCACGGGAGGTTCAAGTCACATTAGAGAATTCACCCGAGCCTATATCCACCATTGTGAGTGAGTCCCATGGGTGTTCGTCTAGGAATGTTCAACCCAAAATTGTTGATAAATTACTTCCTAGACCGGTTTATGTTTGCTCCCACTGCAAGAAGCGAGGACATCTTAGGGAATTCTGTTCTAAGTTGGGTTTTGTGCCATATCATGCCTCTTCACACATTCATGCACATGCACCCACTCATGATACTTTTCCTGCTCATTTTGATAGAGAGTTTGCACATATTCGCGAGCAAGTGAAGTTTTTGATCAAGACTACACATGATCTAGTGGAGTTGGTTCAAAACATGTCACCATCTTTAGAAAACTCCACTGTTACTCCCGGTTGAGATCTAGTCTTGATTGCTAGCATAGGTTGTTTATCATATTTTTTTACCTATTGCTAGCATTTATCATTAGTTAGTTTTTCATTTTTTTAGAAAAAAAAAAAATCCAAAAAGATTTCTGCATTTGCTTCTTTTTTGGATGAGAATGTAAGTTAGCCAAGTCACAACTTCATTCCATATATCCATGTGACTGTTTGATAGAGATTTGAGAGGCTACATCATTTCATCCATGTGCTTTACATTGATTGGAGTCTTTGAGATGTAATTAGTGATATCTTCCTACATGTTTGACTCCTATATCCTTTATTGCACACATGCACGGATATATTTGATTATTGCACTTGTCTATGTCATGTTGGCTTGCGTGTTTTCATCTCAATCCTGTCTATACAATGTATAATATGCGATAAAACTTGACAAGATTGGAATGCATGTAAAAACCATTTTGGTGAGACTGTGTGTTTTTGTATAACGAGGAGGGGCTGCAAAAGGTAATCATCTATCCTTTGCGCAAAAGCCACCGTTAAAAAGGACCTAAAAAATGGAGGAATTTTAATATCCGAGGTCCAAAGAGGATAAAAGAGCCCGAAAAAATTTATAGGCAATAAAAAAGCAATTCATGCCAAATATGGGACACTTAGGTTTCACCATCAATTCTCCAAAGTTTGAGAATTTAGAATGCCTCTATTCAATATAATATCTGAGGGAGTTTGGTTGGAGAATCTAAACGAGTTTGCACCTCCTTGAAAGTCCTGAAAAAGCATAAAATCATTTTGGACGTTATTGGTGTGAAAATCATTTTGAGCTTTGATTTGTTGATTTGATTGAGTCAATATCTTATACTGTCACTCTTTTACCCAAAGGAAGCATTTGATTTCATTCGCTAGGAATATCCAATATTCATCGTGCACATATGTCATGTTTGTATGCATTGATTTTCCTATCGAATTTGATCACACCACTTCATTTACGCTATCATTGACTTGGTTGCTTTGTGTTCAGTCATGGTTTGATTTTATCCATGTGACACCCCGCATTTGCTTATTTGATTTATTTCTCTCATTTGTCTATTTGGGGACATCATAAAAAGGGGGAGAATGAATTATCTTATTATGGGGGAGATTTATTGAGTTTTCTCATAAATTGATATATACATGTGGGGGAGATTTATTGAGTTTGCTCATAAATTGATATATACATGTTTATCTCATCATTTCAAACTCGATATGTCACTTGGTATTTTGCTTTATCTCATGTGTGTAGGTACTACATTAATGATCACTAAATTGCACACCCTGATGAGAAAAGATTTGAGTTTCCTGAAGATTTGAAGATCAAACGATGCAGTCTTATTCACTTGTACTCTTTCAGTTTTGGGTTCATGGAAGGGTAGATTTGTATAGGCATTTTTATTTTGATAATTCGGATGTTTGTTTTTATGTTTGTACTAGCATAGACATAGGGGGATATTTGTAAGGACATTTTTGTCCATTAGCATTGTATATGTCGTACGCCGTTACAGCGTTGAGAAAATTCAAGAATCATACGCTCATCAACGGAATCCGAATATCAAAGGCAGAAAAGGAATCAGGAACAGACCGGACCGATCCGACCCAGATAAAAGAACCGATCCGATTCATACGGACCGATTCGCCTAAAGAGACCGGACCGATCCGCCTGCTGAGGAGAGGCCAGTGTACCCCGGATCCATAGCGAACCGATGAAGCTAAAAAGCCGAATCGATCTGACGCCAACCGGATCGATCCGCATTCAAAAAGGAACCGATCCGATGTCACCGGACCGATCCGCCTAAAGAGATCGGACCGATCCGACGAGGATAATTTCAAACAGATCGTGTTCAGATCATGTTCCGAATTTTGGGGCTCAAGTTCTCCTATTTAATCCCACTACGGGAAGTGGTTTTTCCAAGACTTCTATACACGATTTTCAGAGTAGAGAAAGCCCCAAGTCTTCACCTATTGAGTACCAATACTCTAGGTATTTTGATTCACACAAAATCCATACATTTGTGAATCCTTTTGGTAACCCAGGAACGCAGTTTTGCAGTTCAACCCTTGTGGAGGAGACCGTTCTTCTTCTCCATTGCAGCCCTAGTGGAAAGGGATAATTCCAGCCGCGACTACAGAATCCGATGCCTGAGGGTAATTCTTAGTCAACTTGTATTTTCATTGTAATCCGATTGTAAGCCGTTTTCTTACAAATTATAGTGAAAATAAATGGTTTTGCCCCTGAGGGGGATTTTTCCTTAATTGCATGTGTTTGAATGTTCTTGCGTAGATTATCAATTTATTCAATCACATACTGCTGCATGTTTAGGGTTAGTTTGTGTTAAAAGGGTTTTATATATAATTTGATCATTTGAACGCGAGCACACGTTCTCAAAGGGTTTTAGTTGGATTCCTCCAGATGATATTCCCCAAAGTTTGATAAGGAAGTATGTTGGAGATTTTAGCCTTAAAGGAGAAGTGGAGTACGTTCATCCTCGACATATTCTTTATCGACCAAGTGGTAGTAGAAGCTTTAGGAGGAAGCCTTTTGGTTCCATTAATCATCCAGGCACCCTTCATGATTCTCATCTTGGGATGAGCAAAACTGATGGAAAGTGTCCAATGGAATAGTTCTATACTTATTTTTCTATTGTAATGCATTTTGATCAATGAAATAAAGTTATTTTTTATTAAGTTCCCTTTATTTAAGCATGTGGTTATTATTAATCCTTTGCTGATTAGGTAACCTGTATAATGATTAATTAATCGACTTATAGACTAAAAAACTTGCTCAAATGTTTAATATTTGATTCATGTTTGAATCGTTTATACAACCTTAAATTCAACTAATACACTTAGATGAAATTGTAAATAACTTTTATTGTACTAAGTTGTAGAATTAGTTATCAGTAGCGACCAAGTGTATTAGGAATGTATAATTATTCCAGTGTTTTAACTTGGTCGGGTAAAATCTCTAGTTAAGAAATTTTACTAACTTCTTGTTCATGATTTACCGAGTATAAATCATGCATGAAGCTTAACTTTTCTGAAGTTGAAAAAGTTTGAACCAAGTACTTTTCTAAAGTTGGAAAAGTTCGGCAATGAACTTTTCTTAAGTTGGAAACTTTTCTGAAGTTGGAAAAGTTTAAGCCATGGTCTTTTATAAAGTTGGAAAAGTTTGAATTAAAATGTCTCATTAATTGAATAGGTTAAGGTATATTGCACCATACTTCAAAAAACAAAACAAAAAGGCAGTATAATGGAGAAAAACATGAAATTTCATTAACTTGAAGTACTGATTACATTAAAAATAGAATTTTTGAAAACTCAATTACTGATAATACTTTCATAGATGGTCTGGGTTCCAAGGATTCTTGAATTCTTACCCTTCCAAAGTCTCCCACTAATTAGTTTCTGGTCGAATAACTGCTGAGATATGGCATGGACCATGCCAACTAGGCTCAAGCCTGTTGCTTTTCTGG
Organism: Sambucus nigra; assembly: GCA_949130495.1. NCBI lineage: Eukaryota > Viridiplantae > Streptophyta > Magnoliopsida > Dipsacales > Adoxaceae > Sambucus > Sambucus nigra. The sequence continues at coordinate 223,060,889 of OX422214.1, forward strand.
ATTACTTTCTTGAGCATCAGATCTCCTTATTTCAAGTTGGTCGACATAACCCTTCGATTATAAAACCTTGCGATCCTTCGTTGATAAGCAGCCATTTGAATAGCACCATCCTCTCCGATATCTTTTATTATATCTAGGTCTAGGTATCTCATGAGGTCACTCTTTGGTGAGTTAAAGTTCAACACCCTGTGAATCGACAAACCTATTTTCACTAGTGCCACTACCTCAGTGCCTGTAGACACAACATTCCAAGACCCTCCAAGTCTCTCCTTAGGTCCCTAGAACCTCCCCATTTTACTTCAGACCCCAAGTCATACTCTGAGTACCAATCTAGAGGCCATTGGGCGCTCTCGGGCCTTATTTGACTCTAATCAGCTCTATCGTCAGAGCAAAAGCTCGATGAATCTTCTAAGGGATCTGAATCCACTTTTCAATGGTCCACCCCATGCGTAAATCGGCATAATGGTTTGAATGAACGAACCATTTTATGAACGAAAATATATTTGGAGACCACTAGGCGCTCTCGAGCCTCAATTTAACTCCAGTTAACTTCATCATCAGAAAAAAATCTATTTGAATCGTCGAAGGGCACTTAATAACATTTCTGACAGTCGGACCCATGCATAAAACAACATAACTGTTCGAACAAATGATGCATTTTTTCCCAAAAATCATTTCGGAGGCCATCAGGCACTCCCGAGATCTGTTTGACCAAGTTCCACTCTTCATCTAGAACAAGTTAAAATGAATCATCGAAGGGCACTGAATACCCTTTCCAATGGTCCACCTCGTGTGTGAATCAACCTTATGGTACAGACGAATGATTCGTTTTACTCCGAAAGATCACCGGGTTCTTTTAGGCCGCCCAGGTTGACCAAAGTCAAATTTTCGAACTAAGTAAAGGATCTTTGGAATGTTGAATTACCTCACATAATATTTCCAATGGTCCACCCCGTGCACCATTCTGACTTACCGTTCGGACGAACGATCCATTTTCATCCGACAACCTCCCGTCTAATGGACCGACAAGCCCTTTCGAGCCACGTTTCACCAAAAGTCAACTCCCGGACCCGGGAGAGATCCTAATGAATCTTCAAGGTATATTAATTACCTTTCTAATGGAATTCCCCATGCGAAGTTTGGATCAACAAATTGCATTATACGACCATTTTTTCGAAAAAAGTTGCCCGAGACTCCCAATTAGCAGGTCCATTTCCCTACCTATCGATATTGTGCGTAGGTATACCTTTCGATCGTCACCCCCTTACCCAATAAATAGAGGGAATGACCTCACTCCCAAAACATCCATCAGCATCAGTGATCTCAGCAACATTCTCTTGTAATCAACAAAGTTTCCTTATGTGAAATTCCATCCTATTTTACATTCCCATCCTTTTCATACCCAATTTGGAAAAAATTCATTCTCTCTCATCCAACATTCATCTCAAATTCAAGAGAGTTCATCCAAGATCAAGATCAAGTTTTAATTCTTCAAAGAAGGTCCAAAATCCTTCTCTCTCTCTTCAAATTTCTTGTTTTCGCATTAATTACGTTAAATTCGTAATTTAGTTTTTACTTTAGTTCATACATATTAACATCTCACCTTTTTATTGGGCATATTTCACATACTTTATTTTTTTTATAAAAAACCCAAAACAAACAAAAAGAGAGGGTTATACCTATAAATTCTAATGGGATTATTCATCAAAAAATTTCAAACTAAAACACATTTTCTACACACACGCACGCACACACACACACACACACACACATAATAAAATTCCATTCCAATCTATGGGATAAACCCCACCCCTATTCCACATACGAACTACATGGACTTTGATGCCTTTATAGGCTACGTAGGTGTTTTGGATTAAAACCCGAGACTTGAATCCAATTTTCTAATTTTCCAAATTCCTCATTTTCGCATTTATTATATTCTTGCATTATTTTAATACATATTATGTTTGTGATCTTTGTTAGCGTTTCATCCAACATATATTATCGTTTCATTATAACAATCAATATCGTGATAAACACATAAATCATATTTTTAATATTATTTTTGGGAACATTCCTATGGATGACCTCACTCTATCTCTTCCATGGTATGAGTTGGGCGATTTCGATCTTTATTATATATACACGCACACACATTTTACAGAAAAATAAAGGAAAACAATAACATAAGCCCACGAGGGACCGAAAGGGAGGGATTGGCGCCTAACACCTTCCCATTTTGTAACTTAGTCCCCAAACCTTTAAACTATTGGTTTCATAAGCATCAGTTTGTCTTTGATGTCGATCTCCTAAGGCGACGACATGTTATTTTGCCTATTTTGTACAAAATAGTCTAGCGACTCCATCTCTTTACATTCATCCCACACCTATGACGATCGAAGCACTCCTAGAATAAAGAGGGCGCAAGACCTTTTCCCCCTTCCTTTCCCCGCCCTCGCAGAAGGAGAGAAAGGAGATTTTTGGGATGGCCACAGTGGTGGCTCCATCGGGGACAATTTTTCATGAGAGAGCTAGAATTTTTTTACATGGGTCGAGAATATCAAATTCTCTCTCAGACGTACTATCCCCACGAGGTATATAGTGAGGCAATTCATGTACACTCAGGTATATCAAATGGCTTATCCACACGTACCGATTGCCCTCAAAAGCAAAACGTATACCGTGGAAGTCATGTCAAAGGGGGGAATCCTTCAAATTAATCTAACAACTACATACCATCATATAGGCATCAAACCTAGGGCACTCATATTTAGTTTGTCGGATTCTGCCCGAAACTCTGTCGAAATGATGGGTCGACATGCCGCTCAAATTTCGCTCGAGTTTGTATTTTTTAAAACGATACCCTATCCATGATACTGGCAATAAGTCCAATAATGTTTTTACATATTTTTCAAACTCAATACTCCCAGGCTCGGGTCCCGCCTGACTTTTTTTTTTTGCATTTAGGTAAACCTAATACAAGTGAGAACATATTAAACATAATAATAATAATCATGTTGAGACCATTTTTCTTATTTTTCCTTTTTTTTACCAAAAGTATCAAAAACATTTTCCCCCTCTTTTATCAAAAATTCAAAAAGCATTCCTCCTTCCTTATGACAAAAATATTTTCTGCCTTTTTATCCAAAAACATCTTGTCCTCCTCTTTTCTAAAAATGTCAAAAATATTTTCCTTCCTTTTTAAAAAAAGAAGAAATAATAGTTTTCCCCTTTCTCTTTTAATAATAAATTCAAAATTTTCCCCTCTCGGATCGATCGCATACCCGAGCCTTGGCTTGGCTCCCTATTGGCTTCGATATTCAGTCGAATCGCCCTGAGACTCCGTTAGTTCCCTACTTCCTCCGAGTCCAGAATTCATTTTCATCCGTTTTTCATGGATAACACAAACCAAGTACCGAATGTGCAGCCAGATTTGATAACGGTCTTAGCCCAACTCACTGCCAAGATTGATAACCTTCAAACTGAGGTTCACAAGATGCAATGAAATTGGGTCCCTATTCCCAAAGAGCCCGAGGTCCTCTTCCCTCGCGCTATGGGTCCACTTACACCCGAGCCTATATGGGTCCTCGAGAAATATTGGCACGCTCCACGAGTTTCTACTGCTAGTGAGCCGCAGCCAGCCCATACCCCTACACCTAATCTTGCCTAGCTAGGGGCTAACCTACACATAACTATTGATATGAAGGTGGAAGAATTGAACAAGGTCAAGGAGGACCTCAAGATGTTGATCAAGAAATTTGACCAAGTCTGAATCTCTGGAAACTACATGGATTACACCCATATGTCTCCCTATCTTAAAGCATGGTTGCCTGAAAAGTTTAAGATGCCCAACATTAAGAAATTTGGAGGTAGTGGACCCCCAATTATTTATCTCCAAATTTATCTCCAAACCATGACTCTCCTAGGATCTTCTGAGGAAATACTGGCCCAAATGTTCCAATAAAATTTGAAGGACAACGCTCTTCGCTGGTTCTTATCTCTCGAGGAATCCAGATACCACAGTTGGGAATATGTTTCCCATGAATTCATATCACAATACAAGTATAATAAAGAGTTATAGGTTACCCACCGTGATTTAAAACTGCTCAAATAGAACCCTAGGGAATCAGTCAGTAACTTCATAGCAAGGTGGAGAGAGAAAGCAGCCACCATGACCAACTGGCCTTCCAAAGAGGAGCAAGTTAGTATCGTATATAAGAACTTCTTACATCATGTACGAGCAATAATTAGAGGACATTACTACCCTCATTTACAAGCCCATCGAGAAGTAGGAGTAGAAATCAAAGAAAGTCTTGCCAAAACAAAAGTTGAACCGAAGAAAGTATCCGAAAAATTCACTCCCGAAAAGCCTACCAGTACCGCAGTTTTGACCATCAATAACATTTCTCATCCTGTCACTTCATGGGCACCCAAAAGACTCCCTAACCCATCAAAAAGGAATATACCTAGGTTCACGCTCCCCTCTCCAAAGTTTACCAGACCCTTTTAAGATAAAATCTTATCAAGCCATTGGACCCTCGTCCATTACCAAACCCACTTCCTAAAAATTTCAAACTAGATGCCCATTGTGACTTTCATCAAACTTTTTTCAATACCACTGATCAATGTTTCCACTTTTAAAATGTAATCCAAGGTCTAATCGACCGGGGTATTAATGCCCCACAAGCCAATCCTAAACCAAACACTACCCACAACCCACTCCCAAATCATGCAAATGCTATCTTCCTAGAAGAAGACCCATACTTTGATTATTCTACCCAAATTGTACCCATTAAATCACCCATCATACCCATATATTCCCTTAAACCTCTCCAAGTTTGCCCATATTTTCTTTTACACTATACCAGTTTCACTGATCAGGCTCTGTCACTTCTTACTAGAGCATGCATTGCTGTTTGTACCGGTTCTGGAGGAAAATATATGGAATTGTCAATAGTATTGAACCAAATTATAGAGTTCAGGTTGAAATTTCCCTCCAAAATGACCATTGACTGCCAGAGATTCAATACATTATTCTTGGAAGCTCGAAAATGGGCTCGAGAGTCAGACAATTGGGTGGTACCTACTAATGAAGTCAGTTTAGATGATGTGGTCCAGATCATGGAAGACTTATATCGACAGATCGATAAAATTTAGAGTATATCCTAACTATTTGACGCATTAAAACTACAGGGGTGCCTGGTCCCTTGACTTCTAAATCTCCCCGTCGAATGGGAGGATCTATACGAAGAGTACATTGAGGTTGTGGAGTGTATTAACTTTTCGTGGAAAGATGATGTCGTTTACACTGAATGGGGGGGCGAACAGATGAAGAGAAAAGGCCAGAAATTACTTGCCCAATAGTCAACATATGTGTAATGATATCATTTAAAGAGATTCTAGGAGAAATCAACAAGGTGGCTTAACTACTCGAGATAGATGAGGAAATGGGGTTCCTATTTTTCCCCTCTTCTCTGAACCATATGACTAAACCAGGGAGACATTACCAAGTTCCAAACCTATAATCATCACCGATCAATAAGGGAAAAGGTGTTGAGAATCTTCCTACGCCAGAAAAGACCCTAGAGGAGAGCAAGATTCGCGATCAATTGAAGAAAATCCAAACTAACATCACCTTGTGGGGACTCTTTATGTCTTCCTAGCTACACCAAAATGCCTTGATCAAACTACTCACCGATCCCACAATCCCTCATTTCACCACACCAGAAGAAGTAATGAATCTGGTCAGATCTCTAACCTTTACTAGAATTCTCTCTTTGTCCGAAGAATAAGTCCCTAAGATTGGGTCAAATCATAACTATGCTCTCAATATCTCTGTCTAAGTCATGGGAAAGACCATACAACTTTCACTTGTCGATAATGGATCAACTCTTAATGTTTGCCCGTTGAGAACCCTCAATTATTTGGGATTGAAAGTAAACGACCTTTTCCCAACCTCTGTCACAGTGCGCGCTTATGATAATACTCATTGAGAAGTAATAGGATCCATAAAGCTTACAATAGGGGTCGGACCTATAATCCTGTTATTGAATTCCAAGTCATCGACATCCTGACTTATTTCAATTTGTTACTTAGAAGACCATGGCTTCATAATATCAAGGGTGTGCCTTCTTCCCTTCATTAAAAATTGAAGTTCTTTGCTAATGGGTCGATCATCACCATCTTAGGCGATGACGATAATGTTGAGAATGCGAGCACTAACAATCCAGTACTAAAGATACAACATAGGGCAAATGATATGCTTATGTCAAATTTTTGAGTTGAACCACTTTTACTCCCAGTAGGGGAAGATTTCAAAGATAGGGTTTGCTTGAAGTATAAACCTAATGGCAATGTTAATGTGATCTGAATGTTCCAGCACATGCAAGTCATGCCCAGACTGGGGCTCAATCGATGACAACAGGGAATACTTGATCCCATAGTATTGAAGAAAGTTGTTCCTCCTTACGGTTTGGGTTATCCGCCATCAGCAGAAGAACTCAGAATGCTCGACCAACGTCGACAGAAAAAAATTCTAGAAATCACCAAGACTGTCTTAGGGGATTCCTTAAATGGAAGATTCATCAGAGAGGGTGAATATTTCTCCTTTTGTGGCTTTCCCAAACCGTGGTTTGATATGTGGACAAGAAGATGAAACTAGGAATGGAGATCTTTTTCCAAGATAGATACTCATGGGCCAAAAATTCCCAGCATCATATGTGACCACTCATTGAGGAAAATGTAGCCGCTACCGGAGATTTGGAAGGAAGTGACTCCGAGGATTCATTCAACTTGTAGACATTGGGGTTGACACTTAGCATGGTCCACTCAAGCGCTACATTATTGGATCCATCCCGCCTGATCAAAATTACAGATGCGCCTCTCCATAATTGGCATGTTGTACCTGTTCCACCTACTAAAATACAACCTAAACTAGATGTTCACCCCATTTCCTCTTCTCTTATTGTTCCTCCTTATTTTTATGTAATCGAGATTGATATACCCGTATATACCCTCGGCCATGCTGAGGGCGCCCTGCGCCTCATTAGGCCCAGACGACCCTTAGGGGGCCGACCATTCATCAGGCTCCGAACGACCCCTCAGGGGCCGACCCTTCATCAGGCTCCAGACGACCCCTAAGGGGGCTAACCCTTCATCAGGCTCCGGACGACCCCTCAGGGGCCGACCCTTCATCAGGCTCCAAACGACCCCTCAAGGGTCGACCCTTCATCAGGCTCCAAACGACCCCTCAAGGGCCAACCCTTCATCAGGCCAGACGACCCCTCAGGGGGCCGACCCTTCATTAGGCTCCGGACGACCCCTTAGGGGCCGACCCTTCATCAGGCTCCGGACGACCCCTCAGGGGGCCGACCCTTCATCAGGCTCCGAACGACCCCCCGAGGGTACGACAGTACGAGGCCCAAATTAGGCCAGACTCATTGCCGGAAGGAACTTTGCACTCGGCCTCATATCAAAGGTCGAGGGTGACATCATCACAGTGTGTGGTTTGGGAGACGCGTGGAACAGTGCGCGTGAGGATCACCTGGCACATGGGAGACCGTTATAACAAAATCACACCCTCACATGAGGAAATATTATGTCATCATTTGGCATCTACAGGTGTCAACAGGGGATTGGCTAGATCATCATTGACATGCACCATGCTTACTTGGGGGGTACACTACACCCTCCAAGACTTATATATACTTGTCACCTACAACCCTAAAGGGGAGATGAATCGATAATTGTAACCCTAGCAAAAACTCTGCTTGTACACACAGTAGAGAGAGAAAGTGAGTTTATGTGCATTGTATCCAAGGCCATTAGTGCCCATACTTAGCGGATTACACACTCACAGTGGATGTAGGCCTAATTGACTGAACCACTATACATCATTGCCTTATTCCTCTTATACTCATCCCCTTCTACACACTCACACATATACATCTCCATGTCCGCCATGGTTACTACTGTTTGAGCTCATCATCACTTATCCGGTGGTGCTAGATTTCAGCATCATCAGTTTGGCGCCGTCTATGGGAATCGAGAAGACATATCTTCCTTTGTACAGCTTGACCTCACTGGGCACTCTGGTGGTGAAACAGTTCTCCCCCTGAGAGGAGATGTTTCACCATTGAAAGAGACCCACTAAGGTTCTCAAGCTCACAAGTATTTTTTCCAGTTCAGCTGTTCACAGCTCAAGCACATGGTACCGGAGATTCCACCACCACCACTTCCCCCACCGGATGATGGGGGAGGACCCAGTTCCAGTCAGTCACCACCTCAGTCTGAGATGGCTGATGTGGCGGTAGCCTTGAATTCTCTGGCAGCGATCCAGCGGATCATGCAGGAGCAGTTCACAGCTTTGAGCCAGAACATACTAAGACCACCAGGGGTCTCACCTGAGATGATTACTCCGGCAGCAGCTCCCGGACAGCATGAGGCCAGGGGACCACCCTAGGCACCACGCAAAGACCTGCCACCCCCTCAGCAGCGTAGGGATATTGCTGAACCCCGGCGTCTACGCCTGGGGAGGCAAGGAAACCCTTGCCCTGAGGACAGGTATGACGATCTGGAGGGAGAGGAGGACCCCATAGAATGCTGGGAACCATATGAGGTCTCCAATAATACTGTAAGACCTCTCCAGGAGAGCGAAGGGAAGTGCGGAAGGCAAAACCCTGACGATCGCCCGAGAGGCTCTGCTTTCGATCGCCTAAGCAGGGGGTCGGCCTTTGAGAGGCTGGGCCCAGTGAATGACCTGCGGGAAAAATTATCCAGGTCAAGAAGTGCCGCGAGGTCTAGAAGGGAGGCAGCAGATGACTGACCCCACGGGGGCCGGCCCCTAGGACGGGACGACGCCCAGGGGGAAGTAAATAACTGACACAGGCCAGCCGCGGTTGGACCCTCCGTCCATCTCAAAGAGGCGGCAGGGGATAACATTGGCCAGGCCGACCCTACGAGGCCCTGGAATGACTCGATACAGCGATTGGAGGATAAGATTGGTGATTTACTAAAAATTCGGGACCCTCTTCAGAGGGGATACACCATAGGCTTACCCTTTGTGGCGAAGATAGTCAACTTCCCTATGCCATCAAAGTTCAAGCCACCTGTGGTCACCCCAAGATACGACGGGAGCACCAACCCTATCCACCATGTTGAGATGTATCAATCAGCAGCAGACATATACTCTACCTCAGATGAGATGAGGTGTCGTGCCTTCTCTGGTACCCTGACTGGGGCTGCACATGTTTGGTACATGTCTCTTCCAAAAAATTCCATTAAAAACTTTAAGCAGTTGGCAGACCGGTTCATCCACAACTTTTTCTTTGGGATGAGGCCACAGAAGAAGACCACCCACCTGCTCTATGTTAAGCAGGGGAAGAATGAGAGTCTGAGGGACTACATAGCCAGATTCAATAAAGAGAAGCTGGAGGTGGAAGACTATGAGGAGAGCATAGCTATGACATCCCTGATTGGAGGACTCCAAAAGGGGAAGCTGTTATGGAAGTTTGCTGAAGACCCTCCGAGGACGATGGCTGAATTGCTGTCAACAGCAGGAAAGGTGATGATCACCGAAGAGGCGATGGCCGCAAAATACGAAGACGAAAAAGGAGGCGCTAGTGGGGGTAAATACCCCAAGAAGAACAAATAGGGGAAGAAGAGGTCTACGGACGACAAGTTCGCTGGTTACACCCCTCTAACGGTCAGCTGTGAACATATTCTCAATGAGATAAAGAGTGATCGGTCTCTGAAGTGGCCTGAGAAGTTGAGGGTAGCCCCCAACAAGAGGAACAAGAACTTGTGGTGCGAATTTCACCAAGACCACGGCCACATAACAGATAAATGCTTTGCTCTGAAAGATGAGATTGAGAAGATGCTGAAAGAAGGGAAGTTTAGAAAGTACGTCGACAAAGGTGCCTTCAAGAGGGGCCGAGGGGACGACCCCAGAAAGAAGCGAGGCGATGCATGTAGAGAAGGTCCTCAAAAAAGAGGGGACGACCCTTATGATGATGAGGATGACCCTGACCTCCCGCTGAGAGACGACCAAAGCCCTGCCAAGAGGCTTAATATAATCTCATTCGGAGTGGGAATAATCTCCGGGGGTCTAGCAGGAGGAGGGTCTGAGGTCGCAGATAGGAAGCCCCACGTGGCTGTAGCCAAGGCAGTGACAAAGACAGTACACTCCACCTCTTTGGAGGCAAAGTCAAAAAAGAGGAAAAAGGTCGACATGGACACTCTGATAGTGGGATTTTCAAGAATGGACTTTAAAGGCCTCTTAGCCCCACATGATGACCCTCTAGTAATCACTACCAGGGTGCATGGGTGCGAGGTGCCGAGGATCCTAGTCGACGGGGGTAGCTCTGGAGATGTGATGTTCTGGCCATGCTTCAAAGCCTTAGGCCTCAGCCGTGCTAGAATCGTCCCATACCATCATCCATTGATTGGGTTCAGTGGGGAAAAGGTTCATCCCCTTGGAGTGTATGAGGCCGATGTCAGGATGGGGGACGAGTGGTCAAGATGGCTTACCAAGAAGGTCAGCTTCTTTGTGATGGATGAACAGGTGTTCGCGGCCTACAACATCATATTGGGGCGTGTGGACCTCAAGGGGGTTTGAAGCTGTGCTGTCTACGGTCCATCAGATGGCTAAATTTCCTACCCCTTACGGGGTGGGGGAAGTGCAGGGAGACCAGACGACAGCGCAAGAATGTTACTACAACTCCTCTTAAGGAAGGGAGGCACACAAGAGGGCTACAACCACTTACAATATTGATACCCTAGACCCCAGGGATGAGACGAAGCTAAAGAAAGGAGAGGCCGCGGAAGAGGTAGAATCCATCATCCTCGATGAGGATGACCCGAAAAAAATCGTCTAAGTCGGCAAGTCTCTGAAGCCCAATATCAAGGAAGACCTCATTAAACTGTTGAGGAGAAGACGAAGCGTCTTTGCGTGGAGTCATGTAGATATGCCGGGGATCGACCCTGAAATCATGTGCCACAAGCTCAATGTGGTAGAGGGAGCAAAATCGATAAAGAAGAAGAGGAGAATTTACTCTCGAGAAAAGTATGAGGTCATAAGGGATGAGGTCAAAAAATTAGAAGATGCTAAATTTATCAGAGAGGTTATCTACCCTGAATGGCTGTCCAATGCAGTCATTGTCCCAAAGGCCAATGGGAAGTGGAGAATGTGTGTGAACTTCACCGACCTCAACAGGAACTGTCCCAAAGACAGCTTCCCTCTCCCCTGCATTGACCAGACGATAGACGCTACCGCAGGCCATGAGCTCATGAGCTTCATAGATGCCTATTCAGGGTACAACCAGATCTTCATGAACCCTGAAGACTTGGAGAAGACAGCCTTCATTACTGATAAGGGGACATACTGTTATAGGGTCATGCCCTTTGGCCTAAAAAATATGGGGGCAACGTACCAGCGCCTCGTAAATAAAATGTTCAAAGACTAAATTGGAAAGTCTATGGAGGTCTATGTAGATGACATGCTGACTAAGAGTTTGAAGGCAGAGGATCATGTGGCAGACCTGGAGAGGACCTTTAATATGAAGGACAAATACCAGATGAAGCTTAACCCGGCCAAGTGTGTCTTCGGGGTCGGATCAGGGAAGTTCTTGGGGTTCATTGTCAACCAAAGAGGCATCGAGGCCAATCCTGAAAAGATAAAGGCCCTTGTTGAGATGAACATGTTCGTGTCTAGGGCCACAGACAGGTGTCTACCATTCTTCAAAATTCTTAGAAAAGCCTTTGAATGGATTGAAGAGTTTGATGAGGCCTTCAAGGAGTTAAAATCATACCTGGGGTCTCCCTTGCTATTTTCACGGCCCGTGCAGGGTGAACGACTGTATTTGTACCTCGCCGTGTCAGAGTCAGTCATCAGTGCATCCATTGTGAGAAACGAAGACGAAGTACAGAAGCCTGTGTATTTTAATAGCAAGGCACTCCAGGGGGCAGAGAAAAGATATCCAAGGATGGAGAAGTTGTCATATGCCTTGATCCATGTATCGAGAAAGATGAAGCCATACTTCCAGTCCCATACAATGGTTATCCTCACTGACTCTCCCCTTAGGCAGGTTTTGCACAAGCCTTAAAAATCAGGGAGGTTAATGACCTGGGCTATAGAGTTGGGGGAGTTTGACATAGTGTATCAGCCTAGGACGGACATTAAGGGGCAAGCATTGGCAAACTTCGTGGCCGAGTTTACTTGGAAAGATGATGAAGCCGAGGGTGAGAGCCTCGGGAAGATAGATACCCGACAAGGTGAGCTCACCGACACACCTGCAGATAAGGCTGAGACAAGCACCGCTAGAAGGAAAGTGGATGAAAATGAAGAGGGAAGATATCTCTTTAGACAGGGGTCACTCACCGAGGGAAGTTTCTCAGAAGAACACACCGTGTGGAGTCTCTTCATCGACGGGTCCTCTTGCGAAAGCTGGAGTGGAGCTGGATTAATAGTATCAGCACCCGACGACACAGACATTGAGTACGCCCTGAGGTTCAACTTTAAGGCCTCCAATAACGAGGCCGAATATGAGGCCTTGATAGCAGGCCTCTCCTTGGCCAGATCTCTTAGTGTCGGCCAGATTTTGGTTCATAGTGATTCGAGGCTAGTAGTGAATCAGATACTAGGAGCCTACGAGGCCAAGGACGAGAGGATGGCTAGGTACCTTGAGAAGGTGAGGTCGTTACTGAAGGGATTCAGATAAGTGAAATTAAAGAGGATACCTAGGCTCGACAATATCCGTGCTGATGCCCTTGCTAGGTTGGCCTCGGCAACTAGGACAGACACCAGGAGGACGGTCCCAGTGGAAATTTTACTTCGGCCAACTATTGAAGACACTGAGGGAACACTTAGCAATTGCCTAAATGTTTCTCAAGAAGCTTCGTGGATGGACCCTATGATCAGATACATTAAAGAGGGGGAGATGCCAGAGGCAAGGCAAGAAAGGAAGAAGTTGAGATACAGGGCTGCAAAGTTCACTGTCATTGGGGACACCTTGTACAAAAAGGGATTTTTACTCCCCTTACTTAGGTCTGTGCACCCATCTGAGGTCCCATCCATTTTGTAAGATGTGCACGAAGGATCGTGCTCAAGCCACATTGGGGGCAGATCCTTAGCGAAGAGGGTGATCACCCAAGGGTACTGGTGGCCGACCTTGGGGAAAGACGCCGCGGCATATGTAAACAAGTGCGATAAATGCCAGAGATTTGCCACCATCCCTCACCAACCCCATTAGCCTCTTACCTCCATTACATCCCCATTGCCATTTGCAGTGTGGGGGATCGACCTCGTAGGACCCTTACCAAGAGCAGTTAATAACTATCGGTTCCTCATCGTAGCGATTGACTATTTCTCAAAATGGGTAGCAGCCGAACCGATGGTCACGATTACAGAGCAGAAGACCTTCCAGTTCATCTGGAAAAATGTTATATGCAGATATGGTCTCCCCAACACCCTCATCTCGGATAACGGGACTCAGTTTAAGAATACCTCTTTACAGAAGTACTGTGAAAGGGTGAGTATCAAATAATTTTTCTCTACCCCAGGCCGACCTCAGGCCAATGGGCAAACAGAAATTACAAACAGGACAATCCTAGATGGAATCAAGAAAAGGCTTGAGGAGGCAAAAGGAAGATGGGTCGAGGAGTTATATGCTGTGCTGTGGGAATACAGGACGACAGTGAGGACCTCTACCGAAGAGACCCCATTCATGCTAGCTTATGTCTCAGAAGCCGTCATCCCAACCGAGATTGGGTTTCCTACTCATAGGGTCCAAATGTATGACCCCCAAAGAAATACAGAAGAGAGGAGACTCGACCTAGACCTGATTGAGGAAATGAGGGAAGATTCCGAGATAAGGCAGGCCGCCTACCAGCACAGGACTGCAAGGTTTTACAATTAGAGGGTGAAACAGAGACCAATTGCGGTAGGGGACTTGGTCCTCAAAAAGACTTGGCAGAAGCCCAACAAGCTCCATCCTAATTGGCATGGCCCATATAGGGTCATCGATGAAGTCGTCCCTGGGACCTATAGACTTGAAAACCTAGAGGGGGAACCCTTTTCCAACCCTTGGAATGCAGATCATTTGAAGAAATACTATCAGTAGTTTTGTAAAGTCCTATCGAACGACAGTTGTAAGAGGTGTTTCTCCGATAGAACACTTGATAATTAATGATAAATATCAGTGTTTCTTCTCATCTTGTGTTTATCAGTTCTAGTACGCGTGGAAACATCTTTGGAGAATAACCCCACCATGGTCCTCAAGAAAGACAAGGGAAAACTTTGTTTAAAACCATTAAATTGGTAATTATATCCCTCGGCTATAATGAGGTCGCATGGAGGGGACAACCCCACCATGGTCCTCAAGAAAGACGAGGGAAAATTTTGTTTAAAACCATTAATTTGGTGATTAAAACCCTTGGCTATAATGAGGTCGCATGGAGGGGACGACCCTATCATGGTCCTCAAGAAAGACGAGGGAAAACTTTGTTTAAAACCATTAATTTGGTGATTATAACCCTCGGCTATAATGAGGTCGCATGGAGGGGACGACCCCACCATGGTCCTCAAGAAAGATGAGGGAAAACTTTATTTAAAACCATTAAATTGGTCATTATATCCCTCGGCTATAATGAGGTCGCATGGAGGGGACGACCCCACCATGGTCCTCAAGAAAGACGAGGGAAAACTTTGTTTAAAAACCATTAAATTGGTGATTATATTCCTTGGCTATAATGAGGTCGCATGGAGGGGACGACCCCACCATGGTCCTCAATAAAGACGAGGGAAAACTCTGTTTAAAACCATTAAATTGGTCATTATGTCCCTCGGCTATAATGAGGTCGCATGGAGGGGACGACCCCACCATGGTCCTCAAGAAAGACGAGGGAAAACTTTGTTTAAAATCATTAATTTGGTGTTTATAACCCTCGGCTATAATGAGGTCGCATGGAGGGGACGACCCCACCATGGTCCTCAAGAAAGACGAGGGAGGGGTTAGCGATAATATAAAAAAAATTCACAATGCAAATCATACAAAAGGAAAATATGGAAGACAACAAGAGAGATGATGATATAAATGAAATATTACAAAGTGTTCTTCAAAGTAGAGTACAAAAATAATGATTACATCAAGAGGGTATAGGCTACAGATAGCCACCCTATGGAGAAACATCAGAGGGCAGGGCCTCAACATAAATAAGAGAGGTCTCCTCAACGACCACGACTGGCTGGTCTTCAGATGTGACGACACCCTCAATGTGCACCTGGGATTCCACCTGGGATAGAGCTTCGATAATCAAGGGGTCGTCCAGATGAACTGCCTCCAGAGAGGGACGGACTGAAGAGACGACATCGCTGAATTTGAGGACGACCCACCGACAGGCCGTCCTGATCCCTCTCTCTAAGTACTCAAGACCGAAGCCTTGGAACTCGTCTGAGAGTTTATAAGCCTCCACAGCATCGGCCCCTGCCTTCCTCACGGCCTCAGATAGCTCAGCCTTGAACTGAGTCCCTAGGTTGGTCAAAGCTTCATCCTTCTCCTTAATGAGCAAGACTTTGGCCTTCAAGTCCTCGTCTTGTTGCCTCGTCAGCTCGTCCAGAATCCTTGCATGTTCAGTTCTGGAACTCTCTAGCTCAGCCCTTGCAGTCTCTAAGTCAGTCTGCAGATCGACCTCATGTTGGATGGCCCTCTCGGCCACATGAAATTTCTCCTGATTCTCCGCCATCCATTTGGTGGCCGAGGTAAAAGAGCAAACAGACTGCATAAGAAAAAGAACTTGTTAAGAGGCCAAGGATACAGTTGGTTAAAGAATGCAGTTAAGGGAATGAAGCAAGACAAGTACCTGAGCCAGGGCGTGCAGACCGTAGTCATACACCTATGCCGGAGGCATCTTAGACAAGAATTCGTAGTCGGCAGCCGAGGGAGCAGAAAACATTGACGCCTTGGCCGCCCTCAAGTTCACAATAAGTGATGATGGCTCGGCCTTCAAAAGTGCCAAGTTATGGGACCAGAAGGCCCCCATGCTAGAAGAAGAGGCGGCTCCCTCATACGCCTCAACCCTTGCCCTCGTCCGTGATCCTGGCCGAGGGTCTACGGGGACCTCGGGCTCTTTCCTCTTCTGTCTGTCAACGGTCGGCTTAGCAGGTGTTGGTCCTGTGGTCTGCATCTTCCTCGGAGCTTGCTGAGGCTCCTTGCCTTTCTTCTTGGCCAAGCCTGACAATAAACTGGGAGCAGTCATTTCCCAGAGATAGTCCGATATACCAGTAGGACGACCTGAAAAGAGGACGACACGTCAGGAAAGTGCAGAGATAAAGAGGAAACACTTTGAAAAAGTAAAAGAACAAAAAAAAATAATAAATATATCTCACATAGTTCTGTCAGGGGGCCGACCCTCAGGCCAGCTTCCTTGAGGAACCGAGGGGTCATCAGCTCTTCAAACTTTGCAAGTTCTTCCCCTCTCCCTCGTCCTCTCAGATATTCAAATATGTCTTTCTCTTCCAGACTAAGTCCGGGGTCTGACCTGGCCTTCATTGAAGGGTTAGACCATCTTCTGGGGACCCTCGGACCGTCAGCTACAGGTTGTGCCTCGACAGAGAACTCCCACTCTCCGGAGACAAAGAAGAATCTCTTCTTCCAATCGTGGTTGGAGGTTTGTGCCACGTGGAGAAGTTTTTTGTCAGACCTCCTCGCCCCCAGGTGATAATACCCAGGCTGTTTGGACGATGAGGTGATATTGTAACAGGCCAAGAATACGTCGGTCGAGGGATCATCAGTGAAAGCATTTTTCCATAAGGAGACATAACCAAGGATCGTCCTCCAAGAGTTGGGAGGAAGTTGAGAGGGGGAAACGCCGAGGGATGATAAAATATCTACGACAGCAGGATGTAAAGGGAGTCTGACACCTACCTTGAACATTTATTCGTACACCGCTATCTCTCCCTTTTCACCCTCAAAGACCCTCTCGTCCTCAGAGGGAACCCTCATAGATATGGTGGGAGGAACACCATATGCATGTCTCCACAGAAGAAGGTCACGATCCCTGACCGAGGAAATATAAGATGAGGCGTGAGATGTGTCAACTGGGTCATCTGAGTCCTCATCATCCTTAGTCCCCTCACCTTCAGCCTCGGCCCCATCAGCTGTCAGACGACCTTGGGGAAAGGCTATCTGGAAGGCATGTGGAGAGAAAGATGTCACAGGGACAGCCTCAGAAGTAACCATACCCTCGGCCTGTCAGCCTGGGCTTAGGTCAGACACCTTTCCTCTTCCAGAAGGTCCAGCGCCAATTGGCGACGACGCTCTCTCATCCATCTCGCTCGAATAACTCTCGGCTGGATGACAAGATGACCCACAAGACTCAGAGGGTCTTATTATGGCAAGAGGAATGGGAAAAATGGGTCGTACCCAATTAGGGTCGGCCCCTCGTCTCCTCTCCTCCTCTTCCTCTATTCGCCTAATCTCTACGAAGAGCTTCTCTCTCAAGGATGGGAACTCCTCGGCTAAACTGTAAAGCCTCATAAGCATTAAGGGGGAGACCCTACATTTGGATGAATTTCTAAGCTAACTACAAACAAGTTTGTAATTGACCAAGCTGGACTTTTGGATTGAAACAAAAGAAACCAAGTGTTTTAATCAAGAACACTCAAGAACCAGTCGTCAGAGAAGACGCCAAAAGGTTATGAAACACCCTAAGGAAAATCCTACCCTACAAGCCTAAAACAAGCAAGCAAGGAATGAAGGAAAAGAGGACACTAGGGAAGAGGGATTACCTGAGAAGGAAGAGCGAGACTACCAAACTTGAAATATTGAAATTTGCAGAAATGGTGGTTTGTCTGTTGGAAATATATATAGAGAGAGAGAGCTTGGGCGCGAAGAAGAAGGAGAGAAGGAAAGGTTTCGAAAATTTCTTATATACCTTAGTGATGAGTGGGCCCATTACCCAAGGCAAAGCACAGTCCACGAGGAGGACATCATTAAGGCATAAAGCCCCAAGCAGCATGCAGCCGCCACGCCTTGAAAACTGGAACGACATTGGATAAAAACTTGACAGGTGTCACATCAGCTTGACAGGTGTCACTCATCAAACAGACCATACACTTAGCCTCAAAAGCAACATTATCCCTCAGCCATCTCAGCATCATCTATGGCTATGGGCTGGGGGGTGATTGATATACCCGTATATACCCTCGGCCATGCTGAGGGAGCCCTGTGCCTCATCAAGCTCAGACGACCCCTAGGGGGTCGACCATTCATCAGGCTCTGGATGACCCCTTAGGGGCCGACCCTTCATCAGGCTCTAGACGACCCCTCAGGGGTGACCCTTCATCAGGCTCCAGACGACCCCTCAGGGGGTCGACCCTTCATCAGGCTCCGGACGACCCCTCAGGGGCCGACCCTTCATCAGGCTCTAGACAACCCCTCAGGGGCCGACCCTTCATCAGGCCAGACGACCCCTTAGGGGGGCGACTCTTCATCAGGCTCCGGACGACCCCTCAGGGGGCCGACCCTTCATCAGGCTCCGGACGACCCCCCGAGGGTACGACAGTACGAGGCCCAAATTAGGCCAGACTCATTGCCGGAAGGAACTTTGCACTCGACCTCATATCAAAGGCCGAGGGTGACATCATCAGAGTGCGTGGTTTGGGAGACGCGTGGAACAGTGCGCGTGAGGCTCACCTGGCACATAGGAAACCGTTATAACAAAATCACAGCCTCACGTGAGGGAATATTATATCATTATTTGGCATCTACAGTTGTCAACATGGGATTGGCTAGATCATCATTCACATGCACCATGCATACTTGGGGAGTACACTACACCCCCCAAGACCTATATATACTTGTCACCTACAACCCTACAGGGGAGATGCATCGATAATTGTAAACCTAGCAAAAACTCTACTTGTACACACAGTAGAGAGAGAAAGTGAGTTTATGTGCATTGTATCCAAGGCCATTAGTGCCCATACTTAGTGGATCACACACTCACAGTGGATGTAGGCCTAATTGGCTGAACCACTATGTATCATTATCTTATTCCTCTTATACTCATCCCTTTATACACACTCACCCATATACATCTCCAGGGCTGCCATGGTTACTATTGTTTGAGCTCATCATCACTTATCCGGTGGTGCTAGATTTCAGCATCATCAGAGATCTCCTTTGATGAGGTTCTCAATGTTATTTTTCCTAATAATGAAATAAACGAAGATTTTGAGTATCTTGTTGTGACTTACATTAATTGTCCCGAGTCTAATCAAACTCTTGATGATGATGACTTTGCAATATTCTTAAATGATTTAAATAAGGTTAATAAAAAAAAGTAACCACGTTCAAGTTAATGAAGATGAAACTATTGTTATTAGTCTCGGTTCTAGTAGCCCACTACGTGAGATTAGGATAGGATCTACCCTTGACGAGCATGAGCCTGCGTAACTCAAAGAATTACTATAGGAATTTGTGGATGTCTTTGCATAGTCTTACGTTGACATGCCCGACATTGATCCTGAGATTACTCAGCACGAGATTCCAACTCTCCTAAAATGTAAGCTAGTAAAACAGAAATTGTGAAAGCTCCTCACCGAATAGTCGCTTAAGGTTAAGGAAGAGGTGGTCAAACAGTTGAATGTGGGTTTTATTCATATGATTGAATATCCCACATGGCTAGACAAAATCATAGCCAAGCAGAAATCAGGAGGGAAGGTTCGCATGTGTGTTGACTACCGAAACTTGGACAAAGCCTCTCTAAAGGATGATTAGTCGCTACTCAAATATCGACATGATTATGGATAATACGGCTAATCACACTCTTAAGAAATTTGTGGATGGGTTTATCGGACATAACCAAATCAAGATGCACCCTGATCATCAAGAGAAAATCGCATTCATCACCCTTTGGAGAATCTTTTGTTACACCGTCATGTCCTTTGGTCTAAAAAATGCAAGCGCTACCTACCAAAGGGTTTCTACAACCATCTTGAATGATTTGATAATCTAAGAAGTCGAGGTCTATGTGGATGATATGATTATCAAGTCGAAGACTAGTGAAGGTCATGTTCTCGCTCTTCAGAAATTCTTCGAGCAACTACAACAGTACTAGATGCGGCTTAACCCACAGAAATATGTTTTTAGAGTTACCAAAGGAGAGATCTTGGGATTCATGATTAGTGAGAAAGGGATAAAAACATATCCTGCCAAGATAAAAGCCATACTCAAAATGTCACCACCCCAAATGGAGAAGGAAGTTCGAAGATTCCTTAGAAAATTACAATATATCAGCCGATTCATTAGCCAGTTGACTTCTATTTATGAACCCATCTTCAAATTTCTCTGAAAGGATTCAACTAAAATCTAGAATGAAGCCTTTGACCGAATTAAGCAATACATAACCTGACTTTTGGTACTCATGATGCCACAAACCTGGCCGTAAAGGATACTGCAGTTGGGGATTTTCTAAGCCAATACCTCAAAGAATCCCGCAAAGAAAGATCCATCTAATATGTCAGTCGCAAGTTGGTTGAGTACGAAGTTAACTACATTACCTTAGAAAAGGCATGTGTCACCCTTGTCTGGGTCACCTAAAAACTACGACACTATAAACTTGTATCCCGAATAGATCCCATTAAATAACTGCTCAAGAAATCTACCATATCTAGTCAAATGGCCCGATGGTTGATGCTTTTATCCGAGTTCAGTATTATGCATGTCATGCAGAAAGACATGAAAGGAAGATCCATATCTGACTACGTCACGAACTACTCTATGGAAGAAATCGATATTTGGATTTATGAGTTCCCGGATGAGAACATCCTTTATACCTCCTAGGAAGACCTCCGATGGCAAATGTTCTATGACGACGCTGCCAACAAGAAAAGGTATGACATTGGGATACTCCTAATTGATCCCGATGACTCTTACACTCCTATTTCAATCAAATTGGATTCTCCTTACACCAAAAACATGATAAAATACGAGGCATGCATGGTAGGCCTCAAAGTCGCTCTCAAGAAAGGAATTCGATACCTAAATGTTTACGGTGATTCAACCCTCATCATCGATCAACTACTTAGAAAATGAAAAGTTAAGTACGAGAAGCTCTTACCCTTCCATGTCCACTTAGAAGAATTGGCCTCCCAATTCCAAGATATCACCTTTCATTACCTTCCCCGAGCAAAGAACAACCTAGGCGATGCCCTTGCTATCTTAGCCTCCATGGTTGACATGCCCGAAGCAAATAACAATGGCCTTATTGTTCGTCCAAAAGTAAGAAAAACCCACCCACTACGACCACATTGAGCTAGTTACAGAAGAAGATCCTCATATAGGCGATTGCTGGTTTGATGCCTCCTTAAGCATGGTGGGTGTTGATGTAAAAAACTAGATTGCTCTAATTATTCAATCACAGATAAATAAATAAGACAAAGATTTTTAAAGTGGTTCGGCTAGGAATAAAGCCTACGTCCACTATTATGTTATTGCTGAATGTTTGTGGAATTCTTGATTACAAGTTCTCTCAAGAAATTCCGGTCCTCTTGAATGAGGGAGATACAATGTATTTATAGCCTTGAGGCTATACATGAAAGGGTGGTGCATTAAATGATATACATATGAAAGGTCCTTGAGGCTATCATCTGAAAGGGTAACTCATTTAATGTTCTTCAAGCGTGTGCGTCAAGATGATAAGCAGTCAATGAACAGTTTTGAACTGTTGGTTATCTGGCAATCAATGCTGTGGTCGAGATGCAGCTCGAACCGCCTTAGTTGCTCGTCGTTCAGGAGTTCATCGGAGCGCTGGAGTTCCTCGGAGTGTTGTAGTTCCTCGGGGTATCCTTGTTGCTCGGAGCGAACATGACTTGGTCGGGGGAAATAAACTTCCTCGTTGTTATTGTGCCATGTAGATTGACACGTGTCTTCTTATTATTGGTCCACGTCAGCAGATTAAATTTGGTATCAACAGAAGCCCCCAATGCTTCATGCTTGATGGGTTACTTGAAAGGATGGAGTATTTATTCTGCAATGTTGCTCGGTGCTCGTGAAATTCTTGATCTACCTTCTCGATTTGTTCAACATAAAGTTCATTATCTCCTGGACGAAGTATGATGCAGGCTGATCGATGGTTGCTAATCTTTCTTTTGAGTAACTCCGTGTGCTATGTATCACCCCTGGGAATTTGGATGCAGCCATGCCATAGTATGCAGCTTGTAGCTTATCATAATCTTCAACTATGTTGATTGGTTTGCTAGCCGACCAACTGCCTCCTGTGCCGAGTAACTGAGTGCTAACTTCACGTGCTTGATTCTTCTGATTTATGATCCTCTGAATACTTTGTCGAGTAACATACTAGCTTTTGAACCCAACTCTTCAATCTGATTAGTACCAAGCTAGTGGTGGACTTCGAAACATTTTCACAAAACTTCTTCTTCATTATTCGTCGAGACAGTAGTAGCAAAAGATCTCAGTGATGTAGATGCTGATTTTGACTTCTACCTCTGCTCGGGAACGAGCAAGAGGTTCTCGGGAACGAGCAAGAGCTGCTCGAGTAACTGTCAAAGAACAGAGAACTCAATCTGCTTTGGAGAATCAAGCCTTCCAACTAATGGCAAAGAACCAGGCCTTGGCTGAGATGTCCGAGAAGATCATGAGTCTTGAAGAGCAACATCCTACTCGGGGACGAGCAAGAGCTTCTCGGGGCCGAGCAAGAGCTGCTCGGACAGACCATCTGTGATGAACATCAGAATGCTGAAAGATCTTAACTTCATAAACTCCCCTTATGCTTTGGATGGTCCTCCTGCTGGCGAGGAACCTGTTTCAAAAGAAGAGGGAAAGAAACCAATAGAGTAGGAATCTCAATGTAATAGTTAGTATACATTTTCATTCTCAATGTATTTTGTTTTTGATTTTAATGAAAGACTTTCATTTTTGTTCGCAATCTTAATTGCTATTGTCTTGTAAAATACTTTACATCTGTTCATATGTATCTGTTAAAAAGATAACAATATTGTGTTGTTCATCGACCAACTTAGTAATAAAAAAGTTACAAGTATCAGTAATGTTGCTCGATCACTTAATAATAAAGTAATGAGTATAAAAATGTTTAAAATTTTTCCAACCAACCAAGGTTGTTAAATTGTGCTCGTCGACCAATTATAGTTAGTGAGAGTTTATCCCCAACTAACCATACTTGGTAAATTTTTGGAATATTTTTTCCTCGTCGACCAACTACGTTGGTACAGTTTTTATCCCCGACCAACCATACTTGGTACAGTTTGGAATATTTTTTCCTCGTCGATCAACTACGTTGGTACAGTATGGAATATTTTTTCCTCGTCGATCAACTACGTTGGTACAGTTTGGAATATTTTTTCCTCGTCGACCAACTACGTTGGTACAGTTTGGAATATTTTTTCCTCGTCGACCAACTACGTTGGTACAGTTTGGAATATTTTTTCCTCGTCGACCAACTACGTTGATACAGTTTGGAATATTTTTTCCTCGTCGACCAACTACATTGATACAGTTTGGAATATTTTTTCCTCGTCGACCAACTATAGTTAGTGGGTTTTTATCCCCGACCAACCATACTTGGTTCGATTATAAAATTGCGTCCGACCAACTAAGATCAATAAGTTGTCCTTGAGCCAGATTCGTCATAATCCCAAACACTTCTATATCCGTTCGGATTCATATTTTATATTTATCTCAGCATGGAGCTCGAAAAAATTTCTTCTCTCTATATATATTCGGCTCCGAGGAAAAGCTACAACAGTTATTATATTTCACCCCCAACGGATAGTTAGAATACCAAGCAATTCAACAATTAGATTCGTTGAATGTAGACATAATATATAAATGTCTACATACAATGAATCTCTTTATCCCCCACCACTATAAATACATGTATTCCCTTAGCCAAAAAGGAGGAGAGATCCAAGAGAGAGATCCAGGAGATCCAAGAGAGAGATCCAAGAGAGAGATCCAAGAGAGAGATCCGAGAGAACCAAAAAACACCATATTGTGCCATTGTAAACCCCTGGGAATAAAATAACAGTGGACGTAGGCTTTATTCATAGTCTAACCACTTTAAAAATCTTTGTCTCTTATGTGCTTGATTGGATTGCTTTCATCTATTTATCTGTGATCATAAAAATGGGATTCGGTCCAGTTTTTTGCATCAAGATGTAAAAAACTAGATTGCTCTAATTATTCAATCACAGATAAATAAATAAGACAAAGATTTTTAAAGTGGTTCGGCTAGGAATAAAGCCTACGTCCACTGTTATGTTATTGCTGAAT
Source organism: Sambucus nigra (assembly GCA_949130495.1). NCBI lineage: Eukaryota > Viridiplantae > Streptophyta > Magnoliopsida > Dipsacales > Adoxaceae > Sambucus > Sambucus nigra. Next base: position 223,085,197 of record OX422214.1, read on the forward strand.
GTTTGTGGAATTCTTGATTACAAGTTCTCTCAAGAAATTCCGGTCCCTTTGAATTGAGGATGATACAAGGTATTTATAGCCTTGAGGCTGTACATGAAAGGTTCGATACATTAAATGATATACATGTGAAAGGGTAATACATTTAATGCAGCGTGTGCGTCAAGAATATAATGAATAGTTGAACAGTTGTCCGTCTGGTAATTAATGATACGGCCGAGATGCAGTTCGGACCGCCTTAGTTGCTCGTTGATCAAGAGTTCCTCGGAGTGCTTAGAGTATCTCGGGATGATGTAGTTCCTCGGGGTGTTGTAGTTCTCGGTGTATTCTCGTTGAAGGGAAAGAAGCACGGTTGGTCGGGAAATGATCTTCCTCGTTGCTATTGTGCCATGTAGATTGACACGTGTCTTCATCTTATTTGTCCACATCAGCACATTAATTTTGGTATCAACAGAAGCCCCCAATGTTTCATATTTTGAACTCTGAAGAGTATGGAACATTCTTTCTCGGTATATGGTAATATTAAATGTACTTCCCGGGTTTCAGGAACATTGTATTCAAATTTCCTTCTTATTTCGCAGTTTCCGCCTTTTTGATAAAGCGCTTTGATATTCGTGCAAATTTTGTCCTTTTAGCCGCCGGAAGTTTAGTAGTTTCTTTTTGGTAATCATTTCTTTCGCCGCTTCCCAATGCAAAGTATTTAAACTTCTTTGGTAACCATACCGTCGTCTACGTTTTTCATTCTCTGCATTCAAGCTTTCTCTTCTCTTCTTCTCTTGTGCGTTCATCTTTGTTTCCGTTCGTTGTCAACACATCTCCTTTCTTTCTGTAAGATCTTCTTTCTTTCTTCTGTATCTCTTTTATTCAATATGGTTTATATTGTGGAATCTGTTGAGAAATTTCGTTCTGATTTTTCCATTCCTTCGTGGGTAACTCTAGAGGTTCTTTCTGAGCCTTTAGATTACTTTCGATTGGCTGAGGGACATTGGTTCCCCAGTCTTTTTGTTGCTGAATGCGGTTTTTCCTTTCCACCAAACCCATTATGTCTTGAGTTTTGTCAATATTTTGATCTTGTTCCTGCAAAAATAGCCCCCAATTCATGGAGAATAATTAACGGGGTGCACAAATTAAATCTAACTCATGGGACTCGTATTGGGATCCCTGAAATTATGTTTTGTTATAAATGGGTCGTTCTAGATAATATTTATTATTTAAAAACTAGGTATTTGAATAGGGCTCTTGTAGTTAATCTCCCTGACTCAAATAGGGATTATTTTGAGCATGGGTTGGTCATAAAAAATTGGCAACATGCGCCTTTATCTGGGAATGAAGTATACAACGGTCCCAGATGCCCCCCATACGGCAATGGGATAGGTTTATTTTTCATTTTATTTTACTTATGAAATTATGCTTTCATCATGTTTGACAAAATGTATGACTGATAAATGATGAGGATGAGATTGAAGATGAAGATAAACATTCACATCAAACATATAAGAGACAAAGATTTTTAAAGTGGTTCGGCTATAAGGAAAAGCCTACGTCCACTGTTATTTTATTCCCAGGGGTTTACAATAGCACAATGTGGTAGAGAGAGAAAGGATGTGTATCTTGTGTATGGTGTTTCTTGGTCCTCTCGGATCTCTTTTGGCTAAGGGAATACATGTATTTATAGTGATGGGAGATAAAGAGATTCATTGAATGTAGACATTTATACATTATGTCTACATTCAACGAATCTAATTATTGAATTGCTTGGTATGCTATGTGTTGTCATCTACAGTATAAATGTACATTAAGGCTCATTAAATGCGCTGCCATCTTCATTAATGCACATTAAATGCATAGTTATCCTTTGATCTTCCTGGTTGATACGCCGACCAACTCTCCTCGGGTGCCGACTATCACTCCTCGGGTGCCGACTAACACTCCTCGGGTGCCGACCAACTCTCCTCGGATGACGACCAACACTCCTCGGGTGCCGAACAACTCTCCTCGGATGCCGACCAACTCTCCTCGGGTGCCAAATATTGCCACGTAGGATGACATGTGTCCTTTTCTGATTGGTCCTCGTAGATGAAGAATTTTTGCGTTAACAGTGGGTATCCCCAAAATTCTGATAAGAATGATCGAGAAACCCTTCACAAACTGGTTGCCCAATACGTTTGCACTTTTCAAAAGAAATTTTGATGGAACCCATTTGCATTGTATCGCAGGGGATGACATTGAAGAGATGATGCAAAAAATTCACAGCGGGGAGTGCGGACCCCACATGAATGGCCATATGCTCGCTACAAAAATCATCTGATAGGGTTACTACTGGACTACCATGGTTCAGGATTGCACCACTTATGTTCGAAGATATCTCAAATGCCAGTAATTTTCCAACCTCTAACACTTGCCTCTGCGGGAATTATACAACACGACTTCTCCTTGTCCATTCTCCACATGGGGCATTGATATCATAGGAAAAGTTAAACCCAACGAGAATGAATTAATATTGGTTTCCATTGACTAATTCACAAAATGGGTTGAAGTTAAGTCATACGTAGTTTTGAATTTCAAGAAGGTGGCCAAGTTCATTCAAAAAACATCATCTGGTGATATGGGGTCCCGTATGACCTGGTCTCAGACAACGGGTTGCATTTCAAAGAAGAGGTCACAAAAGTAGTTGATGAGTATGGGATTAAAAGGCGCAAGCCTTCTACCTACCGATCTCAAACCAACGGTGCCGTTGAAGATGCTAATAAGAACCTTGAATCCATCATCAGTAAGATGACCGAAAGCTATCGAGATTGGGCCGATCGGATGCCTTACACCCTCTGGGGCTACTGCACTTCAGTTAAAACATCTACTAGGGCTTCCCCTCACTCTCTTTTATACATCATGGAAGTTATCTTACTATTGAACTAGAAAGTCCTTTACTACACATCATGCTTGAAAGAAAAGTTAGTGAGGAAGACCGACATCAAAGCCTTCTTGATGAGTTATCACTCTTAGATGAAAGGAGACTGAAGGCTCTATATCACATACAAGGATACCATCATCGGATAACACGATCGTTCACAAGAGAGTCAAGGACCATGGTGTCCGAGAAGGGGATATAGCCTTTAAAGAAATTATAGAATCCATTTGGTACCCCAGAGGGAAATTCAAGCCCAATTGGAGCGGCCCCTACATTATAAAAACGATCCTATTTGGTGGCGCCGCTATGCTTATCGACATCGATTGGGAAGAGATGGCCCCTCCAGTCAACCTGGACTATCTCAAGAAATTTTACCCCTAGTTCGAAACCTTGGCATGCTACAACTCTTATCATCTCCCTTCCATTCTAAAAAAAATTCTTCATTTCCCTATTTTCAGAACTACGTGGGGCCTAATCCTCTAAAAGTCTTTTTACTTTAAAAAATGAAACTCAAAAAAGTTTCAAAACCCCCAGAGGTACGTAGGCAACTCATACGCTTCATGTGCAAGACCCTCTTCTTTTTCATAAAATGTTATTCTTTTAATATCCCCGATAACGATAGTTTATTTTATCATGTACATAGACAAAAGGATTATGTATGACTTAGTGATTGGTATAGATAATTTAAATGCAAAAAACTCATCAAGAGGCACAATAATATAATTAAAATTTTCTTTATTCCATTGATGAAATGTTGTTACAATTACATCAGCATAGGGAGTCAAACAACTTCCCTAACTAACCTACCCCTACTTTCCTAAAACCAAATAAAAATAAAAACCTGGTGAACCACCTATCCCCGATCTCCACAGCAAGCATCTTAGCAATAATCCTCCTCCAAAACCACTTCATGTAAACCTAAAAAACATACCAGACTCGACTAATATACTGGAAAGGATTGATCGATGATCGACGATTCTCCCACAAAGAGCCCAACCTCATGCGCTCTGTCAAATCCTCCACGAGAAAGAAATTTAGTGTCCATGGTAGCACAATCTACTCCCGGCCAAATTGGCATAAGAGTCACTAGGGAAAGTAGAAAGAGGTCTGGCGGAGGCCAACCAACCAAACATATTGGTTTTCCCCCAGTCCTAGAATGGACAACAATTCTCCCCACCAAGGCACTGACCAGCGCAAACCTTGAGCCCTGTGATCCACAAACTAGTTCCCCCATCTCTCGATGTCCAGGCACACGTTAATAAAGTAGTGAGAAAAGAAGTTTGGCATAACTTTTAAGGGATATTCAGGAGGAATCGCCATTCAAAATCTATCTGATAACCACATAAACATCATAACGGGGCTACCCCTCAGGAAGTCATAACGGCCTTCCCTCCAGGCATACAAACTGTTCAAGGTCTCCTCCAGTATCACCGCCACAGGATTGCTATGGTATGACATCCATGAAGTAATGAATGTGAGTTATGGGTCCACTAATAGTTCCCCAGCCACCAATAACTTCTGAAATCAAGCATAGAATGATGGATCCAACGTAGACAGCATCACCAACATCCCATAAATGCACAATAGGGAGAGAAATTATCCCTCCTGTAACCAGCCGCTGAGGGAGATATATGGATAAGTCCCGCTATCAACTCCCTAGGAGACTAGGAGAATTCAGGCATAACTGTCGCAACACTGGGATTTATCCCCAGCATGGCAGAGAACTCTTCATAAGTAAAAAAAACTTCGTCCAAGACAAAGAAAAAGACATGGTCTTGAAAATACCAGAATTCTACCGCTACCATCAACATATTCCATTCTATAAACCAGTTGCGCTATAATGAAACCCGACGCATGTTGAAAGCATCGTAGTCGACATTGTATGACCACATCGCTTCTAAGGTTCCGAGGTAAGTAGTAAATTCAACACTTCTGGGGAGATCCATATAGCAAAACAATGAGACAAGAAGCAAAAAAGAATACAAAAGAGAAGAAATGTCGAGGAGTAAAGAAAATGCTCCACCCTTATCCCCTATTTATACTTGGAAAACCTCATCCAAAGACAAAAATCTTGCAAATCTTAGAAAAAAAACCTGCCCCGCCAAAGTACTAAGCAATTGAAGAAAGTACAATCAAAGCCTTAGGTTGATTATACAAGATTGACATGCTGATAGGCAGGACAAGGGGCGTGCCGATTGGCAACCCCCTATTTTTGGAAAATTTCCTTTTTCCTTTTTTATCAAAATTAAAAAAAACTCAATAAAAGCAATTTTATTCCTAAAGAATCCTGAATTTCCTTCTCCCTATGCCTCTACTTATCCTATTTTAAAATAAATTTTGATCTCAAATCATTTTAAATTCTTTTTACGGTCTCAACAGCAAAGTAAAAATAGCATATGCACTAAGTCAATGAAACAAAAATTAACAAAAACTTTATTTCAATGCATAGATATTATTTTATTACATTTGCCTTGCAGGAAAGAAAAATAAAACGGGATTCTGCCCGAACCCCCCAACTCCCTCTCTCTCTCTCTCTCTCTCCCCTACCTACATTTTCTCACTCTCTCACTTTCTTTTTTTCTCTTTTATCTTTCTTTCCCTCGAAGAACCTCCGTGCCTATGGCTCGTGCGCTTTCCTCGGTGACGAGATGACGTACCTTCGCTCCCTGAACACCATAACCCTCCTTAAATGAGGGAGATGACACTTGACAAGAAGGAACCGAGATCGAATCCCGAATGTGAGCCGTCGTAGAAGCTACCCAATCTCGAATGTCCCTCAGCTAGTTGGTTGACACCCGAATGTGCTGCAAGAAAAATAAAAAAGATAAAATCAGTCAGTCTGAGGCAAAAAAAAATAAAAATAAAAAAATCAGAAGAAAAAGAGATGGAAAGTACACCACTGGTTGAAGAATGTCCTCTATCAGCCTCACCTCCTTTGGGTCCATCACATTGAGTTGATGCAGCATATGCACCGACCCTCTGTCAACTCATCGAATGCTATAAGAAGGAGGAGTTAACCGCACAAAGGGAACCTCTGAGGTCGTAGCCACTATCGAGTCGCCGCACCACCTACATCGTGGGAAGACCCCAGAGCCCGACTAGAGCCCACATGAGGGATAGGCATCACGTCATATATGCTGGGTGGCATTAACCAGCTCAACATAAAGTCCAAATAATCATAAGTCGCCATCGTGTCGATATATGACGAATAAGGCTTGCCAATCATCGTTGCCACCGTCGCATTATCTGACATCTCCCACTCTCGACTCATATACATCAGGGGACTCATAGGTGGAACCAACACCTTGTCCTCCACCACCTGTCAAACTACTCTATCCCCGAGATACCAGGAGTAGCCGAACTCATGCCCTAGAAGACGTCACAACTGCGTGTTCCCCCCGATCACCCCCGTATGCTGAATGGTCGTCCCCCAGGGATAGAAGGTAACCTTCAAATTCACAATAAAAAATCAATATATGAAAAGATCATCAAGGAAAAATGGTCTCAAGAAGAAAGAATATTTACCCGATCACTCGTCAAGCCGTTCAAGACCTGACGTAGCACCTCCAAAGAAAAAGACTGCCTCCACCAGTACATCCGGCAGAAGTCCTCAACAGACTTATTCAAAGCTATCAATTGGGCGTTAAGCCCAATCACCTCATATAACCACTTCTGAAATGGACAAGGGTCAACAATCAAGAAATCAAAAGAAGAAAATGCATAAAGAAAAATGCGAATGCATAAAGGAAAATACGCTAAATAAAGAATACCTCTAGAAGATATTTGGCGCGAGTAAAGGTTTACCGGTAGCACCGGCTGAATGCGTCCAAAGAAAAATAAAGGATCGCCAAAGTTAGTCTTCCCCAGTAAAAAAAAGGGACATTTGAAAATACCCTAAAAATGGCACAAACCATACGTGGACAATGTCGTCACCCACCTCCTAATAAAAGCAAAATAAATAGATGGGCCATGTGCCACACCTCTTGCCCGTCAGTCTCACTGATCCATCGACTCAGAAATAACTCATTCAAAAGAGACAAACAAATAAAGTCCCTAAAGACTATCCTCTCTACGTCACCTAACGTCGCCTCTACCACTACCGTCATCACTCGCAAGGTCCTATCCACCTCTATCTGAACCACCTAACAGTCCAGCCCTAGCAGTTGCTACAAATATATAGGAGTCATCGTAATCTCACCAAAGTCAAAATGCATGGTGTGCATGGTGTCTCACCACCTCTCCCCTAAATCGCAAAGAACAACCATCGAACGAGGTGTCTCATCCAGTGGAGACTGAAGCACCCTATATTTTTTACTCACTTAAGTCTATACTATATAGGCGCTTATCTAGTTTGAAAATAGTGATAAAATTATAGACATATCCCTTGCCACCAAATAATCTCAGACACTGCATCAATTATCCTCTAATGGTATCAAAGGTAGTATACCAACACTGCAACTAGGCTTGCATATTTTATTTTGCATTTATATCATTCTAGGTGTGTGAGTGTTAATTCCCATCACAATAATTTTCTAATATTTTTTGGGATTTTTTAAAACATTTTTTAGGTATTTTTAAACATTTTTAAAATATTTAAAATTAAGGTTTCAAAATATTTTGGGCTGATTTCTAATATCTTTCGATTCCTAAAAACTTGGTTGGGTAGAAACCAAAAGCGACAAGGAAACGTGGGGGAAGAAACGGGGATTTTTAAAAATTCAAAAACACACGCCTCTTGTGTTATCTAAGCCCTACACGTGTCTAACTTATAACGGTTAAGATTGTGTTTCTTCTTACTCACATAACTGAGAGCCCTTATCAACTGTTAGATCAAACTCATCAATGGTCTGCATGTTGCGTAACTCAATCCAAGTCTTAACCTATTGGACCAATAAGAATGCATTTAAATGTGGTGCATTTACAGCCATTAGATTTACACTCGATTTGATAGACTTAATGAAGGCCGTTTATTTGGTTAATCGTTCCAGATCCTTCCATCGACTAGTGTAAATAGGGGCCTTGGGTTAAATGTTTACAATGTTTTGGTGAGTCTGAGTTTGAGAGAGAGATAGAGAGAGAGAGAGAGAGAGAGAGAGAGAGAGATAAAGAGAGAGAGAAATTGAAAAACGTAGCCAAACCTTGAAAAAAAATCAGAAAATTTCCTTGTGAGTATGAGAGTGATTCCTGTTCGAAGATCATTTCCTCTCTGGTTTTAAATCTCTTTTCCATCCAGTCACTGAGTTAGATCTAGTTTCTTTTTTATAGAAAGTGTAGATCTGATTCTGTTGTGATATAAATCACTTAGATCTGCTTAGTTTGATTTATTTATTTAGAAATCATTATTTGTTGGTGTTTTTGTACTCAAATGTTTTCATTTAACGTTCTGCCAATAAATAACTTTTTTTGTTTCAAGTTTTGAGAAAAAGAGACTTCAAAGCATTTTCAGATCTTGAGACGTTTACACTTTCCAGTTTATATTACACATTTTGTGAAATAGATTTGTAAAATAAATAAAGAGAAAGTGTATAGGATCTTTCTATTTTCGAATAACATGATTGTCACTCGAGCTACATATAAAGGAAGTCTAGTTTTCCAGAATTTGTGATTTAGAATCTTGAATATCATTTTTATTATAAATATGTAATTTTTAGGACTACTGGTATGTATAAGTGTCTCTGTGTTCATGCATGTGTTAGGCACAATACCACAATTTCACACTACAATACTAAAATAATGTTGGTTGAGAGATTTCTGACCTTAGAGTTGACGTAAAGCTAAAAGGAGGAGGAGGTACAAAGCTGCAGAACAACTAGGACAACTTCAGATCCTTCAGAGAAGTCAGATTTACTTAATGGATCTGGTATAAATTCCTGACTTAGTATAGGTCTGATTTTGTGCTTAGTTTGTTAATAGTTTATAACCTTATAACTTGTTTTTAGTGAATTTTTATTTTTGAGGTGTAGACATCTCCGTGGATGTTTCCCTAATTGGGAGGGGTTTTAGCACATTAAAATTCCCGTGTACTTGCATGTTTAATCTTCCTCTCATCCCCTTTTGATCTTGTGTTGATTTAAGCTCTTTTAGTTTTGGTTTTCAAAATATGGTCACCTATAATTGAAATATCTCATTCATAACAATTTTCATACACATCTTGTGTTGGTAATTTGTTTTGTAAAAAAGAGTTTCATAAACAAACTGTTAGGAGCCATTTTAAATGTTTTAATCTTTATTTTTCAATTGGTATCGGAGCATTAGTTTTATAAAATCTTTTTAGATCCTGAGTTTCTGAAATTGTTTTTTCAAAACAAACAATGGAAGAGAAATTTGAGATATTAGGTAACCTTTCCAGGCCCCCACTCTTTGATGGATCCAACTTCCCTTACTGGAAGGTTGATTTCATCCATGGTATGTTGGGAGATTATGCTTGGGATGCGACTGAAAATGGATAAACTTTTCTTACTAAACCAGTAACAAACGGAAGTTATGGAAGGATTAGGAAACTTCTAAGTGAATACACTACTCAAGAGAAACATGCCTCTTTTAGTAATAATAAAGGAAAAAATGCCATATTCATGTCCATAAACGAACACGAATTTAAGAGGATATCTTTCTGTACTACCTCTAAAGAAGAATGTGACACTTTAGTGACTGCGTATGAAGGAGACACACATGTTAAAGCTACTAAAACCCAAATGTTAATTCAGTAGTACAACACTTTGGTCATGATTAAGATTGAGTCATTTGATGACTTCTATATTAGATTAACAGACATAGTGACTAAGCTACACACTAATGGAATAATCTATGATAGGAAGGAAATTGTTTCTAAAATTCTAAGTCCACATCCACAAAAATTTGATAACAAGCGCTATGCCATTGAGGAGATGGATGAGCTGAATTTAACACCTGAACTCCTCAGTAGCAAGCTAATAACAGTGGAAATGGAATTAGAGTTTAAGAAACAGTTAACTCAGTCCCAAAAGTAACAGTCCATCTCTAATTTTGTCTTATCCTCTAAGTTGAACAAACCCGAGTTCAATTTGCCTGATATTGATTTAGATTTTGATAAGGACTCTAATTTAGACAATTTGGATAATCATATTGCCTTAATGTCTAAACAGTTTAACAAAATTAAATTTTTTTTGAAATAAGGTTGCGAATAGACAAGGCAAACCTGCTTATTCGGAGTTTTCTAATAATAGGCCTCATGAGAAAAGACAGGACAAATACCAAACTGATGATAAAAATAAATCTGAAAAGGACCTAAAAAATATTGAGTGTTTGAGATGTGGGAAATTAGGACATGTGGCCAATGATTGTAGAGTCAATTTGAATAAAAATAATAAGAATAATAGGGATAATTTGTGCAGGACCTGGGATGATTCAAGTGAATCAAAAACTGATGAGTCCGAGTCATCTAATTCTTTTGAACCCTATATGTCATTCTTTGCCAAAATTATTTACACTGATGAGCCTATAACTAATACTGAATCTGATAATAGTATCTCTAATCATGCTATGTTGAATGATGCTTTTCCTAATAGTTATCTGCTTTGTCACTTGAGAATTCTTCCCATATAGAATCCACTAATAGTTCCAATTATGTGTGTGTGAGTCAAAGAGAACGTCCTATTGATGATGTAAACATGTGGGTGAGTCCTAAAAATGAATTGTTAGGGCACACTGCAAACGGAACACTTAGTGACTCCGACAATGAGGACCTCCTAGACATTCACACTCTATACATGAAAATTCTCAAGAAAAGCACTAAATTAGAAAAAGTAGTCAAGGACCTTACCAAGAAAATATAAGTCCTAAGCCAAATGGTCAAATAGAATTCTGAAGAGTACACCTCGCAATGTCTAATTCATGAGAATGAGACTAAGTCTTTTGTACAAAAAATCAAAGAATTATCTAAATCAAATGAAATTATAGAAAAGAAATGTAAAGGGACGTTGTTAGAATTGGAACAAACTAAAGAAAAAACATCAATAGTCTTCAAAAAATTTGCTAAATTTGAAAATAACTCAAATTGTTTTGAAGATTTTGTTACTGAAAGTAAAACCAATTCTGATGACAAAACTGGAATAGGATTTTACCCCAATACCAACAAACAAACTAAAAACTTGAAACTATTAAGTTTGTGTCCGGTGGCAAAATACCTATTGAAACTTTCCCTGATTTTCAAGCCTTGAAACATGATTTTGATTTAAAACAACAAATGATAGACATTGGTGAGGCCAATACTTCTTAGCTTAATATTGAACATAAGGCTAAATGCGTCTGTCCTCCCATAAGACAATGCGAATCATATTTCTAACCCACACCCTCTAAAAATAAGGCTAGAGTCCAACTTTTAGGCAAATCCATCTTTAATATCTTTCCTAAGGATAAGCCTCCTACAATCCATATTTATTGCTTATATTGTGATGTCTATGGACATTATGTTGATGGATGTTTTTCTAAATGTCTATATAAACTGATCCTTCGTTCACCTATCTATCATAACTTTAACTACTCTGGAAAAGGCAAAAATAACTATATTCTTCCTAGGCAACGAGATAAGAACTCTAACTATCGTGATAGGAAGAAAATATCTAGTACTAAAAGATCATCAACAAGAGGTAATCCTAGATTCATGACTAAACCAAATGCTCAGAGATTTGAGAAAACACAAAATTATAAATATTTTAAAAAAAGTCTAATGCTCACAATTTTTACCATGTTCAAGCTAATCAGCGCAAACGTTTAAAAACCAGAACAATTTGGGTTAGAAAGGATGAAATAATACCCCATATGAGATGTAATATTGTGATCAGTGTTTTGAAAGCTGAGCATATAACATTTGGACGATATTTAGATTCAGGATGTTCTAAACACATGAATGGGGATAATACCAAACTTTTAAATAAAACTAGCTTCTCAGGAGGTAAAGTTCTGCTTGGTGATGGGGTATCATCCCGGATCATTAGTAAAGGGACACTTCATGAAAAAGGTTACTTACTTTAGAAGATGTAATTCTATTAAAAGGTCTAAACGCAAATTTACTAAGTATATCACAATTTTTGTGACTCTAACCATACTATCACATTTTTAAATAATAATTGCAAAATTTTATATGAAAATGGTGACTGCATTATTGCAGGCCTTAGTACTCCAGATAATTGTTACACAGTTAATCCAAGTAATGAGGTTTGTAACATTTCTAGAATGGATAATAATGCGATTTGGCATAATAGGTTGGGTCACATAAATTTTGATAGCCTTGGTAAATTATGTTCTCAAGAAATAGTTAGAGGCCTTCCCAAGATAAAGCCTATATTAAACATTATTTGTGGGCCTTGACAAGAAGGAAAAATGGTTAAGTCAGAACATAGGAAAGTCAAAGATGTTTTTACTACTAAACCTTTAGAACTCATCCATATAGACCTAATGGGTCCTGCTAGAACGGTTAGCCTATGTGGCAACAACTACATCTTAGTGATGGTTGATAATTTTACCCGTTTTACTTGATAGCTTTCCTTAAAAAAAGTCCGATACCTTTCAAGAATTTCTAAAAATTCTCCTACGTATTAAGAATGAAAAGGATAGTCAAGTAAATCGTATCCATAGTGATCGAGGTGGAGAGTTTAAGGACTTAGGAGTAACTGAATATTGTACATATAATGGATATCAACACGAATTTAGCACTCATAAACCCCCTCAGAAAAACGATATAGTTGAAAGAAAGAATATGACTATTCAAGAAATGGCACGAGTAATGATTCATGGCAAAATCCTCCCTAACCCATTAGCCCATAGACAAATACTTGTTTATGATTTGGTTTAAGGATATTATAACTCGGTGATCCTAATGCGCGTGGTATACACTTATACAAGCGATCTTTGATACATACCTTCATTTATGAGTGCTTATACATTAATCTTTCCTCTTTGAAAACTTTAAAGTCATCAGTTCTCTCACTATTCTTTCATTGATCGTTCATTAATTGAATTCATATCTTGAAATGTGTTACTTCATCATGATTTCTAAAGTTATTTTGACTCTAGAACTACATAAACTTTAGGAAATGATCATAGGATTTTGTTATATCACTCATATTGACCTTGACTTAACCATAAACTTTTTCCCTCATCAATCCCTTTTAGCCTAAATATAGAGTTTCTTTTCATTACGCAAAATCTCAAACCAACTCCAAATTGAAGTTATAAACCATACATATTACTTTTCATACCTTTGTTTAGAATGATACTTAGAATTGAATGATGTTCTTGTTATGTGGTTGCAATTAAGCATCTGAGAGTGTAAGAGAAAATAAAGAAATAAAAAAAAGGAAAAGAAGAGAAAAAGAAGAAAAGAAAAGAGTCATAATAAGCTACTAATGCCATGATAATTCTAAGAGAATCCTTTCTAAACACGAGAGAAACAGTCTCAATATAGTCAATACCTTCCTTTTTATTAAAACCTTTGGCTACAAGTCGATCTTTATGGTGTTCAATATTATCATTACGGTCATGCTTAGTCTTAAAGACTCACTTACACCCGACTGGTTTGTGTCATGTTGATAATTGAACAACCTCCTAAACTTGATTTTTAGCCATAGATTTTAACTCATCATTTATGGCATCAATCCATTTGCTAGAATTAACATATTTAATGTCTTGTGAATATGAAATCGGATCTTTAGTTATCCTAATATCAAATTCTACTTGGTAAAGCATATAATCATCGGAAATAGCAAATATCCTCTGACGATGAGACTTCCTTAATGTTGGTTCCTCAGGTGCTTCATCCATAGGTTCATTAACGATAATCTCATCATGGAGTTGTTGATAATTTATTAGGTGTTCCTTATTGCCTAAAGGTTCAACAATGGGGGATTCCCAACAACTTGCAAAATTGAGGGTAAAGAGGTATTTACCCTAATTTCCTAAATGATCACATCATTAATTTTAGTACTCCCATGGATTTTGGCATTCTCATAGAATCTGGCATTATCCGTTTCAATAATTCTCCTACTATGGTTAGGACAGTAAAACCTATATCCTTTGAACTTCTTGAGGTAACATATAAAGTAACCACTGACCGTTTTGAAGTCCAATTTCTTTTCATGTGGGTTGTAAATTCTAGCCTCAGCTGGGCATCCCCAAATTTGGATTTGTTTTAAACTAGGTTTACAACCTTTCCACGGTTCAGAGGGTGTCTTTGAAACTGCCTTACTAGGAATCCAATTTAATATATAGATAGTTGTACGTAGAGCATCCATCCATAAGGATGTAGGTAAATTAGCATGACTCATTATAGACTTAACTATTTCCATATATGTACTATTTCGCCTTTTAGCTACACCATTCTACCATGGGGAACTAGGCGTTATGTATTGAGCGATAATTCCAAGCTTTTAGAGACGTTTTGCAAAAGGTACAGGATGTTGTCCAGTTTCGTCTTACCTTCCATAAAACTCACCACCTCTATATGGCCATATAATTTTCACTTTTCTATCTTGTTGCCTTTCGACTTCAGTGATAAACGCTTGTACAGTGTCCACAAACTGAGATTTTTCATGCAACAAGTATAGATAATAATAACGTGAATAAACATCGATAAAAGTAAAGAGATACTTCTCCTCTCCAAAGGTTGGAGCGTCGAAAGGTTCACAAATATCTGTATGTATGATTTCATGGAGCTTTTTACTTCTTGGATCTCCTTTCTTTGTGTTTTTTTTGTTTTTCCTTTAATGCAATCCACACATACTTGATGATTGGTAAACTCAAGACTTTGAAGAATTCCGTCTTTTATTAATCGCTTAATTCTATCATTAGATATATGTCCCAGCCTTTTATGACATAAAAAATAAGGGTCATTTTTAGACGACTTACGTTTTGTTTCAACATTAGAATGCAGTGTGATATGAGTTTCAACAAATTGATAATCAAGATGAAATTTATAAAGACCATCAATTAAAATTTCAAAACCAATATGATTTGAGTTCAAAAAAAAATTAAAATAACCATCTCCATGATGAATCCAATAACCTGCTTGATCAAGTTTACTAACTGAAACTAAAATACAGGAAATAGAAGGAACATAAAGAGTTTGAAACAAATCAAAATGATATTCATTATTCAAAATGAGACGATAAGTGCAAATGGCTTCAACTTGGACTTTGTCTCGGTTTCCCATGAACAAAATGTTTTCACTTGGGCTTATGGTTTGGGTCGTAAGGAAGCCTTGAATTGAATTAGAAATGTGAACGTTAGCACCAGAATCAAGCCACCAAGTGTTAGAAGAAACATAAGTAAGATTTGATTAAAAAAAACTTACGAAATTCATAGGGTTAACTTTCATTTCGAACCATTCTTTACATTTAGGGAAGTCTTTCTTAAAGTGTCTAGGTTTCTTGCAAAATTTGCACTTGTTGTCATCCTTCTTTGCCTTCTTCAGATTGCGTTAATTAGCATCATTATTTCTAGGTGGTGCTCTTTTTACTACACTAAAAATACCAATTTAGCACACCTTGATATAAAAAATCTGGCACACTTTAAAATTGTGCCAAAATTTGGCACAGTTTTACAACAATATGGCACACTTTTAAACAGTGCCAAATTTTGGCACTGTTTAAAAGTGTGCCAAAATTGAGAACACTTTGCTAAAATATAAATATCCTCAAAAAAATTAATCCCCAAAATGATTTTTTTCTCCCACTCTCTCTCCTCTCTCAATATCGCCTCCCGCTCTCTCTCTCACGCTCAAATTCAGACCATTTCACAAATCTCCCCTCACCACAACATTAGTTACACAGTTCACCAGAAATGGCTCCCGCCCCTGCTCTAGAATCGCGATCTGGCGATTTAAGGTCGAAATCGTGGTGAATTCGCGGGTTCTCAGTTTTTGGAGTTTGTTCATTTATGTTGGTATTCTTCAAACTGATTTCAAGCCAACAGTGAACGAGTGAGTAGAACTCCATGGTTGTGACGATTAAGGTGTCGTCTTAACCATCTTTTGCTTTCTTCTGTTTGAGATGCAGTTTTGTTTTGGTTGATTTGTCTGTCAAATCAATGGGTTTGTTTTGTTGGTTTTGGTTTATGTGGTACTGGTTTAAATGTGTTTTCATTTGAGGTTGTGGCGAGATTTAGCTCTGCTAGTTGGATGTAATCTTCCAGCTGTTGAAATTATTCTAGATGTTAAAAAAAAGATGAAGAAGTGCTTGATAATATATATATCATGTTACAAGTTTTGGGATATATATTTATGAATAATACTAGGAAACTCTTTTTTGTGATTCAATAGATGTATTAAACACATATTAGGTAGAATTTCAAATGATCTCATGTGAATTAAAAATACTACTATGTATGTTTGACACACTTGTATTACTCTATATTTACATATCATTTAATATTATTATATAATTTTTAATTAATAGTTGCTTTCGCGCCACTCTTGCATTTATAATTTTTTGAAAATTGACGCACTCGCACATTCACACTCGCACCCGCACCCGCTTCGCTCCGCGTATTTGTGACTTATATCACAACATACCCCCTTAACAAATCCCCCAACATCACCACCATCTCCCACCACCCGTTTACAATCACTGTCGCCCGCCGCCCACCTCTACTATCCGCCTCCTCATCCACCAGGTACTCATCTTTATTTCTTGGTTCTCTCTCAAAAGCCTATAGTTCAAACCTGTTTACAGGTATACTCTTTTACATTTTTATATTGTATTTTGTTTGCATTTTATGTTTTAGGGTTTTTATTTGCGATTTTGTACCATATTTGACAATAGGAACCCCTTCATAGAAATCAAGTTTGGGTTCCATTTTGAAATTGGTTGAAAAAATTGTTGGAATGAATTTGTAGTTTTGGATTTCTTTAGTGCTTGCAAGGTGTTTGATAAAGCTTCCAAGTTATTTTTTATTCTTTTGGTTTGTAAATTAAACTTGGTACCGATGTTTTTGTTTGTTTTGGTGGTGGTGGATTATCATGGTACCGATGTTTTTGTCAGTTTTGGTTACTTGCAAGGTGTGTCTATTAATTCGTACGTTATTACTTTGACTCTTACTTCTAGGAAGCTTTGAAAAAAGGACCCACAATTTTCTTTGTTTAACCCTTTACATTTTGGTGAAAATTTAGTACATAACTTATTAAATATATGAACTTTGTTCTATGTTTTCATCAAATATGCGATTCATAGTGATTCTTTTTTAAACCGGCGACATGAATGCGTGGTGGAATTTATGGGATGAAGGTATCTATGTAGTCCTACATATTTCATTTTGATTTGAATTTTTCATGGTGATTATCTAATCTCTAACAGCTTTTGATACCTTTTAATCGGATTACATTCAATTTTATTTCATTTTGCAATTCTCGGTAGTTACATAGGTCATGTCATCAATGAAAAATGTAAGATATTAATGTGAGACACGCGTGTACACTATATACTACGACTGTCACTGCTACACTTTACCCGGGTTAGTAGGTAGATTATGTTTTTGGTGTTACATATAGATCCTTTAGCATCTAACAAGAGCATTGTACATTCGAGTTCAATGCTTTAAGTGAAATAGCCCCCACGTGAGCTCAAGTTTATATAGCAATGATGACTTTATTCTTTTATCATTTGTTTTTAAGTAACTTGACTCAAGTGCCTTTGCTTTTGAATACATTTGAATCCTCTAGACGCATGTTAGGATGAGATGTCTTGCACACCCATTCCGGTAAGTAAAGTGACACACTTTTGAGTGTTTTTTTTTATTTTATTTTTATATTCACATCTTGGTCCCGATTCCATTGGAGTCGCTGCTATTTCTTATAGTTTCACTTGCGTGGCACCACGAGCCCATGGATTGATTGGTTTAGAGCCTACTAGGGTAAGTTCATTTGGTTTCGTATTGTTACTTGATTTTTAGTACTGTTCCTTAAGACTATTTTATGGATTGATTGGATATTTTCTTTCCAAGTTGCAAAAATCATCAAGGATCGCCATCATGGTTTCGTGATTATCGAGCCGTGGAAGTCCTTAATGTGCTACTCACCACCAATGGTGGAACTGTGGAACTAAAAGTGCGTAAAAGTGGACGATGACATGAGTTTGAGAACAATTGTTCTCTAACATAAGACGACGTAATTCTCTGACCATTCGAAGCCCATATGGTGACCACTGCCAATTTGCAACAAATGGCAGTAGATGAGCCTGCTCATATCATGACCACTGCCAATTTACCCACGACATTGAGGAGCTTCGCCCAGTTTTGCGTAACCCACGCTACAAGACTGATTTTTTACTATTTGGGACTCGTATAATTATTCAATGTTTAATGCCCTTCATATTATTGAGCTAATTGATTATAATTTGGCAGGTGTGTCATATGGTACTTAATGGTAATCCATGTCCTTATGGACATCGCTAACACTTTTGGCATTCCCTCACAGAGGAGGAGAGGATCATCGCCACAGCCAAGCTCATACCACTTAATGCTCGCATGTACTCTTTTCTCCACACGACATCCTTTTACTTAAGAATGTGTTCTAAATGTTTTATTAAACTTAATATTCATTTTCATGTCAGTCGGTGGAATCTATGTTAGGTTGTCTCAGATATGTGTCTAAACTCATGTCTGCAGTGGCCTTTGAAGGAAGAAGAGAATCGATGGCCTTAGGGGAGATGAAAAATTATGACTCTACTGATGGAACTGGTGAAACTGAGGACAATTTAACTCATCTAAGTTCACAAGCTCCAAAAGAACTTGTGCAGAAGGTATGGAGAAAACTAGCGTAGGAACACCCCAGGTATCTTCCTCTTAAATTAGTTTCTATGAATTTGGCATTTCAAGGTTCTTAGTATTTTACTTTTTTTGTTCTATTAACACAACGATGCTTTAAGACATGAATTGACACATAAAATCAATTGTTCTTGAATACTTGATTTGCCTTTGTTTGTTTGATAATTTATTTTGTACGATTAACACGTGGTGCTTTAAGAAATCATGGTTGTAATTCAATACGAATATAAGAAGAGTGTTTTCACAGTAGCCTATTAGGAAGAAGCTTAAAATTCCAATGATAACTGACTTTAGAAGAAGTAAAGTAGGTTGTTGGAGTAATTAAAATGACAGCTATCAAATATCTCAGATTATCACTTCACTAAAAAATATTACTATGGCGTGATGTTGTTTGAGTTAGTTTATTTGATTTAGCTAGAATGTGCTTGGTGGCCGAGCTCACAATAGTCTAGATTTATGTTTTGATTGGAAAATATTGTAAATGTATGATCTGGTACAAAATTGAGAGATGTAATCCATCATAGTAATTGTTAACATATGCAGATCATCATAGTAATTGTTAACAAATGCAGATTTACTGGTAAAGGGGGAAATGCTCCTTAAATCTTTTAAGAGATGTAATCCGTTATAGTAATTGATAACATATGCAGATTTACTGTATATCGTAGCGTGGGGACCGATCGACTGGTTTTTTCAAAATTGCCTTTGGAATGAGGCAGAGCTGAAGGAACACACCAACCGATCGACTGAGGGTCAGGCACCGAACGATCGAGGCCCTTTTTTTGTTGAACACAAGACCTTCTCATTTTTTATTTGCATTGAAATCCTCTTTTTTTGTTTAGACCTGCTTGCATTATTCAAACATACACTTGGATTCGAAAACACTCTTTTTTTATGCCAACAAAGGTCTGCTCACAAATTTTAACTAAGGACCTGCTTTCTTATTTTTAAATTTAACATTTAGTTATTAATTTTTAATTTTATTTCTTGTGAGGTACACATAAAACGGTTAGGAAGGATGCGGACAAGAGGATTCTTCACAAGATCCTCTTGCACCTACGCCACCTTGCTGCGAAGCACTTCCCACTAAGGTACAAATATGCAAAATCTCTACTTATATTCCTAATTTATGCTTCTATAATCCTGCTCCACCACCAACTATCTCGTTTGGAATATTTAAGGTGATTTGAATTTGTTAGACGGATAAAATTACTCAATATGCATACTACAAAATTACTCAATATGCATACTACATAGTGGTTTCAAAATTACACACCAAACCACTAATGTCCTCTGCTTTTTTTGCTAATTTGGTTCACTGTGGACTCCACCTAGAGGACTAGTCGTCTCCTAGACAAGCTATTGTTTTCGACTGGACTAAAAGATGAGTTTTTTGGTGTGTAAAGGTAGGTATCTTTAAACTTCTTTTATCATATCCTAACTTTTTTGGTCAAATCTTGCGCAATATGTACAAAGTTCCTTTAGCGTGTAAACATGGAGACAACCAATTGTTATATATAACAGTTGATATATATAACAGTTGTTATATATAAGAGTTGTTATATATAACAACATTGTTATATATAACATTTCTTATATATAATGGGAGATACATGCTTTTAAACGTCACCAACGTTATATAATGGGCGATACATGCAAGCATTAGAGATAGCTTTTAAACGTCACCAACGTCAATGTGAAACGAAACAATACAGTGGACCCACGACTCCCTCTTCAATAAATACCAAACAAATAAATCCCATCATCCATTACTATTATATTGTTATTACAATCATAACAATACACCTGGATGTACAATTTAATCTAAACACACTAAATTGAAGTGATTTTGGGTTTGGTGGTAACAGTGGTCGATCCAGGGATTAGGTGTAGGTGTGTAATTAAAAAAGATTTTAAATCTCAGGGAAAAGGGGAATTTGATATGTAATTAAGTTGGTTAAGGGAAATCAAAGGCTTAAGTGCGGAACTTATTCACCCGAGTTCAATAGTAAAATATTTTGTTGTTTGCAGACTATAGGAAGAAATTTCATGTCGTTGTTACTCGGGCTAAGTTAATTGAAATGAAGGAGCAACGAATTAATCAGAATATGAATAAAACCCCTCTGCATATCAAAATTAAATAACATTTACGGTGAATAGCACATCATTGTTTCTTAGCGGGGAAAGCTCGACCTTAATTACAAGCCGTTTAAGGGTGAAAACCCAAACAAGTCACCAAACGGCCCCGTAAGAGGCACGAACACCTCTCACGGGACCAATGTAACTTGTAGGAACTAACCACCAAGTCACGAGTCTCCCGGTTTGAGAATATGACGATAATTGGGAAATATTTAAATTAGGCTTAAAAACTAGCAGTTTGAGGGTGAAAACCCAAACCATCCGCCAAATGACCCCATAAGAGGCACAAACACCTCTCACTGGACCAATGTAACTTATAGAAACTGACCGCGTAGTCGCGGGCCTCTCGGTTTGAGACTATGACAATAATTTGAAAATATATCGATTAAGCTTAAATAAAATCCCTTAAATGGTGAAAACCCAAACCAGCTCCCAAACGGCCCCGTAAGAGGCACGAACACCTCACACGGGACCAATGTAACTTGTACGAACTGACCATGTAGTCACGGGTCTCCCGATTTGAGAATATGACATAATTTCAAAATATCTAAATTAGGCTTAAAAATAAATCCATTTGAGGGTGAAAACCCAAACGGCCCCGTAAGAGGCACGAACACCTCGTACGGGACCAATGTAACTTATACGAACTGACAGCATAGTCCCGGGCCTCTCAGTTTGAGAATATGACGATAATTTGAAAATATATCGATTAAGCTTAAAAAAAACCCTTAAAGGGTGAAAACCGAAACCAGCCCCCAAACGGCCCTGTAAGAGGCATGAACACCTCGCACGGGACCAATGTAACTTTTAGGAACTAACCGCATAGTCGCGGATCTCCCGATTAGAGAAAATGACGATAATTTGGAAATATCTAAATTAGGCTTAAAAATAAGTCGTTTCAGGGTGAAAATCCAAACTAACCGTCAAACGACCCCGTAAGAGGCACGAACACCTCGCACGGAACCAATGTAACATGTAGGAACGGACCGCGTAGTCGCGGGTCTCTCGGTTTGAGAATATGATGATAATTTAGAAATATCTAGATCATGCTTAAAAATAAGCCATTATAGGGTGAAAATCCAAACCAGCCCCCAAACGGCCCCGTAAGAGGCACGAACACCTCACACAGGACCAATGTAACTTGTACAAACTGACCGCGTAGTTGCAGCCCTCTCTGTTTGAGAATATGACGATAATTTGAAAATATATCGATTAAGCTTAAAAAAAGCCCTTAAAGGGTGAAAAGCCAAACCAACCGCCAAATGGCCCTGTAAGAGGCACAAACACCTCACACGGGACCAATGTAACTTGTAAAAACTGATCGCATAGTCACGGGTCTCTCGATTTGAGAATATGATGACAATTTGGAAATATCTAGATTAGGCTTAAAAATAAGCCGTTTGAGGGTGAAACCCAAACCAGCCACCAAACGGGCCCGTAAGAGGCACGAACACCTCACACAAGACCATTGTAACTTGTAGGAAATGACCACGTAGTCGCGGGTCTATCGGTTTGGGAATATGATGATAATTTGGAAATTTCTAGATCAAGCTTAAAAATAAGTCGTTACAGGGTGAAAACCCAAACTAGCCCACAAACGGCCCCATAAGAGGCACGAACACCTCGCAAGGGACAAATGTGACTTGTACAAACTGACCGTGTTTTCGCGGGCCTCTCGGTTTGAGAATATGACGATAATTTGAAAATATATCAATTAAGCTTAAAAAAAGTCTTTAAACGGTGGAAACCCAAACCAGCCCCCAAACGGTCCCGTAAGAGGCACGAACACCTCGCACGGGACCAATGTAACTTGTATTAACTCACTGCATACTCGCGGGCCTCTCGATTTGAGAATATGATGATAATTTGAAAATATATCGATTAAGCTTAAAAAAAAGCCATTAAAGGGTGAAAATCCAAACCAGCCGCCAAACGGACCTGTAAGAGGCACAAACACCTCGCACGGGACCAATGTAACTTGTAGGAACTGACCGGGTAGTCGCGGGTCTCCGGGTTTGAGAATATGATGATAATTTGAAAATATCTAGATTAGGCTTAAAAATAAGTCGTTTGAGGGTGAAAACCCAAACCAGCCGCCAAACAGCACATAAGTGGCACGAACACCTCGCATGGGACCAATGTAACTTGTAGGAACTGACCTCGTAGTCACGGGTCTCTCGATATGAGAATATGACGATAATTTGGAAAAATTTTGATCAGGCTTAAAAATAAGCCATTACAGGGTGAAAACCCAAACCCGCCCTCGGACGACCCCGTAAGAGGCACGAACACCTCGCACGGGACCAATGTGACTTATAAGAACTGATCGCGAAGTCGCGGGCCTATCGATTTGAGAATATGACGATAATTTGAAAATATATCGAGTAAGCTTAAAAATAAGTCGTTACAGGGTGAAAACCCAAACCAACCCACAAACGGCCCCGTAAGAGGCACGAACACCTCGCAAGGGAAAAATGTGACTTGTACAAACTGACCGTGTTGTCGCGGGCCTCTCGGTTTGAGAATATGACGATAGTTTGAAAATATATCAATTAAGCTTAAAAAAATGTCTTTAAACGGTGGAAACCCAAACCAGCCCCCAAACGGTCCCGTAAAAGGCACGAACACCTCGCACGGGACCAATGTAACTTGTAGTAACTGACCGCATACTCGCGGGCCTCTCGGTTTGAGAATATGATGATAATTTGAAAATATATCGATTAAGCTTAAAAAAAAGCCCTTAAAGGGTGAAAACCCAAACCAGCCGCCAAACGGCCCCATAAGAGGCACGAACACCTCGCACGGGACCAATGTAACTTGTAGGAACTGACCGCGTAGTCGCGGGTTTCCGGGTTTGAGAATATGATGATAATTTGAAAATATCTAGATTAGGCTTAAAAATAAGTCGTTTGAGGGTGAAAACCCAAACCAGCCGCCAAACAGCCCATAAGTGGCACAAACACCTCGCATGGGACCAATGTAACTTGTAGGAACTGACCGCGTAGTCGCGGGTCTCCCGATTTGAGAATATGATGATAATTTGGAAAAAAATTTATCAGGCTTAAAAATAAGCCGTTACAGGGTGAAAACCCAAACTCGCCCTCAAACGACCCCGTAAGAGGCACGAACACCTCGCACGGGACCAATGTGACTTGTAAGAACTGATCGCGAAGTCGCGGGCCTATCGATTTGAGAATATGATGATAATTTGAAAATATATCGAGTAAGCTTAAAAAAAAGTCCTTAAAGGGTGAAAACCTAAACCAACCCCCAAATGGCCCTGTAAGAGGCACGAATACCTCCCACTGAACTAATGTAACTTGTATGAACTGACCGCGTAGTCGCGGGCCTCTCAGTTTGAGAATATGACGATAATTTGAAAATATATCGATTTAGCTTTAAAAAAAACCTTAAAGGGTGAAAACCCAAACCGACCGCCAAACGACCCCGTAAGAGGCACGAACACCTCGTACGGGACCAATGTAACTTGTAGGAACTGACCGCGTAGTCGCGGGTCTCCGAGTTTGAGAATATGACGATAATTTGAAAATATCTAGATTAGGCTTAAAAACAAGTCGTTTGAGGATGAAAACCCAAATCAGCCGCTAAACAGCCAGTTAGTGGCACGAACACCTCGTACGGGACCAATGTAACTTGTAGGAACTGACCGCATAGTCGCGAGTCTCTCGGTTTGAGAATATGACGATAATTTGAAAAAAAAATTATCAGGCTCAAAAATAAGCCATTACAGGGTGAAAACCCAAACCCCCCTCAAACGGCCCGTAAGAGGTACGAACACCTCGCACGGGACCAATGTGACTTGTAAGAACTGATCGCGAAGTCACGGCCCTATCGATTTGAGAATATGATGATAATTTGAAAATATATCGAGTAAGCTTAAAAAAAGTCCTTAAAGGGTGAAAACCTAAACCAGCCCCCAAATGGCCTCGTAAGAGGCACGAACACCTCGCACGGGACTAATGTAACTTGTATGAACTGACCGCGTAGTCGTTGGCCTCTCAGTTTGAGAATATGACGATAATTTGAAAATATATCGATTAAGCTTTAAAAAAAACCCTTAAAGGGTGAAAACCCAAACCGACCGCCAAACGATCCCGTAAGAGGCACGGACACCTCGCACGGGACCAATGTTACTTGTACGAACTGACAGCGTAGTCACGGGCCTCTCAGTTTGAGAATATGATGATAATTTGATAATATATGGATTAGGCTGAGAAACAAGCCGTTGAAGGGTGAAAACCCGAACTAACCCCCAAACGATCCCGTAAGAAGCACTAACACCTCACACGAGACCAATATGACTAGTTGGAACTGATCAGGTAGTCATAACTTGCGCAAGATTTTCTATTTTAGAATATAGTAATAATTGCAACTCCTATATGTAATTTTTTAACTTGAGTAAGCTTCTTTTATAAATTACTTAGTTAATAATATCGTCTCTTTTTAATATCCTATTTTTTTTGCAGGATAACATTTTATCGTTAGCATTTATTCACATGGAACACGCGGAGAACTCAATGGTTTAAAACGAGGGGTTTATTCATGATTCTATTTTTTTGTGTTATGGTGGTGCGGGCTTTTGTAGTTTTTTTGTTAACTTTTATGTCTGTGCGGGCTTTTGTAAGTTTATTGTTATATTTTCTGGCCGTGCGGGCTTTATGTTACGCAAGTTTTATATTAGCAGGTTTTAGAATGTCCAGAAAATAGAGAAAACTTTGCCCAATTTTTTTTTGGTCTGTAAACTACTAATGACTTGTAATATTTTGAAGTTTGTATGTACATTAGTTTATAAAAAACGTGCAAGATTAGCAATTTGTGAATTTTCTTGTTTTCAAATAATTATTTTTTTTCTTTTATCCAAAAATTTAGCACAGTTCAAAACCGTGCCAAAAATGTTTCAAATTTTGGCACAGTTTTGAATTGTGCCAAAAGTTTATCAAAATGTGCTCAATCTGGCACAGTTCAAAACTGTGCCAAAAGTGTGTTAGAAATATCAAATTCTGGCCCAGAAGTGTTCCTGTTTGGTCAAATCTGACACACTTTTAAATCGTGCCAGAAAAAAATGGCCATTTTGGAACACTTGATTCTAGCACAATTCAAAACCGTTCCAGATTCCTATTTTTGGTGTCGTGTTTATGGCTTGAATTCTGGCTTTTTCCAGCTTTAGATGATCTAGCTCCTTAGGCAAGATGCATAACCTTAATACCTTGTTCGTTCAGCCTAGACTCCTCTTGAACTAGTTTGTTAGCTAACTCATTCACCGCCCACTTATCCTTAATGGCATTGTAATTGAGATGGAAATGTCCATATTGAGTAGATAAAGAGTTCATGATAAATTGGATGAGAAATGAGTCATACATTGGCATTCTTTAACTTGGCAGCAAGGTTCGTCATCTCAATGACATGATCATACATTGAGCATGTGCCATCAAACTTTATGGTTGTAAGATCTGCCATTAATTTCCCAAAAAGGGATTTATCTAAAGTCTTAAACCTTTCTTCTATTGCTTTTATATAATCCTTAGCATTGTCAAGTTTATGAAGTGATGTTTTGATATTGCTCACAATTGTCATTCGTAGAAACATAATGCTCAATCTATCGGACTTCTCCTATGATTTATGAAGAGTTTTTTCCTCATCAATACTCGTTTCTGTAAGTGCAACTGGTTTTTCAATGTGAAAATTCAGATCCAAGTCAAGTACCCCCAAGGTGAACTCATATTTCTCTTTCCATTCTGAGAAGTTGGTTCCCGCGAGAATAGGGATAAACGATGCATATGAAGTCAATTGAGCAGGAAAAGGAGCTGCAATGTAGAGATACAACAATTTTTAATAAGGCTTTAAAACTTTAATTAACACATAGTAAGATTTGAATATTTTACGACATGAAAATAAGATGCTCCCGCGGGTAGTCATCACAAATTTAACTTAATAAAATTAATGGTTGTAATATTCAACATGCATTATTGAGTGAGATATTTATTTAATTTTAATAAGATATCTGCGGATATCATTGGTTTACACATATATAAGCACTCCTTAATAGTTGACGCAACACATGATTATAGTAGACATGTGGACAACTAATTGATATCTGTTAATTAAATAAATTTAAATATTATAATGGTAATAAATGGCTAATAATAAGGATCACTGTGGTGATACCTAACCTTACTAATATAATTGCATTCATCGAAAACTTAATATAAATATTGTTGTACATGTTATCATAGAATTCCAAAGCCCATAAAATTACATAATTGTAAAATTGTTGAATAGCAAAAGGTGTACAATCTAGAATTTCATAAGTCAAGAATTCAAAAACTTAGAATTGTAAAAGTCATTTGGGAATTTGTAGAGACATAATTTCAAGAATTCCAAAAGGTCATAAAAATTTTAAAATTGCATAATTTAAAGAATTCTAAAAGACGTGATAGCATGAATTCTAATAGACATAATAACATGAATTCTAATAGACATAATTCTAAAAGACATAATAGCATGAACTCTAACACAAACTGTTTTAAAAATCATGACAAGCAGAAGATAAATCAATATTGTTTCGACGAATTATGAAGAAATAAAAAACATGAATTATTTTAATAGTCACGAAAAACAAATAATTTACAGTAGTTATTCAACAGTTATAGGACGATTCATATATAACCTATTTTATGGATAATCATGTGTTCTTAAACATCGGCTCGGATACCACATGTAAGAATAGTTTATTTATACGAATCTTAAGATCGTGACCATCATGATAATCACCTAATATGTATGTAAAAAGAGAGATAATGTAATACCTCATTTCACCGTCATGGATATGATGTCGCTGTTTGCCACCAATGATTGCCGTCGGTCGACCTCCTTAGAGCATCCACAATGGTGGAGCTAAAATACACCAGAAAAGTTAACTTTGCAAATCCAAAGGTCTATAATGGTGGGTCGAAACTAACAAATTTTTCAAGAGAAAAGGCAGTGGTTTTCTAAATTTACAGAACGATTGCTGAATTTGATGCTTCCTACGAACTTCATAAATTTGTTGGAACTCCTATGAACAAATAAAGTTCGTTGAAAATATAAACAATTAATTTTTACGCCACATTTTGATTTTTACGAACTTTATTTGTTCGTAACAATTCCTACGAACAAATGTTATTCGTAACAAAAAAAAAATAGTTCCTATGAACAACAAAAGTTCGTAGGAAGTCATTTAAAATTTGACATTTCTCCACCAGTGTGAACTTCAACCCTGATAAAAGCTAAACTTATCATTTGCTTTGGTAACTTTGCCATTCGTGAGCACCCCCCCGCACAGATGCTCTTAACAATCTTTCAACGGAGAATTTTGACTTCTCTCTCTTTGCCTATAAACCTTCATATGTGTATTTCGTGGATACCTTTTTGATAGAAGAACATCAATTATTATAAGGTGGAGAGAGGATCTAAATTTCAAAGGTCAATTAATCTCAACCGTCCATCAAATGTAGAGATTTAATTAGAATATGTTATTTCTTAATAAACTAATTCATATTATTAGTTTGTTAAGAAATAACATATTCTAATTAAATCTCTACATTTAATGGACAGTTGAGATTAATTAAAAATCGAAATACTAATGATTATATTTTGAGAAAGAATAAATACAATTGAGTAATTCAAAAGTTAATTAATAATTTTTTTAAAGGTTTAAATTTGTTGGAGCTTTTGGGGGTTCTTACATGATTGCAAAGGTGAGATGAACCTCTCTTCTAGAAGGCCGAAAGAAGATTTTAGCGATAAAGTTACAAAAATCTTGATTAAGTTAAGAAAAGAGTTATATTTAGCGGAGTTAGCGGAGTCAATGTTAGTCTCTTTTTTTTGTACATGCGGAGTTATGTTAGCCATGTCTGGAATTGATGGATGGATCTCGCCCTGATATATATATGGTACATCATGGCCTACCACACATCTTAGTTTCATTACAGATTTTTATAAAGAGAGGGTGTTAACGGAATTTTAGAATAGTAACAAGGGGAAAAGAAATGTTTCGTTTCGAGGGAGAGAGAACATTGAGATACAGTCTTGAAAAACGGGATAGTATCTTAAAAAATATATTCAAAAACGTCATCAATATACCTACCATGGGAGAAAAACTCAACATTCAACGTTATACAATACAAGAAAAGAAATTTAATATAAACACTATGGCTGCCAAAAAATATTTGAAAAAAATAAGAGAGAGAAAAGGAAATTCATAACAAAGCCAATCCATGTTTTTTGGTCAATGAAATGCAGCCAAACGACCTGGCCAACAAAGTAGTGAGGTGGGCTCTACACCTCAACGCCCTTACCATCCCCCAGTGGTGTCCTTTCCCACCACCACTCGTCACAACCTTACCACCAACCGATGCCGGAAACATGGACACCGGAGTACGGCGACCCTGTCTCTCTTTTATAGCACTCAGCTCCATTTCAGGCTTAAACTTCACCGGTCCGAACATAAACATTCGGCGCCTTGACTTAGACGACATAGACGTCAAAGACGTAATGTTCACAATCTGAGTAGAAGAAGAATACATCTTTGAGGGTGACCTGCTTGAAATCGAACGTGAATTAGTTGCCAAGTGATCATAAACGTGGTGGTGAGAAGATTTGTTGAATGAGTTTGATCTCATGAGGGTGAGGTAGTCTCGTTTTTCATACTCGTTGAGCTCCTCATCTTCTTGTAAGCTTACCCCGGTGATGAACTCAAATAGTCCTTGTGGTGACGAAATTCTTGGACTGTTAATGGGAGAGCTAGTGGCATTGTCATTTATGCAAAGGTTTTTGAGAGAGAGTGTGTCTTCTACTAATTCATCTTCTTGAAAAGTGGTGGGGTAATTGTGATGGGTGTTTTCCATTGCTTTAGAGGAAGGATATAAGAAATATTTTAGTTAATGAGTTGCAGCGGAGGGGTGGGATTATATACATACAATTGTGTTAGTTATAGAAGGGGAAGGGAGAACGCATGGGGGTGTTTCGTGGGTTCAAAGGCTTCTAGAGGGTGGATGATGGTAATGATAAAAATAATAATGGGGAGAAGAATTAGTAGAGTGGAATAGCAATAGTAATGAAGGACTTGGACGACAAGTATTAGCTTGGTCAAACGTAAAGACGGTAGAGAGAGGATAGTAACGAAGGAAAGTAGTGTTGGAGATTTTTAAAATAAGAGAGTAAGAGTTTTTTTGGGTGTAAACGCCTTAAGAGCTTGTCCCACATTGGAAGTGTGAGGAAGAGGTGGGAAGCTAACCCAAATATAAAAGGGGATAGTGTCCCACATTGGAAAATGTACAAAGCTAAGTGTCACCACTAAGCTATAAAAGGGGTGGGCAACCTTTGAGTCCCACATTGGAAAAATGTTAAGAATTTGTACACTTAATAAGTACAAATGGAAGATGAAGAGTTAATTCATCTAGCATTTAAGAGGCTATTCAAGAGACCTCAATAAGGTGCGAAGCACCGTACGCACAAGCACAAGCACACGCGCGCGCGCGCGCTCGCGTGCGGGTGCGGGGCAGTGGGCTGTAGAGGCGCTAGTGGCGCACTTTGCACTTCGCACGCCGCGTGTCCGCAGTGGTAGCGGGTTGCCGGGATTCGTCCGGGTCAGATCGCGGTAGATCGGGCGCGGTCACTTTTTGGTTGACCCGTGCAAAACCGATTCGGTATTATTATACCTGTTCGGAAAGGACTTAAGACTGTTGGTAATTAACAGTCATACCTGTTCGGAAATGACTTAATTCAACAGTCGTGACTCTTGAAGACAAAGCCTTTCATTTTCTATAAATAAAGGCTGCCTAAAAACGGAATTACATTGATTA
This sequence comes from Sambucus nigra, assembly GCA_949130495.1. Lineage (NCBI taxonomy): Eukaryota > Viridiplantae > Streptophyta > Magnoliopsida > Dipsacales > Adoxaceae > Sambucus > Sambucus nigra. Next base: position 223,115,893 of record OX422214.1, read on the forward strand.
CAAAAACCAGTTTCAGATTTCCAGACCCTGCTATTACTCTCTTACAATTTTCAGGAGATACAAATTCTCTTATTCTGTTTTGTACACATAAACAGAATAAGAACTTGATTGACTGTTCTTCGCTGCTACATCCAAGGGCTGTCTTCAAATATACAAGTTGCAGACAGTGCAATTGCTTCATTGTATCTTGAGTACGGATTTGCTGATTCCCGTTTGTATACCGAAATTCTTCGTGTGGGGCAAATACTGTATTTAGGAAATTGACATCACGCCTTGAAGTTTTATAGTGACTATTCAGAAATTACATTGTTGTATTGAAGTTGACATTTTGAGATATATAAAGAGTTCCATTTCTGTATTTGCATTCATAATATCCAACAATCTAAATACAGTAATCAGAAATGGCCGACTCTTCCAAGTCACTTCGACAAATAACAGAAAGCTTTGTCAAGTTGGACCGTTTTGATGGTGGTAATTTTCTGCGTTGGCAGAAAAAGGTTCACTTTCTTCTAGCAACATTGAAGATTGTATATGTCTTGTCACAACCGAAACCAAATGAAGATGAAGATGAAACCGTGGAACAGACTAGGCAACGCACAAAATGGGAGACCGATGATTACTTATGTCGTGGTCACATTCTCAATGCACTTGCTGATAATTTGTTCGACTTGTACCAAAATGTTAGGACTGCAAAAACTTTATGGGAAACATTGGAGACCAAATATCTAACGGAAGACGCTACAAGTAAGAAGTTCCTTATCGGTCAGTTTCTAAGCTTTAAAATGCATGATAATAGGCCTGTGCTAGAACAATTTCATGACATCCAACGCATCATAAATCATTGCAAACTGAAAAAATTAAATATGGATGATAATGTAATTGTTGCTGCCATAATTGAAAAACTTCCTCCTTCTTGGAAAGACTATAAGAAAGAACTCAAACACAAAAAGAAGGATCTTTCACTTGAAGAATTAGAGACTCATTTAAGAATTGAACAAGAGTCTCGAATTCTAGATGGTAAAGAGGAACAAGAAAATTCTGTTTCTAAGGTCCATGTGGTGGAGGAAGGAAAGGAGCAAAAATATGGCAATCATGGAAAAAATAACAAGCGGAAGAATTTTTCAAATAATTCTAAAGCAAACAAAAAGAAGAAAGGAAATTGTTTTCATTGCAACAAACCAGGTCACTTCAAGAAGGATTGTCGTGAGTTCAAGAAACTAAAGGAAAAAGGAGGGACATCAGACACAAAGCAAAAATTTACTGCTATGATATCCGAGGCTAATATGCTTGGAGAAGACAACTCTTGGTGGGTTGATTCTGGTGCCACAAGGCATGTTTGTAAGGACAAGAACTTGTTCTCTGCCTATGAAACAGTGGAAGGAGATGTTCTCTATATGGGAAATTCATCTACAGCTGCGGTTAAAGGCAAAGGGACAGTGGATCTCGAATTCACTTCCGGGAAAATCCTTAGCCTCACCAATGTTTTTCATGTTCCTGATGTTAGGAAAAATTTAGTTTCTGGAAGTCTTCTTAACAAATTTGGCTTTAAGCTTGTATTTGAGTCAGACAAATTTATTCTGACTAAGAATGGTACCTTTGTAGGCAAATGATATTTGTATGAGGGCATGTTTAAGCTCAATATCAATGAAAAGGATTCTTCTGCTTATATCGTTGATTGTCTTTCATTATGGCATAGTCGTTTAGGACATGTTAATACAAAGAAAATGCATTTCATGGTTAATTTAAATTTAATTCCTAAATATGAGAATGATATGAATGAAAAGTGTAAAATATGCATGCAAACAAAAATAACAAGATTGCCTTTTCCTAAAATAGAAAAAACTACATCTTTGTTGCAATTAGTACATAGTGATGTTTGTGATTTGCATGGAACGCCTACTAGAGGTGGTAGTAAATATTTTGCTACATTTATTGATGACTTTTCAAAATATTGTTATGTATATCTTCTAAACTCTAAGGATGATGTGCTTAATAGATTTAAGACATATAAAAATGAAGTTGAAAATCAATGTGATTCTAAAATAAAATGTCTTAGATCTGATAGAGGTGGTGAATATCACTTTCCTCAATTTTGTGAAGATATGGGAATTATACATGAAGTTACTGCACCTTATACACCACAACAAAATGGAGTAGCAGAAAGAAAAAATAGGACACTAACTGAAATGGTTAATGCTATGCTTTCTTATTCTGGTTTAAGTAAAGGTTTTTGGGGAGAAGCACTTTTAACTGCATGTCATATTCTGAATAGAATACCTGTTAAAGATAATAAGAAAACTCCTTACGAATTATGGAAGAATAGAAAACCTAATTTAGGTTATCTTAAAGTTTGGGGTTGTAGAGCTATTGTAAGACTACCTGAAACTAAGAGAAAGAAATTAGGAAGCAAAGGTGTTGAGTGTATTTTTATAGGTTATGCACAACATAGTAAAGCCTATAGATTTTTGGTTAGTGAACCTAATGATTCTGTTGAGGTAAATACAATAATTGAATCGAGAGATGCAATTTTTTATGAACAAAGGTTTTCTTCTATTCCTAGAATTAATAATGAAAAAGAAGTAAGCACTCCTTCACAGTTACCTGTATCTCCACCAGTAGAACAAGAAGAGATTAGAAAAAGTAAAAGACCTAGGAAAGAAAAAAGCTTTGGTCCCGACTTTGTAGTCTATCTTGTTGAAGGAACTAGGAACACATCTTGTAATCAATATGCTTTGACTCTTAGCGTTGAAACAGACCCACAAACTTATAATGAGGCAATTAAGTCTGTAGATTCAGCATTTTGGAAAGAAGCTATAAATGATGAAATGGATTCAATTTTGGGAAATAAAACTTGGAAATTAGTAGACTTACCTCCAGGATCTAAACCCATTAAGTGTAGATGGATTTTTAAAAAGAAAATGAAAATAGATGGAACAATTGATAAATTCAAGGCTAGATTGGTTGCTAAAGGTTTTACACAAAAAGAAGGAATTGATTATTTTGATACCTATGCACCTGTTGCTAGAACCGCCACTATTAGAATTTTAATTGCATTAGCATCTATATATAATTTTGAGATTCATCAAATGGATGTGAAAACTGCCTTTTTAAATGGTGACTTAGAAGAAGAAATTTACATGGAACAACCTGAAGGGTTTGTTATGCCTGGACAAGAAAATAAAGTATGTAAACTTATTAAGTCCTTATATGGCCTAAAACAAGCACCTAAACAATGGCATGAAAAATTTGATAAAGTCATTATTTCTTATGGTTTTAAAATTCATGAATCTGATAAGTGTGTTTATAGTAAATTTGCTAATGGTAAAGGTGTGATCATTTGTTTATATGTAGATGACATGTTAATTCTTGGTACTGATTTAGAAAGCATTAATAATACTAAGAGTTTTTTGTCTTCTAAATTTGATATGAAAGATATGGGTGTAGCTGATGTCATATTAGGAATGAGAATAATAAGGAAAGATAAAAATATAATTCTCACTCAATCTCATTATGTTGAGAAAATTTTAAAGAAATTTAATCAGTTTGATTGCACACCTGTTAGTACACCTTTTGAACCACAGCTAAAGATGATCCCTAATAATGGTAGAGCTATTTCACAATTGGAATATGCACGAGTAATTGGTAGTTTAATGTATGCCATGACATGTACTCGACCTGATATTGCTTATGCTGTTGGTAAATTAAGTAGATATACTAGTAATCCAAGTTTATTGCATTGGCATGCTGTCAATAGAATAATAAAATATTTGAAAGGAACTATGGACTATGGTATATACTATAGTGGATATCCTTCAGTATTAGAAGGGTTTTCTGATGCCAGTTGGATAACTGAGCGGGAGGATCATTCCTCAACAAGTGGATGGATTTTCACTCTTGGTGGAGGAGCTGTTTCTTGGGGATCAAAGAAACAAACTTGTATAGCTGACTCTACTATGGCAACTGAGTTTGTAGCATTAGCTGAAACTAGTAAAGAGGCAGAATGGTTAAGGAATTCATTGATTGAAATTCCAGTTTGGCCAAAACCAATGCCTCCAATATCTATACATTGTGATAGTGAGTCTACACTTTCCAGAGCTTATAGTAAAGTGTATAATGGAAAGTCTAGACATATTGGCCTGAGACATAGTTATGTCAGACAAATGATTACAGATAGTGTAATCACAGTGGATTATGTAAAATCAAGTCAAAATTTAGCTGATCCTTTTACAAAAGGTCTTGCAAGAGGACTGGTGTCTAAGACATCAATAGGGATGGGACTAAAGCCCATTAATGATAATCACTCTTGATGGAAACTCAACTTGAAACTTGATATATTCAAGTCTCAAGTTCAATGATTAAAGTACATCATACGACGTGATTGTAAGCACTATGAAATTTAACATCCCAAGGATAAGTGCTTAGAACATGTAATGAATAATGAAAGAGGATGGGTTTAACCTTAATAGATTTATGGTGTTTTAAGTTACATGGACACCTATGATAATCTACCTATATGAGTGTGGAAGTGGTGCCGCTTCCAATGAGTATTGGGCTTGACTCTAAAGCACTCATGAAATCAAGGTACAGACACAAGGCCTAATTCATGTGTCGGCTTATATGGATAATCAGTGACTAAAAGATTTGTGTGTGAAGACAAATCCGAATAATCAATATAGATTGATAGTTCAAAGACAAGTCTACTATACTTTCATGGTTAACCTTGACGAACCTTCACAGGGTATTGGTTCAAGTCGTGAGACACCAATGCTTATACACAGTCTTACAGACAATCAAAGATTTACAAAACTTATTTTGAAAATGGTGGAGGAATGTTGGAGATTTTTAAAAATAAGAGAGTAAGAGTTTTTTTGGGTGTAAACGCCTTAAGAGCTTGTCCCACATTGGAAGTGTGAGGAAGAGGTGGGAAGCTAACCCAAATATAAAAGGGGATAGTGTCCCACATTGGAAAATGTACAAAGCTAAGTGTCACCACTAAGCTATAAAAGGGGTGGGCAACCTTTGAGTCCCACATTGGAAAAATGTTAAGAATTTGTACACTTAATAAGTACAAATGGAAGATGAAGAGTTAATTCATCTAGCATTTAAGAGGCTATTCAAGAGACCTCAATAAGGTGCGAAGCACCGTACGCACAAGCACACGCGCGCGCGCGCGCTCGCGTGCGGGTGCGGGGCAGTGGGCTGTAGAGGCGCTAGTGGCGCACTTTGCACTTCGCACGCCGCGTGTCCGCAGTGGTAGCGGGTTGCCGGGATTCGTCCGGGTCAGATCGCGGTAGATCGGGCGCGGTCACTTTTTGGTTGACCCGTGCAAAACCGATTCGGTATTATTATACCTGTTCGGAAAGGACTTAAGACTGTTGGTAATTAACAGTCATACCTGTTCGGAAATGACTTAATTCAACAGTCGTGACTCTTGAAGACAAAGCCTTTCATTTTCTATAAATAAAGGCTGCCTAAAAACGGAATTACATTGATTACAAAAACCAATTTCAGATTTCCAGACCCTGCTATTACTCTCTTACAATTTTCAGGAGATACAAATTCTCTTATTCTGTTTTGTGCACATAAACAGAATAAGAACTTGATTGACTGTTCTTCGCTGCTACATCCAAGGGCTGTCTTCAAATATACAAGTTGCAGACAGTGCAATTGCTTCATTGTATCTTGAGTATGGATTTGCTGATTCCCGTTTGTATACCGAAATTCTTCGTGTGGGGCAAATACTGTATTTAGGAAATTGACATCACGCCTTGAAGTTTTATAGTGACTATTCAGAAATTACATTGTTGTATTGAAGTTGACATTTTGAGATATATAAAGAGTTCCATTTCTGTATTTGCATTCATAATATCCAACAATCTAAATACAGTAATCAGAAATGGCCGACTCTTCCAAGTCACTTCGACAAATAACAGAAAGCTTTGTCAAGTTGGACCGTTTTGATGGTGGTAATTTTCTGCGTTGGCAGAAAAAGGTTCACTTTCTTCTAACAACATTGAAGATTGTATATGTCTTGTCACAACCGAAACCAAATGAAGATGAAGATGAAACCGTGGAACAGACTAGGCAACGCACAAAATGGGAGACCGATGATTACTTATGTCGTGGTCACATTCTCAATGCACTTGCTGATAATTTGTTCGACTTGTACCAAAATGTTAGGACTGCAAAAACTTTATGGGAAACATTGGAGACCAAATATCTAACGGAAGACGCTACAAGTAAGAAGTTCCTTATCGGTCAGTTTCTAAGCTTTAAAATGCATGATAATAGGCCTGTGCTAGAACAATTTCATGACATCCAACGCATCATAAATCATTGCAAACTGAAAAAATTAAATATGGATGATAATGTAATTGTTGCTGCCATAATTGAAAAACTTCCTCCTTCTTGGAAAGACTATAAGAAAGAACTCAAACACAAAAAGGAGGATCTTTCACTTGAAGAATTAGAGACTCATTTAAGAATTGAACAAGAGTCTCGAATTCTAGATGGTAAAGAGGAACAAGAAAATTCTGTTTCTAAGGTCCATGTGGTGGAGGAAGGAAAGGAGCAAAAATATGGCAATCATGGAAAAAATAACAAGCGGAAGAATTTTTCAAATAATTCTAAAGCAAACAAAAAGAAGAAAGGAAATTGTTTTCATTGCAACAAACCAGGTCACTTCAAGAAGGATTGTCGTGAGTTCAAGAAACTAAAGGAAAAAGGAGGGACATCAGACACAAAGCAAAAATTTACTGCTATGATATCCGAGGCTAATATGCTTGGAGAAGACAACTCTTGGTGGGTTGATTCTGGTGCCACAAGGCATGTTTGTAAGGACAAGAACTTGTTCTCTGCCTATGAAACAGTGGAAGGAGATGTTCTCTATATGGGAAATTCATCTACAGCTGCGGTTAAAGGCAAAGGGACAGTGGATCTCGAATTCACTTCCGGGAAAATCCTTAGCCTCACCAATGTTTTTCATGTTCCTGATGTTAGGAAAAATTTAGTTTCTGGAAGTCTTCTTAACAAATTTGGCTTTAAGCTTGTATTTGAGTCAGACAAATTTATTCTGACTAAGAATGGTACCTTTGTAGGCAAAGGATATTTGTATGAGGGCATGTTTAAGCTCAATATCAATGAAAAGGATTCTTCTGCTTATATCGTTGATTGTCTTTCATTATGGCATAGTCGTTTAGGACATGTTAATACAAAGAAAATGCATTTCATGGTTAATTTAAATTTAATTCCTAAATATGAGAATGATATGAATGAAAAGTGTAAAATATGCATGCAAACAAAAATAACAAGATTGCCTTTTCCTAAAATAGAAAAAACTACATCTTTGTTGCAATTAGTACATAGTGATGTTTGTGATTTGCATGGAACGCCTACTAGAGGTGGTAGTAAATATTTTGCTACATTTATTGATGACTTTTCAAAATATTGTTATGTATATCTTCTAAACTCTAAGGATGATGTGCTTAATAGATTTAAGACATATAAAAATGAAGTTGAAAATCAATGTGATTCTAAAATAAAATGTCTTAGATCTGATAGAGGTGGTGAATATCACTTTCCTCAATTTTGTGAAGATATGGGAATTATACATGAAGTTACTGCACCTTATACACCACAACAAAATGGAGTAGCAGAAAGAAAAAATAGGACACTAACTGAAATGGTTAATGCTATGCTTTCTTATTCTGGTTTAAGTAAAGGTTTTTGGGGAGAAGCACTTTTAACTGCATGTCATATTCTGAATAGAATACCTGTTAAAGATAATAAGAAAACTCCTTACGAATTATGGAAGAATAGAAAACCTAATTTAGGTTATCTTAAAGTTTGGGGTTGTAGAGCTATTGTAAGACTACCTGAAACTAAGAGAAAGAAATTAGGAAGCAAAGGTGTTGAGTGTATTTTTATAGGTTATGCACAACATAGTAAAGCCTATAGATTTTTGGTTAGTGAACCTAATGATTCTGTTGAGGTAAATACAATAATTGAATCGAGAGATGCAATTTTTTATGAACAAAGGTTTTCTTCTATTCCTAGAATTAATAATGAAAAAGAAGTAAGCACTCCTTCACAGTTACCTGTATCTCCACCAGTAGAACAAGAAGAGATTAGAAAAAGTAAAAGACCTAGGAAAGAAAAAAGCTTTGGTCCCGACTTTGTAGTCTATCTTGTTGAAGGAACTAGGAACACATCTTGTAATCAATATGCTTTGACTCTTAGCGTTGAAACAGACCCACAAACTTATAATGAGGCAATTAAGTCTGTAGATTCAGCATTTTGGAAAGAAGCTATAAATGATGAAATGGATTCAATTTTGGGAAATAAAACTTGGAAATTAGTAGACTTACCTCCAGGATCTAAACCCATTAAGTGTAGATGGATTTTTAAAAAGAAAATGAAAATAGATGGAACAATTGATAAATTCAAGGCTAGATTGGTTGCTAAAGGTTTTACACAAAAAGAAGGAATTGATTATTTTGATACCTATGCACCTGTTGCTAGAACCGCCACTATTAGAATTTTAATTGCATTAGCATCTATATATAATTTTGAGATTCATCAAATGGATGTGAAAACTGCCTTTTTAAATGGTGACTTAGAAGAAGAAATTTACATGGAACAACCTGAAGGGTTTGTTATGCCTGGACAAGAAAATAAAGTATGTAAACTTATTAAGTCCTTATATGGCCTAAAACAAGCACCTAAACAATGGCATGAAAAATTTGATAAAGTCATTATTTCTTATGGTTTTAAAATTCATGAATCTGATAAGTGTGTTTATAGTAAATTTGCTAATGGTAAAGGTGTGATCATTTGTTTATATGTAGATGACATGTTAATTCTTGGTACTGATTTAGAAAGCATTAATAATACTAAGAGTTTTTTGTCTTCTAAATTTGATATGAAAGATATGGGTGTAGCTGATGTCATATTAGGAATGAGAATAATAAGGAAAGATAAAAATATAATTCTCACTCAATCTCATTATGTTGAGAAAATTTTAAAGAAATTTAATCAGTTTGATTGCACACCTGTTAGTACACCTTTTGAACCACAGCTAAAGATGATCCCTAATAATGGTAGAGCTATTTCACAATTGGAATATGCACGAGTAATTGGTAGTTTAATGTATGCCATGACATGTACTCGACCTGATATTGCTTATGCTGTTGGTAAATTAAGTAGATATACTAGTAATCCAAGTTTATTGCATTGGCATGCTGTCAATAGAATAATAAAATATTTGAAAGGAACTATGGACTATGGTATATACTATAGTGGATATCCTTCAGTATTAGAAGGGTTTTCTGATGCCAGTTGGATAACTGAGCGGGAGGATCATTCCTCAACAAGTGGATGGATTTTCACTCTTGGTGGAGGAGCTGTTTCTTGGGGATCAAAGAAACAAACTTGTATAGCTGACTCTACTATGGCAACTGAGTTTGTAGCATTAGCTGAAACTAGTAAAGAGGCAGAATGGTTAAGGAATTCATTGATTGAAATTCCAGTTTGGCCAAAACCAATGCCTCCAATATCTATACATTGTGATAGTGAGTCTACACTTTCCAGAGCTTATAGTAAAGTGTATAATGGAAAGTCTAGACATATTGGCCTGAGACATAGTTATGTCAGACAAATGATTACAGATAGTGTAATCACAGTGGATTATGTAAAATCAAGTCAAAATTTAGCTGATCCTTTTACAAAAGGTCTTGCAAGAGGACTGGTGTCTAAGACATCAATAGGGATGGGACTAAAGCCCATTAATGATAATCACTCTTGATGGAAACTCAACTTGAAACTTGATATATTCAAGTCTCAAGTTCAATGATTAAAGTACATCATACGACGTGATTGTAAGCACTATGAAATTTAACATCCTAAGGATAAGTGCTTAGAACATGTAATGAATAATGAAAGAGGATGGGTTTAACCTTAATAGATTTATGGTGTTTTAAGTTACATGGACACCTATGATAATCTACCTATATGAGTGTGGAAGTGGTGCCGCTTCCAATGAGTATTGGGCTTGACTCTAAAGCACTCATGAAATCAAGGTACAGACACAAGGCCTAATTCATGTGTCGGCTTATATGGATAATCAGTGACTAAAAGATTTGTGTGTGAAGACAAATCCGAATAATCAATATAGATTGATAGTTCAAAGACAAGTCTACTATACTTTCATGGTTAACCTTGACGAACCTTCACAGGGTATTGGTTCAAGTCGTGAGACACCAATGCTTATACACAGTCTTACAGACAATCAAAGATTTACAAAACTTATTTTGAAAATGGTGGAGGAATGTTGGAGATTTTTAAAAATAAGAGAGTAAGAGTTTTTTTGGGTGTAAACGCCTTAAGAGCTTGTCCCACATTGGAAGTGTGAGGAAGAGGTGGGAAGCTAACCCAAATATAAAAGGGGATAGTGTCCCACATTGGAAAATGTACAAAGCTAAGTGTCACCACTAAGCTATAAAAGGGGTGGGCAACCTTTGAGTCCCACATTGGAAAAATGTTAAGAATTTGTACACTTAATAAGTACAAATGGAAGATGAAGAGTTAATTCATCTAGCATTTAAGAGGCTATTCAAGAGACCTCAATAAGGTGCGAAGCACCGTACGCACAAGCACACGCGCGCGCGCGCGCTCGCTTGCGGATGCGGGGCAGTGGGCTGTAGAGGCGCTAGTGGCGCACTTTGCACTTCGCACGCCGCGTGTCCGCAGTGGTAGCGGGTTGCCGGGATTCGTCCGGGTCAGATCGCGGTAGATCGGGCGCGGTCACTTTTTGGTTGACCCGTGCAAAACCGATTCGGTATTATTATACCTGTTCGGAAAGGACTTAAGACTGTTGGTAATTAACAGTCATACCTGTTCGGAAATGACTTAATTCAACAGTCGTGACTCTTGAAGACAAAGCCTTTCATTTTCTATAAATAAAGGCTGCCTAAAAACGGAATTACATTGATTACAAAAACCAGTTTCAGATTTCCAGACCCTGCTATTACTCTCTTACAATTTTCAGGAGATACAAATTCTCTTATTCTGTTTTGTGCACATAAACAGAATAAGAACTTGATTGACTGTTCTTCGCTGCTACATCCAAGGGCTGTCTTCAAATATACAAGTTGCAGACAGTGCAATTGCTTCATTGTATCTTGAGTACGGATTTGCTGATTCCCGTTTGTATACCGAAATTCTTCGTGTGGGGCAAATACTGTATTTAGGAAATTGACATCACGCCTTGAAGTTTTATAGTGACTATTCAGAAATTACATTGTTGTATTGAAGTTGACATTTTAAGATATATAAAGAGTTCCATTTCTGTATTTGCATTCATAATATCCAACAATCTAAATACAGTAATCAGAAATGGCCGACTCTTCCAAGTCACTTCGACAAATAACAGAAAGCTTTGTCAAGTTGGACCGTTTTGATGGTGGTAATTTTCTGCGTTGGCAGAAAAAGGTTCACTTTCTTCTAACAACATTGAAGATTGTATATGTCTTGTCACAATCGAAACCAAATGAAGACGAAGATGAAACCGTGGAACAGACTAGGCAACGCACAAAATGGGAGACCGATGATTACTTATGTCGTGGTCACATTCTCAATGCACTTGCTGATAATTTGTTCGACTTGTACCAAAATGTTGAGACTGCAAAAACTTTATGGGAAACATTGGAGACCAAATATCTAACGGAAGACGCTACAAGTAAGAAGTTCCTTATCGGTCAGTTTCTAAGCTTTAAAATGCATGATAATAGGCCTGTGCTAGAACAATTTCATGACATCCAACGCATCATAAATCATTGCAAACTGAAAAAATTAAATATGGATGATAATGTAATTGTTGCTGCCATAATTGAAAAACTTCCTCCTTCTTGGAAAGACTATAAGAAAGAACTCAAACACAAAAAGGAGGATCTTTCACTTGAAGAATTAGAGACTCATTTAAGAATTGAACAAGAGTCTCGAATTCTAGATGGTAAAGAGGAACAAGAAAATTCTGTTTCTAAGGTCCATGTGGTGGAGGAAGGAAAGGAGCAAAAATATGGCAATCATGGAAAAAATAACAAGCGGAAGAATTTTTCAAATAATTCTAAAGCAAACAAAAAGAAGAAAGGAAATTGTTTTCATTGCAACAAACCAGGTCACTTCAAGAAGGATTGTCGTGAGTTCAAGAAACTAAAGGAAAAAGGAGGGACATCAGACACAAAGCAAAAATTTACTGCTATGATATCCGAGGCTAATATGCTTGGAGAAGACAACTCTTGGTGGGTTGATTCTGGTGCCACAAGGCATGTTTGTAAGGACAAAACTTGTTCTCTGCCTATGAAACAGTGGAAGGAGATGTTCTCTATATGGGAAATTCATCTACAGCTGCGGTTAAAGGCAAAGGGACAGTGGATCTCGAATTCACTTCCGGGAAAATCCTTAGCCTCACCAATGTTTTTCATGTTCCTGATGTTAGGAAAAATTTAGTTTCTGGAAGTCTTCTTAACAAATTTGGCTTTAAGCTTGTATTTGAGTCAGACAAATTTATTCTGACTAAGAATGGTACCTTTGTAGGCAAATGATATTTGTATGAGGGCATGTTTAAGCTCAATATCAATGAAAAGGATTCTTCTGCTTATATCGTTGATTGTCTTTCATTATGGCATAGTCGTTTAGGACATGTTAATACAAAGAAAATGCATTTCATGGTTAATTTAAATTTAATTCCTAAATATGAGAATGATATGAATGAAAAGTGTAAAATATGCATGCAAACAAAAATAACAAGATTGCCTTTTCCTAAAATAGAAAAAACTACATCTTTGTTGCAATTAGTACATAGTGATGTTTGTGATTTGCATGGAACGCCTACTAGAGGTGGTAGTAAATATTTTGCTACATTTATTGATGACTTTTCAAAATATTGTTATGTATATCTTCTAAACTCTAAGGATGATGTGCTTAATAGATTTAAGACATATAAAAATGAAGTTGAAAATCAATGTGATTCTAAAATAAAATGTCTTAGATCTGATAGAGGTGGTGAATATCACTTTCCTCAATTTTGTGAAGATATGGGAATTATACATGAAGTTACTGCACCTTATACACCACAACAAAATGGAGTAGCAGAAAGAAAAAATAGGACACTAACTGAAATGGTTAATGCTATGCTTTCTTATTCTGGTTTAAGTAAAGGTTTTTGGGGAGAAGCACTTTTAACTGCATGTCATATTCTGAATAGAATACCTGTTAAAGATAATAAGAAAACTCCTTACGAATTATGGAAGAATAGAAAACCTAATTTAGGTTATCTTAAAGTTTGGGGTTGTAGAGCTATTGTAAGACTACCTGAAACTAAGAGAAAGAAATTAGGAAGCAAAGGTGTTGAGTGTATTTTTATAGGTTATGCACAACATAGTAAAGCCTATAGATTTTTGGTTAGTGAACCTAATGATTCTGTTGAGGTAAATACAATAATTGAATCGAGAGATGCAATTTTTTATGAACAAAGGTTTTCTTCTATTCCTAGAATTAATAATGAAAAAGAAGTAAGCACTCCTTCACAGTTACCTGTATCTCCACCAGTAGAACAAGAAGAGATTAGAAAAAGTAAAAGACCTAGGAAAGAAAAAAGCTTTGGTCCCGACTTTGTAGTCTATCTTGTTGAAGGAACTAGGAACACATCTTGTAATCAATATGCTTTGACTCTTAGCGTTGAAACAGACCCACAAACTTATAATGAGGCAATTAAGTCTGTAGATTCAGCATTTTGGAAAGAAGCTATAAATGATGAAATGGATTCAATTTTGGGAAATAAAACTTGGAAATTAGTAGACTTACCTCCAGGATCTAAACCCATTAAGTGTAGATGGATTTTTAAAAAGAAAATGAAAATAGATGGAACAATTGATAAGTTCAAGGCTAGATTGGTTGCTAAAGGTTTTACACAAAAAGAAGGAATTGATTATTTTGATACCTATGCACCTGTTGCTAGAACCGCCACTATTAGAATTTTAATTGCATTAGCATCTATATATAATTTTGAGATTCATCAAATGGATGTGAAAACTGCCTTTTTAAATGGTGACTTAGAAGAAGAAATTTACATGGAACAACCTGAAGGGTTTGTTATGCCTGGACAAGAAAATAAAGTATGTAAACTTATTAAGTCCTTATATGGCCTAAAACAAGCACCTAAACAATGGCATGAAAAATTTGATAAAGTCATTATTTCTTATGGTTTTAAAATTCATGAATCTGATAAGTGTGTTTATAGTAAATTTGCTAATGGTAAAGGTGTGATCATTTGTTTATATGTAGATGACATGTTAATTCTTGGTACTGATTTAGAAAGCATTAATTATACTAAGAGTTTTTTGTCTTCTAAATTTGATATGAAAGATATGGGTGTAGCTGATGTCATATTAGGAATGAGAATAATAAGGAAAGATAAAAATATAATTCTCACTCAATCTCATTATGTTGAGAAAATTTTAAAGAAATTTAATCAGTTTGATTGCACACCTGTTAGTACACCTTTTGAACCACAGCTAAAGATGATCCCTAATAATGGTAGAGCTATTTCACAATTGGAATATGCACGAGTAATTGGTAGTTTAATGTATGCCATGACATGTACTCGACCTGATATTGCTTATGCTGTTGGTAAATTAAGTAGATATACTAGTAATCCAAGTTTATTGCATTGGCATGCTGTCAATAGAATAATAAAATATTTGAAAGGAACTATGGACTATGGTATATACTATAGTGGATATCCTTCAGTATTAGAAGGGTTTTCTGATGCCAGTTGGATAACTGAGCGGGAGGATCATTCCTCAACAAGTGGATGGATTTTCACTCTTGGTGGAGGAGCTGTTTCTTGGGGATCAAAGAAACAAACTTGTATAGCTGACTCTACTATGGCAACTGAGTTTGTAGCATTAGCTGAAACTAGTAAAGAGGCAGAATGGTTAAGGAATTCATTGATTGAAATTCCAGTTTGGCCAAAACCAATGCCTCCAATATCTATACATTGTGATAGTGAGTCTACACTTTCCAGAGCTTATAGTAAAGTGTATAATGGAAAGTCTAGACATATTGGCCTGAGACATAGTTATGTCAGACAAATGATTACAGATAGTGTAATCACAGTGGATTATGTAAAATCAAGTCAAAATTTAGCTGATCCTTTTACAAAAGGTCTTGCAAGAGGACTGGTGTCTAAGACATCAATAGGGATGGGACTAAAGCCCATTAATGATAATCACTCTTGAAGGAAACTCAACTTGAAACTTGATATATTCAAGTCTCAAGTTCAATGATTAAAGTACATCATACGACGTGATTGTAAGCACTATGAAATTTAACATCCCAAGGATAAGTGCTTAGAACATGTAATGAATAATGAAAGAGGATGGGTTTAACCTTAATAGATTTATGGTGTTTTAAGTTACATGGACACATATGATAATCTACCTATATGAGTGTGGAAGTGGTGCCGCTTCCTATGAGTATTGGGCTTGACTCTAAAGCACTCATGAAATCAAGGTACAGACACAAGGCCTAATTCATGTGTCGGCTTATATGGATAATCAGTGACTAAAAGATTTGTGTGTGAAGACAAATCCGAATAATCAATATAGATTGATAGTTCAAAGACAAGTCTACTATACTTTCATGGTTAACCTTGACGAACCTTCACAGGGTATTGGTTCAAGTCGTGAGACACCAATGCTTATACACAGTCTTACAGACAATCAAAGATTTACAAAACTTATTTTGAAAATGGTGGAGGAATGTTGGAGATTTTTAAAAATAAGAGAGTAAGAGTTTTTTTGGGTGTAAACGCCTTAAGAGCTTGTCCCACATTGGAAGTGTGAGGAAGAGGTGGGAAGCTAACCCAAATATAAAAGGGGATAGTGTCCCACATTGGAAAATGTACAAAGCTAAGTGTCACCACTAAGCTATAAAAGGGGTGGGCAACCTTTGAGTCCCACATTGGAAAAATGTTAAGAATTTGTACACTTAATAAGTACAAATGGAAGATGAAGAGTTAATTCATCTAGCATTTAAGAGGCTATTCAAGAGACCTCAATAAGGTGCGAAGCACCGTACGCACAAGCACACGCGCGCGCGCGCGCTCGCTTGCGGGTGCGGGGCAGTGGGCTGTAGAGGCGCTAGTGGCGCACTTTGCACTTCGCACGCCGCGTGTCCGCAGTGGTAGCGGGTTGCCGGGATTCGTCCGGGTCAGATCGCGGTAGATCGGGCGCGGTCACTTTTTGGTTGACCCGTGCAAAACCGATTCGGTATTATTATACCTGTTCGGAAAGGACTTAAGACTGTTGGTAATTAACAGTCATACCTGTTCGGAAATGACTTAATTCAACAGTCGTGACTCTTGAAGACAAAGCCTTTCATTTTCTATAAATAAAGGCTGCCTAAAAACGGAATTACATTGATTACAAAAACCAGTTTCAGATTTCCAGACCCTGCTATTACTCTCTTACAATTTTCAGGAGATACAAATTCTCTTATTCTGTTTTGTGCACATAAACAGAATAAGAACTTGATTGACTGTTCTTCGCTGCTACATCCAAGGGCTGTCTTCAAATATACAAGTTGCAGACAGTGCAATTGCTTCATTGTATCTTGAGTACGGATTTGCTGATTCCCGTTTGTATACCGAAATTCTTCGTGTGGGGCAAATACTGTATTTAGGAAAGTGACATCACGCCTTGAAGTTTTATAGTGACTATTCAGAAATTACATTGTTGTATTGAAGTTGACATTTTGAGATATATAAAGAGTTCCATTTCTGTATTTGCATTCATAATATCCAACAAGTAGGAAGTTTGAAGGGGAAGAATAGAAAACCCATACAACGAATGGTTTCTTTCTAAAAGTCCATTTTAATCAACTTATTTTAGATCTAGTGTTGTCTCAAGGGGAGGAGGGGGTGAGTCGTTGGTTCAAGGGCCTCCAGAGATGGAGGTGATAATGCTAATATAATGGGAGGAGAAAACCAAAGTGGATACGATAGGAATGGAGCATTTCTAGGGGTGGTGGGTCACTAGAGAGGAGGGTAAGGAAGGAGAGAACCGGAATTTAGAATTACATTCTAATAAATTTGTTTTAAATTTTCTTCTTAATTTGGTGTCTTTAGCTTACCATACACTTTACACATACATGCACTTACACTATGAATGAACGAACGCGATATTAACAAATTTCTAGTTAACGGATTAGAACGAATGAAGTTGGAGAAGCATTAAGTTTTTTGCGTCTCAAATGAGTAAATTTAAAATCTTAACCCAATAGTTTGATATAACAACAAGTATGCAATTCACGCAATGCGCAGGCGCATATAACTTTATTTCTACCATACTTCCAAGTTAGATCTGACAATTTTTAACACGATAACTCGTTTATGGTAATAACCGAAATGACCCGAACATGACACGATTAACTTATATAGATTTAAAAGTACCCAAAACTTATACTCAAATAAAAATCAGCACGACTCGAAAATGACACGACTAATTCGAATTGTCATCTTTATTCCAAACATACACATTGCCAACAACTATTCTAATGAGCACGACGTAGTGTTCTATTCATTTTTGCTGACTTTCATACACAAACTTAAAATTATTATCACCTTAAAACAAATGGTCGCAATGATTTTATTTCAAACTTTATAATTCTAGAATGATAACTTTTTCCTAATATTATTTTTCCTTTGATCACTATCATAGAAAATGTCATGACATTCGTCATGGTGCGTTCCAATGTTTTCTGGTTCAATTAATATTTCCCAAAAAAATTACTTACAAATTAGAATAAAAGATCATTTTTCCACATCCAAAATAAAATTATTTTAAAATAGTAATGTAAAAATACCAAATCAGATTGATAATTACCAACAAAAAAACAAATTAATACATAACACACAATATGTATCTACCTATTTGTATTATCAAGAGCGTACAAATTCATGTTCTCTTAAAGATCAATCAACTATGATGTATAGTTGTTCTGAGATCCACATATCTAAGAACAATTGGCCATTGAAAGGAAAAAATTCTCCGTGTAACCACAACAAACTCATACGTAGAGAGAGAAAGATGGAAAGTCACCTTTGAACAATACAACCCTCAAAATCATCCTCTCTCTTCTCTCTACATCGCATCTCATCCTCATAACTTCAACCACAACGCCCCCCCCCCCCCCAAAAAAAAAAAACCTACCTCCATAAATGCATCGCTTATCACCCACCTCCCAACCTGAAACCATGATAAATCATACCCTCATACCTCCCATGGTCTTTCAACTCCAAGATCTAGTCCCGAAGTTCAGATTTTGCGCAGCATACTTTTGCATTGGCAAAGATTTCATTCTCAGGATCGTCCTCTCAACTTTTCTTCAACACAAAGACGTTGGTACCGGTATTTTTACAAATTACAATGACATGTTGCGGAGTTTGATGTGTGAGAGTGGGAGGATCCGAATGAAACCAGGGAAGATAAAGGTGTCATTTGGATTGAAGAAAATTGAAGATGTGATTGGGAGAGATTATGATGTGTATTTTCTTGTATTTGAGTTAGGAGCTTTTGATGTGGAGGTTGCTGAGAAATCGAGAGGTGAAGGGAAGTTAATGAGATAGGAATGGGTTGATGAATCAATTAAATGGGGGGTAATGAAGTATAAGAGATATGGAATAAGGGGTTTGAAAATGAAATAGTGCGACTTTTGAGCTGTTTATATAGTTAGAGAGATGATCCTGTAAAAACATTCTTAAGAACATCTATTATTAATCACGAACACATTAATATGATTAAACTTTAACATACAATTGTTCTTAATAAAAGGATCTTGGATCTTCATGTTTTCACAAAATACGTCTAAAAGATAAAAAATAAGAATTACCTTGGTCCAATGCATTGATCAATTTTGATTAATTGCTCCATCAATCTCCTAAACATGGAAACTTACACTCAATTGGAATCTCAGAATTTCTCTCCCACCTTAGAAATAGTGTGTAATGAGATAACCCTAGATGGTGTAGGGCTCCTCTATTTATAAGGGAAAGAGGGCCGGAATCCTAGTCAATGTGGGACTCTATTTCAAGTCTCCCACTAATGCCACTAACCATCATGTGACTAACGGATAAGATTGACCCAATCTTCTAATATTCGTATTTATCACGTTCCTAATTAATTATCTGATATTTATCAAGACCACATAATTGGAAAATTCATAAATTCGGAATTTAATATAATTGAAATTAAACAATTAATTTTGACACTTAATATTAATTTCCAACAGTCTCCCACTTGGTATTAATAATCCTCATAATTAAATTAGGTACCATAAGGTGCACAATAACTGATAAATATAGTTCGCTTAAATCAAACAATTCACGGATGCGAGTCATGGTGGTTCCATGCTATTCAAGAGCATGGTTCCTTCCATGTTCTACAACACCAATGTTTTTTTTCAACTAAGCCTTTAATATTGGGTATCATAATGGCCTCATTATGTCCTTTTGAATAAGGACTATTTATGTCAACAATAATTCATAATCATATGCATGCATTCACAAAAGACAGAAATGATTGAAATCAAAAACACTTTTATTGAATTCAAGTAATAGTGTCAAACAACTAAGCCAAATAGCAATCATAATTTTACTAATCGAGACCATCTCTTTGACATGTTCCATAAGGTCTTTGGAGATAGTCCTTTCGTAAGAGGATCTGCTATGTTATCACTCGTACTAATGTGATCAATTGACACTCTTTGTTTCTGATTTTCTTCTTTCACTGATAGGTATTTCATTCAACGTGCTTAGTTACTTTAGGAATACCTAACATTTCTTCATAAAGAAGATTGCAGCGACATTATCATAATATTTCAGTAGATTGATAATAGTGTCGATAACTCTAAGTCCCAAAATGAAGTCACGCTGCCAAAATACATAAGTTTTAGCATCAAGCATGCTACAAACTCAGCTTTCACAATAGTTAATGGATGGATTGTGTTGCACTCCTTCATTATATTGGTTAATAAACCAAAACAAATATACTTAAGCAAGATTGAACTTCATACCATCCGTACAACTAAAAAATCTGAGTCACAATAATTGTTTATGTTTAAATGAACACATACACCATAAATGTGAGCATATAGTCCTTTAAGTATCTCATTACTTCATACACAACTTTTAAATCCATAAAATTATTTTGATTCTCTACTTTCTAAATCCGTGCTTGTATATAGAGAAAATATATAAACTTACTCCCACTGATCTTAAGGTGTATACAAATATACAACGATTAAAAAAAATAATGATATTATTTCTTAAAATACGTCATGTAGGAAACTTATGTTTATAAAATGATCTCCTAAACATATACGCACGGTTTATAAGACTCCAAAAAGTAATTTTCACATCCACTTCATGTAACTCTCAATCATAATGAGCTACTAATGTCAAAATAATTCCATGTCCTTACATATAATTGAGAAGGTTCATTTTTCTTCATTAATGGTGAAATATTTTACTACAATTTAGCTTTATCTCGTTTAACTACCATTAGTGTCGCATTTGGTCTTGATGACCCCCTCATACCTCACTTTAGTGCATCAATTATGTAATTCAACGAGATTTTAAACTTCGTTGTAGTCTATTAGTTTCACTTCTTATGACTTTTGAAAATAAAACCATGTCATTATTTATCCCTACGCCAAATTCATGTTCATGCAGATACACCACATAATCATCCAGGATAGTAGACCTTGTAGGATCTTCTTAATACTATTCCTTATGATTTTATCTACATTTCTCTCACGGTGATAATACTATCATTTAGTGGTTGATCATTTATTTGTTCTTTGTTGTTTAGACAATCTAACAACTAAAAGAACAAGTATTCAAGAAGGTTATCGGTAATGGGATAAGTACCCTACCTTCCTTTATAACCATATTTCATGCTTTTTTACTACCACTAATTTCACCGTTCATAATGAATTTGACTTTAATGTAATAAATACGTGTCAATGACAATTATATGATCTATGTAGGTCTAGTTTAAAGAAAGTTTCTCATAATCTCCCACTTGGGCCACATAGGTCATCCTTATATTAGACATCGTAATACCTTAAGAGCACAAGTCGATTATCAAAATTTGTAAGAGACATTACAAAAATCTTGTCCACGAAAATTATGAAAAGGAGTCTAGATTTAATTTGGCACAAGATTAAAGAGTTTCATCAATAACGCTACTATTATGATGCGGGATAAAAAAATCTTTAAAAAACTATGTCCAAACTTTATTTTGTACAAAACATCAAAAGGAATACCATAACCCGTGAAAAAAATATACATTAAAAGATTCTTTAGAACATATCCCTCACGATCAAGTCTAGATAAATATTTTTCAAAAAAGAAAATTGAGGGTTTATGAAAACAAATGGCGATTTTATTTCCCAAGAACAAAAGAAAAAGAATCTTATTAGAATTTATAGTTGGTTTTGTAAGAAATCCTTGCATTAAAAGTAAATACTTTCTATAACACAATAAGTATAACTTGCAATCTCTACTAAGATGAAAAACTCGTTTCAAATCATAAAAGATACATATTATCTTTATTATTATTAGTCCGAGTGTGCAACATGTAAACAAACTTAATTTGTTTAACCAAATTAAATATGAAATTTTTAGAGAAACAAAATGGGATACAATAATATGTGATAAGATAATGAGATAAATTGCTCACTTTATTAATGCTTTGATTTAACAACACACACATCGATTACATGATAATAAATTGAGTATATAACCGTGAGTTTTCTTCAGTAGTAACCGTGAAATATCGATTATATGATGCTTGTAAATTACTTTATTGGGTATAATGTTATTTCATTATACTGTACACGATATTTGTGCATAACTTCTTTTCACATACTATAATAATGTATATGATCTATGATGTTCATTCAATCACTCAAAATCGATTCCCTGTAAGGAATAACCTTGCTTGAAGAAATAAACTCAATATACCCTATTAATATCTTTAAAATTATAAGCATCATAAGTTACTACTACCATTATCTTTACATTTAATATTCATTGCCATTCTATTTGGGTCACTGTAGTGACTACCAAACATTTCATAATATGAATATTACATTACGTAAAGACTTACATACACAAGTCAATAAATTTTCACTTATTTTCATTAAATATCGCATGATCAATAAACTAAATTATTCATGTTTATGGCTTTCATAAAATTAATTGGTGATATGATAGTGAAAGAAACTATGGCATCTGCGTTTGACGATCATTATTACCTTTCCAAAATATATATCACCACTTACATTTTTTTACCAATTATTGTAATCACAATAAATGAATAAATAATAATATGTACGCAACATCATAAAGTATCATCATCCTAGCATTCAATATCATACATGGACCTGTAGGCAACCAAAATATGCATGATATTAATGCAATAGTCCAATATTTATATCTTTTGGAATGGAGCACTTTAATGAACACCAAACCTTATATTACATAAATATTAGAGATACGCATACATGTTCAAATACCTGTAATACATAAATAATTATATTATTGTCTATTCCTTAATTTGAAATTCACGAAAAATTAGACATAATGTGAAAATCAAATAGACAAAAAGTTTACATGAGATATTGCATAAATAATAGTAAATGGAAGACATAAATCATTTACTTTCACTTCATCACTTATGTATGAGTAATAAATTAGAAATATTGACCCAAATCATTCATGGTCATACTAATGCACAATACGGTTATAATCACAAGTATCATACTAGTGGCCTATGTAAATATGACTTTTTAACATTGATGCCAATTATTTAACATTTACAAAAATTTCAATGTTTATTTGATTCAAATTTCAGCATGTGTTGTGCTTCAATTTAATCTTATAACAAACATTAGAATAATCTGAAATGACTACAAGTATAATATCTTCACATGTAATCTTAGCCTGTATTTGGCATTTGATTAAACTGAATGAATACCTACTTATGAGTCTCAAAATTTGCAAGTCATGCATTCAAATATGCATGTATGCAACGAATAAATCTAGTATCCACACATATGAATTGTAGCCTGTGTTTGGCATTTAATTCAACTTAATGGGAGCATTAGCCTTAGAATAAACAATAATTCTGATTTTCAACCACCTGAATCGTTGGCCTGTGTTTGGCAGAAGACTCATTAAAACACGAATATCATAATATTCAACAATATGAATCATTGGCCTGTGTTTGACAAGAGGGCTGGCAATTTTTGACACGATAACCCATTTACGGTAATAACCCGAAAATGACTCGAACATGACACGATTAGCTTGTATAGATTTAAGAGTACTTAAAATTGATACTCAAATCAAAAATCAACGCGACCCGAAAATGACACGACTAACCTGAATTGCCACTCCTACCACGAGACTCATCAAAATATGAATATTTACAATAACGTAAGTCTAATATCCTACCATATGAAATATGTTGGCCTGTGTTTGGCACGAATATTTAACTAAAAAAGGATAATTAGAGCAAGGTTTTATCACAGTTCTAGATAAAACATACATGAAATATGGGAAAACTTAAATGTTTAAAAAAAAGAGTTAGCATCATTGAACTGTAGAAAATTACTCCAGAATCTCAAATATTCGACGGAATTCAAAAATATTTTTTCTGGAAGTCATAAACATTATTTATATAAAATCGAGCCCCCAAAAATATTATACTCAAAACTTAATGTATAATTAATGGTCCAAATATAGATGCATACACAATAATCTAATATTTATAATTATAGATTAAGACACTTTTATGTCTTCCCCATCCAACATCATATAAATATTATTGTCGAAATATCAATTCATAATTACATTAGGATCTTTGGGCTACCAAATATAGATTATGCACAATAACCTAATATATCGAAATGTTATTGTCAAATACATAATCATACATCTAATATTAAATTTTTTATATTGAACCCTTTCATCAATACCAAATAATACATAACATGAATATTAGAACAACTATGAACATAAGAAACAACCCCCGTGGTGAAAAAATACATAATATTTGAAAAAAATCGTATTTTTTGTCAAAAATAGAAAATTTGAGTTAGCATCACAGGGATGTAGATAATTACTCTAGGATCTCAAAACAATTTGCGGAATTTAAAAATCAATTTTCTGGAGTGAGATATTGACATCAACATTATTATCAAAAATGGCAAAAACTCGATTTTAAGGGTATAAACGACGTCAAAACGCAAAAGTAGGGTGGTGCCCATTTTATTTAATGGGTTTTGTTTATTTCGAAGTTTCCAGTCGACCATATTAGTTTCGTAAAATTTCGAGTAAGTTTTGACCTTTCATTCTAACTAGTGAGTATTGGCGACAGAAGAAAAACGTCACAGAAAGTCTCAGACATACTTTAAGAGCAGATTCAATGACATAAATTAAAACGTCGCAGAAAATCTCAAGCATAAGCAGATTTAATGACATAAATAAAAATGTCGCAAAAAGTCTCACGCACATATTTCATTATAGACGAACATCAATAAGAAAAATCATGAGATCTTAAACTTTAGCTCTGATACCACATGTAAAAACATTCTTAAGAACACCTAATATTAATCACG
Source organism: Sambucus nigra (assembly GCA_949130495.1). Lineage (NCBI taxonomy): Eukaryota > Viridiplantae > Streptophyta > Magnoliopsida > Dipsacales > Adoxaceae > Sambucus > Sambucus nigra. The sequence continues at coordinate 223,140,637 of OX422214.1, forward strand.
AACACATTAATATGATTAAACTTTAACATACAATTGTTCTTAATAAAAGGATCTTGGATCTTCATGTTTTCACAAAATACGTCTAAAAGATAGAAAATAAGACTTACCTTGGTCCAATGCATTGATCAATCTTGATTAATTACTCCATCAATCTCCTAAACATGAAAAATTACACTCAATTGGAATCTCAAAATTTCTCTCCCACCTTGGAAATAGTGTGTTATGAGATAACTCCAGATGGTGTAGGGCTCCTCTATTTATAAGGGGAAGAGGGCCAGAATCCTAGTTAAGGCGGGACTCTATTTCAAGTCTCCCACTAATGCCACTAACCATCATGTGACTAACGGATACGATTGACCCAATCTTCTAATATTCGTATTTATCACGTTTCTAATTAATTATCTGATATTTATCAAGACCACATAATTGGGAAATTCATAAATTCGGAATTTAATATAATTAAAATTAAATAATTAATTTCGGCACTTAATATTAATTTCCAACAGATCCATTATATGAGGTCCACGTGTCATAGCAGGAGATGAAGCCACAATTTCAGGCTACAGTTTTATATGTTATATAAATGCCTTAGTGCTTCGATGTGACTAGTTAAACCTAAATGGTTTATATAATTATGGACAATTTATAATTTAGTTTCTTGTTGATAATTTTTAAACATTTAAGGATAATTTACTATTAAGTTTACTTATAATGACACTGGCGTAGATTTCTACAAGAAGAAAATTAGTTGATCTAAGTGTTTAAAATTTGTCAAAATTCATTTAGTATTTAAAATTTGTTTGCGGGGGACTTAAGAGTACTTTGCTATATAATTATTTCTTATCCCATTTATTTATTTTTCATACATTATAATGTTGGTGTTTGATACTCATTTATAAGATTAGTTGCATTAAAATTTTCATGAGCTATATGGCACTAATCTAAATTCATAAAAACCCTATATTGTATATACTTAATTAATTATCATTACCCAATAATTTATTTGAGTAATATTATAATATTTATATCACTCCATCCTTCCAAAATTAAGAATTCACTATTACTTTTTGGATTGTCACAAATTAAGAGTTCACTATTTCTTTTTGGATTGTTCCAAATTAAAAGTCCATTTTCCTTTTTTGAACATAATGAATTAAATATTCTCTCTCTCTCTCTCTCTCTCTCTCTCTCACACACACACACACACACACACACAAACACTATATATATATATATATATATATATATATATATATATATATATATGCAGGAGTTTGGCTCACGTGCTTCCAAACCATTCGTCTTAAATTCTTATAATTTACACTTTTAAAATTCAAGAAAATACACGTCGCAGCATTCTCCAATATAGCAATTTACTATCTTTGTACCTTTATTTTTTTATTCAAACAACATGTGTTTATCTACTATCTTCCCACGTTGCTATTTAAATTTAAAAGAAAAAAGTGGAATAAAACTTGTAACCACCCACTACAAGCGCGGACTTAAAAAAACTACCCCAAAACTTCCTTTGTATACACTCTACATCTCCATCAACTCTTAGCCTCTCCCATGTACCTCACTTATAACACCCCATGATTTTAAACCATAAAATTTTTTATAAATTAAAATTTTGAAAAACACAAAGTTTTGGAATTAGTTAATTTTTGTACTTAAAAATGTTGGGTTTTATTTATGTAAAATGAGGTTTTAATTGGAATGAAAATCGGGATTAATAATTAGAAATTATAACTTTTCATATAAAAAATGAGGGAAATTTGGTTTGGCAGGCCAACTGAACCGGTTTAGCCCTGGGACGAACCGGTTCGCACCAGCAGTAGCATGAAATCGGGCTCTCTTTTTGTAGAGTTTGTGTAGGACTCAAATTCTTTTCTTTTCTTAAAATAAAAAATACGGGTTTAGAGTTTTTAAAACACATTTTAAGATTCTCAAAGAATATTAGCCTCCTATAATTTTATATCGTTTCTTTCTCAAAACCTAAACCCCATTAAACATAACTTTCAACCCAAGTTTTGAAGATCTAAACCAAGTTTTCTCAAGAACATCCAAGAACGTGTCTTTGCTATTTTTGCAATAGGAACGCAGCCGTGTAATCATATTTTCAAGATGACTTCTTTATAGGCATGCATGCTTTTATTGTTCTCCTTAAGTTTTATGAGTTTTAGATATTGCCTAAACTTTAATAAATGGTATTTTTCTTCAAACAAATTAGAAAGAGGGAAAGTGAAAAGAATTCTGAGACTTTTCCTATTCAAATTTCTAAATATATTCAAGACTTGAAATAATCACATGCTTAGATTAGCAGTTGTGATGATGATAGAATTGTGGGATGTTTTGCATATTAAAATTAAAAATATGAATTAGTAATAACGTTTCGACTTGAAAAATCACGATTCTTATGTGTAGATAATAGATTGGATTTCTTATTGCGTAATAGGTGTATATGCATGTTAAAAATGGAATGTTGTATTAACCGATAAAATATTACTCGTGTAGAAATTATGAACTTTGATAACTTATGTAACCATTGGTAAGACTTGTCTATTTATATAATTAAAAGGGAGTAAATTGGATAATATTGAAATTGGAGAGTTAATTGGAAGAATTGTAACTATAAATTGAAAATATGATTTATTTGAATGATGATTGTGTTAATATTTCGACACCACGGAGAGGTTGGGATTTTGGGGGTAGTTTTGATTTTATCATTATTTGTAGGTTTCTTACTAGGTATGGGACTATTAGGTAGGCCTCGTTGTTGTTAGCACTTTCTAGGTATGGTAATTGTGATTATAGGTTCGCACGGTTGAGTATTTCCTGGGTGGAACTCGGTAGTAAGCCATTGCGCTGTTCTGTTAGCCTAGGTGCGAGACTAGGTGGTAATTGTTGATAGGTATTCTTACTAAGTAATAGGTATAGAGGGGAATTGTTCCACGAGTTAAAAATACTATTTGGGCGAGGGAGTCCACAAGCGAGGTACCCCCTTGCCAATGTTAGTGAAAATATCAATTAGGCGAGGGAGTCCACAAGCGAGGGACCCATCTACCAATCCCAGCTAAAATGTAAATTTAGGTGAGAGAGTCCACAAGCGAGGAACCCCTTTACCAATACTAACAGAAGCATTATTTAGGCGAGGGAGTCCACGACGAGGGACCCCTCTGCCAACACCAAGAAAAGATGATATTCGGGCGGGGGAGTCCACAACGAGGGACCCCCATACCAATTCCCATTAAAATGTAAAATTAAGCAAGGGAGTCCACAACGAGGGACCCCTATTCCAGTACTCAAATTCAAATGCTATCAAGCATAGAGGGGGTTCAAGAAATCAAAAACCCAATGATCAGAACAGGTTAGGACAAGGGGATCTATCTTGAGGAACCCCTCATTATAAACAAAGTTATTCTATTAAATAACAAAAGTTCTAATGCTTATTTACTTGTATAGGTAGCCTAGCTGATCAATCGGTGCTCAAATAGGTCAGTTGGGATCTTCTAAGAGTTTTTGCATGGTGTCTGAGAGACAAGGTTTATTGAGTAAGACTCAACCACTTAGCACTTTAAGATATAGAGAATACTAGTAGAGAGACTCCTAGGAGTCACTCAAGCACTTACACAACCAACAGTTAGTCATAATTGTGATGAGTACCCACACGGCTGCTCATAAAGAAATAACTTTTACAAATGATTTTAGAGAGGGTGGCCCTCAAGGCTACTCTGAAGTTTACAAAAGTTTGTACAACAAGTTACCGTTAAAAAAAGATATTTACCAAATCATATGTTTTGTCTCCATTAAGAGACATATTTTCTTTTTAACTTTGGTTTGCACCAGGTGTCATCTGTCAGTAAGGGACAGGTGGTTGCAGACAGTATAGGGACAAAAGGTACACTTTATACCTTGTCCCTTAAAGTTTTCTCTCCTTTTTGTTACCCCAAAAGTCCATATTAACTGTTAACGCAAAAATTCTCCATCTACGAGGACCAATCAGAAAAGGACACATGTTATCCTACGTGGCAATATTCGACACCCGAGGAGAGTTGTTCGGCATCCTAGGAGAGTTGGTCGGCACCCGAGGAGAGTTGGTCGGCACCCGAGGAGTGATAGTCAGCACCCGAGGAGAGTTGGTCGGCATATTAACCAGGAAGATCAAAGGATAACTATGCATTTAATGTGCATTAATGAAGATGGCAGCGCATTTAATGAACCTTAATGTACATTTATACTGTATTAATAGATGACAACACATAACATACCAAGCAATTCAACAATTAGATTCGTTGAATGTAGACATAAATGTCTACATTCAATAAATCTCTTTATCTCCCATCACTATAAATACATGTATCCCCTTCACCAAAAGAGAGAGGGTCAGGGAGATCCGGGAGAACCTAGAAACACCATACACAAGATACACATCCTTTCTCTCTCTACACCTTATGGTGCTATTGTAAACTCCTGGGAATAAAATAACAGTGGACGTAGGCTTTATTCATAGCCGAACCACTTTAAAAACCTTTGTCTCTTATGTGCTTTATTGGATTGCTTTCATCTATTTATCTGTGATCATAAAAATGGGATTCAGTCCAGTTTTTTGCATCAACAGATTGGCGCCGTCTGTGGGAACGTGTTACAAACATTGTTCTAAATCAAAAGCTAAGTTTTTATTTTCTCTACGTATAATCAATTATACATACATTTTTTAATTCAATCATGATTTTTATGTTTATATACATATATTAATTGTCCAATTTTTATCTGCAAAATATTGCATATCATGATTTTAAAATCATAACTCTTAGATTAATTCTTATTTAGAAATCTGAAAAATAGTGGATTTTATAAATCATAACTTTTTTCTTGATTCTCAAGTTTTAATTTTATATCATGGAATAAATATTTTAAATGATTACGTATACCAATATATACGACAATGATAAGATTTGATAATTTTCATTGTTGATTTTGAAATAATTTTTGAAAAATCTTTGATGACTATTCAAATTCCCATCATATTTTTAATCAAAGAATGAGAAAAGGTTAAAGACAATAAAAAGTTTTCTCATGGAAATCATGACCTAGATTTATTTTCTCTCTCTTCAAGTTTGAGTCTCTTTGCATTCATTTTTATGAGCTATATACTTAATTTGGTTCGCATGCCATCCAAGTCAATAAAGTCTCATTGATTGATTTTTTTATATAAATTTGGTAATAACTTCGATCATTAAGTATATTTTTATCTCTCTAAATAGGGAATAGGAAGGGATCATTATAAAAAATAATTTTCTCTCACCTGAAAAATCATTACCCACCTCTTGTAAAAGAGGATCAGTAAAATAATCATGACCATATCAAGACTCTTTGGCACAAATTTGATATGTTGGCCCCTCGTTCATCACATCACATGGTTTCTTTATCGGAATCACACGATATAGTGGATTAGATAATTATTCATTTAATTAACATTCTTAATGCTTAAATTTTACATCGAATGTTATTTTTCTGATCTAAGGATTCGAGATATTCTGGTCAGTCATACATATTGTTGGTCGGCATCATCTTGGGCCATATTTTATTAACGAGAAGCTTAACCAGACCATTTTTGTTTGTCGGAGATAAGATGTGAAGATCCATCAGCAACGCTGAAATAATTTTATCCAACTACGAGGTATCTTATTATTGGTCGGAGCCCCATATTATAGCTCGGTGGAACCAATTGCAGGTCGACGATCATCTATTTCTTGATCGGCGACATCTCAGTCTTGTTCGGAGGATTCAATTTACTGGTCGACAACTGTCCAACCATCCACTTCTTGGTTGGCGACATCTGATGTTATTCAGTGACCATCCAACAGCTGGTTGGCAATATCAATGCACCATTTTTATTGATCGGCGAAATTGCTCAGCTGGTCGGGGACCATTTGCCTCTTGGTCGGCACTATATATTCTACAACCTGAGACATCCCCAAATAGTGGCTAGCAACACCTATGCCGTTGGTCGGCAACAGTAGAATCTTGGCGTATTAAAAAATGCGGAGCACCCCAGATGTTTCTTTAAACACGAGTTCAACTTGGGGGTAAACTGGGGGCTTAAGTTTTTTTTAAAAACTTGTGATCACCGCAAAAAATATTTTTAAAGCCAAGTGATAAATAATTTTCAAACATCAACTTATACCTGATTAGTTGTTGGAGATTAAATAACTTTACAAAAAACTATACGTCTTATTTATGGCGCATATCTAATAAAAATTTGTCCATCTCACACACATTTGGCACAAAAATATTATTTCATATTTTGAAATTTTTATTGTTTTATGCTGATACACATCACATATTGTTTGGCTGAATAATTATTCTCATGATAATAATTGTTTTCTCTAGTCTTGACAGGTGCTCGGACAGCCTATTAAAATTTCATAGGGACGAGATTCAATCTCGATGAAAGCTCTCGTAAACCTCTAGAAAGTAGTATTGCTCGACATCAGGCAATTTTGCCGCGACATATCAGCCAACATATATTATTTCATGTTTTGAAATTAATATTTTTATTTCTCAAACATATACCTATCATATATTTATTGAATGATTAAATTATTCTCACGACTAATCAATTCAGCCTACACATATGGTAGAGCAAATTATTAATTTTTACAAGTACAAGTTTCAACGCCGACGAATACTCGGAAAAAATCTGGAAACTATTATCATTGCTCAGCATTATGAAATTTCACCTCAGCAAGGAACTATATATTTTATTATTGCTTTGATTTGTGCTCAAGCACGAATTATTCTATATATTCGTTCGGATTCATATTCTATATTCATCTCAACATGGAACTCGGCGAAATACTTATTATCATATTCAGCTCCGAGGAAAAGCTACAACATTTATTATATTTCACCCCCAACGGATAGTTGGTCAGGGCAATTCTTATTTATATTCAGGCCCAGATATTGGCTCAAGCACAAATTATTCTATATATCCCTTGGGATTCATATTCTATATTCATCTCAACATGGAGCTCGGCGAGATACTTATTATCATATTCAGCTTCGATGAGAACTATAACATTTATTATATGTCACCCCCAACAGATAGTTGGTCGGGGTAATTCTTATTTATATGCAGGACCAGCAAAGTTCTCAGCCATATTCTTATGTTCTGGAAAATATTATTCTTATTCGGCATTATGCAATTGTGCCTCGACAAGATACTTATTCAACTTTAAGGAGAAATACAACATTCGTTGTATTTCACCCCCAACGGATAGTTGGTCGGATAATTCTTATTTATATTCAGGCCTGACAACGTTCTCGGCCATATTCTTATGTTCTGGAAGATCTTATTCTTGTTCGGCAGTATATAATTCTACCTCGACAGATCAACGAGGCATTTTATTATTTTTAATTATTCTTTATATCTATTTGGATGCATACTCTATTCTTATTTCAGCATGGAGCTCGATAAATATTTATAATCATATATTCAGCTCCAAGGAGGTCTTCAACATTTATATTATCTTATTCCCAACAATCTGTTGGTCAGCTCCAAGGATGTCTCCAACATTTATTATATCTTATTCCCAACAATCTGTTGGTCAGCTCCGAGGAGGTCTCCAGCATTTATTATATCTTATTCCAAACAATCTGTTGGTCAGCTCCGAGGAGTTCTCCAGAATTTATTATATCTTATTCCCAACAATCTGTTGGTCAGCTCCGAGGAGGTCTCCAGCATTTATTATATCTTATTCCCAACAATCTGTTGGTCAGCTCCGAGGAAGTCTCTATCGTTTATTATCAAAAATGTATTCCTAAAAATGCCAACTTATGTTGGTTAGGAAGTAAATGTATTCCTCCGGGAAGTAAAACTTGTATTCCTCCGAGAAGTAAAACTTATATTCCTCCGGGAAGTAAAGCTACCTGTATTCCTCCGGGAAGTAAAGCTACATGTATTCCTCCGGGAAGTAAAACTTGTATTCTTTCGGGAAGTAAAACTTGTATTCCTCTGGGAAGTAAAACTATGTGTTCCTCAGGAAGTAAAAGTATTCCCAAAAATGTCAACTCAGGTTGGTCAGAAATAAGAAGTTGTCAACTACAGTTGGTCGGAAACAAAGTATGGGTATGCGAAAGCGATCAAGCAAAAAGCATTCAAAGTTCACATTCCACACTTGGGGGCTTCTATTACAGATATATTTGTTCATTTGGTGGCACATTAACATCATGCAGTCGAGCATCAAATTCAACTTCACAAACTCACACGGTCGGGGCCCCGACCAATCATCATTCAGGAGCTATTTTTCTTGCTCATGAATTATTTTTGATATTGAAGTTCAGGAGGTATATTGAAGTTCAGGAGGCGCATTCAGAAGTTCAGGAGGCATATTCATGAGTTATTATGCACATACTATTGAAGTTCAGAAGTCAAATTCAGCATCTACAGCACTGAGATCTTTACTACTACTGTCCCGACCAACATTGAAGAAAAAGTTGTATTAAAATATTTCGAAGTCCACCACTAGCATGGTACTAATCAGATTGAAGAATAGGGTTCAAAAGCTAGTATGTAACTCGACAAAGTATTCAGAGAATCATAAATCAGAAGAATCAAGCACGTGAAGTTAGCACTCAGTTGCTCGGCACAGGAGGCAGTTGGTCGGCTAGCAAACCAATCAACATACTTGAAGATTATGACAAGCTACAAGCTGCATACTATGGCATGGCTGCATCCAAATTCCCAGGTGTGATACATAGCAAACGGAGTTCCTCAAAAGAAAGATTAGCAACCATCGATCAACCTGCATCATATGTCGTCCAGGAGATAATGCACTTTATGTTGAACAAATCAAGAAGGTAGATGAAGAATTTCACGAGCACCGAGCAACACTGCAGAATAAATACTCCATCCTTTCAAGTAAACCATCAAGCATGGAGCATTAGGGGCTTCTGTTAACGCAAAAATTCTCCATCTACGAGGACCAATCAGAAAAGGACACATGTTATCCTACGTGGAAATATTCGACACTCGAGGAGAGTTGGTCGGCATCCAAGGAGAGTTGGTCGGCACCCGAGGAGTGTTAGTCGGCACCCGAGGAGAGTTGGTCGGCACCCGAGGAGTGATAGTCGGCACCCGAGGAGAGTTGGTCGGCATATCAACCAGGAAGATCAAAGGATAACTACGCATTTAATGTGCATTAATGAAGATGGCAGCGCATTTAATGAGCCTTAATGTACATTTATATTGTATTAATAGATGACAACACATAGCATACCAAGCAATTCAACAATTAGATTCGTTGAATGTAGACATAAATGTCTACATACAATGAATCTCTTTATCTCCCATCACTATAAATACATATATCCCCTTAGCCAAAAGAGAGAGGGCCAGGGAGATCCGGGAGAACCTAGAAACACCATACACAAGATACACATCCTTTCTCTCTCTACACCTTATGGTGCTATTGTAAACTCCTGGGAATAAAATAACAGTGGACGTAGGCTTTATTCATAGCCGAACCACTTTAAAAACCTTTGTCTCTTATGTGCTTGATTGGATTGCTTTCATCTATTTATCTGTGATCATAAAAATGGGATTCGGTCCAGTTTTTTGCATCAACATCAACCCTAGCTTATATTTATAAATAAGGCCCTTGGGCTAGGTCAGATCAGATCAAAAAACTTAAATTATGCTGTTACTCTGTCAAAATCACACTAGACCTAGTATTCTCTCCCTGCTCTCTCTCTCTCTCTCTCTCTCTCTCTCTCTCAGTGTTGAATTCTTGTCTCTTCACTCCCATTATTGCAACCATCATTTTCAGAATATCTTCTTCTCCATGCTATCATTATTATCAGTGAAGTTTCATATTTGCAGGTGTAGGTCCACAATATTTACTCCATTTTACCAAAAATAGAATGTTTATACCCAACTGCTCTTGAGACCTTGAAGATACTGAAGGCAGAGTTCATTGGAGTGGGTCACCCCTCACCCGTTCTAATTTTTTATCAGACCCCAGTCACACTACCCTCCTATATTTGGGGACTCACCTGGAGAGGTATCCTCACTACCATGGACTAAGAAGGTTATAATGTTTCTAAGGAACTGATCTTTAAGACATCCAGCTGGAAATGAATTTCAGAGTAATCAGACCACCCAAGAGGAGCTGGTAGTAACCGGAGCTAGAGAACCTGCTCCTCAAAGAGGACATACTAGTGCAATAGTTTCTCCATTGACAGGTATAAAATAAATGAGCATGTTTTTTGAGTTTCCAAAACAAAATAACGTGGATTTGGCAAGCTTGATCCAAAGCTGTATAACACCAACATCAGCCCCCTCTGAAGGGGCAACCATTGCAGTAACAACGGTAGAGGTGGCTCTGCCATGAAAGGTGGTATCGAAGCAAGCAACAACCACTACAACAGAATGTCTTATCAGTGATAAAAAAAATTAGGACAAAAGTAATTTTGTCACAAAAAGTAACCTTTTAGTGAGAAAAATTAATTTCGTCATGAATTGAGTGTGATGATGTTCAACTGGTGACGAATTAATGATATTTGTCACCAAATAATCATTAAAATTTTGGCACGTCCATTCTCGCCTCCTAAAATGTTACATTCATCTATACGTGACAAAATTATTATCCATTTAGTGACAAATAAATCTATCACACAAAAAAAGAATAATTGGTGACAAAACATTTCCTCACTAATTACTACAAAACAAAATAACAAAATACCTATTTTCTAAACACCAAATCGTTGCCCAAAAATATCACACCCAAAAATCACAAGAAGCCCCGTCTCCACCATATCTCCCTCAACCATGATCGGTGTCTTGAAGGAGAGTTGAGAAGTCGCCGCCCTCCTCCAGATCTGTCGGCGCTGACAACCCTACGGTATTTTCTCCTCTTTCTATTTCGTTCCACGATCGGTGTCGATTTAACTTTATTTTCTCCTCTTTCTATTTCTTTTCTATGTTTTCTTATCTCTATAGCTGGCATTAACGAAGTTCTAAGCTTTCGTGCATGTGTGTATGTGTAAATGGAAGCTCCGCCCACCATAGCCATGACCGTCGAGCAAAAACCCTAAAACAGGGGTGGGTTTTATTAACCATTTCGATTTTTATTCTTTATATATATATATATATATATATATATATATATATATATATATATATATATATATATATTCTCAAACACCGAGAGTTCTGATTCAGTTCCGAGTTGACTTTCTGGACTATTTTGGTTGAATGTCATCCCGACTCGATTTGATTTTCGGGTATTGTATTTTCAATTAGATATTGGTTTAAGCTGTCACTTCCTCTGTCCAATGTCGATGTTAGAGATTTCTTTGTTTTATTAAGAGTTTCATGGTTAATGTGATCAAATAATGAAATAATGATATAGACTGCTATCAATTTTTCATCTTGATAGCAATCTTTTGTAATTTGGCGAAACTGTGACTAACAAATTTATGCATAGGAGCTCATGATTGAAGTTATTTGCAAACAATATAGAAAGTTGTGCTAATTATTTGTTAGTGTACTGCAGACACAAATGATTTGGTTTCTTTCTTTATTTTGTAATTTTTATAACCACTACAGGAATGTGAGGAGCTAATGACTAAGGGAATAACTGGCACTGGGGAAGGGTTCGATCTTCCCATTAATGTTAATGGGAAGATCAAAACACAAATGATTGTAGAAAGAAACCAAATCATATATCCCACACACTATAAGCAGTGTTCCCAAAGGGAAGATTGTAGAAAGCTTTTGAACTCTAATTTCTGTACTAAAATCACTGAAATTCTTGGAATTGTTCATAGAGACATAGCGAAACTGAATGTTGCTATGGGAATATAAAGAGGAACGTTTATAAGGTAGGTAGAGGTGTAATAGATGATCAACACATTGAGTTATTAACTTTCCCAAGGAAAATATTTTGGAGACATGGGTTTGGGACTTAATTTGGTGACATGGACATGTGTTCGTGTGTCATTGGTTATTTTCAACATCCATTTTTAATGAATCACCCATTTTGATTTTATTTTGCTAGTTTCTTGTCTATGATGGGAAATATTTTATTTGTGCATGAAATTGTTCAATGCATTAGGTGGACAAAATGTTCATTAGCATCACGTATTAATTTCATAATCATTTATATCTTATGTCACAAATTCACATTTCTCCCTCAAAATAAATCTATTAATAACTTTGGGAATGCATTATAGATAGTGTTGCAACAAGAACTAGGCATGAAATCCTACATACTAACAGGAGTCTGAACTTTAAGGATCAAAGAAAGAGCAGTAAAATTCCATTATTTATAACTATAGCCTCTAGAGAAGAAAAAAGTAATGGCTTTAGTTACGTCTTTGCCAACAACCTCCCAATTTTCCTAAGTAAAAAATCAAATTTTGCTATTGCAGTTAGCATGGGCATGACAAATTCCCATCTTGATCCTATAATTTTTAAGCTTTTCAATTCCCTACTTTGGTTCTAAGACAACTAACTAATTGCAAACTTTCTTTTAGCAGGAACCTTCGTGTCAACAGTGAAGCCTTCCCTTTTCATCCACCATGAACAAGACAGCAGCCCCCTTTCGTTTGAGTACGTTTTTTTTACTATAGTCTATTGTTGTTAGTATGTTGATTAGTTTTTTCAATAGTCTATTAACAATAGATCTCATTAGTTGATTAGTTTTTAGTTGTTAATTAATTTTTAGTTGTCTGTATGCTGAAATTTTTTTGAGTATGCTGAAATTTTTTTGAGTATGCTGAAATTTTTAGTTACTGTTGCTAGTATGCTGAAATGATATATACTAATTTGTTTTACAGATTAAGATGAAATAGTTGCAAGCTGAGCCTACTCCTAAGGGTAGGGAACCTTTGACTCCCGATAATATAAATGATTGAGTACTTGGTACTAAATCGGGATATATCACAGGTCTAGGGCATGGACCGAAAGCTACCAAATCAAAAACATCACGACGAGACGTAGAGTTAGAGGAGGTACTTATGGAAGCTCAAAGAGGAATCGTGAGTTGAAGTAACAACTAAAGGCTCATGATGAGCGTCTGGAACGTTAGAAGCTCGTCAATTTGGATTCGACAAGTTTTGTGATGCTTTAAAAGCATCAGGTTCCCTTCCTCCCACATTTACTATATGGTAAGTTTTAATAATTTCAATGTTGAATTTATCGAAATTACATTGTTGGATTCACGTCCTTTGAGTGATTTAATCTCTCTATTGGGGATGCTATTAACTTATTTGCTGAATCGACGAAAGGGGTATTTTGGTGGATTATCATTGGTTTTCTTTAGTTTTTTATTTTTCAATTTAACAGGATGGTTTTAGTCTATAAACAAAGTAAAATCTGCCGATTTTTTTAAAATATTGGCAATGCTATTACCTTATCTTTTGAATCGGAGGAAGGGCTATTTTGGTGAATTTTCGTTGCATTTCTTGAGTTTTTTTATTTTTTAATTTAACAGGGTGGTTTTAGTCTGGGTGGTTTTAGTCTATATACAAGGGAAACTTTGCCAATTTTTTTAAATATTGGCGATGCTATTATCTTATCTTTTGAATCGAAAGAAGGGCTATTTTGGTGAACTGTTGTTGGATTTCTTGATTTTTTATTTTTTTAATTTAACAGGGTAGTTTTAGTCTATAAGCAAAGGAAATTTTGTCGATTATTTGTAAAATATTAAAAATTAAATTGAATTTCATAATTTTTTGGTGTTTAGCTCAATGTGTTATTTCTTAGTTGATGTTATTCTGTTTATTAATTGTTAATAGACTTATAAAGTTAGAAACTAATGCCTTAGTACTTTTTGAATTGCAGATTGGGACGTTATGAGGACCTTTTTTTGGAAATTATTTTTGGGATGATGAAGATGCAAGGAGATGTTAACAGACTCGTTGGGAATTATTTTTTGGAGGCTACTTTGTAATTGATTAGAAACTATTTCCTTAGGAAATATAAAGTTAGAAACTAATGCCTTAGGAATTATTTTTTGGAGGTTACTTTGTAGTTAATGTGTTATAACAAACGATGTAGGCTACTTTGTAATTCATCAATGATTTTGAGATATTTGTACGAATGATTTCGGATCAATTATATTATCTTTTGAGCCTCAATTTTGAGTATGTATATGATGGTAGTTAATTACTTCTTTAATGTCGATGAAATTTAGTTGATTCTATAATTAATATTTATTTGATTAAATAACTATATGAGAAATGAAAAAAATATGAGTTCTAAATTTATAATTTTTTGACAATAAAATTCATTTTGCGACAAAAATATGTTGTTCCCTAAGTATATTAATTTTGTCACCAAAGGGTAATCATTTTGCACATTATCATATACATTAGGTGACAAAATTGACATTTTTGTGACAAAAAAAAAAGATCTTTGGCTGCAAATAATTTTGTCACTAAAAGCCTATTATTACATGACAAATCATATTTTGTCACCAAAAGGTGTACTATTTGGTGACGAAATTTGTATTTCGTCACCAAAACCTTTACCGACGAGGCTTTCGTGACGGACGATTGACGAAAAAAATTTCACCACCAAATGTCTTTGGTGACGAATTTTTTTCCCACTAATTATCTGTTTTGTTGTGGTGAACACCATTGAGTTCACTAGTAGCCAAGAATATGGGTTTAGATGAGTCTCGCTCTAAGGCTATTACTATAGATAAGTGAAGAAGCTACCTTTTTCTCAGAGAGAAACTTCTCATCTGTATGAGGAATTGCAGAACCCCTACCCAGAAAGTGTCAATGAGAAACCATACCCAGAAGGGTATGTCCCACCAAAATTCATCAAATTTAATGGAAAAGGAGAAAACCTAAGAGAACACGTAAAAAGGTTTATGGAATACCTAGGAATGCATGGGAATGGCAAGAACCTGAAGTTACGGGAGTTTTCCAAGACCCTCACGGGGAAGGCGTACACGTGGTACTCCTACCTGACACCCAATAGTATCTCAATATGGGAGGAAATGCATGGGAAGTTCCTTTAGAAATTTTCCGTGGAAGAAGACGTGTTCACACTGAGACACCTGGCTCAGGAAGTGCAGAACCCCGGTGAGGAGCTGATGCAATAAATTAAGGGTTTTCTCGAAAGGGAACTAGATGTCCATGAAGATGTAGCTGAGGCAAGATTGCTGTAAATATGTGTTGAGGTACTCCTGTAAGAATATAAAATTCATTTGTTTAATGAAACTAGAGATGAGACTTTTAGAGAATTCACTCGAGCTTCCAGTAACATAGCTATGATCATCAAGCCTATACCCTCAAGTTGAAGAACAAAAGTGCCTCTGACCTCAGGAAGGTTTCAAGTCTCCAGGAGGCAAGCGGTTAACTACGTAGATAGAGTTTCAAAGGCCAAGAAGGGAGGCCCTAGGTCCAAAGGCATCATCCCAATGATCATGAGGAAGTTTAGAGATGATCTCCCATCGTAGTTGCCTTGTAGCGTGGTAGAGGCGATGGACTGTTATTATACTTTGGTGCGAGAGGGGTAGCAGGTCCACCCCACTCAAATGGGGATGTCCCAATAGCAGCAGACAAGGCTAATGCCAAATATTACGAGTTGCATCAGAGGGTGCAGCACACCACTGAAAATTATTTCTACCTACGGAGGATCAATAGTGAGCAGGTGGCCAGTGGTACTTCACATATACCTTTCATAGATGTCAATGAGAACTCACTTCCATCACATCATTATGGCACTACCAATATAGTGGTAGCATATGATGAAGCATCAACTCGTGACCGGAAGGAATGGGTAGATAACAAGAAGATATGTGAAGATCTGGAAGGACTGGAGCTTATTAGAGAATAGAAATCTGAAAATGATAGGATATGTGAAGAATGGGTCTTCTGTCCTAATCAAGAAGAGGTTGAATGTGAGGGGGTTGAGCAAGTGACCCCCTTAAGGTAAAGTAGATATTATCCTTACTGTAGATGAAGAAGGAACATCTGAGGCAGAATATATCTGCAATGATCAAACTTATGAGGTAGACTTGGACTCTAAGTGCGAGGCCATTACAAGAAGCTCCAAGTTCAAAGTGTCCTTCGACCAGATAGGAGTGAAGTAGGACACTTTGGTGGTCATTATGAGAAATATTTTTGCGGTAGCGAGCGGACCCCTCTAAAAAATAGCAGGGACCCATTGGGCGACTGATTAAAAGATACACTTCTGAGGTGATCTTTTTTGGAACAGATAGACAAGTGCCATATTATCACAACTTCCCACTCTATGTGAAAGCCACGATCAATGGGATTTCTTCAGGATTTGACAGCGCAAGTATGAAGTCACTTGGATACGTGAATATGGGTATCAAGTTGTGGAACTTCACTTCCCACATTAAATTTCATGTCATCAATGCCAACACAAGCTACCAGCTGCTCATAGGGAGAGCGTGGATGCACACTCATGGCATAGTGCCCTCCACATATCATCAATGCGCTAAAGCCAATGGTCGAGGTAATGAGATTATAAACAAAGCGACTCAAGAGCCATTTTCTATTCAGGAAGCTCATTTGGTGGTTATAACATTTTATATTGAAATCGACGTAGAGAGAAAGAGCTTAGCTAGAAAATTTGAGTGGATGCAAGTGGTTAGAGGAAGTGCCCCACTAAGGATGTATGTCCATGATTGTTTGGGATAAAGATTGATCCCCAGATGGAAAAGGGAAAGAGGAAGGAAGAAGACATAACCAAGCCCCCTCGAACATGTAAGAAGGTTGTCCTTCCAAATGAAAAACTTATATACCACTTATAATAATTTGCACAGGAGACGTTCTGGGGTGAAAGCGTCGACCAGGCATTCAGAGTGTTTTATGGTAGATGAGTCACATATGATAGAGCATGTAGAGGAACCCGACAAGGTGCCTGAATACATGCAATACAATCCAAGAGAACAATTGCAAGAGCTGGAAGAGATTAATTTGGGAATATAACCGGTTGAGAGTAGGCCCCTTTTAATCTCCAAAGGGTTAAACCCTAAGTAGAGGGACGGAGTCATCAGCATGCTCAAGGAATTCATTGATGTCCTTTCTTGAAAATACACAGAAATGTCCAGGATAGACTGATTAGGCATAAATTCTTCACATTTATCCCCTTAATTTCGGTATTTTTATGATCCCGTACGGTGTAAATAGCTTGGATTTGTCTCATATTTATGCTACTAACCCTTTTTGGCAATTATTTCATATTTTGTATATCTCTTATGTGTTTTACAAATATTTCATGTAAGAAAGTGCGAAAGAGAACTCAAAATAGTGAAAGAATCCAAGCAACAGGGAGTTGAAGGGAATTTTCGTAATTTATAGCCTCCGGAGGTGGGGCCAGTTGGAAAGTTGAATATCTTTCAACTAAAAGAATAGTGGAAAAAATTACACCTCAATTTGAGCTACGGTGAAGAAGTTATGATCAGTTGAAGATGAGAAAGAAATCCCAAAATCTTTTAATGAAAAACAAGGGAGATTCGGACCTATTAAAAATAAAATATCCGAACCAATTTGCCTTTTGTCACGCTCCAGATCCGTTACAAAATTAGTCACGCTTTCTAAGTGAAAAAATTTCCAGATACGAATTTTTTACTTTGTCTTTATCTTTTAGCTAAAAGAATTTTATATTTTGGGGACTCTTCTAAACGACTTGTAACCTATATATTTAGTCATTAAGACTCTTTTTATTCATATTTCATTCATGTAAAAGCTCCAAAACAAATAGGAACATCTAGGAGAAGAATTTACATATTTTGCACCTTTAATTTAAGAAGTTTTTTGGTTTCTCTTCAATCTTTGATTTCTTCTTGCATGGTTGTGTTCTTCAATCTTGGTAACCTTAAATTCAAGCACTTTTATCATTCTTTCCTTATTTTCACATACTTGTTATTGGATTCTTGTATAGTTAATCATAGTTACACCATGCTAGGCTAGAGTTTTTTAGGGGTTGGGGTGCATGAACCCAACCCAATGTGGTTTACATGTGTGTAAAATTAGTACCCTAAATTAAATAAATGATTGAATCGTGTTGTGTAGACATCACAACCATCGTAGGACTTTTGATCTCGTTTGTCCTAGGTAACAGGGATGCTTAAGAGTGCGATGCGAGTGTAGCTATAATGACACCGCTTTATTCTTATTTTTGATTATGTATGGTGCGGGCTAGTACCCTCATATAAATAATGCTTGACATTAATAAAGACTGGATTTAATCAATTATCTAATTCATAACTAGTCTTATACCCGATAAACATACTAGGAGTTGGGGGATTTTGTCCCTACCTTAATTTTCCAATTAGTTTTAGTTAAGTTCTTTATTTTTCCTATTTTTCCTTTCTCACCCCATCATCATCTTTTACATTTTATTTTTGAAGTAATAAATCAATTAAAATCTATCAAACATTCCCTGTGGATTCGATACCCAGACTTGCCGCTATACTCCATAAGTGTGTAGTTAAAGTTTAGGTTTTTATATATTGTGGTCGAAAGCCAATAACAACGATTAGCGTATTTCACGAACGCTTGATTTTTCCACTCGATCAAAATGGCGCTGTTGCTGGAGAATTTTTTGTTATAGATTATAATTGACTTAATATTTCGTAAGATATTTTTTTTCTTTTGTATTTTTTTTATTTTAACCTTTTTGCAGACTTGCACAATTGAGCGCCAAGAAACGTTGAATCCTCAACCGCACACTTCTTTACATGGATTGTCCGTTTACATACTATTCGGTAATCATGTATTTTTATAGTGATTTCCGTAATTATAATGGTTTATATGAGAATAGTTTTCAAACTTTTTATTTTCAAGAATCTCCGCCTCGACCTCTTAAAATGGGTGAGTGGTTTTTAATTCATGAATATGAAAGGCTTGAAAAAAAATATGCGGAAAAAATCATTTTTGGGAGCAATAGTTGTATCCATCTATTTGCCACATAATAAGTTAAGACTGTCGCATCATATAAATAATTCTGCCAAATTGTATCTTCTGCCAAAACTCTCATGCTCTTTCACTTTTGAGTCAGAGCACTATCCGTGCACCGTAGTTATCTCTCATGCTCTCTTTTTTACACTCCCTCTATTTACTCACCATCATCAAGGAGAGAACTATCAGCCTCTCTACATATATGTTTCATTTGATTCCTTCTGTTTTCTTCCCATCAAGATCTCACAATCCCATGGATTCAACAACCAAACCCCTCTCTCCAATCAAAACCAAACCGACCCACTCAGACGCATCTTACAATCTCATCCCCTTCCGGATCCAGCTTCCCAATCCTACCCGCTGCCTCAATCAGAACCAACTAGACCCGTTACTAACCAGCGACCGGAGTTTCGCCGGTGGCAGCGAGTTTCAAACTCACTATTAATTCGGCCTCTCTCTTCTCTCTCTCTCAAAGTCACGACTAAAATAAGGTCCTATTTCAAAATGGTATGGTGTTTTTTTTTATTTCAGATCTATGTATGGATAATAAACGTTCAGATCTAGGGTCCTGTTTCAAAATAGTATGATGTTTTTTAATTTCAGATCCATGTATACATAATAAACGGTCATCTCTCGCCGAATTTTCTTGGCTCTCACCGGCTTCGGTAGGGTGAGTTTCATCCTGAGAGGTACTAATCTCAAATCTAAACTCTATTCGTTTGAATCTTTTCAGTTTCATGGTGTTTTGGTTTTGGTTTGGTGGTGGCAAAAAAACCCATCTTACATTACAGGTAGTATTCACTGTGGCATGCATTTGTTGGAGGAAGGACGAGAGAATGTGACGGCGCCACGGTCGACAAAAGAAATGGTTCTAGCTCACATTTTTTGTTTTTAGATTTCGAATTTAGTAAATGGGTTCATATTTTTACATTTTAAAGTTTTTTTATGAATTTTTTTTATCGGAATTGATACGCAGACAAACCCGGAGCCAATGAAATTGACGTGAATATATAATACACATGGGGGTTACTCCCAATAGTGCTTTTTTTCCCTTTTCTACTTTACTAGTTTAATGTTTTGTGTTGATGAGAAAACATAACAGCTATGCATCAATTTTTAGGTTTAAAAAACTTTTATATTCAACTTTGTATAGTATCTCTACCTCTCCGTATTAGGTGGTGGTTGTTGGTAAGAGGATTTTGCGTAGTATCTCATGCTAATGTTATCTTATTTTTTTCTTTGCACAAATTTTATGTCAATGTAGTGTATGTGATTGTTTTAGAAAATCATGTTTCCTTACAAAAAAAATATGTTCTATGTTTCCTAGCAAATTATTTTAAGTCAATGTTATATTATTTTTTTAATAAAATATTGTTGCTAAAGAAATCAAATAATTTTTTTAATTTAATGACCTTGCAAAGATTTATTTATAGTTCAATTTTCTCCAGATAAAGATTTATGTCAAAATTGTAATGCTTTAATTTTTCTTGAGATAACACCTGTTGGAGGGAGTTTTCTTTAGATAACCCTTAATATGAGAATTTTTTCTTTATTTCTTATTTATAGCATAATTATTTGGCGTTTATCCGTTTTTAACTAAATAGTTGAAGACGCCAATATTTGGATATATATATATATATATATATATATATATATATATATATATATAGAGAGAGAGAGAGAGAGAGAGAGAGAGACGAAGTTGTTAAAAAATAAAATAAAGTTCTCCAAATGTAAAAAATATTTAACATGTTTTTAATATATTGGTTGTTGTATGAATTAGTCTTTATTAACAAAATTTCAGTGACTACAAAGTTTTTAGTGACTCGGATAGATAAAATGCATAAAAAAATTAGTATACATATATAAATATATATATGAATATCTTTTTACAGTGTTATAATTTTTTTAATATATTTTCGTTTCTTAATTATTTACTCTCTTTTCAAGTTTTTTTTCAAATTAACATCGTTACCTGTTGAAGTAAATCATTAGCAGAACCTGACAAATCTAGGTTGCACTATTCCCACATTTTTTTTCTTTTATTAACGCCTCTTGTACTGTTCTTTTACTCCACCTCGAGCCACGTAACAAGGTTTGAAACCTTCAAATGTCGAAATCCAACCTTCAAGTCAAGTCCCTGTCAACTTTGTGACTTTACACTTAATTTGACATTTCTAAGAGCAACCCTTACGGGTACTGCAAATTTAGACATCACTAGTCTAAATTTGCAGTACAAAAAAGACGAAAATTGCTACGCGCGCAGGGTAAAAATACAATAAAGCACCAAAACGACGCCGGATTAAGCCAAAACGACGCCGTTTTGGCTGAGAAAAATGAAAACCTTGCACGGAACATCATGTTCCACCTAAGGTTATACGAAATTCGATTTTGCCCCCCAAATGTCTTAAGCCTTTTATCTTCTTCCCCCGAATTAATTACCTCAACTCCCACTTACATTTCAACTACTAAATTAAATCCAACAGGTCTATTTAAATCAACCCACCATAAATATTTTTTATCACTTCAAAAAAAAAAAAAAACAGCAACTAATACATAGGTAAATCCTCTGATTTTTTTTCCTTGTAAATTATTTATTTGTGCATTTTAATATTCTATTTAATTACATAATTATTACTTAATATTATATTTATTTAGTTAGAGCAATCCTTATGTAAAGAATATCAGCAATTATTTTTCTTAAATAATATCTTATTACAGTTAGTAAATATTAAATTATTTGTTATGTATTTTTCTGGTATATTTGTTCTGTATATGTTATTTAAGTGAATGTTTATAATAAATTAATTAGTAAATGTTTAATCATTTGTTAGGTTTTTGTACGGTCCCTTTTTTAACAAATTATTTAAGTGAATGTTTATAATAAATTATTTACTCAATGTTTAATTAACGGTTATGTTTTTTTCCATTCTGTTTATAAGAAATTATTGAAGTCAATGTTTATAATAAATTAGTGAATGTTTCTACAAAATTATTTAAGAAATTATCTGTTCCTTTTATGTAATATAAATAATTTGTAGTTGTGTATTTGTAACTGACGTATTTATTACGTATTTAGTAATTATCATGTAAATTTAGTAATTATCTGATGTGTTAATGTTTTTTAGTAATTTTGTAATTATCATGTTTTTTAGTAATTTAGTAATTATCTGACGTATTTATTATCTCATGTAATTATCACTCATCGGTTCGGTTATGTTTTTTTTATGTTTATGTTTTTAAGAAACTATTTAAGTGGATGTTTATAAAAAAAATAGTGAATGTTTATAAAAAATTATTTAAGAAATTATCTATTCGTTCTATTTTTTAATAAATTATCTGTGTTGTTATTTTTTTTAAAATAATAATATGTTCTATTTTTGTAAAGATTTCTTAAATTGCAGTGTTGATAATGGAACAAATTGGAAAGAAATTTAGACGGGCTGTTGGGGCTAGAAAGTCTCGAAAAATGGGAGAAGGTAGTCGAGCGGCCGAAACTACTACTGCCGAGCGACCTATAGTTTTTGAGAACTATAGGCGTATAGTGGACGACGGAGATCACATTAAACCTTCTCCGGACATGGCCACAAACGGCAACTTAATAAAGATGCGTGGCAATTGGCATAGTCTTAGAGCCACGTACAAATATTTAAAAACATATCCTGAGGTTATACAGTTTATACACCGTAGCGGTTGGGGAGATTTGTTGGATGCTCAAATTTCCAAGACAAGTTGGGGATTGGTACAAGCGCTCAGTGAGCGTTGGTGGGACATAACCAACACGTTCCAACTACCAACCGGGGAGCTCACCATTACTCCTTATGATTTTACGATTTTGACTGGTTAGTTTCTGCATATAAAAAATAAATTCAATATTAACATTGATTAGTACATTAATTAAATTTACAACTAATTGTTATCCTTCCCATCTTGCAGGTATTCCTATCGGAAGCGGTCCTATGGTACCGATGAGTGATAGAAAATACTTGATTGTACTTGACAGAAAAACTCAAATACGGGCTGACATTATACATAGATACTTTCCCGGCATCGAAGAAAATTGCAGTGATTCATGTGGGGTGAAAGTGTCGAGCTTAAATAAGTGGTTCGAGGCCATAAAGTTAAATACTGTGATTGTTGGCCCTGAAGACATTGCTAGGGTTTTTTTATTTTTTTGTGTGGGACATATTTTTTTTCCGACCGCAAGAGACAACGTTCCTATTGGTTGGTTGGCTGCTTTGGAGGATTTGGAGATTGTGGGATCATACGATTGGGGTTCGGCAATTCTAGCTCGCATATACTACTCTCTCCATCTCTTGTCAAGATGTCGCGTAGACTCTATGAATTGTTTTTGGCAACTCATATTGGTAAGTGTAAAAAAGTGATATTATATGTTTTAAATCAAAAATTTATGGTTTAATAATAATCATTTTTTATTGCAGTTTTTCGGGTTCGAATATATACAGCGAGCGTGTCCCTTATTGAGGGAAGATACAGGTGACTGCTGGCCTAGGATTAATCGATGGAAGAAAGAAAATCGGTTAAATCGTAAGGAGACAAAGGGCTCAATCCAATATAATTTTCCCACAGCACAGAGTCAGATTGAAATGCGATCGCCAGGTTCAATCAATTGGCTACCTTACTCGGGGTCTACTGTGGAGATGCATGCCTACGTGCAACATGCGAAGTACATATCGCTGAAACGATGCGTTCTTATGGATCCTCAATATGGGGGGTATATTACTTGGGTGATCGATGCCGGCGACAGATCACCGGTGAAATTTGCATACCAAATGACCCTCCGCCGCAAATGATGAGGATACCCTTTCACCATGATGTAATACCCCGTATTTTTGTGATATTTATTTATGGGATTAATTGAATTAAATGTGAATTAATTGAGAATTAATCCGGATAAAATATTAACGAGATCTGAGTTAGTATTTGATTATAATGTTTATATATGGAAATATATGAATATTGGAAATATTGAAATTGTCGCGAGACTGAAATACGGAAATTTGGGAAATTTTGTTGGGACGCGCGTGACAGTCGCGTCAGGAATATAATTATTTGAATTAAAAAGTGAATTTTATTTTTATCACCCGTATGGTCATTTTGAGTGCGCCAACGAGTCCGGAAGGGTCGAAATAGTCAGAAAACACTAGTCGGGGGTTAAGTTTAGGTCCCGGGGCATTATTGGGCCATACCGGTAACTTATAAGGGCATTTTGGTAATTTCAGAAATTGGGTAATTAAAACCCACGAAAATTAGAGTTAACAATCTGACTTAGTCTTAAACCACTAAGCCATCTTCAACCCCAATTTAGGAAGTGGGCTACGGGAGAAGTTAGAAACTTTAAAACTTGGCAAAAACCAACCCAACCTCCATTATCACCTTGAGAAGAACTTGTAGAGAGAGAGAGAAAGAGGAGAATTCTGCAGAAAGAGAGAGAGGACAGATTCAACCTTCAAATTCAACCTCAAATTCAGAGAAAGATTAAGGCAAGTGGTTTAATTCCAGTTGATTCAATGCTATGCTTTCCATGTTTAGGAAATTATCAAATTTATCTTGGAAGATTGATTAGACCCATGAATTTGAAGATGTAAAACTATGAGCTATGTTAGGGACTGCATGTAGAAACAATCTGGACGAATTATGAATTCATAATTATGGCCATTGATGATCTAAAAATGGATTTTAGAAGAAGCTTATTAATGTTCTTGAAAGAAATAGAAAACTGAAATTCTTGATGAAGATTTGACCCAAACAAAGCCCTTGAATGATGAATTATTGATTTTAGAACATTAATACTGTTGTAGGATGGTTGTATGATGATAATATAACGTATTCTTGGAGTTTCATGCTTGTTAAGGATGTTTTGTGATGATTTGAAAACTGCAAAACGAAGCAGTCCGTAGCCATACCTGGTGCGTTCGATCGATCGACATTCATCAGTCGATCGATCGACCACCATCGATCGATCGAAGGAAAAGGTCGATCGATCGACCTTCCCAGAATGAGTAAAGTTTTCCCTATTTAAATTTTAATGATGTTAACCCTTGGAAAATATTATTGGAGACCTTATGAATACCCTTAAACTTAAGGAGGACCAGTAGGCATGGATATGAAATTTGGACCTTAATTAGAATTCAATTTGAGGAATTATTCTAAATCTTATGGAATTCGATAAGTGAGATAATATTTGGATTAAAAGTATAAATTAGAATAATTGATGAAATGAGGTTCGGGGCAGAAGTAAGGACCTTAGAAATGATGATGTTATATGTGGGAATAATAGGAACTTATTAATCTATTTAAGATAGGTTTTAAGTATAAGAAACTATGACGTGTGACGTGTCGACAGTTTAAACTCTATATTATCGGGAGACTTAAAATAGATATAAAATTGGAATAATGGTATAAGGATGTAGATAATACCTTTATTAATATTGAGATATCTAATATGTGTGAATGCTTAGCATATGATTTTTATGTGTATGACATACCTACCATACTTGCTATCACGGGAGGTTTACGTTCGCTTAGGGCCCTCTAATCCTTGTGTTGCCCGGATTTAGACTGGTACCTCGATGAACATAGGTCAGAGAAGGACTTATTGGGATGTTAATAAGTCTGCTGATCGTGGGAGCGCAGGTATGTGCGTGACCCATGTGATGTGACTGTGTTCACCTCCATTGTTTGTGATTGTTGTTATCTGAGAACGATTCCTGAGAGATTCGGAATGCGTGATCCTTATGTACGTGATGTACCGGGATGGATAGCAGAGTATGTGTGCACCGCATCTTAGTCTTGGGGTGCTTGTATTGTATATTTATGATGTGAATAATATACACTTAATAAATGGGAACTTTCATGTTGCTATTGTAAATATAATTATGGTAATGTTTTGAGAAAACATAACGGGTTAACCGATAGTGAATTGTATTACTAATTGGGAATCCAAATTAAAGTAGAACTCTCTATTTAATTGTTAAGGTTGGAATTAAAACGTGAACCGATTAGAAGTGTTAGAAACTCTTTTGAACTTAATAGTTATGAGAAAACACATGAATGGGTACATGAACGTTAGGAATGCACATTTAGACGAGAGGTGAGTATTTCACGTGAGAGCACGTCCTAACATGTATTTTGCATTCTTTGTTTTAAATGTTATTAAAACACTTGCTATTTTTAAAATGATTTCCACTTTCGGGCTCTGACCCATTTGCTTTCAAATCTATGTTTTTGTAAAAACCATTTTTAGGTGCCCAGCCACAAGGACACCATGCTTAGGATCCTCATTCAGGTGACGAGCTGTAGCTGTTTGTGGAAGTTACAGGACTTTACTTGTAGACGCTTCATTTATCTTGACTCTATATTCAGCATTTATCAGTTGTAGGGCATGTCGCCCATTTCTTTTAGAGTCACTTCATTTATTTCAGTATTCAGACTTCTGGCATGTAATTAATTCAGGATTCAGACTTGTCATATTATTTTCAGTTGTGGGATTGTTGTGAGGAGTTTTCCTCCGGACTTATTACTATTTGTTGGTTATTGCACACTTCGTTATGGTGAATGGATTATGTTTTTCTTCCATTATTCTTTTATTGCATGTTAATCAGACTTAACTTAAAATTGGCAACTTACTTTTTAAATACTAGGTGGTTAGTAATCATTAAAATGTTTTCGATAGTGATGCTATTAACTGAACCAACTTGGCATTTTGTATTGATTTAATAAAGGAGTAGCTACCCGGTATTTAATTAGTCGGGGTGTCACATGTGGTATCAGAGCATCAGGTTCTAGTGTCTTTTAGGATCTGTATGGCTTATTATGTTTTCCGCTGAGCTTTTTTTGATGTAGAGCCTTATATTTTAGACTGTTGTATTCTCTTGTATATGCTACGTTCTTCAGCTATTTTAAGTTTATAACTGCGAACTTATAAACTTCATTCTTACTTCAGATGCCTCCACGACGTGCACAAAGGATTCCCAGGGATGCAACGCCAGAACCGCAGCCCGCACCAGTTCAGGGCACGATGAATGCCGCCGAGGTTGCAGCCATTGTGGCCCAGGCGGTAAATGCCGCACTAGTTGTAGTTCAGCAGGCACCACCTCAGGCGCCGATAGCCGCGCCAGTTCAGGCACATGCATTCCCGTCTGCTTGGGAACGTGTACGTGATGCTTTTCAGAATGCACACCCTCCGGAGTTCGCAGGTAGCTCCGATGTAGTGGTTTTGAGTCAGTGAAGGAAGGTTATTCAACGGCACTTGAGGATGTACGAGTGCACTGAGGTTCAGAAGCAGATACTAGCTACCTTTAAGCTAGTGGGGTCTGCACTGCAGTGGTGGGAGTCTATTACCACCGTGGAGGAGAGAGACACTCTCACTATTCAGGAGTTATGGGTGCGGTTCGACCGCAAGTACTTTCCGTCAGCTGTTCATACGAAAATGAGGAGGAAGTTGATGAGCCTTCGACAGGAGGGTAAGACTGTGGCTGAGTATGAGGCCGAATTCACTAATCTTCTGAACATTGTTCCGGATGAGATACCGACAGAGGAAAAGAAGATACAGAAATTTATAGACGGGTTGACTTGGAGGATCCGTCAGCATTTGTTGGGCAACCTATCGTTGGCCACTTATTTTGATGTGGTTAACGCTGCATTGCTCCATTATCAGGATCACCGCTTTCACATGGCTGAGAGCAAGCGATCGGGAGAGTCCAGCCATCAGGGAAGGACTGGAGGAAATGGTGCTAGCAGGGCACAATCTGTTCAGGGGCAGAGACAGGGCGACCAGGGTTCCCAGCAGGGGGATCACAAGAGGTTCAGGTAAGGAAATTTCAGGTACGGACAGGGAGGTTTCCGGCAGGGCCATCAGGGTCCGAACGACCATCAGAACCAGCAGGGTCAAAATGGTCAACAGCAGTTTCAGCAGGGCCAGTGGAGGAACGGTAATGGCCACCAGGGCCGGGGGCAGCAGGTACAGAGAGGGGGGAACTTCCCAGGGAAGTGTTTCATTTGTGGCAAGACTGGCCATAAACGCCAGGACTGTCCTGATAGGGGCAGGGCCCCGCAGCAGTAGCAGGGTGCTCGACATGAGCCACAGAGGCCACTCTTTCCACCTGCTCTCCCAGCTCCAGCCCAGATGCCAGCACTACCAGCCATTCCAGCAGTTCCTGTGCAGCAGGGGAAGTTACAGTATGGACGTGTCTATAACGTTCACCAGGCAGCAGCTCCACATGCACCACCTGCGATTGAGGGTATATTTCCTATCCATGGTACTATGGGTCGGGTTTTGTTTGATACGGGGGCAACACATTGCTTTATAGCTACACATTTTGCGAAAGCCTTAGGGTTGTTATCCACAGCAGAGAGCACAGTGACGTGTGTAGACTCACCATTGGGGAGTGGGTCACTTATTTTCTTTATATGCCGGGGAGTGGGGGTAGAGATTGGTAGTTTGGTATTACTTGTAGATATGTTGGTATTAGATATGCATGTGCACGATGTGATTATCGGTATGGATTGGCTCGCTGATTATAGAGCCATGATTGATTGCTTCGGTGGGAGAATTGTTTTTGCCATTCCGGGGCAAGAGATGTTTGTAGTGGCGATGCCTCGCCCAGAGGGAGACTCGACCGCTCATTTGTATTACCTAGAGGAGGATACCTCTAAGGAGGTTGTGATTCCTTTAGATTCGATTCCAGTTATCAGGGAGTATTCTGATGTATTTCAGGAGATACCAGGCCTACCCCCCAGTCATGAGATAGACTTTGTCATAGACTTATTACCAGATACGAGACCTATAGCACGCGCACCGTACCGTATGGCTCCGGCAGAGATGCGAGAGCTACGAGATCAGATTGAGCAGTTGTTGGGTCAGGGGTTTATACGGAGGAGTACTTCGCCGTGGGGTGCCCCTGTGTTGTTCGTGAAGAAGAGAGATGGTTCACTGAGATTGTGTGTGGATTACCGAGAGTTGAATAAGGTCACGATACGGAATAAGTATCCGTTGCCTCGAATCGATGACTTATTCGACCAGTTGTGAGGAGCTTCTTTCTTCTCGAAGATTAATTTGAGATCAGGATACCATCAGTTGCGTATCAGGGAGGAGGACGTCTCGAAGACAGCGTTCTTATCGAGATATGGTTCTTACGAGTTTTGGGTTATGCCTTATGGTTTGACCAATGCTCCAGCCGTGTTTATGGACTTGATGAATAGGGTATTCAGAGATTTCCTAGATCAGTTTGTCATTGTCTTCATTGATGATATTTGGTTTACTCCCAGACAGTGGAGGAGCACGCCGAGCATTTGAGGCAAGTTTTGCAGACGCTACGTCAGAACGAGCTGTATGCAAAATATGAGAAGTGCTGGTTTTGGCTGAAGGAGGTCCAGTTTTTGGGACACATTATTTCCGACCGGGGGATATCTGTTGATCCGGGGAAGGTATCAGCGATGAGGGAGTGGGGACAACCCACGACACCGACAGAGATCCGTAGTTTCTTGGGTTTAGCAGGATACTACAGAAGATTCATTCAGGGATTTTCGAAGATAGCGGGTCCTTTGACACATCTGACTCGTAAGGGTGTGCCGTTCATTTGGAGTGATGCCTGTCAGTTGGCATTCGATGAGTTGAAGGACAAGCTGACCTCAGTACCTGTGTTAGCATTGCCAAGACTGGGAGTTGAGTATCTAGTCTACACCGATGCGTCCTTACAAGGACTTGGAGGTGTATTGCAGCAGGAGAGTCAGGCCATAGCTTATGCTTCCCGTAAGCTTAAGCCTCACGAGAAGAATTACCCCACTCATGATTTGGAGTTGGCGGCAGTTGTATTTGCCCTTCGGATATGGAGACATTACCTTTTGGGGGAAAATTTCCGATTGTTCACAGACCACAAGTCCCTACAGTACCTATTCACGCAAAAATAGTTGAATATGCGGCAGCGAAGGTGGCTTGAGTTTGTGAAAGACTATCAGTTTGATATCCAGTATCACCCGGGGAAGGCTAACGTGGTAGCAGACGCGTTGAGCCGCCGACCTGTTGATGAGGTGGCAGGGGTGTGGAAGGCCAAATGGAAGGAGTTGGGAAACCAGGATGCAGTGGCCTGATCATTCATGTCTGTGATGACCGTTACACCACAGATTGTCACGAAGGTAGTAAGGGCACAGGCAAATGACTCGTTCTGTCAGGAGCAGATAGTCCGATTATTGGCAGAAGGAGCCGAATCCTATACTGTTAGCTCAGACGGGGGATTACGCTTCAATGGGAGATTGGTAGTTCCGGAAAGGGAGGAATTGCGTCACGAGGTGATGGCAGAGTCGCACGGCTCACGATTCGCGGTACATCCCGGTGGGGACAAAATATACCAAGACATGAGACGACAGTATTGGTGGAGCGGGATGAAGAGAGATATTGCCGCGTTTGTTTCGAAATGCGCCACTTGTCAACTAGTAAAAGTGGATCATCAGAGACCAGCAGGACTTCTACAGCCATTGGAGGTCCCAATGTGGATGTGGGAGAGCATATCCATGGACTTTATCACGGGGTTGCCTAGGTCACAGAGAGGTCACGACTCCATTTGGGTAATTGTGGACAGGTTGACCAAAGTCGCTCATTTTCTACCCGTAAGGACAGAATACACTGCGGGACAGTATGCCCAGCTCTTTATTGCAGAGATAGTGAGACTTCACGGTGTGCCCCTAAATATCGTGTCTGACCGAGACAAGATATTTGTTTCACGGTTTTGGGAAAGTTTTCAGGAGGCCATGGGCACGGAATTGCGGTTGAGTACGGCGTATCACCCGCAGACCGATGGGCAAACCGAGCGTACGAACCAGATGTTGGAGGACATGCTACGTATGTGCATCATTGATTTTGGGGGTGGATGGGAGCAGTATCTTCCACTGGTGGAGTTCGCTTACAATAACTCCTACCAGTTCACCATTGGCATGGCTCCATTTGAGGCGTTGTATGGTAGACCTTGTCGTTCCCCAGCATGTTGGTTAGAGGTGGGGGACAACAAACTACTTGGGCCGGAAGTAATTCAAGATACTTCGGCAAGGATAGAATTGATACGGAGTCGCATTTGAGTAGCTCAGGATCGGCAGAAGAGCTATGCTGATGCGAAGAGGTTCTTCAGAGAATTCCAAGTGGGGGACCAAGTTTTGCTCAGAGTATCTCCTATGAAGGGGATTATGAGTTTCGGGAAGAAAGGGAAGTTGGCACCGAGATATGTGGGACCATTTCCTATTATTGAGCGGATTGGACCGATTGCGTATAGACTTGGGTTACCGGAGCATTTGCATAGGATTCACGATGTATTTCATATTTCCTCGCTAAGGAAATATCTTAGGGACGATTTGGCTCATTCTCATATTGCTTTGGAGGACATCGATCTCCAGCCTGATAACTCCTACGAGGAGGGGCCGATTGCTATTTTGGACCGAAAAGAGCGGAAACTGCGGTCAAAGATAGTTCCGTTAGTGCGTGTTCAGTGGCGACATCATAATGTCGAGGAGTCCACATGGGAGCGCGAGGATGAGATGCGCGAACGTTATCCAGAGTTGTTCTTACCAGGTACTTTCTAGTTCCGAATTTCGGGACGAAATTCAGTTATTAGGGGGGAAGTATGTAATACCCCGTATTTTTGTGATATTTATTTATGGGATTAATTGAATTAAATGTGAATTAATTGAAAATTAATCCGGATAAAATATTAACGAGATGTGAGTTAGTATTTGATTATAATGCGTATATATGGCAATATATGAATATTGACAGTCGCGTCAGGAATATAATTATTTGAATTAAAAAGTGAATTTTATTTTTATCACCCGTTTGGTCATTTTGAGTGCGCCAACGAGTTCGGAAGGGTCGAAATAGTCAGAAAACACTAGCCGGGGGTTAAGTTTAGGTCCCGGGGCATTATTGGGCCATACCGGTAACTTATAAGGGCATTTTGGTAATTTCGGAAATTGGGTAATTAAAACCCACGAAAATTAGAGTTAAAAATCTATCTTAGTCTTAACCCACTAAGCCATCTTCAACCCCAATTTAGGAAGTGGGCTACGGGAGAAGTTAGAAACTTTAAAACTTGGCAAAAACCAACCCAACCTCCATTATCACCTTGAGAAGAACTTGTAGAGAGAGAGAGAAAGAGGAGAATTCTGCAGAAAGAGAGAGAGGACAGATTCAACCTTCAAATTCAACCTCAAATTCAGAGAAAGATTTAGGCAAGTGGTTTAATTCCAGTTGATTTAATGCTATGCTTTCCATGTTTAGGAAATTATCAAATTTATCTTGGAAGATTGATTAGACCCATGAATTTGAAGATGTAAAACTATGAGCTATGTTAGGGACTGCATGTAGAAACAATCTGGACGTATTATGAATTCAGAATTATGACCATTGATGATCTAAAAATGGATTTTAGAAGAAGCTTATTAATGTTCTCGAAAGAAATAGAAAACTGAAATTCTTGATGAAGATTTGACCCAAACAAAGCCCTTGAATGATGAATTATTGATTTTAGAACGTTAATACTGTTGTAGGATGGTTGTATGATGATAATATAACGTATTCTTGGAGTTTCATGCTTGTTAAGGATGTTTTGTGATGATTTGAAAACTACAAAACGAAGCAGTCCGTAGCCATACCTGGTGCGTTCGATCGATCGACATTCATCAGTCGATCGATCGACCACCATCGATCGATCGAAGGAAAAGGTCGATCGATCGACCTTCCCAGAATGAGTAAAGTTTTCCCTATTTAAATTTTAATGATGTTAACCCTTGGAAAATATTATTGGAGACCTTATGAATACCCTTAAACTTAAGGAGGACCAGTAGGCATGGATATGAAATTTGGACCTTAATTAGAATTCAATTTGAGGAATTATTCTAAATCTTATGGAATTCGATAAGTGAGATAATATTTGGATTAAAAGTATAAATTAGAATAATTGATGAAATGAGGTTCGGGGCAGAAGTAAGGACCTTAGAAATGATGATGTTATATGTGGGAATAATAGGAACTTATTAATCTATTTAAGATAGGTTTTAAGTATAAGAAACTATGACGTGTGACGTGTCGACAGTTTAAACTCTATATTATCGGGAGACTTAAAATAGCTATAAAATTGGAATAATGGTATAAGGATGTAGATAATACCTTTATTAATACTGAGATATCTAATATGTGTGAATGCTTAGCATATGATTTTTATGTGTATGACATACCTACCATACTTGCTATCACGGGAGGTTTACGTTCGCTTAGGGCCCTCTAATCCTTGTGTTGCCCGGATTTAGACTGGTACCTCGATGAACATAGGTCAGAGAAGGACTTATTGGGATGTTAATAAGTCTGCTGATCGTGGGAGCGCAGGTATGTGCATGACCCATGTGATGTGACTGTGTTCACCTCCATTGTTTGTGATTGTTGTTATCTGAGAACGATTCCTGAGAGATTCGGAATGCGTGATCCTTATGTACGTGATGTACCGGGATGGATAGCAGAGTATGTGTGCACCGCAGCTTAGTCTTGGGGTGCTTGTATTGTATATTTATGATGTGAATGATATACACTTAATAAATGGGAACTTTCATGTTGCTATTGTAAATATAATTATGGTAATGTTTTGAGAAAACATAACGGGTTAACCGATAGTGAATTGTATTACTAATTGGGAATCCAAATTAAAGTAGAACTCTCTATTTAATTGTTAAGGTTGGAATTAAAACGTGAACCGAGTAGAAGTGTTAGAAACTCTTTTGAACTTAATAGTTATGAGAAAACACATGAATGGGTACAGGAACGTTAGGAGTGCACATTTAGACGAGATGTGAGTATTTCACGTGAGAGCACGTCCTAACATGTATTTTGCATTCTTTGTTTTAAATGTTATTAAAACACTTGCTGTTTTTAAAATGATTTCCACTTTCGGGCTCTGACCCATTTGCTTTCAAATCAATCTTTTTGTAAAAACCATTTTTAGGTGCCCAGCCACAAGGACACCATGCTTAGGATCCTCATTCAGGTGACGAGCTGTAGCTGTTTGTGGAAGTTACAGGACTTTACTTGTAGACGCTTCATTTATCTTGACTCTATATTCAGCATTTATCAGTTGTAGGGCATGTCGCCCATTTCTTTTAGAGTCACTTCATTTATTTCAGTATTCAGACTTCTGGCATGTAATTAATTCAGGATTCAGACTTGTCATATTATTTTCAGTTGTGGGATTGTTGTGAGGAGTTTTCCTCCGGACTTATTACTATTTGTTGGTTATTGCACTACTTCGTTATGGTGAATGTATTATGTTGTTCTTCCATTATTCTTTTATTGCATGTTAATCAGACTTAACTTAAAATTGACAACTTACTTTTTAAATACTAGGTGGTTAGTAATCATTAAAATGTTTTCGACAGTGATGCT
Source organism: Sambucus nigra (assembly GCA_949130495.1). NCBI lineage: Eukaryota > Viridiplantae > Streptophyta > Magnoliopsida > Dipsacales > Adoxaceae > Sambucus > Sambucus nigra. Next base: position 223,175,024 of record OX422214.1, read on the forward strand.
ATTAACTGAACCAACTTGGCATTTTGTATTGATTTAATAAAGGAGTAGCTACCCGGTATTTAATTAGTCGGGGTGTCACACATGATAGGCATGGAATTATTATTGACGAGATGGACCCCAGCGTATCTGTTGTTTCCCAACCCATGTATGACCGTTACTGGAAGCAAGTGTCCCTAGGCCTTGTAATGCCACCCCTATATCGAGCAGTCAACACGGATGTCATAAGTCCCAGCGCACTTCCATACCACATCCAAATACCGACTGTCCCTTCACAGGAACCTGGCGCTTATGAGACTCCCATAGGTCGGGTACACCCCACTCTACCCCAAATGACTTGAGATCTACCGTTTTGCAGTCCTGCAGGTGTACCCATATTGATTTCGGTTCCACGGCCAGACAGGATTGCGATCGATGAAGAATTTTTGAATACGATGACATCTTATTTACTAGTCGGGAATTCTCAGATTATTGGCAATCATCGAGAGCCACTGCTCTAGGTGCAACCATGCATCTTAATAACTATTGGAGTCATGAGTTGGATATAGCTACAAGGAAGCTCCAAGAGTTGGGTGTATCTCACGAGCGAACTGCTCCCCCGCCTAATTTCTTTAGTTGTACAACCTCGGCCTTTTACAACCCCACAGAAGATCCCCGACCTCTGACCACAGTATATCGACCGCAGATGGATGATATTGGTGCCCAAGAAGATACTAGCCAACCTGGTCCATCAACGCAAAATTATGACATGTCTGATGCTGTAAATTTGGATGATGTAGAATGGGATTTCGATAATGAATATTAATATGTTTTGTAATGTTGTTATCTTTATTATTAATGTTGTATTGTTAAGATTGACGCAAATTCATTTCACAATATGAAGCTTCATTTCACAAATTCAAAATATAAATATAAATGAAAATGAAGATAGTGTTTTGAACCATTAATTCCGTTACATTTAATTTAACAATAAACAAGATATTAATAAACACGCAAGGATTCAAATTAACATGAATAGTAAAGGAGATGAAAGAAAAACTAGTAAAACTCCTTCCAATAAGCATTTCTCCTCAACGCACACCATGTCATTAGGCCTTCAAAATTCTCACAGAACGTGCGAATGTATGAATTCACCGCATCCTCATATGGATCGTCTTCCTCATCCAATGGTTGCATATCTTGTTCAACCCTATTGAAAATGTTATCAAATTCGTCGATGTCGTCTTTAATTTCCAACCATCGATCCATCAAGTTACGCGGGCTCTGATAATCATGCCTAGGTAGCAACTCATGATATTTGTCGGCAATTATTTCCCAAGGGGTTCGTAGATCATTAACTTGGCTAATCTCACAACCAAAAAGACCGCGTGGAAATGAATCTATCAAGGCTTCAGCCAAGAACTCATCAATCACATCATCGTAAGATGCCATTGTGCTCATTAGCACTCAATCCGGCCATTCACATTTATAGCAGTATAATTAACCACGTAAACCGTCCTAGCTATTCCGCCGTTGTTCTTCCGCTTAGTATGATCCGAGCTACATCTTCCGCCCTAGATTATCCGCCAAATGTCTTCCGAGCTACATCTTTCGCTCTAGATATTCTGGCCAAGATTATCCGCCTAATGTGATCCGGTCTACATCTTCTGCTCTAGATATTCTGTCCTACATCGTCCACCTATTATAAATATTACAACCTATTATACTTTAAGTTCATCAACAAATTCTCTTTACTGATCAAACGTCATACCACAGTGAGTGAGATGGAAGAATAAGAAGAAATACAAGCCATGCAAATCGCCCAGTCAAATGTAGCCACAAAGAAAAAGAAAATAGCTATGGGCCATATGCAACAAATTCAAAATATGGCCCTGCATAACATAGTTTGTGATTCACATGAGGATCAAACGAGGAGGACGATATGTCGAACCAGAGAGGTGGGCCATGATAGACTAATCGCCGATTACTTTGGTGAAGCATCGGTATACAAAGACTACCATTTCCGACGACGTTTTAGAATGAATCGAGCCCTATATGTACGTATTCATGATGTTGTATGTAGTTACGACTCCTGGTTCATACAAAAACCAGATGCACTTGTTCGTCTTGGCCTGTCCTCGCATCAAAAAATCGTTTCTTCTCTGCGAATATTAGCATATGGGTCTTCTGCTGATATAAATGGAGAGTACCTGTGTATCGGAGAATCGACAACCCAGAAGGCATTGGTCCGATTATCCCTTGCCATTGTGGGGATATTTGGCCCGGAGTATAACAGAAAACCTACCGCTCTCGATGTGCAAAGGCTTATCGAACAAAATGCGGCGCGTGGATTCCCCGGAATGCTGGGGAGCATAGACTGCATGCATTGGGAGTGGAAAAATTGTCCAACCGAATGGCATGGGCAATATACTGGACATAAAAAGTCACCGACAATTATACTAGAGGCGGTAGCATCACATGACCTTTGGATATGGAGGTCATTTTTCGGGATACCGGGTAGTTGTAATGATATTAATGTATTGAACAAATATAGAGTTTTCTCCTATCTTGTCCGCGATGAGACTCCACCAATCCAGTTTGAGATAAATAACAACATATATGATACGGGGTATTTTTTAGCGGATGGCATTTATCCGCCTTACGCTAGTTTGGTGCAAAATTTTAAAAGTCCAACCAACCAGAAGGAAAAACTTTTCGCTCAAGTGCAAGAGGTGGCAAGAAAAGATGCGGAACGAGCGTTTGGTGTCCTGCAACTTAGGTTCGCATTCGTTCATACGCCGGCAAAACTCTAGAGCAAGGATAAATTATCATCTATTATGCATTCGTGCATCGTAATGCACAACATGATTGTTGAAGACGAGAGGCGTGATTGTGATTGGAGAGAGGAATACGACTTACCGCCTGACCCGGTTCCTATGTTTCGAAACTCTCTCGAGCAACATTATGCGATCGAGGCTAGGACAATGCACATGCACGACAAGAGGAAGCATTTACAGCTACGTGCAGATCTCGTTGAACATGTTTGGGAAAAGTTTGCCAATATCAGTGTGTGATTTTACACAATTTATGTATCTTTTCTAATGTTGTTATGTTGTTATCTTTATTATTAATGTTGTATCGTTAATATTGTACCGAACTAATGTTTATGTATGAAAATTTGAAACAAATTCATTTCATAACCCATAAAATCATATTACAAAGTAGATCAAACGATAAAAATAAATAACATGTTACATACTCAGAAGCATAGAAATTTTAAAATCCAGATTGACCTCCGTGTGGTGGATAGTTTGGAAAGTTTGATTGGCCCCGTGCTTTGTTGATTATATTAAGCACGAGGTATTCATGGTACTCCTTCTGGATTGAATTCATGTTTGAGGTGTCAGTGCTAATAATTTGTTGATCAAGCAATATTTGTTCACGCATATATTTCCTCTCCATAGCCAATATACTGCGTTCGTTGAGCTCCAAACTTCACTCCTTAAGTTGTAGTGAACGGTTAAGCCCCAAACGGGCCTCTTCGTCACGTACACGATCAGCCTGACATGATCGCTCAAATGATTCATTGAATGAAGAGCAACTATTCAGTATTTCTCGGTTGACCTCAATGTTTGTAGCCTTCGCTTTTCCTTTAGCCCGTTGCTTCATCTCTTTCCTTCCAGGTGGCCTCGGATAAGGCCTTTCTATATCAAATTCTGCCCCATCTTTGGAATTTCCTTGGTAAAACCCAGTATTCAGACTTCCTTCGGTATCTGTCGCACCCGTCATTGGCGAATCAAAATGAAATTGAGGGGAGTCTAAAAAAGTTTGGGAAAGTTGAAATTTGTGGAGTTCTTTTAAAATTTGGTAACAATATTCAAAATTAAATGATTTTCCCTTGTTCTCTCGCTGGAATGCTAGATTAGCCGCAGTAACCTGACAAAATACGACAATGTATTTTTATTAACTCCACAAGCAACTGATTTACAAGAAATAATATTTAAAATAAATTACAAATTGTAAAAGTTATTTTACCCAGTCTGTGTTAACAGTCTCACTAGCACGATTTGTCATCGATGCATCTTTCAATTTCGAAACATATAACATTACGTGCCTCGAAATTTTACTGTACCGGGTTTGTAGGCTGGCGCCCGTCCGACGTTCTGTGATACCCGTCGTTGTGTTATATTCTTCGGCGACCGCATCCCAAAATAATGTGCTAGGTCGATTAGTTCCTCGTAAACCATCATTTGTTTGATTTACATAAGCAGTGCATAATACTTCATCGTCGTGTTGAGACATATTTTGACCTCGAACCATTGTAAAATAATCACAAAATATATTAATGCAAATATATAAATTTTATAATATTTTTTGGTAAAAAAATTATTATAAAATTTTGCAGCTATAAAAAAAATATTTGATAATAATTTAAATGAAGATATTAGAGACTAGAGACTGTTTCGGATAAAATTCTAAATGGAAATGAAGATTAAATTCTAAATGGAAATGAAGATACTAGATAGGGTTTAAGCCTTCTATTTATTAAAAAAAAAAAATAGCCGTTGAATAAATAGAGCCGTTTAAAGCTGTTGGAGTAATTTGGGGGGGGGGGGGGGGGGGGGGGAGGGGAGTTGAAATAGAGGAAATGAGGATAGGCTTCCGCGGAACATGATGTTCCGCTTTAACTTTTTTTTTTTTTTTTTTTTATTTCTTGCGCGGAACATGATGTTCCGTTTAGGTAGTGGGTCCCACAAAAAACCAACTAGTTCAATTCTAAATTTGTTATTTTTTAGCTTAGCAGAGTGTATATATGACATTTCACACTACCCACAGCATACATAAAAACCGCAAATATACCCGTTTGCATTACCCATAAGGGTTGCTCTAAGTTGCACTATTCCAACATAATATCGATACGAAGTGGCTTAAAGTGAAAGTGACTTTACACTTAATTGGACATTGCCAATCAAAGGAAAAAGGTTGTCTGCCCAAGGTAGAAGTAAGAATTCACTTGGCGTTTAAGAAATTTAAAAACTGATTAAAAGTGTAAATTCGAATGAGAAAGATTACTCATTTACCCTATATTTTAATTTCAGTTTTTAAGAGTAAAGTAGAATGAACCTTAGATTAATATTCATTTAAAAAAATAGATTTTAAATACATGTCTTCACTATGATAAGAAAAATATATTTTGTTTAGAACATTTTTCAATCCAATCAATAATTTACACTAATGTTGCTATTTTAAGATATCATTTCCCAATTGAGTTAAATTTTAAACGAATATAATCTTAATGTGAGTTTCAGTGGAAAAGAAAATGGGGCAATAGAAGAGAAATGGTGTCTTCTTTACAAGACTATTGTTTGGATAGGAATTTATATTTAAATGTCTTTTGTACATGAGTTTTATTTTTTTTAACTAATTTGAATTTTCTTAATTAGGGAATTAGAATACTATTTTGGTAAAGTTATAATTTATATATTAGTACATTACATTTGAATTGTATTTATTTTTAGCATGTTTGAGTCTTATCGAGTGAAAACAATCATAATTAAACTCGACCCCTTAACGTGTTGTGTTCATTACCAATACTAAATCTCTCATTTAGGAAAAAAAATTATGGCTAAAATAATATTAATCTAAAAAAAATTACGAGACCTAATAATTTTTCTTATTTACGGCTTAAGCGGGTTAATACAAACTCCACCCGTTAACTATCGTATTTTATTGGTCTGGTTTTGATATGATCTGAAATTATTAAGGGTCTGTGTATTAATTTATAACTTCTCATAAGTCTGTATCATGTTATCGCATGTCTTTTTTTGCCGAACCTAATCACTGTTACGAAATATCCAGAATGTTTTTACAACCGTGCCATCGGCACGGGTACACCCCATATATATATATATATATATATATATATATATATATATATTAGCATGATGTTTTTCCTAAAGGATAAAAATAAAAAGAACACGAAACTCACGACTCAGAGTCACTTGTATATAATAATTAAGGGTGGTAAACGGACGTATATGGATCGGATACCATGTTTTCCATATCCGTATCCGTTATCTTCTATCTAGATTCACTATCCGTATTCGTATCTGTATCCGCCGGATAGTTAAAACAACTATCCATTTCCGTATCCACTCGGATACCTCAGATTTGGATAATATTTATATTCGTTTACATTATTTAGCCATCGCAAAAAAGAACTATTAAAATATTCAATGATAATACGACTTAAAGCCATCCATACTTTATAAACATATAAGCTTCAAGCCATCCAAAAAAAAATAATAGTAGCATTCCATAACAGTAGAAATACATATGCACCTTTTAGATTAAATCAAATTTTATTGAGAATGATAACCTCATGGACCTTTTAGTCTTCAAAACATACTGATATATTTATTTTAATAAGTATACATTTTTATTTTATATATAATATACCCGTTGTTAACTTCAGTTCTCATCACAATCAAAACTATTACTTTACTTTTTTATTTCTCTCCTAAATTTATTTATAATTAAGGAAACTAATGAACAACCACATAAACAATATATAAATACAGTTATATATTTTTATTTTTATTTTGTATGTATCTGTTGTTACTAACTTTCTGTTGCAGGAGGAGGGAATGTGGAGTAGCGGAGCAATAGAGTTGATGCACAACTACGGGGTTGATGAGAAGCGGGGTCGGGGTTTATGAGCAGCGGCAGGCTGATGCGGAGGTGGAGGAATGAGTGTGGAGTGAAATGAGGGTTTCTTTTCTCTTTTTTTGTACGAAAGAGAAATGAAATAATTTTTTTTTTTTTTTTGTTTTGAGTGGAGTATAAGTTCTTTAGTGGGTGTATGTTGTGTGTGATAGGGTGTATTGTAACTTTAGTGTAACCCGATGATAATATACCCAATAAAATAATAATACATGGAATGTTATAATATACACAATAAAATAATAACCTTAGGGTGTTTTTGTTTTGAGTGGAGTATGTTTGTTTTATTTTAGGGAATGAATGATTAAGGTTTTTTTAATATTATTTTATTAGTAATACTAATACTAATATTATTAGTAATATTTTAGACACATGTTTGACGGATACGGATATCCGGTAAAATGGATATAGGGTAAAATGGATACTCCGCATCGGATACGGATTATCCGTGTCGGATAGTAGTATTATTCGTATCCGTATCCATTTTCTCGCATATTTTTATAGAATATCCATATTCGTATCCATTTCCATTTTTTCGGATAAATATTCACAAATTCGGATTCGGAAATAGGACATATGTGAATTTTCGAATATCCGTTTACAGCCCTAATAATAATTAAATACCTAAGGAGTACGCAGTATAGCACTCTCCACTCGTTCTGGAGAATCAGGAACAGTCGCCTCGCTAACATGAAAATAATGAAATAGGGAAGTGAAGATGAGCATACTTGCATAATAAAATCAAGAAGAGAAGGGAGGTAGAAAGGAGAAAATGGTATTGTGGACATCACTCCGATTTATGTGGGGTGATAGATTCGTCAGCCTATTTTACACAAAACATGCTAAAGAACATGTTGCCTCCTCCAGAGAACGAATCAAAGATAAACTGATGCTTGCAACACTAATTAGTTCAGGGGGCTAAATTACGAAATGGGAAGGTGTTAGGCACCCATCCCGCCCCTTCGTTTTTTCATGGGCTTATGTTACTATTCTTATTAATTTATTCGTGAAGTTTGTTTGCGTGTATATATAAGTGGAGATTGGAATCCCCCAACTTGCATCATGAGAAAAGACCGAGTGAGGTCATCCATAGGGATGTTCCCAAAATAATAATTAAAAATATGATATGTGTGCTTATCAAGATATTGATCGTTGTGATGAAACAATAACATGTGTTAGATAATATGCAAATATGAATCACAAGTATGGTATACATAAATAATATATGGATAAAATAGGAAAAAAGAGGAAAACAAGCAAAAAGAACTCGACTCTCGAGTTTTAGCCTGAAATGCCTACGTAGCCTATAAAGGCATCAAATTCCTGTAGTTCGCATGCGACACAAGGGTGGGGTTTATCCCATAAATTCAAATGGGGATTTTATTATATGTGTGTGTAAGAAAAATGTATTTTTAGTTTTGAGAAATTGTAGTGAAAATCCCATAGGAATTTATAGGTGTAACCCTCTTTTTCCTGTTTTGAATTTTTTTTATAGAAAATATATTATTTGCAATATTACTAATAAAGGATTGAATATAAATATGTCTATGAATCTAAAGTAAAAGCTAAATTGTGAACTTATATAACTAATGAGAAAATAAGGAAATTTAAAGAGAGAGAAGAATGTTTGAACCTTCTTTGGATACTTGGAGATTGATCTTGATTATTGATGAGCTTCCTTGTAACTGGGTGAGGAATGTAGGGGGATTTTGCTAAATTGGGTGTGAAAGTGATGGAAATGAAAGGTGTAGAAAGGTTTTAAACATGAAATCTCATTGACTTTAGAAGAATGTTGATGAGATCACTGAAGTTGATATTTTTGAGGTCGCCTCTCTAAGTGAGCTCATGATTTCGTTATACAGTGCTAAGGGGCTGACAATCGTTGTCCTGCCTTTTGGCAAGTAACCCTAGACACACTACCAATAGGAAGGAAAATGGACCTGCCAATTGGTAGTCTCGTGAAGATTTTTTAGAAAAATGGTCGTAAAATGTAATACATAAGTACAGATTATGTACGGGGCATACCGATGGAAATGCTATTCAGAGACCTTTGAGAATACTTTGGGACGCTCCCGAGTCCAAGAGTTAACTTTGGGTTAAACGGGGATCGAAAATGTCGGTCGATTTCCTTAGACAGGAGATCGTCGAACGACGATGGATCATTTTTCCAAATCATAGGTTTGAATTATGCATGTGGTGGACCATTGGAAAGGTTATATAAGGAACTTTGATGTTACAAATATCTTCGCCTGGTTCGGAAAGTTAACTTTGATCAAACGGGGCTTGAAAGCTCTCGATAACCCTTCGGAGTAAAATGTGTCGTTCGTCCATATTGTAAGGTTTATTTACGCACGGGGCAGACCGTTGAAAAGGGTATTCAGTGCCCTTTAAAGATTCATTTATTTTTATTCAAGATGAAGAGTTGACTTTGGTCAAACGAATCCTGAGAGCGCCCGATGGCCTTCGGATCAGTTTTTTGGGAAAAATAGTCCGTTCATCCAAAATTTTATGTCATTTTTCTCACAGGGCAAACTGTTGGAAATGGGATTCAGTGCCCTTCAAAGATTCATTGAGATTTCACTATAATGATGAAGTTGATTAGGGTTAAATTAGGACTCGGGAGCGCCCAATGCCCTCCAGATCGGTTTTTAATAGTAAAATGATTCGTTCATTCGAAATAATATGTCAATTCGTACATGGGGTGGATCATTAGAAATGGAATTCATAGACCTTTGAAAGTTCATTGAGCTTTTGCTCTGACAATGAAGTTGACTAGAGTCAAACGGGGCCCGAAAGCACTCATTGGCCTCTAGATCGTTACTCGAAGTATGACCTAGGGTTTTTTGTAAATTGGAAGGTGATAGGGACCTAAGGAGGGACTTAAGGGGTCCTAGAATGTGGTGTCTATAAATCCCCTCAACGGGTGAGCTTGGAACAAGTGAAAACCGTCAAATAGACACCACATGGATGTTTTGGGAAAGAGTTGAATTCTATGAACAAAAGGGACGAGGATGACCATTTCAGAGGGTCGAGGTTGATTCTGAGGACCTAAGGTTGAGGGGACCGATTCTGCGAGTCGAGGTCAATTCTAAGGATCTAAAGCTGGGATGACCACGAGGAAACATGTGATTTTTAGGGTTTTGAGTTCTGTTGGGGAATTATAGTGGACTCTAGGGATGCGGGGTCATTATAGTGGAATCTAGTGATTTTTTGGGTCTTAAGTTATGTTGGGGAATTATAGAGTGCCCAGTGAGGTCAAGCTGTACAAAGGAAGAGATGTCTTCTCATTCCCACAGACAGCGCCAAACTGATGATGCAGAAATCTAACACCACCAGATAAGTGATGATGAGCTCAAACTATAGTAACCATAGCAGCCAAAGAGATGTAAGTGTACAAATATATAGAAGGAGGTGAGTATAAGAGGAGTAAGACAATGATGTATAGTGGTTCAGCCAATTAGGCCTACATCCACTATGAGTGTGTGATCCACTAAGTATGGGCACTAATGGCCTTGGGTACAATGCACATAAGCTCACTTTCTCTCTCTACTGTGTGCATAAGCAGAGTTTTTTTTGTTAGGGTTACATTTATCGATTCACTCTTCTTCTGTAGGGTTGTAGGTGACAAGTATATATAGGTCTTGGGGGGTGTAGTGTACCCCCCAAGTATGCATGGTGCATGTGAATGACCATTTAGCCAGTCTCTTGTTGACACCTGTAGATGCCACATGATGACATAATATTCCCTCACGTGAGGGTGTGATTTTTTTATAACAGTCTTCCACATTCCATGTGAGCCTCACGCGCACTGTTCCACGCGTCTCCCAAGCCACGCGCTGTGATGATGTCACCCTCGGCCTATGATATGAGGCCGAGGGTAAATTTCCTTCCGGCAGTGAGTCTGGCCCAATTTGGGCCTCGTACTGTTGTACCCTCGGAGGGTCGTCTGAGCCTGATGGAGGGTCGTCCCCTTGGAGGGTCGTTTGGGCCTGATGGAGGGTCGGCCTCTTGAAGGGTCGTCTGAGCCTGATGGAGGGTCGGCCCCTTGGAGGGTCGTTTGGGCCTGATGGAGGGTTAGCCCCTTGAAGGGTCATCTGAGCCTGATAGAGGATCGGCCCCTTGGAGGGTCGTCTGGGCCTGATATAGGGTCGGCCCCTTGAAGGGTCGTCTGGTTGAAGGCTCCCTCGGCCTGGCCAAGGGTATACATAGGCATATCAATCACCCGCCAGCCCTCAGCCATAGATGTTGTTGAGATGGCTGAGGGATAATGTCGATTCTGAGACAAGTGTATGGTATGTTTGATGAGTGACACCTGTCAAGCTATTGTGACACTTTGGCAGATACTCATTGTTATTTCTATTTCCAAGGCATGGAGACTGCACACTGTTTGAGACTTTGTGCCCTAATGATGTACTCCTCGTGGGTTGTGCTCTGATTGGTAAGTGGGCCCACTCATTGGCAAGGTATTTAAATAATTTTTTGAAGCTTATCTTTCTTCTTCTTCTTCGTGCCTGAACTCTCTCTCTCTAGCTTCCAGCCTTCTTGCCATTTCTGCAGTTTAGAACCTTCAATCTTGGCAGCTTCGCTATTTCTCCTCAGGTAACACCTCGACCCTAGTGCCCTACTTATCTTCATTTTTGTTTATTTTCCTGCTTTAAGCTCGTAGGGTTAGATTCTTCTTAGGCTGTTCCATAGCTTTTTCGGTGTGACCTCTAGCAAGATGTTCTTGAATTGTTCTTGATAGAAAACCCTTCAACTCCTTGGTTTTGATCGAAAAGTCCACCCTGGTCAATTGTGATATTTTTTTTAGTTAGGTTACCCAAATTCTTCCAAGTGTAGGTTCTCCCCCTTAATGCTTAGAAAGCTTTACAGCTTAGCTGAGGAATTCCCTTCCCTGAGAGAGAAGCTATTTGTTGAGATCAGACGGGTAGAGGAAGAGGAGGAGAGGAGATGAGGGGCCGACCCTAATTGGGTACGACCCATATTTCCCATTCCTCTTGCCACAATAAAGCCATTTGACCCATCTGAGTCTTATGGGTCGTCCTGTCATCCAGCCGAGAGTTATTTAGGAGATATGGATGACAGAGCATTATCGCCAATTGACGCTGGACCTTCTGGGAGAGGAGAAGCGTCTGACCTAAGCCCAGGCCGACAGGCCGAAGGTATGGTTGCTTCCGAGACCATCCCTGCGACTACTCTATCCCCACGTGCCTTCCAGATGGCTTTTCCCCAGAGGTCTCTGACAGGTGATGAGGTCGAGGAAGAGGGGACTGAGGACGAGGGTGAGGACTCAGATGTTGACCCAGTTGACACCTCCCATGCCTCGTCCTATATCTCCTCAGTCAGGGATCGTGACCTCTTGCCGTGGAGGCATGCCTATGGAGTGTCCCCCAATATAACTATGAGGGTTCCCTCTGAGTCTGAGAGGGTCTTCGAGGGTGAAGAGGGAGAGGTTGCAGTATACGAACAAATATTTAAGGTTTGTGTCAGATTCCCTCTGCATCCTGCTATCATAGATATCTTGTCAACCCTCAGTGTTGCCCCCTCTCAGCTTCCTCCCAACTCCTGGAGGACGATCCTTGGCTACATCTCCCTGTGGAAGAATGCTTTCACTGATGAGCCCTCGGCCAACATATTTTTGGCCTGTTATAATAGCACCTCCTCGTCCAAACAACCTGGGTACTATCACCTAGGGGCGAGGAGGTATGACAAAAAACTTCTCCGCGTGGCACAAACCTCCAACCACGATTGGAAGAGGAGATTCTTCTTTATCTCTAGAGAGTGGGAATTCTCCGCTGAGGCACAACCAGTAGCCGATGGTCCGAGGGTCCCCAAAAGATAGTCTAACCCTTCAATGAAGGCCAGGTCAGACCCCGGACTTAGTCTTGAAGAGAAAGACATAGTTGAATATCTGAGAGGACGAGGGAGAGGGAGTAAACTTCCAAAGTTTGAAGATCTGATGACCCCTCGGTTCCTCAAGGAAGTTGGTCTGAGGGTCGGCCCCCTGACACAACTATGTGAGTTACATTTATTTTTCCCATTCTTTACTTTTTTCAAGTGTTTCGTCTTTGCCTCTGCATTTTTTTGACGTGTCGTCTTCCTTTTAGGTCGTCCCTCTGGTATATCAAATACACTTTGGGAAATGACTGCTCCCAGTCTGCTATCAGGTCCAAGCAAGAAGAAAGGCAAGGAGCCTCAGTCAGCTCCGAGGAAGACGAGGGTCGTGGGGCCTACGCTTATTGAGCCGACTACTGACAGTCATAAAAGTAAAGAGCCTGAAGCTCCTGCTGACCCTCGGTCGGACTCAAGGATGAGGGAGAGGGTAGAGTCGTCTGAGGGGACTGGATCCTCTTCCAGCATGGGGGCCTTATGGTCCCAGAACTTGGCGCTTCTGAGGGCCGAGCCATCTTCCCTTATCGCGAACCTGAGGGCAGCCATGGCGTCCATGTTTTCTTCCTCGGAGCCTCAGTAAGATCCGAGGAAGACGAGGGTCGTGGGGCCTACGCTTGTTGAGCCGACGGCTGACAGTCATAAAAGGAAAGAGCCTAAAGCTCCTGCTGACCCTCGGTCGGACTCAAGGATGAGGGCGAGGGTAGAGTCGTCTGAGGGGACTGGCTCCTCTTCCAGCATGAGGGCCTTCTGGTCCCAGAACTTGGCGCTTCTGAGGGCCGAGCCATCTTCCCTTATCGCGAACCTGAGGGAAGCCATGGCGTCCATGTTTTCTGCCCCCTCGGCTGCTGATTATGAATTTCTGTCAAAGATGCCTCCAGCAAAAGTGTATGACTATGGTCTGCACGCCCTAGCTCAGGTATTTGTTCTCCCTTCATTCCCTTAGTTGCATTCTTTCACTAACTATTATCTCGGCCTCTTGATAATTGTCTATTATTTCTGTGCAGTCTGTATGCGCCTTTACCTCGGCCACTAAGTGGATGGCTGAGAACCATAAAAAATTCCATGAAGCAGAGAGAGCCATCCAGCACGAGGCTGATTTGCGGACGGAGCTGGAGACTGCAAGGGCTGAGCTAGAGAGTGTCAGAATTAAACATGCAAGGGTTCTGGACGAGTTGACGAGGCAGCATGATGCAGACATGGCGGCCAAGGACTTGCTTATAAAGGAGAGGGACGAGGCCTTGACCAACATGGGGGTTCAGCACAAGACTGAGCTATCTGAGGCAGTGAAGAAGGCAGAGGTCGATGCTGTCGAGGCCTACAAACTCTCAGACGAGTTCCAAGGCTTCGGTCTTGAGTACTTAGAGAGGGGGATTAGGACGGCCTGTCTGTGGGTCGTCCTTAAGTTTACTGACGCAGTATCGTCCGTCCGCCCCTCTCTTAAGGCAGTTCAACTGAACGATCCACTTATTGCTGAAGCCCTAGTCCAAGTGGAATCTCAGCATGTAGAAGGTACATGCACGTTTGAGGCTCGGCCTGTCATGGTCATAGAAGAATCTCCAACAGATGTTGAGGCCTTGCCCTCTGACATTACTCCATAGGGTGGCTGTCTGTAGCCCATACCCTCTTCATGTAGCCAATACTTTTGTAGTCTTTTATCAGACGAACATCTTCATTTTTTAATGTAATATAATGCCTCTCGTATGACTTTTATTATGATGTTTTTAACAATAACCCCTCCCTCGTCTTTCTTGAAGACAATGGTGGGGTTGTCCCCTCCATTGACCCTCATTATAGGCCGAGGGTTATAATTACCAAATTAATGGTTTTAAAGTCTTCCCTCGTCTTTCTTGAGGACAATGGTGGGGTCGTCCCCTCCATTGACCCTCATTATAGGCCGAGGGTTATAATTACCAAATTAATGGTTTTTAACAAAGTCTTCCCTCGTCTTTCTTGAGGACAATGGTGGGGTCGTCCCCTCCATTGACCATCATTATAGGCCGAGGATTATAATTACCAAATTAATGGTTTTTAACAAAGTCTTCCCTCGTCCCCTCCATTGACCCTCATTATAGGCCGAGGGTAATAATTACCAAATTAATGGTTTTAACAAAGTCTTCCCTTGCCTTTCTTGAGGACAATGGTGGGGTCGTCCCCTCTATTGACCCTTATTATAGGCCGAGGGTTATAATTACCAAATTAATGGTTTTAACAAAGTCTTCCCTCGTCTTTCTTGAGGACAATGGTGGGGTCATCCCCTCCATTGACCCTCATTATAGGCCGAGGGTTATAATTACCAAATTAATGGTTTTTAACAAAGTCTTCCCTCGTCTTTCTTGAGGACAATGGTGGGGTCGTCCCCTCCATTGACCCTCATTATAGGCCGAGGGTTATAATTACCAAATTAATGATTTTAACAAAGTCTTCCCTCGTCTTTCTTGAGGACAATGGTGGGGTCGTTCCCTCCATTGACCATCATTATAGGCCGAGGATTATAATTACCAAATTAATGGTTTTTAACAAAGTCTTCCCTCATCTTTCTTGAGGACAATGGTGGGGTCGTCCCCTCCATTGACCCTCATTATAGGCTGAGGGTTATAATTACCAAATTAATGGTTTTAACAAAGTCTTCCCTCGTCTTTCTTGAGGACAATGGTGGGGTCGTCCCCTCCATTGACCCTCATTATAGGCCGAGGGTTATAATTACCAAATTAATGGTTTTAACAAAGTCTTCCCTCGTCTTTCTTGAGGACAATGGTGGGGTCGTCCCCTCCATTGACCCTCATTATAGGCCGAGGGTTATAATTACCAAATTAATGGTTTTTAACAAAGTCTTCCCTCGTCTTTCTTGAGGACAATGGTGGGGTCATCCCCTCCATTGACCAACATTATAGGCCGAGGGTTATAATTACCAAATTAATGGTTTTTAACAAAGTCTTCCCTCATCTTTCTTGAGGGCAATGGTGGGGTCGTCCCCTCCATTGACCATCATTATAGGCTGAGGGTTATAATTACCAAATTAATGGTTTTTAACAAAGTCTTCCCTCGTATTTCTTGAGGACAATGGTGGGGTCGTCCCCTCCATTGACCCTCATTATAGGCCGAGGGTTATAATTACCAAATTAATGGTTTTTAACAAAGTCTTCCCTCGTCTTTCTTGAGGACAATGGTGGGGTCGTCCCCTCCATTGAACCTCATTATAGGCCGAGGGTTATAATTACCAAATTAATGGTTTTAACAAAGTCTTCCCTCGTCTTTCTTGAGGACAGTGGTGGGGTCGTCCCCACCATTGACCCTTATTATAGACGAGGGTCATTCTCCGAAGATGTTTCCATGCGTACTAGAACTGATACACACAAGATGAGAGGAAACACTGATATTTCTCATTAATTTTCCAAGTGTTCTATCGGAGCAACACCTATTACAACTGTCGTTCGATAGGACTTTACAAAACTACTGATAGTATTTCTTCAAATGATCTGCATTCTAGGGGTTGGAAAAGGGTTCCCCCTCTAGGTTTTCTAGTCTATAGGTCCCAGGGACGACTTCATCGATGACCCTATATGGGCCATGCCAATTAGGATGGAGCTTGTTGGGATTCTGCCAAGTCTTTTTGAGGACCAAGTCCCCCACTGCAATTGGTCTCTATTTCACCCTCTGATTGTAAAACCTTGCAGTCCTCTGCTGGTAGGCGGCTTGCCTTATCTCGGCGTCCTCCCTCCTTTCCTCAATCAAGTCTAAGTCAAGTCTCCACTCTTCTATATTTCTCTGGGGGTCATACATTTGGACCCTATGAGTAGGAAACCCAACCTCGGTGGGGATGACGGCTTCTGAGCCATAAGCTAGCATGAACGGGATTTCTCCGGTAGAGGTTTTTGTCGTCGTCCTGTAGGCCCATAGTACGGCATATAACTCCTCGACCCATCTTCCTTTTTCCCCCTCAAGCCTCTTCTTGATTCCATCTAGGATTTTCCTATTCGTAACTTCCGTCTGTCCATTGGCCTGAGGTCGGCCCGGGGTAGAGAAGAATTGTTTGATACCCACCCTTTCACAGTACTTCTCTAGAGAGGTATTCCTGAACTGAGTCCCGTTATCCGAGATGAGGGTGTTGGGGAGACCGTATCTGCATATAACATTTTTCCAGATGAACTAGAAGGTATTTTGCTCTGTAATCGTGACCATCGGTTCGGCCTCCACCCATTTTGAGAAATAGTCAATTGCTACGATGAGGAACCGATAGTTATTGATTGCCCTTGGCAAGGGTCCTACTAGGTCGATCCCCCACACTGCAAATGGCCAAGGGGATGTAATGGAGGTAATAGGCTGATGGGGTTGGTGAGGGATGGTGGCAAATCTTTGGCATTTGTCACACTTTTTCACATATGCCACGACATCTTTCCCCAAGGTCGGCCACCAGTACCCTTGGGTGATCACCCTCTTTGCTAAGGATCTGCCCCCAATGTGGTTTGAACATGATCCTTCGTGCACGTCTTGCAAAATGGAAGGGACTTCAGAGGGGTGCACACACCTAAGTAAGGGGAGAAAAAACCCCTTTTTGTACAAAGTGTCTCCGATGACAGTGAATTTTGCAGCCCTGTATCTCAGCTTCTTCCTTTCTTGCCTTGCTTCTTGCATCTCTCCCTCTTTAATGTATCTGATCAGAGGGTCCATCCATGAATCTTCCTGAGAAACATTCAGGTAATTGCTAAGTGTTCCCTCAGCATCTTCAATAGTTGGTCAAAGTAAAATTTCCACTGGGACCGTCCTCCTAATGTCTGTCCTAGTCACCGAGGCCAACTTAGCAAGGGCGTCATCTCGACCATTATCGAGCCTAGGTATCCTCTTCAATCTTACCTCTCTTAAGCTCTTCAGTAATGAACGCACCTTCTCAACGTACCTAACCATCCTCTCATCCTTAGCCTCGCAGGCTCCTAGTATCTGATTCACTACTAGCCTCGAATCAGTATGAACCAAAATCTGGCCGCCACTAAGAGATTTGACCAAGGAGAGGCCTGCTATCAAGGCCTCATATTCGGACTCATTGTTGGAGGCCTAATGTTGAACCTCAGGGCGTACTCAATGTCTGTGCCGTCGGGTGCTGATACTATTAACCCAGCTCCGCTCCCGCTTTTGTAAGAGGACCCGTCGACGAAGAGACTCCACACGGTGTGTTCTTCTAAGAAACCTCCCTCGGTGAGTGACCCCTGTCTAAAGAGATATCTTCCCTCTTCGTTTTCAACCACTTTCCTTCTAGCGGTGCTCGTCTCAGCCTTATCTGTAGGCGTGTTGGTGAGCTCACCCTGTCGGGTATCTATCTTCCCGAGGCCCTCATCCTCGGCTTCATTATCTTCCCACGTAAACTTATCCACGAAGTCTGCCAACGCTTGCCCCTTAATGGCCGTCCTAGGCTGATACACTATGTCAAACTCCCCCAGTTCTATAGCCCAGGCCATTAACCTCCCTGATTTTTTAGGCTTGTACAAGACCTGCCTAAGAGGAGAGTCAGTGAGGATGACCATTGTGTGGGACTGGAAATATGTGTTCATCTTTCTCGATGCATGGATCAAGGCATAGGCTAACTTCTCCATCCTTGAATATCTTTGCTTTACCCCCTGGAGTGCCTTACTGTTGAAATACATAGGTTTCTCTACCCCGTCTTCGTCTCTCACAATGGCTGCACTGATGGCCGACTCTGAGACGGCGAGGTACACATAAAGTCGTTCGCCCTGCACGGGCCGTGACAACAGCAAGGGAGACCCTAGGTATGATTTTAACTCCTTGAAATCCTCATCGCACTCTTCGCTCCATTCAAAGGCCTTCGTGAGGATCTTGAAGAATGGAAAACACTTATCTGTGGCTCTGGATACGAACCTATTCAAAGCAGCCACTCGCCCCGTGAGCCTCTGAACGTCTTTGATGGTCTTGGGGGTCTTCATTTACAGGAGGGCCTTTATCTTTTCAGGATTGGCCTCGATGCCTCTTTGGTTGATAATGAATCCCAAGAACTTCCCTGCTCCGACCCCGAAGACACATTTGGCCGGGTTAAGCTTCATTTGGTATTTGTCCATTGTATTAAAGGTACTCTCTAGGTCTGCCATATGATCCTCTGCCTTCAAACTCTTAGTCAACATGTCATCTACATAGACCTCCATAGACTTCCCAATTTGGTCTTCGAACATTTTATTTACGAGGCGTTGATATATTTCCCCCGCATTTTTTAGGCCAAAGGGAATAACCCTATAACAGTATGTCCCCTTGTCAGTAATGAAGGTTGTCTTCTCCGAATCTTCAGGGTTCATGAAGATCTGGTTGTACCCTGAATAGGCATCCATGAAGCTCATGAGCTCGTGGCCCGCAGTAGCATCTACCATCTGATCAATGCGGGGGAGAGGGAAGCTATCTTTGGGACAGTGCTTGTTGAGGTCGGTGAAGTCCACACACATTCTCCACTTCCCGTTAGCCTTTGGGACAATGACAGCGTTGGATAGCCATTCAGGGTAGATGACCTCTCTGATAAACTCAGCATCTTCCACCTTCTTGACCTCATCCCTAATGACCTCATACTTTTCTCGAGAATAAATCCTCCTCTTCTGCCTAACTGGCTTTGCGCCCTCTACCACGTTGAGCTTGTGGCTCATAACTTCGGGGTCGATCCTCGGCATATCTGTGTAACTCCATGCAAAGACGCTTTGTCTCTTCTTCAACAGTTTAATGAGGTCTTCCTTGATATTTTGCTTCAGAGACTTGTCGACTTGGACGGTTTTTTTTTGGGTCATCCTCTTTGAGGATGATGGATTCTACCTCTTTCACGGCCTCTCCTTTCTTTAGCTTCGTCTCATCCTTGGGTATAGGGTATCAATATTGTAAGTGGTTATAGCCTTCTTGTGTGCCTCTATTTCTTTAGCGGAGTTGTAGTAACATTCTCGCGCTGTCGTCTGGTCTCCCTGAACTTCCCCCACCTCGTAAGGGGTTGGAAATTTAACCATCTGATGGACCGTAGACGACATAGCTTCGAAGCCCTTGAGGGCTACCCGCCCCAATATAATATTATAGGCCGAAAAGATATGTTCATCCATCATAAAGAAGCTAACCTTCTTTGTAAGGCATCTCGGCCACTCGTCCCCCATCCTGACTTCAGCCTCATACACTCCGAGGGGATGAACCTTTTCTCCACTGAACCCAATCAATGGATGATGGTATGGGATGAGTCTAGCACGACTGAGACCTAAAGCTTTGAAGCATGGCTAAAACATCACGTCTGCAGATGAGCCCCCATCTACTAGGATCCTCGGCACCTCGCACCCATGCACCCTGGTAGTGATAACGAGAGGGTCATCATGTGGGGCTAAGAGGCCTTTTAAGTCCATTCTTGAGAATCCCACTACCAAGGTGTCCATGTCGACCTTCTTCCTTTTTTCTGACTTCGCCTCCAGAGAGGTTGAGTGTACCATTTTCATCACTGCTTTGGCCTCAGCAACATGGTCCTTCCTGTCAGCGACCTCTGACCCTCCTCCTTCTAGACCCCCGAAGATCATTCCCACACCAAGAGAGATCATGTTAAGTCTCTTGACAGGGCCTTGGTCTTCCCTCGGCGGGAGGTCGGGGTCGTCCTCATCGTCAGAAGGGTAGTCCCCTCTTTTTTGAGGACCTTCTCTACATGCATCACCTCGCTTTTTTCTGGGGTCGTCCCCTCGGCCCCTCTTGAAGGCACCTTTGTCGACGTACTTTCTAAGCTTCCCTTCTTTCAGCATCTTCTCAATCTCATCTTTCAGAGAAAAGCATTTGTCTTTTATGTGGCTATGGTCTTGGTGAAATTTGCACCATAGGTTCTTATTCCTCTTGTTGGGGGCTGCCCTCAACTTCTCAGGCCACTTCAGAGACCGGTCACTCTTTATCTCATTGAGAATATGTTCACAGCTGACCGTTAGATGGGTGTAATCATCGAACTTGTCGTCCGTAGACCTCTTCTTCCCCTCTTTGTTCTTCTTGGGGTATTTACCCCCACTGGCGCCTCCTTTTTCGTCTTCGTATTTTGCGACCATCGCCTCTTAGGCGTTCATCACCTTTCCTGCTGTTGATAGAAATTCAGCCATCGTCCTCGGAGGGTCTTCAGTAAGCTTCCATAACAGCTTCCCCTTTTGGAGTCCTCCAATCAGGGATATCATAGCTATGCTCTCCTCATAGTCTTCCACTTCTAACTTCTCTTTGTTGAGTCTGGCTATGTAGTCCCTTAGACTCTCATTCTTCCCCTGCTTAACATAGAGCAGGTGGGTGGTCTTCTTCTGTGGCCTCATCCCGAAGCAAAAGTTGTGGATGAACCGGTCTGCCAACTGTTTAAAGTTTTCAATGAAGTTTTTTGGGAGAGACGTGTACCAGACATGTGCAGCCCCAGTCAGGGTACCAGAGAAGGCACGACACCTCATCTCATCTGAGATAGAGTATATATCTGCTGCTGACTGATACATCTCAACATGGTGGATAGGGTTAGTGCTCCCGTCATATCTTGGGGTGACCACAGGTGGCTTGAACTTTGATGGCGTAGGGAAGTTGATTATCTTCGCCACAAAGGGTAAGCCTATGGTGTATCGCCTCTGAAGATGGTCTCGGCTTTTTTGTATATCGCCAATCTTATCATCCAATCGCTGGATCGAGTCATTCCAGGGCCTCGTAGGGTCGGCTTGGCCGATGTTATCCCCTGCCGCCTCTTTGAGATGGACGGAGGGTCCTGCCGCGGCTGGCCTGCGTCGGCTGTTTACTTCCCCCTGGCCGTCGTCCCGTCCTAGGGGCCGGACCCCGTGGGGTCGGTCATCTTCTGTCTCCCTTCTGGACCTCGCGTCACTCTTTGACCTGGACAATTTTTCCCGCAGGTCATTTACTGGGCCCAGCCTCTTAAAGGCCGACCCCCTGCTCAGGCGATCGAAAGCAGAGCCTCTCGAGCGATCATCAGGGTTTTGCCTTCCGCACTTCCCTCTGCTCTCCTGGAGGGGTCGTATAGTATTATTGGAGACCTCATACGGCTCCCAGCATTCTATGGGGGCCTCCTCCCCCTCCAGATCATCATACCTGTCTTCAGGGAAAGGGTTTCCTTGCCTCCCCAGGCGTAGACGTCGGGGGTCAGCAACATCCCTTCGCCGCTGAGGGGGTGGCAGGTCTTTGCGTGGTGCTTGGGGTGGTCCTCTGGCCTCATGCTATCCTGGAGATGCTTTCGGAGTAATCATTTCAGGTAAGACCCCTGGTGGTCTTAGTATGTTCTGGATCAGGGCTGTGAACTGCTCCTTCATGATTCACTAGCTCGCTGTCAGAGACTTCATGGCTGTCGCCACATCATCCATCTCAGATTGAGGTGGCGGCTGACTGGAGATGGGTCCTACTCCACTATCCGGTGGAGGGAGTGGTGGCGGTGGCATCTCTGGTGCCATGTATATGAGCTGTGAATAGCTGAACTGGAAAAAAGACTGATGAGCTTGAGAACCTTAGTAGGTCTCTTTCAATGGTGAAACATCTCCTCTTAGGGGGAGAACTGGTTCACCACCAGAGTGCCCAGTGAGGTCAAGCTGTACAAAGGAAGAGATGTCTTCTCGTTCCCACAGACAGCGACAAACTGATGATGCGGAAATCTAGCACCACCAGATAAGTGATGATGAGCTCAAACTATAGTAACCATGGCAGCCAAAGAGATGTAAGTGTACAAGTATATAGAAGGAGGTGAGTATAAGAGGAGTAAGACAATGATGTGTAGTGGTTCAGCCAATTAGGCCTACATCCACTATGAGTGTGTGATCCACTAAGTATGGGCACTAATGGCCTTGGGTACAATGCACATAAGCTCACTTTCTTTCTCTACTGTGTGCATAAGCAGAGTTTTTTTTGTTAGGGTTACAGTTATCGATTCACTCTTCTTTAGTAGGGTTGTAGGTGACAAGTATATATAGGTCTTGGGGGGTGTAGTGTACCCCCCAAGTATGCATGGTGCATGTGAATGACCATTTAGCCAGTCTCCTGTTGACACCTGTAGATGCCACATGATGACATAATATTCCCTCACGTGAGGGTGTTATTTTGTTATAACGGTCTTTCACGTTCCATGTGAGCCTCACGCGCACTGTTCCACGCGTCTCCCAAGCCACGCACTGTGATGATGTCACCATCGGCCTATGATATGAGGCCGAGGGAAAAATTCCTTTCGGCAGTGAGTCTAGCCCAATTTGGGCCTCGTACTGTCGTACCTTCGGAGGGTCGTCTGAGCCTGATGGAGGGTCGGCCCCTTGGAGGGTCTTCTGGGCCTGATGGATGGTCGGCCTCCTGAAGGGTCGTCTGAGCCTGATGGAGGGTCAGCCCCTTGGAGGGTCGTTTGGTCCTGATGGAGGGTCAGCCTCTTGAAGGGTCGTCTAAGCCTGATGGAGGGTCGGCCTCTTGGAGGGTCGTCTGGGCCTGATGGAGGGTCGGCCCCTTGAAGGGTCATCTGGGCCTGATGGAGGGTCGGCCCCTTGAAGGGTCGTCTGGGCCTGATGGAGGGTCGGCCCCTTGAAGGGTCGTCTGGTTGAAGGCGCCCTCGGCCTGGCCGAGGGTATACATAGGCATATCACCTACTATGGATCTTCTACCTCATTTATTTAATATCAACCCTGACGATGCAATACAAATGGGTTCCATTAAAGTTTTCCTTGAATAGTGCTTTATCGCAGATAATGTATTGGGTAGCCAATGTGTGAAGGGTCGCTTGGTCTTTCTTGTTGGCGTCTTGGGTATACTTACTGTGCTTGATGAGCACTAAATAGCGTAGTACCAAAACTCGACCATATCGAAATCCTCTTTTGTGATGATCTCGATGTGGTAGCAGTGGGTTAGTTTGGTTTATTGTTGGACTAGGAAAGTGGTCATCATTATTCCCTCAGGCATGTTGACCATGGATGCGAGAGTAGAAAGAGCATCAGCTAAGTTGTTCCTTGCTCAGATCAAGTAATGGAAGGTGATATCTCAGAATTAAGAGGTCATCTCTTTTAATTTAGTATGGAAGGGTAACAGCTTTTCATCTTTGACTTTACATCTTCTAAAGACCTAGCCGATGATGAGGGCAGAGTTCCCGTAGAAATCTAGGAACTGGATACCTTTCTCGAGAGTGACTTTGAGGCCTACTGTGCATGCCTCATATTCGATTATATTATTGGTGTAGTGAAAATCTATCTTGATGGAAATGGGAGTGTGAGAGTCATCAGGGGCAATCAAGGGTATCCCAATGTTGTATCCTATCTTTTTGGCAACACTGTTAAAGAACATTTGCCATTGGAGGTGTTCCTGAGAGGTGCAAAGGAAATCTTCATCGAAGAACTCGGAGATTCATATGTCAACTTATTCCATGGAGTAGTCAGCAAGGTAGTCAGAGATGGCTCTTACTTTTAGGGCTTTCTGCGTGATATATATAATATCAAACTTGGCTAGCAGCATTAACCATCAGGCCATTTAGATAAACATGGAAGATTTCTTGAGCAGGTATTTAATAGGATCCATTCGGGACACAAGTCTGATGGGAAAAATGATTATGTAGTGCCATAATTTTAGAGTGTCCCAGATAAGGGCGACACAAGCTTTCTCCAAGGTAGTGTAGTTAACTTCGTACCCATCCACCTTACGACTGGCATAGTAGGTGACCCTTTTTTTTGTGGTATTGTTCAAGGTATTGAGATAGAAAATCCCCAATTGCGGTGTTTATTACGGTCAAGTATAGGAGTAGAGGGAGACCAGGCTGCAGTGGCCTGATTACTGGAGGTCGAATAAGGTACATATTAATTCTATCAAAGGCTTCCTGTCAGCATTCATTCCAAACTTTAATTGATTCCTTTCGGAG
Source organism: Sambucus nigra (assembly GCA_949130495.1). Lineage (NCBI taxonomy): Eukaryota > Viridiplantae > Streptophyta > Magnoliopsida > Dipsacales > Adoxaceae > Sambucus > Sambucus nigra. The sequence continues at coordinate 223,199,457 of OX422214.1, forward strand.
GAGTTTGAAGATGGGTTAATAAATGAAAGTCAACTGGCTGATGAACTAGCTGATATAATATAATTTTCCCAAGAATCCCTGGACTTCTTTCTCCATTAGGGATGGTGGCATTTCGAGTGTGTCTTTCATTTTGGTTAGGTCTGCTTCAATTCCTTTCTCTCTAACCATATATCCCAAAAGCTTTCCTTTGGTGATGTCGATAATGCATTCCTGCGAGTTATGTCGCATCCGGTATTGCAGTAGCCGTTCGAAGAACTTTCAGAGGGCGAAAATATGACCTTATTGAGTCTTACACGTAATGATCATATCATCCACCTAAACCTCGACCTCTTTGTGTATCAGATCATACAAGATGGTTATGGTGGCCCTTTGGTAGGTAGCACTTGCATTTTTTAAACCGAATGGCATAACTGTGTAAGAGAGGGTTCCCCAAGGGGTGATGAATGTTATTTTTTCTTGATGATAATGGTGTATCTTGATCTGATTGTATCCGACAAACCAATCGAAAAATGACTTGAGAGAGTGAGTGGTCGTGTTTTCCACAATCATGTCAATATTAGGCAGTGGGTAATCATCTTTTGGAGATTCTTTATTCAAATCCCAAAAGTCAAAGCACATGTAGATTTTCCCTCCTGATTTTGGCACGAGTACAATGTTGTCTAGACTTGTAGAATACTCCATCACTTGGATGAAGCTTACGTTCAACTTTTTTATCACCTCTTCTTTAACCTTGAGCGACTATTCGATGAAGAGCTTTCACAGTTTTTATTTGATCGGATTGTTTTTTGAAAGAGTTAGAATCTCGTGTTGAGTGATCTTGGGATAGATGTCGGGCATTATTACCGTAGGAACATGCAAAAACCTCCACATATTCCTTCAATATTTCATCGAGTTAAGCGCTCTCATGATCGTCAAGGTTGGAACTTATCCTAATCTCATGCAGTTGGCTACTAGAACCGAGATTGATAACAACATTTTCATCCTCATTAATTTGAATGTGATTATGTTATTTGTTATTAACCTTGTTAAGATCAGTTAAGAATTGTTCATTTGTAAAATCATCATCATCAAGAGTTTGATTAGAATCATGAAAACTAATATAAGTCACAACAAAATACTCAAAATCTTCGTTTATTTTATTCTGAGGAAAAATAGCGTGAGAACCTCATCAAAGGAGTTCTCGATTACATTGTTATCAGAAAAATGAGGAATAACAAAAGAGGAAGATATAGGATAATCTAGGTTGGGTTTCATTTCAGCAGGTGGAGTTGGTATAGCAGTCTGATTTAGGATGGGTTCATCATCATCCTTGATCAGGATGGACGGATTCGATGATGTAGCATTTTAGTGGATCATGCATAGTGTTATCCCCAGTGTATGCAGATTGAACGAGTTCTCGGAGTCACTTCCCTCAAAAACCTCGATAATAGTTATAGCTTTCTCAACAAGAGGTTGCATATGATACTGGGAGTCTTCATCCCAGGAGTAACTGTCTTGAAATAAGCTATCCATCCCTGGCTTCATATTCTTATCCACATGATCATACCATGGATCGAGAATGCCATAGAAGGGAAAATCATCGCCTTATTTGATGAATATCCCATTCAATGAATCCCTTGAAACAATCTTATTACTTTCTAAACTTCTCTTTAATCATGGTTAGTGGAGCATTCTGAGTTCTTCTAATGATGGTTGGTAACCCAGACTACATGAAGGAAAGGTCTTTTCTAGTACTATGGGTTCAATTATCCCCTGTTATCTTTGTCCCAGTCCCAGTCCGGGCATAGAGTACATATTCTTGAACATCTGTATTACGTTGACATTACCATGAGAGTTGTGCTTTGGACATATTCGATCTTTGAAATCATCCCCTGTTGGGAGTGGAAGTGGTTTGATTTGAAAGATAGAAAGAAGCATGTCATTCGCGCCATGTTGTATTTCTACTATCGGATTACTTGTGCTTATATTCTCAGTATTATCATCGTCGTCCAAGATAATGATGACCTACCCCTTGGCGAAGAACTTTAATTTCTGATGGAGATACGAAGATGCCCCCTTGATGTTGTGTAGTCATGGTCGACCAAACAAGAGGGTATGTCGATAACTTAGAACTTGGTAATAGGATTTATAGGACCAGTATATGCATGCACTACAGTGAAAGTTGGAGCAAGGTTGTTGACTTTCAAACCTAGGCAGTTAAAGGTTCTTAACGGGCTAACATTAAGTGTTAATCCGTTATCGACAAGTGAGAGAGGGATTGTCTTACCCATCACCTCAATATAGATGTCGAGAGCATAGTTATAATTAGGACCAAACTTTGAGATTTCTTCTCAAGGCAGGAAAGTAATCTGATAGAGGTTAAGGACCCGACCAGGTTCACAACTTAATTCGGAATGGTGGAAAGATGAAATGAGGCCCCCAAAAGTAATTTTATCAAAGCATTTCGGTGTAGTTGGGAAGACCTGAAGATTACCCACAAGGTGATGTTGGTTGGCGTTTCTCACGCTGGTCGAGGATCTTGCTTTCCTTGATAGTCATTTCTGGCATGGGGAATTTCTCGACAACTCCCTTTTCTTTATCTATCACGGCTAGGGGTGGAAAATTATGACACGGCCCGCTAACTCGACACGAAACTGGCACGCTTTAAGCGGGTTTGGGTATAGCCTTAACGGGTTCGGGTCACAAACGGGTGGACCCACCATACCCATTAAGAAAACAAATCGGGTTCATCTATATTCGTGAAACCCATTTATGACCCGTTAGTCCCGTTTATTAAATGAATTAATTACGGGTTGCGTGACTCGTATAAACCCGTTAGACCCGCCTAACCCTTTAGAGAGGGGCATTTTTTATTTTCTAAGTAAAAGAATCCAAAATAAAACCCTACTCTCACTCACTTTTAACATTTCATTCTCCCTAACACACCCCATCGAGATGCTACGAAGGGTTTCCTTTTCCCCCTCACCATCTTTGCTGCCGACCTGCTTCAATTTTCATGATATCTGCTGCCGATCTGCTTCATTTTTCATCACCATCGGCCATCGACCTACTTCAAAACCATCACTATCGATCAATGGTAAGCTTCCATTTTCGTTTCTCATCTGAGCTGCCGACCTGCTCCGTTTTTCATCTTTGTTTTTATCCATTCTACATTTCCATTTTTCATTTTTGTTTCTTTTTTTTTCATCTTCGTTTTTTCTCCTTTTTTGTCAACTTCATTTTTCTCCTCTTCATTTTAGGTTTATAGATGTATCATTTACACTATAAACCTAAAATCAAATTATGGCCATTTTCAGTCAACAATTTCTATTAATTATTTATGAACTCTTATTTAACTATTGTCTATTATGAATTTAAACTCAAAAGGGTAATTTTCACTCAACAATTTTTATTAATTTGTTTAGACTATAATAAATCAAATTCCTTTAGAAAATACATCTGATAATGTAATATTTAACATCTGATATTTGACCGTGTTGCCCTTTTTTCAATGTTTCCCTCTTTTGTTAAATGTGATTACTAAATAAACAGATTACTTTTTTTTAGAATACTATTTTTTTCAGTGTTGTCCTCTTTTCAGTGTTGCCCTCTTTTGTTCACAGAATACTAGTTTTTTCATGCTACATTTTTTTCATATTTTTTCAGATGGAGTTATTTGAGGCGACAAATTTGGATGATGTTGACGATAACTTGGATAACATTAAAACTCAATCAACAGATCCAGATTCAACACAAAATTTTGGGGTAGCTCCTCCTTCAAAACACGATAAGAAGAGGAAAAAACTTCAATTATTTGGACTGTATTTGAGCAATTACCCATATCTAATGATGGGAAAAAATGTGCTAGATGTAGAAATTATGGGGTGGAATACATATTTGAGGCTTCTTATGGAACTGGTAACATGTTAAGTCACATGAATAATTGCGCTAGAAAGGACACACAAGACGTAGTACGACTACTTCTTAATTAAACTAAGGGAGCGATCTCATTAAAATCTCCCAAGTTTAATCATGATGTATTTGTTGACTTAGTTGTTGATGCACTAACTATGCACGAGTTTCCATTTGAGTTTGTATAGTTTAAAGGCATCAGGGCTATTTTTAATTATATTTCATCGAGTCTCAAATTACCGTGTAGAAATATCACTAAGGCTCGCACACTAAAGAAATATCAGATGGGAAAAGGGAATCTATAAATTTTGTTGAGTTCATTACCTAGTAGAATTTTCTTGACACCATATTTGTGGTCCTCTCGTTGTACGGATGGGTATCTTACACTCACAACTCACTTTATGGATATATATTGGAAGTTACATAAGATGACTCTTAGTTTTTATATTATGCCCCGTCCACACGACGGTGTTCATTTAGGTGAAAAAAATATATACATTGTTAAGGGAGTGGGAAATTAAAGAAAATTTGTTTTCTATAACTTAGGATAATGATACTAACAACACTTCATTTGTTTAGATTTTGAAAAGTCAGTTGAATTTGAAAAATGCCCTCTTGATGAATGGAATTTTTTTCTCCAGTGATGTTGTTGTCACATTGTGAACTTGATGGTTCAAGATGGACTTAAATAAATTGATGAAGCTGTGGTGAAAATCTTTGAAAGTATTAAATATGTTAAAGGTTCATCTAGTAGAAAGACCAAATTTGATATTTGTGTTGCACAAGTTTCTTTAGTGGGTAAAAAGAGTTTGCGAGGAGATGTTCCAATGAGATGGAACTCCACATATGATATGCTTGAGGGTGCTCATTTTTATCAACGGGCATTTGTACATTTGTAACTGAGTGATTCAAACTATAAAATGTGTCCATCCCCCGAAGAATGGTGCAAGGTTGATAAGATTCAAATTTTTGGGAGTTTTGTATGATGTCACTTGTCTATTTTGGAAAACGGCCTATACCATGGCTAACTTATATTTCCCTCAAGTCTTTAGGGTTCAACATTCTTTGAACCAAGCAATTTCGAATAATGATAGTTATATGCATAGGATGGGTAGAGAAATGATGGCGAAGTTTGAAAAATATTGGTCGGATTATTGTTTGATTATAGAAATTGTTGTTATCTTGGAACCTTGATACAAGTATTAATTTGTTGAGTGGGATTATACAAGGGTTTATGGGAATGATTCATATCAATTGGAATGTGTACGGGATACCATGGCTTCTTTATTTGAGTTGTACATGAACAATCTCTCCAATGTGGGTCATGCAATAAGTGATCGTCTAAATGGGTCCAATGATAATTGCGAGAATTGAGATTGTTATTTTGAGGTACGGTTAAATATACTTTTATATTTGTTCTTTGTTGATTAATTTAATATTAACTAAGGCTAACTTACTTTCATTTTTATAATGGTAATGTAGGATTTTGACTGAAGTGAAAAAGAAAATAGCACCATTCGACTAAGTGACTTTAAATGTTTTACACTGAGCCAAAAAATGAACGGTTGACAAATTTGGACATTCTTGATTTTTGAAGAGGGGAGATATATCGTTATCCAACATTATCAATTTTGGCTTGTGATGTGTTAATAATCCCGATATCTACCGTCGCGTCGGAATCAACATTTAACACCGGTGGTGGAGTTCTTGGTGAATATCGAAGTTCACTTTTACCGAAAAATGTTCACGCATTGATATGTACTAGGGATTGGATTTTTGGAAAATAAGGTAAGTTAATTTTTTTTTGCCAAAATGTGTTCACTTTTTTCTTATATTTTTCTTTACTACCAAGCTTGTTTGCAATCCAACCTAATTCTTTTTTGTTTACTTCATATATGTTTTTTTGTATAGTGGATGACAATGTGGTAGAAGTGAAGGAAACAAATGATGCTACAAATTAAGCACGGTCATCGGGCGGATGCTCAAACATAATTTTTGTGGGTAATTCAGATACGGCGGTGAAATTTATCCATACTTAAATTCAAGAAGTTTTATCTTTTTTAACTTATCCATTATATTAATTATTTGCATTTATTTAATTTGATTGGAAAAATTGATTTGGAGGAGGGGAGTTATGATATGGAGGAGGCAACGAGTTGATATGATGAAGGTAAAGTTCTAGCAAATTTCAATAGGCTTGTCTTAGTATTTGTTTTTTTTATGTTGAATGGTTGTGCTATTTTTATTTTGAAGAACAATTTGTTTGGATTTTGAAGAATAGTTTTATTGCTATATGTTGTGATATTTTGTTTGGATTTTGAACAATTTGGGTTTGTAATAGTTGTGTTGTGATGTGATGATTTTGAACAATTTGGATTTTGAAAGTTTTGGCGTTCCTACTTATTTATTGTTTGTGTAGGCTATTGTTATTTAATTTGGATGATATTATTAAATTAATATTGGATGAACATTTAATTTCTGAAATAGGTGAACGAGTGCAACGAATGAAATGGGTTAACGGGTGAAACAACTTAAATGGGTTAATGAGTGAAATGAATGAAACATGTTAATGAGTGAAAACGAGTTTAATTAAATGGGTAAAAACATGTCGTGTTGTGTCACCCGCTAAGCAAACAAATTGTATACGATTTCAATTTTTCCACCCGTTTATAAACGAATCGTGTATGGGTGGATCCATTTATCACATGATTCGCTTATCACCCGACATGAACTGGGCTCAACACGACCCGTTGCCACCCCTAATCCCTACTAATTGAGGATTCGAACTCTAGTATTGTCTCCTAGATCTTATCTTATGGTTCACGGAGTAGGGGAAGAATAAAAATCCAGTACTTCAGGTTGTAAGACCACTTTGTTAATTTCCCCTAACAGATCTTTAAAAGATATCATTCCACACATACTGATTACCGAGCTAAGATTTTGTTGGCTTGGTTCTTCGTCTGAACTATCAAACTCATCCCCCCATCCGCTGGCAATGATGTCGTCTTGCTATGAGAAGTCAATTGATTCCATAACCTCAATGTCTTCTTCATATAGATCCTCCCATTCAACGGGGAGGTACAAAAGTGAAGGGAGCAATCGCCCTCATAGCTTTAAGGCATCGAATAAATCGAATATACTGCAAATATCATTGGTTTATCAAAACAAGCCTGCCATAATCTGTACTATATTATCTAAACGGACTTCGTTAACGGGTACCACCCAATTATCTTACTCTTGAGCCCATTTTTGGGCTTCCATGAATAGGATGTTGAACTTCTGACAGTCAATAGTCATTTCATAGGCCAATTTTAGCCCAAACTCTAAAAGCTTGTTCAGTACTTTTGGCAATTTAATATCCTTCCCTCTGGACCGGGTATGAACGGTAATACGTGATTTTATGAGAAGCGACAGAGCTTAGTTGGTAAAACAGGGAGGTTATAGGAGAAAATATGGGCAGACCTTAAGGGGTTTGGGTGAAAATATGGGTATGATGGGTGCTTTACTGGATACAATCTGGGTAGATGGATCAAATTCCAGATCATTCTCTAAAAATATGGCACTTGTATGGTTTAGAAGTGTATTGTAAGTGGTGTTGGGTTTGCGATTCGACAATGGGTTGATGACACTCGGGTCAATTAAACCTTGGATTACATTTCAGAAATGGAATCACTGGTCAGTGATATGGCCGACAGTTTGGTGAAAATCACAATGGGCATCGGGTTTGAAATTTTTAGGAAGTGGGTATAGTAGTGGTAGAGGGTCCAAAGGTTTGATCAAATTTTAGCTCAACAAGGCTTGGTAGACTTTAGAGACTAACATGTCTTTCTGGCACCAAAGAGGTAGCGAGTTGAGAGATCTTGTTGATGGCCGATACTATAGCAGACTTCTCATATTTTCTTGGAGTGAACTGTCTGGATACTTTCTTTGGCTCAACTTATGTCTTGATAGTACTTTCTCTAATCTCCACTCTCGCTTCCTAGAGAGCTAAAAAATGTGGGTAATACTGTCCTCCCATCATTGCTCGAACATGGGGTAAGAAATTTTACTTTATAATACTGAATTGCTCTTCTTTAGAGGGCCGATTGGTCATAGTGGCCACTTTCTCCCTTCATCATGCTATGAAATTGCTGACAGTTTCTCTGGGGTTATACTTGAGAAGTTTTAGATCACGGCATGTAACCTCCAATTCCTTGTTGTATTTGTACATAGGATATGAATTTATGGGTAACATCCTCCCAACTGCAAATTTTGGATTCCTCGAGGGATAGAAACTAATGAAGATCATTGTCCTTCAAAGTCTATTGAAATATCTAGGTCATTATTTCCTCGAAGGCACCTTGGAGAGTCATGGATTGGTGGTATCTTCGAAGATGAACAATTGGGGTCCCATTACCCATGAACTTCTCAATGTTAGGCATCTTGAACTTTTTCGGCAGCCTTGCTTTAGGGTAGGGAGACATATGGGTGTAATCCATGTAGCTCGCGGAGATTCAGACCTGGTCAAACTTCTTGGTTAATAGATTAAGGTCCTCATTGACATTGTTTAAATCTTCTTCCATCAGATCGATAGGTATTGATAGGGTAGCCCTTGGCTAGGCAAGATTTGGCAGATAGGGCTGAGCTGGTGGTGTTCCATTAGCAGGAGGTGCATGTGGAGCATGCTGATATTCTTTTAGGACACAAACAGGCTTAGGTGAAGGTGGACCCATATCACGAGGGAAGATGATCTCGGGCTCCTCGAGAATTGGGATTCGATTTTGCTGTATCTCGTGAGCCTCGGACTGAAGGTTGTCAATCTTAGCGATAAGTTGAACTAGGATTGTCATCAAATCAGGTTGCACATTCGGTACTTGGTCTGTGTTCTCCATGAAGGGTTGGTGAAGGTAGATTTTGGACTCGAAAGAAGTAGCAGGACTACTGATGGAGCTTTGGGAGCAGTTTGATGGAAGACCGAAGCCAATAGGTAGCCAGACCAAGGGTCGAGTATGCGATCGACCTGAGAAGGAAAATGATTCGAATTTGTTTTTGAAAGAGAAAAGGAAGAATTTTTTTCATTAAAAAAGAGGAAAATGTTTTTGACATTTTTTAGGAAATAGGAGGACAAAATTTTTTTGGTATTTTTTGATAAAAGGTGGGAAAATATTTTTAGTATTTTGATGAGAATGAGGAAAAATATTTTTGATGATTTGGGTAAATAAGGAGGGAAAAACGAGAGAAGAGTCTCAGCATGACTATTATAATGTTTTTGTTTTCACTTTTATTAGGTTTACCTAAATGCAAAAGAAATGCCGAATAGTACCGGAGCCAGCGAAAAATTAGGTTTGAAAAATATGTAAAACATGATTTGACTTGTTTCCAGGCTCATGGACAGAGTCCTATTTTGAAAAAAGACAAAACCGCACAAAAATTTGGGCGGCATGCTGACTCAGTATTTTGAGAAAGTTTCGTGTAGTAATCGGCAAACTAAATATGAGTGCCCTAGGTTTGACGCCTATATGAGGGTATGTAGTTGTTGGGTTAGTGGAAAGGTTCCCCCCTTTGGCATGACTTTCACGATATACGTCTTACTTTTAAGGGCAATCGGTACGTGTGAAAAATCCATTTGATATACTTGAGTGTATGTAAATTGCCTCACTATATACCTCACGAGGCCAATACTTGTGGGAGAGAATTTGATATACTCGACGTACTTGAATGAGTTCCCTGGTATATACCTCACGTCGTGAGTTTGATCAAGTGGTACGATGCGGGAGAATCATTCGATATACGTCGAAGGTACTAGGACAATGGAAGGCAAGAGTCATATTGCTTAGGCTAACTCCACCCTATTAGACCAGAACCCATCACAACGTAACCCCCTAATATGGGATAATTTTGGTTAATAGCCATTCTCTTGGTGATGTAGTGTGCAGAAATGCATGATTCTGGATTAGAATATTATGGAGAGAGTATTTTATTTGGCATGATAAGCATTGCACTAATAAGAAAGAATGTACAAGTCTTACGAAAAGGAAATCTAACATGGGAATGAATATTAGATTAAGCATGGATAGGTGAGAGTGAGTTATATCTAAAATGAGTGTGTTGTATTGAGCCTAAGTATGGATCAACGCAAGTGGTGTGTGATAAGTACAAATGAGGATGGATATATATAAGTGTGATAAGTAGAGGTGTGGGTTAGTGACCTAAACAGGGATATTTTAAGTGGTGGGTTAAATATGTGGATATAAGTGACCATATATACAAGTGTAAGTAGTGTGAGGTCTTTATAGAGAGTATTTACAAGTGTGTGAAGTGAAAAATGATATAAACTTGACAAAGATGTATACATGAAGTAATAGATGAGAAAAGGGAACATATGGGTAGGTGCATACGCACACAAGTTGAAAATGATAACACTAATGCAAATAGAGTCTAGCCTTATTATGATAAGTAAGTCCCCAATAGAGTCGCCATTATAGCCATCCCTCCGATTTCCTTCATATCGGGGTCGACATTCACACGTGCAGCAGGGAGAGAGAGAAGGTTTCTCACCCTTTCTAGGAACGCTTCGACTGTCGTCAATGTGGGGTGATAGACTCGCTAGCATATTTTGCACAAAATAGACAAAAGAACATGTTACCGCCTCGAGATAACGGAATCAAAGAAAAACTGATGCTTGCAAAACCAATTAGTTCAGAGGTTCGAGGGCTAAGTTACGGAATGGAAAGGTGTTAGGCACCCATCCCTCCCTTTCAGTATCTCATGGGCTTATTACTATTCTCCTTAATTTCTCCGTGAAGTGTGTGTGTGTCGGTGTATATGTGTGTGTGTGTGTGTGTGTATAGGTGGAGATCGGAATCGCTTGACTCACATCATAGGAAAAGGCAGAGTGAGGTCATCCATAGGAATGTTCCCAAAATAATAACTAAAAATATTATATGTGCGCTTATTAATATATTGATCGTTATGATGAAATGAGAACATGTGTTAGATAAGACAAAAATATGAATCACAAATATGACAAATGCAAATAATATATGGATAAAATAGGAAAAAAGAGGAAAATAAGAAAATAGGAATCGAGCCTCGGGTTTTAGCCCGAAATGCCTACATAGGCTATAAAGGCATCAAAGTCCCGTAGTTCTCATGCGATGCGAGGTTGGGGCTCTTATAAATTCAAACGGGGATTTTATTATGTGTGTGTAAGAAAAAGTTGTTTACAGTGTTGAGCGAATGTGGTGAAAAATCCTATTGGAATTTATAAGTGTAACCCTCTTTTTCTTGTTTGGGTTTTTATAGAAAATATATCATGTGAAATATTACTAATAAAGGATTGAATATTAATATGTGTATGAATATATAGTAGAAGTGAAATCTAGAACTTATATGACTAATACAAAAATAAAGAAATTTAAAGAGAGAGAAGAATGTTTGGAACTTCTTTGGGGGCTTCAAGATTGGCCTTGATTGTTGATGAGCTTCCTTGGAAATGGGTGAGGAATGTAGGGAGATTTTTATAAATTGGGTGTGAAAGGGATGGAAATGAATGGTGGAGAAAGGTTTTAAATAAGGAAACCTCGTTCACATTAGAAGAATGTTGTTCAGATCACTGAAGTTGATGTTTCTGAGGTTGTCTCTCCAAGTAAGCTCATGCTCTCCTTATATAGGGTCAAGGGACTGGAGACCAGCATTGTGTCCTACCTATCGACTAGTAACCCTAGACACATTGTCTATAGGCAGGAAAATGGCCCTACTAATTCGCAGTCTCGTGCAGATTCTTTTGGAAATATAGTCATAAAACGTAATTCGTAAGTCCAATTCACGCATGAGGTATACCGTTGGAAAGGTTACTCAGAGACCTTTGAGAATACTTGGGTCGATTTCAGGTTTGGGAGTTGACTTTGGGTCAAATGGGGTGCTAAAGAGCTCGTATGTGCTTTGGGCAAAAGATCATCGAATGACGATGGATCGTTCGTCCAAATTGTAAGTCTGAATCATGCACAGGGTGGACCGTTGGAAAGGTGATGTGAGGCACTTCGATGCTCCAAATAGCTTCGATTGGTTCGAAGAGTTGACTTGGTCAAATTGGGCCCAAAATCACTCGGTGATCCTTGAGTGTAAAATGGGTCATTTGTCCATACCATACAGCTGATTCGCACATGAGGTGAACTGTTGGAAAGGGTATTCAGTGCCCTTCGATTCATTCAGCCTCATTCGAGCTGAAGACTTGACATTGGTCAAATAAAGCCTAGGAGCCGGTGGCCTCCAAATGAGTTTTCAAGGGAAAATGGTATGTTCATCCAAATTGCCATGCCATTTTACGCATGGGGTGGACCATTGGAAAGGGGATTCAATGCCCTTTAAAGATTCATTAAGATTTCTCTCTGATGATGAAATTGATTAGGGTCAAATCGGGGCCCGGCATCGCCTAGTGGCCTATAGATCAATTTTCAATTGTAAAATAGTTCGTTCGTCCGAACTGTTATGTTGATTTATACACGGAGCAAACTGTTGGAAAGGGGATTCAGAGCCCTTCGAAGATTCATTCAGATTTCACTCTGGCGATGAAGTTTACCAAAGTCAAACAGGGCCCGAGAATGCTCGATGGCCTGATACTCAGACTTGACCTAGGGCTTGTGGTAAACGGGGAGGTGCTAAGGACCCAAGGAGGGACTTAAGGGGTCCGAGAATGTGGTGTCTACAGGTATGACAGTATAATACCTGACTCATAGCTACCCTTTATAGATGATCCACAGCTATCGGAGCACTAGTTATGCTAACTTAAAAACATAAAAATAGGTAGGCATTAGCAAATACATGAACAGTAAAAAAAACTAGGAGAAAAGAAAGTCATAAAGGAGAAAAATGTATGGCGATATAATAATTGCCTCACAAATAACTCTTACAAGTGCTCCACAGTTATCGGAGAACTAGCTGTACTAACCTGAAAATAAAGAAACATGTGGACATTAGCAAACGTTTGCACTAAAAATGAAAGTCACAAGGTATAAACAATTAAATACTGACTGGAATAGTTTCTCTGTAAAATCCAACCAAGTGTTTCGCAGAAATTGGAACGATCGCAACACTAACCTGAGGAGCAAGGAAGTGGGTAAGGGTTAGAAAAGTAATTTCACATAACATGCCACATAGGAGGAATCCAATATAAAAATCTTACTGGAGCTACCTCCTATGGAATTCTTGTTAAAGGTGCCACAGATGCAGAGGTCTCCACAGTGCTAGTTTGAGAACCAAGATATTGTAAGGACACAAATTTCCAATTGAGCCCTTTGAAGTTTTGGCTCAATTCCGAACAAAAACGTTTGAGTCATAGGATAGAGTTATTTGATCATCCATCAAGCCTATGACGTGTTTGTTGAAGACGTAGCGGCCAAGATTATAAAGCTTCATCATATTTTTGAGTTTGTTTGTGCCTCATTTCTACGTCATCAACATGGTTCCATTGCTCCTAACGTATGAATGCATTTTAATATATATATATATATATATATATATATATATATATATATATATATACGAGCTTGTAACATTTTATAATGGGTGAATGTTTATTTAAAACTGTTGTTTAATTTCAGAAAGATTTCATTTAAACTTTAAAATAAAGAACATAAAGTTTCTGGGCAAAAATTGAATTTTTCAAACTTTCTGAAAGTTCGTTCGAAGTGTCGTTCAAACGAGATTTTCGTTCGAACCATAAGTCGTTCGAACGAGTTTTGCCAACGAGTCCCCATTTTGGCCATTGGAACTTCGTTCGAAATGTCGTTCGAACGATATGGCTGTTCGAACGAGATTTCTAACCATTTCACACTAGAACTTCGTTAGAAGCCTCGTTCAAACGAGATCTCGTTCGAATGAAAATGTCGTTCGAACGAGATTTGGCGGGAACAGGTATTTGGAAGTTTTGAGCAGTTTTTCCCACTTTTTCCACTACTCTACCCCACTAACTTTTGACAGAATATCTAAGTGCGGGAACCAAAGTTTTTAACTTAACTTTTTCATATCCTACAACCTCAAAGAGAGTGCTTTGAGAGAGAAATCAAAAGAGAGAAAGTTCTTTGTTTAAGTGTTGCTGATTTTCAAGAAAAATGTTATAAACACTTGTTTTACACCCATATTGTTCATTCAAGCTTCCATAGATATATTTGTACTTGCTTGGAGTTTTGGCACCGATTTTCATCTCTACCGTTTGAAGAGACATTTTGGGTTTTCTTCTAAATCCCACAAAGAAGAAGAGGTTTTCGTTGATTTACCCACTTGGAGAAAGGCTCCTAGTTCGGGTGACGGTGATCATATAAAGTCTGATTGGTGGATTTTGAGACCGCGGTGGAGCTCCGTGGTTATTCGTTAAGAAGAGGTTGATATAATAAGACGCGTCGGTGGTTCAGAAGGATTGAGTCAAGTGTTGTAAGCCATCTTGCTTGTATTTGTAAATTCATTACTTAGTGGATTTGAGGCTAGGGTTGTCCGAGATTTTTTACCGTTGTGGGTTTTTCCTCGTACATCACGGCGTAGTGATTTATTGATTATTTTTTTTTTGCTATACTCACCTAGAACGCATGCTTAGGTAATTCAAGATAAAATTTGGTTTTAATCACTACATGTTTAATTTAGTGCGAAATTAAATATTGGGTAATGTTTATGTTAATTTAATTCAAGTCATTTAATTTAATTGATAAAATTGGTTTGGCCTAACTTGAATAAAATTGCAAAAGATGACTTAGGCAAATTTTCTAGGACTTGGGTTAATTAATTTGGTTTAAGAGAAATTGAAATAAGTGTGTGTTTTAATCTTATTTCACTTGGTTTTATTTTAATTTGAAGAGAAATTAAAATATGTTAGTATGTCTATTTGAACCATCATCTAACGCTTTCGCATATATTTCACAAGGAAATTATTTTTGAAGTATAGACTTAAAAATTGGGGGCCTTCGGGACGCTTTCAAATTGGTATCAGAGCCAAAAACGATAATTTACTTCGTTAAAGATCCTTTACCTATTTTTGGCTAAAATGGAATTTTCTGCATTTTCAAAATTCCCTATTTTCGATGGTTCTAATTACGCGTATTGAAAAGCGCGTATGAAATCGGCACTTAAATCTATCGATGAGAGGGTTTGGATGTTTGTAGTTAACGGGTGGTCCCCACCAACTCATTTAGTAGAAAATGAACGTATTCCCAAACCGGCCGATAGATGGAGTGAGGGTGAATTTAAACTTTCAAACTTTAATTCCCGTGGTTTAAATGCCTTGTTTAGCGTGGTCACACCGGAGGAATTCTGACACATTATGACGTGTGAGACCACTAAAGAAGCTTGGGATATTTTACAACTCACTCATGAAGGTACAAGTGTCGTTAAAGCTTTGAAACTCCAAAACCTCACCACTCAATTTGAAACTATCAAAATGAATGAAAAAGAAACTTTTGATGAATTTTATGCTAGACTTTCCGATATTGTTCATTCATCTTTTAATTTGGGAGAGAAAATACCCGACAACCGAGTAGTAAAGAAAATTTTAAGGTCCCTACCCGATAGATTTATTCCAAAAGTGATCGTGTTAAATTCTTTACCAACTTTAGCCTCTACGAAATTAGAAGAGCTTGTAGGTGATTTACAAACCTATGAACTGGACATGTTTCCCTCTAAAACTGAAAAGAAAAATGGAAAAGGACATTGCTTTAAAATCCCTAAAAGAGGATAAACAAGTAGTGGAGAGCGAGAGTGATAGATACTCGGAAGATATAGCCTTGTTTGCTAGGAAATTTCGAAAGTTTCTTAAAATTAACAAAGATAAATTTAAAAATGACTTTAAGAAATTTGAAACTTCTAATCATGACAAAGCCGAGAGGATCCCTAAAACTATTAATGAAAATTTAAATAGGGACGAGTCAAATAGGTCTTTTGGTTGTGAGGGTTATGGTCATAGGACTTCTGAGTGCCCCACTAAACTAAGGAGAGAGGGTAAGTGACCCATTTCATATAATTCAACCCTTAGTGATAGTGATAAGGAAGAGGGACCCGATTCCCCCACTAAGCCCATCTTTGTGGCTTTATGGCTAGTCATGTGAGTGATAGTGAGAACTCATTTATAGATGAAAATTTATCACATAACACTTCCAAGGTCATTGTTTATGATTCCCTTATTTTTATGATAGTGAGAGTGAAAATGAAGAAGAGGTTAATGTGAGTGAACTTCAAAATGCTTTTCAAGAATTATATGAAGAATCAATTAAATTAAAAAGAGAAAATTTGAAGTTAGAAGCAAATTTAAAAGAGTGTGTCAAGGTCGTTGGTGATAGTGAGTTAGTGGAAGACCTTAGGACACGAGAGAGATCTCTTCGAGAGAAGCTAGAATAGGTAGAAGGCGAGAGAGATAGTCTTTAAGGTTTAATGGAATCCTTGAAAAAGGAGCTTCTCGAGTTTGAAGAGAGAAATATTTTATTAGAGTCTAACATCCTAGAATTAGAAAATAAATTAAAAGACTCTAGTAACGTCTAATTTGATTTGGAGTGTCGTCCGTAAAAATTAGATAAAAAATTAGGAACGGTCCAAATTAAAAATGACACTTGTGGTTTAGGCTTCGATACTTGTAGTGAATCAACTCATAAAGCCAAAAACAATGTTTTAGGAGAATCGTCTAGGAAAACCTTTAAAGATCACTCCTTAGGTAAATCTTTTCGCCGTGAGTTCAAGTGCTCATATTGTGGTCGAAAAGGTCATCTTAGGAAATTTTGTTTTGGTCTTAAATGAGTTCCTAGAAAATCCAAAGGTAAGGCAACCGAGGTAGCCAAGATTTCTACAACCCAAGATCGTCATTCGTCATTAGTTTGGGTTAGGAGATCCGACTTGGTAACTTTACAAGATAGGGTTTTTTATTCTCATTTACTTTCACATGCTTCCTCACTTGCAAAATCTAAAGGTTGAATGTGTTGGTTTTGTTTGCATACTTTAGCGTTTTTACTTCATACTATATTCACATGCTAAATGTATGCTTGTTTAATCATTTTCTAGTCTATGCTCCATGCTTTCTCACATGCTAGAATTATGATTTTTGTTTATCTTTTGTAATATATTTCTTTCATTTTTTTTTTGCATTAAATGAAAAAATACAAAAGGATTTTTGTTTATCATTTGGGTTTTATTTCTTGATAATTTAAGCTTAAAGAAAAATTCAAATGATTTTTGTTTGTCTTTTGAGTATATATTTTTTTGGGTTAAAACTTACAAAAATTCAAAAAGATTTTATTTTGTGTGTATTTTAGTTTGACACACTTTATGTGGCATACTCTTGTGTTAGAATCCCATCTTTTACGCTCCCATGTGGCTAGAACTTTTGGTTTAGATTGTCAATTCTTATTATGTTCTTTACCATGCTTACATGGAGTAGTTGGATTTTGCGTTGATTAAATGGATTCTATTTTTATATGCCTCTACTCACACATGCACGAGATCATTTGAAATTTTAACTTCATATGTATATTTAAGCTTTGTGAGATGTTCTCCTACCAATCTTGTCATCCACATATTTGTGACCTAGGAGGACTAGTGCATGTCAAAATTCGTTGCACGTGAGATTTGTGAGAAATGAAAAAAAATGATGAATATAAGTGTGCATGGGGAAGGGCTCCGAAAGGATTTATTATCCTTTGCGAATAGTAAGCCACCGTTTGATTGGACCTAAAAGAAATACGTGGTCCAAAGGCCTAAAAATAGAAAATATGGCATTCAAAAGAAAAATATTTGCCAAGGTCTATGTTTGATTGATATATTCATTCAAAATTAATATAAATGCTTATTGAGGGAGATTGGATGGTATATCAATGGTTTGCACAATGTCCGTTTATCCTAGTTGCATTTTCAATGTCATGACTCTATTGGTTTGTAGAATCATCAACATGCTAGGCTTGTATGCATTGTGTATGTTTGTTCATTGAGTTCAATCTATATTGCCACATGATGTTATATTCAAATGTGATGAAGTTTGCAATCAATTGAGAAATCCGTGAACATGTTTTAAGTGATTGGGTCTAAATTTAATTGTTACTTGTTCACATCCCAACACTTTCGTTTTCATATGACACATTTTTGCCGTACGAGTGTGAAAGACTCCTATTATATTTTGTGTGTGTCATTTGTGTGTTTATATCTATATATATGTGCATGTGCATCTTTGGTATATCTAGAGTACGTATATATATGATATTTTTGTTTAGTCTTTGCCTTGCTTTCTAGTCCATATATGCTTTAATTCATAATTGGTATCTATCTTGTTGCATTCGTTTTTGATATCACGTGCTTAATATTTTATGTATCTTATTGGTATCATTTTTTTGCATCCTAGATGGTATCCGTTATTATTTGTTGGATTAGTTGTGCTTTTGTTGCCCATATGCTTTAATGTTCTCATCACTTTATGCGCAATTACATGTTTTAGCTTGTTATCCCATTCTATTTATCCCTTGCTTCGTTTAGAGGGTGTATATGCTTCATTTGGGGGAGATAAGTTAATTCTTGATTCTTTAGCCTTTGTCTATTCCTGAACAAAAAGGGGGAGATATTGATAGGGGGAGAAATGGTATCTAAACCTATTATAATCATATCTTAGTTTGGGGGAGATTTATCTTAGGGGAGACATCTTCTAAGTTGATCACTGTTGATAAAGGGGGAGAATTAAATTTAGGGGGAGTACTAACTTTACTTGCATTAAATATTTTGATATTCCCTATACGTGTAATGTGTTTGCTTAAGTGTGCAGGAATTATATTATAAGTGGCAACTTTCACCGGCAAAGATTGTGATCCTCTGGGTTGTTTGAGTTAAGCATTGTAATTTTATTTTTGGTGGGACTTTTATTAGTCTAGTAGAACTTGACGGCCCTTTAGGATTTTTATTTGGTTTTTGTCCTGGAATAACCAAAGGGGAAGATTTGTAAGGACACAAATTTTCAATTGAATCCTTTGTAGTTTTGGCTCAATTCCGGACAAAAACGTTTGAGTCATAGGATAGAGTCAATTGATCATGCTTCAAGCCTATGACGTGTTTGTTGAAGATGTAGCGGCCAAGAGTATAAAGCTTCATCATATTTTTGAGTTTGTTTGTGCCTCGTTTCTACGTCATCAACATGGTTCCATTGCTCCTAAGGTATGAATGCATTTTAATATATATATATATATATATATATATATAGGAGCTTGGAACATTTTATAATGGGTGAACGTTTATTTAAAACTGTTGTTTAATTTCGGAAAGATTTCATTTAAACTTTAAAATAAAGAATATAAAGTTTCTGGGCAAAAATCGAATTTTTCAAACTTTCTGGAAGTTCGTTCGAAGTGTCGTTCGAACAAGATTTTCGTTCGAACCATAAGTCGTTCGAACGAGTTTGCCAACGAGTCCCCATTTTGGCCACTGGAACTTCGTTTGAAATGTCGTTCGAACGATATGGCCGTTCGAACGAGATTTACAACGAGATTTCTAACGAGTTCACACTGGAACTTCGTTAGAAGCCTCGTTCGAACGAGATCTCGTTCGAACGAAAATGTCGTTCGAACGAGATTTGGCGGGAATAGGTATTTGGCAGTTTCGAGTAGTTTTTCCCACTTTTTCCACTACTCTACCCCACTAACTTTTGACAAAATATCTAAGTGCGGGAACCAAAGTTTTTAACTTAACTTTTTCATATCCTACAACCTCAAAGAGAGTGTTTTGAGAGAGAGATCAAAAGAGAAAAAGTTCTTTGTTTAAGTGTTGCTGATTTTCAAGAAGAATATTTTAAACACTTATTTTACACCCATATTGTTCATTCAAGCTTCCATAGATATATTTGTACTTTCTTGGAGTTTTGGCACCGGTTTTCATCTCTACCGTTTGAAGATTTTGGGTTTGCTTCTAAATCCCACAAAGAAGAAGAGGTTTTCGTTGATTTACCCACTTGGAGAAAGGCTCCTAGTTCGGGTGAAGGGTGATCATATAAAGTCCGATCGGTGAATTTCTAGACCGCGGTGGAGCTCCATGGTTATTCGCTAAGAAGAGGTTGATATAAGAAGACGCGTCGGGGGTTGAGAAGGATCGATTCGAGTGTTGTAAGTCATCTTGCTTGTATTTATAAATTCCTTACTTAGTGGATTTGAGGCTAGGGTTGTCCGAGGTTTTTTCCCGTTGTGGGTTTTTCCTCGTACATCACGGCGTAGTGATTTATTATTTATTTTATCTTGCTATACTCACCTAGAACGCATGCTTAGGTAATTCAAGATAAAATTTGGTTTTAATCACTACATGTTAAATTTAGTGCGAAATTAAATATTGGGTAATGTTTATGTTAATTTAATTCAAGTCGTTTAATTTAATTGATAAAATTGGTTTGGCCTAACTTGAATAAAATTGAAAAATATGACTTAGGCAAATTTTCTTGGACTTGGGTTAATTAATTTGGTTTAAGAGAAATTGAAATAAGTGTGTGTGTTTTAATCTTATTTCACTTGGTTTTATTTTAATTTGAAGAGAAATTAAAATATGTTAGTATGTGTATTTGAACCATCATCTAACGCTTCCGCATATATTTCATAAGGAAATTATTTTTGAAGTATAGACTTAAAAATTGGGGGCCTTCGGGATGCTTTCAAATATAAATCCCGCAGATAGAGGAACCGAAGCTACATGTGTGTTAGAAATACTTGGAGATTTTTTGATGCATGAAAATAAATAAAAAATTAGATCGACCTTAAGAAACGAATACATGCAATAGAAGTACCTAGGGAGTTTCTACCCTGAAACTCACTATAGGCCCCGCTGATGAAGGGAACTTAGCAATGCAAGCCTAATAACCAAATAAAGAACCAGCCACCAAAAACTACTATTAAGAAGCAAATAAACATAGAGAAATGAAGGGGAACCTAATAATTTACCTCTGCAAAAAGGGATACAGATTCTACGAAATGAGAGGCCTCTGCAAAGCTAACCTGTAAATGAAGAAAAGAAGGTAAGTGTTAGTAAACCACTTACCTCATAAAAAAGACCAGTGTGAAGAGGATGTAAAAGCATAAGGTTGAAATAATTACCAAAAGAGGCACACTGGAAGCAGCGAGGTTAGGTGACTCAACCACAGCAGGGGATGTTTGATAAGCAGCAATGGAAGGAACCAACGATGTAGTGACATGAACTAGCTGAAGATGAAGGAAACAAATCATCAATATGAGTTCGATAATTGACAGACTAGGCGAAGAAGTCAAAGTCAGAAAACTAATATAATACATTAACTACCACTAGCGCAGTAGGGACCACAGTGGAAACATGTTCATCATAAAAGTGTTAGAAATTTCTGCCCAAGAAAGAAAAGTTGTATCCACAACTTTAAAAAAATATATCAATACTTGAAGAGAAGAAGGAGGTTATAAAATAGGCCCAATAATGGAGGACATAGTAAACACTTGCCCATGAGAAATAGATTGGACGAAATTTCTGTTATCCATATAAATATGGACCCGAGGGATAGGAATACTCCCTAGGGGTGATAACCCTAGAATAGTAATCCCAAGAGAAGGAAGAATCCCTCCAGATGAAGATGGGCTGGGGAGTACAGGGACCTTAGGAAACAAAAATGACAAGCTTGAAATAAGTAAAGACATAAGGGTAAGCATCATAGTCAAGATAAAAATACCAAAGGGGTAGGTATACCTCTGAAAATAAAGTCTAACTCCAGGAGAGCCTCCTGCTGAAATAGCGAGAGGTGGAGTAGTGTGACCCAAGGCACAGTCCTCTACAAGTATAAAGAAAAGAGATGGCATGAAAGAAAGTTAAGAAATAATGGTAAAACCACAAATCTTAAAGAATAAGTGAAATACCTAAATGGAACGCGAGGTCACAGAAGAGACCTTGATGCCAGTAGGATTTACTAATGAAAGCTGCAAAAAAAGGGGAAACAAAACTAAGTCGCAGTAAGAAAAAAAGTAAAAGAAGAAGAAAGGATGGTAGAAGGAAGGCAACAACAAACCTATCTGGTAAGGTCTAGGTAGTAAAAAATCATGGAATTCCTTTCTCATGGGAAAGGAGCACAAGTAAGTGCTGGAGGAGATGGACCACCCATCTCAACAGAAGCAGCCTGTGAAAACATCACAGGGAAAAGTTAGTAAAAAAATCAATGATAGAAAAAGGGAGAATATAAATAAAAATCCAAGTAAAGTAAGCCTAGAAAGGAACTTATAACATTAGGGCAAGCAACATGTCCATATGGAAGATGTTCGGTAGGAGGGTTAGTCTCAAATGTAGAATATATCATCTGGTCTTCACTGGAAGACTCCTTTGAAACTAATAGCAAATCACAAGTGTTTGTAATGCCTTCACCATGAAAGTAAATGCCATCCGCATCATTTGAATAAGAATTAATATCATCGTAGCAAGGAGTGCTTATGTAGTCAACTAGTTACTCTTCAAATGAGTGAATAGGGGAACCATTACTTGAAACTCCATAAGATCCAGTTTCATTAAGTAAAGAGGGTTTGGGTATAGTACCTTTTTTAACTAGAGTAGACGTAACAGATCTCTCTTAAGAAGAAATGCCTAGAGACTCATAATCCTGATCCTAAACATTCCTATAATCTCTTCTACTCATATGTCATTAGTGTCCGACCTTTAATCTGGTCCAAAAAAAGAAGCAGTCTCAATATTAACTCTTTTATTTTTCTTACTTGCCCTAATTCTCACAGGCGAATGGAGAAAAGAGGGAGCAGTAGCAGTGGTAAGTATAAAATTTAACACAACAGTGTTAGGGTGTTTTCTCTTGTAAGCAAAATGGGCTTTTACTTTCCCCTTACCCTTAGATATGCCCTTAGACTGAGCGGGTTGTGGCTCAGGTTGCTTCGAATAAATGGACTCATCAAGGAGTGGTTTCACTAAAATAGGAGTGAGTTCCTCGAGGGGTGTCTTCGGAGTAGTATTGCGGTGCCAAATTTCTTTTTGAGTGCTTTTGATTAGAAACTTAGTAGTAGCATAATTGGTAGAAACAGTTTTAAAAGGGACCTCTTCCACATAGTTCTGAATAAGAAAAACCTGCCTCTGCCAGAGTAGGAACCATGAACGCGTGAAAGTAAGTAAGTAATCACGAGGAGCCATATATAGTCCTCCTAAGTGACTCACTCAATGCATCATACCCTGGGTGGTGAAGTTTATGTAGGCATGAAAATATAGCTCGGAAGGAGTAATGCTCGAAGGATAAGAAGGGGTATCAACACTCTAGTCATAACCAAACTGTCTCACCACCCTCTCTGGATAATAGAACTCCACATCTTATCCCATCTCTGTCAACAAAGGAAGGATACCAAGTAATAGCATGGTCATAACATCAATGTGACAGAAGGAAGAGACTGACGTTGCATCAGTAGGGCCGCAGAACGTACCCCCGATGTGTGAAACAGATATCCAAGAAAAGGGGCCACTAACCCCTTTATAGTAGAGGTGGAAACATAATTCATCCACATTGTTAATTAAATATCCTAATTTATTTCTAGGTGAATTTTTGTGGCATTTGCTAATACGAAAAAACTTGTTATAGAAAACTTTCTCTTTAAGGACAAATTTTGGAAAACCCATAAATAGGAAGGCCATCAAGATAAAGAAGTTAGCAAAATTAGTGACATCTTAACGGTCATAATATCTTTTGAACATCAACGTGAGCATGATCCAACTAATTATAAAGAGACCCAAGTGTCAAGGCAGCGAGGGGCACAGTCTTTCTTTGTGCCAGCCTCACTGCCAATCTTCAAAGAATTTCATGAGGAGAGTGATTTAGCCTCCCTGGAAGTAAAAATCTACTAAGGAAAGTAACCAAGAAATCTTCCAACTATGAAAGAGAGTTGATCTTAGGACCATCCTAACTCTTGAGGTTCCTTCTTGAAGATTCTCCCTTGGGGAGCTGCTCAAAATATTAAACCAATATCACTGCCATTCAGTGAAGGAATGTTTGGTGGTACCTATTATGTTAATGGCCACATGCCTAGAACACTCAGAAAAAGCTGACTGATGTTCTCCCACCATCTTTTCTTTAAGGGGATCCTTGTAGCCTTTAGTAAAAACATTCTCCCTAAGTAAGGAAGGGAGAGAAACTCACAAATATCCTCTATGGTGATAGTAAATTCACCCTAATCTGTAACAAATGTGTGAGAATCCTATTCTAGCAGGAATCCAACAAGTTGAAAATTGAACCATATTTGGCCATCATACAAGATTTTAAACTTTCAATTACTGTGACAAGACCGCATCCCTCAAGTATAGCCTTGTATAAAGGAATATCAAGAATATTGTCAATCCAAGAGGCCCACTCTTCAGGTGCCCCTACAATAATCTTGAGTTCTACGTTGGAATGAGGAAAGTCGTCACGATTAACCCTAACCCTAAGGACAAAATCACATAGAACAATTGCAAAATCACATGTTTCATTCAAACCAATATGGGGTTGCTCACATATTTTAGAAACAAATCTTCCTCAAATTTGGCGAGGGAAGACATGAAGTCGTCACTCTCACCAAAATAGGGTGCACATTGGTAAAGGCCAAAATATCTATGTTTGAGGGTGTGTAAGTAATACTTATGAGATTACAAAAGGGGGCAATGGTCGAGGAACCCCCAGCAGCAACTGACCCAGATGAGAGACCCTCAGAAAAAGTTAGTTCAAATGAGGAACCCCTAGCCGCAGTTTCTCCTAATGAGGGACCCTCAGTAATAATTGTCCCAAATGAAGGACCCATACTAATGGTTGGTCCAGACGAGGAACCCCCAATAATAGTTGTTCCTAACGACGGACCCTCAGTAACAATTGTCCTAAATGAAGGATCCCCAATAATAATTGGTTCAGACGAGGGACACCTAGCAGCACTTGTCCTAAATAAGGGACCCCTGGTAGCGGACAATGAGGGACCCCTCTACCAATACTCAAATTCAAATACTATCTTGCAGCGAGGGGGTCCAAGACACCAGAGACCCAAGGAACAAAACATGTCAGGATGAGGGGGTCTATCTTGAGGGTCACATCATAATAAATAAAGTTATTATTTGAAATAAAAAAATGTACTAATGTTTATTTACTTGTACAAATAGTTTAATTGAGAAAGCTGGTCTCAAATAGGCCAGTTGGTATTTATTAGGAGCTTTGGCTTAGTAGCTGAGAGATAAGGTTTGTTGAGCAAGACTTAACCAGTTATCACTTTAAGATATAAAGAATACTAGTAGAGAGGCCCATAGGAGTCACTAAAGAACTTACATAACCAACACTTAGTCATAACTACAGTTAGTAGTCATGTGGCTACTCATAAAAAAATAAATTTTATAAATGATTTTAGAGAGGGTGGCTCTCAAGGCTACTCTCAAGTTTACAAAAGTTTGTGCACCAAGTTACCATACAAAAAGATATTTACCAAATCTTATGTTTTGTCTCCATTACGAGACATATTTTCTTTTTTACTTTGGTTTGCACCAGGTGTTGTTTGTCAGAGAGGGACTAGCGGCTACAGACAGTATAGGAACATAAGGTACACTTCAGACCTTGTCCCTCAAATTTTCTTTTATTTTTGGTGACCAAGAAGGCCATGTCATCCCTAGCTTGTATCTATAAATAAGACCCTTGGTCTAGGTCAAATCAAATTATAAAACTCAAATTATATTGTTCCTCTGTCAAAATCACACCAGACCTAGTATTCTCTCCCTACTTTCTCTCTAAGTGTTGAGTGCTTGTCTCTTTACTCCCATCATTGTATCCACCATTCTCAGGAGATCTTCTTATCCAAGTTGTCATTATTATCTATGAAGTTTAATATTTATAGGGGAGGTCCACAATATATACTCCATTTTACCATAAATAGAAAGACCTTGAAGGTAGAGTCCATTGGGGTGGGTCACGTTTCACCCGTTCTAGTTTCTTATCAGACCACAGTCATACTACACTCCTAAAATAGGCTAGAAAATACTATGGTTTTGGTTATCTTTAGGTATGGGACTATGAATGATTTAAGATCGATTAAATGAATAAAGGTCGTGGCTAATACGATGAATTGACAATAAATTAATAAGTAATGCTTACGACAAGGAATGACTATTAAATTTAATTTGCATTTCCAGTATCACTACACCAAATTGGTAAAAATTTCACTCTTCACCCGGCTAAGGTTGTCACGGTCAAAAATCGTAACTAATAAATACGTGTTTTTTATCATGGTCAAAGACTGTTATAAAGTGTTGTCACGATCTTGTCACGATCAAAGACTATGACAACTCAGTTGTCACGGACGTGTCATAGTCAAGGACCATGACAAAATGAGAAAGTTTTCATGGTCTTTGACCGTGACAAATCCGTGGCAACTTTTATAAACTATGACCCTAGTCGCTTCTCTGTTTCCTTTCCCTCTTTTATTTCCCTATTTTACCTCCCTCGCCATTCACTCTCCCTGTGAGACAATTCTCTCGCCCCCCCTCTACGATTCTCTCTCACCTCCTTCTCTCACTGGTACGTCTTTCTCCCTCTCTCACTGGTATATTTCAATGTGTGTGTGCTAGGGTGTGTTTCAGTGTGTGTGTGTGTGTGTGTGTGTGTGTGTGCATGTTAGGGTGTGTTTCAATCTCTCTGTGTGTGTTTCAGTATGTGTGACCGTGTGTGTATGTGTTTCACAATGTGTGTGTCTCAATGTGTATGTGTGTGTACGTGTGTGTTTTAGTGTGTGCGTGTGTATGTTTTAATGTGTGTGTGTTAGTGTGTGTATTTTAGTGATGGACTAGGAGCTAATGGCTTTCTATTGTGGTTCTCACTACTATAATCTAGGTAGGTTTAAATTTACGGTAAATCAACTTGTATACGGTTACTTATTACCTTTTCACCCTCATTACTTGTTATATAACACTTTCTTTGGGGGGTGCAAGGATTCATGCATATATTCCCATGTGAATGCATAATATAACGGTATTGTAACATGATATAAAGATTTTAATATTCTCAGGTTCACTTCATAATTTATTAATTGGTGGATTTGAACATTTCAATGGACATTGAGTTGGTTGGCCCTAGGCATTTCTAATATTTTGCATTATTATTTGAATTGTTGTTTGGGATTCTTGAATTGTTGTTGACTGGTTGATTTTAACATTTAGATGGCCATTGAGTTGGTTGGGCCTAGGCATTTCTAATATTTTGCATTATTATTTGATTTCTTTTTTGGGATTCTTGAATTGTTGTTGACTCGAGATTTGAACATTTAGATGCCCATTGAGTTTGTTAGCCCTAGTCATTTCTAACATTTAGGGTTGTGATTCTAACGAATATAAATAAGACAGAAATAAAACATACTTTAAATTTTAACAGCTTGCTATTAAACAATTAATAATGCGAAATGAAACATGACTATGTATAAATCATCACTATAAACATTACTATCGAATAAATGAATATACGCTTTTGTTTATAATAATTTATGAATATACACTTTTGTAGTAGCTGTGATGAGATATCCTAAATACAAATAGTGGATGGATGAGACAAATAGAGTAGGGGGTGTGATTCGTAGAGGTACTAATGAATTTATGAAATACGCAAAGAGATGTCGTAATGATGAAGAATTCCCGTGTCCATGTGCTAAGTGTAGGAATTTTAAGGTGTTTGAGTGGAAAATAGTTAAACTACATTTGTTAAGATGGGGTGTGCAAGATAGTTATCAATTTTGGATTTTTCACGAGGAACTGAAAGTTCTTTTGTCCCCGAGAAACCTTCAGAACAACCTTCAAAAAGTAAGATAGATGTATAAGGGAATGAGGATAATGTAGATCATAATATGCTAGAGGATCTAGTTGATTATGTGTATGGAGTTCATGAAGTGGAAGAAAATTAGGTCATGGACGATATACAAGGTTCCCGTTCTCATGAAGATATCGGGATAAATCACGACGATGACTACCAAAGTTTAAAATTTAAGGCGACCCAGTTGTTCTACTTTGGTTGTGACAAAGATCAAATAACTTTACATGCCATGGTTGATTTACATAGTTTAAAGATGCAATATGGTTTGTCTGGCAATAACATGACATGAATTTTAAATTGGGTGAAGGGCTTGCTACCCAAGAAGAAGACGCTTCCAAATATCTATCATATTATGAAGAACAATTTGAAAGCTTTAGGAATAAAGTATAAATCAATTCATGCTTGTGTGTATGACTGCATACTGTACCGAAAGGAGTATAAAAATTTTGATCAGTGTCCGGTATGCGATGAACTTAGATATGTGAAATCTACTGGCAAGGAAGTCATAACCTCAAAAGTACCTCAAAAAGTGTTGAAATATTTTCCCGTTGGGTTTAGATTGAAGCGTTTTTTCACAATTTTATGGATAGCGGCAATGACTTGGAATGCTAGGGAAGAAGTAGGGAATAATATCTTGCGTCATCCTATTGATTCTACAGCTTGAGAGAGGATGAGTTATGAGTATCCCAATTTTGATCGAGAATGACATAATATTTATTTGAAAATATCAAAAGATGGTTTCAATACATTTGGAAATCTAAGAACTAATCAGAGTGTATGGCCAGTGATCTTAGCACCATTCAACCTCTCTTCTTCATAATGTATGAGACCTAAATTTTTGATGTTGTATTTATTGATATCTGGGACAAAGGGACCAAGTGAGGACATCGATATCTACTTGGCTTCTTTGGTAGTAGAATTAAATGGCTTGTGGGTAGAGGGTGTGCAACCATTTGACTCTTTTAAAAAAGGAGAGTTAACACTAAAAACTATGTTGATTTGGACAATTCCTGATTTTTCAGTTTATAGGACATTATCCAGTGTACATGGTTATTTGGGGTGTCCTATTTCTGGAGAGGAGACTGAACCTATGTGTCCCATCAATAGCGGAAAAAATATATACCATTGACATAGGAGGTTTTTACCGCTCGATCATAGTTTTATATTTGAGAAATGTTCTAATTTTTTTAACGGGCGGGGTTGAAAATAGGCTACCTCCGAAAAAACATTCATGTTCAGAATTTGAAAGTAAATCTTCTAATTATGGCCCCACTATGCCACGTAAGAATCCTAAATTTAAGAATGTCAAGAATAAGAAGACCCCAACTGGGAATGAAACTGAGACAAAAAAGGCGTGGTCTAGGAGGTTAATTTTAGTTGACTTGCCTTATTGAAAGAATAACCCGATATGCCATATATTAGATGTGATCCATGAGGAGAAGAACATCGCTAAACATATTGTGAGCACATTCCTTTGGGGGATTCATTCGGAGGATGGAGAAAATGTACGAAAAGACCTTAAATCGTTGAAACTTAAGCCACAACTATGGTTGAAATAAGATAGTAGGGGAAGGAAAATAATACCTCATGTTGCATTTACTTTGACGAGTGAGCAAAGGAAGATTCTTTTAGACATAATATATAATTTGAATGTTCCATCTTATTTTTCATCCAACTTGTAAAGGATTGTGAATTATGCTACCCATGATTTACTTTAGTGTAAGTCCCACGATTGGTATGTGATCATGAAATTGGTTCTTTTATTGTTTAATCATTATTTCTCCAAGCACAAGGATTTGTGAAGGGCTATTATGCCAATTAGCATATGCTTCTCACTTTTATGTGAGAAGGTAGTCAATCGAGATCACATAGTGGCTGCAAAAGTAGCATTAATCGAAACAATTTTTGTGTTGGAGAAGTACTTTACCCCATATTTTTTAACATAAGTGTTCACTTGTTGGTACACCTATGCGATGAGTCACTTCTTTTGCTTCCTAGTTAGATATTGGTGGACGTATCCGTTTGAAAGATTGATGAAAGTTTCCAAAGATTACGTCAAGAATACACGATGCATTAAAGGATCAATTACAGAGGAATACATCACCATAGAGTCATCAATCCACACTCAGGAATATATATATATATATATATATATATTCTTGACCCAATCAGCGTGGATAACAATGATGAGTTCGTCGATGAGGGTGGTTAGGTAATGGGCAAGCGAGTGAAATTAATGAGTTTACAACATGAACAAGTAGCTCATTATTTGTTTGACACACACATGAAGATGTCCAAGAATGGAAAAAGTAAGTTTATATTATTTTAACTTTTACATTATTTTAATTTTTATACATGATCAATTTCAAAATACGTTTGGTATGATCAATGCAGAAAATATGATGCGTGTGGGAACAATAATAGAGGAAGAACGATGGCATAATCAGACAGTGAATTTAGGTTGTGGGTGTCATGCAAGGTAATTATAATAAAAACATCTCTCATTAAATGTCACATTACAATAAAGCATTAAAACTAAGCTAATTAATTTATCTATAACCTTATCTCTTAAAGACGGGTGATGCGGCATCAAAACTTTCTCGTCTATCCACTGGACTCTTGCTGATGGAACATGAGTATAATAAGTATCGATTGAATAGTTACGTATTCGGTGCAAGGGTGTACGAGGAAAATACAAATGTACAGTTATCAGGCATTTCATACAAGGCTCTTACTTATTTTCGAGGGCGTCTGATAGATAAAAAACTCTTTGAAGCTGAAATGACTTACTATGGTGTCATTCGAAATATATTTGAATTGGATTATATAATCTTCAAAGAGGTTGTGTTTTACTGTGATTGGGTAAGATTTGAGTATACAAATGCTTGTAAAGTTGATTCTGACACCAATTTGATCATGGTTAACTTGTCCAAATTGAAGAGCATCGAGCACGTGAGCGATGAGCCGTTTGTTTCTGTTATTCAAAAGGTCAAGCAAGTGTTTTACTCAGAGTATATCAACAACGAGTCGTGATCAGTTATCCTATATATGCCAAAGCGTCTAACTATTAGTGTAAATGACTTGGCTACTCCTACTGCATATCAATCCATTTTAGATGATAACCCGAATTTGAAATAATTTTTAGATTCGTAGTAAGTATTCCAATTATTTGAAACAATGCTTAGTTTGGTTTATGATATGGATTTGTATTCTTATAATCTTGTTAACTTGTATTCTTCTAGTTCTTTATTAATATCAGACAACAGCTTAATGCTTTTATTCATTTGGATTTCATCAGTTCTGATGGATATGAATCAAAATTGGTGGATTAGTTATTGAATATGTTAAATTGGATCTTATTCAGTTTAACCATTAATTCTTAGTCTATTACATGACCCGAATTTAAAATAACTTTTAGACTTTTAATTGGTATTCAAGTTAATTCAAACAATGCTTAGTTTGGTTGATGATATGGATTTGTATTTTTAAATGTCATTAACTTGTATTCTTCTAGTGCCTTAATTCATTTGGATTTTAGTCAATTTAATGCTATTATTCTTTTAGATTTTATCATATTCTCATGTACATGTTTTTACTAATGACCAAAATTTTTGCAGGAAATGACTGCATTAGGGCATCACGGTAGCGAAGGCGAGGAAGGTTTGTCTAGCATTAGGCACCAAAAATGGGACAAATTGGGGTTTGTCGTCGAGAACAAGATGGCCTTACTGGCTAGAGCCATGGATTTACTCAAGAAGATCGTCGATCCTGGGCACACGGATTGGATGAAGGTGACACGGGAGCTCAAGATAGCCATCTAGGGGGCACTACAGGTAGTTACTAACTTTATTTTTATTTTTTATTTATATCTGTGTTTATGTTTATATTTTATTATATTTTATAATGTAAATACAACTAAAACTTACTTTCTTTTTGGTTTGTTTTTGTTTGTTAGGAACAATTCGACCTGCCCCCACATGTCCGCGACTCCTTCGAATAATTGAGAGATCAATACAAAATATGAAAGAAAAACATGGGGGCACGCTACTTTGGAATGGACCGGGAGTCCATATTGAGGGTTCTTGATATTGTACTGTCGAAGGATCCGATCTCATTGGCACAGTGGTAGCAATTTTTCGACAATGAGATTCGGGAGCGGCAGTTGACATATCGTCAATCGGGGAGGCGAAACTGGGTGAAAAAGGTCGATGTGCACTACTTTGGGCGTACGTCTTACGCCGAGGTGGAACGCAAGACGGTAATTTTTTAATTTTCTTTCATTTGGAGTTTTTATGTTATTATAATTTAGCATTACTTTGTATTACTTACTAATTTTTCATTATTTTATGTCAGGAGATGGGGAGTAGCCCTGGGGGTAGGCCACATAGGCCCAATGCCTATGTGGCAATTCGGACGAAGAAGGGAAATAATAAGGAGGTGTCCTCGAGCGTGACAACCACAATTGTAAGCCATAAAAATATCTTAGAATTATTTTATTTTTTAATTACATTATAATTTTTTTATTAACTTAACTAATAGTGTACTTTTTGTCATTTCAGGCAAAGTTTAAGGAAGTGCACAACTCCCAGTCTGATGCTGACAAGGCATCTCGGGCTACGAATGCACTAAGCCAAGTGCTCGGGGTGGTTCACAAGGGGAGGACAAGGGGGTGAGATCTTGAATGGGGAAATAGAGGCTCATCGGGATTGAGACGAGCAACACCGGATTGGCTTGTAAGGTGGACACCCATGGTACTAGTGAGCGGGGTGTAAGTCCGTTAAAAATGGAATTTTGTGTTAACCGGTAAAATATCACTCGTATAGAAGTTATGAACTTTGACAACTAGTGTGACGATTGGTAAGACTTATTCAATATTATAATTAAAAGGGAATAATTTGGATAATATTGAAATTGGAGAATTAATTGGAAGAATTGTAGCTATAAATTGAAAATATGCTTTATTTGAATGATGATTGTGTTAATATTTCAATACGATGGGGATGTTGGGATTTTTTGGGTAGTTGTGCTTTACCCTTATTTTTAGGTTTCTTGCTAGGTATGGGACTAGTAGGTAGGTCTCGTTGTTGTTAACACTTTTTAGGTATTGAACTAGTGAGGGTAGGTTCGTACGTTTGAGTATTTCCTAAGAGGGGATAGGTAATACGTTGTTCAGCTGTTCAATTAGCCTAGATACGAGAGTAGGTAGTAATTGTTCGTAGGTACTCTTCCTAAATAATAGGCCAGGAAATACTTGTGGTTTTGGTGATCTCTATATATGGGACTAGGATAATTTATGCTAGATTAACCGAATAAAGGGTGGGGCTAATAGAGAAAACTGATAAATTGATAAATCATGCCTAAGACAAAGAATGAGTATTAAAATGGATTTGTGTCACCAATATGTGCAAAAATAATGAAATTGAGTTGGGTGGCTTTCGTGACGTGGGTGTGTGCTGGCGTCGCCAATATGTCCAGGGCAAACGATAATTGGACTAACTGGCTATAACGACATGCCGTGTGTGGATCATTAACAATATCTGCAGGGCTAACGAAATTAGAACTGTTGGCTACAGTGATGGGAATGGGTGTGATGGATTGGTAACTTTAGCCGGACCCGAATATGTGCAGGATCCATAAATAGGTAGGCTAGTTGGCTTCACTCCGATAATAATTTGATTGAATGCATTTAAATTAAGTCAAAAGCCTTGATAAAATGAAATGTTGTAACTTTAATAATTAAACTTGAATAGTGGGGTGACTTAGTATATGGGTAGTTAGTGTCGTGTTGCTTTATTCGCATTTTATTATATCATTTAATTTAAAATACTATATTGTGATATTTATTGTAATACCCCGTATTTTCAAAATAAAATATTACAACATAAATATATTTAATAATTTATAATTAATTTTGCGAATAAATTAAATCAGGTGGATTTAAATTAAATGGTTAAGATTTTAATTGAAAATAAAAATTTATTCATGATTATATAAATATAAGACTCAATTTGGCGTAATGAGTTTACCAATGAAAATAAATCGTACGTTAATAAATCTATGGGTGTGTGTCATCTAAACACAATAAAAATGTCTAAGCGGAATGGAAATAATTGGGACACATTTTGAGAGGTTTTATGGGCTCGTTTAGGTGTTTTAAACCTTTAAAAATGGTCCTGGGGTATAGGTATATAAGTTAGGAGGTTATTGGTATAGTTTAGATATGGGTTCGGGCCCATTTGGGGGTCTAAAAATAAGACTTTTGGCCTAACTCGGGATTTAGAGTAAGATAAGTTAAGGAGGGAGGCTAAGAGACTCCCCTCATTTAAAAAACCTAAACCTAACAGTCAGAGGATACCAAAATCAAAAGGGAAGAGGAGACTAAAGATCCAAAGGGAAAAACTCACGAAGGGGAGGCAAAGAGATTCGAGAACAAGTCATCAACCCAACTTAATCAGGCAAGAATTCTCTTGCTTAAATTTAAATGTCCAAATTACTTCTTAAATCATTCAAATTTTCTTTTATGTAGATTCTGGATTTCATAGGGAATTGATGGTAAAATGATATAATTAAATCGCATGTATGTGGACAATACAAATCTATAATAAGTTAGTTGAATCTAGAAATTATGATGCGGTTAGAATGACTTTAAATGATGAAATACATGCTTTAGATCCCTAATGAAATTAGAAACATTTATGCACATGTAAAGGATTCATATTCATGTTTAAAACTCTAGAAATATTGATAATTGAAGCCCTTGTAGATTGATAGAAAGTTGAGGAATTTACTGAGAAAAATCTTATTTATGCACTCATGATTAATGGATTAAATTATGGGATCTTGGGGATTGAAATCGATGTCAATTTATGTAAATAATTAACCTAAGATGATAAAGTAAGCCCTAAAGACGTACTTTAATGTTTATATAAAGGTATAAACCATTGGGATGGGATACGAAGAAGAAATAGGAAATCTTGTATCAAGAAAACTATCATAACTTGGTTGCAGTGACATTTCAAATCGATTCGGCCTTATGGTGAATGAATTCGATCTGACAACGAATCGATTTGGCCTTGGGGACAGGTTGAGTTTGGGCCAGGGTTAAATATGGGACATTTTTAGGAAACCATACAAGTGGGTTAAATGGTGTTTCGGTAAATGAGGATTTTATTAAAAATATGTTTATGGCACAAATATTAAATGGGGAACCGTTATAGGTGGATAGATTTGTTAAAGAGGAAAATTTTAATAAATAACTAAATGAGTAATTGTAAAAGCGTAATTATTTATGAGAAATTAGTTGGATATTTTGGGGATAATTGAAGGGTGATTACCTTTAAATGGTATATAAGTATAATACATACTATATTTTTATGTGAACATATAAGTATAATATATACTTACATTTTTATGTGAACATACCTATGTTCGTGGACGGTCATATCGGTTGGTGTTGCGCGCGTTCGGAACCGTAGCACACATCGGCACAGGTGGGCTAGACATTGTGTAGCTCATTTTAAGTACTACGTAGTAGCGCCATCTACGAGAGGTAGGTGTTAATACTGGGATCCTTTATCACCGCTAGGTTTGGGATGTGAACTGGTGTACTTTATAGGGACCTACCCACTTATGTATGTTTTGTGTTGTCCGATTGGATAAGAGATTCCTTCGGACCTACTGATAGATCACGAACGAGACACTACCGATAGATGCCTTTAAGTGTCACATATATGAAGGGATATATATATATATATATATATATATATATATATATATATATATATATATATATATATATATATATATATATATATAATGAGATTAATTCATGTGTCTAAGAATATAGACAGTAGATCACAGACCGAATACTATGTAATGTGCATATTAGATGTTTTGTTACTTTTATGGACAAACGGACTGGGTTACTTTTGGAAAATGGTAATATGAAGATAAATAATTGTGTTTTAGTAGATTGGTTATTACTTAATGCATTGTATAGTATAGTGTCACAATTAGTATTTATTATTTGGGACTTGTTCGATTGTACGGGATATATTTCTTGCACTTCTAGGGCTTCGACCCAAAATAAAATGTTTCCCCTCTCCTGTTTGCTTAGATAGTGATAGGGAGACTGAAGTAATATCAGTCTTTCTACCAAGATCATTTCCTCGCAAATCCAATTATTGATTCTAGCCTAGGTTGCTACTTTTTCCTATCTTTATTTATTCGAATTATTATAAGGGCATAAGCCCAGAGTCATTTTTATTATGAGTCGAGACAGTATTTGTTCATGGCTATTTTTATTTTGTTGGATGTGGATTTTGGTTTTATTATAATTCACTATTATTTAATTTAGTTTCAAATCAAATGCGATTCATTATATGAATCATTATTTTGGTTGATGCTAAGAATGATATAGATTCTATAACAAGCCCCATCTTCGGCGTATGGTGTCTGGCCAATCTTTACGTGAGAAAATGAGGGCTGTTACAGTTGGTATCAAAGCTAGGTTCTAGTGTCCTTAGGATCTGTGTTTAATCTCGTTATATTTGGTTTTACGTTATTCGATGCATAGAGTCATATATTTAGGAATCATTTTATTATTTATGATCAGGCACTAATACAAATTTTGTTTGCTTTCAGATGACTAATGGTAGGAGAGGGAGATCGAGACCTTCCACCACGCTAGCTATAGAGGAGGGGCCCGCCCAATAGGAACCGCAACAGCAGCCACCACCATCCCCACATATGGTAGGATCGGCAGAGATCACCACTATCATGACTCGGGCAGCGTCCATCGCAATGGCAACAATGTTAAGGAATTTTCTACCATCGCATCCTTAGCAGCAACCACCACCATAACAAGCGGTGCTACCAGTCATGACACCTAGATCGGTTTGGGACAGAGTTGGGGAGGCCTTCACTAAGGGCCAGCCACCAGAGTTTGCTTGAAGTTCGAATATTTTAGTGGTGAGTAGGTGAAAGACAGATATTCAGTGACATTTACAGATAGTGGAGTGTGTGCCAGTTCAGTGATAGATGTTATCCTCATTTAGACTTATAGGAGCAACACTTTAGTGGTGGGAGTCCATCACTTCGGAATAGATAGGGATAGGTTGACCATGAATGAGTTCTGGGAGAAATTTAAGGGGAAGTACTTTCCTCAGGTGATGCAATTGGAAATGCAAAAGAAGTTCATGGACCTCAAGTAGGGGAGTCACACTGTGGAAAAATACAAGGAAGAGTTTTCTTCTCTTTCCTATTTTGCTAAGGAGGATGTGAGTACATAACAGATGAAGATGGAGAAGTTCATGTCAAGGACATCTGGAACATCAAACAGTCATTATTGGGGAATTCTTCTTTCACTAGATATAACTAGGTAGTGAATGTTACCTTATTGCATTGTGAGGATAATAGAGCATTCTAAAAAAATAAGGGAGAGAAGATACACCACTTTGATACGTCCAGGCAAATGGGAGTAATATCCAGGAGGCCCTGCAACTTCAGGATCCTCAACCTTCAGAGCAGCATTAGAGACCTAGGGGTTCCGATGATGGGAATAGATAGGGTCGATCAGGCCAAGGTCAGCAGGGCCAACAACGGAGGGGCCACCAGGGCCAAGGGCAATAAGATAAAGGTTAATAAGTGCTACAGTCAGATAGGCATCAGTTCTAGGGAATTACTACGTTTGTGGTGAGAAAGGCTATTTCGCCAGGAAGCGCCCTCGAGGAAATCGAGCAGCACGTTAGTTAAGGGGATAGCGAGGACACCAAGCACCTCAGGAAGAGTGTCAACCACTGCAGGTCAAACGAGTGGAGGTCGTGCCAAACTTACTAGTGCTACCATCTCCACCTCAGGGACATCAGTCACAGCTGCAGTACAGACGCGTGTATTACGTCGCGCCAGGAGAGGGAGCAGTGCCAGCATAGATAGTAATGGTATGATCCCACATTTATTTACCTATGATCCCACATTTATTTACCTTGTAAGACATGCTTAGTTTGTTACTAGTGCGCATTACTCTATAGTAAATACTAACTTGGTTGTACATTAGGGAGGGTAGACTCCGTTTTATCTATGCACTTTACATTGTTTCACCCGCGAGTTCAGGAGTAGGAACCTATAGTGCCTCGTGTGTATGGGTATAAGAATTGACCTTGGGAGGACTTAGAGTTTTGGAAAAATTATTTCCATAAGTAACGTCATATTACAATAGTATCCCAGGTATGGATTGGCAGGGAAGACCATAGGTTTTGTGTTGAATTTTCAAGACCATTTAAAGTTAATAGTTGAATGTAGTGGGACTAGGTTGCAATAGTGTTCATTATCACTGTGGGAAATATTAAGGGAATTGTAATACCTTAAATCAAAATATGGTTAAATGGATGAAGACAATGCCTGCGGGGCCTCATAAATTGATTAAGCACATTATAGACATGGTACGTGGACTGACAGATCTCAGTGATTGATAACTCTATGCAGTAGTATATCAGGAGGTTCCTTGTTTGGATTTCACTCGCGAGACATCCCACGCACGAAAGTAGAAAATGTCAGAAGGTGAGAGATGTTAGACCATAGGACATTTTGGGTTATTGTTCTTGGTCTAATTAAACAGGTAAATGTAACGGGATTTTGTATATCCCATAGGTGAGATGAGACTTCAGTTGACAATGGGCACAAATTAGAATTTACACGATTTTTGCACACATTTATTTTTTATTTCTATTTTCCCTTTTTAGTCTTGGGCCTATGGATCTAAATAACTGACTAGGCCATGCAGTAGTGTATTGGGAGTGTTCCTCTTTTTGATTTTGCTTGCGAGATGTCCCACACACGAAAATGGCAAAAGTCAGGAGTTGTGGGAAGTCGAATACTAAAATGATTATTTTTCTTTTTACATGCACATATGTGGTGGTATACTTGAAGTATGGATATGCTTGGATGGAACGGTACTAATTGGATGTAAATGTCACATTCATCTTTGTTAATGATGCGTATGTGTACATATAATGTGGAATATATAAACACCCCAATGAAGTTATGATAAGCATGGGTGAGTCTTTTCTTTTATCACATGGGTTATGGGTATGGACTAATTGGGTGTAAAACTTATGCAAATGATGCAGATTAAAATATAAGGTTAAACTTCAGCGAATTCCGAGGATGAAATTCTGTTAAAAGGGGAGGAGAATGTAATAACTCGTATTTTTAGAATAAAATATTACGACATAAATAAATTTAATAATTTAGAATTAATTTTGGGAATAAATTAAATTGGATGGATTTAAATTAAATGGGTAATATTTAAATTGAAAATAAATATTTATTCACGATTATATAAATACAAGACTCAATTTGAAGTAATGAGTTCACCAGTGAAACTAAATCGTAAGTTAATAAATTTATGGGTGCGTGTTGTCTAAACATAATAAAAATGTTTAAGTGAAATGGGAATAATTGGGAGGTATTTTTGGAGGCTTTATGGGCTCGTTTAGGTGTTTTAAACCTTCAGAAATGGTCTCGAGATATAGCTATATAAGTTGGGAGGTTATTGGGCTAGTTTAGATATGGGTTCGGGTCTATTCCGGGGTCTAAAAATAGGACTTTTAGCCTAACTCATTATTTAGAGTAATATATTCTAAGGAGGGAGATTAAGATACTCCCCATATTTAATAAAACCTAAACCTAGTAGTCAGAGGATACTAAAATCAAAAGGGAAGAGGAGAATAAAGATCCATAAGGAAGAACTCAAGAAGGGGAGGCAAAGAGATTCAAGAACAAGTCATTAACCCAATTTAATCAAGCAATAATTTTCTTGCTTGAATTTAAATGTCCAAATGACTTCTTAAATCATTAAAGCTTTCTTCCATGTATATTCTAGATTTCATAGGGAATTGGTGGTAAAATGATATAATTAAATCGCATGTATGTGGACAATTCAAATCTATAATGAGTTAGTTGAATCTATAAATTAGGATGCAGTTAAATTGACTTTAAATGATGAAATTCATGCCTTAGAACCCTGATGAAATTGGAAAGATTTATGCACATATAGAGGAATCACATTCATGTTTAGAAGTTTGGAAATCTTGATAATGGAGTCCCTTGTATATTGATAGAATATTTAGGGATTTAGTGAGAAAAATCTGATTTATGTAGTCATGATTAATTGGTTAACTTATGGGATCTTGGGAATTGAAATCGATGTCAATTTATGTAAATAATTAACCTAAGATGATAAACTAAGCCCTAAAGACCTGCTTTAATGTTTATATAAAGGTATAAACCATTTATATGGGAGATGAAGAAGAAATAAGAAATACAGTATTAAGAAAACTATCAGATCTGGGTTTCTGTGACATTTCGAATCGATTCGGCCTTGGAGCGAATCGATTCGGCCTTGGAGCGAATCGATTCGGCCCTGGGGACAGGTTGAGGTTGGGCTAGGGTTAAATTATGGATATTTTTAGGTAATCATACAAGTGGGTTAAACGGTGTTTGGGTAAACGAGTATTTTAATAAAAATACGTTTATGGCACATATATTAAATGGGGAACGATTATAGGTGGGTAGATTTTTTAAAGAGGAAAAATTTAATAAATAATTAGATGGGTAATTGTAAAAAGCGTAATTATTTATGGGAAATCAGTTGGGATATTTTGGGGATAATTAAAGGGTGATTACCTATACATAGTATATGAGTATAATATATACTTATATTTTTATGTGAACATACCAATATTCGTGGACGGTCCTATCGGTCGGGGTGCGTGCAGTCGAGACAGTAGCACACGTCGACATGGGTGGGCTAGACATTGTGTAGGTCATTTTAGGTACTACTTAGCAGCGCCATCTATAAGAGGTGGGTGTTGATGTTGAGATCCTTTTTCACCGCTGAGTATGGGTTGTGAACTGGTATACTTCATAGGACCACCCCACTTATGTTCATTTTGTGTTGTTCGATTGGATAATAGATTCCTTCGGACCTATTGATAGAGCACGAATGAGACACTACTGGTATATTCCTTTAAGTGTCACATATATGAAAGAACATATATATGACTACGTAAATATAATAAGATTAGTCCATGTGTCTAAGAACATAAACAATAAATCACAGACCCAATACTATCTAATATGCGTATTAGATGTTTTGTTACTTTTATGGACAAACGAACTGGGTTACTTTGGGCAAATGGTAATTTGAAGATAAATAATTTTGTTTTAGTAGATTGGTTATTAATTAATGCATTGTACATTATAGTGGCACAATTAGTATTTATTATTTGGGACTTGTTTGGTTATACGGGATATATCACACTTAAATGCGGGATGAGATATTTGACACAAGCGAGCAACGATGGAGGTTACTTACTTTGAATCAACTTTATTTTTGCACTTTAAATTTGGTAAGTTAATTCTTGCACATCTACGGCTCCAACCCAAAATAAAATGTCCCCCCCCCCCCCCGGTTTGCTTAGACAAGGATAACGGGACTGAAAGAATATCAGATTTGTTGTCAAGAGTTATTCCTCGAAGATTCAATTATTGATTCTAGTTTAGG
Source organism: Sambucus nigra (assembly GCA_949130495.1). NCBI lineage: Eukaryota > Viridiplantae > Streptophyta > Magnoliopsida > Dipsacales > Adoxaceae > Sambucus > Sambucus nigra. The sequence goes on from OX422214.1 coordinate 223,240,685, forward strand.
TTTCTACTTCTTCCTATCTTTATTGATTTGGATAATTGTGAGGCATAATCCCGGAGCCATTTTTATTATGAATCGAGACAGTATTTGTTCATGTTGATTTTTTATTTTGTTGGATGTGGACGTTGGTTATATTATGATTCACTATTATTTAATTTAGTTTTAATTCAAATGTGATTCATTATATGAATGTTTATTTTGGTCAATGCTAAGAATGATATAGATTGTATAACAAGTCTCATCTTCGGCGTATTGTGTTTGTCCAACCTTTACGTGAGAAAATGAGGGTTGTTATATTTATCATGTATGATGCTTATGTTTGGGTTCACAAACCCTAATTGGGAGGAATAGCTAGTGTTCATGCGGTGGGCGATGGCGTATTTTGTTGACTAACATTTCAGGTATAATTTCTAGAGTAATTGTATAAGATGTATTGGAAATCTTTGATTGTAGCTAGAGATTTATTTTTATCACTTTAGTAGTTTACTTTATTTCCATTATGTCGTTTGATTATGAGACAGTTATTTATGGATTTTAGTGGGTCATTCGGCTCCATAAATTATGTATTTTTGTCAAAGATTTTTAGTTGGATTATTTATCTGGAGCTTTAATTTATCGTTTGAAATTGGATTTTATTTTGGAGTTAGCATGGTGATGAATTTTATTTGCATGGATATATATATATTTGTAGAAATTATTCAAATTATATCTTGTGGGGTAAAAATTTTTAATTTCTCATATTTTTGTCACATGCTGACAATGATATTTTATTTAGTGATACTTGATGTAGTTTGGTGACAGCCGATGCCAGAGTGTGCAAGGTGTTACATTATTTTCCAGACATCTCTCTCTCTCTCTCTCTCTCTCTCTCTCTCTCTCACAACTATATTATTTATGTGATTTGTGTTTTCTTTGTGATTTGCATAATGGCGCACTCTGAGGAACAACGAGAATGTTAATGACTAGAGGAAATAAGAAATAATAAGATGAAAGTTATTCTTTTATTGAACAAAGAGTAAAGACAGTGAAAGTGCATGAGAAGTGAAAGAATGAAGAGGAATAGACATCTTATATAGCAATAGGTTTCTCTTTACGTCACTAATTTTTCTTCCTTTATACATTCAGCTTTTTCTTTTACACCCATGTATTCAGTACTTTTTTCATATTATGTTTTGTGTATAAGTGTTTTGATATTTAATACCAATTAATTCAACTGTAGATTTGTTATTTTTTTATTCTATTACTTACGATGTATAAAGTTGTGGATTCCATTATTAAAGTTAATTTTTTAAAAATATTAATTTTTTTAGATGTAACATCACTATCAAATTATGCATGTTTATTTCATACACATGCATCATACATAATGGATTATTTAATTAGATGATAAAACTATATTGCATTCCTTTCATTAAAGGGTTTCTCAATTACACCTTTGAATATTTTTAGAAATTGAAATATATAAGCGGTACATCCTTAATAGGGTCCACAACGTTGGTGGGAGGAGGAAGTAATTGAAATAAAATTAAAGTTCATCCTTCTCTCCTTCCTTCCCATTCCTCCCTAGTTGTGAGGGTGTGTATTGTTGGCCTCTATTATCTATCTAACTCTCTTCATCTTTTTTTTTTTTACTTTATCCATTGTGTGAGGGAAGGTCATTGTAGGTGATGTTACCTATAATGTGAGGTAGACACAAAAATATATTAATAGTGGAACAAATTTTACATTATTTCTAAAAAAATAATGAGAAATTTTTTTATTATTAAATGTTTTTTATAAAATCAAAAAGTTTTATAAAATGAAAAAGGTTTTATTTGTATTTATAAAAAACAGTTAACGTGGTTTTTAGATAACTTTTTAACTGTTAGTAAATAGTAAAAAACATTTAAAATGTTAAGAAAATAATTAACAAAAAAAATAGTTTACAAAATATTTAACTAGTTAAAAAAAATTACTATTAAAAAGTTAAAAACTGGAAAAAAAAATTATATAGTAGAAAAAACAGTTTTTACTGTTAAATACTTAACATTATTCAGTAAAAGTAGGTTATAAAATGTTTAGACATTTTTTATAAACAGTTTACAAAACTAGTAAAAAAAAATTTTAGTTGTAAAAAAGTAGAAAACTGTTATTTACATTTTTTTAAATAGAAAGCAGTTAAAGAACAATTTGAATATATATTTATAAAAATAATTATTTTTATATATATTTATAAAAAGAGTAAAAATAGTTTAAAAATTGTTTTGATATATATTTAAAAAATAATTGTTTTTACAATTTTTATATATATCTATAATAAATATTTTTAATATATATTTATTAAAAACAATAAAAAAAATCATTTTCTACTTCTTTTAATGCTATTTAAAAGTTAAAAAATATAGTAAAAATGTCACATGTAAAAACCGTAAAAAAATTATTTATAAAATCATTTTTTTATAAATATATAAAAGCAGTGAAAAATAGTAAAAATAATGTTATTGATAACTTTTATTGTTATTTTTTAACAGTTAAAAATTTATTTGAAACCACGTTATTGAAACCACGTGAATTGCATTTATAAAAATATATAAAACCTTTTTCATTTTACAAAACTTTTTGATTTTATAATAAACATTTAATAAAAAAATATTTTTATTAAAAATAATTAGAAATAATTTAGAATTTGTTATAATACACTAATATATACTTATACTAATGTTTATTAATGTAAAAAGGGTAAACAAGTCTTTTGGTTGAAAAAGTGAATCAACTAATGGTTAAACCTCTCAACAGACAGTTTTCATCTATTTTGAACCTCAACCAACTATAATATAAATAAATGGACTCAAACTCTAAATAGTGAAAACTACAATACCCCAACCAGTAAATGATGCTTTTTTTTTTAAATCAGTGAAAATCAAAAAGTACAACTACAATCTAAGTGAGAAAAAGGGGATTGTAAAGAAAAGCTGTAATAACATTCTACAAATTAAGTATTTTTATTTTATGCTTGTTTTCTCGAGATCCCAATATATCTCTAATCCGTAACATAAGACGTTAAAGCTCACACACGGTACAAATCTGGAAGGAGAAAAAGCAGGAACATTTGTCAAAAAGCCTTTCTCAGCTATCTCTATATACTCTAAAATGCAAAACAAGGCATTTATTATGCTTTACAATTAGCCTATCCACGTGGCACATCACTTTACTATCTTTATCTTTTACTAAAGTTCACCCTAGAGTCGTGGGACTATAAATCCATTACTTTCTTTTTTTCGTAGATGCATTCAATATTTGTTTTTAGTTTCTCGAGGAGTTGAATGTAGACCCTTTGCAAGGTTTTGTATCTAATCCAAGGTCGTTGAATGTAGACCCTTATTTCATCTTTTTATATCTCCCATTTGCAAGGCTTGAAAAGTTAGATCAAGGTATCTATTTTATTCAAGGTCTGAAAACTGCTGCTGGGTTTGCGATGTGGTCGCCGGAAAGGGGTAGGCCAGCGACGGACAGGTGGTGGCAACAGCGGTCAGGGGTTTCAGGCCAGTCGGCGGTGGTCAGGAGGTCGGCGAGGCAGGTGGGGGTAGAGAGATGTTGAGGGTTGTTGGCTATGGATGTTGGAGATGGGTATAGTAATGGAGGTTTGATGAGAGAGATGGTGGGTGTAAGGAAGAAGATGGGTGAGAAATTGGTTAGGTGTGTGATGGTGTAGAGAGATTAGTGTGTTGGTCTGGATTCGGACAGGTCTCGGGTTTGAATTTCTGCTGGGTCGACTTGGGAAAACGGGTTGGAGCGTTCGGGTTTGGAACCGGGTTTGTGCGAGGGCATCATCGCCGGGTCCGTCGGGTTTAGATTGAACCCGGTTGGGTTCTGGTTCTGGGGTTGGTGGATCGGGATTTCGGGTTGAGCAGGATGGGGCCGGACACGGGTTAACGCCGGAGGTGGAGGTGCGAGGTAAGAATTTCCGCCGGAGGATGGGGCGGTTAGAGGAGGAGTCACAATCGGAGCAAGGGCAGTGGCCGGAGCAGGTGGTTCGCGGGTCTAGGTCCGATTGAAGGTAGGTGGGTTAATGGAGATGAGAGAGAGAGTGTGTTGTGTGGAGAAGATGGGGAAATGGGTTTTTGGTAATGGAGGTGAGAGAATCGGGTGTGGGTGTGGGTGGATGATGATGAATAGTAGTTTAGGGGTGTGTTTGGGTATAGGTTGGTTTAGGGGTGTTATGTGTGTGTGTGTGTTTAATTCGTACCCCTAAAAAATGACACCTACTAAAAAAATAAAAGAAAACTAAATAAAATAAAAAATTAAAATCTAATAAAACTAAAAAAAACTAACACCTCAAACTAAAATAAAATAAAACTCTATTAAACTTACAAAAATATAATCCTAATAAAATAAAACTAAAATAAATAAATAAATAAAAGTATATATATAATAGAATCTAATAAAAATAAATTCCTAATGGACTACAAAGATACTACAAAGTTCAAGAATTATACATGCTGTTCTTCATTATGTTATAAATCAATGTGAAAAATAATTAGTCCGCGCATCGCGCGGGTTTACACCTAGTAAGAATGAAAAGTTGAAAACGATGTTCCTTAAAGCCTCAGTTAACTGTGCAGTCTAGAATCACACCAAAACATGCTCAACATGAGTACTTAGACTATGTGCACCTTTAACTGATGAAGATAAAGTCAGAGAAGTCCAAGTCATTTTTTATTTCATGTTTACTGTAAAGTTCATACAAACATATATATATTTGTAGGTGTTCTGCTCACATGCCTCCAAACCCTTCATCCTAAATTCTCAGAATTTTCATTTTTTAAAATCAAGAAAATATACGTGTTAAAATTCTCATTTTTAAAAATCAGTACTTTTCATTTTTATATTCTCAAACTCTTCCCCCCCCCCCCCCCCCCCGCTTTTTATTTTTTTACTTGGATATATATGTATCTAGCATCCACTATGAAAAGGTGTTTCAAAAACTATCTTTGTGAAACCACCCACTAACAAACTACCCATTTCGATGCTAAAAAACACATGATTTTGATGCTCAACAAACACACGATTCTCTGAAATCTAATTTGAGACTCTCCTACTCCCAATAAACATAACAATTTATGGCAAGATATTTAACCATTTCACATATATGCATGTTTCTATTTCATATTAACACTAGTTTGTAACCCGTGCGATGCATGGGCGGTTAAAATAATATATATAATAATATATAATAGTACTTTAACATTAGTCAATATGTAAATATCATTTTCATAAAAAAACTAAAACGAAGTAAAGTAAAATCCTAAATTCAAATCAAAACAATCATAACTCACGTCATGTTCGACTTCAACAACAGTGGAGAGAGAAAATGAAGAAAATCTTGTAATCTTCGTCCCATTTGAATTTGAATTTCCATATGACAAATTTATTTCGAAAAAGAATTATATACAGATGCGAAGGTTTATAAGTTTTCAAATTTGATCGTTAGCAAAATTTAGTAGTATATAAGGGTGAAGAAAAATTAAAGTACACCTGTAACCTCACTCTCCATTGAATCATTTTTTTAATCTGAATCCCCCACATAACCTCGATCATTCTCATTGCTCTCCTTGGAATCATCCTCAAAAAGTTCCACATCCTTGTCTTTCTTATTCAAACTATCCTTTGTAGACAAAGAAAATTTAAGACATAATATTTTCACCACCAACAAAGTAATTTAAGATATAAAAAGCTTCACTAACAGCAAAAAGTTCACAAATCAGTGATAATATCTATAAATATTTATTCACATGCAAAAAATTAAAAACTAAAAATTGCAATAAGTCCAGTATTTGCGCTTACAATTAAATTTTCCTCATCAACAATTCATATGTTTTATAAATAGATCTATTGTGGGTGAAGATTATCAGTAATGCTAAGTTGAGGAGCGCTGAACATAGAGCAACAGAAAATTCACATGAAGATAGAACAACCATTGTCACCTTCATCAATCCTTCCTCGATTGCATCATAGAACCTATAAATGTTTTGGTTGATCAAATGCTCAATCCCCCACACTACAAACCCGTCCTCTACAAACACTTTTCACATTCAGCCCCTCTTTTTTATTTTCATTGTTCTTCCCGTTAAGACTAACTAAGAAAGGAAGGAACCTGGGGAGATATTTATGCATTACCCGGTTAATGAGTAGGGGAAGTTGAAGAGGATGGTAACAATTAGACGGTGGGGTTAAGGGAAGTGGAAGGGAACAACAATTTTGGCTATTAGTCAGGTAAAGAATAATGGGAACTAACAAGGTTTTAATTGGTTAATTAATAAGGTCCATTATAACTGTACATGTGGCGATCTGAGGAAGCGAAAAATGTCAACATTGGGTTCGGCTGTCAATTTTAGTTATATACGATAATAGCTGTCATTTAATAAATTATGTCTACTTTGCAGATTGACTTGAACCTTGTAAGGACTGCAAGTCTTACATGAAATTTTGTTTACAACTTCACCCAAATTCTTTCACATTTATCATCTAAAAAAGTTATTACAAAATTTTATTATAGATTCATTTCCTACAAAATCAAGGGGTGGAGGTTATATTACATTCAAACCAGGTGTGCATTGAAAAATTCTTGTGCTTATAATTTATTTATTAATATATTTCATTGAATGTGAACTATTTAAAGTATTTTTTTTATTTCCATATCTACAAAATATAGTCTGATTCACTGCCAGTTAAGAAGAATCGGGTATGTAGTGTCCATAGTCTAAAACATGCGTTAAAACATATGTATATTGACTTTTACTTATAATCTCTTAATGTATTTTCAAATTTCTATGATTTAGCATATTGCAGTTTTTGTATCACAACTCGATAGATATGTTTACATCAAGGCATGAGAATTTTATATGCCTATGTTTAAGAAATATGAATTTACAAACTATGAATACGATAAAAAAATTTGTATTTGTTGTGGCTCTAAAAATATATGTATCATTGCCATTTTTGGAAAAAATAGTTTTTACATGTTTGAACTAATACTTTATTTTAAAATTAACTCCGATATGTATTTCCTTTTTAATAATTGGGTTTTCAGAATATGTGTGTTCTATCATAATATGGTTATGTGTGTGTGTGTGTGTGTGTGTGTGTATAGAGAGAGAGATGGGGGGGGGGGGGGGAAGACACACACACACACGCAATAGTGCTCTAATAAGGACTTCTTCACAAAACAATATGTGGACTACTGATGTGGCAAAAAAATTGTACCCATGATGAACACTCCTCCCCTTTTTTCGTTCTCTCTTCTCTCTCTCTCTCTCTCTCTCTCTCTCCCTACATCGTCACCCTTATATCACGTGTTCTAAGTTTCATAAATGCATAATATGTTCACAGATAAACTCTACAATAATTAGTCTATCGTGGAATTCACTAAAACATAAATAATAATGCGATAGTTAATTAGCTTCATTTCGAGCCACATTACCCAAATAAAAACCGACGTTACATGGAATCATATTTTTACACAACATGGAGTATATACACCACATTCTAGGACTCCCACTAAGTCTCTCCTCAGGTCCCTAACACTCCCCCATTCACCATAGCACCCTAGGTCATACTCCGAGTACCTATCTAGAGGCCACCAGGCGCTCCCAGTCAATTTCATCGTCAGAGAAAAATCTTAATGAATCTTCGAAGGGATCTGAATCCCATTTTTTACTGTTTGTTCCATGCATGAAACGGCATAATAGTTCGTACGAACGGATTATTTTACCATGGAAAATCGATCTGGAGGCCACCAGGCACTCCCATGCCCTATTTTGACCCCAATCAGCTTCATCTTCAGTGCAAAAGCTCAATTATTCTTCGAAGGTCACTGAAACCCCTTTCCAACGGTTCGCCCCATGCGTGAAATGGCATACCATCGGGCACTCCCGGGCTCTATTTGACAAAATTCAAATATTCATCTCAAACGAGACTGAATGAATCTTTTAAGGTAACTAAACAATTAGCCTTATGGTATGAACGAACAACTAATTTTCTCTGAAGGTCACCAGACGATTTTGGGCCCGTTTGACCAAAGTCAACTCTTCGAACTGAGCAAAGCTCTTTGGAACATCAAAGTGCTTCGCATAACCTTTCCAACGATCCTCCCCGTGTGTGATTCGAACTTATAGTTTTGACAAACAATCCATCATTGTCTGATGATCTCCTATCTAAAGGATCGAAGGGCGCTTTCGAGTCCCATTTGAACCAAAGTATACTCCCGAACCCGAAAGAAGCCCCAAGGATTATCGAAGGTCTCTTAATAACCTTTCCAATGGTATTCTCCATGCGCGATTTGGACTTACATATTCAATTTTACGAAAAAAATTTGCATGAGGCTGCCAAATGACAGGTCCATTTCCCTTCTTATCGGCAGTGTATCTAGGGTTACCTATCGACAGGAAAGGCAAGGACAATGCCAATCAACAATCCCTTAACCTTATATAAGGAGAGCACGAGCTCATCGCCAAGGCACCTCGAAAACATCAACTTCAGTGATCTCAACAACGTTTTTCTTAAGTCAACGAGGTTTCCTTGTTCGAAACATTTCTCCACCTTTTATTTCCATCACTTTCACACCCAATTTATCAAATCCCCCTACATTATTCACCCACTTTCAAGTGAGCTCATCAACAGTCAAGATCAATCTCTAAGTCTCCAAATAAGGTTCAAACATTCTTCTCTCTCTTTAAATTTATTTTTTTCGCATTAGTCATATAAATTATTAATTTAGCTCATTACTTTATATTCATATTCATATTAACCTTTAATCCTTTATTAGTAATATTGAATATAATATATTTTCCATAAAAAAAAAACAGCAAAAGAGTGTTATACCTGTAAATTCCAATGGGATTTTTCACCGTATTTTCTCAAAACTAAAAGTACCTTTTTTTTACACACATAATAAAATCCCCATTTCAATTTATGGGTTAAACCCAAACCTCTTGTCATATGAGAACTACATGGACTTTGATGCCTTTATAGACTACGTAGGCATCCCGGGCTAAAACCCGAGACTCGAGTCCTATTTACTTAATTTTCTCTTTTATCCATACAATTTTCATATATATCATACTTGTGATTCATATTTGCATCTTATCTAACATATATTATCGTTTCATCATAACGATCAATATCTCGATAAGCGCACACGTCATATTTGTAATTATTATTTTGGGAACATTCATATGGATGACCTCACTCTATCTTTTTCAAGATGTGAGTGGAGCGATTTCGATCTCCATGTATATATACATGCACACACACTTCACGAATAAATTAAGGAAAATATTAACATAATCCCATGAGAGATCGAAAGGGCGGGATGGGTGCCTAACACCTTCCTATTTGGTAACTTAGCCCTGAACCTCTAAACTAATTGGTTTCACAAGCATCAGTTTGTCTTTGATGTCGTTCTCTTGAGGAGGCAACACGTTCTTTTGACTATTTTGTGCAAAATAGGTTGGCGACTCTATCTATTTACATCACCCCACATCGACGACGGCTGAACCATACTTGTAAGCATTGACCCCCGGGACGGAGGAAAAGACACCTGAGGGATAGCCACAGTGGCGACTATGCTAGGGACTTTACTTGTCATAAGAGGGCTAGACTTTGTTTGCATGGGTGTTATCATTTTCTACTGGTGTGCGCATGCACCTTCCTATATGTTACCTTTTCTCCTCTATTACTTTTTGTATATATGTACCTTATGTCTATATCACCTCTCACTCACCTTTCACTCCACACACTTATAAATGTTCTCTATGTACACCTCACACTACTTACACTTATACATAGGCCCACTTAGATCCATATATTGCACACACAACTTAGAATATTCATGCTTAAGTGTCACTAGCACGCACCTCCACTTATCACACTTACCCATGTACACTTGCACTTATCACACTTATATTTATCCATTAGCACCGACAATTGGGTGGTTTTGGGCGGGTGTGGAAAGATTTTTATGGGCCAAATATGGGTTGGGCTTTATTTGGGCGGGTCAAATATGGGTTGCACTCTAAGTCATGTTGGGTTTGGGTTGGGCCAACCCAATTCCTCTAAAGGTTATCCTGAATCAATCCACAAGGTGAAGGTGAAATCTCAATCTAAAAGAGGAACAACTGTTATTATAAAAGAGGTGTAGTTTGCGTGTGAGATATAGAGAGAGAATGCTGTGGGTGGAATGTTTTTTTTTCATTTTTGAAACTTGTGGTTCTAATATGGGCAGTGATGAGTTAGTACATATCTTACCCGTAAATATTTACCATAGGCCCATATTTGGCATGCAATTTACAAACGTGAGCCCTATAAATTTAAATAGGGGTTGATATGCATGGTTTAGTGCTTACGGGTCAAATTTGCCAGTGCTGGTATCCATGATCACTTGTACTTACCACACACTACTTGTAGTTGATCCATTCTTAGGTTCACTGCTACACACTCACTTATATATATTCACATATCACTCGCTCTCTCGTATCCATGCTTAGTGTAACCTTCATGCTCCATTCTAGATTTATTTTTCATGATACTTGTACATTGTTCCTTATTAGTATAATGATCATCATGCCAAATAAAATACTCTCTCCATAATATATTAATCAGGAATCAACCATTTTGCACACTACATCACCAAAGAGCATGGCTATTGACCAAAATCTTTGTGACGGGCGCTGGTTCGGCAAGTCACAGTTAGCCTAAGCAATATGACTCTCACCTTCTACTATCCTAGTACCTTTGACGTTTATCAAATGGTTCCCCCTCATCGTACCGCTTAATCGAACTCATGACTGAAGGTACATATCAGGTTACTCGTTTATGTACGTCGAGTATATCAAATTTTCTCTCATACATATTGTCTCCATTATGTATATAGTGAGGTAATCCATGTATACTCAGGTAAATCAAATGGTTTGTCCACACGTACCGATTACCTTTAAAATCAAGGTGTATATCATGGAATTCATGCCAAAGGGGGGAACCTTTCCACTAACTTAACAACTGCATACCCTCATGTAGGCGTCAAACCTAGGGAACTCATATTTAGTTTGCTGATTACTACACGAAACTCTGCTGAACTGTCGGATCGGCATGCCACCCAAAGTTTCGAATGATTTTGTCTTTTTTTTCAAAACGGAACCCTGTCCACCTGCCTGGAAACAAGTTAAATCACGCTTCACATATTTTTCTAACCCAATTTTCTAAGGCTCGGGTCCCATTCAGTGTTTCTTTTTTCATTTAGGAAAACCTAATACAAGTGAAAAGATAAACACAATAATAATCATGTTGATACCATTCCCTCATTTTCCCCCCCTCCTTTATCAAAAGTGTCAAAACATTTTTCCCTCCTTTTATCAAAATATAAAAAAAAAATACCAAAAACTTTTTCCCCCTCTTTTATAAATATGTCAAAAATATTTTCCTCTTTTTCAATCAAAATAAATTCTTCCTTTCCTCCTTCAAAAATTAATTCGAATATTTTTCCCTCTAAGGTCGATCGCATACCCCACCCTTAGTTTGGCTCCCTATTGGCTTCGATCTTTCATCAAATCGCCCCGCAACTCCGTCAATTCCCCTACAACTTCCTCCAAGTTCAGAATCCACCTTCATTAACCATCCATGGAAAACACCGATCAAATACCGAATGTGCAGCCTGATTTGATGACATTCCTGGTCCAACACAGTGCCAAGATTCACAACCTTCAAACTGAGGCTCATGAGATGTAGCGAAATCGAATCCCAGTTACTGAGGAACCCTATGTCCTTTTCCCCCGTGCTATAGGTCCACTTGCTCCTAAGCCTATTTGCGTTCCCAAATCATATCAGCACGTTCCACGAGTGGCTCCTCATAATGGGCCACCACCAGATCAACTCCCTATGTCGAACCTTGTCCAACCAGGAGCTAACCTGCCAGTACTTATCGATCCATAGGAAGAAGAGTTAAACAATGTCAAGTAGGACCTTAAGATGTTAAGTAAGAAGTCTGACTAAGTCTAAATCTCCGAAAACTACATATATTACACCCATATGCCTCCCTACCCTAAAGTAAGGTTTTCAAAAAAGTTCAAGATGCCTAACATTGAGAAGTTCGAGGGAAGCAAGCCCTAATTTTTCATCTTCTAAGATACCACCAAGCCATGAATCTCCTAGGTTCATTCGAGGAAATAATGGCCCAGATGTTCCAAAAGACTTTTAAGGACAACACTCTTCATTGGTTTCTATCCCTCGAGGAATCTAGAATTCGCAGTTGGGAGGATGTTGCTCTGGAATTCATATCGCAATACAAATACAATGAGGAGTTGGAGGTTACACGCTATGATCTAGAACTTCTCAAGCAGAGCTCTGGAGAAACTGTATGCATTTTCATAGAAAGTTGGAGGGAGAAAGCTGCCACTATGACCAATTGACCTTCCAAAGAGGAACAAGTTAGTATTGAGTAGAACAATTTATTACCCTATGTCCGAGCGACGATGGGAGGGAAGTATTACCCATATTTTCGAGCTCTCTAAGAAGCAGAAGTGGATATTGAAGAAAGTATTGACAAGATAGAAGCTGATATAAAGAAAGTATCCAGACAGTTCACCCTAAGAAAATATAAGAAGCCTGCTATAGTCTCGACCATCAACAATATTTCTCAGCCCTCTACCTTAGGCGCCAAAAAGTTGTGCTAATCCAATCCAAAAAGAGTACACTGAGCTTAATGCTCCCCTCTCTAAAGTCTACCAAGCCTTGTTGGGATGAAATCTTATCAAACCTATGGACCTCATCCACTACTAAACCCACCTCCTAAAAATTTTAAACCCGATGCCCCTTGTGATTTTCACCAAACTATCAGCCATAAAACTGATCAGTGCTTCCATCTCCAGGATATAATTCAAGGTCTAATTGATCGGGGTATCATTTCCCCACCTGCCAATTGTAAAACCAACACCACTCACAATCCACTTCCAAACCATATAAAATCCATCTTCCTAGAGAATGACCCAAAATTCGATCCATCTACCCATTTTGTGCCCAGTAAAGCACCCATAATACCCATATTTTCCCTCAAACCCCTTATAGTTTCTCCATATTTTTTCTTACACCCTCCCTGTTTTGTCGACCAAGCTCTGTCGCTTTTTACAATATCGTGTATTGCCTTTGTACCCGGTTTGAAGTTAAATATATGGAATTGCTAGTAATATAGAACTAACTTCTCGTGTTCGGGTTGAAATTTCCCTCTAAAATGACCATTGATAGCCAGAAGTTTAGCATCATGTTCATAGAAGCCCAGAAATGGGCTCAGGAGTCAAATAATTGGGTGGTACCCATTGATGAAGTTAGTTTAGATGATGTAGTATAGATTATGGCCGACATGCTCTAATAGGCCAATGAGATTTACAGTACCTCTGAGTTACTCAATGTCTTAAATTTACAAGGGCGATTGATCCGTTCACTTTTGCACCTGCCTATTGGGTGGGAGTATCTATATGAAAAAGTCGTTGAGGTTGTGGAATGCATTGACTTCTCATGGTGAAACTACATCATTTCTACCGGATGGGGGAACGAATTTTATAGCTCAAACGAAGAACCAGGACAAGAAAATGTTAGTTCGGCAATTAGTATGTGTGGGGTGATATCTTTTGAAGACCTACTAGGGGAAATAAAAAAAATGGTCATACTGCCCACAATAGATGAAGAAACGAGTTTTCTATTCTTCTCCTCCTCCGTGAATCATATGACAAGATCTGGGAGACACTACAAGAGTTTGAATCCTCAGTTAGTAGGGATAGATAAAGGAAAGGGAGTTGTTAAGAAACTCCTCATAACAAAAATGACCATCGAGGAAAACAAAGTCCTTGATCGACTCAATAAAACTCAGGCCAACATCACCTTGTGGTGACTATTTATATATTCTCAACTATACCTAAATGCTCTGATACGATTGATCATCGGGTCCACAATCCCCCCTTCCACAACTTTAAAAGAAGTTATGAACCTGGTTTGGTCTTTGATAACCATTAGATTGATTTCCTTCTCTAAATAAGAAATAACAAAGTTTGATCCTAATCACAACTATGCTCTCAACATCTCTGTTGAGGTGATGGAGAAGACAATCCCTCTCTCACTCATCGACAATGGATCAGCACTTAATGTTTTCCCATTAAGAATCTTCAACTACCCGGGTTTGAAAGTAAGAGATCTTTCTCCGACTTTCTCCGTAGTGCATGCCTATGATAACACTCACCGAGTGGTGATGGGATCCATAACACTCACAGTAGGGGCTAGCCTGATCAATACTGTTACCAAGTTTCAAGTTATTGACATACCCACTTGTTTCAATTTATTACTTGTTTGACCGTAGCTTCACAACATCAAGGTGGTATCTTCCTCCCTCTATCAGAAACTGAAGTTCATCGCTAAGGGACAAGTCATCATCATCTTAACCGACGATGATAATACTAAGAATGCAAGCACCAATAATCCGATACTAGAAATATAGCATGGGATGAATGACATGCTTCTTTTCGAATTCAGGGTTGATCCACTTCCTCTTCCAGTAGGGGATGATTTCAAAGACCGAGTCTGTTTAGAGCACAACCCTCATAGTAATGTCAACGTAATACAAATGTTTAAGAATATTCCCTTTATGCCTGAACTGGGACTGGGACGACAACAACAGGGGATACTTAAACCCATATTGGTGAAGAAGTCCTTTCCTCCATGTGGCATGGGTTATCAATCGTCATTAGAGTAACCCAGAATGCTAAGCCAACGCCGGTTGAAGAGTAGTTTATAAAGTGCCAAGACTATTTCGAGGGATTCCTTGAACGGCATGTTCATGAAAAAGGCGAGGATTTTCCCTTTTTTGTCTTTCCCGAACCATGGTATGATCATGTGAATAAGAAGATAACGTCGGGGATGGATATCTTCTTTCAAGACAGTTACTTCTAGGCCACCACTCGTTAAGAAAGGTATAGTTGTTATCGAGGTTTTTAAGGGAAGTGACTCCAAGGACTCGTTCAATCTATAAAAACTGGGGTTGACACTCTACATGATCCACTCAAGTGCTACGCTATCGGACCCATCCACTTTGATCAAGGCCACTGATAAACCCTTCCTTAACTAGAATGCTATACCAGTTTTGCCCGCTGAGATGCAACCTAACCCAGTTGTTTACCATCTATCTTCCTCTATTATTGTTCCTCCTTTTTTTCTGATAACAATGTAATAAAGACCTATTTTGATAAGGTTCTCAATGTTGTTTTTTCTCGAGAATGAAATAAATGAAGATTTTGAGTATCTTGATGTGCCTTATATTAATTGTCTTGCTTATAATTAGACTATTGATGATGATGATTTTTTAAATGAACAATTCTTAATTGATCTTAATAAATTCAATAAAAAACAACATAACCACGTTCAAATTAATGAGGATGAAATTGTTCTTATTAATCTCGATTATAATAGCCAACTACGCGAGATTAGTATAGGGTCCACCCTTGATGAGCATGAGTGCGCGCAACTCGAAGAACTATTGAAGTAATTCATGGATGTCTTTGCATGGTCATACAAAGACATGCTTAGAATCAATCTTGAGATAGATCAGAACGAGATTCAAACTCTCCCGGAATGCAAATCGGACAAATAGAAACTGTGAAAGCTCCGCACTGAATAGTCGTTTAAGGATAAAGAAGAGGTGATCAAACAGTTGAACATGGGCTCCATCAGGGTGATCGAATATCCAACATGGATTGCCAACATTGTACTCGTACCAAAATTAGGAGGGAAAGTCCTCATGTGTATTGACTACTGGGATTTGAACAAAGCATCTTCAAAAGATGATTACTTATTGCCTAATATCGACATGATTATGGATAATACGACCGGTCATGCTCTCAAGTCATTCATTGATGGGTTTGTCGAATATAATCAAATTAAGATGCGCCCTGATTATCAAGAAAAAAACACATTCATCACCCCTTGGGGAACCTTTTGTTACACGGTTATGCCATTCACGCTCAAGAACGTAGGAGCAACCTATCAAAGGGCTGTCACAACCATCTTGCATCATCTGATACACGAAAAGGTTAAGGTCTATGTGGATGATATGATCATTAAGTCTAAGACCCGGGAAGGTCATGTTCTTGCCTTTCAAAAGTTTTTCAAACGGCTACGGCGATACCAGATGCGACTTAACCCATAGGAATGTGTCTTTGGCATCACCGAAGGAAAGATTTTAGGATTCATGGTTAGTGAGAATGGAATTGTATCAAACCTTGCCAAACTGAAATTTAAACTCGAAATGCCACCACCCCGAACGACGAAAGAAGTTCGGGGATTCTTGGGAAAATTACAGTATATCAATCGGTTCATCATCCAGTTGAATTCCATATGTGAACCCATCTACAAGATCCTCCTAAAGGATTCTACTCAAATTTAGAATGGGGCCTGTCAGGAAGCCTTTGATAGAATCAAGCTATACCTTACCCGATCTTCGGTACTCATGCCATCGCATTCTGGCCTCCTTCTACTCCTATACCTAACTGTTACAGACATCGCAAATGGGGCTTTGCTAGCCCAATACCTTGAAGTGTCTCGCAAAAAAGTGTCATTTACTATGTCAATCACAAATTGGTTAGATACAAAGTTAACTACACTACATTGGAGAAAGTATGTGTTGCCCTTGTCTGGGCCACTCAAAAATTATGGCACTACATGCTCGTTTTTCCCATCGTACTTGTGCCCCGAATGGATCCTATCAAATACCTGCTTGAGAAACCTGCCATGTCTAGACAAATGTAATGATGGTTGATGCTACTAGCCGAGTTCGATATTGTATATGTCATGCATAAATCCATGAAAGGGAAAGACATCTCGGAATACCTTGCTGACTACCCCATGGAAGAAGGCAACTTTTGGATCTTCGAGTTTCCAAATGAAGATGTCATTTTCACCTCTCAGGAAGACCTCGGATGACAAATGTTCTTTGATGGCCCCGCTAACAAGAAAGTATATGACATTGGGATACTCTTAATCGCCCCTTATGACTCTCACACTTCCATTGCCATCAAGCTAGATTTTCCCTGCACCAACAATATGATTAAATGCAAGGCATGCACTATAGGCCTTAAAGTCGCTCTCAAGAAAGGTATATAGTGCCTAGATGTCTACGGGGAATCTGCCCTTATCATCCTCCAGGTCCTAATAAGATGGAAAGTCAAAGATGAAAAGTTCTTATCCTTTTACGCCACCTAGAAGAGATAGCCTCCGAGTTCTGAGATATCACCTTCCACTACTTACCCAAGCAAGCAACAGCTTAGCTAATGTTCTGGCTACTCTAAACTCTATAGTCGACATGCCCGAGGGAACAACGATGGCCCCCTTCCTAGTCCAAAAATAAGCTAAATCAACCCACTTCTACCACATTGAGCTCATCACAAAAGAGGACTCCAATATGGCCAAGGGCTGTTAGTATGATATTTGGTGCCTACTTAAGCACGGTAGGTACCTCCAAGATGCCAATAAGAAATATCGTTCAACCCTTGATAAATTGGTTGCCCAATACATCATCTGTGACAAAGCACTGTTCAAGATAAACTTTGATGGAACTCATTTGCACTGGATCGCAAGGGCTGACATTAAACAAATGATACAGAAGATCCACGATAGGTAATGAAGACCTTATATGAACGGCCATATGCTCTCTAAGAAGTTTATCCAATAAGGGTACTATTAGACCACCGTGATTCAGGATTGCACCGCTTATGACCGTAGATGACTTAAATGACAAAAGTTTGCCAATCGCTAACACTTACCTCTATGGGAATTATACTACATAACTTCTCCCTAGCCGTTCTCCACATGGGGTATTGATATCACAGGGAAAATTACACCTAAAGTTTCCAATGGGAACAATTTCATCCTGGTTTCCATTGATTACTTCACCAAATGGGTCGAAGCTGAGTCATATGCAGTGCTAAATGCCAAAAAGGTATCCAAGTTCATCCAGAAGAACATTATCTGTCGATACGGGGTTCCTCATGAGGTAGTGTTAGATAATGGGTTATATTTTGAGGCAGAGGTCATAGAATTGGTCGATGAGTATGGGATTCAGAGGCATAAATATTCTCCCTACCAACCATAAACCAACGATGCAGTTGAAGCTGTCAATAAGAATCTCAAAGTAATCATCAGCAAGATGATCGAGAGTTATCGAGATTGGGCCAATTAGATCCCTTACGCCCTCTGGGGATATTTCACTTTAGTCCAGACATCTACAGGGGCTACCCCTTACTCTCGAGTATACGTTATGAAATCAATCCTACCCTTTGAATTAGAAATACCTTCATAACGCATTATGGTCAAGAGCAAAGTTAGCAAGGAAGACTAGCAACAGAATCTTTTCAATGGGTTGTCACTCTTAGTTTAAAGTAGGCTAAAGGCTATATATCACATACAAGGGTACCATCTCCGGATAGCATCATCATTTAACCAAAGAGTCAAGGATCATGGTGTCTAAGAAGAGGACTTAGCCCTTAAAGAAATTATAGGACTTGCTGGGACCCCAAAGGGAAATTCAAGCCAAACTAGAGTCGCCTCTACATCATGAAGAAGATCTTGTTCGGTGGTATTTCTATGCTTACTGACCTTGACGAAGAAGATATAGAGCATCTAGTTAACCTCGACCATCTCAAGAAGTTCTAGCCTTAGTCAAAAATCACGACGCGCTACGACTCCTCTCATCCCCTTGTATTCTAAAAAAAATCTTCAATTCTCTTTATTCAGAAATACGAGGGGCCTAATCCTCTAAAAAATAATTTTCTTTCAAAAATGAAACTTAGAAAAAATTTAAAATCCCTAGAGGTACGTAAGAAGCTTATAGGCTTTACATTGGCATGGTCCCCTTCTTTTTCATAAAAGGCTCTTCTTTTCTTACCTCCGAGAAAGAAAGTTCATTCTATCATTTACGTGAAAAAGGTTTTGTATGCCTTAGCGATTGGTATAGATAACTCAAATGTAAAAATCATTAAGGGGCATAACAATATAATTAAAATCTTATTTTATTCTATAAATGGGAAAATTCGGTACAATTACATGGAATATAATCATAAGGATCCAAACAACTATCCCTCCCACCAATAAAGCATCCCAAACCTTCCCAAAATTATTCCTACAAACACATCTCCGTCACAAAAGCTTCACAAATAAACACCAGCTTCACAAAGACCCTATCTGCAGTTGTCGAAAGATCTAGCCCCATCATCGTCTTCTCCTTGAGGCCCCTAAACTTACCTTGCGTGGTTTGTATGCCCAAGGCGATCCATGGAGAGATAAGCTCAGACCAACCTAGGGAAAACCATTACACCCCCTTCATATTATCAAATATGATGAACCATCTCTATTCGGTCTCCTCTTCCAAGATCTTATCCATTACCTTCTTCGACAACCATTTCATATAATCTTAAAAACATGCCAAACCCTGACAATAAATTGAGAAGGACGGGTTGATGGCTGACGATTCTCCCACCGGGAACCAAACTGCATGCGCAAGCCTTCAATCAAATCCTCTACAGGAAAGAAATCCAAGGTATAGGGGGTACAATTTGCCTCCCATCTGACTTAATGCAAGAGCCACTAGGGGAAATAGAATGAAGTCTACCAAAGGCCAACTAAACGAACGTACCGGTATTCCCCCAGTTCTAAAATGGGAAATAGATCCCCCTAAAGACGTGACTTAAAAAGTGTCTAAAGTGCATTCTTATATAGGCTGAAGTGCAAGCCTATCGCTCAAGTAATAATCCCGATAAGTTGGGGTCGAATCCTCAGGGAAATAGGACGAATACTCGTGATGACGATCGGTAAGACGGAGAATCCGAACTTGACTCTAAAAAGAAACAAAAAAAAGATGATTTAAGGAGAAGTCTATCTATGAACTAGATGCGTATTAAAATTGACTACTAGCTACACTAAATTAGAGTGAACTTAACTAAGTAAATTAGATACCAATAACATGTCTACTAATTGAATCACTATGAATGAGGGAATATAGGTCGAAGTACAATGCCCCGAACCCTAGAACTTTTACCGCGTAGAATGCTAGGTTTCTGAATTAGAATTTTAAATGAACCCGGACTTTATTAATACTAAGAATTACATATATGAGGATACAAGTCCGTATCATATGTAATCAAAAGCAAGAACAAAGTGGTGTCGCATTAGCTAACACATGCGTCTCACACTTAAGCATACCGATTACCTAGGGCAAATGAGATCAAAAGTCCTACGAATGATTCCTTTAATATTCAATTCAAAAGCCTATTTACTACAATAGTAAATTACATCGGGTTGGGTTCATTCACCCCAACCTTTAAAAACTTAGCCGGACATGTTCAACCTAATGAAAAACATATGATCTAATATGCATGTAATTATAACCATGAAGAAACTAGACCTAAATATGAAAAAAATAATTGGAATCTCAGAAAATTTGGAAAGCATGCAAAGAAAAGTTAACCTGAAAGAATAGAGATGAAGAATATAAACTTTGAAGAAAACCTTAAATCCACTCGATAAAACTTGAGTACTGTAGAAGAAAATAAAACCTAGGGATCTTGGGTGCAAGAACCCTCGAAAACTATTAAAAACCTAGCTCTCTAATGTCTGGTCTCCAAAATAACTAAGTACATCACGTTGTATTTAGTCATTCATCCATGCACAACTCTATTTTTTAAATAAAAAAAATAGAATTTAGTCCCGTCAAATTGGTTCGCTTTTTGTGCTTGACTGGGCCGAACCGGTTCGGTTTTCCAGTGCTGATGTGAAATCTCTGAGCCAAAATTTTTTCTAATTCTTTTTCTCTTCCTTTTCTTCTTTTTCCCTGATTTCTTCCCAAGTTTGAACTCTCATAACTTTTCACTTGTAACTCGAAATTGAACTCTTATAGTTTACTACTAAGTAATTCAGGAGTCATATCCAGGTCATTTATTTCTTCAATAGCATATCTCTTGTTGTCGAATTTAGATGGTAATGACCTAAGAATTTTTTAAACAATTTCCTTTCTACTTTAGGTTACACCATTAGCATGAAGTTTTGTAAAAATGTCAGTTAACCTTAGATTCATTGTCATTCATAATCAGGGTATTATATTGTTGAATGAGCATTTGAGTTTTTCCATCTTTGACACGTTCATCACCCTCATAAGAAATGACTAAAGTGGCCCCTACCTCTTTAGAAGTAGAACATATGGATATTCTTTTTAATTCATGTTCGTTTATAGACATAAAGATGGCATTCTTTCCTTTGTTATTATCAAGAGACAGTTATTTACCTTCCTTAGTAAATTAACTAAGAAGTTTCTTAATCCTTGTTGGATTAGTTTCAGAAGTACGTTTAATAGGATGTTCATATCCAGTTTCAATCATTTCCCAAACTTCATCACCCATGGTTCCTTGAATGAAAGCAACCATTCGCACTTTCCAGTACGAAAAATTATTTCCATCAAAGAGTGGTGGTCTGGATAAGTTACGTAACTTCTCAAATTTTTCTTCCATATTCAGAAATTTTTCCAGAAAGAAGTTTCGAAAATAATTTCTCAAGTTTCAGGATCACAAAAGGTGTTCCTGCTTTGATAACAGTTGAAGAAATGCTTTAATACTAAAAGCTTTGTTTACAAGGTTGATAACAAAATGTTATGGTTGTGTAAACTCCGAATAAACTTTTTGGACAAAACTCTTTTCGAAAAAACACAAGATGTGTTGTAAAATCTTTTTCTGAATATATGGACTAAATTTGATAGTTGATTACCTTTCTTTTTAAAATATAATAAACATCTACTAAAATTACCATACAGTCCTAATCACAACAACAGTTAAGAACATTCACAGAAATAGACACAAGAATTTTTAACGTGGTAAAACCCTTAAACAAGGGAAACATCCACGGTGCCCTCTACGGCACAAAACAAAAATCCACTAGAATAAAAATCAAGCTACAACACTTAAGCAAACCACAAAGGTCCTAACCTAAGTTCACAATGTACCTACACGAGATTCTCCACTCCAAATGTATTCTGACTTGAAACTTGATCTTTTCTTGCTGCTTTTTTGTCTTTTCCTTGATTTGATTCTCTTTGAATTCATATTCCAACAACTCTATCAAATTCAAGATTCTCAGACAGAACCACAGGGTCTAAGTGTTCATGTGAGATAGTGTTTATGATGTTCTAATACATGCAAACATGCTACTCACCCTTTCAAGAATTTATACAAACAATCCTAAAAAATTACAATAGTTCTAATATAAAAGTTATTTCTGAATCTTGATTTTTCAAGCAAAGATTTATTGATCTTTTATTTATGCACGGATCTCAAGGATACCTTGCTCAGAAGACCGTTCAAGGTCTTAAACAATTCTAGGGTTTTGAAAATATTTTTGAAATTGTAAACCTCCAATTGAGATCTAAACTAGACTAGAAGTCTACTTTAACAAAACAGATTCAGACTTAACATGAAAAGACTGATTCAACAAGTTTTGATATATAAAACTTATTTTCAGATCTGTACGCCTTAAAAGTTTAGAAAGAGTTCTTTTGTGTTCCTTTTATTTTTGAACATTAGTATTTCATAAAATATGAAATAAAAATTAGAAACACATAACTCACTAGATCTGAAAACTTATTTTTGGAAACTAAAAGTTTTTATTTCAAGAACTTGTTGAAATAGAATAGCTCTAAAATGCTGGATCTAAAAAGAGAAACAAAAAACTATAACATGAGATGTTATCTTTTTGAAAGACTCAGTTTCAATAATGAAACTTAAATCTCTCTTAGAGATGAGTTCTAAGAGAATAAAATATTTGAAGAGGTCTTCAAAAGAAAACACAAAACCAACAACATTGAAACCCTAGAAGGATCTAACTCTCACAATTAGGTTTTCTGGTGTATGGGAATTTTAGGTTTTGGTGTTTGGTTTACGAGAAAACTCACAGAGGTTTGAACTATGAAGAAAACTGGGGTTTCTTGTTCTAATCTCTCTCTCTTATTTCCCTCTCTTCTCTCTTCTCCCTTCTCTCTCTTCTCTCTCTTCTCTCAGAAATGGAGAAATGATAAAAGTCTCAAAATGTTGAGGGTTGATCCCTTTTAATACTAAGCGTAGAAGTATAGAGAGCTTTGGACTCTACCCTACGATTGATATCAACTCTAAATGAGTTGAATTGAATCCAACGGTTTAACACAGGTGGTGGGTTATATGAACACTGATTGGTTAAAGCTCAGTTCACAAAGATCTTGCTAAAACGCATGCAGTACGTTGATTAAAATGATCCAAGGGCTGAGGATGTGCAAGTGTTTTGTGTCTAACAGAAAACACAAATCTTCTCATTAGGTTTCCAACACGTGTACGCACAGGATGAAGGCTGAGACGCGTGTTTGAAAATAATTACAACGCACACCTCCAATTCTCTAGCGCTTTCGAATTCTACCCAAGCAAATAATCAGCATAGAAAATAAGTTTATGAAATTCAACTTTTACCCACAACACTTTTAAAAACCAAGTTTTAATTAATTCAAAAATATTTGAAAATTATTTAAAATTATATAAAATGATTTGAATTGAATTAAATTGATTTTACAAAGATTTGAGTGTTGAAAAAACCATTAAACCAATAGATGATATGTATAATGCAGTGCAAGTGTCCTATTTGTGGTTTTTAGGGTTTAGAATTAACTTCCCTTTTAAGGTTCTCTTGGACTGGCGTTCTTCATGGAAAATGTAGCTTTGAGGAGATGGAGTTCTCAAACTATTTTAACTTATTTTGTCTACATATCCAAACTAGTTGGAACTCCTATATATGCAGACTCAAGTGAGTCAATATATAGTGTGCTCTCGATCTCCCACTTTGAATATTAGAGACAAAACTCCCTTGAGTATTCAATACTCTTGGGTCAAAATAAAAAGAAATCCTATGTGTCCTATACAAAAATTCTAACTTCCCATTCCCATCCTAGAACCGAAAATAAGGTAAAGAAAATACATTACTCAACTATGTATAGACCAATACCCTACAAAATATAAACAAGATGCACAACGAGTCTAAAACGCCTGTAATAAGATAAACACTAAATTGGCATATTAGTTGAGTTAGAATCAGGAATAGATTAAAAAATCGCTAAATAATACTCAATATCTTCTCCCCCAATTTTGCTCAAATATACAAGGGGTATAAATCACAAAAACATGGAGATTAATTGAGAGTGATCATGCCTATGGTTGTTCGTAAATACTCAAATCGAATGTTATCTAAAGCTTTGGTAAAGAGATCTGCGAGCTGCTTTTGAGTATTCAGATATTCAATAATGAGGTCTTTGGATTCGACAAGGTCACGGATAAAATGATGTCTAATTTTAATATGCTTAGTACGTGAGTTCATTACATGATTTTCGGAAATATTGATGGCACTTTGGTTATCACAGAACATGGTTAATTAATTTTCGGTGATACCTTAATCACTAAGCATATGCCTAACCCATAGTAATTAAGCACAACAGCTACGAGTTGCTATATATTCAGATTCGAAGCTAGATAATGAAATACAATTATGTTTCTTGCACGACCAACCTACAAGATTATTGCCTACGTAGTAGAAAGCACCAGAAGTGCTCTTACTATCATCAGTACAACCAGCCCAATCGACATCGGTATATCCTACAATAGAACTGGTTGTATATTTTGTGTACTAAATACCAAATTTTAGAGTACCCTTAACATATTTAATAATCCTTTTTACACTTAATAAGTGAGACTCTTTAGGGTTAGTTTGATATCTAGCACATATACACACGGCAAAGGATATATCAGGTCGAGACGCAATAAGATACAGTAAACTCCCTATCATACTTCTATAAAGAGTGGGATCAACATTTTTCCCATTATTATCCTTAGATAGTTTAGTTGAATTACTCATGGGGGTTCTATAAGGTTTATCATTTTCTAAGCCGAATTTTTTAACTAAATCTGCAGCATACTTGGATTGATAAATAAAAAGACCATCACTGCATTGTTTGACTTGTAAACCCAAAAAATATTTTAGTTCACCCATTAGAGACATATGAAATTCACTATGCTTGATATCAGAAAAATTCTCAACTTATTTAGGAAAAGTGGATCCGAAAATAATATCGTCCACATATACTTGCAGGATTAAGACATGTTGATTTTCCTTTCTAACAAATAATGTTTGATCATTTCTACCATGGACAAAATTGTGAGACACTAAGAAGGTAGACAGTCGCTCGTACCAAGATCTAGGAGCTTATTTCAAACCATATAAGGATTTCTTAAGCTTAAAGACGTGGTCTGGGTGTATAGGATCAACAAATCCTTTGGGCTGTTCTACGTAGACTTCTTCAGACAAAATTCCATTTAAAAAAGAGGATTTAACATCCATTTGAAATAATTTGAATTGTATATGACAAGAAATTGCAAGAAGGAGACGGACTGATTCTAGATGAGTAATAGGTACAAAGGTTTTGTCAAAATCAATTCCCTCAATCTGGGAGTATCCTTGGTTAACCAAACTAGCTTTATTTCTAATGACCTCCCCATTTTCTTCAGTTTTATTTTTTAAAATCCATCTTGTGCCAATAACCTTCGAATCTTTAGGTCTCGAAACCAGATTCCAAACATCGTGACTCTTAAATTGGATTAGATCTTCTTTCATAGCATTTATCCAAAATGAGTTAGTAAGGGAATCATTAACATTTTTAGGTTCCTCAAGACAAACAAAAAAAGAAAATTGTGCCACTTGTCGAAGTTGGGATCTAGTTTGAACTGGTTCCGAAGGGTTACCGACAATGGTTTCAATGGGATGATCTTTAGAAATCCAGGTGGGTACAGAAGGACTCTCAGGTGGAAATGAATCAGTATCATCGTGAGGATCAGTGACTAAGACAAGTTCATCCTCATAAAATGTTATTGGTTAACTGTCACTACTCCTTACACTAGTGTCATCTACAATTACAAGCCCTACTATTTTGGAAATATCCAAGAAAGATTTCGTTTTCTCCTCGGGTATCAAAATTTGAAATTTGCTCTCTATCTATGCAGATATAGAAGATACTACCGAAGGTTTTAAAATATTTTAAGTTTGGCTTTTTGTTGAACCATAACTCATAAGATATTTCTTTGGAATTTTTTCTGAGGTAGATACGATTAATAATGTGACATGCGGTTTGGATAGCTTTTACCCAAAAGTATCTAGGAAGATTATTAGCATGTAACATAACCCTAGACATTTCTTGTAAAGTCATATTCTTACGTCAGCTATACCATTTTGCTGCAGGGTTTTGGGAGCGCTAAACTCATGTTTATAGCCATTGGCTACACAATACTCAGAAATTCCAGAGTCCTTGAACTCTCCAACTCTATCACTCATAATTCGACATACTTGGGTATCCTTATCATTCTTAATTTTCAAGAGGATTCTTAAGAATTTATTGAAGGTTTCTAATTTATGTTTCATAAAAGCTACCCAGGTGTTGACACCAAAATTAGTATGCTGATGTGGACGAATAATAAGAAGACACGTGTCAATCTACGTGGCACAATAGCAACGAGGAAGATTATTTCCCCGACCAACATACTCACTCCGAGGAACATCAACCCTCCGAGGAACTCTTATCCTCCGAGGAACTCCAATGCTCCGAGGAACTTTTGGACGACGAGCAACTAAGGCGGTTCGAGCTGCACCTCGACCACAGCATTAATTGTCAGATAATCAACAGTTTAACTATTCATTGAATGCTTATCATCTTGACGCGCACGTTTGATGAACATTAAATGAATTACCCTTTCATATGTGTATCATTTAATGTAACACCCTTTCATGTGCAGCCTAAGGGCTATAAATACCTTGTATCACCCTCATTCAAAGGGACCAGAATTTCTTAATAGAGCTTGTAATCGAGAATTCCCAAAACACTCAGCAATAACAAAACAGTGGACGTAGGCCATTCTTATAAGGCTGAACCACTTTAAAATCTTTGTCTCATTTTATTTATCTGTGATTGAATAATTAGAGCTATCTAATTTTTTACATCAACAGATTGGTGCCGTCTGTGGGAACGATTGTTATTATCGTTTTTTCACCAAAAATCATTCATCATCAATGGCGGATAATCCAGAATCCAGCAATCGAAACGCTGGAAATGCCAGAAATCCCCCAAATCCCTCTGCACCTCCAGATCTAGCCGGGATTATGATGAATCTGGCTCAAGGACAAACCGCCATGCAAGACACAATGAGGCGACTCATACAAACCCTTCATGGCGGTGCACCTGCCCATTCAGGACAGCGAAGCGGTCAGAGGCAAACTTATTTACTTTCTTCACGATCCAGACGTACTGAGTCATATCGTAATGAGGAGTCTGATGATTTCTCTTATCAACATGGGCGAACTTCGTCAATAAGGGCTACAGATACTGATCAACGTATCACTCTCTCTCCAGAAAGACCCAGTGCCTTAGAAAGACTGAGTAGGGTGTCTCCTTTCAGTCGATTAGGCCCTAGGAGGAATAAGAGTCCACCTAAGACCATGTCGAGGAGTTTTCGACGACCATCAGATCTAAGAGAAGGATCAGCACAATCACGACCAATTGCTCGTCAAGATAGATCTCAGGAATCTACATCCGAACAATCAATTGCTCGAACTAATAAGCTCGAGGAAGGAAACGATGCGTGGAAGGGTTCAATTCAGCGCTTGGAGGATAGATTGGGAGAAATGGCTAAGGCGAAGAATCCCTTACAAAGAACTTTTGTTCAAGGGACACCTTTTGTCCAGGCCATTGTAGGTTTTCCTACCCCCCAAAGTTTAAAGCACCTATGGTGACCCCCAAATATGATGGAAAGACAGATCCTGTTTTACACATAGAG
Source organism: Sambucus nigra (assembly GCA_949130495.1). Classification (NCBI taxonomy): domain Eukaryota; kingdom Viridiplantae; phylum Streptophyta; class Magnoliopsida; order Dipsacales; family Adoxaceae; genus Sambucus; species Sambucus nigra. The sequence goes on from OX422214.1 coordinate 223,268,623, forward strand.
CAATATCAAGCTGCTGCCGACATCTATGCCGTCCCCGACGAGATGAGATGCAGAGCATTCTCAGGAACTCTTACTAGAGCTGCCCAGATATGGTACAACAATCTTCCTCGGGGTAAGATTTCAACTTTCTTTCAGTTGGCCGAGTCGTTCATCGACAATTTCTGTTTTGGAGCAAAACCAGTAAAACGAGTAGCACACTTGTTAAGTGTTAGACAAAAATCTGGTGAGAGTACTAGAGATTACATAACTCGTTTCAATAACGAGAAGCTGGAAGTCATAGATTATGAGGAGAATACAGCAATCACCGCCTTGATGAGTGGGTTGTTGCCTAATAAGTTGTATTACACTTTGGCGAAAGATCCACCTAAAACTATGTCAGAGTTGATGGCAAAAGCGGCCAAAATCATGAATGCCGAGGAGGCTATGGCTGCGAAGAAGAATATGGATAAAGAAACCAAGGTGGAAGACGACAAATCTAAGAAGAAAGAGCATAAGGGCAATGGCGGTGACAAGCATTCCAAGAATAATAGGTCGTCATGGGAAGTCCTGAAGAAATTCGATAATTATACTCCTTTGAAAATGGGTATTAATCATGTCTTGGAAGAAATCAAGAATAACGAGGAAGTAAAGTGGCCAAAGAAACTGAGGTCAGACCCCGAACAGAGGAACAGGGATAAATATTGCGAGTTCCATAAGGATCATGGCCATATGACAAAAAATTGCATAGCCCTTCAAAACGAGATTGAAACGCTCATCCGAAGAGGGAAACTGGCAAAGTACGTTGATCGGGGAGGCGAAAGAAGAAATAATGATCGAACTAGAGAGAGGTCTAGATCTCCTCGCCGAGCCGAGGAGAAAAAGAAGAGAGACCATGAAGATGATCCAGATGATAACCCCGATCTTCCCAAGAAGACAAGGCAGCCAGAACGAGAGGTATTTTCCATACGTTTTGGATCATTTGATTGTAATGTCATTACAGGAGGAGATGCAGGAGGAGGAGACCTTACTGCAGAAAGAAAAGCTTACCTCGGAGAGGCACAAGCTTGCTTATACATTCAACGGATAAATTTGGCCGAGGAAGATCGTCCGAGGAAGGTCAACAAAGAGAAATTGGTTATTGGCTTTTCGAAAAATGACCTGGCAGGTGTTCTTTACCCTCACGACGACCCTTTGGTGATCAAAATGAGGATGAAAGAAGTAGTGATTTCAAGGGTATTGGTAGATAATGGTAGTTCGGCAGACATCATGTACTATTCATGCTTTGACAGCTTGAATTTGAAATTATCTCAATTGGAACCTTATCACAGACCCCTTCTGGGTTTTGCTGGCGAGAAAGTTTTTCCACTTGGAACGATCAAGTTGGATATATTCATTGGAATTTGGCCTGCTTGTCGAACAGAAAGAATATGCTTCTTTGTGATGGATAAAAATGTGCAGTCAGCTTACAACATCATCATGGGAAGAGTTGGTTTTAAGAAGTTCGAGGCAGTCCCATCTACAGTACATCAGTGTTTAAAATTCCTAATAAATTTCGGAGTGGGAGTTGTGAAAGGTGATCAGAAAGTCGCTCGGGAATGCTATTATTCATCTGCCGAGCAAGAGGAGCCTGAGGAATCAAGGAAAAAGACTACTACCTACCAGGTGGACGAAGGTACAGAAATTGAAACACTGGATCCCAGAGATGAATCCCAATTGGTAAAAGGACAGGCGGTGGAATCTACAGAAAATGTTATTCTGGACGACGAGCACCCTGAACGAGTAACCCAGATAGGTTCATTGTTGTATGTTTCAATAATACAGGAATTGATAGCTTTCTTGAGAGACAGAAAGAAAACTTTTGCATGGAGTCATGAAGACATGCCAGGAATAGATCCAAACTTCTTATGCCGTGAACTCAATGCGAATAAGGAGATCAAGCCTATAAAGCAGAGAAGAAGGGTATTTAGCCCCGAGAAGAATCAAGCTATTCAAGAGGAGGTCGACAAGCTCCAGAAAGCCCAATTCATTGAAGATGTGAAGTATCCAGACTGGTTGGCCAATGTGGTGATGGTAAAGAAGAAAAACAATAAATGGAGAATCTGTGTTGATTTCACTGATCTCAACAAGGCCTGCCCAAAGGATCACTTCCCATTGCCCAGAATTGATCAACTAGTGGATGCTACCTCGGGGCACGAGCTGCTCAGCTTCATGGATGCTTACTCCGGTTACAACCAGATCAAAATGAAACCTGAAGACAGGGAAAGCACTTCTTTTATTACACCTAGGGGAACTTATTGTTATAATGTTATGCCTTTTGGTTTGAAAAATGCAGGAGCGACATATCAGCGGCTGATGAACAAGGTTTTTGCCGAACAAATCAGTTACAACATGGAAGTATATGTCGACGATATGCTGACAAAGAGCAAGAAAGCTGCTGAGCATCTAGTTGACTTAGGTCAGACCTTTGATCAACTGGATAAATATCAGATGAAGCTCAACCCGACGAAGTGCACCTTTGGAGTACGAGAAGGAATGTTACTCGGGTACATCGTTAACCAACGAGGCATTGAGGCAAATCCAGCAAAGATCAAATCTCTTTTAGGATTGCGATCTCCAACGACGAAGAAAGAAGTGAAGAGTCTTACAGGATGAGTTACAGCGCTCAATAGATTTGTATCTCGAGCAACTGATAGGTGCCTTCCATTCTTCAAAACACTCCGAAAAACTTTCGATTGGAATGATGAATGTGAAAAAGCCTTTCAAGATTTGAAGAAATATCTGGGAACACCTCCATTGCTGTCCAGACCAGTGATGGGTGAAAAGTTGTACTTATACCTGGCAGTATCAGAAAATGCAGTCAGTTCGGCATTGATCAGATTAGAGAATGGAGTCCAGAAGCCAATTTATTACACAAGTAAGGCTTTCCGAGGTGCAGAGATCAGGTAGCCAAAGTTGGAAAAATTGGCATTGGCATTAATTGAAGCAAGTAGAAGAATGAGGCCATATTTCCAGGCCCATACCATCATCGTGTATACCGACATGCCATTGAGACAAGCCCTTCATAAGCCAGAAAAGTCAGGGAGATTGATGTACTGGGCAATAGAGCTCGGTGAATATGATATTGTGTATGAACCCAGATCATCCTTAAAAGGGCAAGCTGTAGCAGACTTTATAGCAGAGTTTACATATCCTGATACCCCCGAAGAACAAAAGTTGCTCGCTGACCAACCTGTGGATGTTACAGGATCAACAGACATAAGTCCAGACCAACTCCGGTTGGTAAAAGGGCTCGTGGATGTAGAAAGATCATCAAATTCAAACCCAGACTAACTCCGGTTGGTAAAAGGGCGAGAAGAGATGGTTGATGAGGAGGAAAAAATACCGGGGGAAGATGAAAAAAAACAGCAGATATTTCACCGAGGAACTCTGTCAGATAAGAAATTTGAAGACGAGTTACCTATATGGAGGTTATATGTAGATGGCTCATCTTGCACTGCAGGATGTGGCGCTGGAATAGTTCTGAGCACTCCAGACGAGATCGACGTGGAATACGCCCTACGATTCAAATTCAAAGCTTCCAATAATGAGGCTGAATATGAGGCGATGATAGCAGGTCTTAATTTAGCAAAGACTATGGAAGCACAACAAGTGATGGTATTCAGTGATTCTTAATTACTTGTGAATCAGATAATAGGAACGTATGCAGTTAAAGGAGAATTAATGATCAAGTATCATGCAAAGGAGATGGATTTATTGGCAGAATTTGATGCCATTCAGTTGATCAGAATACCAAGAATGGAGAATGCACAAGAAGACGCACTGGCCCGACTAGCATCAGCAACTCGTAACGAATTACGAAGGACGATACCAATTGAGGTGTTAGAAAGTCAAAGCATAGATGAAGACCTGACGATGAATATTATTACTCTTGATTTAGGACCATCTTGGATGGATCCCATCAGGGCATATGTTGAGGAAGGAGAATTGTCGGAGGATAAGCTCGCTGCCAAGAAATTGAAGTTCAAAGCTGCTCGGTATGTACTAACTAATGGTGTTTTGTATAGACGAGGAATTATGGCAGGTTTGCAAAGATGTGTACATCCCTCTGAGGTCAAAGAATTGATTGAAGAGATCCATCAAGGATCCTGTGGAGCCCATGTAGCAGGTCGAACACTCTTGCAAAGGGTGATGACGCAAGGATATTACTGGCCAATAATGAGGGCTGATTGTATAGCCTATGCTAAGAAATGTGATAAATGCCAACATTTTTCCTCCATCCGACGAACTCCGTAAGCATTGTTGGCACCCATAACTTCTCCTTGGCCTTTTGCCATGTGGGGAATGGATTTGGTTGGACCCCTGCCAACGACCCGAGGAAGATTCAAGTACCTCATCGTGGCAGTGGATTATTTTACTAAGTGGGTAGAAGCTGAGCCACTTATTGATATGACGTACGAGAAGGTGTACCAATTCGTTTGGAAGAACATCATCTGCCGATATGGTCTCCCTCATGCCTTCATTACAGACCATGGAACACAATTTGATAACGAGGAATTTTCCTCCTATTGTCATCAGTCAAACATTTTGAAGGTTCATTCAGCACCAGGCCATCCTCAAAGCAATGGACAGACTGAAGTGACGAACAGAACATTATTAAATGGTTTGAAGAAGAGGTTAAATGAGGCCAAAGCAAATTGGATTAATGAGCTACAATCAGTATTGTGGGCTTACCGAACAACTCCCCGAGCAGCAACTGGAGAATCACCATATATGCTGGCGTTTGGAAGTGAGGCTGTAATACCTGCTGAGTTGGGTCTCTCAACACATAGAGTCCTGAATTTCAATTCCTCAGTCAGTGACTTAATGAGAAGATTGGATTTGGACATGCTCGAGGAAGTTAGAGAAGAAGCAGCCATTAGGAATGCTGCATATCAACAACGGACAGCTCTGTTTTACAACAAGAGGGTGAAGAAATACGATTTAAAAGAAGGAGATTACGTGCTAAAGAAGGTCATTCAAAAGCACAATAAATTGGAAGCAAATTGGCATGGACCTTACCGAGTTACAGAAGTTGTTCGACCAGGAACTTACCGAATAGCAACTCTAGAAGGAGAGGAATTCAAGAATGCATGGAATGCTGAACACCTACGCAAGTATTATCAGTAATGTAAAATGTAAAGCAGATCTATCAATATGAATAAAACGATGATGTTTCACCATCTTATCTCCTTTTATTGAAAGTTTTTCGGGCAATACTAGTGTTGTACACTACGCTGCTCGACAGCAAAAAGAAGACGAAGACGATAGTTCAGACCCACGACCAACTCCGGTTGGTAAAAGGGCGATAACAAACTATACTCCTTTGGTTAGGAGGCATACACTAGCGTGACCAACTCCGGCTGGTAAAATAACTAGTGGACACTGATAGTTCGAGCGTGATCAACTTCGGTTGGTAAAATAGCGAGAACACGATAGTTCAGACCCACGACCAACTCCGGTTGGTAAAAGGGCGAGAACAAACTATACTCCTTTGGTTAGGAGGCATACACTAGCGTGACCAACTCCGGTTGGTAAAATAACTAGTGGACACTGATAGTTCGAGCGTGATCAACTTCGGTTGGTAAAATAGCGAGAACAAACTATACTCCTTTGGTTAGGAGGCGTACACTAATGTGATCAACTTCGGTTGGTAAAAGAATTAGTGGGCATGATAGTTCAAACCCATGACCAACTTCGGTTGGTAAAAGGGCGAGAACAACATTTCTTAAAAATGCCAATCTCGGTTGGTTTGAAAAAAAACTCTCAAATGCCAACTTATGTTGGTCGAAAAGTAAGTTTATTACATAAAAGTTCATCGAAGAACAAATATTCCAAACTGAACCAAGTATAGTTGGTCGGGGATAAAAACCCACTAATTGTAGTTGGTCGACGAGGAAAAACCTTGACCTTGGTTGGTCGGGCACATTTATTGAAAAAGACAAAATTTACCAAGTATAGCTGGTCGGGGATAAAAACCCATTAACTATAATTGGTCGACGAGCTCAATTTAAACAACCTTGGTTGGTTGTAAGAAATTTTAACATTTTTTATACTCATTACTTTGTTATTAAGTGGTCGAGCAACATTTTTTATACTTGTAATTACTAGATTGGTCGATGAACCACAAAGAATTGTTATGCAATCACAAATATAAAAGTGTTAGACAAGTACAAAATAATAGCAATACAGATTTGCAAACAGAAAATGAAAGTTTTTCATTAAAATTCAAAACGAATTACAAATTACATGTATAATAACTATTACATTGAAATTGCTATTCTATTGGTTTCTTTCCTTCAGCTTTTGAAATAGGTTCCTCGCCAGCAGGAGGATCATTTAAGGTCTGAGGAGAATTGATAAAATTCAAGTCCTTCAACATTCTGACATTCATTACTGAAGGAGTATCCAATAGATGCTCGGGATGAGATAATTCAATCTGAGAATGAAGATTATAGTCACCAAGATATTTTGAAATTAAGCTCCGAGGAATGGCACGAGCAGGGATCCATTCCATGTCCAATTTATAAGGTGGTACAGGCAAGTCTAGTAGCCCAGGAGCATGATAATCCCATAAATAATGGCCCCGCTCTAGTTTTAATACACCCAGGGCATTCAACCAACCTTGCTTATAACCTTCATTATTGGCATTTTCAATGCGAGCATCCAAGTGATAAAGGGCCTCATTATAGCCTGTATTCCAGAATTCGCGAGGTTGTTTATGGAATTGGAAAGTTAATCTTTCTAACTGCTCATGAAGGTTCCTGGCAAAAACATCCTTATTATTCAAAGCAGACTTCGTCGCAGTAAGTTGATCTTCCAAAGTCAGGATTTTCTTGGACATTTCAGACAAAGCTCGATCTTTTGCGTTCAACTGGTACGCTTGAGTTTCCAATGTTGATAGAGTACGAGCTTCTTCAATACTACGAGGAGTTCTTGATCGACCCCGAGCAGCTGGAGTGCTTCATTCCTCATTAACATCTTGGGCAGCTCTTCCTCGCCCACGAGAACCTCTTCCTCGTCCCCGAGCAGTAGCAGAAATACCAGACTTTCTTAAAGTATCCAATTCTTGCCTTAATTTGGCATTCTCAACCTCTAAGAATGAGAACCCTTCGTCGGAGACTGGTACCAAGGCAGTGGAAGATGAAGCTGCAAACTTATACTGTGCCAACTCTGTCTGCAAATTGTTATTCTCTTGTTCCAGCAGCTCGGCGATCTGTCTGCAGGCCTCAACTTCACCTTTTAGGGTCCTCTCCCTGACATCATACCCAGCAATGAGTTTGTCATAGCCCTTCTCGGCAGAAAGCTGTTGATATTTCTTTTCATACCCCTCATGTAACAAGGCATTTGACTCCCTGTACTGATCCTTGAGATCTTCTAGAGTATATTGAAGCTCCTCGATCATATCATAGTAGGCCACGTTATTGGCCACTGCTCTATCAAGTAAGTCCTTCAGGTACCGATAAGCTTTGATTGCTTGCTCTGAAGCACCATGACCAAGGATATCGGCAATTTCGGATGTACTGAGGTCTGTGTGACCAGCTTTATAATACTCATGGCATTGCTGCATCAACTTTGTGTCGTTAGCAGACAAAAGATCCATCCTGGCCAGAAACTAACAGAGAAAGAAAAAGAAGATCAAGACATAGTGCAGATAAAGAAGAGACAATCATATGGAAAGAAAGAACTCAAATTTTATTAGATCATAAGGCAAAAGTTACAAAGATCTGAGATACAAAGTACAGGTAAAGATAAAAATAGAAAGATAGTACCGAACAACTTCACACCTTTTCCTTGTCTCCCAAGACTTTCTTAGGAGGCTGGGACGAGGATCTTGGTTGCTCGGTGGGAACACTGATTTGATCAGCTGGAGTTGGGATTTGTTCAAGAGGAGCAGGCAAAGAAGAAATCTCCTCAGCAGATGTTTGGTTGGGTTGAGGAGCATGGATCTGATCACCCACACTCATTGAAGATTCTTCAGATGCAGCTTCGTCTTCATCTTCGTCTTCAATAACTGGAGGAGGACCAGGGAGATTTTGTTGAAATAACTCAGAGTCCTCGCTCACTTTCAATTCCTGCAAGGCAGCAACCCAACCATCATGAAAGAATTTCAAACTTCCATAATTCACCTGGGTCATCATTGCTGCTACCCCCTATCCCATCCTTTATCCCAACCAGTCCGAAAGGATTTCTTCACAGCTGTTTTTCTCTTCATCTTCTCCGAGGAGAGCTTCTCGGATAGAAGGTCCTCTGAGGCTTTCAGCTTGGCCTCCAACTCCTCCTTCTGACGATTGGCTTCACGCAGAAGTGTCAGCTCTTCCTCAGCTGATTTCAGCTTATTTTCAAGCTCCCCGAAAGTAGTGAGCTTCTCGAAGTATTTCTTGTTCTCCTTCTCCAAGTCCTTCACCTTGTTTCCCAACTGCACCTTTGCTGCTTCAGATGCAGCCAATTTCTTCTCCCATACACCTTTATCCTCGTCGTACTTCTACCGAGATTCCTTAAGAGATTGGGCCAAACCCTGGAATGCATCCTCTACTCCAGACGAGGATCTTGAAGCCTTAAGCGCTTCATCTTTCTTCACAATGGTGTTAAAACAACTCACCAGCTGAAAAGAGAAGGTAATGATAAGTCAGTACCGAGATACATATATTGATTGAAGAAAATAAGAATTCAAGATAAAAAGAAACTTACTGAAGCAATGTGACGAGTAGCTAGGGATGTCAGCATATCCCTAGGCATGTTTTCCTCAATGCCTTGAACTTCAGGAATAATCCAAGTTTTTACCGAGCTCATTGCAGAGCTCGGGGGAATGATAGTAGGAACACCAGCTCCACTAGCTTGGAGCTGAGGAGTGGTTTCAGAAAAACTAACCGAGGAGGATTTCTTCAATCTCCTCAGTGGTACTTCAGCAATTTCAGCCAAAGAACCTTTGGTGGGGGAAATGGTGACCACTTCCACAGAAGTACTTTTCTTGCTCGGAGCCATTGGAGGCTTCTCGGCAGCCTTCTGAACAGCAACAGAAGGAACAACATCAATTTTCTTGGTCCCCTTTGGGACTTCAGCTTTGTTCCTCTTTCCATCCCCGGCAGAGGAAGTCTCCTCGAAGATAGCAGGAACTCTTCTCTTGACCATCTTCTGACTTAGAGGAATATGGGATTCGGGTGAAGATTCCTCGGAAGCTGGCAATGGGTCACTAATGCTGACCACATGACGAGCAGTAAAGGATGATGTGTAGCTCCTATACTGCAGCAAATATGAAGCAGACCTTATGTGCTCGTCTGCAACTCTTCTATGAAAATTCCAGATATGTTTTAAATGCTTTATATTAACTTCTGTTTCTTTTGGAGTTTTCCTCTTGCTGTCAACTGCAAATAAAAACATAGTGAAATATTAGTCATACATTTTGTCAAACACAATGGAATCATAATTTCAAAAAATAAAATAAGATTGAAAATAACCTATCCCATTGCCATATGGAGGGCATTTGGGACCCTCATATACTTCATCTCCAACCAGAGGGGCTTGTTGCCAATTTTTTACAACTACTCCATGTTCAAAATAATCCCTGTTGGCATCAGGGAGGTTGACTACTAAGGCCCTATTCAAAAACCTAGTTTTTAAATAAAAAACGTTGTCTAAAAAATCCCATCTGTAACAGTACATAATCTCAGGAATTCCTATACGAGTTCCATGAGTTTGATTTAACCTATATACCCCATTAACTATTCTCCATGTGTTGGGGGCTATTTTTGCAGGGACAACATCGAAGTACTGACAGAACTCTAAACACAACGGATTTGGCGGAAAAGAAAATCCACATTCAGCAATAAATAGGCTAGGGAACCAGTGTCCCTCAGCCAAATCAAAATAACTTGAAGGCTCGGAGAGAACCTCCAAAATTACCCAAGAAGGAATAGAGAAGTCAGAGCGGAACTTCTCAAGAGATTCGATAATGTAAACCATGATGAATAAAAGAAGAAGGAAGAAGAGCTTACAGGTAAAAAGGAGATCTGTTGACAAACGAAGGAGGAAATGAACGCACAAGAGAGAGAAAAGCTTTAGAAAACTTGAAAGAAGAAATTGAAAAGGTAGAAGACGATGGGATTGCCTCTGAAGTTTAAATACCTTGCCTTGGGAAACGGCGAAAGAAATGATTACAAAAAGGAAATATTACGCTACCGGCGGCTAAAAGGACAAAAAGGGCACGAAGATCGAAGCGCCTATTAAAATGCAAAAAGGCGGATTCTGCGAATTTGGAAGGAAATTTAAATACGAAGAAAAGGCTCCTAAAACCCAGGAAGGTCATTTAATATCGCCATATACCGAGAAAGAATGTTCCATACTCCTCAAAGTTCGAAATATGAAACATTGGGGGCTTCTGTTGACACCAAAATTAGTATGCTGATGTGGACGAATAATAAGAAGACACATGTCAATCTTCGTGGCACAATAGCAACGAGGAAGATTATTTCCCCGACCAACATACTCACTCCGAGGAACACCAACCCTCCGAGGAACTCTTATCCTCCGAGGAACTCCAATGCTCCGAGGAACTTTTGGACGACGAGCAACTAAGGCGGTTCGAGCTGCACCTCGACCATAGCATTAATCGCCAGATAATCAACAGTTTAACTATTCATTGAATGCTTATCATCTTGACGCGCACGTTTGATGAACATTAAATGAATTACCCTTTCATATGTGTATCATTTAATGTAACACCCTTTCATGTGCAGCCTAAGGGCTATAAATACCTTGTATCACCCTCATTCAAAGGGACCGAAATTTCTTGATAGAGCTTGTAATCGAGAATTCCCAAAACACTCAGCAATAACATAACAGTGGACGTAGGCCATTCTTATAAGGCTGAACCACTTTAAAATCTTTGTCTCATTTTATTTATCTGTGATTGAATAATTAGAGCTATCTAATTTTTTACATCAACACCAGGTATATCTCGTATAGTCGTCCACTATAACTAGGATGTAAGAGTTTCCACATAAACTAACAGTTCTTGAGGGACCCATGAGGTCCATGTGCATAAGTTCTAGGGGCTTAGTGGTAAGGATGTCTTTAACTTTCTTGTGTGGGGATTTACTTATTTTCCCTTCCTGACAAGGTCCACATAAAGGATTAAAAGAATTTTTAATTTTTGGTAAACCTCTAACTATATCTTGGGAACTCAATCTTCTAAGGTTATCATAATTTGTGTGTCCCGATCTATTATGCCAAATATCAGAATCCTCTAATCTAAAAATATTACAAGATTCAGAATTTGATATTACTATGTAACAGTTTTTCGGGATTCTGTTTCCTGTCAAAATCCAATTACCTTTTTCATCTATAATTTTGCAATTATTTTTAGAAAAGGTAACTGAGTGATTGGAGTCACAAAATTATGATATACTTAAGAGATTGTCTTTAAGGGCTTTAACTAATCAAACATCATTCAGTTCAGGAAGCCCTTGATCACTCAATGTTCCCTTACCTATGATCTGAGATGAAACATCATCTCTAAACATGACACTACCTCCAAGGAAGTCTGTCTTGTTTTTTAATTTTTTTTATCCCCGGTCATATGTTTAGAACATCCGGAGTCTAAATAGCATCCAGTTGAAGTGCTTCGTGCCTTTAAAGCAGAAATGACAATGTTGCACTTGAGCTGGGGTAGTAAATCATCTTTTCTAATCCAAATAGGCCTAGCTTTAAAAATTTTGTGGCCTTTTGACTTTGAAAAGGTTTGAGGGGTCTTTCTAAATGACTTTTTCTTAGTCTTGGACCCTCCCTTTTTCTTTTTAGAGTTAGAGTTGTTTGTGGCTTGTCTAGGAAGTATATAAGTATTTTTGGATTTCCTAGAATAGTTAAAGTTTTGGTAGGTAGGAGTGTATGTCCTTTTTTGGAAACACTTATCTAGAGTATGTCCAAAAATATTGCAGTAGGAATAGTACTGATGGGTATAGGACTTGACTTTCTTACTAAAGTCTTTGAAAATTGACTTGGATCTATTGGGTACAGTAGTCCAGTCATTATTAGGTTTAGGCTTCTGTCTTTGGTCTCTGGCAGAAGGACAAACATATTTGATTTGACAGTTTGGTTTCAATTATTGATTTTGTGGTGATTGAGAGACATTGATATTAGGTTCACCTTTTTTAACATTTTGAGAAGTTTGGCCTTGTTTTACAAAAGCAACATTTTCAAGAGAAACTTTGGTCTTACTTGTGTACAATATTTCTCCAAAACCTAGGCCAGACTTATCTTTAGAGTCAAATTTGCTTCCAGTAACAATTTTTTCATAATTCTTAGTTTGTGTTTCAAAGTGTTGACATTTTTTAAAAACATTTGAAACCTTTTGCTTTGACTCTTCTAGTTCAATAAGGGTTTCCTTGTATTTTTGTTCAAATTCATGGTTCTTTTGAATCAAAGAATTTATTCTCAAGTTGTAATTCTCAATCTCAATCTCGTGAGCAACACATTGGGTAGTATAATCTTCAGTGTTCTTCGTAATGGTTTGGTTAAGCAAATCGATACGTTCACTTAAGATTTTTATCATCTTTTTTAGGTAAGCACGCTTCTTAACCGTTTTAGTGTATAATTCATTAAAATTAGGCAGGTCATCATCAGACTCACTATGTGCATCGTGTGAATTGTCCCCTATGATTTGGTTAGGTTCTTTACTTATACACACATTCAATTCGTCATCAACATTATCACTTTGACTCACACACAGTCTTTCAGTAGTAATAGGATTAGAATTATCAGCAATATCATCAACAACATCAACAGCCATAGCAGGTTCATGAGCAGGCAAGTATACATCATCATTATATATTATCTTAGCAAAGAAAGACATGCAGTACTCATTCATATGGGTCGACTCAATTTCATCTTCATCAGAATCACTAGAGTCGTCCCATGTCTTACACATATTAGCCTTATTATTGTTGTTAAAACTAGTTGTACATTTACTAGCATAGTGACCTAGTTTACCACAACGGTGACACTTAACATCTTTTATGTCAGGTTTAGGTCCATTGGGGTCATAATTCCTCCTATTGTTATAAGTGTGTTTGGTATTGTCTATGTCATGAGGTCTGTGAGATTGATTACCTTGATAATCTTATTTGCCTTATTTAGAGGCTATAGCATTTCTAAATTTCTAAATCTTTTTAAAATGCTTGCTCATAAGAGCTATTTCATTGTCAAGGTTTTCCAAATCACAGTTTTCAAGAAAGTCAGTTTCCAAGTCTATAGAGTTCAATTTAGGCACTGATAATTTAGATGAAAACACAATATTAAAACTAGAGGATCTACTAGTCTGTTTGGTCAATTGCTTTTTGAAGTCCAGTTCCAATTCTACAGTCCTCAGTTTACTGCTAAGTAATTCAGTAGTCATATGAGGGTCATTCATTTCTTCAATAGCATATCTCGTGTTGTCAAATTTAGATGGAAATGACCTAAGAATATTTCAAACGATTTCCTTTCTACTATAGGTTACACCATTGGCATGAAGTTTTGTAAAAATGTCAGTTAACCTTGTGTAGAAATCGTCAAAAGATTCATTGCCATGCATATTTAGGGTATTATATTGTTGTATGAGCATTTGAGTTTTTCTAGCTTTGACACGTTCATCACCCTCATGAGCAATGACTAGAGTGTCCCATGCCTCTTTAGAAGTAGAACATATGGATATTCTTTTAAATTCATGTTCGTTTATAGACATAAAGATGGCATTCTTTCATTTGTTATTATCAAGAGACATTTTTTTCACTTCCTTAGTAAATTCACTGAGAAGTTTCTTAATCCTTGTTGGATTAGTTCCAGAAGTAGGTTTAGTAGGATGTTCATATCCAGTTTCAGTAATTTCCCAGACTTCATCACCTAGGGTTCCTTGAATGAAAGCAGCCATTCGCACTTTCCAGCACAAAAATTATTTCCATCGAAGAGTGGTGGTCTGGATAGGTTATCTAACTTCTCAAATTTTTCTTCCAAATTCAAAAAAATTTCCAGAAAGAAGTTTCGAAAACAATTTCTCAAGTTTCAAGATGATAAAAGGTGTTTGTACGCTGATACCAGCTGAAGAAACGCTTTAATACTAAAAGCTTTGTTTATAAGGTTGATAACAAAATGTTATGGTTGTGTAAACTCCGAATAAACTTTTTGGGTAAAACGCTTTTCAAAAAAACAAAAGATATGTTGTAAAATTTGTTTCTGAATATATGGATTAAATTTGATAGTTGATTACCTTTCTTTTTAAAATCTAATAAACATCTACTAAAATTACCATGCAGTCCCAATTACAACAACAGTTAAGAACATTAACAGAAATAGACACAAGAATTTTTAACGTGGTAAAATCCTTAAACAAGGGAAACATCCACGGTGCCCTCTACGGTACAAAACAAAAATCTACTACAATAAAAATCAAGTTACAACACTTAAGCAAACCACAAAGATCCTAACCTAAGTTCACAATGTACCTACACGAGATTATCCACTCCAAAGGTATTCTGACTTGGAACTTGATCTTTTCTTGCTGCTTCTTTGTCTTTTTCTTGATCTCCTTCTCTTTGAATTCAGATTCCAGCAACTCTTTCAAATTCAAGATTCTCATACAGAACCACAATGTCTAAGTGTTCGTGTGAGATAATGTTTGTGATGTGCTACTACATGCAAACATGCTACTCACCCTCTCAAGAATTTATACAAACAATCCTGACAAATTACAATAGTTCTAGTATGAAAGTTATTTCTGAATCTTGAATTTTAAAGCAAAGACTTCTTGATCTTTTATTTATCAACAGATCTCAAGGATACCTTGCTCGGAAGACCGTTCAAGATCTTCAATAATTCCAGGGTTTTGAAAATATTTTTGTAATTTTAAACCTTCAATTGAGATCCAAACTAGAATAGAAGTCTACTTTAATAAAACAGATTCAGACTTAACATGGAAAGACTGATTCAACAAGTTTTGATATATAAAACTTATTTTCAGATCTGTACGCCTTAAAACTTTAGCAAGAGTTCTTTTGTGTTCCTTTTATTTTTGAACACTTGTATTTCATAAAATATGAAATAAAAATTAAAAACACACAACTCACTAGATCTGAAAATTTATTTTTGGAAACTAAAAGTTTTTATTTCAAAAACTCGTTGAAACAGAAAAGATCTAAATGCTAGATCTAAAAAGAGAAACAGAAAACTATAACGTGAGATGTTCTCTTTTAGAAAGACTCGATTTCAATAATGAAACTTAAATTTCTCTTAGATATGAGTTCTGAGAGAATCAAAGATTTGAAGAGGTCTTCAAAAAAAATAGAAAACCAACAACACGGAAACCCTAGAAGGATCTAACTCTCAGAAGTAGGTTTTTTGGTGTATATGACTTTTAGGTTTTGATGTTTGGTTTGGGAGAAAACTCACAGAGGTTTGAAGTACGTAGAAAATTGGGGTTTCTTCTTCTAATCTCTCTCTCTTATTTCCCTCTCTTCTCCCTTCTCTCTCTTCTCTCAAAAATGGCAAAATGATAAAAGTTTCAAAATGCTGAGGGCTGATCCCTTTTTATACTAAGCATAGAAGGATCGAGAGCTTTGGCCTCTATCTTACGACTGAGATCAAGTCTAAATGAGTTGATTTGAATCCAACGGTTTAACACATGCGGTGGGTTATATGAACACTGATTGGTTAAAGCTCAGTTCACAAGGATCTTGTTAAAACGCATGCAGTACGTTGATTAAAAGAATCCAAGATCTGAGGATGGGCAAGTGTTTTGTGTCTAACAGAAAACACAAATCTGCTCGTTATGTTGCCAACATGTGTACGCACACGATGAAGGCTGAGACACGTGTTTGAAAATAATTACAACGCACACCTCCAATTCTCTAGCGCTTTCGAATTCTACCCAGGAAAATAATCAGCATAGAAAATAAGTTTCTGAAATTCAACTTTTACCCACAACACTTTTAAAAACCAAGTTTTAATTAATTCAAAAATCTTTGAAAATTATTTAAAATTATATAAAATTATTTGAATTTAATTAAAGTGATTTTATAGAGATTTGAAGTGTTGAAAAACCATTAAACCAATAGATGATATGTATGATGATGTGCAAGTGTCCTATTTGTGGTTTTTTGGATTTAGAATTAACTTCCCTTTGAAGGTTCTCTTGGACTGGCTTTCTTCATGGATAATGTACCTTTGAGGAGATGGAGTTCTCAAACTATTCTAACCAATTTTGTATATACATCCAAACTAGTTGGAACTCCTATATATGCAGACTCAAGCGAGTCAATATATAGTGTGTTCTCAATACTCTCATAAACGAATCACGTAAAATATGGCTATGGCCTCGGTATGCGTGATAAAAAGAGTAAATATGATGGACACAAATTCACGCACACAAATTTAAAAGACCAAACATTTATGGTGAAAATATCTCATCATCGGAATACGGTTATTGAAAAATGGAAACATCGCTTCGTTTTCACGCCATGTAATCTCTTTTATTATCTTTTGTGCCTTTGCTCTCCACGCGGTAGACCATTTTGCAATTCGAACTCGGTTAGGACTTTCTTGGGTTTAAGGTGTATTTGGGTAAAATGGAAATGGTGGGGACTAAGGAATTGGAGAATTCATTTATGATGTCCATTTGTGCTTTTTTCGGGCTATTGCTCATTTTCTCTTCTTTTTCTATTTTTTTTTCTTTTCTTATTTTTCTTTTTCTTGATATTTTTGTTGAGAATTCTTCTTCTTTTTTCTTTCCCCTTTTTATGCACTTTTCGGACTATATTTGATGAATATTCGATTTTCACAATTTCGGGTTAATTGAATTTTTCGGGTTATCAAAAAAAATGAAAAAATTTATTAGGCTCAAATTGGGTTGCAAAGGGATGAATTTTTCACGACTTTTTTATGGCTAATCTTTTTGGATAACAAACGATGGCCTACTTCATTGTTCAAATGCGAGTTGCTTTATCATATGCGTCTCGAGATTAATTAGTTTAAAGATATTTTAGTGCGCGTTATTCAAGATAATATCTCACACATTTCCCATAACCGATCAAAATAATAAAATAGAGATCATCAATGACTTATTAAAACGCAGAAAAGTACTTTGAGTTAATCATGAACTCAGATCGATTTAAAAACTTGAAACAAAAAATCGATAGGCTCGAAATCTCACCAGGTTGATTAATCTCCACACTTATTCATTAAGTCGTCAATTTTCTTTCAATTTTCATCTTTGGTCAATTTGGGCTTTGTGCGATTGAAATTTTACAATTTGAGACTTTAAACAAAATTTGAGTGATATTTTTTGAAAATTATAATTTTTTATTTTTATTTATTTTGAAGAAAAATATTTTTTGCTTTTTCAATTTTTTTTTTGGCATTTTAAACTTTTGAGAATTTTTTTGAAATGCACGTGTATCCCCCCCCCCCCCCCCCCCCCCTAACTTAGACTTGTGCAGTGTTCTCATGCAATAAGATTAAAATCCAAACAATAAGAGAAGAGTGCGTAAAAAAAATAGCGAAAGAACAAAATGCAACATTTCATTTATAAGGACCAAGTAAAAAAGGAAAGAAAAGGATAGAAAGACAAACAACCAAAAACAACCAACATAAACATCAAATTACTGTGGGGGTGGGTTGGATGGGCCCAGAGCATTAGGGCCATAAGGATCGTAAAAATAGGTGGGGAGAGAGCCATTTGGGACCATTTGCAAGCGATGCATTTATTTTTGGAGGCGTATCATCATAGAGGTATCGTGATGGTAATCAGTCACAAACACATCAAATCGCGCCTCAAGTCGGGCCACACGCCTATTGACGCCCTCTTCATCCGGCGTGTAGTCGGAGTCCTCTTCCTCGTTATACTCTTCCTCCTCATTACCCCCCATATCCACATCGTCTACCACCGGTGGTGGTGGGTGTAAAAACTCCATTTGACGCACACTCATTGTGATGGATTCTGGTCCAGTAGGCTTGGGGAGACAGGGTTGTGATGGGGGAGGTTGAATCCTGGGAGTCCTCAGAAGTGATGTTATGAACCGGACATAAGGTAGAGAGACTTTTCCCTTGTGGTCCATTGCGAAAGCGATGATTTCAGAGTAGAAAATGCGAGGGAGATTAATGGTACTCGAATTTCAAAGAAGGTGGTAGAAAAAATTTCCAAGGCGAATGCGGATTGCGAAATTGTTGGAGGTTTGGAGGATAAACCCACAAGTGATAAGGTAGTAGAGTCGGGTAGTCTCATTAAGGTTGCCTACCGCAAAAGTGTCGCGGTCCCAAATGTGATTGGGTGCTATGCGTTCTATGCATTGATGTTTTGGGATGGGGTTTCCATAGGTGGGATAGTCAAAATTTGGTGGATTCGGGATGTTGTCGGCACTCATTATTTGGGCGACTATGGAGAGAGAGAATGGGATTTGTACCTCGTACACATATGCTTGGTATGTATTTTTGGAGACATGGACGAGAGTGCCATAGAAGGAGCGCACCTCATTCATCCAAACCTCGTCGCCGGGATTAGCTAGAAATTTACCCCCATTTGGCTTCGGAAG
Organism: Sambucus nigra; assembly: GCA_949130495.1. Taxonomy (NCBI): domain Eukaryota; kingdom Viridiplantae; phylum Streptophyta; class Magnoliopsida; order Dipsacales; family Adoxaceae; genus Sambucus; species Sambucus nigra. The sequence continues at coordinate 223,287,195 of OX422214.1, forward strand.
AGGGCATTCACGGGTTGGGGCGGTCCTTCCTAATTAATTTCCTTCTCGATGTGTACAGTGCGGGAGGTTGAAAAGAATTCCTTGACCCATTGTCTTTCTTAAAGTGAGCGGTAGCCAAGGTCTCCATCATGTAGAGTTTTGGTGGAGTCGTATTTGGAGGGTAAATCTGCATTGGCTATGGGAATGGGTGATTGGGGAAGAAGGAGAGTGAGAAAAAAATATGAGAGGTGTGAGAGGAATGGTAGAAGTGGGGTGTGTGTTTATAGGTGGGGATAGGTGGGTCTGGAGGGAAGAATTTGGTGGGAAAGGATGTGGGGGAATGGTTTTGGAGGGAAAACAAAAGGGGGTGTATGGGAAAGGGCATATGTATGGGGAAGGGGCACCTTGGAACTCACCGAATTCTACATCTTCTCTGGGCGAACCGGTTCGGGTCTGGGCGAATCGGTTCGGGTCTGGGCGAACCGGTTCGATGAGAAATATTATTTTTTTATTTGAATCCCAGGTGAACCAGTTCGGCCCTGATAGTGCAAAAGGGAGAATCGGTTCGGATTTCCAGTGAGTTTACCAACTTTATCATGCTAAAAAAAACTAAGTGTTGGAACTCCGAAAATCCAATTTTTCAAAATTTTCCAAAGCACTCTTCCTCTCATCCTAGCTTATAAAACCCCGAAAACTCACCTAGCCTCGGATGGAACTCTCATGAAATGTGGATTTGTGCTCCTATCCTGACTCGACTCGTACCCTAGGACTTCCACCAAATGGCCCTAACTTACACACTGTTAATATACACAAGAGTCATCCCATATGCGTCGGGGGTGCAACGACCTCTCTGTTAAAGCTCACTCAATCCCGTAAATGGGGTTCAGCAACCAAATGGTGTTGATTCATTCTACGCACGCCTCCAAATACGACTTTAGGCATTGTCCGTTAACTTTAGACGTACTTCCCCCCTTTGTATCTACCAATTCCACATCTTTGTGGGGGAATACGTTCTTTACAACGAATGGGCCAGTCCACCAAGACCACAACTTACCCTGAAATAGATGAAGCTGAGAGTTGTAGAGAAGCACATTTTTCCTGAGAAGAAACTCTTTATGTCGAATAATTTTATCATGTGCGAGTTTCATCCTTTCTTTGAATATTTTAGCATTTTCATACGCGTCATTGCGTATCTCCTTTAACTCATTTAACTAAAGCTTGCGAGCTTCACCGGCTTTGTCCATGTCATAGTTCATCCTATTAATGGCCCAATACGCTTTGTGTTCTAAATCGACGGGAAGATGGCAAGGCTTGCCATACACAAAGCGGAATGAGGAAATTACGAGTGGATTCTTGTATGCGGTACGATAGGCCCACAACGAATCATTCAATCGAAGGGATCAATATTTTCGATTAGGATCGACAATCTTCTTGAGGATGTTCTTGATTTCACGATTCGCCAAGTTTTTGGCATCGTTGCGGAGGATTTAGGTAGACTGTAGGTTAGATTGAGTTAATCCATAACCTTGACCAAAAATTTATTAAAAAAACAAAAAATAATCCAAAAAAAAGATACAACATCTCTCAAAACCCTGTTAATGAAAAATAGACACCAAACTCCTCAAAGCACTCCTATGCGCATTCACGAAAACCCGATTGTTGAGTGCAACCCAGATAGCCCACACATGCCTAACAATCCTCAATTTTGGGTTCCAACTCCTACACTGCTAAACTCAACAACAAGCTACCCATCTGGTTACACTTCTAGTGCACCGAGTGAGGACACCGAGTCGTTCCAAAAACTTAACACAACTTAGAAAATGTATAAAGTTCTTGCTTATATAGGCTCAAGTGCAATCATGTCACTCAAGTAATAATCCCGGTAAGTCGGGGCGAATCCTTAGGGAAATAGGACGAATACTCGTGACAACGATCGGTAAGACGGAGAATCCTAACTTGACTCTAAAAAGAAACAAAAAAGAAGATGATTTAAGGAGGGGTGTATCTATAAACTAGATGTGTATTAAAATTGACTACTAGCTACACTAAATGCGAGTGAACTTAACAAAGTAAATTAGATGCAAAGAACAAGTCTACTGATTGAATTACTATGAATGAGGGAATATAGGTCGGAGCACAATCCCCAGAACCCTAGTAATTTTATCACGCGGAATGCTAGGTTTCCGAATTAGACTTTTAAATGAACTCGGACTTTATTAATCCTAAGCATTACATATATGAGGATACAAGTCTGCATCATACGTAATCAAAGGCAAGAACAAAGTGGTGTCGCATTAGCTAACACGTGCGTCTCACCCTTAAGCATCCCGGTTACCTAGGGCAAATGAGATCAAAAGTACTACGACGGTTGTGAGAGTTACACGACACGATTCCTTTAATATTCAATTCGAAAGCCTATTTCCTACAATGGTAAATTACATCGGGTTGGGTTCATGCACCCCAACCCTTAAAAACTTAGCCGGACATGTTCAACCTAATGAAAAACATATGATCTAATATGCATGTAATTGGAATTTCAGTAAATATGGAAAACATGCAAAGAAAAGTTAACCTGAGAGAATAGAGATGAAGAACATAAAAAAAGAAAACCTTGAATTCATTCCATAAAACTTGAGTATTGTAGAAGAAAATAAAACCCTAGGGTTCTTGGGTGCAAGAACCCTCTAAAACTATTAAAAACCTAGTCCTCTAATATTTGGTCTCCAAAATAACTAAGTACATCACGTTATATTTAGTCACAACTCTATTTTTGAAATAAAAAAAATTAGAATTTCGGCCCACCAACTGGTTCTCTTTTTATGCTTGACTGGGCCGAACCGGTTCGATTTTCCAGTGCTGATGCGAAACTTCTGACCTGGAATTTTTTATGTCTTTTTCTCTTCCTTTCCTTCTTTTGCCCTGATTTCTTCCCAAGTTTGAACTCTCATAACTTTTCACTCGTAACTCGAAATTAGACTTCGTTTCTTCCTACGTGTTCATGGACCCACGAACTTCAACTTCTTTTGGGAGTCGATGTCCGAATTTTGGGTGTAAAATTATAAAATTTCCCCTTGACTTTCCTTCTCTTGCATTTTGTCTTTCTCTTTTGAATTTTAGTTTTCTCTTTTCTTTTCTTGAACAAATTTCCTGTAAAATGTAAGAGAAATACCCCAAACTCGATGCACTGCATAGAAAAGATTAGTAGCAATAATATGGAAGAAATTAATGCATTTTACAATGCATAAGGTGATAAAGACCTCTAAAGTAAGGGAATAAATACAAAGAATTTAGACCCGATCACCTACCATAGCATCGACTAGCACATTCATCGAGATCCATGCTTCACGAACTAGTTTATCTAGTTCTCTATGAATGGGCCAAAGTTAATGAAATAACCAGCGAAAAAATTCGGCACAGCTGCCAAGGGATATTCAGGGGGGACCACTAAATGAAATCTCTCATCCAGTCACATGTACAGCATAATCGGGCTTCCTATCAAAAAATAATACTGACCTTCCCAACAAGCATCTAGACCATTCAGGATCTCTATCACTATCACCATCGTAGGATTGCTATGATATGGCATCCATGCTCTAATAGTATCCAAATTTGGGTCCACCATCGGGTCCCCGGTTACCAACAGTAGATTCAAAATTAAGCCCAGGGCAATAGCTCTGGCATGGCCTGCGTCGTTAAAGTCCTGTAGATGCACAAAATACAGAATAGGTATGAGAGAGATCATTTTCCCAATGACCAATGGTCGAGCCGTCGAAGGAGAGATATGTAGAAATCCTACTGACAGCTCCCGAGGAGACCGAGAGAATTCAAGATTAGTCGTCGCCACGCTGGGATTAACCCCCAACATAACTGAAAACTCCTCATAGGTCGGACAGACCTCATCTAAGACAAAGAAAAAAAAGGATCCTCTAGATACCAAAATTGCGTTGTCGCTACTAGCATGCTCTAGTCAATTGCACCACAAAGAGAACCATCGCAAGTTAAAAGCGTCTTAATCTACATTGTACAAACACTAGTTTCTAGGTTCTCGAGATACGAAGAAAAATTTGCACTCATAGGAAGGGCCATTTGGGAAATAATAAGACAGAAGGGAAAAAATAAACAAGAAAGAAGAGAAATGTGAATAGATGAAAAACCTCATCACCTTACCCCTTTTATACATAAAAATCTTAGCTAAACAACAAGAAATTTGAGAAACCCGACTAAATGCCTGCCCCACCAAGTACTTTGAAGCTGCAGAAAGTGCAATCAAAGCCTTAGGGTGATTTGACTGGACTCACCTATCGATAGGCAGGACAAGGGGTATGCCGATCGGTACCCCCTTATTTTAGAAAATCTTATCTTTCCTTTTTTGTCAAAATCAATAATCTAAAAAATAAATCCTTATTTAAAAAAAATCGGGTTGTTTCTTCCTATATTATCCATTTTTACTCACCCTTTATCAAAATAAATTTTCTCTTAAATTATTTAAATATCCTATCCTTTACGGTCTTAGCAACAAAGTAAAAAGTGCATGTAGGTTAAGTCATTAAGCAAAGATAAATAAACAAACATCTCATTCATTTTATATATTTCCATTTGCATCATTACATTTTTTCATAAAAAGAAGAAAAACCGAAAAAGCAAAAACATAGGGACCCAACCCGAAACCTCCAATGTCTCAATCCCTCTCTCTAAGACCTTCATACCTATGATGAGCGTATTTACCCTGGTGACAAGCTGTGAAACCTACACTCCCTGATCCCGATACCTCTTTCGAAGAAGCAGACGGAACCAGACAAGAAGTAACTAAAATCGAGTCCCTGATGTAGGCAGTCGCTGAGGCCACCTAGTCCCGGATGTCCCTAAGCCAAGTAGTCAACACCTATACATGTTGTAGACAAAGCAACAAAAAAAGAAAATCAGCCAGTCTAAAGAAAAGAAAAAACTAGATAGGGATAAAGAAAGAGAAAAGGTATACCTCTGGCGGAAGAATGTCCTCCATCAGTCCTAATATTCTTGGATCCATGGCATTTGGGAGGTGTTGCATACGTAGCTATCCCTCTCCAACTAATCGAAAATTATAGGAATATGGAGCAAGCTGAATGAAAGGAACCTCCGCGGCCACTACCGATGATGATGCACCACATGTGTTGTAGGCGGACCCCACTGGCCTACTCGTACCCATGCCTAAAATTGAAGGAGGAAGAGGCATATACACCACATTGTTGATACAAAAAGGCATCATCCATCTCATCACAGAGTTGAGATAGTCGTAGATCGCCACCATATCTGTATATGATGAGTAGGGCTCGCCAACCATCGCCATCGCCCAAGCCTCCTTCGACATATCTCACACTCGCCTCATGTACATTAGGGGGAATCTTCGGTGTGACTACCACCTCATCCTCCACAATCTGTCGAACTACTTTCTCCCCCCAATACAAAGAATAGCCAAACTCGTGCGCCAGTAGTCGACGCATCTACGCATGTACTCCAATCACCCCCGCATATTGGACATCGATGGGAGTTACCCATCTAGTAACTTGCCTCTTAGCCTTACCAAGGCAGTTTAGAAGATTGAGACATTGCCAAACGGTAACCCCTACAACATGCCGGTCAGTACCCCCTAGAAATTTTGCACAAAAAATCCCAAATAATTCCAGAAAAAATGCATTAATTCTCCAAAAATTTCCTAAAATTTCTAAATAAATATTATAACATTTCTTCACTAAGAAAACCCTTTTTCAAAACCTCAAAATCCATCGCTGGATTAAAACCACACTCATATCCCCAATTTAAAGCCTAGAACGGCACGCCCGCATCCCCGGAGTCTACTATAATTCCTCAACATAATTCCAGAACCTCAAGTCGTCAATTATTTCCCCAGAAGAACTTATAAATCCAACTTACCCAGTGGAGCTATAAGCCAGTTAGATATCTCTCCGGTAGCATCTCAGAGAAACACACTCCTCAGGGGGACCCAAAATCAAATGCTTCCCCAATAAAATTACGTAGTACCCTCCCAAAAACCTCAGTGGAATTTCTAGACTAAGGTTATCTCCTCTTGTCGTCCCCCAGTACAATCTCAAAACAATATAGTCCTCAATAAAATCGCAAGTGCAAAAGACTCCCCAGAAGAGCAACCTCTACTTCAGGTCCGCAGAATTAACCTCAGCCCTCAGATTGGTTACCTCTACTTTAGGTCTGCAAAATTAACCTCAACCCTCAAAATTGGTTACCTCTACTTTAGGTCCGCATAATTTACCTCGACTCACATAATTGGTTACCCTAACTATAGGTCCACAGAATTGACCTCGACCCGTAAAATTGGTCGCCTTAATTTTAGGTCCTTAGAATTGATCTCGACCCTCAAAATTGGTCGCTCGTACATTAAGTCCACAGAATTGACCTCACTCGCTGAATTGGTCGCCCCAATTTTAGGTCTACAGAGTTGACCTCGACCCGTAAAATTGGTCCCCTCAACTTTAGGTCCGCAGAATTAATCTCGACCCTCAGAATTCATCGCTTGTACTTTAGATACTTCGAATTGACCTCGACCCTCAGAATTGGTTGCCTCAACTTTAGATTGGTAGAATTGATCTCGTCCCTCAGAATTGGTCGCCTCTACTTTAGGTCCACAGAATTGATCTCGACCCATAGATTTGGTCGCCTCAACTTTAGGTCCATAGAATTAACCTAGACCCTCAGAATTAGTCGCCTCTACTTTAGGTCCTCGAAATTGATCTCGACCCACACAATTGGTTGCCTAAACTTTGGGTACGCAGAATTGACCTCGGCCCTCAAAATTTGTCGCCTCTATTTTAGGTCCGCACAATTGACCTCGACCCACAGAATTGGTCTCCTCTACTTTAGGTTCCCCGAATTGACCTTGACCCACAGAATTGGTCGCCTTAACTTTATGTCCTCATAATTGACCTCGAACCACAAAAGTGGTCGCCTCAACTTTAGGTTCGCATAATTGACCTCGACTCGTAGAATTGGTCCTCTCTACTTTAGGTCTGCAAAATCGACCTCGACCCTCAAAATTGGTCGCCTCTACTTTAGGTCCTCAAAATTGACATAGACCCTCAGAATTGGTTGCCTCTACTTTAAGTTCGCAAAATTGACCTCAACCCTTAGAATTGGTCACCTCTATTTTAGGTCATCAAAATTGACCTAGACCCTCAAAATTGGTCGCCTCTACTTTAGGTATGCAGAATTTACCTCGACCCGCAGAATTGATCACCTCTACTTTAGGTCTGTAGAATTGACCTCAACCCGCAAAATTGTTCGCCTCTACTTTAGGTCCTCAAAACAAACCTCGACCCTCAGAATTAGTCACCTTTGCTTTAGGTTCGTATAACTGACCTCGACCCTCAGAATTATTCGCCTCTACTTTAGGTCCGCTGAATTGACCTCGACCCATGAAATTGGTTGCCTCTGCTTTAGTTCTGCAGAATTGACCTCGACTCACAAAATTGGTCGTCTCCACTTTAGGTCCTCATAATTGACTTCGACACACAGAATTGGTCGCCCCAAATTTAGGTCCTTAGAATTGGCCTCTACCCACATAATTGGCCTTCCCTATCATTACCTTAGGTCCTCAAAATCAATGTATATCCTCTTAAATGGTCATCCTCGTCCCTTTTGGTCCTCAGCATTGACCTCTTTCCCAAAAACATCATGTTGTGTCTATTCAATGGTTTTCACTTATTCTAAGCTCACCCGTCGAGGGCCTCTATAGACACAACAATCTAGGATCCCCCTAAATCTCTCCTTAGGTTCCTATTACTCCCCCATTCACCATAGAACTCTAGGTCATACTCTGACTATCGATCTAATGGCCACGAGCACTCCCGGGTCTCGTTTGACTCCGATCAATTTCATCGTTAGAGCGAAAGATCAACGAATCTTGAAGGGATCTGAATCCCCTTTCTAATGGTCCACCTCGTGCGTGAAATAGCGTAATGGTTCAAACAAACGAATCATTTTACAATCGAAAACCGATCTAGAGGCCACCGGACGCTCTCGGGCCCCATTTTGACCCTAATCAACTTCGTCATCAGAGAAAAATCTCAAAAATCTTCGACGGGCACTGAAACCCGTTTTGAATAGTCCACACCGTGCATGAAATGGCATAATCGTTTGAACGAATGATCCGTTTTCCCTCAAAAATTGATTCGAAGGCCACTGGATTCTCTCGGACTCCATTTGACCAAATAAACTATTCAGCTCGAATGATATTGAATGAATCTTCGAAGGGCACTGAATACCCTTTTCAACAGTCCACCCCATGTGCGAATCAGCCTTATGGTATGAAGGAACGTCCCGTTTTGCTCCAAAAGATCACCGGACGCTTCTGGGGCCCTGTTTGACCAAAGTCAACACTTTTAACCAAGCAAAGATCTTTGGAACTCGAAGTTCCTCACATAACCTTTCCAACGTTCTGCCCCATGCATGAATCGAACTTACAATTTATATGAACAATCCATCGTCATCCGATGATCTCCTGTTCAAAGGACCGACGGGCGAATTCGAGCCCCGTTTGACCTAAAGTCAACTCCCAGAATTGGGAGCGACCCAAAGGATTCTCAAAGGAATCTGAATAAACTTTCCAACGGTATGAACCGTGCACGATTTGGACTTATGAATTGCATTTTACGATCGTTTTTCGAAAAAATTTGTACGAGATTGCTAATTGAAAAGTCCATTTCTCTGCCTATCGGCAGTAGGTCTTGGGTTACCTGCCGATAAGCAGGGTAATAACAATGTCGATCAGTTGTTCCTTGACCTTATTTAAGGAGATCATGAGCTCACCTCCAAGGCACCTCAGAAACATCAACTTCGGTGATCTCAACAGCATTCTTATTTAAGTCAGCAAGGTTTTCTTATCTGAAACCTTTCTCCACCTTTCATTTCCATCACTTTCACACCCAATTTAGGAAAAATCCCCCTACATTCTCCACTCACTTGCAAGGAAGCTCATCAACAATCAAGATCAATCCCCATATCTCTAAAGAAGGTCCAAACATTTTTCTCCCGCATTAAATTTCTTTGTTTTCGCATTAGTCATATAAGTTCTTAATTTGGATCTTTACTTTAGATTCATACACATATTAACCTCCAATCCTTTATTAGTAATATTGGACGTAATATATTTTCTATTAAAAACCCAAAACAAGAAAAAGTGGGTTATACCTATAAATTCCAATGGAATTTTTCACTACATTTTCTCAAACTAAAAACACCTTTTTTTACACATACATATAGTAAAACCCCCCTTTTGATTTTATAGGATAAAACCCACCCTCATATTTCATGTGAGCTACGTGGACTTTGATGCCTTTATAGGCTACGTAGGTATCCCGAGTTAAAACTCGAGACTCGAGTCTAGTTTGCGCAATTTCCTCTTTTGTTTTCCTATTTTATCCGTACATTATTCATATATATCATACTTGTGATTTATATTTGCGTCTTATCTAATATATATTATCGATTCATCATAACGATCAATATCTCGATAAGCGCACATATCATATTTCTAATTATTATTTTTGAAACATTCCTATGGATGACCTCACTCCGTCTTTTTCATGATGTGAGTCGAGCGATTCCGATCTCCATTATATATACACGCGCACACACTTCATGGAAAAATTAAGAAAAATAGTAACATAAGCCCATGGGAGACCGAAAGGGCGGGATGGATGACTAACACCTCCCCATTCCGTAACTTAGCCCTCGAACCTCTAATTTAATTGGTTTCGCAAGCATCAGTTTGTCTTTGATGTCGTTCTCTCGATGCGGCAACACGTTCTTTTGCCTGTTTTGTGCAAAATATGTTGGCGACTTCATCTCTTTACATCACCCCACATCGACGACGACCGAATCGTTCCTTGGAAAAAAAAAGGGCGTGAGAACTTCTTTCTCTCCCTCTCCACTGTGCGTGCACAAGCGCCGACCCCCGAGACGGAGGAGAAGACAAGGGTGGGATGGCTATATGAAGACGTCTCAATTAAAATACCACGCGACCCAAACAAAGCACAACACAATTTTTTTTATACGTAATGCAAACACCACCCAAATTAAATGCGACACAAAATCAAAACATACCTAACACGAACACGAAAGCAATAAAGCGAATGACATAACATATATGTTTATTTATTTAATATCAAACACAACCCAAATAAAAGTGGCACGTCACAATACATTATTTTTGTAGAAAATATTTTTTTCACGAAACACAAATACAATCCAATTATAACGCGACACGACAGGAGTCAACACAAAATCTTAATATTTTCACCTAACACGAACACGGCCTAGAAAAAAGGGTCATGACACGACACAAAATGTTACTTTTTTTACCAAACAAGAGCACGAGTGCATTAAAACACGACGCGACACAACACGATTTTTTTTAACATAACACAATCACAACCCCAACCCAAATGAAACGTGATATATTATGACTAAACTAAAACGCGACACATATTTTATTATTTTACCTAACATGAACACGATCCAAATAAAAGTTATACAACACGAAATTTTGTTTGTCTTACTAAACACGAATGCAACACAAGAAATGTAATTTTTTTATTTGGTGTTAATGACATTTTCAAGGATTTAAAGTTGTTTTTAAAAATATGTTAGATTAATTTGAATTAAATAAATAATTTAATGCTAATTTATTTATGATATTTTGTGTTTTATAACATTTAATACACTTCCACCTTCAAGGTTCGTTGGAGAAAAATTGCCTTGCATAAAAAAATGGGGCATATGTCAAATAGTCCCTTGAACATTTTTTAATACACGTTTAGTCCAAGCCTTTTTATTTTGCACGAAAAAGTCCTTCACCATGCCAAAAAGATTTTACCATGCCGCTAGCGCGAACCTTTAAAGTTAAGAGAATAAGGGACTTTTTGGTACAAAATAAAACGCTTGGACAAAGTGTGTATTAAAAAATATTTAAGAAACTTTTTGATATTTGATCATAAAAAAATTGGTTCGAGTAGTTACACTAGGCTTGGAACAGGAGACCTCATACTCATAAATTACAGCGAGCACAACTAGTAGGACTATAAGGCCCATTGTCAATTTAGTGACCAAAATTTATTAAAACCTATATAATAAACTTTTAATTATATTTTTGGGTCTTTAAAACATGTCAAGAGATTACTTGTATTTAATTCTCTGATGATTATATATATATATATATATAAATGTCAAGATTTGAGAGCTCGAGGCAGCCGCGTCTTTCCCTTACTTTCAAGGTAACTTATGTGGATGCCGCTAAATATTTAATGTATTTCTGGAATATTTTGGGATATCTTTAAAACTCGTATTATTAGTATTATGTACAAAAAAAACATGCAAAGGACGCAGTTAGTGAGAGTATCAAGGAAAAGTTCGAAGGATTATCTAAAAACAAATTTAGATACGCGATGAATATGAATAATGATACATACATCTTTTCTTAATATCAATTCAGTACCGAATGAGCTTTAAATGATTGTATCAAGGTGTGATCCCCATGTAAAAAAGCGTGAATCCAATTATGATATAATACATTAAAACTACAATCATTATCAAATTGATAGTGAGAATTAATATTTGTAGCATTACCTATGAATATACCTAACCATTTAAAAAATACTCAACATTCAACTTTATACAGTAGGGGAAAAAATTATTCTATAAAGATAACAATAAACAATATGGCTGCAAAAGAAAAAAAGAAAGAAAAAAGAAATAAAATAAATTTCATGACAACAAAGCAATGCCATGTTTTTTGGTCAATGAAATGCAACCAAACGACCTGGCTAACAAAGTAGTGAGATGGGTTCTACACCTCAACGTCCTAATGATCCCCCAGTGGTGTCTTTTCCCACCTCCACTCTTCACAACCTCACCCCCAACCGATGCCGGAAACATCGGGGCCGGAGCACGGCGACCCTGTCTCTCTCTGATTGCACTCAGCTCCATTTCTGGGTTAAACTTCACGGGTCCAAACATAAACATCCTGCGTCTTGACTTGGACGACATAGACGTCAAAGACGTAATGTTCACCTTTTGAGTAGAAGAAGAATACATCTTTGCTGGTGACCTGCTAGAAATCGAACGTGAATTGGTTGCCAAGTGATCATAAACGTGGTGGTGAGGTGATTTGTGGAATGAGTTTGATCTCATGAGGGTGAGATAGTCTCGCTTTTCATACTCGTTGAGCTCCTCATCTTCTTGTAAGCTTACCCCTGTGATGAACTCAAATAGTCCTTGTGGTGACGAAATTCTGGGACTGTTAATGGGAGAGCTAGTGGCATTGCCATTTATGCAGAGGTTCTTGAGAGAGAGTGTGTCTTCTACTTCTTCATCTCCTTGAAAAGTGGTGGTGTTACTGTGGTACGTGTTTTCCATTGCTTTAGGGGAAGGATTCAAGAGATATTTTAGTTAATGAGTTGTAGAGCAGGGCTGTGACTTTATATGTACAATTGTGTTGTTAGTTATAAGAGGGAGAGGGGTGTTTAGTGGATTCAAAGGCTTCTAGAGGGTGGATAATTATAATGATAAAAATAATAGTACGGAGGAGAAAATAATAGAGTGGAATAGAAATAGTAATGGAGGGCTTGTAAGACAAGTATTAGCTGGGTCAAACGCACAGTAACGAAGGAAAGTAGGAAGCTTGAGGAGGAAGACCAAACAACGGATGGTTTCTAGAAGTCCCTTTTAATCAACTTATGTTAGATGTCTGCGTTGAAAGAAACAAGTGTGTCACTTGCGAGAGAGATGGGGGAAGTGGGGCTGAGTCGTTGCTTCAAGAGCGACGTGATAATAATGCTAAAAAAATGGTAGGAAAAAATCGGGGAGTGAACTTCTATTCTAGAAATGATGAGTCACAAGAGAGCGGGGTAAAGGAAGGAGGGTAACCGGAGTTTTACAACTACATTTTAATTTGCTTGATCTAAACAACCGTCTTAATTTGAAGGAGTACTGCTATCCTTATACCCATTGTTTACCTGTATTGCACAGGCTCTACATCTCCATTTCCTTTTTCTTTTTCAATTACGTACAAATATTAAATTACGATTTCATCAACACAAAAAAATGCTCATTTCAATTAGGTAATAAATTTTTTTAGGTAATAATTTTTTTGTTAAAATCAATTTATGTCTTTTTTTAGGTAGTAATTTTTTTTAAAGATCAATTTTACGTCTTTTTTCATGTTATAATTGTAGCCCAGAAAAATACTCAATAAGGGAAGTGAATTAGGATTTTACAAACTTTTTGAATCAAATTAAAATTTCAGAAAATATTTAACTTAACATACTTAATCCAAAATTTAGATTAACAAATCATTCATGATTAACACAGATATTATCAAATAAATACTTCCAATTGATTAAACAAGTTAAGTCCCAAATTATAACACCCAATAAATAAATAATCAATTTTCGTATTTAATATTAATTAATATTCTGAATTAATTAGTTGCTTTCAAAAATAATTATTTTTATCTTAAATCAATTTTACCAAATTTCGGAATTCAATTATTTGCAAATATATAAGTGCTGAAAATATAAAAATAAACTAACACAAGCAAATAAATGAATGTATGTGCGGAAAATAAAGACACCGAATTTTTAATGTGGTTCAGTCAAATCCCGACGTACGTCCACGCGCCAAGAGCTTTCAACTCCTATGCGCTTCACTATTCCTGATCCACGTAACGATAGGATCAAACCACCACTTTTCACCCGAGTAGTAAAACCGACTACTAGTACAACTTTCGAAGCTAAAAATCCAAGCGTCAAATCTTTACAACAAATGGAGTAGATTTTAAAGTACAATGTTTGAAACTCTTTAAAATACAAATGAGTCTGAGTTTCTTCTTCAAAGATTTATTCTTGTAGCAGAATAATACTTCTTATGCTCTTGTTCACTTCTTTAAAAATAGCTGAATATAAATTTATTGCAATCTCAAATCTGAGTAAAGCTTAATGAAATTTTTGTTGCTCTCTTAACTGTGTAGAAGTTGAGTTGTAACTTTTGTTGCTCTGTAAGTGTATGAGCTAAATGAAAAATCTAGTTGCTCTCTTGAATGTATTTCAGTTCTTCTATTTTTGTATCATGTCTGTTGAGTTCTAGCTTCAACTCATATTGATCTTCTTTTTGTAGTTGTCAAAATAAAAATGACCATTGGAGCTTCTTCTTCAACTTGGAGAAGGATTAAATGCACACAATCATTGAGAGAGAGAAAATCGTATCTGATCAAAACCATTATTTCTTATCTAAGAGATATTATAGACTGATATATATATATATATATATATAAAGAGAGAGAGAGAGAGAGAGAGAGGGGGGGGGGGGGGGTTAGAGAGAAATGTTCAAAGAATCTACAAAAAGTATGGTGTGTGCGTGTGTTAGTAGACATAAGACAAATAAAATCTCTTTTTCAAATCGTCAACAGTCTAACACATCTTGTCTGAGTAAAAATGTGTAAGGTATAATGATATGCAAGATAAGAACTTTAGTTGATTATCAATGGGGCCCACTAAAAAAATTACAGTCCACTAGTGAACCTTTGAAGTTTGTGTATGAATAAACAAAGCTTTAAACAGATATCAGCTTATCAAATATTGTTTATCTTTTTAAAATAAGAAAGTCCCAACTAATAACATAGATTATCAACATATCAATATTTTTTAAATGTGTTAAAGATAAAAGACAACTCATAAAGGAAATCAAGCAGGCTGTATAAAAAATAATAACACGTGTTTTATGTTCATTCGTATTTGGACATAGTAGAAATATTATAGATATATAATCAATATATATATTTCTACACAAGATCTGTCCAAGGAATTCATATATACATAATCAATACATATATATTTCTACATGTTTCGCACATGGGGCGGGCCATTGAAAAGGGGTTTTAGTGCTCTTTGAATATCCATTGAGCTTTTGCACTGACGATGAAGTTGATTGGGGTCAAATTGGGGTCTGGGAGCGCTCGGTAGCATCCAAATTGATTTTTGATAGTAAAATGGCCGGTTGTTCGAACCGTTATGCCAATTCACGTACGGGGGTGGACCGTTGAAAATGAGATTCAGAGACCTTTAAAGATTCATTGAGCTTTTGCTTTAACGATGGAGTTGACCGGAGTCAAACGGGACTTGGGAGCGCTTGATGGCCTTAGATCGATACTCGAAGTATGACCTAGGGTTTGTAGTGAAACGAGGAGGTGATATGGACCTAAGGATAGACTTAGGGGAGTCCTAGAATGTGGTGTCTACGGGAACGTTCCATAGTATTTATTCGTAAAATTTTATTTGAGGTTAAGAAAAGAAAATTAAAGTGTTTATTAGCTACATCAACCGAACAAGTATAAATAAATAAAGTCAGAGTCCTTTTACGCCTATACATATTTTCATGCGTCGATCGCAACACACTGACATGATGTGTCGTGATTAGTTAGTGCCGTTGACGCGGACCCACATCCATAAGACACTAATCAATCGCCGTACGCTACGTCACCGTGTCATCTTTTTTATATATGAGAAAAATGGGACTACAAAGAAAAAATAGTTTTTTAATAGAGAGTAATTGGGACAAAAGAATAACTTAAAAGCAATGTTCTAAAAAGTACGGGGTGTGATCGAGGCGTGGAGGCCAAGCCTTAAGCCTTATAGAAGCCTAGGCGGGCCTTAGGCATAAAAAGGTATTTAGGCCTTCTTAATATATTTTAATATTTTTAACCATAACAAGGTTATTAAAATAATAAAATTGTACATATCATAAAAATATGTCTGAATATATGCAAATTAAAATACTATTTGATTATTTTGGATGAGATAATGGTTCGGTTTGTAATAAAAAACCTTTAAAAGGCAATATCATTTCACTAAAGCATTGTTGTTTTTAGAAAAAAAAAAGTGCATCTTAAGGGTTTTACCAAGAATAAGGCGTAAAAAGCGTAAGACGGGGTGTTTCTCCCAAGCCTCAAGCCTAGGCATGCCTAGGTGGATTTTTTAGAACAGTGCTTAAAAGGCATTTTTTTATATGCGAAAAACTCGAACAAAAAAAGGAAAAAAAATATATCTTGGAGGAAAAACAGGAAAAAATAACCAATAACAATATCTAATTTTTTGTAATTGTACAATTATGTATGTATAAAACAATTTTTTACAAGTATTAAAATTACATAGTAAAACAGTTTTTTTATAAAATTACATAGTAAAACAGTTTTATTCAACACATGTTCAAAAAATTAAGTCAAAATTAATTTTCTACCTATTTTTTAAAAATTCACAAAATTCTGCTAGCGTAGACCCTATTTTCAGTATTTTTTGTCAGATTTTTTGTTAAAACCCCCAAAAGTTAATAAGTGGGACTTATACGGAATTTAATAAACAAAATGTATATCATATTCAAAATAAACCCAATTAAATATTAATTTAGTGTAATGTTTATTTAACTTAAAAATAAAGTATAACTCTAATTATTTATCAATCCAATTTTTTATGAAATAGAGAGAAGATCCCCACACATATTTATTCAAGGAGAAAATGCCTCTCCAAAATGGCTTACAAGTAAATGAAACTTAAAAACAAAAATTGGAATTTTACCAAAATCCCAAAACCAACTAAAGAAAAATCACCTATAAAGAAGAGAAAGAGGATCTAATGTAATGACATCCCATCTTGTCCAGCCTAATAGCTCCCTTTGTCAAATTAGGAAGATCAACAACTGAAGTGAAAACTTGAAGAGAAGGAAGATTAATTCCAAAATTTGCCAATGCATCATCCACCATATTAGATACCCTATAGGAGTGAGCTAAAGAGAATTTAATGGATTCGAGGTCTTCTTTGATTTCATCCACATAAATCTTCAAATTCCAGGGGGTTTCCAATTTCTATTAATTAAATTAATCACAAACATAGAATCCATCTCAATATGAACCTCCTTTATATTATTATCAATGCACAACTTAAGCCTCATTCTAAGACCATATAATTTAGCAGCAGAATTTGTAGCAACCTCTGTGGATTGAGCAAAAGCAAAAATCATATTTCCCTTATCATCTCTAATTATGCAACCATAACCACTTGGCCTTTCTTTGGAAAAAGATCTACCGTTACAGTAATTTGCTAATCGGACAGAAGAAGTTGCACTAAGAAGATATGACCATCACGAGAAGAACGAGAGTGATGATAACTCCTTTCGTTTCTGATCGGTGGAGGTGTCATATCCCTCCTAGGACTGGAGGATTTGTCTTGCATGGTATGAGACAAATGTCTGACTGACTACTGCATAGCCTCTTGTCCCTTCACCAAATTAAATAAAATCCTTTGAAGATCTGTCTCACCAAGTTGAGCAGATATTTCTTATTTATTGCCTACAGTCACCAGGCTGCTTTTAGGGGCAGTATTTGAGAGTAAGCAACCGAGGCAGCTCAAGCGTGGCAACTCAGTGAGGCAGCTTGGCGTGGCAACTCATACTTTAGCTTGTTGTATTAGTCATATTGTATTTCTATTAGTCATATTAGTCATATTAGTCATACTTTAGCGTGGCAACTTTAAGGACAACCTTTTGGCTAGAATACATCTCCATGACCTTTACAGTAGAATCCAGAATGCGATTACGGGAGACACAATCTTTCAGGTGTTGTAATCAACCTACTCTCACCTCTCACATTTTTCAATCCATGTTCATCTTCACCCTGCTGCTGCTGAAGCCGATATAATGTCCGAGATAAACCAAATGCGGTATAATAGAAATACTAGCACCAAATCTCAAAAGGGAACAAAAATGGGCATAATTTTGTCAACTGGTAACACCATGATGGAAGGATCCCACTATAAAGAGCAAGTGTGTCCCGGATCTGTCGAGACAGGTTTGGAGTTATCTTACTATTGATGAAGTCATCATAAGGAACCCTGACACCAGCGGAACTAAGCTCATTTAGGCTCGAAATCTTTCCTTCGGAGAAACTATCGATCACTGCCTGGACACATAATCATGGCGCAAGAAGATTCAACCCCTCTTATATGCACAATAGTGTTAATATCTTATATATTTGGGGTTACTCTTTTCTAGGTCACAAGGAAGATCACCTTGCAAAACGCTATCTAAAAGTGACATTCTATGCAATGAGGACTCAATGTTAGAATTGGATGTACACCCAACTTTTGTAGCTGATTTAGGAGGTGCTGTAGAACCCACCGTCCCAATTAAAGTCCTATCATTTTAAATGTCGACAATCTGATATGTGGTAGTATAAATATCACCCCACAGCCGGCTTCCATCACTAAATACAAAATCACCGACATCATACCTTTCATCATCATCCTCATCAAGGGAAGTTGCCGTTGAATGGCCTGGTAGATAGTCAAATGCCTATTAAGTTGATTCCCACCTGCAGAAAAGGCTAATCTAGGAGGTTTGTTGTGGATCCAAATAACGGTCCTCCCTGCCAATCTCTCCCTCCCCTGATACCTCTATTATTTACAGATGCTAGGCCAACTATTGTAGCAGCTTCAAATGACATTACACCCCTTGACCCAAAAGAATTATCGATCCTAAATTCTGCAAAATTTGATCCCTTAACTACAGTGGATCTGCTGCTAGAACCACAAACTGGATTTGTCTGGCTATGACCTTTTATAGGGACTACAGGACTATCATCAGTAAGTCGCCAAATTTTACATCGTGCACAATATCTGGCATGCAAATGGAAAGAGAATCTTAACACGTCATCGTTGTCATCATCAGAGACATCTTCGTCTTCAAACACGTAAAATACGACATCTAACTCCTCACGCAATTCAGTAAAAGTTCAAAACTCCCTCCTTGACATTTTATCAAACACATAAAATACGGTATTTGAGACAATAAATTATAAATGAAGACCAAATGATAGTTATGGCAATGAACAATATCAAGAGATGTATCCAAAATATATCCACTTACTAATACCTTGAAGAATGAAAAACCTAACTATAGAGACTTGAACTAAACCAACTACTGATTGCATACTAACATAACAAATATTTAGATGGGCATGGACTCTGTCCACACAATGATATGGACTAATCATGACATACTAACATAACAAAATGATCTACCACCCAATAAAAGAATTACATACTAATTACAAAAGAATCGATAGATAGATATCATATACCATCTCAGTAAGGAAATAATTAGACTAAATATTTAGATGGCCATTCAAGAGAAAGCCCATTTCTTTCAAACAAGGCACGTGTATTATCTTGTAAATAGTAGATTAAATATAATATATATGCAATTAATATGATTGTAAGAATTTCCTACACAGTAAATAATCTAAGGATCAGCAGCCAATAATATAAGAGTGGTAAAAGAAGACAGAGCATCCAAAATTGGCACAGTAATATAACATACCCCATGCAAACTCCTTGTTACGAATGTGCAAATATTGGTATGCCTGCACGCATACATAGATTTAGAAAATAACATATGAGAAAGGAAAAAAATAGAAAAAAAATTTATTAGAAAAGAAAGAGAAATCTTACAGGGGGTTCATCATAATGAGGATGACACTTTGATAGATTAGCAAATGCTAAGATAGTGCATCCAATAATCCCAGCATAAGTAATCTTCTCCCATTTTGCTGCCTCATCTGCACCATTCAGATTCCTATTTCCAAAATCAAAACATATAGCAATAATAACTAATCAAATGATATATGAGGATTTGAAAAAAGAATAGGATAAAATACATACAGGCATCATCGTGATGGCCAGATGAAGAAAGATTCCTCTTGGAAGTTGGAGTCCCACGACCTCTACCGCGGACCCTTTGCAAACCAGATATCGCCATCGTCATCACCATATCCCTCTGTTTGTTGAATAAAAATGATTTGTAACTAGTTTCACAGATGTTTCCCCCAAATTTCCAGTCCGTATGGTAGAATGATGAAGGATTTTTGTATGGATGAAAAGAGGACATTCTCTCTTTTTTAGCTAAACGATGGCGTTTCTTCTGAAAAATAAAAGTCTTTTGCAATGAAAAAAATAAATTCTGCGATGTAGGTATTTTAGTAAATTTAAGATTAGCAGGAATTTTTCGCGCCTTTAGTTTCAGCAACAATTTTGTAAATTTCCTCTCTAAAAATTAATTATTGCAAGGAAATAATTTGTTGCAAAAGTGTTTTCAAACTTTCATGCCTTTAGAGAGGAATTTTTCATTTCCTTGCAAATAGTATATTTTAGCAACGAAAAATATTTCCTTGTTACAAAATTCGTTGCAAAAGGTATTTTTTCTTGTAGTGGATGGAGATATTGGAGGGGGCTTATACGGAATAGGAGGTAGTTCAGGTCTTCCATCCTATGAGTGGGGATAAGGAACTGGGACTAGATGGCTTCACTACGAAGTTTTACCAGCATTGTTGGATTGTTGTGAGATAGGATGTGATTGCCTTCTTTATGTAATTCCATGAAAGAGGGCAATTTGTGAGGAGGTTGAATGCTATTTTTCCAACTTTGATTCCCAATAAGGGAAGGTCGGTTGATGTAAAGAATTTCGGACCCATTAGTCTAGTGGGTAGTGCATATAAGCTGTTATCCAAGGTATTATCTGTTAGACTTAGGAAGGCGACTGAGACACTCATTTCAGAGGCCCAAAATGATTTTATGGCGGGTAGATAGATTTTGGTGGCCAATGAGTGTGTGGATGATATAGTGAGGAGTGGATCCCCAAGAATTATTTATAAGATGAATATTAAGAAGGTATATGATCATGTCAATTGGGGGTTCCTACTATATTTATTAGAGCGGACAGGTTTTAAGATCGTTGGTGCTATTGGATTAAAAGTTGCATATCTATAGCGAGATTTTCGATTCTGACAAATCTAACGTCTGAAGGTTCTTTTTCCAAGTTTTAGATGGTTACGACGGGGGAACCGCTATCTTCTTTTTTATTTATCTTGGTAACGTAAGTGCTTAGTTATTTTTTTGGCAGAGTGGGGGATGTGGGTATGATTAATGGGTTCATAATTGGGAATTGGGAGGATGATTCTGTGAAGATCTTGGATCTTTTATTTGTGGCTGTACTATCATTTTTTGTGATACGAATCAGGTAACATGATTTCTAGCAATAATAAATCATTTCCAACAAATAAAAATTATTTTTAGCAATAACAAATGATTTTCAGCAATATAAAATCGTTTTCAGCATATAAAAAATGATTTCCAACAAACATAAAAATGATTCCCAGTAATAATAAATTATTTTCAGCAAATAAAAATTATTTCTAACAATAAACAATGATTTTCAGCAATATAAAAGTATTTCCAGCAAATAAAAAATGATTTCAACAATAACAAATTATTTCAATCACATACAAATTATTTTTAGCATTAAAAATAATTTTCAATAATATAAAAGTATTTCTAGCATATAAAAATGATTCTAGCAAATAAAAAATGATTTTTAGCAATAATAAATTACTTTCATCAAATACAAACTATTTTCAACAATAAAAAAATAATTTTCAGCAATATAAAAGTATTTTCAGTATATAAAAATGATTTTCAACAATAATAAATTATTTCGAGTAAATAAAATATAATTTCCAGCAATAAAAAACAATTTTTAGCAATATAAAATTATTTTCAACCAAAATTCCTAATAAAAAATATAACACAAAAAAATACATAAAAATAGAAATTACACCAAATCTCCAAAAAATACAGGAAGAAACAAAATTTCCCAATTGACAAAAAAAAAATTCCCCCCATAAATAAATCTCCAACAATTTTCTACCTCCAAAATCGGAACAGATTTGACCCCTTATGTGGGTTGCAGGGAGCTAGTGGCAAGGGGTGGGACAGGGGGCAATCTGGGATGATGGAGGGGGAGGAGGGTCGCGAGTGGGGGTGGGGGATTCCATGGTTGAGGGGTGAAAGGGAAGAGAGAGAGAGAGAGAGAGAGAGAGAGAGAGAAGAAGAAGAAGAAGAAGAAGAAGAAGAAGAAGAAGAAGAAGAAAAGTGGACAGGGTTTCTTAAAAGGTTCAAAATGACAACAATTCCCTTTAAGAAAGCATGTTCCATGCACATAACTAACGATTTTTATCAAAAGTTAAAAATTTGGACGGCAGGGGGTTAATTGTAGCCTTTTTTGAAAGTTAGGGGTGAATCGAAAAAATTGAAAGAAGTGGTGGCAAAGTGTTAGGGGGTCAAATTTCAAGGAGTTTAAGTGTAATTAACCCTAAAATTAATAGCAAGCTCAAATTTCATTTTTATAATTTGAAATATGAAGGTCAAATGTGTGTAAACAACCATTATGAACAACATGGGCAATAATAAAGATAGAGTAAGAAGGACTTTACAAACTAACATTTTACGTTGTTTGTCTTTTCTTACATCCACACTTAATATGGGACTAAATAACATCACTATTTTTGGTTCACATAGGTGGAACGAAACCTTACAATGAATTATAACACCATGCAACCTCAACAAACAAGGTATTTACCTCATTCATTGTCTAAGAAGGCACGAAAAATCTCTCGGGCATTACCTATTTCCTTGACTCCTCGTAATAACGACAATAACAGTCGTAGCGATACAATGAAGTTACACCATAACGTTGAAGTAAAAATGAATTGTTGTCGCACAAAAATAGGACAATGTAATATTTGAATTGAGATGTCTATATCTAGTAGTATATTACTTCTTATGTTGATAATTGAAATGCTCAACAAGTATAAATGGTGTTTGCGGGATTTTTTTCTTCCAGATCTTTTTAAATCTCAATAAACTTATTATTTCTAGTGTTATAATTAAGCCTTGATATATTGGTATTATTTGTGAAATCTTGTATAAGAATTTTTTTTAATTAGTGAAGTATTTATAGCATGTGAATAGCCACTCGGAGTAATTGGGGAAAAATAACTTTTCACATTTAAAATAACTAGTCGTTATAATTTGAAACCATCCAATAGAGTCGACTACAATAGATTCTTAGTGGACTATGTTAGGGGGATCAGATCTATAATATAATAATTTACCAAATAAACTTAAGATTCAGTGCATAATCTAAATAGACACTTGATTTTACATGGTTCGGTACATTGGGCTTTCCTATAATCTTGGGGAAAGAGAGGGAAATTGTTTCATTATATGTCATAACAGATCGTCAACATGTTCCCTCCTCATAATGGGGGTCTAATTTATACAATCATAAAATTTTAACTAGTTTAAATTATTTAATAATAAAGATCTAGTAAAACTGGCCTCTTTTTGGGTCTATCCTTTAAATATTATTTGAGTTAGTGTAGGACTATAATTCTAAGGTAGACGTTTGTGATTATCTACTGTGTTTAAAGTGATCGAAACTTACTCGTCCTTGTTTGAGCTGGTGGAGAATTAATCCATAGGAATTTGGGGAAACATATATCAAGTGTCATGCTATGTTGTTCGGGCTAGGTAAATTTCCCTTCAACTGTGTTGCACTTAGTTGCCTAGATCTCCAATTAGTCAACTATATCTACCATAAATTTTTATTTCTATTGGAGTCAATTCGAGAATAACTAAAATCTCTAGTCGATAATATTAAGTCATTTGGATAATTTTACTTATAAAAAATATTTCAATAAAAAAACTGTTTTGAATGTGTGTGCATGTCTGTGTGTATATCTTTGATCAACTAAAATGATCAGTTCTAGAATTATTATACCTTTACATCACGACCTTAATCACATAATTCATTCTCGAATATTTTGAATCTTAATAACTTGTGTTGTTATTAAAGACTTATTGATGGAGCTTTAATTATTATTGAGCATTGAATGATTCATTATGTGTTTAATGTCTTTGACTTCTTTTGTTGATAATATCTGCGATAAATAAGATGATTATTTGATTTTATAGACATTTCTCACAAATTATTTAATGTTAGATGATGAAAACTTTGCATTTTCTTGGATGATGTTGAAATTTCTTTTGTTGAACTTTTATTCTGCTTGAAGTTGTAGTTTTTTCGTTGAATAGCTTTGGTTACGTATTGTGTTGCTTGATTTCCTTATGATACTTCTCATCGGGCCTTGAATGTCTTTTTCTTAACTCAATAATAAGAGTTATTGTAGCAAAGTATATATTTTATTAATTATAATGTTGCCATATAAAATCCTTTGTCTATTCTTTTAAAATATTTTGTTTCACAATCACTACAATGTTAATCCGGCACGATTGGACAAGGAGAATCTGACACAGTTTAGAACCGTGCCATATTCTAGCACGATTTATTCCCAATTGGCATGGTTTAAAATTGTACCAGATTTTAGCATGTATCATCAAAATAATAAAACTCAAAGTTCCCAATCGGGGATAAAATCCTAAACCCTTCTCTCTCTCTCTTCTGTGGCCATCCTCATACGTGATCCTCCCACCATTCTCACACAACCGCCCCACCATCATCCTAACATACCGTTGTTATCCTCATGTCTAGGGTGTGATGAGATCAGAAAGAAGGAAGAAGACTCTGAACTCCAAATTCGAAGAGAACTCTTATTTTCTTGTCTACTATGTGCAAACACTGATAGAGTAGTACTAGTAGAAAGCGACAGAGATACTCATCCAAAACCCTCTCTTGACTAAAGATCTATTCCAAGCTTTTACATTGGGTTTTTGATTTTGTTTAGTTTTAATTATATTCGTATTCTTTATTATTTTTGTTGTTAGTCAATGGTTTCACCTTTTTTGGTATATGGTTATAATAAAGTTAGGGTTGCATGTTTTGATAAACTATATCACCTTTAAAGCTTTGTGATGACATTATTGTAATTAATCAAGCATTATATGAACCAATTTCCCATGTCCAAAACCATACTGAGTAAATAGGTTCATGTTGCATGTACATAAACCCTATAAACAATGGTGTAGGTCAAATGTTTTGGCCGTTATTCTCAAATTCTTAAAGGTTATTTCTATCTATCTATCTCTAATTGATATTATTATGCTTGGATGATCAAAACAAATTGGAAATTATTAAACTAGTGTTGTAGGATTTACATTGTGCTTCAAACTATTTTCATTCAAGTATGCTTGGAGTCTTTTATTGATTTCCTTCACTTCGAAAGATATAAGAAACATGATTGGAATATAAATTTTTTTATTGGAGTTTTAAAGGACCTTCAATGATAAGTTCCCATCTTATTACATTATAGCAAAAAATCACATTAATAAAAGCACAATAATTTTGGATGTAATGGTATGTAATTATTCTTACAAACACTGCCAAAAAAGACTCACACACTCAGATTTTGTTAACTTGTCTTAAGATAAACCGTAGATAAGATTCATTAGATTGACCTATCTGAAATTCAAATGGCTAATACAATCCATCTAAGTGTGACACCCCGCCTAATTAAATACCGGGTGATCAGTCCTTTATTAAATTAAAAATCAAGGTGAACGGTTGGTTCATTCTTAGCATCACTGTCGAAAATATAACTTTTCCAATTAAACACCCTAAATAATTAAGCTAAGTGTCAAAACCATTTTAGACATTACTTTCCCAAATTTTATTTTATACACCAATATTTAAAACTTTACATAATTCAGAATTAAAGAATCACACAACAACTATCCTGGAACATATAATCCAAATAATTTAAACATTCAACCAATTGATTCCAAAACTTAAAGGAAAACATCCTGACAGTAATAAATCCCAAAGTGCAAATACTGGAAATAAATGAATCACAATATCCAATAAAACAACTGAATGATGGAAAAAGGGCGACACATGCCCAACTGGATAAAATAAATGCTAGGAGTGGAATCAAGAAATGAGGTCGTCTAAGCAAGAGGCCTGCATCTCCCACCTACGGCACGTTCCTTCCAAAGGATCCTATGCAAGACGCCCCTGTGGCTGGGCACCTGTAATATATATACATATATATATAAGAGAGAGAGAAGAAAATGGAAACGGGTGAGAGCCCGATTGTAAAAACGATTTAAAATTAGTTTAGCAAGTATTTAAAATGTTTACTGGCCAATGCAACAACATATTAGTGCGGCACTCCCTTGAGAAATTCTTACCTCTCTTCTAATGTGCACGCCTATCGCACTAACCTTCCCAACGGTTTAACTTATCTTATCTTAGGCTGCTCGTAAGATTTAAATTGACAAATTCAATTGTTTAAGAGGTGAATTTCATTTAACAACAAAGTTCTCATTTAAACCTTATTTACTAATAAAGTTTCTCAGTAACACATTATACTTTTCAAACACTTATTCTCAAATTGAAATAGTTATTCCATTCTTACTTACCATATACACAACAGGTAGTTCCCAAATCCCAAATTTAAACATATATATATAATACTCATATAATATATATATATATATTCTAACCGCACCCCACATAATAATTATGGTGCAGGCATACTCTGTTATCCAGTCCCAGTATCACTCGTCCTAAGGGAAATACAAGTTCGGAATCACTCTCGAACTGTATTAACACAAACACAAACAATATTGAGGCGAAGCATAGATTCCAAGTCTCTAAGAGGTCATCACATGCCCCCACGTCTCTTAGGACCGTCTGACTATTGATTCGATAGACTGTACCAAAGGATTTATATCTTCTAGGGTACGAGTCAATATCCCCCATAAAGGCCCATCGAGATAAGACTGTCCCAGCGCGGTAACCTCGGGGATAGCAAGTAGCGCGGGCATGATTTTCACACATATATAGTAAATGCATAAACGCAGTCATATAAATATACTACTATTACCATATCAAATTTGGGTACATCTCATAACCCATAATTATGATATTTATCCTTATTTCTCATTATTTAGTTATCACGTATAACGGTTCGTTTCTTACTTTAATTTGAGGGATTATTCCAACTTACTACGTAACACTCATGGATTCTTATCTTTCCAAAGTGGAATTTTAGTAGGTACTTATTTATTTTCTAACATAACTACCCTATGCGTCTCCCCACTTTAATACATAGTTCCATCGTCCCTTATACGTAAACATCCCCGAAAAATGTAAATTTCGTCTTACATTAAAGGTTTCATATTTTTAATAAGTCATATTGGTCTTCTTTTATCTCCCAAAATATTTTAATAAGGATGTCCAAAGATTATTACTCATTTAAATTGAATTCAATTATTTAGAAGGGGAAATATGAGTCTGTCAGGAGGGGTCGATCGATCGATGGCAGGAGCTCGATCGATCGATAGATGCGTCGATCGATCGATACTCCTAGTTCGATTGATCGATCAAACAAGTATGGCGAATCTGCAGAATACCAGTTACGGGTTCTATCATCCATCATCATCAAAATCCAAACTTTTAACTCCCAAACTCCTAGAAATTTATACCACAAGTGTTCTAAACTCAAATGGACAATATTCAACGTAAGGCATGTGATTTTTCATCAAGAATCATGGATTAAAGTGCCAAAATTTATACAATTCTCATGAACCCTAAAATTTTCTTTAACTTAATTCAAATCATTCCTTTTCCAGAATTTCTGCTTCTAGTCCATCATAAATCTGTGGTTCAACCTCTACATGTGAAGGGGATTTCCAGATTATCATTTATATCACTGCAACATGCAATTTCTAATCTCCAACATGGGTTTTCTTTCATAGAAACTCATCCTAACCAACCCTAAACTAACATGAATGAAGCATTAACGAAATTAATCAAGATAAATACTTGCCTGGGGATTTTGTTTTTGATTTGTGGATGAAATCGGTGTGGTGGTGATCCTTGTTACCCGATCTATCGTTTGGCGGCGACGGCGGCGCAAACGGAGGGGTTCTTGGCCTAAGACTCTTGGGCAAGCTCTCTCCTTCCTTCTCCAATGGTCGTTTCTTATTTTTGGTTGAGTTAACCCTAGAAGGAAACCCTAAGCATCTGATATAACTCGAAAAATTTCGTGGGTTTTCAAGCCTAAAAATGTAAAACGTCCAAAACGCCCTCCCGGGGTGTCAATTAGGCCTGAAAATGCTCCGAGACCCAAACTAAACCCCCGAGTACATTATTTTGACTATCTCGACCCTTCCAGACACTTTAGCGCGCTCGAAATGACCATACGGGTGATTTATAATTTATTCACTTTTAGTAATCAATATTTAGTCCCGACACGACACGAGCGCGTCCCGACTTAAATTTCCAAAATTGTCATTTTATTCACTCGTGACATTTAATAGAACCAATATCATATATTACTTTACTCATTAGTAATATTCAACAAATTTTCAATGATTACTAACTCTCGTCACGTTAGTAATTATAAAAATAATTAATTTCCGGATTTATATTAAATTAATATCTCACATTAAATTTAATAAATCCCCAATTTTAGAAAACATAAAAATACGGGGTATTACATACTTCCCCCCTAATAACGAAATTTCATCCCGAAATTCGGAAAATAATGTATACCTGGTAAGAATAAATCTGGGTATTTCTCGCGCATATCTGCCTCGCACTCCCAGGTGGATTCCTCCACATTATGATGCTCCCACTGGACCCGTACAAGTAGACCTACCTTCGACCTCAATCTCCTCTCTCTATGGTCTAGGATAGCCACTGGTCTCTCCTTGTAAGAGTTGTCAGGCTGTAAGTCTATATCTTCTATCACGATGTGGGTGTGGGCCATATCATCTCGAAGGTATCGTCTCAGCGACGAGATGTGGAATACATTGTGGATGCAATGTAAATGCTCTGGCAGCCCTAATCTGTATGCTATCGGCCTAATCCTATCAATAATGGGAAGTGGTCCCACGTACCTCGGGGCCAATTTCCCTTTCTTCCCGAACCTCATCACTCATTTCATAGGAGATACACGTAGTAATACTTGTTCCCCCACATTAAACTCCCGAAAGAACCGTTTTGCATCGGCATAGCTTTTCTGTTTGTCCTGGGCTACTCGAATGCGACTCCTATTAATCTCAATCCTCGCAGAGGATTCCTGAATCACCTCTGGTCCGAGCAACTTGTTATCCCCCACCTCTAGCCAACAAGTTGGGGAACGACAAGGCCTGCTATACAAAGCCTCAAATGGAGACATGCCAATCGTGAACTGATAAGAGTTATTATAAGCGAACTCCACCAGTGGAAGATGTGGCTCCCAACCTCCTCCAAAATCAAGGACACACATGCTTAGCATATCCTCCAACATTTGATTAGTACGCTCTGTTTATCCATCTGTCTATGAGTGATAAGCTGAACTCAACCTAAACTTTGTGCCCATAGCCTCCTGAAAGCTCTCCCAGAAACGCGACACGAAAATCTTATCTCTATCTGATACAATATTCAGGGGCACCCCATGTAATCTGAAAATCTCAGCAATGAACAACTGAGCATACTGAGCCGTGGTATAGTCTGTCCGCACCGGCAGAAAATGAGCCACCTTGGTCAAACGGTCCACAATAACCCAGATGGAGTCGTGGCCCCGCTGTGATGTAGGCAACCCAGTAATAAAATCCATAGAAATACTCTCCCACTTCCACGTGGGTATTTCCAATGGCTGAAGCAACCCTGACGGTTTCTGGTGGCCCACCTTTACTAGCTGGCAGGTAGAACACTTGGACACGAACTCAGTAATGTCCTTTTTCATTCCACTCCACCAGTATTGTCGCCCCATATCCTGGTACATCTTATCTCCCCCATGATGCACCGTAAATCGGGATCCGTGAGACTGGGTCATCACTGCATGACGTAAGTCTGCTCCTTCTGGGACCACCAATCTCCCATTAAACCTCAAACCTCCATCAGAACTAACAAAATAGGACTCAGCACCCTCGGCTAAAAGTCGTACAATCTACTCTTGGCAAAATGGATCTGCTGTCTGCGCCTGTATCACCCTCGTAATAATCTCGGGTGTCACTGTCATGACAGATATGAAGGAACGGGCTAATGCGTCCTGGTGACCCAACTCTTTCCACTTTGCTTTTTAGATGTCTGCTACATCATCAACCGGTCTACGGCTCAACGCATCGGCAACTACGTTGGCCTTCCCCGGATGGTACTGTATGTCGAACTGGTAGTCCTTCACAAAATCTAACCACCTACGCTGACGCATATTCAGCTCTCGCTGAGTGAATAGGTACTGCAGTGACTTGTGGTCTGTGAACAAGCGAAATTTCTTCCCCAATAAATAGTGCCTCCAAATCCTCAATACAAAAACGACCGCTGCCAACTCTAGGTCGTCTGTGGGGTAATTCTTCTCTTGCGACTTAAGCTTGCGGGAGGCAAAAGCTATAGCCTTCTCCTCCTGCTGAAGTACTCCCCAAAGTCCCAGTAAAAAGGCATCGGTATAAACCAGGTACTCCACGCCCGTTTTAGGTAAAGCAAGGACCGGTGCTGAAGTAAGCTTGTCTTTCAGCTCGTCGAAAGCCAATTGACAAGCATCATCCCAAACATATGGTACCCCCTTGCGAGTCAGGTTCGTCAACGGACCCGCTATTTTGGAGAAACCCCGAATGAATCTCCTGTAGTATCCGGTTAATCCCAAGAAACTACGTACTTTCGTCGGTGTCGTGGGCTGTCCCCACTCCCTCACCGCTGACACTTTACTCGAGTTAATTGCTATCCCTTGTTCAGAAACAACATGCCCCAAGAACTGCACTTCACGTAACCAGAACCCGCACTTCTCGTACTTAGCATACAGATGATGCTCTCGTAGAGTCTGAAGAACCTGCCTCAAGTGCTCGGCATGCTCCTCCTCGGAGTGTGAATATATCAGGATGTCATCTATGAAGACGATGACAAACTGATCCAAGAACTCTTTGAACACTCAGTTCATCAAGTCCATGAATACGACTGGAGCATTTGTGAGTCCAAATGGCATCACTCTGAACTTATAGGACCCATATCTCGTCAAGAAAACAGTCTTTGAAACATCCTGCTCCCTAATACGTAGCTAATGGTACCCTGACCTTAGATCTATCTTCGAAAGAAAGTTTCTCCCCTCAGTTGGTCGAACAGATCATCGATTCGCGGCAATGGATACTTGTTCCGTATCGTGACCTTGTTCAGCTCCCGGTAGTCCACACATAGCCTCAGTGAACCATCTCTCTTTTTCACAAACAAAACTAGAGCGCCCCAAGGTGAGGTACTCCTGGGACTCAAGCCCTGACCTAGCAGCTGCTCTATCTGATCTCGTAACTCTTTCATCTCTGTCGAAGCCATACGGTATGGAGCGCGTGCTATAGGTCGAGTATCCGATAATAAATCTATGACAAAATCTATCTCTCGACTGGGGGGTAGGCCTAGTATCTCCTGAAATACATCGGAGTACTCACGAACAACTAGGATCGAGTCTAAGGGAATCACAACCTCCTTAGAGGTATCCTCTTCTATGTAATACAAATGAGCGGTCGAGCCTCCCTCTGGGCGAGGCATCGCCACTACAAACATCTCTTGCCCCGGAATAGCAAAGACAATACTCCCACCAAAACAATCTATCATGGCCCTATAAGCGGCGAGCCAATCCATATCGATAATAACGTCATGCTCATGCATATCTAAGACTAACATGTCTGCTGGTAATACGAAGCTACCAATCTCTACCCCCACACCCCGGCATATAAAGAAAATTAGTGATCCATTTCCCAGTGGTGAGTCTACACACGTTACAGTGCTCTCTGCTGTGGCTAATAACCCTAAGGCCTTCGCAAAATGAGTAGCTATAAAACAGTGCGTCACCCCAGTATCAAATAAAACCTTACCCATAGTACCATGGATAGGAAACGTACCCTCAATCGCGGGTGGTGCCTGTGGAGCTGCTGCCTGGTGGACGTTATAGACACGTCCGTACTGTAACTTCCCCTGCTGCACCGGAGCGACTGGAATGGCTGGTAGGGCTAGTACCTGAGCTAGTGTTGGGAGGGCTGCTGGAAAAAGTGGCCTCTGTGGCTCATTACGGGCACCCTGCTGCTATGGGGCCTTATCACCCTCGGGACAATCCTGACGCTTATGGCCATTCTTGCCGCATAAAAAACATCAGCCCCTGAAATTTCCTCCCCTCTGACCCTGCTGACCACGGCCTTTTTGGCCGTCACCACCCCGCCACTGGCCCTATTGGCCCTGATGAAAATGTTGTTGGCCCTGTTGGCCCTGCTGCTGACCCTGCTGCTGGCGGTGTTGGCCTTCCTGGCCCTGCTGATTAGGCTGGCCCTGCTGACCCTGCCTAAATCCCCCAAATCCCTGCCTGGAATCACCTGATCGTAACCGCTTGGCAGGGTCCCCCTGATGGGAACTCTGCTCATGCTGACGAGTCTGCCCCTGGGATGTCGGTGCTCCACTAGTGCCACTACCCCCTGTCCTGCCCTGCTGGCTGGACTCTCCTGCTCGCTTGCTTCCCTGCAGATGAAATCGGTGATCCTGGCAGTGTAGCAAAGCAGCATTGAGTACATCTGTGAAGGTACTCAGAGACAGATTCCCTATAAGGTGCTGACGGATCCTCCAAGCTAACCCGTCCACAAACAAGAGTATCTTCTTGCCCTCAGTGGGTGCCTCATCTGGCATTATAGTGAGAAGTCTTGTGAACTCCTCTTCATACTCGGCAACGGTAGAATTTTCCTGCTTCAAGTTTAGTAACTTCTGCCTCATCTCAGTTTTCACGGCGGTCGAAAAATACTTGCGATCAAACCGCTCCCAGAATGACTGAATCGGGATAGTATCCCTCTCTTCCAAGGTGGTGGTGGATTCCCACCACTGCAAAGCGGCCCCCACTAGCTTAAATGAAGCCAACAACTGTTTTTGTACGTCTGTTCACTCATACATACGCAGATGCCTCTGTATGTCTTTCTTCCACTGGCTGACAATGATGATATCTGAACTACCCGAGAACTCAAGGGGATGCGCCTTTTGAAAGGCATCCCTAATCCGCTCCCATACTGATGGAAGCTGTGCAGGTACAGGCTCCACTGCCTGAACTTGGGGTGGAGCCTACTGTACTAACGCTAGCGCGGCATTCACCACCTGAGAAATAATAGCGGCTACCTCATTAGCATTCATTGTCCCTTGAGCCGGAGCTATTGGCTGCTTGGCTTGGGCACGCCTATCCTTTGGTGCACGTCTCGGAGGCGTCTGAAACGTGAAGGAAATTATTAGTCTACAGTTATTATCAAATCTCAAATAGCTGAAGACGTAATCGTAAATGCAAGAATACAACAATCCTAAAACAGGGCTCTATAACAAGAACGTTAAGCTGAAAGCGAAATAAGTCGTACAGATCCTAAGGACACTAGAACCTGATGCTCTGATACCACCTGTGACACCCCGCCTAATTAAATAATGGGTGATCAGTCCTTTATTAAATTAAAAATCAAGGTGAACGGTTGGTTCATTCTTAGCATCACTGTCGAAAATATAACTTTTCCAATTAAACACCCTAAATAATTAAGCTAAGTGTCAAAACCATTTTAGACATTACTTTCCCAAATTTTATTTTATAAACCAACATTTAAAACTTTACATAATTCATAATTAAAGAATCACACAACAACTATCATGGAACATATAATCCAAATAATATAAACATTCAACCAATTGATTCCAAAACATAAAGGAAAACATCATGCCAGTAATAAATCCCAAAGTGCAAATACTGGAAATAAATGAATCACAATATCCAATAAAATAAGTGAATGATGCAAAAGGGCGACACATTCCCAACTGGATAAAATAAATGCTAGGAGTGGAATCAAGAAATGAGGTCATCTAAGCAAGAGGCCTGCATCTCCCACCTAAGCTGCAACGCGTTCCTTCCAAAGGATCCTATGCAAGACGCCCCTGTGACTGGGCACTTGTAATATATACATATATATACAAGAGAGAGAAGAAAATGGAAACGGGTCAGAGCCCAATTGTAAAAACGATTTAAAATCAATTTAGCAAGTATTTAAAATATTTACTGGCCAATGCAACAACATATTAGTGCGGCACTCCCTTGAGAAATTCTCACCTCTCTTCTAATGTGCACGCCTATCGCACTAACCTTCCCAACGGTTTAACTTATCTTATCTTAGGTTGCTCGTAAGATTTAAACTGACAAATTCAATTGTTTAAGAGGTAAATTTCATTTAACAACAAAGTTCTCATTTAAACCTTATTAACTAAAAAAGTTTCTCAGTAACACATTATACTTTTCAAACACTTATTCGCAAATTGAAATAGTTATTCCGTTCTTACTTACCATAGACACAACAGGTAGTTCCCAAATCCCAGATTTAAACATATATATATAATACTCATATAATATATATATATTCTAACAGCACCCCACATAATAATTATGGTGCCGGCATACTCTGCTATCCAGTCCCCGTATCACTCGTACTAAGGTAAATACAAGTTCGGAATCACTTTCGAACTGTATTAACACAAACACAAACAATATTGAGGCGAAGCATAGATTCCAAGTCTCTAAGAGGTCACCACATTTCCCCATGTCTCTTAGGATCGTCTGACTATCGATCCGATAGCCTGTACCAAGGATTTATATCTTCTAGGGTACGAGTCAATATCCCCCATAAAGGCCCATCGAGATAAGACCGTCCCAGCAAGGTAACCTCAGGGATAACAAGTAGCGCGGGCATGATTTTCACACATATATAGTATATGCATAAACGCAGTCATATAAATATACTACTATTACCATATCAAATTTAGGTACATATCATAACCCATAATTATGATATTTATCCTTATTTCTCATTATTTAGTTATCACGTATAACAGTTCGTTTCTTACTTTAATTTGAGGGATTATTCCAACTTACTACGTAACACTCATGGATTCTTATCTTTCCAAAGTGGAATTTCAGTAGGTACTTGTTTATTTTCTAACATAACTACCCTACGTGTCTCCCCACTTTAATACATATTTCCATCGTCCCTTATACGTAAACATCCTCGAAAAATGTAAATTTCGTCTTACATTAAAGGTTTCATATTTTTAATAAGTCCTACTGGTCTTCTTTTATCTCCCAAAATATTTTAATAAGGATGTCCAAAGATTATTACTCATTTAAATTGAATTCAACTATTTAGAAGGGGAAATATGAGTCTGCCAAGAGGGCTCAATCGATCGATGGCAGGAGCTCGATCGATCGATGTGTTTCTATCGATCGATACTCCTGGTTCGATCGATCGATCAAACAGGTATGGCGAATCTGCAGAATACCAGTTATGGGTTCTATCATCCAACATCATCAAAATCCAAACTTTTAACTCCCAAACTCCCAAAAATTTATACCACAAGCGTTTTAAACTCAAATGGACAATATTCAACGTAAGGCATGTGGGTTTTCATCAAGAATCATGGATTAAAGTGCCAAAATTTATACAATTCTCATGAACCCTAAAATTTTCTTTAACTTAATTCAAATCATTCTTTTTCCAGAATTTCTGCTTCTAGCCCATCATAAATCTATGGTTCAACCTCTACATGTGAAGGGGATTTCCAGATTATCATTTATATCACTACAACATGCAATTTCTAATCTCCAACATGGATTTTCTTTCATAGAAACTCATTCTAACCAACCCTAAACTAACATGAATGAAGCATTAACGAAATTAATCAAGATAAATACTTGC
The DNA here is from genome assembly GCA_949130495.1 of Sambucus nigra. Classification (NCBI taxonomy): domain Eukaryota; kingdom Viridiplantae; phylum Streptophyta; class Magnoliopsida; order Dipsacales; family Adoxaceae; genus Sambucus; species Sambucus nigra. The sequence goes on from OX422214.1 coordinate 223,322,804, forward strand.
ATGGGGATTTTGTTTCTAATTTTTGGATGAAATCGGTGTGGTGGTGATCCTTGTTACGCGATCTATCGTTTGGCGGCGACGGCGGCGCAAACGGAGGGGTTCTTGGCCTAGGACTCTTGGGCAAGCTCTCTCCTTCCTTCTCCAATGGCCGTTTCTTATTTTTGGTTGAGTTAACCCTAAAAGGCAACCCTAAGCATCTGATATAACTCTAAAATTTTCGTGGGTTTTCAAGCCTAAAAATGTAAAATGTCCAAAACGCCCTCCCGGTGTGTCAATTAGGCCTAAAAACCCCCCCGAGACCCAAACTAAACCTCCGAGTACATTATTTTGACTATCTCGACCCTTCCGGACACTTTGGCGCGCTCGAAATGACCATACGGGTGATTTATAATTTATTTAATTTTATTAATCAATATTTAGTCCCGACACAACACGAGCGCATCCCGACTTAAATTTCCAAAATTTGACATTTTATTCACTCGTGACATTTAATAGAACCAATATCATATATTACTTTACTCATTAGTAATATTAAACAAATCTCCAATGATTACTAACTCTCGTCACGTTAGTAATTATAAAAATATTTAATTTCCGGATTTATATTAAATTAATATCTCACATTAAATTTAATAAATCCCCAAATTTAGAAAGCATAAAAATACGGGGTATTACACTAAGTATGTGGCAAAATCCATCTTTGAGGAGTATGCTACTCATGTAATGTGTTTACTATCTATGGCCTTTAAGTGCATTTAGTTCTATTGCAAAATAGGGAGGTCAATATATATACGTATATACAATAAATAAAACGAATTAGGACCACTAATTTACATGGTTTATAGCTCAAGGGAAATTATTTAGTTCCTTCATAAGATTAATGATGAAAATTATACTGAGGTACTATCCTCACTCTTATTTAATGTAACAAATTTGTTAGTTTTCCTTGTATAAATTCTGGTTTTAACTTTTTAATTTTTATCTACCGTAGACCTTGTGTCGCATATACATCATCAATATTATATTTGAATTTAGACTTTTGTGGAACACTGTAAAATCATTCCTTGACCCATTGACCACTGTAACGATTCATGTATGTTTTCGTCATCTGTTACGATAGTGCCAAATCTACTTAAATCCATCCACTTAATTAATGGCCTGTTTATCAAATTCTGGGAAGCAATACCAAAGCAAGTTTCTTGAAATAACTAATGCCGTGTATGTTTTCTTATACCTATGACATAACATTTTATTGTTAGCTTTGATTTCTCACCTTTGATTGAAAAGGTTATTTTGACTTTCACCCCCGTTTCTTTCCAACTTTTATTACGCCACATTTTTTAAAGTACTTGAGACTCTCCTCCAAAAGCATCTCTTAATCTCGAAAAGTGTTATAAATGACTCTAGAATGTCAATTTTGAGATTTAGAGATGCTTTTGGGTAAAAGAAAGTGAGAATTTATACAAAAATTAAAACAAAAGTGGGGGTGAAAGTCAAAGATGACTCTAAAATAAACTATGACGTATGGATATCTGGCACGATTTAATTTTTGTGCATAATATGCGATTTCGTTTCTATTGGATTTTAGAAATCGATTTCAGTAGAGATTAGATGCTAGTTTCTATAGATAAAATCTATTTTATGGATTCAAAAAATGGTTAGTGTATAATTTTGAAAGAGTGGTTATCAAAATTGCCCAAAAACATTGCGCACGAGAAATGTTAAATGTGGGAATCGAATCTTAATAGATTTAAGTTGCTTCTTTGATTATGGATCCCGTTGATTATATGTTCAAGGAATTATTTTATTTTTGAATTTATTTTTATCAATATGTTTCTTTAGCATGTGGTAAGGCAAATTATCTTTCCCTAGTATTTTCTTTCGTTAAATCTTCCATCAGAAATACACGTCATTAAGGAAACAAATTGTTAACAAAAAGGCATCCTTCAAATTTAATAAGATTTTTAAGTTTCTAACAGATTTTGCCTTTTAAGGATTCTGAGTTAAACAATTATTTACTGTCCCCAAATGGACCGTAAGAGGCATGAACACCTCGCACGGGACCAATGTAATTAGTAGGAACTGATGAAGTAGTCATGGGATCTCCGGTTTGAGAATATGATGATAATTTAAAAATATCTAAACTTCGGCTTAAAAATATCTCATTAGAGGGAGAACACTTAAAGTAGATCCCAACAGCCCCTCAAGAGGTACGAACACATCACACGAGACCAATGTAACTCTTAAAAACTGATTGAGTAGTCACGGGACTCCCGGTTTGAGAATACGATGATAATTTGTAAATATCTAGAGTGAGGCTTAAAAACATATTGTTAGAGGAAGAAAACCCAAAATATTCCCCAAACGGCCCCGTGAGAGGTACGACTACCTCGCACAAGACCAATGTAACACGTAGGAACTTATCGCATACACACGGGACTTCTGGTTTGAGAATATGGCGATAATTTGCAAATATTTAAACTTAGACTTAAAACACATCATTCAAGGGCAAAAACCCAAAACAGCCCACAAAATAGGGTTGTCAATGGACCGGGTCTGGACCCGGATCCGATCCGGACCCGACCTGAATTAACGGATCTGAGCAAATTTTATAGACCCGATTATCCGATTACCCGATTAGTTAATGAACCGGATCTGGATATATATGACTCTGATCCGATAAGGACTGGACCGAATGTGTATATATATAATATAATAAATATATATTTATATATAATATTATATATATATATATATATATAGTCTTACATATAGTTACTAAATATATATATAACTAACTTATATATATATATATATATATAACAGTTTTACATACATATATACATACATATATATAACAGTTATATATATATATATATATAAGTTATATATAAAAACAGTTTTATATAAAAACAGTTTTACATACATATTTACATACATATATATATATATATAAAAGTTATATATTTATATAAAAACAGTTTTACTATATATATATAAGATAGTTTATATATATGTATATATATATATATATATATATAATTGGGTCGGGTATTCGGGTCGGGTCTCCGGGTCCTTAACGGATCCGGGTCTGGATCCATTTTCTGAGACCCGTCGGGTAATCGGGTAAGACCCGATCCATTAAAAATATACCCGAATCGGATCTGGATATACCCAGACCCGATCCAGACCCGACCCGTTTACACCCCTACCACAAAAGTCCCCTTAAGAGGCACTAACACCTCGTACGGGACTAATGTAACTCATAGAAACTGATCGCACAGTCATGGAACTCCCGGTTTAAAAATATGATGATAATTTATAAATATCAAGACATGGGCTAAAAAAATCGTTAGATAGCGAAAACCCAAAACAGCCCCCCAAATGACCCCATAAGAGGCACGGACACCTCGATCGGGAGTAATGTAATTCACAGGAACTGACCACTTAGTCATGAGACTCTCAATTATAGAATATGATAATAATTCATAAATATCTAGAGTTAGGCTTAAAAATATGCCGTTAGAGGGTAAAAACATAAAATTGTATCCAAACAACACCATAAGAGGCATGAACACCTCGCAAGGGACGAATATAACTCGTGGGAACTGACCACATAGTCACAGAACTCGCAGCTTGAGAATATGATCATAATTTACAAATATCTAGACTTTGTAAGGACATTATTTTATAAGTTCGTTATCAATTTAGTATGTCATATACCGCTACACCGTCGAAAAGCTTTCAAGAACATTCAATCATCAAATACGGATCCGAATATCAAGTTCTTCGTCAAAAAGACTCTGCAAAGTTCACTTTGGTAAGGTTTTGTTTTTAATACCTTAACTTTACACTTAGAGCTTTTGGGATATTTTTGCAAAATATTTTCTAAGTGTTGGAGCGAACTTTTTCGTCAAAATTTGAGAATGAGTATTTTTTCTAAGTATTGGAGCGGACATTAAAATATTATTTTCTGACGCAACTGTCGTTCAAACGACTTTGTACTATCGTTCAAACGACAGGCATTGTTGCGCGATGTCGTTCAAACGATACGCATATCTCGTTCGTGCGACATGTCCTTCTCGTTCGAACAAGCTCTAATACCGAGGCGGCGCATTTTTATATAAATACTCATTAAATGGTTTCGTTTTCATTAATAAGTCCCAGCGTTTTGAAAGACAGAAAACTACGAAATAGCAGAATTCTTTTTGACTTCTTTGTTTAGGGTTTAATCCTTTTTTGTTTTCAATTCACAAAAATCCCATATGCTTTGGTGAATTGTTTTGGTGTTCAAGAACACACCTTGCTGTTATTTACCTTTGTGGGGAGAAGTCTACAACCGAAGAGTTGTATAGCCTATTGTGGAGGGAGTCCTTATAAAGTTCACACTTGTGGAGAAGCCGTTTTCTTCTTCATTGCTTACCATATGGAGTTCTTGCGAGAGATTCTAGCCGACGAGATTTCTAGTCGTTGCTTTGAAGGTTTGACGAAGAAATTGTGTGTTACACTTGTGGGCGATTATCAGGTTGTATGTAAGTCAATGGTCTTGTGAATTCTTCAAAGTTCTAACAATAAAAGGTTTTGCCCTTCGGGGATTTTTCCTAAATATTTGTGTCACATGCTTTATCTATTTATGGGTTGACACACGCACACACATAGTTGCATGTTTAGGGATTGAATTGATTTGGTTTATATAGACTCTAATTATATAAGTGTGACAAATTAGAAATTTGTGAATTAATTTAAATCGGTATGACACACCGCGTTTACACGTTTTATAGACTTAGGCTTAAAAACACGCAATTGACGGGCGAAACCCTAAAACATCCCCGTAAGAGGCACGAATACATCGCACGGGACTAATGTACCTCGTTGGAACAAACCGCATAGTCACAGGACTCTCGATTTGAGAATATGATGATAATTTTTAAATATTTCTAGACTCGGGCTTCAAAGCATGCCACTAGATGGCGAAAACCCAAAATACACCGCAAACGGTCAAGTAAGAGACACAAACACCTCGTATAGGACCAATGTTACTCGTAGGAACTCAATACTTAATCACGGGACTTCTTTTTTAGAATATGATGATAATTTATAAGTATCTAGACTTGGGCTTAAAACGTGCCATTAAAGGCGAAAAACCCAAAATATTCACCAAACGGCCCGGTAAGAGACATAAATACCTCGCACACGGCCAATGCAACTCGCAGGAACTAATTGTGTAGTCACGGGACCCTCGGTTGTAATGCCCCGTAATTTGGAGGACTTTATTTATAAATATGGTATATAATTTTAATGATATTATTATTTTATTAATCAAGATATTGATATTGTATTTACTTTTATTTGAAATGAATCGAATATTCAAATTCAAATTTAATTGGCTTTTGGATATTTTGTAATGGTTTAAATATGTAAAGTTGATAATTTTAAATTAAAGGGCAGTGTAGTAATATGCATTAGCTTAGTCTCCAAGCTAGGGTTTGGGAGAGGGACTATATAAGGAATATTATGGGTGATTATAAGGAAAGGGAGATGAAAAAGAGAAGCCAAAAACGAAATTGAAAGAGGCAAAAACGAGTGGAATTAGAAGAGCCAATTTGGGATATTTATATCTTCTTTTTGAGTGCCTTAGAATGAGATTTGAGAAAAACTCAAAACACATACCTGACTCAATTTTTCGTGTAGAATCCAAATCTGAAGTTGGATTGGAGATTCAAATAATTTTCGGATCTGATTTTTCTTGGTTTTTAAAATAGGATTATATGAGGTTATCTCGTGTTGTGGCTAGAACATGATTTGATTATTTTCGCGAGATGAACGTGATGGTACGATCATATTTTTAGGCTGAATTTATGCGATGATTTTAAGGTATGGGGTTTTACACAATATGCTCCTTTAAATCTCTCGAGAGTTTATTCTGTTGATTTCATGTTTAATTGAACTCATATTTGAATTGTTAAATTCTTTGAAATCTGGAGAAATAATTGTTGAATTATTTTGATTCATGTGGTATCATTATATTGTTGTTGAGCACGTTGTCATGAGATTTTAATATGGCACGGAGGTTGGGCACCCGCCAAAATTCCTGTTTCCCGGGCTATGGCTTGATAAAGCATATACGGATGTGGTGAGGCCTGGTGACCCAGTTAAAGTGTTGTTGAGAAATTAAAATGCTATTGAGATTTGCATTTGATTTGAATATTCGTACTCGTGTTGTTACGTTTTATTCATCGCTAACATATATTTGTTGAGCATCTTTCCTGTCGTATTGTGTACTTCCCCATATTTTCTTTTAGTTGACAGGTTAGCGTGGATTTGAGCGTTATGGACCAATTGGGATGATTTTAGCGTGCATTATTTTGGGAAGAATATTTTTTGAAAGATTTGTATTATTTTATTGAGCATTGGTGATTTATATTATTTTGAGAGACAATTATTGTATTTAAATTTGAGTATTGAGATTAGTGGATTTATCTTGTGAAATTTTTTAGATGCTCTATACACATTATTATTGTGAAATTAGTTTAGTTTTATCGATATTAGCGCTCCGTTCGCTCTCCCCGGGCGGGCGGGGTGTTACAAATGGTATCAGAGCTTAGGTATACGACAACCCTTGGATCTTGGGTATTGGGTCTAGCATGCGGGTTAGATATGTTTTCTTTGGGAATAGAAAATTTTTGAGGATGTGTTATGTGTCGTGGTGAGGATGTTAAGAATTAATTTGAGGACTTTAGTGTGTGATTTTGGGAAATGGAATCGAGTAGCATTTTATTTCGAGTGTTAGGTTTCGTCGAATTTCGAGGACGAAATTCCTTTTCAAGGGGGGAAGTATGTAATACCCTGTAATTTTGAGGACTTTATTTATAAATATGGTATATAATTTTAATGATATTATTATTTTATTAATCAAGATATTGATATTGTATTTACTTTTATTTGAAATGAATCGAATATTCAAATTCAAATTTAATTGGCTTTTGGATATTTTGTAATGGTTTAAATATGTAAAGTTGATAATTTTAAATTAAAGGGCAGTGTAGTAATATGCATTAGCTTAGTCTCCAAGCTAGGGTTTGGGAGAGGGACTATATAAGGAATATTATGGGTGATTATAAGGAAAGGGAGATGAAAAAGAGAGGCCAAAAACGAAATTGAAAGAGGCAAAAATGAGTGGAATTAGAAGAGCCAATTTGGGATATTTATATCTTCTTTTTGAGTGCCTTAGAATGAGATTTGAGAAAAACTCAAAACACATACCTGACTCAATTTTTCGTGTAGAATCCAAATCTGAAGTTGGATTGGCGATTCAAATAATTTTTGGATCTGATTTTTCTTGGTTTTTAAAATAGGACTATTTGAGGTTATCTCGTGTTGTGGCTAGAACATGATTTGATTATTTTCGCGAGAGGAACGTGATGGTACGATCATATTTTTAGGGTGAATTTATGCGAAAATTCATGCGATGATTTTAAGGTATGGGGTTTTACACAATATGCTCCTTTAAATCTCTCGAGAGTTTATTCAGTTGATTTCATGTTTAATTGAACTCATATTTGAATTGTTAAATTCTTTGAAATCTGGAGAAATAATTGTTGAATTATTTTGATTCATGTGGTATCATTATATTGTTGTTGAGCACGTTGTCATGAGATTTTAATATGGCACGGAGGTTGGGCACCCGCCAAAATTCCTGTTTCCCGGGCTATGGCTTGATAAAGCATAAACGGATGTGGTGAGGCCTGGTGACCCAGTTAAAGTGTTGTTGAGAAATTAAAATGCTATTGAGATTTGCATTTGATTTGAATATTCGTACTCGTGTTGTTACGTTTTATTCATCGCTAACATATATTTGTTGAGCATCTTTCCTGTCGTATTGTGTACTTCCCCATATTTTCTTTTAGTTGGCAGGTTAGCGTGGATTTGAGCGCTATGGACCAATTGGGATGATTTTAGCGTGCATTATTTTGGGAAGAATATTTTTTGAAAGATTTGTATTATTTTATTGAGCATTGGTGATTTATATTATTTTGAGAGACAATTATTGTATTTAAATTTGAGTATTGAGATTAGTGGATTTATCTTGTGAAATTTTTTAGATGCTCTATACACATTGTTATTGTGAAATTAGTTTAGTTTTATCGATATTAGCGCTCCGTTCGCTCTCCCCGGGCGGGCGGGGTGTTACAAATGGTATCAGAGCTTAGGTATACGACAACCCTTGGATCTTGGGTATTGGGTCTAGCATGCGGGTTAGATATGTTGTCTTTGGGAATAGAAAATTTTTGAGGATGTGTTATGTGTCGTGGTGAGGATGTTAAGAATTAATTTGAGGACTTTAGTGTGTGATTTTGGGAAATGGAATCGAGTAGCATTTTATTTCGAGTGTTAGGTTTCGTCGAATTTCGAGGACGAAATTCCTTTTCAAGGGGGGAAGTATATAATACCCTGTAATTTGGAGGACTTTATTTATAAATATGGTATATAATTTTAATGATATTATTATTTTATTAATCAAGATATTGATATTGTATTTACTTTTATTTGAAATGAATCGAATATTTAAATTCAAATTTAATTGGCTTTTGGATATTTTGTAATGGTTTAAATATGTAAAGTTGATAATTTTAAATTAAAGGGCAGTGTAGTAATATGCATTAGCTTAGTCTCCAAGCTAGGGTTTGGGAGAGGGACTATATAAGGAATATTATGGGTGATTATAAGGAAAGGGAGATGAAAAAGAGAGGCCAAAAACGAAATTGAAAGAGGCAAAAATGAGTGGAATTAGAAGAGCCAATTTGGGATATTTATATCTTCTTTTTGAGTGCCTTAGAATGAGATTTGAGAAAAACTCAAAACACATACCTGACTCAATTTTTCGTGTAGAATCCAAATCGATCTGATTTTTCTTGGTTTTTAAAATAGGACTATTTGAGGTTATCTCGTGTTGTGGCTAGAACATGATTTGATTATTTTCGCGAGAGGAACGTGATGGTACGATCATATTTTTAGGCTGAATTTATGCGAAAATTCATGCGATGATTTTAAGGTATGGGGTTTTACACAATATGCTCCTTTAAATCTCTCGAGAGTTTATTCTGTTGATTTCATGTTTAATTGAACTCATATTTGAATTGTTAAATTCTTTGAAATCTGGAGAAATAATTGTTGAATTATTTTGATTCATGTGGTATCATTATATTGTTGTTGAGCACGTTGTCATGAGATTTTAATATGGCACGGAGGTTGGGCACCCGCCAAAATTCCTGCTTCCCGGGCTATGGCTTGATAAAGCATATACGGATGTGGTGAGGCCTGGTGACCCAGTTAAAGTGTTGTTGAGAAATTTATTGATAAAATGCTATTGAGATTTGCATTTGATTTGAATATTCGTACTCGTGTTGTTACGTTTTATTCATCGCTAACATATATTTGTTGAGCATCTTTCCTGTCGTATTGTGTACTTCCCCATATTTTCTTTTAGTTGGCAGGTTAGCGTGGATTTGAGTGCTATGGACCAATTGGGATGATTTTAGCGTGCATTATTTTGGGAAGAATATTTTTTGAAAGATTTGTATTATTTTATTGAGCATTGGTGATTTATATTATTTTGAGAGACAATTATTGTATTTAAATTTGAGTATTGAGATTAGTGGATTTATCTTGTGGAATTTTTTATATGCTCTATACACATTGTTATTGTGGAATTAGTTTAGTTTTATCGATATTATCGCTCCGTTCGCTCTCCCCGGGCGGGCGGGGTGTTACATCGGTTTGACAATATGATGATAATTTGAAAAAATCTAGACTTTTCGGCTTAAAAACATGTCGTTAAACAATGAAAATCCAAAAGAGCCCCCTAATGGACCCGTAAGAGGTACGAACACATCGCATGGGACCAATATAACTCATAGGAACTAATCGTGTAGTCACACGATTTTGGATTTAAGAATATGATGATAATTTAAAAATATCTAGACTTAGGCTTAAAACATATCGTTCGAGGGTGAAAATCCAAAACAACCACCAAACGACCCTATTAGAGGCACGAATACCTCGTACGTGACCAATGTAACTTATATGAACTCACCACGTAGTAACGGGACTCTTGATTTGATAGTATGATGATAATTTGCAAATATCTATACTTAGGCTTAATAACATGTCCTTAGAGGGCGAAAATCCAAAACAATTCCCAAACGGTCCCGTAAGAGACATGAGCACCTTATACGGGACCAATGTAACTTATAAGAGCTGATCGCGCACTTAAGGGACTCCCAGTTTGAGAATATGATAATAATTTTCAATTATCTACACTTAGGCTTAAAAACATGCAATGAAAGAGCAATAACCCAAAACAACCCCCAAACGGCCTTGTTAGAGGCACAAACACCTCGCACGGGACCAATGTAACTCGTAGGAATTAACCATGTAATCACGGGACTCCCGATTTGAGAATGTGAAGATAATTTAGAAATATCTAGAGTTGGGCTTAAAGATAAGCCGTTGGAGGGTGAAAACCCAAAACGTCCCTGTTAGAGGCCCGAACATCCCGCACGAGACCAATATAACTAGTAGGAACTGATCGCATAGTCACGAGACTCTCAGTTTTAGAATATGACAATAATATGTAAATATCTAGACTTAATCTTAAAAAAGTGTTATTAAAGGGAGAAAACCCAAAACATCCTCCAAATGGTCTCGTACGAGGCACGAACACCTTGCACGTGACCAATATAACTCATAGGAACTTACCACATAGTCAGGGGACCACCATTTTTATAATATGATGATAATTTGCAAATATGTAGACTTAGGCTTAAAAACATGTCATTCAACGGCGAAAACCTAAAACAGGCCCCAAACGGGCCAGTTAAAGGCTTGAATACCTCACACGAGACCAATATAACTAGTAGGAACTGATCGCGTAGTCACGAGACTCCCAATTTGGTAAAATAATGATAATTTGTAAGTATATATGCTTAGGCTTAAAAACTTATAGTTAGATGGCAAATTCTAAAATAACCCTCGAACGATCCCGTGAAAGACATGAACACCTCGCATGGAACCAATGTAACTCATAGGAACTGGCCATAGTCACGGGATTCCTTGTTTGAAAATATGGCAATAATTCATAAATATATACACCTAGGCTTAAAATTTTGCCATTAAAGGGTAAAAACCCAAAACAACCCCCAGATGGCCTTGTTAGAGGCACAAACACCTCGCACGAGACTAATGTAACTCGTAGGAGCTGATCACATAGTCATGGGACTCCCAATTTGAGAATAAGATGATAATTTGCAAATATCTAAACTTAGGCTTAAAAGCATGCAGTTGGAGGGTGAAAATCCAAAACATCCCCCAAATTGCCCCGTTAGAGGCACGAACACCTCATATAGGACCAATGTAACTCGTAGGCACTAACCATGTAGTCATGGGACTCCAGACTTGACAATATAATGATAATTTGTAAATATATAAACTTAGTCTTAACAAGATGCCATTAAAGGGTAAAAATCCAAAACAGCCACCAAACGGCCCCGTAGGAGACACGGTTACCTCGTAGTGGACCAATTTAACTTGTAGAAACTGACCATATAATCACAAGATCCTCAATTTTATAATATGACTATAATTTGCAAATATTTATAATTAGGCTTAAAAATACGTTGTTCAAGGGAGAAAATCCAAAATATCAACTAAACGGCCCCAATAGTAGCACGAACACACCGCACAGTATAATTGTAACTAATTGGAACTGACCGCATAGTCATGGAACTCCCGATTTGAGAATATGAATATAATTTGCAAATGTCTAGACATAGGCTTAAAAAATATCGTTAAAGAGAAAAAATCCAAAACAATCCCCAAACGGCCCCATAAGAGGGACGAACACCTCGCACAAAACAGAACCAATGTAACTCATAGGAACTAACTGCGTATTCATGGAACTCTTGGTTTGAGAATAAGATGATACTTTAAAAATATCTAGACTTAGACTTAAAAACATGTTGTTAGAGAGTGAGAACCTAAAAGAGTTCCAAACAGCCATGTAAGAGGGACAAACGCCTCGCAACGAGTCCAATGTAACTCCTAGGAACTGACTGCACAATCACGAGACCCCGATTTGAGAATATAATGATAATTAAAAATATCTAGACTTGGGCTTAAAAACATATGTACTGTGGGTCAAATCATTCATGCCCCGTGAACTTATGATGTTGTGACACATGTCCTCACAAGTATACACCTCAGCATTTTATTTATACTTGATCGGCTTCCGAATAACTTGGTCGATGTACAGACCGACCAACTTAAGAAGATGAACCATCAGGAAGAAAAAAATTCATTCACATGGGAATTATCAAGAGGAATTCCGCACGTGCCCTAGAATATTAATAGTCTTATTCATTATATACTAGTGTAAAAGCTTGGGTATATAAAGGCATTCCACCCCTTGGTTTCTGGACCATTATAAATATCTTATTTTCCTTAGCACAAGGGAAAGTCTAACATATATACACAAGATTACCTAAACTTTTATGTAACTACCTTCAATCGTAATACCATAATAGAGGACATAGGCTTTTCCTAAGCTTAACCACTTTAAAAATCTTTAGTGTTCCTTATTATTTTCATTTATACTATTCAACTAATTATCTGTGATTACGAAATTGGAGATTATTAGCTAAGATCAAGTATCTACCAATTTTGGGCATCAAAAGATTGGCGCCATATGTGGGAATGACTGTTGGTCATCGTTCTCCACCCATTTTATTTACTTGTTCACCTTAGAAGTTCTCTAAAGGATATCAAATGTTCCTGATAGCAGCCTTACAAATCCAGGCAACGTCCCAGATCCATATACTCCCCATAGTGTTGCAGATCTTCAAGGAGTTTTACTCAATCTCACGAAAGAGCGGGAAGCCATGCAAGAGTCAGTTATATAACTGGATCAAACATTGCAGGATAAATCCACCACCACACTATCCAGGAAGGAAATGCTGCTTCCTCCCATTAGAAATGAAAAAATTAGTTACTCCAGATCCACTTATAACAGATCCTACTGTCCTGAGGTAACATCATCATTTTAATCTATTGATTATTGAGATAGGCAGTCTTTCACCCCTGAACGTTTGAGCATGTTAGAACGCTTGAGTAAGGCGTCTACTTTTGATCATTTGGCTCCCCGAGTAACCAGAGGTCGTCACGGAGAGATTGTTCAATTCCGAGAGCATAAAGAAGGGTTAGGTAGATCTAGGGTTAGTATCAAAGGGTATGTGCGTGTTGAGCAAACTTCTCAGGAAGAAAGCTTAGCATAAACATACAATAAGGCCACCAAAGTCGCCTCATCCAAATCCAAGTTAGAGGAACATTCTTGGAAGCGGTCCATACAAAGATTGGAAGATTGTTTGGGAGAAATGGTAAAGGCCAAGAACCCTTTGTAGAGGAGTTCTGTGAAATGATCTCCTTTCATTTCGACTATTATGGATAACCCACACCTTCCAAGTTCAACCCACCTATGGTCACGTCCAAGTTTGATGGTGAAACTAATCTCATCTTGCATGTCAAGCAGTATTAGGCTGTTATTAATATTTATTCAATTCCAAACGAGATGAGATGCATATATTTTTTATGTATGATAACTAATTTGACTCAGATCTGGTACAATAGTTTACTACGAGGACAAATTGCCAATTTTCATTAGCTCGTCAAACTATTCATCAATAATTTTTACTTTACAACAAAGAAATTAAAAGAGTATCCCATTTACTCAGTGTTCTTCAGTGACTAAGAGAAACTACTCGGGAGTATATCACTCGTTTTAATAATGAGAAATTAGAAGTTGTTGATTATGAGGCAAAAAGGGTTATCACAGCTTTAATGATTGGGTTGCTTCCTGAGAATATGTATTATTCTTTGGCAAAGGAACCTTTGAAAACCATGATTAAATTGATGGAAGAATCAAGGAAGATTATGAATGTTGAAGAGGTTATGGATGCTAGGTAAAGCTCCGAGATAAAGTTTGAAGGCCATAAGAGCTCTGACAAGAAGGAACAGAAGGATAAGAAAGTCGAGAAAACTAAAAAGTATGAGGAATATACTCCTCTCACCATAGGTGTGCATCACATTCTGGAATAAATTAGGGGTGGCAAGGATTTAAAATGTCCTGGGAAGCTAAAATAGCCTCCCAACCAGAGGAATAAGTCCAAGTATTGTGACTTTCAGAAAGAGCATAGGCATACCACTGATAGTTGTATTGCCTTGAAGAATGAGATTGAATATCTCATATGTCGAGGAAAGATGACCAAGTTTGTTAATAGAACTGAAGTTTAGGACAGAGAAGAAGCCAGAATCCCCTTCAAGAACAAAGACGACGGTAAAAGAAGATAAAATGATGATTTTAAAGATGATCTCGATCTGTCGAAGAAACCCAAAGTGACTGAACTTGATGTAGGTATGATATTTTTTTATTATCACTCATTACAGGAGGGAACGTTGGAGATGGATATTGAGTAGTCGAAAGAAAGGCTTATTTCAATGAGACCAAATCTTTATCTTCCCTTAGGCGGGTTAATCTAACAGATAAAGTAGATAGTCGACCCAAAAAAGTGAACAAAGATTAGCTGGTTATCAATTTCTCCAAAAATGATTTATCGAAGTTTTGTACCCCTGTGATGATCCTCTAGTTGTTACCTTCCAAGTACATCACGCTAAGGTGGCAAGAATTCTCATAGATAATCGAAGCTCGACTGATCTCATATTCTACAACTGCTTTCATAGCCTGGAGTCACTTAATCGGCTTTTCCAGAGAGAAGGTGTATCATTTGGGAACTGTTAAGTTAGAACTATTGATCGGCACTTGGCCAGCAAGTAGAACAGAGAAGTTATTTTTGTCTTTTATCTTCAGTAGTCCTAACACGCTCAACCAACCCCATTTATATCCTTCATGATGAGCTTTCTCCAAATGGTCGTCTATGTGAGTTAAGGCTTCATCATATCCATTCATCCAGACAGTTTTGGGTTATTTGTGGAAGTGAAAAGTTAGTCGGTCCACTCTGTCTTGGATCTTCTTGATGGGTTTATCTTTATATTATAACAAAGTTACTTGGTCGGATAATCTCTTTTTAGTTCTTTCTTCACCCACAGTTGGCCGAGCAACAACCACCTATCTAGAGGATTGGACAGACTTGGTTTTCTTCTTCTTTAAGTTTTCTAACTCCTCCAACAGTCTGACATTCTCAAGTTCCAGGAAATAGGCACCTTCATTCGGAACTACCTCAGTCGACTTCTTCAAGGACTCCAGCTCAATTGTTAAATTATTATTCTCATTCTCAAGAAGGGTGGAAACTCCCAATCACATTCCACTTCTTTGTTCAATACGAATTCCTTCTTTCTGAAGGCAAATGTAATCTCATATAGCTTCTTACTAAATCTCCAACTTGCAGTTAGTGCCTTATATGTGTCTTCATAATCAGAGTGGAGCAAAGCCGAAGAAAGATTATGATCATCTTACAGTTGCTCGATCATCTTGTAGTATGTAGAATTATTCGCCACTGACCTATTAATAAGACTATGAAAATGTACATAGGCTTCCTTCACTTGATTTGAGGCATCTGCACCGAGCAACCTTTCTAATTCTATTTCAATCAAACTCATATGGCCAACTTTAAGTTGATTTTTGTAACATTTTAACAGGTTAGATTCATCAGACATAATCATAGTCTTCCTGGTATCAAATCAGAAATTGAGAAGTATAAGAAGTTTGACTAAGGAAAGTAAATACTGATATTCAAATACAAAACAATATTAGAAGGATTAAATAACTTTTTCATTTCATTTCCAAACTAAGGGTTATAACTGTGTTTCCAGTATAAATAAAGAAAGTAAAAAGCAAAAATAAATATAAAGTAGGAAAAAAATAGCTAAAGGAGTTACACATTTTCCTTATCCTTAGTAGTTGATTCAGGAAGAGGAATGTCAATCATAATAATTAGCATCATAGAGGACTCCACAGAACCCTCATCATCATCAAACTTTTCATTAAGATTGGGAGGATTTCCTGGATCGTGCCTCTGGAACAATTCGGAGTTCGCTTGTATTCCATCCTCCTTTAAAGCATCCGACCAACCATCCTTGGAAGAGAGTTTCCTGGCATATTCAATATGAATGGAGACAGTAATGAACGCTTTTTCCTAGCCTTTGTTATAGGCCTCCTCCTTATCATTCTTGCTTCTCTCTTTTAAATCTAAGAACTTTTTCCTGTCAGCAACCAGTTTAGTAGTCAAGTTGGTGACTTTCTCCTCAATAACCTTTGCCCCTACTCTCAGCTTCCTTTAACTTATCCTCGGTAACATTCACTCAGTCATCGAAAGCCTTTATTTTATCTTCTACAGTGGTTGCCCTATCCTCGGCCACCTTTAACTTCTCATGCGAATCCTTTCTTTTCATTTATCCCCTTAATTTAGAGGCTTTTATCGCGTTGTGAAGTGTAACTCAAGTGGAATTTTATCATATCTTTGCTATTGACAAGTTCTAATGAGTACATCGAGTTTCGTGTGTTCTTCATCTATTTCGAAGGAGTTCAGTGTTTTAATTCGAGTTTCGTACCAAAAGCTCCAGAGAAGAATAAGAAGAAAAGGATTCTGTGAAAACTGTCAAAAACATAACCGAACCCAAGGGAAATAAAACAAACTGAATCCATTATGGGGGGAAGTCTCTGTAAAGTCTGAACACAATAGAACGGAACCGAAGTGAGGAGAAAATGAACCGATCCTATGCCTGGAAAAATTCATGTGAAGAGTCAAAAAGATGGAACCAAACCGAAGCAAGGAAATAAAGAACCGATCCCATGCTCGAGGAAGTATCTGTAAAATCTGGCAAAGATGGAACCGAACCAAACCCCTTAACAGGATCGATTCCATTCTCGATTTTTTGGACTTATCCATTTGTAAAAATTAGAATCCAACTTGGTTCAAACTCTTACATTTCGTAGATTATAAATTGTAACTACTCCCAAACGTAAAAAGGAAGGCTTCTAATTCATTAGGGAAGCTTTGTAATCCATTTTAGAAGAGAAGAACATAAACCCTAGTTCCTCTCAAGTTGCGATTCAAGTAAAATCATTTTAATTTTTGTTCTAGTTGCTTTTTCATTACTAATTTCATCTTTCTTCATCTTCATTAAGTAGTAAAAATGTTTTCTTTCATTCCAACCGTGTTGTTTTCAAGTTCTCATATGTCCGGCTAGATTTTAAGGGTCGGGATGCATGAACTCAACCTGATGTGGTAGTTGCATGTGAGTAAAATTATTCCTCTAAATTTAATGAATAGATTATGACCGTATTGTGTAGAAATATGATAATTGTAGATCTTTGTATCTCGTTTGCTTCAGGGTAACCGAGATGCTTCAGAATGCAATTCGAGTGTAACTATCGCAATACCGATTTACTCATCCTCTGATTAAGTATGGTGCGGGCTTGAACCTCATATACGTAATGCTTGGGAGTACTAAATTCTGGGACTAATTAATCACTTAAATTTACGATTAGTTTTATACCATCAATACACTATGGTTGAGGGATTGTATTCCCGTCCTATTTTCTTCATCATATAGTTCAAGTTTCAGTTCAACCATTATCAGTAATTTAGGTAATCTAGAATAGTTTCATTCCATTCATACTTTGGTGCATTACATAAATATTTTCAAAATTGCATTTAGTTGTAGTCAATCCCCAAAACAGATCATCTTTTCCTTTTTTTTAGAGTCAGAGTTAGGATTCCTTCGTCTGTCCAACGTCATTACAACTCTGTTGTCTTATTTCCATGAGGATCTATACCCAACTTATCGGATTATTACTTGAGTGACAGGCTTGCACTGGAGCCTGGAGAGTACGCACTTCTGAGACACATTCTTAGTCATGTCACTCTCGCTCTCCAAATCCTCTCCAGACTCTTTCAAGGACTTATACAAACCTTCAAAGGCTTCCTCCACATCACCTGAGGAAGATTTCATCTGATTATCCTTCTTCGGTATTTAGTTATAATTAATCCAGAACTATAAAAGAAGAAATACACAACATCAGTGCAGAAGAAGTTTATCAAAAATTAATTAAGACAAATAAAAAAAGTTAAATACTTACAAGTGCTAAGTTTTTGTTAGCCCTTTCAACCAACCTGGCTCTGGACATTGGGGTTTCCACCTACCTATCCGCTGGAAGAGTTCCAGCCTTAATTAGGTCCCTGGCCAACCCAAGGTTCACTGCCATAGAGACAGACTACTATTGATTGGGCAGACCTCTATTCAACCTCTTGAACTGAGGCTCAATAATTCTTGTTTCCTCCACATTGAGGACCTGAGGCCTCTTGTCAATGGCTATACTTTGCTTGGTAGGAGGGGATGATCCATTCAACAGGTTTAGGATTCTTCTTTTCACCATTTTTGCAGAAGGTGAAGTTAGGATAGATGTAATATCAAGGGATTCGAAGGAAGATGACATTCCTCATTGTTCAAATACTCTCTCTACTCGAGTTGATTCAGCAGTAGAAGATATAGAAATTGGTTCCTCATCCAAGTTTATGGGGGACTGAGGCAGAATAATTATTTGTCAATCAACAAATGAAGTAATGAAGCTCTTGTATTCCATCAAAAGAAATGTTGCTCGGGGATGTTCTTCTCCCACTCTCTAGTGAATAGCCCATAAATATTTAAGATCGTCGAGATTAACTTCCCCTTCCTTAGGACACTTCTTTTTGCTTTCCTCTGCACAAGAACAAAGCATAATAATTAGTTGGTATATCAACAAATAGTTAGTACACATGATAATAAATATAAAATCAAAATATTATATGATTTATGCCACGCCCTTCCTGGGGGCACCCGGGTTCAGTATATCTTACCCCCTCAGGAAGGGAGACATATTGACAATTCTTCACTACTACACCATAGTCTCAGTAATCCATATTTGAGTCGATCAGATTGACCACCAATGTCCTAATGGCCTTGTTGGTGTTCAAGTAATAGGTATTGTCACCAGTGGTTCCCCATTTGTAAAAAAACATCATCTCGAGAATGCCAATACGAGTCCTATGGATTTCATTCAACCTATTTAGCCCATTTACAACCCTCCATGTATTGGGGGCTACCCTCGCTGGGACTACTTAAAAATAATGGAAAAATTAAAGAAAAAGTGGATTTGGGTGAAAAGTGATGTCACACTTAACAATGAATAAGGTGGGGATCGAATAACCCTCATCCAATGATAACCCATCAACAGTGCCACTTGTTATTTCTAAACCTACCTAACTAGGGATTTTTCTTCTCTCCCTAAACTCCTCTAAGGAACCTTCATCTACAATATACACTATGTTTGAATGGCAAAATAGTCAAAAAGGGGAAGAAGAAGGGAAGAAAGCTTATAGAGTTTGAGAAGAAATAGCAAAGAGCAAATAACAGAAGCAGAGAAACAAAGCTTGAGAAGAAAGAGAAAGATTAAGTTCAGAAGTTTCGTGATGAAGAAAAAAGGGGGAAATCTCAATCCTTTTATAGTTTCACATAGAAAGTTGAAATGTAATGATTCACTGAACTAACGACGACCGCACAGTTCCCAACGATGTGAAAAGACCAGCATGCCCCTTTGTGGTTTGCTATTTTTGAAATTATTCACAAAAATGCCACCACCTGATAAACAGATGAAAAATTTATAAGTCCAGGAAGTCGGCCGCCGACCACCATCATGCTTGAGAGCCGAGCAAATTTTAAGAACCAGTACTCCATCCTTTCAACAAAACATCAACATGTAGCATTAGGGGCTATTATTGTGGCTCAATGTAAAGACATATTTTTATAAGTCCGTTATCAATTTAGTATGTCATATACCGCTACACTGTCGAAGAGCATTAAAGACGGATCCGAATATCACGTTCTTCATCAAAAAGACTCCGCGAAGTTTACCTTGGTAAGGTTATGTTATGTTTTAAATACCTTAACTTTTCACTTAGAGCTTTTGGGATATTTTTACAAAATATTTTCTAAGTGCTGGAGCAGACTTTTTCGTCAAAATTTGAGAATGCATATTTTTTCTAAGTGTTGGAACGGACATTAAAATAATATTTTTTTGACGCAACAGTCGTTCAAACGACTTTGTTCTGTCGTTCAAATGGCATGGCAGTTTCGCGCGATGTCATTCAAACGACACGCGTATCTCGTTCGCACGACATGTCCTTCTTGTTCGAATGAGCTCTAATACCGAGGCAGCGCATTTTTGTATAAATACTCATTAAATGGTTTCATTTTTATTAATAAGTCCCAACGTTTTACAGAACAGAAAAACTGCGATTTGAAGAATTCTTTTGGCTTCTTCCTTTTAGGGTTTAATCCCTTTTTGTTTTACAATTCATAAAAAATCCCATATGCTTTGGTGAATTATTTTGGTTTTCAAGAACACAGTTTGCTATTGTTTACCTTTGTGGGGAGAACTCTACAATCGGAGAGCTACGTGCTATTGTGGAGGGAGTCCTTATAAAGTTCACACTTGTGGAGAAGATGTTTTCTTCTTCCTTGCTGACCATCTGGAGTTCTTGTGGGAGATTCCAGCCGACGAAATTTCCAGTCGTTGCTTTGAAGGTTTGACGAAGACACCGTGCGTTACACTCGTGGGCTATTATCAGGTTGTATGTAAGTCAATGGGCTTGTAAACTTTTTAAAGTTCTAGAAATAAAAGGTTTTGCCCTTCGGGGATTTTTCCTGAATATTTGTGTCACATGCTTTATTTAATTATGGGTTGACACACGCACACACATAGTTGCATGTTTAGGGGCTGATTTGATTTGGTTTAAATAGACTCTAATTAAATAAGTGTGCCAAATTAGAAAGTTGCGAATTATTTTAAATCGGTATCACACACCGCATTTATTACGTTTTTCAAATTGGTATCAGAGCGGGTTATGCTAATTTATCGTGTGATCCTAATTTTTTGAGGATTTACTTTCTAATACAATTTGTCTACTCACGTTTATAAATTGGTATCAGAGCAGATTGCGCTAATTTATCGAGTATTCCTATTTTCCACAAAATTTGTGTCATATTGATTTTTTTTTTAAATTGCAATTTTTCGATGGAGCACTTATGTAATCAGATGCCTCCCTTAAATGACACGAGTCAGAGTTTTGATGATATAAATCATTTGAATTTGACGTTTGCTAAAAGAATTGATTTTTTTCGAAAAAGAAAATTCTCGTTTTAAATCCGCGATGGATCTTTTGCAAACGGTTCAAAATCAAAGAGATTTTTATCGTGAGAAACTTGTTTCCTTAGACCATGGCTTTGTTTCTTTAAAATTGTCCAAGAAGGAGAGTGATGATAGGGTCCTATTTTTAGAAAAAAAATTGAAGGACCTTAAAAATTCGATGGTTTGTGTTTGTGCCAAAGAGGATAAAAATGTTTTAGGCAATAATTGAAAAACTGAATTTAATTAAATAGTTTCCTTATTTGAACGCACGCGCACTCTTCAAATTGGCCTTCAAATTCAATGATTTTCTTAAGCTCAATTGATCTTCAATTTTTGCATATCATTATATTTCAAAATGTTGTTTGTCACAGGTATCTGCTTTATCTCATGTGTATAGGTACAAAAGTTGATAATTATTGGATTGCACACCCTGATGAGAAAAGCTTTGGGAGTTTCTGAAGAGCTGCAGATTTGAAGATGTTGAAGTTTGATTGATGACATGTCATTTAGTATTCTCACTTTGAGGGTTTAATGGAAATATTATCTTGTATGTCATTTGTTTTATAGAGATATCATAATTCGAGTTTTTTATGTATGTACCGGCATAGACATAGGGGGGAATTGTAAGGACATAATTTTATAAATGTCCGGGATAGAATCTAGGAATTTTCTGTTTGTCCTAGATCACAGTATGTATGTATGATACCACTACATTCGATAAGTCAACACGATCATTCTCAACGGCCTTGATCCGAATCCATGCATCCATCATCTTCACACGTGCATCATTCTACATGCGACGTGTCGCTCAACCCATTCCCTCTACTCCACTACACAATATTGGTAAAATAATTTATTGGAGTTATTTATATTTGCATAAATATTTGGAAATTTTTTTAAAAAATATTTTAGTCTATGAGTTTATGGCACGTGGAGAGACTCTTAGGGAAAAGTTTACTTTAATTGAGGGAGAGAGAGATACCCTTTTAGAAATTGTTGAAAATTTGAAAAAGAAATCCATGTCTTTGGAAGAGCCTAATTCTTTTCTTGAGCCAAAAATTTTGAAGTTAAAAAATAATTTGACAGACACGAGTAGGTTTGATAGTGATGGTAATGGCTCATCTTGTTCTCATGCTTCTAGTGCTAAAGCCAAAACCATTATTTGTTTTAGAGGGTCAACCATTCCCATGGACATTAGAAAAGGTCAACCCATAGGTGTCGTTCCACCCGTTTACACATGTTCATATTGTGGTAGGAAAGGTCACCTTAGGAGATTTTGTTCTGATCTTGGAAGAAGTCCTAGGAAGTTTATGTCTAGTGTTCCCTTGCTTCCTAAATTCCCCACACGACGTTTCACATCTATTTGAGTTAGAAAATCACTTTTAGAGGCACTAGATTTTAGACAACTTGATTCTCGTTTGCTTGCACATGATTCTTCTCTTGCCATATCATATAGATGATTGTGTTTGCATGTTTGTCATACGCTAGTTATGCTTTTTGTTATATTTTTGCTAGCGTTGTGACATGTACTTTTCGTATAAATTTTTGCTTTTGAAAAATACAAAAAGATTTTATTTTTATAAAATTTTCGAAAACACCAAAAAGAGTTTTGTATTTTGTTTGCACCGTTTATGGGTGAACACTTAGGATGACCAAGTCACAATTTCATTCAATTTATTCTTGTGACTATTTGATAGTGTTTTGAGACAATAGGTCAATTCATTCATGTGCTTTATAATGTTTGGAGTCATTAAGATGTAATTAAGTGTTACTTCCTACATGTTTGATTCACGAATTCCTTTATTGCACACATGCACGGATTTGTTTGATTATTGTGCTTGTCGTATCACATGTTGGTTGGGTGTTTTCACTTCAATCATGTCCTTAAAACGAACAAAGTGCGATAAAACTTGATAAATAAAAGTTGTTCATGTAAGAGCCGTTTGTGAGGTTTGTGTGCATTATTTGATAACGGTGAAGGGCTACAAAAGGTACTCATCTATCCTTTGCGATTAAGACACCGTTAAATTGGACCTAAAAAAATGAGGAATTTTATTATCCGGGGTCCAAAGAGGTTTAAAAGAGCCCGAAAAATTAAAAGGTAATAAAAAGAAATTCATGCCTTATGGACCATTTAGGTTTTTGCACCAATTCTCCAAAGTTTGAGAATTTAGTTTATTCACCTCTAAAAGAAAATATAAATGAGGGAGTTTGGATGGAGAATTAAAACTGGTTTGCACGTCCTTGAAAATCTTGAAAAACATTAAATAGTTTTGGACGTTATTGGTGTGAAAATCACTTTCACTTTGATTTGTTGATTTGTATAAGACGATGTCATCTAAATTCAATAATTTTATACCAAAGGATATTTTTTATGTTCATTCGTAAGGAGTACACGTATGCATCGTGCACATATGATTGATTGAGTTGATTTACCTATCGAATGTTCTCACACCCATACATTCCATTTTCATGACTTGGTTTTTTTAGTTTAAATCCATGGTGTGATTTTTAGTATCTTATTTTTGTACGAAAAATATGAAAAATCAAAAATAGTTTGTGAAATTTTGGGGACATACCTTTTCATGCGCGTAGTTTGATCCATGTTTGCTATGTATTTTATCGTGACACTCCATGTTTTGATTGTTTCTTCTTGTATGTCTATTTGGGGACATCATAAAAAGGGGGAGAAAGAATTATAATGTTATGGGGGAGTTTTTACATTATGGGAGAGATTTGATTTATTAATGCTTTATTCTTATATCATTTCGAACTCGATGCATCATGAAGGTTTTTGCTTTATCTCATGTGTATAGGTACAAAGATTGAAGATCATTATATTGAACACCCTAATGAGAAAAGCTTTGAGATTTGATGAAGACTTTTTGAAGAACAGTTTGAGATCTTGCAAATTTATTCAATGGGAGGGTAGATTTGTATAGGCATTTGGGTATTTAATAATTCGGATGTTCTTATGTATGTACCAGCATAGACATAGGGGGTGATTATTAAGGACATTTTTTATAAGTCCGTTATCAATTTAGTATGCCATATACCGTTACACCGTCGAAGAGCATTCAAGAACATTCAAACATCAAAGACGGATCTGAATATCAAGTTCTTCGTCAAAAATACTCCACGTAGTTTACCTTGGTAAGGTTATGTTTTAAATACCTTAAATTTTCACTTAGAGCTTTTGGGATATTTTTACAAAATATTTTCGAAGTGTTGGAGCGGACTTTTTTATCAAAATTTGAGAATGAGTATTTTTTCTAAGTGTTGGAGCTGACATTAAAATAATATTTTTTTTACGCAACAGTCGTTCAAACGACTTTGTACTGTCGTTCGAACGACATGGCAGTGTTACGCGATGTCGTTCCAACGACACGCGTATCTCGTTCGCGCGACTTGTCCTTCTCGTTCGAATGAGCTCTAATACCGAGGAGGCGCATTTTTGTAAAAATACTCATTAAATGGTTTCATTTTCATTAAGAAGTCCCAGCATTTTACAAAACAGAATAACCGCGATTTGCATAATTCTTTTGGCTTCTTCCTTTTAGGGTTTAATCCCTTTTTGTTTTACAATTCACAAAAAATCTCATAAGCTTTGGTGAATTATTTTGGTGTTCAAGAACACACTTTGCTGTTGTTTACCTTTGTGAGGATAACTTTACAACCGGACAGCTACGTGCTATTGTGGAGGGAGTCCTTATAAAGTTCACACTTGTGGAGAAGTCGTTTTCTTCTTCATTGCTGACCATCTAGAGTTCTTGCGGGAGATTCCAGCCAGCGAAATTTCTAGCCGTTGCTTTGAAGGTTTGACGAAGACACCGTGCGTTACACTTGTGGGCGATTATCAGGTTGTATGAAAGTCAATGGTCTTGTAAACTTTTCAAAGTTCTAGAAATAAAAGGTTTTGGTGTTCGGGGATTTTTCCTAAATATTTGTATCACCTTCTTTATTTATTTATGGGTTGACACACGAACACACATAGTTGCATGTTTAGGGGCTGATTTCATTTGGTTTAAATAGACTCTAATTAAATAAATGTGCCAAATTAGAAAGTTACGAATTATTTTAAATCGGTATCACACACCGCATTTATTACGGTTTTCGGTCAAGTTATTCATGCCACGTTGACTTATGATGTTGTGACACTTGTCCTCACAAGTATACACCTCAGTGCTTTATTTATACTTGATCGGATCTAGAATAACTTCGTCGGCGTACCAGTCGGCCAGCTTAACAAAATATGAACCGTCGGTAAGAATAAAAGTCATTCACATGGGAATTATCTAAAGACATTCTACACATGCCTTACAAGATCAATAGTCTCATTTATTATGTATTGGTGTAAATGCCTGGGTATATAAAGGCGTGCCACTCCTTGGATTTTGGGCCATTATAAATATCTTATTTCTCTTATGTCAAGGGGCTAGTCTACCACATATACGCAAGATTACCCAAACTTCTATGTAACTACCTTCAATCGTAATACCATAACAATGGACGTAGGATCCACTGTAAAATTCTGTGATGTTCCTTATTATTTTCTTTTATACTATACAAATAATTATTTGTTATTGAAAAATTATATATTATTAGCTAAGATCAAGTATTTACCAATTTTGGACATCAATCGATATTGTTAAAGGAAAAAACCCAAAAATGCCCCTAAACAGCCTCGTAAGAGGCACGAATACCTCGCACAAGACCAACGTAACTCGTAGGAACTGACCGCATAGTCAAGGAATTACTTGAGAATATGATGATAATTTGTAAATATAAATAATTAGGTTTTGAAATATGTCTTTCAAGGGCGAAAACCCAAAACCATCCCCATTAGAGGCATGAACACATCACACGGGACCAATGTAACTCGTAATAACTGACTGTGTGCTCACAAGACTCCTGTTTTGAGAATATGATGATAATTTTCTAATATATAGACTTTGACTTAAAATCATTCCATTAGAGGAAGAAAACCCAAAACGGCCCCTAAATGGCCCCATAAGAAACACAAATACCTCGCACGGGACCAATGTAACTCGTAGGTACTAACTACTTAGTCAAGGGACTCCCGATTTGATAATATGACTATAATTTTCAAATGTTTAGACTTAGGCTATAGAACATGTTGTTCAAAGGATAAAACTCAAAACATCCCCATAAGAGTCACGAACACCTCGCACGAGACCTATATAACTCGTAGGAACTGAACGTGTAGTCACAGAACTCATAGTTTGAGAATATGATTATAATTTATAAATATCTAGGTTTAGGTTTAAAAAGATGCCATTAGAGGGGAAAAAATTAAAATCGGCCCCAAATGGCCCCGTAAGAGGCATGATCACCTCGCGCGGAACCAATGTAACTCGTAAGAACTGTCCGTGTAGTCACGAGACTCTCGATTTGAGAATATGATGATAGTTTGTAAATATATAGACTTAGATTTAAATATAACAATAAGTATGTGCAATTTCGCTACTTGAATACAATTTTTATAAGTGTATTGTATTATTGATATCATCTCTTTTTGTATCCTACTTTTTTGTAGGATAACATCTTAGCATTAGCTTTTATTCACATGAGCAGGTCAATGGTTTATGCCAAGGAGATTTTTTATTTATTGTTGTTGACATTTGGGATTGTTGCTTTTGATGTGTCATGTTCATGTAGGCTTTTGTGATTTTATTGTTTAATTTTATCACCATGCAGGCTTTTGTAATATTATTATTAAATTTTATGGCCATGTGGGCTTTACATTAAAGCGGTTTTCATATTAACTGGTTTCAGAATGTCTTGAAAATGGAGAAAATGTTGCCCAGTGTTTTTTGGTTTGTGAACTATTATCACATGTAATACTTTAAAGTTTAATATGTACATTAGTTTATTAACAGCAATGTGCCAGAATCGCAATTTATGGATTTTCTTGACTTTTTTTGCAAATAATAAATATTTTTCAGTAAGATTTATAATTTGCCGATTCTCCTAATTTGTTTGCAAATAATAAATATTTTTTTGTTAATTGAAAAATCTGGAACATTTAAAACTGTGTCAAAATCATGTCAGATTATCAAATATGATTACGCTTATACCACAATCTAGCACACTTTATAACCGTGTCAAAAGCGTTCCAGAAAATAAAAATCTGGCACGATTTTAAACCGTGACGAAAGAGTGTCATATTCAATATCGGACATGATTTTAAACCGTGCCAAAAGCGTGCTAGGTTAAAATTTGGCACGGTTAAAATCTGGCAAGGTCAATTTTGGCTTGGTTTAAAATCGTGCCAGATTGTTATTTTTCGTGTAGTGAATCTCCCCCTTTTATGATGACAATTCAATTGATTAGTGTTCAAAAGTACTTTGAAATGTCCCCCTTTTTTGTAGACTTTTTTTGAATTAATTTTTTTTCACATCTCTCTTATTTATACCCCTCCCCTATCATTATAAAAAAATGGGTGGCTACAAAAATGGGTTGCACCCCTATCCGAGCATTTTATTTGAAAATGTGAATTTTCCCCCAGTTAAAAGACAAATTTTGTAATAGTTTTACAAATGTAAGATCCATATAACTTATTCATAAAATTTCATGCAATAGTGAACACATATGTTTGTTCCCTCAATATGTGTATTATGTGCCAAAACTTCATATGCCTCACTTCCTTGTCCTTGATGCCATATGTTTTATTCGTTGAGGATTTTTTTTTCGGAAATTATACACTAATATTGTTTTTCTCGCATCTCCATAATATGTTAAACATTTCTCTTTAGATTCTTGTGATGCATTTTTTATCCTCAAGATGCCTAGGCTTACGTATACACTTGAAGTCTTCTTGTTAGTGGCATATGTATACATTATTATAAAAATGTTAATTATGCTCTTTTAGATTCACAATTCATATCACCAGTCAAATATCATGCTTATCACATAATCATGTTACGTACTTATCCACATTTGTGATAGGTTTATGATGAGTGCATTATTTTATATTAATTATACACAAATCTAGGCTTTGTTAGGCCCGTTGAATCATAAATAATGAGCTTTTAGAGTCATTTTCGTAAATAAGAAGAAAAATGCAAGTTTAAATAAAATTATAGTAAAAAGTGCAATTTTAGTAAACAATGGGGTAAATCCATAATTTTAGAAACTTGATGAGCTTAAAAAAATTTAAAGGTTTATCTAGGCAATATAAAGTTTTTTATGAAATCCTATCGAATTCAGAATTAGAATGGATAAGTTATGAAAATCGGGGTCTAAAATTCAATTAGGGATGAATTGGTAATTTTTTAAACACTAAGGGGATGAATTTAAATAAATATAAGTTATTTTATAAGTTTACAAGTACTCCTAAAGTTTGTTGAAGATCTGAGGTCATTTTGTGAAGATCAGAAGATTATGTGAAAGATTGAAAATGTTATGAAGTTTTGGGGACAAATTGGGACAAAAGGAAAAAGGGGCGTATATTGTGTTTATAAATTGATGAAGCAAATATATAAATGAATGTCTTTCTAGCCTAGATGGATGGGTGTAAGCACAAGGCTACTTGAGTTCAATGTCCTAATCCACAACTGCTTGAAAGGATTAGTGTTGTGGGATAGGAAGCTTGGGCCCTATTATAGGAACCTCATTGGTTTCGTAGGAAAGAAGGTGTACGCCCTACGAACTGTCAACTTAGAAGTCGTAATTAGTACCTAGACAACTTGCCAAACTGAGAAGATATGTTTCTTCGTCCTTGATGAAAATGTCAACTCAGCGTACAACATTATCCTCGATAGGGTTGGATTAAAGAAATTTGAAGTTGCGTCTTCTACCGTGCACCAGTGTTTGAAGTTCCCCACGTATTATGGGGTCGGCATAGTTGAAGGGAACCAAATTGAAGCCACGGAGTTTTGCTACACCTCAGCCAACCGGGAAGAATAGGAGAAGCTCACCACTATCTACCAGAAAGAAACCACAGACCCTCGTGAGGAACCGAATTTAGTCAAAGAATAGTTTGTGGAAGTAATAGAGCCCATTATCTTGGATAACAAACACCCATAAAAGACAACACAAATCGGATCATCGCTAAACCATATTATCAAGAAGGAATTTTTGGATTTCCTCAATTAACGAAAGAATTTATTTTCTTTGAGTCGCGAGAATATGCCAAGGATTTATCCAAATTTCGTGCGTCATAAACTCAGCATTGTCAAGGATGTAAAGTTGGTCAAATAGTAATGACGTGTCTTCCGTCCCGAGAAAAACATGACCATATAGGTAAAATGGAGAAGTTGCAGAAAGTAAGTTTCATTAAAGACGTTAAATACCCTGAATGGCTGGCCAATGTAGTTATGTGTAACACCCCGTATTTTTAGTACATTTAAAATTTAATTAATTCGGAAATTCTAAATTACTAGTGTGTTGTAATTTAATGAATTAATTATGGTAGAATAATATATAAATATTAATCTGGGATTGAATGGTTAATATTTAGGGAAAACTTATCTACTAAGTGAATAGTAATAATGTAAGTACATCGTCTCGAGTATTAATGACGAGGTATGTGCTTATCACATCCGGAAGTCGGTATAGACTATATTGGGTGGGGGAATAAGTATTTTTATAAATTAATTCGGATGCAAATTCTGAGTGTACAGTTGAGTCCGGATGGGCCGAGATACAGAAAAGTGTATCCGGGGGTAGTAAACGGGTCACGGGGCGTTTTTAGACATAGTCGGGCCCACTCGGGGGCATTTAAGTCACTTGGGCTTGGCCCATTAATCAAAAAACGGGAATTGATTAATTAACTTAATAAAAAGAGATAAGGGCCTGGCTGAGCTTAATTAGAGAAAGGAATTAAAGGGTTAGAAAACCCTAGCAGCAGCCAAAGCCATTTTGGGGATCTCAAAGAACCAACAAGGTCATCTTCAACCTTGGAATCCATTGGAAATTCAGACACTACGAAATCTAAGGCAAGTGAATAACTTGCAATAACATTAAATCTGTCTTTCGAATTCATATTTGTGTGCTGTTGTGAATTAAAAATTCGTTTTGGTGTCCATGGTATAAACATGGGGTTTTGACAATTCAAAAGGAAACATGAATCTGATTTGCCCGAAATTTTGAGGAGTTATGTAAAATCTGATATTGGAATATTGAGGTGTATCTGTTAGGATGATATTCAGATAAATTAGAACGAATTTAATGAAGAAATCTGGAGTAAAAATGGGTTTTAGGAAAAAGATAGGTTTTCCCCAAAAATTTATGAATCAGTAGTTTATGGACGAATTGATGATGGTTGTAGGTTTTCTGGATAATCCTAATAAGGTTTCTAGTATGCTCTGGTAATAAGAAGGCTTAAAACTCATGTTAGAAGAGATTAGGGTTTAAGAAAATCAGTCCATGGCTGCCCTGTCTTCGCGAGGAAGACGAAGACATGTTCGATCGATCGATCGACGGTCTGGGGTCGATCGATCGACGGTCGCCAGAATCTGGCAGTTTCGCCAGTTGGTTATGTAAAGGGAAAATTTATATAAAAATCTTATGTAATTAATTGTGGAGAAATTAAATACATGAGTTTAATCTAATTAATTGTAGATAAATTAATTAGGGTTTGAGGCTAATAAATTAGAGTCGGAAATTTTGACTCGGGTAGAGTTATTTTGGGCCACGAGAGTAAGTCCAAATTTATGGTGGGGGCGACACCAAAAATAACAAAATTTAATTAAAGTGCAATTTAATTAATATTTAGAGTTGGACCATAAACTCTTAATAAATTTTAATAGGCTTATGTTTCGAATTTTAGCGAACGGTATAGCCGGGACTTTTTATATTTATATATATACGGAGGCAATAGTATATATATATGGTGTGCACAATTAATATCAGTGATTAGATATTTGATACTATAGTGCTATAGGGGGAGGTTGCGCGTAGTGGATGAATCCCCTAGCTTGAGGAGTAGGGTGAGTATATTCCCGTGGTCATAGCGTCCGTTATATGGGTGAGGGACATCTCACTTTCAGGGAAGGAATATGACCGCCTCCAATTATTTATTTTTATCAAGTTGGTGTGAAAATTCTGACTTGGGATAACTAGGCTATGTGATTATACCTAGTGGGATAGCACTTTATAGAATTTACATTCCGGGAGTATTTTTGCTCGGGAGGTTGCAAGTTGTTATATATATTACAGTATGATTGTGAATGCTGAAATATGATTATAAGTATATAATTTAATAATTAATTATATACGGGATATTAATGAAAAGTGAGTTATTTCACAAGTATAACAAGTGTAGAAGTTATATGAATATAAAAAGGGAAATGATTTAGTTAAGTTGATGTTACTAATAACTTATAAATCATAATCACTACATACTCAGTTAGAGTCGGGTGGGTATAAAGGAACTTTGTTAATTATCTAGTCATGAGATGAATAACTAGGTAACTAAATGAAAGCATTAATAGGGTACTTTAGAGGAAGGGTAAGGAAGTCCTCAAGAGAGTGTGATATTAACTAAAAATATGAAGTGCATGCATATTTATTTATTACTGCAAGTTAATCATTTGTTAAATGTTTTTCAAATGTTTTGGGTACTAACCCTTGCTATTAAAAATTTTTAAAAACCTTTTTAGGTGTCCGACCACAGGGACTCCAGCCTTGACTATATTCCCTAGATCCGTTGCTGCAGCATATGTGGATGTTGCGGGGTTTTGATAGACGCCTCATTCTTCATTCTTAAATGTAGAAATTCATGATTAGTATTCTAGCATGTTGCTCACTTTCCATTTATTTGTATTAGACTTGTTGGGAGTTTATTCTTGTCTTTATGGGATTTATTATTTGGACCGTTGGTTTATTCGATTAATTATATTTTACTTGTGGATGATTAATTCGGTTATTTGTGATTGTTATATAGTGTATACTCCGCATGGGTTTTTGTTTAAATAATGAAAGATAAAAATGTCACCAGTCTATTTTTCTCACTTAGGTGGTTAGTAATTTAATATGACGACAGTGATGCTAAGAATGGACCAAATGAGAATCCTGTTCTAACTTGATTTAGGACTGATCACCCGGGATTAATTAGGCGGGGTGTCACATTATGGTTAGAAAAAAGAATGATAAATGGTGTATGTGTGTTGATTTCATATACTTGAATAAAGCCTTTCGAAGGACCATTACCCCTACCAAGGATTGATTAGCTGGTTGATGTTACTGCTGTGCATGAACTACGTAGTTGCATGGACGCATAATCAAATTAAAATGAAGGCAGAAGATAAGGAGAAAACTTCATGCATCACTATTCGAGGTACCTATTGCTACAACGTTATGCCTTTTGGTCTCAAAAATGTTGGAGCAACGTATCAAAGGTTAGTGAACAAAGTCTTTAAGGAACAAATCGACGAGATAATGGAAGTATATGTGGATGGCATGCTCACTGAGAGCAAGAAAGTCGTCGGTCATATTAAAGACCTAAGGTAGATGTTCGACCAGTTGGAAAACATGTGATAAAGATCAATCCCATAAAATATGTTTTCGACATGCGAGAAGGAATGTTCCTCGGATTCATAGTAAATCAGAGAGGTATTGATGCTAACCAAAAAAAAAATCAGTAATTAATCAACATGCAGTCCCCATAAAATAAGAAAAAATATAGAAGTTGATAGGAAAGGTAGCAACTCTCAATAGATTTGTCTCGCGAGCAATGGACAGGTGCCTTCCTTTCTTAAGGTACTGAGGAAAAATTTTGAATGGAATAAGGAATGTGAAAGTTCCTTCTTAGAGTTGAAAAAATATCTGGGATCTCGACCCTTAATCTCAAGACCGCTCATGGGAGAGAAACTCTAATTATACCTGGTTGTACCGTAGTCGATAGTTAGCTCGGCATTGGTCCAACTAAAAAATAGGGTGCAGAAACAAGTTTACTACACCAACTATAGACATCACATTCTAGGACCCCCTAAGACTCTCCTTAGGCTCCTAGTACTTCCCATTTCCACCGCAAACCTAAGTCATACTCCGAGTACCGATCTAGATACCATTGGGCACCTTGAGCCCCATTTGATGATAATTAGCTCCATCGTCAGAGAGAAATATCTTTGAATATTCAAAGGGCACTGAAAACCCTTTCCAACGATCCACCCCGTGCGCGATTCTGACCTACGGTGCGGACGAACAATCCGTTTTACTTCGAGAGGTCATCGGGAGCTTTCGGGCCCCGGTTGACCAAGCTCAACTTTCTGAACTGAGCCAAACTCTTTGAAATGTTGAGGTATATCTCCTAACCTTTCTAATGGTCCACCTTGTGTTCGATTCTGACTTACCATGTGGACAAATGATTCGTTTGCATTCGACGATCTCCCGTCCAAAGGACCGACGTGCACTTTCCAGAAATATTTGACCCAAAGTCAACTCCCAAACCTGGGAGCGATCCAAAGGACTCTCGAAGGTCTCTGAAATACCATTCTAATGGTATGTCCAGTTCTTGATTTGGATCAACGGTTTGTGCTCTACAGTCATTTTCCCAAAAAAGTCCGCAAGAGGCTGCCAATTGGCAAGTTCTGAACCGTGCCTATCTGCACAGTGTCAAGGGTGACCTGTCGATAGGCACCCCCTGGGGTAAGCCGATCGGCACCCACCTTTTTCCCTATAATTAAGGGCCATGACCTCATCCCCAAAACGGACAGAGCAAACCCATCAGCATTAGTGATCTCAACAACATTCTCTCGAAATCAGTGAAGTTCCATATGAGAAATCGCATTCAAGCCTAAATCCCCATCCTTTTCACACCCAATTTTGGTAAATATCCTTCTCTCTTATAAAACGTCCATCGGCATTCAGAGGAAGTTCATCCAAGATCCAAGCTCAAGCTCTAAAGAAGGTCCAATTTCGTCCCCCTCTCTTTTAATATTTTGTTTTTTTGTATAAGTTACTTTAGATTCATAATTTAGTTTCATTGTAATTCATATATATTAATATCCACGATTTTATTAGTGTATTGCACATACTTTATTTTTCATAAAAAAACAAAAACAAATAAAAGAGGGTTACACCCGTAAATTTCGAACGGAATTATCCACCACACTTTTTCCAAAACTAGAAATACATTTTTTACAAACACACACACCTAATAAAATTCCGTTCGAATCTATGGGATAAACCCCACCCCTATTCTATATTAGAACTACGGGGACTTTGATGCCTTTATAGGCTACACAGGCGTCTCGGATCAAAATCCGAGACTCGAGTCCGATTTTCCAATTTCTCTTATTTTCTAAATTTCTCAAATCCTTCATTTTCATTATTATCATACATATACATATATCGTGATTGTTCGCGTCTCATCCCACACATATTATCGTTTCCCAATAACGATTAATATTTCGATGAACGCTCATATTCTATTTTCTACATTCATTACTATTTTGGGAATATTCCTATGGATGACCTCACCCTATCTTTTCCATGGTATGGGTCGAACGATTCCAATCGTCATTATATAAACACATGCACACGCTTCACGGGGATAAAGGAAAATATTAACATTTGCCCATGAGAGATCGAAAGGGT
Source organism: Sambucus nigra (assembly GCA_949130495.1). Lineage (NCBI taxonomy): Eukaryota > Viridiplantae > Streptophyta > Magnoliopsida > Dipsacales > Adoxaceae > Sambucus > Sambucus nigra. Next base: position 223,357,602 of record OX422214.1, read on the forward strand.
GGGCTGGGTGACTAACACCTTTCCATTACGTAACTTAGCCCTCGGACCTTCGATCTATTGGTTTCGCATGCATCAGTTTTGTCCTTGATGCCACTCTCTCGAAGTGGTAACATATTATTTTGCTTGTTTTGAGCAAAATAGGCTGGTGACTCTATCTTTTTACATTCAACCCATACCGATGACGTACGAATCCCCCTTTTCAAAGAGAAGGATGCGAGACCGCGACGCAACTCTTTCTCGGAGGGGATCCTCCTTCCTTCCCCCTTCAGAACAAAAGTCGCGCCGACCGGGATGGCCACAATGGCAACTCTGCTGGGGGACTATTTTTAAAAGGGCTAGACTCTATTTACATGGGTGTTTATTTTCTTGTATATTCACCTACTTGCATTTTTCCCCTTCATTATTCATGTGTACCTCATGCTTATATTCACACACTGTAGAAGATTCTCCATGTACACTTCACACCACATGCACTTAGGATCACATATATCCACATGTTACACACATCACTTAGAAATCCATGCTTAGGTGTCACCAACACACACCTCCACTTGTATATATCCATGCTCACTTATCACAAACTCACTTGTAGATAGTTACACATAACTTATCTATGATCGGTGTAGCTTTACTATTGGTACTTGTACTTTGCTTCCTGTTTGGCATGATCAAGAAAAGACACTATCACAAATAGATACTAATAAGATAATCATGCATGACTCGCATGATATCACCAAAGAGCATTGTTATTGACCAAATTTTGTCCCGTAACTGGAGAGTCACTTTATGATGGGTGCTAGTCCGGCAGGGCGCAGTTAGCCTAAGCCATATGACTTTCACCTTCCATTGGCCAAGTACCTTCGACGTATATCGAACGGTTCCCCCCGCATCATACGGCTTGATCGAAGCCATGATGGGAGGTATATCGCAGGGAACTCGTTCACATAAGTCGAGTATACTGAATTCACTCTCACGCATAACGTCCCCACGAGGTATATAGTGAGGCAATTCACATACATCAGGTATATCAAATAGCTAGTACACAGGTACCGATCTCCCTCAATACCAAGACGTATATCATGGAAGTCACGCCAAAGGGGGGAATCCTTTCCAATTCACCCAACCAACTGCATACCCGCATATAGGTGTCAAGCCTAAGACATACATGTTAGATTATTAGTTTGGCCCGAAACTCTGTCGAAATTTTCGGTCGGCCTGCAGCCCAAATTTTTGTGCAAATTTAAAATGGGACCCTGCCCGTGATCCTGGCTATAAGTCCAACCATAGCTTTACATATGTTGCAAACCTAATTTTTCCAGGCTCGGGTCCCGTCCGGCACTTCATTTTTCATGTAGGTGAACTTAATACAAGTGGGAGTCTAATAAATATAATAATCATGCGGAGACCGGTCCCTAGTTTTTTCCTCTCTCTTTTTCCCAAAAAGTGTCCAAATTTTTTTTCCTCTTTTATCAAAAATACCAAAAATATTTTCGTTTTCATCTTCTCCAAAAATCAAAAAATATTTTCCTCATTTTTTCCAAAAATAGCGAATTTCCCTTTTTTCTTTTTTGAAAATAAATTACAATTTTTCTACTTCTCAGGTCGATCACATACCCTTGGATTGGCTCCCTATTGTCTTCGGTCTTCAATTGAACCGCCCTGAAGTTTTGTCAGTCCCTTTACTTCCTTCGAGTCCGAGACTCACCCGCCTTCCATGGAGAATACGGATTAAGTGTCGATTGTACATTCGAATTTGTTGACGGTTTTGGATCATCTCATTGCCTAAATTGACAACCTTCAAACCGGAGTTCATGAGATGTCCCTACCCCTGAAGATCCCGAGGTCATTTTCCCTCTCTCCATGGGCCCGCCTGTACCCGAGCCTATCTAGATTCCTGAAGAATACCATCATGCCCCATGGGCTCCTCCTGCTAATGGTCCGCCACCAACCCAGCTTCCCATGCCAAACCTTGCTCAGACTGGGGCTCATTGATCTGAAAGAGGAAGAACTAAATAAGGTCTAGGAAGACCTCAAGATGTTAACCAAGAAATTTAACCAGGTCAGAATCTCTAGAAACTATATGTACTACACCCACATGTCTCCTTATCCTAAAGTTAGGTTACTAGAAAAATTCAAGATGCCCAATATCGAGAAGTTTGGAGGCAGTGGACCCCCGATCGTTCATCTCCGTAACTATCACTGAGCCATGACTCTCGTAGGGGATTTCAAAGAAATAATGGATCAAATGTTCCAGCAGACTTTGAAAGATAGCGCCCTCCGTTGGTTCCTATCCCTTGAAGAATCTAGAATTCACAGTTGGAAAGACGTTACCCGTGAGTTCATGTCACAGTACAAGTACAACGAGGAGCTAGAGGTCACCCGTCGTGACTTAGAGATACTTAAGCAGAATCCTGAGGAATCAGCCAGCAACTTCATACCAAGATGGAGATAAAAAGAAGCTACCATGACCAATCGGCCCTCCAAAGAAGAATAAGTCAGCATTGTGAAGAAGAACTTCCTATCTCATGTCCGAGCAACTATGGGAGGACAGTATTACCCTCACTTACGAGTTCTTAGAGAAGTAGGAGTAGAAATCGAATAAGGTCTTGTCAAGATAGAAGTTTAACCAAAGAAAATCTCTGGATAGTTTGCTCCCAGAAAGTTTGAAAAGCCTGCCAGTACCACAGTTTCTACTATTAATAACATCTATCAAACCCAATCCTAATGCGAAAGGAATATACCGACCGTCACTCTCCTCTATCCAAAGTCTACCAGGCTCTCTTGAATCGAAACCTGATCAAACCCTTGGACCCTCGTCCTTTACTAAATCCACTTCCAAAAAACTTCAAACCTGATGCCCATTGTGACTATCACCAAACTGCTGGCCATACCACCGACTAATGTTTCCATCTCCAAAATACAATCCAAAGCCTGATTAACTGGGGTATCATTGCCCCACTAGCTAATCCTAAACCAAACACTACCTATAATCCACTCCCAAATCATATAAATGCCATCTTCTTAGAAGAAGACTCAGAACTCGACCCATCTACCCAAATCATGACAAGTGAATCACCAGTCATACACATATACTATCCTAAACCTCTCCAAACATGCCCATATTTCCTCTTACACCCTACCAACCATGCCGATCAAACCTTATCAGTCCTCACCAAAGCCTGCATCACTGTCCGTACCTGTTCTGGAGGTAAAGATATGGAATTGTCAGAAGTGTTAAACCAACTCCTATAGTTCAGACTCAAAATTGCTCTTCCAGATGACTATCAACTGTCTGAGATGCAGTGGGATCTTGTTAGAAGCTCGAAAATGGTCCCGAGAGTCAGATAACTGGGTAGTGTCAGTCGACGAAGTCAGTCTAGATGACCTAGTCCAGATCATGGCAGACTTGTTTCAATAGACTGGTGATATTTGTAGTATATTCGAGCTTCTTGACACTTTAAATTACAAGGGCACCTGGTCCCTTCAGTCTTGTATTTTCCTGCCGAATGGGAAGAGTTATACGAAGAGGACATAGAAGTTATAGAGTGTATTGACTTTGCATGGAAAGATAATATCATTGCCACCGAATGGGGAGATGATTATGAAGATTTAGATAAAGAGCCAGATCCAAGAAAGACTTGTCTGATAGCCAACCTATGCAGAGTGATATCATTCGAGGAGCTACTAGAAAAGATCAACCAGGTAGCTAAGCAACCCGATATCTATGAAGAGATAGGGTTTCGATTTTTTCCCTCTTTCGTCAACCACATGACCAGGTCGGGGAGACATTACTAGAACTCAAACTTGCAACCATCAGCAAGCGATAAAGGGAAAGGTGTTGAGAATTTCCCTATGCTAGAAATGACTCTTGAAGAAAGTAAGGTCCTCGATCAACTAAAGAAAACTCAAGATAACATCACTCTATGGGAACTTTTCATGTCTTCCTAATTGCACCAAAATTCCCAGATCAAGCTACTCACAGGACCCACAATCCCTCCCTCAACCACACCAGAAGAAGTAGTGAACATAGTTGGATCCTTGACCTCTACTCGAATGCTCTCCTTTTCTGAAGAAAAAATCCCTAAGAATGCTCCCAACCACAATCATTCTCTCAATATCTCCATTGAAGTTATGGGGAAAATTGTCCCCCTCTCATTCATAGACAACGAATCAGCTCTGAATATTTGACCGTTAAGGACCCTCAATTGCCTAGGATTGAATATGAGCGGCCTGACTCCAACCTTGGCTGCCGTAGTGCCTATAACAACACGTGTCGAGAAGTAATGGGATCTATCAAGCTTACAATAGGGGCCAGCCCTATAAATCTTGTTGTTAAATTCCAAGTCATCGACATCCCAACCTATTTCAATCTACTGCTCGGACGACCGTGGCTCCACAGCATCAAAGGATGTCTTCTTCCCTTCATTAGAAATTGAAATTCTTTTCCAATCGGCAAGTTATCACCATCTTAGGAGACAGTGATAACACCAAGAATCCTAACACCAGTAATCCAGTACTCGAGATACAACACGGGGACAACAATATGCTGCTATCAGGCTTCCAGGTCAAACCATTCCTACTCCCGACAGGGGACGACTTTAAATATAGGGTTTTTCCAGAATATGATCCTCATAGAAATGTCAATGTAATACAAATGTTCAAGAATATGCACTTCATGCCGGGACTGGGGCTAGGGCAAATAAAACAAGGGATAATTGAACCTATTGTGTTGGAGGAGGCCTTTTCTCCCTGTGGCTTGGGCTATCAAACATCAGAAGAAGAACTCAGATTGATCCATCAGCCTCGACTGAAGAGAAAGTTAAAATACGCCAGAACTATCTCAGGAGATTACTTAAATGGAAGATTCATCAGATAAGGTGAAAATTTCCCTTTTTGCGGCTTCCCTGAGCCTTGGTATGATCCTATAGACAAGATGATGAAACCATGAATGGAGATTTTTTTCTAAGACAGCTACTCAGGGGATGAGAGTTCCCAACACTATGTACAACCACTCACTAAAAAGACCATAGCTGATATCAAGGATTATAAGGACAGCGATTCCGAATACTCTTTCAACTTGCAGATATTAGGGTTGGCACTCTGCATAATCCACTCAGGGACTACATCATCCAATCCATCATACCTCATTAAAGATGCTGATGCACCACTTCTCAATTGGCACGTTGCTCTTGTGCCATCTACTGATATTCAACCTAACCCTGATGTTTATCCCCTTTCCCCTGTAATCGAGACCTCCTTTGATGAGGTTCTCAATGTTGTTTTTCCTATCAATGAAATAAACGAAGATTCTGAGTATCTTGTTGTGCCTTACATTAATTGTTTTTATTCTCATCAAACTCTTGATGATGATGACTTTACAAATGAATAATTCTTATCTGATCTAAATAAGGTTAATAACAAACAACATAACCATGTTCAAGTTAATAAAGATGAAACTATTATTATTCATCTCGATTTTAGTAGCCAAATGCGTGAGATTAGGATAGGGGCTACCCTTAATGAGAATAAGCGCACGTAACTCGAAGAGCTACTGAAGCAATTCGTGGATGTCTTTGCATAATCCTACGGTGATATGCCCGGCATTGACCCTGAGATAGCACAGCATGAGATTCCAACTCTCCCGGAATCTAAACCAGTCAAACAAGCGCTACGAAAGATCCGTACCGAATGGTCACTCAAGGTGAAAGAAGAAGTAGTCAAGCAATTAAACGTAGGCTTTATTTGAGTAATTGAATATCCTATATGGATAGCCAATATCGTACCTATGCCAAAATCAGGATGAAAGGTCCGCATGTGTGTCGACTATTGCGACTTGAACAAGGCCTCTCCGAAGGATGTTTACCCGCTACCCAACATCGATATGATTATGGATAACACAGCCAGTCATGCTCTCAAATCATTCGTTGACAAGTTTTCCAGATATAACCAGATCAAGATGCACCCAGATCATCAAGAGAAAACTGCATTCAGCACCCCTTGGGGAACCTTTTGCTATATTGTCATGCCATTTGGTCTCAAGAACGTAGGGGATACCTACCAAAGGTCTACCATAACCATTCTGCATGATCTGATACACAAGGAAGTCGAGGTATATGTAGATGACATGATTATCAAGTCTAAGACTAGAGAATGTCATGTTCCCTCTCTTCAAAAATTCTTTGAATGACTGCGATAGTACCAAATGCGGCTTAACCCACATAAATGTGTCTTCGGCTTTACCAAAGGTCAACTCTTGGGATTCATGGTCAGTAAGAAAGGGATTTTAGCAAATACTTCCAAGATGAAAGTCATACTTGAGATGTCACCTCCCCGAATGGAGAAAGAAGTCCGAGGATTCCTTAGAAAATTACAATACATTAGTCGATTCATTAGCCAATTGACTTCCATCTGTGAACCCATCTTCAAACTCCTTCAAAAGGATTCAATCAAGGTCTGGAACAAAGCTTACTAAGAAGCCTTTTATCTAATTAAGTAATACCTAACCCGACCTCCGGTGCTCATACCACCGCAACCTGGTCTTCCCTTACTCCTATACCTAATCGTGACCGATATAGCAGTTAGGCCTCTACTATCTCAATACCTTAAAGAAACCCGTAAAGATAAAGTCATCTACTATGAAAGTCGAATATTTATCGGTTACGAAGTTAACTACTCCATCTTAGAAAAAGCATATATCACTCTTATCTGGGTCATCCAAAAGTTACGGCACTACGTGCTCACCTTCTCCATGAGACTAGTATCCCGAATGGATCCCATCAAGTACCTACTAAAGAAGCCTGCCCTATCTAGCTGAATGGCCCATTAGTTGATGCATCTAGAGGAGTTTGATATCACCTATGTCGCGCAGAAATCCATGAAAGGAAGATCCATCTCTGACTACCTTTCTGACTACCCTATGGAAGAGGGCGATGTCTGGATTTCTAAATTTCCAGATGAGAATATCCATTGCACCTCCCACAAAGATCTTCGACGGTAAATGTTCTTTGAATGTGCTTCCAATTAAAAAGGATACGGCATTAGAATTCTCCTAATCCCTCCTGATGACTCCCACACTCTCATTGCCATCAAATTAGATTACCCCTGTACTAACAACATGACTAAATATGAGGAATGCACAGTAGGTGATTAGGCACATATTCTTCACATTTATCCCGTTAATTTCGGTATTTTTATGATCCCGTGCAGTGTATTTAGCTTGGATTTGTCTCTTATTTATGCTACTAACCTTGTTTGGCAAGTATTTCGTGTTTTGTGTATTTCTCATGTGTTTTACAGGTATTTCACGCAAGTTAGTGCGAAGGAGAGCTCAAAACAGTGAAAGAAACCAAGAAATGGAGAGTTGAAGGGCATTTTCGTAATTTTACAGCCTTAGTCCGGAGGTGGGGCCAACTAGAAAGTTGAAGAGCACTAAATTACAAGAATACTGGAAAAAATGGCACCTCAATCCGAGCTACGGTGAAGAAGTTACGATGTTTTGAAGTTGTGCGATAATGAAGAGTCTGGATGTGCGGATTTCTGTATTTAATTATGCATTTAATGCAGTGCAACTCTTGGAAAACTTGTGCCACAAGCGAAACTTGATGCCAAATTCGTGCAACTTGGTGCTATTAAAGACCAATCCCTACCTCATTTTCAAGGGGGGAGTGGAATTCTAGAGAGAGGGAGTTGCTAGAGAGAGGCTAGGTTAGGAGTAGGTTAGAAGTGCTAGATTGAATTTTAGGGTTAGATTTTGAGAGCAAATTTTCTATTCCTTCAAGAGTTTTCATGAACCCTAGTTTGTAAGAAATTCTGGATTCCAATTCCATTTTTGTTGCTGAATTCAAGTAATATCTTTCCATTCTCTATTTTTATTATTTGCAAATTATTTCCCATGTCTTGTAGATCCATAATTTTGTGTGTGAATTTATTCTTGAACCAAATCATGAGTAGCTAAATTCCCAAGGGTTGGGGTACATGAACTCAATCCAAGGCAAATTATTTATGTAGAAAATAGAGGTTAAATTAAAATATTGATTGAATCGTGAAAGCACGGCTTTATATTTATCTTTGATTTCGTATGGTGCGGGCTTGAACCTCATATACGTAATGCTTAGAATATATAAAGACTGGATTCATTCACCGCTTTATATCTATCTTTGATTTCATATGATGCGGACTAGATCCCTCATATATGTAATTCTTAGAATGTATAAAGACTGGATCTAGTCAATAATTTTAATTTACAATTCTAGTATTCTATACGGTAATTTGTTAAGGATTGAGAGATTGTACCCTACCCTATTTTCTCCCATTTGTCAGATCTAATTTCTTTTGCACTTTTCAGTTTGTTAAATTTTCCCAATTATTAATCATCTTTTCGTTTCTTTTAAGAAATCATTTCAAGATTTAATAATTTTTCTTATTACTATTTGGCAATCTCGATCCCTGTGGATACGATCCCGACTTACCGGGTTTATTACTTGAGCGACAGGCTTGCACTTGAGCCTAGAGTGAACGCATTTCTGAGACAAATTCTTAGTCGCGTCAGTAGGCCTCAAAGTTACCCTCGAGAAAGGAATTTGATACCTCGATGTCTACGGGTATTTAGCCCTCATCATCAGTCAAGTACTCAGGAAATGGAAAGTCAAGGATGAGAAACTCTTGACCTTCCCTGCCCAACTTGAAGAACTAGCTTCCCAATTCAAAGAAATCACCTTCCACTACCTTCCCCGAGAAAAGAACAGCCTGGTTGATGCCCTTGCCACCTTAGCCTCCATGATTGACATGCCCGAAGGAATAACCACGGCTCCCTTCCTTATACAAAAATAAGACTAACCAACCCACTACTACCACATCGGGCTCTGCACAGAGGAAGAACCCGAAATAGTCGACTACTGGTACAATGATATTTAGCACCTCCTCAAACACAACAGGTACCCCCAAGGAGCTGACAAGAAAGATTGAGCATCTCTACGCATACTGGTCGCCCAGTATATTGTTTGTGATAAAGCACTGTTTAAGAGGAACTTTGATGGAACCCATTTACACTGCATCGCAGGGGATGACGTTGAAGAGATGATGCAGAAAATCCATAGCGGGGAATGCGAACCCCACATGAATGGCCATATGCTCGCCAAAAAGATCATTTGACAGGGATACTACTGGACTACCCTGGTTCAGGACTGCACAGACTACGTGCAAAGATGTCTCAAATGCCAATAGTTCTCCAACTTACATCACCTGCCTCCGCGAGAACTGTACAACATGACTTTTCCCTAGCTGTTTTCCCCATGGGGCATTGACATTATAGGTAAAGTTACACCGAAGGCATCTGATGGGCATGAGGTCATCCTAGTCACTATTGACTACTTCACCAAATGGGTCGAAGCCGAGTCATACACAGTTCTGAATGCCAAGAAAGTGGCCAAACTCATCAAGAAAAACATCATCTACCGATATGGGGTCCCACGCGAACTGGTATCAAACAATGGGTTACATTTTGAGGCGGAGGTTACAGAAGTGGTCGACGGGTATGGAATTTAAAGATTTAAATCTTTTCCATACTGAGCTCAAACTAACGAAGCAGTTGAAGCAGCCAATAAGAATCTCAAGACCATCATCAGCAAGATGATCGAAAGTTATCGAGATTGGGCCGACAGTATCCCTTATGCCCTCTGGGGCTACCCCTTACTCTCTAGTCTATGGCATGGAAGCAGTCCTACTCGTGGAAAGGGAAATACCCTCGCTACGCATCATGCTTGAAAGTAAAGTCAATGAGGAAGACTGGCATCGGAGCCATCTTGACGAGTTATCCCTCTTGGACAAAAGGAGACTAAAAGCTCTCTATCACATACAAGGGTACCATCGTCGTATAGCGCGATCATTCAGTAAAAGAGTCAAGGACTGCGGTGTTTGAGAGGGGGACTTAGCCCTCAAAGAAATAGTAGAGCCTATCTGGGAGACCAGAGGGAAATTTAAGCCTAATTGGAGCGGCCCCTACATTATGAATAAGATCATGTCGGGAAGCGCCGCTGTGCTCACCGACCTCGACGGGGAAGAAATGGCGCATCCAGTCAACCTAGACCATCTCAAGAAATTCTACCCCTAGTCCGAAATCTCGGTGCGCTATAACTTTTCTCAGTCTTCCTTCTATTCTAAAAAAAACTCTCTTATTTTCCCCTACCCAGAACTACGTGGGCCTGATCCTCCAAAAATATTATCGAAAAAATAAATTTCAAAATTTTTCAAAAACCCTCGGAGGTATGTTGGCAGCTCATTTGCTTCACATGAGCGTGGCCCCTTCTTTTCACAAAATGCTATTATTTTCTTACCCCCAAGAACGACAGTTCATTTTTACATATACATGAATAAAAAGGACTATGTATGCCTTAGCGATTGGTATAAATAATTCAAAGTGCAAAAAGTCATCAAGAGGCACAACTAGATGATCAAAAACTTATTTATTCCTTATTTGAAATTCCCGCATGATTGCATCGGCGTAAGGAGTCAAACGACTTCCCTTAACAGCACTACACCTACTAAAAAAAACCAAATAATAATAAGCCCCACTACTCTTAAAAATTACCTCCCAATTATTCCCACAAAGCACAAAACCACACTTATCCCAAGAAGCTTCACAAAGCCCTACTTGTAGTTGCCCGAGGAACCAGCACCATCATCACCTGCATCTTGGGCTCCCCAAACCTCCCCTGCCTAAATGGGGTATCGCAGATGCTCCATGGAGCGATAAGCCTGGACTATCTTGGGGAAGACCACAACACCTCCTTCCATGGTGTCAGATATGACAAACCACCTCTGACCAGTCTCCACAGCCAGTATCCCGGCCACTAACTTCTTCTACAACCACTTCATGTAGTCCCCGGAGGCATGCCAGACTCGCCTAGTAGATTGAGGAGGACGGGTCGATGAACGATGATTCTCCCATAGAGAACCAAGCCATATGCGCATACGCTCTATCAGATCCTCTACAGGAAAGAAATTTGGTATCCACGGTGGCACAATTTGCTCCTAACCATATTGGCATAGTAGTCGCCAGGGAAAGTAGAAAGAGGTCTGCCTAAGGCCAACCAGTGTGACGTACTGGTACTTTCCAAGCTACAGAATGGGAAGCAGCTCCCCCACCAAGGCACAGACCAGCGTAAGCCCCGAGCCCCGTGCTCTACAAACGAACTCCCCCAACTCTCAATGTCCAGGCCTACGTTAATGAAATAACGTGAGAAGAAGTTTGGAACCATTGGTAAGGGATACTTAGATGGGACCACCATATGAAACCTCTCTAACAGCCACATAAATAACATTACAGGGCTATCCCTCAAAAATTCAGAATGACCCTCCCGCTAGGCATCCAGGACATTCAGGATCTCCGCCAATATCACCGCTGCAGGATTGCGATGGTACGACACCCAATAAACAATAGTATCCAGTTGGGGTTCCACCAGCATCTTCCCGATCACCAACAGAACTTTTGAAACAATGCCTAATATGATGGCCTTGCCATATCCAACATCACCCACGTCCTGCAAATGCATGGATTGCAACATCACTGGAAGGGAAATCATTCCCCCAATAACTAAGGGACTGGCTGCCAAAGGCGAGATATGAAGAAGCCCAGCTAATAATTCCCTAGGAGAATGTGAAAACTCATGCAAAGTCACAGCAACGCTAGGATTTATTCCCAGTATGGCAGAAAATTCCTCGTAGGTAGGAAAAATCTCATCCTATTCGAAATGGAAGACATAATCCTCAAGATTCCAAAACTCGACAAACGCCATCAGCATGTTCCACTCAATGGGCCGGTTGCGCCACAAAAAGACTCGTTGCATGTGAAAGGCATCATAATCAACATTGTAAGAACATATTGCTTCCAAGGATTCGAGGTAGTTAGCAAACTCAATGCTACCAATGAGAGCCATCTTGCAAAAGGAAGAGATAATAATCAAGTAAGAATGTGAAAAAAAGGAAAAAGTGAAAGTATGAGGAGGAAATACCCATCCACACCCTCTTTTATACTTAGGAACTCTCAAGCCAAGATAAGGAACTCTGCAGAAATTAGAGAAACGCTTGCCCCAATAAGTACCAAGGAATTGAAGAAAGTGCAATCAAAACCTTAAATTGATTGGACTGGATTGACATGCCGATAAGCTGGAAAGGGGTCTTGTCTATCGGTAACCCCCTATTTTGGGAAAATTCCCTTTTTTCTCTATTGTCAAAATAAAATAAAAAACTCAATAAAATAACTTTTATCTTAAGGAAATTCTGAATTCCCTTTATACTTATGCTTTTACTAATTCTCATTTTAAATAAAGTCCTTATCAAATCAATTTTCAAACCCTTTTTACGGTCTCAGCAGCAAAGTAAAAAGAGCATGTGCATTAATCACTAAACCAAGAAAATTAACAAAAAACAAATTCATTTCTTCGTTTGCATATATTTTGTTGTGTTACATTAACATTTTGTAGGAAAAGAAGGAAAAAACAACGAGACTTAGCCCAAATCCAATCCCTATCTCTCTCACTCTCGCTCTTTGTTCTTTATTTTCTCTTTCTCTAGGATCCCCCATCCTTATGGAACGCCATCTTCCCCCTACGATGAGACGACGTTCCACCACTTCTAGAGTTCGACCCTTCTCCGGATGAGGCAGACGGCACCAAGCAAGAAGGGATCGAAACCGCCTCATGAAAGTGAGCAATCCCCGAAGATATCCAGTCCCTGATGTCCTTCAACCAAGTGGTCGAAACACTGATATGCTGCGAGGAAGAATGGAAAAGATCAAATCAGTCAAGCACGAGGAAAGAGAATAAAATTAAGGAAAAAAAATGTACCGCAACCCGTCAGACCCAACTCCTCCGGGTACATCGCATGAGGGTGATGCGGTAGACGCACAGATCCCCCATCAGCTCATCAAAGACTGTAACTAGGGGAATTCAGCTGCACAAAATAAGGCCCTGAAGTTGTCTTCGTCGTCGCTGATGTAGTCACACCACCTGCGCTATGAGAAGACCCCACTTGCCGACTCGCTCTCGCTCTAGGGAGAGGAATCACATCATAAAGCTAGGGGGCATCAGCCAACTCATGATAAAATTCAGATAATCATACAGTACCGCTATGTCAGTACATAGAGAGTATGGCTCTCCCATTATCGCGGCCACTAGGGCATAATCAGACATCTCCCGCACACGCCTCATGAACATAGGGGGCTCATCGGCGGCACCGCAACATTATCGTCCATAATCTATCGGACTACCCTCTACCCAAGATACCAAGAGTAGATGAACTCATGCGCTAGCAAGCGCTTCATTTGCACATGTCCCCCAATCACCCCGGTGTGCTGAATATCCGTCCCCTAGGGATAAAAGGTCATGTGCAAATCCCTAGCAAAAATGAAGGATCAGTATTAATAAAATGGCATCAAAGGAAAAGAACAAGTCTCAATGACAAAATAATGCTTACTTGCTTGCTCATCAGGCTATTCAAGACCTGACGCACTGCCTCTAGAGAAAGATTCTTCTTCGACTGTCGGTTGGACCTCCGCCACCGGAACATCAGGCAAAAGTCCCCAATATAGTCATCCACTCTAGCACCTTGTTCACAAAGGAAAACATTTTTTTACACTCCCAGTGGAATTCCAGAGAATATTTCTCCCTAGCAACGTCTGCAAATGACGCTCCAAAAATTTCCCCAGCTATAAAATCCACGAATCATTCACTATTCCCCAACGGAGCCTAAAATTCAATCCTCATCCCTAGTGGAATCCCCAAATTTCTCAAAGGAAAAGTAATTCTCTCTTAGGCCAGGATTGACCTCGATCTTTCATCGTCACCTCAGTTAGGTCAGAATTGACCTCAGTCCTTGGCCATCACCTCTTTTAGGTCAAAATTGACCTCGATCTTGTATCATCACCTTAGTTAGGTCAGAGTTGACCTCAGTCCTCGATCGTCACCTCTCTTAGGTCAGAATTGACCTCGATCTTGGATTGTCACCTTAGTTAGGTCAAAATTAACCTTGATCCTCGGCCGTCACCTCTCTTAGGTTAGAATTGACCTCGGTCCTTGGTCGTCACTTTAGTTAGGTCAGAATTGACCTCGGTCCTTGGTCGTAACCTATCTTAGGTCAGAATTGACCTCAATCTTAGATTGTTACCTTAGTTAGGTTAGAATTGACCTCGATCTGGGATCATCGCCTTAGTTAGGTCAGAATTGACCTCGATCCTCGTTATCACCTCTCTTAGGTCAGAATTGACCTCGGTCTTGGATCGTCACCTTAGTTAGGTCAGAATTGACCTCGGTCCTTGGTCATCACCTCTTTTAGAACAGATTTGACCTCGATCCTCGGTCTTCACCTCTTTTAGGTCATAATAGACCTCCGCCTTGGATCATCACATTAGTTAGGTTAAAATTAACCTCGTTCCTCGGTCGTCACCTCTTCTAGGTCAGAATTGACTTCGGTCTTGGATCGTCACCTTAGTTAGGTCAAAACTGACCTCGATCCTTAGTTGTCACCTCTTTCAGGTCAAAATTGACCTCGTTCCTCGGTCGTCACCTCTTTTAGGTTATAATTGACCTCGACCCTCTGAATCGGTCGTCCATATCCCTTAGGTCCGCAGAATTGACCTCCCTCCATCATGTGGTATCTATTCGATGCCCATCACTTATTCTAAGCTCACCCGTCGAGGGTCTCTATATACACCACATTCTAGGACCCCCTCAACCTCTCCTTAGGCTCCTAGCACTTCCCCTTTCCACTGAAAACCTAGGTTGCACTCCGAGTAACGATCTAGAGACCATCGGTCGGTCCCGGGCCCCATTTGACCCCAATTAACTCCACGTCAGATTGAAAGCTCTTTGAATCTTCGAAGGGCACTAAAACCCCTTTCCAACGATTTTCCCCGTGCATTATTCTGACCTACGGTGTGGACGAATGATCCGTTTTACTCTGACAAGTCATCGGGCGCTTTCGAGCCCCGGTTAACCAAGGTCAACTTTATGAACCGAGTGAAACTCTTTGGAATGTCTAAGTACATCTCCTAAACTTTCCAACGTTCTGCTTCGTGCGCGATTATGACTTACCATGTGGACGAACGATCCGTTTGCATACGACGATCTCCAGTCCAAAGGACCAACGTGTGCTTCTGAGCCAAATGTGACCCAAAGTCAACTCTCGGACCCGGGAGCAGTCTAAAGGACTCTCTAAGGTATTTGAAATACCTTTTTAATGGTAAGCCTTGTGCATGATTTAGATCAACGGTTTGTGCTCTACAGTCATTTTTCTAACAAAGTCTGAATGAGACTGTTAATTGGTAGGCCCTAAACCCTGCCTATCGGCACAGTGTCAAGGGTGACCTGTCGATAGGCACCCCCTAGGGTAGCCGATTGGCACCCACCTTTTTTCCTATAAATAAGGGCCATGACCTCAATCCCAAAACCGACAGAGAAAACCCATCAGCATCAGTGATCTCAGCAACATTATCTCGAAATCAGCGAAGTTCCATATGATAAATCCCATTCAAGCCTACGTCCCCATCCTTTTCACACCAAAGTTTGGCAAATATCCTTCTCTCTATGACACCCCGACTAATTAAATACCGGGTAGCTACTCCTTTATCAAATTAATACAAAATGCTAAGTTGGTTCAGTTCATAGCATCACTGTCGAAAACATTTTTATATTTACTAACCACCTAATATTTAAAAAGTGAGTTGTCCATTTTAAATTAAATCCGATTAACATGCAATAAATGAATTATGAAAATCTAACACAACCAACACAATATAGTCACAATAAAATAACCAACCAATAATAATGAGTCTGGAGGAAAAACTCCTCACAACAAACCGACTTTCGAAATAAATAAATACAAAGTCTGCATCACTAAAATTACTTACATCCCAAAGTCTGAAATAACTGAATAAGTAAGATGTCTCTAACAGGAATGGGCGACATGCCCAACAAATGATAAAAACGGATAATGGAGTCAAGATTAGAAATAGAGGCGTCTACTGTCAAGGTCCTGTAACTTCCACAGCAGCTACAGTACGTCACCTGAATAGAACTCCTATGCATGGTGTCCTTGTGGCTGGGCACCTAAAAGGTTTTTACAAAAATAGATTTGAAAGCAAACGGGTCAGAGCCCGAATGTGAAAATAATTTAAAAATATGCAAGTGTTTAATATTATTAAACAGTGAATATAAAGTACATGATAGTGTGTGCATTCACATGAATTCCTCACCTCTCAACTAATTGTGCACTCCTATCGTACCCGTACCCATTCTAGTTACTCCCATGTCTATCTAGTCCAATGCTAAATCTAACATTTCTATATGATATCCAATTCAAATCCCAACATCTTCTATTTAACAGAGTATTGTACCTTATTACACAGTTTCCCCACTTTAGCACTACAATTTATTAGAAATCTTACATTTTCACTTTACAAACCGTTGCTATTATTTATACCCACAATTATTCACGATAATTCATTTCAATCAACAGTATATTATTCTCACCAAAAATGTACAATACTAGCACCCCGAGACTAAGCTGCGGTGCACACATACTCTGCTATCAAATCCTGGTACATCACGTACATGAGGACCACGTATTCTGAATCTCTCAGGAAACGTTTCATTAACAACAATCACAAACAATGGAGGCGAACATAGTTCATATCACATGGGTCACGCACATACCTACGCTCCCATGATCAGCAAACTTATTAACTTCTCAATAAACCCTTATCTGACCTATGTCCTCGAGATACCAATTTAAATCCCCCCGTAGGCACACAAAGATTAGATGGCCCTAAACGAACGCCAACCTTCCATGATAGTAAGTACGGTAGGTATGTCATACACAGATAACTACAAATACTAAGCATTCTCACATCTTAGATATTATAATATTTTATTATTGGTATACTTCTTGTTCTTATACCAACACTTAGTGTTATACAAATCACAAGTCCCCAGTTTATAAGTATTTACGTTATCAATTATCCTCACTTCGTGATTAGTTACTCGCTTCCAAATCCACAAATGTCATCCGGTTCAAGACACTATTCTAAGTTTTATTCCTCAATGTACCCAATCTCCCAACTATACCCACTAGTTAATAAGGGAAGGTTATCTCACCATTTAAATAAGTCTACGGGATACTAGAAATCAATTCAGGCCAAAAAGGCCATTCTGTCAACTCGTTAGAGAACTCGTTCGAATGAGGTCGTTCGAACGAGTTCGTACGAACGAAGGGCTTCGAATGAAATACCAACTCATTAGAAGTCATACTGTCATCTCGTTAGAAGTTCGTTCGAACGAGGTCGTTCGAACGACCTGGGCAGGTCTTCTAACGAGATGGCAGTTTCAACCCAAAAATTCCCAAATCCATTTTTCTCAATTCTTCTCTCCTCTAAATCCACCCTAAGACCATCCAAATTATGTTTTAACATATGATGATGCTAGAATTAACACCACCAGGTTAAGATGTTTTCAAGCTCAATCTAAGAACAACAATGGCAGCATAGTTATGTAAAAGGTAAGAGAATGAGATGAGGAGAAGAGGTGAGAGCACCCAAATATAAGTGGTTCAGCCTAAATCGACCTACGTCTACTGTGTATGTGAATAACCTCACTGTAATTGGGCACTGATGGCCATGGATACAATCTCTCAAGCTCTCTCTCTACTTTATATCTAAACAGTTTCAGCTAGGGTTGTATCTTTTGGATCCTTTACAAGGTAGAGGATGACCTATATATATAGTACCTAGGGGGTGTAATGTACCCCCATGCATGTAATGTGCATGTGTGTGATTGCCTCACCAATATGGGAAAGCCATCTGTCACTGTCACATGTAGAGAATGAGGATGCAATATTCTCCCCACGTGTGGGGAATAATCTTATTATAACTGATTTGTGTCCACGTGCCCTTATCCAAATGTCAGCAGATGCTCGGCTATCACGCCTGGTGTATGACCTCGGCCTGGGAGAGGCCGAGGTTAGTAAGTCTAGGTGCTCGTTCAGTCCGAGGTGACCATGGAGGTCTCGGTTTAATCCTAGCCGAGACAATGGACAAGGTCAGCGTGAGCCGAGGTTGAGCTGGTGTGTTTGGAGCATCGACTGATGTCTTGATGAGGTTGCTGGTAAGGATTTTTTGTGAGCTCGGCCTATATCTGGCCGAGGTTTCCATTCCAAGGTATACGAGAATGCTGCTGATCCTTGTGATGCGTGCGATGTCCCTTGGAGAGGCTGGTGGAAGTGTCGGCCTGGGCCGACCTTGCTATGGCCGAGGGCTGATGCCGCATGCCCAAGGCTTGTCCAATGTCGGCCACGGTCTCGGCCGAGGTTGGTGTCTCCGAGCCGAGGTCACACTTGGGGCATATCAATGGTGTTTTCTTAAACAAAATTAGTAGTCTAAGCTCAGACCTCGTCACCATTGAATGGTGTTATGGAGGTCCGAGGTCGCCACCTAAGATGTCCTCATAATTAATCTCACCAAATTAATGATGTTAAGAGTCTGAGGTCATCCCATGATGATGTCTGAGCTCAGACCTCGTCACCACTGTGGTGTTTATGAAGGTCTAAGGTCATCACCTAAGATGTTACCCCCATAATTACTCTCACCAAATTAATGATGTTATGGGTCTGAGGTCATCCCATTATGGTGTCTGACCTCAGACCTCGTCACCACCGTGGTGTTATGAAGGTTTGAGGTCATCACCCAAGGTGCTGTCCCCATTAATGAATCTCACCAAATTAATGATGTTAAGGGTCTGAGGTCATCCCTTTATGCTGTTTGAGCTCAGACCTCGTCACCACTGAATGGTGTTATGAAGGTCTGAGGTCATCACCTAAGATGTTACCCCTATGATTAATCTCACCAAATTAATGATGTTAAGGGTCTGAGGTCATTCCTTTATGGTGTCTGACCTCAGACCTCGTCACCACCGTGGTGTGATGAAGGTCTGAGGTCATCACCCAAAGTGCTATCCCCATTAATGAATCTCACCAAATTAATGATGTTAAGGGTCTGAGGTCATCCCTTTATGCTGTCTGACCTCAGACCTCGTCACCATTGAATGGTGTTATGAAGGCCTGAGGTCATCACCTAAGATGTTATCCCCATAATTAATGACAAGTGCAAAATGAAGCAAGTACCACCATGGGAACTGATCTTTTATTAATAACCTCTTCATGACAAGATGGTACATTTACACAACTTTATGCAACATCATATGTAATACTTCTTTAGGTGATCAGCATTCCATGGATTAGCGAAAGGTTCTCCTTCTAGATTTTCTAGCCTGTAAGTGCCAGGCACAACCTCTTCTGTCACTTTGAAGGGACCGTGCTAGTTTGGATGGAGTTTGTTCGCTTTCTGCAAGGTCTTCTTTAGCACTAGGTCTCCCAATGCAATGGGTCTTGACTTCACCCTCTGATTGTAGAATTTTGCTGCCCTTTGTTGGTAGGCTGCTTGTATGACCTCTGCGTCCTCTCTTCTTTCTTCGATAAGATCTAGGTCTAGCCTCCTCTCTTCCCCATTATTATCAGGGTTATAGGTATGAATCCTATGAGTTGGGAGCCCTACTTCCATTGGTATGACGGCCTCTGAGCCATGTGCCAACATGAACGGGGTTTCTCCTGTCGGTGTCCTTACAGTGGTTTTGTAGGCCCATAACACAGCGTAGACCTCTTCAGTCCATCTTCCCTTCCCATCTTCTA
Source organism: Sambucus nigra (assembly GCA_949130495.1). Classification (NCBI taxonomy): domain Eukaryota; kingdom Viridiplantae; phylum Streptophyta; class Magnoliopsida; order Dipsacales; family Adoxaceae; genus Sambucus; species Sambucus nigra. Next base: position 223,377,333 of record OX422214.1, read on the forward strand.
ACCTCTTCTTGATTCCCTCAAGAATTGTTCTGTTTGTGACCTCGGTCTGACCGTTTGCCTGAGGTCGGCCAGGAGATGAGAAGAACTGCTTTATTCCCACTCTTAGGCAATACTTTTCAAAAGAGGAGTTCTTGAACTGGGTTCCATTGTCCAAGATGAGAGTGTTTGGGAGGTCATATCTGCATATGATATTCCTCTAAATAAACTAGAAGTTCTTCTGCTCTGTGATCGTTATCATCGGCTCTGCCTCCACCCACTTTGAAAAGTAGTCGATGGCAACTATCAAGAATCTATAATTATTGGCAGCTCTTGGCAGGGGTCCTACTAAGTCAATTCCCCATACCGCAAATGGCCATGAAGAAGTGATTGACATCATAGGCTGATGAGGTTGATGAGGGATGGCGGCGAACCTCTGACATTTATCACATTTCCTCACATAGGCTGCAGCGTCCTTGGACAGGGTTGGCCACCAATACCCCTGGGTGATGATTCTTTTGGCCAAGGGTCTTCCCCCTATGTGGCTAGAGCAAGAACCCTCATGGACTTCCTGTAAGACCCGGGGAACTTCCGTGGGGTGCACACATCTGAGGAGAGGTAGCAGGAATCCTTTCTTGTACAGGACATCTCCTACTACCGAGAACTTGGCAGCCTTATATCTCAATTTACGCCTTTCTAACTTGGATTCAGGTAGCTCTCCCTCTCTAGTCTCCTAAGTTCAAATTATGACAAGGGTTATATACCTCTTCTTGATCAATGGTTGCCTTCCCCAAGACCTCGATCGGAATGGTCCTTCTAGCATCTGTCTTCGTTGCCGAGGCCAACCTCGCCAATGCATCTGCGTGGCTGTTACTTTGTCGAGGCACTCTCTTCAGTCTTGCCTCTTTAAAATGTTCTAACATCGTTCTCACCCTTTTCATATATTTTGCCATCCTTTCATCTCTGGCCTCATAGATTCCCAATACTTGATTGGCAACTAACCTTGAGTCGCTGTGGAGTAGGAGTCTCTTTACGCGAAGAGTCTTTGCCAATGAGAGACCTGCTAACATGGCCTCTTCCCATGTGAACTCAGTGATAAAGTCTACGAGTGCTTGCCCCTGGATGGCCGTCCTAGGTTGGTAGGTAAGATCGTACTCCCCCAACTCAATGGCCCGTGTCATCAATCGCCCGGACTTCTCAGGTTTGTGTAGGACCTGTCTTAGTGGGGAGTCAGTGAGGACAACCATGGAGTGGGCCTGGAAGTAAGGCTTCATCTTCCTCGAAGCATGTATCAAGTCGTAAGATATCTTTTCCATGCGAGGGTAATTTTGTTCGACCCCTTGAAGGGCCTTACTGTTGAAATATACAGGCCTTTGGATTCCAGCGTCTTCCCATATTATGGTTGCGCTGATGGCTGATTCGGAGACTGCCAGATACACGTACAGTTTCTCCCCTGCTACAGGCCGAGACAGCAATAAGGGAGACCCTAAATAAGACTTGAGCTGGTTGAAGGTTTTTTCGCACTCTTTGTCCCATTGGAAGGCCTTTCTCAGCACTTTAAAGAATGGAAGGCACTTGTCTGTTGCCCTAGAAACAAACCTGTTAAGGGCAGCCACTCTCCCCGTAAGTCTTTGAACATCTTTGATACTCCTCGGTGTCTTCATGTCAAGCAAAGCCTTAATTTTTTCAGGGTTTGCTTCAATCCCTCTCTGGTTGACAATAAATCCTAGGAACTTCCCAGCTCCTACTCCAAAGACATACTTCGCGGGGTTGAGTTTCATTCTGTATGAGTCCATAATGTCGAAGGTCTTCTCGAGATCCGTTACATGAGTGCAAGCTTTCAAGCTCTTTGTTAGCATATCATATACATACACCTCCATAGTCTTACCTATTTTCTCTTCGAACATCTTATTAACAAGACGTTGGTATGTCGCCCCTGCATTTTCAGGCTGAAGGGCATCACTTTGTAGCAGTATGTCCCTTTGTCGGTAATGAAGGTTGTCTTCTCTGAATCTTCAGCATCCATGAAGATCTGGTTGTAACCTGAATATGCGTCCATGAAGCTTATGAGCTCATGTCCCGCCGTAGCATCCACCATCTGATCTATTCGAGCTAAGGGGTAGTTATCTTTTGGACAAGATCTGTTCAGGTCAATGAAATCAACACACATTCTCCACTTCCCATTGGCCTTGGGCACGATGACTGCATTTGATAACCATTTCGGATATGTGACTTCTCTTATAAACTCAGCCTCTTCTAATTTTTTGACCTCTTCTCGGATGACGTCGTACTTCTCCCTAAAATAGACTCTCCGTCTCTGTTTGATTGGCCTGGCATCTTTGGTCACGTTGAGCTTGTGACTCATAACTTCAGGTTCGATGCCGGGCATATCTGCGTGACTCCATGCGAAGACAGTCTGTCTCCTCCTGAGGAAGTTTATCAGCTCTTCCTTGATTTCTGCCTTCAGGGCTTTACCGACCTGGATGGTTTTTTCTGGCTTGCCCTCATTGAGGACGATGGATTCTACCTCTTCGGCGGCCTCTCCCTTCTTCAACTTTGTCTCATCTCTTGGGTCAAGCGTATCAATGCTATAAGTTATGGTTGCCCTCTTATGGGACTCTCTCTCTTCGGCCGAGTTAAAGTAACATTCTCGCGCTGTGGTCTGGTCACCTTGCACTTCCCCTAACCCATAGGGAGTCGGAAATTTTAGCATCTGATGGACCGTCGACGACACAGCTTCAAACTCTTTAAGGGCCACCCTTCCTATGATGAGGTTATAGGCTGAAAATACATTCTCGTCCATGATGAAAAAATTTATCTTCTTAGTCAGCCTCTTAGGCCACTCACCACCCATCCATACGTCCATCTCATACATGCCCAAGGGGTGGACCTTTTCGCCACTGAAGCCTATCAAGGGGTGATGATAGGGTACCATCCTTGCTCTGCTAAGGCCTAAACTCTTGAAGCAAGTCCAAAACATCACATCCGCCGAGCTCCCCCCGTCTACGAGGATCCTCTGCACCTCGTACCCATGCACCCTTGTTGTTATGACCAGAGGGTCATCATGGGGGGCTATGATACCTTTGAAGTCAAGTCTGGAGAACCCAACTACAAGGGTGTCCATGTCTACTTTCTTCCTCTTCTGCACTGTATCGGAAGACGTTAGATTCACAACTTCAAGCTTGGCCACTGATCTGGCTTCTGCTACGTGAGCCTTCCTATCTGCTACTTCAGAGCCACCTCCTGCAAATCCTTCGCATATGGTGTCAACACCAAACGAGATCATACCAGCCCTCTTCACCGGGGTGTTGTCATCTTCCGGCTGAAGATCCGGATCGTCTTCATCATCACCTTCTGAATCGTCATCTCTTCTGGCCGGGACATTATCACGGCATCTGTCATTTCTCATTTTCTTAGGGTCGTCTCTTCTACCTTTAGGAGCCTTATCATCCACATACTTTCTCAGCTTTCCAGATTTTAACATCTTTTCAATCACATCTTTCAAGGTGAAGCATCTGTCCGTGATGTGGCCATGGTCTTGGTGGAACTCGCACCATAGGTTTTTGTTCCTCTTATGTGGTAGGGCTTTCAGTTTCTCTGGCCATCTCAGAGTCCTATCATTCTTAATCTCGTTGAGGATGTGCTCGCAGCTCACAGTCAGAGGAGTATAGTGAGCGAACTTGTCATCACCCGACCTCTTCTTCCCATCTTTCTTATTTTGAGACTTTCCACTGCCATTGCGGTTCTCATCCTCATACTTGGAGTCCATTGCCTCTTTCGCATTCATTACTTTCCCTGCGGTTGCTAGGAGCTCCGCCATAGACCTAGGGGGGTCTTCCGCAAGTTTCCACAACAGCTTCCCTTTCTGTAGACCCCCTATGAGGGCGGTCATGGCTATGTTCTCTTCATAATCTTCGACCTCCAACTTCTCTTTGTTGAATCTCGCTATGTAGTCTCTTAGGCTCTCATCCTTGCCCTGCTTGACATACAGCAGGTGAGTAGTCTTCTTTCTAGGTCTCACCCCAAAGCAGAAGTTGTTGATGAATCGTTCAGCCAAGCCTTTGAAGTTCTCAATTGAGTTCTTCGGAAGGGAGGTGAACTAACCATGTGATGCCCCTGTTAAGGTCCCAGAGAAGGCCCTACACTTCATCTCATCGGGTATTGAGTAGATGTTTGATGCCGACTGGTACATCTCGATGTGATGTACAGGGTTAGTGCTGCCATCATACTTGGGAGACACTGTAGGAGGCTTGAACTTAATTGGGGCTGGGAAGCCCACTATCCTAGCCACAAATGGAGAGCCCTCTGAGTAACCCCTTTGTAATGGGTCCCTGCTTTTAATGAGGTCTCCTATCTTCTACTCAAGGCGCTGGATAGAATCATTCCATGGTCTTTTTCCATCAACCTGGCCGAGGTTGTCCCCAGCCACCTCCATGGGATGGACCGAGGGTTCCCCTGCCACGGCACATCGGCTGTTGACCTCTTCCTGTTCCCTGCCTCTTCTTTCACAGTGTCGGCCTTGGTCTGGCCGACCCTGCCAGTTTCCTCTCAGAGAGCCCGCTGCGCTCCTCGATCTTGATAATCTCTGTCTTAGGTTATTCACTGGGCCCAATCTCTCGAAGGCTGACCCTCTACTCAACTGATCAAAGGCTGACCCTCTTTGCTGAGCCTCTTCACCTCTTCGGCCGACACAACCTTGACTTTGCTGAAGAGGTCGCACAGTATTATTCGACACCTCATACGGCTCCCAGCAGTCTTCCGGGGCCTCTTTCGCCTTTAGATTGTCATACCTGTCCTCTGGGAAAGGGTTTCCTTGCGTCCCCAGGCGTAAGTGCCTAGGGTCAGCAACGTCCCTTCTCCGCTGGGGTGTAGGCTGATCCTTCATTGGTGCCTGGGGTGGTCCCCTGGCGTCAGGATGAGGCTGAACAGCAGCCGGAGTGATCATATCCGGTGAGACTCCAGGTGGCCTCATCATAGTTTGGCTGAGCTGTACAAATTTTTCCTGCATAGATTGTTGTGTGGCAGCTAAAGACCTCAAGGCTGTAGCTACCTCTGCTATTTCAGACTGGGGCAGCGCCTGGCTGGAACTACCTCCACCCCCAGGTAGCGGTAGAGGCGGTGGTAACTCTGGTGCTATATGTTAACACTATAGAGCTCGAATAGCAGATGAGTTTAGTACCTCAAAGGACCTCTTTCAATGGTGAAGCAGCTCCACTCAAGGGGTGGTGCCTGGTTCACCACCAGAGTCTCCGGTGAGGTTAAGCTGAAGAAGAGGAAGAGATAGTTTCTCTCGTTCCCACAGACGGCGCCAAAATGATGATGCTAGGATTATCACCATCAGGTAAGATGTTTTCAAGCTCAATCTAAGAACAACAATGGCAGCATGGTTATGTAAAAGGTAAGAGAATGAGATGAGGAGAAGAGGTGAGAGCACCCAAATATAAGTGGTTCAGCCTAAATCGACCTACGTCCACTGTGTATGTGAATAACCTCACTGTAATTGGGCACTGATGGCCATGGATACAATCTCTCAAGCTCTCTCTCTACTGTATATCTAAACAGTTTCAGCTAGGGTTGTATCTTTTGGATCCTTTACAAGGTAGAGGATGACCTATATATATAGTACCTAGGGGGTGTAATGTACCCCCATGCATGTAATGTGCATGTGTGTGATTGCCTCACCAATATGGGAAAGCCATCTGTCACTGTCACATGTAGAGAATGATGATGCAATATTCTCCCCACGTATGGGGAATAATCTTGTTATAACTGATTTGTGTCCACGTGCCCTTATCCAAATGTCAGCAGATGCTCGGCTATCGCGCCTGGTGTATGACCTCGGCCTGGGAGAGGCCGAGGTTGGTAAGTCTAGGTGCTCGTTCAGTCCGAGGTGACCATGGAGGTCTCGGCTTAATCCTAGCCGAGACAATGGACAAGGTCGGCCTGAGCCGAGGTTGAGCTGGTGTGTTTGGAGCATCGACTGATGTCTTGATGAGGTTGCTGGTAAGGATTTTTTATCAGCTCGGCCTATATCTGGCCGAGGTTGCCATTCCAAGGTATACGAGAATACTGTTGATCCTTGTGATGCGTGCGATGTCCCTTGGAGAGGCTGGTGGAAGTGTCGGCCTAGGCCGACCTTGCTATGGCCGAGGGCTGATGTCGCATGCCCAAGGCTTGTCCAATGTCGGCCACGGTCTCGACCGAGGTTGGTGTCTCCGAGCCGAGGTCACACTTGGGGCATATCAATGGTGTTTGCTTAAACCAAATTAGTAGTCTGAGCTCAGACCTCGTCACCATTGAATGGTGTTATGAAGGTCTGAGTTCGCCACCTAAGATGCCCTCATAATTAATCTCACCAAATTAATGATGTTAAGAGTCTGAGGTCATCCCATGATGATGTCTGAGCTCAGACCTCGTCACCACTGTGGTGTTTATGAAGGTCTAAGGTCATCACCTAAGATGTTACCCCCATAATTACTCTCACCAAATTAATGATGTTAAGGGTCTGAGGTCATCCCATTATGGTGTCTGAGCTCAGACCTCGTCACCACTGAATGGTGTTATGAAGGTCTGAGGTCATCACCTAAGATGTTACCCCCATAATTGATCTCACCAAATTAATGATGTTAAGGGTCTGAGGTCATCCCATTACGGTGTCTGAGCTCAAACCTCGTCACCACTGAATGGTTTTATGAAGGTCTGAGGTCATCACTTAAGATGTTACCCCCATAATTAATCTCACCAAATTAATGATGTTAAGGGTCTGAGGTGATTCCTTTAAATCATCATATATAACTATTTTTAATCAGTCCATTATCATACTATTTCTAAGCAACCTTGGTTTAAGCAAACACCACAGAGGTTTGTTTTAACGTATATAAACCATTTCTAATCACCCTAAATCATTCCTTATCATATTTAATGGGTCAAATCTTACAAATTATCATGGAATTAGTATGAATCTTCAAATATTTCCCCAAACCCTATGAACATGAACTCCAAATTTTCTTATGCCTAATTTCTCATCATAAATCCGTTTTTAAATCATCATATATAACTATTCAAGTATTAAATCATTCCATTATCATACTACATGCAAATCCTAACCCAAATTCAAAGTTTCTCCAATAAATTCCATGGGTTTTCTTCAAAAAGTTCAATATAAGGTAATTCCTACACTAAGCATGGAAGAAATATTCAATGCATTAAAAATACCAAATCACTTGCCTTAGATTGTTCTTCAGAATTTGATGCTGGTGGATGAATGTCGATTCTCTCCTTTCTCTACAGATTTTCTCCCAAGGTTGAAGATGGTGATTGAAGGTTTCTTTTTGGAACTTCTTCAAACTCTCCTATAACTCCCGTATCCCTCTTACTCTCCTAATGTAGATAATGGGCTTAGTGGGTTCCTAAATAATCTATAATTAACTCCCAAAATTCGTAGGTTTTAATTTCCAAAATTTCAAAATTACCAAAATGCCCTTTTAAGTTGCCGGTATGGCCCAAAAATGCCCCGGGACCCAAACTAAACCCCCGGCTAGTATTTTCTGACTATTTCGACCCTTCTGGACACGTTGGCGCACTCAAAATGACCATTCGGTTGATAAAAATAAAATTCAATTTTTAATTCAAATAATTACATTTCTGACGCGACTGACACGCGCGTCCCAACTAAATTTCCCAAATTGTCGTATTTTAGTCTCGCGACAATTTTAATATTTTCAATATTCATATATTGTTATATATACACATCATAATCAAATACCAACTCACATATCGTTAGTATTTATATCCGGATTAATTTTCAATTAATTCACATTTAATTTAATTAATCCCTTAAATAAATATCGATAAAATTACGGGGTATTACACTCTCTCATCAAACATCCATCAAAATTCAAAGAAATTTCATCCAAGATCCCAGCTCAAGCTCCAAAGAAGGTCCAATTCCTTCTCCCTCTCTTTTAATATTTTGTTTTTTTGTATAAGTTACTTTAGATTCATAATGTAGTTTCATTATAGTTCATATCTATTAATATCCACGTTTTTATTAGTATATTTCACATACTTATTTTTCATACAAAAAATAAAAACAAATAAAAGAGGGTTATACCAGTAAATTCGGAACGAAATTATCCACCACACTTTTTCTGAACTAGAAACACATTTTTTACACGCACAAACCTAATAAAATTTCATCCAAATCTATGGGATAAACCCCACCCCTATTCTATATTCGAACTATGTGGACTTTGATGCCTTTATAGGCAACATAGACGTCTCGGATCAAAATTCGAGACTCGAGTCCGATTTTTCAATTTTCCAATTTCTCTTATTTTCCAAATTCTCAAATCCCTTATTTTCATTATAATCATACATATACATATATCGTGCTTGTTCGCGTCTCATCCTACACATATTATCGTTTTCCTATAACGATCAATATTTCGATGAACGCTCATATTCTATCTTCTAGATTCATTACTATTTTGGGAATATTCCTATGAATGCCTCACCCTATCCTTTCCGTGGTATGGGTCGAACGATTTCAATCTTCATTATATAAACACATGCACACGCTTCACGGGAATAAAGGAAAATATTAACATTTTCCCATGAGAGACCGAAAGGGCGGGTTGGGTGCTTAACACCTTCCCATTCCGTAACTTATCCCCCGAACCTTTGATCTATTGGTTTCGCATGCATCAGTTTTGTCCTCGATGCCGCTCTCTCGAAGTGGTAACATATTCTTTTGCCTGTTTTGAGAAGAATAGGTTGACGACTCTCTCTCTTTACATTCACCCCGCACAGACGATGATCGCAGCCCCCTTTTCCAAGAGAAGGGTGAGAGACCGCGACGCAGTTCTTCCTCGGGGGGATCCTCCTTCCTTACCCCTCCCGAACGAACACCGTGCCGACCAGAATGGCCACACCAATAAAGCCTATTGCGGAGCGAAAATTTATTATTCGAGACTAGAGCAGATAGTTCTGGCCCTAATTGAGGTTTTCCAAAGAATGAAGCTATATTTCCAATCTCATACCATTATATTTTATACAGACCTACCCCTATGTCAAGCCATTAATAAACCTTAGAAATCAAGCAGATTGGTGGCTTGGGCTATAAAATTAGGATAGTATAATATATGATATGAACCTAAATAATGATAAAAGAACAAGCAGTAGCTGATTTCATTGTAGAATTCATTTATGAAGAAAAAACTGTCGAGCAGGCCTCCATAGAAGAGAGCTCAGCAGAAAAACCAACCGAGCATACTTCTCCGGAAGAGAGCTCAAAAGTTTAACTTACCGAGCAGATTTCTTCGGAAGATAGCTCATTAACTAGAATCTTCGATTAGGTGTAGGATATACCAAAATCATTGGCTAAGAGAGAGGAAACTGCTCACTACCTAGAACAAAGCAAAAAGGTATTCAACTATGGGACCCTGACAGAGGGAGATTTCAAGGAAAACCTTCAGTTTGGAAGATATATGTAGATGGCTCTCCGTGTGCCTCAGGCAGTGGGGCTGGTTTAATCATTAACACCCTAGACAACATAGACATTAAGTGCATCCTCAGGTTCCAGTTTAAGGCCTCCAATAATGAGGCAGAGTATGAAGCACTTAGAGCAGTATTTGACCTAGAAAAATCTCTAGGTGCTGAGCAAATACAAGCACGTAGTGATTCCCAATTGATTATGAATCAAGTGTTGGGTGTCCACGGAGTCATATGGGAGTTCATGCGAAATCCCTAGCCAAAGCGCAAGAGATGATATCTAAGTTTCCAGAAGTCAAGGTGATCAGGATACCTAGAGCTGACAACACCCGAGCAGATGAACTTGCTCAGCTTGCTTCTGCAACTAAAATATGGTGAATAAGGATCATCCTGTAGAGATCCTCCCACACTGGAGCATTGATGAAGAAAATCTCAGCGTGATTGAACTATATTTGGGCCCTTCTTCGATAGATCCAATAATGAATTACCTAAAAAAAGGCATTGTGTCAGCTGATCCTAAGAAGGTCAGGAGACTACAATACAAAGCAGCTAGGTATGTTAAGGAAGGAGGGATCCTATATAAAAGAGGATTCCTTATTTTATTTCATAGATGTGTCTATCGAGCTTAGGTAGCCTACTTGATAAAGGAAATAGATGAAAGCTCTTGTCGAGCACACTCAGCAAGAAAATCACTAGTCAAGAAAGTAGTCATACAAGGCTATTACTGGCCCACTATGAAAAAGTATTGTGTCAATTATGCACGACGATGCGAAAAGTGTAAGAAATACGTTACAATTTATCGAACACCGGGGGCTACACTCACATCGATCATATCCCCTTAGCCCTTTACTATATAGGGCATTGACCTAGTCGACCCTTTTGTTGGAGACAACGGGAAGGTTCAAATAATTAGTCGTTGTAGTGGATTAATTTACCAAACGGGTGGAAGCAGAACCTCTGGTGGATATGCCTTATGAGAAGATCATTCATTTAATATGGAAGAACACCATTTGTCGTTATGTAATGCCATATGCTTTCATCACCGACCATGGAATGTGGTTTGACAACTAAGAATTTAAAAATTATTGTGTTCAATCCAAAATTCAAAAGTTACATGTTGCTCCTGGCCACCCACAATGTAACGGGCAGATAAAAGTGATGAATAAGACACTCCTCGATGGAATAAAGAAGAGATTGGTTAATGCCAAGGGAAATTATATCAATGAACTACAAAGTGTGCTCTGGGCTTATAAGACTACGCCTAGGATAGCCACCATCAAAACACCTTACATGTTATATTTTGGGATAAAAGTAGTGATCCCAATAGAAATCGGTATGTCTAGTCACAGGGTGCTTAATTTTGATTCTTCGAAAAGTGATCTCATGAGGAGGTTAGACTTGGACTTGGTTGAAGAAGTTAGAGAGCATGAAACACTTCGCGTGGCAGCCTGCCAATAGAGAATTTCTCAATTTTATAATAGAAAGGTAAAGTCGAGCAACCTCAAGAAAGGAGACTATGTGCTGAAGAAATACTCCAGAAAGAGAACAAGTTAGAGCCCAATTAACATGGACCATATCACATTTCTACAATCGTCTACCAAGGAACTCATTGGATTAAAACCCTAAAAGGGGAGCCATTTAAAAGCTCTTAGAATGTTGAGCATCTAAGGAAGTACTATCAGTATTCGGATAAAATGTAATCCCTTTTATTTCCTATAACTTATTTTCAATTCTCAATGAAGATTATCGAATTTCACTAAAGATTATTGCCTTTTTTATGTTTTTTGGACTGGGATATGTGATAAATTCAAAGCAATCTCAAATAACAATAAAAAATAAACTTCAAAACTTCACGTATGACTTCGTCTTCGGACAAGCCATGAAAGAGAAGCCTGACTTCATGTATAACCTACAAGGTCAAGAACAAAAAGTCTTAAAGATAAAACATCATGTATGACCCCAAGGTGAAGAATGAGAAGTTTTACTAGACCAAATTAAGAACTTATCCTAACACATTTGGTCACCATCGGTAACTAACGCTAGAACCTGGTCAAAACGACAAGATGCAGCACGTTAGTAGAACCTTAAGGCAAGACAACCTAGATTCATCCAAACTAGTAAGGCATATTAGTCGGACAACTGCCAACCATATAATCATAAGACTAAACTACTCGTAGGCCATAATTACATGATCAACCATTAATGTATTAATTCAGAAAACTAAAAGGTCAAAGTTTTATTACAAATCATTGATAATTATTAAATGGCCAGCAACATAGAGTAACAACAAAATATCAACTATTTTAATCCCCATTCAAAGGGTATTTTCTCGTTGCTTTCTCAACTCTAGTAGTTGGAACATCCAGAGCGTAAGGAGTAATTGTAGTGGTCAGGTCCCTAAGCCTTGATTGGTTACTGGAACTTGCCCTATTCACTATATACAATGATCACCTAAGAGTATCATCATCGTGCAAACCATAATCCTCAAGGTATTTCTTAATCAAGCTCTCCATAATAGCGTCCACAATAATCCAAGTGGCATTCATCTTGAAAACAGGGTTAGGATGATCCAAACAACAGGGGTTATGCCAATACCATAACTTATCTTCCTTCAGTAATTTTACTACTGTAATAGCATTGAGCCAACTCCACTTATAACCATCTTTAGGGTCCTGATCAAGTTCTTCACTCATGTGTGCAAGGGACTCATCATAACAATCCATCCAAATAATATAAGGTTTTTTATGAAAGTGATAGGTAAGATGGTTAATCTTACCACTCAACCTCTTGATAGTTGGTGACTGATTCTTTATGTGTATTATTTGGTCTGCTAAAGTTTTCTTAGTTTTCTCCTCTTCCACTGGCTGAGGAACTTTAAGAACATACTGATAAGACTGACCTATGCCTCTGGAATTTCTCAAATGCTCTAACTACTTCATTAAGCAAGAATTATCTTGCTCCAAAAAGAAGACACGTCATTCCGATTGGTCGTAGCTAACTTATTGAGGTCCTCCAGTTCATCACGTAACCGGAGCACTCTTCAGATTTGATTGTAATACAAACTCCTTTTAGAGTACGCTGAGGAAAAATCTTACAGCTTCTGATCAAATTCAATATCACTTCGTAAAATAATAAACTTTTTCTCATAATTAGTAGATAAACTAGCAATAGTGTCCTTATGATCTTATTGGAGACTAAGAATTATCTCGTAATATAAGCTTAATGAAATAGCTTTTGTATGCCATGATAAGCTTATTTGGCTTGATTCGATATATCCAAGCCGAGAAGATCCTCCAACTCTTCCTCACTGTGTTTTTCATGGCCATCACCGAATAACTGGTTACTCCTATGGTAAAGCTCATTTTCAATGGAGACTAAATCAACCATCCGCCTGTCAAACTGAAAGATATATGATGGTACATAAGTAACAGTTAAACAGAAGGAAAGTTTCACCAAAGTAATTAAGATTGTAATAGAAAAGGCAAAACTTTATTTTGTAAGAATCATGAAAATGTTATAAGCTGAGGAAATTTAAAAAAAAGGTTCATAAAGCACAGACATCAAATCTTTATAATTATCAAGGCTTTTTTACACCTTCTCCTTATCAACAGCCACTTCACCTTATGGTCGATCATCAACCACCATCTGACCCTTGGGTTCCATATACTCCTCCACCTCTTCATAATCATCAACCTCCTCCTCTAATTGGGGAGGAGTGAGTGGGTTATGTTAAAGGAAAAGTTTGTATCCTGTTGTTGTGCCAACCTGAGTTAGTTAACCATCCCATCCCTTCATGAAAGTAGATTTCTTCAAGTACTCAACTTGAATAGCAGTAATGGAAAATGACTTTTCATATTCTCTAGTGTAGGCATCTTCCTTGTCCTTCTTGGCCTTAGCCTTCATCTCAGCATCCTTCATTTTGGATTGGTCATCCACCTTTTTAGCCTCTTCGACCACCTTTTTAGTAGTGCTCGTAACCTCCTATGCCAAGGTTTTTCCCATCTTGAGCTCCTTGATAGTATCTCCCATCTTATTCTTATCATCCTAATGGACATGACTAGCTGTCTCCAAGGACTTTAAAAAAGCTACCTCCATATCAGAGAAAGACGTTTTCATCTTGTCATACCTCCCTAACAGTTGGTCATAGTCATTTTGGAACTGGAAAAGCAAGTGTTCAAAAAAGGATATTAACAATAAGTGGTGAGAAGTATGATAAACAGAAAATAATAAGTGGTACTTATAAGGGTCAGATTGTGGTTGGCCTGATTAACCAGCCTTAAATGTGAAAGGGATAATGCAGATGCTTCGTGGGCAGGGAGAACTCTTGCCCCAATCAAGCCCTAAGCAAGATTAGGGTTCACAAAAATGGACTGGGCAGTGTCTTTGGCCTTATTGGCGGGCTCTTTTCTTGCCAGTACCAAAGTGGAGGCTAGACCCCTCTTCAATCTCTTAAGTTGGGGCTCATAATTCTTTCCCAAGGATATTTCTACAATAATAGGCTGGCTAGAGCCCCCTAATTTGGGCTTCTTTCATGCAAGAGGGGGGACTTGGATCCAGCCAAAAGGTTTGGTATCTTTCTCTTCACCATTTATGTATAAGTAATGTCGATCGGCACCAGAGAAATGTCCAATGATTCAAAAGATGACAAAATATTCTCCGTCAAGAAATTTTCTTTTTGCTGGTGAGGAAGACTCAGGCTCAGCACCTGAAGATAAAAAAAAGTAGGGTCTTCTAGGCAGGTGAGGGTTTCTAGTATGTCCTCTGTTGGGCGAGCAAAAAAGGAGGTGATGGAGTTGTGATAACCGAGTAGAATAAATGTTGAACGAGGATTATATTCACCAATCCTCTGCTGTATGGACTAAACAATCTTCAGGTTGACAAAATTAACTTTAGACACAAAGGGAATGTCTTTCTTTCTTTTCTCTGCAAGATAGAAATATTCAATTAGCTATAAAATTCGAGAAAAGACAAAAAAGAAGACATTCAAGCCGTGTGTGTATGTCCAGACCTATGCCTTGACCCTCTTGGAGACAACGGGGTCCCATGTACTCCTCACCCTCGGGAAGAGGAGAAAATTACATTTGTTTTATTATCAATCCATGATCCTTATAATCCTTATTGGAATCAATCAAGTGCGCAATAAGTGCCCTATTGTAATACCCCATCTTCAAATAGTATATATTTTCATTTTTGGTACCCTAACTATAGCAATACATCAGTTCCTTTATTCTTATGTTAGTCCCATACTGCTCATTAATGAAATATACCCCATTTACGACTCTCCAAGTCTTTGGGGCCACTTGAGGAAGGACGACATCAAAATATTGATAAAATCCAAAAATAGACGGTTGGGGGAAACGTGATCCCACACTCAGCAATAAATATTGTTAAAATCCAATGACGATTTTCTAGTGCACAAAGGTCATAAGAACCAATTAATAACTCAATTCTTACCCATTCAGGGTATTCATGTGTAGTCCTAAAGAGCTCCAACGAACTCTCATCCATAGTGGGCACCATATTTTCAGGAAAGAAGAAAGAAATAAAAAGAGGGAGAGATTCTTACAGTAAACAAGATAGGAAAGAAGGATAATGTGACAACTCGCGATCCGAAATAAGGGATGGACAGCACGATACTCCAATATAACAGGAATCATGGATGGAATCATTCTCAGCATCACAACAAAATAAAAAGTATACTGGATAACCACTTCATATTTCAAAAAAACGGGTTGCCGAAAATTTTGGTTTTAAAGTTAAGAAAATAATTTAAACAACCCAACTTAAAAAAAAAAGTGGAAAACCCGGATATATAATATTACATACACATTAAATGTACGGTGAGGAACCGAATATGCTGTCGGTCAACAGACTCATACAATAATATTAAGCATGTTCAATAAGGTACATAATACATTACATTATACATTTACAAAAGATGGGGCCTCACGCCCGAGGAAAAGAGTTGATCTTAACTAGGGTACAAGAATGACGGCGTCTATCGCAATATGTCCCGTAATACCCGCAAAGCATCACGGCTCGCCAAAATTCTTCAGAATTGGAAAGTCAGAACAGGCTTCCTTGCAGCGGAGCACCTGAGTAAGAACAAGATGCATGCACAACAAGAAATATGAACGGGTCAGGGCCCGTTTCTATATAATCACCAGATGAATAAAGAGTATGACAGTTATGAATGGTAAATCATGACTAAAAGAAATAAGAATTTACCTACAAAATTTAAAACATAAGCTAAGACATTTTAATTTATCAACAAATTTAATTAAGTTATGCAAGAGAATAAGAATAATTAACATTAATCTAAAAACTTCCATCACATACTCTGATTCATCTCATAGTTCCATTCCTTATTAGGAATTATAATCATATTTATATACCCTTTGTGGCATTCCATTCCTTATCAGGAATATCATCATTATCATATTATCTTTATGGCATTTATCATACATCAAGTCCCACTTGATTCAGAATGGTTATATTCTTATGCAAATAACAATTCTAAGACCTCCCCTCCGAGTTTTCCACTGGGCATGCCCCTAAATGACCATCATCTTCCAGGGGCCTATCAAACAAGGGAGTCTGGGCACCTATAACGCAAGACGTCGGGAAGCGGACATATGCCTGCGGGAGAGTCAAGACCACACCCGGAATCTCCTCACCAGCGCAAAAAACATAACATAATCGCGCATATGGCCTAGGACTAAATCCACCATGCATTCATTAGTCAGGGGGCATCACCAAGCTCACAAACTTCCCTTATGATGTCATTGAGAGCTGTGTGTTTAAGTAAATTAGCATTTACCATATTCATGATTAAGTAAATTATCATTTACCATCGTTATTACCATTTCCATTTCATTTTCATTTTACACATGTCTGTTTCGTTTTATTCGAAACCATAGTCATTTACATTTTGTAAATACCTCATATTTTACGCGGAGCCATACTTAATACATCATATCATTGTAACCTTAATGAATAAATAACCCTTCAATTTATTCTCCCAAGATTCGTTTGTGAAGTTATGATAAACCATCAAGACTAACGTAGCTCCATTTAGCTTCTAAAGTCTCCCAAACACAACTCTATAACTCCTAGTCTCAATATAATTAACTAGAAGAAAAGAATGCCCTAACATCAATTGGCATGTCCCCGGAAAAGTCCCCACTCATCTAGGACTCTAAAACTCTAAATTTACTTCATATAAGAAGGTCCCTAGTCCCTATTGAGGAGAATAAATCTAAGAAACAAAATAAGGTTGAAAGGTGAAAAAATAGGGGACCGGTCGACCGGTCCTGAGACCGCGGTCGACCGCGTCTCAAAATTTTCCTTAAGAAGGAAAGCAGAAAGCTCGGTTTAGAGGGGACGGTCGACCGGTCAGGGGACCGCGGTCGACCGCACACCAATTTTTATGTCTTTGTGGGAAAGCAGTATGCCCTCCCCTGAAGTCCCGGTCGACCGGTCCTGAGATCACGGTCGACCGGTCATAGCAGACCTAGGACCCTTTATTCTTCCAAAACTAAAACCCAAGTTATACTTTTAAACCCCAATCTCATTTACCAAATCACCACTCATATACACAAAACCACAACAATATTAAACTTCAACTACTCTCTAAATCTCATTAACCCTACAAATCCAAGGTTTAATCACTTGTATATCAACATACACATACATATATATACAAACCCAATAATTTCCTCAAATCAACTAAACACACAACTATCATACAATTTATCCATCTTAGATCACATATTAGCAAGTAGAAAACTTTCCTTGGTGTGGGAAATTTCAGATTTCTTCTTGTAGTAGCAATAATCTCCAAGCTTGAATATCTCTCTTTTCTTCTTTCTCTCCAATTTCTCCATTCTTCCCTCTCTCTCTCTCACTCTCTCTAGGGCTTGTGGTGTGTAATGGAAGGAATGGAAAAGGTTGGGAGACTTAAATTGTGGCTTAAGTCTAATTCCCAACTTAAATGGTAAATACCACATTAAAATGACTCCCAAATACGCATTTAAGTTAAAACCAGTCAAAAGTGCCCGGAACCCAAAAATACAATATGGCACTTATTTTGACTGTCTCTCACATTCCGGGACTAACTACACCCTCTAAACTGGCATCCGACAATTTTATAAATTATTTTAAGTTCCGGTTTCATTTAAACCATATTGTCATTTAATACACATGACACTATAAAACATACCCCATGATGATATTTACTTACACATACCGTAAATATGCAACAGTCTAGTAAATATTAACTTTCAACCCATATAATTAATATTTACTCCAGTCCCATCATTTTATATAATTACTTCATGCGGTCAATTAATATAAAATGGGTCTCCTAAAAGCGAGGGTTGTTACATACTCCCCCCTTATGAGGGAATTTTGCCCTCAAAATTCAGGATTACCCTAATAGTATAAAGGGTGTACTATCCTAAACTATCATTGTATCACTCTTAACCAACCCCTAGTTGTGGCATCCCAAATGGACTCAGATTAAGGTCGTCACTACCGATCTCAGTCTATATTCTTTGTTCTCTAACTTAGCACCAAATTGCTCATTACGAACTATCGATCCTAACTTCCTACGGAGAAAGACGATACTCACATGACTCGGTGCAATTAGCCTTTCTTCCTAAATCATGTCACATCCCTCCTCGGGGATACCTATACCAACGGTAATGGTTTAACCCCAACGCTACTCAGCTTCTCTTCACATATGGTTTAAGAGCCTAATCATTTAAGAAAGGTTTCAGAAATACTCCAAGTCCAAGGAGCATAGTGTCCGCTAGTTCCACCTAATAAGTATGCGAATTACTCACCCGGCTACAAAAGGCCACTCACGGTCCCACCTCACCAGGTGCCATACCTTAGAAAATGATCTGAATTATTGTACGAAAATTTCCATCCATACAAGCTACTGCCCCTGTACATCTATTTAGCCTAAGGGTACCTTTAAGGTATGCCTTTCGGCCTTACGTTAACCTCCTCCATTCATTCATCCATTTTAGGGTGGTAAGATATACGCCATTTCCATACGGTTCCCATTACTTCCTGAAAACTTTACCAAGCCTTCAACATGAATATCTAGTCTCGGCCCACCACTATCGTTAGGTACTTCACACGGTTTTACCACCCCTCCATAAAGGGCGGGATGTACTCCTCTACATTGAGTCTGCACATAATGGCCCGAAAAGCAATGATTTGGTCGAACGATCAACAATTTCCTCAAGTAGGATCATGACCATTTCAGTGTCGGCAATTCAATAAGGACGTCTATGAATATACCCTTCTTCATTCCACCACTACTCTCCTCACATGAGTAGGTGAAATGGTCAGTCACAGACATGAATGCTCTTGCTCCAAAGTTTTCCTAGTTATACTCGTTATATTTGGCTTTCCGTGCCATCAGAAATCTTTCCACGGGTTTTCTACTTGACGCATCTACTACCCCAATCGCATTCCCTTAGCGAAAGGGACTGCCCACTTGATAGTCCTTTATGAACTCTATACGCCAACTCTATTCTTCCTACAACAAATTGCAATAACTTGTTGCTCGTGAAAAAGACCAACATTCCTGCCCAGGAAGTAGTGCCTCCACTTCTTTAAGGCGATTGCTACCGCAATGAATTCTAAATCAAGCGTGGAATAATACTTCCCACAAAGTTTAAGTTAGTTAGATGCATAACAACGAGTTCATGCTCCAGTATTATTACTTCCCGTTCCTGGCAGAGACTTATTCATTAAATCCACCCTCGAGCTTAACAACATAGGCTCAGGAGTGAAAGTCAACTCACCCTTTTAACTCCCGAAAGTTAGGTTACCAATGTAACACTTTATCTAAGAGACGCCTCATCTCCTTCGGCCTAACCTTCTAAATCTCTCAAGATTCCATACTTCTCGTTTTTAGGGACCTACTCCCCCTTAGAGTTAACCCACAACCTATTTGTGGTCAACTCCCTATAGCCTTCCTAAATCAACATCACATGTCCTAAAGGCCTTACGTCCTAATAATCATAAGGTCTATCTATATATATATCCTATCTAAGTCGTATACATGTAATACTAAGTAAATCCCTAGTGCCCAAGACCTTTCTCAATTCCCGACATTCGCTCGGTTTCATGCGTGGAACGTCTCGCCGAAGCGAAATCCAGACAAGGAACCCTCCCGTTACACTACTACCTCGCATTGTCGGTCATCAAGATGTAACGGTCTAAGACACATGATCGGGATTGGAAAAATTCTAACTCTCAACCCTATTAATAAGATTCTACTTCTATGTCTTATCGTAACAAATAATTGAGGATTTCAACTAATCAGACATTTACTTTTTGTAAAGTCTTAAAATTATTTATCCCATAACATGTATACATCTTTTTAAATATCCTTCTCATCAAGGCATAACCGGAAGTCTCAATTCGACTTCATATTTCAGTCTCCCTCACATCAATCATAGGAGAGAACTATATTCAGTGCTTCTATCTCGCACTTTAATAGCCCTTAATCACTCTTCTACGTGATTCTAGGCTAAACCTTTTAACCCAACTTCTAACAACGAAATAAAATAAAATAAAAGAAGAAAGAATAGCCTCTTTCCACTCCCGACGTCGTTAAGTGTTCATGCACGGAGTGTCTCGCAAAGCAAAATCCAAACAAGTAACCCCTCCGACACATGCCTACTTAACTTGTTGGTCATGGAGATAAGACACAACAACCACAAACAACGCAAACAAACAATCAAACACTCAAGCAAGATAACACGACAAGTAATGAAAATCTCCTACCTACCTCAAACCACCTCTATAAAGTCTCAACCTGTATCCAGGAGAGATATTATAGGACAACAAGTTCCATCCTGAAATTAGAAGTAAGATAGCCTCGCAATTTATTCGCTTGCTATCACCCCAATCAAATCAAAATATCTTTATTCGTATAATACACATAATACAAATAGCACATAACACACATAATACTTTCAAAATATCATCACTCGCCTCATAACGAGTGAAGAAAAATATAAAACTTCCCTACCAAGGAAGTCCTATATTTTCCCTTACTATAATAGCGTCGATACTATCTCAAGCACAATATATACACCCGATTCTGGAGTAAACACAATACTACCCTATCTTATCATGAGAATTGCTCCACCCGTTACTAAGGTGGAATTTCCGCCAACACTCTTGCCAATCACCCCGGGTCAATCCTAATGGTTCCCAAATACCGTATTCGAGTCTTGTTCGAACCAATATTACTTCCATCAATGCCGCAACCAAGCACCTTATCCTCGCCCTATTCTCTAATCAGCATAATGAAAATGCGTGGTTCTTCCACGTCATAACCATTGTTCCGCCCTTAGCTGCCAAACTATTATCCACGCAGTCCCTTTTACTTTCTCAATAAAAGAGAACACGCTACCGGCCTCCCCTTCCTTAGTTCAATGAAACCTCCCCGGGCAAATATCCACCGACGGGGTTTCATGAACACTGTTCCTTCAGAAGTGTTAACGACACTTATACTGGAGCCTATCATTCCATTGAAGGGCTCCTTCTTCCTTATACCTACCTTATTTTGGTGCATGGCCTCCCTAACCTTACAACTCTTTATTCACATACCGGCCTCTGACCGAGCCTCGCGTGAACATTTGAGGATCTACCTTCTCCTCATTTCAGTTATCCCAGAGAAACTCACTGTTGACAATGTCCACCGGGTTTCTCCATGGGCAAAACATCCTGCACCCACAAATATGGTGACTATGCTCCCACCACTTCAACACTACTCCTTCGGGTGAAGGATTTTCCTCCATCCTTTTTATCTGGGCACTTCTATACCCCTCTATAGGTCAAAACTCCTGGACCTTACACCTCTACTGAATGAGGATGCATCTCCTCCCTCTTACCTCACATGTTGCCCTTATCATGAGCTCTTCTCAACTTTGATCTAACGTCGCTTGGAATCCCAAGCTTAGTACCACTCTCTACTTCTAGCGGTACACGAAAAACTATATCTACTGTAATTAATAGTCGCAGTAGCAAGATAAGAAATGCCACAAAAAGGAGTGACTTCCAAATCGATCCTCATCCCCGACCACA
This sequence comes from Sambucus nigra, assembly GCA_949130495.1. Lineage (NCBI taxonomy): Eukaryota > Viridiplantae > Streptophyta > Magnoliopsida > Dipsacales > Adoxaceae > Sambucus > Sambucus nigra. The sequence goes on from OX422214.1 coordinate 223,398,918, forward strand.
ACTTACAGTTCCTAATAATTCCATCTCGCGACGCCTTCACAACAACTTTCCCTGGCGCCCTTCTTCAATTGACCTACAAATCTCACACGAATGCGCCAAAATATTCTATGGGTTCTACCTCATGGCAGGAGAACGAAATCTCACAAGATAAATCAACGATCTTAATCCTAAGGCTCTACGTCCAATCAAAAGCAACACTAAAAAAGTAAAGCATTCACACAGACCCCTAAGGACTCTAGAACCTGATGCTCTGATACAACAGTGACAACCCGCGATCTGAAATAAGGGGTGGCCATCTCGATACTCCAATATAACAGGAATCATGGATGGAATCATTCTCAGCATCACAACAAAATAAAAAGTATACATGATAACCACTCCATATTTCAAAAAAACGGGTTGGGAAAAATTTTGGTTTTAAAGTTAAGAAAATAATTTAAACAACCCAACTTAAAAAGAAAGTGGAAACCTCGAATATATAAGATTACATACACATTAAAAGTACAGTGAGGAACCGAATATGCTGTCGGTCAACAAACTCATACCATAATGTTAAGCATGTTCAATAAGGTACATAATACATTACATTAGACATTTACAAAAGATGGGGCCTCACGCCCGAGGAAAATAACTGATCTTAACTAGGGTTAAAGAATGACGGCGTCTATTGCAATATGTCCCGTAATACCCGCAAAGCATCACAGCTCGTCAAAATTCTTCGAAATTGGAAAGTCAGAACAGGCGTCTTGCGGCGGAGCACCTGAGCAAGAACAAGATGCATGCACACCAAGAAATATGAATGGGTCAGGGCACGTTTCTATATAATCACCAGATGAATAAAGAGTATGACAGTTATGAATGGTAAATCATGACTAAAAGAAATAAGAATTTACCTACACAATTTAAAACATAAGCTAAGACATTTTAATTTATCAACAAATTTAATTAAGTTATGCAAGAGAATAAGAATAACTAACATTAATCTAAAAACTTCCATCACATACTCTGATTCATCTCATAGTTCCATTCCTTATTAGGAATTATAATCATATTTATATGCCCTTTGTGGCATTCCATTCCTTATCAGGAATATCATCATTATCATATGCTATTTATGGAATTTATCATACATCAAGTCCCACTTGATTCAGAATGGTTATATTCTTATGCATATAACGATTCTAAGACCGCCCCTCCGAGTTTCCCCACTGGGCGCGCCCCTAAATGACCTTCATCTTCTAGGGGCCTATCAAACAAGGCAGCCTAGGCACCTATAACGCAAGACGTCGGGAAGCGGCCATATGCCTGCGGGAGAGTCAAGACCACACTCGAAATCTCCTCACCAGCGCAGAAAACATAACATAATCGCGCATATGGCCTAGGACTATATCCACCCTGCATTCATTAGCTAGGGGGCATCACCAAGCGCGCGAACTTCCCTTATGATGTCATTTAGAGAGGTGTGTTTAAGTAAATTAGCATTTACCATATTCATGATTAAGTAAATTATCATTTACCATCGTTATTACCATTTCCATTTCATTTTCATTTTACACATGTCTGTTTCGTTTTATTCGAAACCATAGTCATTTACATTTTGTAAATACCTCATACTTTACCCGGAGCCATACTTAATACATCATATCATTGTAACCTCAATGAATAAATAACCCTTCAATTTATTCTCCCAAGATTTGTTTGTGAAGTTATGATAAACCATAAAGACTAACGTAGATCCATTGAGCTTCTAAAGTCTCCCAAACACACAACTCTATAACTCCTAGTCTCAATATAATTAACTAGAAGAAAAGAATGTCCTAACATCAATTGGCATGTCCCCGGAAAAGTCCCCACTCATCTAGGACTCTAAAACTCTAAATTTACTTCATTCAAGAAGGTTCATAGTCCCTATTGAGGAGAATAAATCTAAGAAACAAAATAAGGGTTAAAGGTGAAAAAACATGGGACCGGTCGACCGGTCCTGAGACCGCGGTCGATCGCGTAGAAAGCTCGGTTTAGAGGGGACGGTCGACCGATCAGGGGACCGCGGTCGACCGCACACCAATTTTTATGTCTTTGTGGGAAAGCAGTATGCCCTCCCCCGAAGGCCCGGTCAATCGATCCTGAGACCGCGATCGACCGGTCATAGCAGACCTAGGACCCTTTATTCTTCGAAAACTAAAACCCAAGTTATACTTTTAAACCCCAATCTCATTTCCCAAATCACCACTCATATACACATAACCACAACAATATTAAACTTCAACTACTCTCTAAATCTCATTAACCCTACAAATCCAAGGTTTAATCACTTGTATATCAACATACACATACATATATATACAAACCCAATAATTTCCTCAAATCAACCAAACACACAACTATCATACAATTTATCCATCTTAGATCACATATTAGCAAGTAGAAAACTTGCCTTGGTGTGGGAAATTTCAGATTTCTTCTTGTAGTAGCAACAATCTCCAAGCTTGAATCTCTCTCTTTTCTTCTTTCTCTCCAATTTCTCCATTCTTCCCTCTCTCTCTCTCTCACTCTCTAGGGCTTGTGGTGTGTAACGGAAGGAATGGAAAAGGTTGGGAGACTTAAATCGTGGCTTAAGTCTAATTCCCAACTTAAATGGTAAATACCACATTAAAATGACTCCCAAATACTCATTTAAGTTAAAACCAGTCAAAAGTGCCCGGAACCCAAAAATACAATATGGCACTTATTTTGATTGTCTCTCACATTCCGGGACTAACTACACCCTCTAAACTGGCATCCGACAATTTTATAAATTATTTCAAGTTCCGGTTTCATTTAAACCATAATGTCATTTAATACACATGACACTATAAAACATACCCCATGATGATATTTACTTACACATACCGTAAATATGCTACAATCTAGTAAATATTAACTTTCAACCCATACAATTAATATTTACTCCAGTCCCATCATTTTATATAATTACTTCATGCGGTCAATTAATATAACATGGGTCTCCTAAAAGCGAGGGTTGTTACAGATAACTTTCATAAATCGCAAACAAAAAGCTTGAAAGAGAAGAAAAAGATTTAAAATTCAAGGTGAAGTGAACAAAGGGGGAAATAATGTTTTATATAACTAAATGACGTCTCCTAAGTGATAAAAAACATTTGTATCATAAACATTTTGGTTATTTTTATAATTTTATGGATAATGATGGCCTCGATTTCATGAAGTTGGGTAGGGTCACATATGGTGTTAGCATGAAGATGTTGTTTAGGAGACTGGTGATAGCAGACCCTTATTGGCATGGTTAGATGTTTAAAGGTATAGGAGTGATTAATCACTCTATTAGATTTAACCCTACTATATTTTTGAGAAAATCATTATGTTTTTAGCACTATTAGAAGGATTTGGTATCACTCTTGGAAGGGGTGAACCTTTTTATTGGAAATGTCATAAGTTCTTATTTGTGTGATTAGTGCATTGTTTCGTGTTTGGTCTTGGGCCGACGGCTCTCAATAAGCGACTGAGCTACGTAATAGTGTATAGGGAGGATTCCTTATTCGGATTTTGCTTACTAGACGTCCCACGCATGATGCTTAGAAAGAGTCGAGAGTTGAGAGACGTTTGGGCTCTAGGATGTTGGTTTAATGTGTTATACATTACTTGTATGGAGATGTAGTGCATCGAGAGGTGAGATATTATGTGTGTTAATGCCAGCGGGGCCAAATAGCACGGTGTTAAGAGCACGGAGGGATGTTCGTACCATTATTTGAATGAGTGGGGCAATCTCAATAAGAGTTTAGTCACGGTTAATAAGGTATTGAAGTATACCTTTACTTTATAGTCATGGATTATATGTGCGGTTTATTTTTGTATGTGTATAGATGTGTTATATATGCGATACTTATGCGTGTGTGCACGTATTATAGGGTATATGGGTTCCCCAGTCATGGCATACTATGGTAGGCGTATGTTAGCCTTTTATTTTATATCTCGTTGGATACGAGAACAAACTAATTGTGTATAGACCTATGATATTTGTGCGGGGTATGTTTTAATGTTATGCTTTAGCGAATTCCAAGGTCAAAATTATTTTATTAGGGAGGAGAATGTTATACCTCGTATTTTCACGGACTACGATTGTTAATTATTAAGTGATTAATAAATTAATAAACAGGATAAATTGTAACATATATGGCATAGCAATAATAATTTGGAACAATTTAAAGGGTAATTAAAAATGGGTATGCATAGAATAATTAAGTGAATAAACTATTGACGTCATGAGATATTACCGTCAGTTATGGAAAATATTTAAAGTGGACTCTGGGATTGTGCGAATGTTTATTTATGTATTTTTATCACTTTAAATTGGTCCCGAAGGGTAGTTATACCCTTAGGAAAGATTTTCGACTATTTTGGGTAGCATTCTAGGCTTTTTTAAAGGCTCGAAATTAGGCATTATGGGGAAATAGGGTATTAAGGAGTTTGATTATAATAGAAACCACCCTAATTAGGTTTTTACCCAATTCTAGTTAAACCTAATAGCCACAAACCTTTTGGGAGAAGTTAACAAGTTGGGAGAGGATAAAAGTAGGAGAAGAAAGGGAAATTAAAAAGGAGTTGTCCAATCCCCTACCATAAGGCCAAAATTTTCTTCCAATCTTTAATAATGTGTTTATTGATTTATAGCATGTTTTCTCATAAGTGTTTGGGATTTTTTTTATTATTTTTTTAGACTAATTCATATGATGATTTATGATTTGAGTTAATTAGGAATGATATGAATATGTCCTGCATTGAGTAGTTATTCCTTGATGATTAAAACATGAAGTTGATGGATTAAAGGATGTAGATATGAAACATAATTGATGCTTAAGAATAAAACTTCATTATTACGAATTATTCCCATGTTAATTTGAGTATTAAGGCTGGAATTGATGATGAACAAACCCTAAGTTGATTTAAATATGAGTTATGTTACAATGTTTCAATCTTTAAGTTTTAATCTTGGATTTGATGTTCTTAGGCCCATATCATGTTGTAAAAGGTTTAGAAAGGTATCGATTGCGTACTGTTTTGTAGCTTGTTTTGGGTATTAATGGAGGTTTTGGAGGTTCATCTTCGTCCTTAGGCCGTTTTGGATTCTGTCCAAAACTGAATTGATTCGACCTTAAGGCGAATCGATTGGAGTCAAGAAATTTTAGATCTTTTTATTATGAATGCGTGGCCGCCAGTTTTATATTTTCTGATTTTTTTAATTAGTTATGAATTTTTACGAAAGGGTGAGAAAGATTGAAATCTTTTAGTTACTGATTTTGGGATGAATTTTATTTTAGGCACGGTTATGTTTAGAATGATTATAATCCCATGTGAATGTATTCCCTTATTAATATGCATTCATAGTTGATGAAATTGAGGTTTACAAAGCGTAAAATTCGTTAATGGAGATTGGGGAAGATGAGAATGTTTTAATTATAGGCAAATCTGGTCTCACAGCCTGGCGCAAATCAATAGGACTTAAAGAGAAAATCAATTCTGCGTCAAGGGTGAATCGATTTGGCTCTTGAAGTTGGATCAGGTCTGACCGGTGGAAATGGTCATGGGATTTTAACAAACTCATTCGCGTATATAGGAGTCTATCTAAGTGAGTGGTGAAGTTAAGTTTATTACGGTGTAAACAACAAGGTAAAGGGTGCAATTTTAATTAAGGTAGAAGAATGGTTAGGACTTTATTAATTGTACTAGTTGACGATGAGGATTGGATTAGACTAAGTGGACGTGTGATAGAGCGATATCATATAGTCGTATGTACGCATTGTGCTTAATTAAGGTTTTGAGATATTATAGGCCATAAAATTCATTTAGTAAATAAATGAGGATATACACACACACACACACACACACACACACACGTTATGAGGGGGTTTGTATATATGTAGAGATAAATGTACTCATAATTTAGAGACATAATAAACTGGGAGGTGAGTTTATTAAGGTTAAGAGTTAATAAACCTAACAATGTAAAGAACAATCCGATGTTTAGGGATTTAAAGTGATTTGGGGTATGATTGAGTGTATGTGTAGTATCTTACTTATTTGTATATATCACCAAAGTGTACACAACCATTTAGATCCCCACATCAATGAATCCTTAGTTAAAATAAAGTTTACAATCTCTCTCTCTCTCTCTCTCTCTCTCTCTCTATATATATATATATATATATATATATATATATATATATATATATATATATATATATATATATATATATATTGTGTGATTATGTGGACATATATATATACATATTTGTGTTGAATCTATCGATTGGGGATCGCATTTGACATCGAGATTGGGAACCATGCGCCAGCTGAGATGTGCTAGTATGCAGTGTGGGTCATTATTTTTTATCATTTGGTAATGGGTTACCGCTTCGTGATGGGAGACGTAAGATGACTCGTTCCATATACTTTGTCTGGGTATAGGCAAGTAAGTAGTGGTGTTGCCCTGTGATCACCCCCTTTTATGTGTGTTTTATTTAAGTCTGTTAGGTGAGGGACTCCTCCGGACTTGCTGATAAAATCACGAGGTGGACACCAAGGGTAGATGCCTTTGCGTGTTATATATGTATATATATTACGTAAGAAATAATGTAGTATAATGATAGACTTAAATAATTAACATTATGGAATGTTAGGTACTTTATGTGGTTTACTTATATGTCCCTTGTGAGTGACGGGGTGGGGGTTAGTAATTGGGTTATATTTTTACATGTGTATCTAGTTACATTCCTTTGTCCATGGTGTATGGTTGTGACCTATCCATTATGGTAGTTGGATAATAATCTGTTTAATTAAAAGATATTTAAACAGGCAGAGCATTACGTTTATAAGGCTAAGAATATATTAATTAAAATATACATGTGGGCCTTTGGGTGATATCCTATTTTGGTTATCGGTAGCTTTCCATGGTAGTTGTTTATTACGGATAATTATTAATTATTTAGACATAGAGACTTTAGCATAGATATGACTTGGGTTGGGACATGCATATAGTACTGCACTTAGGCGAGAGATTATATACCTATTGCATGTGAGAGCCGATGGGTGGCATGTGCTGCGAATTGACAACATCATTATTTATCGACAATGAAAGTTAATTCTTGCAATTTTAGGGTATTGACCCAAATTATAAAAAAAAATTCTCCCCAGGTATTATTATTATATATACAGGTTAACAGGACTAAGTGGTTACACTTACCGTTATGGAGATCCATCTTGGTATTTGCAGAGTTGGAGTTGTCGTTTTATTATAGTTGCCTGCATGTTCGGAGTTACATGGAAGGGTTACATTTGTACTCTATTTGTATTTCAGTTAAAATTTTGTAGTTAGAGAAAGTTCAGTTGTACTCTTTTATTCAGTTGAACAATTATAATCATAGGTTTTTATATAGTGTATTCAGTTTTCACATTTTAGTATTTTTGTTAATCATCTCTTATTGAATCCTTTATTGTCTTAGTTTTAATTTACTATGGTTTTTTGTTTACGTTGATATTGAGAATGATATAAGTCGTTTCGATATCCTCGGTATTTCATGTGCGGCCTGATCAACTGGGCATGGAAAATCGCGGGTTGTCACAGTTCAATTTTCTATTTGAAGAATTATTTTTGATTTTTTTGTTATTTCGAAATTTATCGAAAAAAACTAATTTTACCACTAACCGCATGGTTCGGTTTGGTTTACGTTAGGTTGTACCAAGTGGTATAAATGGTAATTTTGGTCTTGGTATATTAAAATTGGTTTGATATTGGTATGTTATATTTAGCGACCAAATCGATCGAAAGTCAGCCCTATTTGTTGTGCAAATTTTGAAATCTTGTGAGCGGACCCCGGGAGTCACTCGCCATTTGTGGCTTCATTATTTATTAGCAGGAAACATTGTGGTTGCTCGCCATTTTGAGTAACTTAATGATGTGTGCGTCTGTGAGAGCGACCCTTTAGGTCTTTCGTGCTACTATTCTCTCTTATCAATTTATTCAAGTGGTTGAGACTTAGATTACTCAATGAGTCTTATCTCTTAGTCACCACATTCTAGGATCCCCTAAGTCTCTCCTTAGGTCCCTATCACCTCACCTTTTCAATACAAACCATAGGCCATACTTCGAGTACCGATCTAGAGGCCATCAGGCACTCCTAGGTCCCATTTGACTCCGGTTAACTCTACCATCAGAGTGAAATCTCTTTCAATCTTTGAAGGGCTCTGAATACCCTTTCCAACGGTCCACCCTATGCGCAAATCGGTATAATGGTTCGGACAAACGGACCATTTTACGACCAAAAATCAATCTGGTGGCCACCGGGCGCTCCTGGGCCCCAATTTGACCCCAATAGACTTCATTGTCAGAGCGAAAGCTCTTTAAATATTCAAAGGGCACTGAAACCCCTTTCCAACCGTTTGCCCTATGCGTAAAACAGTATAACCGTTCAGACAAACGATTAGTTTTTCCCTAAAAATCGATCCAAAGGCCACCGGGTGCTCCCGGACTCTGTTTGGCCACGGTAAACTCCTTAGATTCAATGAGACTAAATGAATATCCTAAGGACACTAAATACCCTTTACAAAGGTCTGCCCCGTGTGCGATTCTAACTTATAGTGGGGACGAATGATCTGTTTTACTCCAAGAGGACACTGGTTGCTTTCGGGCCCCGATTGATCAAGGTAAACTTTCCAAACTGAGAAAATCTCTTTGGTATGTCGAAGTACATCTACTAACCTTTCCAATGGTCCACCCCGTGCGCGCTTCTGACTTACCATTCGGACGAACGATCCGTTTCCGTCCGACGATCTCCCGTCTAAAAGACCTATGTGCGCTTTTGAGCCATATTTGACCTAAAGTCAACTCCCAAACCAGGAACGTCGCAAAGTACTCTTCTAGGTTTATGAATTACCTTTCTAATAGTATGCCCCATGCACGATTTGGATCAACGGATTGCATTTTACGACCAATTTTTCAGAACAATCTGCACGAGACTGCCAATTGGCAGGTCCATTTCCCCGCCTATCGGTAGTGTGTCTAGGGTAACCTGTCGATTGGCAGAGCTAGGTCCATTTCGATCGAAACCATCCTTTACCCTATAAATATAGGTCATGACCTCACTCCCAAGGCACACCTCAAATCCATCAGCATCAGTGATCTCAACAACATTCTCTTATAATCAACGAAGTTCCTCCATGTGAATTTCTATTCAAGCTTACATTCCCATCCTTTTCATACCCAATTTGGAAAAATCTCTCTCTCTCTCATTCGACATTCATCTCACATTCAAGGGAGTTCATATAGGAAAAAAAAAATCAAGCTTCAAAGAAGGTTCAAATCCTTTCCTCTCTTTTAAATTCCTTGCTTTTGCATTAAATACATTAGATTTCTAATCTAGTTTTACTTTAGTTCATACACATTAACATCTTACATTTTTATCAGTATATTTCACATACTTTATTTTCTATAAAAAAACAAAACAAATAAAAAGATGGTTATGCCCATAAATTTCGAACGGGATTATTCATCACCCTTTTTCAAACTAAAAACCCATTTTCTACACACGCACATATAATAAAATCCCGTTCGAATCTATGGGATAAACCCCACCCTTATGCTACATGCGAACTACCTGGAATTTTATGCCTTTATAGGCTACGTAGGCAGCTCGGATTAAAATCCGAGACTCATGTCCAAATTTCCAATTTTCCAATTTGCCAATTTTCCCATTTAATATATTCTTACATTACTATACCCATTATGTTTGTAATCTTTGTTAGTGATTTATCCAACACATATTATTGTTTCACCGTAACGATCAATATCATGATAAACTCTTAAAATCATATTTTATATAGAATATTTTGGGAACATTCCTATGGATGACCTCACTCTATCTCCTCTATGGTATGAGTTGGGCGATTTTGATCTCCAATATATATACACGCACACACACTTTACGGAAAAATAAAGGAAAATAATAACACATGCCCATAAGAGATCGAAAGGGTGGGATGGGTGCTTAACACCTTTTCATTCCGTAACTTAGCCCCCGAACCCTTCGAACTATTGATTTCGTATGCATCAGTTTGTCTTTGATGCCGCACTCTCAAGGCGGCGACATGTTGTTTTCCCTGTTTTGTGCAAAATAGGATGGCGATTCCATCTCTTTACATTCACCCCACACCAATGACAGTCGAAGAGCTCCAAGAGGGCGCGATACCTTTTTTTCATCCCCATTTTATTCTTTCCCCTACCCCCGTTCATTGGAGGAAACAGAGAGGAAGGCGAGATAAAGATGGGAAAGGACACCGCAAAAAATCAGGGATGGCCACAGTGGCGACTTTGCTGGGAGTAGATTTTCATAAGAGGGCTAGACTCTGTTTGCATGGGTGTTTTATTTTGCTTGTGTATATGTTCCCTTTTTTTCTCATATACTATTTCTTGTACATATATACCTCATGATTATATCACTACTTACTCACACACTTGTAGATACTCTCTATGTACACTTCACACCACGTGCACCTAGGATCACCTATATCCACATGTTACACACACTACTCAGAATATTCATGCTTACGTGTCACTAACACACACCTCCATTTATCACACTTGTATATATCCATGCTTACTCACACTCATAATGCTTAGATTCACTAATACACACTAACTTATAGATAGCTACACATCACTTACCTTCACATATCCATGCTTAGTATTGATTTACTTTTTATACTTGTACATTATCCCCTGCTTAGCATGATGCTCATCAATAAAGGTACTCTCTCCATAATATACTAAACGAGAATCATGCACACTACATCACTAAAGAGCATGGCTATTGACCAAATTTTATCCCGTAACAGGGGGTCACTTCATGATGGGCGCTGGTCCGGCAGGTCACAGTTAGCCTAAGCGATATTACTCTCACCTTTCATTGGCCAAGTACCTTCGACGTACATCGAACGATTCCTCCCGATATTGTACCTCTTGATTGAAGTCATGACGGGAGGTATATCGCATGGAACTCATTCACGTACATCGAGTATATCGAATTCTCTCTTACACGTACTGTCCCCATGAGGTATACAGTGAGGCAATTCACGTACACTCGAGTATATCAAATGGCTTGTTTACACGTAATGATTGCCCTCAAAAGTAATACGTATATAGTGGAAGTCATGCTAAATGAGGGAACCCTTCTAATTAACCCAACAACTGTATACCCTCATATAGGTGTCAAACCTAAGGCACTCATATTTAGTTTGTCAGTTTCTATCCGAAACTCTACCGAAATGACGGATCGGCATGCCGCCCAAATTTTTGCACAATTTTTTAATGGTACCCTACCCATGAGCTTGGTAACAAGTCCAACTTGATTTTTTTTACATACTTTCCAAACCCAATTTTCCAGGATCGGGTCCCGTCCGGCATTTCTTTTTGCATTTAGGTAAACCTAATACAAGTGAGAACATAACAAACATAATAATAATCATGTTGAGACATGTCTCTCATTTTTCCTCTTTCTTTTCCAAAAAGTGTCAAAAACATTTTTTCCTCTTATCAAAAATACCAAAAACATTTTGTCATGTCAAAAACATTTTCCTTCTATTTTTAAAAATAATAGTTTTCCCCTTCCCTTTCAAAAATAAAATTCGAATTTTTCTCCTTCTCAGGTCGATCGCATACCCTTGGCCTGGCTCCCTATTGGCTTTTGTCTTCCGTTGAACCGCCCTAAGGTTCCGTCAATTCCCTCATTACCTTTGAATCCGAAATTCATCTTTATTCGTCTTTTATGGAGAACATAGATCAAACACTGAATGTGCATTCAAATTTGATGGCGGTTCTAGCTCAACTCAATGCCAAGATTGACAACCTTCAAATCGAGGTTCATGAGATGCAACGAAACCGGGTCCCTATTCCTGAAGAGATCGAGGCCCTCTTTCCTCGTTCTATGGGTCCGCCCGCACCTAAGCCTATTTGAGTTCTCGAGGAATATCATCATGTTCCACGTGCTCCTCTTGCTAATGGGTCGCCACCAGTCCATCTCCCTCTGTTGAATTTTGCCCAGCCAGGTGTTAACTTACCCATGACTATTGATTCGAAGGAGGAAGAATTGAACAGGGTCAAGGAGGACCTCAAGATGTTGACCAAGAAGTTCGATCAAGTCAGAATCTCTGGGAACTACATGGACTACACTCACATGTCTCCCTATCCTAAAACAAGGTTGCCAGGAAAGTTCAAGATGCCTAACATCGAAAAATTCGAAGGTAGTTGTAACAACCCGCGTAATTTTTGGGGTATTTTCAAAAATAGAGGAAAAATAAAGTTTTTGATAAAATTATTTTCTTGCTAAAAAATGTTGGATTTTATTTTTAAAGGCGAGAATTTCAAACGGTTTCAAAATCGGAGTTAAAACGGATTTTATATTGAGTTTTAAATATTGTCCCTTATAAATTATTTTTGGCTGAACTGTCAGCATACCTGGGCAATCGATCGATCAACGCCAGGGATCGATCGATCGATCCCCTCACGTTTCGTGAACAACAAGTATTTTCAAGGAGGTTTAGTTTGTTTCAACTTCTATTCTTTTTACCTTATAAAAAGGGATCATGGGCAATTATTTTGGAATAGTCTTGTGGCACAAAAATACCCAGAAAATATTTTTTCTTTTCCTCTCTTTTATACACAAACAGTACCCTTTAATTTATGCTTTAAACCTTAGGTTTTGGGGTGTTAGTGGGGGTTGTTTTGGTGTTTGTTCTTGGAGTTGTTTTGATGATCTTAGAGTGATGTGATAGTGATTTCTGGATAGATTTATCATTGGTTTCTCATCGTGGTTTGAGGTATGAGGTTTTACACAATATGTTCCTTTAAATCTCTCGAGAGTTTACTCCGTTGATATCATGTTTAATTGAACTCATATTTGAATTGATAAATTCTTGAAATCTGGAAAAATAATTGTTGAATTCTTTTGATTCATGCGGTATTATTCATGTTGTTGTTGACCACATTGTCATAAGATTTTAATATGGCGTGGAGGTTGGGCACCCGCCAAAATTCCTGCTTCCCGGGGCTATGACTTGATAAAGCATATGCGGATGGGGTAAGGCCTGGTGACCAATTGATGTGTTGTTAAGAAATTTATTCATAAATGCTATTGAGATTTGCATTTGATTTGAATATTCGTACTCGTGTTGTTACTTTTTATTCACCGCTAAGATTTTTTTTTAGCATCTTTCCTGCCGTATTGTGTAATTCTCCATATTTCTTTTAGTTGGCAGGTTAGCGTGGATTGGGAAGCTATGGACTAATTGGGATGATTTTTAGCGTGGATTATTTGGGAAGGATTTTCATACAAGATGAGAAGATTGTATTAAATTATTTTGATGTATAAAGCATTGGAGATTTACTTTAGTTGTATTTATTCGAGAGAATATTGTTGTATTAATTTGAAGAGATTGAGATTAGTGATTTCTCTTATTTTGTGGGATTTTATTTAGATGCTCTATACTTGTTGATTATGGATTTTAGTTAGTTTTATCGTAGTGGCGCTCAGCTCGCTCTCACCGGGCGAGCAGGGTATTACAGTAGTGGACCCCCAATTGTTTATATTTGCAGTTATCATCGAGCCATGACTCTCCTAGGTGCCTCTGAGGAAATTATAGCCCAAATGTTCCAACATACTTTGAAGGACAGCGTTCTCTACTGGTACTTATCCCTCAAGGAGTCCAGAATCCGCAGTTGGGAGGATGTTGCCCGCAAGTTTATGTCACAGTACAAGTACAACGAAGAGTTGGAGGTTACCCATCATAATTTAGAGCTACTCAAGCATAACCCTGGGGAATCAGTCAGTAACTTCATAGTAAGGTGGAGAAAGAAAGCAGCCACCATGACCAACCGACCTTTCAAAGAAGAGCAAGTCAGCATTGTGAAGAAGAATTTCTTATCCCATATCCGAGCGATGATGGGAGGATAGTACTACCCTCATTTTTTAGCCCTCCAAGAAGCAAGATTATAGATCAAATAAGGTCTTTACAAGATAGAAGTTGAACCAAAGAAAGTGTCTAGACAGTTCACTCCTATAAAGTATAAAAAGCATGTCAGTACTGCAGTCTCAACCATCAATAACATCTCTCAGCCTGCCACTTCATGGGCACCAGAAAGTCGCCCTAACCTAGTCAAGAAGGAATACACCGAGCTTCATGCTCACCTCTCCAAAGTTTACAAGACCTATTAAGCCGAAACCTTATCAAGCCATTGGACCCTCGTCCATTACCAAACCCACTTCCCAAAAATTTCAAACCAGATGCCCGTTGTGACTTTCACCAAATTATCGGCCATACCACCGACCAGTGTTTCCACCTTCAAAATATGATTCAAGGATTAATCGATAGGGGTATCATCGCCCCACCAGCCAATTTTAAACCAAACACTACCCATAATCCACACACAAATCATACAAATGCCATCTTTATTAAAGAAGACCCAGAATTTGACCCATCTACCCAGATCGTACCAAGTAAATCACATATCATACCCATATACTCTCCTAAACCTCTCCAAGTGTGCATGTATTTTCTCCTACACCCTACCAGCTTCGTCGATCAGGCCTTATCACCCCTTACCAGAGCACGCATCACTGTCCGTACTCATTCTGGAGGTAAAGATATGGAATTATTAGAAGTATTGAACCAACTCTTAGATTTTGGACTGAAATTGCCCTCCTAGATGACCATTGACTATTAGAGATTCAATGTGTTATTCTTGAAAGCTCAAAAATTAACCCGAGAGTCTGACAATTAGGTGGTACCAACTAATTAAGTGAGTCTAGATGATGTCATCCAGATCATGGCAGACTTATTCCGATAGATCGATGATATTTACAGTATGTTCGTGCTACTAGATACTTTGAAGCAATAAGGGAACCTAGTCCCTTCACTTCTATATCTCCCCATTGAATGGGAGGATCTGTATGAAGAGGTTACTGAAGTTGTAGAGTGTACTGACTTTTCATGGAAAGATGATGTCATTGCCACCGGATGGGGGGACAAGTTTGATAATTTAGATGAAGAGCAGAATACAGAAAGGACTAGCCCAATAGTCAATATATGCGGGATGATATCATTTGAGGAGCTACTAGGAAAAATCAATAAGGTGATCGAACAACCTAAGATCGATGAGAAAACGGGATTTATATTTTTTCCCTCTTCTGTAAACCATATGACTAGGTCAGGGAGGCATAACCAAGTCCAAACCTACCACCATCATCAATCGATAAAGGAAAGGGCATTAAAAACCTCCATATTAATGAAATGATGCTCGAGGAAATCAAGATCCTCGATCAATTGAAGAAAACCCAAACTAACATCACTCTGTGGGGACTCTTTATGTCTTCCCAACTACACCGGAATGCCATGATCAAGCTATGCACATAACCCACAGTTCCTCTTTCAACCACGCCAGAAGAAGTAGTGAATCCGATCGAATCCCTGACCTTTACTAGAATGCTCTTTTTCTCCAAAGAAGAAATGCCCAAGATTGGGCTAAACCACAACTATGCTCTCAATATCTACATCAAAGTCATGGGTAGGTTGTCATGCTCTCTCTTATCAATAATGGATCAACTCTTAATGTCTGCCCATTGAGGATCCTTAATTATTTGGGACTGAAAGTGAGCGACCTTGCTCCAACCTCTATCGCTGTACACGGCGATGATAATACTCGTCGAGAAGTTATGGGATCTATAAAGCTTGCAATAGGGGTTGGCCCTATAAATCCTGTTATTGAATTCAAAGTCATTGATATTCTAGCTTATTTCAATTTGTTTCTCGGACGACCGTGGCTCCATAGCATTATGGGTTTGTCTTCTTCCCTTCATCAGAAACTGAAGTTCTTTGCCAATGGGAAGGTCATCACCATCTTAGGCGAAGACGACAATGTCGAGAATGCAGGCACAAATAATCCAATACTTGAGATACATCATGGGGCGAATGATATACTTCAGTCAGGCTTCCAAGTTTATCCACTTCTACTCCCAGTATGGGATAATTTCAAAGATAGGATTTTTCCAGAGTATAACCTTCATGGCAACGTCAGTGTGATCTAGATATTCAAAAATATGCACTTCATGCCCGGACTGGAGCTGGGACGAAGACAGCAGGAGATACTTAAACCCATTGTGTTGAAGAAAACTTTTCCTCCTTATGTTTTAGGCTATCAACCATCGCCAGAAGAACTCAGAATGATCCGTCAGCCTCGATTGAAGAAAAGGCTAGAATGCATCAAGACTGTCTAAAAAGATTCCTTGAACAGAAGATTCGTCAGAGAGGGTGAAGATTTCTCCTTCTGTGGATTTCCTGAACCGTGGTATGATTATGTGGATAAGAAAATGAAACCTAAAAATGCGATCTTTTTCCAAGACAGATACTCATGGATCGAAAGTTCCTAGCATCATGAGCAACCCCTTTTTGAGAAAACCATAATCGATACCGGAGATACCGGGTGGCCAGCTCGTGATCAAAATAAAACGTTGATCTCATATAGCTCATTCTTAGCATCACTATCGAACAACAAATTTTAAAGTCACTAACCAACTAGTAATTTAATTTAGACCGGTGACAAATTTTATCTTTTATTAATTAACAACATGTGAAAATAAATAATAATCAAACCATCAATACACTGATAACTAAATCCAACATAAATTAATGATATAAATAAAGATGATCGAATCAATTATCGATTCAAAAATGAAATACAACAGTGACAGAAGAAATAATTTAAATACACAAAGTACAATAATTAACTGAATACTAAATCTGAGGGCGACATACCCAAATAAATACTGGAGTAAAGTCCCTACATTAGGAATAAATGAGTGAATCGTCTATAGCAAAGTCCTGCAACTTCCACACGAGCCGCAATTGCGCATCCCTGGATAGAATCCTCAAACTGGCATTCCTGTGACTGGGCACCTAAAAGGTTTAGAAAAAGGATTTTTGACACGGGTCAGAATTCAAGTAAAACATTTTGAAAATATTTAGCAATCAGTTAAATTGCAATAATTAAATATGCATGCACACTCTTCATATTTAAGCCAGTGCCACACTCTCTTGAGACATAACTCACCCATCTAATGTGCACACCTAATGCCTACCTACTAACCTTCCTAGTTAAGCCACCCCACCTAACTAGCCGTATCACACCTCTTTCTACTACACTACTCTAATTCGAGTACTCTTACTTTGATTATTAAGTTACATACTCATTAACTTATTAACCGATTCAACTATATTAGACCATAAAACGTTCACACTGGTTATATAAGAAATCCCTTTTATAATTCATATAACTTTCACGCTAGTTATATAAGAAACCACTTTTTTTAAATCATATAACTTTCACACAAGTTATATAAGGAATACATTCACACTTATGTATAAATCCCGTGTATAATTATCTAGTCATATTATATACATACTAGTATACTACAACATTCACACACATGTCGCGTATAATAACCTTCCATTCCCGAGTAATAACTCACCGGATGCTTTCTCTAAAATACTATTATGTCCCAGGTATGCTCACTCTAACTCAGCCACCTCAAGTCGAACTAGCTCACACCAAACTTGGGTAAAAATAATAAGCATAGTGGAGGCGGCCATATTCCTTCACCTAAAGTGAAACCGAATCATACCCAAAGCGGTTCACCTCTAACAATAAATCAAGCAATATAAATATAGGTGATATGACCTGGGAATTATACTCTCCCTGCTCCTCAAGATAGGGGATTCACCCACATCATGCAACCTCCTATGATAGCACTAGAGGGGTATGCTTTCACATAAATATCATTCACACCGATATTCATAAATCATAAATATATATAAATATACTATGACACTAACCGTATACATATATTTAATAAAGTCTGGCTAACCCGTGCTTAACGTCCGTAGCACTAGTCCAAAATACCCAAGTCTATATCCAGACTTGTAATTTAATTAATCACACATAAATTAATTTGTTATTCAAGTTGTGTTAGCCAACTACATTACCCCGAGTCACTCATTCGGTTTGTATCTTCATCTCTTATAATTCATTACCTACAATTCCACTATTAAGGTTGACACCTCTCGTACAATTTAATATTGGATAATTTATTATGCATCTCTATAATAGATTAAACCGATTACCCCGCGCCTAGCTCGCGTATCCCTCAGCCTAAAAATATCTGAGAACCCCTAATCTACTTAATTTTTCACCTCAGTAATTTTTTTTTCCAATGGTGTCACTCAATCATAATTTTTTCGACTCCCTACTTAGTCCGTATTTTAATTCCTTAAATTTATTTCATAAAGTCCCATAAAGAAATTTGACACATTTCCTTAGATTTAATATTCCATACTACCCTTCTCCGAACATACTAGGCATTTACCTCCCATTAATATCTTGTTAATTAAATTCCCCTTAGTCCACAATTAAATCCCAAGCAAAATAACTGAAGGAATGAGTTGCTAATTAAGTCCCAACCAAAACAACTAAAAGGGACGAACTGTCAAATAGATCCCAAGCGAAATCAGTTCAACACACGGAATTGAACAAAAAATGTCAACGTCGCTCGAACGGGGATTTAAGTCGTTCGAGCGAGACACCTTGTGGTTCAAGCGAGATTTAAGGTCATTTGAATGACCTCTCGCTTTTAACATCGTCTCCTTCACTGAGTAGATCAACCATTAATGAGCTTCAAGCTCTTACCTATTGAACCCATGACTCACACACATTACCCATCACCGATAATTCTCAAAAATTTGGGTCAGTCCCCTTTTTTATTAATCTTTAACAGTATACCAATCTGAACATCGATCCAACACTTTATCCCATCATAAATTCAATCCCAAGATTTTATTTCAGTCATTTTATAAATCTTTAACATCATACAACCTTAACCTCAATCCAAACGCTTATATCATCATAGATTAAATCCCAGGAATCCGTCTCAGAAATTATATTAATCTTCCACGGTTTCCTACCTCCAATAATAATTTCAGTTTAAAATAGTAGACATGAATTTCACCTCATAAATATCGAAAGTTACAGAATGTATACCACACAAATTATTAAAACGTATTTTAGACGAAAACTCATCCCAAAATGAAAATAAATTACACCCACTATGATATGAATTAAAAAATAATAAACTAATTTAAAGCAAGTTAACCACTTGCCTGGATAATTCGAATGGTCTGATTTCCATCGTCGTAGACAATATTCGACGAAGAACACACCAATTTCTTCTTGGTTTGGCTCCCAACATCTCTCCCAATTGATCCCTCTTTTCTCCTCTGCAAACTAGGGTTTTATTATTTGAGTTGTGAGTGTCACCAACTCTCTAACTTAGGTTTTATTATGTGAATCCCGAAATTAAGCTTGTGGGCTAAATTAAAATGTCCCAAACACCCCTGTGCGGGCCCGATTATACCTAAAAATTCCCAGAGACCCAATTACTACCCCCGGGTACTCTTTTCCGACTATCTCGGCCTATTCGAAACCAACCGTGCACTCAGAATCACCATTCGAGTCACTTTACTAAAATTGTCCAATCTCGGCTTCAAATTACGACACATGTAATTAAAAAAAATATCTCGAATTAATTAAATCTCAATTCACCAAATTAAATAAATCCTCCAATATAAATGAATTCTCCAAATCATAACTTTAAATTTCTCCAATTAAATAAGTTCGATTTCACCAAAATAATTTAATTCCAAGTCCTCAAAATTACGGGGTGTTACATACTTCCCCCCTTACAAAGGAATTTCGTCCTTGAAATTCCTTTGATTCTAGTACTCCAATCCTCGAATACTTCCATACTCGCATGCCTCTGAGATCGCTACCCATATCTCTACCCCTTGTAATCGCGAATTATAAAAAATCAAATTAAGTACCCAGGGTTCCCATACACCCTGTACCCATGCTCATCCGCACGAAAGTTACCCGGCTCATTAGCTTTAAATCATAATTTAACTTTCAACTCACGGTTATAACCACATATATGTATAATAACCAAGGTACTAAACCCATGTCCTAATGACCACACATATCCCCACTTCCAACATTGCGCTAAGTTTCATGCGTGGGACGTCTCGCAAAGCGAAATCCAAACAAGAACCCCCCCGCCGTTACACTACTACCTAACATTTTCGGTCGTTGAGATCCGTTGGGCCTTCAGTCCATAGCGGGTACCCCCAATTTCCTGTCACCTAACATAAAAGTATACTCGTCCACTCTCATGTCACAAAATACATCATACAATACATCGCCCCTTACTATCACTAGTTTCTTGGCGTGAATCAATCACGAGTAATATTTCCCCGCTCGATTATAAGCCTTATTCACCCTGAATTCCATCAGTAAAAGTCCCTACTCCCCGGAATTACATATAACAATACAAACATTTTCTTATAAGTCTATTATGCAACACACAATAACATATATATACACTTATATATAGACTAGACCCTCTTTCGGGTGATAATTAACACAAGTAAATCATATCTCTGAACAGAGAACACAAAATCTCACCATACCATATACTATAGTCTTAACATCCCAGCAAAATTATCACTAACATCTCGTATGTAGCATACTTATCTCAATCTCAGCTCTGCACTCTCGGCGTGGCTATATCATACAGGTATTCTCAATTACCCCACAAATCACAATTTAATTCTTCTCGATACTACCCCACCCATTAACTTGTGGTGCAAAAGTTTTCTCAGTACTTCCTTCGCAACAGACCCCGGCTCCACTGGCCATATATTGTAATAGCTCTCTGCTTAAAGTGCTTCCTCTACACGTTCAATAATTTAACATTTAAAATTGATGCACTAGCATCCAACAACGTCTCACTACTCCTAATGTTTATTAAGGTCCAAAGCACACAACTAAGATATCACAATTATGTTTCCCGACACATAAATCAAATTGTCTATGACCATGTCTCTCAAGGCGCCATGCAATAGGATGCTCTCACTATTACTAAGTTCCCAGCACGTTAACAACAATGAGCTAAAACTCTTCGCTCAACGGTGAACCTAATGAACCCCGAATCACCTCAGTAAAAGTCCTTGCGCACCAGGATCCAATGTAACTAGACAATTGTACTCTCTGAAGTCTACTATATAGAAATATCGCCACGAGCGACCCTCTTTCAAATGAGACGTCAAAAAATATACATCCTGTCCCGGAACAGCGAAAATGATAGTCTTGCTATAACCGCCCACCATCGCCTAACAGTACGTACCCAGGATAAAACCTCGAATATCACCTCTCAAAACGAGCTATCCTCATAAAATATATCCTCTCAGTGTCCACACCTTCTCCTCAGCAAATGAAACTAAAGAGATCCTCGCTATCTCAAAAGTAAATATACACATACTATAGTAATATTAACGATACCTCTACTAAACTCGTTTCTCATGCGAATCTAGTCCTAATAAATTACTGTGACTCGCTCGTGTCACACAAAATAGATCCCAATCACCCCGGGATAAACTAATACTTTAACTTTCCAATAGCCCTCGCAGTTTAAATGGTTTCTGGGCATAACACCCCCGTCCCAATCAAACCAAAAACTTCTTATAATTGTTGCTACTATTGGGCATCTTGTTCTTGTCCCCTCGCTCTGGATAAGATCCACACATGTGTTCCTAATCTTTACCCATAAGACACTTTTCTGTGTTGTTCCCCTTTCATTGGCCCACTGGCCTTGTCGGGGTTGTCCTTCTCACGGACCTGGTAGTCTCAACCTTGATTGCTACCCTCCGTTGCCCCTTTGGCTCCACTGTCCCTATGGAACTTAGTGCTGACCTTGACGGCCCTAACTGAATCCACCGTCACATGGAAGAAATTCTATTGATCTCCATTATTAAAATGGGTCCTCCACCGGGTATATCCTCCTATGGTTCCTCACTAGCATAGTTAAATCCAATCTTACCTTTCGGTTAGGTTCTCCGACTCTCGTGGCTTCCTTCTCATGAAAGCACTGATATTAATAATCATGGTGACTCCTATCGCGGTCACCGTTCTCAGAATATATCCATGGCTTTTAATGAGCCTCTCCCCCGGCAGTCTTTTTAACGGCCCTCGTTGGTCATCCAAAATTGTTCGGTGTACGTAACCCCTTCGAACTCGTATATAAATCGCATCAGCAATACTTAATAGCAGGAGAATGTAACTTACATACGTAAAACAATCCTATAATAAGGCTTTATACCAAAGAATGCTACGCTAAAGCATAATAAGCCGCACAGATCCTAAGGACTCTAGAACCTAATGCTCACATACCATCTGTGACACCCCGCCTACTAAAATACCTGGTGGCCAGCCCGTGATCAAAATAAAACGTTGGTCTCATACGGTTCATTCTTAGCATCACTATCGAAAATATTTTTAAATTTTCAACCACCTAGTAATTTAATTAGACCGGTGCCAAATTTTATCTTTCATTAATTAACAACATGCGGAAATAAATAATAATCAAACCATTAACACACTGATAACTAAATCCAACATAGATGAATGATATAAATAAAGATGATCGAATCAACGATCGATTCAATAATGAAATACAACAATGACTAAAGAAATAACCTGAATACAAAAACTCCAATAAGTAAATGAATACTAAATATGAGGGCGACATAGCCAAATGAATACTGGAGTAAAGTCTCTACACTAGGAATAAATGAGCGAATCGTCTAAAGCAAAGTCCAACAACTTCCACATGAGCTGCAACTGCGCATCCCTGGATAGAATCTTCAAACAGGCATTCCTGTGACTGGACACCTAAAAGGTTTTAAAAAAATATTTTTGACACAGGTTAGAGCCCAAGTAAAATATTTTGAAAATATTTAGCAAGCAGTTAAATTGTAATAATTAAATATGCATGCACACTCTTCATATTTAAGATAGTGTCGCACTCTCTTGAGGCATAACTCATCACTCATCTAATGTGCACACCTAAAGCCTGCCTGCTAACCTTTCTAGTTAAGCTACCCCGCCTAACTAGCTATATCACACCTCTTTCTACTACACTACTCTAATCCGAGTACTCTTACTTTGATTATTAAGTGACTTACTCATTAACTTATTAATTTGTTCAACTATATTAGACCATATAATGTTCACACTAGTTATATAAGAAATCCCCTTTTTAATTCATATAACTTTCACGCTAGTTATATAAGAAACCACTTTTTTTTAAATCATATAAATTTCACACTAGTTATATAAGGAATACATTCACACTTGTGTATAAATCCCGTGTATAATTACCTACTCATATTATATACGTACTAATATACTAGAACATTCACACACATGTCGCGTAAAATAACCATCCATTCCCGAGTAATAACTCACCGGATGCTTTCTCTAAAATGCTATCATGTCCCAAGCATGCTCACTCTAACCCGTCCAATTAAAGTCGGACTAGCTCACATCGAACTTGGGAAAAAATAATACTCGTAGTGGAAGCGGTCATATTCCTTCACTAAAACTGAAATCGAATCATACCCAAAGTCGCCTCTGAAAATAAATCACGTAATATAAAAATAGGCGATATGACTTGGGGATTATACTCTTCCCGCTCCTCAAGCCGGGGGATTCACCCACATCGTGCAACTTCCTACGATAGCACTAGAGGGGTATGCTTTCACATAAATATCATTCACACTGATATTCATAAATCATACAAATATACATATACTATCACACTAACCGTATACATATATTTAATAAAGTCCAGCTAACCCGTGCCTAACATCCGTGGCACTAGCCCAAAATACCCAAGTCTATATCCCGGCTTGTAATTTAATTAATCACACATAAATTAATTTGTTATTCAAGTTGTGTTACCCAACTATAATACCCCGACTCACTCATTCGGTCCGTATCTTCATCTCTTAGAATTCATTACCCACAATTCCACTATTAAGGTTGACACCTCTCGTCCAATTTAATATTGGATAATTTATAATATCTCTATAATAGATTAAACCGGTTACCCCGTGCCTAGCTCCTATAGCCCTCAGACTAAAAATATCTGAGTCGAATCCTCGACCCCTAATCTACTTAATTTTTCATCTCAATAATTTTTTTTGTCTGTGGTGTCACTCAATCATAATTTTCTGGACTCCCTACTTGGTTCGTATTTTAATTCCTTGAATTTATTTCATAGAGTCCCATAAAGAACTTTGCCACATTTCCTTAAATTTAATATTCCATACTACCCTTCTCCGAACATCCTAGGCATTTACCTCCCATTAATATCTCACTAATTAAATTCCCCTTAGTCCACAATTAAATCCCAACCAAAACAACTAAAGGAATGAGTTGCCAATTAAGTCCCAACCAAAACAACTAAAAGGGACGAACTGTCAAATAAATCCCAAGCGAAATCAGTTCAGCACACGGAATTGAACAAAAATCCTCAACGTCACTCAAACGAAGCTTCAAGTCGTTCGAGCAAGACACATTGTGGTTCAAGCAAGATTCAAGGTCGTTTGAACGATCTATCGCTTTTAACTTCGCCTCCTTCACTAAGTAGATCAACCACTAATGAACTTTAAGCTCTTACCTGTTGAACCCAGGCCTCACACTCTTTACCCCATCATTAATAATTCTCAAAAATTTGAGTCAGTCACCTTTTTTATTAATCTTTAACAGCATACCAAGCTGAACATCGATCCAACCCCTTATCCCATCATAAATTCAATCCCAAGAATTTGTTTCAGTCATTTTATAAATCTTTAACATCATATAACCTTAACCTCAATCCAAACGCTTATCCCATCATAGATTAAATCTCAGGAATCCATTTTAGAGATCATATTAATCTTCCACGGTTCCTTACCTCCAATAATAATTTCAGTTTAAAACAGTAGACATGGATTTCACCTCATAAATATCGAAAGTTACACAGCGTATACCAACCAAATTATTAAAACCCATTTTACACGAAAACTCATCCCAAAATGAATTTCAATTACACCCACTATGATATGAATTGAAAAACAGCAAATTAATTTAAAGCAAGTTAATCACTTGCTTGATTAATTCATAAGGTCTGATTTCCATTATTTTAGACAATATTCGATGCAGAACACATCACTTTCTTCGTGGTTTGGCTCCCCAAAGCTCTCCCAATTGATCCCTCATTTCTCCTCTGCAAACTACGATTTTCTTATTTGAGTTCTGACGGTCACCACTCTCTAACTTAGGTTTTATTATATGAATCCCAAAATTAAGCTGGTGGGCTAAATTAAAATGGCCCAAACACCCCCGTGCGGGGTTGGTTATGCCTAAAAATGCCCCGAGACCCAATTACTACCCCTGGGTACTCTTTTCCGAATATATCGTTCGATTCAGAATCAACCATGCACTCAAAATTACCATCCGAGTCACTTTACTAAAATTCTTCAAATTCGACTTCAAATTACAACACATGTAATTGAAAAAAATATCCCAAATTAATTAAATCTCAATTCACCAAATTAAATAAATACTCCAATATAAATGAATTCTATTTCTCTAAATTAAATAAGTTCAATTTCACCAAAATAATTTAATTCCAAGTCCTCAAAATTACAGGGTGTTACACTCAGACGTTTATCCCATTTATTTTTGTCTTGTTGTTCCTCCTTATTTTGATGTAATCAAAACCTCCTTTGATAAGGTTCTCAATGTTGTTTTTCCTATCAATGAAATAAACGACGATTTTGAGTATCTTGTTGTGACTTACATTAATTGTCTTGTTCTAATCAAACTCTTGATGATGTTGATTTTACAAATGAATAATTCTTAACTGATCTAAATAAAGTTAATAACAAACAACATAACCACGCTCAAGTTGATGAAGATGAAACTTTTGTTGTTAATCTCGATTTTAGTAGCTAACTAAGAGAGATTAGGATAGGGGCCACCCTTGACGAGCACAAGTGCATACAACTCAAGGAATTACTGAAGGAATTTGTGGATGTCTTCGCATGGTCCTATGACGACATGCTCGGTATTTATCCCGAGATAGCTCAGCACGAGATTTCAACTCTCCCAAAATGCAAACTGATTAAATAAAAACTGTGAAAGCTCCGCATCGAATGGTCGCTCAAGGTTAAGAAAGAAGTGGTCAAACAGTTGAACGCGAGTTTCATTCGTGTGATCGAATATCCCACATGGCTAGCCACTATCGTACTCATGCTAAAATCAGGAGGGAAGGTTCACATGTGCATTGACTACCGATACTTGAACAAAGCCTCTCCGAAGGATGATTACCCGCTATCCAATATTGACATGATTATAGACTACATAGCCAGTTACGATCTTAAGTTATTCGTTGATGGCTTTGCCAAATATAACCATATAAATATGCACCCGGATCATCAAGAGAAAACTGAATTCATCACCCCTTGGGGAACCTTTTGCTATACTTTCATGCCATTGGGTCTAAAAAATACTGGGGTTGCCTGCTAGAGGTATGCCACAATAATTTTACATGATCTAATATACAAGGAATTAGAGGTCTATGTGGATGATGTGATTATTAAATCTAAGACTAAAGAGGGTCATTTTCTCGCTCTCTGAAAGTTCTTCGAGTGACTGTGACAATATCAGGTGCGACTTAACCCATAGAAATATATCTTTGGTGTCACTAAAGGAAAGCTCTTGGGATTCATGATTAGCGAGAAAGGGATAGAAGCAGATCTTGCCAAGCTGAAAGCCATACTTGAGATGCCATCACTATGAATGGAGAAAGAAGTTCGGGGATTCCTTAGAAACTTGCAGTATATCCGTCGGTTCATCAGCCAGTTGACTTCTATCTGTGAACCCATCTTCAAACTCCTCCGAAAGGATTCCACTAAGGTTTGGAATAAATCTTGCTAAGAAGCCTTTGACCGAATAAAAAAATACCTAACCAAACCTCCGATGCTCATGCCATCGCAACCTGGTCTTCCCCCACTCCTATACATAATCGTAACTAATACTACAATTTGGGCTTTGTTATCCGAGTACCTTGAAGAGTCCCACAAAGAGAGAACCATCTACTATGCCAGTCGTAAGTTAGTCGGATATGAAGTTAACTACATAGCCTTAGAAAAGGCATGTGTTTCCCTTATCTGGGTCACCCAAAAACTACAGCCCTACATGCTCGCCTTTCCTATCAAATTTATATCTCGAATAGACCCTATCATGTACCAACTCGACAAACCTGCCCTATCCAGCCGAATGGCCCGTTATTTGATGTTGTTAGCTGAATTTGATATTGTGCATGTCATGTAGAAATCCTTGAAAGGAAGAGACATCTCTGGCTATCTTACTGACTACCCTGTAGAAGAAGCTGATGTTTGGATTTTTGAATTTCCAAATGAGAACATCCTGTGTCCCTCCTAAGAAGAGCTCCGATGGAAAATGTTCGTGGATGGTGCTACTAATAAGAAAGGATATGGCATTGGGATACTCCTAATTTCCACTAATGACTCTCTCACTCGTATTGCCATTAAGCTAGATTTTCCCTGCATCAACAATATGACTGAATACGAGGCGTGCATGGTAGGCCTCACAGTTGCTCTTAAGAAAGGAATTCGATGCCTAGATGTCTATGGGGATTCAACCCTCATCATCGACCAAGTACTCAGAAGATGGAAATTCAAAGACCCTTCCATGCCCACCTAGAAGAGCTAGCCTCTCAGTTTCAAGAAATCACCTTCCACTACCTGTCCCTAGCAAAGAACAACCTGGTCGATGCCCTTGTTACCTTAGCCTCCATATTTGACATGCCCAAAGGAATAATAATGGCCCCATTTCTAGTACAAAAGCAACATAAACTAACCCACTCCTACCACATTGAGCTCATCACATAAGAAGATCTTGATATAGACGACTGTTGGTACTATGATATTTAGCGCCTCCACAAGCATGGTAGGGATCACCTAGGTTTTAGCAAAAAAGACCGAGCAACCCTTCGTAAATTGGCTGCCCAATACACTGTCTGCGATAAATAATTGTTCAAATAAAACTTCGATGGAACCCATTTACACTGCATCGCAGGGGCTAACATTGAAGAGATGATGCAGAAAATCCACAGCGGGGAGCGCGGACCCCACATGAATAGCCATATGCTTGCCAAGAAAATCATCCGACAGGGTTACTATTAATGACTACCATGGTTTAAGATTGCACTGCCTACATTCAGAGATGTCTCAAATTCCAATAATTTTCCAACCTTCAGCACTTGCCTTTGCGAGAATTGTACAACATGACTTCTCCTTGGTCGTTCTCCACATGGGGCATTGATATCATAAGGAAGGTTACACCCAAATCATCCAGCGAGCATGAGTTCATCCTAGTTGCCATTGACTACGTCATTAATTGGGTCGAAGCCGAGTCATACACGGTTTTAAATGCCAAGAAGGTGGCTAATTTTATTAAGAAAAATATTATCTGCCGATATGGGGTCCCACATGAGTTGGTGTCTGATAATGGGTTGCATTTTGAAGCAAAAGTAACAGAAGTGGTCGACGAGTATGGGATTAAAAAACATAAATCTTCCCCTTACCAACCCCAAATCAACGGTGCAATTGAAGCCGATAATAAGAACCTCAAATCCATTATATGCAAGATGATCGAAAACTGTCGAGATTCGGTCGATTGGATCCGTTACGCCTTCTAGGGCTATCGCACTTTAGTTCGAACCTCTATTGGGGCTACCCCTTACTCTCTAGTATACAGCATGGAAACACTCCTACCCGTGGAACTGGAAATCCCATCGTTGTGCGTCATGCTTGAAAGCAAAGTCGGCGAGGAAGACTAGCATTAGAGCCATCCTGAAGAGTTGTCACTCTTAGACAAAAGGAGGCTGAAAGATCTATATCACATACAAGGGTACCATTATTAGATAGCGCAATCATTCAACAAGAGAGTTAAGGACCATGGTGTTCGAGAAGAGGAGTTAGATCTTAAGGAAATAGTAGAGCCTATCTGGGACCCCAAAGGGAAATTCCAACCCAATTAGAGCGGCCCTTACTTCATGAAAAAGATCCTGTAAGGCAGCACCGCTATGCTCACCGACCTTAATGGAGAAAAAATGGTGCGTCCAGTCAACCTGGATCGTTTCAAGAAATTCTACCCCTAGTCCAAAATCTCGGCATGCTACGACTCTTCTCATCTCCCTTCTATTCTAAAAACAAAATCATCATTTCCCTCTACTGAGAACTACGTGGGGCCTAATCCTGTAAAAAAATTGATTTTAAACTGAAACTCTGGAATTTTTTAAAAACCCCAGAGGTACGTAGGCAACTCATATGCTTTACATGAGCATGACCCCCTTCTTTTTTCAAAAAATGCGATTCTTTTCTTATCCCCGAGAATGACACTTCATTTTAACATGTACTTGAATAAAAGGATTATATATGCCTTAGCGATTGGTATAGATAATTCAAAAGCAAAACTCATTAAGAAGAACATCAATATGATTAAATTTTTCTTTATTCCATTAATAAAAATTCCGTTGCTATTACATCAGCATAGGGAGTCTAATGACTTCCTTTTCTAGTCTACTCCTACTTCTAAACAAAAACAGAAACCAAGTAATCCTAAAAACAACCCTTCCAAAATTATTCCCACAAAATAACCAGATACGTGACCAAACACCATACCAAAA
Source organism: Sambucus nigra (assembly GCA_949130495.1). Classification (NCBI taxonomy): domain Eukaryota; kingdom Viridiplantae; phylum Streptophyta; class Magnoliopsida; order Dipsacales; family Adoxaceae; genus Sambucus; species Sambucus nigra. Next base: position 223,428,680 of record OX422214.1, read on the forward strand.
GCTTCACCAAATAAGACTCCCCAGAGATTCTACCCATAACTTCCAGAGGAATCGACCCCATCATCATCCACATCCTAGGGTCCCCAAACTTCCCATGCCTAAATAGAGTGCCACTGACGGTCCATGGAACGATAAACCCGGACCAGCCTGGAGAAAATCACAACACCTCCCTCCATGGTATCAGATATGGCAAACCACCTTTGCCTAGTCTCCACAGCCAGCATCTTGGCAACTACTCTTCTCCACAACCACTTCATGTAGTCCCCTGAAATATGACAGATTCTACCAATAGACTGGGATGGACGGATTGATGGTTGGTGATTCTCCCACAGAGAGCCCAGTCGCATGCGCAAACGCTCTGTCAAATCCTCCACATAAAAGAAATCTATTGTCCGAGGTGGCACAATCTGTTCCGATCCAAATTGGCACAGAAGCCGCATAGAAAAGTAGAAAGAGGTCTGCCCGAGGCAAACTAACCTAACATACTGGTATTCCTCCAGTTCTAGAATGGGCAGCTCCAGGCACTGACTAATGCAAGCCTCGAGCCCCGTGCTCCATAAACTAAATTCCCCAGCTCTTAATGTCTAGTTACACTGATAAAGTAGTGTGAAAAGAAGTTTGGCACAACCGACGAAGGATACTCAGGTGGGACCGCCATACGGAACCTCTCTGACAGCTACGTGAACAACATTATGGGGCTACCCCTTAAAAAATCAAAACGACCTTCCCGCCAGGCATCCAGACCATTCAAAGTCTCCGTCAGTATCACCACCACAAGATTGTGATGGCAAAACATCTATAAAGCGATGGTTGCAAGTTATGGGTCCACCAGTAGTTCCCCAGTTACCAATAGCAGTTTTGAAACCAAACCCAGAATGATTGCTCCAGCACAACCAACATCACCAACATCCTGCAATTGCACAAAATCATTCCTCCCGTAACCAGTGACCTGGCCACCGAATGAGAGATATAAAGAAGTCCCGCTAATAGCTCCCTATGGAATCGAGAAAACTCAGGCATAACCGCCGTAACACTGGGATTTATCCCCAACATGGAAAAAAACTCTTCATAGTTCGAACTAGGGGTGTAAACGGGTCGGGTATGGATCGGGTAAGGGTATATCCAGATCCGATCCGGGTAATTTTTTAGCAGATTGGGTCTTACCCGATTACCCGTCGAGCCTCAGAAAATGGATTCAGACCCGGATCCGTTAAGGACCCAGAGACCCGACCCGAATACCCGACCCGAATAGCTGTAACTAAACTTACTATATATATATATATATATATATATATATATATATATATATATATATATATATATATATATATATATATATATATATATATATATATATATATATATATATATATATATATATATATATATATATACATATATATAAATATATAAACTAACTTACTACAAACTAACTTACTAAACTGTAATTGTATTACTATATATATATATATAAACTAACTGTAATTATATTACTACTTATTAAACTGTAATTATATTACTATATATATAAACTAACTGTAATTATTTCACTACATATATATAAACTAACTTACTGCAAACTAACTTACTAACTTACTACAAACTAACTTACTACTATATATATATGGATGAACAGTGACATGAACAGTAAAAGTGAACAGTAGAAATGAACAGTAACTCATAAATAGTCCTCAAGTTCACAGTACTACAGACAACTGTAGAAGCCCAGTCAAGCCTACAAATGCCTATATCACGGCAACAAAGGCGACAATGGAAACTCACAGGACACCGAAAAATTTATAAATTGAAGATCATTCCAGAGTTCAGTTGAAATATTTATGTCAATATTATCATAAAAACAAATCCATTATTTATTATTTTTATGGATGAACAGTGCCATGAACAGTAAATGTGAACAGTAGAAATGAACAGTAATTCATAAATAGTCCTCAAGTCCACAGTACTACAGACAACTGTAGCAGCCCAGTACAAATACCTATATCACGGCAACAAAGGCGACAATGGCAACCCACAGGACACCAGAAAATTTATAAATTGAAGATCATTCCAGAGTTCAGTTGAAATATTTATGTCAATATTATCATAAAAACAAATCCTCAAGGATCCTTTAATGATATATCAAAACATAATAAGAACATTATCTAAGTACTCAGAGTGGTTGACCCGAAAGTTCTAATAAAAACTTGAAATTTTATTGCTGAAAATATAACATGCGATTACAAGCTTAATTTACAGGCAAAGATTAAATATGCAAGCCATAATTTACAGAATAGTGGAAAGAAAACTTACTTATTACAAGAGAGTTTACAAACTATTTGTAAGGACATTTTTGTCCATTAGCATTTTTACATGTCGTACGTCGTTACACCGTTGAGAAAAATCAAGAATCATACGCTCATCAACGGAATCCGAATATCAAAACCAGAAAAGGAATCAGGGAACAGACCGGACCAATCCGGCCCAGATAAAAGAACCGATCCGGTTCATCCGGACCGATCCGCCTAAAGAGACCGGACCGATCCGCCTGCTGAGGTGAGGCCAGTGTAACCCGGATCCATAGCGAACCGATGAAAGCCAAAATGCCGAACCGATCCGATGCCAACCGGATCGATCCGCCTTCAACAAGGAATCGATCCGATATCACCGGACCGATCCGCCTAAAAAGACCGGACCGATCCGACGAGGATAATCTCAAACAGATCGTGTTCAGATCATGTTCCGAATTTTAGGGCTCAAGTTCTCCTATTTAATCCCACTACGGGAAGTGGTTTTTCTAAGACTTCTACACACGATTTTCAGAATAGAGAAAGCCCTAAGTCTTCACCTATTGAGTACCAATACTCTAGGTATTTTGATTCACACAAATTCCATACATTTGTGAATCCTTTTAATAACCCAAGAACGCAGTTTTTGCAGTTCAACCCTTGTGGAGGAGACCGTTCTTCTTCTCCATTGCAGCCCTACTGGAAAGGGATAATTCCAGCCGCGAATACAGAATCCGATACCCGAGGGTAATTCTTAGTCAACTTGTATTTTCATTGTAATCCGATTGTAAGCCGTTTTCTTACAAATTATAGTGAAAATAAATGGTTTTGCCCCTGTGGGGGATTTTTCCTTAATCCTGTGTGTTTGAATAACTCTTGCATGATTTCATATTGTTTCAACCACACCTAGTTGCATGTTTAGGGTTTGTTTGGGTTAAAAGGTGTTTAATATATAACTTGATCATTTGAACGCGAGCACATACGTTCTTCAAATTGGTATCAGAGCAGGTTACGCTAATCTATCGCGTATTCCTTTTTCCGCAAAATTTTTCTAAGATATCAATTTTCTAAAAAAATGATTTTTGAAAAAGTGCGTGTTCAAATGGAGAAGTCATATTATAAAATGCCTGTTTTTTACGGGACAAATTATGCTTATTGGAAAGCCCGTATGAGGTCGGCTTTAAAAGCCATTGATGAACGTGTCTGGATTTTGGTTGAACGAGGGTGGACTCCTCCCACCGTGACTGTTGATAATGTGACCAACTTGAAACCTGACATTTCTTGGACTGATGAAGAATTTAAATGGTCATCTTTCAATTCTAAGGGTCTAAGTGCTATTTCTGGGTCTGTCACACCTGATGAGTTCAAACGCATAATGACGTGCACCACGTCAAAAGAGGCATGGGATGTTTTGCAACTTACCCATGAGGGTACGAACGCTGTTAAATAATCTAAATTACAAAATTTGGCCACCCAATTTGAGACTATCACCATGTCTGAGTCCGAATGCTTTGATGAGTTTTTTGCACGCTTGTCGGACATTGTTAACACTAGTTTTAATTTGGGTGAGGTAATTGATAACACGCGTGTCGTTAAAAAGATTTTGAGATCTCTCCCAAAACGCTTTATTCCTAAAGTCACTGTTTTGAACTCTTTGGGAAATTTGAAATCACTTAAGTTGGAAGAACTTGTAGGAGATCTTCAAACCTATGAGATTGACATGTTTCCCAAAACCATTAAGGATAAGGATAATGGGATTGCTTTAAAGACTCATTTTCAGAAAAAGAAAGAAAAAGTTTTTGAGTCCAAGTCTGAATGTGATTTTGACGTAGATGACTTGGCCCTGTTTGCAAAAAAATTCAAAAGAATTCTCAAATTCAAGAAAAGTGGAAATTTCAATGATAAAAGGAATGTTGAGAAAAATATTTTTGAAAAGAAAAATAAAAAGAAAGGAAAGGCCAAAGAAAGAGGTGAGAGGGAAAAAGAGAATAAATCCGATGAGGAGTGTGAGGAAGATTTTGAGAACGTCACTTGTTTTGAATGTGGGGGTAAGGAACATAAGTCGTTTGAATGTCCTACGTGGCTTAGAAAGAAAGTAGCTATGCCCGCCACACTTAGTGCTAGTAGTGAAGGTGAGGGTAATGATACTAGTGGTGAGAAGTTTGTAGCTTTTTCTAGTCGTGTGAGCACTCCCACCTTGTCCCACAATAGTGCACACGAAAGTGATAGTGATGGTTTGAGCGCTTCAAGTGAGGGAGAAAGTGAGGTCGAGCCGGTGGACTCGGGAGATGAGTCACCGCGTTCATGGCTAGTCATGTGAGTACCTCCAATGCTTCTCACGACGATGAGGATGCTACGTCACAAGGACACCTCGACAGTAAGAGCGATGAGAGTGAAGGGGAGGATGAGGCAAGTGAGAGCGAGTGTGATCTCCCACGCGCTTACGCTGAGTTATATTCTGAGTTTTTTGAAACCAAGAAGCGTAATAATGCTTTATCCCTTAGGATCACCGCTTTAGAGAATGATTTAAGATTGCTTGGAGAAAGAGAGAGTTGTGGTGAGAATGAGAGAAATAAAAAACTTGAGAAGATAAGATGTTTTGAGTGCGATGGGACAGGGCACAAGAAATTTGAGTGTCCCACTAGACTTAAGAGAGAGGGCAAGAAAGTTGATATGCCCACTTCTCTAAGTGATAGTGAGGATGATAATGGTGATGATAGTTTGATCCAAAATGCCTTTAGAAAGTTGTTTATAGAGACCATGGAAATAAAAAGGACTAATAGGATCCTAGGTCTTCGGATTGGTGTGTTGAAGGGAGACAATGATGAGCTTAAAAGGGAAAAAGGTGACTTGACCAACACGATGTCTAGTCTGATGACACGTGTATCCCATCTCGAGGATGACCTCAAACAAGCACGAGAGGTTCAAGTCACATTAGAGAATTCACCCGAGCCTATATCCACCATTATGAGTGAGTCCCATGGGTGTCCGTCTAGGAATGTTCATCCCAAAATTGTTGATAAATTACTTCCTAGACCGGTTTATGTTTGCTCCCACTGTAAGAAGCAAGGACATCTTAGGGAATTTTGTTCTAAGTTGGGTTTTGTGACATATCATGCTACTTCACACATTCATGCACATGCACCCACTCATGATACTTTGCCTGCTCATGTTGATAGAGAGTTTGCACATATTCGCGAGCAAGTGAAGTTTTTGATCAAGACCACACATGATCTAGTGGAGTTGGTTCAAAAGATGTCACCATCTTTAGAAAACTCCACCGTTACTCCCGGTTGAGATCTAGTCTTGATTGCTAGCATAGGTTGTTTATCATATTTTTTTTACCTATTGCTAGCTTGTATCATTAGTTAGTTTTTCATTTTTTTTAAAAAAAAATATACAAAAAGATTTTCCTTTAAGAAAATTTTTGGGAAAAAGCACAAAAAGATTTTATTTTGATAATATTTTTTGAAAAAGGCCAAAAAGATTTTTCTGTTTTTGCACCTTTTATGGATGAGCATTTAAGTTAGCCAAGTCACAACTTCATTCCATATATCTATGTGACTGTTTGATAGAGATTTGAGAGGCTACATCATTTCATCCATGTGCTTTACATTGGTTGGAGTCTTTGAGATGTAATTAGTGATAACTTCCTACATGTTTGACTCATAATTTCCTTTATTGCACACATGCACGAATTTTTTTTGATTATTGTGCTTGTCTTATCACATGTTGGTTGGGTGTTTTCACTTCAATCCTGTCCTTAAAACGAACCAAGCGCGATAAATTTTTGATAAGGAAACTGTGCATATAAAAACCGTTTTGTGAGATTGTGTGCTTTGTTTAAGAATGGGAAGGGGCTGCGAAAGGTAATTATCTCTTCTTTGCGCAAAAGCCACCGTTCCAAAGGACCTAAAAAATGGAGGAATTTTATTATCCGGGGTCCAAAGAGGTTAAAAGAGCCCGAAAAAATTAAAAGGCAATAAAAAGAAATTCATGCCAATTATGGGCCATTTAGGTTTTTACACCAATTCTCCAAAGTTTGAGAATTTAGATTACCTCTAAAAGAACATATATATGAGGGAGTTTGGTTGGAGAATTTAAAACGGGGTTGCACGTCCTTGAAATTCTTGAAAATGCGTTATATAGTTTTGGACGTTATTGATGTGGAAATCATTTGACTTTGATTTGTTGATTTGTATAAGACGATGTCATCTAAATTCAACAAATTTTTACACCTAAGGATACTTTTGATGCTCATTCGTTAGGGGTACACATATGCATCGTTCACATATGATTGATTGAGTTGATTTACCTATCGAATGTGTTCACACCCATTCATTCCGTTATCATGACTTGGTTGCTGTGTGTTCATTCATGGTGTGATATTATCCTTGTGACATCCCGCACTTGCTTATTTGAATTATTTCTCTCATTTGTCTATTTGGGGACATCATAAAAAGGGGGAGAAAGAATTATCTTATTATGGGGGAGATTTGAAATTTTGAGCTTTGTTCATAAATTGGTATATATGTTTATCTCATTTCAAACTCGATATGTCACTTGGTATTTTGCTTTGTCTCATGTGTGTAGGTACTACTTTGATAACTGAATTGCACACCCTGATGAGAAAACCGTTAAGATTCCTGAAGATTTGAAGATCAAACGATGCAGTCTTATTCACTTGTACTCTTTCAGTTTTGGGTTCATGGAAGGGTAGATTTGTATAGGCACTTTTACTTGATAATTCGGATGTTTGTTTTTATGTATGAACCGGCATAGACATAGGGGGAGATTTGTAAGGACATTTTTGTCCATTAGCATTTTTATATGTCGTACGTCGTTACATCGTTGAGAAAAATCAAGAATCATATGCTCATCAACGGAATCCGAATATCAAAACCAGAAAAGGAATCAGGGAACAGACCGGACCAATCCGGCCCAGATAAAAGAACCGATCCGGTTCATCCGGACCGATCCGACTAAAGAGATCGGACCGATCCGCCTGCTGAGGTGAGGCCAGTGTACCCCGGATCCATAGCAACCGATGAAAGCCAAAATGTCGAACCGATCCGATGCCAACCGGATCGATCCGCCTTCAAAAAGGAATCGATCCGATATCACCGGACCGATCCGCCTAAAGAGACCGGGCCGATCCGACGAGGATAATCTCAAATAGATCGTGTTCAGATCATGTTCCGAATTTTAGGGCTCAAGTTCTCCTATTTAATCCCACTACGGGAAGTGGTTTTTCTAAAACTTCTACACACGATTTTCAGAATAGAGAAAGCCCTAAGTCTTCACCTATTGAGTACCAATACTCTAGGTATTTTGATTCACACAAATTCCATACATTTGTGAATCCTTTTGGTAACCCAGGAACGCAGTTTTTGCAGTTCAACCCTTGTGGAGGAGACCGTTCTTCTTCTCCATTGCAGCCCTACTGGAAAGGGATAATTCCAGCCGCGACTACAGAATCCGATACCCGAGGGTAATTCTTAGTCAACTTGTATTTTCATTGTAATCCGATTGTAAGCCGTTTTCTTACAAATTATAGTGAAAATAAATGGTTTTGCCCCTGTGGGGGATTTTTCCTTAATCATGTGTGTTTGAATAACTCTTGCATGATTTCATATTGTTTCAACCACACCTAGTTGCATGTTTAGGGTTTGTTTGGGTTAAAAGGTGTTTAATATATAACTTGATCATTTGAACGCGAGCACATACGTTCTTCACTATTGTTGCTGGAAATTTTAATCGGAAAGTTGAACTAAAAACTTAGAGATTTTTTTATTGCTGGAGAGATTTTTTGATTTCGATTGATTAATTGCTTCATTCGATGATGAAGAATGAGAGGAGAGGCTCCTTTTATATGAGGATAAAGGTATCGGACTTCAAAATGAATTCTAATTGCTTCTGGAATAGTAGGGAAACGTGGGCGGCAGATAAAGTTTCGCACAGTAAGTTCGATTCGTCAAAAGTGCACAATAGAATTCGAGCCGCGTGATTGAACAATGAAAGTCGACGTTGATGTTTGCTGACGTCATGGCTTACTTTCCCTTTTTGTCTGTTCAGCATAGTGATTGCTGATGAGATGCTGGCGTAATTCTTTTGCTTCTGTTAGTCTATTGCATCTTTAATATATTTTTAGGTTCCATCATATTGTGACACCCCGCCTAATTAAATACCGGGCGATCACTCCTTTATTAAATTAAAAGCAAGGTGAACAGTTGGTTCATTCTTAGCATCACTGTCGAAAAATAACTTTTCCAAATTAAACACCCTAATTAATTAAGCTAAGTGTCAAAACCATTTTAGACATTACTTTCCAAATTTTATTTAATAAACCAACATTTAAAACTTTGCATAATTCACAATTTAATAGTCACACCACAACTATTCTGGAACATACAATCCAAATAATCAAACATTCAACTAGTTGAATCCAACATTTAATACTTTAAATGAAAACATCCTGGTAATGATAAATCCCAAAGTGCAAGTACTGAAATAAATGGATTACAATATTAAATAAATCAACTGAAAATGGAAAGGGCGACACGAGCCCAACTGAAATAAATAGTGCTAAGAGTGGAATCAAATGAATGAGGTAGTCTAAGCAAGAGGCCTGCAACTCCCACCTCAGCTGCAGTACGTTCCTTCCAAAGGATCCTAAGCAAGACGCCCCTATGGCTGGGCACCTGTAATACATACATATATATATATATATATACAAGGGAGAGAGGAGAAATAGAGACGGGTCAGAGCCGATAGTGTAAATGATTTAAAATTTGTTTAGCAAGTATTTAAAATGTTTACAGGCCAATGCAACAACATATTAGTGCGACACTCTCTTGAGAAATTCTCACCTCTCTTCTAATGTGCACACCTATCGCACTAACCTTCCCAACGGTTTAACTCATCTTATCTTAGGTTACTCGTAAGGTTTAAACTAAACAATTCCACCGTTTAAAAAGTAAATTTTATTTAGTGACAAAGCTCTCATTTTTGAATTTATTTATTAATAAAGTTTTCCAGAAATATACTATACTTTCGAAACAGGTATTTCTCAATTGAAATCATTACTCATCTCTTACCTACCATAAACACAGTAGAAAATTCTAAATTTCAGAAATTCATATATATATATATATTAAATACTCGCATAATATATATATTCTATCAGCATCCCACATAAAAATTATGGTGCGGGCATACTCTGCTATCCAATCCCCTTATCACTCGTACTAAGGGAAATACAAGTTCGGATTCACTCGCGAACTGTATTAATACATACACAAACAATATTGAGGAGAAGCATAGATTCCAAGTCTCTAAGAGGTCAGTATATACCCTCACGTCTCTTAGGACCGTCTGACCATCGATCAGATAGCCTGTACCAAGGATATCTATCTTCTATGTTACGAGTCAATATCCCCCATAAAGGTCCCATCGAGATAAGACTGTCCCAGCGCGGTAACCTCAGGGATAGAAAGTAGCACGGGCATGATTTTCACACGTATATAGTATATGCATAAACACAGTCATATAAATATACTACTTTTACCATATCAAATTTAGGTTCATCTCATAACCCATAATCATAACATTTATCCTTATTTCTCATTATTTAGTCATCACTTATAATGGTTCGTCTCTTACTTTAATTTGAGGGATTAATCCAACTCACTACGTAACACTCATGGACTCTATCCTCCCAAGTGTAGAATTTCAGTAGGTACTCATCTAATTTCCAACGTAACTATTTTTACGCGTCTCTCCCTTTAATGCATAATTTCATCGTCCCTTATATGTAAATATCCCAAAAATGTGCATCTCGTCTTACCTTAAAGGTCTCATAATTATTAATAAGTCCTACTGGTCTCCTTTACCTTCCAAATTATTTTAATTAGGATGTCCAAATACTTTTACTCATTTAATTTGAATTTAACTATTTACAAAAGGGGAAATGTGAGTCTGCCAGAAGGGGTCGATCGATCGATGGCAGAGGCTCGATCGATCGACACTCCTGGTTCGATCGATCGATCAAACAGGTATACGAATTCTGCAGATTAACAGTTACGGGTTTCATAATCTAATCTCAATAAAATCCAGATTTTTCACACCCAAACTCCCTAAAATTCGTACTACAATCAGTATACACCCATATTATACATCGTCAACGTAAAGCATGCAATTTTCCATCAAAAACCGTAGATTAATAGGCCAAAACTCATATAAATCTCAAGAACCCTAGAATTTCTTAAACATGGTTCTAATAAGTCTATTTCCAAAAATTTCTACTGCTAATTCATCATAAATTCGTGGTTAAGCATCTACATGTGAAGGGGTTTCCAGATTATCATTCAAATCATTACTACATGCGATTTTCCTATCTCCAACATGGATTTTCTTCTACCAAACTCATCCTAATCACCCTAGACTAACATGAACGATGCATTAACGAAAATAAGCAAGATAAATACTTGCCTAAAAATTTCAAAGTTCTGATTTGATGACGAATTTGGTGTGGTTGCGTTCCCCGTCGCGCGATCTACGCGTTGGTGGTGGTGGCGGTGCAACCGGGTGAATTTTCGATCTATAATTGCTTTGAAAGCTCTCTCCTTCCCTCTCATATGGCCGTTACTTGTCTTTGGTTGTGTTAACCCTAGAATGCAACCTTAGACATCTGATATAACCCTTAAAATTTCGTGGGTTTAATTACCCAAAATTACAAAATATCCAAAATGCCCTCCCGGGGTACTAATTAAGCCTAAAAATGCCTCGAGACCCAAACTATACCCCCGGGTACACTTTTCTGACTATCTCGACCCTTCTGGACACTTTGGTGCACTCAAAACGACCATATGAGCAAATTATAATTTATTCACTTTTATTAATCAATATTTAGTCCTGACGTGACACGGGCGCATCTTGACTCAAATTTCCAAAATTGTCATTTTATTCACTCTTGATATTTAATATAACCAATATTATATTACTTTACTCATTAGTAATATTCAACAACAAGTTTCCCATAATTACTAATTCACATCACGTTAATAATTATAAAGTGATTAATTTTCGGATTTATATTAAATTAATAACTCACATTAAATTTAATAAATCCCCAAATTAATATAGCATAAAAATACGGGGTATTACACATATTTATAATATTGTGCCTTGTTACTGAATCCATTGAATCATATGACTCTTCTGAGTCAGAATGTCTATAATTAGAATATTGATAATTAGTGTTTTCTCATTTTCTATTCTTTCTTGTACTTCGGTAGAGCATATAGATTTATTAAAATATTTTATATTTAAACTAAAATGGTGTTTTGGTAAAAAAAATTCTCATATTAATATTTTCTTTTATCATAAACCAGGGTTCTGAGGGGATTTCGTTCATAATCATATATACTTTATACATATTAAGTAATTCTCCTGTTGCTTCTTTATCTTGTATTAAGGAGTCATCATCTTTGCATTGAACAAAATAATTTGATATTTTATCTTGTCGATGTTCAATAAATATATTGTGCCTGCTATGTATAATTTGTCCTAATCCTACCCATTCAGGCGGTATGCTTTCTATTATTAATAATAGGTGTGGTAAATTAATTCGCCATAATTGTTGGTCAGCTAGTGCATCTGTTAATGCTTTTGGAAAATTACAAAATAAATTATCCCAAGGTGGGGGTATTATAATACTAGCTACCATACCATATTCTAATAATAAACTTATTGTTACTTCTATTTCTATTGGTGGGTTATTAGTAAATATCTTATTAGGTCTTCTTATTATAAAATTTTCAAAAAGCTTATATTTTATATCTACCAAAATTAGAGTATCATATTTATTTTGAAAATTATTTCTTATGTGTTCATATTTATATGTGCATCCTAGTGGTTCTAGATTAAAGCGAAAATGATTATGTATTGCTACCCAGTTAGCAGTCTTTTTCTTTTGAAAATAAAAATATTTTTTCGACTAAATCTCTTGCTAAAAGAGATTCTACTGTAGTTCGTAATATATACCTAAAATATGGGTCAAAAGAGTTTAAAAAGGTACTGTTAGTATATAAATCTATTTTTTCTAATTTCTTTTCATTAGCTTGGTTTCTTAGATTTAAATCTTTATAATGTTTTATTATTGTTTCATGGTCTTTTAGTAATTGTGGATCAGAACGAGTTTTATATTACTTAACTTGTGCTTCTAGAGATTTAACATGGTTCATAATATTATAAAAATACGTATTAAGGTAATTCATAGTATGTATAAAAGATCCTTTATTGTATTCCCTGTTGAACCAAAGATTATCCAGTATTTTCTGTTGTTCCTCTGTTACGGGTGCCTTTGACCTGAACTTTTGCGTCTCATTAAGAACTGTAAGCAATTGATTAGTATATTCTTTTGTTAGTGATGAAGATCCTTGATATTGAGATATCTGCAAAATTTAAGAAGTGTTAGTAATTAATCGAGATAATATATCTGCTAATTGATTTTCTTTACCTTTAATATGTTCAAATTATGGTGTGAATCCTTTACCTGTAATATTATCTATAAAGTTTAACCATCTTTTGGTTGCAGATTTGCTTTGATTTGTTTTATTAAAGTGTTTTACTATATTGTCACAGTCAGTTCTGATTAGAAATTATTTTCCTAAGAATAATTGAAATATTTCTAATATATTTATTACTCCTAATATCTCTAGGTCTGTGGATGGTAATCTACTTTGTGCCTCATTAAAGTTACCTGAGCAATATTTACATATTTCTTCTTCATTTTTAATACTATTTTTATTTGGTTTTTGCAATAGTATTCCAGCCCATCCTATTGCTGATGCGTCCATTTGTATGATTTTATAACTATTTTCTATTGGTAATGACAAAGGTTCTAATTTACTGACTATTTGTTTTATTTTTTGAACTAATTTTATATCTTCATTGTTAAAATATTTTTGTCCATTTTTTCCTAATTTACTATATAAAGGTCCTACTAATTTTGATAAATTTGGAATAAAAGATCTACAATAATTTAGTAATCCTAAGAATGCTTGTAATTTTTTGGTTTCTTCTAATTTATCAGGGAAGTCTAAAACTTTTTTAACTATATGTTCTTGTAACTCTATTTTTCCTCCTTTTATAAAAAGTCCTAAAAATTCTATTTCTTGTTTTTCTACTTGCATCTTTTTACTGCTAATTATTAAACCTTGATTTAAAAATTCTTTAAAGACTATTTGTAAGTGATTTTTATGTTCTTGTTTATTATTACTAAAGACAAGAATATCGTCTATATATACTATACAAAAGTCTGAATGTTTTTTAAAGATTGTATCCATTTTATTTTGAAATATCTGTGGTGCGTTTTTTAATCCAAAGGGCATGACTAACCATTCAAAGTGTCCTTCTGGACAAGTAAAGGCAGTCCATTCTATTGATTCTATTTGCATTTTTATTTTCCAAAGACCCGATTTACAATCAAATTTAGAAAAGTATTTTTTATTTTAAATTTTATTAATTAATTCATCTTTATTAGGTATTTTATAGCTATCATCATATGTATTATCATTTAATCTTTTATAATTAATTACCATTCTTGCTTTATCTCTTTCTATTTCAGCATGATTTCTAACCATAAATGCAGGGCTTATATGTCTACTTGTGCTTTTTTGTATTACTCCTAGATTCAAAAGTTCTCTAATTTGTATTTGAAATTCTTCTTGGTCTATTATTTCACATGTTATATCTTTTGTTTTTATTGTTATATCCGGATTTATTATGTTTAATTTGGCTTCTATTTTATTTTTATTCCAATATTTTTGAGGGTTTTCTCCTATTATTTCTATTTTTTCTGCTAACCTAATTAAGTCTTCTAATTCTAGTTTTGTGTTTTTAAACATTATATTATTTATTTTTTCAAATTTTATTTTTTTTGTTTGACTGTCTTCAATATTTTGTAAATAATCTTTTAAGTATTTTTCTTCAATATCTATATTATTATTTTCTAGGTCTTCTTTTGTTTCTAATATTATGTTATTATTAAGAATTAATTTATTTTCTTGTTTTAGTATATTAGATTGATTGTTAGGTACAAGATGTGTTCCTTTTTTAAATAGTTGTATTCCTGATGGTGTGTACATAAAACCTCCTGTTAGTGATTGAATGAAATTTAAGCCTAATATAAAAGGGTGATGACTTTTTACATTTGTTATGTATGTTTGTGGTAATATAAATTGTTCGTCGTTTATATATATATATAGGTATGTTTTGTATGCATTGTGTTATAGGTATTGCATCTTTATTAAATTGATGTATATAGACAGGGTAATTTAATTCTTTAGCGTCTTCTTTTTCCACTAAATCTACGTGAATTAAACTTTTTGTTGCACCTGTGTCTAACATTGCAGTAGTTTCTATAGTTTTATTTGCAAATTTTATTTTTGTAGGAAATGTTATTAAAGCGGTTTTATTAGTATTATTTATTTGTTCTTTAGGTTTATTTTTAATTTCTTCATCATAACATTTTATGCATAGATTTTGTTTACATGCTTCGCATACATATATTTCTTTATATTCTTTTAAACATTTTGCACAATTTTCTTTTAGAAACATATATTGTTTAAGTTTATATTCACATTCTTCTGTATTATAACAAAATTTTAAATCTTCTAAACTTTTTTCTAAGATTTCTATATCATTATCCTCAGATTCTATAGATTCTATACTATATATACTAATATTATCTAATTCCTCGTATTCATCGTATATACTTTCTAATTCTATTGTATGTCCTAAATCTTCTTCAATATCATTTAATATATTTATCTTTTCTTGTATTTTAGATATATTATTATTTTTATTTCTATATGGACAATTAGGTCTAATATGATTAGGGTCTCCGCATATAAAACATTTACAGTTTGTTACTTTCTTAATATTTTTATTATCTTTAGTTTCTTTATTATTATTTTTATTTATATCTTTATTTATTTTACGTTTTTTATACCGTGGGGATTTTCTCTTATAATTATTATATTTATAAGGTTTTTATATGTCTTATTGGGTCTAATTTTATAACTTTTATATTTTTTATATTTCTTTTTAGTTTCATATTTATTGTAGTTTTTATATTTATTAGTTATGATTCTTTTATTATCACAACCATATTGAGGTGGTAAGTCTAATTGTTGACAAGTATGATAATATTGTTTTTTAATTTCTTTTCCTTCTTTTAATTTTCTGCATTCTGATTTTAGTGTGTTATATACTATATTAACTCTAGCTCTTATAGACGGGTTTGTTTTTGCATCTTCTTGTTTTTGCCAGTTTTTCCATATTTTTTTCGCCTATTTTTCCTGGTATTTTTTGTATATATCTATCTAATAAACTAAAATTTGATGTTCTTCCAGTCTGTGTCCAATATTCTACATATTTTCTAGTGTAGTCTCCTATGCATTCTAGCCTACATATTTGTAATTGTTCTAAATTTCTTAGTGCTTCTGTTTGTTTTTCAGTTATTTGTAAAAGTCTATTTGTTCCTAGAAATGCTTCTTTTATCAAGTGAGTAAATCTTTCTACATTAAAGTTTTCTTTAAACGTTAAATATTCATCTTGAAGTTTATATGTTAAATACTAATTTGATACACTTCCTTGTAATGTATTTTCAAAATATGCCTCACATTCACTTTTATTTATAAATTCTATTAGGGTGCATGTTCTAAAACATCCTTTTTCCCAAATTTCTATTGCAGTCTCCCAATCTAAAGGGTTTACATTATTTAAATTTAATATACTAACATGTTGTGATATATTAGAACTGGTGTCAAATACATATCTACTTCTACTTTTATTACCTGGTAAGGGATTGGTGTTTTCATTATAATGTTCTCTTGTTGCTCCTAAATGTTGGTGTGTTGAATAATCAGCGTTAGCTCTAGTATTTTTGGCTTGTGTGGTTGAAGAATCAATTTCCATATCTTCAGCTGGGTTTATTTCTTCTAGTGTTTTTATAATTTCTTCTTCTTTTATAAATTTATCTAATCCTATGTTTATTATTTTTCTTGTATTATCTTTGTTGATACCAAATTTAATCTGCTGATGTGGACCAATAATAAGAAGACACGTGTCAATCTACATGGCACAATAACAATGAGGAAGTTTATTTCCCCCGACCAAGTCATGTTCTCTCCGAGCAACGAGGAGGACACCCCGAGGAACTCTATCATCCCGAGATACTCTAAGCACTCCGAGGAACTCTTGATCAACAAGCAACTAAGGCGGTCCGAACTGCATCTCGGCCGTATCATTAATTACCAGACGGACAACTGTTCAACTATTCATTATATTCTTGACGCACACGCTGCATTAAATGTATTACCCTTTCATATGTATATCATTTAATGTATTGGACCTTTCATGTACAGCCTAAAGGCTATAAATACCTTGTATCATCCTCATTCAAGGGGCCCGGAATTTCTTGAGAGAACTTGTAATCAAGAATTCCACAAACACTCAGCAATAGCATAACAGTGGACGTAGGCTTTATTCCTAGCCGAACCACTTTAAAAATCTTTGTCTTATTTATTTATCTGTGATTGAAAAATTAGAGCGATCTAGTTTTTTACATCAACAGATTGGCGCCGTCTGTGGGAACGTGTTACAAGCGTTGTTCTCCACCAAAAGCTAAGTTTTTATTTTCTCTACATATAATCAATTATACATACATCTTTTGATTGAATCGTGATTTTTATGTTTATATACATAAATTAATTGTCCAATTTTTATCTGCAAAATGTTGCATATCATGATTTTTAAATCATAACTGTTAGATTCATCCTTATTTAGAAATCTGAAAAATAGTAGATTTCATAAATCATAACTGTTAGATTCATCCTTATTTAGAAATCTGAAAAATAGTAGATTTCATAAATCATAATTCTTTGCTTGATTCTCAAGTTTTAATTTTATATCATGGAATAAATATTTTAAATTATTACATATACCAATATGTACGATGATGATAAGATTTAATCACTTTCATTGTTGATTTTGAAATAAATTTTGTAAGATCTTTGATGTCTATTCAAATTCCCATCATATTTTTAATAAAAGAATGGGAAAAGGTTAAAGACAATGAAAAGTCTTCTCATGGAAATCATGACCCAGATCTATTTTTTCTCTCTTCAAGTTTGAGTCTCTTTGCATTCACAAGTTTAAGTCTCTTTGTATTCATTTTTATGAACTATATACTTAATTTGGTTCATCTTCCATCTATGTCAATAAAGTCAAATTGATTGATTTTTTATATAAATTTGGTAATAATTTCGATCATTCACCATATTTTTATCTCTCCAAATTGGGAATAGGAAGGGATCAATATAAAAAAAATAATTTTCTCTCACCTGAAAAATCATTACCCACCTCTTGTAAAAGAGGATCAGTAAAATAATCATGACCATATCAAGACTCTGGGCACAAATTTGATATGTTGGCCCCTCGTTCATCACATCACAAGGTTTCTTTGACGAAATCACACGATCTAGTGGGTTATATATTTATTCATTTAATTAACATTCTTAAGGCTTAAATTTTACATTGAATGTTATTTTTTAATCTCAAGATTCGAGATATTCTGGTCATCCAACCATATATTCTATAACTTGAGATATCCTTAAATGTTGGTCGGCAACATCCATGTTGTTTGTCGGCAGCAGTAGAAACTTGGGGTATTAAAAAATGCGAAACACCCTAGATATTTCTTTAAACACGAGTTCGGCTTGGGGACAAGCAGGGGGCTTAAGTCTTTTTAACTTATGATCACCCCAAAAATATTTTTAAACAGCAACTAATACCTAATTAGTTGTTGGAGATTAAATACCTTTGCGTCTTATTTATGATGCATATTTGATAATAATTTGTCCATCTCACACACATTTGGCATAAAACATATTATTTCATATTTTGAAATTTTTATGCTGATACATATCATATATTGATTGGATGAGTAAATTATTCTCATGACTAATCAATTCAGCCTACACATATGGTAGAGCAAATTATTAATTTTTACAGGCACAAGATTCAATGCCGACGAATGCTGAAGCACAAATTATTCTATATCCGTTGGGATTCATATTTTATATTTATCTCAGCATGGAGCTCGAAAAATTTCTTCTCTCTATATATATTCAGCTCCGAGGAAAAGCTACAACAGTTATTATATTTCACCCCCAACGGATAGTTGGTCGGGGTAATTCTTATTTATATTCAGGCCCAGATATCTGCTCCAGCACAAATGATTCTATATACCCATTGGGATTCATATTCTATATTCATCTCAACATGGAGCACTGCGAGATACTTATTATCATATTCATCTCTGAGGGGAACTATAACATTTATTATATTTCACCCCCAACGGATAGTTGGTCGGGGTAATTCTTATTTATATGCAGGCCCAGCAAAGTTCTCGGCCATATTCTTATGTTCTGGAGAATATTATTCTTCTTCGGCATTCTGCAATTATGCCTCGACAAGATACTTATTCAGCTTTAAGGAGAATTACAACATTCGTTCGGATAATTCTTATTTATATTCAGGCCTGACAACGTTCTCGGCCATATTATTATGTTCTGAAAGATCTTATTCTTGTTCGGCATTATATGATTCTACCTCGACTGATCGGCGAGGCACTTTATTATTTTTAATTATTCTTTATATCTATTTGGATGCATATTCTATTCTCATTTCAGCATGGAGCTCGACAAATATTTATTATATCTTATTCAGTTCCAAGGATATCTCCGGAATTTATTATATCTTATTCCCAACAATCTGTTGGTCATCGCCGAGGAGGTATGCTGCATTTATTATATCTTATTCCCAACAATATGTTGATCATCGCCGAGGAGGTATCCTGCATTTATTATATCTTATTCCCAACAAATCTGTTGGTCAGTGCCGAGGAGGTATCCATCATTTATATTATCTTATTCCCAACAAATCTGTTGGTCAGTGCCGAGGAGGTCTCTAGCATTTATATTATCTTATTCCCAATAAATCTGTTGGTCAGCACCGAGGAAGTCTCCAGCATTTATATTATCTTATTCCCAACAAATCTGTTGGTCAGCACCGAGGAAGTCTCCAGCATTTATATTATCTTATTCCCAACAATCTGTTGGTCAGCTCCGAGGAAGTCTTCATCATTTATTATCAATTACCACCAACTCTGATTGGTAGATAAAATCCAACTCCGGTTGGTAGATAAAATCCAACTCCGGTTGGTATTGGTCGATAAATCTCATTCAAAGTTCACATTCCACAGTTGGGGGCTTCTATTACAGATATATTTGTTCATTTGGTGGCACATTCTTATAACATCATGCAATCGAGCATCAAATTTAACTCCACAAACTCACACGGTCAGGGCCCCGACTAATCATCATTCAGGAGGAATATTGAAGTTCAGAAGGTATATTGAAGTTCAGGAGGAATATTGAAGTTCAGGAGGAATATTGAAATTCAAAAGGTGTATTCAGAAGTATCAGGACATGATGAAAGAAAGCGATAAGTATTCCACCGAGGAACTCTGTCAGACCATAAATTAGAAGACAAGTTGCCTATATGGAGGTTATATGTAGATGACTCATTTTGCACTACAGGCTGTGGGGCAGGGATCGTTTTGAATAGCCCAGACGAGGTCGACATGGAATACGCCATACGCTTCTAATTCAAAGCTTCTAATAATGAGGTTGAGTATGAAGCCATGATTGCATCCAAAGGAGAATTGATGGTCAAGTATCAAGCAAAGGTGATGGAGTTAGTATCAGAGTTTGTTGCTGTTCAACTGGTAAGAATATCAAGAATGGAGAATGTGAGAACATACGCCTTGGCCCGATTAGCATCAGCTACTCGTACCGAGCTACGAAGAACGATACCAATTGAAGTATTAGAAAGTCGGAGCATAGATGAAGACCTGACGATGAATATTATTACCCTTGATTTAGGACCATCTTGGATGGATCACATCGGAGCATACATTGAGGAGGAACAATTACCGGAGGATAAGCTCGCTGCCAAGAAATGGAAGTTTAAAGCTGCTCGGTATGAACTAATTAATGGTATTTTGTATAGACGAGGAATTATGGCAGGTTTGCAAGGATGTGTACATCCCTCCGAGGTGAAAGAATTGATTAAAGAGATACATGAAGGGTCCTGTGGAGCATGTAGCAGGTCGAACACTTTTGCAAAAGGTGATGACGCAGAGATACTACTGGCCGACGATGAGAGCTGATTGTATAGCTTATGCCAAGAAATGTGACAAGTGCCAACGCTTTTCCTCCATCAGAAGAACTTCACAAACATTATTGACATCCATCATTTATCCTTGGCCATTTTCTATGTGGGGATTGATTTGGTTGGACCATTGCCGACGACTCGAGGAAGATTCAAATACCTCGTCATCGCAGTAGATTATTTTACTTAGTGGATAGAAGCTGAGCCACTTATTGACATGACATACGAGAAGGAAGGTGTACCGGTTTGTTTGGAAGAACATCATCTGCCGATATGGTCTCCCTCATGCCTTCATCACAGACCATGGAAAATAATTTGATAACGAGGAGTTTGCTGCCTATTATCATCAGTCAAACATTTGAAATGCTCTAAGGAGCCAAAAGCTCTAAGGAGCAAAAGTGCTATAAGTAGCCAACCTCCTTTGGTTAGGAGGACAGCTCTAAGGAGAAAAAGTGCTATAAGTAGCCAACCTCCTTTGGTTAGGAGGACAGCTCTAAGGAGCAAAAGTGCTATAAGTAGCCAACCTCCTTTGGTTAGGAGGACATGCTCTAAGGAGCCAAAAGCTTTAAGGAGCCAAAAAGTGTACACCAGCATGATCAATTACGGTTGGTAAGATAAAAATATACTCTCATATTACAACTTATGTTGGTCGGGAGGTAATATTATTACAAAAAGTTCTTTGAAAGAGCAAAATATTCCAAAGTACACCAAGTATAATTGGTCGGGGATAAAAACCCACTGACTGTAGTCGGTCGACGAGGATAAATTATTGACCTTAGTTGGTCGGACACTTTTTATGAAAATATTTGGAATCGAACCAAGTATGGCTGGTCGGGGATAAAAACCCATCAACTGTAGTTGGTCGACAAGCATAATTTAACAACCTTGGTTGGTTGGAAAAATTTTAACATTTTTATACTCATTACTTTATTATTAAGTGATCGAGCAACGTTACTAATACTTGTAACTTCTTTATTACTAAGTTGGTCGATGAACAACACAATATTGTTATACATATGCACACATGTAAAGTATTTTACAAGACAATAGCAATTAAGATTGCGAATAAAAATGAAAGTCTTTCGTTAAATTCAAAAAACAAAATACATTGAGAATGAAAATGTATACTAACTATTACATTGAGATTCCTATTCTATTGGTTTCTTTTCCTTCTACTTTTGAAATAGGTTCCTCACCAGCAGGAGGATCATCTAAAATATAAGAGGAGTTTATGAAGTTAAGACCTTACAACATTCTGATATTCATCACAGATGATCTATCCGAGAAGCATTAGCCCATTCCCGATAAGCACTTGCTCGTCCCTGAGAACCTCTTATTCGTCCCCGAGCAGAGGTAGAAATCAAAATCAACATCAACATTATTGAGATCTTTGCTACTACTATCCCAACCAATATTGAAGAAGAAGTTATATGAAAATGTTTCGAAGTCCACCACTAGCTCATAGGAGGCAGTAGGTCGGCTAGCAAACCAATCAACATACTTAAAGATTATGACAAGCTACAAACGGCATCATATGTCGTCCAAAAGATAATGCACTTTATGTTAAATAAATCAAGAAGGTAGATCAAGAATTTCACGAGCACCGAGCAACATTGCAGAATAAATACTCCATCCTTTCAAGTAACCCATCAAGCATGAAGCATTGGGGGCTTCTGTTGATACCAAATTTAATCTGCTGATGTGGACCAATAATAAGAAGACATGTGTCAATCTACATGGCACAATAACAATGAGGAAGTTTATTTCCCCCGACCAAGTCATGTTCTCTCCGAGCAACGAGGAGGACACCCCGAGGAACTCTATCATCCCGAGATACTCTAAGCACTCCGAGGAACTCTTGATCAACAAGCAACTAAGGCGGTCCGAACTGCATCTCGGCCGTATCATTAATTACCAGACGGACAACTGTTCAACTATTCATTATATTCTTGACGCACACGCTGCATTAAATGTATTACCCTTTCATATGTATATCATTTAATGTATTGAACCTTTCATGTACAGCCTAAAGGCTATAAATACCTTGTATCATCCTCATTCAATGGGACCGGAATTTCTTGAGAGAACTTGTAATCAAGAATTCCACAAACACTCAGCAATAACATAACAGTGGACGTAGGCTTTATTCCTAGCCGAACCACTTTAAAAATCTTTGTCTTATTTATTTATCTGTGATTGAAAAATTAGAGCGATCTAGTTTTTTACATCAACAATCTTCATTAGTTCCTTCGGCACAATATATTGAAATTATAGTCTCTTTATTATCTTCATTACCATATTTTTCGATTAATTGTTCATTTGTTAGATTATCGCAATCTTCAATAATTATATCGTATATTTTATCTTCTAATACTTCAAATAATTATTCTACTTGTTCCTCTACTATTAATACATTAATTTCTTCCAATAATTCTTTACTCTCTTCTTCTATAGGTTTATATTTACTAAATTTAATACTACTTTGTCCTACATGATTTTCATATATTTTATTTTTTCTGGGTTTTTTAGATTAGTTATAGTTAAGTTTGGTAATTTCCATTCTATTTCTTCATATATACTACTGTCTATTTTTGTGCTTCTATCATTTCTGCATATTTACTATTAAATGATTTTACTATACAATCAATTTCAGCTTTAAAGTTAATTTTATAGTGTTTAAATATTGTTTCCATAAATAGTGTATATATTAAAAGGTTATTATATTGTCCATTCATATTATATACTCTTGTTTTTATAGAAATTTTTATATGTTTTCTAAATTCATCTATATCCATAGAGAAATTAGGTATACATCCTATAACTGCTGCATTTTTTGCTAAATCTACTTCAGCGCTAGCTATTTGTGCCTGTTTATGATTATTCCATCTATCATCATATATATAGACTAATACTTTAGTTCCTGCTTCTAACCTAGTTAATCGTACTAGTCCTATAACTATTACTCCTAAATGCATAAATTCATAATTTATTTTAGCTAATTCTATTGCGGATTCTTTAGTAATTAAGTCTAAAATTACTTCGTTGTTGACGGCTATTATTTTTCGTTGGCTAATATGATTGTATATTTTATTTAGAAATTCTAACATATTCTTTTTATATAATTGTTGTCCTTTAGTTTTTTGAATGCCTTTTTCTATATATTTTTTAGTGTCTTCTTCGTTATTATATAAGTTTTCTATTCTATATATTTCTTTATTTTTGCTTGTGGATGTGGATGTCATCTTTTGAATAAAATAAGTTTAGTTTTGTTTTAATAGGTTTAGGGTCTGTTTTAAGTTTTTTGAACTTTTCAATTGATTCGTTTATTTCTGGTGTTTCTTCTTTTTTATATAAAAAGTTGGTTAATTTTTCTAGTGTTTCTTCTTTTTTATATAATAATTTATTTAGATTTTCTAATTCAAATTTTATATTATGTATTTTAGTGTTTATACTATCTAAAAGTCCTTTTATATAATCTTGATTTTCTTCTAGTTTTTTAATTCTTTCTATTATATTATTAGTATTACTACTTGTTGATACCAAATTTAGTCTGCTGACATGGCTCAATTGAGTGAAGACACGTGGCAATCTGTGTGGCAATAACAAACACTTCCGAACAACACCTTGACTTCAAGGAACTCAACTTCCCCGACCTACTCAAATACTCCGAGCAATAGATGCTCTTCGAGGAACCATACTGCAACGAGGAACTCTGCTTCTCCGATCAACTCAGACGCTCCGACCAACAAGAGCTCTCCGAGGAACTTTAATACACCGAGCAATTTATGAGTACCGAGCTACTTAGGCGGTCTGAGTTGCACCTCGAACAGAGCATTAATGGCAGGATAACCAACAGATTGACTGCGCATTAAATGCTTATTATTATCATACATATGTATACGCCTAATGGACAGCTATGTATTACCCTTTCACCTGTAAAGCCCGAGGGCTATAAATACATTGTATCATCCTCATTGTAAGGGACCAGAGAATTTCTTGACAAAACTGGTAATCAAGAATTCCCAAACAGTAAAAAATAATAGAAATAGTGGACATAGGCCATTCTTATAAGGTTGAACCACTTTAAAATTTCGTTGTCTCATTTTATTTTATCTGTGATTAAATAATTAGATATAATCTAATTTTTTACATCAACAGATTGGCGCCGTCTGTGGAAAACGACTGGTAATATCGTTTTTCATCAAAAACAATTCATTACAAATGGCTGATAATCCAGAACCCAGCAATCGAAACGCTGGAAGCCCTCCAAATCCATCTGCTCCGCCAAACGTTCCAAATCTGGCTGGAATAATGACAAATCTGGCGCAGGGCCAGACAGCTATGCAAGAAACTATGCGACAACTCATACAAACCCTTCATGGCGGAGTACCGACCCATTCAGGACATCGAAGTGTTCAAAGAAATACCCGTTTACTTTCTTCGCGTACTAGGCGTACCAATTCATATCATACTGAGGAGTCTGAAGATTTTTCTTATCAACCTGGACGAACTTTGTCAGTACGAGCCACAGATACTGAACAACGTATCACTCTCTCTCCAAAAGGGACTAGTGAGCTAGAAAGGTTAAGTAGGATATCTCCTTTTGATTGATTAGGTCCTAGGAGGAACAAAAGTCCTCCTAAGGCTGCGCCGAGGAGTTTTCAACGATCATCAAACTTAAGGGAAGGATCTGCCCAGTCGCGACCAGCTGCTCATCAAGATAAATCACAGGAAACCACCTCAACGTGATCAGTTGCTCGAACTAACAGGCCCGAGGAAGGAAATGATGCATGGAAAGGCTCTATTCAGAGGCTGGAAGACAGACTAGGGGAAATAGCTAAGGCCAAGAACCCCCTACAACGAACTTTTGTTCAAGGGACACCCTTTATCCAGGCCATTGTGGATTTTCCCACGCCGTCAAAGTTCAAAGCACCTGTTATGACTCCCAAATATGATGGAAAGACCGACCCTGTTCTTCATGTAGAACAATACCAAGATGCAGCCGACATCTATGCTGTTCTAGATGAGATGAGATGCAGAGCATTCTCAAGAACTCTTATCGGATCTGCTCAAATATGGTACCATAATCTTCCTCGGGGTAAGATCTCAACTTTCGTTCAACTGGCCGAGTTATTCATTGGAAATTTTTGTTTTGGGGCAAAGCCAGTTAAACGAGTAGCGCATTTGTTAAGTGTTAGACAAAAAGCTGATGAGAGTACCAGAGATTATATAACTCGTTTTAATAACGAGAAACTCGAAGTCATTGATTATGAAGAAAAGACAGTGATTACCGCCTTGATGAGTGGGCTGCTGCCCAACAAGTTGTACTACACTTTGGCCAAAGATCCACCCAGAACCATGTCAGAACTGATGGCAAAAGCGGACAAGATCATGAATGCCGGGGAGGCTATGGCTGCGAAGAAGAATATGGACGCCAAAGAAACCAAGGTGGAAGGTGATAACGTTAAGAAGAAAGAGCATAAGAACAATAGTGGTGACAAACAATAAAAAATAAGGTCGTCATGGGAGGTATTGAAGAAATTTGATAATTACACTCCTTTGAAGATAGATATCAACCATGTTCTAGAAGAAATCAAGAACAACGAGGAATTCAACTAGCTAGAGAAAATGAAGGCAGACCCTGACAGAAGGAATAAGGTAAAATATTGCGATTTTCACAAAGATCATGGCCATATGACCAAAAATTGCATAGCTCTTCAGAATGAGATTGAAACACTTATTAGACGAGGAAAATTGGCAAAGTATGTTGATCGTAGAAATGAAAGAAGAAACAGCAACCGAACAAGAGAGAGGTCTAGATCTCCTCGTCGAGCAGAGGAGAACAAGAAAAGAGACCATGAAGTTGATCCAGAAGACGACCCTGATCTTTCCAAGAGACCAAGGCAGCCAGAACGTGAGGTATTTTCAATACGCTTTGGGTCATTTGATTGTAATGTAATTACAGGTGGAGATGCAGGAGGAGGAGACCTTACTGCAGAGAGAAAAGCTTACCTCTGTGAGGCTCAAGCTTGCTCTACATTCAACGAATAAATTTAGCTGAGGAGGATCACCCGAGAAAGGTAAACAAAGAGAAATTGGTCATTGGTTTCTCAAAGAACGACCTCGCAGGTGTTCTATATCCTCATGATGACCCGTTGGTGATCAAAATGAGGATGAAGGAAGTAATGATTTCAAGAGTACTAGTAGACAATGGTAGCTCGGCAGACATCATGTTCTACTCGTGCTTCGACAGTTTAAATCTAAAGCTATCTCAATTGGAGCCTTATCATAGACCCCTCCTCGGTTTTGCTGGCGAGAAAGTTTTTCCACTTGGGACGATCAAATTGGATATATTCATTGGTACATGGCCTGCTTGTCGGACAGAAAGAATACGCTTCTTCGTGATGGATAAAAATGTTCAATCAGCCTACAATATCATCATGGGAAGGGTAGGATTAAAGAAGTTCGAGGCAGTGCCATCTACGGTACATCAATGCCTAAAATTTCTAATAAATTTTAGAGTAGGATTTGTGAAGGGTGATCAAAAAGTAGCTAGCGGATGCTACTATTCGTCTGCCGAGCAAGAGGAACTGGAGGAATCAAGAAAAAATACTACTACCTATCAAGTGGATAAAGGTGCAGAAATTAAAACATTGGATCCTAGAGATGAGTCCCAACTCGTGAAAGGCCAGGTGGTGGAAGCTACTGAAAACATCATTCTGGACGACGAGCACTCTGAACGAACAACTCAAATAGGTTCGTCATTGGAGGCCTCACTAAAATAGAAATTGATAACTTTCCTAAGAAGCAGAAAGCAAACTTTTGCATGAAGTCATGAGGATATGCTCGGAATAAACCCAAATTTCTTATGTCACGAACTCAACGTGAATAAGGAGATCAAGCCAGTAAAGCAGAGAAGAAGAGTATTCAGTCCTGAGAAGAATCAAGCTATACAAGAAGAGGCCGAGAAGCTCCAGAAAGCTTACTTTATTGAAGATGTTAAATATCCATACTGGTTAGCAAATGTGGTGATGGTAAAGAAAAAGAACAACAAATGGAGGATGTGTGTAGATTTCACCGACCTCAACAAAGCATGTCCAAAGGATAACTTTCTCTTGCCCCGAATTGATCAATTAGTAGATGCTACCTCGGGACACGAGCTATTGAGCTTCATGGACGCTTATTCTGGATACAACCAGATTAAGATGAAACCTGAAGATAGGGAGAGCACTTCTTTCGTTACCCCTAGGGGAACTTACTGTTATAATGTTATGCCTTTTGGTTTGAAAAACACAGGTGCAACATATCAGCGGCTGATGAACAAGGTGTTTGCAGAACAAATCAGTTGCAATATGGAAGTCTATGTTGATGATATGCTGACAAAGAGCAAGAAAGCTGTTGATCATCTAGTTGACTTAGGCCAGACCTTTGATCAACTAGATTAATATCAAATGAAGCTAAACCCGACGAAGTGCATATTTGGAGTACGAGAAGGCATGTTTCTCGGGTATATTGTCAATCAACGAGGCATTGAAGCAAACCCTGAAAAGATCAAAGCTCTGTTAGAGCTGCGATCTCCAACGACGAAGAAAGAAGTGCAGAGTCTTACAGGACGAGTAGCATCACTCAACAGATTTGTATCGCGAGCAACTGATAGATGTCTCCCATTCTTCAAAACACTCCGAAAGACTTTTGAGTGGAATGATGAATGTGAGAAGGCTTTTCAAGACTTGAAGAAATATCTGGGAGCACCTCCACTATTGTCCAGGCCAGTGATGGGAGAAAAATTGTACTTGTATCTGGCAGTGTCAGAGAATGCAGTTAGCTCGGCATTAATAAGAGTGGAGAATGGAGTGCAAAAACCGATTTATTACACTAGCAAAGCCTTTCGAGGAGCAGAGATCAGATATCCAAAGCTGGAAAAATTGGCACTAGCATTGATCGAGGCAAGTAGAAGCCATACTTGCCATACTTCCAGGCTCATACTATAGTCGTATATACCGATATGCCATTGAGGCAAGCTCTTCATAAACCAAAAAAATCAGGAAGATTGATGTATTGGGTAATAGAGCTCGGTGAATATGACATAATTTATGAACCCAAATCATCGCTTAAAGGGCAAGCAATAGCAGATTTTATAGCAGAGTTCACCTATCCTGATACCCCCGAGGAGCAAAAGCTGCTCACCGATCAACAAATAGATGTTACAGAATCATCAAACTCAAGCCCAGACCAACTTAAGTTGGTAAAAGGGCAAGAAGTGATGATCGATGAACAACAAGAAATATTAGGAGAGGGTGAAATGAAGCAACAAATTTTCCACCGAGGAACTCTGTCAGATCAGAAATTTGAAAACGAGTTACCTATATGGAGTTTATATGTGGATGGCTCATCTTGCACAACAGGCTGTGGGGCAGGGACTGTTCTTAATAGTCCAGACGAGGTCGACATGGAATATGCCTTACGCTTCCAATTCAAATCTTCGAATAATGAGGTTGAATATGAAGCCATGATTGCAGGTCTTAGTTTGGCAAAAACCATGGGGGAAGAGCAGGTTATTGTCTTCAGTGACTCGCAATTAATCATAAATCAAATGATGGGAGTATATGCAGCCAAAGGAGAATTAATGATCAGGTATCATGCAAAGGCAAGGGAATTGGTATCAGAATTTGCTGCTATTCAGCTGGTCAGAATACCAAGAATGGAGAATACGAGGGCAGACGTCTTAGCTCTATTAGCATCAGCTACTCGTACCGAGCTACGAAAAATAATCCCAATTAAAGTTTTAGTTGGTCGGAGTATAGATGAAGATTTGACGATGAATTTTATTACCCTTAATTTAGGACTATCTTGGATGGATTCCATCAGGGCATATATTGAGGAGGGGGAATTACCAACTGACAAACTTGCAGCCAAAAAACTGAAATTTAAAGTTGCTCGTTATGTACTGAATAATGGTATTCTGTACAGACGAGGAATTATAGCAGGTTTGCAAAGATGTGTGCATCCCACCGAGGTGAAATACTTGATTGAAGAGATCCATGAAGGGTCCTATGGAGCCCATGTAGCAGGTCAGATGCTTTTGCAAAGGGTCATGATGGAAGGATACTACTGGCCAATGATGAGGGCTGATTGTATAGCCTATACTAAGAAATGTGACAAGTGTCAGCGCTTCTCCTCCATCCGAAGAAATCCCCAAGCATTGTTAACACCCATTACTTCCCCTTGGCCATTTGCTGTGTGGGGAATTGACTTGGTCGGACCACTTCCAATGACCAGAGAAAGATTTAAATATCTCGTCGTCGCAGTGGATTATTTTACTAAGTGGGTAGAAGCTGAGCCTCTTGTCGACATGACGTAAGAGAAGGTGTTTCAATTTATTTGGAAAAATATCATCTGTAGATATGGTCTTCCCCATGCATTCATTACTGACCATAGAACACAATTTGACAACGAGGAGTTCGCTGCATATTGTCATCAGTCAAGTATCTTGAAGATCCACTCGGCACCAGGCCATCCCCAAAGCAATGGACAAACTGAAGTAACAAACAGAACGCTACTGAATGGCTTGAAGAAAAGACTGAATGACGCGAAAGAAAATTGGATCAACGAGCTACAATCAGTAATATGGGCTTACCGAACTACTCCCTGAGCAGCAACAGGGGAATCTCCATATATGTTGGCATTTGGAAGTGAAGCCGTTATACCTGTCGAGTTGGGTCTCCCGACACACAGAGTACTGAATTTCAATTTCCCTGTCAGCGACTTAATGAGAAGATTGGATTTAGACATGCTCGAGGAAGTTAGAGAAGAAGCAGCCATCAGGAATGCTACTTACCAATAACAAACAGCTTTGTTCTACAACAAGAGAGTAAAGAAGTGCAACCTGAAAGAAGGAGACTATGTGCTAAAGAAAGTGATTCAAAAGCACAACAAATTGGAAGCAAACTAGCATGGACCTTACCGAGTTACGGAAGTTGTTCGACCAGGAACCTACAGAATAGCAACTTTAGAAGGGAAGGAGTTTAAGAATGCATGGAATGCAGAACACTTGCGCAAGTATTATCAGTGACGTAAACTCTCATATAATACATTTTCGTTAGTATGAATAAAGTGACAATGTTCTGCCCAGTTCTCTCCTTTTGTTGGAAATTTTTTTTGCGGAATACTAGTGCTACACACTACTCAGCAAAACTCATACTACTTAAAACTATTCCTAAAAATGCCAACTAAGATTGGTTAGGAAGAAAAACTATTCCTAAAAATGCCAACTAAGGTTGGTTAGGAAGTAAAACTATTCCTAAAAATGCCAACTAAGGTTGGTTAGGAAGTAAAACTATTCCTAAAAATGCCAGCTAAGGTTGGTTAGGAAGTAAAACTATTCCTAAAAATGCCAACTAAGGTTGGTTAGTAAGTAAAACTATTCCTAAAAATGCCAACTAAGGTTGGTTAGGAAGAAAAACTATTCCAAAAAGTACCAAAGTTGGTCGATAAGAAAAAATCCACTAACTATGGTTAATCGGGAATAAAAACCCACTAACTGTAGTTGGTCGAGAAGGAAAATTTACCAACCTTGGTTGGTCGGAAACATTTTATGAGTACGAGAAAGTGATCAAGTAAAATTTTTGATACTCGTAACTTTTTAAATTACTACCAAGTTGGTCGAGAAACAAAACATCATTAAGTTTATTTAGTTGTCAAATGATTACCACAAATTCAAATTAGTCGACAATAAGTTTAAATCAACTCTAAGTTGATCGACAAATAACACAATGTTGTTATCTTTTTAACAGATATACATATATAAAGTGTTTTATAACCACAAGGCAATGGCGATCAAGATTGCGAACAAAAATAAAAGTCTTTCATTAAATCTAAAAACAGAATACATTGAGAATGAAATACAAATTAATTATTACATCAAGATTCCTATTTTATTGGTTTCTTCCCCTCTGCTTTTGAAACAAGTTCCTCGCCAGCAGGAGGATCGTCTAAAGCATAAGGGGAGTTTATGAAATTAACATCTTTAAGCATCCTGATGTTCATCACAGATGGTCGATCAAGTAGATGCTCGGGGCGAGATATTTTAGCATTGGAATGGAGACTATAATTGCCAAGGTATTTGGAAATCAAACACTGAGGGATTGCCCGGGCAGGGATCCAGCTCATGTTGAGTTTGAAGGGTGGCACTGGCAAGTCGAGCAACCCAGGATTATGATAATCCCACAAGTAGTGACCTTGTTCCAGTTGCAGTACACCCAGGGCATTCAACCACCCTTGTTTGTAACCTTCATTATTCACATTTTGGATTCGATCATCCAAATGGTAAAGAGCCTCATTGTAGCCAGCCATCCAAAATTCTCTGGGCTGCTTGCGGAACTGATAAGTCAACATTTCCAACTGCTCGTGAAGACTTTTTATAAAGAGTTCTTTATTCTCCAAGGCAGACTTCTGTGCAGAAAGCTGCTCATCCAGATTCCTGATCTTCTTAGACATCTCAGCCAATGCCTGGTTCTTTGCCATCAATTGGAAGGCCTGGTTCTCCAGAGCAGATTGAGTTCTCTGTTCCTCGACAGGAATTCGAGCAGCTCTTGCTCGTCCCTGAGGAGCTCTTGCTCATCCCCGAGTAGATGTAGAAGGGCCAGCTCTCTTCAAGGTTTCTAATTCATCACTCAGGTTGGCATTTTCGACCTCCAAGAAAGAGAATCCCTCGTCTTTTACAGGGACCAAAGCATTTGAGGTGGAAGTTGCAGACTTCAACTGAGACACCTCTCTTTGCAGGTTATTATTTTCCTGCTCTAACAACTCAGCTATCTGTATGTGTTCTTCGACCTCAGCCTTCAAAGTTCTCTCCCTTACATCGTAAGTAGCAAACAGTTTATCGTATCCTTTATCAGCACTGATTTGCTGATACTTCTTCTCGTATCCTTCGTGAAAAAGGGCGGTAGATTCCTTATCTTATTGTTGAAGCTCTTCAAGAGTTCCTTGGAGATCTTCAATCATTTCATAATATTATATATTGTTAGCCACTGCACGGTCAAGCAGGCACTTCAAATACTGGTAGGCTAAAATTTCTTGCTATGAAGCACCTTGACCAAGGATGTCAACGATTTGTGCTGCACTCACATCTGTATGACCAGCTTTAAAGTACTCATTGCATTACCTCAATAATTTTGTATCATGAGCAGACAATAACTCCATCCTGGCCATAAACTAGTAAAGGAAGAGAAAGCAAGAATCAATAAGAGTTCAAACAGAGCATGAAGAAGAGAAACAACAGTATGAATAGGCGAAACTTCAAATTTTATTACATCATAAAGGATAAGTACAAAATTCAGAGTTACATTTGATAAAGAAAAATAAATAGAGAGGAAAATTCGAACAACTCTACACCTTTTCCTTGTCTCCTAAAACTTTCTCGAGAGGCTGGGACGAGGAGGTAGGTTGCTCGGATGGTATATATGGTTGCTCGGGGAGTGCTGGAAGTTGCTAGTTTGAAATAATGGTTGGTTGAAGTTGCTCGCTGGTGGATTGGATAGCTGGGGAATGAGGAATTTGATCTCCCATCACCATGGAGGATTCCTCAGAGGCGGCTTCGTCTTCTTCTTCTTCTTCTTCAGGAGTTGGAGGGGAGCCCGGGATGTGTTGCTGAAACAGGTCAGAATTTTCATCGACCTTCATCTCTTGTAGAGCAGCGACCCAGCCATCCCTAAAGTATTTGTGGCTACCATATTCCACTTGCGACATCATGGCAGCCAGACCGTTATTCCATCCCTTATCCCAGCCAGTGATGAAAGACTTCTTTATAGCCAATTTCCTTTTCTCCTTCTCCGAGGAAAGCTTCTCGGAAAGAAGATCCTCGGCAGCCTTCAGTTTATTCTCCATTTCTTCTTTCTGACGACTTACTTCCCGAAGTTGACCCAACTCTTCCTCAGCAGTTTTGAGCTTACTTTCAAGCTCCTCGGCATTTTTGAGCTTCCCTTCGAGCTCTTTATTCTTCTCCTCCAAATCCTTCATTTTCTTCTCCAACCCCTTGGAGACCTCGACAACCTGATCCTTCTCCTGTTCGATGGAATTAAGCTTCTTCTCCCAAGTAGCTTTATCATCATCATATTTCTGACGAGAATCCTTCAGAGACTGCGTCAGGCCCACCAAAGCTTCCTTTACACCAGACGAGGAGCTTGAAGCTTTAATAGCTTCATCCTTCTTCAAAATAGTATTAAAACAGGTCACCAACTGGGAAAAGAAAATGATATCAAGTCAGTACACAGATGTAATAGGGGAAAAATGAAAGTTGAGGACAATGATACTTACAGAAGCTATATGACGAGCAGCTAATGAGGTAACCATATCCCGAGAAAGATTTTCTTCCATACCTTGGATCTCGGGAATGATTCAAGACTTCATCGAGCTCAAGGCAGAGCTTGGGGCAACAAAAGTGGGAACACCACTCCCAGTAATCGGGGGCTGAGAGATGGATTCAGCCAAATTGACCGAGGAGCTCTTCTTCAGCTTCTTCTGGGGAACAGGAATGGTCTCGACTAATGATGTAGTCTTAGTCGGAGAGATAACAATCACCTCGCTTGGAACAATGGCCTTGCTCGGAGCCACTGGGGGCTTCTCGACAACCTTCACAGTGGTAGCCGTAGGGGGTGCATCAATCTTCTTTGTCCCCTCTTTTGGAACATCATGTTTACTTCTCTTTGCCTCTCCAGCAACAGAGGCAGATTTCTCGAAGCTGGCAGGAGCTCTTCTTTTCTTCATTCTTTCACTCAGAGGGATATGAGACTCAGGTGAAGAACTTGCAGAAGCAGGTACTAGTTCTACCTCACTTATCACCGGACGAGCAGTAAAAGATGAGGTGTAACTCTTATACTGCAATAAATA
Organism: Sambucus nigra; assembly: GCA_949130495.1. Taxonomy (NCBI): domain Eukaryota; kingdom Viridiplantae; phylum Streptophyta; class Magnoliopsida; order Dipsacales; family Adoxaceae; genus Sambucus; species Sambucus nigra. The sequence goes on from OX422214.1 coordinate 223,463,155, forward strand.
TGAAGCTGACCTGATATGCTCGTCAGCAACAGTCTGATGCAAACCCCGGATAAGTTTTAGATGTTTTAAATTAACTTCTGTCTCTTTTGGAGACCTTCTTTTGCTGTCAACTGCAAATAAATGAAAATTAAAATATCAGTGACACATTTTATCAAACACAAAGGAAGCATAATTTCAAAAATAAAATAAAATAAAAACAACCTATCCCATTGCCATAGGGAGGGCATCTAGGACCCTGGTACACATCATTTCCAGTTAGTGGAGGGTGTTGCCAATTTTTCATAACAACCCCGTGCTCGAAGTAGTCCCTATTGGCATCTGGGAGATTGACCACTAAAGCCCTATTTAAAAACCTAGTTTTTAAATAAAAAGTATTATCACCAACAGCCCATCTATAACAGAACATAATTTCTGGAATTCCTATACGAGTTCCATGAATTTTATTTAATCTATGAACTCCGTTAACTATTCTCCACGTATTGGGGGCTATTCTTGCAGGAACCACGTCAAAATATTGACAAAATTCCAGACATAAAGGGTTTGGGGGAAAAGAAAAGCCACATTAAGCAATAAAGAGACTGGAGACCCAATATCCCTCAGCCAAACGAAAATAATCTGAAGGCTCAGAAAGTTCCTCCGAAATAACCCATGAAGGAATAGAGAAATCAGAACGAAACTTATCAAGCGACTCTACAGAGTAAACCATGATGAGTAAAGGAAATCAAAGAGAAAGAAGAAGATCTTACAGGAAAAAGGATGAGTCTGTTGACAACGAATGATGAAAGGGATGAACGCACAGGAGAGAGAGACAATGGAAAACTCAAAGAGACAAATTTGAAAAAGTAGAAGACGAGGGGATTTTTTGCAACGCTTAAATACCCTATCTTGGGAATGGGTAAAGATAATGATTACGAAAAGAGACGGTTACGTTACCAGCGGCTAAAAAGACAAAAAGGGCGCGGGAATCGAAGCGGTTATAAAAATTCAAAGAGACCGATTCTACGAATTTGGAAGGAGAAATAAATACAAAATAAAATACTCCTAAATTTCAGGATGACCATTTAAAACTGCCATATTTCGAGAAAGAATGTTCCACACTCCTCAAATTTCAAACTGTGAAACATTGGGGGCTTCTGTTGATACCAAATTTAGTCTGCTGACATGGCTCAATTGAGTGAAGACACGTGACAATCTGCGTGGCAATAACAAACACTTCCGAACAACACCTTGACTTCGAGGAACTCAACTTCCCCGACCTACTCAAATACTCCGAGCAATAGATGCTCTCCAAGGAACCATACTGCAACGAGGAACTCTTCTTCTCCGATCAACTCAGATGCTCCGACTAACAAGAGTTCTCCGAGGAACTTTAATACACCGAGAAATTTATGAGTACCGAGCTACTTAGGCGGTCCGAGCAGCTTAGGCGGTCCGAGCTGCACCTCGAACAGAGCATTAATGGAAGGATAACCAACAGATTGACTGCGCATTAAATGCGTATTATTATCATACAGATGTATACGCCTAATGGACAACCATGTATTACCCTTTCACCTGTAAAGCCTGAGGGCTATAAATACATTGTATCATCCTCATTGTAAGGGACCAGAGAATTTCTTGACAAAACTGGTAATCAAGAATTCTCAAACATTCAGAAATAATAGAAACAGTGGACGTAGACCGTTCTTATAAGGCTGAACCACTTTAAAATTTCTTTGTCTCATTTTATTTTATCTGTGATTAAATAATTAGATATAATCTAATTTTTTACATCAACACTACTCATATATTTATCCTAGTCTTCCTTTTTCTGCTAGTATTCCTAACTTAATTTCTAAGGCTATTAATGCTTTTTCTTGTCTATTTATTATATTTTTAGTATCTTCTTTTATTTGTGTGTCTCTACGATCCTTTATTATTTCTAGAAATTTATATGCAATTTTTATTACTTTTCTTTTAAGTGTAATAGAGTTTTTAATTCTTTGTTTTTCAGTTTTCATAAATTATTAAAATCTTCCTTTTTCGTTTAAAATTTCTATTTCTAACTTAATCTGGTGAATTCTTTCTCTTGCTATCTGAATTACCCACCTATTAACAGTTACACCTATATGATTTTTAGTTTTTTAAATTTTTTTTAGTTTTATTAATAGCGTCTTCTAAAATATTATATTCGGTACGTAGTCTTCCTTCTAGAAATTCTTTTTCACTTATAATTAATTATCCTAAACGTCTTTTTTCTCCTAAGATTTCTATTTCTAATTTATATTTATGGATTCTTTCTTTTATATCTATAACTATCCAATTAACAACAAGAAAACTTGGAAGATCTTTTTGGTTTTTATAATTTATAGCTCTTTTAGTATAAAAGTCTAGGTTTCTATATTCTGCACGTAATCTTGCTCTTAACCATTCTTTTTTACTAAGCATATAAAGTTGATATTTTTAAGATTTTTAAACTTAAATATATATATATATATATATATATATATATATATATATATATATATATATATATATATATATTTATTATATATTATATATATATACACATTCGGGTCGGGTCCTTATCGGATCGGAGTCATGTATATCCAGATCCAGTCCATTAACTAATCGGGTAATTGGATAATCAGGCCTATAAAATTTGCTCAGATCCGTTAATTCGGGTCGGATCCAGGTCGGGTCCGGGTCCAGACCCGGTCCATTGACAGCCCTAGTTCAAACATACCTCGTCTAACTCAAAGAGAAAGACATAGTCTTCGGGGTACCTAAACTCCACTGCTGTCATCAGCATATTCCACTCTATGGGCCGGTTACACCATAAAGAGACTCTACGCTTGTTGAAAGCGTCATAGTCAACATTGAAGGAGTACATCGCTTCCAAAGTTTCGAGGTAGTTAACAAATTCAACACTACCAGGGAGAACTGTTTCGCAAAATAAGTAAAGAAGAATGTAAAATATAAGGAATTTAAAGATGTGAAGAAAACACTCCACGCACGCACCTATTTATACTTGAAAACCCTCAAACAAAGAGAAGAAACCCTACAGAAATTGAAGAAAAACTAATCGTAAAAGTACTAAGAAATTGAAGAAAGTGCAATCAAAGCCTTGGATTAATTGGAGTGGACTGACATGCAAATAGGCAAGACAAGGGGCATGCCGATCGACAACTCCATATTTTTTAAAATTTACCTTTTTCCTTTTTTGTAAAAATAAAACAAAAACTCATAAAAATAATTTCTATTCTCAAAGAATTTCGAATTTTCTTCTCCTTATGCTTTTTACTTGTCTTGTTTTTAAAATAAATTCTCTCTCAAATCATTTTTAATTCTTTTTATGATCTCAGCAGTAAAGTAAAAATAGCATGTGCATTAAGTCACTAAAAATAAAAATTAATAAAAAACTTCACTTCATTGCATTATTTATTACATGTTTCTTGCCAAAAAAAATACGACGGGACTCAATCCGAACCCACCTACATTTTTCTCTCTCTCTCTCTCTCTCTCTCACCTACAATCTCTCTTTCTTTCTCTTTATCTCTCTCTCTCTCTAGGAGCCTCCTTCCCTACGGCGCGCTCTCTTCCCCCTACGATGAGAGGACGTACCTCCACTCCCCGAGCCAGACCCTTCCTCAGATGAGGCAGACGACACTAGACAAGAAGGAACCGAAATTGCATCCCGAATATGGGCGATCACCGAAGCTATCCAATCTCGAATATCCTTCATCCAGGTGGCCGATACTCGGATATGCTGCAAGAAAAATAGAAAAGAGCAAATCAGTCAGTTTGAGGTAAAGAAAGAAATCAGAAAATCAAAAGACAGAGATAAAAAGTATACCAGTGGCTCAAGGACCTCCTTTGTCAAGCCTAGTTACTCCGGATCCATTGCATTAGGATGGTGCAGCAAATGCACCAACCTTCTATTATCCCATCGAATATTATAAGAAGTAGGGGTCAACCGCACAAAAGGAATTTATGAGGTCGTCGCCGCCCCCGATGTCGATGCACCACATGCGCTATGGGAAGACCCCAAGGGCCGATCGAACCCTCCTGAGGGAGAGGCATCACGTCATATATGCTGGGTGGCATCAACCAGCTCGATACATAGTCCAAATAATCAAATGTCGATGTTGTGTCGGTATATGACGAGTAAGGGTCACCCATTATCACCGCTACCTGCGTATCATCTCCATCTCCCGCACTCGCCTTATGTACACTAGAGGCCTCGCAGATGGCACAATCACCTTACCCTCCATAACCTACCGGACTAATCTCTCCCCGAGATACCAAGAGTAACCGAACTCAAGCACCAGTAGACGCCGCATCTACGCATTCTCCCCAGTTAACCATGTTTACTGGATGGTCGTCCCCCAAGGATAGAAGGTCACCTACAAAATCCCCAGAAGATAAAGATCAATATCGAAAAAGATCATAAAGGAAAAATGGTTTCAGAAAAGAAGAGAATTTTTTTTACCCGCTCGCTCATCAGGTGGTTCAAGACGTGACGCACCATCTCTAGAGAGAGACTTCTTCGACTGTCGGTTGAACTTATGCCATCAATACATCCGGCAGAAGTTCCCGATAGACTCATCCTTTAAAGTATCAATTGGGTCTTAAGCCTAATCACCTTATAGAATCACGTCCGCAAAGGACAAAAGGTTAGTAATCAAGAAATCAAGAATAAAATGCATAAAGGAAATGCACAAAATAAAAAATACCTCGAGAAGATACGTGGCGCCAGTAAAAGTTTACTGATAGCACCCGTTGAACGCATCAAGAGAAGAATAAGGGGTTGCTAAGGTCAGGGTCCCCGAGTCATAAAGAGGGATGTTCGAAAATACCCTAAAAAAACACAAGTGGACAACGTCGCCAATTGTCGCCACCAGGAACCCTCCCAACACCAACAGAATGAACAAACGGGCCATCTACCGCACCTACCACCCGTACTCCCCCGACTCAATAACAAATCCCTCAAAAGAGACAAATAAAGAAAGTTCCAATAGACTACCCTCTCCACATCACCCAATGCCGTCGTCATCGTCGTTGGCGTAACACGCAAGGTCCTGTCCACCTCAATCTGCACCCCATTGCAGTCCAGCCCTAGCAACTGCTTCACGTCTATGGGAGTCATCATCATCTCCCCAAAGCCAAAGTGAATGGTGTAGGTGGTGTCCCACTACCTCTCCCCGAGAGCACAAAGAACAGCGATAGAACGAGGCGTCTCATCCAGTGCAAATGCCAGTTTCCCAAAATCAGCTGATGACATCATCCAACATGCCACTAGCGAAAGTCATTCCCAAACGTTACTAAGCCACTTCGTCCCTCGAGCACGTAAAGACAACATAGAGGCATCAAATTGTCAAAGAGAAAAAGGAAAAATCCTTGTCAAAACCCAAGAAAAAAGGGAAATATCACCAAAAGGAGGAAAAGAATACCAAAAGTCATCAACACTTACATAGCTACCAAGATTCACCGCCCTAGAAGAACGATGATGCATCGGCTCACGCAAGATGGTTCGCTCATTCGCAACTGGCTCGAATGAGTCAAAGGAATTTTCGCTGCCCAATGTAAGGGGCGGTGCCCTAGCCCTCTATTCCAAGTTTGCCCAATCGTCAATATTGAGCAGTGCCATATGTGTCTCGCTATTTGAGAAATCAACCATCTCAAGATTTTGGAATGATAAAATGCTTCGCAGAAGGTAGTTGTAGAAGAAGTCAAGTCAGAAAGCTATGAAAAATGAGAACCAATACCTTTTTTATAGGAGGCTAAGGGGCATGCCGATCGGCATCTCCCTGCCACCCATCAATCGACACTGACCCTCCACCTGCTCGAGGTACCCCAAAAGACCATGCCACTGCCGTTTGGCACACTTCAAACCATGTCGTCCAGCACGCTCTCAGAAATTGCGTACAAAAATTCCCCCAAAAGGCCAGAAAATCCTCGAAATATTCCTAAAATTACCAAATGAATTACAGAACCTTTTTCACCAAGAAAAACATTTCCCCAACGAAACTCTTATATCCTCAGTGAAATTTTCGAAATCAATTGGACATCTCCCCAGCAACGTCTCCAAAGGACACCGTAAAAATTGAAAATTGTCCAACTAAGAAACATCCAAGCCTTGGATTAATTCCTCTTCCCCAGCAGAATCGCAAGATAAATACCCCAAGTAGAGTATCTACAACTTAAGCCCTCATAATTGACTTTGACCCTTAGAACTGGTCATCCCTACTTAAGCCTTCAGAATTGGCTTCGACCCTCGATCGTTACCGTCTTTTAGGTCAGAAATGACCTCGGCCCCCAGTCATCACCTCTTTTTAGGTCAGAATTGATCTTGGTCTCGATTCGTCACCTTTTTAGGTCAGAATTGACCTCGGCCTCGGGTCATCACCTTTTTTAGGTTAAAATTAAACTCGACCCCGGGTCGTCACCTCGTTCAGGTCAAAACTGACCTTAGCCCTCGGTCGTCACTTCTTTTAGGTTAGAATTGACCTCGGCCCCCGATTATCACCTATTTTTAAGTCAAAATTGACCTCAGCCTCAAGTTGTCACCTCTTTCAAGTTAAAATTGACCTCAGCCCTCGGTCGTCACCCTCTTTTAGGTCAAAATTGACCTCGACCTCGAGTCGTCACCTCTTTCAGGTCAAAATTGACCTCGACCCACGATCATCACCCTCTTTTAGGTCAGAATTGATCTCGAACCTTAGTCATCACCTCTTTTAGATCATAATTGACCTCGACCTCGAGTCATCAACCTCTTCTAGGTCAAAATTGACCTCGGTCCCCGATCGTCACCTCTTTTAGGTCAGAATTGACTTCGGTCCTCAGTCGTCACCCTCTTTTAGGTCAGAACTGACCTTAACCCTTAGTCGTCACCTCTTTTAGGTCAGAATTGACCTCGGCCTAGGGACGTCACCTTTTTCAGGTCAGAATTGACCTCAGTCGTCACCTCTTTTAGGTCAGAATTGACCTCGTCCCCTAATTATTACCCTCTTTCAGGTCAAAATTAACCTCAGCCTCGGTCGTCACCTCTTTTAGATCAAAATTGACCTTGGCCCCCGGTCATCACCTCTTTCAAGTTAGAATTGACCTCAGCCCTCGGTCATCACCCTCTTTTAGGTCAGAATTGACCTCGTCCTCAGGTCGTCACCCTCTTTTAGGTCAGAATTAACCTTCACCCTCGGTCATCACCTTTTCTAGGTCAGAATTAATCTCGGCCAGCCCCAGGTCGTCACCTATTTTAGGTCAGAATTCACCTTAGCCCTCGGTCGTCACCCTCTTCTAGGTCATAATTAACCTCAGCCCTCGGTCGTCACCTCTTTTAGGTTTGAATTGACCTCAATCCTCGATCGTCATATCTTTTAGATCAGAATTGACCTCGGCCCTGGGTTCTCACCTCTTTCAGGTCAGAATTAACCTTGGCCTTGGGATGTCACCTCTTTAAGGTCAGAATTAACCTCGGCTCATAGAATTGGCCATCCCCAATAGGTCCTCAGAATCGACCTCGACCCTCTGAATCGATTATCCTCTTCCCTTAGGTCCGCAGAATTGTCCTTGGTGTAAAATATCATGTGGTGTCTATTCGACAGCTTTCACTTGTTCTAAGCTCACCCATCAAGGGACTCTGTAGGCACCACATTCTAAGTCTCTCCTTAGGTCCCTAGAACCTCCCCCATTTCACTACAAATCATAGATCATATTCTGAGTACCGATCTAGAGGCCATCAGGCACACCCGGACCCCGTTTGACTCATGTCAACTCCATCGTCAGACTAAAAGTTCCTTGAATACGATCCACCCTATGCACAAATCGGCATAATGGTTCGGACGAACTGACCATTTTACTGCTAAAAAATAATTTTAAAGACACTGGGTGCTCCAAGGGCCCGATTTGACCCCAATAAACTTCATCGTCAGAGCGAAAGATCTTTGAATCTTTGAAGAGCACTGAAATCCCTTTCTAATGCCCCCTGTGTGAAACAGTATAACCGTTCGGATCAACGATCAGTTTTTCCCCAAAAAGTGATCTAGAGGCCACCGGGAGCTCCCGAGCTCCGTTTAACCATGGTCAACTCTTCATCTCGAATGAGACTGAATGAATCTCTAAAGGTCACTGAATACCCTTTCCAATGGTGTCACAACCCAAAAAATTCGACAGACGGGTTGACCATCCACCGCCGCTGAACTATGCCGGGCGTGAACTAAATAAATACCATTTTTAGCATGAGTCGGATATGAGACATAAATAAATCATCCACAAGATAAATAATTGAATCAATCCCAACTGATAATAAGAAATGAATGATAAAGACCCATCACATGCTAAAATTCCTAATAAATTCAATCTCCAATAATGATTAAATAAAATCTGAATATTGAACCGACTGAATAAACCAACTGAAATCCTCTAAATAACTTTGGAACCGAATGACCCAATAAAACTCAAAAGGTGTCTCATAATAGAATTACGAATGAAAATAAAGTCTAACTAAAATAAAGCAATAAAACGAGTAACTCCTGCTGCACCCCCAAATGATAACTCCAATGATCCTATGCAGCTTCTCCCAAAACTTATCCTGAAAAGTTAGTCAACGCACGAGGTCAGAGCCTCGAGCATGAATGCACACTACTCCCCTCAAATAGGATCCTTGAATCAAGATAGTAGCATTATACGGAATAAATATCAAAATAGAACATTTTAATTTAAACTGGGTAATTAAACGCGATAAATATAAATCACTAACTACCCGCAGAAATCCCCATTTAAAAAGGCACACCAATATGATTTTAAATTCCCAAGTCCCATGATTTTTAATTTAATTAAATTAACCAACTTTTCTTATTTCCTCAATTTTTATTATGGCGGTCCTCCCGCCTTGCATGATTTCTCCACCAAAATACACATCCCCTTGTCAAAATGCTGGCTAGCCCGTTTAAACTGTCGGCCCTCGCTGATTATGTCGCTAATATATTTTAATACTTGTCTTATTATCTTAGGTATTAATTCTCATTTTCTCAATTTCACAATTTATAAATTACCCCACCCTTTTAATCGATGTGAGATCCTCAAAATAGCCCTTAGTCCCATACCTAAGGGTCCCCAAGTTAACAATACGTCCTACCCTATGTATAGGATGAATTTTTAACATAAACCTCAACCTAGTCTCATGCCTAGGATAGCTTAACGACCCTAGTCCCATACCTATAAGGCGTAAATCATCAAAAGGTCTACCCACTAGTCCCATACCTAGAAGGCATCCTAAAATATAGGGAGAACAAAAATACCCAACTACCCATCATCACAAAAGGCAATTAAATAATACCAACAAGTCATACAAAAAGATCATAATTAATCAACGTACCAAACTATACATGATAGTTCAATTCAATTAAAGCTTAATTTAATTATCTCATCGTCATAAACATCCAAATTAATCTCATATAATTATTTTAAATTAAATAAACCGAGGTTTCATCATTAATACAAAAAAATTCCAATTTCATTACCTTAACACAAATTACGTGAGTTATACGCCCCCAAATTCATTTATTACAAAACTAGGGTTTTCTCTACATGCAACCTACACTAATAAACCCAAAATTCACTCATGAATCCTACGCACCCAAGGGTTATGAATATTATTCATATTAAAGAATTTCATAAAAACAGCCCCAAGTTTTATGTGTCCACTTTCTCTAATTAGATTGCTAATTGAATTTAAGAAAACATTAAATTAAGGTTTAGGCAACACTTAGAACGCATATTACTAAAGGAAAAGAATAGAGTATTCATGCTTACGATTAGTTGGATCAAAATCTTAATAGAAGGTTGAACTCCTCTTGAGAAAACACCAATTGAATCTTCAAAACTTGTTAAAAGTTGGGGCTAGGGGTTGAAGATGAGAGAAAATTGGTTTGGAAAAGTTTTTTGGAGAAAATTTGAGAGAAACGTGATTTTTGACGTCCCAGTCCCGTATCAATTTAGTATATAAAGGGTTTAAGAGTTAAAACCAGATTAGGAGTCTCCCATCCATTTACCGCCCCTGTCGTTCGAACGAGAACGCATGTCATTCGAAAGACATACGACGTCGTTAGAACGGCATGGGCTGTCATTCGAACGAGATCCTAAATCCCGAAATCAAATCTTTTTAAAAACCCAACTTTTATTATCTGGTAAAAATACCTATCAGTTAAATAAATAAATAAAACTTATAATCTTTTTATAAAAGACCTGAATTAATTCCCAATTGAAAAATTTACTAATAAAACCAAGTTAAATGCTTAAAGACCATTAAATCCAAAATTTTATTTTTCTCCAAATTAATTATAGTCAATTAATTAAAACATGGGGTGTTACAAACAGTTTACCCCGTGCGCAATTTTGACTTACGGTGTGGATGAATGGTCAATTTTACTCTGAGAGGTCGTCGGGCATTTTTGGGCCCCAACTGACCAAGGTCAACTTTCCAAATCGAGCAAATCTCTTTGAACTGTCGAAGTGCACCTCTTACCTTTCCAACGGTCTGCCCCGTGCGTGATTCTAACTTACCATTCGGATGAACGATTTGTTTTCGTTCGACGATCTCCCATCCAAATGACCAACATGAGCTTTCGAGCCACATTTGATGCAAAGTCAACTCTCGGACTCCGGAGCAGTCCCAAGGACACTTGAATGTCTCTAAATTACCTTTATAATGGTGTGCCCTGTGCATGATGTGGATCAACGAATTGCGTTCTACGACCATTTTTCGAGAAAAATCTGCACGAGATTGTCAATTGACAAGTTCATTTCCCTGCCCATCGACAGTGTGTCTAGGGTCACATACTGATTGGTAGAGCTAGGGCCATGCCGATCGGCACCACCCCTTACCCTATAAACAGAGGTCATGATCTCACTCCCAAGGCACACCTCAGATCCATCAGCATCCGTTATCTCATCAACATTCTCTCGTAATCAGCGAAGTTCCTCCATGTGAATTTTCATTCAAGCTTACATTCTCAGCCTTTTCATGCCCAATTTGGCAAAATATCTTTCTCTCTCATCCAAAATTCATCTCACATTCAAGGGAGTTCATCCAAGATCAAAGATAAAGCTTCAAAGAATGTCTAAATCCTCCCCTCTCTCTTTAAATTCCTTACTTTTGCATTAAATACACTAGATTCATAATCTAGTTTTACTTTAGTTCATACACATTAATATCTTAAATTTTATTAGTATATTTCACATACTTTATTTTCTATAAAAAAAACAAAAAAAAAGGATTACGCCCATAAATTCCAAATGGGATTATCCATCACCCTTTTTCAAACTAAACCCCATTTTCTACACACGCAAATATAATAAGATCCCGTTCGAATCTATGGGATAAACCCCACCCTTATGCTACATGCGAACTACGTGAAATTTGATGCCTTTATAGGCTACGTAGGCGTCTCGTATTAAAACTCGAGACTCGAGTCCAATTTTTCAAATTTTTAATTGTCCAATTTTTTAATTGTCCTGTTATCCAATTCGCCAACTTTCCCAAATTCTCCATTTTCACATATATCATATTCTTACATTACTATACCTATTATGTTTTTAATCTTTGTTAATGCTTTATCCAACATATATTATCGTTTCACCATAACGATCAATATCACGATAAATGCTTAAAATCGTATTTTATATAGAATACTTTGGGAACATTCCTATGGATGACCTCACTCTATCTCAATTATGGTATGAGTTGGGCGATTCTGATCTCCATTATATATACATGCACACACACTTCACGGAGAAATTAAGGAAAATAGTAACACAATCCCATGAGAGATCGAAAGGGTGAGATGGGTGCCTAACACCTTTCCATTCCGTAACTTAGCTCCCGAACCCTTCGAACTATTAATTTTGTATGCATCTGTTTATCTTTGATGCCGGTCTCTCGAGACGACGACATGTTCTTTTACCTATTTTGTGCAAGATAGGTTGGCGACTCCATCTCTTTACATTCATCCCACACCGACGACGACCGAAGCCCTCCAAGAGGGCGCGAGACCTTTTTTTCATCCCCCTTTTATTCTTTCCCCGACCCCGTCCATGGGAGAAAACAGAGAGGAAGGCAAGAGAAAGATGGGAAGGGGCACCGCGAAAAATCAGGGATGGTCGCACTTAGCCTCCAAACCAACATTCTTAAAAGGTTACAATATCGTCTGGTTGTTGGAGCCCTGATTGCTCGACCAAGACCTTTTTCTAAGTTAACCTATCAAAGATAGATTATAAACATGATAATGAGAGTAAGTGCTCATGCACCCTCTTGTGATTGCGGGTGAGCTGCTAGCGTGATCCTCCATATCATTGATAAAGGTTATTCATGTAATATTTTATGAATAATAAGGGGTTGGTCGTGCACTTGCTTTTCTTCACTATTGAGGAAATGCTCATATGTCCCTCAAGCGTCTGAGGGATTGCTTGTGTAACTTTCTTAGTTCACTGGTGTTTCTTGCGCATCCCTCAGGTAACTGAGGGGATCATTTACCCCTCTAGATAAATTCTCACTCACTTAATTCATTTTTTTTTATAATAAACCTTTAATTAATTGTCTAAAAGACTACCCAAGCTAAATGGAAGTGTATCGAGGGGTTCCTTGTTTGTGGGTAGGATTGATGACTCTAAAACCTTCAATAAAATCAATATACATTTACTTTAATGCTTTGGTTTACGAGTAGATCCATGTAAGATTTGTTATCCCTTTAGCTCCTATGATAATGGCATCATACGTGTCTAAATGCTTTATTTGAAAATTGCCCAAGGGTGCGATAATGAGGTAGTAACAATATAACGATGAGTGATAAAATATGATTGAAATTGAGAATGTAATTGATAAATGAATATGTGAACCCGCTTATTAAAATATAGGGTGGACAATCTTCTACTAAAATAAAATAGGAATCTCAAATGGTTCATTCTTAGCATCACTGTCGAAAAATAATTAATTACTAATCACCTATTATTTAATTAAGTCGCGTGTCAAGTTTAAGCTTTAAATAAATTATTGAAAATAAAACCATTTACCATAAACCATTCCAGATAAATAATTTACTACACAATCACATAATCAAATTTGAATACCGTAATATAATAAAAATCCATTAATCAAATAAAACATCGATTTACAATCCAATACAACTGAAGTAAATAAACTGAAATCAAAACTGACATTGAGCGTCATGCCCGGATAATAACTAACTAAATCTTATCTAGAATCTCAAAGATAGAAAATGGATAAACAATCCACGCAACACTCCACAACTTTTGCAACTTCAATGACCTAAAAGTGATAATTATGCTTGGCGTCCCTGTGGCTGGACACCTAAAAGTTTTTGAAAGTATTTTGATATGGGTCAGAGCCCAAAACCTTTAAAAAATATATTGCAAATAATTAAAATGCATAATAATTATGAATACATTCTTCCATATTTAAATTGGCGTTGCACTCACATGAGATAGTCCTCACCACCCAACTACAATGCACACCTAACGTATGCATTTTAACATCCTAGTTATGCTACGTAGCCTAACTAGTTTAAATATACCCATAAGTCCATACGCTACCCTATGTCCTGCGTATTTTATCTATTTAGCTTACAAATATGCTAAACCAGTATAATTTTCAATTATAATTTATAAGTTCGTTTCAAATAACTTTCACTAGTCATTAAGTCCTTATTCACACTTTAATATCTTATGCTCGTGTGCATTTTTCTTCACAGATATATATGTATTTTCAATATCACATCAAGCACACACATATATATTACTTGCTATATACGTATAACTACTATCCCTCAGAGTAATAACTCAATCGATGCGAATCTCTAGTATGTTATCATGCTCCAGCGCATACACAAATCATCATGGGACAACGGGTCGGAATCTCACCACGGAACCCAAAATGTACGCGTAATTAGAGACGGTCATAGTCTTAAGTCAATGGGTCATAACCACACCACATTACTCCACTTTGACTCCAACCTCACATAGAGTGGGCATGCACAGACCTATGACCCTGGGGATCGATATTACACATGCTGGGATTCGCCAGGAGAGATCGCCCATGGCGCACAACCTCCACCGATAGCATATTCACTAGAGTGGTATGTTTAATATATATATATACAGAAAGGATCTCATGCATATCCAGTTTGCATACCCTCCGTGCGGACCATTTTTTTAAAATAGTAAAAAAAATAATTCTGGGCTGATTATTTTTTTATGGTTTTTAAACATTTCATTAGGACCATAAAAAAATTCAGCTCAAAATGAATTATTTTTCTATTTTAAAAAAATCGGTCAAACTTTGTCAGTGTTTAAGTTGTTTTTAATTGACAAAGTTTGACCCATTTTTTTAAAATAGCAAAAAAAATCATTTTGAGTTGAATTTTTTTTTATGGTTCTAATGAAATGTTTAAAAACCATAAAAAAAATTAGCTCGAAAATATTTTTTTTACTATTTTATCAAAAATGATCCGCGCCAGCAGTATGCAAACTGGGGTATGCATGAGAACCGCTCTCTCTCTCTCTCTCTCTCTCTCTCTCTCTCTATATATATATATATATATATATATATATATATATATATATATATATATATCCGGCTAATCGTTCCTATCAATCGAGTCTAAACCCGACTTTAAATTATTAAATATTCACTTATTTAATCAATTTATCCCTAAAAATAATATTCAGGACACAAGTTTAATCTCACCAGACCGTGTCCCTTTTCTACCAAATTTTCATCATAATTCATTATTTGATTCCTCAAGTATTATTCATCCCAAAATACTCCAAATCTCACCCCGGATATATTCCGATTATTCTAAGGCATTTTATCAGTGTAAATAAATTTTTCTATAAGTCCTAACTTAGTCACAGACATCAAAATTTTAACCCAAAATTAAATCATTAACAAAATTCCTCAAATAACCAAACCTGACTGTACAGGACTACCGAACCAATTCCGCTTAGGGGGGAATCAGTTCGCCCCTACAGAATAGCCCAATTCGTTCATGGCGAATTTCAACAAAGTTTTAACTGTCTAAACTACCCATAAATTCCAATTTCTATTGAATTCTTATTCCCCATAAGTCCTAATCATGAAATTAATCCATTTTCATATTTAATTCATCTACGTATGATCAATTACATGGGATTTATCCTTATATTCCAAAAACTGTGAAATTCTCAACACTATCACAATAATTCATAATTTCTCAATCTTTTTAAATCAAGATTTAATTTCTCTATATGGGATCCCATTTTCATATTTCAAATCATATAATTTTCACATATATTCTATGAAATCATTTCTCCAAAAACCCATTTCATATGAATCCCACCCGAAATGTTTTTCTCCAATTATTATATGAATTGAAAGCTACAAATAACTATTTAGCTAGATAATTACTTTCCTTTAAACACTTTAAAATCTGAATTTGATGAAGAACCTCCTTTGTTGATTATCCTAAGTCCATAAATCTTCAAGTTCTTCACAATTCCTAGCCTTTCTTTAGCACCCTTTGAGTTTCCTTCAAGAACTCTTGAATTTTCTTATATCTTCTATTCAACTTCTCTCTATCTCTTGGTATAACACAAGAAAAACATTTGATATTGTAAATGACACTTCATATCACCACAACTCTCCAATATATAGCTTAAATCCCTAAATTCCAATAACCCTCATTTTTATAATGACCAAATTATTCTTATACGACCTCGCCTAGTCTAAAAAGCCCCCGTAACACAATCACTACCCCCGGGTACTTAATTTTAACTATTTTGACCTATTTCGAATCAACTGTGCACTCAAAATCATCATCCGAGTCACCCATCATTAATTTAACATCTTATTCCCAAAAAGTCCCCACACACGCATCCCAAATAAGACCCTATCAACTCGTCAATATTTTCCCGCTTACAATGTAATATAATATATTGCGAATTCATTTACTTATCACACAAGTAAATATCATAACACATAAATATTAATCAATTATAATACATTTTTTGCTATTAATATTTATTCACTTCACTGTATCTTTCAATTTGATTAAATTACTATGACATGTGTAATTTAAGTATTCCTAAAAATACGGCGTGTTACATTTGGGTGAGTGTCGAGAAGGAAGACCCTTATCTTTATATACTTGATGAGTACGATTTGTTATGGATTTTTTTTAGTTCCACGCCGCGTAATAGGGTGGATACAGGTTTTTCGACACTGTAAAGCATGTGACTACGAGTTGTGTGACGGTTTAATGTGGGCGTACCTCATGTTCTTAATATAGTCAGGGAGAAGGGGGGGCACGTTGGTTACAGTTAACTAATTAAGACAATAATTAATTGATTAAATGGATTGAATTAAATATTAATGTACTGTGAGATTGCATGTTATACGATGAGATATCTTTATGGATTGTATAAACTAGATCCGGTCCTCCCACTTAGTCTTCCTCCTTCCAGCTAACACACATTTTCTCTCTCTCTCCGAGAGTTTTCAGCTCGAGTGAGTTGTGTTTAGACTTTCAATTGGCATGTGTTATGAACAATAGGACATAATATGTATAATTGGAAAGTTAGTGTTTGGATTGTATATTTGAGAGATTGCATTGAGTTGTAGACTTTTTTTCTCACTCTATTATGATTTGGCTACATCTTATTGGAATTTATAATGGAGGACTTTCGTATCGCATCTTTTTATTTGTCACAAGTCTCGTTTGTTTCTTTAATGCTGAGGAAGATATTTAAATTATTTAACAACCTGTACAATTTAATGATTAGACTCGATCAACCTGAGTATCAAATATACGGGGTGTCGCAGAAGTCCTAAAAAAGGGAACCGATAAAAGGAATAAGGGACGTCACCTCATTTTTTGTATTGCTCCCTCACACCACTAGGCCACACACTTAATGCGCCATGATGGACTATGAGTGTGTTAGATGACACACGTAACCCCAATGTTTATGTATTACATGAAAATGATTTCCCATCATCGTGTTCCCACCACATTGAAGTGGTACACGTGTCAGCACTACAAAGTGACATTATAAAGCACATTTGTCAACGATCAAACTATTGAAGGAGGAAGTAATTGGCCTAACCCACAAAGCAAGACACATAGCAGGAAACCGCCAAGATTTTTCTTACCCCTAGTATGTCATTGACTTAGACTTGTGATAACATCCGACGGACCAGAAGTAGATCCCTGGATACTTGTGGATAATCATCACGACAATTAGAGTCTTCCGATTACTCATTCAATGTTGTTAATATAGTCTCCAAAAGAGATGAATCCTTAAAGAGACGTTAAAGTACAACAACTATAAATGATTATGACTATATTCTATTATAAATACCCCCCCCCCCCCAATTATGAAAAGGTTACGTGTTGAAAATTTATGTGACCTTAAGTAATTGTAATCTAGATAAGGACTCTCAACTAACAAGCCTAGCACTATAGGCTTGGATAGTCAAATAATAAATCTCTCCCTCTAATTCTCTTGTAAATTTAAGCAAGACGGACTTTGCTAAATCACGTTAAACCTTGTGTATATTAACTTTTTTGGTTAACATCATATGGGAAATTGGTAAATTTTACTAATATAGATTACAATACCCTGCAAGCACAGATTATTATTGATTGTTGTACTTATGCATTGTGACGGATTCTAAAGTTAGGGATAGGGTGGGGAAGTTGTATATATATCATTCAGGGGGTCAATATAGATATACTTTTTATTTAAAAACTATATATTAAGGATAAAACAACTTATAAATTTCTGGGGTCGGGGGTAAAACCCCAAGATTTGCATATGTTCGTGAAATAAAAATATTTTACATTAAGTGATGATGGTTGAGCAATGTGGCATTTTATTTCCAAGGGGTAGAGAAATGAGGGATAACAAATGGTCAACCGCTAAATGGTTGAAGAAATAACAACACATTTAATATAATACTCTTATATTTGTACATGGCTTCAAATTTTGACAAATAAGTGGTCCCAAGTGTTCTACTATCTTTATATTATTTATTTGAATGTTTAACCAAACATTTAATGGTGGACTCATTTAATTGAAATGCATATTATGTCATATCGAGAATGGTTTAAGGGGAGAGGACATTCATTCATCTATCATATTTTATAATTGCTTATTGTAGAATGTCATGTGTCACGTGACTATAAGACAACTATGTAATTTATTTCAAAATGCCTTATACTAATATTTTCACACATTTTTATAAAATTCTCACCATGCCTTTGCACTCATTCATGTTTTTAAATCCATTGCATTCTTCAAGAATAATGTTGACACATACATTTGTCTGTTTATGGTATAAAATAGACAAATAATTTTGTTATAAGACTCAATAACTTACCCAAACACTACTCAGTGAATTTTTGTAACAATTTTATAAAAAAAAAACTCTTTTTTTACTCATTTCCAAATATTATTAAAAATTATGTCGCCACACATATGCATCAAAACAATTTCATTCGTGATTCTAAACCCATTGCACTTTCTAACAAAATGTTGAGAAATATGTTAATTAGTTTATGGTATATAATAGCAAAATAATGTGATTATAACATTAATAGCTTGCACAATTGTTGTGAAAAATAAAAGGACAATGGAATTTAGAGGGAGGATAAACTTTTCATATTATGTTATCTCAATACTCAAGGGGTATCACCCCAATTTATAGTAAAAAGTAAGGCATCCCAAGGGACCATTTTCAATATGGGATAATAGTGGACATCCATCATTATACATATTTTACCACACTCTGCCTTATATGTATACCATTTTCACCATTCAATGACTGTTGCATCATTAAAACCTTACTAATGAAACCCCCCATGGGAAAGACTTGTAACACCCCGTAATTTTGAGGACTCAGAATTTATTTATTTTTGGCAGAAATAAAACTTATTTAAATTGGAGAAAATTAAATTTATGATTTAGAGAATTTATTTAAATTGGAGGAATTTTTTAAATTTGGCGAATTTGGATTTAATTATTCAGATTATTGTTGTATCGCATTTTTAGGTCGAAAATTGGAGAATATTATAAAGTATTTCGAATGATAATTCTGAGTGTACGGTTGACTCCGAATAGGTCAAAATAGTCGAAAAAGAGTACTCGGGGGTTATAATCGGGTCTCGAGATATTTTTAGGCATAATCGGGCCCACACGGGGGTGTTCGGGTCATTTGGGCTTGGCCCATAAGCCTAAAAATGGGATTAGGTATAATTAACCTAAGTCTAAGTATGTGAAAATCAGAGAACACCTTTCTAAACCTAAAGGTTTGAGAGAAAACTAAATAGAGCAATTGGGTATCAATTGGTAGTCTTTGGGAGACAAATCGAGAGAGGAATTCGGTGTTCTTGTTGAAATCAACACTTTCTCCAAAGGATCAAACACTACAAACGAAAAGGCAAGTGGTTAATTTGCTGTAATTATAATTATATGATAACCAATTCATATTATGGTGATGTGTAAAACCAAATCCGTTTTGGGTGAGTTTTCGTATGAAATCGGGTTTTTATGAAATTGAACATGTTGCGTGATTTAATAGTTCAATTAATATCATAGAAGTATTCAGTGTTGTTGGAGAAGAGAATCTATAGTAGAAACCGAGTAGTGGAGATGAATTAAGTCGAATTGTGAAATCAATTTTTGGATTATGAATGTGATGGAACCGTAGGAACCTGTTGTAGAATTGTTGATGATTCGTAGAAATCGATGATGCCAAAATGGTTAGAGATTGATGATAACATGTTTATATGTTGGGATGATTAATTAAGGTTGTAAGTTCATAGATTTAAAACCTTGGAAAATTTGTTAATGGAGGAAACAGTGGTCGGAGAAAAAGGAGACCTGTTTGATCGATCAATCGACGCCAGGGGTCGATCGATCGACGGTCCAGATTTTTGGGCAGTTTGGCCAGATTGTTTATATATGGAAGAATAAATTTCATAATTGTTTCTAGCTTATTTAGTTGAGGAAAAATAAATAGGGTGACTTATTCCTAGCAATTTGAGGAGAGATAATTGGGACTAGGAGAGTGAAAAAATGTGTGACACATAGTGGATAATTTTGGATAAGATTCATAAGTACTTAATATACGGGCTGAGTGAAAATGTCTGGGTATCGTAGTTGGGTGACCCTAATTAATTATATCAATTAAGGTGAAATTAATTAATTAAGAGTCGGGGAATAGACTATGGTATTTCGGGTTAGTGTTACAGGTTTCGGGCACGGGATAACCGGTGCAATTAATATATATATGCAGTGATGTGTAGTATTTATGTATATATATTTGGAATTTATAAATACTGGTGTGAATAATATTTATAGGAATACATACCCCTCTAGTGCTATCACAGGAGGTTGCGCGATGTGGGTGAATCCTATAGCTTGAGGAGCAGGGAGAGTATGATCCCCAGGTTATAATCGTCCGGATTATGGGTGAGAAGTCTTGGGTATGATTCATTCTCACTTTCGGGTAGGAATTATAACCACCTCCACTACGCTTGTATTTTCACCATGTTTGTGAGAGAGTCTAACTTGGGGTGACCGGGTTAGAGTGAGTCACCTGGAGTGATAATATTTTATAGAAAACATCTAGTGAGTTATTACTCGAGATGATGGATATATACATATGCCATACATGTGAATGTTATAGTATGAGTACGTATATAATGGTGTAAATAATTATATACGGGCAATAATACAGAGTGTAAAGGTATTTATTTTATATAACTTCTGTAACGGTTATATGGTTTTATTTAAAAAGGGGATTGATGAAGTTAATGTGAGAACGAACTTATAAATCACGAATAATAGTACTCGGTCTAGAGTAGCGTGTTAAAAGGGAATTTTAGCAAGACTAGTTAGATGGGGTAGTATGACTAGGTGAATTATAAGGAAAGCGATAGGTGTGCACATTAGTGGGGGGTGAGTATGTCCTCAAGAGAGTACGACACTAACCTAAATATAAAGAGCATTCATGCATTTTAAATTGCTGTATTTTAATTCACTTGCTAAATATTTTTAAAATGTTTTGGGTTCTAATCCTTGCTATAAAAATATTTTCAAAACCTTTTAGGTGTCCAGCCACAAGACTTCAGACTTGATATCTATTCCAAGGACACGCAGCTGCGACACATGTGGATGCTGACAGGAGTTTGTATTCGACGCTTCATTCCTTTGTTCCTAGATTAGGGATTCATTCTCAATTACAGATAATTTAGGGCATGTTGCCCAGTTACTTTCAGATTTAGTTTTTGAATTATTTTATTCATTATTGGATATTTATTTGGATTGGGATTTTAGCCGATGGTTTATTCAGCAAGTCTTTTATTAATTATTCAGTTTGTTTCAGTTTTAGATAATGTGAATGGTTTAGTTTATATTTTTGTATATTTTCGTTGTTTAATTAAAAAGATATTTGACACCAGACTTTTGAATACTAGGTGGTTTGTAATGTTTTAAAAATTTCGACAGTGATGCTAAGAATGAACCAGATGAGATTCTCGTTTAATTTGATATAGGACTGATAACCTGGTATATTATTAGGCTGGGTGTCACAGATGATATCAGAGCCTCAGGTTCTAGTGTCCTTAGGATCTGTGCGGCTCTTCATGTTTCAGCTTAGCATTCTTTGATGTAGAGCCTTATGATAGGGTTGATGTATTCTTGTACATATGCGTATTTACGTTCTTCTATCGATTACTTTGTATTTATTGGTAAACTCATACAATGCGATTCTCATTTCAGATGCCACCCAGGAGAGAGTGAGTAGCTAGGGCAGTAGAGAGAGATGAGACTAGGGAGGCTCATCAGGAGCCAGAGGTACCACAGCCACTGCCAGAGATGATTTCAACTTCACATGTAATCGAAATAGTGGTGCAGGCAGTTAACGCGGCGACGGCCACAAAGGCGCGATACTTTCCATGAAATCAGTCATAATCGTTAGTGGCACCAGGCTTTCAGGCCTGCCAAGGATAGTCAGATTGACAGAGGGTAAGGGAGACTTTTCGGAAGGGCCACTCACCAGAGTTTTAGGGGAGCTCAGAGGTAATTGTGGCATGCCAGTGGAAGAGAGATATACAATGTCACCTACGTATGGTTGATTACATCGAGGTGCAAAAGCAAATGCTAGCCACTTTTAGGTTAGTTGGGGCAACGCTACAGTGGTGGGAGTCGATTACCACGGTGGAGGAGAGAGACACAATGTCTATTGCTGAGTTTTGGGTGCGGTTTGATCGCAAGTATTTTTCGCCAGCAGTTGAGGCCAAGATGAGGAGGAAATTTAGGGAGGTAGCTCTGGGAGACCGCTCGGTGGCTGAGTACGAAGAAGAGTTCACTCGTTTGGCAAATTTTATACCGGATGAGGTGAACAATGAAGAAAGAAAGAAGGCAAAGTTCATGAATGGGTTAGCCTGGAGGATCAAACAACATTTGATTAGTGATCCCATGTTGGCAGCCTATATGGATGTCGTCAATGCATCACTCTTACTCTGTTAGGATCATCACTTCCACCTGAAGGGGAGCAAGAAAGGAGTTGAACCTAGTCAGTCGGTCAAGGCATGAGGGGGCAGTGCCAGTGGGGTCTCCCAACAGCATACAGTGGGACATCAGGGGTAGGATTCCCGACAGGGGAATCAGGCCAAGCGAGTTAGGTCTAGGGGCTATCGACCGGATGGCTAGGATTCCCGATAAGGCCAGTACGGACAGGATCAGTGGCAGGACAAATTTTCTAGGAAGTGTTTCGTTTATGGAGAAGTGGGTCACATGAAGAGAAATTTCCCTAAGCGAGGTAGGGGGCAACTACATGACGAGGTTCTGGATGTACAACCACTACAATAATTTATGGGTCAGTTCAGACGAGAGAATTTTGACTAGGAACCTAAGGATCACACAAGGTAGCTAGAGTATGGAGATACTTAAAGCTTGGAGTACTAGGCTTAACTAAATTTCGAGGACGAAATACTTTGTAAGTGGGGAAGTATGCAACACCCCGTAATTCGGAGGACTTAGAATTTAATTATTTTTGGGAGAAATAAAACTTATTTAAATTGGAGAAATTTAAATTTATGATTTGAAGAATTTATTTAAATTGGAGGAATTATTTAAATTTGGCTAATTTGGATTTAATTATTCGATTATTGTTGTGTCGCATTTTTAGGTCGAAAATTGGAGAATGTTATAAAATATTTCGGATGATAATTCTGAGTGCACGATTGACTCCGAATAGGTCAAAATAGTCGAAAAAGAGTACTCGGGGGTAGTAATCGGGTCTCAAAGTATTTGTAGGTATAATTGGTCCCACACGGCGGTGTTCGGGTCATTTGGGCTTGGCCCATAAGCCTAAAAACGGGATTAGGTATAATTAACCTAAGTCTAAGTGTGTGAATGGTAGAAAACACCTTTCTAAACCTAAGAGTTTGAGAGAAAACTAGAGAGAGCAATTGAGGATCAATTGGGAATCTTTGGGAGACAAATCGAAAGAGGAATTTGGTGTTCTTGTTGAAATCAACACCTTCTCCAAAGGATCCGACACTACGAACCAAAAGGCAAGTGGTTAATTTGCTATAATTGTAATTATGTGATAACCAATTCATATTATGGTGATGTGTGAAACCAAATCCATTTTTTTGGGTGGGTTTTTGTATGAAATCGTGTTTTTATGAAATTGAACATGATGCATTATTTAATAGTTCAATTAATATCATAGAAGTATTCAGTGTTGTTGGAGATGAGAATCTATAGCAAAAACCCAGTAGTGGAGATGAATTAAGTCGAATTGTGAAATCAATTTTTGGGTTATGAATGTGATGGAACGGTAGGAACCTATTGTAGAATTGTTGATGATTCTTATAAATCGATGATGCCAAAATGGTTAGAGATTGATGATAACATGTTTATATGATTAATTAAGGTTGGAAGTTCAGAGATTTAAAACCTTGAAAAATTCGTTAATGGAGGAAACAGTGGGTGGAGAAGAAGGATACCTGTTCGATCGAACAATCAACGCCAGGGGTCGATCGATCTACAGTCCAGATTTTTGGGCAGTTCGGCCAGATTTTTTATATATGGAAGAATAAATTTCATAATTGTTTCTAGCTTATTTATTTGAGCAAAAATAAATAGGGGGACTTATTCCTAGCAATTTGAGGAGAGATAATTGGAACCAGGAGAGTGGGAAAATGTGTGACACATAATGGATAATTTTGGATAAGATTCATAAGTACTTAATTTACGGGCTGAGTGAAAATGTCCGGGTATCGCAGTTGGGTGACGCTAATTAATAAGATGCTTTCCCTAATAGGATACTCTCGTACATTGTGTCATTTCTTTGATAAAAGTAAACGTATACCAGTCTCATATATAAGCTTTTAGAATATTGATTTCAGCAATGACTTGGTGAAAAGATTATATATATTGTTACTTCAATTTCATTTTTGCTTCCAAAGCTCGAGTTTCATAAGACTTCGGTGAATAGGTATGAAAATATCAATTTATTTTATCTATTTAACTTCAATTGCATAAGTCTTCTAAAGTTCATGTATGTAGAAAAATTAATACGTGTTGGTCATATCTCCTTCGATGTATCCTATTTCAATTTGAGTTATGCATGCACCATTGTCTTAATAAGTAGTAGTAGGACTATATATTGTTGAATTCTTTATTTGAGTATTTTGTATGTTAATTGAGCTCTTCAGGATCGCATCCTTTTAAGGATATTTATATAATGACAAATTGGCATATATTATTATTTCCATACATTTGCTTAGACAAGTATTTGTTAAGATGATTGTATCTATATCCTTATGGATTGCTTTAAGCTATACAATGAACGTCTTATTAAAATTGAGTACGTACTCTTTGGTTTTGCCTCAGGTAAATAAAATCCTTCTAGGATTTTTATACGTATTCCATGTCTAATTCGTGTACAAATAAGCAGTTATAATATTCATGACTCTTATATATAATATATTTTAAAAACTACTATGTTAGTTAGATATCAGAAATGTATTTATAGCCATGACGAGATGGTATGCTCATATATAATTAAAATTTTATTTCTACATGAAACTTTGTGCCACATGTTGTGTGCTTTTTGGAGATTTTCTCACAACACCCATTCATAACTTTCATGATTAATGTCTCATGTGTATTTTACTATAGGTCCGAAAACATCACGTTTATTTAGAGACTGGAATTATGCCATAATGATGATTTCTTATTTTGTCCAATATATTCTTTATCGATATTCATTGATAGTATGTGGATTTGTAGTATCGTTGTCCTTTGATTTTTATGCACCTATAACATATAAAATTATATCATCGATGATCATTTTTTACGATCCCACCATTCTCTTATATATGTATATTACATAAAGATCTTATTAATATTAGGTACCTTTGCCCACTTCGGTGGCTTTATAGTCACTACAAGGACTTGTGACTTTTCATAGATAATAGCTTCTTATGGGTTTTAAAGAAATTGGATATTTTCCTTAGAGTTATGTATAACCTCTTTTCAAGCGTTATTTACACATGATTTTATTTAACCTTCACTACCAGGGAGTCAAGTAGTTGGTACTTATAGATTTGCCACGATTCTGGCAAGTAATAAATTTATTTAGTGCTGAATTTATTTTTTATTACTGGGATAATGATTTTGGAAAGCACATTTACATCTAGTTCATGTAGGTGACTGCATCTAACATTTTTTAAAATAATTATTTGGTGTTGAAATATTTTTTTTCACTTAATTTTTGTGTTGAGCAATATAGAGGATTAGATGAGACAAGGTGAAAGTCTTCCACGATAATTCTCCCTATTCTTCAGGAATAATTTTGTGCTCTAAGTACGATTTTTTGTTCCCCTAATGGCAAAAAAAGTGTCTCATTAATATAAAATATCAAAAAATAGATGATACTATATTTGTTGATGATTCAATAGAGGGTGAATCACAAGCACCGTATATATACTCTTATGATAACAACATTAAAGAACACATCAATTAAAACAATAAATATCTTTGTAAAAAAATCAATAAATATGTTAAAATATCATTTGAAATCACAAAGTCTTATGTAAAACAATTAAGGTGGAAAAAATGATCGTTGTATAATATCAAATAGTTAAATTATGGAGCTTCAAGATTATGACCAAAGTGCAAGCTTACAACAATAAATGTTGTATAGTATAAACTCGTGAATAATGTTGTGTTTACTTTCTAATGTAAGCTTTTGGCTTATAACACCAAAAGTAACACATAAACACTTTTTATTTGTTTATTTCAATATGATGCCCATATATTCTAATGCCCATGAAATCAAGCGAATTTTTTTAGAAATTTCTTTTTTATAAGTCATCTTATATGAATGGGCGGGTGCCATATGACAACACCACATAGGCTCTTCTGGAGCCTTGAATAATCTTAGTAGGTTCAACTATGGTTGAAAGATTAACTATAATACATAATAAGACTTGAAAAAACTTCTGAATTTCAGCATAATGTGGGTTGATCATTGTGTGCTAGACAAATGTCATTGTATAATAACAATTCATAGTTGTCAATTACAAGATTCAATATAAATTGTGAAGTGAGTAAAGTGAGTCCAAATATATGGATGCATAACAATATAATAATTTATTTTATGATCAAGTGTTTGGTGACCAAACTTTAAGAAATGGAAGTATTTAAAAAAAAACTCTTATCAAATAACTATGAGATATTAAAAAAATAACGGGTTGGATAAAAAAAATCACGCTTTTTGGTATAACAACAAATAATTAAAAGAAAGTCAGATTTGAAGATATAGATCGTTAGGTTTATGAAAAGTCATCGAAATAAATATATGTTTAAAAATCATGTATTTTTATGACTTTGGATTGTCAAGAATAATGTATCGCAGATCAAAATTTAATCATAATGCTTCAAGCACAAAAACCTTAACTATCCGAATATAAAATAAAAATGTAAAAGTAGAGAAAAAAAAATGGTCAATAATGTTAATTTTCAGATTCTTGGACTAATGGATCAAAACTTCATGTTCTTGATCATAAGCTAGAGACTCGGGCACGGAAATAAGAAACTTTTGATTTTTAATATATAACTAGGAACACCAATATTATGACTAATATCGATCCAAAAAATAATGGAAATTTCAGGTTCCCAATGTAAATGTTAGGTTCATTGAGTAAATGAGTATAACCTAATGTTTTAAATGTAGAATTTTTGAACTTCAAGTTTATAGGATATCAATCTAGAACTTTAGGTTCCTTTAATTACATCATGTCTATAGATTGATCTACATTAAAGAAGCCTATGTTTTATATTATGTCATATGTATATGAATCTTCACGCTCATATAAACTATAACGACATGCTTGATTCAAAAGTAGGAAAATGGCTTGGGTGGCAAAATTTATCAAGGCAAATCCTATAAGTTTCCAGATAGGACTTTTGATAACATTAATTTTTGAGGTGATAAGTCCTTTTTTTGACAATTTCTTCAGGGATTAAGATAAAGAATAAAAAGTGTTTGAAAGTGTTTTGTATGGCGTGAGACTTAATGGAAGGTAATGATATAAAAAAAATCAAATGTTAAAAAAAATCAAATGTTAAAAAAAATCTGATATATTATAACAATCCCCCTATACTTTTGCAAAAGCAAACCATCAATTTTAACAAAATAAAAAAAATCCCTACGTTATAACAAAAACAAACCCTATATTAAAAAATAGTTTTTAGCAAAAAAACGCAGATTTTAACAACATAAAACTCCCTATATCCTAGCAAAAAAAAACATCAACTTATATTTTAAAAAATTCCCAATATTATAACAAAAATAAACTCAATATTGAAATATAATTTTTTTTAACAAAAAATGCATATTTTAACAACATTGAAAGACCTTATAGTTTAGCTAAAACAAATAATCGATTTTGAAAAAATAATTACCCATTATATTTTAACAAAAACAAACCCTAAATTTAAAAGAATTTTTTTTTCAAGGAAAACCTAGATTTTAACAACATAAAAAACCTCCCATATTAAAGAATGGAAGAAAAAGAAGGAAGAAGCTGAGCTTAAACCCTTCTAAATTCATAGAGCTGAAGAAGAACCCTAATAACAACATCACATATTCCTAAATAATCGAGACCCAAAATTTAGTGAAAGAATGACAAGAGCAGCCCTTCTTCAGTTGGTTCGATCCCAGACCCGTAAACATCTCACCTCCAACAGTATCCACTCAGGTTCATCTCCACTCTCTCTCTCTCTCTCTCTCTATATATATATATATATATATATATATAATTTACATATTTGAGCACTGATGTGCAATTGTTTGCTTCCACATGAAACTGAGAATGAGCCCAGACATGGCAAGTTTCTAATTTTTTGTATCAATAGAGAGGGGTACTGAATTTATATCAATCCACAAACATTTTATTTATAATTTTAGTCCCTATTTTTGAATGAAGCCGCTGACGCGGACCCATTTTCATAAAACGTCAACCAATCACAACATGCCACGTGTCCCTTTATTTTTAAAATAGGGACTAAAAATGGAAATGAAATGTTTGTTGTCCTATATCCATAATCAATATTATTTTAAGTCCTAAAAGTACATAATCTCATTCTATAATTGATTATGGTTTACTGAGATTTCACCCAAATTGAAATGCCAAGATACCCTCTCCCCCCTTTGTCCAATGAAGGTATATGGGGAAAATTTATATTCTAACTTCACATTTCGAATTCACGAGTAGGTGAGCTACAATGGCCTGGTCTGGGAGAAGGGGGATATTTCAAGCAGAGTGGAAAACCTATGATTTCACCTATGAAGCACGGATGCGGGTAGGGGGTGCGGGTGCGACACAGTGCGCGTGCGGCGATTCGAAAATTCTCAAAAAATTAGGATACGTGTGCGCCGAGATATAATATAATAATATAAATTATATTATGTTATTTTTAAGTAATACAAATAAGTTCCATCATTATTATGATTCTCAAAAATTTATGATAAGTGTGTTTGTTATTTTTTAACACATTGACAATATAAAAATGCGGGACTCTACCATCAATGTCACATATATTATAATAATCTACTAAAACCCATTAACCATTAAACTATAAAAGTAGAATTCAATATAATATAATAAAAAACAGTTAACTTCACAAAACCCTTTTAACATTAAACTAAAAACAAACATTCGAAGTCGTTAAGAAACATACTTATCTATTAGCTTTCACATATATAATAATCCACTAAAACCCACTAACCATTTTTTTATAAAAGTAGAATCCAATATAATGTAATAACAATATAATGTAATAACAAGCAGTTAATTTGGGCCACAAAACCCTTTTAACATCAAACCAAAAACAAATATAGAAAGTTGTTAAGAAACAAAATTATCAGTCTTTGCATATATTATAATAATCACCCACAAATCATTAAACTATAAAAGTTGAATCCAATATAATATAATGACAAAACTAAAAACAAACACAGGAAGTTGTTAAGAAACCCAGTTAACTTCGTTTATGTTGAAGGAGAGTAAGAAGAAAATGAGAGAGAGGGAGAGAGAGAGAGAGATGAAAATGAAAAAAAAAAAAATCAGATTTGTGTTTTTTTTGGATTCTTTACGAATCCCATAAAAACCAGCCGAGTCCTTGCCGAATCCTCCCCGAATCCAGAATTAATTTATTTAATTAATATCTAATTCTTCATTGGGTGCGAATCGGGGCCGAATCGCACCCGCACCCGCACCCGACTCGCGTGTGATTCGGATTCTTCAGCCCTTTTGAAGAATCCGTGCTTCATAGGATTTCACACACAAAGGTGCACATAAGAGCTATGACATTAGACAGTGGTCATACTGATACACATAAAAATTTTCTTTAGAAAGTCGAGTCTTTTTGGCTGCTAGGTTTTTGAAGAATAATGATTTTTTTTTACGAAGAGTCATAAATTAATTTGGTTTTCCTTCTATAGTTACTATTTAACCTATGTCCTTTATAAGAGTCATAAAGATTCAAGGTGAAGTTATGAGGAAAATATTGTGGTTTAGTTTGGAACAATACAAAAGTTAATATGCTGTTCATACAAAAAGTTAAGGAATAGTCTGATATATTTATGATATTACCAGCACACTAAAATCATATTTTTTAAGTCTCCGCACCTACATTGTGCTGCACTCACCCCCTGCATCGACGTGTATGCTTCATATGTTATAAGGGTTATTGTAGACATTATTTCGTAGGCTGGGTGGGTGGAGTGACTAAGATCGAGATGCATTTCTTGGTAGTGGATATGGGTCAGGATGCCTCAAGGACCGAGGTGTAGCCCGTTTTGGAGACATCTTGACCAGAGCCTTACAAAAAGGCATGAAAATAAGAGTGATGGAGAGATGGTCATTCGTACATATCACGGTGATTAAACGTGGTTCGGAAAAGCTTAAGTTCATGGTGTTGCTCGGGTGTTTTCATTCATGGATATTGTGGGCCAAAAGCCTATGACAAGAGATGAGGAGAGGGGTGAAGACTCTTCACCAATTTGGGTTTCTACAAGATGTGTAGAGAGGATTTACCGTGTTGATACAAAAGTAGTGAATATGGTGTTACATCTCTCTCTCTCTCTCTCTCTCTCTCTCTCTCTCTCTCTCTCTCTCTCTCTCTCTCTTTCTCTCTCTCTCTAACTAGCTAGCCACCTTCTCTTTTGAAACTCATGGTTTCCCCCTCTCTAAGTGTTGTATTGGCTGCCCCCTTTTTTGAGTGAGGAAGCCTCATTTTATAGAGTTTTTGCGCTTGAGTTGTGTCCAGTTGTAGCCTACTTGTGTTTAAGTTGTGCCGAGTTGTAGCCCACTTGTATTTAAGTTGTGCCCGGTTGTATCTAAGTTGTGCTCAGTTGTAGCCCACTTTTGGTGTTTAAGTTGTGTAAATCTGTAGCCCACATAAATGGATCCCACAAAGTATACCACCCCTATGACATGTATGCTTCACATGTTATAAAGGTAGTTGTCGGCATTATTTCGTACGCTAGGTGGAGTGACTAAGATCGAGATGCGTTTTTTGGCGGTGTAATCTTTGAACCTAATGGTTCATATTTCGTGTTTGTTTTTCCTTACGAGGAAAAGGTGAAGTGATTCAAGGAGGCTAGTGGAGAACTCGTTCTCTTTGATTGATGGCATGTATCAAGTGTTTTGCTTTAAAGAGAATTAGATACTTTGTTTGTTATGGATCAAAGCTCTAGGCCTTATATTACATTTGTGGGGAGATAAATGAGAAGGGTGCAAGTGGATCCTAAGTACATGAGATAAGTACATTGAAGAAGTCTATGATATTGAAGTAGTCTACTCCTTAAAGATAAAGTAAAATTCAGTGACAACAAGGACCTTAACATCACAAGACTTGGTACGAGTGATCTAACCTTCTTCCTAAAAAAATATTAACAAACTCAGAAGGAAAACACGTTGCAATCGTACCACAATTAGCAGAAAATACATGGAGGCCTTTCGTTGACTTCGGGATCCAACTTGGACTCATTACCGACTTGTGATGGATCCTTTGCAACCATAGACAAATCAAAGACATCAAAACAAGGGTAGGAATAGTTGTCATATGCTATAGTGAGGAGAGGGGGGGGGGGGGGGGGGGGACATGGGATGGTTCCGCGTTAGTGGCTGCATGAAGCTTGACTAAGTATTCCCTGCATTCTTGACCACATTTATCGGTCCGTTAAAAGACATTCTTTGTACTGGGAAGCTGTGGTAATCCCATATCGATAGCCATGGTCCAAAGTAAAGGCCAGAATCTAACCAATATGTTTGAGTGTACTAGGTTTTGTTGCACTTCGATTCGATTCAAAACCGTTACTCATACTTGTATATTAATGAAACAAACTTGACTCTCCTTGATTGGTTGTAACGCTCCGACCCGGAGTTATGGGTTATCCGTGAGTCAACCCAATCCGAGATGTGAAGTGCAATGAAACAACCTAAATATTGTTGCTAGTCCAGTTTTATTTTAATTAATATTTCGTTTGTTAGCATGCGATTTCAATTTCAAGATAAACTACGTGAGGGACCCATGAGGAGCATCCTGAAGTCCAAGTAAGCGGAGCTACTAACGTAAACATAAATAAAATATACTTACCTGTAAAACACCCTCAAATTACGGAACCGCTTCCAACCTGCCGTGACAAAGTGGAGATGTGAGCCTATGCCTAGTGGGATTTATACAAGCAGTATAGAAACGAACGACAGAAAGGAATACTCACATGCTACAACCACATGCATGCGAAAATATGTATATATCTACATACGTAAACCTTTGAAAATTACACATGCTAATGCATTAACCGTTTTATTTCTGAAAACCTTATTTGCCCAGATTAATTGACCTTAATCCTTATTAAAGCGTTACATTGTTCATATTTGACATTTCCCACTTTGTTCAACACACACCCGCTTCAACACTCGAACCTTCACACTTAATTTAGCAAAACCATTCCTTTACCGGAATTTAACCTTTTATTCATTTAAATGTCCTTTAGTATTTTCATTGAAAATCACCATTTCAACACACGCATTCACCGTGTTAGAAAATACTTATTTGATCTTTGAAAATCCTTTTACAATACACTCTTGTGTTAAATATGGGTTTCACCATTTAGATCGCTTAACCACCCATTTACCCACCTTATTTACCTCTTTTCCTTATCATATGGGCATTGGTAGGTTTATGCATTAACTTGTCCATTTAGCCTTTACCGGCACATTTATTTCGTTCATTCAAGTTAGTTTGTATTTTACACGTTTACCACACAACCCATTTCTTGATTTGTGTTCCACATTCATTTAACTTATTGTCGGAATCTTCGTATATCGTATACTTACACGGGCTCTATACCGACGGCTATGCGCACCATATACTCTGGCCAGTGGTTTAGAGCTTTTCATCCAAGGGCTCCGGGCCCTTCTTGTTTGTTCCCGGTTGCATCTGAGTCCTTATTAATGTGTTTAACATTTTACACATGTCCACATTATTCCACTTTACTTTTACCTGGCCGAAGCCAAAATCCAGACTTAACCGTCTGTTTTTCCGTTAACACTTGAAAAATTGTTTATTTTCTTCTTTAAGTCCTTTGTCCACACACACGTGATTTATACTAAATTCATTCACGCTTTAGGACTTGATTCATTTTCAAATACATTAGTGTAAAGACATGCTTTAACATTTTTATTCCATAAAAATGTTCCACTTTAAGTAAATTACCAATTTACTCTTCGTTTATCAAACTTGCAATTTAGTTTCTTAACAAGCGTTATTTCTCAACTGATCATTAAGTTTTCAACTTTACATTTAAAACACCTTTAGCCATTTTAACACTTGTTCAATACCACACTATTACCCAATTCTCACACTTGACACTTTTACACTTCGAATATGTAAAATAACACATTTACGTAATATACTTCCATTTTTCACACACTCCTTTAAGACCAAAATCTCCATTTGTCATATTAGATATTTAGACCCAACACAACTTTCCTTAAACTTGCTCGTTTATTTATTATCAAAATACTACAAGTTTATACACACGAGAAAGTGGACCTTAAATTACTAAAATCCTATCGAGTGGATTAAACATACATTCATTCTAGAATTTATACCATTTACAACAAACATCTATTTTACTTTTATTCTAAACAAGAATAATAATTCCTTACATTTTTATTCCATAAAAATGTCTATTATCTTCTTTTACTAGAAAATATGCTAAAGCATTTTTATTCCATAAAAACGTCCATTTTTTTCTTTTACCAGAAAGTATGCTAGAATAACATTTTCTACATTTTTATTCCATAAAAATGTCCATTATTTTCTTTTTCACTAGAAATACACCACAATAGAATTTCTTGCATTTTTATTCCATAAATAAAAAGTATGTTTTCAGATTTACTAGAAAATCACACAAATAATCTAACATTTTTGTTCCCTAAAAATGTATATTTCAGTTAACTAAGAGAATACACTACAATAATATTTTCTTACATTTTTATTTCCATAAAAATGTCCATTTTCAATTTTATCAGAAAATATACACAACCAATATTTTTCACACTTTTTTATTTCATAGAAATACTTTCAAATTATTAAGAACACATCATAATATCATCACAACCCTACTCTTAATCAGCAACAATAAGGCTACACTATTCATCAAATAGAGTCTCAATACAATAAGAGTAGTTTACCCACCTAAATGGTCTCCAAAGTGGTGGTGGTGAAGATGGGTGACTCTCCCACCTTCAAAGGGGGCTCTAAAGGGAGTCACAAAAGCCCACCAAATAACCTCCATGAAAGCTTTAAAAAAAACACCATTAAAGACCATCTACAAAGCTTCCATCAATGAGTTCTCCTTCTTCTAAACTAACCACCCTCAAATACACACCACAAACCCTCCAGCAATCAACATACATCTTCTTTTCAGAATACTCCTCTCATAACTCCCAACGACATCTCCATGTGTAGACATTTCGTAGTTCATATTTTAATAGTGGGGAGAGTTAGATATTTAATGGTGTGGGTGCATCTACTAAAACCTAGGAACGGAGGAAAATGCTTGGGAAGAGGGAGGAGTTTATTAGAGAAATGGGGAGATGGTAATGCAGTGGGGTTTTTACTCCCCTCACGCCTCTCTTTCTGTTATAAATACACCCAAAGGCCCTTTAAATCATGTTTGCAAATTCATCCAAGAGGCTAGGCTCCAAGAGCTGACGCGTCAATTTGATCAACGGTCCTAAGGGTGCCGACAATTTAGTAGACCTGCTGTACTCATTGCCACGTCCCAAATTTCTCTCCCTCTCTCTCTCTCTCTCTCTCTCTCTCTCTGATTTAACGGCTAAATCCTCAAAGATTCCAGCCAGACACAGGTTTAGAACCCACTGTAAAGCGCTCGACAGCTCACTAAGAGAACTAAATTCTGCTGGACGTCGTTAAAACGACGATGGGCGTCGTTTGAACGACATACCTAGTCGCTCGAACGACCATGAAAGAGACGACATCGTTTTCCTTTATAACTCCATTTTACGAAGGCTTCTAAAACAACAGGCTGGACATCGTTTCCTTCTTTCTTATATTACTCAGCTCAGTTCTAAGTTCTTAAAAGAAAAGGGAATCTAATTATTCAAGGAAATATTAAGAGTTTTTAACCGAAATCCACTTAACTTAAATCCTTCCTTTTATTATTTTTCTTTCTCCAAATTTTCTCCACCATTCTCTATAAAATTCCACTTATTGCCCACAACTTTTATAATTTACAATTAGTTCCTCCTCGTATAAAATCTATATATAATTTAATTAATTTAACGGGGCAGGTATTACATTGACAGTCTTTTACCAAAACGTCCGAAATATTAGTGACTTACCTGGATGATTTGTCGATTTTCCGAGTCGATCCACAACTACTAGGTTTTTAACAAAATAAAGGTTGATGCCCTAAATAATGTATTGTTGTCTCGTCCAAAACTCAAACCGATATCGATACCGAGTCTTTGTCCAAAACCATGTCTTTGAACCCTATCGATAGCAAAGCTTTTCACTGTACCAAGAGGATCGCTCCTTCTCTAGCTAATCTCTTTTTTCATTGTTGCGAGGATTTCCTAATATGCAACCTTAATTTGCCTGGTGTTGACGTCAACATACAACGACAAATGGGCAAGGGTCATGTGAGGGGTTGATATAGGATTTCTAGAAAGTTGGGACCTGAAATGTAATTGTGGGAAGTTGAGGGAAAGGTTTCATATTATTGCTGGAAGTTGCAGGGGTTCAGGTTGCAATTTTCTGATATGGAAAATTGGAGTATATCTAATAGTAGTAAATTTTTTTGGTAAGAGGCGAAAAGTCGATGAAGGGGACTAGTACTCGATATTCAAATGAGGTCACCAGGAATTCGGTCATTTCTGTCTTAGGCTGGCGAAGGGGAATAAAGGCCAGATTGAGGTCGCAATGGATGGATCTAGAGGCTCACGCATACATCATACATGTGCTAGGCTATTGTTGACGTAAACTACACGTCAATGGCTACAAGAAATTAAACCAAACCCTAACTTTTGGAGCGAGAATCAACAGATGTCTTATATTTCAAGAATTGAGAAGTAAGTACAAGTGAGATTACATGGGGTATTTATATGGGAAGGATTACTTGCTAATCAAGTAATTAGCTAAAATGACTAAAAGGACCAACTAATAACAAAAAAATGCCTAATTAGTCCAAAACATGCTTGGAGACTAATTAAGGATAAAATGCCTAAAAGAACTAAAATTAGAAAATAGGAATAAAATGAAAAAAATAAAAGGAAAATAACAACGGATTCCTATCAATCTCTCCTCCTCAAAAAGAGTTTGTCCACGAACTCAAAGGAGAAGACCTACAGAGTCATCTTCCAAAACTGTAATCAATACATGGTCAGGATGATCCTTGGTCTCATCAAGATACTCCGGTGGACAATTCGTCACTAAGAAGGCCCGAAGACGCGGAAGAGAGCAATCTAAAGCTTGGTGTTCCATGGTGTCGCAATTATAGCATCGGAATATAGAGGGGCCCAAATGTGTCGTAGCGGAAGTAGTGGTGGCTGGAGTAAATTAGAAGACGTCGATGCCGATACCGTAGGAGCGGTAGAAACCAATGGAGTCGAGGGCCGAGGTGCTGGATGAGCTTCAGGTGCTGTGTGATAGGCCTCGACTTTGGTAGCGTACTCTACCGCCTTCAGAAAGGTCGGTATCTCTGGCAAGCGAAGATCACGCTAATTTTTTTGGCTGGAGGCCTAGAATATAGCTGCTGATTCGCTGATCCTCAGTCTCGGGGAGACGAGCTGTAATGCAAAGGAGCTGGAACTGTTCCGTATACTCCATCATTGAAGACGTATCTTGCTAGAGGGACTAGATGCGCGCAAAGAGGTCACGTTCATATGGCGGGGGTATAAATGAGGTCTGAATGGGAGGGAGTCCTGCAGCTATCCTACGGTAGCAAAGATCGTTCCACCAAACTCGGGGAACCCGAAAATTTGGTGGCGGCGAGGAGAACACGCGAGCGGCTCCTAACCCGCTTGTAGTAAAAAACTATCTCCATAGTAGCCAACCAATCGATCATATCATCTGGGGAGAATCGACCATCGAACATAGGAACATCTATGCGTATATTCCCATGGAGACTCCGAGAAACTAACTGAAGCGCTAATGAAAGTGTGTCTCCATCTTGATGAGCTCCTAGACCCATCACATCACCCGACGCAGGTGCAACATAATCAATGGGGATAGGTGGCATCTGGGCAGGTGGTGGATGGAGGATGGACATGTGGGGCCATGGGAGGTGTTGGGGGCCGCGCTGATATTGGGGACACGTGCCAATTAGGTGGTCTCATTCTCCACAATAGAAGCATTGGTGGTCACGTAGAGGGACGAAGCGAGGGGCACCAAGTGGGGGTATCCAATTTAAGATACTACTGTGGGTGTCTCCCGCGATGGAGTATGAAGAGGAGTTAGAATGAGATAGGGAGAGATCATAGTGGGATGGTGTATGATGTGTGGGGGGAGGTAGTATATGTGGGTCAATGGTCCGGGGGTTGTGTAGATAAAAATATCCACTGAGATCATGGGGTTGACCTAATGGAATGGTAGGATTGTATAGTTGAAATGGATCGGGGTCGGATGGATGTCCGAGGGACCCAATTTGATGGTCGATAGTCCCGGAATGGCCGAAAAAACAGTGGTGGTCGGAACTAGCATGTTGTTGAGGGCTAAAGATACAATCGGGGTGCTTAGGTTGTTCAACGGGTAGCCCCTGGGTTGCGGTATCCTTAGATAAGGACGAAAAATGTCCGAAAGGTTTTTTTTGAGGGGTCCGGCTTGACCGGAAATACCGAAGAGGTCAAGGGCTTCAGACGGGCAGGGGAGGTCCATTTTTTTGAAAATTTCGAGTAAATCAGACCTGTTTGGGAAGCGGACAGAAATGCGATGGTCAGG
Organism: Sambucus nigra; assembly: GCA_949130495.1. Lineage (NCBI taxonomy): Eukaryota > Viridiplantae > Streptophyta > Magnoliopsida > Dipsacales > Adoxaceae > Sambucus > Sambucus nigra. The sequence goes on from OX422214.1 coordinate 223,501,249, forward strand.
TGGTTTCACTAGGTCAGATTGACCATGGTTCAAGGCTGGACCGACAAGAATTTCTTGGCCAATGGGGCAGTTTTTGTGAACGGCAGCCTCACCTGGCTTAAGCAGGTAGGCGGGAATGTCCTGGGCCTGTGGTGGGCTGTCGGAGTCCTCATGGGCTGGGTTTTCGGCCGAGATCTCCTTTCTGGGTCGACGGGAAATGGGTTCTTGTTGCCCATTTGTGGTGGAGAGAGGTGGTGGTGCGGAAAAGGGTTGGAGGAGCGTGTCAAACCTTTTATTGAAATCTAGGGTTTGTTGGTTGATTATGTGCCTCAATTCTTGAATTTCTTCAATATGTTGTTTGGTTTTCTTAGGAGCCATCGAATTTGTAACGTACAATTTTGATATTCTACACACACCGATACACACTAACCAATGGTTGGAGCGACACCCGCTCTGATACCAATTGACGTAAACTACACGTCAATGACTACAAGAAATTAAACCACACCCTAACTTTTGGAGAGAGAATCAAAATATGTCTTATATTTCAAGAATTGAGAAGTAAGTACAAGTGAGATTACATGGGGTATTTATATGGGAAGAATTACTTGCTAATCAAGTAATTAGCTAAAATGACCAACTAATAACAAAAAAATGCCTAAGTAGTCCAAAACATGCTTGGAGACTAATTAAGGATAAAATGCCTAAAAGAACTAAAATTAGAAAATAGGAATAAAATGAAAAAAATAAAAGGGAAATAACAACGGATTCCCATCAGTTGTGGCTTGATAGGAACGAAGTGACTGTCTGTTGGGATCCACTATGGGTGTTCGGTGTCCGCCGTTGATCAGTAAGGGGCTGATGATAGTCACTGGCATAGTTGTCAAATCGCGAATCGTTTACCCACGAATCGCGAATCGTGAATCGAATCAGTCGAATCGGAACCAAATGATAAAAATATTGTAAAACATACGTAAATGGGATTTAACACTATAGAATTGGTAATTAAGCACAATATGACAAAAAACTAATCGTAGCACATGATAATATACCAGAATATATCATAAAAATTAACAGTAGCACATGTTCTCAGTCATTTTAAGCTTAAAAATATAAAAAATAAAAATATACCATAAAACAACCGACATATTAATTTAAAACAAAATTTAAAACATCAATAAAATAAATACTAAGATTAATTTAAAACAGTAAAATTGTAAAACAAATACTTCAAAAATTTTAAACAGACTACCTACTAAGATTAACAATATTAATTTAAAATAACCTACAAAATTACAAAATATTAATTTAAAACAATAAAACAAATACTAAGATTAACTATAAAACAATATTAATTTAAAACAGCCTTCGTATTAATTTAAAATAACAAAACAAATATACCTTCAAAGATTTTATAACAAAAATAAAGGTTTTATAACAAAAAAAAAGCAAAAGATAGAAGACACTCAGCTAAGAGAATAGACAAGAAAAAGTCTGATAATGACCGAGCCAAGAAAACTTGTTTTTCTCAAAAACTCAGTTTCTTAACGGTATCCTTTGTTGTTTGCTTCTTTTTTATTTGTTTTATTAAAACACACGTATGTTTATAAGGTGAAAAAATTGCGGGGAAAAAAAAAGTGAACGGGCTTGAATCGTGAATCATCCCGAATCGGATCCGAATCGTGAATCGCCGATCCAGTCCGATTTTTTAACCCTATACGATTCTCAACTCGATTCAAATCGTTTTATGTGAGAATCGAATCGTACGATACGATTCATGATTCGAGAATCGTACGATTTTGACAACTATGGTCTCTGGTGGTGGGGGATAATGCAGGCAGGAGCTCCAGCGAAGTGATTCCGCTAGCCAACAATTCATTTGGCAACATGGCATAGGTGGTGAAAGGGCTTTTGGCTGTGGGTGACCCCGCAAAGCAAAAGGCGGCGGATAAGGCTACTCCAATGGACTGGAGTGAAAGTTCGCCATAGATTTGAGGGGTTAGGGCTCACGAGTACTTGGTGCCTTGGATGTTGCGGTTTGATAAGTGCGAAGCGACTGGCTGTTGGGGTTCCACCATGGGTGTGGGGGTTTGCTTAGGCTCTTGCCCTAAGGCCTCTTTGGCATGAGCTGCTGGTTTGCAGATTTGAACTCTGGTTGGCAAGGTTTCATGCAAGAAAGTTGCTAATTCATTATGCATCATGTCGTGTGGAGCCTCCTTTCCCAAATTGCAGTTTCTTATGTTGAGCTCTTTATATTTTGGTTTTGAGAGGTGTACCGCTATCATATGTGTGTGTCTATATATATATAATAATGCTCATGTGCGGACTAGTTCGCATTTTAAATATGCGGATCTTAGATGTGTCACCTAACGGTGCGCCTAGAAATTATCGCCTAAATTTTAGGCACACACTCTCTCTTTTTTGGGTCACCGCCAGGTGACACATGTCCGGTCCGCATTCTTAAAATGCGGACTAGTCCGCACAAGAGCAGGACTGTACATATATATATATATGTATGTGTGTGTGTGTGTGTGTGTACACGCACACACATTCTAGCGGCTTACCCGTGCCAATGACACTTGAAATTTTATCTTGGTACACATGCCTACTTGCATACATCGTACTTCTACAAAGCTACACTGCCAAAATTTTTTATAAGAGGTTTTAAAATGTCAATTTACTAAGAGTTTTGAACCTAATTTATCATTACATTTCAAAATAATGATCCCCTTACATTTCTTGTCTGAGTTAATCGATATATACCGATTTGAATCACAGCATTACTAAAGTTAACTGTTCACCAAATGAATATTTATAGTGGTATAGTGGAATGATGTATTTCTCCACTCTTAAATTACATATTTTCGACATTTTTCATGACGAACTACATATGGTTAAACTCGATTTTATCTCAAAGTTACATTAAGAAAGGAGTGCAGTATTTTTTTTTTCCAAACTAATGTATTGAACTCAATGTAATTCGCAAACAAAAGGAGTACATACAAAATATCAAATAGTGAATAAATATGTAACTAAAAAGGTCCAATTTACAAATAAAATGCCAAGAAATCAAGAGTGCAAGGGTTCACATTGGGAAGCTAAGTGCAGCAGAGCACCAACATTCTCATTACAATCATGGCAATCTTCTTTACAACAACATTGTCTTTTAAGCGTTTTGCTGTGACAAAATAAAAGGAAATCAATAAATAAAACTCTTTTGAGCATGAATATAATATTTATTAGATGAAAAATTAACCTATTAATTAAATGTACAATTTAAGCTCAACACAAAACACAAACGTAGTGTAAACACCTTGTTTGGGTGCATTCATACCAACAACACTAATGGTGCAAAAACAACATATGAAAACCAACCCAAATGTAACTAAATATAAAGGTTTAGGAAAAGCAAAGTATACTATTCTATATGAAACACCCATGTCTACCATCGCCCTAACCACCAAACCACCCATATCATCACAACCAAATTAACTACAAAAGTGCACTTTCCTTTTACTCAAATTTCAGGTAAATCGTGGCATACAACATGCCACAATTTCCAGTTTATTACAAAGAGATGAACTTGTTAATTTTACACCATTCTTTGATAAGACTTTCCGAACCACACTAATCAAGAGAATAACAACATTACTCCTTTTTTCCTTTTAACTCGAAATATGCAATAATGAAATAGCAAACTTTTTTTCGTAACACGCAAAACCCACCACCGTGCTAATGGGACTATGGTATATCTCCACACTCAACGCAACTCAACAAAGCCTTTTTCCAATTATTTGGGGTCGGCTACATGAATCCTATTTTTCCATTCAAGTATCTTCGGTTAAGTCATGTGATATCATGTCATTTTTTATAATATACCACCAAGTCAATTTAGGCCTCCCTCTACCCCTTGCGTTACCATCAATGCTAACTAAATCACTCTTCTTGATGGGGGCATCCATTGGTCTACGCTTGATGTGTCCAAACTATCTAAGTCGATTTTCTCTCAATTTATCTTCTATAGGAGCTACTTTTACCGTTTCACGATTTTGTTCATTTCTAATTTTATCCTTTCGAGTTTTACCATAAGTCCATCTTAGCATTCGCATCTCCGCCACTCTCATTTTCTATACATTTTGTATTTTGGTTACCCAACACTCTGTCCCATATAACATGGCGGGTCTAATGGCCGTCCTATAAAATTTTCTTTTTAACTTCAAAGGTATATAACTATCATACAATACCCCGGTAGCACTCCTCCACTTAACCCATCCACTTAACCCAACCTGCTTTAATCCTATGAGTAATATCATCACTAATATCTCCATCTTTTTAGATAATCGAGCCTAAATAACAAAAATGATCATTTCTACGTATCTTTTGACCCTCCAATTTTATCACATCCCCGTTTGTCCTCATATTACTACTAAAATTGCACTCCACATATTCTATTTTAGTCCTACTTATTTTAAATCCTCTTGTTTCTAGAGTTTCTCTCCATAATTTCAATCTAACATTAATCGCTGTCTTAGTCTCATCCACTAAAACAATATCATCTGCAAATAGAATACACTACGGCGCCTTATCTTGTATTTGTCCAGTCAACTCATCCATAACAAGAGCAAAGAGATAAGGACTTAGTGTTGAACCTTGGTGTAGACCTATAATACTTTAGAATTCACTACTTTCTCCGGTTGATGTTCTTACTATAGTCATGACCCCATCATACAAATTCTTGATCACATCAATATATCTACGAGTCACTCCTTTTTTATTTACAATCCACTATATTATATCTCGTGGTATCCTATCATGCAGCTTTTCTAAATCTATAAAAATCATATGAAGATCCTTCTTTTTCTCCTTATACCTCTCCATTAATCTCCTCAATAAATAGATTGCTTCCATTGTTGATCTACCAGGCATAAACCCAAATTGATTCTCAAATACCGTTGTTTTCAATCTCTATCTATATTCAATCACTCTCTCCTAAAATTTCATTGTATGAATCATTAACTTAATACCACGATAATTTGAACAATTTTACATGTCCCCTTTATTTTTGTAAATAGGTACTAAAACTCTCTTTCTCCGTTCATCAGGCATTCTATTAGTCATTATAATCTATTAAATAATTTTATAAGTCAAGATACTCCTTCCTCCCCTGAGCACCTCCAAACCTCAATAGGGATACACCATCTGGTCATAAAGCCCTCTCGTTTTCATCTTTTTTAGAGCAAGCCTAACCTTTGCCCTAATTTTGCAAAAAAAATATATTTTCTCGAGTCTCCTTAAGTTCCTCTATCTCTAATCTACTCCCACTATCTCCATTCAATAAGCTCTCAAAGTAGTTTTTTCATCTTTCCATAATCTCATCATCCGTGACTAGGACTCTCGAATCATGACTTTTAATACACTTAACGCCATTAAAATCTTTTGTTTTTCTGTCCCTAAGTTTAGCAAGCTTATAAATAATTTTTTCCCCTTGTGTTCCTAATTTTATATAAAAATTATCATACGCCTTTAACTTAGCATTTCTTACCATTTTCTTAACTTCCTTTTAGCGCATTTATATTTCTCAAAATTTTCTTCGTTTCTAGTTGTTTGCCATGCTATAACTTAGCATCTCTAATCTTCCTTTTAGCGCACTCCCTTTTGATTTTTACTATATTTTGTACTTCTTCATTCTACCAACAAGCTTCTTTAGATTGTGCCCCCTACCTTTTGATTCTCTAAGAATTTCTTTTGATATTCTCCTAATAATGCGGTCATCTTATCCCACATTATGTTAGTCTCCTCTTCGGTATTCCATGACGCTTCATTTAATACTTTATCTTTAAATAGTTCTAGTTTCTCTCCTTTTAAGTTCCACCGCCTAGTTCGTGGGTTAATCTTCTCTTTTCACACTCGTGATTAATTTTTAATATTTATATCCAACACCGTTATTTTATGTTGTGAGATTTAAGCTCTCTCCCGGGATAACCTTATGTCTTTGCATGATAATTGGTTTCCTTTTCTAGTAATGGAAAAGTCTATTTGGTTCTTATGCATTCCACTTTTATAAGTTATTAAGTGTTTAAGCCTCTTTTTAAAACTTGTATTTACTAGTACAAAATCATAACCCATCGCAAATTCTAAGATAGACTCTCCACCGTCTTTCCTATCTCCAAAACCATATCCTCCATGCACTATCATATTCTACATGATGGAAGGCCCTCGTCCCTCGGATTAGTAAAGTATCTTCCCTTACATGGCCATTAAATTCTCTCCCTATAGATTTTCTCACGTACGGGTATTTCTTGAATTAGTTCATTCATTTGTTCCCAATATTGTTTAGTGTGCTCATCTAATCCTACTCGGAGTGCATAAGCACTAATAATATTAATTATATTTTCACCTAATACTAGTTTTACGGGTGTACAGTTTTTTTAATGATATGTTTTTCTTGGATATGTTTCGCACATCAAATAAAATTAAAAAGAGAGTTAAATAACAACAGCAGAAAAAAAATGCATGTTACTTTTAAGAAATCCACACAAGAAAAGGTAAGTAGATTCAAAATGGCAATAAATGAAACGTCACTTAAAAACACCATATTAGTGGGTGGAAATTATTTTTAGTCCCAATTCCAAAAAAAGGTATTTCTCAAAAGGATGCAATCAACAAAAAAACACAGCATACTCAAGTTCTATGTTAAAGTGAGACTTCATATGTGCCAACTCCACTGGGTCCAGGATTATGAGAGCTGTGTAGTTACCAACCTGCAAAAATTTAACTGTAAAAAGAATAATAGAAATACCAAAATGAAGTTGAATTACTGAATAAACAAATTAAAATGAAAATTATTTACACTCGGTTCCAAAATATCAAAAGATGCAAGCTTAATATTTAAATTTAATCAAACACGTGTATTTATTGCAGTCAATGCCCAAAAAAGAGATTCGTCCATGCAGGTTTAAAATCAAGAACTATCGGACATCAAGTTAAGTCATTTTACAAAGAAAATTAAAAACAAATAAACATAATTCAACAGACTCTGTATGTCGAAAGCTTGCGGGGAAAACAAAAATGTTTTTGAACTCAAAAAATCCATAAATTATAAATCAAGAAAACAACCTAAATAACCATCTATCAAAGATGATGCCTGTAATAACAATAGTTTGGTGATTAAATACCCCCAAGATTTGTTCGAAAGAATAAGCATTCTAAATGGAAAAAGGGAACCCTGAAGAAGGCTACCTAATTAAATGAATAATGACAAAAAGAGATGCCCCCCCCCCCCCCCCCCCACACACACACACACAAAAAAAAAAAAAAAAAGAAAAGAAAAAAGGTTACATTTTCAGATTTAAGTTCAAATTGAACTCAAGTCACTAAACAATTAGCAACTAAAGCATACAAATTGAACCGTGTATTAATACTGTAAAGACATTTAAAAATATAAAATGAGAACATTAGGTACATTACCTTTGCTGACAAATAAGAAAACCCTATAATAGGTACATCACATAGCACAATCAATATAAAATGGAAACAACTTTAAATGATAAAGTTCAAAAAAATATGATGCCTGGAGGAGCTTCCATAGTTTTGGCTTTCATTTCTTATAGTAAAAAAAGTATAAAAAAAGATCAAATACATATCTACAAAAATTAAACATACCACGCACTGCACTTAATGTCAAAATGGAGTTCGAATTGCATGAAAGGAGGACAAAAGAAAAGCCAATAATATTTAGTGATAAAACATCTATATTTAAAAACATAACTAAAGGCTGAAAATGAAATAAGAAAGTGGCCAAACTCCCTGTTTCGATCTTGGGTCGAATTGATGAAACTATGAGCAAGTGAATGACAAAAGGTAATTATATTATCCTACCATTTAGAAAAATTTCTAAAATTTGAAGTAAAAGGCCTAAAACACCCACAAAGAATCAAAATATCCAATGTAAAAGCACTAAAACTGAATCAAACCACATAAAATGTGGTAAAAAAATGTCCCAAACAAAAAATCTGAACCTAAACCGAAAAATTCTAACCCCCCCACCCCCCCCCCCCCCCCCAAAAAAAAAAAAAAAAAAAAAAAAAAAAAATCTGAACAAAGTAAGCAAATCCAATGTCATTCAAGTGTTTTACAAATTTCAACTATACGGTCAATGTGAAGTTAGCCTGCAATTTATTGACTCATTTAAGTGTGTTAAAAATAAACAATCCATCCAAATTTCCGTTCTCCTTACTTTGCTTTGGTTTCTCAATACCCAAAATGCACAGTGAACATAAACATGTGTACTAGAATATATGGAGTATGCACACACATAAGTTAAGTGATAATAAATAAGGAATGCTACCCAATATCATAGAAAATGTGAAAATTGAAAACAATACCCCAGCATTTAAAGTTGTACCAGAAAAAAATAGAATGAGATTGGGCATTAGTTCAAACCCCATTTCCAAAGACCCGAAATTAAAATCACAACATAAGATTCAACACTTATATTGCAAAACCCAAAATCATATACTTAGTTCTAAAACCTTTAAAATGGTAAGAGAAAGAGGCATGGAAAGGATAATACCTTATTATATCTAAAAACTATAGATTCCAAAAGCTGACTTTTATGATCTGAATCACAGCTTTTAATATAAATGATTTCAGCTAAAAAAACTGCGAAAAAAACGTTTGAACCCAAAAAACAAAATTGAACCCGGATTCACAAAGAGTTACTAAGATTTAAACAGAGAGAGGGAGAGTACCATATTTGACCTGTGATTATTAATCCATATTTGACCTGTGATTAATCCTTGTTACCTCGACCAAAGTATTAACGATTACTACAAATAAAGTATAAAAAAACTATATTTAAACAACCGTAAGCAAATCACTCTTTTCATTCCAAATATATATATTCCAGCCCAACCGTAAGTTCCATTTCATAGATATATATGCAGACCTAAGTTCCACAAACACAGACATAATGAATATGAATGAAAATAAATGAGATTTGGACAGTGATATGCTTTTATATTTTGAAGATTCAAAAACTTCCCTATCATATTATATAGATATATTATTTATTTGTTGTTCATTTTCGGCTCGTCTTTTGTTTGTCTGATTATGGTCTATATGCCATCTATAGTCGGGTCTTACTGTGACTTCTGACATCCAGTTACATCAACACATTATTTTTGAATTTTTATTTGCAACACGAGCCTCTCTTTCCATACAAATGTTGTATTATTGTGCATTATAATTGCAACAGCTACTATGGAATATGAGAGATCACATTTTCTACTGAAAAAACACTTGGTGAAAGTTTTCTTTGTGCTGTTTGTGGGGTTGGGTGGGTAAAAGGGTGGGTGGCTTGTATTCCAAATAATAGCTTGGAGAATTCCTGAATCTCTCACCCACATCGGATTGCTTAAGTTTTTGTAACTTCAAGTAAATGGTATAGTGATGGTTCTAGATTCTGTGGTGCTTTGTCAAAGGTCATGACCTGAATCATCCTTAAAAGAGTTAATTCAGGAGATAAGATACAAAACCTGGTACACATTGTCACTCAATGAGCTCCCACTGTCATTTGGTTGGAGGTCTAAATTAATGCAGCAGGTTTCTAATGTTTACTTCTAGTGCAGATTCAAACTATCGTCTTTATTTTTTTTGCTTCACTAGTGAAATTTCTGAGATTTCTTAGCTTCTGAACTTACATGATAATTTTCTGAGTTGGGGATTAATTGACCATGTTCTGCTTGAATTATTCATCCATAACGGGTAGTTGGTTTGTTTATGAAGGGATTTGGGGTTCAATTGAAGAATTGGTTAGTGTTGAGGGAGCTCAGTATTGATAGGATCTGTATGCAAATAGAATCTCTTTGTATGCGTGTAATTGATCACAATCGTCCTGATATTTCATACGCAACATCTGTGCGTCTTGTTGAAATCTGAGTAAGTTATTTTACTTCAACGTTAGACCCAACATTATTTATATAAATACTCCAGTCCAAATGCAGCCTTATTGTTAGTCTTCTTTGTTCCATTCCTTCATCAAAGACAGAAATTCAACATTGTTAGTCTTTGTTCCGATTCCTTCATTGAGGACAGAAATTCAACAATGCATGTTTTCTGATGAATTTTTAAATTTACGTTTATTTTGGCTATAACCTGCACTTTTGTGGTCACTTTTAAGCTACACCTCTAAAATCAATAGAAAAATGCAATAACCCCACAGAAGTGTCACAAATGGTCACAAAAAGTACTCATAAAGTGCTGCTAAAATCCTGAATGCCGATATATTTCAAATTATTCTTGATTTATTTTCTCTAAAGTTTATTATATCATTGACAGTTTTCCATTTCAGGTTATTATCCATGTAGGTTTGGAACATGGATGCTCCCTCCTACTGCCAAAACCAACCTGAACTCTCCCACCCACCTTGCTTCCATTCAGCAAAGATGGGCATCTCAATCCCCTATGGCGCAAGATGACGGCAAGATCAGCATTGGACCTCGTAAGGGGGTAGGAGCAGGGGATAACGAGAAGGACCCCACCATTGCATACTACGGTCCTATCTCGAGCACTATCAAGAAAGTGAAGCTTCTCTCTCTCTCCACCTGTTGCCTCTCCGTCTCTCTGGGCCCCGTCATAACCTTCATGACATCTCCCGGCATGAATGTGATCCTCAAGGGCGCGGTGGCGTCTACCGTTATATTCTTGAGTGCTACCACCACTGGTGCTCTTCACTGGTTTGTGAGCCCCTATATTCACAAGCTGAGGTGGCAGCCAGGTTCAGACACCTTTGAGGTGGAGATGTTGTCATGGCTCGCATCACATATTACTAAAACTATCAAGTTTGCAGATATCAGGCTACCGGAGACCAACAGGCCTTTTGTTACCTTTAAGGCTAACGGGAATTTCTACTTTATTGATGCTGATCACTGTCATAACAAGGCCTTGTTGGCCAGACTGACCCCACAAAAAGGGGCCAACGACTCGCCTTTCAAGAACTTGTGATTTGGACCATAGCGGCATCAAGTATTCTTAATGCTTGTTGTTTAAACATGAGGGTTAGTGTTTAGGCTGGGTATTGAGCCTTTAAAGGGAATTTCTACTTGTGTTTTTTTAATGGGACATCATAGTTTCATGGTTCCGCGCAAATAAATATTTGTTTATGATTGGAACTGTAGTACTCCAAGAGTGGTTATACTTGTACCATGTTTGCTTGGGGTTTTTGGTATACGCTATGAACAATGCATATATCTGCAGAATTTCTATGTTATTTTTGGGTAAATTGAAAAAATACCCTGAAATATGCAGATTTTGCAATAACCTCTCTGAAATATGTTTAATGCAAGAATCAGATTTATGCATTTTGGTGTAAATACTCTTGCATGTGTAGTTTAAAAAATATCGCCAAGTCCCGAGAACTGGGTGATGGCAACGTAACAATATGGAATAATCACCCATTCCAGGGTTACATATTCAAGTTCTATTCATAAAGCTACAGAGTTTTAAAATTAGTGCAAAAAAGACTTCAGACTATACATTTCTTGCAAGCCCCCCCCCCCCCCCCCTCTCTCTCTCTCTCTCTCTCTCTCTCTCATTGTATAATATGATAAGAGCTTAATTTGTGAACATTCAAACAGAACCTGTCAAGCTTAATTTGTTTAGTTCTTGAACCGATCTCAAATGAGCTCACAATCCTGCTAAATGTAAATCTTTTTGTTTAGTTTGCGGTTGTTTAATTACAAACTTAAGAGAATAGAGTAAACTAAATTAATGAGATTTAAAGCATGATTAAACTTGATCTATTTATATTATGAATAGGCAGCGAATGGTCTTTATACCAAGTTGCCAACTGATAAACGCTTGTCTATGTGACTAATTTATATTATACCTCTAATACGATAGTATTAGAGGTATTAATGTTACAACCTTATAATTAACATGGCACTCAATTTACACCATGAAATCTGAGTTCAAACCATTTACTCTCTCTCTCTCTCTCTCTCTCTCTCTTAAGAAACGCTCAATTTCTTCGAAATCAATGCGCCCACCTTTTCCCCTTCAATTATCCTCTGTCCGTCCATTTCTCTCTCTTGATAATCAAATATGTTCAGCACCGTCAAAGGTCTCCTGTAAAAAAATAAAACAAAACGACACCAACTATCAAAGCCCTATCATTACCTTACCCTTTTCCCATGCCTTAACCCACATGTACCCATACCCGAGTACACCCAGCTGAACTCTCTCTCTCTCTCTCTCTCTCTCTCTCTCTCTCTCTCAGAGCATAGCCTCAAGAGAGCCATGGAAGATTTCTGGGTTATATTTTATCGAGGATTTTCTAGAATTTTTGTGGATTACCATGCAAGATTTCTGGGATATAAATCGATGGAAAATGGTTGTCGAAAAATGATTTTACTCCACTTGGATATTTTATGTATGCAAAAAATAGTTAATGGCTTTTCATTGCCTTTTCATCAGGTTTCTTTTTTTATGGAAATACTAAGGAAGTATTGTCAATTTGGAGAAACCTACCAACATAATTAGTTGCAATAACAAGTTCATAGAAGTGTAATTATTTGCTTGATCAATTATGAACTTGGTAAAATCTTTATTGGTTACAGATAGTTATACAAGTGTGCGCCTGGAAACTAAAAAGAAGTTGATAGATCATAAAGTTAAGCAAAATATTTGGTTAGAATAAATCTAGGGAGACTCAGAAAAAAAATCAATTTTAAAATTCACTATATTAAAAGCTTATACCTTATTATTGTGGGTCCCGTTAGTGCATCAAAATGAGCATTAAAAATTTGTATCCATTTTTGTTTTATGTGTGGATTTCAAAATTGGATCCCACTTTGTCTCCCTATCACCACTCATTTGGTTAACTCATACCCATTTTGTGTGACCTCAACCAAAATTGTCCTTTTTACTGTAAAAACATCCGTGGTTACTTTGTGAAAATGGGTATTATAAAATCGAATAAATTAATTAGAAATAAGACTGAAATATGTTACTTGAAATGTAGGTGGTCATTAAATGCTGCAAGACAGTTGTTTGATGAAATTCCAAACAGAACACAACCTGTTTATGATGCCCCTTATAATATCACATTCTCAATTTAACAAATAGGAGGATCTTTTATCTTAGGAATAAGACATATTGGATATGAATTTGGACTTCTATATATGTGGTTATAGGGGGCTTCGGTGGAAAACGGTTAGTGATAGTTTTTGGAAATGGGTTTGGAATGTAAAATCATTTTTAACAACACCATAATATTAATCAATAATACATTAATTTGAATAAATTTTCACATACAAATGTTCTTAATAAAATGATCTTGAATCTTCATGATTATTACATTTAAATGTTATGCGGAATATAAATGGTGTTAAAATAACATACCTCAATTATTGTCACAACTAGAAATATTGACAGAGCAGTCAACCTTGACGATGTCTGATCGGGCTAAATTTTGAAACACAACTACATCTTGTATGTAGCAAGAACGTACTCCAATTTCAACGCATTCCAACTAGGCCTGTCAATGGGTCGGGTTGGACCCGGAGGGTCTGACCATATTTTTTTGGACCCGAGACCCGAATATCCGTTTATTAAACGGGTAAGGTCTGAATTTTATACAAGACCCGGCCCGAAGACCCGACCCGGATTGTACGTTATTATTTTTTAAATATATATACATATACTATAAATTTATATATATTTATAAATATATCTTATCAATATAACATGTAAGTAATATATATAAAAATATATATTTATGTATATAATAAATATAAATAATATATGTTTTATTTATACTAATAATATTCTATAATACATTACAAAATATTTTAATTTAAGATTAAAAAATAAAGAAGGGGGATAATATAAAATAAATGTATATATTTGGCCAGACCCGGACCCAAGACCCGAAGATCCGAACGGATCTGGGTCTGGATCCAATATTGTAGACCCGATGAAGATTCGGACCCGAACCCGAACCCGATGAAGACCCGATTACACGGATCTGAATCTCCCTAAATCCATCCCGGCTCCGACCCATTGACAGGCCTAATTTCAACGGTTAGATCTCCCAGTATGACCAAAACACTATTTCGACATTTACTCTCCTTGAGAATTTAGATTCCTCTCCCTTTCCTATAAATTCATTATGTTGTCATTTTAGAGTGTCTGAATGATGAAAATCAGTCACTTATTTATAGGCAAGAACATGACCTAAATCTTCAACAGTCACTTAGATATCAACCGTCCATCAAGATAGATGTCCAAGAGTCATTTTGACTCTTGGTATTTGGAGTACCCTTTCATTAACCAAAGTGACTCTTAGAATTAATATAATTATGGAGCACATAATGGAGAGTCATACAAAATAAATCTAACAGTCTCCCACTAGGGTAGGATATTAGACTAGTGTTATTGTTAATACTCATATTTTGATGAATCTCGTGCCAAACACAGGCCAATGATTCATATTATTGAATATTATGTTATAGTTAATATTCTTTTTTTTATGAGTCTCGTGCAAAACACATGCTAATGATTCATAACATTGAATATTGAGTAAATTAGAATTTAATATTCATATTTTTATGAGTCTCGTGCAAAACACATGCCAATGATTCATAACATTGAATATTAAGTATATTAGAATTTACTATTCATATTTTTATGAGTCTTGTGCAAAACACATGCCAATGATTCATAACATTGAATATTAAATATATTAAAAAAATTTCATGAATTTTCTTATATGTGATAATCATGAAAATTCATTGAATATTAAATATTTATTAACACCTTTTATGTTCCGTATAATGCTTATATGTGATAATCATGAAGATCCAAGGTCCTTTTGTTAAGAACATTAGTATATGAAAATTTAATCAAATTAATGTATTATTGATTAATATTGTGTTGTTCTTAAAAAAGATTTTACATGTGGTATCAGAGTTAAAGTTTAAGATCTCACGATTTTCCTTTATTGGTGTTTGCCCATAATGGAAAATTATACAAAATAATTCTAACAGTCTCCCACTTGATCCATAATTATCATAAAGCGCGCAATAATCCTTGAGTCATCCTTAAAAGATTTTCCATAAACACCTTCATCGAACAAATCATTAATGCGAGTCATGACACTCACACACTAATTCAGGAGCATGATCGCTTCCATGTACCACAACATTAACAACTCATCCAATAAGGTGTATAAATAGGGTTATTCCATAATGGTCCAATAATGTCTTTGTAAAAGACTATTTCTGTCACATTCTTTCATTCACATGCATGTGTACAATAACGACAAAAATAAACGATTCTGAAACACTGTATGATACCATATGGTAGTGTCAAAATAAGCACTAAAAAATCCACCACATCAAGATTCTATTGACTATATTTAACAACTCGTATCTTTATCATGCGTCGTTAATGTCTTTCACAACAGCCCAATCATATGGATTTTCTATATTAACACTTGTACAAATGTGTTAATTGACACTTGTTTCAGAATTTCTTCTTTAAAAGGTATTTACATTCAATGTGCTTAGTTCCTCATATAATACCTAATGTATCTTAATCAGTGTTCTAAAAGGCCCGCCTAGGCTTCGCCTAGGCCCACCTAGGCTTCGCCTAGGCCCACCTAGGCTTCGCCTAGGCCCACCTAGGCTTGAGGCTTGGGAGAAACGCATCGCCCACGCCTTATTACGCCTTATTCTTGGTAAAAGGCTTAAGGCACACTTTTAAAAAAAAAAACGAAGGATTAGTTAACAAATATTGGTTATGGAGCATGAATATGAGAAAGATGGCTACCAAACATATGAATATATTTTCAAAATTCAAGGTATGTATTATTTTATTATATTACTAGCCTTAGAATAATTAAAATAATAAAAAAAGGAAAAACGCCTTTTTACGCCTAGGCTCCGCCTAGGCGCGCCTAGGCTCCTAAGGCTTGAGGCTTGACCTCTACGCCTCGACCACGCCTCGCGCCTTTTAGAACCTTGATCTTAATAAAGAAGATTGCAACGACATAATCATAATATTTCAGCAACTTGGCAATAGGGTCGACAAATTCAAGTCCCAAAATTTAAATTACGTTGCCATAATCAATAAGTTGTACCATCAAAGCATGCTACAAATTCAGATTTCCATAATAGTCAATGGATTGTGTTTCACTCCTTCATTATATTGGCCGTTAAACCAAAATAAACATTAGTAGATAAGAGTGAACTTCATACTTTCCACAAAATCAGTAAATCTAAGTTATAATAACTGTTCGCCCAAAAATGAACAGTCAACTTTAATGTGAGCATATAATATTTTAGTATCTCATAACTTCATCCATTACATATTGAAAATTTATATAACATTTTGTTTCTCCACTTTACAATAAATTGAATATATAAACTTACTCCCACTGATCATAAGTTGTATAAATTGAATATACAATGATTAGAAAATATAATGGTATTACTTCTAAAAATACCATAGGTGGAAAACTTAATTAAGTTTATACAATAATTTCTATATAACATGTGTAAAATTTCATAAGAATAATAGTTTTCACATACACTAAATGTAACTCTCATCATAATGATTTACTCACCTCATAAGAATTGTCACAACCAGAAATATTGACAGAGCAGTCAACCTTGACGATTTCTGATCGAGATGAATTTTGGAACACGGATTCATCTTGTATGTAGGAAGAACATACTCCAATTTTAACGCATTCCAACGGTTAGATCTCCCAGTATGGCCAAAATCAGTCACTTATTTATAGGCAGGGACAAGACCTAAATCTTCAACAGTCACTTAAATATCAATTGTCCATCAAGGTAGATGTCCAAGAGTCATTTTGACTCTTGGTATTTGAAGTACCCTTTCATTAACCAAAGTGACTCTTAGAATTAATATAATTATGGAACACATAATGGAGAATTATATAAAATAATTCTAACAATCTCCCACTTGATCCATAATTATCATAAAGTTCGCAATAATCCTTGAGCCATCCTTCAATGGTTTTCCAAAAAGACCTTCATCAAATTGCTCATCAATGCGAGTCAGGGAGCTCACATACTAATTCAAGAGCATGATCGCTTCCATGTACCACAACATTAATAACTCATCCAATAAGGTCTATAAAGAGGCTTATTCCATAATGGTCCAATAATGTCTTTGTAAAAGACTATTTCTGTCAGATTCTTTCATTCACATGCATGTGTAAAATAATGAAAGAAATAAAGGATTCTAAAACACTGTATGATATCATATGGTAGTGTCAAAATAAGCACTAAAAAAAAATCCACCACATCAAGATTCTATCAACTATACTTTAAGACCCGTATCTTAAGCATACTTCATTAATGTCTTTCGTGATAGCCCAATCATGTGAATGTTCTATGTTAACACTTATACAAATGTGTTAAATGACACTTATTTCAGAACTTCTTCTTTAAAAGGTATTTGCATTCAATGTGCTTAGTTACTCACATAATAACTAATGCATCTTAATAAAGAAGATTGCAACGATAGTATCATAACATTTCAGCGGCTTGGCAATATTGTCGACAACTCCAAGTCCTGAAATTTAAGTTACGTTGCCATAATCAATAAGTTATAGCATCAAAGCATGCTACAGATTCAAATTTTCATAATAGTCAATGGATTGCGTTACACTCCTTCATTATATTGGTCATTAAACCAAATTAAACATAAGTAGATAAGAGTGAACTTCATACTTTCCATAAAACTAGTAAATCTGAGTTGTAATAACCGATCTTCAAGAAAATGAACAATTAACTTTAATGTGAGCATATAATATTTTAGTATCTCATAAATTTATCCATTACATATTAAAAATTCATGTAAGATTTTGTTTCTCTACTTTACAATAAATTGAATATATAAACTTACTCGCACTGATCGTAAGTTGTATAAATTGAATATACAATGATTAGGAAGTATATAATGGTATTACTTCTAAAAACATCATATGTGGGAAACTTAATTAAGTTTATATAATCAATTCTATATAACATGTGTAAAATATCATAAGCATAATAGTTTTCACATACACTAAATGTAACTCTCATCATAATGAGTTACTCATCTCGTAAGAATTTTATGTCCTTATAAAATGACGTCCTTGGAAAAGGGGATAAGGTTCATTTATAACCCTTTTCTCATTACACATAAAATATTTGATTACAATTTAACTTAAACGCAATTCAAGGAGATATCGTAGTCCAGTAAGTTTACTTCTTATGATTTTTGAAACTAAAACCAAATATTTATACTTATGTCAAATTCATATTCATGTAGATACACCACATAATCATTTAGAATAGTAGACTTCATTTAGGATCTTCTTAATACCATTCTTTATGATTTTATCTACATTTGTCTCATAGTGACAAATACCATAATTTAGTGGTTGATCATTTATTTGTTCTTTATTGTTTAAACAATCCAACAACTAAAAGAACAAGTATTGAAGAAAGTTATCGGTAATGGGATAAGTACCCTACCTTCCTTTAAAATCATATTTTATGATTTTCAACTCCCACTAATTTCACCATTCATAATGAATTTAACATTCGATTTTCTTTAATGCAATAAGTACATGTCAATGACGATTATATGATCTATGTAGGTCCGCTTTAAGAGAATTTTCTCATAATCTCCCACTTGGGCCACATAGGTCATTCGAAACATCAAGGAAATATCATAACCTTTGAGAAAGGACTTTTAAAATGCTAAAAAATATCCCTCATAATCAAGTCTAGGAAAATATTTTTCAAGAAAATTGGAAGCATTGAGGGTTTATGAAAAAAAAATGACTTGAATTCTAGTTTGTTTTGTGAACAATCCTTGCATCAAATGTAAATACTTTCTGTAGCACAGGAAGTTTAACTTGCAAACTCGACTAAGATAAAAACTCGTTTCAAATCATAAAGGATACATATTATCTCTATCATTATTAGTTCGAGTTTGCAGCATGTAAACCAACTTAATTTGTTTTATTTCATCAAACTTTATATGGAGTGTTCCACACAATATTGATTATCAATAGTGGGTAAAAAAAAATCTAACATAATAATCGAGAGAAACAAAATCAGATCATAATTTGTTATAGATATGAGATAAATTTGTCACTACATTAATGCTTTGATTTGACAACACATACGTTAATATCTCGCTAATACCTAATGTGCATTTTATTTTTCTCATTAGTAACCATTTATTATCGATTATATGATGCTTGTAGATACTGGAGTACTAAATATACATGATATATACATTAATAATATATATTATATGTAGGGTTCATTCAATTATTCAGAATCAATTCCTTGTAAGGAATAATCTTGTGTGGTGATTAAACTCAATATATTTTATAAGCATAAAAGGTTACTATTGCTATCATCTTTACATTTAATATTCATTTTCATTATAGTTGGGTCACTTTGGCGACAACCAAATATTTCATAATATGAATATTACATTAAGTAAAGACTTACATACATAAGTCAAATTATTCACGTTTGGGTTTCATACACTTAATTGGTGATATCATGATGAAAGAAATAATGACACCTGCATTTGGTGACCATTATTCCCCTTCCAAAATATATATATCACCACTTAAGTTTTGCTCAATAATTGTAATTGGGCCTGTAGGCTACCAAATCACAATAATTGAATAAACAATAATATGTATGCAATATCATAAATCTTAGTATTCAATATCATATATGGACCAGTAGGCAATCCAAAATATGCATGATATCAACGCATTAGTCTAATATTTATCTAATATGGAATGGAGTACTTTAACGAACACCAATCCTTAGATTATATAAGTATTAGATATAAGCATACATGTTTAAAATACCCGTAATGCATGAATAAATTATATAATTGTCTATTTCATAATTTGAAATTCACGCACACAAAAAAAAACTATACTTAGTGTGAAAATTAAATAGACAAGGACTTCACATGAGATATTACACGAAAAATAGTAAATGAAAAACATGAATCATTTACTTTCTCTTTATCACTTATGTATGAGTAAGAAATCAGAATTATTGACCCAAATCATTCATGGTTATACTAATGCACAATACGGTTATAATCACAACTACCACACTCGTGGCATCTATAAATATGACTATATAACTTTTGATGTCAATTATTAATATTCACAAAAATTCTAATGTTTATTTGATTCAAATATCAACATGTGTTGCGCATCAATTTAATCTTATAACAAACATTAGGATAATTTGAAATAACTACAAGTATAATATCTTCACATGTAATCTCGGCCTGTATTTGAACTTTGATTAAACTGAATGAATACCTACTTATAAGTCTCAAAATTGCAAGCCATGCTTTAAAATATGCATGCATGCAATGAAATCATAAGTCTAGTATCCGCACACAAATACCATTTTGCACCAGGGTACACAGCGTGAAGCGTGTGTTTGGCATGCAAAGGTCCCTCAGAACTACTTTTTACGCATGCTGCCTCTCGATAACTACAACCCACACCAGGCCTTAACCGACGGGTCACTCTAGGGGTAAGAGTCATCACTTTGCCACCAGTCATGAAGCGAGAACCCCCTATGAGTCTAGTTCCTCTTAAAGGAGAGGTCTTATACAATAGTAGCTCTGATACCATTTTGCACAAGGGTACACAGTGCAAAGCGTGTGTGTGGCATGCAAAGGTCCCTCAGAACTACTTTTTACGCATGTTGCCTCTCGACAACTACAACCTTCATCTTGTATGTAGCAAGAACGTACTCCAATTTCAACGCATTCCAACAGTTAGATCTCCCAGTATGGCCAAAACACTATTTCAAAATTTACTCTCCTTGAGAATTTAGATTTCTCTCCCTTTCCTATAAATTCATTGTGTTGTCATTTTAGAGTGTCTGAATAATGGAAATCAGTCACTTGTTTATAGGTAGGGACAGGACCTAAATCTCTAACAGTCACTTAAATATCAACCGTCCATCAAGGTAGATCTCCAAGAGTCATTTTGACTCTTAGTAGTTGGAGTACCCTTTCATTAACCAAAGTGACTCTTAGAATTAATATAATTATGGAGCACAAAATGGAGAATTATACAAAATAATTCTAACAGTCTCCCACTTGATCCATAATTATCATAAAGCGCGCAATAATCCTTGAGTCATCCTTAAATGGGTTTTCATAAACATCTTCATCAAATAAATCATTAATGCGAGTCATGGCGCTCACACACTAATTCAGGAGCATGATCGCTTCCATGTACCACAACACTAACAACTCATCCAATAAGGTGTATAAATAGGGTTATTCCATAATGGTCCAATAATGTCTTTGTAAAAGACTATTTCTGTCACATTCTTTCATTCACATACATGTGTACAATAACGACAGAAATAAATGATTCTGAAACACTGTATGATATCATAAGGTAGTGTCAAAATAAACACTAAAAAATCCACCACATCAACATTCTATTGGCTATATTTAAAGACTTGTATCTTCAGCATGCTTCGTTAATGTCTTTCACGATAGCCCAATCATGTGGATTTTCTATATTAACACTTATACAAATGTGTTAATTGACACTTGTTTCAGAATTTCTTCTTTAAAAGGTATTTACATTCAATGTGCTTAGTTCCTCATATAATACCTAATGTATCTTAATAAAGAAGATTTCAACGATAATATCATAATATTTCAGCAACTTGGCAATAGTGTCGACAAATCCAAGTCTCAAAATTTAAATTACGTTGCCATAATCAATAAGTTGTAGCATCAAAGCATGCTACAGATTCAGATTTCCATAATAGTCAATGAATTGTGTTGCACTCCTTCATTATATTGGTCGTTAAACCAAAATAAATATAAGTAGATAAGAGTGAACTTCATACTTTCCACAAAATCAGTAAATCTAAGTTGTAATAACTGTTCACCCAGAAATGAACAGTCAACTTTAATGTGAGCATATAATATTTTAGTATCTCATAACTTCATCCATTACATATTGACAATCTATATAATAGTTTGTTTCTCTGCTTTACAATAAATTGAATATATAAACTTACTCCCACTGATCATAAGTTGTATAAATTGAATATATAATGATTAGAAAATATAATGGTATTACTTCTGAAAATACTATAGGTGGGAAACTGAATTAAGTTTATACAATCATTTCTATATAACATGTGTAAAATATCATAAGAGTAACAGCTTTCACATACACTAAATGTAACTCTCATCATAATGATTTACTCACCTCATAAGAATTGTATGTCCTTAAAAAAATAACGTCATTGGAAAATGTGAGAAGGTTCATTTATAACCCTTTTCTCATTAAACATAAAGTGTTTGACTACAAATTCTTTATGACCTCTTTATACTCAACTTAAATGTAATTCAATGAGATCTTATAGTCCAGTTACTTCTTATGATTTGCGAAAACAAAACCAAATATTTATTTATCCTTATGCCAAATTCATATTCATGTAGATACACCACATAATCACTTAAAATAGTAGACTCCGTTTAAGATCTTCATAATACTATTCCTTATGATTTTATCTGTATTTGTCTCATAGTGACAATACAATAATTTAGTGGTCGATCATTTTTTTGTTCTTTGTTGTTTAAGCAATCCAACAACTAAAAGAACAAATATTTAAGAAAGTTATCGGTAATGGGATAAATACCCTACCTTCCTTTATAATCACATTTCATGATTTTCAATTCCCACTAATTTCACCATTCATAATGAATTTGGTTTTCCATAATGCAAAAAGTACATGCTAATGACGATTATATGATCTATGTAGGTCCACTTTAAGGGAATTCTCAAAATCTCCCACTTGGACCACATAAGTCATCCTTGCATTAGATATTGTAATACCTTAAGTGCATAACTTGATGATCCATATTTATTAGAGATATTGGAAAAATCTTGTCCATAAAATTATCAAAAGAAGTCTAGATTTAATTTGGGACAAGATTAAAGAGTTTCACCAAAAAATACTGTGATTATGATGCAGGAGCAAAACAATATTTAAAAGAAATATATTTAAAACTTTATTTTATACAAAACATCAAAGGAATACCATAACCTTTGAGAAGGACTGAAAGATGCCTTTAAAAAATATCCCTCATAATCAAGTTCACACAAATATTTTTCAAGAAAATTGGAAGCATGGAGGGTTTATGAAAAGACAAATGACTTGATTCCCCAAAAATGAAAGAGAAAAAATCTTATTTGGATTTCTAGTTTATTTTGTAAATAATCCTTGCATCAAAAGTAAATACTTTATGTAACACAATAAGTTTAACTGACAAACTCTACGAAGATAAAACTCATTTTAAATCATAAAAGATATATATTATCTCTATGATTATTAGTCCGAGTGTGCAGCAGGTAAACAAACTTAATTTATTTTATTACTTCAAATTTGATATGAAGTGTTCCACACAATATTGATCATCATTAGTGGGCTTAAAAAAAATCCAACATAATAATCGAGAGAAACAAAACTATATCATAACATCTGAAAGATATGAGATAAATTGCTCACTACATTAATTCTTTGATTTGACAACACTTATGTTAATATCTCGCTAGTACCTAATGTGCATTTTATTTTTCTCATTAGTAACCATTGATTAACAATTATATGATGAACATTTGATGACCATTATTGCCTTCCCAAAATATATAGCACCACTTAATTTGCTACTCAATAATTGTAATTGGACCTGTAGGCTACCGAATCCCTATAATTGAATAAACAATAATATATATGCAACATCAGAAATCTTAGCATTCAATATCATACATGGACCAGTAGGTAACCAAAATATGCATTAGTCCAATATTTATCTATTATGGAATGTAATATTTTAACGAACACCAATCCTTACATTATATAAATATTAGAGATAAGCATACATGTGTAAAATACACGTAATACATGAATAAATTATATTATTTTTTGTCTATTTCTTAATTTGAAATTCACAAAAAACTAGACATAATGTGAAACTCAAATAGACAAGGAGTTTTAATGAGATATTATACGAACAATAGTAAATGAAAAACATGAATCATTTACTTTCACTTCCTCACTTATGTATGAGTAACAAATCATAAATATTGACCCAAATCATTCATGGTCACACTAATGCACGATATGGTTATAACATTAAGTTGATGGTATTTGATATTTAATTCAATTTAATGGGAGTACTTGCATTAGAATAAGTAATAATTCTAATATTCAACTACATGAATCGTTGGCATGTGTTTGGCACGAGAGTCATTCAAACACGAATATCATAATATTCAACAGTATGAATCATTGGCCTGTGTTTGTCACGAGACTCATCAAAATATGAATATTAATAATAACATAATATTTAATAATATGAATCGTTGCCCTGTGTTTGACACAAGACTCATCAAAATATGAATATTAATAATAACATAATATTCAATATTATGAATTATTGACATGTGTTTTGCACGAGACTCATAAAGTTAAAAAAAAAATATTATTCAATGTTATGAATTATTGGCATGTATTTTGCACGAGACTCATAAAAATATGAATAATAAATTCTAATATATTTAATATTCAATGTTATGAATCATTGGCATATGTTTTGCACGAGACTCATAAAAATATGAATATTAAATTCTAATATACTTAATATTTAATGTTATGAATCATTGTCATGTGTTTTGCACGAGACTCATAAAAATATGAATATTAAATTCTAATATACTCAATATTCAATGTTATGAATCATTGACATGTATTTTGCACGAGACTCATAAAAATATGAATATTAACTATAACATAATATTCAATAATACGAATCATTGGCCTATGTTTGGTACGAGATTCATCAAAATATGAATATTAACAATAACACAAGTCTGATATCCTACCATATAAAATATGTTTGACTCGTGTTTGACATTTAAATGGACGTGAAATATGAATAATAGTCTCAAAAATATATTCATACATTTAATATTCACAAAATGATCATAACATGTGTTTGGTTTATAATCCAACACAAACATACATTCATGAATAAATAAAACAACTCCCATAGTGAAAACACATGCATAATATATGATAAAATCATAACTTTTGCCCCCCCCCCCCCCCCCAAAAGTAGTTAACACTATGGGATGTAGATAATTACTACAAAATCTCAAAATAAATTGTGGAATTCAAAATTCAATTTTCTGGAATGAGATATTGTCGGAAACATTATTTATGTAAAATTAATGCCCTAAAAAATATTATACTCAAAACTTAATGTATAATTAAGGGTCCAAATATAGATGCATACACAATAATAGAATATTTATATTTACAATTATAGATTAAAAAATTTAATGTCTTCCCCATCCAACATCATATAAATATTATTGTTGAAATATCAATTCGAACATTTGAGCCACCAAAAATAGATTATGCACAATAATCTAATTTACCGAAATATTATTGTCAAACACATAATCATACATCTAATATTCAAAATTTTATATCGAACCTCTTGGGCAATACAAATAATACATAATATGAATATTAGAAAAATCATGAACAAAGAAAACAGCCCCCGTGATTTAAAAATACATAATATTAGGAAAAATCATAATTTTTACCAAAAATAGAAAATTTGAGTTAGCACTACACGGGTGTAAATAATTACTCTAGTATCACTCTCCAATTTGCGGAATCGCAAAAGCAATTTTTAAACGAGAGTTATAAGCGTTGACATTATTACCAAAAATGGCAAAACGCATTTTGAAAGGTCTAAACGATGTTAAAATGAAAAAATGGGGTGGGGACCATTGTATACAATGGGTTTTATTTATTTTGACGTTTCCAATCGACTAGGAGTTTTAGAAAATTCCGATAAGTTTTGACCTTTCAAATTCCGACCAATGAGTGTAGGTGACAGAATAAAATTGTCACGGAAAAAAAATTCTCAGGCACACACAAAAATTAATTCAATATAGACTCCATTATGGGCGAACACCAATAAAGGAACATCACGAGATCTTAAACTTTAGCTCTGATACCACATGTAAAATTATATTTAAGAACACCATAATATTAATCAATAATACATTATTTTGATTAAATTTTTACATACAAATGTTCTTAATAAAATGATCTTAGATCTTCATGATTATCATATTTAAACATTATGCGAAACATAAATGGTGTTAAAATAATAACATACCTCCATTATTATCACAACTAGAAATATTTGCAGAGCAGTCAATCTTAACGATGTCTGATTGGGCTGAATTTTGGAACACGGCTTCATCTTGTATGTAGCAAGAATATATTCCAATTTCAACGCATTCCAATGGTTAGATCTCACAGTATGGGCAAGACACTATTTTAAAATTTACTTTACTTGAGAATTTAGATTTCTCTCCCTTTCCTATAAATTCATTGCGTTGTCATTTTTGAGTGTCTTAATTGATGAAAATCAATCACTTATTTATAGGCAGGGACATGACCTAAATCTCCAACAGCCACTTAAATATCAACCGTCCATCAAGGTAGATGTCCAAGAGTCCTTTTGACTCTTGGTATTCGGAGTATGCTTTCATTAACCAAAGTGACTCTCAGAATTAGTATAATTATGGAGCACATTATGGAGAATTATACAAAATAATTCTGACATGAAAAAATAACAAATAAGCAACTTTAAGCTCATTTTAGAGATTGCAAATAAAACCCAAGTTCATCTTTCTTGATACACATTCTTATGCTCATAAAATTATATATGTATAAAAAAACATGTTTGCCTTAAAAAAATGTGTATAAGGGTTAACTTCCTTTTCTTCTTGATTTGTAGATTTAATAATATGAAAGGAAATAAAAAAAATGAAGAGTTTTAAGACGGTAATAGTTGTTGATTGAAGACCGTAGATGGTGAAGGAGTTTTTGAAAAATGATAAAAAGATTTGGACTATTTATCAGGTGATCAAAGTGTTAGCTTTGCATTTTACAAGTTACTTAATTTATATATTTTTTCCGTCTTAGTAGTTGTATTATATTGTTGATACAAAGGATATACGGATTTGGATTTCAAATCAAAATTGTTATTCCTAACCTATGATTTAAGATATTTTGTTTGAAAATGCAGGGGTTGAACTCATAATACTTGAGGCAATGAAGAATAATTGTAAGTTTCATTTTTTTTTTCTTTTGTATTTTCTACTACTCATATATTCTCATAAATTCATAAAATTAAACGCAATGAAGAAGAACTTAAAGTATCATTTTTTCCCTTTTCATATTTTTCTCATTCACCACAGACTAATGATTTGGTTTTTGGATTATTGCATTTTTTCATATAAATCAGATAATATATCCATTAACTTTTTTGATAGTGGTTCTACACATCGGCTGACTCAGAATATTTTTTTTAAATGAATGCTTTCATCTTAGGTAATTTTGTAATTATTTTTGTTAAAGTTTGTTTTATTGATATTATTAGGGTTCTACGTATTGATCTGTTTATCTTCATATTATTTGGGGTCTACGTTTTGATATTATTATGTTTTGCTGAATGATTTGACATATTCAATTATGAGCGATTTCGTTTGGTTTCAATTTAGTTTGGATTTGGTTTGGATGGAGGTCCTGGTTGGATTACAGTAAAATAAGTCATTTTTTAACTAAAGATGTATAGACTATATTATATATGTGCATCTTGATGGCAACTTAAATCGTGTATTTAGTAATTTGTGCGTGTGTATTTTATCTATTGAGTTTTTTAAATTCAAATAAAAATAAAATGCAAACCTCCATGAACATTATATCATGTGAATTTTGGATCAAATTTGTTAACTTTGCCAAAATTGTCACTCTTTATTTTGTATACTACTCATTCACCATAAAATATTAAGCACAAAATGT
Organism: Sambucus nigra; assembly: GCA_949130495.1. Lineage (NCBI taxonomy): Eukaryota > Viridiplantae > Streptophyta > Magnoliopsida > Dipsacales > Adoxaceae > Sambucus > Sambucus nigra. The sequence continues at coordinate 223,529,238 of OX422214.1, forward strand.
TTACAAATGCTATAAATTATTATCTATATTTTTAATATTATTTAAAATAAAATTTAAATAGTTTTTTTATAAAACGACTGCGCATCGCGCGAGATCCATGCTAGTAAATTACAATAACGTGAAAGAGCGCACACAACTTTGTTCACACCTTTTAACAATGCACCATAATATGTTGGCACACAAAAATCTTGTATTCAATTCTTTTAGGGTGGGTTTGATCACACTGAACAAAGAAATAATTCATTTTTATAAAAATAATTAAAAGGAGATTATTTTTTCTTATCTTTTTCGATTTCCATAAAGTCTAATTATCTGTGCGGTGGGTAAAATGCGTGTTCGATAGGTACAAGTAAAAGATGAAGGCATAAGGATGCATTAAATTTAAAACTGCTGTGCTCCTATTATATATTTGTAGCACAGACAGGGCCCTAGGCGGGATGGAGCTACATTGGGACGAGTGGGGGCTGAAGCCCCCACAACCTTTTTGAATATTTTTTATACATATAAGGTGATAACAACCATCTCCATAGTCAAACAGGTGTCCACCACCAAGGGAAATAGATGTGCACAATTCAAGCTTCATTTTCATTACTTCAATACTTGTTCGTCCAATTTATTATTTGTAAAGCTCTTTTCACAGGTGTTTCTGTTCTTTATATACAAAAGTTATCGTAAAGGTTTTGAAAAATATAGGTTTAAAAAATTTGGAGTTCACATTACGGTAAATGGTTAATGTTTGTTAGAATTATTTTACATTTATTGTTGATTTAATATTTATGGTCAATTTTATTATTAATTTTAGAGATATTTTTGGTCTGAATTTGGTTTAAATTTGAGATTGATGAAATTATTGTTCTTTGTTAAAAGAGTTAACTTATGGAGATTAAAAAAAAAGGTATGTCTCGTTTCTCTCAATCTCTATTTATAAAATATATTGAAATTTTTATTTGTGCTTCCATTTTTTAGGTTTAAAATCTTTAATCAATCAATATTTGTTTATCTTTCCATTATATTAAATAAATATAAGTAATAGTTTGATAAATAATTAAAATAACCGAAAAAATCGGCACGAGGGCTCCCGCCCCAAAAAATCGCCATTAAATTAGCCCCCCCTCCACCCCCTAGCCCTAGGTGTATATTCTAACATGGATATTTTTATATTAATAAATCTTTGGCATTTTATTTGTTATATTATAAGTTTTTTTCCTACATAAATTCAGCACGTGAAGTAAAATTAATGCAAGTTTAAGATTTATCCTCAGTAACCAGATGCATGATATAAGATGAATGTAAATGGAATTATTTCAAGAATTCAACTACAACATTTAAAGCGATCACTCAAACTTTCTTCCTATTATCAATGCCATAGGGCTTGATATACCGCAACACAACTCTTCAGCTAGTTCGGATAAACAAAATGGTATGTTCTTGTTAACATTTATTTATGTTTTGCTTCTAGGGGTGTCTTTCCTTATTCTTTTTATATATTCATCCTCGATGAATTTTCAAGCACATGGTAAGTATGTGCTGTGTACATAAACAATAATACATAGTGACGTGACCACGAATGTGTCTAGTGTGCGTGCTATTAGGCTCAAGTGCAAGCCTATCTCTCAAATAATAATCCGATAAGTCGGGTATTGATCCTCAGGGAAACAGGACGAACGAAATCGTAACGACGCTGGAAAGACGAAGGTAACCTAACTTTGACTCTAAAAGGAAAGAAAAGGTGATTTGGATTGTGAAATGACTACAATTAGATGCAAATATGAAAATGAGTAACTAATGAAATTATAAATAAATGAAATGCAATTACGCTAATTAACTAATGGACTAATGACGATTTGACTAAAACTTTCACTATGAAATGAGAAGGATAGGTCGGGTTAAAATCCTCCACACCCTAGTAATTCACATCGTAGGATACTAGATTCAGAATTAAAGCTTTAAATGAACACGGTTTTTAATGCCCTTAATATTACATATATGAGGGATCATATCCCGCACAGTATGTAAGCAAAGGACGAATTAAAACCCGGTCTTTAACACTCCTAACTATTACATATATGAGGGATCGTAGCCCGCACAATATGTAAGCAAATGATGAATTAAAGCAGTATCATATTAACTACGATACAATTCACCTAAGATTTAATTCCAACTTCTATTTCCACTATCATGGATTACATCAGGTGGGGTTCATGCACCCCAAACCTTAAAAACTTAGCCGGACATATTAAAATTAGAAGGAAACATGTATTGAATGAAAGAAAACATTTTTACTAACAAGTGAAGGTGAAGAAGAATGAAATTACTTACTAAAGGACTAACTACTGCAATAATGAAAGGAAGAATTGAAAAAAATTACTTGAATTATAGAACTGGAATAAAAGGTATAAAAACTAGAGTTCTTGTTATTTTCTTTTCTAAGCTAATTATAAAGCTTCTCTAAAAACGGATTAGAAGCCCACTCTAATGCTTGGGAGGTATTTTCATTTATACCCTATGAAAATTACAAGAGTTGGATGCATACAAAACTCTATAAAGAAGAAGATCATCACAAATCTCGAACCACGGATCGATCCGGTCAGTACATATCGGATTGGTCCGGGTAACAACCGGATTAGTCCATTTTTCTTAACACCCAGATTGGTCCGCTAGACAGGCCTGTATGTAGTGAAATTTGGGGGCCGGATTGATCCATTTTTTTGAAAAATCGGATTGGTCCGCTAGACGAATTTTTATTCAGAGATCTTTGGTACCCGGATTGGTCCATTTTTCAAATAAACCGGAATGGTCCAGATTGGCTTATTAATTTCTCTTGAATATCTCTTCAAAATCTCTTGACTATATCACATCTTCGGGTCTTCATAACTTATAATCCAGAACTCGGATTGGGACGCCGTTTCTTCCTACGTGTTTATAAATTCGAGATCTTCGACTTTTATTTTGGGTCCTCAATCGAATTCCGGGTGAAAATTATGCTTTTGCCCTTTTGATTCGTCCTCTTTCTTTTCTCTTGCTTCTTCTGGTTTCTTTCTTTCTTTCTTTCATGTATTTAATACCTGTAAAATTAATAAGAAATACACGAAACTCGGGATACTTGTTAGACAAAACCGTTAGCAAAGATTTGAGATAAACTAATTCATTTTACGTTGTTCGAGGTAATAAAAGTCTCTAAATTAAGGGGTAAATTTGGAAGAATTTATGCCTAATCACATAGACTAAGAGAGACCACTGATATTTTATTTCCACATAAGGGAGTCAAAGAAGCAAAACTTAAGATGTGATGACTGTTAATCGAAATTTGAAAATTTATCTATATTTTATTACTAAGTGTTGATGCCTATAAGATAACATACAACAGATACAGATAAAGTGAAGGTATAAATAAAATGAGATTGAAGATAAAGTGGAGATAAACAATCACATCAAATATATAAGAGATAAAGGTTTTTAAAGTGGTTCGACTGTTGAAGAAATCCTACGTCCACTGTTATTTTATTCTTAAGGGTTTACAATAACACAACATAGTGTGTTGAGAATGATTGAATTATTCTCTTGTCTTAAGAGAGATAGATGTGCAGAGACGTATAGAGAGATAAAATTAATTTCCCCTTTATCTAAGGGAGGGTTTGTATTTATAGTGATGGGAGTCCAAGAGATAAAATGCCTTTATATATTTAGACATTTATATCTATATACAACGAATATAACCGTTGGTCTTCTCGGGTACAATGGCTGTTGGCAAATCCACACCAGTGGCTTTTGATCTTCTGGATGGTTGGTGTTCGTTATGTTGGTCGGGCGGTGTGCCGACTAACTACCCTCAGGTGACAACTAACTCTCCTCGGGGGCTGACTAAGTATCTTCTGTGCCGAGAAAGTGTGAATATTTCCACATAGGATGACATGTGTCCCTTTCTTAGTGGTCCATGTGGACGAGTGAATTTTTGACCTCAACAAAAGCCCCCAATGCTCCATGCTTGATGATTTATTGAGAGGATGGAGTATTTATTCTGAAAAGTAGCTCGGTGCTCGTACATAATGAATAATATTCTTTGCCTTCTTGATTTGTTCAACATATGAATGGGCTATCTCCTAGACAACAGATGACTCAGGCTGATCGATGGATGCATTGGAGCTACTATTTCTTTTTAGGAACTCTGCTAGATGAGCAAACTTGTGCTATGTATAACCCTTGGGTATTTGGATGCAACAATGAGATATGTCATAGTTTGCAGCTTGTGGCTTATCATAATTTTCAGGTGGGTTGGTTGGATGGTTAGCCGACCAACTGTCTTTTGAGCCGACCAACTGAGTGCTGACTGTACGTGTTTGATTTTTTTAATTTTTGCTCCTCTGAATTCTTTGCTGGTGTAACATGCTAGCTTTTGAACCCCATTCTTCAATCTGATTAGTGCCGAGCTAGTAGCGGATCTATAAATAAGTACAACTTTTTACTCAATGTTGATTGGAATAATAGTAGTGGAGATCCCAATGATGTACATACTGACTATGACTTTCTATTCTTCAATAGAAAAAATAACTCCTTAATGTGAATTTTGATCTTCGATAGCAAAAGTAACTCTTGAACGATGATTGGCCAGTGTGCCGACCATGTTATGATCTGGATCCTAGTCTGATGCTTGGCTAGTGATGCCATCACATCTTCTTATACTCCTTGGAGTTTCTTAGCAACATTAATAATAAGCCCCCAATGATGGAATATGAGCTTTGAATACTTTCTAGGTCTTTAAATACTGCTGGTGTTTGGAAGCTGACCTGCTGGAATTTGTAGAATATTTCAATATCGTTCTTGTAATTGTCATGTATTTCAATTGTAAAATGATATTTGCATGTAATCATTATTCAAATGAATGAAAAGAATTTGATTAACTTATCTTGTTGATCTCTAGATGTGAATGTCTTCTTTGTTTCATTAGTTTTATTGATACACTTAAGCTTTGGCATAATTTTAGCATCAATTACCAATGAGTACATAGATACACTAAAATCCAAGTTTGGCACTAGTTACCCATGCGTCTCCATAGGTTCTACTAGTGCACCTAAATTTTTAGGTTTTCTGCATTAGTTACCGGGGGTGTGACCAGGCGTATATGGAATATGTGTCTACATTCATTTTTTAGGAATCTTCACAGCGTTCTTCCTTCACTTTGCCCAGTAGGATAAAGATCTTGTTTTATCCTTATCTTCATTGTAGATAAAATCTTGTATTATCTTTATCTTCATTAACCAAGTTTCTTGAGGACTTAATATCATTCTTTGCTTGGGTTTTTGTTTGCTGCTGAGGACGTTTCATCCTTCTGGTTATTTCTGAATGTGAGATCTCTTCCGGAGAAGTATACTCGGCTATAAGTCTTCATATGTAAATTGGTATTAGGAGCCCCCATTTTTTGAAAAGAAGGCTGAACAATGATAAGAATATTCGATAATGATAGTGCCCGAATCGAGACTTTGTTGCAGCGTAATGTACGTTATGTTGATCATGTGATAAGATCAAAATAATAAGCATGCCCTAGCTTGTAAATATAATGTTGGATGAACAAGCGGTTGGTAACGCCCAATAATTTATCGAGGCTATATAAATTGCATTAAATATTCATGCTAGTGAGAAATCCATATAAATAATAAGAGTGTCGATCATTTGTCGGGGCTTAATGAGAAATCCAGATAAATAATAAGAAAGGGGACCGAATGATCTTGCATTATTAGAGAAGAATAGATTTCCAGAGCATTCATTTGAATAATAATAAATGAAATATCGATGATCGATCGAATATGACGACCATTTATCGGTGCAGAATATATATATAGAGAATAATTTTCCTGACCAATTGTCTATTGGAGATAAAATATAATGATTGTTGCAAATATCCTCGGAGATGAATATATCATAATAAATATTTTGCCAAACTTTTGCCGAGAGAAATATAAATATGCTTAGGCCTCTTCCAGGTTGAGAATAAATAATGAATCTGAATAAATATCACTGTCCGATCATTCGTTAGGTATAAGAAATAATCTTGCCCAACCATTCGTTGGGTTTTAAAGTGTTGTAGTGTGCTCTATCATTCGTCGGAGCAATAAGAAAAATAAATAGTGCCTGGCCGACATGTCGAGGAAAAATTATATAATGCCGAGTAATAATAATATTTCCCAGACCATAAGATTGTCGCCGAGCGTTCGTCGGGATTGAATCTTGTTCCTGTGGAATTTAATAAGTTTCCCGAACATCTGTGGAGGCTAAATCAAATAAATGTCGTGAGAATAATTTATTCAACCAAACAATATTCGATGTATATCTTCTCTAACATCAATCAATAAAAATTTCAAAATATGAAATAATATATGTTATGTCGGCTATGTGGCACGTGAGTAGATTTCGATCTATTATATGAAGGGTATAAAGACTACTTGATGAGTCTAAAATTTTTACACAATTAATTGAACTCCAACAAATATTAAATATAAGTTGGTTTTTGAAAAATTATTTTCACATGAGATTGTGAAGTATAAGGATTTGGTGTAGAAACCAAAAGTTTTGATACAGTTAACAGATTATATGTGTTTTAACTTCTTTTCGCCGACCAACTTTCACCCAATTTTATTTTAAAAAAGAAATAAAAATGGTTAGTCGATCCTCTCTGTAAAGCAAAACTTTAATCAACAAAATCTAATAGGTATGAGATTTATGCGTCCCAAATAAATTTGTTCGGGTTTTGGTTTTAAAAATTTATTATAAAGGTGTGAATTAAGAAATAGTAGGGAGGTGAGTTCGTCTTTTAACGCCGTGGTAGTGATTTTGACTTTGTCAAAATCAATAAAGCAAATAAATTTGTCACCTTCCCATTCCAGGTTTTGTCGTCAACAAGTGATAACCACCGTCGAACAGTGACTATCGCCGACCAGCAGCGGGCCTTCTGGTTTTATATACACCGCCGACCAATTACATATAGTTAGGAAACTTTTGTTCTGTATGAAACTCATTGCCGACAAACAATGGCTAAACCGTTGCCGACCAACAATAGTGATACTCTTCGCCGATCATATGTAGATGGTGTTGAGCATAAATTGATGATGCCGACCAAGAATAGATGTTGCCGACTGTAGCCGACCAAAAAATCGATGCCAGTAATATACGCCGACCAAATATGTGCCTTGCCGACCAAAGGCCGACCAGTAGATAGGTGATCAGGTATGTATGATACTTATTGTCGATCAAATGGGAGGTTGGGAATCCCTTAAGTTGTATAATACATGTTTTCGACCAATAAATAAGTGCTTCAACCAGTAATAAAACTCACCAAAACCCATGTCTTCGACCAACAACATCAATACCCATAGTCGACCAATAATAAGTGGGTATGAAGACTCATGAAGTTTTGGTGATCTGTAATCGATTTGTATGCCGACTACAGTTAACCGTATCCAAAACCTGCAATATGAATTCAATCAACTGGGTTTGGCGAACTGTGCCCTGATTTCGAAATCGACTTCCCTGCAACAGATTCTTCAAAAGAATCATATAGATTATTTTTTACTTGGTTAATGACGAGCTAAACCAATTTTCTTCGTAAGATAAAAATCCATTTCTGATGATCGAATTTGTAATGGTCCAGAGCTAAAATCGAATTCTTCTGCAACGTTGTGGTTTTTGAGAGGGAAATCCATAGATACCGACCAACTGACTGGAAATCTCTTGAACGAGAAACTTCGATTTAAGGACCGATCTGGTGTCTTTTGAGTTTGAATTTGTAAGATCCTTCTTATTGGATGTGCCCTTTATAGTTATCATGCTGATTGCATCTTTGTACACGTTGCCGGATTCTCAAGTTAAAATAATTTCTTGTGATAATCACAAGGGAGAGAAAATTGTGTACTTTTATCCAATTGTCGAGAGAAAGTATTATCCGAAATTCATCTCAAAATGAATAATAAAAATTATCAGAAATTGATACAGCTATGCAGATTCATAGATGGATAAAATTGATTGTATAGTTCATAAACACAATTGAATGAAATGATATGGTTAACATCTGTGGAGAGAAAATAATTTTTCTTGAAGAGAGAAAATGGATCTATATCTCCAATTTTAGATTACCCAGGGAATAATAAGGAAAATCATTTTAACTATAAAATTAAGATATTCTGAAAGTCAAGATCTACGATTGACTAATTAATTCAAAATAACAGTATGCGACTTCTAAAAATATACATAGTTTGTGAATTGCGATACACAAGATTCATGAGTGAATAAAAAAAATTATGTATCAAATGTAAAGGCTCGTATAAGAAGATGAAAAGACTTAGCTTTTGATGATGATCTTTGTCTCTTCTAAAGAGAAGGAAATAATTCTTGTGTCGCATTTCACAGATGGTGCCAATCTGTTGATGACTAGAAATAACATCTATGTTATCTTATAGCCATCAACAATAGATAAAGTGAAGTTATGAAGAAGATGAGATTGAAGATGAAGTGGAGATAAACAATCACATCAAATATATAAGAGACAAAGGTTTTTAAAGTGGTTCGGCTGTTGAAGAAAGCCTACATCCACTACTATTTTATTCCCAGGGGTTTACAATAACACAACATGATGTGTTGAGAATGATTGAATTATTCTCTTATCTTGCGATAGATAGATGTGTAGAGATATGTAGAGAGATAGAATGAATTGTACCTTTAGCTAAGGGGGGGATGTACTTATAGTGATGGGAGTCCAAGAGATAGAATGTCTTTATGTATTTAGACATTTATATCTATTAGTTGTGCCCACGCGCGTTGCACGTGTGGCTGATTCCAGATATTTGATTTGACAGGTTCGTAATTTTAGAGAGCTGATTGACATATGTAAACTAATTGATCTCGATTTTAAGGCTATGAATTTAAATGGAATAGAGGGCTGAAAAATGGGGAGTGGTTGGAGGAAAGACTTAGTAGAATGTTTGCAAATCAAGAATGGAGTTTTATCTATAAATATATTTTATGAAGAGTTGGTTGTGGTGATTACTGGAATTTAATTGTTTGATTCTCATAGTTTGAAGTATATTGTGACTAATCTTGATTATATAATTGTTCATAACTTTATTATTTCGTTTACTTTAGTTCATTTGTGATATTTAAAGACTATTTTATTTATGAATAAGGTGTATTGCAAGAAATATCATAAATAAAGTTATGATTATGTTGTATGTACATATGCTATCATTAACCAAAATATGTGGAACTGAAATTACAATTTAATATTCATTATACATATAAAAGTAAATAAATGTAGTTACTCTATAAATATAAGACTTAAAATCTTTATTGTAGGCAGATCTCTACCAAGAATCTCATTATGCTTAGCAGTATGTATATTTATCAGATGTGTTTGGGAGTTCCCCCCAAACACTTCAGCAGAGACTATTTCACCAAATCTTAATAATGAAATTGAGTCCCCAATGAAGTGGTCAAGGAAACTCTAGAGGACAACTTATGTTTCTTCAATATTCTTAATTATTTTGTTTTCTTGTTTACTACTATTAGCATAACCTACTATTCAAAGTATGTTGATTTATTTGTTTCAAGTTCTAAATATTAGCTTAAGAGAGGATACAAATGTAAAAGAATAAAGGCATGGGCAGTGAACGTAGTACAAAATGTGTGTTATATGATAAGTGGAGAATATTTGTTACTATATTTGTTACTAAATGTAGTAGTGACATCCACGAACCAAGTAGTAACATCTACAACTACTGATTGACACAATGGAGCCACTACATATCCAAATTCAGTGGGTGTTATCTCCATTTTAATAGAAGAAGGAAATTATTTGCCTATATTGAGCATTGTCATCCTCAAACAGTTGGAGGCTAATGTTATAGAACCGAAATCTAATCGAATACAACAAAAAAAAGAAACCAATGGGAATGAAGCAGTCCACATTGACCCTATGAGCCCAACTTTGAACACTCATAAACCAGTTGAGTATTCCAACATAATAAGTACAGATATGACCAATGGGAAACTATAGGTTACATTGATTTATATAAAACTATAATAGCATAGTTCATAAGTTAATTTAGTACATTTATTATTAATTGCAACCAGAAATTGTAAACTAAATTCATACTAATCAAGATAGACTTCATGGAATTTTGGTTGGGATTTATTTCTTCATTTAAGGATTTTTTTAAACTAAGGTTAAGAAGATCAAGCTTTCATTTCTTTCTTCATTTGTCCATATAATAAATAAAAAGGTGGAGTATATAAGATTACAGAGAGATCTCAAACTAGGGAAAAACTGATGCAGTATTGAATTTGTCCAAGGTATGCCCAGGTCCACTTCTAACAAAGCTTCATATGTTGCGATTCGCCTCAAATCGGGTGAGGCTCCTTCATTAAGGCTTATGCCTTGCGGGCGTAGGCGGTAGGCTGAAGCATGGCTTAGGCTCACCTCATTATACATTTCGGATAAAGTACAAAATTTTAATGAATGTGATTCGTCACATTTACGTTACAATAGATATTTATGACCTGTGATGGATTTTGTTTACTATCATCTAGTCAATGACACATAGTTTTATAGAATCATTTCTAAGAAAAACTCTCTCAATTATTTGGCTTAGGACAAGGAGGTGAATGCCTATTCTAGCCCATAAAACAGCACTGGCAGACCTTTCTTTTTCGTTTGTGGGAACATAAGATAGTCTTATATAGATCAGTTTTTCGTAAACTGGTTTCCAATTGGTCCTAAATACTATTGGATAGGGAATGCAAGAAATTTGTACATCGTTTCAATCCCCTAATACCAGTAACATATCCTTGGAGTCAACTTCTATATTGATAGTTCACCTATAGGACTGAGATCTATCTTAAATTAGGACTCCAAGAAGAATGCATTTAATTTAGGGAAGGTCTATAATTTTATTCTGAAATTTTCAAGTAGATTAGTATCTTTATTCTTTTTCCTATCACCTTGTACACATTTCAAAATCAATACAACAACAAAAATAAAACCTAATTACAGCTTGATGACATGTCAAATGAATGGCATTAAAGACATGAATACGTAAGTTTAAGTTAAAAAAATATAATGAAAATATTTTGAAAAAACTAGGTTAAAAAACATATATTTGGCTAATATAAAAAAAAATTATGTGTGAATACGTAAGTTCTTGCATCAAAGTCATTTTAAACTTAGTGGTCCTAAAATTCCACTCACTGAGTACCCAATTGCTCCAAAAAAGCTCACCAAATAATGAATCATCACAGTCTTTGATTCTTTTGGTTCATAGGTTGTTTCATTCATCATGATATCAAAACGTTAAATATGTATATTGCAATGACTTAATTTTGTTTATCCAAACAATTATGTTATTCATTAGTTTCTAAAGATTTGGGTATCTACTTGGTTCTACTCTATAAATTGTTATACATGCGTTGTTTGTGTTTCATATCATTCAATTGATATGATGTAATTTGTTTCTTAACTCTTTAATTTTTTTTCTTTTCCATAACAAAGGAAAAAAGCTACAAATTACAAATTGTAAAGCGATGATTTTTTTAGCTCATTTATATATTTCTTCAATTTGTTTCATAATGGCCAGTAAATTAAATAAAAAATGATAAGTAAATTCGCAATCATACATTAATCAATTGCAATTACCTCGTAAATAAAATTAAGATTCCTTCACTATGAGATTGAAAGTCCAAGATTCTATAAGAAATATTGATAATATCCTACAAAAATTCAAACAAAATATATTACCATCTCGAATATAAATTATACGAATCAGTTTCAATATGGTATTAAGTACTTCACATACCACGTAAACAAAAGTAAAATTCCTTCACTCTCAGATTCACAATTCAAGCTTATACCACCAATGTTGACAATATCCTACAAGATTTCAATTAACAATTACTTAAGAAAAAGTGAAATGATAACAATTTCTTACGAACTATCAAATTACATTCTTACTAATGTAAACATACATGTAAAGAGTAAGAACATCGTATTATATAAGAATGACAATAAACCCCAAAAGTAAATAGTTGTCTTAGTGCCATCAACTAATGTTTTTGGTGTTTTTGATAAAAGAGGAAAAGAATTTTTGGATGATTTTTGGGAAAAAGAAAGGGGAAGAGATTAGAGATGGGTCTCAGCATGATTATTATGTTTATTAGATTCTCACTTGTATTAAATTCTCCTAAATGCAAAATGAAATGCCAGACAGGACCCAAGCTTGGAAAAATTGGGTTTGCAACATATGTAAAGCAAGGGTTGGACTTGTAACCAGGCTCACGAGTAGGGTCCCATTTTAAAAAATGCGCGAGAATTTGGGCGGCAGGCTGACCCAGAATTTTGGCAAAGTTTCGGGTCGAAATCGACAATTTAACATGTGTGTCATAGGTTTGACACCTATGTTCAGGTATGCAGTTTGGTTGGATAAATCGAAAAGGGTTCCCTCCTTTATTGTGACTTCCACGATATACCTCTTTCTTTTTTAGGGCAATCGGTACGTGTGGACAAGCCATTTGATATACCTGAGTGTATGTGAATTGCTTCACTATATACCTCATGGGGACGGTACGTGTGAGAGAGAATTCGATATACTCGATGTATGTGAACGAGTTCCCTGTGATATACCACCCATCATGACTTCGGTCAAGCGGTATGATGCGGGGGAACGAGTCGATATACGTCGAAGGTACTTGGACAATGGAAGGTGAGAGTCATATCACTGCACCCTTTCGGACTAGCACCCATCACAAAGTGACTCTCCAGTTACGGGACAAAATTTGGTAAATAACAATGCTCTTTGGTGATGTCGTATGAATCATGCATGATTATCTTATTAGTATCTTATGGTGAGAGTATATTTCTTAATCATGCCAAACAGGGAGCAAAGTACAAGTGCCAATAGTATACTAAGCATGGATAAGTGATGCGTGCAACATATGGATATACGTGATCCTAAGTGCACATGGTGTGAAGTGTACATGGAGAATCTTCTACAAGTGTGTGAATAATAGCATAAGCACGAGCTATGCATGAATAATAAAGGGGAACATGCAAATAGGGGAATATATAAGAAAATAAAACACCCATGTAAATAGATTCTATCCCTCTTAAACATACTCCCCATCAGAGTCTCCACTGTGGCCATCCCGCTCGGCGCGGAGCTCGTTCTGGGGGGAAAGGAGAAAGAGTATCCCCCCTAAGGGATGGAGGTTGCGTCGTGATCTCGCACCCTTATTTTCGAAAAGGGGGCTTCGGCCGTCGTCGGTGTGGGGTGAATATAAAGAGATAAAGTCGCCAACCTATTTTGCTCAAAACAAGCAAACGAATATGTTGCCACTTTCTAGAGAGTGGCATCAAGGACAAAACTGATACATGCGAAATCAATAGATCAGAGGTACGTGGGCTAAGTTACGGAATGGGAAGGTGTTAGGCACCCATCCTGACTTTTCGGTCTCTCATGGACACATGTTTATATTTCCCTTTTCATCCCTATGAAGTGCATGCATGTGTTAATATAATGGAGATTTGAACTGTTCGACCCACATCATGGAAAAGATAGGGTGAAGTCATCCGTAGGAATATTCCCAAAATAGTAATAAATGTAGAAGATAGAATATGAGAGTTAATCGCGATTTTGATCGTTATTAGGAAATGATAATATGTGTGGGATGAGATACGAGAAAATATGTTATATATATGTATGATGATAATGAGTAATTTTGAGCACTATGAAAAATAAGAGAAGTAAGAAAATTAAAAAATTGGACTCGAGTCTCGGATTTTAATCCGAGACGCCTACTTAGCCTATTAAAGGCATCAAAGTCCACATAGTTCGAATGTAGGATAGGGGTGGGGTTTATCCCATATATTCGAACGGAATTTTATTAGGTATGTGTGTAGAAAATGTGTTTCTAGTTTGAAAAAAAGTGTGGTGGATAATTCCGTTAGGAATTTACGGATGTAATTCTCTTTTATTTGTTTTTGTTTTTTTTAAAGAAAAATAGAGTATCTTCAATATACTAATAAAAGTGTAGATGTTAATATGTATGAAATAAAATGAAACTAGATTACGAATCTAAAGTAATTTATGCAAAACAAGAGATATGAAAGAGAGGGAGAAGGATCGGACCTTCTTTTGGAGCTTGAGCTTGGATCTTGGATGAAATCCTTTGAATGCTGATGGATGTTGATGAGAGAGAACGATATTTGCCAAATTGAGTGTGAAAATGATGGGTATTTTGGCTTGAATGAGATTGCTCATAGGGAACTTCGCTGACTTCGAGAAAATGTTACTGACATCACTGATGTTGATGGTTTTTTTTACTCTTTATAGAAATGAGGTCATAGCCATTATTTATAGGGCCAGGGGGTGCCGATCGACGTACCCCATGGGGTACCTATCGGCAGGTCACCCTTGACACTGTGCCGATAGGCAGGGTTCAGGACCTGCCAATTGGCAGTCCCGTGCGGACATTAATGGAAAAATGAGCGTAGAGTACAAATCATTTATCCGAATTGCACACGGGGCATACCGTTAGAAAGGTATTTCATAGGCCTATGAGAGTCATTTGAGACGCTCCTGGGTCCGGGAGTTTACTTTGGGTCAAATGTGGCTTGGAAGCGCATGTCGATCCTTTGGACGGGAGATCGTCGGATGCAAATGGATCGTTCGTCCGCATGGTAATTCAGAGTCTCGCATGGGGTGAACCGTTGGAAAGGTTAAGAGATTTACTTTGACATTAAAAAGAGTTTTTCTTGGTTTGGGAAGTTGGCCTTGGTCAACCGGGGCCCAGAAGTGCCCGGTGACCTCTCGAAGTAAAACAAATCGTTCGTCTGTACCATAGGTTAGAATCACGCACGGGGTGGATATTTATAAAGGGTATTCAGTGCCCTTTGTAGATTCATTTAGTCTCGTTCGAGCTGAAGAGTTGACTTTGGTCAAATGGAGTTCGGGAGCACCTGATGGCCTCTGGATCGATTTTTGGGGGAAAACTGATCGTTCATACAAACGGTTATGCTGTTTTGCGCACGGGGTTAATCATTTTAAAGGAGTTTCAGTGCCCTTTGAAGATTCAAAGAGCTTTTTCTCTGACGATGAAGTTGACCGGAGTTAAATGGGGTCGACTCGGGGCTCGAGAGTGCCCGATAGTCTCTAGATCTGTACTTGGAGTGCGACCTAGGTTTGAGGTAGAAGGGGGAGGTGTTAGGAGTATAAGGAGAAACTTAGGGGGTCCTAGAATGTGGTGTCTAAAGAGGCATTTCTCGTAAAAGAGTTTTTAAAGAAAAATATAAGTTTTTTGTGAAAAAGTCGTTCGAACAAGTGATCTAACAAAATTATATACTTCTTTCAAACGAAATGTTTTAGTTGTTCAAACGAGGTATTGAATGTCATTAGAACGAATTTTAGGGATGGCAATTTAATCCGACCCGTAGGAGCACCGCCCAACCCCGACGTTAGTGGGACGGGCTTTAAAACCGGATTAATGATTTAGGAGCGGGTATGGGTTTAAAAAAATCTGTTTATTAAATGGGGCGGGTTAGGAGTTAGCTTAAGTAAAGCCGCCCCACCCCATTTAACTTATGCCTACATAAATACAATTTATATGTATGTTAATTAGAATTAAACTATATATATATATATTTATGCACACACACACACACACATACACACACACACACTAAAAAACCCTTTATATGTATGTTAATTTTGTAAAAGTTCTATGTGGAAACATGGATTGATAATTGAGGGACTGTTTCTCGTATTGGAATATGAACCGCTGTAGACCTCTAAGACTATAATGTAATATTTTTAAATTTACTTTTTTTTAAAATTAACCTGATCCATAGGATCCCCAACCCGCCCCATTTATTAAATGGGGTGGGTTAGGAGTTAATTTAAATAAAAATTACCCCATCCCTCCCGTTTATTAAATGGTGCAGGTTAGTATTTTTAATAACCCCCCCAAACCCGCCCCATTACCATCCCTAACAACCTTCATACGAAGTTCAAAAGGGAATGTTCTGCCTTAAAGTGGAAATATTGTTCGAAGTTCGTTCAAATGAGATAATCTACTTCCTTCGAATAAGATTATTTTTCGTTCGAATGAAAATAATAAGTTCGTTCGAACGAGCCTATAGTTTTCATTCGAACAAGTTGCCTCGAATAATGTACCACCTCGAAAAATGTATTTTCTACATAAAGGAGTCTTACAATGAGTTTTTAATGAGAGTTTTGGCAAAAAATTATATTCCTATTCATATCCAAAAGCATTCAAATCCGATTTTACACCTAAGTGTTTAGAGATACAAGTTTCATCTTTGTATGCTTTGAGATCTTAAGTTTTGTGAGCACCGAGGTTTATTCTCTTCATATTGTTGAGAAATAGTTTCACTATGAGTGTTGTGACAGTTCCTGAACCTTATTGGTGGATACCGAGGCATGTGTAGACTCACGCATTGTGGCAGTATGTAGGTGGACTCCTAGTGTTGCTATGGAGGAGAGGTTGAACGAACGAAGAAGCGACAAGAAAATCGTTGTGTAAGTCATCTGTAGTCCTCTTGTAATTTCTCATCATAGTGAATTTATGTGGCTGGGCCATTCGAAGTTTTTTTCATTTGAGTTTTCCTCGTACATCGATCGTTCTATGTGATTGATTTATTTTAATCTTGTTATCACCTAGATGAATGCTTTAGGATAGGATAAAATTGATTAATTATTTAACACAATAATCATTTAATTGGTGCCAATTTTATTTGGGTTAATTTATTTAGGTAAAATTTAATTTAAAAAATTAAAAATTATGTTTTTGTGTTTTGCCTGTCCATATATTAAAACCCTTTGCTAGTAAGTTTACACTTTGATTATTGGATTTATTGAACATTTTGTGGTATTAATTAAGATGGAACATGAACGTTAAATAAAAACCTTATGCATATTAAAAAGTCGATTAATATATTAAAAGGGAAGTAGAATTCCTACAATTTGGGACAGGCGTGACACCAAAATTTAACATTTTTTTTCAAATTAAATGTCCCAAAACTCAAACCACATTATAGGGAGAAGTTTCAAACAAAAGGATGGCTATAAACGATTATATTTGAATCGTACCCCGTGTTCGTCCACTTGCACGCCCAGAGCCCGTGCCACAAGGCTAGTGTTAAACGTAAGTTGACTAACTAGTATGTGAAAGGCTTAAAAATGAACCCTTGTGTTTTGGAAGAGTTAAAGATAAATTAACTGTTGGGGTTAGAGATATAATTTCATAAATTTATGAAGAAACACATAAGGCTAAAAGTATAATAAGTGGTAAAAAAAATTTAAATGGTAATTTCACAAACTATTGGGTAAAGCAATTAAATTTCAAAACTCTAGAGGTCATTCACCTAATTACGGGTAGGGTATGATTAATTCAACATATTGGTAGGTTAGATAATATAATAAGAAAAAAACATATTAAATATCCAAGTCACCATATATAAGCATACACATTTCCCTCGTAGGTGTATATTTTAGCTCTCACTCCCTTTCACCCATTAATTCCCCCCGAACATCTTAAATTAAGAGTACCATATCTAAAAGTAATATATAAAACAAAGTAAGATTCTAAATTTTCTTTCTTTTGAATTAATAAAAATAGTGTTAATACAAATATTGAGACATTGCATGCTAATTGTGTAGCCAGTAACCTATCCCAATTCCCCTCCCAACGAAACCACCTAATATCTATCCCCATCCCAAAAAATACCATGAATGAAAAACCACTGAACTTCTGTGTTGCATTTGTTGTGGTAACGATGCGGTTTGAGTTATCATATACTCCACATTTGATTAAATGGCAACATAACATATATTCATAACTTTTAGGAGGGTACATTTGAAAAGTAAATTATATTTTAACAAAATATAAGTACTATGCGGTACAACAAGATGAATGAGATTGTAAAAGATGAAAATTAGACAAATGTTTGGCCTCCAAGCTTTTTAACTTGATTTCACCATGTAAAGTTTTTATCGTTTTTGCATCGAAAGATGTAAGGGATTATTTTGACTTTATTAACCATTTCGTCATCCAATTTGTACACTGGCTATTAAAATTTGAACCATTATTAACGTTGGAAAATTGACTGATCCTGCAATGACAGTTAAAAGAGACCATGAAATGACTTGAAAGGTCATTCAAATTCAAGAATAACACATTAACACATGCCAATTACAATTAGTTTAACAAAATATATAAAAAAGGAATTTAATTTAAGCTAACCATACATTTAATCTCATACTTTTAAGAAAAAATAACTCATAAATGAGCTATTTCTAGTTGCATCTCATCTATACGCTATTTCTAGTTGCATCTCATCAATCGCAATACAATATACACTATCTATCTTATTTGTTTATATGTATAGATGATTGGCTCACTTGGTGTTTTTCAGGGGCATATGGGCCTGCAGAGGATGTGGTTAGGTGGGAACTCTGGGAGGATCTAGGAAAGGTAAGAGGGATTTAGGGAGCTCCTTGGTGTGTGTGTTTGGACTTTAATATGGAATTTATCTCGAAGGAGCATTGTAGGGGGGATGGTCAGAAGAGTGATGAGGGAGTTCTCAAAGTTTATTATTGATTTGGAGCTTATAAATTTTCCTTTAAAGGGGGGAAATTCACCTGGTCGAATAATAAAGACCCCCCTCCTTATCTAGGTTGGATAACTTTCTTGTCTCAGCTGAGTGCATGATCACTTTCTAGGGCTAGTTCAAACTTCCTTATCTTAGTTAGCTTCGAATCATGTGGTGATTTATATTGAAAGTGGATGGGATGAGATGGGGAGACAACCATTTAAATTTGAGAATATTTGGCTTCAGGAAGAAGATTTTAAAGATAGAGTGAAGATGTGGTAGTAAGGGTATCAAATAGAGGGAAGTGCAAGATTTGATTTGGCTTGAAATATCTATTTGCTGAAGGAAGATCTCAAAGTGGGGAATATGGATATTTTTGGTGATGGCAATTAATTTATGAGGATATTGTAGAGTTGGATGATAAAGAAGGGGATAGAACATTATCGAGGGAAAAGAGGAACCAGAGATAGGAGAGGAAGTGGGAAGGAAGATGATTCAGTCAGAGATTAGTTTGAAAGAAAAATCGTGAGTGCTATGGATCTAGGAAGGGGATAAGGACACCAAATTATTCCTTAGAGTTTCCAATTCCCACAATCGTTTCAATTATACAGGAAAATTTTGATGTGTGTGTGGGGGTGTTGAACTTTCAGAAGAGGGAGAGGTCAAAGAGTCTATTAGGCATTTATATGAAGGCCTATATAAGGAGGATGAGTGTAGGCCTTTGTTAGATGTGTTAGAGCTCAAAATCCTCTCGATGGAAGATCGTGCCATATTTGAGGGACCATTTAGAGAAAATAAGGTGGTTAGTGGTTTGAAGGATATAAGGGGAAATAAGGCACCGGGGCCTGCTGGTTTCATTATGGATTTCTTCAATCACTATTGGGAGGTTGTTAGGGATGATTTATGGCCTTTTTTAGTGATTTTTATAGTGGAGGAAAATTCTTACGGAGTTTCAATGCATATTTGATCACGTTGGTTCCGAAGAAAGGTGGTGCAGTTGATGTAAAGGATCTCAGGCCTATCAGTTTGGTTGGGAGCGTCTATAAATTATTATCCAAGGTGATTTTCGTCAGGATTAAGAGGGTGTTAGACCCTATCATTTCAGAGGCACATAGTGCTTTGTGGGCGGGAGACAAATTCTGGATGCGGTGCTAGTGGTTAATGAATTTGTGGAGGAAATGTTGAGGAGTGGGGAGCCTGGAGTGATGTGTATGTCGAGAAAGTGACAAGGGCTATATGGATTTACTTGTATCTTAGACCAAACACACAAATTCACTTTTTTCACCAAATTTTATCGTAATTAAATTAAAGTGAAAATGCAATGGTGATGTGAAGCTAAAATCCAGAACAAAAATGGAAAGAAGAAGAAATAGAGAAAAAATCTCTTTCGGGCAAAACCGATATGCAACACTATTGAATATGTGACAAACACTTAAGGATATACATATTACTTTGATATCCACTAAGTATAATGCATAGATGTCTTCAAATCTTCAACAGAAAATGATGCAGCCCATCATTGCTCATATAAAGCAGATCTTACCTCGGTATCCACCATTCAACCTCACGAATTACAATTCCTTTCTTCTTCAGTCGTGGGGACTGAACTCCATAAATTAGCAGTAGATAAAACTTTTGACTGTGTTCTTCTTAATTTGAAAAAGTGAATTTAAAAAATCCAAGGGGTTTGGATGAAAATTTATAGAGTTTGATCATAAAAAGAACTCTAAAAAGGCTTATTGAAAAATCTAATCCCGCATCTCTATTTACAGGGAAAGTTGTTGCAAAGAGATATGGATTGAAAATTTGGAAAAGATTTGTTTAAAAAATAAAAACAAGCGTACTCATTCGAACGGACTTCCACCTCGTTCAAACGATCTTCCACCTCGTTCAAATGATATACCATATCTAATTCGAACGATTTCCAATGAAACTTCGAATACGATGTACCAAATCTCGTTCGATTGTGGGAACCTCGTTCTAATGACCCTTTATAATTCATTCGAATGACAAGTCAATCTCGTTCTAACGAGTTAGAGAGTTTTTCTAAAATTCTTTAAAAATCATTTTAAAAATATTTTGAAATCTTTTAAATGCAAACTCTTTTAAGACAACCCCTGGATATATAAAGCTTTGACAAACCACTTCATAACTCTTCTCGGTTAGAGTTGTGACGAACGATCTTTGATAGTGTTACCAATGTTTCTTCTTTTCAAAGACTTGTGAATGGTTATGAAGGTGCAGTGGTGTGTAATGGGATAAGGCAAATAAAATTAAATGTGAGAAATTGTAAATTTTACTCATACAAATCTCTTCCTTTAGCTATTCTAGTAAAAAACACAAAGCAAAGCCAAATTGATCCCTAAGACTAATACAACTAATACCTTCCCAAACCAAGAATCAGAAATGCGTAAAATGTATAAGTCTTCAACTGAAAAGTCTTCATCTTGTGTGGTACAAGAAATCATCATAAAGGAGGAATGACCTACACACACGAAACAAAAGAAATACCATGACGCGTACGAGTTTAAAGAAAAAAATAAATTCCCCCTCAATTTGTTCTCCCCTTTTTTGTCTGTAATAGACAAAGGATTAGACACTTAGCATGAATAATAAGCATAACATGATTCCAAATAAAATAACATCAGAGAGATAAGAAAACAAGTACATGCGATGAGATTTTAAAGAAGCATACCCACTATTTTTGAAAATTTTCAATTTTTTCAAGTATAAAAAATATATGTATAAAAAGTACATATAGGTAAAAATATATCACACCATGGTATCACACTAAAATACTCGGATCATGGAAGCGGAATATAGTTATGTGAACATTTTCCATAGGCAAATCACCATATTCATTCATAGCAAAGGTGCACAAAGTCGATGAGATATTTCTATAGAAAGAACTTAATATCAACCTTAGCTGTAAGAATATTGAACAAGATGAAATTAACTCGATTTATGTAACATGCCATGAATTTTAATGCTTCTCAAATCAATAACGCCAAACTATTTAATTGAGTCCATTGTGAAAATCCATTGATCTTATACTTTATAACACCCTCAAAATCTCATATATTTAAGAAATAACTCTCAAAATTTTGAAGATATCATAATGCTCATATGCAGTGAAACATCAATGAAAAAAAATGGCCTCGACACTTCAGTTTTTGTATGCCATTAATAATTTAGTCTCTTTTTACAAATGGTGGATTTTTACTAAAATAGAATTTTCTCTTTTGTATCCCCTTTCCATTACTTAATATATTATAAATTTTTCAGAAAACAAAATCAGGGCAATGGTTCTTATAAGCACAACTTATCTCTAGTACATTTGATTCATTATTAAACACTATTGAGATGAGAACACCGTATTATACACATGATAAGAAAGTACAATGTTCACTGAGTCTGTGCATGTGTGCAATAAAGGATATGACCTTCTCCTCAGCGAGATCACGAATGAAATGCTCACGTATTCGAATGCTCTTCTTGTGGGAATGCTAGACCAGATTAGAAGATATATGAATTGCACTCATATTATCACATGAAATAGTCTTTGTGCCTTGGAGAATCCTACAATCTTCTAACATTTTCTTCATCCATAAGAGTTGTGCAACAACTCTCGGTGGCTATATACTCGGCCTTCACCATGGATAAAGAAATATAGTTTTTCTTCTTGATTAACCAAGAGAAAAAAGCACTCCCAAAGTAAAAACACCCACCCGAGGTGCTCCTATAACCATCAACATCCCCGACCCAATCGGGATCCGAATAGTCGGAAAAATGGTCATCGATATCAAAAAATACCAAATACCCTAGGAAAGAGTGCCACTCATGTATTTGATGATTTATTTAAGTGAGAGCAAGTGAGAATATTTCGGGACATTTGGTAATGTGCGCAAACTTCAAAGCTAATGGCAATGTCGGGATGAATAGTGGTCAAGTAGAGAAGACTACCTATCATGATCCTATAAAGGGTTTGCTCAACGTTCTTGCCTAAAGTGTTTTTGCTAAGCTTAGTCGATGTACTCATAGGGGTGCGTGGGTGATTAATGTAGTCTAAACAAACTTCTTCATCAGGTCCCTAATATATTTGGATTGAGATATAAAGATCCCATCCTCAAGTTGTTGTACTCGGAGACCTAAGAAGAACGTAATCTCACTAGTCGTGCTCATTTAAAATGTGTGAGCATATTGGGAGCACGTAGATCGAAACGTGTGAGAATATTGGGAGAACGTAAATCAAAATACTATGTTGTCCACATAGATTTAGGAAACTAAGATCGTAACTTTCTCTCCTCACAAACAATGTCTTATCCACTCCCCATGTCTTGAAGTCACGAGCTACGAGCTATGAATTGAACCTCTTGTACCAAGCACGGGGTGCTTACTTCGAACTATACAAGGCCTTATTAAGATAAAAGACGTGCCCTGGGTGATTTGGGTCTTTGAACCCCTTTGATCGTTCTAAGTATACTTCCTCCTATAGAATGCCATTAGGGAAGAAAATCTTGACATCCATTTGGTATATGTTGAACCGTAAATGGCATGCTATGATGAGTAGTAAGCTGAAGGACTCAAGCCTAGCAATAAAATCGAATGCCTCATCAAAGTTTGCACCCTCAATCTGTGTGTAGCTTCGAGAGATCAACCTAGCCTTATTGTGAACTATGGTACCATTCTCATTCATCTTATTTTTGTAAATCCACTTGGTAATAATCACATTAGTCTCGCAAGGTCGTGTGGCCAACTCCCATATATCGTTCTTGCAAAACTGAAGCAACTCATCTTGCATAGAGGATATTCAATGCTCATCCTTGAGTTATTCTTTCACATTTTTGGGCTCGAATAAGGAGGTGTAATGAAATATCTAACCTCATTCTCAAGTTGGAAGCAAGTCTTGACACCTAGTGTGGTCTCACCAAGTTTAGAGGAAGGGTTATGACTCTTTTTAATCCAAGAGGGTGGATCCTCTAAATAAAAAATGGAGTCCACCGGAGTAATATGAGGAACAATGGGATCATCATCGGGGGATGCATCGTTCTTATACTCGAGGTTAGGGTCAATAAATGCCTGCGGCTCATCAACTATAATCCTGACATTTATTGACTCCATAACCTTAAAGCTAGCAAGGTTAAACACCCTATAAGCTCTGCTTAATGATGAATAACCTAGAAATGTCTCCTAATTTCTTCGGGAGTCAAACTTTCCTAAGTTATCTCTATCTCTCACATTGTAGCAAGGACTCCAAACATAGAAATATGATAGGTTTGGTTTTTTTCTTATCCAAAACTCATTTAACATTTGTAACATGTGTGGACGAAGATATACCCTATTCACCATATGGCATGCAGTATTAATTGCCTCTACCCAAAAACATCTAGGCATGCTTCTCCCAAAAAGCATGGATCTAGCAATTTTTTGAATAATTCAATTCTTCCTCCCAACAATCCCATTTTGTTGAGGAATATAGACGACCAAAAATTTATGTTTGATGCCCACTCAATCACAATATCTATCCACTCTGACTTCTTTAAATTCAGTGCCATTGTCACTACTCATCCGATTAATAGTGATACCGTATTGGTTTTATAGGATACGTCACTTGGTTGTTAGGAATTAATCGCATCAAAATTTTCTCTAAAAAACCCTATGATGGAGTATCTCAAAAAGTTTTCGACCATCAAGAAATGTATCTATTACCACTAATGATTTCCGTACGATTATGACCCATAAGATCCATATGTATCAGCTCCAACACACGAGAAGTGATAATGGTATTTGACTTTCGATGGGAACTTCGAATCTATTTTCCCTGTTGGCAAGGACCATAAATCGAGGTAATTAGTTTCCAAATCGATGGTAATCCACACACCATGTCGTTTTCCACTAATCTTTCAAGATCTCTAAAGTTCACATGACATAGTCATTTTTGCCAAAGTCCTATAGAGGAGGTCGTGGCATTTTTTCATATAAAGGAGGACTTGGGAATGATCCCATAGCAATTATCATCGATCCTCATTCCTTGTAGTAATAGTTCAAAGGATTGATCATTAACATTACACTCAAACCAGTCAAACTTTTTTGCAAACTTTGCATCGCAAAGTTAGCTTATGATAATCAAGTTCTCTTTCAACCCTTCGACATACAATACATTGTCCAGATTAGGAAATTAAAATATCTAAACACAACCACATCCTAAAATTCTTGACCTACTCCCATATCCAATGGTGACTTTGCCCTCCTTATGATCCACAAGGTCGGTAAAATACGGCTTCTTGCCGATCATATGCCTAGATCACCCCTACTAAAATACTATTGAGAAGTATCTTGAACTTTGAGAGCAATGTAGATAATAAGGGCTTTGTCATCTTGCTTAGTTACCCAAGTGGAGGTAACCTTTTATTTGTCCTTATCATTAATGGATCTAGTCGTAGAGTTGGAAGCTTTCTCAAGAGATATATACATTCTTTGAAATTCTTCCACTAATTTTTGAGAAGTGGCGACTAGTAACTCAACTTGCTCTCTAAGATTAGCAAATTCACTATAACGGTGCGCGGGAGTATGTGTACGTTGAGTTCTTCCTAACTTGTAGTAAAATTTCCTATGGTGATCTCTCATTTTGTGATGGGTACAAGTATAGACTTTTTTGGGTCTACTTTGGTTAGCTCCTTTAGGTTGAAATCTCTTTTGTAGTTTAGTCGAGCCCCATAAGTATCTACCACAAATTAAGGAACTAGTTTCGGTGCGACATGGGAAGTGGATGCACTATCATAATATATTCCTTTCCTCTCCCCAAAACCTAATATGTGACTGAGGAACATCTTTCATACCTTCTTTGATGTATCCTCTATAGTAACCTTGACCTCTTGGGCACATTAGAGATCCTTTTCAAGGTGGGATACAAGGGTTATAAGTTTCTCGTGAGTCTCCAATGAAGCTTGAAGATATCTTATAAGACTAGCCATTTTGTTGGTCAAGTCACCAGTTTCAATCTCCAGCAAAAAAACTCTCTCTCCCAAAGAAACTATCACCGAGGTCTCTCTCTCTCTCTACTCTTTCAACTTTTTCTCTAGCGATAACACCCTAAGTGCCAATTTTTATTTTGCCTTTCATTTTAAAGAACTCGACGTAAGTAGGTTGAAGGTCACTTTCTCTTTCACTCAAATCATCATGTCCTTCATTCTCTTCGGAATGAGTAGACACACTATCGAGGTCATCATATTTAGCAACTTCCTCAATGGAGTGAGGTGTACTGAATGTACTAACATGACTGTACATGAACACGATGAAGTTACGTCCATATAGTGATTTGTCCCTAGAATCCACCGACTCGACATCGTGATCACTAAGAGTGACATTGTAGGAAGCTTTGCCCTTGCCTTATCTCTTTAGGCTTGTATCACACTTGTAAGTTTTTTGACACTTACCCTCATAATCATAGCATATCTCTTCATCTTTATTAGGGTACACTCCTTTTGTTTTTTCAAAAAAATTATTATTCGAATTAAAATCTTTTTTTTTCTTTGGAAAATTTTTCTTTTCTTAGTTTGAGAAATGTTTTAAAATTTTTCGCAAAAAGGGAAAGATCATCGAGATCAAAATAAAATTGGGAGTTAGAAGATACCTCCTCTTTCTTTTTAGATCGAGCTTTCAAAATAATCCCTTTTTTCTTTACGTTTTTGAATGTTAGGGGACATATCGATTTTATAAGTTTAAAGGTCTAATACGAGTTCTACCAACCTAAACGTATTTAAACTTCCCAACGAATTAATGACCATGACTTTAGGTATAATACGAGATGTTAAGGATCTCAAAATATTTTTCACGACTCTCATATCAAGTGTTCTCTCACCTAAATTAAAATTAGAATTGACTGTATTACATAATCTAGCATAAAATTTATCAAAAGTCTCAGAATCTAGCATAGTGATAGTTTTAGAGTGTGTGGTGAGATTTTGTATCTTAGAAGAAGTCACAATGTTGGTACTCTTGTGAATGAGTTAAAGATTATCTTATGCTTCTATAGACCCGGTGCACGTCATGATGTGGCAAAACTCGTCCCGGGTGACGGCTCCAAAAATTGCACTTAGGCCGCGGGAGTTAAAATTACTCCACTTAAAATCATCTTTTGTCCAAGTAATGATAGGTTTAATACTTTTGAGATTTATGTTAGTCATCGTAGGTGGTGTCTATCCTTTTTCACAGACAAGCCAAACTCTTTCGTCAATTGACTTTAGTACTGACCTCATTCGAGCTTTCCAATATCCATAATTTTGACCCATCCAAAATAGGTGGCCTACTATATAAGTTATCCATATAATCCTAAATTTAAAGTTCACACAATAAATAAGTGTAACTAACTTTGATACCAATTTGAGAAATCAACAGGGGCTATATGGATTTACTTGTATCTTAGGCCAAACACACAATTCACTTTTTACCAAATTTTATCTTGATTAAATTAAAGTGAATATGCAACGGTGATGTGAAAACAAAATCCAAACCAAAATAGAAAGAAGAAGAAATAGAGGACAAATATTTTCGGGGAAAACCTATATTAAGCACTGTTTAAGATGAGATAGACACTCAACGACTTATAGACTACTTAGATATCCACTAAGTATAACACGAAGATGTCTTCAAATCTTCGACAGAAAATGATGCGGTCCAGCACCACCCATAAGAAGTAGATCTTTCCTCAGTATCCACCGATCAACCTTAAGAATCGCAATTCCTTTCTTTTTTATCTGTAAAGACTGAACCCCACAAATCACCAGTAGAGAAAATGTCTACAAGGGTTTAGAACTTTTGATTGTGTTCTTCTTGATTTGAAAAATTAATCCTAAAAAATCCAAGGGGTTTGAATAAAAAATTATAGAGTTTGATCATAAAAAGAACTCTAAAAAGGCTTATTGAAAAGTCTAATCCCGTATCTCTAATTATAGGGAAAGTTGTTGCAAAGAGATAGGAATTAAAGATTTGGAAAAGATATGTTTAAAAAAAACAAAAATACGCATACTCGTTCGAACGAACTACCACCTCGTTCGAATGATGTACCTTATCTCGTTTGAATGATTTCAAATGTAACTTCGAAAGGGGTGGGGAGATGTGTGAGAAGTTTTATTGTTTTTAATAAGGCTTTGTTAGGTAAGTGGTTATGGGGATACCAGACGGAGGTTAACTCGCTTTGAAGAAGGGTTGTGGTGGCCCATTTCAGTGTGGGACATAATGGGTGGGGTTAATGGGTGGGATCCTTTCCATATGAGGTGGAGTTGTGGAATAATATTGCTAAGAGGTGGGCGGAGTTTTTCAACCATACTACCTTTAGATTGGGTAGGGGGATCAAATCAGATTTTGGAAAGATATGTGGGGTGGAGCGCTCTCTATTGAGTAGATGTTTACAAGATTATATTGCATTTCTAGTTAGAGAGAAGGGGTTGTTGATGATAAATTTATGAGAGTCGGGTAAATGAGGGATAAGAACCCTAGATTTTGGAGGGAAGGGACTGGGAAATAGAGGAGTTGGAGGAGTTACTTGAGTGACTAGAGGCTATGGGGAGTCCGCATGATGAGGAAGATATATTATGGTGGAGTTCGAGTAAAGATCTCAGTGAAAATATATTATTCAAAGTTGATTCACAGTAGTAAGGTTTCTGTAATACCTCGTATTTTTTGGGTGGCTTTTAAATTTAGGGATGTATTAGATTTAATTAAGATAAATTAAATTAATATTAATT
Source organism: Sambucus nigra (assembly GCA_949130495.1). Lineage (NCBI taxonomy): Eukaryota > Viridiplantae > Streptophyta > Magnoliopsida > Dipsacales > Adoxaceae > Sambucus > Sambucus nigra. Next base: position 223,557,627 of record OX422214.1, read on the forward strand.
CTGAACATTATTTATTATTTAGTAGCGTGACGAGAGTTAGTAATTATTGTGAATTTGTTTAATATTACTAATTGAGTAAAGTAATATATAAGATTGATTTTATTAAAATTATCACGAGTGAATAAAATGGCAAATATGGAAATTTAAGTCAGGACGCGTCTGTGTCGTGTCGGGACTAAATTATTATTATTAAAAGTGAATAAATTATAAGTTTCCCGTATGGTCATTTCGAGTACGCCAATATATCCGGAAGGGTCGAGATAGTCAGAAAAAGTATACCCGGGAGTTTAGTTTGGGTCTCGGGGTGTTTTTAGGCCTAATTGACATCCCGAGAGGGTATATTAGACATTTTATATTTTTGGGTAATTAAAACCACGAATTTCCAATAGTTATATCAGATGTTAGGGGCTGTCATCTAGGGTTAACACAAGCAAAACCAAAGAACGACTATTGGAGAAGAAGTGGAGAAGCTTTCCAAGGAGTTCTAGGCCAAAAACTCCGCCGTTTGCACCGCCGTCACCGCCAAATTGTAGATCGCGCGTCGAGGAACACAACCACACCACTTTTTCCACAAATCAGGAACAAAATTTCCAGGCAAGTATCTATCTTGCCGATTTCTAGTTAATGTTCCTTCCATGTTAGTCTAGGAATGAAAATCAGATGTTTTAATTAAAGAATTATATGTTTTAGAAGAAAACTCGTATGTGTTGTAGGGAGAATCTATGTAGCCTGAATTTTTATCATATCTAGAGGTTTTATCACGAAATTGGAAATAATATTGATGAACGAATTGGTGTTGGTTAGGTTCTTTAAGTGAAAATTTGGAAACTAGGGTTCTTATGAATTAATTTGGGGATTTCATGTAATCTTAATGATTCTGGACGAATTAATGACTCTAGGAGGTTATGAATGATATATAACCTTGTTATTATTGATTGGGATTGAAGATGAGACGTTGGGGATTAAACTGTAGAGGTTTTTAAGCTTAAAAATGGTGAAAAATGAGGCTGCCAAAGGTTGAAGACGAAGCAGTCCAGTTCGCGCGTAGTCGCGCGAAGTCGTTCGAGCGAGATGCCAATGTCGCACGAAGTCGTTTGAGCAACACGTGGAAGTCATTCGAGCAAGATCCATTCTGGTTCGAGAGGGATTTCTAAATTTTTATGGAATTTCCTATTTTGCCCCTATTTTAGTAAACGGTTAATTTGAGTGAGGCATACCAGTATCCGAGGAACCCAGAATAGTACAAAATTATTAGGAGTTGTTTAGGTGGAATGATTTAAATATTTGGAACGGTGAGTTTACCTTGAATATCACGAGAGTGAGATAATCGTAATTAGGATTTATACCACAAGGTAAGTGAGAGCATACCTACTGAAATTATAGTTAGTGAGATAGAATACTTCGAGAGATGAGAAGTAAGGATGGAATAAATTATCAATGAGAATAAAAGAGACAAATTCGTTATGCGAGATAATTGAGTAATATGCACTAAGAACGAATAATTATAATTATGAGTCGTGGGCGCACCTAATTTAGAAACTGTGAATATATATATATATATATGACTATGTGATTGTGCATATATTATGTATCTGTGTAAAAATTATACCCGCGATACTTGCTATCACGGAGGTTACCGCGTCGGGACAATCTTATCTCGATGGGACCTTTATGGGGGATATTGACTTGTACCCTAGAACATAGGACTCCTTGGTACATGCTATCTGATTGATAGTCAGACGGTCCTAAGAGACGTGAAGGTATGTGCTGACCTCTTAGTGGCTTGGAACTATGCTTCGCCTTCATTTGTATGTGTTTTGTGTTAATACAGTTCGAGAGTGATTCCGAACTAGTATTTTCCTTAGTTTGTGTGATGCGGGGACTTGATAGCAGAGTATGCCGCACCATAGATCTTATGTGGGGTGTCGATAGTATATATATTATATATGTGACGAATATATATACGTATATTTATATGAGAACTTTTTACTGTGCGTATAAGTAGATAAGTAATGAATAAATGCTTTAACTTTATTATAAGTGTTCGGGAACTTTTAAATGGTAATGAGTCATTTTAAATAACGTAAGAAATCCTGAAGAGAATGATTTCCTAAAGTAAATATCATAACCTCGCTTTCCACATGATAAAACCTTCTGGATAATAAGATAGGGAAATTGATGAGATTTATTAGTACGGTAGGCGTGCATAGTAGATGAGAGGTGAGAATTCTCAAGAGAGTGTCGCATACTAACATGGTTGTTGCATTAGCAGGTAAGCATTTTAAATACTTGCTAAAATAATTTTAAACTGTTTTACACTCGGGCTCTGACCCGTTTCCTGTTATCTATTTTCTCTTGTATATATATATATATATATATTTCAGGTGCCCTGCCATAGGGGCGTCTTGCGTAGATTCTTTGGATCGGACGCGCTGCAGCTTATGTGGAAGTTGCATGACATTTCTTAGATGACCTCGATGTTGAATCTACTCTCATTCTAGTTCTGATTAGTTAGGGCATGTGTCGCCCGTTTCCTTATTCAGTTGGATTTGTCAGAGATTATGTTCATTTATCTTTAGCATTTTTCACTCTGGTGGTTTTATTTTGTAGTTTTAAAGTTGGTATTGGATTATCTGAATGATTAAATTCATGGGTGTTTAATTCCAGTCTTAATAATTGGGTGAATCTTAAACTGTTACTTATTAAAGAATTTCATAATTGGATTTAATAAATGGAAATAATGTTTTAAATGGTTTTGACACTTAGCTTAATTATTTAGGGTGTTTAAATTGGAAAATTTATTTTTGCGACAGTGATGCTAAGAATGAACCAACCGTTCACCTTGATTATAATTTAATAAAGGAATGATCACCCGGTATTTAATTAGGCGGGGTGTTACAGTTTCTTTTCCTTAGAGGACTATATAGAGGACTAAAGCTCCGGTGAGATTTGATTTATTTACGTGGAAAACAACGAGACATGACATCTTGATATCGAATGGATTAAAAAGAAGGAGTCGGTATATGGATAGTAGGTGTTGGATGTGCAAGAAGTCAGAAGAGACAGTTAACCACTTGCCTTTGCATTATGCGGTGGCTAGGTATTTGTGGGAGTTTATCATGTCTCTATTTCGGGTGCATTGGGTGCTTTCTATTTTAGTGAAAGATATGTTAGCTGGATGAGGTTTTGGGAAGGTGGGTGAGGATCTTGAATAGTTTGTAAAATGGCACTTTTCAATATTTTTTGGACATTTTGGAGAGAAAGAAATAATTGGTGTTTTGAGGATGGGGAATTAGCTCCTTCAAGGTTGCAGTATATCTTGTTGAGATATCTATATTCGTGGTATAAGGTAGAGCCAGGGGTGAATTTTCCAATTTTGTTAGATTTTTTGGAAGATAATGATAGTAGGGATTAGGATATTTTTGTTGGCCTGATTTTTGTTAGCTTGAGAGTCTTTTTGTACGTCACTAGGCTCATACTAGTGTTCTTTTTGTTGTTGATTATGTTTCCTTTGTATACATCGTGTGTACAAGTTTTTGTCCTCTTTGGCAGGTGTTTTATGTAGTTGCTCCTTTTCAATTATAAAATAAAAATACCATATACCCCATCCTTTTAAACTTTTATAGTGCTTATATAAGACCATAGTCACGGGGCTCACCTCCTTCAACCATTGAGCCCCTAACATCCACCCGAACTTAAGTAATCTCATTTTACTTTTTAATTGCTTAATTACAAGTTTAATAGTCCAAGATAGTTCTAGAAAAATTGTTGTCGTGACTATTTTGCTTCCATCAACAAGTGTCATAATCAACGAATTGCCTGTTTGGCACGTTTAATGAACTTATGGGTAACTCTTAATACTTCTCTTAATAATCCTAGAAAATTTCAAGCATTTGGGCCAAACTAAATTCAAAAATAGTTTTAATCCATTTTCAAATTGAATTTTGGAACTATTTTATTAAAAAAATGCGGTTTGAAAAATTGGTCAAAAGTTGTACCCAAGCGGTACCAAAATTTTCCATGGCACAACCCTTTGTTCCCAAAGAAAAAAAAATCCAAACACTTAAGTAAAGTACTTCTATAATCCCCAGACCCATTCCCCCGAATGATGTGATATAAAGACAGAGTATTGTAACCTATGGTACTTACAACACATGATACAAAACATATTGGTACGTTGCATCTCTGAACGATTCGAGAGGGTGCTTTAATTTCAAAACTTAATTCAAGATGGGTGCCTCTTAATAATTTTAAAACTTTGAGAGTTTTTTTTTAAATATTACAAAAAATACTATTGGAAAATAAACTTAATTCAAGAATTTTGTATATTCTAAATTAATTTGGAAAAATATATAAAATGTACAAAGTAGTGACGAGGGACATTTTTTAATGACATCCAACACTGTGTGCTGATTAGATGAGGGAAGATGTCCGGTGTATGAATATTGATTTCCAACTGTAGCCGAAGGATCCAGACCTCGGGATAGATGGACGAATAGCCCACCTCGATCAGATCGCTAAGTTAAAAATCTCAAGGACCCTATTAACGAGCTCATTTGTTATTGTTCCTGTACATTCGAATCTTTTAAGACTTAATCAATGTGTGTGCTCCCAACGGCTAGCACGGCCGCTTTTTTGCGGGCAAGTATATCAGAGGATCCGAACATGTGTCTTGCCAAAGTTTAAATGTATCAAATGGGTATGCTGAGAATTAGGAAGTACATTTTAGAAGGTTGTGTGTATAAAACCTCACATAGAAATAGGAGGATGCAAGACAGAGTGAGAGTGTACTCTGAAAACCTGTATTAATCTTCCATTGACAAAAATAATTCCCCCTCCTTTTCATTATGGATGTAGGTCAAATATGGCCGAACCATGTATATACGTTGCTCTTCTCTATCTCTAGTCTATTTATTTTTCATTCATCATTACAAATTTATTTTGTTGAGTGAGAACCATATTTTTTCACTAACATAATTAGCGATGTATGTTGGAACGTACGTTTCTAGAACCATGACCATCAAAGGCCTCAGAGAAATAACAGGCCCTCCAGGATCAGCTAGAGGAGTTACTAAACAGACTCCCTCAACCCCAATAACCACCAGAGCAGTAGGTGGACCAAGATATCCAATATAAGTAAAGTTAGTAGAACCAGATGCCTCCACAGCCACACCCCGCACTTTCCTTACCCATACACTAGCGTCAATAGCTCGAGGTGTTGGGCTCCTTCCAGCCGACGAGATTACCGGAGATGACGGATGTGAATCACTATTCTTCTTGGAAGTTGTGATATTTCTTATTCCATTAAACTTTAAGCTACCTCGAATGGACTCATTCGTTCGATTCGTGGGACCACATCAGCCACCACGGGGAGCATATAAACTTTATGGATAGCCCCAACCAAATAAGGTGTAGAGCATTCGCCACCACGCTGAAGGGATCGACAAGGACATGGTTTAACCGATCACCTCGTACTCTATCACCTGTTTTAAGGAGATCTTTAAACGCTTTGTTCGACACTTTATAGGGAGAAGAGTTCACTGAAAGACTACAGACCATCTGTTCAAGGTTCTATAGAAGGAGAGTTGCATAGAATATATCAAAAGGTTCAGTAACAAAGTGCTCCATATAGATCATCCCAATGAAAAGGTGGCTGTATCGGCCTTCTTAAGGGGATTATCCACTGGCAACACCATTAATTCACTATCCAAAAAATCTACGCGCAAACATGACAGAGCCCATGAGGAAGGTGAAGAAGCATATTCATGCCGAAGACATGCTCACTAGTCAGCAGTCGAGTCATCCTTCCAGAGATGTAGATGAGGGAGATACAAAGAGGAGAATGGAAAGAAAAGGTACGAAAAAAGGGGGAGGAAAAGGAAATAAACCCTGAGAGGAGATCCCGGGGTGCAGTGGACATATGCTGAATAGTTCACTCCTCTCAACACCACCGTAGGTAGGGTCCTGAATATCATGGTAGACCCAAAATTGGTGAAATGGACGAACAAGCCTAAGAATATCCCCATAAAGCCTAAGTCCAAACTGTATTGCCAGTTCCACAGGGACTATGGACACGATACTAACGTCTGTCTTCATCTCAAAAGCAAGATCTAAGCATTGGTGCAGAGGGGATACCTTAGAGAAATTGTCCTGAGGGGGTCCCTCGGGAGGATGAGCGAGGGAAAAAAGTGGGGCAAAAGAAGGAGCAAGTTCAGAGAAAGAGAGCAAGGGATAGAATACAAAAGGGATGTAGTCACGATCGAGGATGGAAAATGGATCGATGTGATATCTTGGGGGTTCGCGGCCGAAGGAGAGTCAGCTTCAGCCAGAAAAGACTATCGGAGTAAAAAAAAGGTAATTATTGAAAGTGCAGGTTAGTAAGCCCATAGATGATTGGGAAGACATAGTTTTTACGCCTTAGGTGTAAGGACATATTTTCCATAGTTCATAGTTTATATAGAGTATGTCGTATACCACTACAACTGTCGAAGAAGTTGACGGATTCGAATTTCCAGCATCTTCAACATATGCACAGCATGAGGGAAAATTTCATATAGAACCTATTTAAGTTTCGTAAATGCTTTACTTTAGTATTGGGATATTTGTTGAAACTGTTTTTATAAAACTGAGGCATTTTTTTTAGTCAAAATTAATTTTTTAAGACATGTAGGCATGGTTTTTAAAATAGTATTTTCTCTCTCCCGTCGTTCAAATTACAAGACAATGTCGTTCAAATGTCATTAACATGTCGTTCAAACGATAACTTCTAACGACATGCAGTGTCGTTTGAAGGGTCATTTCTTATTTGCTTCAAATGAACCCGTATTTTTTTTTATTTTTTAAAGGTTGTTATTAAGGTCGTTAGTAACGACATCTGATGTCGTTCAAACGACATGGACATATCGTTCAAACAACTTCTAACGACATGCGCCGGCTTAAGATTTTTGATCATCTATAAATACCTGTTTTGAAGACCTTTTTCATTAAGACTTTTGATACACGAAACCTTCATTTTGGCACACCTTTAGTCTTCATCTTTTAGGGTTAAAAACCTTATTTTTGATTCACCAAAATATCCCAATTCTTTTGTGAATCATTTGTGGAACCCAAAATACTTCTTGGAAGTTTTATCTTCGTGGAGTGCCATGTCTACAACTAATTGGTGGTTCTTGTGGGAGCTTCTTACTGACGACTGCGGCCATTGAGGTTCTAGAGGGGATCTTTGCAGGATATTAGGCTGCGGTCTATGTGGGTTTGCTGCGATAAATTTATTGCAAATTTTATTGTGTAATTTGTAAGTTGCGATTTACATTATAAAGTGAAATAAAGGTTTTACCTGAAAGGTTTTTTTTCCTGAACCTGGAGATTTGTGATTGTTTGAATTTGCATATTTTATTTATGTCACATAGATGTATGATTAGGGTTTAATTGATTTGGATAAAAGATTGACTCTAATTAAATAAGTTTAAAATTTGGAAATTTGAGAATTAAATTTATAATCAGTATCATGCATACTATATAAATTGGTATCAGAGCAGGTTACTCTAATTTATTGAGTGATTATTTTTCCGCAAAATTTCTGTGATATCAATTTTTTTGAAAAATCTGATTTTGAAAAAATTCGCATTTTTCTGATGGATACCTTATATAATCGGTTGCTCTTCTTTGATGGCACGAATTATGCCTATTGGAAAGCCTGCATGGAATCTGGTATAAAGGCTATTGATGAACGTGTCTGGACTGCTTGTGAAAGAGGTGGACTCCTCCCACTGTCACCGTTGATAATATCACAAATCCCAAACCCGAGTCGGATTGGACTGAGGATAATTATAAATGGAGTAACTTTAACTCCCATGGCCTGGGCATTATTTTTGGAGCGGTCAACCTTGGCGAGTTTCGCTGTATTATGATGTGCACTATGTATAAAGAGGCATGGGACATCCTCCAATTGACACATGAGGGTACCAACGTGGTTAAGCCGTCTAAGTTGCAAAATTTGACCACCTAGTTTGTAACTATCACCATGTCAAAGTCTGAGTGTTTTGATGAGTTTTATGCAGGTTGTCAGATATAGTTAACATGAGTTTGAATTTGGGTGTCAAAATTAAGGAGACGAGGGTTTTAAAAAATATTTTGAGGTCACTCTCATCCCGTTTTATTCCTAAGGTCATTGCTTTAAATTCTTTGGGAATATTAAATACACTTAGGTTAGAAGAACTTGTAGTAGACCTTCAAACTTATGAGATCGACATGTTTTCCAAAATCATTAAGCCTAAGGATAGATGGATTGTACTTAAGTCACAATCAATAAAAGGTGAGGAAGTGTCTAGAAAGAAATAAAAGAATAATAAAGAGAGAGTTTATGAGTTCGAGTCTGAGGGAGAGTTTGATTTTAATGATGTGGCCATGTTTGATAAAAAGTTTAAAAGGTTTCTTAAATTTTCCAAAGAAAATTCTTCCAATAAAAGAATGTTTGAGAAAAATAAAAAGAAAGAAGAGGATAATGAGAGCGGTGGGAAAAATAAAGAGGAAGAGGCGAGATGTTTTGAGTGCGAGGGCAAATGGTGGCAAGAAAGTTACTATGCCAACCACTCTTAGCGATAATGACGAAGAGATGAATGATTTTGGTGATGAGTCATCACATGGTATGTGTGTCGCCTTTATGGCAAGTAACGTGAGCACACTTATTTCATCCCACGACGATGTACGTGAGATCCCCAATGATGATTTGAGTGTTTCAAGTGAGGGTGAAAGTGAAATTGAAAGTGAGGGTGAAAGCGATCTTTACAAACGTTTAAAGAGTTATATTTTGAGACCTTAAAGACGATGAAGTTGAATAAAGAGTTAGTTCTTAAGGTGTTAGATTAGGGTGTGTGTGGGGGGGAGGGGGGGGGGGGGAGATAGAAGTTTTGGGGGGATTTGAGGTGTTAACGAGTCAACTTGAGAAGGTGAAGGTTTCTTTAAGTGAGAAGTTGATCGTCGTAGGTCGGGAAAAGAGTGAACTTGAATTCCGTGTGTCCTAACTCGAGAGAGATCTCGAACATGCCCTGGAGGTTAAGGTTACTATATAGGATACATCTAATAAGGTCATAAAGATGCTCCTCGGTCCCGCTTTGGGTAATGTTGAAAGGTTAGGAATAGGTCATGATGGTGCATCTACTTCCCATGTTGCACCTGAGCCGGTTCCCGAGTTTGTAATATATCTATATGGATCTCAACTTAACCCACGTAGGTTTCCATTACCCAATAGGAGAGTGCATCCTAGACGTTTTAAGAGAGGTGTTCCTAGGCCTCTGTATGTTTGCATCCATTGTAAGGAGATAGGACACGTTAAGGAATTATGTTTTAAGTTGGTTAGTGTTTCACATAGATTTTTGCCATGTGTTCCCACACCCACACCCACACATGAGTGAGTTTGCACACATTCGAGAGCCGATTAAGTTTTTAGTCAAGACTTCACATGATTTGATGGATGCTTTTCATAGGATGTCACTACATTTGGAAAATTCCTCCGCACCTATTGGTTGAGGTTTAGAATTGTTTGCTAGCATAGGATGATTTTCATGATGATATTGTATGCCAATTGCTAGTATGTACCACTGTTGTTTTTATTCTTTCCATTTTGATATGTTTTTTTGAAAAACTCAAAAAGATTTTTGTTTTTAAATTTTTTTGGAAAATTAGAAAAAGATTTTCTATTTTTTTGCGAAAAATTTGAAAAAGCCGAAAAGATTTTATTTTGATAATTTTTTTGTAAAAAGTAAGAAAGATTTTTGTATTTTGTTTTACACCATTTATGGATGGACATTTAGGATGACCAAGTCACAACATCATTTCATATCCATGTAACTATTTGATAGTATTTTGAGATGATACATCATTTCATCCGCGTGCTTTATAATGTTTGGAGTCACTAAGATGAAATTTGAGATTACTTTCTACATGTTTGACTCATGATTTCCTTTAATGCACACTTGGACGGATTTATGTGATCATTGTACTGGTTTATCATATGTTGGCCGACGTGTTTCCATCTCAATCCTGTCTTTAAAATGAACCAAATGCAATAAAACTTGACAATGGTGCATGTAAGAACTGTTGTCCTTGAGGAATTTGTTTAAATATAAAAAATGAGGGGTGAACACGGGGAAGAGATATGAAAGGATCACTTGTCCTTTGCGATTAAGCCATCGTTTAAATTAGACCTAATAAAAGTGCGACATTGTAAAAAGTAGCCAAGGTCCAAAGAGTTTGAAAAGAGCAAAAAAAAAGTGTGGCATTGTAAAAAGTAGCCAAGTCCAAACTAGTTTAGTTTGATATGATCATTCAAAAGAAAAGAATTGAATTGAAAAATATGATCATTGTTATATATAAGGGAGTTTGGTTGGAAATATATCAACGGGTTTGTACGTCCTGACAAAGTCTTGAAATAACATTACCTAGTTTTAGAAGTTATTGGTGTGGAAGTCATTTTAGACTTTGATTTGTTGATTAGATTGAGTTGATGTCATTTGAATTCAACAATTTTTACACATAAGGACGATTTTGAGTTCATTCGTTAGGAGCATACATATTCATCATGCACATTTATTATGTATGTTTGATTTGATTTACCTTTTGAATATATTCACACCCATTCATTCCGTTTCATCTTAGTGTAAATTCATGGCGTGTGCTGTTTTTTTAAAATTTTTGCTTAAAAAATTTGGAAAAATCAAATAGAGTTTGTGGAGCCTTTCGATTTTATCTTTGCATGAGTGTAGTTGATTTATTCGTGATGATTTTCTATGCTTATCATGACTCTCCGAGATTATTGTTCATTTTTTCTTTTCCTTGTCTATTTCGGACAAATAAAAAGGGGGAGAGCGAATTACGAATTATAGGGGAGTGAGAGTTTTAATATGGGGGAGATTTGAGATTTGATTTTATAGTTGATTTATGCTATCTCATTTTCAAACTCGATACTTGACACAAGATTTTTGAAGACTTGTATTGTTAGTATCTTTTCGGATTTTGGGTTGCATCAGAGGGTATTAGAATTTTATACGCATTTGGATTGATAATTCGAATATTTTTATTTTGTACCGGCATTGACATGGAAGGAGATTTGTAAGGACATATTTTACATAGTCCATAGTTTACATAGAGTATGTCGTATACTGCTACAACCATCTAAGAAGTTAATGGATCCAAATTTCTAGCATCTTCAACATATGGGCAACATGAGGTATAATTTTATATAGAATGTGTTTAAGTTTTGTAAATGCTTTACATTAGTATTTGGATATTTTTGAAATTGTTTTTATAAAATTGAGGCATTTTTTCTAAGTTAAAATTTATTTCTTAAGACCTGTAGGCTTTAAAATAGTATTTTCTCACTCCTGTCGTTCAAACGATAAGGCAATGTCGTTCAGATGACAACTTCTACCGACATGCAATGTCGTTTGAAGGGTCGTTTCTTATTTGCTTCAAACGAAGCCGTATTGTTTTATTTTTTTAAATGTCGTAAGTAACAACATCTGATGTCGTTCAAATGACATGGACATGTTATTCGAACGACTTCTAATGACGTGCGCCACCTCAAGATTTTTGATCAACTATAAATACTTGTTTTGAAGACTTATTTATTAAGACTTTTGATATATGAAAATTGGTTTTTGGCATACCTTTAGTCTTCATCTTTTAAGGTTAAAAACCTTATTTTTGATTTACCAAAACATCCTAATCCTTTTATGAATCATTTGTGGAGCCCAAAATACTTCTTGGAAGTTTTATCTTTGTAGAGTGCCATCTCTAATGCTAATTGGTGGTTCTTGCGGGAGCTGGTTGTTGACGACTGCGATCATTGAGGTTTTCATGGATATCTTTATTGGATATTAGTTTACGGTCTATGTGGATTTTCTACGATAAATTCATTGCCGATTTCATTGTGTAATTTGTAAGTTGCGATTTTCATTATATAGTGAAATAAAGGTTTTACCCGAAAGTTTTTTTTTCCTAAACCTCGAGATTTGTGATTGTTTGAATTTGCGTATTTGATTTATATCGAATAGATGCATCATTAGGGTTTAATTAATTTAGATCAAAGATTGACTCTAATTAAATAAGTTTAAAATTTGAAAATTTTCGAATTAAATTGATAATGAATATCACGCATACTTTACATTAGGATTCTAGGAACTTTATCACGCCCCATGACAATCGCCTACTAGTAACAAAAGAGATATCCAATTAGACAATAAAAATAATTATGATCGTTACAGGAAGTTCCACCGACCTGATCTACTATGAATGCTTTAAGGAAATAAAAATAAAAGCACGCTTGGAACTGGTACAAGGCCCTTTATTGGGATTCTTCGAAGAGAATGTATACCGGGAGGGATTCCTGGAACTACTATTCACCATCAAGAGAAGCGAATGGTGAGATACTTTTCAGGTGGAATTCTTATTAGTCAAATCCCCCTCAGCTTATAATGTACTCATAAGGGGAATGACCCTCAGCAGCCTCAATTCGATTTTTTCTATTAAATCCCTAACCATTTGGTTTCCCACACCAAACAGAATAGGGACGGTGCGAGGGGGCCAGCCACGTGCCGAAAACTGCTACTTCACGTCCTTGAAGAGAAGCTATGAACCTTTAATGTTGATGGGCTAGATTTGAGGGAAAAGGTCATAACTGGTTCTCCAATAGAGGATATGATACCCATCCCTCTATACGAAGGCTGCCTATAAAGGGTGGTATATGTGGGTTCATTGCTACCAAAACACAAGAGAGAAAGGATGATCCAGTTTTTAAAAGAACACCATATGACATTCGCATGGAGCGAAAATAACATGCCGAGCATCGAATCCTCGGTAATGACTTATCAATTAAAGTGGATCTAGCCAAGCGCCTTATTCAGTTGTAAAAAAATGACTTTTGCACCAGAGAGGAATCAAGCGGCACATGTTGAAGTGGGGAAGATATTGGAAGCAAAGTTTGTTCGGGACATCAAATACCCTGAGTGGCTGTCTACTGTGGTGATGGTAAGGAAACCAAATAGGAAGTGGAGACTATGACTGGACTACTTCGATCTAAACCACGCATGCCCAAAGGACTCATATCCTCTCCCAAGTATTGTTTCCCTTGTGGACACTATGTCAGGCCATCAAACTCTCTCATTTATGAATGCGTACTCTAGGTACCAGATCAAGATGCATCTGGGAGATAAAGAAAAGACCTCATTCGTAACCGATCGGGGAACTTATTTCTACAAGGTAGTTCCGTTCGGATTAAAAAATACTCGGTAAACATACCAATGGATGGTCAACAAGATGTTTGAGGATACGATAGGCAATACGATGGAGGTCTATGTGGATGACATGCTGGTGAAGATTCTGAAGGCGTAAGAACACATTACAGACCTAGAGGGGACTTTCAGAATCCTCGACCGATACAAAATGAAGCTAAACCCTGAGAAATGCGCGTTAGGTGTGGCATCGGGAAAATTACAAAGTTTCACGATAACATAGAGGGGGATATAGGCGACCCCCAAAAATATCCAAGCAGTTCTAAACATGAGAAGTCCAAGAACATTAATGGAAGTGTAATCCTTGACAAGAAGGATAACCGTGGTGAACCATTTTATAAGAAAGGACATGGATAAATGCATCCCTTTCTCTAGGACATTAAAAACATCATTTTTCTAGACAGACGAGTGCGAGCGTACCTTTCAGGACCTAAAAACCTACCCGAAGAACGTCCTCTACTTTTGAAACTGAAGACGGGAGATGAGATATACATCTACCTCGTTGTTTTCTCTATAATTACCATCTCAATTCTAATCAAAGACAATGAAGGGATCCTAACTTCTGGTATACTATTCGAGCAAGGTATTCTGGGGGCAGAGTTAAGATACTCAATCTTTGAGAAGTTAGCATTCGCCTTTGTCATAACAACTCGAAAGATATGACTATATTTCCAAGCTCACGTAATAGTGGTTCTAACATATTTCCCTCTAAGGAAAGTTCTCCACAATCCATAAGTCTCCAAAAGTCTCATGAAATAATTAGTGTAACAGGGAGAATTCAAAATATGATATAAATTAAAGGTGGTAGTCAAAGGGCAAACTGTTGTTGATTTCATCACATAATTCTTGGATGTAGGGAATGAGGGTGTGATCCAACAAATTGAAGGAGGCAACATCAGACAAGACAGAACTGATTATCAAAATGCGGGTGGGTTCCAATGTGGAATACGCACTGTGATTTAATTTCACAACTTCTAATAACAAAGATGAGTATGAAGCATTAATAGAGGGTAAGTGGCTCACCCTATCCATTAATGCCGATCAGGTGGAGTTTTTGAGTGATTTGAATGTGGTGGTCCAATAGTGATAGGTGACTATGAGGTGAAGGGTACAAATATGATATCATATCTGAAGAAATTTTAACTAGTATTAAAGCAATTCAAGGCCTTCAACATCAAGCACATCCCCAGAGAAGAGAATGCAAAAGTTGAACACATTGTGAAGCTAGACTCAACCGATCATGGTAACCAAGTATCCATACTAGAAAGGAAAGTTTCATCAGCCTCTTAGAGTTGGGCCTTAGTTATATGGATAATTACATGTTGTTTATTAAAGAGGGGGAACTCCCAGACGATAAGGTGGAGGTGTAAAAGGTGTGCATCAAGGCCACAAAGTATTTAATGTATGATCTGGTGTTGTACTGTAGGGGATACTCGGGCCCAATCCTCCGATGTGTCCATCCCACTGAAATGAGAATTGTCCTGACCAAATTACACAAAGTCTCCTGAGGGGACCATCCTTAAGAGTAAGACTGGAGCAAAGAGCCTTCGCACAAGTCTACTACTGGTCGATGATATAATAGGACTTCGAAAACTATGTGAGGACTTATGATAGATGCCAAATAACGTCCAACGATATTCACAAACTGACCAAAGAGTTGATAATAATCATTCCCCCCTTATCGTTCACGCTATGGGGGATGGACATACTCGACCCATTTCCAAATGAAAAAGGTTAATGCAAATTCTTTATGGTAGAAATTAATTATTTCACCAAGTGGGTGGAAGAAGAGATGTTGGACATGATCATCGACCATAAAGTTCATTCATTCCTACGAAAATTCATAATCACTCGGTTCGACGTACCCAACGCCATCATCACAGACAGCGGAAGATAAATCAATTGAATTCGTATAGATAAGTTATGTGATTAGTTCTGAATCAAACACTACTACTCGACTCCGAGACACCCCAGATGTAACGGTTAAGTCAAAGTCACAAATCGAACGCTACTCCATGGGATCAAGACGGGCCTAAGAAATGCAAATGATGTTTGGGTGGAAAAACTATCCTCAATCTTTTGGGCATACCAAACAACCATGAGGGGACCAATAGGGTATACCCCATTATTCTTCACTTATGGAAATAAGTCCCTCGTCCCTATAGAGTTAGAAGTCCCAAGCTTGAGGGTACAGTGCTTCCAAGAAGATTAAAATGAAGAATAATTCTGGACGAATTTGGACCTATTGGACGAACGAAGAGAGGAGGTAGGATTAAGGGTTGCAGTGATGTAGTAGAAATTGTCTCTCTACTACAATCGAAGGGTCAAGAACAAGACGTTCCAGATGAGTGACATGGTGCTAAGAAAAATGACACAGTCGACCAGAAATCCCAGTCATGGTAAGTTGGCAGACAAGTGGGAATGGCCATATGTAGTGATTTGTATCCTTAGACCAGGGATCTATGGGCTTAGAGATTTGGAAGGTTGATATCTTCAGCTTCCATAGAGCGTTGAGAATTTAAAGCGATATTACCAGTGGTGGATGCCCGGAGGGTAAAGCTGTGACCACTAAATAGCTGAGATCTATATTTTATTCCTATTTCTTTCAATTTACAATTTTAGTTCTTAATAGACCTTATTATGTATAGATTTTTTTTTCGTGTGTTGTCTCCAATGTATCCTTGAATAATAACATTATCAATAAATAAATCTTTTCCTGAATGATTATTTATCCATATGTTTAAGTCTCTAGCGAATCATATTTCGCCTAGCCACCTAAGTGCTCAATTCGTACCAGATTACGAATCGACCACTAAGAGGAAGAAGAATAGCACTAGACGGTGTTTTGGTATGTTCTTCCCAGGATCATAGCCTCTAAAAAAACCAACTTAGCTGATCCCCAAGTTAACTCATGACCACACATATCCGATCCAATTTACAAAGCGAGGTCGTTCGAGTATAATAGGGTTAACTCTGAGTCAAGAAGGGTTATCGTTGATCACGTAGTTAATTTAAAAATAAAAAAGAGGGGTATATAGGGGGTGAATATGGAGGAAATAAGGTTGGAGTGATTCTATACGGTGAAAATTCTCATTATAATTTTTATTTAAAAAAAACTAGTGATCGAAATATAAATGGTCGTTCATAACACTCTTCGCTAATTGACTTTCGGAGTATAAATAAGACGGTTCTTCAACCGTGAATAAACTAAATAATGTAAAGTAACTTGGTCATTTGGGATAACATAGTTGGTTAATCGTGTATAAAAACTAGTTCACCACAATCTGGTCTTCCGATCGAAATAACTTGGTTCATCAACTGAGTATAAATAACCCCATCAGCTTCATTCGGTTCGACGACCAAGTGAAGTAGGTACCACGCTGAAGACCCTAGCTGTGTATCCACATAAATACCATCTCAAATAACTGAGTGCAAATAATATGGGTCATTCGTCATGTATAATTAATTACCTAACAAACATATAGAGAAATGCCACTTTCAGTCACCATCCACATATAAGTGTTTCAAAAGAATACGCAATAAAGCAAAATAGAAATCAAACATAAAGAAGTGCATATAAGACAAGGGTCGAGGCAAATACAAATACTTGTTCATGGGCCTAAGCCAACAAAAATATGTTCTCAGACTGAAGCCAATATTATAGAATAAATAATAAATAAAGGGAGAGAGGAGCAACAATGGGGAAGGGAGGCAGGAGGAGGCACACTGGAAAGGATTTGATCCATTTCCTCACGCATGGACATTCGAAGATCCTCACCCTCAGATCCTGTCAAAGGACATGGGTCACTTAATAGCTCACGTTACTGAATGTAGATCTCCTCATCCAAGTAGGAGGGAGAAGACATCGGTTCCTCCTTGGTCTCCGCATCGTTCGAATTGAAGGCCGAGAGGTACCAGTTTGGGTGAGCAATAATCACTCGGCTGATTATCTCATTACAACCATTAATTAAGGACTGATACTTGATCACCCCATAATAGTCTGAAGGAAGGACTTTAAGTACCTGAACCGTATCAGTGGGGCCATAACTTTCTTAGCCTTGACAACTTCGTCCTTCTCTTTACTCCGAAGATCCAAGAGCCTTCTCATATCAGAAACTTCAGTCGCCATCTAGGTCTTCAAGATAGTCACTTCTTATCGAGAAGCCTCCTTAGTGAACTTCTCATCATATCTCCCCTTTAAAGTAGTCACCAGAGCACTGTCCACATCAGTATTGGCCTTTTTAAAGCCTTCATCTCTGCCCTCAATCCTGGGACTGCCTTGGACTTGTTCGCTAGGCTTTGCCACTTCTGGGATATGTAAACCCCAAAGTAGCTCACACGCACACAAGTTAACAAAGTTTAAGTCAGAATATCCAACAGATCAAAATTGTGTTCGGGAAAGTTAAGACAAACTCTTACCTTGGTCACTAGCTAAATTAGCTCTTTAGCTCCACGGATCGGCACCCACCCAATCGATTAAGGTCTTCAGGAAGGTAGGCATTCTAGAAAGCCATGTAGCTATCATCAGGGTTGTCATACCTTAAATAAGGGGCCCTAGTGATCCCCTATTCTTGGGGAATCCTCTTCCCTTTGGTGTTAACATCCTGTTAATTAACAATTACACTCCGATGAGTGGAGGAGAGGGTGCTACCTCATTCGAGAGGTTTCTTTTCTCGCCTTATCTGCAAGACCCCATCCTTCATCAGCTAAATAGTGGAAGTTTCCTCCTTAATTACATTGAGGGGGGATGGAAGACTCACATACTCTACGCCCATCGGATAGGGGTTAGCTTCATCCTCCCGAGGGATTGATTATAAAAGAATGGACGGAATGACAGGCAGGTTTTAGGCCAGCCTTTAGAGTGAAGATCGGTATCCCTGATGAGCCATGTTCTTAGACGCTGCAATGTTAAAAGAGTGGAACTGTGAGTACAACACTAAATAGTCGAATCAAAGAATAAGCCAATCGGCACAATACAAGTCTACCTGAAGAACGGGGGAAATATGCATG
This sequence comes from Sambucus nigra, assembly GCA_949130495.1. Lineage (NCBI taxonomy): Eukaryota > Viridiplantae > Streptophyta > Magnoliopsida > Dipsacales > Adoxaceae > Sambucus > Sambucus nigra. The sequence goes on from OX422214.1 coordinate 223,575,926, forward strand.
CTGGAATCGAATGGGCATAAGGTGAACTTCCTTGGTATCTACCCAGAGATAAAGGATGTCGCAGTCATGCACCTCCTCCCCTACAGAAATAAAATCTAAGTCCTCCAGTCGCCTCAAATCACAAAGCTATTTGAAAGGGAGAGCTTTGCTTATGGCTTCTTGTAATCTCTTCTTCTGATTGACAGGAATATCTGAAAGCTCGTTGTTGATGTTAAAAAATGGACTAGATCTAATTTTCTAATCACAGATAAAATATTTGATTGCAATGAAATAATCAAATAAAAGATAAGGAGTTTTTAAAGTGGTTCGGATAGGTAAGAAAGCCTACGTCCACTATTATTATATTGATTTAAGTGATTACTGAGCACTAGATACTCTTTTAAGAGGAATATCCTAGAATTCGTTCTATCCTTACCCTTTATAAAAGGGATACAATGTATTTATAGTGACCCGGAGATCAAGGGTTGGAATGATTTTATATATTCAAATATATATACCCATATATAATGAATGTGATGGTTGATTGTCTAAACCACATGTGGAAGGAACCTTGGTTGTTTCCCTCTGGTGGTGACTGTTCACTTACTTTTTTGGTATGCATTATTCACGTTGGTCGGCATGCCTGCCGAGCAACTATCTGCTGACTAGGATTTTTTCCACGTAGGGAGATAATTGTCCACTTCTGATTGGTCCATGTACGTGGATAATTTTGGTATCAACACTCGTTAAATATCCTTGCAAATCAGTAAAGAGAAACAAATTAGTACCTAGAAGAAAATAAAGTCATCAATTTGATGAGAGAAACAAAAGCTCATTCAGGTCCGATTTGGCCCAGGTCAAGGGATCGTGAATAAATGACCTGTAAGGTCATTCTGTTTGTCATACTCCCACCCTCTCCTCAGATGTAAAGAAAGTGGTGTCTCTAATCATGGTTAGATGAGGGAAGGTAAGTAACAAAACCCTCGCCTTTTTGCTTATAGGAAAAGGTATACCAACCACCTTATGAGGCTGTAGGTTTATATGCGGTCAATAATTCACCAACTGTCAAAGGGTGATCTACCCCAAACAAGTCGTAAAAATGAACCATAGAGACAATTAGGATTCTCCAGGCATTCAGGATCAATTGGGATGGGGAAAGGTTTAGAAAGCCAAGGATTTACCGAACAGGCCTCAGGAGAGGAATACTGAGTCTGTCTTAGAAATGACTCATAAAAATAGACTTTTGCCTTACGACCGATTGGTGCCCATTTCCTCTCATCGGTGACACAAACAAATAAGGACCTCAAAAGAGCTAGTATCCCTATACATTTGTTAGTTGTCTCCTCAGATAAATAGCTAACCGCTTCTTAAGGACACAATGGGTTGCCCCTGACAGGATCTACTAAGGAAATGACTAGATAGACCAGCACTAGGGACCCTACGAGGGGGAGAATTACGATCCCTATAGGGTTTATTGGGCCTAGAAAAACATAAAAAAGAAACCCCTCGAGCAGAGGCTTTTTGCTCATTATGCTCAGGCCGAAAGGTCTCCACAATTTCAACCAACTTTCTAGATCCCTATGACGCTAAAGCCTGGATTGCGAAGCTTGACATAAGGAATGAACGAGTGGATGAAGACACTCTAAGTATTGAAATAGTGATGAGTGGGAAGGAACGAAATCAAAGATATAGGTATTTCCCTCTAGGAATTGGTAGGCAAAGTTGTTAATTCTAGTGAAGTGAAAAGTGAAACCAAGATTTAGATAAACGAGGAAAAAATTGAAAAGAAATGGAAGAAGAAGAAAAGCATACCAGTTAAAAATGGAGATTATAGTAGATGGGATTCTTAAGAGGGAGGGAAAATGACGAAATGGGAAGCACTACCTGATATGTCACAGAAAATAAAATCAACCAAACTGAAAATCCTTTTTTATATGGTTTTCAGTCAAATCTGGTCGTGAACATTGGTCAAATCTGGCCAAGTCACGTAGATACACTATTCTTCTCTATCTCTCACCTCTTTCTTTTTCATTTAACATTACAAATTTATTGTGTTGTGTGAGAACCATATTTTTGCACTAACAGATGTTCACTTCTATACCATATTGAATAAGGGTCTTTTGGATGACTTATTTTGTACTATAAATAGGAAAGATACCCTTTGAGTATATGCATACGAATGAAATGAAAAGATTTCTCCCTCTGAATTCTTTTAGTATCTCATTAGTTTACAACATGTTATCAACACGGTACTCTTATAAAAATGTGCAAGTAATGATAAGAAGAAAGTTGTCATCAATTCACGGTAGGTTTCATCAAATCAAGGAAGGAAAAAAAGGTACTCAAAAATAAAATAAAATAAATAAAAACTCTTCATTACATCAATAGAGTATAATAGATTTTTTTGATTCAAGCTAGACCCAATGTCGTAAAATTATCACATATATCACTCATATTATATTTTATATCCTGATCCCGATCTCCAACTCAAACTATCTAATGTAGACGTGATTTTTAAAACAAATCATGTCCTTTTAGCCATTTTCTCATTGCTTATTAAGTCATTAATTTACTTTATATTTATATGAAAATAAAATCACATATCCAAGTCATTGTTATTGCATTGGTTCACTATGTATATAAATCCAGACTCAATATTTTATTCTTTTAATATATTAAAGCAACATAAATTCGTTATTTTTTTACTTAATGACAATGGTTTGTTAGTTAGTTTTTTACATCAACGTTTTTTTTTATTAATGTATGTTCATGCCTCGTAAATTTCTTTGAATTTTTTTATGTGATCAATATTCTATATATATAATGTAATGAGTACCGTTTATTCTTTAAAATTTGGGGCCTGAAATTCCCAATTTCCATTTGAAAGTTGGAACCTAAAGTTCCCTAATCAATTAAAATTGGAACCTGTAGTTCTCAATTACTATTTAACTTATGGTACTAGAAGTTTCTTTTTTTTTTTATCAGGAATCAAAGTTCCTAATTATCATTTAACATTGGAACCAAAAGTTCCATTTATAATAAATTTGGATCTGTCAGTTCTTTATTACTATTTTAAATTTGGGATGTGAAGTTCCAATATAGTAATTTAATTTGGGACCTGAAGTTCCCATATAACTATTTTAATTTGGGGCTGGAAGTTCCCAAATCATTTAAAATTAGGACCTGAAGTTCTCAACTGACAATTCAATTTTTTGGACATGACAATAAAATTTGTCTTAAAATCAAACCCGAAGTTTTGGCAATTTATATAATAGGGAAAGGGTACTAAAAGTAACCAACAATTATTCACAATTTGGACCCACAGTTCTATCAAATATTTATTCTAATCTAACTTGATCTTTTGATTATTTTTTTAATAAGGGTGAAGACATTACAAGTCCTATTATGATCATTTATAGTTTGGACCTCAAGTGTCAAACAATTTTAGCCCTTATGAAGATTGAAGTTTTGACATAATTGGGTTGGGCTTTCAAAGTCTCAATTAAAGTATATCACTATCAAACCTAAAATTTTGATTCTTTAATCGAAAGGGTATATAGCAAGTGTCCCTAATAATATTTGTAATATGAAGATCTATAATCATTATTATGACCAGAAGTTCACAAATTATTATTTATAATTCGGATATAATTTTCCAATTACTATTGAGAATGTGAGAACTGAAGCTCTCATGCCATTTAAAAATATTTGGACATTAAAGATTCAACAAAATATACTATAAATCAAAATTTGAAGTTTTGATGGGGTATGAATTTAAATTTTTTTCTAAATAATTATTTATAATTTGGACTTGAAGCTCTCTCTCTCTCTCTAGAGAGAGAGAGAGACCCTCTCCTATAAGGACTCCGTGTGGTGCAGACCCCGGTACGTACCATTTTTCTTAAAATAGTAAAAAATGATTTTTTTTAATAAAACTTCATGGATCTGAGCTCAACAGTGAGAAGATCATCTCCATTTTTTTTCATCAAAAAATTCAATAAAAAAATCGCCGAGATGAGGTGATATGTAAAAAAATGGTGTAAAAAGTAACGCACCGGTGTGATACCGATTTAAACAAATGCGCAAATTCCAACCACAAACTTATTTAATTAGAGTCAATTTTTAAACCAATTTAATTCAACCCCTAAACATACAACTATGTGTGTGCGTGTGTAAAACCATCATAAACACAAATATGTTGACTAACAGATTTGAGAAAAAATCCCCGAAGGGTAAAACCATTTATTTCACTATGAATTAAATCAAAATTTAGAATCACAATAAAATCTGCAATAAGTTTACCTCATCAAACCTACATAGACATGCAACATAGAGTCAACAATGGATTCCACGCAGTGAACCCACATGAACCGCAGTTCAATCTTTAGCAAAGAGCCACACGCAGCGAACTTCAATGACCTTCAGGTGTAGAGACGCATTTCACAAAGGTGAACAATAACAAAGTTTTGTACTTGGGTTCCAAAGATTCACAAAAGTAATTAGAAATTTTGTGTGAATCAAAAAGATGTTTGGGACATCAAAAAATTGAAGACTTGATGTGTTTGAACTCTCAAAAACGTTTTCTCAAAGACTTAAAAAAAAATACACCACCGAAATAGCCTTTTATAGAAATCTAAAAAATCTGAGGAAGTGGAAAAATCTATTAAAACCAAACCGATCCGGTATCGGTTCGGTTCGTTTTATGAAAAACAAATCGGTCCGATAAAATCCATGGGTTCGGTTCGGTCTTAGCAGTAAAAAAACCTTTTATAAAAAATGCTTCGGTTTACTAAAAACATTTTAGAAAAATTTTCTAATACTAAAATGAAACTTTTAAGGAACTTAAAAACCCAAACCTTACCAAAGTTATCTAGTAGAGGCATGTTATTGAAGAAACATTGATATTCGGATCCGTCTCGATTCTTGAATGTTCTTGAACCTTTCTTCGATGGTTGTAAGTGGTATACGACATACTACCATGTATATGGACATGAGAAAAATGTCCTTACAAATGGTAAAAATATGCATTTACGACCGTTGAAATTTTGACAATCAACTCACCAACAATTTGATTGGATTTTTTAATGAAACGTCATGAATATGATCTCGACAGTGAGAAGAACATATCCATGAAGTTTCATAAAAAAATTCAATCAATGAAGTAGCTGGCACCGACCTAAAATTTCAACGGTCGAAAATGCGTACTTATACCATTTTTTGACATATCACCTAATCTCAACGGTTTTATTTTTGAATTTTTTGATGAAAAAATTTGGAGACGACCTTCTCGTCGTGGAGATCATATCCATGAAGTTTCATCAAAAAAATCATTTTTTTACTATTTAAAAAAAATGGTATATACCGAGGCCTGCACCATAAGGAATCCTTACATGAGACTTTTTTTTTTGTGTGTGTATATATATATATATATCATGGTTGGGATTAGTTGCAAAACAAATTGAGTATTAAACTATGACTTCTCAGCTTTTTAACCTTTTATTTTCTTTATTAATGAAATATAACAACCCGCCTAATTAAATATCGAGTGATCAGTCCTTTATTTAATTAAATCAGAATATCCAGTTGGTTCATTCTCAGCATCACTGTCGAAAATAGTTTCTTTATTAATAACCTAATAGTTAATTAAGCTAAGTGTCAAAAACTTTTTCCATTTTTGATTTAATTAAAACCATTCCACGACACATAATAATAATATGCAACAACACATCACAACAGAATTAGCTATAACAAGAATAAATGTGACTGGAATAACTCTTCAGTTAAATCATAACTTTTACACTAAATAAAACTGATATCCACAATGCTTACATAAATAATTACAACCTCTAGAATCATGGGCGACATGCCCTAAATGAAGTAGACGCTAAAGATGAGTGAATCAACAGAAAGGAAGCATCTAACAAAATCCGTATCCTTGCTAGTAGCTATAATCCATCGAAACATCCATAATCTATGATGGTCATCCCTCCTGCTGGATACCTGATGTACAAGATATAGTAGAGAAGAGAATATGCAAGGAAACGGGTCAGAGCCCGATTGTAAAAGATTTTAAAAATAACAAGTGAATAACAATTACAATTAAGCATTTATTATGTACATGTTAGTTTCTCGGGCTCTCTCTCTTGAGAATTCTCATCTCTCATCTAGAGTGCACACCTATCGTATCTTATTATCTTCCTAGTTAAGGTTCCCTCCTAACTAGTTTCCACAACATAATTCTAACCCATATCATAAGCTCGTATGTCCCATACCATACGTAATATAATTATTCATATTCATTCATCTTTAATATGAACTAGTCTTGTTACAACCTTGGAATTAAGTGTTCACTTACTTAATTCAATTCAGATTTCATTATTTACTTCTATCTACAACATTACACAGTAAATTAAATCACAATTGATATTTTTAATCTACAATTTCACACATAAGATTACATCTTCATATCTATAATGTCACACAGTAGATTACATCACAATTTATATATATAATACCACACTAATTATATATATACTAATATGGCACCTCCCCAGTCACAGCTGCGGTGCATGCATACTCTGCTACCATGTCCTGATACATAATCTCATTATATAGAGGACTATTGATTCGGCGTCTCTCACGAATTATATCATAACACAAATATATTGGAGGCGAGCATACTCCCCAGCCAAATGGGTCGCGCACATACCTATGCTCCCATTCAACCATCGAAACTATCATATACACCGATAACACGTGTCCAAGGTCCTATGCTCAGGGTATGAATCTAAAATCCCTCCCAATTGATCGCACAAGGATAATACCGTTCACAATGCGAAACCTCCACCCGATAGCAAGCAGCGTAGGTATGTCATACATACAAATAATATTATAGGTATTCATCACACCTATAAAAATATAGCATCAATAAGGTATTCACACAACCATATGATAATAACAGGCAATCATCTCACTTATATATATAATAACAATGGTTATTCATCATACCTATATATAACTATAGGGCATACGCACATCCCATATAATAAATCCCATACGTAGTGTAATTATATCCCGAATATCCTATGTATTTTTTCGATTATGACTTTAATCCTCACAGTATGTATTTTCGAACTAATCTAACCGCACGAGAGCGATGATTTAATCCTCAAATAAATTAAGTAGGTAAACATCACATCCTACAAATCCATGTCATTACGACTCCCGAATTCCTACGAATTAAATTCACTTTAATTAGGTTTATTCCTCGATAGTCCCTAATTCACTCTTAACCCTTTATTCTATCTCTTAGGGTTAATCCCACCTATTCCTAAGGTTATACCGGTAATTAATGACTCTCTTACTACAATTCCATATCATCATACTCCTCGAATTATTTCGAATTACATTCATCTTTAATTAGAATTATCTTCTATAAAACCTATTCTCTCATAACCATATATTCCTTCGCTTAGGATTAATCTTCACATATGGATTTACGATTTTCCAGGTGATTCAAAAGATCCCCTCCCTACTGGTTCTATTCTTAATCTTCATATAAATGAATCTCAATCCAAAACGTGAATCTATCGATCATAATTCATTCGATTAATTAACATAATTCTTTCCATCTAAATCCCAAACATAATAATATTAATCCGGGTCTTATATATGGCCTACTGCCTTTCCCTAAGTCCCATTATATTCAAATAATAATCATTAAATATTTTTAAAAGTTTTGGGATTTAATCAAGAATTATAAAGGAACAAGTTAATATTTTCTAGGGAGGTCGATCGATCGAAGGTCAGGGGTCGATCGATCGATCACCCAGATATCAACCCAGATTTCTGCAACTTTTATCCTACGGGTTTCTCATCTTTTAACCAATCAAACCTCTATTTTAACGTTCCAAATTTCTTATAATCCATACTACATGATATAACATCATATGTAAATGATTCCTACTGACCTAAACAACCTTGAATCATCAAGAGTTTGGATTAAAGTCATATAACTCATATTTTTCTAGAAAACTAAATTTGTGAACATTTCAAGAACAATCCTATGATTCTCAGAATTTCTCCAAACATGTGATGTTTATTTCGTGGATTAATATCTACTAACAACATGAGATTAATCCTACATATTTCTACATTCCAAAAATGAATTAATCATCAAACTAGTTTATCTCCAAAACATGTAACCTTTCATCATTTCTAACTATCCTAACATGGACATTATACTAACTAGATTGCAAATATTAAATCACTTGCCTTTAGATTGTAGGTCTGATCCATTGGGGATGACTGTCCACTAGTGGTTCTTCCCTTTTCCAATCAACTTCCGGTGGTAGTTGGTGGTGGTGACTTGGCTCTTGGTTCTCCCACAATGACTCTTCCCTTTCCCCAGAGAAACTCTTCACTCTCTCTAAATTTATTTCTCTCTAAGTTTGTAGAATGAATCACTAATCTAAATCCTTTAGACTTATAAATAATCTCCCAAATTCGTGAATACTATTCACCTTCCAAGTCAAATGACCATATTACCCATCCGGGGTGACTATTCGGCTCCAAAGTGCCCCGAGACCCAAATCAAACACCAAAGTAGACTTTTTTGACTATCGCAGTCAAAACGACCATTTGAATGACATAAAAATAATTCACTTTTATTTCATTAATTGATAATCCCGGAACGACTCAAATGCGCGTCCTGACTTAATTACCATAATTGTCATACACATAATTCGTGATAATTTTATAAAGTCACAATCAATTGTAAAGTCATAATCACATATATTACTTTAATAATTAAGTAATATTCAACATAAATCACATATTACTTTATTCTCGCGTAAGATTAAAATCCGGATTAATTTTCAATTATATCACAATTAATTCTAATTAATCCCATTTTAAAAGTCATTAAAAATACGGGGTATTACATGAAATATATTTCTTAGTCTCAAATAGGGTGCAAGATAGGGACATTCTAAGGTTATGGTAGCGGCACTTGAGAAGGTGGACAATCCTGTAGTGAAGACATAACAAGAGGATGGATTCAAACACATCTAAGATCCACAAGAATTATACGAATATATAATATGGATCAAAGATCCCGTCATTGGGGCATCGAAACAATGAGCATCGTCGAGAACAAAATAACATTCTTAAATCATTTTTGGGTGAATGTGAACATATTTGAGTTTTTTCCACCTACTTAGAATGTGGAGGTACTCCTGGGCATCGGACCATTTACTTGCCTTCATTTTCAGCTTACCAAAAAAGTCAGGGCCTTTTACCTCTTGCAGGTGCACGAGGCCTTTCGTGTAGTTTTAGTTTGTATTTGTACTGAATGAAAGAGATCAAACTCGAATTCTGAAAATAATGTGGGGCCCTTTTACCAAGTCTATCATATAGAAGATGATAGAGGTCCAACTATCACTGCATTACGCATAATTGGCATTCAAACTCCTTAACAAATAAGTGATGCTCCAGGTAAGAGTTATCTTCAAATGATGTAAGTTCTATCCTGCTTGTGTTGTTAGGAAATGGATAAGTCTTTTTCGAGGCGTTCACCTTGTAAACTTAGCTCAAACAATTGTCATCTATTGCTCATGTCTCTCCTTCCACACTATATCCCTCCCCATTCTCATATTTGGGACATTTCAGCTCAATATTAGACGCCGATTGATGACGGAAAAAATGAGCCCTGCACTTATCAGCCAGTCGAATGTCGGTCCATTAGTGAATCCATTTTATGTTGAGATTTGATTAGGCTTACTTTATGCGTCAAATCATACAACCAAGAAAGGTTTACATAATCCTCGATTCAGTCCTATGCAACTAAGGCACTAAGCGACTCCAAGTTGTCGATTCAATGAAGAAACTGGTATCGAAAGGTAGGTCTCTCTATCTTAAATGAAATGTCTCATTTCTATTATCAAATTAAATGTCTTGAATAATTTATTATAAGGGCGTCACTTCAAATAGGCATAGGAAGATCATTAAGAGCAATAAAAGACTTGTCCTAGATTTAAAATTCGATTGAAGTGCCAACTTATGATGGAGACTTGAATAAATATCTCAATTCACATCTATGAGCGATGATTCCTCGATCTCTTACTCGTTTTGATCGAACTCTGACCTTCCGCCCTCCTTGCTTCTAAAACTAAATCTGCATCCACTGATTCCATTCGATCCATCAATAAATGGACTATTTGTTGCGAAGACACAAGACAAACATAAAACAGATTTTTTCTTCAAATCATCTCGAGAAAAACTTCTCCAATCTCCTTTACTATACGATGGTTAAAAACCTAAAAACTTTATGTTCAAGAGGAATTTTTCCAATTGATATTTTGGTATAGAAGGATCTCCTTATTTCTTCAATGCGGGTTCTGGCTTGGATCCCCAACTTCTTTGATCCGGTTAGATCAATAGAGATGTCAGTTGAACATCAAGTTGATCTCCCCTTACGTATTGATTCAATCAATCATATACGTAGGGAGGACGCTCCATTTTGATTGGTTTATCATGAGAAATGGCCTCTTATTTATTCGAGTTTGAGGGGGAATGTAATATCATCCTTAGTTTTTACCCAAAACCTACCTCTTCAACATTATAATGCCCCTTAAGAGATATAGACAATGCAAAAGAGCCTCACCCAGAGCCAGGGACTCTATTAATTCTTGCTATGGAAAAGTGAGTCAGTACAACAAGTAAAATGGAAAAAAGAAATTCTAAAAAGCGGCTAAATATTTCCATGATAGAGGTAAAAAGATAAGGTTTAATTGAAATACATTTTCAATATTTAAAGCAACAGATGCTATAAACACGATTACAAAGCCTTACCTCTCTAAGAAAAAACCCATGGTAATGTCAAGGTAAAAAAATATCAATCTAGAGATCTAGTACCTCGTTTGGGCAGGAGTTGTGTTGATCATAACAAACTTGATCAATCTTATACCATCTACGTTATAGCCAGAAGCATCCCTAATGACTCTTATTTACAAGTCAATTTTTCTATCTCGAGTCCCAATCCTTCTCAGAGAAGTGAAACCATGATTTGCACTTTCCCTACGAACAAACTTATGTATTGGTTTGAACTTTCTCACCTAAATCCATCATAATTAAGAGGTCACCACGGCAGATCAAATTCTTATGGTAAAGTGGATGAGAAAAATGAGTGTTGATCCAAGTACTCTAACTAGGAGGGGGATGATAGGGGACAAAATAATTAAGCCTATAGTTGCAGTTACCTGCTTTCCCCTACTTTTGATGGATAAATGAACCCGATTGAGAAACTTGCATGGGGATAGATAATCACTCAGTTTTTTCTACTCATGAGCAACTACAGGTAACAAATTGATTAAGAGAGGCATAGGATCAATAAATACTTACAAAAAGACAAAGGATGGTTGAGAATTAGGCCTACTAGGATAGGAAAGTGAGACAGACCTCGAAAATTCAAAAAGGTGGGGTTAAATATACTCTTGATACTTGGGAAATAAAATAATAACTACTGAACCGCTTATAATATAAAAGCAAGATGATAACGCGATCACTATAACATCTGGTAGCCACTAATAGAGATATGATCAGTCACGCATAAAATAGTCGATACCATGAATGGAGTCAGTTTTATATCTATCTTATAAGACATTTGTAAGAGCTGAGCTACCCTAGATTTTTTATTAGAATAGGAATAAACATTGATAAAAACGATTGTAGTAGGTATCCTTGGCATAGTTGGATGAACTATGAAAAAGAGTCAATATATTAAGCTTAGGAACTTCTCATGCCGATCCTAGTCCGTCACTGTAACTACTTCCCCATCTAAGACATGTATGATCATCCGAAGCTAAATGATCAGCTGCAGAGACTTGACATAATCATGTAACAGTAGGCTCCACCTTCAAATCATATGTTTAAGTTACATTATTATGATTTCCACTTTCATGAATCAACTGAAGCAAATCAAACCCATTTTCAGATAAAGAAGATAAAAAAGGTCTCTCTTCCATGCATCCTCAGGTCAAGCAGTTAATTCAACCTCGATCTAAAGCTACTGGGATCTATACTAATCCAATGTTTTAACATCAAGGGGGACAAGCCACCTAACTGACAAAGACCTTTATTGCGGGTTAGCATAAAGTATAAGGGAGTTTTTCCTCTTTTGTTGTCCCTAACCCCATACCCATATAATAATGGCAGAGTAAAGGGTGGCTAGTAATGGTATTACCATTAAAACTTTTTCAATTAATCTTTCGCTTCTTTTAAGTATTAAATTACCTTTTAATCGTACTTAATTTTAATTCTTTTCACATTCTGATCATTTACTATAAATTCAAGTCCTGGGAATGTATAAAGAATGTGAAACAAACACTCATTCTTTGGAAAAAACAAGTTGGACTATTATCTGTCAGAGTTAATATATATTAAGAACTTGTTTGGAAGATTATCTAACATTTTTATAGGCCCCTTTTTCTATGCGGATATGTTTTAAGGATGACCAAAAACCAACTTTATTTTTATGAAAAATGTTTTTCCAATTTTTAAACCGCACCAAGTTGTGAGCCAACTTTAACTGAACCAAATTTTATCTTAATTAATCCTAAACATACATATAGTGATTAATGGAAGTAAAGTAAGGAAAAGAATGCTCGTAACGCCGAATATACGAGGAAACCACAAAGGGAAAAAAAAACCTCGGACAACCAAGCCAGATAATCACTATGATGTGGAATTATAAGGAACATAGACAAGTATTACTCAACGACTCGATCCCCCATAAGACTTGACGCTCTTCTGATCTTCAACCACTCCTCCACAGTGCCCACGTTAATCCTTTCGCGATACCTGTGCATAGTAGTCGCCTCCACGAATGCCTCGATGTCCACCAATGTAGCTTGGAAAGTCTACGAAATTGGAACATGAACTCCTTCGCTTCTTCTCCACAAAACCCAACTATGTTCTTCAAAGTGTAGAACAAACTCCAACAAGGTGTGTACAAAGATCACTATTGCATATGATAATGAAATATCGGAACTTTGAAACTCTAAGGATGTTCTAGACTTAGAAAGCCGTAGAAAACTTTGTGCAGTAAACGTACTGTTCGTATAATGTTTTTCTGGACTCCACACTTATGAAATTCTGAGGAAACCACGCCTTAAATAAATTTCTTAAGGCGGCAGCTCGCTCAAACGATATTAGATGTCGCTCGAACGAGATAGCTATGCCGTTCAAACGACATAGTGATCTCGCTTGAACTACAATTAACGTCATTTGAACAAGAAATAGTTAGAAGTTGTGTTTTATACAACTCTAATCCATCTTTATCTCAGAATAAAACGAAGTGTAATCCTTTTAAAACTATTTAAAAACATTTTAAGAACATTTCTTTAATAAAATAACATCCTTAAACAATTGTAAACTAAATTTCGAGTCCCGTTAAAATTATGCATTCATACCTGAGTGATCTCGAAATGAAATTTGACTTGAAGACGAAATATGACCATAAAATGACATGATAAATCTTTAAAGCTTTACTGCAACGTCTTTAATAAACTTTAATACCTCATAGTCTGTGTGGGATCGTGATAATAAAAATACTACCTATGACTCAAACGTGTTTTGTTCTTGGAATAAGTCAAATAAACATACATCGAACTCAACTGGAAATTTTGTCCTTAAAAATCTCCCCCTTTGACAATTTAGGGACAAAACCAACAGTGAAATGCCTAAGCCGGGTCGTCAAGTCGTATGATGCCTAAATCCCATTCCATAATCCATAATAAAAAATATAGGACAAGACTAGAAGATGATAGTTCGACAAGCATGAACTGTTTGAATGTGATTTAGCCTTGAAATGTCCAATCTCTAAAGCATACCTACACACATGAAACAGATAAATACCCAATGAAGTATGGAGGAACAAAGGATATAAACAAATATGTAAAATCTAATCCAAATAATTTGTTATGTAAGTAAAACATGATACTAATTTGTAAACAACATCTAAATCAGGATAGCATATGATCACAAATAAGATACCAAATTGCACAAACTAATTAATATCGACATATAAGCATGAAAGAATATGATAACAATTTGTAATGAAACAAAATCTATGTGATAAACAAACAAAATCTCACTCTACATCACATATATCTCTCCCCCTTTTTGTCTCAAATAGACAACCTGGTGAAAAGATAAACATATCTAATATGAGATAATCGATGAAGTGTATCTACATAAACACGAAGCAACCAGTTAATAATGATCAAAAGATGTCAAATCCGTAGCTAGAAAATAATAATCCCGCAACAGGAATTAGCAATTTAAGAGGATGTGACTAAACAAACACAATGCAGTAATAGATGTAATCAATGAGAATCTTCATACAACAAACTGTCTAGAAGCAACCCAACAGCACCAAAAATATATCAAAATGAACTAGGTTACTGAAACAGAAGGAAACAAAAATCCCAGAAGGTTGCTCAAACGAGACAACCTTGTCGTTCAAATGACATACGCTTATCGCTTGAAGACTTCGAGTGACATCGATAAGTCGCTCGAACGAGAGAAACCAAAAACTCAGTTCCACTGCTGAAAAATATGTAGTTTTGTCCAGTGAAAAAATTTCCTAAAAAAGTTAATTGGAAAGAGCAGAAATTGTAAAACAGTAGTAAGACAGAAGACCAGAAGACAAACAAATAAAATAATGTGAGTTACATGTTAAGATAGTACCAATGTGCTCAAACATGAACATGGAATGTATGGGCGTGAACTACAACAAATGAATCACAATTCCAACACATCGAAACGATCAAGAATCTCTAATTGATAGGTATAAATCATCAAACTTTATTTTAGCTATATGTGACATTAAAAGTGTGAGCTTAATGAACTAAACAAACATCATGCACACAAATTCGAAATTTTGATGATTCTAGCTTTATGACACGATTTTTCAACGTTATGGTTCGTGGAGGAAACCCGTTTAAATTTTCTCCAACCAAACTCCCTCATATAAGTTTTTACTTTTTCAATTTCTTTTGAGGTTTCTATTATTCTCAACTTAGAGAAAATCCTATTGGCCCGATTTTTTGCATATATTTCTTTTTATTGCCTTAATTTTCTTTTGGTCTCTTTTAAATGCTGGCTTTCACGATGAGTCAATTTTACACTCTCGCAACCCTTTCCCATGAACACTCATCATTTCTTCAATTTCAATCTTCATGGTAAACGGTTCTTACATGCACACCTCCTCCTTAAGTCTACTTACGCATAGATGGCAAAATTGAGATAAGAGCGTCTCATAAAACTCAAATATTCAAGAGATGTCAAACATTCATATAAACTCTTGCATGTGTGCAAGGATGGCATATATACAAAGTCGAATAAAAAAGCATATCAACTTCGAAACAACCCCATAATACAATGATTAGATCATTCTAACCATCAATAATTAAGATCAAATGTCCTAGGCACTTGGATAATGAAAGGATGGGGGTCCATGCACACCAATATTCCACATCAAACATGTAAACCCCAAAACAAAAACAAATCGAAAATCTTTTTGGGTTTTTAACATATTTTGACGCAAATAAAAGCAACTTCTTTTGTATTTTCTCAAAAACAAAATCTTTTGTATTTTTTCAAATAAGACTCAAATAAATAAAAAATATGATACAAAATATACACATGTCATAACATTAGAAAGATATAAATCATGATACAAATACTATCGTATGACAAATATGGAAACACAATCATCCATTAGATCTAGAATGGGAAGAATCAAGAGCAACCAAATGAGAACCGTGATGTTTAAGTCCTAAAGCCTCTATGTTCGATTTTTTAACCCATGTAGGTGTGAAATTATGCATGGGGGTTTTGGGAACTAAAATGACTTTATTCCTTAACTTCCTAGGAGTATTCCTAAGGTCATAGGAAAAACATCTAAGGTGACCTTTCCTACTGCAATGTGTGCAAGTGGACGACGAGAATGATTACCAAAATATCGACCTCTCCCCACATTCCTAGTGGGCTCTCTCACACGGTTGGTATTGACTTTGGGAATGGGAACAACTCTATCATTGTAGCCTATACCACACCTATCACCTCTGACTTGGAAGGTGCCTAAAATCTTATCCAAATTTTTCGATCTGGCTTCCAAGTTAAACTTAACCTTACTCGAGTATTTTAACTTCTCCTCTAATTCATAAATCCTAAACTCAAGCACACGCCTAGACTCCTCAAACTCTAAAACCTCATTTTTCAAAGCCTCCATAAAACCACGCAGGCTATCTCTTTCTTTCTTCACATATTCTAGTTTCTACCTAAGCATTTTCTCCCATTCCCTAAGATCCTTAATCAAAACATCGTTATTTTCTATGGCATGCTCATTCAACCTAACTTGCAATTTAGAATTTTCCCTTTTCACCTTCACCACCCCGACATACAACTCATTAAAGGTAACTTTCAACTCTTTCACATTAACCTCCTCTTCCTCACTCGCTTCACCCTCACTATCTTGAGATTCAACAGCCTCGAAAGTGTCATGCACATGGGAATCTTCATGTTAATGTTTATCGTCGTCGCTCACATGACATGCCAAGAAATAAACAAATTTGCTCTCATTGGGGGAACTCTCTCCCTCTTTCGGATCACTATCACTTAAGGAGGTACTATAAGCTATCGATTTCTTGCCTTCTTTCTTAAGTCTAGTGGGACACTCGACAACTTTGTGATCATACCCCTCACAACTAAAACACATATCTGACTTAACCCTATTAAATTTCTCACACTTATCTTTATGGGTGGAATCTACCTTGTTGTTTTTGAATTTCTCAAACTTTTTGTCATCTTTCGATTGCTTTTGAAATTTAAGAAACTTTTTGAACTTCTTTGTTAACAAGGCGACATCCTCAAAATCGGAATCGTCATCCGAAACTTTAGTCTCCTCCTTTCGGGATTTCAAAGCAATGCCCTTTTCTTTTTTAGGAACTTGCTTAGAGTTAAACATATTGAGTTAATAGGTTTGTAGGTCACCTACAATCTCTTCAAGTTTCATTGATTCAAGCATATCTAAGGAGTTTAAAATGGTCACTTTCGCATCAAACCTACTCGGCAAAGATCTCAAAATTTTCTTTATCACACCGTTGATGGGAATCTTATCTCCTAAGTTAAACTACGAGTTGACAATATTAGACAACCTAGCGTAAAACTCATCAAATGACTCACTCTCTAATATTTTCATCATATCAAACTGTGTAGTGAGGTTTTATTGCTTAGATGCCCTAACCGTGCTAGTACCCTCGTGAGTAAGTGCAAGTGTATACCAAGCCTCTTTATAAGTTTCAAAAGTCATAATTCTATTGTGCTCTTCAGGTGTGACATTTGAGGAAATAACGTGCAGACACTTAAAGTTGTAAAGTGCAGGTCTGTGTTCGGCTTCGGTCCATGACTCAACAGGTTTCAAACTATTGACCTCACCCTCTCGTGTGACTGGTGGTGACTAACCCTTTTCAACTACTAACTAAACATGCTCATCAATGGATTTTAAGTCACTTCTCAGTCGCATTTTCCAATAAGCATAATTTGTGCAATAAAAAATAGGAGCACTAAAACTTTTAAAACCTCCAAAAAGGTATCAACACAATAAAAATACATTTCTAGCTCTGTACCAATTTGTAGGCCCCTTTTTCTATGCGGATGTGTTTTAAGGATGACCAAAAACAAAATTTCTTTTTATGAAAACCCTTTTTCCAATTTTTAAACTGCATTAAGTTGTGAACCAATTTTAACTTAATTAAATTTTATATTGATTAATCCTAAACATACATCTAGTGATTAAATCAAGTAAAGTAAGGAAAATAATGCTCACAACGTCAAATATATGAGGAAACCACAAAAGAAAAAAACCTCAGACGACCCAAGCCAGACAATCACTATGATGTGGAATTACAAGGAACAAACACAAGTATTACTCAATGAATTGATCCCCCATGAGACTTGACGCTCTTATTATCTTCAACCACTCCTACTCAGTGCCCACGCGAATCCTTCTGCGATACCTGTCCACAACAGTCACCTCCATGAATACCTCGATGTCCACCGATGTAGCTTGGAAAGTCTACGGAATTGGAACACGAACTCCTTTGTTTCTTCTCCCCTAAACCCAACTATGTTCTTCAAAGTGTAGAACAAAATCCAAAAAGGTGCGAGTAAAGATCACTATTGCATATGATAATGAAAGCTCGGATCTTTGAAACTCTAAGAACGTTTTAGACTTAGAAAACTTTGTCAGAAAATGTACTATTCGTACACTATGTTTCTGGAATACACACTTACGAGGAAACCACGTCTTAAATAGATTTCTTGAGGAAGAGGCTTGCTCAAACGATATTAGCTATCGCTCAAACGAGATAGCTATATCGTTCGAATGACATAGTGATCTCTCTTGAACGACAGTTAATGTTGTTTGAACCAGAAACAGTTAGAAGTTGCGTTTTATACATCTCTAATCCATCTTTATCTCAGAATAAAATGAAGTGTAATACTTTTAAAACTATTTAAAAACATTTTAAAAACATTTCTTTAATAAAATAACATCCTTAAAAAAATTTTAAAAAAATTTCGAGTCCTATTAAAATTGCGCATTCATACCTGAGTGATCTCGGAATACAATTTGACTTGAAGGCGAAATATGCACCATAAAACCGACATGATAAATCTTTGAAGCTTAGCTGCAACTTCTTCAATAAACTTTAATACATTATAGTCTGTGTAGGATCGTGACAATAAAAATACTACCCATGACTCAAACGTATTTTGTTCCGGAAATAAGTCAAATAAACATACATCGAACTCAATTGGAAATTTTGTCCTTACAATTTTTACCCCTAATTAAATTTGAAGTTTTGATACAAAAGAGTAACTCAAAGTTCTAAACTTTAATTGTTCAATTTTTCCTCCTTTAAATACACATCTTGATTTCATATCCCTATTGTTAAGTTTTTTAGTGCTCAAAGCATAATGATTAAATTTTAATTTGTGATGACCCAAAGTCATCTAAATGCATAATTTCCAGACATATATTGTTTTGAATTATTTTTCATAAACGATCGAATGCTCAAATATAAAATAATTTTGAGATCATTATGTATTATAAGATTCGTTGTTACAAAACTTAAAGTTTTTATTATCCATCATATTTATTGAATATCTGATAATTATTTGATATGAGTTTTTTAAATACTTTCATTTCTTAAATTTTTTTCACCAAATACTTGATCATAACATAAATTATTGTATTATTGTGCATCTATATATTTTGACTCCTACACAATTCATAATTTATATTGAATTTTATAATTGACAATTGTGAACTGTCATTATATAATGATATTTGTCTAGCAGAAAAAAAAACTCACTCTATTATGATATTTGTCATTATAATTATTGTTTTTTCAGACTCTATATGTAATATAGTATAAGTTTCATCCATAGTTGAACTTAAGGATCCACAATAGCCTATGTGATATTGCTATATGGTACCCTCCCATTCACGTGCGATGGTTTATATGCAATTAATTCCTGAAGAAATTTGCTTCATTTTATGGGCATAAGAATAAATGGTACCATATTAAAATAAACAATGAACATTAACTTTGCATTACTTCTAGTGTTAGAAGCAAGAAGTTTACACTAGAAAACCATCATTTGATTATTTCCATAGTTATACTACACACCATTTATTATTATAAAATTACACTTTGTCATGGTTCAATTAGGTGATATTATACAATGATAGATTTTATGATTTTTAAAATATATTTATGATATTAATTGATTCACAACTTTACTATTGTTATCACAAGGTTATATATATGATGTTTATGATTTAACCGCTATCGGACTATTGACAAATGTTTATTGTATATTTTGTGAATTTTTATTATTGATGATACACTATTTCCTCCGTTAGGGAAATGATAAAAAATCACATCTTCTTTTATACTTCCACTTGTCGATAAATGATCCACATCTTCTTTTATACTTCCACTTGTCCATAATTGATTCACATCTTCTTTTTATTTTTGTCGATAAATGAATGTCGACAAAAATCAAAGGGAAATGATACTACAAATTCACATACTATAAATGAATGTCGACAAAGAGTACATTGACCAAAATGAGAAAATTTCATGATGGCATAATTTGAGTATCTTAATATACGTGATGTATTCGGACGTATAGTACAAACCCCATAAGATGTTAACAATGAAGGTTACAAACGGGTGTTTATAAGAAAATGAAGTCTAGAAATCGCTAAGAAGTGCACAATGTATGGCATAAGGTTTTCTATAAAAATCGGAGATTGAATATATACAAAGATATTATTTTATTACAACCATAAATACTTTTAAGATATTTGACTAGCTTTCAGTTTTGAAATATATTATATATTGAGACTCGTGAATATCATAACTACTAGACATATGGAAATACCAAAATGATTTTCTTTTAAGAAAAGATAAGGAGTATGTAATCAAATCAACTAAGACGTTCATTGTAACACATGCAATCCAAATAGATCTATGTATAACCATCTTAGCAAATAATTGTCTAAGAAAATGTATAAAAATTATTATATATGCCAATGTGCCATTATATAAATATCCTTAAAGTATGTGCACCTAAAAAACTCAATTGAATGGCAAAAATATCCAAATAAGGAATTAAAAATGAATGTCCATAGCGTAGCTAGTTATTGTCTCGGCCTGTAGATCAAGTACATAATACAAATCCATTAGTCACATAGATTGAAAAGTCCTACAATGCTTTAACATATATTAATCACACAATTTTAGTATACCCATGGTCTCCGGTATTTGGATATTAAAATATCCATATCATCCTAAAGAGGATGACACATATAAACTTGGTCTAGAGGTACCATATGTGCATGTTACTATTGCATTGTTAAATTTAGTCTAATAGTACCATACATATATGTTATTAGATTATCCACAATTGAACATAACAATTGCAGTCAATCTCTTTGCAAGAAACAATTACCATTGGCTTGCAAAATATGAGTCATATTATGTGATATTTTTATATCTAACCATTTGTGTCTAGTTAGTTATATAGATGCATGTTATCTCTTGAATCATAAACAATGAATAATCAAAGTACTTATGACTTGCATCAAACAACATATGTTCTTACTATTACTTATGAAGGCAATGGTGCTTATATATCATAAACTCAGAGAGGCTACATCGAGAGAGATATGACCAATACATTTCAGTTCTTCTACATACATGAACTCAAGAACAGTTATACAACACATAAATTCCATTATACAACACATAAAGTGACATGCTGATCCCTCTTCACCAAAGTCTTATGAAAGTCGCGCTTTAGAAGAAAAATGAAATTGAAGTGAAAATAATTAAAATTTATTCACCAAGTCAAAGAAACATCACAGAAGGTTGCGTATGAGAGAGAAATGCATCGACTCAATCATCAGAGAAATTACATATCCAGAGGGAGTATGCAATAAGGAGGAGAATAGAAGAATATGATATTTTGGACATATGCACGATGTACTCTTTTTTCTTTAAGTAAGTTTTTTCCCATTAGATTTTTCTGTTAAAGGTTTTAAAGAGGCATCACTAATCGCGTCCAATACCGATTCAATGACCATAAAGTTATAAACTTTTTCCTTCACTTTGGTTTTATTCCAATGAGTTTTTACTTAGTATGATTTTAATGAGGCAACAATAATTGGTTGTTGGAAATAGTGTACATTCAAGGGGGAGTTTTATAAAATATACAAAATAATGGATGCCCACTTGTATACTATATTGAATAAGATTTTTTTGGATGACTTACTTTGTACTATAAATAGGGGTGATTCCCCTTGAGTATTCACATACCAATGAAATGAAAAGATCCATCCCTCTAAATTCTCTTTGTGTCTCCTTTATTTTACAAAAATATTTGATATATACATCTATTTAGTTAGTTAATGTATTTAGATCAAAATTTATCTCAGGGGATGTGCCACCCCGCTCAAATTAATAACGGGTGTCCAGTCCTATACCAAAATAAAATAAGAATCTCAAGTAGATCATTCTCAACATCACTACCGAACAGACAAAATATACCTAAACACCCAATAATAAAATAGACAGATGCCAAAAAAATTTAATCAACATACAAAGAACTACCAACCAACATGTAATATGACTACAAAACAACTTAGTATATACATGAGTACCACAAAAGGAATATAACCGAATATGCTGCCGGGTCACAGATAATACAACATCTAGATAAAAACATACAAGAACTACATAACTATAAACCTTGGGTATAGACACCCGATATACAAAATAGATCCTTATCTAGATTTACTAAAGACATGAAGCGGCTATAACAAAATCCTGCAATAGTTCGCATCTGCTACAGCTCTAAGGACTCTGTATATAATAGGCATCATTGGCGTCCTTACGGTGGGACACCTAAAATATACAATATATGTATAGCAGGAGAAAAAAGATATAAACGGGTCATAGCCGGGGGTCGAATCGATTCGGGTCTACAGAATTTTAAAGGTTCCCTCTTCTGCATAAAACCCACAAAATATATACCCAAAAGTCATCAACCCTAACCATCAAACCCTCATTAAATCATTATTATAACCTTGTAAATCAACCCAATTATGATCCCAACCATCAGTACACCATCAAACCCATATTTACACATCAAATACAAGATTTAATCAACAAATCTAGGGTTTTAACCATAAATGTCCAGACTCAATAATTTATCCACAAATGATGAAATAATCCACACACATCAGTATTTAACAAGTTTAATCACTTGCCTCAAGGTTCGTAGAGTCTGAATCTTCCTCGAAATCACGAACTTTGACCGAAAATCCCAAATATCCAAGCTTTCCCCTCTTTCTCTCCTCCCTTTTCTCTTCTTCTCTCAAAATTTCTCTCTCTCTAAATGAGTTTGACACTCACATAGGATTAATAAGCCTTATCTCCAAAATTCCCAACATTAAATGATATTACACACTCAAAATGACTCGTGTACCATAATTCGAGTCAAGCTAGGTCTAAAATACTTTGAAACCCAAACAAAACTTTGATACAATCATTTTTGACTATCTTGACCCTTCCCGGATCAACCATAAACTCCAAATTATCATCCGAAATACTTATTAATATTCTCCCATTTAAAATTTTCAATTTCTCCCAATTAAATAAATTTTATTTCTCTTCAAAATAATTGAATTCTAAGACTTCAAATTTTACGGGGTATGACAGGGGAGTAGTCACATTAAATATAACAAAATATAGATACTTGGGTAGATACATTGTACATATCCTCTATGTGTTAGCTCTATTGTTTCTTCCAATATATATGCTATAATATTTTTTCCCAAAACTTGTGGAGGGAGGAGGGGGCATCCCCAGATCCATCCCTGTGTATATATGTTACATATATTGAGTTGGGATTTAAAGTGGTGGGGTGGAAACTAGGGTTTGGTGGTGAACATAGTGTGTGAAGTTCTTATAGAGACAATGTTTGGTAGTGTTGATTGGAGTTCTTTTAAATACAACTTATAACATGGCAAGACACACAGATGTGATCAACTTCGGATCCATAAATTTTAGTGAGGAGGGGCGGAAATACTTATTTTATTATAAAAAAAAATTAAAGCAATTAAAATATTGTATTAATTTTTTCTAAAGGTTATATCCATGATAAAATTTATCATTACGAAAAACAAAACAAATTTCTTGAAAAATAAAACTAAATGAAATTTTTGGGTGTTGTATAAAAATATTCAACGACATAATATATTTTGTCATGATTTTAAATTATGACGATTTAGTCACGGACATAGACAATTAGTAAATAGGGGCATTAACTAATTACACCTTAAAAGTCTTTTATATATATGATCAGTCCAAGCAATAATCTTGTTGGTAACCCATAATGTTTTTAATTAATTAACGATAAGTCCAAATGATATTATGATATTTATTAATGCAGATATAATTACACTTATTAATGTAGATTTAATTGTAATTGTAACACTATTTGCATTAATAAGTGTAACTTTATTTACATTAATAAGTTTAATTGTATCTATGTTCATGTATTTTCATTAATAATTGTAACACACTTGAACTTATTAAAAAAACTACTTTGAACTTGTCCTTATTGTTAATTTCTAAAGAGTCTAATAATTTATCACCATATTTTCATAAAACCATCAAATATTAATATAAAAAATTCCAAAAACTCGAGTATAGTGGCCGACTCCCCCAGTCTTACATGAATCCTCCCCTCCTTGTGGTTAAGGTATCATGGATGGTCCGAGAATTTTAGTGATCAAATTGAGTTGTTCAACATTTTAGTATTTTTTTTTAGGGTGCGGTTGTTCCTATACCCTTAACTTCTTCCTCCACACCCTTTTTATATATCTAACATACAAGGACAAAAATACCCTCTCCCCTTCCTTTAAAAATAATATCATTTTAAAATATAATATCATTTTAGGTCTTTAAAATATAATATGATTTTAAAAATAACATCTTTTAGGTAAGATAAAATTTTCACTTTAGAATAAAATATGATATTATTATTATTATTATTATTATTATTATTATTATTATTATTATTATTATTATTATTATTATTATTATTATTATTATTATTATTATTATTATTATTATTATTATTATTATTATTGTTATTATTGTTATTATTGTTGTTGTTGTTGTTGTTGTTGTTGTTGTTGTTGTTGTTGTTGTTATTTTGATTTTTGACTTTAACACACTACTAATTTTTTAATTAGACTATAGCAAATTTTTATGAATTTATTAGACTTTGTTGCATTTTTTATCGCTAAATATGAAACTTTCTCCAAGGAAAAGTGATATTTGGTGACATCTTAACAATTTTTAACCAAAAAAAAATCTTATAATGAACAAAAACAAACTTTTTAACAAAAAACTATTTTTCGAAAATAAAACAGTTTTTAACAAAATAAAAACAATTTAACAAAATATAAATTTTTTATAAAAAACAATTTTAAATAAAACATAATTTCTAAAAAAATAAAATAATTTTTAATTAAATAAAAACTGTGTATAAGAAATAAATAATATCTTTAAAAATTTAGTTTTTAAAACATAAAAATATTAAAAAAAGTTGTTTTTAGAAAAATAAAAACACTTTAATGAAGAAAAAACACTTTTTAATAATATTGTGTTTTACTTGTATGGTTATTATTATTATTATTATTATTATTATTATTATTATTATTATTATTATTATTATTATTATTATTATTATTATTATTATTATTATTATTATTATTATTATTATTATTATTGTTGTTGTTGTTATTTATATTATTATTTTGATATTTTTGGCTTTAACCCATTGCTATTTTTTATTTTAGACTTTACTACAAATTAGTCAGTTTGTTATACTTTGACACATTTTTCATTGCTAAATATAAAATTTTCTTCACGAAAAGCTATTAGTATTAATAATGTTTTTATTTTATTATTTTTTTTGAAAAATTATTTTTATTCTTTTGAAATTAATTTTTTGTTAAAAACTATTTTTTTCACTAAAGTGTTTTTATGTTTCTAAAAACTATTTTTTGAAATATTTTTATTCTTTAAAAATTGATTGTTTTTTTAAAGACATTGTTTCTTTGTTATAAATTGTTTTATTTTGTTAAAAACTAGTTTGTTTTGTTAGATTTTTTTTAAAAAACATTTTTTTTAAACAATTTTTATTTTGTTAGAAAAAGTTTTTTCGTTAAAACTGATTTCATTTTATTAAAAACTGTTTTTTTGTTTATTAAAAAGTTGTTTAAGCTTTTTTGGTTTAAAAATTGTTTAAATGTCACATAATATCACTTTTTGTGGAGAAGATTTCATATTTAGCGACGAAAAGTATAGTAAAGTCTAATAAATTCATAAAAATGTGCTATAGTCTAATTAAAAAAATTAGTAATGTGTTAAAGTAAAAAATCGAAATAACAATAATTGTAGTAAAATAATATTTTATTTTAAGGTGTAAATTTTATATCACTTAAAATAATGTTATGTTTTAAAATTATATTATATTTTAAAGGAATATAAGAGGGTATTTTTGTTCTTATATATTAGGTATATTAAAAAAAATACAGAGAAAAAAGTTAAAGGGTGTGAAAATAACCACACTTTTTTTTTAATAAATTTGATGACAAGTTTTAGTGATTAAAGTCAAAAAGGCAAAATATAATATGTTTTCTACCTAGAAATTGTCATCATCAAGGCTCACAATATAATGCAACCCTATGTTTGTTTGACTTAGGTGAAGAATTTTGATGGTGAAGTAGTTGCTCACGTCTGTTCTTGTACCTAACTTCTATATATGTATATTTATATTTTGACCCCCTAAAGAACTAGAAGATTAGGGCTGGTAGAAACAGAAGGGGGTGGGCCCTAAATCTAGAATCAATTCTAGCGTGGAAGCCAACTTTTACGTAACTTAACTAAAACCAGCAATGATGTAACTTTCTCTCTCTAAAAATTTCTCTCTCTGTTTTTCATTTTCCTTGCATTCCTTTTTCATCCATGCCCTAATCGTTCATCTCATCTCATAAGAAGATTGAATAGGATTAGGGATCCTCTTTCTGACCATTTTAATAAAGAATTCATGGGAGATCAATGGAAGATTTGGGCCAACCTAACAATTTTTGAGGAATTCTGAGAAAGATTTGCAAGCTAAATTGAAAATTCCAATTGTCGCTCTTCACAATTCTGGAGAGAAAAAGCAGGGTAGTACATTAAGTAAAGATGTTGCTATGAAAATGTCGATTCAAGAGATTAAAATACTTGATGAAACCATTGGACCAACAATAGTTAGACAGAGAAAATAAGAGGAATTAACAATCCATGAAGATCAATCTGGACTTGGTAATGTGAAGGTTAATGGATCTGATGAGGTTAAACTTGAAGATCAATTTCCAGCTCTGAATCTATACTATGGTGGGTGTGGGGATCTGAAGAATGAAATTAGGGTTGCAAATATTGTTAATGAGGAGAACAATTTAAAGAAGTTGAATTGGGCCACAGTGGTAAAACCTAATAGAGATATATGTGCAGGGAATAAATTGAATTTTACTCCTGTCTCTAGAGATGAAGATGGAGGGAAATGTGTTAAAATTGCTAAGGATGAAGTTCAAGATGAAGTGAAGCACTAGGAGAATGCTATAGTTGCCTTTGTCCTTAGATCTAGGGTTTCATAGGGTGCTATGAAGTATTATGTTGATAGAAGATAGAAGAATTTTGGAAAAGCAAATATCTACAAGTTATTAAACAAAATGTGTTGGAACTTGGTCCTTGGTAATCTGATAATAAACCTCTGATTTTCAAACCATGGACTATTGGTGTGAGTTTAGAAAAGGAAGGTCTAGAATCAATTCCTATATGGGTTAGACTACCTAGATTAAAGCTGTATCTACGGGGCGATACTGTTCTAAGCAAGATAGCTAGTGAAATTAGTAATCCTTTGTTCACTTATAGAATGACTGCAATAAGGGAAAGGCTTACATATGCAAGAGTTTGTATGGAAATTGGGTTAGATGATGGATTACCCATTGTTATCCCTATACAAAGTTATGATGGAAATGTGATAATGGAACCAGTAGAATATGAATGGATACCTGCAAAATGTAACACGTGTAATGTGTTTAGACATAAGAGTGAAAATTATGTGAAGAAAAGAAAATGTATGCAAGTTGTAATTAAGGAAGTAAATGGAGGGAAGGAAGATGTTAGCACTAGTGGAACAAAACATGATGAAATTATTGATTGTGCGGGAAAAGTTAAATAGAGGAATGAAGAGAAAAGGATTAATGAGGGGAATTTTGTTACTGAGGCTATTACAGGGGGTAAAATTCTCGAGAATAATGAGGTGCAACCCAGTAAATGCCATGATGATGAACCTGCTCAATAATATAACTAAAATGAAGTGATTACAGAGATTCAAGCTATTGAGAGGAGTGTTGTAAAAATTGATGAAATGAAGTTAAAGAATAAAGAGAATATAAAGGAGAATGATGGTATAAAGATGAAGAATAACTTTGAAATTTTGCAAGATGACGATGCTATTAATAGTTTGGTAGAGGAGATTCTGAGTAATGGGAAAGGGAGAAGGAAGCATATTAATATAGCCAAAGTTAGTGAAGCCATAAGTAACATAAATGGCTATAAAGCTAATAAGAAATGTGGAGGCAAAGGGGGTACAAAATATAAATGATACTTAAAGTAGGATTTTGGAATACTAGGGGTTGTAATGCACTCCATAAGCAAAGGGACGTCAATAAATATATCAGAGATAATAATATTAGTCTAATTTATTTGATGGAGATTAAAGTGAGGAATAATAATGTGTTGAAAGTTAAGGAAAATTGCTTTTACAAGTGGGAGTTAATTCATAATACTCCTTTTATGGGGCCTGGTAGAGTTTGGATTGCTTGGAATACAAATATTTTGGAAGTGGTTGAGTATGATCAGATGGACCAAGCTATGGCAGTTTGAGTTACCATCAGAGAGAATGGGAATTCTTTTTGGCTTACTAAAGTGTATGGTTCAAATGATAGAGATTTTAGAAGAAATTAATGGGATTATTGTAGAAGAACTGCTAGTATATGTAATGATGAGCCTTTGATTATGGGGGGAGACTTCAATGTGGTTAGAAATGCTGATGAAAGATTGGGAGGTATTGGAGTTAATTGGGTGGAAATAAGAGATTTCAATGATTGTATTACTGATATAAACATGGAGGAATTCCCTGTAAAAGGTTGTTGGTTGACTTGGAGTAATGGAAGAAAAGGATTAGCTAATATTCAAAGTAGAATTGATAGGATTTTTTTTTATAATGAGTTATGGCAGCAACTGTATATGGAAAGTGAAGTGTCGGTTGATGTGCGAGGTGTTTATGATTATTCTCCAGTTGTCTTAACCATTAATATGGTCAGAGACAAAATTAATAAACCCTTTAAGTTCTTTGATATGTGAATGAAGCACTATGCTTTTAGAGACATTATGAAGAAAGGTTGGGAGGTCAAAATTAATGGCAGTCCTATGTTCATAGTGACTAGAAGATTACAGCTGCTGAAGAATCTTTAGATAAGAAATGATTTCTAATATCTCTTTTAGAGTTGGTAGAGTTAAATGGGATTCGAAGTTTGTTGGTTGCAAATGGTGGAGATAGTGATCTTATTAGCAGAAGAAAATAACGTCTCATTGATTATTTGGAGTTGAGAGATATGGAAGAGGAATTTTATATGCAAAAGTCTAGAGTGCATGGTTGGAACTTTCTGATAAAAATAATGCTTTTTTCTATAAGAAAGTCAATAACAATATAAGAAGGAATAAAGTTCTTTCAATAAGGGATGATATGGGGTTCTGGTGTTTGGTCAGATGAATGTTCATAAAGAGACTATGAAATTTTTTACTCAACTTCTGGCATCTGATCATAATAATGATCATGTTGATAGAAGCAAACTTTGGTAGATCAAGCTAAGATGGCTTAATGACCAACAAAAAGAGTTTTTGAAGAGGGGTGTTTTATATGAGGAAGTCAAAGAAGCTTTGTTTGATATTGGCAATAAGAAAGCTCCTGGTCTTGATGGATAGAATGCTGAGTTTTTTAAAAGTAACTGGGATATTTTGGGGCAGAGCTTAACTGAAGCAGTTATTTTTATCTTCAAATCTGGCAGAATGTTAAGAGAATATAATTCTACATTAATCAACCTTATTCCTAAAGGTAATGCCCCCAGTTCTATGAAAGATTTTAGACCCATCTCTTATTGTAATACCTCTCATAAAATCATTTCTAAGGTAATTGTTAGAAGACTCAAAAGCATTATCCCTGAGTTGGTTAATAATAGACAATAAAATTTTGTTAAGGGGAGAAATATAGCTGATAATATCCTTTTAATACAAGAAATTATTAAGGGATATAATTTGAATAAATGGAAGCCTAGATGTGCCATGAAAATTGATCTGATGAAAGCTTATGGCTCAGTTAAATGGGACTTTGTTAAAGCCATGTTAGAAACTATGGAATTCCCAGAGATGGTGATTAAGTGGATTATTAAATGTATTCAAACCACTAATTACTCGGTGGTTGTTAATGAAGGGGTTAATGACATATTTAAAGAAACTAATGGTCTTAAACAAGAGGACCCACTTTCTCCTTACTTATTCCTTCTAGTTATGGAGGGTTTTTCTTAGTTGCTTGATGAATAAATTCAAAATGGTGGTTTTCAATATCATCCTAAATGTGAGTAGTTAAACCTTTCTCATATTATGTTTGCAGATGATCTTTTCATTATTGCTAGTGCTTATGAGATTTATTTGAAGGTTATTGATAAAGTTTTTATAGACTTTAAGACTCTTTTTGGATTGGGGCTTAGTTATGCAAAATGTGAATCTTTTTTGCTAGAATTAATGATGATTTGAAAGAAAGACCTTGTAATTTGATGGGCATGAAAATGGAGAATCTTCCAGTCAAGTATTTGGGTGTTCCTCTGATATCAACAAGGTTGAAGAATTATGACTGTAAAGTTTTAGTGGAAAAATTATTATGCAGAATAAGGAACTAGACTAATAGGTGGCTATCCAATGTTGGAAGGATATAATTGGTCATCTTTGTGCTCAGAAGTATACATGTTTATTTTATAATTTTGTTTATAATTCCTAAAGGGGTTATCAAGGAAATTGATCAGATTTTATGTAGATTCTTGTGGTCTGGTACTAAATTAAAGAAAGTGGGAGCTAAAGTGGCTTGGAGTGATATTTTCTATCCTTATGATGAGGGTGGTATGGGAGTAAAAAATCTCTATGAATGGAATAAGGCTTGTATGTTCAGGAATACGTGGGATATTTCTAGGAGGAAGGATTCAATGTGGGTCAAATGGGCCCTCTCTATTGTGTTAAAGAATAAATCACTTTAGACAACGAAGTTGAATGTAAATAGCTCTTGAACTTGGAGGAAATTATGGAATTTAAGAAATTAAGTTAAGAATCTTATTATATATAATACTAGGTGTAAACCCGCGCGATGCGCGGATTAGACGATTGTGCAACAACATTTTTCCATATACCTTTGGCGAATAAATAGATCTTATCTGTCAAATCTTTTGAATGATCATGGAATTGGTTAAAGTTGGGAAACCTTTGAATTTATCAAAAATATTTGAATAAATCAAGGGATATCCCCCCCCCCCCCCCAAAAAAAAAAAAATCATTTTATAAATCCACTGCATTAAAAACGTATACCTTATTGTTATGGATCCCGCCAAGGCATCAAAATGTGCATTAAAAACTTATACCCATTTTTGTTTTATGCACTTGATTTACCAAATGGATTTTTTTGTGGATCTCACTAACTTTAGTCAAACTATTTTGTCAGAACCCCATTGTAAATGGGGAGGGAAAGTGCCTCTTACAATTTGAAAAAAAACTGCGCCTTTATATTGAGGGTGTGGTTGATTGTCGTGAAATTTATTTTCCATTGAAATTATCTTCTATCGAACATGATCAAAACTATAAAAGTATATAATCTTTGGAACAACGACATAAAATCTTAACATCGAAGAACCACCTCTTTTTTCTTTCTAATTATCAGGTGGTGGCAAATATTATACATCTAACAAACTAAAAGAATTTTCATTCATAAATTGTTTTCAATTCACTGAGTAATATTTTAAAATGGTAAAATAGAATATTTGTGACAAAAACTAAAAAAAATGAAAGTGGTTGAAAACCTCAAACAAAGCCCCAGATCAAACACTAACCACAACCCAAAAAAACCCCTAACTAACACATACTGATTACTCATCATCGTGGGTATCTAAAAAAACACACCCCTTGGAATCAATTCACCATATGTTACATTGAAACACCATAAATTAGTAAAAAAAAAAGAACACTGGACACACCATGCTCCTGAGAATCAAAACCTCTCAATCTCGTGCACATTGGGTCGCCTCAGATTAACTGGGTACAAAACCAACTGGCTTTGAGAAAACCAATCGATCCACCAAGGCCAATAAAAAACCCCTCTTCTATCAACATATCTGGGGCTCAATTGAACCACAATGAGAAATCAAAACCAACTAAGCGTAGATAGGCATAAAATCAAACCGACCCACCGTGAGGACAAACCAACCATGATAGTTTGAGAATAAGATACAGCTGAGAGTGAAGTTCTAACATACCTTGATTTTTTGTTAATTGTTTTTGGTTTCAAAAATTTATTTTGTCGTAGAACTTGTGGAAGTATAGAGAGTTGATTTAAAAAACCAAAACCTCTTATCAGCAAAGGCTTTATCTTAATAGAGTCAAAATTGGTAAAAACAACACAGCGTTCCATCCAAGGGCATATGTGAGAATGCGGTGTAAATCCCTTAGTGCTGATAACGTCCTCTTGACGCCGACCAACAAAATATTTATTGCACAGTGGTCGTCGATCGCCATGTTGTTCGGAGATGTTGATGATGCATCCAAGGAGGTCGAGTGTTGCTGTCAGGTCTCTGTTCGTCGCACATGAAGGAACGCCGATCAGTAAGGGCGGATTTATTGAACAAACCTCAATCAGAGACGGAGCTTGCCGTACCGTGAGACGGAGAGGGCGAATTGGCCATCGGAGTAGAGGACGACGTCTTGGACGAAGTGGGGGTGGCGGGTGAGGCGGCGACGGGGGGCGCAATAGATTTTTACACTGAGAGTGGGTTAATATTGATGGAAAAATTGACCATCGGATTGAGGAGTTTTAATGGTATAGCCCTCAGATTGAGGAATTCTATGATCAAGTTGACCTGAGAAAACCTTTATGAGGGATAAAATATTGTTTTTTACCTCGATATGGGAAGATGAAACTGATGATGGTTGGGGTGAAGAGGGTGGGGGAAGCAATATATAGTGGGTTAACCTAAATTGGAAGTAGAAGAGTTTTTTTGCCAAAAATGTAACAAGTTTAGGGTGGAAGGGGAAATGAAAAGGGAGATGAAACGAAACACGGAGGGAGAAAAAAAAGGCGTTGGAGAAAAAATTAGGAGGAGCCATATGGACACCTTTGGTGAGAAGAAAGTCAATAAAGGGTGGAAAATTAATTGTATATAGCCAGAAACGAAGGGTTATATAAAAGATGGGGTGGACCTTGGAAAATAGAAGAGTGGGAAAGATGAACGATGAAGAAAGAGGAGAGAGGGGCGTCATGTGATTAATTGAGGACAAAGGGTCTCGAGTTTTCATGGAATCCTACGTGGATAGGCTAACCGTAGAGAGTAATAAATGCCTTGTTTTGCATTTTATAGTAATAAAAGATTAGAAATGGAAATGACACTTTGTTTTGGATTGACAACTGACATGAGAAAGGCTCTCTGGTGGATTATTTTGGGAGAAGAAACATCTATGACGCCAACAGTAGAAAAAAATGCTAAAGTTGTTGATTTCATTAATATCGGTGAATGGAGTATGCCTAGACCCATATCTCTTGATTTGGTTGAGATAAGCACTACAAATATTAGGCCTCGGGTGGAAATTGATGATTGGGTTAGCTGGTGCTCTTCAAAAGATGGAAATTTTAATTGCAAAGATACGTATAATAAGATCAGAAAGAGGAAAGACAAGATGAATTGGTCTAAAGATGTTTGGTTTCAAAAAAAGTTCTTAGGCAAGCTTTCCTATTATGGATGACATGCCTTAACAGACTAAGAACCATAGATAAATTGATAGAATGAGGTCTTATTGATAATAACCAATGTGTCCTATGTGAGAATTCAATGGAATATTAATATCATTTATTTTTTCAATGTGATGTTAATAATTAGATTGGGGCCCAATGCCTCAGAAATAATGGTTACAACAGAGTTTGCATGATTTTTGATAGAGAAGTTGAAGCAGTGTCTAATAGAAATAAGAATTCTCAAAGTGATATGGATAAATTAGTCTTATCTACTGTGGTCTATGTTATTTGGAAGAGTAGAAATGAAAATACCTTTAAAAATGTAATGATATGCAGAGAGGTGATTATGAAGAAGATTGAAAACATCATTCAAAATGTCACATGCAGATGGAAGAATATTATTAGAAACTAAAGAAACTGGGAGATTTGTAAAAACTGGGAGATTGATGAACAAGTTCTCCAAGGGATTGCAGTGAGTACCTCTAATGAAGATGGCTTTGCTGGTGATTAATTTAACATTCCTTTAATCTAAGCAATGGACATGGTTTAAGACTGGTTGTTTGTATGATCAGTCTTAAAGCCATCTAGTGTTAGATAAAAAGAATATGGCTTCTTTGGTGTTCTTTCCATTCATGAAGGCCCATCTTCCTTGATATCCTCTTATCTAATGATTAGACGAGATTCAAAACGAATTGATATCTTAAAGGCCTACAAGTTTCTTCTTAGCTTCGTTTTAAATCCCTCTCAATCTGAGATAAAAAGGCTTATGATGGTGTTCTTTGGATTCTATGACGGCTGTCGGTGTTTGGTGTTTTTTGTTAGCTTCATTGTTGTAGCTGCTCTGATATGGTGGGTGGATCTTTATACATGAATGGTGAGGTTTTTTTGGTCTTTTTCATTGAAGAGGAGTTGAATTTTCAGTTAAGTAGTATTTTTTATGTTTATTTATTGGTGTTGTTGGAGACTGCTTTGAAAGCTGTATTCTTGGTTTTACAGTTGCATGTCTCTCCATTGGTTTAATTTTTGGTGGGTTTTGTAATACCCCGTAATTTTAATGACTTTTAAGATGGGTTATATTTTAAATTAATGGATTAATTGGATTTTATTATAAATTAACTCATTTGGGTTTATCCGAATTGTGGATATTGAAACTGTATGATTCTAATATTACTTAAAGATATTTAGGTAATATATGAATGTGATAATTATTGATATTGTTGTGAGATATTAATTCGATAAATTGAATTTTTAGTCGGACGCGGTATGGGACGTGTCAGGACTAATTTTTGAGATTAAATAAGAAACTTATTTTTATATCGACCTGAGAGTCATTTCGACTGCGTCGTTGCATCCGGAAGGGTTGAAATAGTCAGAAAAGTCTATTTGGATGTTAATTTTGAGTCTCGGGTCATTTAGAAATGAAAAGACAACCCAAAAGGGCATTTTGGTCATTCTTATAGGGGAATGAATAGTGATTTCGGATTTTGTCCTATTATAAGTATTTGGAGATTGAGTGTACGTGGGTTATTCATCTCTTCTACACAAAATAGAGAAGTCATCTTCTTAGAGAGAGTGAAAGATTGCTTGGGAAGAGAAAAAGCTTACTTGGGAAGGAGAAGAACAAAGACTAAAGGTCACCACCACCAACCACCACCGAAAGTTGGTCGGAGAAGGCAGAACCACTGTGATACACCACCCTATAGGATCAGACCTTCATTAGAGGCAAGTGTTTGATATTTGCAATTTAAGTTTGTATATTGTCCATGTTAGGATAATTCAATAAAGATGAGATTTTTTATGTTTGGAAGAAATAATGGAGTTATTAAATGGATTTCTGGAAAATGGAACTATGTAGGTATCAAACTCATGTTGTAGGTAGTTAGTATTCCACGAAATAATCATATATCTATTGAAGAAATTATGAAAACCATTGATGTGTTCTTGAAGATATTATGTTGATAATTTTCTGGAAAAAAAGGATATAAGCATGCTTTTAATTCAATCTCTTGATGATTCTAGGATGTTTAGAGTATTAGAAATCATTTATATATGTTGATATATCACGTAGTAAGGATTATAAGTCATTTGTGTTGTTAATATGAAGGTTTGATTGATAAAAAATGGTTAAACCCGTAGTAGAAGAAATGCAAAAAAACTGAGTTGTTACCTGGGCGATCGATCGATCGACCCACTGCCTTCGATCGATCGACCTCCCCAGAATTCCTAAAGCTATTTCTTTTTAATGTTGATTCTTATCCCAAACCTTTTGTATATCTTTGGTGATTATTGATTGAATATTATGGGACTTAGAGAAGATCAGTAATCCCTAGTTAAGATTTGAATTAATTGGATTAGGATTTAATTGATTAGAATAATTATAATCAAATTCAAAGGAATTTCGGTTGCTAGATTCACTTGTTAGATTCTAATTGTTATGCATGAGGATTAAAGATAGGACCATTAGGGGTGATTTAATATAACACCTGGGTATCCTTAAGTTTACAAGAGGGTTTAATCCTAAGTAAAAGAAGATGTGTTTATAAGAGATTAGAAACTATCGATTTTAAACCTACTTAAAGGGGAGATTAATTCGTAGTGATTCGGGAGATATGATGATATGGACCAGTAGGATATTAGATGTTTCTTACTGAATATACTATTGAGGAAAACCTATTCGAACCTTGAGTAATGAGTGAGTCTCGGGGTTAATTGAATTAAAGAAGTAAAGTCATAATATTTTAATACGTAGGATTTGAGAGATATAATTCTACCTATGGGAACTATCTTAGGGTAATGTGAGTACCTTGTTGATATTATAGGTATGATAATGCCTATTTGATTGATTGATGATTTGTGTGTATGACATACCTAGCTTACTTGCTATCGACGGGAGGTTTGCGCGTGAGGGCAGTCATATCCTGATGAATCCATGGGATCTTTGATTTGTTGCTCAAGAACATAGGTCTATGAAAGACTTATCGGGGAGTTGATAAGTCCACTGACTATGGGTACGTAGGTATGTGCGTGACCCAGGGATACGAGAACTATGTTCGCCTCCAATTTGTATGTTGATGTTTGTGGTTCGAGAAATCCCTACCGAACCTTTAGTCCCCTATTCGGCGACCAGCGATGATGGGACATGATAACAGAGTAATGCATTGCACCGCAGCTGCGACTCGGGGTGCCGTATTATATAAGTATATATATATAATGAATTAAATGAATGTATATAGTGGTTAAATCTATCTACGGTGATAATTGTAGATAACGGTGAATAGAGAAAGAGAATGGAATTAAGTTAATGAATGTTTATTCTTATAGAATTGAAAAGCTTAATTCATATAAATGAGAAACGGTTCATGTTAATGAGAAACGTATATGAATAATTATATGACGTATGGTATGGGACATACGGGGTTACGATTCGGGATGGAATCATATTATGGGAACTAGTGAAGAGGAGCTATTAACTAGGAGGTTAATAGGAAACGTTAAGTGTGCACTCTAGTTGAGAGGTGAGAATAGCAAGTGAAAGTCTGGATGCTAACATGTACATAATAAATGCTTTATTGCACTTGTTAAATACTTGCTGTTTTAAAAATCATTTTCACATCGGGCTCTGACCCGTTTCCTTGCATATTCTCTTTTCTATTGTACCTTCTTTATCAGTGTCCAGCAGCAGGGACGCCAATCTTAGAGGATTATGACAAGCTATGTAGCTATGGAGTATTGCTTAGACGCCTATCTTCATTTGATTCACCGTGTTCTTTTAGTTAGGGCATGTCGCCTAAAGGAACTCAATTATCTCTTTTCTATCTGAGTCATATACTCTTGTAGTCGTGTCATTTTAATACATTTACTGTTGTTGGGATTACTGTATTGGATTATTATGTGGGAATGTTTATTCCAATGGAATTTAAATTCTTTTGTGTTATCTGTTCGGTTATTAGTGTTGTAGCATAATATGTGTAGTGTTATTCATAAACTAAAAATGATTTTTGTTGAAATTAAAATTTGGAAAGTTTTTAACACCAGCTTAATTGGGTATTGGGTGAGTTGTAAATGTTTTCGACATTGATGCTAAGAATGAACCAACTGTATATTCTGTTTTAATTTGGTATGGGACTGGCCACCCAGTAGTTAATTAGGCGGGGTGTTACAGGTGGTATCAGAGCTTCAGGTTCTAGTGTCCTTTAGGGTCTGTACGGCTTATTGTGCTTTCAGCTTAGCGTTCTTTGATGTAGAGCCCTATGTTTAGGATTGTTGATTTCTTTGGTAAGATTTCGTATATATTAGTGAATCTTATTTGCGTTCGTACGGGTTCGTAAAAGAAGTATGGCAGATGAGGGCCATTGTACGGATAGCGGAGATCGTACTTAGGAGGTTATGAAGTATGTTCAAGTATGATGACCGTAGTCGAGGTCACCCCTATTATGGAAAATTGAGGAGAGTCATAAGTAGAAGTTCTTGAAATGCGGGAATTATGTGTGTTACCTAACGATGGCAATATATTCAAAGTCTTGGGAATATAGTGGAGTGTGGTTAACTAGAACTGAAAATTTGGGGGTAAAATTTTTCTTGACTCAATGGAGCAAAGTTATAATAGTGCGAATCAACAACCACCACCCGCGAATGAGGGTATGTTTTATATCTAAGGAGTTATGAGATGCTTATTAATTTTTTTGTAGCAATTAATATCGTATGGGCAAAAGGGTAGATAAACTTAGCCTATAGCACTATTATTTACGTAGACTCACCGAGGGGTGTGGGACACCTATATTTTTCATGTCATCAAGTGGGCCTGATTTTTGTCACGGAATTACTTACTTTAAGCATGTCTGATCATGATGTGACTATCGACGTGGATTGATTTGTGGTATATGAGAGCATATATCCATCATCTTGTCTTTAATAAGAGAGTAGATGAGTAGACTTTTATTTGCAATCGATAAAACCTGTAGAGAGGTTATAAACTATTGACTAAGGACCTGAGGAGTTTTGATGACCGATTACTTTAGGTAGTAGTGTATCGGGGGGGTTCCTTGTTTGGATTTCGCTTGCGAGACACCCCACGCATGAAACTAATAACCGTTGGGAGTCGAAATAAGTTAGTTCTTTGGGATATGAGTTTATAATCTTTGCGATATATATTAATATGAAAGTGGTTTGATAGGGTGTATGGGGGCCCTGAATGGTTAGATTGTAGTAGTTTTCAAAATTGTGAAACTATAAGTATGGTTTAAATACGTGAGGATCATTTTTTCCAAAGTTTGTCACGAGGACGGTATAGGGAAGATTTGATAAAGTTTAAATTCGATTCAGTTGAAACTATATGGTGAGACTTGGCGTATAACAAAAAGGGGGATTTTTGATAATGTACTGTATGGGCGATACGACATAGATTACTTGTGATGTGAGATTTATACTCAGAGTTGACCTTACCAGTATTATTTATCTTATCGAATTTCGGGACGAAATTCTGTTATAAGGGGGGGAGTATGTAATACCCCGTAATTTTAATGACTTTTA
Source organism: Sambucus nigra (assembly GCA_949130495.1). Lineage (NCBI taxonomy): Eukaryota > Viridiplantae > Streptophyta > Magnoliopsida > Dipsacales > Adoxaceae > Sambucus > Sambucus nigra. The sequence goes on from OX422214.1 coordinate 223,615,238, forward strand.
AAATGGGTTATATTTTAAATTAATGGATTAATTGGATTTTATTATAAATTAATTCATTTGGATTTATCCGAATTGTGGATATTAAAAATGTATCATTCTGAATATCACTTAAAGATATTTAGGTAATATATGAATGTGATGATTATTGATATTGCTGTGAGATATTAATTCGGTAAATTGAATTTTTAGTCGGACGCGATATGGGACGTGTCGGGACTAATTTATGAGATTAAATAAGAAACTTATTTTTATATCGACCTTATAGTCATTTCGACTACGTCGTTGCATCCGAAAGGGTTGAAATAGTCAGAAAAGTCTATTTGGACGTTAATTTTGAGTCTCGGGTCATTTGGAAATGAAAAGACAACCCAAAAGGGAATTTTGATCATTTTTATAGGGGTGAATAGTGATTTCGAATTTTGTCCTGTTATAAGTATTTGGAGATTAAGTGTACATGGGTTATTCATCTCTTCTACACAAAATAGAAAAGTCATCTTCTTAGAGAGAGTGAAAGGTTGCTTGGGAAAAGAAAAGGCTTACTTGGGAAGGAGAAGAACAAAGACCAAAAGTCACCACCACCGGAAGTTGGCCGGAGAAGGGAGAACCACTATGATACACCACCCCAAAGGATCAGACCTTCATTAGAGGCAAGTGTTTGAGATTTTCAATTGAAGTTTGTATATTGTCCATGTTAGGATAGTTCTATAAAGATGAGATTTTTCATGTTTGGAAGAAATAATGGAGTTGTTAAATGGATTTTTGGAAAATGAAACTATGTAGGTATCAAACTCATATTGTATGTAGTTAATAATCCCCGAAATAATCATATATCTGTTGAAGAAATTCTGAAAACCATTGATGTGTTCTTGAAGATATTATGTTGATAATTTTCTGGAAAAATATGATATAAACATGCTTTTAATTCAATCTCTTGATGATTTTAGGATGTTTAGAGTATTAGAAATCATTTATATATGTTGATATATCATGTAGTAAGGATTATAAGTCATTTGGGTTGTAAATATGAAGGTTTGATTGATAAAAAATGGTTAAACCAGTAGTAGAAGAAATGCAGAAAAACTAGGCTATTACTTGGGTGATCGATCGATCGACCCCCTGCCTTCGATCGACCGACCTCCCCAGAATTCCTAAAGTTGTTTCTTTTTAATGTTGATTCTTATCCCAAACCTTTTGTAGATCTTTGGTGATTATTAATTGAATATCATGGGACTTATAGAAGATTAGTGAGCCCTAGTTAAGATTTAAATTAATTTGATTAGGATTTAATTGATTAGAATAATGATAATCAAATTCAAAGGAATTTCGGTTGCTAGATTCACTTGTTAGATTCTAATTGTTATGCATGAGGATTAAAGATAGGACCAGTAAGGGTGATTGAATATAACACCTGGGTATTCTTAAGTTTACAAGACGGTTTAATCCTAAGTGAAAGAAGATGTGTTTATAAGATATTTGAAACTTTCGGTTTTAAACCTACTTAAAGGGGAGATTAATTCGTAGTGATTCGGAAGATATGACGATATGGACCAGTAGGATATTAGTGATTTCTTACTGAATATACTATTGAAGAAAACCTATTTGAACCTTGAGTAATGAGTGAGGCTCGGGGATAATTGAATTAAAGAAGTAAAGTCATAATATTTTAATACGTAGGATTTGAGAGATATAATGCTACATATGGGAACTATCTTAGGTTAATGTGAGTACCTTGTCGATATTATAGGTATGATAATGCCTATTTGATTGATTAACGATTTGTGTGTATGACATACCTAGCTTACTTGCTATCGACGGGAGGTTTGCGCGTGAGGGCAGTCATATCCTGATGAATCCATGGGATCTTTGATTTGTCGCTCAAGAACATAGGTCTATGAAAGACTTATCGGGGAGTTGATAAGTCCGCTGACTGTGGGTACGTAGGTATGTCCGTGACCCATGGATACGAGAACTATGTTCACCTCCAATTTGTATGTTGATGTTTGTGGTTCTAGAAATCCTTACCGAACCTTTAGTCCCCTATTCGGCGACCAGTGATGATGGGACATGATAGCAGAGTAATGCATTGCATTGCATCTGTGACTCGGGGTGCCGTATTATATATGTATATATATATAACGAATTAAATGAATGTATATAGTGGTTAAATCTATCTACGGTGATAATTGTAGATAACGATGAATAGAGAAAGAAAATGGAATTAAGTTAATGAATGTTTATTCTTATAGAATTGAAAAGCTTAATTCATATAAATGAGAAATGATTCATGTTAATGAGAATCGTATATGAATAATTATATGACGTATGGTATGGGACATATAGGGTTACGATTTGGGATGGAATCATATTATGGGAACTAGTGAAGAGGAGCCATTAACTAGGAGGTTAATAGGAAACGTTAAGTGTGCACTCTAGTTGAGAGGTGAGAATAGCAAGTGAGAGTCTGGATGTTAACATGTACATAATAAATGCTTTATTGCACTTGTTAAATACTTGCTGTTTTAAAAATCATTTTCACATCGGGCTCCGACCCGTTTCCTTGCATATTCTCTTTTCTATTGTACCTTCTATATCAGGTGTCCAGCAGCAGGGACGCCAACCTTAGAGGATTATGACGAGCTATATAGATATGGAGTATTTCTTAGACTCCTATCTTCATTTGATTCATAGTGTTATTTTAGTTAGGGCATGTCGCCCAAAGGAACTCAATTATCTCTTTTCTATCTGAGTCATATACTCTTATAGTCGTGTCATTTTAATACATTTACTATTGTTAGGATTACTGTATTGGATTATTTCGTGGGAATGTTTATTCCAATGGCATTTAAATTCTTTTGTGTTATCTGTTTGGTTATTAGTGTTGTAGCATAATATGTGTAGTGTTATTCATAAGCTAAAAATGGTTTTTGTTGAAATTAAAATTTGGAAATTTTTTAACACCAGCTTAATTGGGTATTGGGTGAGTTTTAAATATTTTCGACAATGATGCTAAGAATAAGCCAACTGTATATTCTGTTTTAATTTGGTATGGGACTGGCCACCCGGTGTTTAATTAGGCGGGCTGTTACAGGTGGTATCAGAGCATCAGGTTCTATTGTCCTTTAGGGTCTGTACGGCTTATTGTGCTTTCAGCTTAGCGTTCTTTGATGTAGAGCCCTATGTTTAAGATTATTGATTTATTTGGTAAGATTTCGTATATATTAGTGAATCTTATTTGCGTTCGTACGGGTTCGTACAAGAAGTATGGCAGATGAGGGCCACTGGACGGATAGCGGAGATCGTACTTAGGAGGTTATGAAGTATGTTCAAGTATGATGACCGTAGTCAAGGCCACCCCTATTATGGAAAATTGAGTAAAGTCATAAGTAGAAGTTCTTGAAATGCGAGAATTGTGTGTGTTACCTAACGAAGGCAATATATTCAAAGGCTTGGGCATATAGTGGAGTGTGGTTAGCTAGAACTGAAAATTTTGGGGTAAAATTTTTCTTGACTCATTGGAGCAAAGTTATAATAGTGTGAAGCAACAAACACGACCCACGAATGAGGGTATGTTTTCTTTCTAAGGAGTTATGAGACGCTTATTGATTTTTTTGTAGCAATTAATATCGTATGGGCAAAAGGGTTGCTAAACTTAGCCTATAGAACTATTATTTACGTAAACTCACTGAGGGATGTGGGACACCTATATTTTTCATGTCATCACGTGGATCTGATTTTTATCACGGAATTACTTACTTTAGGCATGTCCGATCATGATGTGACTATCGACGTGGATTGATTTGTGGTATATGAGAGCGTATAGCCAGCATCTTGTCTTTAATAAGAGAGTAGATGAGTAGACTTTTATTTGCAATCGATAAAACCTGTAGAGAGGTTATAAACTATTGACTAAGGACTTGAGGAGTTTCGATGACCAACTACTTTAGGTAGTAGTGTATCGGGGGGGTTCCTTGTTTGGATTTCGCTTGCGAGACACCCCACGCGTGAAACTAATAACCGTTGGGAGTCGAAATAAGTTAGGTCTTCGGGATATGAGTTTATAATCTTTGCGATATATATTATAATGAAAGTGGTTTAATAAGGTGTATGGGCGCCTTGGATGGTTAGATTGTAGTAGTTTTCAAAATTGTGAAACTGTAAGTATGGTTTAAATAAGTGAGGATCATTTTTTCCCAAAGTTTGTCATGAGGAAGGTATAGGGAAGATTGGATAAAGTTTAAATTCGATTCAGTTGAAACTATATGGTGAGACTTGGCGTATAACATCAATGGGGATTTTTGATAATGTACTATATGGGCGGTACGACATAGATTACTTGCGATGTGAGATTTATACTCAGAGTTTTCCTTACTAGTATGATTTATCTTTCCGAATTTCGGGACAAAATTCTGTTATAAGGGGGGGAGTATGTAATACCCCGTAGTTTTAATGACTTTTAAAATGGGTTATATTTTAAATTAATGGATTAATTGGATTTTATTATAAATTAATTCATTTGGATTTATCCGAATTGTGGATATTAAAAATGCATGATTCTGAATATTACTTAAAGATATTTAGGTAATATATGAATGTGATGATTATTGATATTGATGTGAGATATTAATTCGGTAAATTAAATTTTTAGTCGGACGCGGTATGGGACGTGTCGGGACTAATTTGTGAGATTAAATAAGAAACTTATTTTTATACCGACCTTATAGTCATTTCGACTGCGTCGTTGCATCCGAAAGGGTTGAAATAGTCAAAAAAGTCTATTTGGATGTTAATTTTGAGTCTCGGGTCATTTGGAAATGAAAAGACAACCCAAAAGGGCATTTTGGTCATTCTTATAGGGGGTGAATAGTGATTTCGGATTTTGTCCTATTATAAGTATTTGGAGATTAAGTGTACGTGGGTTATTAATCTCTTCTACACAAAATAAAGAAGTCATCTTCTTAGAGAGTGTGAAAGGTTGCATGGGAAGAGAAAAAACTTACTTGGGAAGGAGAAGAACAAAGACCAAAGGTCACCACGAACAACCACCAACGGAAGTTGGCCGGAGAAGGGAGAACCACTGTGATACACCACCCCAAAGGATCAGACCTTCATTAGAGGCAAGTGTTTGATATTTGCAATTTAAGTTTGTATATTGTCCATGTTAGGATAGTTCTATAAAGATGAGATTTTTCATGTTTGGAAGAAATAATGGAGTTGTTAAATGGAATTCTGGAAAATGAAACTATGTATGTATCAAACTCATGTTGTATGTAGTTAGTAATCCCCGAAATAATCATATATCTGTTGAAGAAATTCTGAAAACCATTGATGTGTTCTTGAAGATATTATGTTGATAATGTTTTGGAAAAATATGATATAAACATGCTTTTAATTCAATCTCTTGATGATTCTAGGATGTTTAGAGTATTAGAAATCATTTATATATGTTGATATATCATGTAGTAAGGATTATAAGTCATTTGGGTTGTAAATATGAAGGTTTGATTGATCAAAAATGGTTAAACCAGTAGTAGAAGAAATGCAAAAAAAACTGGGCTATTACCTGGGCGATCGATCGATCGACCCCCTGCCTTCGATCGACTGACCTCCCCAGAATTCCTAAAGTTGTTTCTTTTTAATGTTGATTCTTATCCCAAACCTTTTATAGATCTTTGGTGATTATTAATTGAATATCATGGGACTTATAGAAGATCAGTAAGCCCTAGTTAAGATTTAAATTAATTTGATTAGGATTTAATTGATTAGAATAATGATAATCAAATTCAAAGGAATTTCGGTTGCTAGATTCACTTGTTAGATTCTAATTGTTATGCATGAGGATTAAAGATAGGAACAATAGAGTGATTGAATATAACACCTGGGTATCCTTAAGTTTACAAGACGGTTTAATCCTAAGTGAAAGAAGATGTGTTTATAAGAGATTTGAAACTTTCGGTTTTAAACCTACTTAAAGGGGAGATTAATTCGTAGTGATTCGGGAGATATGACGATATGGACCAGTAGGATATTAGTGATTTCTTACTGAATATACTATTGAGGAAAGCCTATTTGAACCTTGAGTAATGAGTGAGGCTCGGGGATAATTGAATTAAAGAAGTAAAGTCATAGTATTTTAGTACGTAGGATTTTAGAGATATAATTCTACGTATGGGAACTATCTTAGGGTAATGTGAGTACCTTGTTGATATTATAGGTATGATAATGCCTATTTGATTGATTGATGATTTTTGTATATGACATACCTAGCTTACTTACTATCGACGGGAGGTTTGCGCATGAGGGAAGTCATATCCTGATGAATCCATGGGATCTTTGATTTGTCGCTCAAGAACATAGGTCTATGAAAGACTTATCGGGGAGTTGATAAGTCCGCTGACTGTGGGTACGTTAGTACGTGCGTGACCCATGGATACGAGAACTATGTTCACCTCCAATTTTTATGTTGATGTTTGTGGTTCGAGAAATCCTTACCGAACCTTTAGTCCCCTATTCGGCGACCTGCGATGATAGGACATGATAGCAGAGTAATGCATTGCACCGCAGTTGTGACTCGGTGTGCCGTATTATATATGCATATATATATATAATGAATTAAATGAATGTATATAGTGGTTAAATCTATCTACGGTGATAATTGTAGATAACGGTGAATAGAGAAAGAGAATGGAATTAAGTTAATGAATATTTATTCTTATAGAATTGAAAAGCTTAATTCATATAAATGAGAAACGATTCATGTTAATGTGAAACGTATATGAATAATGATATGCCGTATGGTATGGGACATACGGGGTTATGATTCTGGATGGAATCATATTATGGGAACTAGTGAAGAGGAGCCATTAACTAGGAGGTTAATAGGAAACGTTAAGTGTGCACTCTAGTTGAGAGGTGAGAATAGCAAGTGAGAGTCTGGATGCTAACATGTACATAATAAATGCTTTATTGCACTTGTTAAATATTTGCTGTTTTAAAAATCATTTTCACATCGGGCTCTGACCAGTTTCCTTGCATATTCTCTTTTCTATTGTACCTTCTATATCAGGTGTCCAACAGCAGGGACGCCAACCCTAGAGTATTATGACGAGCTATGGAGCTATGGAGTATTTCTTAGACGCCTATCTTCATTTGATTCATAGTTTTCTTTTAGTTAGGGCATGTCACCCAAAGGAACTCAATTATCTCTTTTCTATCTGAGCCATATACTCTTGTAGTCGTGTCATTTTAATACATTTACTATTGTTGGGATTACTGTATTGGATTATTATGTGGGAATGTTTATTCCAATGGTATTTAAATTTTGTTGTGTTATTTGTTCGATTATTAGTGTTGTAGAATAATATGTGTAGTGTTATTCATAAACTAAATATGGTTTTTGTTGAAATTAAAATTTAGAAAGTTTTTAACACCAACTTAATTTGGTATTGGGTGAGTTGTAAATGTTTTTGACAGTGATGCTAAGAATGAGCCAACTGTATATTCTTTTTTAATTTGGTATGGGACTAGCCACCCGGTATTAAATTGGGTGGGGTGTTACAGGTTTGCAGAGAGTTAATTAGTTGGTTGGTTTTTGTTCGTGAGCTTTTGGCTTTTGTCTTTTGGGCTTCTTGTTGTTTGTAGGTTTGGGCCTCTGGTTTGCGTGTTTGTATTGATTTTGGGCTCTGTATTTTTTGTTGTAGTTGGGCCTGCGTGCCTTGTCTTGTTTGGGCCTGCGTGCCTTGGGTTTGTTGTTGTTTTGGGTTTTATTGATGTATTTCTTTGGGCTATGCTCTTTCGGTTTAATATATTACATTCTACCAAAAAATAAATTACGTGGGCTATTGATCCATATGGACGTCCCCAAAAAGCGGAAAAACGAAAACATTCAAACACTATCCTCTCCTCTTGATCATAACTTAGTTTTCTTCATAAAAAGTAAACACCCAAAAACTTTGAAACATTATAATTTTATCTAATAATTTATTTCCAAACTATCCCTTTGTCACCAAACTTTAATCAAAAATATAAATATGGGCTAGTTTCTAATTTTGTAAGTCCTTTATTTTTTCTTTCATAAAATTGAATGTTATCTATCATAAAAATTAGTTGGCATTATTTAAACCATTTTGAATGATTATGTTTGAGCTAATGCCATATATATAATTCTACAACACATTTTTTTCTTTTACTAAACTAATCACTTTGTATTTTTTCTCAAAATGATGATTGCTTGTGGATAGTTTTAATCCGTGTTCTAAAAGGCGCGCCTAGGCTCCGTCTAGGGGCGCCTAGGCTCGAGGCTTGGGAGAAATTCCCCGCCTTAACCCTTTTACGCCTTGTAAGAACATAATTCTTATCATGTCCATTTGTTTTAATTGGCTTAATTCCGGACAAAATAAATTAAGTCTAGGCTAGTTTTATTATGGAGTTTAATTGAGCCTATGACAAAGTCCAAGTCCAAGAATGTGCAATTTAGAGCTTTGAAGAAGATTTCAAGTCAAAACGTGTTGTATATGTTTAAGATCACTCAGGTATGAATACTTGTGAGCATTTGAATAATTTAGTGTGTTGATTAAATGCTGGGTGATTTAAATGTTTGGGAGTTTAAATCTTTTTGCGAAAACATATTTTTAAATTTTTCTGAATTAAAACAGTTTAAGAAAATTCGAGGAATTATTTAAAAGAAAAAATAATAATTTTAAATCACTGTCGCTCGAACGAGACAGTGAGTCATTCAAATGACAATCACATGTCGCGCGAATGCGATCACTTCTCGCTCGAACGAGCTTGTCGCCTCGATTTTTGTGTTTTAAGTTTCTTGGACTCTGTGCTGCTCAGTTATATATTAAAACGTCTCTGCGAAAGTTTTAGCAGCAGAACAGTTTCTAAAAACTCATTCCCATACATTTTTTCATCATCTAGAGTTTATTCAAGATCGAATTATTCAATTCCAAAGTTAGTGATTTTGAACGCGTTTACCGGAAGACAATTCATTCACTACACCGTTTTGCACTTTGTGGGAAGAACTCTACAACCGGAGAGCTGCATGCTATTGTCGAGGGAGACCTTATGAAGTAACTTGGGGAGAATCCGTTTCTTTTCCACTGCTGACCATCTGGAGTTCTTGCAGGAGATTCCAGACGACGACATCGAAACCGACACCTGCGGGTATTTCGTATGTCACCCTTGTAATCCATGTAAGTTGTGTCTTACAAATTATAGTGAAATAAAAAGGTTTTGACCTTCGGGGATTTTTTCTGAAATTATTTCTTTTACCTCATGCTTTATTGTTCAAATGTATTTAATCACTTAGATGCATGTTTAGGGTTTAAGAAGATAAAATTGGGTTTAACTAAAAATTAGAACAAAGTTTGTTTGACCTAAAGTACACACTAAAGGGCCTTTTCAAATTGGTATCAGAGCTGTTACACTATCTTATTGTGTTTGTGATCCCGTGTCTTTAGGTATGCCTTTCGGTGGTTTTGATGATTTTAGAATTCACTTGTTTGAATCATCTAATTGGAAATCACACATGAAAACTGCTCTTAAAAAATTGGTTAATAAAGGTGATTCTGAAAAGTGTCTTTGCGGCGAAGGGTTTGGTCAAAGGATAGATGAGTGTCCCACTAAACTTAGGGAGAATTTTAATAAACCGATAAATCGTGTTTCTACCCTTAGTGATAGTGACCCAGAAGAAGAAAACTTTTATGCCAGTAAGCGTGAACTTCCCACCTTTGTGGTTAGTCATGTAAATGACAAAGACTTACCTTTGCATGATTCTTCCACAACCACATAAGTTGATACACCTGAGAGTGAGGGTGAGGTGAGTGAGGATGAGAGCGAAGATGAGAGAGATTTGCAAACTTCTTTAAAAGAATTGTATGGAGAAACATTAAAAGCAAAAAAAGCAAACGTGAAATTAGGAGCTATGTTGAAAGAACGTGCCATAGAAATAAATAATTCCAATGCTTTAATTGAGGATCTTAGGGCATGTGAAAAGAAAATTCGAAAGAAGCTAGAATATGTCGAGGGTGAGAGAGATAGTCTTCGAGGGTTGATGGTGACTATGAAAAAGGAACTTCTTGAGTTTGAGAATTCTAGGCGTTTACTAGAGTCAAGGATAGGTGAGCTTGAGAAAAAACTGAGAGATTCGAGTAACGTGAAGTTTGATTTGGAGGCTAGGTTTGAAAATATTGACAAAATGTTAGGCACCGTCGAAATCAAAGATAATCAGAGAGGTATTGTCTTTAATAATCATGTCCCACCTGCACCCAAAGCCAAAATCATGCAAACAAAAGAGCCTCCTAGGAACTTTAGGAGAGATCCACCTAGGAACGTGAGGTATAATAGGCCTATAGGACACGCTCCTCACCGTATCTACACTTGCACTCATTGAGGCAGGAGAGGTCATCTTAGATGGTTTTTCTATGATCTTAAGAATGCTCCTAGAAAGTCTAAAGTCATTCCGATTCCCAATGCCCCTTCCCGTTGGTTCACACCTACTTGGGTTAAGAAGTCGGATTTAGAGGCATTAGGGATTAGGCTTGGTGATTCTCACGTCATTGTCCGTGGTTCTCATCATGTTTCATCCTTCGATTGAGGTTGTTCGTCGATTTATCATACTCTAGTATTTACATCATGCGTCATATTTTGCTAGTGTTATGGCATGTTTCAAGTTTTTGTTATGTATTTGAGTCTTATAAAAAATACAAAAAGATTTTTCTTTTTATAAAAACTTTTAAAAATACAAAAAGATTTTTGATTTTTGACTCGTGAGGTTACATGGTTGATGTGGGATATTAGTGTGCTTGACCCCCCCCCCCCCCTTCTTTTCATGATTCATGTGGATAGGACATTTGGTCATTGTTATTGATACTTAGAATGTCTTAATCATTATGGGGATGTTTCGAAGTTGATATGATTTTTGATTCAACTTTGTTTATATGCTATCCTTACACACATGCACGAGTTTATATGAATGTTTGACTTCTCTTACATATTTGAGTTTGGTAAGACGTTTTTATCTCAATTTTATCATCTATGCGTAAGTAAACTTAAAGAGGAGGTGTGATTGTAAGAACCGTTTTCCATGAGAATTGATATTGAAAAAATGATGAGTGTTCATGGGAAAGGGCTGTGAAAGTATAAAATTGGCTTGTCGTGAAAGTCACCGTTTAAAAGAGCCCAAAAGAAAATCAAGGCAATAAAAATTCATATGCCAATAATTGGGGCCAATAGGGCTTTCTCTAAGATGAGATTGATCGATATTTCCAAATATCTTGAAAAATTCATATATATAAGGGAGTTTGGTTGGAGATAAATTTAAACAGATTTTACACCACGAATCCTACGTTGAAACATCATATCGTGACGCTATTATTTGTAGATTCGTCAATAATCCGGACTTGTGTGCATGTTGTTAGTGTAGTTCATTAAACTCACACTTATTTTGTCACAAATAGCTTTAATTAAGTTTGATGATTTCTTGCTATCAATTAGAACTTCTTGATCGGTTCGACGTATTGAAATGGTGACTCATTTGTTGTAGCTCACGCCCATTCAGTCCATAATCATTTTTTGAGCACATTCGTCCTATGTTAACAGGTAATTCGCGTTGGTCTTTTTACTTTGTTTTCTATTTTCTTTTCTGTTTTGAGTCTATTTCTCTGTTCCAGGTACTGTTTTGGGATAATTTGTTCACTGGGAAAATCCTTACTTTTTTGGGGGTATTTCTGGAATTTTCATTTTCTCGTTCGAACGACATCATATGTCGCGCGAACATGTCGTTCAAGCGACATCTAAAATCGTTCAAGTGACATAACCAAGTCGCTCGAGCGACTTCAAGCAAGATCAGGGTTTCATTAAACATCAGACGTTCTCTCTTCTCTCTTTTGGTTCTCTCATAACTCATTCTCTGCTCAAAAGGCGACTACAGTTGTTTCTTCAAAAACCCGCCATTATTTAGCTTTTGAAGCTTCGTATTTCTGTATTTACATCTCTTCTCTACCCCAGAGACGTCAGCTCTGTTTTGTTAAAATAAAAAATGCCCTTCTGGCTTCTGTTTTCAACCGGCAACAGCCAATCCTAGTTTAACAAATAGCCTTTTAGTTCTCCGGCGTACAACCTAAATCACTGTTTCGGCATGTGATTCTCCGGCGTGTGTTTCTTCAGAGGTTTTTTCTCAGGGATCTGTCCCTCCAGAGATTTAGTTCCTCCATCTTTTTACTCTGTGTACCTCCGACGACGGTTCCCCATTTTTGGTGATTTTGAGGTATTACTGTTCATGTCTGTCTTTTGATTTTTTTTTTGAAATCATTTGTTTGAGTAAAAGAATGGTTGTTGTTTTTAGAATTCTATATCTGATTGTTTTTACTGTTATTTGGTTGGTGTTTGCGGGGGTTCGATTGGATTATTGTACGGAGATAGGTTCTTAGGTGTGTGTTCCTCGGTGAGGATTCCATTTCATGCATTACACTTTACACACTCTTTTGTCATGCCGCCTAGACGTCGCGGTGCCCCTTCAGGCCGACTCGATGATCCTTCACCCTCTGCTTGAGCTCAGAGAGCTCAGGCCAGTAGGCCCCCGTACTCCTCAGTAAGATGGGCCACTCGTGCTGAGTATGATCATTACTGCTTATTGGGTCTCCACATTCGGTCTGTTGTTCAGGAGAGGGTGTTTCGTTATTATAAGTTTCAATGGTTAGGCATTCAGCACTGGTTGTCTGGTAGGGGTTGGGATTATCTGTTTGAGGCTCGTGGGGTTGTCTATCCGGACATTGTTCGAGAGTTCTTCTTTTGCGCTCTCCCCCACACTGAGGAGATATTTTCTACTATACGTGGCGTTCCTGTTCTCGTCACAACAAATCTTATAGCTGGTTTTCTACACCTTCCCCGTGTCCTTGACGCTGTGTTTCCTTGTTATTCCGACGATGGACCTACATATGATGATATTTTACGTCATTACTGGTAGGTACTATTATGTATTATCGCCAGCTTTTCCCTGCCTTCCGTGTGATTAATAGGTTTGTGTCAGCATCCATTTATCCTCGGATAAATCATACTCAGATCGGGTCTGACATTGTCTATTTCATGTACCATGTCTCTCAGCCGTGGGACATCAATTTACCGATTGTCATGCTACGTGTTATATCCTCTGTCATAGTCAGTGGTACCCCTGTCCGCCCGATATTCTCATTTCCATCATCTGCACTATTGTTGGGGTTCCTATTTTAGAGGGTGATCAACGTCTCCCTTTGCTTGCTATTATTGATCATAATACTTTCACTCGTTTAGAGAGTCATTTGCCACAGGCGGTGAGAGCTAGAACTCCACCCACTGAGTCCACCCACTGAGGGAGCCTTCTCAGATGTTGATTCCTATCAGATTGCTGATCACTCTGTCCCGAGCACCTCCGAGTTCTCTCAGCCATGCCCCTCCACTCCTGCACCCACACGTTCTATTGAGGAGGAGGTTTCTACTTTACAGGCACAGGTAGCTGCCCAGACTAGGATGTATGACTCTATCATTGCCATATTTGATGCTGAGTCTGAAGCACGTGTTCGTGCTGAATCCAGGATGACAATATTCTTTGATGAGATGCGGAAGCGAGAGCAGCTGAAAGGCGCAGGATCCTCTGAACTCAGCCATATTTCATCTACATACACTGATGCTGTTGCTGATGATGATAGTCCTACTAATGTCTAGATGTATTTTTTATTGTATCTGAGACATTGAAATTCCTGATCTATTTATTTATTCTCAGATATGATATACTTTTATGGACAAATGTATCACCATTAATTTTATTTTATGATATGGATGTATAGTTTCATTTGTAGTTTTAGTGATTCTTTCATTATGCTTCAGTTACTGCTATCTTTTGCTACCTATAGTCATACTACCATTGTTTTATCTAGCCATGTTGTTCATTCTCATATATTCATGCTAGATTTGGTGTGTCTATCCCACCTTTTGTCTATTCCAGGCAAAAAGGGGGAGAGATACGTGATGTAGAGGGAGCATTTATTATGATACGATATTATACTTATTTTTATTCCTCCATACTTCACTTGGGTATTTATTTGTGTCTCGTGCGTGTAGGTATTTTTAGATATTTATTGATACATCACATTCAGAGACAAAATCAGATTCAGATGATTGCCATTCAGTGACAGAATCAGATGCTTGCCGTTTATTCAGTTTCATTATGTCCTGTATTTTTATATTTTTGAGTTTTGGGATGGGACATGTATTTGTTTACAGCATATAGCATTTCTGTTTAGTTTTGTCCAGGAATAGCCAAAGGGGGAGATTTATAAGAACATAATTCTTATCATGTCCATTTGTTTTAATTAGCTTAATTCCAGACAAAATAAATTAAGTCTATGCTAGTTTTATTATGGAGTTTAATTGAGCCTACGACAAAGTTCAAGTCCAAGAATGTGCAATTTAAAGCTTTGAAGAAGATTTCAAGTCAAAACGTGTTGCATATGTTTAAGATCACTCAGGTATGAATACTTGTGAGCATTTGAATAATTTAGTATGTTGATTAAATGCTGGGTGATATAAATGTTTGGGAATTTAAATCTTTTTGCGAAAACATATTTTTAAATATTTCTGAGTTAAAACAGTTTAAGAAAATTCGAGGAATTATTTAAAAGAAAACATAATAATTTTAAATCACTGTCGCTCGAACGAGACAATGAGTCGTTTAAACGACAATCACATGTCCTGCGAACGAGATCACTTCTCGCTCGAACGAGCTTGCCACCTCGATTTTCGTGCTTTAAGTTTCTTGAACTTTGTGCTGCTCAGTTATAGAATAAAACTTCTCTGCGAAAGTTTTAGCAGCAGAACAGTTTCGAAAAACTCATTCCCATACAGTTTTTCATCATTCGGAGTTTATTCAAGATCGAATTATTCAATTCCAAAGTTAGTGATCTTCAACGCGTTTATCGGAAGGCAATTCATTCACTACACTGTTTTGCACTTTGTGGGGAGAACTCTACAACCGGAGAGCTGCGTGCTATTGTGGAGGGAGAGCTTATGAAGTAACTTGGGGATAAGCCATTTCTTTTCCATTGCTGACCATCTGGAGTTCTTGCGAGAGATTCTAGCCGACGACATCGGAACCGACACCTGCAGGTATTTCATATGTCACCCTATTTCATTGTAATCCGTGTAAGTTGTGTCTTACAAATTATAGTGAAATAAAAAGGTTTTTCCCTTCGAGGATTTTTTCTGAAATTGTTTCTTTTACCGCATGCTTTATTCTTCAAATGGATTTAATCACTTAGATGCATGTTTAGGGTTTAAGAAGTTAAAATTGGGTTTAACTAAAAATTGGAACAAAGTTAGTTTGACCTAAAGTACACACTAAAGGGCCTTTTCACTACTCATTCTTGGTAAAAGCTTTAAGACGCACATTTTTTTTTTTAAAACAACAATGCTTTATTGAAACGATATCGCCTTTTAAAGACTTTTTTTTTACAAACCGATCCATTATCTTGTCCAAAACAATCAAATAATATTTTAATTTGCAAATATTTAGACATCTTTTTATGGTATGTACAATTTTAGTATTTTTAATAGCCTTATTAGGATTAAAAATATTAAAATATATTAAAAAAAAGTCTAAACACCGTTTCACGCTTTTTTACGTCTTTTTACGCCTAAGGCTTTCCTAGGCTTCTAAGGCGTAAGGCTTGACATTCACGCCTCGATCATGCCTCACGTTTTTTAAAACCTTGGTTTTAATTTTTTTGGACAATATAAGATTAAAGAAACAGTCTCTAGCAAGTACAAGTTGCGAAAAAAATCACATTCTCTACAAGGATATCCTTGATTGAGCATTGTTTTGAAAACTGTTGTAAATAGTGATTTTTTGGGGGAAATCTATGCGAGCCAATGTGGGAATACAATATTTTTTAATTATTTATTTAGATGTTACTTGTAAGTAAAATTATAATGCAATAATTAATTTTTAGTTTCAATAAAAAAAACTTGAACAAATAAATTAATGTAAGTGGTATATCTGCCCAATTAATCTATAATGTACTTTTAGAGTTATGGGGTTTTTAAAACAACTTACCTATTCCACCTTTTGGGAAGTAACACACCAAACAAATTAGTCTCCGAATAACGTCTTATTTAGACACATCTTGTCACTGGATTATGATTGAGCATGTAAGTCATAAAATACCCTTAATAAAAGTAAAAAAATAAATTGAAAACGCATTTTTTTAACAAAACCCTCTCTCTCTCTCTCTCTCTCACACACACACACACACACACACACACACACACACACACACACACACACACACACACCACGATCCACCTTCCTCGGGGTTTTTAATCCATTACCGTTTTTTATTTTAGACTTTACTACATATTAATCAGTTTGTTAAACTTTGAGACATTTTTCATTGCTAAATATAAAATTTTCTCCACGAAAAGCTCTTAGTATTGATAATGTTTTTATTTTGTTAATTTTTGTTTGAAAACTATTTTTATTCTTCTAAAACTGATTTTTTGTTAAAAACTATTTTTTTCACTAAAGTGTTTTTAGTTTTCTAATTTTGTTTATCAATATTTTTGTTCTTTGAGAACTTATTTTTTTTTAAAGATAATTTCTTTGTTATAAACTGTTTTATTTTGTTAAAAACCGTTTTGTTTTGTTAGATTAAAAAAAAATGTTTTTTGTGTGATAAATAGTTTATATTTTGTTAGAAAAAAGTTTTTTTGTTAAAATTATTTTTATTTTATTAAAAACTATTTTATTTTCAAAAAGAGGTTATTATATATAGGTACTATTAAACACTTTTTTACTCATTCTAGTCCCACCATATTTTCTCTCTACATATAGGTCATACTCCTAATTTTTTGAAACTTTTTCTCACAATTATACCCTTTTAAAATAAGTTACATAAGTGGTTGAACTTTTTTTTTAATTTTCAAATTATCATAACTTTTGATTGACAAATCCGTTTTTCGCAAAATTACTTTTTTTGAAATCTCTTCGTCGAGATCTATCAAACAAGACGCACGAAGCTTATAAAATTTCAAAGAAAAAAATTACACATACAGTAAACTTTGTTGTATGTACTAGAAGATGAAACAGTCTTGTATCTATGACATTTTTACAAAGAGTGATATTTTTTGTGTTAATATTATACAAACAGTAAAATTTACTGGTTAAATAAATTGGTCAAATAATCTATAATCTCATATATATATATATACAGTAAACTAAACTGCATGCATTAGAAAATGAATAGTTTTATATCTATGACATTTTCACAAACAGTGACATTTTTAAAATGAATAGTTTTATATCTATGACATTTTCACAAACAATGACATTTTTTGTGTTAATGTTATATAGAGAGTAAAATTCACTAGTTAAATAAATGGGCTAAATAATCTATAAAGTCATATATATATTGAAAAAAGACACCTATTTTTAGTTTAACCAATTTAGTTGCTCAAACACCCATTTATCCAATGTTCTCTTATTTTTAAAGATCCGCGCTAGTGGCACCCAATGACACTCCTACTCATCCCAAATCGGAGATCTGGTGGATCCAAACCCCATTTATCCAATATTTTCTTATTTTTAAAGATACGCGCCAGCACCAACCCATGCTAGCTACCCACCACAAACCGGAAAATGAAATCTATAAACTCATATATATATATATATATATATATATATCAAGGTTCTAAAAAATGCGGGGGGTGATCGATGCGTGGAGGTCAAGCCTTAAGCCTTAGAATCCTAGGGGGCTTAGGTGTAAAAATGCGTGAAAAGGCGTTTAGGCATTTTTAATATTTTTTAACCATAACAAGGCTATTAAAATACTAAAATTGTACATATCATAAAAATATGTTGAATATTAGCAAATTAAAATACTATTTGATTATTTTGGCTGAGATGATGATCCGGTTTGTAAGAAAATCTTTAAAAGACGATATCGTTTTACTACCGCATTGTTGTTTTTAGAGAAAAAGTGCGCTTTAAGGGTTTTACCAAGCATAAGACATCAAAAGCTTAAGGCGGGGCATTTCTCCCAACCCTCAAGCGTAGGTGGGCCTAGGCGGATTTTTTTAGAACAATGATATATATATATATATATATATATATATATATATATATATATATATATTGAAAAAAAGACAACTATTTTTAGTTTAACCCATTTAGTCGCTCAAACACCCATTTATCCAATATTCTCTTATTTTTAAAGGTCCGCGTCAGTGGCACCCAATGCCACCCCTACTCACCCCAAACCGGAGATTCGGTGAATCAAAACCCCATTTATCCAATGTTCTCTTATTTTTAAAGGGTCGCGCAAGCGGCAACCCATGCCAGCTCTACCCACGACAACCCGGAAAATGAAATAATTTTATATCTGTGACATTTTCACAAATTCTTGTGAAAATGTCACATTTTCTTATGAACACCGTAAACTTTACTGTATGCACTAGAAAATGAAATAGTCTTATATTTGTGACATTTTCACAAATACTAACATTTACTGTGTTGAAATAATTTTATATATGTGTCATTTTCATAAACAATAACATTTATTATGTTGATATTACACAAACAATAAAATTTACTGTGTTGGTTAATTAATGTGTGTTATATATATATATATATATATATATATATATTCTAAAAAAGACACTTATTTTTTGTTTAATCCATTTAGTTGAAACACTCACTTATTCAATATTCTCTTATTTTTAAAGGTCCGCGCCAGTGGCATCCAATGTCACCCCTACTCACCCCAAACCGGATCTCCGGTGGATACAAACCCCATTTATCCAAAATTCTCTTATTTTTAAAGATCTCCAGCAACGACACCCATGTCGTCCCTACCCACACCAAACTAGAGCTTTGATTAAGGCGTTGGAGCTCTTACAATGGGGGTAGGTGGTGATGGGGATTGGGTGCCGATAGCGCGGACTTTCAAAAATAAGAGAATATTGAATAAATAAGTGTTTGAACGACTACATGGGTTGAACTAGAAATAGGTGTCTCTTTTACAATATATATATATATATTTTGAGCAACATAATAAATTTTACTGTTTGTATAATATCAACACAATAAATGTTACTCTTTCTGAAAATGGTACAGATATAAAATTATTTTAATACAGTAAATGTTACTATTTGTGAAAATGTCATAGATATAAGAATATTTCATTTTCTGGTGCATACAGTAAAGTTTACTGTGTTCATAAGAAATTGTGATATTTTCACAAGAATTTGAAAAAATGTCACGGATATAAAACTAGTTCATTTTTTAGTTTGTGGTGGGTAGAGATCGCATGCGTTGCCGCTGGTGTGGACCTATCAAAATAAGAGAATATTGGATAAATGAGGTTTGGATCCACCGGATCTCCGTTTTGGGGTGAATAGGGATGGAATTGGGTGTCATTGGTGCGAACCTTTAAAAATAAGAGTATATTTGATAAATGAGTGTTTGAGCGACTAAATGGGTTAAACTAAAAATATGTGTCTTTTTTTTCAATATATATATATATATATATATATATATATATATATATATATATATATATATATATATATATATATATATATATATATATATATATATATATATATTTGAGTTTATGGATTATTTGACCAATTTATTTAACCAGTAAATTTTACTGTCTGTGTTAATATTAACACAAAAAATGTCACTCTTTGTGAAAATGTCATAGATATACGACTGTTTCATCTTCTAGTGCATACAATAAAGTTTACTGTATGTGTAATTTTTTTTCTTTGAAATTTTATAGGGTTCATGGGTCTTGTTTGATAGATCTCGACGAGGAGATTTCAAAAAAAGTAATTTTGCGAAAAGCGAATTTGTCAATCAAAAGTTATGATCATTTGAAAAGAAAAAAAAAGTTCAACCACTTATGTAACTTTTCCAAAGAAGTTACGGATGATTGATTCTAAAAGGGTATAATTGTGAAAAAAAAATTCAAAAAATTAGGTTTAGGAGCTATATGTAGGAGGAAAACATGGTGTGACTAGAATTAGTAAAACAATGTCTAATATGACCTATATGCGAAAGCCGCTTTCAAAAACTGTGTTTTTGTTTGTTAAAAAGTTGTTGAAGCTTTTTTGGGTTAAAAACTGTTTAAATGTCACCAAATATCACTTTTTTGTAGAGAAAGTTTATATTTAGCGACGAAAAATATAGCAATGTCTAATAAATTCATAAAAATATACTATGGTCTAATTAAAAAGATTATTAATGTGCTTAAGTCAAAAATCAAATAATAATAATTATAATAAAGTAATATTTTATCTTAAAGTGTAAATTTTCTCACTTAAAAAAATGTAATGTTTTAAAATTATATTATATTTTAAAAGAATAAAAAATAATATTTTTGTCCTTATATATTAAATATATATAAAAAATGTGGAGAAAAAAGTGAAGGACGTGAAAATAATTGCATTTTTTGTTTTAAATATGATGACAAGTTTTAGTGATTAAAGTCAAAATAGGCTACCTAGAGATTATAATGCAGCCCTATGTTTGTTTGACTTAGCGGAAGAATTTTGATGGTGAAGTAGTAGCCCACGTCTATTCTTCTTCTAATCTAAACTTCTATATATGTATATTTACATTTTGACCTCCTAAAGAACTTGAAGATTGGGGCAGGTAGAAACGGAAGGGGCTGGGGCCCAAATCTGGAATCAATTCTGGCGTGGAAGTCAAGTTTTACGTAACTTTCAAGCATACGTTGGGCTGGGCTATTGATCCATATGGATGTCCCCAAAAAACGGCAATCACTGTCTTCTCCTCTTTCTCATATCTTTTATTTTTCTTCATCAAAAGTCAACATCCAGAAACTTTGAAACATTATAATTGCATCTAATAATTTATTTGCAAAGTATCCCTTCGTCACTAAACTTTAATTGAATATATAGATATGGGCTAGTTTCCAACTTTGCAAGTCCTTTACTTTTTCTTTCATAAAATTGAACGTTATTTACCATAAAAATTAGATGGCATTATTTAAAGGGATATATACCAAATAGTTTCTCGAATATTTTTTAATATTCATTTAGTCCAAACTTTTTTATTTTTCTTTAAAAAGTTCTTTGCCACATATTTTAGAGAGGGAGTGATGCTGGCGCCGCCCTCTAAAAATAAGAAAATATTGAGTTCTTGAGAAACTAAATAGGTTAAACTGAAAATATATATCATTTTTAAAAAATATTTATTTATAGTATGGACTATTCAATAATTAACTCTTATTTAAACCGTTTTTAATGATTGTGTATGGACTAATGCCATACATATGATTCTACAATACATTTTTTAATTTTTTTGGCTTTAGTTCTATCTTCAAAATTTTGTGAGACTCCACTTCTATGTATTCTTAAAATTGTAATAGGGCTCATAATCACTCAAAACTGTTGATAACTGTCCTATAATCGCCTTATTTCTTTTCGCAGAGAATGACACTTGTCTCGTATTTGTTATAATAGGATTAACAACTATAAAAATAAGAAAATGGGAGTGGACACAAATGAATCTTAAAAAAGAGGACTTAATACTTAAGATCCCTACATTTTTTTCTTATAATAAAATAATCACTTTGTATTTTTTTTAAAATGATGATTAGCTTGTAGATAGTTTTAATTTTTTTTTGGACAATATGTTATACTGTCTCTAGCAAGTACAAGTTGTAGAAAAATCACATTCTCTACCTGCATTTTTTTTTTGCCACAAGTTCAAGCCTCCTGGGGGGACTTGAACGTAAGACCTCTTACCAAGCAAAGGGTCTTCGATAATCATTGGGGGAACCCCTTTGATTCTACAGGGATTCGTGATTGTGCATTGTTTTGAAAACTTTGATTTTTTTGAGAAATCTATGGGAGCCAAGTTGGGAATATAGCACTTTTTAATTATTTATTTAGTTGTTACTTGAAAGTAAAATTATAATGCAATAATTAATTTTTATTTTTAATAAAAAAACTTGAACATATAAATTAATATCAACCCAATTAATGTACCAATAAGCTCATATTTAGACACATCTTGTCAGTTGATTATTACTGAACATGTAAGTCATAAAACACCCTTATTAAAAGTAAAAAAATAAATAAAAAACACATTTTTTAACAAAACCCTCTCTCTCTCTCTCTCTCTCTCTCTCTCTCTCTCTCTCTCTCTCTCTCTCTCTCTCTCATTTCCCCATAGCCACCTCCACACCACTATCCACCTTCCTCACGAGGCAGATTCGTAAATTTACATAAGGTCGACTTGTGTAAATTTTACAACATATACATTAAATTAAATAATTTTTTTTGGCTTTACTCCCATCTCTAAAAATTTGTGAGGCTCCACTCCCATATATTTTTAAAATTATAATAAATCTCATAATCACTCAAAACTATTCATAGTTGCTCTGTTACCACACCTCTTTCTTTTCGCATATAATCACACTTGTCCCATATTTGTTACAATATGATCAACAATAAAAAAAAATGAAAGTGAACACAAATGAATCTTATAAAAATAAAGCTAAATACTTAAGATCCTATCAATAAACACAACATGTAAAAGCATTCAAACCATAATGGTGCATTGAGTATATATTTAAAAATAGTTAAAAGCGTGTTTTGTATAAACCAGTTGGAATTTTATCAATGTTTATTTTTTTAAATATATCAATTGGAATTGTACCAATCTACCAATCTCCTATACATTATGAGTTCAAGAGGTTGAATTTAGAAGCTTAAATAACAAAACGGGTTGAAAAAGTAAAACTAACACAAACATGAGCAACTAAGAATCGTGTAAATTAAAATTTCTAACATATATGGGTACATAAAGAGAGTCGTATAAAAGCATGGATGGATCCACATGAGGGCAAGGAGGCTCAACGGCCCGTCCCGAGTTAAAAAAATGATTTTTTTAACGTACTACATGTAAAGATAGAAAGTTAGAGGCATAAATAATGACATTTTTGCAACTTTTAGGGTAAAAAAACATAATAAATTTGTATAAAACTCGAATTAACCACAAAAAAATTCACCTCGGGACTCTCGCCCTCGAACCCCCAACACCACTTGAAACTTTGGTTTCCCTGACCAAAAATCTTGAATCTGTCACTCTATAAAAGGGTCTTATTTATTAGTTCAAAATGTATAATTGTTAAAAAAAAGGGGAAAAATTAAGGTTTCAAGCTCTTTTAATATTGGGTAAAATTAACTTTAAAATAAAATAAAGTTTAAAAATATATTTAAATAAAGAGAAAATAAGAGATTCAGATCAAGGCAACGTGTTAACCTAAAATTGGCTAACGTGTTAATCTAAAATTAGCAAACGTGTTAATCAATCTGTGATTAACGAGTCCCATTATTATTTATCTCTGATTAATGAGTCCCCTTATTATTTATCTGTGATTATAAAATTGGCTAACGTGTTAATCTAAAATAACAACCAATTTTAGATATCAACAGATTAGCGTTGTCTATGGGAACGTGTGTCTATTACCGTTTATCTTGTACATTTTTGTTCGACCATTAACTTCAAGGAAATGAATGACCTTGAGAATAGTGCCAAAAACGAAGGTAATACTTCCACACCATCTGCTCCGCCTACAACAACCGACTTAAATGGAATTCTTGCTAATATTACCAAGGGTTAAGATGCCATGTAGGAAACCATGAGGCAATTGGCTCAATCATTACAAGCTAGGTCTCCATCTCGTTCCAAGAAAAATATGGCTCCACCTCTTAGGAGATAGATTCCACCTCCACCTCCTAAGAATAGCCAACATAGTTATTCCAGGTCTTCGTGTGATATGTCTTATCTTCCGGGAGTAAGCTCATCACTCAGATCCGCAGAATTTTATGATGGCCATTCTTTTTCTTCTGAAAGTCCAAGCGCTTTGGAAAGGTTGAGCAGAGCTTCACCTTTCGATCGTTTAGGGCCCCGGAGCTAACATGAATCATCACATGGAGTTATCCAGACCATATGAACACCCTACCGAACATCGTGAAAGCTCAGTCAGATCCAGGTCAAGCGTCCGTCGATCTGTGCACGCCGAACAAACTTCTCATGTAGAGAGCTCAGTACAAATACATGGTCGAGATGATCGAGCTGCTTCGAACAAATCTAATGCGGGAAATCCTTTATGGAAATAATCGATCCAACAATTAGAAGATCGGTTGGGGGAAATGGCCAAGGCAAAGAACCTATTGCAGTAAAATTTTGTCAAGGGTTCTCCTTTTATCCAGGCAATTATTGATTTTTCAACTCTATTCAAATTTAAAACACCAATAATTACCTCCAAATATGATGGTAAAACTAACCTAGTTTTACACATTAAACAGTATCAGGTTGTAGCTGACATATATTTTGTTCCTGATGAAATGAGATGTAAAGTTTTTTTAAGAACCATCACTGGTTCAACCCAAATATGGTACAACAACTTTCCCCGAGGATAAATTTCCAATTTTAATCAACTTGCCAAGATGTTCATCAGTAACTTCTGTTTTGGGGCCAATCTAGTTAAGAGAGTAACTCATCTCCTAAGTGTCAGGTAGCGAGCAGGAAAGACCACCAGAAAATACATCACTCGTTTCAATAACGAGAAATTAGAAGTGGTTGATTATGAAGAGAAAACAACCATCACCGCTTTAATGAGTGAATTACTTCCAGAACAGTTGTATTATGCAATGGCAAAAAATCCTCCCAAAACCATGACAGAGCTCATAGCTAAGGCTAGAAAATTCATGAATGCCAAAGAAGCAATGGCTGCAAAGAAAAGCCCTGCAACGAAGCCTAAAAAGAAGGAGCAGAAACTTAAGAAAAAGGATAAGCCCAATAAATATGAAACATACACTCCACTGATGGTCAATATACACCATATCGTAGAGGAAATTAGGCATTATAAAGATTTGAAGTGGCCTTAGAAGCTGAGGGCACCCCCCAATAGGAGAGATAAATCCAAATATTATGAATTCCATAAGGATCATGGACACACGATTGATAATTATATTTCTTTAAAGAATGAATCCCTCATTTGCAAAGGAAAGCTGAGAAAATTTGTTGATCGGTATGAAAGTCGAGAAATAGGAGGAAGGCTAAATTCTCCTTGTAAACCTAGATATGGTATGAAGCAAAGCTATGAACAGGGTTATGAAGACGATCCAGACCTACCGAAGAAGATAAAGCAATTAAAAATTGAGGTAGCTATGATAAATTTTGGTTCTTTTGATTTCCATATCATAACAGGTGGAGATGCAGGAGGAGGATATCAGACTGCTGAGAGGAAAACTTATCTAAATGAAGCACAAGCCCGCTCCTACATATAACGTATCAATTTGAATGACGATGATCGACCCAGAAAAGTAAATAAAGATAAACTGGTCATCGAATTTTCCAAAAATGATCCTTCTGGAGTACTATATCCTCATGATGACCTGCTGGTCATCAAGTTTAGAATCCAAGAGGCCATCATTGCCATCGTTTTGATACACAATGGAAGTTCAACTGATATAATGTTTTATCCCTATTTTCAGAGCTTGGGATTAAAGCTTATCCAATTAGAACCATACCACAGACACTTGATTGGCTTTTCAGGGGAAAAAGTGTATCCCCTAGGAACATTCAAGTTGAAAGTGTTATTCAACACTTGGCCAGCAAGTCACATCGAAAAGATACGTTTCTTTGTTATGGAAAAAAATGTTTAGTCTACTTATAATGTGATCCTCGATAGGGTAGGACTAAAGAAATTTAAAGCTGTACCATCCACAGTTCATCGAAATTTAAAGTTACCTACTCACTTCGGGTTTGGCATTGTAAAGGGTGATCAGAAGGTAGCCAAAGAATGCTATTACTCTTCAGTCGAGAAGGAAGATTTGGTTAATTTGAAGAAAAAGACCACCACTTAGCAAGTAGACACTATAGATCCCAACAACGAGTCATAAGTTGATACTTTGGACCACCGAGATAACATAATGCTAGTCAAAGGATAGATAGTAGAAGCTATTAAAAGAATAATATTGGATGAAAAACCAGAAAGAACCACCCAATTTGGCTCCACTCTTCAAGCTGGAACTAGTTGCATTCTTAAGGGAACGAAAGAATGTGTACGCTTGGAGTCATGAAGATATGCCAGGGATTGATCCCGATTTCCTCTGTCATTAGCTCATCATTAACAGGGATTCCAAGCCGATCAAGCAAAGATGTAGGGTGTTCAATCCAGAAGAACTAGGCCATTCAGGAGGATGTAGAAAAACTACAAAATACCAATTCATTGAGGATATCAAATATCCAGCATGGTTGGCAAATGTTGTGATGGTTAAGAAGAAAAATAATATGTGGCGAATGTGTGTAGATTTCACTGATCTTAATAAGGCTTGCCCAAATGACCATTTTTCTTTGCCCAGAATTGATCAGTTGGTAGATGCAACATCGGGACATGGGTTATTGAGTTTCATGGATGATTATTCTGGATATAACTAGATACAAATGAAACCAGAGAACAGAGAAAGCCAGTAACACCCCGTATTTTTTAGGACAAATAATTTATTTAATTTGAGGATAAATAATTTATTTAAATGGGTGAATTAGAATTTAAACTAAATTCATGATTGAGAGAAATTTTTTATTTGAAGAATTTATTTAATTTGGATGATTCAATTTATTTGGAGAAATAAGATTTAAATTAATTCGGGTTATTTCTTTTAAAATACATGTGTCGTAAATTGATGGTGAAATTGGATATTTTAGTTAAGTAACTCGAATGATGATTCTGAGTGTACGGTTGGTTCCGAATAGGTCGAATTAGTCAAAATTGAAGACCCGGGGGTTGTGTTCGGGTCTCGGGAACTTTTTATACTAATTATAATTTATTTTGGTGACTTTTGGGCCTCTTAATGGTATATGAAAAGTCAAAAACGGGATTACACTTATAAAATAAAAGGCTTGGACTTAGGGAAGAGTTATTTTCACAAAATAAAAGGTTAGGAGAGTTATACAAAGAGGTATAGAGAAAGTAAAGAGAATTGAGAAGGACTTTTAACAGTCTAAGGGATGAATTAAGGAATTTTTGCAAGAACATTCTTGGAGGTGTATCAATATCTTCACCAGAATCAGACCCTACAAAATTACTCACGCAAGTAGTTAAACTTTCTTTTATTTAATTTACGGTATTGCGATTCATATCATGGTGGGTGTAAACCATAGTCTTTTTTTTCCAGTGAATTATTTCATTAAAATGGGTTTTGGGTGAATTAACCATTTTGATTGATATGGATTGATGATTAGTACGGAATTGATATTATGTAAAGATATATAACATAATTACCTTACTGGAAATCAAAGTTAGATTCGTCAATTAAAATTTTGTAGGATCGAATTGAAGAGAATGATTGAATCAAAGTTGTAAAACCCAATTCGTGAAATCGTGATTGATAATCGAAACCATTGAAGTTTAAAGATTGATATGATGATTAGAATCTGTTTAGTATGTGTAATAAAAATAGGTTATGATTGTGATGAGTTCTGAGAAGAAATAATAAAGGTTTGATGTGTAAAAATGGAGGAAAAATGAGTTGGAGAAGAAGGAGGTTCGTTGTTCAGTAGCAGCGAACTGGTTCGATTTTGAGGGCAAACCGGTCTGATTTAACTGTTTGTCAAAATTAAATTTGTAGATATTTTCGTTATGATCACGTGGGCGCCGATCTCATATTTTTTTTGATTTTTTTGAATTAGTTATGATTTTTCTACGAAGGGGTATATGAAACCGAAATCCTTTGTGAGAAATAAAATCTGGATTGTTTAAGGATGTCCGTAGATGAGTGTAGGACTCTAAAAAATATTAAGGAGCATTATTTTTACCTTGAAATTGGATGGGAATGAATTCAAGGTATGGATTTAGAGTGTTTAGTATGAACATCCCTAAAAAATATATGAACGGATTCGTATGGAAATTTCGGATAAAAGTAGGATACGGACTGGATTGAGATGTGTTTAATATCTTGAAATGAAAATATGAATGTAAGTTAATACTTATAGAATTAAGAGCCGGGTTCATGACTTGGATACTTTTAAGCTAGTCCGACAAGAGTTATTCATAGATTATCCAGTTTAATTTATTATAGATGTACATAGTAAATTATCGAATATTGAGTTTAATAAAGGGTGTTTTACCTAATAGTGGGACTTGGTATAATATATTCTGAAGGGTGAAGGTACGGTCTGAATGAGAGAGTTGGGGTATTGTAGTTGGGTGACACTACTTTAATAAATTAATTAATGTGAAATTTATTAGATTAATCGGTGTAAGTTAAAACTTAACGAATTCGGGGGATGAGAAAACCTATGACTTAGATTAGTAGAATTTGAGTGAATTACCAACTAGAATATTTTAAAGGATAATTGGAACACTTCGAGTAGTAAGGGATACTCAAGAATATACGGTAAGGAGTGTATTTGGAATTAAATAGTACGTAGGATATTCGGGAGATATATATGCTACATATGGGATATATGATATAGTTTGTGCGTATACCTATACTAATTTGTATGATTTATTATGTGTATGACATACCTACGCTACTTACTATCACGGGAGGTTTCACGTCGTGGACCGCTACACCAAAATGGGTAAATTGACACCCTTCCAGCGGCTAGCCTTGTCACGATCATTGATCGTGACAAAAAACACATTTTTTGTCACGGTCAATGATCGTGATAAGCCCGTGGCAAAGACTTATCACGGTCAATGACCTTGACAATCCTTATAATATTGTCACGGTTAAGGACCGTGACACGTCTGTGATAAATGTATTAGTAAAAAACCCTTTCCCCTTCTTTCCCCCCCCCCCCCCCCCCCCCCGCCGATTCTTCCCTCCTTTTTTCTCGCTCTCTCTCTCTACGCTGCTCTCCCTCTCTCTACTTTCAAGTTAGTTTCTCTCTCTCTCTCTCTCTTCCATTTATATATATGTGTGTGTGTGTGTATATATATGTGGGTGTGTGTATGTGTATGTGTGTGGGGGTGGGTGGGGGGTGGGGTAGGGTGGGGGAAGGGGTGGGGCAGGGTGGTGGGGGGAGGGGTAGGGATGGGGGGGCTGCTTGTGTGTGGTGTGTGTGTGTGCGTGTGTGTGCAGTGGTGTGTGTGTTTGTGGTGGGGGAAGGGGGTGGGGCAGGGTGGGTGGGTGGTGGGGTAGGGGGCTACGTGTGTGTGTGTGAATTTGCGCGGGTGTGTGTGTATGTGCGCGTGTATGTATATATGTGTGTAGTGTGCGTGTTTGTGCGTAATGTCCCTTGGAAACGAATTGATTGATTATTAATTTTTTTAGTAAATTAATATATGATTGCCCCTCATTGTAAATTAGTAAATTAATAATTGTATACTTTAATTGTTAGTTTAATTGATGAAAATAATTAATTGAGTAAATGAATTAAAAGGAGTACGGGATACACATTTGTTATTGACATTGCTGTTGGATTATAGTGGATCGATGTTGGGTTGGTTAGTTTTAAAAGTGGCATGACCACTGGATTATTGTCCATATGGGGGTGGGATTTGAAGCACCTTATACCTTTGACTTGCTTAAGTCTATACTGTATAAGTGTTCAACTAGTTTGGAAATAGTGACAAAATTGGTAGTCCATCCTAGAAACCAAAAAGCCTGAGAACTTATCTCTCTAATACTCTTCAATGTTCCATGAAGGTAAAAATTGAATCACACTACACACAATTAGAAGTGCATACATGTGTTCATTTTGCTTAAAATTGAGTGTGTGTTTAATTCCCCATGAATTGGAGCTTTAATTATTTTTGGGAATTTTTAAATATTATTTAAACTTTTTAAAACATTTTTTTATAAATGTTTTTATTAATAAAATGGGATTATAAAATTTGTGGGGTTAATATTCTATTTTGGAAACTTCATTTCTCACTCGAATGTTTGGTTGGGTAGGATCTCAAAGCGCTAGAGACTTCAGGGTACCTTCTGTAACTATTTTAGACGCGCGTGTGAGAGCCATTCACAAGCCTACACTTGTCATCCTCCGGGCGTACCTATTTGTGTTTCTTTTGTGAGAAGGTTGGATGGTTGATTGCTGAACGTTGGATCATTCCTTATCAAGGGTCTGCATGTGTTCTTAGTTAATCCCGGTGCTATCCATATGAACCAATCACAATCATTTCTTATCACCGCTGTTTTATAACCTTTGGATCAAGTCAAAGTTTGCAAGACTTGATCTCAGCCATTGATTTGCTTCGAACATCCAGAACCTTCCCTCAGCCCTATAAATACCCTCCACTTCTCAGCCTTAGAAGACTTTTGGGCATTCGTCTTTCTGAGAGAAAAAAATAAGAGAGAAGTGAGAGAAGAGAGAAAAAATAGAGAGAAGAGAGAGAAAGGGAAACAGTTAGCCAAACCCTAACCCTAAATCAAAACACTTCACTTTCTCTGAAACAAACCTTCGTACATTCAACCCCAAACACAACCTTGAGTGTTTGAGAGAGAGAGTGGTTTGTTCTTTTGAAGCAGAAACCTCTTTGTCCTTGATCTTGTTCACAACTTAAACATTCGTGTGAAGATCTTGTTTCTTTTTCATAGAAACTTTAGATCTACATTCTGCATGTTACATTTTCACTAGATCTGCATTTTTTAAGAAAATATTTACTGATTTGATTTTGAAAATGTTTTATAGTTTCTGTTTTTACAAAACTTAACCTGACCTAGTTGGATTCACACTTGGAGATTTTCAATCTCACAAATGTTTTCAAAAAGAGATTGATTAAGGTCTTGACCGATTTTGAAGCAAGATTTCCATGGAATCTGGGTTATATTAAAGGCCAAAAAGGTTTTTAGTTTTGTAAGAAAGAAAAATAACAAAATCACAGCATATAGACTTTATATGTAATTTTTATAGGACTGTCTGTAAATCTAAGTGTGTGTGAGTTCATGCATGTGAATAGGGATCACTTCACAAACACTTAACACACTACTACACTGGAAGTGTTGTGTATAAGATCAGAGATCATTGAGTCGACGTAAAGAAGCTAAAGCAAAGGAAGTTAGCAAACTGGAAGAACATCATCAACAAATCAGATCTATGAGAAGTTAGAAGGACACCAAGTGGGGTATATTCCTAAACTTAGAATAGGTTGATTTGTGTGCTTGCATGTTGTATTGTTTGTAACTAATTTTTGTTATTAGTGGATTTTTGTTTTTGTGACTTAGAAGTCACCGTGGATGTTTCCTCTGTTGGGAGAGGTTTTACCACGTTAAAAACTGTGTGTTGATTATCTTCATCTACTCATCTCATTCTATAAGTGTGCTGAATTTTTGAAACTGCCTTAGTTTTAAAAAAACTGATTACACAGTCTTAATTACTCTCGTACATAAGTTTGTTTGTAAACACATCTTGTTTATAATTTTTATTTTCAAAAGAAAAGGGTTTCTCCAACAAACATTTCGGAGTTGCTTATACAGTTTAATCTTGTATTAAACGGCATTAGTGACGTTTTTCAGGATTTTGTAACTTTTTTTGAAAATTACTTTGTATATCGAACAATATATATATATATATATATAGTATGATAATTAAATGAAACATACTTGAAATTACATATAGTGTGCATAGAAACTAGCCTTCTAGTTCTTATGCGTACGCATTCAATAACCCTTATACCCGTTCAAGAGTCATTACCCCTGTAATGAGATCTCTCGAATTGTCCCGTTTGGACAGTTTGGGACTGCATAATTTCTGTATAATATTCTTAGTGGCTTAAAGTTGCTACTTTTGGAGGAAGTTCTCCAGTCGTATCCTAATGTTCTCTGGGTACATACTAGATTGACAAGTGTGATGGTTATTTCAATTAATCAATTGAAATAACTCACACTTGCCAATCTACATCATGTACTTGGAGAACTACGGGGATATTCTGCCGAATTTTGTTCAAATCGTAATAATGTGCATGAGCTGTTAAGTATATTGCAGAAAACTGCAGTCTTGAATGGGATAGGACCACTCACCCTTTAGAGGAGATGGAGGAAATAAAAATTTATATTATAAATTGAATTTGAATATAAATAAGACATAATTAAATAAAAATACTATAAATCTAAGTTTTGTTTATACTAATCCATGAATATACGCTTCGTACCTTTAATAGGTGATTAGTTGTAGTAGCTGTGATAGGATATCCGAAATACAAAGAGTGGATGGTCAATTGTCCAAAAGTTTAACTAAGTGTTTGACTCGGAGTATATCAACAACGAGTCGTGGTCAATTGTCCAACATGCGCCAAAACATTTAAATAGTAGTGTGGATGACTTGACTGCTCCTACCGAATATCAGTCCATTTTTTATGATAACCCGAATTTTAAACAATTATTCAATTTGTAATAAATATTCCAATTTGTACCGAAACATCCATTTTTAATGCTTTTAATTGATTTGCACTTTATCATTTTCACTCTTGTGTAGTGTGCGCGTGTGTGGGCAGTAAGGGCGGGGATGTTTCGGATTTTTAGTAATTGTACATATTATGAGCTAGATGCTGTTGTTTTGGAATTCAGAATTGAGGTGTTTGACAGTAATAATTCATTTTTATTTGTAGTAATTGTACATATTTGCATGTCTTCTTTTAATTCATTTTGATATGTACTAATAACATTTTTTTACAGCAAATGTCTCCTTCAGGTATTAAGGCGAGGATGATGATGCTTGTTATGATGATGTCGTCTGGGCTCGGTGGTAGCGGAGGCGACGAGGGCTCCTCGGCCCCTAGGCTCCCCAAATATGTAAAATTGGGGATGGCCATCGAGAACAAATCGAGGCTATTAGCGAGATCCCTCGAGCTGGTAAAGACGATCATCGGCCCGGGGTACATTAGTTGGAAGGAGGTGCCATATGAGCTCAAGTTAGCTATTTGGGTGGCACTACAGGTAATGTATTTATATTTATATTTATTTGCAACAAACATTGTATTTATTGGACAGGAACAATTCAGCATGGATCCAAAGCTACGCGATTCCGTCTTGGAGCAGTTGAGGGAGCAACACAAGATGTGGAAGAAAAACATACAAACCCGGTACTTTGGGAAGACATGAGAGTCCATTATCCAAAGGCGTGAATCTGTCCCCCCGAAGGAGCCGATCTCATTGGCACAATGGAAAAAGTTCGTTGACAATGAGATTGGGGAACGATAATTGGCATCTCACCAATCGGGGAGAGAAAACTGGAAAAAAAGACGGACGTGCACTACTTCGGCCGGACATCTTACGCCGAGGTGGAGCATAGGATGATGGTAAGATTTAATTTTTTTACAACTACAGAAATATATTATTCTGCATTATTTTACTTTACGGGGCCGATACTAATTTTACTTTATTTTATTTCAGGGGACATGGAGTGTCCCTGGGGGTAGGCCACATAGGCTCGATACTTATGTGGATCTTCGGACGAAGAAGGGGAAGGACAAGGAGGTGTCCCCGAGCTTCGCATCCACGATTGTAAGTAATCTGACAGTTTACTTTTTTTTAATTACGTTATAATTTTTTAATTTACTTATTTTACTAATCATGTGCTTTTTGTCGTTTTAGGTAAAGCTTAAGGAAGTGCATGAGTCGCACTCTGATGCCGACAAGGCATCTTTGTCCACAGACGCACTCAGCCAAGTGCTTGGCTCTGATCGCAAGGGTAGGACAAGGGGGGTGAGCTTGTAGGTGGCCAAATATGGGATCCTCGGATTGGGGACGAGCGACACCAGGTTAGCTCAAACGGTGGACTCGCATGACGCGGAGCTGTCCCATTTGGAGGCGACGGTCCAAGATATGTTCTCATTCATGAAGCGTTCGTTGGGCGACGGAAAATTCAAGGGGAAAGGGAAGGAGAAGGTGGTGGGGGAGGAGGTGCGGGAGGACGAGGTGCAGGATGGTGAGGATGTGGACCTTGCTGCTTCATCGCCGACACATGCGGAATTTGATGATCCACTTCCCTATTTGGCTCCCTTGGACCGACCGATGTCGACATTTGGTTGGTCGAGCGTGTTTATACTGGACATATTTGATGGCCAGCGGATAGGGTGGGGGTTGAGGGACCCGAATATCGTCTAGGGTGGACTAGTTCGTAGACGTGTGCTTCAAGACATCGAGTCCAAGGTGCTCATCATGAATGTGATACCCGGGAAGGAGAACACCCCGTTGTGGTTGTGCGATCAATACGGCACGATGTATATCAGTGGGTGTGTCAATTCGTATATCGTGTGGCCTACTCACCTCCTCGGATTTAACCTTACCCAAGACATGTAGTGACATTATTTGAATTGAATTGTATTGTTTTTAAGTTGGTATATTTGAATTATTTTTAAGTTGGTACATTTGAATTATGTTTGGATTATATCGTGATGCATATTGTCTCTATTTTGAATGTATATTTGCACAATCTCTATTTTATTTGGATATATAATGTTTAAACAGGTATAACGTTGCTATAACAGGTATAAATATACTGTTGGTCAGTGGCAGTGGCCATACTGCCCAACATATTTTTTTTTTCAATTTTGCCCAGAATTGTCATGGCCATTGACCGTGATAATTTTTTATTAAATGTCACTGGTTTGTCATGGTCCTTAACCGTGACAAAATATGTCAAGGTCAAGGACCATAACAAGTCTAATGAACTTGTCACGGTCAATGACCGTGATAAGTCCGTGACAAAAAAAGTTGTCACCCCCAGAATTGTCACGGTCATTGACCTTGACAAGTCCAACTTGTCAAGATCAATGACCGTGATAATTCGGCAGATTTGGTGCAGTGGACAGTCTTATCCTGATGAGCCCATTGGGGGGCATTTTAGACTTGTACCTCAGAATATAGAACCTAGGAAAGTTCTATCTGTGATAATGATAAGATGACAGTCATATGGGTACGTAGGTATATGCGTATCCCATAGGCTTGAAACTATATTCACCTCCAATATGTGTGATTTGTGATGATGGTTCGAGTGAGATACTAAACCAATAGTCATTTATACAGTGCGTGATGTATCGGGACTTGATAGCAGAGTATGCATGCACCACGGGTCTCAGCCTAGGGGGTCTCGTATTGTATATATATATATACTTGTGGTTTATTCTACTATGTGTGCTTGTTAGATGATGTATCCGGTTAGTACGTATATACCGAGGTGATAAATATACTCTTATGACTTATTTTACGGTGTGTAATTAGTAAATGAGAAAGATAGTGACATCTAAAATAACTCTAGTGGGTGGAGGATTAAACATATAATTAGAAATTCATAATTGGCTAAGTGATATAAAGAATCCAGTAACGCATTGTATGGGAAATACGGGCGGGCACAAAAAGTTAGTATGAAGAAAGAGACTTGATACAACTAGTTAGGTGGGGTAGCATAATTAGGAAAGGTTAGAAGGCAAGAGTTAGGTGTGCACATTAGATGAGGGGTGAGTTATACCTCAAGAGAGTGCAACACTAACTTAAATATGAAGAGTGTACATGCATATTTAATTACTGCAATTTAACTGTTTGCTAAATATTTTCAAAATATTTTACTTGGGCTCTGAACCATGTCAAAATCTTTTTAGAAACCTTTTAGGTGTCTAGCCACAGGGATGCCCAGCTTGAATATTCTATACAGGGATGCACAACTGC
The DNA here is from genome assembly GCA_949130495.1 of Sambucus nigra. Taxonomy (NCBI): domain Eukaryota; kingdom Viridiplantae; phylum Streptophyta; class Magnoliopsida; order Dipsacales; family Adoxaceae; genus Sambucus; species Sambucus nigra. Next base: position 223,650,929 of record OX422214.1, read on the forward strand.
AGTTGATGTAAAACTTGCAGCACTTGCTATAGACACTTCATTCATTTATTCCTAGTGTAAGATCTTTACTCCAGTACTCATTTGGGCAAGATGCCCTCAGATTTAGTATTCAGTTTATTTATGTGACCAATGTATTCAGGTTATCGTTTTAGTTATTGTTGTGTTTTATTATTGAATCGATAGTTGATTCAGTTATCTTTATTTATGTTATTCTTTTGTATTGGTTTCAGTTATCAATTTATGTGGATGGTTTAATCATTTTTTGATTTTTCGCATGTTGTTAGTTAATGAAAGATAAAATTTAGCACCAGTCTATTTAAATTACTAGGTGGTTAGTAACTTTAATTTTTTTTTTCGACAGTGATGTTTAGAATGAGCCATATGAGACCAATGTTTTATTTTGATCACGGGTTGGCCACCCAATATTTTAATATGCGGGGTGTCATAATAAACTTCCTTCATTACCAATCGAGGTACTTGTTATTATAACGTGATTCCCTCCGGGCTTAAAAACGCTGGAGCAACATACCAGAGATGGTCAAAAGCAGATTGGGAAGAATATGGAGGTGTTTGAAGAACAGATTGGGAAGAATATGGAGGTGTACATAGATGATATGCTAACCAAAAGCAGAAAATCTTCAGATCATATTAAGGACCTCCATCAAACTTTCGATTAACTAGAAAGGCATCAGATGAAATTGAATTCGACTAAGTGCGTATTCAGTGTGCAAGAAGCAATTTTCCTTAGTTTTATAATGAAACAGAGAGGAATTGAAGCAAACCCCGCTAAAAGCAAAGCTCTGATCGAGATGAAATCACCAACCTATAAAAAAGATGTTCAAAAATTAACTGGTAGAGTGGATTCCTTAAACTGGTTTATTTCTTGAGCAACAAATATGTGTTTACTGTTCTTTCAAGTGCTTAGAAAAACCTTAGAATGGAATGAGGAGTGTGAAGAAGCATTTCAAGAGTTAAAAAAGTATTTGGGGTCCCCGTAATTATTATCCCGACTAATTTTGGGAGAAAAGTTGTATTTGTATTTAGCTGTTTCTGAATTCGCAGTTATTTCGTCATTAGTTCGGTTGGAGAATGGGATCCAAAAACCAGTCTACTACACCAGCAAAGCATTCAGGGGAGCTGAAATCAGTTATCCACGGTTGGAAAAATTGGCCTTAGCTCTCGTTGAAGCCTCCAGGTGAATGAAGCCTTATTTTTAAGCGCACACCATAGTAGTATACAGTGATTTACCTCTTCGCCAAGCACTTCATAAACCTAAAAATTCAGTCAGTTTGATGTAGTGGGGAGTTGATCTGGGAGAATACGACATCATTTACGAGCCGAGATCATCAATAAAAGGGAAAGCTTTGGAAGATTTCATTACGAAATTTGCATATCCAGAGGTTATCGACCAACCAAACTTGCCTGCCGAGCAAACTTGTCCGAAAAAGAGCTCAACTCAAAGAAATAAAAAGTCGTAGCTGATCAATCGGAATCGTCCATTGCTAAAAAAATGGCTCAGAGGTATGCAGAAGGAAGTAAGAAGATATTCCGCCATAGAGTTCTCTCAACAGAAAGCTTTAGCGGTGAAATTCCATTATGAAACTTATATGTGGATGGATCTTCATGCGCAACTGGTAGTGGAGCTAGTATCATACTTAACACTCCTGATAATATTGATGTGGAATATGCCCTCAGATTTTAATTCAAAACATCAAATAGTGAAGTTGAGTACGGGGGTTTAATCGCTGGACTTGAGTTAACCCAATCATTAGGCATCGAGCAAGAAGTGGAACACAGTGATTCCCAGTTGATCGTCAACTAAGTGCTTCATATATATTGAGTCAAAGGAGATTTGATGATGAAATACTTGGCCAAGGCAATGGAAGTCATTTCTAAAATTTTAGGTGTACAGATGAATAAGATACCAAGGATAGCAAATGCTCAAGCTGATGCACTTGCTCGGCTAGCTTCAGTAATAAGAATAGAACTGAGGAGAAGCATTCCAGTAGATATCTTATCAATCGGGAGGATATATGAGGATATAACGATTAGTTTCATTGCTGTAGATTTGGGACCATCCTGGATAGATCCAATTAGAGCTTACATCGAAGAAAGAACCTTACCAACTGATCCAAAAGAAGTAAAAAAGCTTCAGTACAAAGCAACTAGATATGTGTTGGAGAAAGGAGTCCTATACAAAAGGGGATATAAGGTTTCCTTATTATGTTACGTCCACCCATTAGAAGTTGCTGATTTAATCAAAGAAGTGCATGAAGGTTCTTGTGGAGCTTATTCAGTTGGCCAGTAATTAGTCTAGAGAATCAACACACAGGGGTATTACTGGCCAACTATGACGGAAAATTATAGGTCCTTCGTAAGAAAATGCGATAAGTGCCAGAGGTTTGCTGCAGTTCACAAAGCACCAAGTGCTGCTTTAACACCGATCACTTCTCCTTGGCCATTCGCTATTTAGGGAATTGACTTTATCGGCTCATTGTCGACCACCAAAGTCAGGTTCAAATACTTGGTGGTAGCTATTAATTATTTCATAAAGTGGGTAGCGGCATAACGATTGATAGAGATGCCCTAGGAGAAGGTGTATCAGTTCATATAGAAAAACATCATATGCAGGTATGGCATGCCTTATGCCTTAATTACTGACCATGGCATCCAATTCGATAATGATGAATTCGAAGCATACTATGTTCAACCTAAGAACCAAAAACTTCACTCTGCCCGAGGACATTGACAAGGCAACGGTCAAACATAAGTGAAAATTAGAACCTTGCTTAATGGGTTGAAGAAGAGACTTGATGTTTCCAAGGAAATCTGAATTAATGAATTGCACTATGTTCTTTGGGCTTATAGAACAATGCTGAGGACAATAACTGGAGAAACACCTTTTATGCTTGCATTTGGGACAGAGGACATGGTACCATTCGAGATAGGTCTACCAACTCATAGAGTGTTAAACTTTGATTATCCCAAGAGTGATGTAATGAGATAATTGGACTTAGACATGGTGGAAGAAGTCCGAGAAGATGCCGCCCTCAGCAATGTTGTATATCAATAAAGGGCTACTCATTTTTATAGTAAAAGGGTCAAGACTACCAACTTAAAAAAAGGCGACTACGTCCTCAAGAAACTTATCCATAAAGGCAACAAGCTTGAGGCAAATTGGTAAGGTCCATATTGCATTTCAGCAGTAATCCGACCAGGAACTTTTTAACTTGATACACTAAATGGGGAAGAATTTAAGAACCCTTGGAATGCCGAGAACCTTCGAAAATACTATCAGTGAATAAAGGCATTTGTATTTCGTTTTGCTTTATAAACTTTATTTCACGTTCAATAAAATATCTTGGTTTTAGTTTCTATTTATTTTATTTTTTTTCGGAGTACGACGATATACATCCCCAGAAATAATAAGCAAACAATGTCTCTTGGTCTTCAGTCCTTGCTGATCAATAGAACAGACAACACCAACAACATACATCAAATACTTAATTAGGTTGAACTTATCAAATTCGAGATGCACCAATAACTTAACACGCAGTCATGTTTTCCCGACTAAGTTATTACTTCATGTATAACTTCGTATTAACAAGTCACGAACAAGAAGTCAATAAACCTCCATGTATTAATACAAAAAGCTTTACCTAACCAAGTTAAACACATGAATATACACATATATTCCTAGCACACTTGGTCGCCACCGATAACTTACTTCATGTATGACTTCGTCTTTGACAGGTCAAGAACAAGAAGTCTCTAAAACTTTGTGTACAACTCAAGAAGATCAAAACAAGTTTTACCCAACTAGGTTAAATGCAGGAAGACATGTATACATTCCTAAATACAAAAATACACACATATATTCCTCATACACTTGGTCTCCACTGATAAATAATGCTACAACTTAGATCAATAAAACTATTTATAGCTTCATCTAAATGAATCAGTAGAATCTAAGGCCCTATAATCACAGTTTAATAACTCATCATTAAACAAATAGCTTAGTCGAATAACTGATTAACTAATCATAAGTTGACAACAAGTATATATATTTGTATACAAATACTAAATGTATTACATTCAAGATCAGGAAAGTACAAAAAACCAGAAGAATTATCCAGGTGGACGTTTCCCTTGTGCTTTGGTCATTTCAGAAGATGTCTATTGCACTCTCTCCATCCCACCAGGAGGATCATCAATGGTATAAGGATAATTTATATAATTAAAATCTCTCAACATTTGCTTATTGCTACTGCTCGGCATATTGATCAGATGAGGAGGATAAATTATTTCATGCACATCGTGAAGGCTGTAATCTCCCAGATATTTGGTTATTGAACATTGAGGAATAACATCTGGAGAGATCCATGATATGTCTAACTTAAATGGAGGCTTGTTATAATCCTGCAAATCGGGATCATTTTAATACCATAACTCACTATTTTGGTCATATTTCAGTAAGGTAAACAAGTTGGTCCATCCCTATCTATAACCTTCACGATGACTTTGTGCAAGATGATCATCTACATCGCTTAGGGCCTCATTATAACCTTCCATCCAAATATCCCTGGGCTTCTTGTGAAATTGAAAGGTTAAACTTTCTACCTAATGTTGGAGTTTCTTCAGAACATCATTCTTGACTTTTAACTGAGCAACTTGGTCAGCGATAGCTTTATCCTTAGCTTGCAGTTAGACAGACAAGTTGGCAATAGCCTGACTCTTTGATTTTACCTAAGCATCTTGGTCGGTTAGAGTTTTGCTAGTTCTTTCCTCATCTACAGCTGGTCAGATAACCATACTTTGTTTGGAAATTTGTCCAGGTTTGGTCTTTTGCAATGCTTTCAGTTCTTCCACCAGCCTTGCGTTCTCAGCTTCCAAGAAAGAGGCACCCTCATGAGGACAAGTGCTAGATGATTTATTCAATCCATCTAGCTCATTTCTAAGGCGATTGTTTTCCTCTTTATGTAACTTCCATACCTCCCGAGCTTCTTCAACTTCTCATTTTAACAAGAATTCCTTTTATCTATACATGGAGGCGCACTCTTCAAGTTTTTTCTCAAAGCCCCATCCTTCACTTAAAGCTTTACACTTAGCTTCATAATCAGCATGCAGTAAATCTTTGGATTGACTATGATCCTTCTGAAGTTTCTCTATCATTTCGTAATAGGAAGAATTATTGGTTATATCCCTATTCCATAAGTAACGAAGGTGAATGTATGATTCATTGACTTAGTTGGATTCATCTGGGCTGAGTAACCCAGTCAAATCCTCTTTAGATATAGGAATATGGACAACTTCTAGGAGGTTTTTACTCCGCCAAAGCAGGTCGGATTCAGCAGTAATAATAACCTTTTTCCTAGCATCAAACAGAAGGATAGCAAACGAAATGCAATTAATCAAAAGATGATATTTTCATTAATAAAGGAAAAGGGGTTATAAAGAGTCATTCCTATTACAAAATAGGTAAGAAGGAACAAAAAATTTGATAATAATAAAGATAAACAATAAAGGAGTTAGACCTTCTCCTTATCCTGGACATTGACTTCAAAAGGCATCTGGACAGGAAGGACAACTTCACCAATTGGCTCTAGGACAGACCCAATAGGTTGTAGGGAAGATTCAACTAATCCTTCTTTATCATCAAATTCTTCCTCCAAGTTTGAAGGATTACTTGGATCATGCCTCAGGAATTACTCAGAGTTTTCAGCAGTGCCAACCTCTTTGAGAGCCTTCGACCAATCGTCCTTGAATGATTTCTTCCTAACATATTCAATTCGTGCAGATGCAGCCAAAAATTCTTTTTCCTAATCTTTATAAAAGGAAGTTTCCTTTATTTTCTTAGTTGTGGCTTTCTCAACAATAAGGTTAGCAGTCAGATTTATTGACCTCTCCTCGGCTATTTTGGGAAGAGTATGATTTTCCACCATTTTGTGCTAGACCATCTTCAAATTGGCTTCAACAATCTTCATTTTCTCTTCAGCAACATTATCCCTGTTATTGGCTACAATCAAATTATTTTCCTAAGACTTTTTCTTGGATTTCAGCGCTTGTCTTGAAGCTTCCAAAGATTTCTTTAGACCTTCAAAGTCCTCTTCGACATCTCTTCCAGAAGAACTTAGTTGATCGTCCTTCTCCATATCTAATTAAAATCCACTAAAAACCGCACAGAGGGAAAATATTAGAATAGGCAAAGATAAATGAGACAATAAAGATAAGTAATACTAGAAAAAGGACTACCAATGCCAAATTCTAGCAAGCTCTTTCTGACAACTTTAGCCAGGGCATGGGAGCAGCAGCTGCCCTATCAGCTGGAAAGGTCCCAACCTTAATAAAACTTTTGGACAAACCAGAATTGACAGCTGTAGAGGATGAGCTAGCAACCTCCAAATCAGATTGATATTTTTTGACCAACTTCTGTTGGTCGGCGACAGTTGTTTGAGCCTGTTTGCTAGACAAACCTTTTTTCAACCTCTTGTAGTGAGGTGCAACAATATCAATTTCCTCAGTATTGATGACTTGTGGTACTTTTTCACCAACCTTAGACGCCTTCTTGATCATTTTGGACTTCTTGGCATCAACAACCTTGACAGTTTTCTCTATAAACTTCTTGGTAGTAGGAGACAAGGCTCCAGTCATTAAATCAGGGATTTTTCTCTTGCCCATACCTTCCACTGGTGAAGTATGGATAACAGAGATGTCCAACAATTCAAAAGAAGAAGAAGTACCAAAATCCTTTTCAACTTCAACAGATTCTTCTACCGTGGAAGTGGGAATTGGTTCCTCTTCTAAATTCATGGGAATTGAAGGTGCTGCACCAGTTGGCCTAGCAATAAAAGAGGTAATAGAACTTCTGTATTATAACAGGTAGAAGGCTGCTCCGGGATGCTCCTCCTCAATTCTTTAATGAATGCTCCATAAAAATTTAAGCTCTTAGAGAATAATGTCCCATTCCTTAGGACAATTTTTCTTGCTCTTAACTGTATAAAACAGGACAAGAAATGTTAGTCAACATATCATCAAATAGTTGGTCAACAAGAAAGAAAAAAATTACATTAACAAGTTCATCTACCTATGCCATGTCCTTCCTGAGGATGCCTGGTCCCATCATACACTTCTCCTCTTTGAAGAGGTGCATATTTCCAGTTCTTCGCTATTACCCAATAGTCAACCTAGTCCTTAATAGAGTCTGGTTAGCTGGATACTAAGGCTCTGTTGATAAACCTAGTTTTTAGGTAATAGGTGTTGTCACCAGTAACCCACTTGTATCAAAACATCAACTCTGGGATACCAATATGGGTTCTATATATTTGGTTAATCATATGAATCCCATTTACTATTCTCCACGTATTGGGGGCTACCATAACAGGGATAACGTCAAAATATTAACAAAACTCGAGAGAGAATTGATTGGGAGGAAATGTAAAACCACATTGAGCTATAAATAGCGAGGTAATCCAATGGCCCTCTGGTAATGATAAAATATCAACTGGAGGAACAGACATATCTAATTCTACCCAATTAGGGCTATATCTTTCCCGCCTAAATTTGTCTAAAGAGTCCCCATATATAATGTACACTGGGATTACATCAAATAAAGAAATCAAAGGAAAGGGAAGAAGAAAGCTTACAAAGAAAGTAGTGACATAAGCAAGGGTGAGAATGGGGGAAAAAGGTTGAAGACGAAAAGCTTGAGGACGAAAGAGTGTACGGAAGTTTTAAAATTTGTGGTACAAAAATTAGCCAAAATCTCGTCTGTTATAACTTGCATAGAAAACAACGCAGATAATGATTAACTGTATAGACGATTTACATTCTGATGGATGCACAGTGCCAAAGATGAGAAATTACTGATATGCGATTTGGCGGTTAACTAAAATTAAAATTATTCATGAAATTGATATTATATGATCAACTGATGAAAATTTTTACAAGTCCTATAGGTCGGCCGCCGACCAAGACCAAAAAAGATTGTCGAGTAACTCTGTCTGAGTCATACCTCATCCTTTCAACAAAAATATCAAGAATGAAGCATTAGGGGCTTCTCTTGATGCAAAAAATTATCCATCTACATGGACCAATTAGAAATGGACACCTGGCCCCTTAAGAGGCAACAGTATTAGTCACGGCAGACCATCAAAGTAGATAAATAGTCATCACATGGGAAAGTGTCCAGAGTCATCCCACACATGCTCAAAACTATTACCCATCACGTTCATTATGTGCGGGTGTAAATGCTTGAATATATAAAGGTATTCTAACCCTTGATCTCCGGGTCACTATAAATATATTGTATTCCTTTCATAAAAGGCAAGATAAAACAGATTATAGGTTATTCTCACTGTAACAAGAGTATCTAGCTTTTTGTAATCATCAAAATCAATACGATAACAGTGGATGTAGGCTTTTCTTCATAGTCAAACCACTTAAAAACCACTGTGTCTGATTTACTTCTCTTTTATTGTTAATCTGTGATCATAAAATTGGCCGACGTGCTAATCTAAAATAATAGCCAATTTTAGACACCAACACCAATGTATTAATACTAGAGCTTAAAACCCCAAAATTTGGCGTCAACAATATTTTTACGCATTTACCATCATTTTCACTCTTTCCATTAGTCAAATTAACGACAGGGTTTGGATTGCATCAATGTGAAAAAATTAGGGTTTTATATATCAGTTTTGATACATGGGGATTTGAAGTACAAAACTGACTAAACTTCAGTGTAGGAAAGTGCCAATAACCCATAAACTAATTAAAGTAAACTGAAATGAAGCGAGTGAAGTAAATAAAAAGTTAACCACCAAAAGTGAATTGCAAAAAAGTGAGTACAATAATTGATAAAGTAAATATAAGAAGAAAATCAACCTAAACTTCAAAGAACGAGGCTTCAATGGTATTCTTACAACTGAAAACAAGTAAAAATACAACTAAAATAAAGATTCAGATAATTTTAATTGTGGGCGTTGGCATCTCTTTTCACTTTTTGATCCATCACAGTCGGATAAATTCTTCCTCATCAACTAAAAGCTACCGAAGAATGAAGTTGACCAACTTATAGTTGTTCTCAAGAAAAACGTAGAAATATTCTCTTAGCAGCCCTATAACGTGCTAGACATAAACCCATAAGTTGCTTGTCATCATCTGTACATGTTTCGTGCTGAAAAATCGGTTTTATATGGATAGAAAAGCACACAACAATTTTAAAAATTTTCATATTTAAATTAAACTTCAAATAATTCACCCAATTAAAACTTGCACCGATTAAACGAAAGTTGTATTATTTTTTTTTTATCTTACCCTAAAACATGCTCTAGGTGATTGTAATGATAAAATAAATCAATTAACCATGACATTCGATTTACGAGGAAAACCCATATGGGAAAAAATCTCAAACTAACTAACAACACAAATTCACTATGTCAGGAATTATACAAGGACACGATAAAGACTTGCATAAACGACTCCACTCCTTCAAGCCTTGACGCATCTTCATTCCTTTGACCTTATAAATAATGACACGTATAAGTCCACCTACGCACTGCCACAATGTGTGATCCGCACCCTCCTCGGTATCTATCGATATTGGCTCAGCAAATCATCAACGGATTGAACACGGAGTCCACCGCTTCAAACAACCACAACACATGAAGTCCACTGTATGTAAGAAACAAACAAGTATGGAGTCCACTGCATGAAACAATACTCAGTAGTATGAAAGGTATAAACCTTGGTGCTAAAAAACCCAGAGATCTCAAAGCATATATAGATGAAACTTGGATCTAAAAAACTCTTGGGTGAAATTAGGATTTAGAGGCTTTTAGATTTATCTTTGGGAATCAATTTTTGCCAAAAATTTCAAAAAATAAGCTGCCACCACTCTTTTAAATAGAAAACATGAATTTTGAGGTGGTAAAATCTCATTCAAATGAAAATAGTAAGATCATTCAAACGAAGTTTACATTTACGTTTGAACAAAATTGAGTCTCATTCGAACGAACCAGTAAAACTTTTTTGAACAAAATTAAAACTACCTTTGAATAAAAATATTTTGTAAGAGAGAGAAAATTTGTTTGATATTCATTTGAACCTTGTCGAATGAAAACTTTATTCTCGTTTGAACCATCCAGAAATGTTTTTTGAACGAACTATGAAACTTTTTTGAATAAGATAAAAATCTCGTTCGATCGAATGTTCACATAAACTAAATTTTTTTATAGAAAATTACATCAAAATAAACTTTAAAAAAAACACCAATGACATACCAAGGTTAAAAAATATAAGCATTCATACCTCATGAGATCCTTGGATGTTGAAGGCGAAACGTGGCACGAAACATGCCATGATAATGTAGACACTGTAACTTGGTCACTACGATCTTCAATCAACACACATCATAGGTTTGAATGATAAACCAAAGAAAGTCCTAACCTATAACTTAAAGGTCTTTCCCAAACGGAATTAAGATAAAATAAATACAAATTTAATCGATTGAAAATTTATCATTACAAATAACCCCCTTTGGCTATTTCGTGACAAAACACAAAATAAAACGTATGGGCTATTGAGAACTCTAAAAGACTCAATCTCCAACCGCAAAAGGAAAAATTACAGACACTTGACAAACACAAACTGAGTAGCTTTGCTCTCATAATTTTTTTTCATATCGTTGCAAACCTGCACACTTAAACACACCTTTCAAATGAAAAGAGAATATATAACAATATAATTCCGCATAAGAATAAAATCGCCCCTTTTTTCTAACAATCTCCACCTAGGACATGACATCTCCTCCAAAGGTAAAAATCTCCTCGAATTATAGCGTTAGATACCATTTCTCCCCCTTTTTGTTTAGGAATAGACAAAGATAAAGGTGCACAATATAAACTATTTCTCCCCCAGAATGTATAAACATGAAAGCATAAAGGAAAACAAGTATATCATGCAATGGTGTGGAGCAAGCATGAAACAACAGACAAAATCGACTACATAGACATAAATAATCCAAAAATGAACAAATGATGCCCATTTTGAATATAAAATTGAAGCATAATACACAATTGAAAACAAGCAACAAAATATACAAACATGATAATATAACAGAGATACCAATTCGATTTAACAACAAAGAATATGAAAAACATGGATTAAATGCAAACGCAAAGACTCAAAATACACACACACACACACACACACACACACACACATATATATATATATATATATAGCCAAGCTCTAATGCGGACGCAACTTGCGGACTTTACTTACGGATGGATTTTTTCATATTTTTTAAAAATAGCAAAAATTCAAATTTCGACTTGATTTTTTTGTGGTATTTAAACATTTCAAGGGGCCCATATAAAAAAATCAACTTCAAAACGAATTATTTTACTATTTTTTAAAAATCAGTCAAACATATGTAAATTTTTAAGAGCTTTTAAAACTAACATATGTTTAATCGCTTTTTTAAAAATATCAAAACAATTCATTTTGAGTCAATTTTTTTATTGGGATCCCCTGAAATGTTTAAATACCATAAAAAAATCAAGTCGAAAAAACTTTTTTGGTATTTTTAAAAAATACAGAAAAATTCGTCTGCAAGTTAAGTCCGCATTAGAGTCGGCCTATATATATATATATATATATATATATATATATGTATGTATGTATGAATGTATATGCAAGATATACTAATAATGCACAATCATATAGAGGTATAAACACCACAAAGGCATACACAATGTGCTAACGGAGTGTAGGGGCATGAGGAAAAAACAAATGAAATATGTCCCAATCACTCGAAATATGTCCAAGGAGTTCTAACTGATTGCAATAACATTATCAAACTTAGATTTAGCCTCACCGTGACAAATAAAATGAACTCATAATGGACAAACAGATAAAATGCACAATAGCCTAGAAAATATTAATGATTCTCGGATCAATAGTATCAAACATTAAAGAATAACTAGAACTCATTGTGCAAACCTGGGATACCTCGTTTATTAAAATAACGGGTGGGTAAAGCTTTTCTAAAATAAAATAGCAATGTGAGCTGGCTTATTCTTAGAATCACTGTCAAAAAATTAATTTAATGTCTATTACCCTATTAAGTCCAATGCCAATTTAAAACTTATCAAATTTCCGTAATAAAATTCCATTCACAGAACAAACCATTAAATTAAATATACATTCACTACGAATAATAATTGAATGATGAAATTACGTAATAATCCAAGTGACCGAATAATCCTTGGTGCAAATCCAACACAGTAATCCATCGAAACTAAAATAAAATAAAGGCTTAATAAATAACTATCTGGTAATGGGAACATGCTCAAATAACAACTGAAATAAAATCCTATCTAAAATGCAATATAGATACGGCTACTCGAGGCCTGTAGTCATCAACAACTCCTGCTCCTATATTGACTCATCAACATTATGATGCCCCCACTGAACACGAATCAAGGGCACCATCTTAGACCACAACTTACACTCACTACGATCCAGAATAGTAATCGTTCTCTCCTTATACGACATATCGGGTTGTAAATTAATCTCCTCTAGTGAAATGTGCCAATATGCCATCACACTCCTCTGGCACTTGTTAAACGACGACACATGAAACATGTTGTAAATCCTCTACAGATGCTCTGGAAGGGAGAGCCTATACATCACTGGTGCTATCCTCTCAATGATCGGGAAAGACCCCATATAACTTAGTGCTAACTTCCTTTTCTTCCCAAATCTCATAACTCCTTTCATAAGAGACTCGTCACCCACATCCAGCTCCACGTGCCTCCTATCAGCATCTGTGTAACTCTTTTGCCTATCGTGTGCTATCTGTATATGACCCTGAATTAGATCAATCTTAACAGAAGTGTCCTGAATCATCTCAGGTCCAAGAAACTTATTATCCCCCTCCTTTAACCAACAAGTGGGTGAATAACATAGTTAGCCATATAGTGCCTTAAAAGGCACCATGTCGGTAGTGAACTGGTAAGAATTATTACACACGAACTGAAAAGGGGGTAGCTTTTCACAATCAATGCTCTGATACCACTTGTTGGAACACGAGGCCCCCAATTTGAAAATTCTTTTTACTTTACAAAAAGATAATTTCCTTTTTATATGCGGAAGCGTGAGATGATGGTTAAATTAAAAATAAATTAACAAATTTTAATTTTTTTTTCAAATTAAAATTAAAACCAAGTGAAATATGATGACATACACACACAATTTTAATTTCACTTAAATAACAATAATTCAACCTAAGTCCTATAAATTGCCTAAGTCATATTTTCAATATTACCAATTTAGGCCAAACCAATTTTAACAAATTAAATGATGACTTGAATCAAATTAGCATTTACCCAAATAATTATGTAGCACCAAATTAAACAAGTAGTGATTAAACCAAATTTTATCTTTTTATCTAAGCATGCGTTCTAGGTGATTTTTCAAGATAAAATAAACAATGAATCACTATGCCGCGATGTACAAGGAAAAACCCACAAACGGGAAACAACCTCAGATAGCCCTAGCCATAAGTCCACTAAGTATGGTATTTTACAAGTACAAGACACGAAAGACTTACAACACACGACTCGACTCCTTTCAAGCCCCGATGCTCCTTCTTGTACCGACCTCCGCTTAGTTGACAATCCATGACTCCACCAAAACCTTGGAATTCACCAATGAGGAACTAGGAAGCAACCATCAACCACATATGGTGCCTTTCACCATATGAGAATGCTGCAGAAAAAACACCTTCTTCTTCTTCTTTGTGGGATTTATAAGCAAACCCAACCGAAATCTTCAATAGTAGAAGTAAACCGGTGCCAAAACTCCAAGCAAAGTATATATATAAAGAAACTTGGATAAACATATGGGTGTATATGTGTTTTGAAAGGAATTTACTCCATAAAACTTAACACATAAAAAGGAACTTTTTCTTCAAAGTATTTTGCTCTAATGAATCTTGGAAATGTGAAAAATTTATCTTCAAAAAGTTAGTTCCCGCACTTAAGAATTATGTAAAAAAGGAAGTGGGGCAAAGTAGTGGGAAAGTGGAAAAAACTGGCTTAAAACTGTTCCTGCTGTATTTTCGTTAGAAATCTCATTCGAACGAGTATGTTCGAACGAAACTTCTAACAAAAAGATAGAAACAAATTCTAAAATTTCATTTGAAATCTCGTTCGAACGACTTTTCTAACGAGATTTTAGACCTTGATTCTAGATAATTTCAATACGAATGCGTGGCCACCAGCTTCGTATTTTTTTGATTTTTTTTGGATTTGATATGATTTTTCTACGGAAAGGTGTCCGAGAAAAAAATCTTTAGAACTATGATTTCAAAAAAATTAACAAAAAAAATACTAACACCCAAAATAAATTTCCAAGCTCCTGTATATATATTAATGCATTCATACCTTTTAGAGACTATGAAATCCTCATGTTGGTGACGTAAAATGAGGCACTGGAACGCGGTATATGATGAAGCTTTATACTCTTGGCCGCTACGTCTTCAACTAAACACATCATAGCCTTGAATAGGTACATTGAACACTATCCTATGACATAAACATTTTTGCCCGTTATTGAGCCAAAACTACAATGAGACTCAATTGGAGAATTATGTCCTTACACGAACTCTACCAGTGGAAGGTACTGCTCTCAACCTCCCTTGAATTCCATTATACAAATCTTGAGCATGTCTTCCAGCATGTAATTAATCCTAACACATCATAGGCTTGAATAGGTACATTGAACACTATCCTATGACATAAACATTTTTGCCCGAAATTGAGCCAAAACTACAATGAGACTCAATTGGAGAATTATGTCCTTACACGAACTCTACCAGTGGAAGGTACTGCTCTCAACCTCCCTTGAAATCCAGTATACAAATCTTGAGCATGTCTTCCAGCATGTAATTAACCCTCTCAGTCTACCTATCAGTCTACGGATGGTATGCCATACTCAATCGCAACTCAGTCCCCATCACCTCCTAAAAACTCTACTAAAAATAGGATATAAAAATCCCTTCCCGATCGAACACAATGTTAATAGGTACCCCATGTAACCTCACTATCTCAACTATAAAGAGCTGGGCATACTGTCCCATTGTATAATCCGTTTAAATTGGTAAAAAGTGGGCCACCTTGGTCAGACGATCCATAATGACCCATATGGAATCATGACCCCTGTGTGATGTCAGTAATATCGTAATTAAGTCCATCGATATACTCCCATTTCCAAATGATAATCTCTAATAGTTGTAGCATCTCGATTGGCCTCTCATGGTCTACCTTCACTAATTGACAGGTGGCACACTTCAAGATAAATTCAGAAATATTTAGCTTCTACGCACCCCATTGGGATGTATTATACATTTCGACCCGTGAGACATTCTCATAATATCATGTCGAAAATCCCCATCCTCTAGGACTATAAGCTTCCATTTGAAGCGTAAGCTTCCATCTGAACTGATTGAGTAATACTTTTCCCCCTCTACCAATAACTGACGCACCCTGTCTTAATAGAATTGATCCGTGACTTGGTCCTCCATAACCCTCATAATGATCTCGAATGTGATAGTAAAAAATTCCATACAAGCCCTAACAACTGCATCATCCTATCGAAGCTCACCATACTTTGCTTTTTAGACTGCCGCTAACTCCCCCATAGACATTCGACTCAACGCGTCTGCCACCATGTAAGCCTTCCCTGAGTGGTACTGAATGTTAACTAATAGTCCTTTATGAACTCCAACTATCTATGCTGTCACATATTTAGATCCTTTTGAGTAAACAGATACTATAGTGACTTATGATTCTTGAAAATACAAATTTTTTTCCCTCGGGAGATAGTGCCTCCAAATCCTCAAGGCAAAAACTACTACAGTTAGCTCCAAATTCGGCGTGGGATAATTCCTCTCGTAGGGATTTAACTTGCAAGAAGTAAAAGCTATATCCCGGTCCTCTTGCTGTAACACACCCATAAGTCCTTGTAAGGACACATCGATAAATACAAGGTACTCCACTCCTCCCCTAGGCAGTGCGATCACATCTACTAAAGTCAGCTTGTCTTTTAAATCATCGAAAGCTAACTAACATTTATCATCCCACACAAATGACACCCGTTTATGAGTCAGATTTATTAACAGACCATCAATCTTCAAAAATCCCTTAATAAAAGGGCAATAATACCCTGCCAATCCTAAAAATCTACAGATCTCTGTCGGTGTCGTGGGCTGATCCCACTCTCTCACTGCTGTAACCTTACTCGGATCGACTGAAATACCTCTGTCAGATACAATATGACCCAACAACTGCACCTCATGCAACAAGAACACACACTTATCGAACTTGGCATATGAATGGTCCCATAATATTTATAGAACCATACACAAATGCTCTGCGTGTTCACCCTTAGTTGAGAATATACCATAATGTCGTCTATGAACACAATCACTAGCTGGTCTAAAAAGTCTCTGAACACCTTGTTGATGTGATCCATGAATACTGCAGGTGCATTGGTTAGCCCAAATGGCATAACCCTAAATTCATAAAACCCATACCCCGTCAGGAATACGGTCTTAGGGACATCCTGCTCCCTAACACATAACTGGTGATAACTTGATCTCCAAAATATCTTTAAGAAGTAAGATGATCCTCTCAATTGGTCGAACAATTCATTAATTCGAGGCAACGAGTATTGAGATCGAATTATGACCTTGTTCAACTCACAGTAATCAATACAGAGTCAAAGAAAACCATACTTCTTCATCATAAACAACACCGGAGCACCCTATGGCGATGTACTCCGTCGAATAAATCCATGCCCCAAGAGCTGCTAAATCTGGTCTCTTAACTACCTCATCTCTAGTGGGGCCATGCAATATAGCGCACGTGCAAACAACCTAGTCCCAAGCGCTAAATTTATAACAAACTCCATCTCTTGATTCAGTGGTAAGCCCGAGTTCTCCTAGAAAACATATGTGAACTCCTTAACCACTGGAATCGAGTCCAAAGAGATAAATACTATGAGGTCTCCTCCATAATATAGTAAAGGTGCCTGCTCGACCCCACCTCGAGAAGACTCATCGCCACCAAAAATATCTCCCACCCTAGAATGGCAAACACGACGGTTCTGCTAAAATAATCCACCATCACCCTATACCCTACCAATCGGTCCGTGCCCAGAATGATGTCATATCCAGTCATGTCAAATAAACTTAAATCGGTTGCTAAACATAATCTTCCTATGTCTATCCCCACTCCTCTATAAATGTAGTGAATAAGGGACTCACTACCCAAAGGTAAATCAACACACATAATACTACTACTAGCTATCTTTAATAAATCGGTCATGTATGCAAATATAGTAGAAATAAAAGAATGCCCCCTGTATCAAACAATACCCAACCCATATAACCATGGATAGGAAACGTACCCTCAATAGCTGGTGGCGCTTATGGCGCCTGTGGAATCATCGCATTCTGAACGTTGTAGACATGCTCATACTGTAACTTTCCCTGCTACGGTGGGACTGATGGTACTAGTGGTGGTAACTATGACTGCTACCCCTGATGGGCACCTTACTGCTGTCCCCTGGATCTCTATGGGAAGGCTCTCTTCATATGACTCGGATCCCCACAGATAAAGCAACGGCCTGTAAAATCTCCCTGCCTCTGGCCTTACTGGCTATGTCAGGGCTGCTTAGTCACTGGCCCTAGTGGCCTCAGACCTGATGGTCGCTTTTGTTATTCCCTTGGCCATAAGGATTATGCTGATATTACTGGCCCTACCTAAACCCACTGTCACTTGATCTGAATACTCCTATCTAGAATCTCTTAGCTGGATCCCCCTGTTGGGTATCCCGTTCGAGCTATCTACTAAAGTTCTGTTGTGGTGCTCCACTATATCCATTACCTCCTGCCTTTCCCGACTGGCTAGACTCTCCAAATTCTCTTACCTCCATTCACATGAAAGCGGTGGTCCTGACAGTGAAGTGTTGCGGCATTGACGACCTCAGTATACATCTTCAATGTCGAATTACCCAATAAGTGTTGACAAATCCTCCATTTAAGTCCATCCATCAATTTCAACATTTTTTCTCTTCAGTGTTCACCTCATCCAGCATAAAGTTCGCCAGACGAGTGAACTCCTCCTCGTATTTGGCCATAGTCTAGCCTTCTCGTTCTACATTAATATACCTCCTTTGCATCTCAGTCTAAATCATCAAAGGAAAGTACTTACGATTGAACGTAGACAAAATCTGTTTATGAGTGTTGCTGCACTCAACCATGTGGAGATGATGTTGTATGTCCTTTTTCTACTAACTAGCAGCTACCAAATCTGCACTGCTTGGAGCTCTGGTGGATGCCCTTTCTGAAAGGCCTCCCGAACCCTCTCCCACATTGATGGCCCTGGGTGGGATTGGACGATAGGTACCATCGTATGTTGCTCCTGATTTTGTGGGAACTATTGTGCCATGGCTGTCATGGCGACATTAACCGCTTAAGCAACGATAGTGGCCACCTTTACTTCTATCAGTGTTCCCTATGGAACCTATGGCTCCTGCAGAGCCTCTCTTGCATTGGACCATATTGCGAACCAGGCTTATCATAATTTCTTAGGTGGCATCTGAATCCAGAACAAATTTGTATAAGTTCACCAATAATATATTTGTGGGTACCCAAAATTAGGACCATGGGCCTGGACGAGTAGCCCAGTCCTGGCGGCCCAAAGTCAAGGCCCCTCATCTCTTATTTTGATCCGGTCTCCCCCCACGTTCTCATAAAGGGAAGTTATAGGGGAGATGGAAGACGTGGGGGAACCCATCACCTCCACTTACCTACATGTACATGTATATATTAAACCCTAGGTCCGGGGCAAAAGGACAGTTTTTGTATTCTCTGTAAATACTCTCCGGAGTATATAGAAATAATATCAACTGCACCACCGTGGACGTAGGCACATCGTTGCTGAACCACGTACACCCTTTGTTATGTGATTGTCATTTTATATTTCTTGTTCTTACTTGGTTAATGCTTTCTTCTTATTTATTTGTGTTGCACAATAATTGTCACCACAATTGGCGCCATCTGTGGGAAGCGTTCATCTTTCCCTAAGAAGAGCCCACACCAAGAAAGGAGTTTAAGATATCTGATCACAGTAGCAATGCCCCTCAGGCAGGAGATATTCAAGAGCCACCTGCTCCTCGCAGGATTAGGTCTGAAGTTCGATGTCCAAATCAAATAGCTCGTCTGGAAAGGACAGCCTCAGAAGAAAGTCAGGGACCAGCGAGGTCCATACAGATATTCAGATTGATTGATGCGTACGAGGTAAGGCTCCACGAGCAGAGGGAGTCTTCCCGCAGATACGAGGCTGAGAATGCTCGCTTGAGAAGAAGACTGGAAAGACTGGAGAGGGAGCTTCGTCCTGATAACAGGAGATGTCCATACCGCACTCTTAGCCCTCAGGCGAGCAAGTCTCGCAGCCGAGGAAGGAGCCTTAGGCGAGAATCTCAAAAGGTCGAAGGAGGCAAGTCAAACGACGACCTTCACAAATGGATGCGAAGAGCTCACCGCTACCAGAGCCCTGCTCGCAGCGACGAAAACATACGAAATCTAGTCCTCAGGGAGATGAACCAACATCCTGCTCACCATGAAACAAGATCAACCAGAGAACTCGCAAGGCGAGCTCTCAAAACCCAGATGAAGTCACCCTTTATGAGGGAAATCGAAGAGGAGGAGGCCCCCCAAGTAATTTACCATTCCAAGGTTCAAGATTTACGACGGAAAGACTGATCCCATCGATCACATCAGGCAATACCGATAGGCCATGACCCTCTGTAATCACCAAAATGACCTAATGTACCGCATTTTTCCCTCGAGCCTACATGATGTAGCGCAGAAGTGGTTCTAAAGGCTCCCCCACCGGTCAATCAGGAATTTCAAATCCCTAGCCAAACTTTTTACGGCCCGATTCATTACCAGTAGATCCCATCCTAAAAAGATGGATGCTTTGCTAACAATGAAGAAAACGCCTCAAGAGACCCTCCGAGACTACGCGAAGAGGTACTAGGAGTTATTCAATGAGATCGAGGACTGCGCAGAGGAAGTGGCAGTGGCCTCCTTCAAAATTGGGCTCCCTAGTTCTTCCCTCCTATACCAGTCCCTGACGAAGAAGGAAGCTATGACTATTGACGATCTAATGGCCTGAATCGAGAAATACGCAAAGGTGGAAGATGTCACCTGCCCTAATACTGGAGAAAATGGTCGAGCTAAGCTCACTACCAAAGGAAGTGAGAAAACTGAGAACCAGAAGAAAGGAGGAAAGAACGGGGGCAAAAATGGCTCCAAGAATGGAGGAAACCATGACGCGTCGAAAGTATTCCAGGCGGTCAACACCGTCTTCAAAGAACTAATTTACAAAATTCTTACGAAGATCAAAGATGAGCCATTCATCAAGTGGCCCAGGAAAATGGGAGGAGATCCCTCGAAGAGGAACAATGCGTTAAGATGCGCTTTTCACAAAGAGGGAGGATATAAGATCGAGCACTGCAAAGCTCTTAAGTCTCACCTCGAGGAGTTGGCCCAGTCCGGGCATTTGAACAACTTTGTGGAAAAGAGGGCAGAGAAAGTGGGTGCCAATAGAGAGGCGAGACCCGACAACGTGCTGGAGGATGATGCTGGACACGAGTTCGCAGTAATCCATGGAGCATCTGACGCCAAACAGATACAAGGGAACTCAGCTCGAATGGAAATGAAAAAACTTACAACGGTAATGCAGGCTTTTCAAATCGATCCAGCAAAGTCACAGTCAGGAAAGCATCGACGAGCAAAGGAAGTCAACTATAACAAGCATATTGTTTTCACGGACGAAGATTTGGTTGGAGTAAGGACCCCATATCATGATGCCCTGGTCATTACTCAGGATAGACAACTTTGACATCGATAAGCTGCTCGTCGATCAAGGAAGCTCATCTGAAGTAATGTACCTCGACCTATTCAGGAAATTGAAGTTGAGGATCGCCGACCTAAAGGAAGCTACTGTTCCTTTGGTCGGCTTCGCTGGAAAAATGACCATGCCCCTGGGCAAGATAATACTGCCAGTGCGTACTGGAAATGTCTTCAAGATGATCGAGTTTTTAGTAGTTGACATCGACTCACCGTACCAGGCCATCCTCGACAGGGGATGGCTTCATGCGATGAAGGCAGTCTCCTCGACCTACCATCAGAAGCTCAAATATGTAACTGAGAGAGGAGTAATGGAGATCCATGGCGACCAAGCGATGACGAGGAAGTGCTTCATAGCAGCCATCCGACCAAAGCCAGAGAAGAAGGCCGATCAACCCAGCGAGAAAGTTGAAGAAGGTGTGATACCTTCCAAGTAGCAATTAAAGTACGAAAGACCTGGAGTAGAGGAGACCAGGCTCCTCCCCTCCGAGCGTGTCTTCGAGGACCTGGTAGAAGTTATGGCTGAAGTTGGTGATAGTAGCAGAGTCTTCTTGATTGGAGCATCTCTCACCGACCAAGAACAAAAGGAGTTGACGATCTTGCTGAGACACAACGTAGATGTTTTCGTATGGGAACCATACGAGCTGCCTGGAATCGATCCTAGTATGGTTTGTCATCAGCTGCACGTCGACCCCACATTCAAGCCAATCACGCAGAAGGCACGGAGAACTGCATCCGAGAAGGCTAAAGCGGTCGAAAAGGAAGTCAAAAAACTGCTGGATGCAGGATCCATACGAGAAGTGCAATTCCCCAAGTGGTTGTCCAACCCAGTAGTAGTTCCGAAGAATAATGGGAAGTGGAGAGTTTGCATCGATTTCACTGACCTCAACAAAGCATGCCCTAAGGATAGTTTCCCCCTCCCAAAGATAGACCAACTAGTAGACGCCACTACAGCTCATGAGCGAATGAGTTTCCTGGACGCATACTCAGGATATCACCAGATCCCCTTGTATGCCCCAGATCAGGACAAAATGGCATTCATCACGACAGTTGGGTTATATTGCTACAAGGTCATGCCCTTTGGGCTAAAAAATGCAGGGGCAACCTATCAGCGGCTAGTCACTAAAATGTTCAAGGATCAAATGGGAGACACCATGGAGGTCTACATCGATGACATGCTCGTTAAGAGCAAGAAGAAGGAAAATCACCTCTCGGACCTGTCAAAGACCTTCGAAATCCTCAGGAAGTACCGGATGAAACTTAATGCGAGTAAGTGTTCCTTCGGTGTCCAGTCAGGAAAATTTCTTGGGTACTTGGTCAGTAAGAGAGGCATAGAAGCTAACCCAGACCAGATCGATGCAATCAACATGGTGTAACCCCCTCGAACAATCCAGAACGTGCAGAAGCTCACTGGAATGCTCGTCGCCTTAAATCGCTTCATCTCCAAATCCTCCGAGAAGTGCAAGCCTTTTTTCAGCTTCTAAAGGGGAGTAAACCGATAGAGTGGAGCCCAGACTGCTCGCGAGCTTTGTACGAGCTCAACTCCTACTTAAGATCTCCACCGCTGCTTGTCATACCACAACAAATAGAGTCTTTGTACCTGTACCTCTCTGTATCCAATCACACTGTCAGCTCTGCGTTAATATGCGAGGTTGCAAAAATTCCAACACCCCATTTACTACGCGAGCAAGACCTTATTAGACGCTGAGAAAAGGTACCTGCCATTGGAGAAGCTCGCCTTTGTACTTGTAATAGCCTCGAGGAAGCTGAAGCATTATTTCGAAGCTCATACTATCATCGTCCTTACATCACATCCCCTTAAGGCGGTCCTAAGGAAAGAAGACTTGTCGGGTAGACTGTCTAAGTGGTCAGTCGAGCCCAACCGGTTTGACATCCAATTTTAACCAAGGACAGCTATCAAGGGTCAGATCCTTGCTAATTTCATAGCCAAATTCACGGGCAAAGAGCTCTCTAACAAACCTCAACCAACAAGGCAAGAGAAGAACCAAGCAACAAAGAGAACCTGGAGACTCTTCGTTAATGGAGCCTCCAACTCAAAGGGGGCAGGGGTAGGCATTGTCCTCATTAATCCAGAAAACACAATCCTCGAACAAGGAATCAAGCTTGGATTTGCAGCCTCTAACAATGAGGCAGAGTACGAAGCCCTAATAGCCGGTCTCCAAAAAGCACAAACTCTAGGAGCAAAACGTTTACAGGTGTTCGACGACTCTCAACTAGTCTCCAATCAGATAAGTGGAGATTACAATGCAAAGGATGAAAGAATAGCAGCCCACTTCGCCTTAGTGAGAGAATTAATGTCAAGCTTTGAAGAGATCAACATCCAGCAGTTTCCCAGGGGGCAAAACAGTCATGCTGATGCCTTAGCAGCCTTGAGTTCGGCAGTTAACTCTGACCGTAAAAGGGTCATCCCCATCGATTTCCTCAGTTGTTCGAGCATTAACCACAACAATAAGTTACCAAACGTGGAACAAATACTCCAGGTAGGATCAGCCCCTAGTTGGATGGACCCCTTAAAGGACTATTTAAAGGATGGCACGCTCCCAGATGACAAGAAAACTGCCCACCAGATAAGAGTCAAAGCTACTCGCTTTCACTTATCCACAGGAGGTGACTTGTATAAAAAATCCTTCTCCGATCCCTACCTTAGATGCGTCCACCCAGGTGATGTCGAGCAAGTGCTACACGAGCTTCACGAAGGAATCTGTGGAAGTCATATCGGAGGAAGGTCTCTAGCCTTTCGAGCAATGAATGAAGGCTATTGGTGGCCATATATGCAAAAGAACTCCACAGTATATGTCTGCAAATGCCTGAAATGCCAATTCCATGCTTCTATGGCCCACTAACCCACCAGTGACCTGAAGTCCCTGTCCAGCCCATGGCCCTTCGCCCAATGGGGAATGGACATCGTGGGACCGCTGCCTATCGCCGCTGGCAATCGCAAACAATTGTTGGTTGCGACTGACTACTTCACCAAATGGATTGAGGATGAACCCCTGGCGAACTCAGATAGCCTTGTTGGAGCATCCGACCAGCCTTGATCATAACCGTCAGCCCATGCTTGCCGAGGGCCTTTCTTGAATAAGTGCCGCAATCGAGTGACGTCCCTTTGAAGCCCAACAACAATTACATATGCTCCCTGAACATCACCACAGAGTTCTTCCATTTCCCTATCGTGAAGTTCTTCTCCTTCCCTGTTTCTTATCCTGGTGCTCGTACCAGCTCGCGGAAGGGGAGGGCGAGTGAGACTTCGCGACATAGGAGGGGTAATATTATAATCAGCTCTAGTTCGCGATGATGAGGAGCCTTGTAATACTACTCGAACAGTGCTCGACGCATGCTCCCTGAGTCGTAAGACTTATCTCCTCAGATCTTCATTCTCATGCTGAAGAACCTCCCCTACTTGGTTGATCTCGGAGGCCTCTAATAGTTTTGTCTTCAGCATATTGATCTCCTCTTGCACTGAAGCACCAATGTCCTCCATCTCCTGGAGCCTGTCCTTCAGCTTGACCACGAGCTCAGATTGTTCCTTATACTTTTGATTTCTAGACCTAAGGGACTTGCAAAGCTTAACGAAGGCCTGGCGAACTTCGGGACTTGCATTGAGATCAAGGGTCCTACCCAACTGGGAAGTAGCAGGAATGTAATCATCCACATAATCTAACTGTAAGGACACAAATTTCCAATTGAGTCCATATATAGTTTTGGCTCAATTCCGGACAAAAACATTTATTCATAGGATAGTATTCAATTGTAATATTCTCAAGCCTATGAAGTGTATGTTGAAGACGTAGCGGCAAAGAGTATAAAGCTTCATCAAATATGCCGGTTTGCGTGCCTCGTTTCTACGTCATCAACTATGGTTCCATGCTCCCAAGGTATGAATGCAATTATATTTATATAGGAGCTTGGAACAATATTTATTGGGTGTTAGGTTTAATAAAAACCATGTTTTACTTTCAGAATAATTTAATTGGAACTTTAATTTAACGTATATAAAGTTTCTGGGCCAAAAATAGAATTTTAGAAAAAATTCTGGAAGTCGTTCGAAATCTCGTTCGAACGAGTTTTTCGTTCTAACGAGTTTTTCGTTCTAACGAGGTTTCGTTCGAACGAGTTTGCCAATGAACCTAAAACTGGTCAGTCGTTCGATATGTCGTTCGAACGAGTCTGTTCGTTCTAACGAGCCCAGTCTGGTCGCTCGTTAGAAGTCTCGTTCGAACGAGAGTCAAGTTCGTTCGAACGAGATGCCAGGCGGGAACAGTTTTGAGCAGTTTTTTGCAGTTTTCACCCCATTTCCCCACTTGTTTCTTAACTGATTTTTTAAGGCTTTATTAAGGACGGGAATCATTTTTGAAGGTGTATCTTTTTCATACCATACAAACTCCTAGAGAGTGTTTTGAGAGAAAATTTGTTTAGGGAAAAAGATCAAGTTTTGAGTGTTATTCTTTAATGAAAAATCATACACACTCTAGTGTTTACACCCAATAGTTGTTTATCCAAGTTCTATATACATATCTTTACTTGGAGTTTGGCACCGGTTTATCTCTACCGAATTCAAGAAGAGATGTTTTGGTTTGCTTCTACATCCATCAAAGAAGAAGACTTTTTATTGAAGATTATACCCACTTGGAGAAAGGCTCCATGCTTGGGTGACGGTGACCATATAAAGTCCCATCGGTGGATTCCGAGACCGCGGTGGTGTTCCGAGGTTGTTCGTTAGGAAGAGGTTTCTACGAGAAGAAGCGTCGAGGCTTGAGAGGGATCGAGTCAGTCGTTGTAAGTCTATCTGTCTTGTATTTGTAATTCCATATCTAGTGGACTTGTGGCTAGGGCCGTCCGAGGTTGTTTTCCGTCTTGGGTTTTTCCTCGTACATCTCGGCGTAGTGTGATATTGTTTATTTTATCTTGCACAATAATTTAGAATCCATGCTTAGGATAATTTCAAGATAAAATTTGGTTTAATTATCACACTCATTTAATTTGGGACTAAATTAAATATTGGGTAAATTTGGTTTATTCAAGTCATTTGCTAAAATTGGTTTCGCCTAACTTTGGATAATTGATAATTATGACTTAGGCAAATTCTAGGACTTGAGTTGGATTAATTATTTGTGAAAATTAAAACTTGTTGTTTTGAAAGTTGAACCATCACCTTTATAACGCTTCCACATCATCTCTTATGTTTTATACTTAAAAAGGAAATTAAGTTTTTAATTGAGATAATTATTAAGAAATCCGGGGATTCCACTTCTTCACTAACTACAAGCAAGAGAAAGAAAAGAGAGAGAAAGGGACAAATCAGTACAAGCAGAAATGAAGCCT
Organism: Sambucus nigra; assembly: GCA_949130495.1. Classification (NCBI taxonomy): domain Eukaryota; kingdom Viridiplantae; phylum Streptophyta; class Magnoliopsida; order Dipsacales; family Adoxaceae; genus Sambucus; species Sambucus nigra. The sequence goes on from OX422214.1 coordinate 223,677,258, forward strand.
TTTTCATTAATGAAGATTGAAGTTACATCGAACTGAAAAAAGAAAAGTTTATGGAATGGAAAAACCAAAAATACAAAGCAATCCTATTAGATAACTAACAAGCAACCTCAGGTGGCCCAGAAGTTGATGGACCTTTCCCCTTATTAGCATCAACAGGAGCACTGTCCTCGGCAGGGGTGATATCTGTCACCTCAACAGGAGAAACATCAGCAGGAGGTGCCTGAGGAACAGGATCAGAGCCTTCAACGGCTAGGGCGGGGTCCTCATCTACGACTGGCCTCGACCCTGGGTTATTCTCGTCAAAAAGGGGAGATACAAAATCTACTCCAGCAGCAATGAGAGCCTTGTTCCATCATTTCTTGAAGTTCAGACGGCTAATATTACCTATCTGAACTTCAGCATCCTCATATGCTGCGGCCCAGCCAGAATTGTAAGAGTCTTCCTTGGCAGTAATAGCCTCAGACTCCTTCTTCTTCAGTTATTCAGTGAGTACCCTGTTCTCCTCAATGACTGTAAGTTTACTCGAGCAAACCAAGTCATACGCCTGCCTCAGTTCCTTCAGATCTTGGACTGCAGCGTCCTTCTCCTTGTTGGCGGTGGCAAGAGCCAAATCAGATGAAATTCGAGCAGCATCAACGGCTTTGAAGTTGGCCTCGAGCTCTTTACCCTTCAGCTTCAGGACAGAGTTCTCTTTCTCCAGCTCACTATTCTTCTTCACCAGCTCATCGAGTGAACGATACAGCATGACAAAGTCAGTAACAAACTGTAGAAAAAAGAAGGCATTAGAAGTGGAAAATGGGGGAAGTCAGAAAAGCATAAGAGAAAAAGGGAAAAACCTTACCAAAGCAAGCTTCTGACTAGCCTGAAGGGACAAGTGCTCTGACCCTACTGCCCTTTGGCGATCAGCCGGGAGGACAGCTCTCTCGAGCAAAGCCGGGGCCAGCTGAGGAGAAATTGCCATGGAGGCCCCCTTGGGCAGAGCAGACATCGAGACTAAGGCCTGCCCGACCTTCGTCCTCGCTTCAGCCCTCCTCTTCTCCTCCACCTTCTCTCTCTCTTTCCTCTTCCTCTCCTCCACCTTCCGTTTCTCCTCTATTTTCTTCCTCTCTTATTCTTTTTTCCTCTCTCTCTCTCTCTCTCACCTGTTCCTCTTCCTTCCTTTTCCTCTCCTGCTCCTGAGCAGAAGACCGGGAACTAGTAGCCATAGCCCCCGAGGCAGATTTTTGCTTCTTCGACCTCTGTACGAGGAGCATGTGGTCTTCATCATCATCATCCCGAATCAGGTTCTTCCGGGGTGGAACCATTCCTTCACTCAAACTACTAGAGGTACTCGACGATCCTCGAGCTTAAGAAACCTCCCTACGATCAGAGGAGCTACTACTTCTAGAGCTCCCTCCCCGCAGATCACTTACAGCTCCAACAATGTCACTCTCAGATCTACTCTCTTCCTCGTCCAATTGGATAGGACCTGAAGCAGTCTTTTCAGATGACTCAAACTCTGGGATACTATCCACAGGCCTTGTTATAAAGCTGGAACCAACGTTCTTGTACTCGAGCAGGAAGGCAGCAGATCTGGGGTGCTCGCCGTCACCTAAAGGCTCCCTGATTTTCCAAGCCTTTACCAATTCTGAAAGACGGACCTCGTTGAGTGCAGGTTCCAAGTTCTTTAACTTCGCTGCGAAAGAAAAAGCAAAGAAGAGTTAGAAGGATTACAAATCAACAAAAATCAAAATAACAGTACAATGTCTACCAATGTATTCCTCCCCATAGAAGGGGACAGAGAACCTCTCAGACCTCGACCCTTCAAATTGGGGAGAAAACTGCCAATTTCTAACAAGGAAACCTTCTTGCCAGTAGTTTTTATGGGAATCAGGTAGATTTACTACCAATACCCTATCAGGGCTCCTAGGTTTGAGGTAAAGGACGCCAGAACTAGTTCGAGAAAAGGAGTAACAGAAATAGACCTCGGCGAGCCCTAACCTAGTTCCATACAATTGATTTATCCTATGGATGCCATTTACTATTTTCCATACATTGGGCGAGCATTGTGCAGGAACAATATTGAAATAGCCAAAGAAATGCAGGAACAAATCATTGGGAGGAAAAGTGAGTCCCCCCTGGGAAAGCAACAGAATATGGATCCAGTGAGCATCATCTATCTCTCTAACGTTTCTAGGAGGGGAGGAACAACACTCAATATCTACCCACTCGGGAATGTTGTAAAACTTCCTAAACTCAGAGAACGACCTATTCCCAATCTTTGCCATTGAAAATCCCTAGAAAACTACAAACTCAAAGAGAAAGCACATAGAAAAGATATAGGGAACTTACAAGATAGAAGACCAATTCGAACGATGAAGAAGCACGAGCCCAAACGGCAAGGAAGCAATGAGACTGGAGATTGAGAGAAGAAGGTACGAAGTGCTAGAACTCGCAAGGAATAAGAAACTGCTGGAAAAATTGGAACGACAATAGAGAAGTACCTATTCCAAGAAACCTTCAAATTCTACTAATCATAGTGCAGAAGATACGAGGCGGGTGCCGCCAAAATCAGCTTCACAGTTTCCGAAGAATTGCAAGACAGCCATTATGGCTAATCATTTAAATCTATTGAGCCCATAAACATGGCCCAACAAATTTAGGGGAATTTGTGGGTACCCGAAATTAGGACCATGGGCCTGGACGAGTAGCCCAGTTCTGGCGGCCCAAAGTCCAGTCCCCTCATCTCTTATTTTGATCCGGTCTCCCCCCATGTTCTCATTAAGGGAAGTTATAGGGGAGATGGAAGACGTGAGGGAACCCATCACCTCCACTTACCTACATGTACATGTATATATTAAACCCTAGGTCCGAGGCAAAAGGACAGTTTTTGTATTCTCTGTAATTACTCTCCGGAGTATATAGAAATAATATCGACTGCACCACCGTGGACGTAGGCACATATTTGCTGAACCACGTACACCCTTTGTTGTGTGATTGTCATTTTATATTCCTTATTCTTACTTGGTGAATGCTTTCTTCTTATTTATTTGTGTTGCACAATAATTGTCACCACAATAGTATATCAACAGAAGAACATAAATGCATAAATCAATACAACAGTCCTAATAATAGGGCTCTATATCAAAGGACGCTACGTTGGAATCTTAATAAGCCGCACAAATACTAAGGATACTAGAACCTGATGATCTGATACCATCTATGATACCCAGCCTATTAATATAAAGGGTGGCCATCTCTCTACTAAAATAAAATAGGAAAATTTGTCTCATTCTTAGCATCACTGTCAAAATATCAATTTAATGTCTAATACCCTATTAAGCCCGGTGTCAATTTAAAACTTATTAAATTGCCGTAATAAAATTCCATTCGCACAACAAACCATTAAATTAAATTAACTTAAATACACATTCAGTACGAATAATAGCTAAATGCTGAGATAACATAATAATCCTCGGTGAAAATCCAATATAGTAATCCATCGAATTTCAAATTAAATGAAGACTGAATAAATAATTGTCTGGTAATGGGAGACATGCCCAAATAACAACTGAATAAAATCATACCTAAAATGAAAGGATATATATGTTTACTCGAGGCCTGCAGTCATCCACTACTGCAACATCGTCAGACTGGAAAGTGAAATCACGCTTGGCGTCCCTGTGGCTGGGCACCTAAAAGTTTTGAAAACATTTTGATACGGGTCAGAGCCAAAACCTTTTGAAAATATTTTCATGTTTTTAAAATAAAATGATAATTATGCAATGCAATCTTTCATATTTAAATAGGTGATGCACTCCCATGAGATCATCCTCACCCCTCATCTATAGTGTGCACCTAACGTATCTATTTTAAACACCTTAGTTATGCTACCCTAACTAACTAGTACCAACATTTATCCTAGTCCCATATGTTAACCTTCTAGCCAAACTTTGTCACATGTATTTATTGTTTACTTTAGTTTTTGATTTAGCTACACATACGCTAAATCATTTCAGTCCCAACATTACCGATACCAATAACTTTACACTAATTATTAATTCAATATTCACACATTTATTTTATTTAGCCATATATATATTTATCATGCTTATATACGTATATTCATATTACAACTCGTACACCTATATATATATATATATATATATATATATATATATATATATATATATATATATATATATATATATATATATATATATATATATCGCTCACTATATACGTATAACTGGATCCCTAGAGCTTTACCTCGAGGATGCATTCTCTAGCATGCTATAACGCTCTAGGGACATCACGTACCGAACCTGGGCCATCGGGTCGGAATCTTTCCACCGAATCCAAATCGTAAATGCATAACCAGAGTTGGTCATAGTCATACATTCACGACTCAAAACCATAACACATTATCCCACTAGTTTCTAAACTCATATAGAGTGGTCGGTGATAGACCTATGACCTGGGGAACCAGTCCAACAACTGCTGGTCAATGCCATGGTGGACCCACAACTACGTGCAACCTCCAACGATAGCATCCATAGAGTAGGTATGTTTCATATATATCAAAGCACACAGACATATTCATACATATATATACTATCTCTATACTCGTATATAAATACATAACCAAGTAAATGTGCATATTCCACTCGTAGCACTAGATATAAATCCTCATGTCTAACCCCGACTCTCGAGCGCATAAGTAATCACTCAGTTATAATGAATTCACACCATTTCGTTATTATTCTGGACATTAAGCTATTCTACTCTAGCCCGTATCCCAATTTATCCAAAATCCCAATCTGATATCATTAATTAATTTTCGAGTGTCGTTCATCCTAAGCACCCCTATCTCCATACCTCGAAATTTATTCCCGACTAACCCAAGGTAAAATAGTATCCCAAAATATTTTCCAGAAATCCTAATCTCATCTAAGTACCTCCTAAATTAATTCAAACTCAAAACGGTCCAATTAAAAATCTAAAGAAATAAATATGGTCCAAACAACACGTTCGAATCGATTCGGCTTCTTGGCCTGAATCGATTTTCCCTTGAGGGACGAATTGATTCGATTCTGGATAGTGGCCTTATTCACTTAATACGATATTCATCATCTCCCCATTAACTAATTTAATATATATAAAAAATTAAACCCAAGAATATCACTTCCTACTAATTCTAAATATGATTATACTCATTTTCATATTCGAATTCATCCAAACACAATCCAATACATGGGATTCCACATCTTAATCAAGAATTATACGTTTTCTTAGTTAAATTCCAAGATTATACTAATCCTAAATTTTCTCATTAAAGCTCACATAGTTATATTAGGATTCAATCTCAAATTTCATATGGGATAATAATCAAACCAAGTTCTATGAAATCTTTCCCCCAAATCCCATTTTTATCATGTAAATCCCGCCCAAAAATCCATATTTTGTTTTCCAACTCTAATATGAATTAAAACACACCTAAAGTATTAAAGCAAGTTTAAACACTTTCCTTAGATTATTGCAGAGTTTGAATTCTTCCTTAGCGGATCTTTAGCATGAGAATCCTAGCCCAGAAATTGCCCCAATTTCCTTCACGGATTGCCTTTCTTGAGTCTTTCCTTAGTTTCTCCCTTCTCTTTTCTCTTCTTTCCAACTTTTAGACTCTTGGGATGGTGATATGGCTGCCTCCTTATATCCAAATCCCCCTCTTATTACTCTAATCCCGAAATTAGGTTATAGCCTAAGTGTAAAATGACCCTAGCGCCCCTATACGGGTCCTAACTAGTCTAAAAAGCTCTTGGAACCCAATTACCACCCAAGGTACCTAATTTTTACTATTTCGATTGAACCTGGATCATACGTGCACTTGAAATCATCATTTGAGTCACCTAACATCAATTTTATATCTCATTCCCAATACGACCCACATGTGCATCCCGAATGAAATATCGTCAAAACCCGTCGCTCTTTTTTAACTCACTTACGACGTAATGTCATTTGACATAATTTCATTTACTTATCCCAATAGTAAATATCTTTTCACATAAATATTAATCCTTTTCATGCTAATTAATATTTATTTAATTCTCATTATTTTTCATTTTATTTAAATTTCGGCACACATGAAATTTAAATGCTCAAAATACGGTTGTTACAAAATCCATTGATCTTCAACTTATATCACCCTCAAAGTAAACATATATCATTTTTCTCACTAACATATTTCAAGATGGCATTTTTAAGAATCAATAAAATAATATGGGCTTGGTAATTCTTTTCGTTTTCTTTTGCCTCTTTTTTATTTTGTGCTCTTGCCAATGGTGGACTTTTAGATAAAGAAGAATTCCCCTTTCGTAACCATTTTCCGTCCGCACTCATATTTTTTTAATAAATAATAAAAAAACTCATGAGCAATGGTTATTACATGCACAAATCCACCGTAGCCGAAAGAATATGAAAATGAAAAGATTGATAGGATAACATCTCACTTAGATCATGTAACATATGTAGTTATAATCCAAAAGACCTCGTGCATTTAGTAAGCAAATCAATTTTGGACAACTCCGTGAAAGCATGATTATGAACAATTATAAGCATTGTAAACTATAATAAAATGTTCTAGACACATGGACACATAGAACGAATGGGATTCAAACACACCAGTATGACACAAAAAATGTGTAAAACTAAACTATAGAAACAAAAATGTTTTTGAGTTTTTTAAAAAAAAGTCACAAAAGAAAATTCCTAAAAAGATAAACAAAATCTTTTTATATTTTTCTTCATAAGATTCAAAAGTGAAAAATCAAAATACAAAATACTCAAACATCATACAACTAGCAATAACATATAACATGGAGCACACAAGCTAGTCTATGAACACATGAAAACTCAATCTCTCATAAGATATAGCATGTGACGAATGCGAAGTTCAAACCACCTATCATTACCCCCAAATATGATGGCACATCATATCCTATGTTTTATATAGAGAAGTATCGGATTGCTTTAGATATCTGCTTCATCTCCGATGAGATGGTTTGTCAAGTATTCTCTAGTACGATTACTTATTATGACCAAATTTGGTACAATGATTTACCAAGATTTCCAACTTTTGGTCGATCTCTCCATCAACAATTTCTATTTCGTCTAGAATTCGAGAAAGAGGGTGGCACAAATTCGGTAATATTATGAATGTTGAGGAAGCCATGGCAGCGAAGGAGTATTCTAAGGACAATACTGTAATACCTCGTACTTTTATTATTAATTAACTTATGTCATGTGCTTATTATTGAAGGATTTGATACGGGTCAGAGCCCAATAAAACCGTTTGAAAATATTTTCTAAGTATTTAAATCACATTTTAAATCAGTTATTAGATACACATGTTAGTTCAATGTACACTCCCTTGAGTTCCACACCTCTCAACTAATGTGCAAACCTAACGTTTACTACCTAGCTATGCTACCTTGCCCAACTAGATAATATATCTAACTACCCACAAACGGTCTAGTTCCCTTGTATTACACATACGTTACGCTACCATGGTATCAATAATTAATATTACCCACGTATTTTTAGTGAGTCAGTTATTTGAGTTTCTCTACTTAAATTACATTTAGATATACACAATCTATCAGTTCTACTATCACACATAAGTATATAAGTAACACTTGTATATATTTAACACAAGTATAATATATAAAACTATAGCATCCCCGGAATGGTTCCTCATGATGCTAGCATTCTCTGTTATCAAGTCCATGTACCTCTCATACCAAATCAAGGACTATTGGTTCGACATGTCTCTTGGAACCCAAAATCAATCAACACACAATGGAGGCGAACATAGATCTAAGCCTTCGGGATGTGCACATATCTAACGTACTCACATGACATGTCGGTTCCACTAATACACTGCACATAGTGAGACGTCCTAAGTTCCATGTTCTGGGGCACACATCCAAACGTCACTGAAATCATCAAGGTGGGATCGCCCTCTTTGCAGAACCTACTGTGATAGAAGGCAATATAGGTATGCTCATAAAAATAATCAAATCACAACAATAGGTATTAACACAACCTACATATATATATATATATATATATATATATATATATATATATATATATTATTCATTGGGTATACACACAACCCATCATATCTAGCCGTGCATAATATATATCTCTTGCATACTCAACATACTCAAATAACCTCTTTTCATATATTACCGAGTATCACTCTCTACCCGAAGAGTCCTAGTTATCCCTTAATTAATATCAGTACCTATAACATCTCTTTACTACTGGCCTAATATTAGGTTCAATCATAATCTTTGTGAACCATTCTAATTCTCGCGAATTTATTAATTTTCATATTATGCCCGATAGGTTTTAGCCTTAATTCTCTCATTTTGGCTAAATCTAAGATATATCATAGGCATACTGAAACTCACTATGTCCATCACTATAGTTTAAAAATAACCCAAAATTCTCTCGATTAGTTATTCGCAAATTTGGGGAATAAACAAAAGAAACTAGGCAATTCTGGGTAGCCAAATCGATTCGATGAAGAGACCGAATCAATTCGCCTATCGAATCAATTCACTCTCTGAGCAATCGATTATAAATGGCACAAGTTGCCTGCTTTGTTTCACTGTTACGTTTTTCAACTATTTTTTATCTACAACTCTTCATGCAACATACCCAATCTCTATCATGATTTATCCCAACATCAAACAAGAGTATATCAATAAGTTCTAACAAATTTCTATCATTAAAACATCATTAAATCTATTGTTCTCAAGATTTCTTCAAGGTTTTCGACACAAACCCTAGTTTTCTCTTTTCATGCATGTTCTTCATAAAACCCAGAAATAATTCTCTCATATCACCATAAATATCATATTTTGTAAATCTTAAACCTAGAATCACATCTTTAATGTATATTCCAATTACTACATGAATTTTCCCATTATTTTGTCACAAAAATACACGTTCATGCTAGATTTCATCACATCCCACCATGGGTATTATTACTCATTTAAAACATGAAAGATAAACACTTACCTTATCAATTATAGGTCTAATTTCATGTTTTGAGTGATGGATATGCCCTCCTTTCCTCTCGATTTCACTTTGGTGGCAAAGATGATGCAATAAAGGTTATGGATCTTCTAAGAAACCTCCATTCTCCCTCTTTAATGGCCTCTCCTCTCTCTTATTTTTGATTTCTTAGGGTTTGAAAGTGTTTTACTATTGTCCTAACTATTTAGCCTTAGGTTTATAATCCCAATTCCATAAATTAGTCTAACGGGCAAAGCCCAAATTACCCGAACACCCCTTGTAAGCTCGGTTATGACTAAAAAGGCCCCAGAACCAAATTACTACCCTCGAGTACACTATTCTAACTATTTTGAACCTTTCGGAATCATCCATGACCTCAAAATCACCATTAGACTCACTCTAAAATAATTTTCCATCTCGACCTCATATAGTTTACCCTCGATATTCGATTGAGATATAACACTATCACATCACTATCACTCGTTATGATGTATGAATAATTGTTTACTATTCACTTAGTAATTATGTTTAACAAACATTGTAAGGACATAATTTTTTATATGTCCGGGGTAGAATCTAGGAATTTTCCATTTTCTCCTAGATCATAGTTTGTATGTCTGATACTGCTACATTCGGCACGTCAACTCAATCAACCTCGACGACCTTTATCTGAATTCAATGCATCCATTATCTTCACGTGCATCATGCTACATGCGATGTGCTACTCAGCTCATTACCACTACTCCACTATGCTTTATTGGTAAAATGGTTTATTGGAGCTTTAAATATTTGCATAAATATTTGGAAAATTTTTTGAAAATTGTTTTTGAAGTCTGGATTAATTTTTTATCAAAATCAGAATTTTTTCTAAGTATAGAAACGAAATGCCTTGAACAACGAGCTCGCTCAAATGACTTTGAATGTCGTTCGTGCGAGATAGGCATGTCGCGCAATCTCGTTCGAACGTCATCTGTCCTTCGTTCGAGCGACATGACTATCTTGTTCGAACGAGTCACTGCATGGACTGAAGAAGAATTTAACTGGTCATCTTTTAATTCTAAGGGTTTAAGTGCTATTTTTGGGTCGGTCACACCTGATGAGTTCAAACGCATAATGACGTGCACCATGTCAAAAGAGGCATGAGATATTTTGCAACTTACCCATGAAGGAACTAATGTTGTGAAAGTGTCTAAATTGCAAAATTTAATAACTCAATTTGAAACAATCACCATGCCTGAATCTGAATGTTTTGATGAATTTTATGCTAGACTGTCTGATATTGTTAACACTAGCTTTAATCTTGGTGAACACATTCCCAATGCTAGAGTTGTTAAAAATATTCTTAGATCACTGCCTAAGAATTTTATGCCTAAAGTCACTGTGTTAAATTCTATGGGTAATTTAAATACGCTTAAATTGGAGGAACTTGTAGGAGACTTGCAAACGTATGAAATTGATATGTTTCCTAAATCTGTCAAGTCTAAAGATAAGGGAATTGCACTTAATGCCCAGGAGAGAAAGAGTGAGGGGTCGGCAAGAAAGAGGGGAGAGTCATCTAGAAAAAGAGAGACAGATACGTCTGATTCTGAGTGTGATTTTGACTTAGATGATTTGACCCTATTTGCTAAAAATTTCAAGAAAATTCTCAAATTCAAGAAAAATGGTAATGTTAAAGATAAAAAGAAGTTTGAGAAAAATAAGTTTGAAAAGAAAAATGAAAAAGATTTTAGAGATCCTCCTAAGAAAGAAAGTGAAAGATGCTTTGAGTGCGCCGGTAGGGGTCATAGAGCTTTTGAGTGTGCTACTAGGCTAAATAGAGAAAAGGGCAAAGTTGTCCTTAATGCTACCCTTAATGACGACAGTGAGGTCAAGTCGATGGATTCTATAGATGAGTCACCGCATCAGTGTAACTTCACCGCATTCATGGCTAGTCATGTGATTACATCTAGTGCTCCTCACGAAGATGAGGATGCTGCTTCACTGGGACACCTTGACAGTGAAATCGATGTGTGTGTGGGGGAGGATGACACAAGTGAGAGCGAGAGTGATCTTCAACGCGCCTATGCCGAGCTTTATTCTGAGTCATTTAAAACTAAAAAGCGTAAAAAAGCATTTGTTCTTAGGATCACCGCTTTAGAAGAATATTTAAGAAAAGCGAGAGAGAGAGAGTCCTCCACCTGCACTACCTTAAGAGAGAGAGAGTCTTCCTGTGTTGAGAAAACAAGTTTGTTTAGAGAGAGAGAGTTATTTTGATAAAGAGAGAGGGGACTTGACTAAACAAGTGGCTAGTCTTACGAGTGAGCTCCATTCCTCCGTGGAGACTCGAAAGAAACTTGAAGCCCTTGTATTCTAGCTTACTCATGATATGGAGAGAGCACGGGAAGTCAAGGTACAAATCGAGGATAAATCTGGGAAGATGGGAATGATGCTCCTCGACCTCGCTTTAGGTTTTTGTGATGGGAAGGGAATAGGTTATGATGGTGCTTCCACGTTCCAAATTTCACCTGGACCAGTTCCTAAGTTTACTACGACTCCTTATGGCCATCGTCAAAAACCTCGAAGGAGAGTTCGACCAAGAAAAGAAAACCAAGGTCCGCCTTTGACTGTGTTCTTTTGTACATATTGCAAAAGAAAAGGCCACCTCAGGGAGTTTTGCTATAGTATGGGTCGAACACGACGTACTACTGCTCCACCACAGCATACTGATGATTTTACCAGTCTAAGAGAGCGAGTTGAGTTTTTAGCTGCCACATCACAGAGTTTGATGGAGGAATTCCGACGGATGTCTTTACCGTCAGTGAATGCTTCTCACATTCTGGATAAAACTAACAACAATAAAGGTAAACAAAAGGTCACAACTTCTTGGGTACCTAAGAAAGATAAAAGGCCTTTATTATTCATGTCACTCTCAAAGCACATAATACCTCACAGTGGTATTTTGATAGTGGGTGCTCCAGACATATGACAGGTGATGCCTCATTTTTTAATTACCTTGAGGATTATAAGGATGGTAGAGTAACCTTTGGAGATGGGAGGAAGTCTAGCATTGAAGGAAAAGGTACTATGGAGTTACCAGGATTTTCTAAGCTAGAAAATGTTTTGTACATCAAAGGTTTGAAAGCAAACCTTCTCAGCATTAGCCAGCTGTGCGACCCTGACTTTGCCATAAAGTTTGATCGGGACGCATGTAATGTCTATAATCAAGCCTGTAAACTTTTAGTGCGAGGGGTGAGGACAGAGGATAATTGCTATGGGACTGAGCCCTAATCCTCACTTGTTTGCAACAGTGCCACAATCACTCCAATGGATCTGTGGCACCAACGTCTAGGTCACGTGAACGTTAGAGATTTAACTCATTTAGCTAAAAAGGACCTAGTACGTGGCTTAACATCACTTGGAAAGCTAACTTCGACAGTTTGTGGACCCTGTCAGTTGGGAAAACAAATTCGTAGCCCCCATAGAAAGTTGCATTCCATTACCACCTCTCGTGTACTTGAGCTTATTCACATGGATCTTATGGGTCCTACTCGTACTGAGAGTCTGGATGGTAAGAGGTATATCCTCGTGATGGTGGATGATTTTTCCGGATACTCGATTGTAGGTTTTTTGAGGGAGAAATTCGATGCTGTGGAGTTTTTAACGACCAAGTGACGTGTCCTGTAAAATCAACACGGAGTCACTATTAACAGGATACGTAGTGATAACGACACTGAATTTAAGGAAGCAAAGGTAATTCTTTACTATGATAGCATTGGGATCAAACATGAGTTTTCTGCTATGAAGACTCCTCAGTAAAATGGGATTGTTGAGAGAAAGAATAGGACGATCCAGGAAATGGCTAGATCTATGCTTCTAGGTTGTAAGGTTTCTAGGAGATTTTGGGTAGAGGCAGTGTCTACTGCATGCCACACGGTGAATATGGTTTACCTGCGTCCACTCGCACTTAAGACGCCTTATGAATTGTGGACTGGGAAAAAACCCAACCTTGCATATTTTCGTGTTTTGGGGAGTAAATGCTACATCCTACGTGATAGAGAGCAATTAGGAAAGTTTGACTCCCGAAGCGACGAGGGAATACTGTTAGGCTATTCATCGAATAGTAGAGCGTACCAGGTTTTTAACCTGAAGAGCTCTAAGGTTATGGAGTCAATAAACGTCACCGTGCAAGATGACGAACCTTCGGCATTTATTGATTCTAGCCTTTAGTGTGAGGATGCGGATGTTTCTAGCAGTAATTTACTTGTACCTCACCCGCACTCTGTGGACCCTACTCATGCATTAGGGGACACACCTACTTGGGTTCGCAAGAGTCATGACCCTTCTGCCATTGTTGGTGATCCCACTCTAGGGTTTAAGACTCGTGCTCAGCTAGAGAACGTCGTGAGCCATTTTTGATACACGTCCAAAGTCGAGCCCAAGAATCACAAAGAAGCACTCAAGGATGAACACTGGATATCTGCTATGTAGGATGAGTTGCTTCAGTTTAAAAAGAATAATGTCTGGGAACTTGTCCCCCGACCTAGTGAGACTAATGTAATAGGTACCAGATGGATTTTCAAGAATAAAATCGATGAAAATGGTACTATAATCAGAAACAAGGCTAGGTTGGTCGCTGAAGGCTACACACAGATAGAAGGTATAGACTTTGGGGAGACATTTGCTCCTGTTGCGAGTCTCAAGTCCGTCCGCTTACTACTCGCCAACGCATGTCATCTGCGCTTCAAGTTATATCAGATTGATGTTAAGAGTGCCTTTCTAAATGGCATTCTACAAGAGGAGGTTTACGTGGAACAACCAAAAGGGTTTGAAGACCCTAAGCTCCCGGAGCAAGTTTACTATCTGAGGAAAGCCTTATATGGTTTGAATCAAGCACCCCGTGCTTGGTACGAGAGGCTTACTTCCTATTTCTTAGCCCGTGGCTTCAAGAGAGGGGTAGTTAATATGACGTTGTTCATCAGGAGAGATGACAGTGCTATTTTGGTTGCCCGAGTATAGGTGGACGACATAGTCTTTTGATCCACCTGCTCCCAACATGCTCATCATTTTGAGGAGGAGATGAAAAGTTAGTTTGAGATGAGTATGGTTGGTGAGCTTACTTTCTTCCTTGGTCTCCAGGTTCGTCAGCTAGAGGATGGGTTGTTCATCTCCTAATCTAAGTATGCTAGAGACTTAGTGAAGAAATTTTGGTTAGACTCTGCTAAGCATGCACATACACCTATGAGTACCACTACCAAGCTTAGTAAGGACACTTCAGGCAAGGACGTAGAGCAAACCTTATATCGGAGTATGATATGTAGTCTTTTCTACTTGACTTCCAGTTGTCCCAACATAGCCTTTAGTGTTGGAGTCTGTGCGCGATATCAGGTGTCCCCGAAAGAGACACATTTACTTGATCTAAAAAATATTATTAAATACGTGAGTGGGACTCTCTCATACGGTATTTGGTATTCCTTTGATATCGATGACAGTTTGTCTGCCTATTTAGATGCCGATTGGGCCATGGATGTAGATGGTTGTAGGAGCACTTCTAGTGGGTGTTTCTATTTTGATCCTGCTCTTTTCTCTTGGCTGAGCAAGAAGAAAAATTCCATCTCTTTGTCCACCGCGGAGGCTGAATACATCGCCGCCGGGAGTTGTTGCACGCAACTCTTATGGATGAAGCAAATGTTGGAGGATTATGGAATTTTATAGGACACCATGACTGTTTCCTGTGATAACACGAGTGCGATACACATATCCCGCAATCCAGTCCAACATTCGTGCACAAAGCACATCAGGATACGCGAGCAATTTATACGTTAGTTAGTCGAGGAGAAAGTATTATCCCTGAGTTTCATACCCACCGACCGTCAGTTAGCCGATATTTTCACGAAATCTTTATATGCCCTTAGATTTGAGAGTCTTAGGAAGTTTTTAGGGATTTGCACAGTTGACCGAGGGGTTGGTCTGTGTCTAGGATAGGATGCTTTTTTCATATTCATATCATATGCTTCCTATTGCTAGTTTGTTTTATATGTATTATTGCTTTGTTGTACAGATATTTTTTTGAAATATCCAAAAAGATTTTCGTTTTATAAAAAAAAAATTGAAAAAAATCCAAAAAGATTTTTGTATTTTATTTTGCACCTTTTATGGATGAGCATTGAAGATAGCCGAGTCACATTTTCATTCCATTTATCCATGTGACTGTTTGATAGAGATTTGAGATGCTACATAATTTCATCCATGTGCTTTACATTGATTGGAGTCTTTTATATGTGATTAGTGATATCTTCCTACATGTTTGACTCCTATCTCCTTTATTTAACACATGCACGACTTTATTTGATTATTGTACTTGTCTATCACATATTTTCTTGAGTGTGTCCATCTCAATTCTGTCTATAAAACTAACCATATGCGATAAAACTTGACAAGATTGGAATGCATGTAAAAACCGTTTTGGTGAGACTATGTGTTTATTTGAAAACGGGAAAGGGTTGTGAAAGGTTCATTTAGACTTTGCGATTCTAAGCCACCATTAAAAAGGGCCTAAAAAATTAAGGAATTTATTATCCGGGGTCCAAAGAGGTTAAAAGAGCCCGAAAAAATTAAAGGCAATAAAAAGCAATATATGCCAAATATGGGTCATTAGGTTTCACCATCAGTTATCCAAAGTTTGAGAATTTAGAAAGCCTCTATTCAAAATATATATCTGAGGGAGTTTGGTTGGAGAATATCAACGGGTTTGCACATCCTTGAAAGTCCTGAAAAAAGCATGTAATAGTTTTAGATGTTATTGGTGTGGAAATCACTTTGAGCTTTGATTTGTTGATTTGATTGAGTCAGTGTCTCATCTTACCACCTTTTTACACCAAAGGAAGATTTTGAGTTCATTCGTTAGGAGTATTCGATATTCTTGGTGCACATATGTCATGTTTGTATGCATTGATTTTCCTATCGAATTTTATCACACCCCTACATTTACGCTATCATTGACTTGGTTGTTTTTGTGTTCTTTCATGGTGTGATTCTTTGTTGTATATTATGTGTGAAAATTTTTGAAAAATACAAAAATAGTAGTTTATTCCCATGTGTCTTTCTCCATATTCATTCTTTTATGCTTCCATATCTGTCTATTTGGGGACATCATAAAAATGGGGAGAAGAATTATGGGGGAGAATTGTTTTGGTATTTGGTTGACTTAGGTATGATTTGATTAAGCTTAATTGATTATCAATTTTTGCATATCATTATATTTCAAACTATTTCTTGTCACGGGTATTTACTTTATCTCATGTGTGTAGGTACAACATTGTTCATTATTGGATTGCACACCCTGATGAGAAAAGCTTTGGAAGTTTTTGAAGAGCTGAAGATTTGGAAGACATGTCACTTAGTATTCTCAGTTTGAGGATTTAATGGGGATATTATCTTATATGTCATTTGAGTGCATAATTCGGATTTTTTTATGTATGTACCGGCATAGACATAGGGGGAGATTTGTAAGGACATAATTTTTTAAATGTCCGGGGTAGAATCTAGGAATTTTCTGTTTTCTCCTAGATCATAGTTTGTATGTATCATACCGCTACATTCGGCAAGTCAACGCGATCAACCCCGACGGCCTTTATCCGAACTAAATGCATCCATTATCTTCACGTGCATCATGCTACATGCGACGTGCTGCTCAGCTCATTCCCACTACTCCACTACACTTTATTGGTAAAATGGTTTATTAGAGCTTTAAATATTTGCATAAATATTTGGGAATTTTTTTGAAAATTGTTTTTGAAGTCTAGATTAATTTTTTATCAAAATCATAATTTGTTATAAGAATAGAAGCGAAATGCATTGAATGACGAGCTCGCTCAAACGACTTTGAATGTTGTTCGCGCGAGATAGGCATGTCGCGTGATCTCGTTCGAACGACATCTATCCTTCATTCGTGCGACATGGCTATCTCGTTCGAATGAGCCATCGTCTCAATTTTCGTATAAATACCTGTTCACCTTCTACACGATTGTTAAGTCTTTCTGCAATCTCAAAATTCTGCGAAAACAGTCCAGAATAAGACTTCATATTTTTAAGGTTTTCTAAACCTTTTTGATTCACAAAACCATTCCCATATATGTGTGTGAATCTTTAAACCTTCAAGAGGATCATTTACTTATCTGTAGTAATTTGTGAGGAAGTCGTTCTCTTCTTCATTACTGCCCTACTGTAAAGGGATAGTTCCAGCCGACAACAACAGAACCGACACCCAAGGGTATTTTTGTGTCACGTATTTTCATTGTAATCCGTGTAAGCCGTTTTCTTACAAAATTATAGTGAAAATAAAAGGTTTGGCCCCTTTGGGGGATTTTTCCTCATTTGTGTGTGTTTGAATGTTCTTGCTTGATTTTATCATCATCAATCACACCTAGATGCATGTTTAGGACTTAATTGATAAAAACTAAGTTTAATTAAATAACTTCCTTATTTGAACGCAAGCGTACTCTTCACAAACATCAATCATTTTCTCTTCGATTATTATTTTAATCAATATATAATATTTAATTGCATTAAATTAAGTCACGTGTGTAATTTAAAAATTAACCGAATCAATTCAATTTTTAAATACTAAGAAATACGGGGCGTTACATTATATTCTGTATCTCTCTTAATGTACAATCTTTTTGTAAAATCATTTCCTTGTGCAATTTTTAGTTAATTCCACAATTTTCTTTTTCATATTTCGTTTGCCAAGCATATTTTTACTGTATGTCTTACCTTTTAGATTGCGTCATTATACAACCTTAGGTCTAGGCCAAGCTTTGGAGAAAATGCATCTTAATTTAGGGTCATCCACCCGTTCAGGATTTTTAATCGACCAAAGTCGGGATTCTTAGTTCCTAGGGATCCCCTTAAGTCTTTTGATTGTGTGGGAAATTCTTAATGGTTTCGTGTTTTTCATGATGAAACCATTTAACTTGAGGTTTTGATTAAGTGTAATCATACTAAGGCCTTCATGTCAGTGACCAATACTTGATCACTCATAATGATAATCCATAAATGAAAAGAATTAATCTACAATTTGGAAACATAATGGAATGGTGATGAAGTTAATTTCAATAAATGAACTTAAATTATTACAAGAAACACAACCAAAAAACTAAAATTTACAAGAAATGAACTTGCCAAAAATAAATTTTCCTGAGATTAACTCCATTCCAAGCCTTCGGGATCTCCCTACCCTATATTGTTTTCAAATGGTAGGCTCCTTGTAGATCATATCTAATGATTTTGAAAGGTCATTCGAAGTTGGGTCCTAAATTTCCATATGAAGGTTTTTTGGCACCGTCGAGCACTTTTCTAAAGGATGTAATCTCTAACCAGATACCTTCATGGGTTGAAGCCTTTGTTATATTTCTTACTCAATTATTTTTGGTAGGAAGATAAATTGATTAAGTCTTATCCCCTTCGTTTGTCGTTTAGGTCAAGCTCTATCCTTATAATTTATCGATTCAAATATAGGTCGACAACTGTGGTCTTCATGGTTGGCAAGCCATACTTCAGATGGATAACGACTTCCATTCCATAGGCTAAAGAGAAGGGAGTTTCCCCAATTGATATTCTAGGTGTAGTTTGATATGCCCAAAGGACATAAGGGAGTTCATCCACTAAGAACCTTTTGCTTTCTACAGTTTGTTCTTGATGCCATAAAGCACTATCTTGTTGGAAGCCTTGGCTTGCCCATTTCTTTGAGGATAGGATAGTGAGATGAAGTTGGACTTCTTACTGTGGTAATTGTTATTGACACGCTAAAGCGAGTCACGATGATCCTCCAAATGAATATGATCATGTCAGTGTCTCTGATATTTTCTAATGGCTCTACTGCAACCCACTTTATGAAATAAAATCTGCCAATCAGTAGATACTTATGATTTTCTTGTGTTGTAGGTAGTTGGCCCATGATGTCCAAAACCTATTAAGCAAACAATCATGGACTAGTTAATGACCTCAAATCATTGGCTGACTGGTGGAGCATGATAGAGAACTTCAGACACTTCTAGCATTTTCTAACATAATAGACTGCATCTTTCTGTGTGTATGACCACATGTATCCTTCTTTAATCGCTCTAAAAGCCAAAGATCTGTCTCTTACATTTCTTCTAAAAATATCATCATGAAGTTCATATAAGACTTGGTCGACGTCACTTGAATGCACATATTGAAGGTAGGTCCCCATGAAAGACCTCCTATAGAGTTATCCTTTGGGTGATGGATAAAAATGGGTAGCTTTTGTTTTGACTTAATGGGCTTATTTCTTGTTAACTGGTAGTACACCTTTTTACAAATAAGTTGCGATCAGATCCATCCAACTAGGAATTCCCTACGAGGACTTGTTCGGTGATAATTGGTTTTACCAAACTAGTCTGAGCGAGGAAATTCAATTCAAAGATTCTCTTAATATCAGAGTCCACTATGAACCCCAAAGAGGCTAAGGCATTAGAATGGCCGTTGTTGCCCTAGGGGAATGACTGAATGTGGACCCTTTTGAACTTAGTAATTATGCATTGGGAAACTTGCAGATATGATGATATTCGCTTATCTTTGTCATTGAAGTCTCTCAATATTTGGTTGGTTACCATCCTTGAGTGACAATATATGCCAAGGTGGCCCGCTCCCAAAGAGAAGACTTTGCAACCCAATAATAAGGGCTTCGTATTCGGCTTTGATGTTGGAATCTTTGAAGCGAAGTGTGATACCTTATTTTATCATGGTGTTTTCGATAGAATGAAGTAAAACTCCAACTCCTACCCCTTGAATTAGGGAACCGTCTACATAAAGAGTCCACTTTTTGGATTGGTCAAACACTGGGCTGATTGACTATTCGGGGAAGTCCTTATTGTTGGTCCCTCCTTCTCTCATGAACTCAGTAATGAAGTCTTTTAATACTTGGACTTTGATCGAGGTCCTCGATTCATAGTGGATATCAAAACTTCCAACCTCAATCGATTATTTTGATATTCGTCTGGCTAGGTCAGCTTTCTTAAGGACTACTTTGAGTGGGAAATAGGTGATGAATATTACCGAGTGAGCTTCAAAATAATGCTTCAATTTTCACGAAGCAATGACCAAAGAGTAGGGAAATTTCTCAAGTGGATGGTAGCGTTGCTCAGGGTCAAGGAGCGTCATACTGACATAGTAAATAGGTGCTTGGTTACACTCTTTCTCTCACATCAAGGCCGAGCTGACTACGTGATTGGAAACCGCCAGATGAAGGTAAACGGGATCCCTTAAATTTAGGATTAAGAGCAAAAAAGGTTGTCTTAGGTATGATTTGATTTCATCAAAGGCTTTAGAGAACCCCTTGTTCCAAGTTAGTCCCTTTTCCTTTTTTAACATCTGAAAAAGTAGTCAAAATCTCTCGAACAATTTGAAGATGAACGATTGAGAGCTGCTAGCATTCATATTAACTTTTCAATATCTCGAAGCATCTTTTGCAGCTGAACATTATTGATTTCCATTATCTGATGGGGCTTGGCCTCAATCCCCCCATTTGCTAACTCAGTACCAAAATAACTTCCTAGATTGGATCATAAAGGAGCTCTTAGATAAGTTGAGCTTTATCTTGTAATATCTAAGGTTCTAAAAAATCTTTTTCAAGTCTTGTAGGTGGTCGACTTTAATTTTTACAAGTGTGTCATCTATTTACACATCCATAGTGTCTCCTAGTTGTTACTTGAATATTTTGGTGACCAACTGCTGATACGTTTCTTCTTCATTCATAAGATTGACATGCATGAATTTGTAATAGTCCAAGCCAAGATTGGTGATCAACGAGGTCTTATCTTGATCAGGTCCGAATAAGGGGATTTAGTGCTACCCCGAGTATGCATTGAGGAACTAAACCATTCATAACCAGTTGTGCTATCGACCAATTAGTCAAACTTTGGCAAAGGAAAGTTGTTTTTATGACATGGTTTGTTGAGACTGGTAAATTCTATGCATACTCTCAAATTTACATTATTTTCCTTTATTACTACTAGATTCGAGAGCCATTTAGGAAATTGAACTAGTTTAATGGACCTTGCCTTCAGAAGTTTTGCTACCTCCTCTTCCATGACATTTGTTTTTTTTAGGGTAGTTCAACAAGCCTTTTATGTGAATTGTGGATAAGTCGGTCTATGTGAATTTAATTGTACATGACTTCAAAACTAATCTCGAGAATATTGTATGGATGTAGCGAACATATTGATTAGGCATAAATTCTTCACATTTATCCTCTTAATTTCGGTATTTTTATGATCCCGTGCGGTGTAAATAGCTTGTATTTGTCTCATATTTATGCTACTAACCCTTTTTGGCAAGTATTTCGTATTTTTTGTATCTCTTATGTGTTGTACAGGTATTTCATGCAAGTTAGTGCCAAAGAGAACTCCAAATAATAAAAGAAAACCAAGAAATGGGGAGTTAAAGGGAATTTTCGTAATTTTTTAGCCTTAGTCCTGAGGTGGGGCCAACTAGAAAGTGGAATAGAATTCAATTACAAGAACACTGGAAAAAGCGTCACCTCAATCGGAGTCCCGGTGTGAAAGTTATGAGCAGTCAAAGATAGAAGAAAAAGTCAAAGAAAATCGGAGCCATCAGGATCGGACCGATTTGAAATACCAAATTCTAGAGAACCCCAGACCAAAGACGGATCGAAGTTGATGAAAATTAAAATAATCGATCCAGTCATTAGTCACGCTCTAGATCCGTTACAAAATTAGTCACGCTCCAGATCCGTTACAAAATTAGTCATGCTTTCTAAGTGTGACAAATTGCCAGATATGAGATTTTTATTTTGTGTTTATCTTTTAGTCAAAAGAGTTTTGTATTTTGGGGACTCTTCTAAACAACCTCTAGCCTATATATTTATTCATTAGGACTCTTTATTAAGATTTCATTTATGTAAAAGCTCCATAACAAGTAGGAACATCAAGGAGAAGAATTTACATACTTTGCACCATTAATTCAAGGGCTTTTTCGGTTTTTCTTCAATATTTGATTTCTTCTTGCATGTTCTTGTTCTTAAATCTTGGTAACTTTTATTTCCAGCACTTTTATTATTATTTCTCATGTTTAATCTCCCTTTCCACGCAATTATGAATTCATGCAACGTAGTTAATTCATGCATAGTTAGGTTCAATATGTCTAGCTAAATTCTTTATGGTTAGAATGCATGAACTCAACCTGATGTGGTAGTTGCATGTGTATAAAATTAATAATCTAAATTTAATGATTTGATTATGACCGTATAGCTTAGAAACACGACAATTGTAGATTTTTGGATCTCGTTTGCTTCAGAGTAACCGGGATACTTCAGAATGCAATTCGAGTGTAACTATCGCAATACTGATTTACTCGTCTTATGATTAAGTATGGTGCGGGCTTGAACCTCATATACGTAATGCTTGGGAGTACTAAATTCTGGGTCTAATTAATCACTTAAATTTACGATTAGTTTTATACCATCAATACACTAGGGATGAGGGATTGTATTCCCGACCTGTTTTTCTCATCATATAATTCAAGTTTTAGTTTAATCATCTTCAGTATTTTAAGTAATTTAGAGTTTGCATTTAGTTAATTAGTTATTTCCCATCTCAATCATCTTTTTATTTATTTTTAGAGTCAAGTCAGGGTTAACAGTCTTACCTTTGTCGTCACGTTCACTCGTCCTAGTTCCTTGAGGATTCGATACCCAGACTAGCCACTATACTCCGCAAGAGTGTAGTTATAGTTTAGGTTTTTGTATTGTGGTTGGAAGCCGATAACAATGAATAGCGTATTACACGGACGCTCGGTTTTCCACTTGATCAAAATGGCTCCGTTGCCGGGGAATTAGGTAGACTTAGGATTAGTTCAAATCAATCTCAAACTTTGACTAAAAATTTCAAAAAATCCAAAAACATATAAAAATTTGAAAAAGCATAAAAAGATTCATCATCATCATCTCTTATAAGCCCGTTAATACAAAATTCTGAACTCACTCCAACTCCCCATAATACTCCAACCCACATTCAAGAAAATCCAATTGTTGAGTACGACCCTGATAGCCCTCACACTCCTAACACTCCACAATTCTGGGTTGCATCTCGCACACCGTCACACTCAATCGCAAATAACACTCTGTTTTCCCTCTTAGGACACACTTCAGAGCACACTCCGAATATACCAAGTGAGGACACTGAGTCTTTGAGTGATATATATATGTCACAACACGGTAGTGTAGCCGTCGGTGAGCGAGAGGCCCTGTATCGCCCTTTGAGAGACAACTTATATCCTGAACGTACTGTCACTCCGGGATGCATTTTACTCCCGTACAATGATGGGCAATTTCTCTTTAGGAATGGGATGATCTAGATAGTTCCCACTTACCATGGACTGGATTCAGAAAATCCATATGCCCACATTATGGAATTTGAGGAGGCGTGCGAGACTCTCAGTGATCGAACTTGCACAAAAGATGTGTTATGCCTCAAACTCTTCCCATTCTCGCTAAAGGATAAGGCTATAAGACATGGTTATTACCTCCAAATTCGATTTCATCATGGAACGAATTACAATCCAAATTTCTCAAGAAGTTATTTCCTCCACATCGAACGAATTCCATCAAGGCTCAAATTCAAACTTTCCGACAATTAGAAAATGACTCATTCGAACGATGCTACAAGCATTTCAGTGAGTTAATTGCGTCGTGTCGCCATCATGATTTTGATAAAATGAAAATCATTTCCTTTATCCATAATGGGCTGAACATTAATTCCAAACAACTAATTGAAACCATAGGTAGTGGTTCGTTTGTCGACTTAGACGCCCACGATGCTGAGATTCACCGGAGGTTTGTCGCTGAGACCACCCAATCCTAGGATACTTCTGACCCTAATGCTCAAAATTGGAATCGTCAAGTGAACACCACTCCATTGGCATCCGACCTATTTCATGTAGAAAAGAATTCTATGATGGACAGTCGACTCGATACGTTTAAGAAAGGACTGCGAGACCTACGTGAGGTATATGGAAGAGGACCAACTGGATCCATCACAAACCCCATCGATAAGGTTTGTGCGATTTGTGAGGCGGGTCATTCAACTGAGGAATGCCCGACTATACCCGCTTACAAAGTAATGCTTCAAGAACAAGTAAGTGGCATAGGAGGATTCAAGGGTAATTTTCGTGCACCGCACGGGAATTCTTACAACCCTTCATGGAAAAACCACCCTGGTTTTAGCTATGGGCAACAACATGCTGCGATGAATCCTAATTCACATGTTGCCCCTCCTCCACCACTGCATTTTCAACAAGCTCCACACATGCAAGGACATGTGCAGGAACCACCACCTCAAGGAGCACACATCCCTCCACCGCGGAGAAGTCTCAAGGATATAATTAACCACTTTATTAATACCCAGACTGCAACTAATGCTAGGCATGAGCGCAACGACATGAATGCGAACAGTTCACACTTGTAATCATCGTCGAGTATTCAAGAGAAAGGAAAGTTTCCTGCCCAGGGATAAAGACCGCCCCAAGGTCAAACTAGTGTTAGCTCTACCTCGATAGAACATCAAGAGAAATGTCAAGTTGTGACCACTCTTCGTAGTGGGAGAGTCGTTGATTTATCACCTCCCCCACACGATGCGACCAAAGACAAGGAGATTTCGCCCGTCACGAAAGAGGCCGAAAATGTCCCCTTGAAGGAGAGTGATAAACAGGACACTAGTGAGCCTGAGGTAGTAGTGAAACCACCCATCGCGGCACCGTTTCCTCAAAGGTTGATTCCTTCCCACAAAGGAAACCCCCGTGATGAAGTGCTAGACGTACTAAAGAAAATGAAGCTAAATTTACCTTTCCTCGATGCTATTAAGTAAATTCCAGCTTATGAAAAAGTCATCAAAGACTTGTTGACGGAAAAAAGGAGGATGAAGGTAAAGAAAAATGTCTTTCTAGCACATAAAGTGAGTCCTATCCTACTCAATGATCTCCCACCCAAGTTCAAAGATCCCGGTGCACCCACCATTTCCTGCATCATTGGATAAAATAAAATTGAGAAAGCCTTACTTGATTTGGGAGCAATTGTCAATATCCTCCCTTACGCCATCTATAGGCAACTTGATTTGGGTGACCTTAAGCCCACAAAGGTCACTCTCCAGTTAGCAGATCGAACTGTGAAGATCCCAAGAGGCATAGTTGAGGACGTGATCGTCCAAGTTGACACTTTTTACTTCTCGGTAGACTTTGTCATTTGGGACACGGAGCCCTACTTCACCTTGAGCAACCATGTTCCCATCATTCTTGGGTGCCCATTCTTAGCTATAGCTAATGCCATTATAAATACTCGAAATGGGCAAATGCAACTCACTTTTGGGAACATGACTTTAGAGACTAACATCTTCCATATCGCCCAACATACGAGGGAAGAAGATGATCTTCATGCAGGGAGGTAAATAGACGAGATCGTAGAAGAGCACATTGAGGAAAATTTATGTGGAGACGCCTTAAAAGATTTCTTAGGGTCTAGTCATGAGAGCAAGGGAACTTATACCGAGTTTGAGAGAGAGTTAGGGGACATGATCATGGAAGATTTTGAAAAAGAGTTTGGGCAGGTGGATGAAAGCCTTACTGTTGAAGTCCAATACCTATTGGACTCTTGTATTCACTTAGACGAAAGTGAATGTAAAGAAAAAATTGATGAATTCCTTCGTTGTGACCATCCACCCATACCACTTGAGGTCCCGGAACCGATTGACGAGAAAAAATATGTTTTGTCCGACTTAGAGCCCCAACCATGCATCCTAAAAATTGAAAGAAACCTAGGTGTTCCCTCCGAGTCAGCGCACGCAGGCCACACTTTGAGTTAACATCATGAGGATCCCTTTCAGATTAGTCACGATGAGCCTCCCGGCCTTTTCTCTATCTATGGGAGAGGTCCCAACTTATTTCGATTGTTCTTTTATAATCCTAGGACGGGAGAAATAAGGAGAGCATCGGATCACATGAGTGGGATCGGTTGAGTTGGTAGGAGTGAGAGATTGGTCGTCGCACCCCCGACGCGTATGGGGTAATTTTTGTATTTTTGAGTAATGTGTTGGTGTCATTTACTGTCTTTATGCATTTTAAATATTTGTTTGTTTTATTTTTCCGCACTTTTAATTCACTTTGAGTTAGATTTTAGTCCTTTTTTCTTGAGGACAATGCGAAAGTCTAAATTAGGGGGGGTCACAAGTGCGTTTTTCTAAAACTTCACAAATTTCCAAAAATGCCCAAAAATCTAAAAAAAAATCATAAAACTTTGAAAAATACAAAAATATTTTTTCTTCGAAATAAATAAAAATTGGAATTCAAAATTTTCAAAAATATCATTAAAAGTCAGTTTAAAGTCTCAAATTGTAAAAACACAATACACAAAGCCGAAATTATCCAAGGATGGAAATTGAGCGAACGTAGGCGACTTAACGAATAAATGTGGAGATTAACAACCCCGGTGAGATTCGTGCCTTTCATCTTTGTGAAATTTATAAATCAATCCGAGTTAATTTTTAACTCAAAGTTCTTTTCAGTGATCTAATAAGTCGTCGAGGATCTCAAGTCTTTCACTTTGATCGGTTTTGAGAAATGTGTGTGATATTGCCTTGAAAAACGTGTCAAATAGATCTCTAAACTTAATTCACCTCGAAACGCATATGGTAAATTAATAAGTAATTCGGACAATGAAGTAGGCCATCGTTTGTTACCCAAAAACATTAGCCATAAAAAGATGTGAAAAATTATCCCTTTGATAACCCAATTGAGCCGAATAAAATTTATCCTTTTCGTTTGGACCCAAGTAGGCCGGAATTAAGAAAATGGAATATTCATTAAAGTCCTGAAAGTGCATAAGAAGGGGCAAGAAAAAGAATAGAAATGCTCAACAAAAATAGCAAGAAAAGAAAAAAAGTGAAAAATAGAAAAAAATAGAGAAAAGGAATAGAAAATGAGAAAAAGCCCGAAAAAGCACTAAGGGACATCATAAGAAAAAATTTCTAATTCCAAATTTCCCAACCAATTCCATGTTACCCAATTACACCTTAAACCCAAAAAGGTCCTAACCGAGTCCGGATTGATAAATTAATTATCGCGTGGAGAGCTAAGACACCAAACGATAATAAAGAGATTGAATGCGTGAATAAGAGGTAATGTTCCCGTTTTGAAAAACCGTATTCCGTTGATGAGATCCAATCACTATAAAATTTCCGTCTTTCTACTTATGTGCGTGAACTTGGATCCAATATATTTACTCTTTATATCACGCACACCGAGAGAATGGCCATATTCCGAATGATTCATTTGAGAGAGCATTCCGTGAGAATTTGAAATCAAAGCAAATTTTCGGATAAGTAACGTAATGGTCAATCGGTGGAATCCGCAGTGAAATTTTTTGGCTTCTCACACACGCACTATGATTTGAGACTCTTGAACATGAATTGTTGATGATTATTTTATGGGAAAGTTTGAATTATACAATTTTTGCGTATTTTAAATTTTCTTTTAGTCGAATTTTGTGGGTATATTCACTGCAAATCCTCATGAGACACAACTCGTCCTACTAGAATAACCTAGGGGTTTAAAAGCTTGTTGCATATGCTAAATGCAATCGCTTGCCCGCGAAAAAGGTATTCTATCCCAATAAAGTTTTGAAGGGTATTTAACTCATACTTTCATTCTTTTACATTGCTCGGGACGCACAAAGTTTTAAGTTAGGGGGGTTTGATTAGGCATAAATTCTTCACATTTATCCCCTAAATTCGATATTTTTATGATCCCGTGCGGTGTAAATAGCTTGGATTTGTCTCATATTTATGTTACTAACCCTTTTTGTCAAGTATTTTATATTTTGTGTATCTCTTATGTGTTTTACAGGTATTTCATGCAAGTTAGTGCCAAAGACAACTCAAAACAGTGAAAGAAAACCAAGAAATGGGGAGTTAAAGGGCATTTTCGTAATTTTCAGCCTTAGTACGGAGGTGGGGCCAACTGGAAAGCTGAAGATATTTCAATTACAAGAACACTGGAAAAAACGGCACCTCAATCGGAGTCCCGGTGTGAAAGTTATGAGCAGTCAAAGATAGAAGAAAAGGCCAAAGAAAATCGAACAAATCCGGATCGGACCGATCCGAAATACCAAATTCCAGAGAACCCCAGACCGAAGAAGGATCAAAGTTGATGAAAATTAAAAAAACGGATCCGGTCATTAGTCATGCTCCATATCCATTACAAAATTAGTCATGCTCCAGATCCATTACAAAATTAGTCACGCTTTCTAAGTATGACAAATTGCCAGATACGAAAATTTTATTTTGTGCTTATCTTTTAGCCAAAAGAGTTTTGTATTTTGGTAACTCTTCTAAATGACCTCTATCCTATATATTTAGTCATTAGGACTCTTTTTATTACGATTCAATTGATGTAAATGCTCCATAAGAAGTAGGAACATCTAGGAGAAGAATTTACATACTTTGCACCATTAATTCAAGAACTTTTTCGGTTTTTCTTCGATCTTTGATTTATTCTTGCATATTCTTGTTCTTCAATCTTGGTAACTTTTATTTCTCGCACTTTTATTATTATTTATCATGTTTAATCTCCCTTTCCACGCAATTATGAATTCATGCAACGTAGTTAATTCATGCATAGTTAGGTTCAATATGTCTAGCTAAATTCTTTATGGTTGGAATGCATGAACTCAACCTGATGTGGTAGTTGCATGTGTATAAAATTAATCCTCTAAATTTAATGATTTTATTATGACCGTATTGTGTAGAAACACGACAATTTTAGATCTTTGGATCTCGTTTGCTTCAGGGTAACCGGGATGCTTCATAATGCAATTCGAGTGTAACTATCGTAATACTGATTTACTCGTCCTCTGATTATGCATGGTGTGGACTTGAACCTCATATACATATTTCTTGGGAGTACTAAATTCTAGGTCTAATTAATCACTTAAATTTATGTTTAGTTTTATACCATCAATACACTAGGGTTGAGGGATTGTATTCCCGACCAGTTTTTCTCATCATATAATTCAAGTTTTAGTTTAATCATCTTTAGTCTTTTAAGTAATTTAGAGTTTGCATTTAGTTAATTAGTTATTTCCCATCTCAATCATCTTTTTATTTATTTTTAGAGTCGAGTCAGGGTTAACAGTCTTACCTTTGTCGTCACGTTCACTCGTCCTAGTTCCCTGAGGATTCGATACCCAAACTAGCCACTATACTTCGCAAGAGTGTAATTATAGTTTAGGTTTTTGTATTGTGGTTAAAAACTGATAACAACAACTAACGTATTACACGGACGCTCAGTTTTCCACTCGATCACATATCTTGATATTCCTTCAACAATTTAATCAAGTCTACTTTTTCCTAAACGGTAAGCAATTTTCCAATCAAGAATTTCATTTCTGGACGAGAATTGTTAAACCAAACCTCTTGCAATGGTTCCATAAATCTATCTGCGGAGTCCACCCTTGTTTCTTCAAATTCCAACTTGTCATACTTTAGTAGGTATTTGGATGATGTGTCTTCGTACTTAGCTACCTTGAAGATGATCTATTTCTTCTTTTACTTATCCCATTAGGGCCTAATAACAGGAATAAAACATTTCTGAGCAACGACCCGGTTTCCCCTAATGTCCATTATCCTATGATCTATGATGCACTTGAGCTTCTGGTGGTAAGTGGATGGGACATGTTGCATAATATGTATCCATCATCTTTCAAGGGTGGCGTTGTAAGGAGAATCAATCTCCACAACTAAGAACTCGATCAGCTTCGAGAAATTACCAGTTCGAACAAGCAGGACCACATTTACCAATTGTATAGTCATCTTTCCAACGAATTTGACCAAAGGTATGGTCACTTATTTTAAGTCTTCCATCTTCATACTAAGTTTGTTGAATAACTCTAAATACAAAACCCCAGAGGTGCTTCCCTGATCAACTAATAACTTATCCACATACCAGTTCATAATCTTGAGGGTGATTATTAACGTGGAGTCCTAACTTTGATAAGGTCATCATACATGAAGACTATGTGTTTGTATAATTAATGTCTTTTAGGAACTAATCCTTTCTCACTGGACTCTTAGTATGGTCAATTTGGAAGGCCTCCATAACTATAGTGACTTTTATGAGCTCCGTCCGAATGGTATTTCCTTAGATTTTATTAGGACTTTAGGCAACATGGATGATAGTGACCTCATGCCCTAATTTGTCTTCTAAGAAATTATCTAGCTTCTAGTTGATGCTTATGAAGATTTTGACCCCTTTTTTTTGCACGTAGTCACTCAGATGGTCGGCTTGAGCCAATTCTTCAGATAGGACTTAAGGACTTTTCAATTCTATATTTTATCCCCATTTTCCTCATGATACGAGAACCTAAGTGAATTATTTATCTTTGTTGGGTCTTCTCCCATATTCTTCGACCAGTTGAGGAATTGATGGCCCTTCATTTTGCTCAAGATCTTGTGAATTATTTCCTTGGTCTCGATGTTGATTGCTTGGAAAGTCTTAGAAGGGTCTGCCTTATCCCCATTCTTAGATGCTCTATTATTCTTCCCCCTCTTGGGGGCATCTTCCCTGTTCCCCCCATTAGTCGCCTTCGAGCTCCCATTATGAAGCCGAGTGATGATGACCACATCTTCCACCTTTGTGTATTTTATATGCAAGACATTAGGTCGTCGATTGTGTTCTCCTCCTTCTTGGTTAGAGACTGATGCAACATAGAGCTGTTGAGCAACCCTATTTTGAATGAATCTATAATGACCTGTTCTGAGTAGTCATCAATCTCATTGTAAGTTTCCCATATTGCCTAAGGTAGTACCATTAGGTTTCCTTTAGCTTATTCCTCAATATGAGGAGATGATTCATTTTCTTCGAATGGGTGCTGCTGGTGAAAAAACGTGTAATGAAGCACTCTGCGAGCTGCTTGAAATTATTGACCCACGTATGTGGAAATTTTTTAAACCACTTTTACGCGATATCCCCCATGCTAGCGGGGAATATGAGGTACATAAGAGCATCATTGTGATTCCATAAGGTCATGGTCTGTCTGTACTGACGCACGTGGTAAATGATATTGGTCTTTACATAATAAATTTTGAACATCGGAGTTGTAAACTTCTTGAAGGTTTCTAGCGCCTCAATTTCCCTTAAAAACGTGATGGAATTTTGGTGGTGAGTCCCCTCCTAGATAGTTCCTTAGTGGATCTAACTCCGCAATTTGAAAGGCGTTGATCCATCTTTTTCCTAACAAGATTACGGATATCGTGTCCCGATGTCCGTCCCATTAATCTCGTCTTATCGGATGACTCTCGTGCTTGGAGTGGTCTTAATCATGACACGAAATCCTTCCTTGGATGTGAGTTTTACTCGCCTAAGGGCTAGGTGTCCGACCATGGCATTTGGTTTTGTCTCCATTGAGATCTTGCTCAATCCTTTCTAGGCGTTATTGAAGACGTGCATTTTCCTTCTCATGGAGACGTTTGGCATCCTCTTACTAGTGGAGCTGTTGTTCGAATGCATCGACCAGTAATGAGATCTGAGTGGATCTAGGTATTTCTTTACACATAATGTTTTTCTTATGGCCAATAGCATACATGAGGAGCGCATCGACTCCTCTTTGGGTGGATTTTAGACCTCACTTTGTGTGCTGGCAGTCTATTATGCCGCTGGCCATTAAATGGCAGAGGTACATTGTGCGGGTGAGACATGTTTGTTTATTAGCTTTAACTGATTTAGGAATAGGGAACTCGTTTTCCAAGGATGACTTCAATTATAGGTGAAATTATCCCAAAGATAATAATCCTAAACCATTAATACCAAACATAATGAAATCAATCTCACAACACACGTATTTACGTAGTTCGGCAATAGCTTACATCCATGGGGTGTTTTACTTTTGTTATTATACTCTTTTTTCTGATAATAAGAATTACATGATCCATTTCCCTATGGTGAGGGTTAGATTTATAGGGGAGGAATTCGTGAAGGTCTTCCCTTTCTTGTTGATGAATTTGGTGCTTGATTATACTCATCTCTTCCCGAGATCCATGTTTGTATAAATCATATTTATGTTTATCTCTAATTGCGATCCTCTACCCAACTATTTTGGTCTAAAATTTATCCGACTCGAGTTGTTCGGGTTGTTAGGATTATTCCCCCCCAACATACATGGAATAGATGAAAATGCATATATATATATATATATATATATATATATATATATATATATATAGCTGTGTGTGTGTGTGTGTGTGTATAAACACCACAAAAGACATAAAACACATAAGTTTTCCACATTGGCATAGTATCGATGTGTCTAAACAAGGTGGTACGAAGTGAAGGGGCGTGAACGACAAGCAAAATATGACCCAATCACTCAAAATATGTATAAGGAGATCTATTTGATTGAATTAACTTTATCAAACAAAGATTTAGCCACATAATGAAAGATAAAGTGAACTTATAAATGGACAAACAAACAAAATGTACATTGGATTAGAAAATATTTTTGATTCTTAATTCAATAGCGTTACACATGAATTAACTAGGAATCATTGTGCAAACCCATTGATCTTAAAATTATAACACCCTCAAAATATTAAATATTCAATATTTTCTTCTCCTCTCATTTTCTTTGGAAGATATCAATTTTAAAGAATCTATGGAACAAATTTGGCCTTAGAAATATTTTGTTTTTATTTTTCTCTTAATTTTTTAGGATCTTGCCAATGGTGGCATTTCACATAAGGAAGATTTCTCCCTTTATATCCATTTCCCGTGGACATTCATATTTTCAATAAAACAACGAACTTAAGGCAATGGTTATTACTACAAAAATACCCCATAGTCAAATATAGATGTATTATGACAAGATTTATGAGAGAACACCTCATTTATCTCATATAACATATGAAGTTAAAATTCAAAAGAGATCGTGCATGTCTGTGTAGAGGCATATGCAAAAAGAATCCATTAAGAAAATTAAAGTCGAACTACCCCATTAAAGAATAATTAAGAACAATCCAAGCATTGAAAATCATAATCGAATATTATATACACATAAAAACATTAAATGAAGTGGATTCAAGCACACAGATATGCCACACAAAATGTGTAAAACTAAACTACACAAAAACAAAAATCTCTTTTAGTTACATTTTTCAAAAATGACACCACACGAGAACAAAACTCAAAAAGGCAAACAAAAATCATTTTGTATTTTTCTCAACAAAGATGTGACACCCCGCCCAATTAAATACCAGATGATCAGTCCTTTATTCAATTTAAAACAAAGTATTTGGTTGGTTCATTCTTAGCATCACTATCGAAATACATTTAACATTAATAATCACCTAATAAATAATTAAGCTAGTGCCGAAATATTTTCCATTTAGTTATACCCAAATAATTCATTAATAAATTTTTAACTATAAAGGTATAAATTAACTACCATTCACATGAATTTAATAAATAATGAATATGAATCAACTGCTGAAATGAATAAGACTGGATAAAACATTCCAGTTCAAAGTCTCAAGCCATTAATCCATAAAATACTCAAATGCAACTGAAAGGAACTACTAAAGTAAACTTACTACAATCTCTCTGATAAAATGACTGAGAATGGGCGACACATGCCCTAAATGAAATGTCAAAATAGAACTGAAAGAAATGATAGAGGCATTTAAATGCAAGGACCTGCAACTCCCACAACCGCTGCGTCTCGCTAAATAATCCAAGCATCTAAGTCTGGTAACCCTGTGGCTGGGCACCTGATATAATACATATATATAGAAAAAGAGAGAAAAATAGCCGAAAACGGGTCAGGGCTCGAGTTGTAAAAATATTTATTTTAGCAAGTATTTAAAACTGCAATACAACAAATACTATGTGCATGTTAGTTTCGAACTCTCACCTGAGATTCTCACCTCTCCACTGTTGTGCACGCTTAATGAACATCTACTCCAACCTAGTTATCTATAACACTCCTAACTAGGTCGTATACTTATACTGCTAATTATATCTCGTAAGAGTATCCCGTGTCTCCCATACAATACATTATTAAAATAGTTTATCCCAGATAACTACATTTCATATTCATCGTTATACTAATTAATCTTTTACCCAACTAAGATTATTTTATTTATCAATATTACCATATCCACTAGTTTCACACAGTAGAATTATTCACAAGTACATATATATACTAATCCCGCACCGTTAGGTTAAGACCACTTGGCACAATGCATACTCTGCTATGTCCCGGTGCATCACTCATTGCATGGAGGACTGTTGGTTCAATCTCTCACGAACCATAAAATTCAAATCACATATATTGGATGCGAGCATATTCCCCAGCCAAATGGGTTACGCACATACCTACGCTTCCATTCAGTTGTTCAAACTGTCCTACATCTTAAATAGCACGTAACCAAGTTCCTTTGCTCTAGGTACAAGTCAAATATCCCCTCGATGGGCAACATAGGATAAGACCGTCCACTACGTGAAACCTCCAACTAATAGCAAGCACCGTAGGTATGCTATAAACATAATAATAAGCATATACTAAGCACTCTCACATCCTATATATCAATAGGTATTCACCCAACCCGTACATATATTTTCCATATGTAGTATTTTCTCATTACTAGTTATAATATAATTATTTCGATTACTCTCTCAAACATTTCCAAGCTTAACTTACCGTCCCAATATTTAAAATATTATTTCCCAAATACCTCCCAACAATTTTGCACTGTGCTAAATTCATCAAATGAACATTTTCCTTGCTCAAATTAACTGTGTAACTCGATTTGGGTTAAAAATAGAAATTCCCAAAATTTTGAACCTATCGTTCGAACCAAAAGCTATCTCGTTTGAACGAGATAGTATGTCGTTAGAACGACATATCGTATGACAGGGGTTCTCGTTCGAACCAGGCTCAATCTCGTTTGAATGAGAATGAGCAGTTTTATCCCCAACCTACACCTGCTACGTTTTTCCACCATTATCAACTCTAAAACCTCTATTGTTCATTCCAAATCACCAAAAAAACAAACTGAATTGATATTCTAATAAGTTTAAATGATTTCTACTAACCTAGAATCATTAAAATCATTACAATACATCAATTAAATATAAAATCCCCAAATTAAACATTAAAGACCCAGTTCTTTAAGTTTCAATTCAAGAACCAATAAAACCCAGATTTGTTTCCTAAATTCAACATATAATTTAGGGATTCCTATTCTACATGTATAGGGGTTCAATTCTTCATCAAAATAACTCTTAATCTATAATTTAAATTCTCTAAATTCACCCATATCAATTCTAAATAATGTATTTGATTCCTATGCTAACATGAACACAATTATTGCTAATAGGAAGCAAGTAATAAACACTTGCCTCGATTTGATGGTTTGATCCGCTGATGAAATTGGTATAGACTTGTTCCTCGTCTTCCGATCTACGCTTTGGTGGGATTTGTGGTGTGAGTTCTTGAGGTTTACACCTATGGACTCTCCTTCTTCCACTATGGTTCTCTCTCCCTCTATCTTCAGTTTAGAAACTATCAGACTTCCTCTCACACACGTAGACTCCATTTTATTTTTTCTAATTTTCGTCCATATTAATTCTCCAAAAATCCAAAACACAAAAATACCCCTACGGGGTGCCGATTTGGCCTAAAAATATCCCGGAGTCCAAATAAAATACCAGAGTAGAGTTTTCTGACTATATCGGTCCTTTCGGACTCAATGGTTCACTCGAAATGACCATTCGATTTACTTAAAAATATTTTACTTCTATAATCCAATAAATTAGTCCCGACACGACTCACACACGTGTCCTGACTTAATATACCCAACTGTCGTATTTTCCACTCTCGATAATTTATAAAATTTCATAATTCCATACTACACATTCACACAGTAATATTCAATAATTATGAACAATAAGTATTAACCCTTGGCACGCTAGTTAATATTTATTTCAATCCTAATTAATTAACAATTAATTTTTCACATTTTAATTAAATTAATCCAATAATAATAATTAATCCCATAATTATTTAATATCATAGAAATACGGGGTGTTACAAAAGATTCATGAAGAAAAATCAAAATATAAAAGACTTAAACATCATACAACTAATAAACATATATAACATGAAGTATAAAAGCTAGTGTATGAAAACATGCAACCACAATCACTCATAAGATATAGCATGGTGAGAATCAGGTGATCACTTGGGAGAATAAACAAGTCTAACATTTAATGCCTCCAAATCGGATTTCCTAACCCACATAGGTGTAACATGACGCTCTTGGGTTTGGGGAACCTTAGTGACACTGTACTTAGACTTCCTAGGACATTTTTGAAGATAAAAAAAAATTGACTAATTTTACATTGCCTACCACAATGTGCACATTTGTAGACATGACAAGGAGTGTCACCTAAGGGTTGACTTTTTTGAGTCCCTGGCAAGGTCGAGTCTCTTAAAATCATATTCTTATCTTTATTAGTGGAAGCATTTGGATTATAAAAGTCAATCACATAATTGTCATCTTTGATTCAGACGGTGCCTAATATTTTATCCAACTTTTCTAACCTAAACTCCAAATAAAATTTGGCATTACTCGAGTATCTCGATTTCTCCTGTAACTCCATAGTCTTAGACTCGAGAAAATGACGAGACTCATAAAAAACTATGGAGTCCTTCTTAAAAATCTCCATTAAACCATGAAGGTTATCTCTCTCCCCCTAAACAAATGAGAGCTTCTCCCTAAGAGTCTTATCATGTGCCCTAAGATCCTCAATCTATATACTCTTATCATTGTAACACCCCGTATTTTTGTGCATTTAATATTTAATTAATTCGGGGATTTTAAATTACTTGTGTGTAGTAATTTTAATTGAATTAATTATGACAATATATTTATTTAAATATTAATCGGGGAGTGAATGGTTAATGTTTAGGAAAATTTATTTACTAAGTGAATAGTAATAATTTAATTACGTCATTTCGAGTATTAATGACGAGGTATACACTTATCTCAGTCGGGAGTCGGTATAGACTAAAGGGGGTGTGAGATAAGAATTTTGATAAATTAATTCAGATGTCAATTCTGACTGCGCGGTTGAGTCCGGATGGGTCAGGATAGTCAGAAAAGAGTACCCGGGGGTAGCAATTGGGTCTCGGGGTATTTTTGGGCATAGCCGGGCCCACACGGGGTGAGTTGGGCCACTTTAATAAAACCCATTAGGTGAAAAACGGGAATTAGAGTTTTAACCTAAGTGAGGGATTAGGGTATGGCAGCCAACACAACTTAAGAACCTAGGGTTTGAGAGGGGATTTGGGGGAAACCAAATGAAGAGCAAATTTGGGGATTTTGGAGCAAAATCAAGGGGCTACTACAACGGATCAGACCCTACGAATGATTTCAGGCAAGTGGTTAGCTGTTGTATTTTCGAAATTTATGATAATCAATTCATATCATAGTGATGTGTAAACCAAAATTCGTTTTGGGGATAAATGGGTACAAAATGGGGTTTTTGTTCATGAAACTATTGAATGAGATTCATAGTAAAATTGTTGTGTTGAACATATCTGAATGTAGATATTTGATTGGAATAAGAATTCGGAATATAAACTGGGGGGATAATCTGGATTTGAAAATTGGTTGTAGAACAAGATTGATGGATTTTAATGGGAAAACCCATCTTTAATTATAGTGAGATATCGTATGAATCAAAATGGGTAAAACAGTTTTAGATGATTGAGACTTGTTTGGGAGTAATTGATTGGTTAAAAATCGTTATTTAAGGTTGGAAAAATGGAGAGAAAAAACCTTGAAAATTCGGTCATGGCTGAAAACAGCAAGCCGAGGAAGACAACCACCTGCTCAATCGATCGATCGACACAGGGGGATCGATCGATCGACGGTCCCAGGAAAGTGACAGTTCGGCCAGTTTGTTTATATGAGGGTTTAATTTAAGATTTAATTCCCTTATTTATAATTGGTGATAATATTTATATGGGATATATGTTTCCTTAACAATTATAGGGTGATATAATTGGGTTTAGGAGGGTGTGAACGGTATGTCATTAAATGAACAAATTTGGAGAAATAATTCAATTATTGATATTGGGCCGAAGAATGATATTCGGGAATTGTAGTTGGGGGACACTACATTAGTAAAAGAATTTAGGTGAAATATTTAATTATGGACCAAGTGAGGGAGTACGAGTGTGCTAGCAATTATAGGTAAATATAATTGGAGAAAATGATGGAAATAAATGCGTGTCACATTGTGGGTGAAAATGTGAGAATGAAATTTTAAGATGTAAAAATGGACCTAGTGAGGGAGTCAGGGTAGGTTGGGTAAGTGACACCAAAGTATTAAATTAATTATTGACAGGGTAATTAATTTAGAGTCGGGATATAGACTCGGTAAATGTTGAGGTACGGGCTAAGTGAGAGAGTCCGGGGATAATGGTTGGGTGACACTAAGTTATTAAATTAATAAGAATGATGATTAATTTAATTAGAGCCGGTTGGTAGGCTCGGGTAGGATTAAATTAATGTGTGTGTTAATTAATTTAATTAGAGTCGGTTTGTAGACTCGGGTAGGATTAAATTAATAAGAATGATGATTAATTTAATTAGAGTCGGTTTGTAGACTCGGGTAGAATTAAATTAATATGTGTGTTAATTAATTTAATTAGAGTCGGGCGATAGACTCGGGGAAAGTATTATACAAATTAAGGTGTGAATTAATTATATTAGAGTCGGACCATAGACTCGGGAAGAGGATAAGTTATTAAGTGAGAAAATTAATTACTTTGAGTCGGACCACAGACTCAGGAAATTACAGGCAGTGTATGGGATATTGAATACATGGTAAAGCCGGGGTTATTAAAATATATATATAGATACGGTGTAGTGATAATATATATATATACGTATATATATTGTGTGTGATATTAAATTATAGGCAGTGTACGGGATTTTGAGTACACGGTAAAGCCGGGTTTATATTATATATATATACGGTGTCGTGATAGTATATATATATATATGTATATTTATTGTGCGTGATACTAAATATCAGTGATTAGATATTTATTAAAATTATATACTCTAATGCTATCAAGGGAGGTTGCGCGATGTGGGTGAATCCCCTAGCTTGAGGAGTAGGGCGAGTATATCCCCAGGTCATAGCGTCCGGTATATATGGGTGAGGGACTTATCTCACTTTCAGGGAAGGAATATGACCGCCTCCACTTCGTTTATATTTTGTTCCAAGTTGGTGAGCGATTCTAACTTGGGGAACTAGGTTTTGTGAGCACACCTAGTGAGATAGCATTTTAGAGGGAATCATCCGGTGAGGGTATACTCGGAAGGATGGATACACGTATGATATATGTGTGGTTGTTAGTAAAGGTACGTATAATATGGTAGTAGATATTATATGTAGGAGATAATACACTGTGTGATGTATTTACTTTATATAACTCGGGTTACAGTTATATGCTGTTAATTAATGAGAAATTAATTAAGTTAATCATTTGTGGGGATAATACAGTGTGTGATGTATTTACTTTATATAACTTGTGAGACGGTTATATGCTACTATTTATGAGGAATTAATTAAGTTAATTGTGAAATAACTTATAATTCAAGAAATTATTATACTCGGGTTAGAGTAGTATGGAAAGGGAAGGTTATACCAGGACTAGTTGGACGGGGTAGTACAACTAGGTGGGGTTAAGGAAATCGGTAGGTGTGCACAATAGTGGAGGGGTGAGAATGTCCACAAGGGAGTGCGACACTAACTTAAATATGAAGCGCATTCATGCATTTTAAATTACTGCAGTTAATTCACTTGCTAAATATTTTCAAAATGTTTTGGGTTCTAACCCTTGCTATAAAACCATTTTCAAAACCTTTTAGGTGTCCAGCCACAGGGACGCCAGGATTGACATTCTATTCCAGGGACACGGAGCTGCGGCATATGTGGATGCTAGCAGGAGTTTGGATTAGACGCATCATTTGTTCATTTCTAGAGTAGGAATCTTGTATCAGTCTCAGTTTTATTTAGGGCTTGTAGCCCAGACTTCTCGGTACAGTTTTTCAGGTGTTGTATATTTGTATTCGGATTATTTCTTTAGTGGCCAGTGATTTTTTCAGCATGTTGTGTAATTATAAATCAGTTTATTTTCATTTAGTTGTGTGAATGGTTCATATTTTAATTCCGCATGTACTGTTTTGGTTTAAAATAAAAGTTAAAATTGGCACCAGTTTTTGGAATACTAGGTGGTTAGTAAGTTTTAAAAAGTTTTCGACAGTGATGCTAAGGATGATCCAACTGGGATTCCTGTTTTAATTTGGTATAGGACTGATCACCCGGTATTTTATTAGGCGGGGTGTCACAGATGGTATCAGAGCATCAGGTTCTAGTGTCCTTAGGATCTGTACGGCTTTTCACGTTTCAAGTTAGCTGTCTTTGATATAGAGCCCTATCATAGGATTGTTGTATTCTCATACGTATGCGCATATACGTTCTTCTGCGAAATTTATTTTTGAGAGTGAACTCATAAAATTCGATTCTCATTCCAGATGACGCCCAGGAGGGAGAGAGAGCAGTTGGGGCAGCAGGGGGAGATGAGACGGGGGAGGCTCGTTAGGAGCAAGAGCTACCATAGCAACGTCCATAGATGATTTTGGCAGCATAGATCACTGAAATAATGGCACAGGCAGTGGGAGCAACGGTGGTCACAACGGCAAGGTACTTTCCACGGGGTCAGCCACAAGTGTTAGTGGCGTCGGATGTTCAGACTCACACAGGGTCGTCGGGGTGGAAACAATAAAGAGAGGTTATTTTAGCGGGAACCCACCAGAGTTGCGAAGGGGTTCAGGTGTAGTACTAGCGTGTCAAGGAAGAGAGGTATCCAGCGTCACCTACGCATGGGAGATTGCGATGGGGTGCGGAAGTAAAGGCTAACCACTTTTAGTTAGTGAGAGTGGTACTACAGTGGTGGGAGTAAATCACCACAGTTGAGGAAAGGGACACACTAGCTACTGCCGAGTTTTGGGGGCGGTTCGACTGCAAGTATTTTTCCTTCAGCGGTTGAGACCGAAAGGAGGAGAAAATTTTGTGAGGTGACTCAAAGGGAGACCGTTTAGTGGCCGATTACGAGGAAGATTTCACTCGTTGGCAAATTTTTACCGGATGATGGTAAGTTAGGAAAGGAGAAAGAAAGCAAAGTTTATGGATGGGTTAGTCTGAAGAATCAGACAACATTTAATTGATAACTCCGCATTTGTAGATTATATTGATGTCATTAACGCAATACTCCGGCACTGTTGGGAATATCGCTTCCACACGAAAGGAAGTGGGAGGGGAGTGGGGATTAGCCAGTCGGATGAGGCAGAAGGGAACACTACCAGTGGGGTATCCCAGCAGCAGACTGGGGGAGATCAGGGGCCGGATTTCCGGTAGGAAAATCATGCCAAACGATTTAGAATGGGAGTCTATCGGTGGGATGGCCAGGAATTCCAACAAGGTTGGCATGGAAGGGATCAGTGGCAGGGTGAAAATATTAGAAAGTGTTTCGTTTGTGGTAAAAGCGAGACACATGAAGAGATATTGCCTTAAGCGAGACAGGGGTCAACTACAGGACAAGGTCCTGGATGTACAGCCACTAAAGCAGGACACGGGTGCATTCGGGCAGGGAGAAACTCCTCCGGAACCCGAGAACCAGCCGTTGCAGCTGGAGTATAGAAGTAATTATTTTACCCTAGGGGCATGGGGTATATTGTTGAGTGACAAAGAGGATGTCACAGTATAGGACTTATTTTTCACTAGGGTTCGTAGGCGAGTCGAACTGAGTGGGTGCGTTGGCGGTAGCAGCCATAGCATGTGGGT
This sequence comes from Sambucus nigra, assembly GCA_949130495.1. Lineage (NCBI taxonomy): Eukaryota > Viridiplantae > Streptophyta > Magnoliopsida > Dipsacales > Adoxaceae > Sambucus > Sambucus nigra. Next base: position 223,719,300 of record OX422214.1, read on the forward strand.
AAACTTTCCGTAGGGTAGTGGAGTTCCTTAGTGTTCTTCATGGGAGAGTGGAGGCGTACACTGAGTGATTTGTTGAATTATGCGAGGAATGACTACTTTCGTGAATTATGGGAGTAGGGTTGATTATTATTTTTTTTACATCGGCTGGATAGCGATGGAATATAATTATTGTGAATAGTGGAGTTAAATTTTGGTGTTCACGACACCAGGGTAGGGTTGATACTAGGTATCACCGGAGAGGGCGTATAGACTATATATATGTGGATGTATATATGTTGTATTACGTGGTGTTATAGCACATAGTGAGGTTTTGTGTTCTCACATTTTATCCCGGTAAGTGGGGATGTTTAATGAAGTGAATCAGGGTGGTTGAATTGATTTTCGAGCAAAGAGAGATAGCTCGGGGCTTATTTTGCGCAAGGACTAGTGGTAGTAAGGGCGTGGTATTATGTTGTCTTTGGTAGCATAAAGGGTAAGCGTATATTCTTTTGTGTTGAGAGATAAGTATTTATGGGGAGATAGTTGGACGTAGCATGGGTTGAGTACCCGGACAGTAATTATATATGTATATATATATGTGTAATATGACTACGGGTTCGAAGTTATATTACGGGTTACGACTAGCATAGTCGGGTAACTTTCGTGCGAAAGAGTGCGGGGATAGGGTGTATGGGCACCCGGGGTAAATTAAGGCAAAAATTTTGTGCGGGTAAGCACGGGTATAGGGTGTATGGGCGCCCTGGTAAAGTTAAATGCATACTTGTGTAATGTATGGTTAGAATCGGATGGGATAGAAATAGCGGGCTTGGAGGCACTTGACTAGTGAGTAATATGTGAATACTGGAACACTAGGTTAATCTTAATTTCGAGGATGAAATTCCTTTGTAAGGGGGGAAGTATGTAACACCCCGTATTTTTGTGCATTTAATATTTAATTAATTCGGGGATTTTAAATTACTTGTGTGTAGTAATTTTAATTGAATTAATTATGACAATATATTTATTTAAATATTAATCGGGGAGTGAATGGTTAATGTTTAGGAAAATTTATTTACTAAGTGAATAGTAATAATTTAATTACGTCATTTCGAGTATTAATGACGAGGTATACACTTATCTCAGTCGGGAGTCGGTATAGACTAAAGGGGGTGTGAGATAAGAATTTTTATAAATTAATTCGGATGTCAATTCTGACTGCGCGGTTGAGTCCGGATGGGTCGGGATAGTCAGAAAAGAATACCCGGGGGTAGCAATTGGGTCTCGGGGTATTTTTGGGCATAGCCGGGCCCACACGGGGTGAGTTGGGCCACTTTAATTAAGCCCATTAGGTGAAAAACGGGAATTAGAGTTTTAACCTAAGTGAGGGATTAGGGTATGGCAGCCAACACAACTTAAGAACCTAGGGTTTGAGAGGGGATTTGGGGGAAACCAAATGAAGAGCAAATTTGGGGATTTTGGAGCAAAATCAAGGGGCTACTACAACGGATCAGACCCTACGAATGATTTCAGGCAAGTGGTTAGCTGTTGTATTTTCGAAATTTATGATAATCAATTCATATCATAGTGATGTGTAAACCAAAATTAGTTTTGGGGATAAATGGGTACAAAATGGGGTTTTTGTTCATGAAACTATTGAATGAGATTCATAGTAAAATTGTTGTGTTGAACATATCTGAATGTAGATATTTGATTGGAATAAGAATTCGGAATATAAACTGGGGGATAATCTGGATTTGAAAATTGGTTGTAGAACAAGATTGATGGATTTTAATGGGAAAACCCATCTTTAATTATAGTGAGATATCGTATGAATCAAAATGGGTAAAACAGTTTTAGATGATTGAGACTTGTTTGGGAGTAATTGATTGGTTAAAAATCGTTATTTAAGGTTGGAAAAATGGAGAGGAAAAACCTTGAAAATTCGGTCATGGCTGAAAACAGCAAGCCGAGGAAGACAACCACCTGCTCAATCGATCGATCGACACAGGGGGATCGATCGATCGACGGTCCCAGGAAAGTGACAGTTCGGTCAGTTTGTTTATATGAGGGTTTAATTTAAGATTTAATTCCCTTATTTATAATTGGTGATAATATTTATATGGGATATATGTTTCCTTAACAATTATAGGGTGATATAATTGGGTTTAGGAGGGTGTGAACGGTATGTCATTAAATGAACAAATTTGGAGAAATAATTCAATTATTGATATTGGGCCGAAGAATGATATTCGGGAATTGTAGTTGGGGGACACTACATTAGTAAAAGAATTTAGGTGAAATATTTAATTATGGACCAAGTGAGGGAGTACGAGTGTGCTAGCAATTATAGGTAAATATAATTGGAGAAAATGATGGAAATAAATGCGTGTCACATTGTGGGTGAAAATGTGAGAATGAAATTTTAAGATGTAAAAATGGACCTAGTGAGGGAGTCCGGGAAGGTTGGGTAAGTGACACCAAAGTATTAAATTAATTATTGACAGGGTAATTAATTTAGAGTCGGGATATAGACTCGGTAAATGTTGAGGTACGGGCTAAGTGAGAGAGTCCGGGGATAATGGTTGGGTGACACTAAGTTATTAAATTAATAAGAATGATGATTAATTTAATTAGAGCCGGTTGGTAGGCTCGGGTAGGATTAAATTAATGTGTGTGTTAATTAATTTAATTAGAGTCGGTTTGTAGACTCGGGTAGGATTAAATTAATAAGAATGATGATTAATTTAATTAGAGTCGGTTTGTAGACTCGGGTAGAATTAAATTAATATGTGTGTTAATTAATTTAATTAGAGTCGGGCGATAGACTCGGGGAAAGTATTATACAAATTAAGGTGTGAATTAATTATATTAGAGTCAGACCATAGACTCGGGAAGAGGATAAGTTATTAAGTGAGAAAATTAATTACTTTGAGTCGGACCACAGACTCAGGAAATTACAGGCAGTGTATGGGATATTGAATACATGGTAAAGCCGGGGTTATTAAAAAATATATATAGATACGGTGTAGTGATAATATATATATATATACGTATATATATTGTGTGTGATATTAAATTATAGGCAGTGTACGGGATTTTGAGTACACGGTAAAGCCGGGTTTATATTATATATATATACGGTGTCGTGATAGTATATATATATGTATATTTATTGTGCGTGATACTAAATATCAGTGATTAGATATTTATTAAAATTATATACTCTAATGCTATCATGGGAGGTTGCGCGATGTGGGTGAATCCCCTAGCTTGAGGAGTAGGGCGAGTATATCCCCAGGTCATAGCGTCCGGTATATATGGGTGAGGGACTTATCTCACTTTCAGGGAAGGAATATGACCGCCTCCACTTCGTTTATATTTTGTTCCAAGTTGGTGAGCGATTCTAACTTGGGGAACTAGGTTTTGTGAACACACCTAGTGAGATAGCATTTTAGAGGGAATCATCCGGTGAGGGTATACTCGGAAGGATGGATACACGTATGATATATGTGTGGTTGTTAGTAAAGGTACGTATAATATGGTAGTAGATATTATATGTAGGAGATAATACAGTGTGTGATGTATTTACTTTATATAACTCGGGTTACAGTTATATGCTGTTAATTAATGAGAAATTAATTAAGTTAATCATTTGTGGGGATAATACAGTGTGTGATGTATTTACTTTATATAACTTGTGAGACGGTTATATGCTACTATTTATGAGGAATTAATTAAGTTAATTGTGAAATAACTTATAATTAAAGAAATTGTTATACTCGGGTTAGAGTAGTATGGCAAGGGAAGGTTATACCAGGACTAGTTGGACGGGGTAGTACAACTAGGTGGAGTTAAGGAAATCGGTAGGTGTGCACAATAGTGGAGGGGTGAGAATGTCCACAAGGGAGTGCGACACTAACTTAAATATGAAGCGCATTCATGCATTTTAAATTACTGCAGTTAATTCACTTGCTAAATATTTTTAAAATGTTTTGGGTTCTAACCCTTGCTATAAAACCATTTTCAAAACCTTTTAGGTGTCCATCCACAGGGACGCCAGGATTGACATTCTATTCCAGGGACACAGAGATGCGGCATATGTGGATGCTAGCAGGAGTTTGGATTAGACGCATCATTTGTTCATTTCTAGAGTAGGAATCTTGTATCAGTCTCAGTTTTATTTAGGGCTTGTAGCCCAGACTTCTCGGTACAGTTTTTCAGGTGTTGTATATTTGTATTCGGATTATTTCTTTAGTGGCCGGTGATTTTTTCAGCATGTTGTGTAATTATAAATCAGTTTATTTTCATTTAGTTGTGTGAATGGTTTATATTTTAATTCCGCATGTACTGTTTTGGTTTAAAATAAAAGTTAAAATTGGCACCAGTTTTTGGAATACTAGGTGGTTAGTAAGTTTTAAAAAGTTTTCGACAGTGATGCTAAGGATGATCCAACTGGGATTCCTGTTTTAATTTGGTATAGGACTGATCACCCGGTATTTTATTAGGCGGGGTGTCACAATCATTACCTACGACACGTTCTTTCAACTTAGCTTCCAACTTCAAGTTAGCCTTTTTTAATTTCATTATCTTGATATATAACTCTCTAAAGGCAACTTGAAGTTCACTATCATCTTTCTCTTATTCATCTTCTTATTCTTCTCTACTTTCTCCTCCATCACGAAAGCGAGAATCATAAAAAATGGCCTCAAAATTGTCATGCTCGGAATTATTTCATTAAATCTCACATAACTAGAGATGATCATAGTGTAGTTGCACTCCATGGGGAAGTCGGGTTCCTCTTCTGTTTCATTATCAATAAGGATAACATTTTATAACTTCAGTTTCATGCCCTCATTCCTCATCTTAGTGGGACACTCATCTACCCTATGGACATAACCCTCACACCCAAAGCATCTATCTGACTCATTCCTCTTAAAATTATCATTACGATGTTTAAGAAATTTTATAGCCTTGTTAATCTTATTTTTCTCAAACTTCTTTTCACCTTTTGATTATTTTTTAAACTTCAATTTTTTTTAAATTCTTTGTGAAGATGTCCATATCATTAGAATCAGTCTCATACTCATCATCTAAAACAAGTGTTTACTCCTTTCGGGCTTTCAAAGCAATGACCTTATCTTTCTTCATCATTTTTTAGGAAGACATGTCGAGCTCATAAGTTTGAAGATCATCTACACGCTCTTCTTGATTTGTAGAGGGTAAAGTACCCAAGTAATCAAAATGGTCACTTTGGAATTAAATATTTTAGGTAAGGACTTTAAGATTTTCTTGACTATAAGAATTTTGGGTATTCTCTCTCCCAAGTTAAAAGATGAGTTCACAATTTCAAAAAATCTAGAGTATAAATCATGAAAGGGTTCACCCTCTTCTATCCTAATGGTTTCAAACTCAGTGGTGAGATTTTGGAGTTCGGAAGCCTTAACAAAACTAGTTCCCACATGGGTTAGTTTGAGTGTATTCCAAGATTCTTGGGATGTCTCACAAGTCATGATACGATGGAACTCCTCTAGTGTGACCACACAAAACAATGCATTTAAACCACATGAATTACAATTAGATAATTTGTCCTTATCCTCACTCTAAATCTCTATGGATTTAGGGACATGAAATTAGCCTCTAAAGCCATGGGTGGTCCCCACCCCCTAATTACAGCTAACCAAACTCACTCATCTATAGCCTTAAGTGTGGACTTCATACGTGCTTTTCAATATGTGTAATTAGACCCATTAAACGTCGGTGGCCTAGAAATTGACTCACCCTCCATATAAAAACAACCGAGTTTCATGTAAAAATAAATTATAGACACCTACTTTGATACCACCTAACATTCCTAAACTTTATACTCTCTAAAGAATTTTATATGGATACGGTAAAAAAAAGTAAACCGCTATTTTTAAAATTTTAAATCAATTAAAAAATTACCCAAATTAAACATAGCACCGATTAATGAAAGTTTTGTTAATCAAATCAACCAATTTTATCTTAACATAAAACATGCATCTAAGTGATAGGAAGATAAAGTAAAATCAATCACCCAGCATGCCGGTGTAAGAGGAAATTACATAATAGTCAAAACCTCGGACGACCTAGCCACGCAAAATCACTATGTGTAGAATTACAATGGATACAATAGTAGACTTACATAGTTACCTTGACTCCCTCGCAATCCTTGACGCTCGTTGTTCCTTAACCTTCACCCAAGGGACACGCGAGAGTTCACCCGCTGAGAATACAAAACGTGTATGTCCACACACTCCTCGATATCCACAAACATGCTCAGTAATGATCTACGGATTGGAACACAGAGTCCACCGCTTTTTCACCGCAACACCATAAACTCCACCATGTGTAAATAGTAAACAGTGTATGGATTTTGCCGCATAAAACTATCCTCAATATTATTATGAAAATAAACCTTCTTGGTGCCCACCCTAGTTTGGTTTATTTTCACCCTAGTGCCCACTATAGATGAAACTTGGATTTTTAAACAATGGAGTGCAAACTAGGGTTTTGGTTTGAAAAACTTGATCATTAATGATCACACAATCATTAAGAGATTTTTTGAAGAGTTTGGGAACTCAAAAAGCATGAAAAAGTCTCAATTAGAACTTCTACTCTATAACCCTATTTATATTAGGTTTTCTAAAAATCTGACAATGATGAAAAAAATGAAGAAAATCTAATTTTGGAAAAATGTGCCACTTGGTTCGAATGAAGTCAAAAGGCTCCCTTGAATGAAGTGCCTATTCTCGTTTGAACGTCTAATGACATATCCAATGAAAAACCATTGTAAGATAAAAAGTGATTCATTTTAGATGCCTTAGCTCATTTGAATGACATTGCCAAACTCATTAGAATGACTTGCAAATTGTTTCTAAATTCACTTTAAAAACTCTTTCAAAAAACACCCAATAATATATATCCAAGGATCAAAATATACGCATTCATACATGAGAGATCCTCGAAAGTTGAAGAAAAAACATGGCACGATGAATGTAGAACTTCTAACTTGGCTGCTTCATCGTCAAACAAACATGTTGTAGGCTTGAAAGGTAAACACACTAAAGTCTAACATATAACCCAAAGGTTTTTTTCCAAACATAGTATAATCGAAAATATACAAATTGACTCGATTCAAAAATTTATACTTACAAGTTAATTAAACTTGCCCCCCGAACTTTACCCCAATTTCATTTTACCATTTAAACTTTCAATTTCTACACCTAACCCTCAAACTTCCAACACGACTTCAAATAACCCCTATCGTTAACACCGTTAATGTTTTGGACAAAAACGAAGATTGTGTGCTGGTCATGTACCACTATGAAAGGGTATTTTGGTGTTTAACCTTATATATATATATATAGGTCTTCTTTACCCTTTTCTCCCAGACATAATAAATAAAGAAGAATATGTTTATGAAAAATCAAATTTAGATTTAAATGATTGGAATATTCCCAAAGTCCCAACAAAAGAAAGGCCCTGAACAGATTATGCCCCTCTGGCACCATTTCCCCCTGTCCTGCCCTGATGGCTGGACTCTCCTGATCTCTTACTCTCAGACATGTGAAAGTGGTGATCCTGGTAGTGAAGCAGTACCACGTTAACCACGTCAGAGTAAGTGGCCAACGCTGTCGGATCCTCCAAGTCAACCCGTCCATGAACTTCTGAATCTTCTTCTCCTCAGTCGGAATCTCATCGGGAATAATATTCAAGAGATTTGTGAATTCAGCCTCATACTCGGCCACAGTCTTTTCCTCCTGCTTGAGGTTCATTAACTTCCTCCTCATCTCAGTGTGAACAGCTGATGGAAAATATTTGTGATCGAACCGCACCCAGAACTCCTGAATAGAAAGGGAATCCCTCTCCTCCGTGGTGGTAATAGACTCCCACCACTGCAATGCTGATCCTACTAGCTTAAAAGTAGCTAGTATCTGTTCTGAACATCCGTTCACTCGTACATCCTTAAGTGCCTCTGAATAACCTTCCTCCACTGACTGGACACTACAATGTCGGAGCTACCTACAAACTCCGGAGGGTGTGCTTTTTGAAAATCATCACGAACGCATTCCTAAGAAGACGGGAATGCATGAGACTGAACTGGCGTGACTACCGGCACCTGGGGTGGTGTCTGCTGTACAACCGCTAGGGCGGCATTCACCGCTTGGGCTACAATAACTGCAACCTCGGCAGCATTCATGGTGCCCTAAATTGGTGCAGGCTATGGCTCGGGCTGTGCATCCCTAGGAACTCGCTGTGCACGTCGTGGAGGCATCTGAAATGAGAGAAAAGTCTTATAAGTTCACAGTTATTATCTCAAAATATCTGAAGAGAGAAACATACATAAAAGAATACAACAGTCCTAAAATATAGGGCTCTACATAAAAGAAAGTTCAGCGGAAACATAATAAGTCGTACAGATCCTAAGGACACTAGAACCTAATGCTCTGATACCACCTGTGACACCCCGACTAATTAAATACCGGGTAGCTACTCCTTTATTAAATTAATACAAAATGCCAAGTTGGTTCAGTTCATAGCATCACTGTCGAAAACGTTTTATTAATTACTAGCCACCTAATATTTAAAAAGTGAGCTATCAATTTTAATTAAATCCGATTTACATGCAATGATTAAATTATGAAATGTGAACATAACCACCACAACATAATGACAATAGAATAACCATAAAATAGTAATGAGTCTGTAGGGATACTCCTCACAACAATCCAAATACAGGAATAAACAAATACTAAGTCTGCATCACTAAATTAATTACAACCAAAAATCTGATATAACTGGATAAATAAAGTGTCTAAAAGAAATGGGGCGACATGCCTAACAGATGAGGAAAATCTAGTAACATAGAGTCAAGATCGAAAGTGGAAGCGTCTACTCTCAAAGTCCTGTAACTTTCACGGTAGATACAGTTCGTCACCTGAATGGAACTCCTATGCATGGTGTCCTTGTGGCTGGGCACCTAAAAGGTTTTTACAAAAATATATTTGAAAGCAAACGGGTCAGAGCCCGATTGTGGGAAAACAGTTTAAAATATAGCAATTGTTTTAATGACATTAAAACAATGAATGAAAAATACATGTTAGGACGTGCTCTCACATGAAATACTCACCTCTCGATTATCTGTGCACTCCTAACGTACCCATACCCATTCTAGTTATTCCCATATCTAACTAGTCCAAAATAAAATCTAACATTACTATACGATTCACGATTTAATTCCGGCATCTTCATTTAAACAGAGAGCTTTTCATTTATTCTCGGTTTCCCGTATTAGTAATACTACTTACTAGAAATCTTTCATCTCATCTTTACATAACGTTGCAATTATTTATATTCACATATATACATGGCAATTCATTTCAATTAACAGTATATTATTCTCCTCATAAATATACAATACTAGCACCCCGAGACTAAGTTGCGGTGCACTCATACTCTGCTATCCAATCCCGGTACATCACGTACATAAGGACCACGTATTCCAAATCTCTCAGGAATCATTTTTGATAAATAACAATCACAAACAATGGAGGCGACATAGTTCACATCACATGGGTCATGCACATACCTACACTCCCATGGTCAGCAGACTTATTAACTCCTAAATAAGTCCTTCTCTGACCTATGTCCTTGAGGTACCAATCTAAATCCCCCCCGTAGGCACACAAAGATTAGATGGCCCTGATCGAACGTCGACCTCCCATGATAGCAAGTACGGTAGGTATGTTATACACAGATAACTACATATACTAAGCATTCACACAACTTAGATATCTCAATATATTAGTAGAGGTATACTTCTCGTTCTTGTATTACCATTTAAATGCCATACGCTTATAAGTCCCCAATTCATATACATTAAAGTTTTCAACTCTTCTCACGTCGTAATTAAGTGATCATTTCCAAATCCATAATTGTCCCCCGGTTTACTCCGAGATTCTAAGTTTTACTCCTCAACGTACCCTAATCTCACAACTATACCCATTAATCAATAAGGGAAGGTTATCTCTCCATTTAAATAAGTCTACGGAACATTTGAAATAAAAACAGGCCAAAAAGGCCATTTTGTCAACTCGTCAGAAGTCTCGTTCGAACAAGGTCGTTCGAACGAGTGTCGTTCGAATGAAAGGCTTCGAATGAACTACCACCTCATTAGAAGGGATACTGTCATCTCGTTAGAATCTCGTTCGAATGAGGTCGTTCGAACGACCTGGACAGGTCTTCTAACGAGATGGCAGAACTCACCCAGAAATCGGCAAATCCATTTTTCTTCCTTTTTCTCTTTTCTAAATCCCTCTTCTGATTATCGAAACTAAGTCTTAATGTGTTTAAACTACACTAAGTCCTCCTAGGTCACTTTCTAACATATATATGGGGTCAAGTACTCCAAATCAACATACAATTTACATAAATTCCCAATTATTGTCCTAAACCCTATAAACATGAACCCAGAATTTAATGTCTACAACTATTCCTTATAAATCCGTTTTTAAATCATCAATAGGTATATTTTGAATCTGAAATTCATCATTAACTATTCTACATGCGATTCTCATATAATATTTCGATTTTCTATCTCCAATTTCATGGGTTTTCATCAAACTTTCAATACGAGACATATATTCAATTCTAAGCATGGAAGAAACATTCGCTTGAATTTATGTAATTAAACCACTTTCCTTAGATTTTCTGATTTGATGTTGAAGGATGAAGGCTGATTCTCCTCTTTCTCTCTACAGATTTCTCCCAAAGATGGTGATGGTGGCTAGGGGTTTCTTTTGGAACCTCTTAAGACTCTCCATAAAACTCCGGTAGCCCACTACTTGTTAAATGTTGATATTGGACTTAGTGGGTTTATATCTAATATAAAATTAACCTCTAAAATTCGTGGGTTTTAATTCCCCTATTTTTAAAATTACCAAAATACCCTTCTAGGTTGCCAGTATAGCCCAAAAATGCCCCGGAACCCAAACTAAACTCCCGGCTAGTGTTTTCTGACTATTTAGACCTTTCCGGACATGTTGGCGCACTCAAAATGACGATTCGGTTGATAAAAATATAATTCATTTTTTAATTCCAATAATTACATTCCTAACGCGACTGACACGCGCGTCCCAATTAAATTTCTAAATTGTCGTATTTCTGTCTCGCGATAATTTTAACGTTTTCAATAAATGAAATTATCAATTTTAACATCATAATCAAATACCAACATAACTCTCACTAGTATTTGTACCCGGATTAATTCCCAATTAATTCTCATTTAATTTAATTAATCCCTTAAATAAAAATCAATAAAATTACGGGGTATTACAGGTCACTAATCTATATCGGTAGATTAAGTTTGTGGGACTAACCCATGCTTCCTAGTTTGATGGATGATGTATTTGTATTCTGAGTTGAAAAATATGATCACGGTAGGGATTCAAATTTTCAATTATGTCATGAAGACTCGTGTCTTATAGTTGGATGGCATACTGTACATTGTTGTCCTAAAATGATGATACAATGGTTACTATACATTGCGATTTAACCAAATCTTAGTATTCGTACCATAATTTGATTCTTAATTCATATATTGATGATACATTATCACAGATGCAATTAAGATGTTGATGCGGATGTCTCATAATGGGGCTTGTGGTTGTGAGACTAATATAAGTGATGGGGATTGGATTCTTGTACCTATGCCTTATGTTTTTTTACAGGAAGGTATGCCCATTTAATATTGTCATAATGTAATGTTACTATGTGCAAACTATAATTATAACATTTTTTTACATGTTGCGGATATTGTCTTGTGGTAAGAGGCATTTAAATTTTATAAATGACACAAAAATACATCATGTTAATCTAATATCATGTTACTGGTGTCATTTTTTAAACATGACTATTGACCCAACTTATTCGTATAAAAAAACCTTGTTATGTTTGTGTTGGGAAGGAACATGATAAGAAAAACACTAATTGCCACTCCCAATATGTTAATTTTTAAGGGTTTCCTTGAAATTTGTTTTTTTTATCAAGAAGTCTTTTTGGATTTATAAAATTTGAGCAACCAAAAAGTCCGTTAAACAAAATGGGAGAATTTTTTTTTGTGTTTGGCTAATTTATGTTTGTTATTACTTAGGTATAAGCATTGTGATTGAATTTGTTTTGTTGACTTAAATTTCTTAATATGTTTTATGCTTAAGTTTTTTTTGGCTTTACTTAATTTAAACAACAAAAGAGACAGAGAAATGGAAAGGAAGAAATTTGTTATTAATTTAGCAAACTTTGTTGATGAAATTTAGTTTGTTGATCATGAATATTTTTTGGTTAGGTTGTGAAATATGTTGTCTTTGAGCTACTACCACATGGGGAATTTGCAGTGGGCATGTTCTTCTTGCCAACTACTGATAATCGGAGGAAACAAAGAAAAAATTAATTTACAAAGGATCACAATATGGATTCAAATTGCCATTTTTGTCAGGAATACTTCTGTTTTACAGTTGGATGTTGTACTGATCAATAATATCCTCAAAATGATTATACAATGATCATCATACATTGTGACTTAACCAAATCTTAGGATTAATTTCATAATGAGATTCTCGATTCATTGACTTTCAATTTACAATATGTACTCTAATGCAAACTTAAACAAGAACCTATATGGATTGCATATTTCAGTGTGATATTTTAAATGAATTAGTATAATCTATTTTCAAGTGGAAGAGGGATGAAGAAGCTAAGGTGTTTGAGCCTCATATTTATAGTTAGGACTCGTATTATAAAATATCGCTCCCTTTTTTATTGACGAAATGGTAAATACAACCTTCTTTTGATTAAAGAGATGACCCTATTTTTACATTGCATTGGTCCTTTATGAAATAGACTAATGCATATTGTTCTATGAACTCCATGCCACAGGTAAACTCGTGACTTGAACCATAAAAGGAAATCCTTAAAAAGGTAAGGAAGTGATGTATTCGAGTGATGGATTATGAAAGTGATTATCGAGTAGAGTCCTTCGCCAAAAAAGTTCAAAAGGTGAATATGACCATTCATTTTTCACAAACATATTGCGTTTTCTGATGAAAGTGATTATCGAGTAGAGTCCTTCGCAATTCATTTTTTATGTTATTTTTTCGTATTCTTTGATTTGTACATTGGTTTGTATTTATACATTCATGGATTACCTATCATAGTAAGGTTTGAATTTTGAAGTTTACATAATAAGATATTATGTGTATCTTGTGGTCTATGGTTGATTGTGATTATGATTCTCGATTATGATGTTAATTGAATCTCGATATCAGTTGTGTAAATAAACCACAAAATACGTTTTACAAATTGAATAAAAGACTACTCAATAATAAGAAGATTGATTTCCATTTACACTATTGACACATGAAAACTACTACACCTGAGTACCGACGTAGTGGAAATTCATGTGTTTGGTTCTTATGAGAATGCCTATGTGCTCCTAGGGTTTGTAGAGAAAAAAAACTTTTTAATTTTTCACAATTTTATTAAACTTTGCATCGAATAAAACTACAAGTGTTGTCTAAAACAGCTTCACCAATTTCAATCTTGTCCTACGCATTCATCTAGGTAAGAATAATCAAGAATTAAATAAGCAAACAACAATATGGTGATGTACAAGGAAAATCCACAATGGAAAAAACCTCTGACGGACCAGTCATATAAGTCCACTACGAAATAGGGATTTTACAAGAACAACTTAGACTTACTAATAGACTCAACGCTTTTAATCCTTTATGTGCTCCCTTATTCCTTGTAGCCTTCTTCGCAACCACTGTTGGACGTCTTCCAATAGCCACACAACGCATGAGCATTACCTTGTCTCAGTTTCCCACCGATCTTACATGTCTTGTTACCAGTCCAACCACCGCTCAACACAAACACAATATCCACCACTCGAAATGCTCATAATATGAAGAGCAAGCAAATATGGTTCAACGCAAAAGAGATCTCAAACAAACATACAATTGTAGGATGCTTGGATCTCAAAACTTGGGTGTAGACTAGATTTTGGGAGGCACAAGATTTATCTTGAAAAATCAATTTTGAAAAATACCTCTGAGAAAATTGATGCCAGACCTAAGTATTTATAATAAACACGAATTTTGAGGTGACATGTATTTTAGGCAACTCGTTTGAACAAAAATATTTAGATCTTTTGAATGAAAGACTTATCTCATTTGAATGAACACGTAATCTCGTTCAAAACAACTTCAAACGAGATTTAAACAAATATACCTTTGTCCAACAGAACTACCTCGTTTGATGTTCATTTGAAGTTCATTTTAACGACTTTCACATCTCGTTCGAACGAACTGTTCAAACAAACTATTCAAACAAACTAAAATTAAAAAATATTTTTTTTCTTTCAGAAATTTTTTTACGGAAAAGTCGCAGACAAATATTATAAAATAACACCGAAAATATACCTAGGGATAAAACTCTAATGTGCATTCATACTTTCATTGAGATCCCTCGGGTGTTGAAAATGAAAACTCAACACGTAATCTATTGTAGTCTAAATGCTTATTTAGCTTTGCCAGATAGTCTTCAATTACACATCATAAGATTGAAGAACACACAAGGCAAGTTCTAACCTATGACTCAAATAAGTTTTGTCCAAGCATGGAATAAAGTCAATAGTTATAAATTTACTCAATTCAAAAATTTGTCCTTACAAATCTCCCCCTTTGGATATTTTGGGGCAAAACTCAAAACAAAAGACATACTGGGCCATCAAGCTTAATAAAACTCAATTCCTGATCCTAAAAGGAAAAAAGTTACGGACACTTGATCGATAAAAACTTGAATAACTTTGCTCTTATGTAAACCTTTTCCGCATCGCTACTAACTTGAACACTTAAGCACACCTTCAAATGCAAGTAGAATATAACAATATATTAACCGTATATGAAAAAACCTATCCATTTATCTAAATATCTCTGCCTAATAAAGGATGACTCTTATTAAGTTAAATAACTCCCACACTTAAAGAGTTAGATATCATTTCTCCCCCTTTTTATTCAGCAATAGATTAAGAATAAGGTGAACAATAATAAAACATTTCTCCCTATTAAAACCAAATCTCCCCTTAAGTGAAGCATATGAATCTTAAAGGAAAAATAGATATATCAATGGTGTGAAACAAGTCATGCAACGGAAAACAAATCGAAAACACAAGCACAAATAATACAAACTATGAGAAAAATGATATCAACCAAGATGCAAGCATTTAAGTATAAGATACCAAGATGATCATAACACATGCCAGTATAAATCAAAGATTAGTCATAAGGCACACGTAAATTGAAGGAAAATGCAAACACTCAAACTCAAAACATACCATATATATAACCAGACATATACTAATGAATCACAACTATATATATGTATAAACGATCACAAAAGACGCAAACGAACCTTTACACACTATCATAGTATCAATGTGTCTAAACATGGTGGTATAAAGTGAAGAGGCGTGAATTAGAAATAAGATAAAATGACCCAATCACTCAAATATGTCCAAGTAGATCTATTTAACTACAATAGTTTATCATCATTCGATTTAGCCTCACATATAAAACAAAGAACTCTAAAGGACAAACAAACACAATGCACACTTGCTTAGAAATATTGATGATTCTCGAATCAATAGTGTCAAAACAATTAAACTAGAACTCATTGTGAAAACCTATTGATCTTCAACTAGACACCCTCAAAATATATATAATTTTTTTCTCTTTTTTTCTTTTGAAGATATCTAATTTTTAAAGCAGAAACGTAAAAATGTTGGCTTCACAATTTTTTTTGTTCTTAATTCCTCTCAATCTTTTTAGGCTCTTGTCAACGATGGCCTTTCAAGCATATGAGATTTCTTTTTTAGTAGACCTTTCTCGTGTACACTCATATTTAAAAAAATAGTTAAACAGACTCATGATCAATGGTTTTTACATGCAGAAATCCCCATTAGTAGATTTTTTTATGTATATGACAAGATTGTTGGGAGAACACCTCACCGAGCTCATGTGACATATGAAGTTAAAATCCAAATGAGCTTGTGTAAAGTGTGTGTGGAGGCATATAAAAAGTGAATCCATCATACAAATCAATTTCAAACTACTTCATGTAATGATTATTTAGAATAATCCAAGCATTGAAAATCAAAATCAAATAACGTAGTCACATGGATACATGGAAGGAATGAGATAAGCACACCGATATGCCACACAATCTGTGTAACTAAATGACATAATTTATAATTTTTTTCTTCAAAATTATTGTTGATGTAAAAAACTAGATCACTCTAATAATTTAATCACAGATAAATAAATGAGACAGAATATTTTAAAGTGGTTCAGCCTTGTATGAATGGCCTACGTCCACTGTTATGTTATTGCTGAGTGTTTGGGAATTCTCGATTACAAGTTCTATCAAGAAATTCTGGTCCCTTTGAATGAGGGTAATACAAGGTATTTATAGCCCTTAGGCTGTATATGAAAGGGTGTTACATTAAATGATACACATATGAAAGGGTAATTCATTTAATGCTCTTCAAACGTGTGCGTCAAGATGATAAGCATTCAATGAATAGTTGAACTGTTGATTATCTGGCAAGTAATGCTGCGGTCGAGATGCAGCTCGAACCGCCTTAGTTGCTTGTCGTTCAAGATTTCCTCGGAGCGTTGAAGTTCCTCGGAGCGTTGGAGTTCCTCGGAGAGCTGGAGTTCCTCGGAGTATACTTGTTGCTCGGAGTGAGTCTGACTTGGTCGGGGGAATGAACTTCCTCGTTGCTATTGTGCCACGTAGATTGACGCGTGTCTTCTTATTATTCGTCCACATCAGCATACTAATTTTGGTATCAACAGAAGCCCCCAATGTTTCATATTTCGAACTTTGAGGAGTATGGAACATTCTTTCTCGGTATATGGCAATATTAAATGACCTTCCTAGGTTTTAGGAGCCTTTTCTTCGTATTTGAACTTCCTTCCAAATTCGCAGAATCCGCCTTTTTGCATTTTTATAAGCGCTTCGATCTTCGTGCCCTTTTTGTCCTTTTAGCCGCCGGTAGCGTAATAGTTTCCTTTTTGTAATCATTTCTTTCACCGTTTCCCAAGGCAAAGTATTTAATCTTCAGAGGCAATCCCATCGTCTTCTACCTTTTTTAATTTCTGCTTTCGAGTTTTCTATAGCTTTTCTCTCTCCTGTGCGTTCATCCCTTTCTTCGTTTGTTTGTCAACAGATCTCCTTTTTCCTGTAAGATTTTCTTCCTTCTTCTTCATTTCTTTTTATTCACCATGGTTTATATTATCGAATCTCTTGAGAAATTCCGTTCTGACTTTTCTATTCCTTCTTGGGTAACTTTGGAGAGTCTTTCTGAACCTTCAACTTATTTTAATTTGGCTGAGGGACATTGGTTCCCTAGCCTCTTTATTGCTGAATGTGGATTTTCTTTTCCACCAAACCCTTTGTGTTTAGAGTTCTGTCAGTATTTCAATGTTGTCCCTGCAAAAATAGCCCCTAACACATGGATAATAGTTAATGGGGTGTATAGGTTAAATCAAACTCATGGAACTCGCATAGGAATTCCTGAGATTATGTACTGTTATAGATGAGCTGTTTTAGACAATATTTTTTATTTAAAAACTAGGTTTTTGAATAGGGCCTTAGTAGTCAACCTCCCTGATGCAAACAGGGATTATTTTGAACACGGGGTAGTCATAAAAAATTGGCAACATACCCCTTTGGTTGGAGATGAAGTATATGAAGGTCCCAGATGCCCCCCACATGGCAATGGGATAGGTTATTTTCATCTTATTTTGTTTTTGAAATTATGATTTCATTGTGTTTGACAAAATATATGACTGATATTTCACTATGTATTTGTTTGCAGTTGACAGTAAGAGAAAAACTCCAAAAGAATCAGAAGTAAATATTAAACATTTGAAACATATCTGGAATTTGCATCGAAGAGTTGCAGACGAGCACATCAGGTCTGCTTCATATTTGCTGAAGTACATGAGCTACACATCATCCTTTACTGCTCGTCCTGTGGTCAGTATTAGTGACCCATTGCCAGCTTCTGAGGAATCTTCACCAGAATCTCACATTCCTTTAAGTCAGAAGATGGGCAAGAGAAGAGTTCTTGCTATCTTCGAGGAGTCCTCCTCTGCTGGAGATGGAAAGAGAAACAAGGTTGAAGTCCCAAAGGGGACAAAGAAAGTAGATGGTGCCTCTTCTGTTGCTCCTTAAAAGGCTGCCGAGAAGCCCCCAGTGGCTCCGAGCAAGAAAAATGCACCTGTGGAGGTAGTCCCAACCAAAAGTTCTTTGGTTGAAATTGCTGAAGTACCACTGAGGAGATTGAAGAAATCCTCCTCGGTCACTTTGACTGAAACCATTCCCCAGCTCCAAGCTAGTGGAGCTGGTGTCCCAACCATTATTCCCCCGAGTTCTGCAATGAGCTCGATAAAAACTTGGACTATTCCTGAAGTCCAAGGGATAGAAGAAAACATGTCTAGGGATATGCTGACATCCCTAGCTACTCGTCACATTGCTTCAGTAAGTTTCTCTTATCTTGAATTTTTCTTTCTTTCCATCAATTCATGTATCTCAGCATTGACTTATCATTACCTTCTTTTTCAGCTGGTGAGTTGCTTTAACACCATAGTGAAGAAAGATGAAGCACTCAAGGCTTCTAGCTCCTCGTCTGGAGTGGAGGATGCCTTTGTGGGTTTGGCCCAATCTCTGAAGGAATCCCGTCAAAAATACGATGAGGATAAGGGTGAATGGGAGAAGAAGTTGACTGCGTCTGAGGCAGAGAAAGTGCAGTTGGGAAAGAAGATGAAGGACTTGGAGAGAGAGAATAAAAAATACGCCGAGAAGCTCACAAGTTTTGGGGAGCTTGAGAATAAGTTGAAATCGGCCGAGGAAGATCTGTCCCTTCTGCGAGAAGTAAATCGCCAGAAAGAGGAGGTGGAGGCCAAATTGAAAACCACCGAGGATCTTCTATCCGTGAAGCTCTCCTCGGAGAAAATGAAAAGAAAAGTAGCTGTTAAAAAATCCTTTCGAACCGGTTGGGACAAATGATGGGATAGGGGGGTAGCTGCAATGATGGCTCAGGTGCAGTATGGGAGTTTGAAATACTTCCGAGATGGTTGGGTTGCTGCCTTGCAAGAATTGAAGGTGAGCGAGGACTCTGAACTATTTCAACAACATCTTCCTGGTCCTCCTCCAGCTATTGAAGATGAAGAAGAGGATGAAGCTGCATCCGAGGATTCTTCACTGATAGTGGATGATCAAGTCATTGCTACACAACCCAACCAGACATCTACTGAGGAGATTTCTTCTTTGCCTGCTCCTTCTGAATAAATCCCAACTCCAGCCGACCAGATTATTGTTCCCACCGAGCAACCAAGCTCCTCGTCCCAGCCTCCCGAGAAAGTCTTGGGAGATAAGGAAAAGGTGTGAAGTTGTTCGGTATTCTCTTTTATTTTTCCTTTTACTTGTATTTTGTATCCCAGATCTTTGTAACTTTGCCTTATGATCTAATAAAATTTGAGTTCTTTTCTTCCATATGATTGTCTCTTCTCTATTTGCACTCTGTCTTGATCTTCTTTTTCTTTATCTGTTAGTTTCTGGCCAGGATGGATCTGCTGTCTGCTAATGACACAAAGTTGATGCAGCAATGCCATGAATATTACAAAGCTGGTCACACAGACCTATGTGCATCAGAAGTTGCCGACATCCTTGGCCATGGTGCTTCAGAGCAGGCAGTAGAAGCTTATCAATACCTGAAGGGCTTATTTGATCGAGCTGTGGCCAATAACGTGGCTTACTATGACATGATCGAGGATCTTCAATACACTTTAGAAGATCTTCAGACTCAGTACAAAGAATCAACTGCCCTTTTGCACGAGGGTTATGAAAAGAGGTATCAACAACTTTCTGCCGAGACAGGCCACAAAAAGATCATTGCTGGGTACGATGTCAGGGAGAAAACCCTAAGGGGTGAAGTTGAAGCTTGTAGACAGATTGCCGAGCTGCTAGAGCAAGAAAATAATAATTTGCAGAAAGAGCTGGCACAGTATAAGTCTGCAGCATCTTCTTCAACAGCTGTAATCCCAGTGACTGGCGAGGGATTTTCCTTTCTAGAGGTTGAGAATGCCAAATTAAGGCAACAGTTGGATACCTTGAGAAGATCTGGTACTTCTTCTGCTACTCGGGGGAGAGGAAGAGGTTCTCGTGGACGAGGAAGAGCTTCTCAGAATGTTGTCGAGGAACTAAGTTCCCGACCTGCTCGAGGAGGATCAAGAGCTCTTAGTCATAATGTTTAAGAAGCTCGTACTCTATCAACATTGGAAACTCGGGCTTTCCAATTGAATGCAAAAGATCGGGCTTTGTCTGAAATGTCTAAGAAAATCCAAACTCTGGAGGATCAACTTGCTTCGACAAAGTCTGCTCTGAAGAATAAGGATGTTTTTGCCAGGAACCTTCATGAGCAGTTAGAGAGAATAACTTTCCAATTCCACAAACAACCTCGTGAGTTCTGGATAGCAGGCTACAATGAGGCCCTTTATCACTTGGATGCTCATCTTGAAAATGCCAATAATGAAGTTTATAAACAGGGATGGTTGAATGCCCTGGGTGTATTAAAAATAGAGCAGGGCCGTTATTTATGGGATTATCATACTCCTGGGCTACTAGACTTGCCTGTGCCACCTTATAAATTGGACATGGAATGGATCCCAGCTCGTGCCATTCCTCGGAGCTTAATTGCAAAATACCTCGGTGACTACAATCTTCATTCTCAGATCGAGGTATCTCGTCCCGAGCATCTACTGGACACACCTTCTGTGATGAACTTTAGGATGATGAAGGACTTGAACTTCATTAACTCTCCTCAGACTTTAAATGATCCGCCTGCTGGCGAGGAACCTATTTTAAAAGCAGAGGGAAAGAAACCAATAGAGTAGGGATCTCAATGTAATAGTTAGTACACATATGTAACTTGTAATTCGTTTTGAATTTTAATGAAAGACTTTCATTTTATGTTTGCAAATCTGTATTGCTATTGTTTTGTGCTTGTCAAACACTTTATATTTGTGCTTGCATAACAATATTGTGTGGTTCCTCGACCAACTTAGTAATAAAAAATTACAAGTATTAGTAATGTTGCTCGATCACTTAATAATAAAGTAATGAGTATAAAAATGTTAAAATTTCTTACAACCAACCAAGGTTGTTAAGTTGAGCTCGTCGACCAATTATAATTAATGGGTTTTTATCCCCGACCAGCTATACTTGGTAAATTTTGTTTTTTTCATAAAATATGCCCGACCAACCAAGGTCAAAGATTTTTCCTCGTCGACCAACTACAGTTAGTGGGTTTTTATCCCCGACCAACTATACTTGGTTCAGTTTGGAATATTTGTTCTTCGAGGAACTTTTATGTAATAAACTTACTTCCCGACCAACATAAGTTGGCATTTGAGAGCATATCTTGTTTCCTAACCAACCGAGATTGGTCTTTCGTCGATCATCTTTTGTTCTCACCCTTTTACCAACCGGAGTTGGTCGTGGGTCTGAACTATCATGTCCACTAGATCTTTTACCAACCTGAGTTGGTCACGTTAGTGTACGCCTCCTAACCAAAGGAGTATAGTTTGTTCTCGCCCTTTTACCAACCGGAGTTGGTCGTGGGTCTGAACTATCATGTCTACTAGCTCTTTTACCAACCTGAGTTGGTCACGTTAGTGTACGCCTCCTAACCAAAGGAGTATAGTTTGTTCTCGCCCTTTTACCAACCGGAGTTGGTCGTGGGTCTGAACTATCATGTCCAGTAGCTCTTTTACCAACCTGAGTTGGTCACGTTAGTGTATGCCTCCTAACCAAAGGAGTATAGTTTGTTCTCGCCCTTTTACCAACCGGAGTTGGTCGTGGGTCTGAACTATCATCTTCTTTTTACTGCCGAGCAGCGTTGTGTGCCGATCAGCGTAGTGTTAAACACACTAGTATTCCTCGAAAAACTTTCAATAAAAGGAGAGAAGATTGTGAAATATCATCGTTTTATTCATATTGATGGAACTGCTTTACATTTTACATCACTGATAATACTTGCGTAGGTGTTCAGCATTCCATGCATTCTTAAATTCCTCTCCTTCTAGAGTTGCTATTCGGTAAGTTCCTGGTCGGACAACTGCAGTAACTCGGTAAGGTCCATGCCAGTTTGCTTCCAATTTATTGTGCTTCTGAATGACCTTCTTTAGCACGTAATCTCCTTCTTTTAAGTCACATTTTTTCACCCTCTTGTTGTAGAACAGGGCTGTTCGCTGTTGACAAGCAGCATTCCTAATGGATGCCTCTTCCCTAACTTCCTCGAGCATGTCCAAATCTAATCTCCTCATCAGGTCGCTGACTGGGGAATTGAAATTCAGCACTCTGTGTGTTGGAAGACCCAACTCGGCAGGTATTACATCCTCACTTCCAAATGCTAGCATATATGGTGATTCTCCAGTTGCTGCTCGGGGAGTTGTTCGGTAGGCCCACAATACTGATTGTAGCTCATTAATACAATTAGCTTTAGCCTCACTTAGCCTCTTCTTCAAACCATTTAGTAATGTTCTGTTTGTCACTTCAGTCTGTCCATTGCTTTGAGGATGGCCTGGTGCTGAATGAGTCTTCAAAATGTTTGATTGTCGACAATAGGCAGCAAACTCCTCGTTATCGAATTGTGTTCCATGGTCTGTGATGAAGGCATGAGGGAGACCATATCGGGAGATTATATTCTTCCAAACGAACTGATATACCTTCTCGTATGTGATATCAATAAGTGGCTCAGCTTCTACCCACTTAGTAAAATAATCCACTGCGACGACGAGGTACTTGAATCTTCCTCGGGTCATTGGCAGTGGTCCAACCAAATCCATTCCCCACATGGCGAAAGGCCAAGGGGAAGTTATGGGTGTCAACAATGCTTATGGAGTTCGTCGGATGGAGGAAAAACGTTGGCATTTATCACATATCTTAGCATAGGCTATAAAATCAGCCCTCATCATTGGCCAGTAGTATCCTTGCGTCATCACCCTTTGCAAAAGTGTCCGACCTGCTACATGGGCTCCACAGGACCCTTCATGGATCTCTTCAATCAATTCTTTCACTTCAGAGGGATGTACACATCTCTGCAAACCTACCATAATTCCTCGTCTATACAAAACACCATTAGTTAGTATATACCGAGCAACTTTAAACTTCAATTTCTTTGCAGCGAGCTTATCTTCCGGCAATTCTCCCTCCTCAATATATGCCCTGATGGGATCCATCCAAGATGGTCCTAAATCAAGGGTAATAACATTCATCGTCAGGTCTTCATCTATGCTCCGAGCTTCTAATACTTCAATTGGTATCATTCTTCGCAGCTCGGTACGAGTAGCTGATGCTAGTCGGGCCAGTGCGTCTGCTTGTGCATTCTCCATTCTTGGTATTCTGATCAACTGAATGGGATCAAATTCTGCCAACAACTCCATCGCCTTTGCATGATACTTGACCATTAATTCTCCTTTAACTGCATATGTTCCCATCATCTAATTCACAATTAATTGAGAATCACTGAATACCATCACTTGTCGCGCTTCCATAATCTTTGCTAAATTAAGACCTGCTATCAAGGCTTCATACTCAGCCTCATTATTGGAAGCTTTGAATTGGAATCGCAAGGCATATTCTACGTCAATCTCGTCTGGGGTTTTCAAAACAATCCCTGCCCCATAACCTGTTGTGCAAGATGACCCATCTACATATAATCTCCATGTAGGTAATTCGTCTTTGAATTTCTTATCTGACAGAGTTCCTCGGTGAAATATCTGCTGTTTCCTTTCATCCTCCGCTGGTATTTTTTGCTCTTCGTCGACCATCTCTTCTCGCCCTTTTACCAACCGAAGTTGGTCTGGGTTTGAGTTTGATGATCTTTCTACATCCACAAGCCCTTTTACCAACCGGAGTTGATCTGGACTTATGTCTGTTGATCCTGTAACATCCACAGGTTGGTCAGCGAGCAAATTTTATTCCTCTGGGGTATTAGGATATGTAAATTCTTCTATAAAGTCTGCTATAGCCTGCCCTTTTAATGATGATCTGGGTTCATACACAATATCATATTCACCGAGTTCTATTGCCCAATACATCAGTCTCCCTGATTTTTCTGGCTTATGAAGGGCTTGTCGCAATGGCATGTCCGTATACACAACGATGGTATGGGCCTGGAAATAAAGCCTCATTCTTCTACTTGCTTCAATTAATGCCAATGCCAATTTTTCCAGCTTTGGGTACCTGATCTCTGCACCTCGGAAAGCCTTACTTGTGTAATAAATCGGCTTCTGGACCCCATTCTCCAATCTGATCAATGCCGAGCTGACTGCATTCTTTGATACTGCCAGGTACAAGTATAACTTTTCTCCCATTACTGGTCTGGACAATAGTGGAGGTGCTCCCAAATATTTCTTCAAGTCTTGAAAGGCTTTTTCACATTCATCATTCCACTCAAAAGTTTTTCGAAGTGTTTTGAAGAATGGGAGGCATCTATCAGTTGCTCAGGATACAAATCTGTTGAGCGCTGCAACTCGCCCTTTAAGACTCTGCACCTCTTTCTTCGTCATTGGAGATCGCAACCCTAAAAGAGCTTTGATCTTTGCTGGATTTGCCTCAATGCCTCGCTGATTGACGATGTACCGGAGGAACATTCCTTCTCGTACTCCAAAGGTGCACTTCATCGGGTTGAGCTTCATTTGGTATTTATCCAGTTGATCAAAGGTCTGACCTAAGTCAACTAGATGATCAACAGCTTTCTTGCTCTTTGTCAGCATATGGTCGACCTAGACTTCCATATTGCAACTGATTTGTTCGGCAAAAACCTTGTTCACCAGCCGCTGATATGTCGCTCCTGCATTTTTCAAACCAAAAGGCATAATATTATAACAATAAGTTCCCCTAAGGGTAATAAAAGAAGTGCTTTCCCTGTCTTCGGGTTTCATTTTAATCTGGTTGTAGCCAGATTAAGCGTCCATGAAGCTGAGCAGCTCATGTCCCGAGGTAGCATCCACTAATTGGTCAATTCTAGGCAATGGGAAGTGATCCTTTGGGCAGGCCTTGTTGAGATCAGTGAAATCAACACACATTCTCCATTTATTGTTTTTCTTTTTTACCATCACCATATTTGCTAACCAGTCTGGATATTTCACATCTTCAATGAATTGGGCTTTCTGGAGCTTCTCGACCTCCTCTTGTACGGCTTGATTCTTCTCGGGACTAAACACTCTTCTTCTCTGCTTTACAGGCTTGATCTCCTTATTCGCATTGAGTTCATGGCATAAGAAGTTTGGATCTATTCCTGGCATGTCTTCATGACTCCATGCAAAAGTTTTCTTTATGTTTCTCAAAAAAGTTATCAACTCCTGTTTTATTGAA
Source organism: Sambucus nigra (assembly GCA_949130495.1). Classification (NCBI taxonomy): domain Eukaryota; kingdom Viridiplantae; phylum Streptophyta; class Magnoliopsida; order Dipsacales; family Adoxaceae; genus Sambucus; species Sambucus nigra. Next base: position 223,744,803 of record OX422214.1, read on the forward strand.
ACATCCAACGATGAACCTATCTGGGTTACTCGTTCAGGGTGCTCGTCGTCCAGAATAACATTTTCAGTAGATTCCACCACCTGTCCTTTTACAAGTTAGGATTCATCTCTGGGATCAAGTGTTTCAATTTCTGGAACTTCCTCCACCTGGTAGGTAGTAGTCTTTTTCCTTGATTCTTCAAGCTCCTCTTGCTCGGCAGATGAATAATAGCATTTTCGAGCTACTTTCTGATCACCTTTCACAACTCCTACTCCGAAATTTGTTGGGATTTTTAAGCACTGATGTACTGTAGATGGGACTGCTTCGAACTTCTTCAAACCAACTCTTCCCATGATGATGTTGTAAGCTGACTGCACATTCTTATCCATCACAAAGAAGCGTATTTTTTCTGTTCGATAAGCAGTCCAAGTTCCAATGAATATATCCAACTTGATCGTCCCAAGTGGAAAAACTTTCTCGCCAGCAAAACCCAATAGAGGTCTGTGATAAGGTTCCAATTGAGATAATTTCAAATTTAAACTGTCAAAGCATGAATAATACATGATGTCGACCGAACTACCATTATCTACCAGCACCCTTGAAATCACTACTTCTTTCATCCTCATTTTGATCACCAAAGGGTCATCGTGAGGGTAAAGAACACCTGCCAGGTCATTTTTTGAAAAGCCAATGACCAGCTTCTCTTTGTTTACCTTCCTCGGGCGATCTTCCTCAGCCAAATTTATTCGCTGAATATATGAGCAAGCTTGAGCCTCTCCAAGGTAAGCCTTTCTTTCTGCAGTAAGGTCTCCTCCTCCTGCATCTCCTCCTGTAATAACATTACAATCAAATGATCCAAAACGTATGGAAAATACCTCTCGTTCTGGCTGCCTTGGTTTCTTGGGAAGATCGGGGTCATCCTCTGTATCATCTTCATGATCCCTTTTCTTTTTCTCCTCTGCTCGACGAGGAGATCTAGACCTTTCTCTAGTTCGGTCATTATTTCTTCTTTCGCCTCCTCGATCAACATACTTCGCTAGTTTCCCTCTTCGGATGAGTGTTTCAATCTCATTCTGAAGAGCTATGCAATTTTTGGTCATATGTCCGTGATACTTATGGAACTCACAATATTTATCCCTGTTCCTCAGGTCAGGGTCTGACCTCAGTTTCTTTGGCCACTTTACTTCCTCGTTATTCTTGATTTCTTCCAAGACATGATTAATAACCATTTTCAAAGGAGTATAATTATCGAATTTCTTCAGGACTTCCCATGACGATTTATTATTCTTGGAATGCTTGTCACCGCCATTGCCCTTATGCTCTTTCTTCTTGGATTTGTCATCTTCCACCTTGGTTTCTTTATCCATATTCTTCTTTGCGGCCATAGCCTCCTCGGCATTCATGATTTTGGCCGCTTTTGCCATCAACTCTGACATAGTTGTAGGTGGATCTTTGGCCAAAGTGTAATACAACTTGTTAGGCAATAACCCACTCATCAAGGCGGTGATTGCTGTCTTTTCTTCATAATCTATAACTTCCAGTTTCTCATTATTGAAACGAGTTATGTAATCTCTAGTACTCTCACCAGATTTTTGTCTAACACTTAACAAGTGTGCTACTCTTTTTACTGGTTTTGCCCCAAAACAGAAATTGCCGATGAACAACTCGGCCAATTGAAAGAAAGTTGAAATCTTACCCCGAGGAAGATTGTTGTACCATATCTGAGCAGATCCAGTAAGAGTTCCTGAGAATGCTCTACATCTCATCTCGTCGGGGACAGCATAGATGTCAGCGGCAGCTTGATATTGCTCTATATGAAGAACAGGATTTGTCTTTCCATCATATTTGGGGGTCACCACAGGTGCTTTAAACTTTGACGGGGTAGGAAAACCCACAATGGCCTGGACAAAAGGTGTCCCTTGAACAAAAGTTCGTTGTAAGGGATTCTTCGCCTTAGCCATTTCTCCCAATCTATCCTCCAAGCGCTGAATGGAACCCTTCCACGCATCGTTTCCTTCCTCGGGCTTATTAGTTCGAGCAATTGATTGTTCTGATGTGGCCTCTTGAGATCTATATTGACGAGCAACTGGTCGTGATTGTGCTGATCCTTCTCTTAGATCTGATGGTCGTCGAAAACTCCTCGACATGGTCTTAGGTGGACTCCTATTCCTCCTAGGGCCTAATCGATTGAAAGGAGACACCCTACTCAGTCTTTCCAAGGCACTAGGTCTTTCTGGAGAGAGAGTGATACGTTGATAAGTATCTGTAGCCCTTATTGACGAAGTTCGCCCAGGTTGATAAGAGAAATCATCAGATTCCTCATTACGATATGACTCAGTACGCCTGGATCGTGAAGAAAGTAAATAGGTTTGCCTCTGACCACTTCGCTGTCCCGAACGTGCAGGTGTACCTCCATAAAGGGACTGTATGAGTTGCCACATTGTTTCTTGCATGGCGGTTTGTCCTTAAGCCAGATTCGTCATAATCCCAGCCAGATCTAGAGGTGCAGAGGGATTTGGAGGATTTCCAGCGTTTCGATTACTGGATTCCGGATTATCTGCCATTGATGATGAATGATTTTTGGTGAAAAACGATAATAACAATCGATTCCCACAGACGACGCCAATCTGTTGATGTAAAAAACTAGATCACTCTAATAATTTAATCACAGATAAATAAATGAGACAAAATATTTTAAAGTGGTTCAGCCTTGTATGAATGGCCTATGTCCACTGTTATGTTATTGCTGAGTGTTTGGGAATTCTCGATTACAAGTTCTATCGAGAAATTCCGGTCCCTTTGAATGAGGGTGATACAAGGTATTTATAGCCCTTAGGCTGTATATGAAAGGGTGTTACATTAAATGATACACATATGAAAGGGTAATTCATTTAATGCTCTTCAAACATGTGCGTCAAGATGATAAGCATTCAATGAATAGTTGAACTGTTGATTATCTGGCAATCAATGCTGCGGTCGAGATGCATCTCGAACCGCCTTAGTTTCTCTTCGTTCAAGAGTTCCTCGGAGCTTTGGAGTTCCTCGGAGAGCTGGAGTTCCTCGGAGTATACTTGTTGCTCGGAGTGAGTCTGACTTGGTCGGGGGAATGAACTTCCTCGTTGCTATTGTGCCACGTAGATTGACGCGTGTCTTCTTATTATTCGTCCACATCAGCATACTAATTTTGGTATCAACAATTATTCCAAATTAAAAAAAAAAACTTAAAGGACAAATAAAATATTTTTTTATTTTTTTCATTAAGATCCCTAAAATGGAAAATCAAAATTCAAAAGATAAACACGTCATAAAACTAGAATAACATATATCATGAGGAACAACACTTGAGTATGACAAACATGAAATCATAATCACTTATAAGATATATCATGGGATGAGTGATGTGAATGTAAATGAGATTCAACGAGCCTAAAATTTAGCGCCTCCAAATTGGATCTCCTAACCTACACAGGTGTAATGTGACAAACATGAGCTTGGGGAACCTTGGTGATTCTAGCCTTATTCTTCGTAGGATATTTTTTAAGATCATAACATAAATACCTAAGGTGACCTTTCCTACCACAGTGTGTACAAGTGAAGACTTGAAGAATGTTAGGGTTGACCTTTTCTAACATCCCTACCTTTGTTTAGCTATCTCATATGCATTGTCTTAGCTTTAGCAGTAGAAGTATATATATATCATCAAAGATAATTCCATAATTATCATCCTTGATTCGGATGATTCCTAGAATTTTACCTAACCTCTTTGACCTAGACTCAAATCAAATTTGACATTACTCGAGTCTCTCACCTTCTATTCTAACTCCATAATCCTAGAGTCGAGTAAACTCATAGACTCTTCAAAGTCAAGAATCTCCTTATTCAAAGCCTCCATCAAACCACGAAGACTATATCTCTCTCCCTCAACTTACTCAAGATTCTTTTTAATATCCCTCTCACGTGACCTAAGATCCTCAATTAATTTACCATTATCATCTCCTATGGAACATTCCTTCACCTTAGCTTCTAAATTAAAGTTGTCCTTTTTTTAATTTCAATGACTCACTGTACAACTCCCAAAAGGCCACTTCAAGTTTACTCTCCTACTCCTCATATTCTTTTACATCACCCCTCATTTTCTCACTCTCTTGGGAGCCTAAAGACCAAACCTCAAAACTGTTATGCACATGATCGTCTTCAATGGGGGAAGAAACTTCATTTAAGCCCACATGACTGTCTATAAACATGGTGTATTTTCATTTAGTGGGGAGTTAACTTCCTCTTCTAACTCACTATCACTAAGGGTGGTATTGTATACCTTTGGTTTCCTACCCTCCTTCCATTGTCTAGTGGGACACTCACGAGAATAATGCCCAAAACCTTATCATTCAAACACTTATCTCGGATATCCACCTTGTTACTACCATCCTTATTATTCCTATCACGATAAAAAAACTTCTTAGGTTTCTTTTCTAAACTCTTATCAATGTTCTTCTCATCTATAATCTTAAAATACTTGTTTAACTTCCTATCATACCTAGCTATCTATACAACATCAAGCTCACCATCACTATCGAAATTCGACACGTCCTCTTTTTTAGCTTTCATGGCAATGCCCTTTTCTTTCTTCTTTATAGGATACATGTTCATCCCATAGGTTTTAAGATCACCAATAAGTTCCTGGACTCTCATAGTGTCGACATTGCTAAGGTAATTTAAGACAATGACTTTGGCATTAAAGTTTTCAGGCAACGACGTTATAATTTTTTACATAACTCTAGACTCAGAAGTCGGCTCACCTAAGTTAAATGAGAAGTTGACAATATCCGATAACTTGGCATATAACTCATAAAAAACTCTTTCTCTAACATCTTAATCGTATCAAACTTAGTCGTAAGATTTTTTTAACTTAGAAACCCTAATAGTATATGTTCCCTTGTGTGTGGATCGCAAGATATTCGAAGAAGCTTTAGCGCTCTCACAAGTTATAATGCATCTAAACTCTTCTGCGATCACAGTGTAAAAAATAACATTCATAACCTTGGAATTAAAAGTCGAGGCATTCTTTTCAGTCGTTATCCAGGAGTCATATGCTTTGGGAGCACCACCTTCATTAGGATGAGTCCACCCAGACTTAACTGAGTTCCAAACATTTTTTTATCTATTGATTTTAAGAAAAAATGCATCTGAGCCTTCCACTAGGGATAATTTGACCTATCAAATAATGGAGGTCGACCAATGGAACTACCCTCTTGGTTAAAATCCATTTAAATCCTAAATAAGCACAAAATATGGATCTAACACAGTAAGCTAGTGTAACCCGCTCTGATACCACTCCGAGAACGCCTATTTGATCCTAGGATTTGTAGGTAAAAACAAAAATTTTTAATTTTTCATAATTGATTAAACTTTTCACTGAATAAACCACAAGTGTTGTGTGAAACATTTTTACAAATTTGAGTCTAGACCTAAGCATGCATCTAATTGAGAATAAGTAAGAATAAAAGTAGCAAACCACAATAAGAGAATGTATGAGGAAAACCCACAATGGAAAAAACCTCGGACGACCCAACCACACAAGTCCACTACGATATAAGAATTTTATAAGAACAACTTAGAATTACTCACAGACTCAACACTTTTAATCCTTGGTGAGATTCCTCATTCCTTGTAACCTTCTTTGCAATCATTGTTCGATGCCTTCCAATAGAGACCAATGCAGATGCGTTCCCACGTCTTGATATCCTATCGATCTTACTTCTCTCACGACCAATCTATCCTCCTATCAATAAAAACATGGTCACCACCGCTCAAAACGCTCACAAAAGATACCTCAAAGAGACATATAGATGTAGGATTCTTGGATCTTAAACTTAGATGTAAACTGGGATTTGGAATGCACAATCTTTATCTTCGAAAATTATTTTTTCAAAATACCTCTAAGGAAATTGATGCTAGACCTGAGCATTTATAGAAAACATAAATTTTGAGCCAATTTATATTTTGAGGCAACTCGTTTGATGAAAAAATATGGTTCATTTGACTTAAAGTCTTATCTCATACAAACGAATAAAACCTTGTTTGAATAAACATGTAATCTCGTTCGAACCAACTTTCAATGATCTTCAAATGAATATATCTCTAACCAACAGAAGTACCAAGTTTGATGTTAGTTTGAAGGTAGGTCTATTGACATTCACATCTCATTTGAAAGAATTGTTCAAACTCATTCCAACAAACCAAAATAAAAAATATTTTTTCTTTCAAAAAACATTCTATGGAAAGGCCTCATAAAGATTTTATAAAATAACACCCAAAATGTGTCTATGGATCAAACAATAATATGCATTATACCTTCACTAATATTCCTCAGATGTTGAAGATGAAAACTTGACCTCTAATCCAATGTAATATCGATATAGATTTAGCTTTGCCTTATAGTATTCAATCACACATGACAGGATTGAAGGACACACAACTCAAGTCCTAACCTATGACTTAAACAAAATATTTCCAAACACGGAATAAAGTTCATACTTACAAATTGACTCGATTAAAAAATTTGTCCTTACAACTTATTGTGTCATGCCTTGTTAAGCCATAACCTGGTCCAAACACATGAATTTCCACTCTTAGTTCCATGCTAGTAAACTAATACACCCTAGAATTATTATTCATACAAAAAATCTATCAACAAAATGAGAGATAACGATGGATTGGGATGTTTGTGTACATACAGTTGCCTGTGAATACACACTACAATATGGATGAGGGAACTTAAGCTCAAAATAAGGTACTTTGGACAATTACCTAAAACGGGCTAAATAAATATCTAGAATATAGACTGATGCACTTCATCCTATTTGATAAGAATATGTATGACTTTGAGTATATGTTCAATAGGAAATTTAATAATCTTTGCAATAATATAAATTTTGTTTTATCACCTAAAACGATGGAAAGGTAGTGGAAATTAATGTTTGAAAATTTTAATATGCAGTATTATACATCCTCAAAACCATTTAACAATGTTATTCTTTTTATCAAAAAATTGATCTTTGCACTAATATACATCTTAAAAGACTATGATAGTTTTATGATTGGGGATTACTTCGATTGAACAATTTTCTATAGAATCCACAGTGGAAGGTGAATTTAGTTAGTAGGAAGCATGGTGTATGAATGTTTCATATGGAAGTGAAGTATGCATCTACATTTCATAATATAACTGACTATTATCTCTTAAACAAAACTTAATAAAACTCCTTTTTAGGTTTTCTTCTTTTCATTTTGTTACTGCCGCATCATATTTGTGCTTTAATATAATGTTTGATATATGTATATTGATTCATTTGCATGCATACTTTCATACAAGTATCAAACAACCAAGCTATGTCATGAAATTATAATAGATGCCTAGTAATTTTATGATCTAATGGATAATTAATCTTTTGTTCAATATATTCCTCATAGATCTTTGTGATTGTGGCCTTAATAATGAGGATATCAGGAAAATAGATTAGATGTAAGAGAAGGAAACTGAACGGCATGCCAAATTTTTTCATGACCTAATGATTGGTAACACTATAGCATTATACTCATATGCATATTCTGTTCATTTTATTGATTAAGAAAAAATATTTTGTATTCAATTATCGTGTCCAAACTTGAATATTTGATGATATAATCAATCCGATGAAGACAATTCACCATCTGCTATCGTGGGGATTTTTTTTTGCCGTAAGGAGTATGAACAATGTGCAAAGGATCTCTATTAATTTCTTTAGGTGATTTAAATTTTAAATAACAATATAATTTTATATAAATGTCCCCATATATCACACATAATGACACTAGAAAGGTATTATTCTTGAATTTATCTGGCACCCTTATTTGTTATTTTCCTGAATTTTGTCAGATATATATATTGTCATTACTTCTTACTATTTTACAATAAGTTTCTTGTTTGAAGTAATGTTCTTTTGAGCTCCTTGAGTTACTACTCCTATCAACATTTTTGGAGGTGGATTATGTTTTTAGGCAATTATATGGAGAATAAAAATTTGGGGAGTTTGTGCTGAAGTAAATGGGATTTTCCATTATGAAAGTGATCAGAGATTCAAAATAACTAATTTTCATTGGGATCTTTTTTTTCCTCTCATTTTTAGGTACAACTTGAATAACATTATTCTCGATTTGAATGAATGGGAAGTTCATTAGCTGAGTTTTTTCCAAAATGTTACTATGTCTATCTCCCCTGGTATGTACATTTATTTTATAAATAAAGAGTGAGAACTTATATAAAATGAAAATGTTGAATATTTATGATACGAGAAATCTTACATAGGTAGACCTCATATCAGCAAATCAAGCGTAAAGTATGATAAACAGATAAAACTAGTAAAAAGAGAGAGAAGACATGCAATATAGAGTGGTTCAACCTCTAAAATAGGCCTACGTACACTGCGTTGCTTCATTCTCATTATATGCATTCCATAGTACAATATAATCAGGCCTAAAGAGGCGTACACGTATGAGAATAAAGGAGAGTACATGATAACAATGATTTCGAGTTGCCAGAGCTATGGTGGAGGTGCTATGAGTGAAAACCCCCAGCGAGGCAAAGAGAGAGAGATCAGCTCTGAGCTATGTCCTCCAATTGGGAATAAGGAATCTGTCCAAAATCTTGAGGTGTGGACCTTTATTTATAGGAGGTATGTGAGACGTGTCACTTGCTCTGAGCACGTGATGTTTATCAAGTCCAAAGTTATTGTAATAGAGAGGGATGCAGCCTGTAAGGCAAGTATACATGAATGTTGCATCATACATGAGGCTATAGCCAAAGGTGATGTGCCCTATACTTGGTACGACCGTATCTTGTATATAAGTCCAAGGGATAAGTGTTGCGCCTTGTACTTGGTAGGGTTGCGCCCTGTGCTGATTAGGACCGCGACCTATAAGCTTCTGCATGTCTGAGTAACTTCTATGGCAAGGTGTTATATTCGTAATATCAATAAGCCCCAAAGTCGTAGTGCCAAGAGATTGCGATTGGGGTTGTGGATTAGTCCAGACCTCTAAAGTGTCGCGGTATTTCTAAGGCAACACTTTGTCTTCCCGTTCCCTCCTATATAAATTTTTTTGGCCGTGGAATTTATTTCGTTTACCAAATCTTTGAGAGAATATCGGGAGCTGAACTCTACCCTTTTCTTTTATTGATCTTTTTGGCCACTTTCCAAGGCTGAGTGTGGTGGTCCTGAGGCGGTTTGAGGCTGATCGTTTGTTGGTTTCTCCATTTCTAGGTAATTTCCCAACCATTTTTTCAATTACCAACCTCTCTAATAGCTTTTCCAATTCATAATTCACCAACTCATCAATTGAATTTTTGCATTTTTGTCTTTATGAATCACCCAATCTTGAATCATATCCACAAAACATTCTTGAATGTGTTTTTATTGAATTGCAATCATGTTGCTGTGGCCTTCGATTTTTATTCCAAATCTTCGTCTGATCGATAGGAACTTCATGTTGCAAATTATGATAGCTGAATATCTGTTCTAAATTGAACTGAATCTGTTTATATGAATGTAACTATTCTTGATCCTTGAATTCAATCCTCATATGATAGGAATAGGGTTCACAAATTGGACATCTGAATGTGTTTTCTTGAATTGTGATATAAACAACTTGATATCGTAATCTATGTTTTTCTTGAATTGCACAAATTCATCTGTTTGTTGTGTTGATGAATGATTCAATTGTAAAGATAGTAAAAGTCACCATATTTTCTCCTTGTGTTCTTAAGAGAGACCCTTCATATTCTAGGGTTTGATTTTTGAATTTACAAAGATTTGAGTTCTAACCTGTTTGAGTGAGTAGCCGCGGTACTGTAAAATCCCTTAGTAATTTAGGTGATGGCTGCGGTGTGTAGACTCTGAGAGTAATCCCATAGGTTTAGATTCCACGGCATTCAATCTCATAGGTTAATGTTTACGGCCTTAGGTTCTCATATTGGAGTCAGCAGTGTTTTAGCCCATTAGTAATTATGGTAAAGAAATAACACCTATCAAATCAACATGCCACGGCGAAAATTATCTTTTAGGGATCTGAAACCCCACCCTTGACATATTTAGCCAATCTTGATTATCATTTCTATTCACTCTAATCTTCATATAACTAGTCCTGCCGCGACTTCTTAGAGTCTTTTTCGAACCATATTGGCTGCGGTGCCTAACTGTGAACTCTACTTTTCAGGTACTGCTGCAACCATATGAACTTTGACCCAGATGAATTTTTGAGAGGCTTTTCGGCAAAACATTTTGGAGCCTCTCCCCCTGAACTTCCTTTCGTTCCTCCTTTTAAGTCAATAGGTCCTTGACAACTGAAGGATTGCCCCAACTGCATAGTCTTAGACTCAGACTCTACGGATTCTTCCTGCAGAAAGAATTTTGAGACCAAGCCAATGGAAGAGGAATCCAATTCTAGTAACTAACCATTGGGTGTAGAAGATGCCGCCGCATCAGGGGGTGCCACTGATGTTAGGGATGAACCAGCTGGCCCATTTGGTAGGGCTGAGAGACCTTATGATGGGCTTGATATCCATAGCATTATGACCCAATAATGGGTTGACCAATTTGTTGAGGCCTTTGAGTTTCCTGAGGGTTTGATGTGCTCATCTCCTACCCCGGAACAAAGGCCCAGTACGTCCCTTGCTGATGATGGGGTCTGTTTCCCACCACATGTTTTCATTTACGGGTTGCACCTGCCCGTTCCTGTTCCCAACAGAAGAATTTTTCAAATAATGAAACTAGCACCAGCCGAGTTAGATCCCAATGGTTGGAGGGCCATTCTTGCAGCTATTGTTCTTTGGGAGAATCAATTCAGAAAATATATTACTCCAACGGAGTTTTTCCACTTCTACCGCCCGAAGGAAAACTCTGTAAAGTTCGCTGGGCATTACTACTTCTCCGTCCACGACAGGGACAAGACCCTTTACTCTGGGAGGCTTACCAGTGTAAAGAACTCGAAGGGAAAAAATTTCTACGTCACTGGAGAAGGGTGGGATATTTACCCTCAGGAGAACGAGAGGTAGAAATCGTTTAGGATGCCGCAACAATGGGGGTACCCCTCTAAGCTAGGTATTTGGATTATAGCCGCGTCCAGTCTTTATAGTTACTTATTATTCTTTCCGTACTAACATTTGAAATATTTTTTATAGTTCTCGATAACTTGCAATTGAGTAAGCAGCAAGAGAAAAGAGTTGCCAAGGCCACGGCCATTCCTACTGAAGAGAAGAAATTCAGCGTACTTATAACATCTGCCACTATATTTGAAGCAAGGTTCTTCCCCAGTAAATCCATACCAAAAGAGATGGCCGCGAAAGGTAATAACTCGATCAATAGTCTTATTCCACGATAATTTATATTAAAAACTTCAAATATTTAGTGTCGCTTTTCTTCTTTCAGGTGAGGAAGTTGGTAGGGAGATTTTGGCTACCCAACTAGCAGAAATGGATGAGGACGCAACCGTTCTCAATAACGTTGCAAGGCACAGAAAAAGGAAAAGGCCCAAGACCAAGGCTCCAGCTGCGGTCCCTTACAGCGACCAAAATCCTCCTATCGCAACCCAAAATCAGGCCTTGGAAAAAACTTACCCTGCTGCACCCCAACCCCAAGTTGAGTAGTTTGACGATGATATCGGAGATAATTTGGTCCTGGCAGGTTTGATGTCAACGTCTGATGCCCCTATACATTCAGCTTCCCCCCCCCCTCCCGCCATCCATTATTGAAATTAATGCCATACTGGCTCCTCCTCAGTGTTGCGCCAGGGTTGGTGTTGATGGTCGTCCATGGCCACAGCTTAGACAGTTAAACCCTAAATCCTCATGGGACACTACTGCGAGGGCTTCCCGCAGGATGAAGAGGGTCCCTGACGCCGCGAACCATGATAGACTGGTTAATGAGGATCATGACGACCTAGAGGATTATGTACTCCATAGTGTTTTGAGGGTAAGTACAAGTACTTTCTCAGTTCTATTTTTACATTCTGTAGCTTTCTCCTAACTCGTTCTCTTTTCAGGCCACGGATGTCATGATATCTCAAAAGAGGAAGTATGAGGCCTTGTACAAGTTAAAAGAGGTTGCGGAGAGGGTACACGCCGCTGATCTAGAGAATGCAAGGAATTCTTCCTTTGAAGATGGCGAGAAGTCTTATGCCGTAGCACTCCAGGCGGCTCATATGAACCTCGAAGATGCTGTCAAAGTCAAGGGGGAAGCGGAGGAAAATTTCAATCAGGCCGCGGAGTCCCTTAAGATTTCTCAAAGCCGGATTGGAAAAGCTGCTAAGGCCACGAAGCATGCCAACAACAAACTTCAACTTCTACAGAAGAAATATGAGGAATTGGAAGCCAAGGCTACCAAGGATGCTGAAGCCCATGTTGCGGTTGTCAAGATGATGGGAGAGGATCATAATGTAGCCCTTCAATTATCCATTAACATCACGGTGGAATCATTCAAGGGCTCCAGAGACTTCTCTCTTATTAACAACAGGGCCTACCTTCGTGGTTACCGAGAACTCAGGCACATAATCATAAAGAACTTTCCTGAGTCTAAAGAGACGGTTCTTGCCTGGGGACTTAGTGATGTTGAGCATCAGTAATGTATAGCTAAGCTCAAAGCTGCGATCGAGGAAAAAGCCAGATTGAGGGCGAAGGCTGAGGCGGAGGCCACGGATGAGGAGACCGAAGCAGCTGCAGAAGGTGACAAAGGGTATGTCAACGATGATGTGGCCTCATGAGCCTGTATCCTGTATAATCTCAATTTTTTGAACTGCTCAACCATACAGGGTTACGTCCCTTCCAATTTTTGAACTTTGTATATATGGGTTGCTCCCCTTAACAGATTTACTCTTTAAATTAAGGTTGCGGCCTGTTCGAATGTTGGCTATTTACTTCCTTTTCTAGGATCTTTTTTATTCTTATGTTTTGCTTTCTTCAATACTTGGATGAATGCTCTCTATAGATCTGTCCACTATTTACTATCAAGGTTGCGACCTCATTTAAAAATCAATGATTTATGTAGATCATTTGCATGCTTTATTCCTTTTAATGCCTTAATGCTTGAACTGGTGCTTTTATAGATTAAGGTCGTGGCACCATTGTACAAATGGTTTCTTCATATGGGCTGCAACCACATTGTAAAAATCAAATTATTTTGGGCACAACGACAGCACCTCTAAGTGTGGATTTAGTCTGCTGTAGCTTTATGATTGTAGATTTCCTTGAACAGGGATGCGACAGGTAACCAATCATGCCTGAATTTATCTGTCGCGTCTTCTTAATGAATTCACTTAATGGCTGCAGCCGTACGGATAAGGTTGTGGCACCTTTTAGGATCCCTTTAAGTAATTGAGGCCATCCTTTCGTATCTTTGGCACGCTTTGTAATCACAGCAAATAATTAAGTCACTTTCCTTTAGTCGCTTTGATTAGGTTATTATCAACCCCCCGGGACTAGGTATTATAAAGCTTCCCCAAACTTATGTGGATATATATAAAGCCTTCCCAGGATATAATAGAGTTATTCGTAGATAATTGAGTCTTTGGTCCCTTCAGATATAGGATTATCCGTAGACAATCAAGTCTCCGGCCCCTGTGGGTTGTTTTCAAGCCTTCCCGGGCTAGGTATTATGAAGCTTCCCTAAGCTAACATGAGATCACAAAGTTAATGATGTTTAGTCTCATATCATAAAGTTAATGATGTTTTCTAGGGGAGTAACCTACCCAAGCTAATCACGTATCCTGAAAGCTAAGAACGAGCATTGGAAGCCCTTGTTGTTAATGACGCATCCTGACAGCTAAGAACGGGCATTGGAAGCCCTTATTGCTAATGACGCATCCTAAAAGCTAAGAACGGGCACTGGAAGTCCTTGTGATTGACGCTGCAGACCAACATAGGTAGTTGCTCTCGTCATTTTCAATTGTCACTTTCTTTCGAAAAATTAGGTGCCCCGACGGGCATTTTGTGCTCATTTAGATATTCTCATTCCTGACATAACATATTGTCTTGAATTGAGATCTGTTTAAGACAAAATGGTATTTTATAAGATAATATTTAATGGAATTGGGAAACCAAAATATGGCACTATAAAGTGAACTTGATTTCGTATATCTATTCATATATATATATATATATATATATATATATATATATATATATATATATATATATATATATATATATATATATATATATATATAAAACTTTGTAAGGGCAATACAAAGTTAAATTTAAAATAGCATCAGAAGAGTTTTCACTGTAAGTAGAAACAGATGAAATATAAGACATAAGCATGTAAATGGACATGTGGTATGTGAGACTAGGCTGCATCCCCTAAACATCTCTGAGGAACCTCTACATCATCCCTTGCCCAATCAACCTTTCAATTTCATCATTTAGTGCATAGCATTGCTCAGTGTTGTGGCCATGGTCCAGATGAAATTTGCACCACTTGGCTGTGTTCCTCTTATGGGGTGGAGCTTTGAGCTTCTCTGGCCACCTCAGCATCTTGTCCTCCTTAATGGACTCAAAAATGTCTTCAATTGGGAAGGCCAATGGGGTGTAGGCCTTATATCTCCCTTTTATCTTCTCTGATTTCCTTTTCTGACTCCTACTGATTGCTTCTGCGAACGGATCCTCTGTTACTGTCGCGGTAGCGAAGGCTATTGAAGTAATGTTCCTGGGTGTCGCACCCACATTGGATGAGGCCACCGCCTCTAGCCTGAGGACCCTCTGAGTCAGATAGTTGACCTGGATCTGTAGGGAAGCACGACTATCATAGAGGTGGTTGAGGTGATTGTACAACTGCACAATCTCATATTTGACCTTTGTACTCTGGCTGGATTCTCCTTCCATTTTCTGCTTTTATTAGTCTTTACAAAGTATATATAATTTGAGACAAAACTAACAGAAGTGAGTAATATAAAAAATATTGGAGTAACAAAGTAAGAAATGGGGAAGTAGTGTTTACACTACTACATGGTATTATGGTCGAGGCCGGGACCAGTAAGGCACATAGGTGCACTGCCGTGGCCTTTGTATGCTATCCACCAAGGTTGATTTGGAGACCATCTCAGTCCGTTCCTCGATGTTTTTGAAGCTTCAGTAGCAAAGCCACACTAGTAGAGGCCACGACCATAAGGCATTTTAACTGCTCGGCCGCATCCCCTCCTAGGCAGCAAAGGGAGCAATCCCAAAATCTTAAGCCCAGACTGAGTTTTTCTCTCCCAACACGTGAAGAGAATACCTACTAGGGTTTGTTAATTAGAGGACAACCTCACAGTGCACAAAATAGCACAGTTTCAATGATAAACCCTAGATCATAAGTCAAGAACAGCAAAAGTGGGATTTATACAATCCTTCCCTAACCATTAACCTTTTTGGGGCTAAAGACCATCACGCTTTTCAACACTATCTAAATGAAATGATATCACATGGGTATGTAAAATAGATCTAAGGTCATAAAGCGATGACCTAAGAACAGATTTGACTATAAGAAATACCAACTTATGGATGTGAATATAAGGCAAAGCTTAATAACCAAAAATCTACTCATGATATGACAATCCAAAGGATCCCCATGGATATAATAAGGTGTTTAAGAACTCAAAACATAGAGAAACAAGAATGAAATATCTTGTTCCCACATACGACACCAAATTGGTGATACGAGAAATAGTACATAGGTAGACCTCATATCAGCAAATCAAGTGTAAAGTATGATAAATAGATAAAACTAGTAAAAAAAGATAGAAGACATGCAATATAGAGTGGTTCAGCCTCTAAAATAGGCCTACGTCCACTGTGTTACTTCATTCTCATTATATGCATTGCATAGTACAATATAATCAGGCCTAAAGAGGCGTACAAGTATGAGAATAAAGGAAAGTACATGATAATGATGATTTCGGATTGTCGGAGCTATAGTGGAGGTGCTATGAGTGAAAACCCCCGGCGAGGCAGAGAGAGAGAGAGATCAGCTCTGAGTTATGCCCTTATTTATGCGGACTATATTTATATATGTTATTAGGATTCGAATAGTATGGTAAGCATAATTGAATTTATTTAAATTCAGAACATGTTAAAGAAGGATATCATATTTTTAATTTTTTTAAATATGTATTAATATTACTAATGACCTTTCCCGTTACAAAATCAGACAAAAGAGTTACAAAACTTGTGTAATAGTAGAACAATAATCCATTACAAAACATCTAGTAACAGTAAAATTCCATTAATAAGGTAGAAATAGTAATTGAAAAGTTCGTTACTAAATAAAAATTAGTAACAGTAAAATACCAATGGTAAATTCATTATTAGTAACAAAAAATAGGTGTTACTAATTTTTCCCCATGCCTTTTTTCCAACGAAAAATTACCATTACTAATTTTTTTTGTAATGATAAAATACCATTACCAAAAGCGCATTTTGATGTAGTGCCACTTGGTTAGTTAACATCGTGCGGGTAACAAAAACTAACGGAAAAGTCTAAATGCGTGTAAATTATAGTATATCTATTGGGCCTTCCCTAAGGATAATTTCCCTTTACAACATATCGATTTATTGGGAAATATCATTGCAAACAACAAACTTAAATCCTCTGTAGATGGATTCGTCAAGTGTAATCAAATAAATTGCACTCGGATCACCAAGATAAAATCAAGTTCGTTACTCGATGGGGATGTATTTATATACAATTATGCCCTTTAGTCTCACAAATTCCGGTGTCACTTACCAAAGATAGGCCACATCCACCCTAAACGGTCTCATATATAAGGAAGTAGAAGTCAACGACACTCCGAAAATTCTTCCAAACATTATGCATTTTCAAAATAAGGTCAAATCCTTATTAATATGCCTTCAGAGTCACTAAGGGTAAAGTACTCGAGTTCATTGTTAGCAAAGACGAAACATAAGTAAACCTCACAAAGATCAAGGCCATAAGGGAGTTGCCATCCCCAAAATAAAGAAGTATGTTATAGCGTTCCTAAGTCAAATACAATTCGTAAGCTAGTTCATCAACCAACTTACCACCATTGGCAAGCCCATTTTCTAAATACTCAATAAGGACTCGCCAAGAGAGTGGAACGCCCAATTCCAGGAAGTGTTCGAGAAAATACAGGAGTACCTCACTCACCCATTTTTACTACTACCTCCTCAATTGGGACAACCTTTCTTGCTCCACATGACCATTGCCTACACGGTTGTCGGAGTCATGTTGGCCCAATACATAGATATTTTCCAGAAGGAATTCTCCATCTACAATGTCAATAAAAACTAGTCTCTTATGAGCTCAAATATACCTCCTTAGAAAAGTGTTGTGTATCCCTCGTATGGATCATTAAAAAACTCCATAATTACATGATAACCCTTTAATAAACAACTCACCTCCAGGATGGATCCCCTGGAATACTTGTTTGAGAAACCCACTCTCTCTAGCCGAATGGACAAAAGGCTACAAATGTCTTCCAAATTTGAAATCACATACGTCACATAGAAGTCCACAAATATATGATCCATCTTTGACCTTCTCACAGGGAAAACTCACTCAGATAAGGAATAAGAAAACAAGGAAGAATTACTCGACGAGGACCTTTTCTCCCTAAAAGATAGAGAAATGTGGTAACTCGACTTCGACGGGGCCTCCAATGAATGAATATTTAACATCACAATGCTCCTTATATATTATGACTCACGATGACTCCCTACGACCATCAAACTCATCTATTAATGCACCAATAACATGGAGGAATATGAGGCCTGCATCATAGATCTAAAAACTTCCCTGAAAATAGGGATCACTAACCTGAAGTACTACGAAGACTCAAACCTAGTCATCAACCATATATTAGGAAAATTGAAGATTCGGGGTGACAAATTACAATCTTACCATGACTGTTTAAAAGAGGTAGCTTCGTGATTCAAGAATCTTACCCCCAGGACTAAAAATAAATTCATAGATTCACTCACCACCATATCCTCCTATATAGATATGCGAGCAGGAACCATGGAAATCATGTTTACTTTGACTTACCGAAGCACCCCTTCCTATTTCTTTGAGATCGATGTTATTGAGGAAACAACGATAGGACCTACGATATGGTACTATGATGTATGTAACTTTTTAAACAAGAACCACTACCTACCCAATGTCTCTCCGAATAACCAACTTACCTAAGATGACTGACAACCCAATTCATCCTCTGTGGGGGCCAACTCTACATAAGGGGGTTCGATGGGGTACACTTAAGTGGTGTCATACAAGATAAGACCCTTGAGATCATGGATAAAATACACAATGACGAACATGGACCATACATGAGTGGATACACCATCTCTAGAAAAATACTTAGACAGTCATATCAGTGGACTACAATGCAAAAGGATATAACAAATTATGCCAGGAGGTGCCTCAAATGTTAACTTTATGATCAAGAAAAACTTCTACCTCCCTGAGAGCTCTACTGCATGACCTCACTCTAGCCCTTGTTCAATTAGGGGATAGACATAATAAGGAAAGTTACCCCTGAAGCCTCCACCAGACATGAGGTCATCTTGGTTATTGTTGACTTTTTTACTAAGTGGGATAAAGCCAAATCCTATTTCGTTCTTAATTCTAAGGTGTCCAAGTTCATATATTGAAATATCATTTATTGATTTAGCATACCCCATGAACTAGTATTAGATGTAATACCCCACATTTCTACATATTTATTAATTCGTAAATATATTGGAAAAAATACATTCTAATTAAATTACACGAGTGACGTAATTTAATGTGATAACATAATAAATGTGAACTTTAATATTAATATTAATGTGATAACATAATAAATGTGAACTTTAATATTAATGTGATAACATAATAAATGTGAAATTTAATATTAATAGAGAGATAGACACTGATTAATATATTGAGATGGAATTTACTTAGTGTGAAAAGTAAATAATAAATGATTATTTATTTACTACATAGCGAGTACTTAGTGTGAATAGTAAATAATAAATGATTATTGACATACGTCATAGCGAGTGATATGAACGTATTTGATTCTATCTCAATCGGGAGTCACGTGTAGAATTGAATTGAGGCCGAGATAGGAATTATATATTTGGTATCTCGGATGAGGATTTTGAGGTCACGGATGAGTCCGTATGGGTCAAATTAGTCAAAATAGTATTCCCGGGGATGTCAATTGAGTCACAGCCCAATTTTTAACCAAATCGACAACTATTGAGGACATTTTGGTCACTTTAAAAATAGAGATTAAAGGACCTACGAAAATTAGAGTCCTATATCTGATGATTAGAATTGGAGGTTAGGGTTGATAACACAAAAATATTAGAGAGGCCATTAGAGAGAAGAGGAATCCATTCCCAAAATCTTAAGGAGGATTCTTGAAGAATTGGAAGGTATTCCAACATCCTAAGCTTCTAACGAGTGAGGATTTGAAGATAAGAACATCAAATCATCATCTTCAGCAGGGAATCAGACCCTACAAACAAAGAGGCAAGTTGTTTATTGCAAATCAATATGAAGTTATAATACCCATGTGACTAGGGTTTAGATAATATTGATTTCTTTGATATTTTGGAAGAGAATGCTATGTTTATACATGTTGGGTTAGGAAAATTGCAGGTAGTTGGAATGAAAATCTGTAGAGAACAAGTAATCTAAGATTTTTAGTAATAACTACGAATTTCAATATGGGTTTCAAGTGTGTATTAATGGATAATATTGAAATCTTGACTTCTTAAGGATTTGATGAATTAATTCATTTTGATTGGTAATTTTAATGTTTTGATGACTGATTTACGTTGGAAAATTACCCCCACACATGTAGTAATGGATAGTAACACATGGCCTTGAATTTGGTAAAGTAACATGAGAGATATGTTAATTAAAAATGGAAGAAATGATAGAAAAATGCAAGAACTGAATGAAAAAGACGAAGTTCAGATAGGCGAACCAGCTCGATTCAGAGGGCGAACCGGTTCGATCCTCTAGAAAATGTAAAATGTCCCCTTTTTTCCTTAAATCCCTAAATCATTGTTGTGAAATTTTTGAGGACTTTGTTCTAGTATTATTGAGAGATTAATGTATTACAGTAGGCTTATGATGGGGGTATGATTTAGTCTTATTGAGAAGATTAAGATGAGAACGGAATTGGATTAAATGAATTTGTAATTATTCTGAGAAACAGATAAAGAATTACGGGAATCAAATGAATTCATCTATAAACCAGTAGGGTGAGTTAGACCAAACTACTGAAACTTTAAAGGGGTAACTGGGACCCTTAGAGTTGTGTGATTTCTCGAATAAACGCGATAGTGACGTAAATCGTAAAATAAAATCTATAGTAAGTATTGAAGAGAAATATACTATGTACTAAAACAAATATTTGGGTTGTGTGAATGCCTATTGATGAATGGTAATACATAGGTTGTGTGAATAGCTAAAGTATAGTAAATGTATATTGATGACCGAGGTATGATTCCGAGCTAATATAGATATAATTAATATTGGCGATCGAGGTGCCATTCCGAGCCAATATAATCCATAGCTACTGGTGATCGATGTATGTTTCTGAGCCAGGATATATAAATCACTATTGGTGATCGAGGTAGGATTCCGAGACAAAAAAAATCCCTAATGTGTGATACGGAGATGTGATTATAAAGTGTGCATATATAATATACATTGTGTGTGAAATATATACTTTATGATTTCTCTACTCATAAGTGATACTAGACTCGCAGATGTTATATATAGATTTATATATGAGAAGTAAGTTAAGTAGAAAGACTTAATTAACGAATTAAAGATAGATCATGAGCATCTAAGAACATAAATTTGGCAGTGAGGCTTAATTATAAATATTTGAATATAACATAAGTGATATATTACATGAGAAATAATTAACATATGAGAGATGTTAATAAAATGAATGTATTGTATGGGCTGCAAGGGAACTTAGACGTGTAGATAAGTTCAGTTGGATACCTTAGTCTAGTTAGCTTGGGTAGTATAGCTAGGTTGGCTAAGTATATAACGTTAAGCGTGCACTATAGATGAGAGGTGAGGAAAACTCAAGAGAGAGTGTACGTGAACATGTGTAATCAATAAACTATTTTATATTATGAGAAACGCTTGCTAAATATTTTCAAAATGTTTTGAGTACTAACTCTTGCTATAAATATTTTCCAAAACCTTTTAGGTGTCCAGTCGCAGGGATGCTAGACTCAAGGACTTCGTTCTAGGGACTTGGAGATGTAGCATTATGGATGGTGACAAGATTTGTGTAGACGATTCCCCCATTCAGATCTACTATAGGATATCATATCATATTACATGCATGGATATGTTGTCCGTTGAAAGTTTTTAGTTATTCAGTTTCATACTAGTGTTGATGTTATTCATTTGGTTTTGGATTTTATTCGATGAGTTACTCGGAAAGACTTTTATTCATTTATATATTGTGTTGGTTTGGATTATAGTAAATGGTTAATGTTTTATTTAGTTTTTTTTTTTTGCAATGATCATTTATATATTTTAAAGAAATAAAAAATTTCTCACTGGTCTCATTTCGCTTAAGTGGTTAGTAATTAAAAAGTTTTCGGCAGTGATGCTAAGAATCAACCATATGAGAAACCTATTTTAATAAAGGCCTGATCACCCAATGTTTAATTAGGCAGGGTGTCACAGATGGTATCAGAGCATCAGGTTTTAGAGTCCATAGGATCTGTACCGCTTACTACGATTTTAACGTATCGTTCTTTTGATATAGAGCCCTATTGTTAGGACCGTTGTGTATGATTTCATATGTTTGAGATTTACATGCTTCTACTAATTTTTAATTGTATTGATTGTGAACTCATACAATTCAATATATGTTCCAGATTCCACCGAGGAGAGAGCGAACCTAGAGGGCAACGGCTAAAGGTGATATGAGGGAAGGTCATCAGGACCCACAGGTACCACCACCACTACCACTTCCCGAGATGATTTCGAATACTTAGGTGGTAGTTATAGTGGATCAAGTAGTCAAGATAGCTACGAGAGCTATGGAAACTCACTTCCCTCATCCCCAGACACAACCACCTATGGAACCAGCAGTTCAGGCAATGGTAGGGCCATCTACTTGGCAGAGAGTCAGGGAAAACTTCCATAAGGGCCACCCGCCTGAGTTATAGGGCAGTACTGATGTAGTGGCGACATGATAATATAAGACGAACATTCAGCCCCATTTGTGCATGGTGGAGTGCAGTGAGGTGCATAAACATATGTTAACTACTTTTAGACTATCAGGAGCATCTTTACAATGGTGGGAGTTGGTGACCACCACTGAGGAGAGGGACTTGATGACAATTTCTGAGTCCTAAGTGCGGTTTGACCATAAGTACTTCCCGCCTATAGTGGAGTCGAAGATGAGGAAGAAATTTAGTGAAGTAGTTCAGGGTGACTGTTTGGTAGACTACGAGGAAGAGTTCACCCTCCGAAATAACTTTGTGCCAGATGAGGTAAGCAATGAAGAAAGGAAGAAATCAAGGTTCATGGATGGTTTGCTTTGTAGGATTAGGCAGCATTTGATTGGTAACCCTACATTAATGACTCACACTGACATCATTAATTCCACATTAGTGCATTGTCAGGATCATCGCTTCCATGCTAAAGAGAGCATGAGGGGAGAGACTAGCCAGTAGGGAAAGGCTGGGGGGAGTAGTGGTAGTGGGACACCACCCCAGTGCTAACAAACAATGGGGCAGTAAGGGAAGGATTATCGACAGGGGAACTCTGCCAAGAGATTCAGATTTGGAGGGTATCGATCAGACAGGAAGGGCCAGCAGGGTCCCTAGGGCCAAGGGAACCAGGGGAGGCCATCAGGGCTAAGGCCATTACGGCCAATGTCAGGGTCAGCAGGTCCAGGAACAAAGACAGTTCTAGGGTCAGTGTTTCACATGTGGTGAACACGCTCATAAGAGTAGAGCTTGTCCACAGTGATATAGGGCACAACAGTAGGGTGCCCTACGGAGCTCCAGGACCAGTACAACACCGACCTAATAGCAGCAGCATGGCCAGATGCACTCTGGGCATATGTATAACTTTCGGGATGTTCTTATTCCACCAGCACCTCAGGCGCCATCGGTGGTAGAGGGCATGTTTCCTATTCATAGGCTTGAATGTAGGATTTTTTTTATACAAGAACATCAAATTCTTTTATTATGACTAGATTTGCACGAGCCGCTGGCTTATTAAAGACCACCGACACTCTCCTTATGTGTCTTGAGTCCCTATGGGTAGTGATTCGATGATACATTCGATCTTTAGGGGCTAGATATTATTGTTGGGAGACTGATCTTGGCGGGAGACCTCCTAGCGTTAGACACGCAGGGACACGACGTGATTTTAGGTACGGATTGGTTGTTCGGGTATAGGGAGATGGTGGATTCCTATGAGAGGGCCATTGTGTTCTCCATTCCGGAGCAGGAGATGTTCATGGTGGCGATGCCTCTCCCCGAGGGAGGATCGCGCACCATTTTTGTATTATATGGATGAGGAGACCTCAAAGGAGATTGTGATTCTGCTAGACCCGATTCTAGTCATGAGGGACTTCGAGGATGTATTTGTGACACCCCGCCCGATAAAATATCGAGTGATTAGTCCTGTATCAAATTAAAAAGGAATCTCATATGGTTCGTTCTCAGCATCACTATCGAAAACCATTTAATTACTAATAACCTATTAGGCCCTGATGTCAAATTTTAAACTTTCTAATCTTTTTAACTTAAATGCACAATGAAATACAACCACACATGAATTGAATTAAATAAATCAATAACCGATAACTCATGATATATCATTATTACAACAAAATCGAATATGAGGGAAACAAAATAAATGACAAAAGTTGGGAAATAAGCCCAAATACAACTTACAATACCTCGTATCTAGATCACAAGGATAAAAACGTCTAAGCAATCCCTGCTTGCATCCATAATTGATGCAGCATCGTCTGACTGGAAGGAAATATCATCCAAGCGTCCCTGTGTCTGGACACTTAAAAAGGTTTTGAAGAAAAGAAAAAAATATATACAAGCGGGTCAGAGCCCGAGGTTTTGAAATTTTTTTAGCAAGTGTTTAAAATACCTTAACATATTAAATATGATATTCTCCATATTTAAACCGGTGTCGCACTCACCTGAGATACCCCTCACCTATCATCTAACAGTGCACACCTATCACATGTATTTTAAACACCCAAGTTACGCAACCCAACCTAACTAACATGTCCACAACATCTAAGTCACCATACGCTATCTCATATACCACGTATAAAATTCTAAGCTATCTCATAGATTATTCGATATAAGTCTCACTTATAATGTATCTGATTCATAATAAATAACTTTCTCTAGTTATAATACACTATTTACACTTTAGTTTTATTAATCTCCTATATAATATTCTCATCTTTATATATGTATATCACATTTTATTCCGGATTTTATACTCCCGGATATAACCATTTAAATTCTGACTTTAATCTTCATTTGTCTGTATATATATATATATACACACACACACAAACAGAATAAACTGTACACATCAAGTATATATCCATACTTATATATCATGGACTATATAAGTATAATAACCATCCCTCAGAGCTATAACTCAATGGATGTAGTCTCTCAATGCTATCATCTTCCAGGGCATACTCACAAATCATCCTGGGTACCAGCGGTCGAAATCTCACACCGCCCTGGTAACAAAAAATCCAAATCACAATGTATGGGAAGCAGTCATAGTTCCTCACCTGAAAGCAAGACAATCATACACAAAACATCTCACCCGTGATAAAATGCCACGCAATATAAAAATGGATGCTATGACCTGGGGACTATAGTCTCCCTGCTCCTTAAGCCAGGGGCTTCACCCACATCGCGCAACTTCCCATAATAGCACTAAAGGGGCATGTATATATATATATATATATATATATATATATCATAATCAATCATGTCTATCATGCCTATCTTCCATGGAATTAGCTTGTAAATCCCGAATATATGAATTCATATAAACCATAAGTATACACGCACTTATATTAATCCCAAGTAATTCACTGACTTGTGATACAATTATCATATTAATTTCTCCCGAATATTAACTTATCTCGTCCAGCTAGTATTCTAATTTCATCCTACTCGCACATTCGGATTTCACTCACCTATATATATATATATATATATATATATATATATATATATATATATATATATATATATATATATATATATATATATATATATATATATATCCTACACGTAAAAATATATACATATAAACCCACCGAAATAATTCTCTAAGATTCGTTCGTCCCGAACACTCCTAAGATTTATACCCCGAATTTTATTCCACTAACCCAAGGTTCATATATTACTTCTTTAATCATTTAGAAGTCTTAATACTCTTTTTAGAATCCCTTAATGTTTATCTCCAAAAACCATTTTTCTAAAATCCTTAAAAACAAGGAAAATTTTCAAAATCTGCCAGGTGCGAATCGATTCGTAGGTGTCCGAATCGATTTGCCTCGACCCGAATCTATCACACCACTACAAATCAATTCAAAATGGTTTAGAACCCATCTTTTTTCTTACCGATTCGATTCGCCCCCTGCGAATCGCTTCACCCTGGTTCAACAAGCTAATACGAGTTTTACTTCTTCTCTAGATTTCAACCAATACACATATAACCCCATTTATATGATTCTAATCTTCACCCATCATCAATATAACATATACACACTGTAGATGAAATTATTATGCAACACAAATAAATATGAGAGAAACAATTATCAATAAAAGAACAAGGAATACAAAATGCCAATCACACAACAAAGGATGTACGTGGTTCAGCCAAGATGTGCCTATGTCCACGGTGGTGCAGTCGATATTATTTCTATATACTCCGGAGAGTGATTACAGAGAATATAACTTGTCATTTTGCCCCGGACCTAGGGTGTAATATATACATGTACATGTAGATGAATGGAGGTGATGGGTTCCTCCATGTTTTCCATTTCCCCTATAACTTCCCTTAATGGGATCGTGGAGGGAGACCAGATCAATTATAAAAGATGAGGGGCCTGGACTTTGGGCCGCCAGGACTGGGCTACTCGTCCAGGCCCATAGTTCTAAATTTTGGGTACCCACAATTGCTCCTAAATTTGTTAGGCCATGTTTATGGGTCCAATGGATTTAAATGATCAGCCATTATGGCTGATTTGTGATTCTTCAAAAACTATGAAGTTGCTTTGGCGGCACCCGCTTCGCTATTTGTGCGCTATGATTAAAATTGAAGGCTTGTTGGGATAGCCACTTTTTCTTCCGTCGCTTCAGCCTTTCTAATACTATTACTTCTTCTGAGAACTCTAGCGCCTCGTACCTTCTTCTCTTAATCCCCATTCCCATTGCTTCTTAGTCATCTTGAGCTCGTGCTTCTTCATCACTTGAATTGATCTTCTGTTTTGTAAGTTTCTCGTGCCCTTTCTTTGCACTTTCTCTTTGGTTTGCAGATTTTCTTGAGTTTTTTAATGGAGAAAATTGGAAATAGGTCAATCTCTGAATTCAGGAAGTTCTACAACATTCCTGAGTGGGAAGATATTGAATTTTGTGCCTCCCCTCCTAGGAACGTTAGGGATATAGAGGATGCCCATTGTATCCATGTTTTGTTTCTTTCATATGGGGGACTTACTTTTCCCCCTAATGATCTATTTTTGCATTTCTTTGGCTATTTCAATATTGTTCCCGCACAGTGCTCGCCCAATGTGTGGAAGATAGTAAATGGCGTCCACAGAATAAACCAGTTGTATGGTACTAGGTTAGGACTTGCCGAGATCTGTTTGTGTTATTCCTTTTCTCGAACTAGTTCAGGTGTCTTATACCTTAAAGCTAGGAGTCCTGATAGGGTATTGGTAGTAAACCTACCTGATTCCCATAAGGACTACTGGCAAGAGGGTTTCCTCGTTAGGAATTGGTAGTTCCCTCCCCAGTTTGAAGGGTCGAGGTCTGAGAGGTTCTCTGTTCCTTTCTACGGAGAGGAATATATAGGTAGACATTGTACTGTTGTTTCAACTTTTGTTGATTTGTGACTTTTCTAACCCCTCTTTGCTTTTTCTTCCACAGTGAGGACAAAGAATTTAGAGCCTGCTCTCACTGAGGTTCGTATCTCGGAGTTGGTGAAAGCTTAAAATATTAGGGAGCCTCTGGGTGACGACGAACATCCCAAGTCTGCTGCCTTTTTGCTCGAGTATAAGAACGTAGGCTCCAGCTTCATAGCACGGCCTGTGGATAGTGTTCCAGAGTTTAATTCTTTCGGAGAGACTACTGCTGAGCCTATCCAGTTGGACGAAGAGGAGAGAAGCTCTGAGAGTGAGCCTGCAATAGCTGCGAGTAATTTGGGTGAAGGGAGCTCTGACAGTAGCAGTTCTTCTGACTGTGAAGAGGATTCTGAAGCTCGAGGATCATCGAGCACTTCCAGCAGTTCAGGTGAAGAGATGCCTCCAAGAAAGAACCTGATTCGAGATGATGATGATGAGGACCACGTGCTCCTTGCACAAAGGTCAAAGAAACAAAAGTCCACTTCAGGGGCCGTGGCTACTGGTTCTCGATCTTCTACTCAGGAGCAAGAGAGGGGGAGGAGAGAGGAAGAGCAGGTGAGAGAGAGGGAAAGGAAAAAGGAGGAGAAAAAGAAAGAAGGTGAAGGAAAAAAAGAGGATGGAGGAGAGGAAGAGGATGGAGAGGGAGAAAGAGGAAGAGAGGAGAAAGATGGAGTCGAGGACGAAGGCTAGGCAAGCCTTGGTCCCGGTGTCTGCTTTGCCCGACGGGGCTTCAGTTGCCATTTCTCCTCAGCTGGCACCTGCGCTGCTCGAGAGGGCAGTTCTTCCTGCAGATCGCCAGAGGGCGCTGGGTTCTGATCAATTGGCCCTACAATCTAGCCAGAGGCTAGCCTTGGTAAGATCCTCTCCATTTTTCAATTCCCTAACAAGTTTTAGTTGTTTCTCCTTCTTGATCTTTTCTTTATTTTTGGCAGTTTGTGACTGACTTTGTCGTGCTCTACCGTTCTCGCGACGAGTTGGTGAGAAGGAATGGCGAGCTGGAGCAGTAGAAGTCCGCTCTGGAAGTTAGGGGTTCTCAGCTGGAGGCTGATTTGAAGGCTGCTGATACCGCCCGAGCTTCCTCTGATCTGGCCCTCGTCAATTCTAACCAAGAGAGGGATACGACGGTTAAGGAGCTGAGCGAGCTGAGGTAGGCCTATGACCTAGTCTGCTCGAGCAAGCTGGGTGTCGTGGAGGAGAACAAGGCTCTAACCGAGCAGTTAAAGGAGAAAGAGTCCCAGGTAGCCACCATCAAGGAGGATTCATACAACTCCGGGTGGACTGCTGCTTATGAAGACGCCGAAGTTCAGATAGGCTACATCAGCTATTTGAACTTCAAGAAGGGCTGGAACAAGGCTCTCTTAGCTGCTGGTGTTGATGCTGAATCTCCTCTGTTCGACGAGCATGGCTCGGGTCCGAGGCCAACTGTGGACGAAGAAGCCCCTGCCCCAGCCATTGAGGGTGTTAATCTTGCCTCTCAGACAATTCTTGCCGATGCTGGTCCTGCCCAGGCGAATGAGGGCATCCCTATAGAGGGGGATGCCTCTGCTGCTGCTAACAAAGGGAAGCAGCCGACCACCTCTGGGCAGCCTGAGGTTGCTAGTTAATCTTCTTTTAGGACTATTTTTGTACTTCTGCTTGTAATTTTTCCAATTTTTTCTCGATGTACTTGACTTTTATCAATGAAATGAAAAGGCTTCTTTTTCGAGTGCATTGATTGATTTTTCTTTCCATTGCCCTTTTATGTCTTGTAGTTGACTGATGTAGAAGAGTATATTCCCGCCACATCTCAATTGGGCAGGACTCTTGGCCCCAATTCCAGTCCTCAGGTTCATCAGGCCTTTACTAGGGTTTGCAAATCTCTCAGGTCAAGGAATCAAAAGTATAAGTAGTAGTCCGAGCTAGTGGCTAAGCTGAAGGACAGGCTCCAGGAGATGGAAGGCATTGGTGCCTCTGTACAAGAGGAAGTCAATGTACTGAGACCAAGGTTACTAGAGGCCACCGAGATAAACCAAGTTGGGGAGTTCCTGCAGCAGGAGAATGAAAACCTAAGGAGGGAAGTCTTGCAACTTAGAGAGCATGCGTCGAGCACTGCTTCAGCGGTTCTGTAAGGCTCCTCGTCTTCGCGAGCTGGACACACTCCTCCTATGCCGTGAGGTTCCACTCGTCTTCCCCTCCCGCGAGCTGGTAGGAGCACCAGGGGCAGGAACAGGGAAGCAGAAGAACAGCATGATAAGGAGATGGAAGAGATCCATGATGATGTCCGGAGAGCATATGTAATTGCTGCTGGGCTTCAAAGGGACGTTACCCGATTGCGGCACTTATTCAAGAAGGCTCCTCGACAAGCGTGGGCTGACGGTTATGATCAAGGCTGGCAAGATTCTCCAACATGACTATCCGAGTTTGAGGAACTTTCTTTCATCAGAGGGTGGTTGAGTGCCTTGAAAGAGATTCAAGTCCCGAGGAACTCGGTGTTATGGTATCGTCACGAGATGTCCTCCTCCACTCTGATGCCCAACCCATTCAGGAGGGATGATCGATGGATCCCCATTGATGCTATTCCTCGGCAACTATTA
Source organism: Sambucus nigra (assembly GCA_949130495.1). Lineage (NCBI taxonomy): Eukaryota > Viridiplantae > Streptophyta > Magnoliopsida > Dipsacales > Adoxaceae > Sambucus > Sambucus nigra. Next base: position 223,774,568 of record OX422214.1, read on the forward strand.
GAGTTGGACGCAGATGAGGTTGTGGAAGAGCTGGTCCCCGCTCCTGATGACGGACGAAGAGCTAGGTGGTAGATTATCTTATTCAGAGGCTTCCACCTTCTTGAATTTTTGCAAGTTGTTATTCTTTTGATAATGTAAACGCTTTAGGCGAGCTTCGCCGACTAAACATGTATTATCATTGTTGTAAATATAACAAGTTGTTATTCTTTTGTCTTTTTTGATAATGTAAATGCTTTGGGCGAGCTTCGCCGACTAAACATTTATTATCATTGTTGTAAATATAACAAGTTAATGAAAAGTTCGTGTTTTGGGCAATTTTGCCGACTAAACGTGTTCATCCAATCTTTTTATATTCTTCTTGCTTCATAATCCTTTTTGTTTTGTCATGCAAGTGTCCCCCCCAGTCCAGTATAATACCAATATACCATTATGCCCCATTTTACCTTTTAGGTTGTGTCATCACACTCCCTTAGGCCTAAGTAGGGCAATTGGCGAGGACACACCTAGTATTGGATGTCTTCATCCAATCAGGATTTTGCTCAACCGAGGTAGGTTTGATGGCCAGTATAAAATTTGGTCGCATTGCCTAAGAATCCTCTGTAGGGCTTTATATATTGCCAGGGGCAATGCTAAGAGGTCTCTCGTGTTTCATGACGATGACCTGAGGAGAGGTATTCCCCTGCTATATATCGACCATCGTGCCTGTGATTTGGAAAAGATGTGTGGTAAAATGCAACTGTTACTGATTTCATTAGTAATAAGGGGAATGAACTGTCCTTTCACATAACAAATACAAGAAAAAGATTCAACAATATAATTCCTTGAGAATGTAAAAATAGAATTTCTTGAGATTAGCTGCGTTCTATGCTCGTGGTATCTCTCTGCCCTCCATTGTTTCCAAATGATAGGCACCTTGCAGGTCGTCTTTAGTTACTTTAAAGGGTACTTCCCAGTTTGGGCCTAGCTTTCCGTCTGATGACTTTACTGTGTTGCCCAGGACTTTCCTTAGAACATAGTCCCCAACTTGGAATCTTCTCGGGTTAACCCTTTTGTGGTAATGCCTTGCGAGCTGTTGCTGACAGCTCGCAAGATTCACTAGGGAAAGTTCTCTACGCTCGTCGGTGAGGTCGAGTTCAGCGAGCAATGCCTCATCATTCTGGCCTTGGTCGACAAGGTCGGATCTCATTGTTAGCAAACCCGCTTCTAGTGGGATGACTGTTTCCATGCCATATTTTAACGAAAATGGGGTTTCTCCTGTTGCTCGCCGAGGAGTTGTTCGGTATGCCCATAGGACATGGGGTAGCTAGGTTGCCCATGCGCCTTTGGCTCGCTCTAATCACTTCTTCAATCCATCGATCACAGTTTTGTTGGAAGCTTAGGCTTGTCCATTGCTCTGAGGGTAGGCCACCAAACTAAAGTTGTGCCTGATCCCGTGTTTGTTACAGAAGTCCTGAAAGGGGCCACTCTCGAATTGTGTCCCATTATCAGTGATGATGGTTCTGGGGATTCCGAATCGTGTGATTATATTCCTCCATATGAACCTTATCATATCAGCATCTCGGATGTTTGCCAATGGTTCTGCCTCGATCCATTTGGTGAAGTAGTCAGTTGAAACCAACAGGTATTTGTGATTGCCGGCAGCAGTGGGTAGTGGTCCCACGATGTCCATTCCCCATTGGGCGAAGGGCTATGGGCTGGTCAAGGATTTCAGGTCGCTGGCGGGTTAGTGGACCATAGGAGCGTGAAGTTGGCATTTCAGGCATTTGCGGACATATACTGCGGAGTCCTTTTGCATATATGGCCACCAATAGCCTTCCTTCATTGCTCGAAAGGCTAGAGACCTTCCTCCGACATGACTTCCACTGATTCCTTCGTGAAGCTCGCGCAGTACTTGTTCGACATCGCCTGGGTGGATGCATCTAAGGTAGGGATCGAAGAAGGACTTCTTATACAAGTGGCCTCCTATGGCTAAGTGAAAGCGAGCAGCTTTGACTCTTATCTGGTGGGCGGTTTTCTTGTCCTCTAGGAGCGTGCCCTCCTTTAAATAGTCTTTTAAGGGGTCCATCCAGTTGGGGGCTGATTCCACCTGGAGTATTTGTTCCATGTTTGGCAGCTTGATGTTGTGTTTAATGCTTGGACAAATGAGTAAATCGATGGGAATGACCCTTTTAAGGCTAGAATCAACTGCCGAGCTTAGGGCTGCTAAGGCGTCGGTATGGCTGTTTTGCCTTCTGGGAAACTGCTGGATGTTGATCTCCTCAAAGCTCGCCATTAGTTTTCTCACCAAGGCGAGGTAGGCTACCATTCTTTCATCCTTCGCCTTGTAATCTCCACTTATCTTATTGGATACTAGTTGAGAATCACCGAACACCTGTAAACGTTTTGCTCCCAGAGTTTGCGCCTTTTGGAACCGACTATTAGGGCTTCGTACTATGCTTCATTGTTGGAGGCTGCAAATCCAAGCCTGATTCCTTGCTCAAGGATGGTGTTTTCTGGGGTGATGAGAACAATGCCTACGCCTACCCCCTTTGAGTTGGAGGCTACATCAACGAATAGTTTCCAGGTTTCCACTGTTGCTGGGTTCTCCTTTTGCTTTGTTGGTTGAGGTTGGTCGGGGAGTTCTTCGCCAGTGAATTCGGCTATGAAATCAGCGAGGATCTAACCCTTGATAGCGGTCCTTGGTTGAAATTGGATGTCAAACCGGCCGAGCTCGACTGACCACTTAGACAATCTGCCAGACAAATCCGCTTTCCTTAGGACCGCCTTAAGGGTGTGCGATGTAAGGACGATGATAGTATGAGCTTCGAAATAATAATTCAGTTTCCTCGAGGCTATTACCAGTGCAAAGGCGAGCTTTTCCAATGGCAGGTACCTTTGCTCGGCGTCTAATAAGGTCTTGCTCGCGTAGTAAACGGGGTGTTGGATTCCCATGACCTCGCATATTAATACCGAGCTCACAGTGTGATTGGATACCGAGAGGTACAGGTATAAAGAATCCGTTTGCTGTGGTATGACAAGCAGCGGTGGATAGCTTAAGTAGGACTTGAGCTCGTCCAAAGCTCGCGAGCAGTCCGGGCTCCATTCTATCGGTTTACTCCCTTTTAGAAGCTGGAAAAAAGGCTTGCACTTCTCGAAGGATTTGGAAATGAAGTGATTTAAGGCGGCGAGCATTCCAGTGAGCTTCTGCATGTCCCGGACCGTTCGAGGGGGCTGTACCCTGTTGATTGCATCGATCTGGTCCGGATTAGCTTCTACGCCTCTCTTACTGACCAAGTATCCAAGAAATTTTCCTGACTGGACACCGAAGGAACACTTGCTCTCATTAAGCTTCATTCGGTACTTCGTGAGGATTTCGAAGGTCTTTGACAGGTCTGAGAGGTGATTTTCCTGCTTCTTGCTCTTAACGAGCATGTCATCGATGTAGACCTCCATTGTGTCTCCCATTTGATCCTTGAACATTTTTGTGACCAGCCGCTGATAGGTTGCCCCCGTATTCTTGAGCCCAAATGGCATGACCTTGTAGCAATACAAACCAACTGTCGTGATGAACGCCGTTTTGTCCTGGTCTGTGGCATACAAGGGGATCTGGTGATATCCTGAGTATGCGTCCAGGAAACTCATTCGCTCGTGAGCTGCAGTGGCATCTACTAGTTGGTCTATCTTTGGCAGGGGGAAACTATCCTTAGGGCATGCTTTGTTGAGGTCAGTGAAGTCGATGCAAACTCTCCACTTCCTATTATTCTTCGGAACTACTACTGGGTTGCACAACCACTTGGGGAATTGCACTTCCCGTATGGATCCTGCATCCAGCAATTTTTTGACCTCCTTTTCGATCGCTTTAGCCTTCTCAGGTGCAGTTCTTCGTGCCTTCTGCATGACTGGCTTGAATGTGGGGTCGACGTGCAGCTGATGACAGACCATATCAGGATCAATGCCAGGCAGCTCGTATGGTTCCCATGCGAAAATATCTACGTTGTGTCTCAGAAAGTTCGTCAACTCCTTTTATTCTGGGTCGGTGAGAGATGCTCCAATCAAGAAGACTCTGCTACTGTAACCAACTTCAACTATAAATTCTACCAGGTCCTCGATGACACGCTCGTAGGGGAGGAGCCTGGTCTCCTCTACTCCTGGTCTTCCATACTTTAGTTGCTATTTAGAAGGTATCACACCCTCTTCAACTTTCTCGCTGGGTTGACTGGCCTTCTTCTCTGGCTTTGGTCGGATGGCTGCTATAAAGCACTTCCTCACCATCGCTTGGTCGCCGTGGATCTCCATTACTCCTCGCTCGGTTACATACTTGAGTTTATGATGGTAGGTTGAGGAGACCACCTTCATTGCATGAAGCCACCCTCTGCCGAGGATGGCCTGGTATGGTGATTCGATGTCAACTACCAAAAACTCAATCATCTTGGAGACGTTCTCGGCACGAACTGGCAGCACTATCTTGCCTAGGGGCATGATCATTTTTCCAGCGAAGCCGACCAAAGGAACAGTAGCTTCCTTTAGGTCGGCGACGCTCAACTTCAATTTCCCGAATAGGTCGAGGTACATTACTTCGGATGAGCTTCCTTGATCGATGAGCAGCTTGTCGATGTCAAAGTTGGCTATCCTGAGTGTAATGACCAGGGCATCATGATGTGGGGTCCTTACTCCCATTAAATCTTCATCCGTAAAAAACAATATACTTGTTATAGTTGACGTCCTCTGCTCGTCGACGCTTTCCTGACTGTGACTTTGCTGGATCGATTTGAAAAGTCTGCATTACCGCTGTAATTTTTTCATCTCCATTCGAGCTGAGTTCCCTTGTATCTGCTTGACATCAGATACTCCGTGAATTACTGCGAACTCGTGTCCAGCATCATCCTCCAGCACGTTGTCGGGTCATACCTCTCTGGTGGCAGTCACTTTCTCTACCCTTTTTTCCATAAAGTCATTCAAATGCCCGGACTGGGACAACTCTTCGAGGTGAGACTTAAGAGCTTTGCAGTGCTCGGTCTTGTGTCCTCCCTCTTTGTGAAAAGCGCATCTTAACGCATTGTTCCTCTTCGATGGATCTCCCCCTATCTTCCTGGGCCACTTGATGAATGGCTCATCCTTGATCTTCGCAAGAACCTTGTAAATTGGTTCTTTGAAGACGGTGTTGACCGCCTGGAACGCTTTCGACGCGTCCTGGTTCCCTCCGCTCTTGGAGCCATTTTTGCCTCCGTTCTTTCCTCCTTTCCTCTGGTTCTTATCTTTCTCACCTACCTTGGTAGTGAGCTTAGCTCGACCGTTTTCTCCTGTATTAGGGCGGGTGACACCTTCCACCTTTGCATATTTCTCGATTCGGGCCATTAGGTCGTCAATAGTCATAGCTTCCTTTTTTATCAGGGATTGGTAGAGGAGGGAAGAACTAGGGAGCCCAATTTTGAAGGAGGCCACTGTCACTTCCTCCGCGCAGTCCTTGATCTCATTGAATAAATCCCAGTACCTCTTCGCGTATTCTCGGAGGGTCTCCTGAGGTGTTTTCTTCATTGTTAGTAGAGCATTCATCCTTTTGGGATGGGATCTACTGGTGATGAATCGGGCCGTAAAAAGTTCGGCTAGGGATTTGAAATTCTTGATCGACCGGTGGGGGAGCCTTTTGAACCACTTATGTGCTACATCATGAAGGCTCGAGGGGAAAATACGGCATATCAGGGCATCTCGGTGACTCCAAAGGGTCATAGCCTATCGGTATTGCCTGACGTGATCGATGGGATCAGTCTTTCCGTCGTAAATCTTGAACCTTGGAATGGAAAATTTCTTGGGAGCTTCCTCCTCTTCGATTTCTCTTGTGAAAGGCGACTTCATCTGGGTTTTAAGAGCTCGCCTCGCGAGCTTTCTAGTTGATCTTGTTCCATGGTGAGCGAGATGCTGGTCCATTTCCCTGCGGACCATGTTTCGTAAGTTTTCATCGCTGCGAGCAGGGCTCTGGTAGCGGCGAGCTCTTCGCAACTGTTTGCGGAGGTCGTCATCTGACTCGCCTCTTTCGTCCCTTTGAGTTCTTGCCTAGGGCTCCTTCCTCGGCTACGAGATTTGCTCGCCTAAGGGCTAGGAGTGCGATATGGGCCTCTCCTGTTATCAGGACGAAGCTCCCTCTCTAGTCTTTCCAGTCTTCTTTTCAAGCGAGCATTCTCAGCCTCATATCTGCAAGAAGACTCCCTCTGCTCGTGGAGCCTTACCTCGTACGCATCAATCAACCTAGATATCTGCGTGGACTTCGCTGGTCCCTGACTTTCTTCTGAGACTGGTCTTTCCAGGCGAGCTCTCTGATCTGAACGTCGGACTTCAGACCTAATCCTGCGAGGAGCAGGTGGCTTTTGAATATCTCCTGCTTGAGGAGCATTGTTTTTATGGCCAGACATCTTAAACTCCTTTCTTGACGTGGGCTCTTCTCAGGGAAAGATGAACGATTCCCACAGACGGCGCCAATTGTAGATGCAATTATTATACAACACAAAAAAATATGAGAGAAACAATTATCAAGAAAAGAACAAGGAATACAAGATGTCAATCACACAACAAAGGATGTACTTGGTTCAGCCAAGATGTGCCTACGTCCACGGTGGTGCAGCCGATATTATTTCTATATACTCCGGAGAGTGATTACAGAGAATATAACTTGTCCTTTTGCCCCGGACCTAGGGTGTAATATATACATGTACATATAGATGAGTGGAGGTGATGGGTTCCTCCATGTTTTCCATTTCCCCTATAACTTCCCTTAATGGGATCGTGGGGGGAGACCAGATCAATTATAAAAGATGAGGGGCCTGGACTTTGGGCCGCCAGGACTAGGCTACTCGTCCAGGCCCATAGTTCTAAATTTCGGGTACCCACACACACCTATATATATCCACAACAACAATTAATTTGGGATATATACCCTTATTTCCCAATTAACCTTAACTTTCATTTCTTCCCATTTCTCATTAAAATTACACCATTACCATGATTTCAAGTTTAGATTACATATAGGATCATTATCACATCTAGTCCATATGAAATCTTCTCCTAAACCCCCATTTTGTGCAAGAATCCCAACCCAAAATTATATAGTTTTACACCAACTATAATATGGATTATAAACACACAAAAATAGTTAAAGAAAGTTAAACACTTATCTCGGTTGATAAATACGATGACCTCATGCCGGGATCCACTGGAGTATGGTCGAAAATCTCCCCCTCTTTCTCCTTTTCTTCTTTCTTTCTTCCTTCCTTTTCTTCTTTTCTCTGTTGCTTCCCTTCTCTCGTGACTTATAAGAGATAAATGAGGGTTTTCTCCTCATTAAACCCAAAATTGACTCGTATACTCAATTGCGAGTCCCTACTAGTCAAAAAGTACCCGTAACCCAAACATTACACCTGAGTACTCTATTATAACGATTTCATCCTTTTCGAGACCATTCGTGCACTAAAAATCCCCATCTGAGTCACTTATCAAAAATTCACCTTTTAACTTCAAAATAACTCCGCATATATTTTCAGAATAAAATTATTATTCTTTGTCACTTCGCCTTACCACGATATGATATAAAAATAATCCAACAAATTTACTTATTACCGTAAGTAAATATAACACACATCAATATTAATTCGATACTCTCCAATTAATATTAACCCACAATGCCAATTCTTAAATCAATTCTCCTAGTATTAAATTACACCACTCATGTAATTTAATTACCCATATATTTACGGGGTATTACATACTTCCCCCCTTACAAAAGAATTTCATCCTCGAAATTCATATACAACTAGTGATATGCCCAAAGTGCACCCTTGTACTCAGAATAACTAACCTCGGCCAATCTCACAGCCGAGATGATCAGAAGCTTATGACAACCATCAGTAAGGTCATCTTTCATAAGGTTGGCCCCAGCCGACGTTTCAGCAACCTCATACACCAACCTCGGCTGCTCATCAGTCGAGGTCAGCAAAGTCTTATGGGCTTAGTCCACTTCCGACATCATTATCGGCCTCAGCCGACGTTACATTCACATACCTAACCTTGGCCAGCCCTCCTGGAAGAGGCCATCATGGACACAAGGCAACTACATCTGACTCCACCAACCTCGTACCTGTCCAGGCCGAGGTTTCACATGTCAAGGATACATGGCCGAGCATTTACAAGCACATGCAAGGTTTAGCACACGTGGACAAATCAGTTATAACCGAATCATTCCCCTCATGTGAGGGAATATTGAGGTCATCATTATTTATATGAGACCATCCAAGTGTTATTCTCATACTGGTTCGATCCTCACGTACATGCTCATTGCATGCTTGGGGGGTACATTACACCCCCCAAGACCTATATATAGAGGTCATCCTCTACCTTGTAAAGGGATCCAAAATTACAATCCTAACTGAAACTCTTTTGGTTTACATAGTAGAGAGAGAAAGCTTGAGAGATTGTATATATGGCCATTAGTGCCTTCATCTAGTGATATTACTCACACACTCACAGTGGACGTAGGCCAGATTGGCTGAACCACTTACACACTAGTGTTCATCCTCTTTTCCTCACCTCCTTCTACCATATATATATATATATATATATATATATATATATATATATACACACACATACACTATTGTGTTGCCATTGTTATCACTAGCTTGATCTTGTCAACACCTCATCTGGTGGTGGTGTTTCCAGCATCATCATTCTGGCACCGTCTGTGGGAACGAGAAGATTCATCTCTTCCTTTTTGTAGCTTAACCTTACTAGAGACTGGTGGTGAACCAGGCCTCACTCCTCGTGTGAAGCTGTGTCACCATTGAAAGAGGTCCTTTATGGTATCAAGCTCTCTAATATTTTCACTACAAGCTCTCTATTCTCATCACATGGCACCGAAGTTACCACCACATCCTCCACCATCTGGTGTTGGAGGGCCTTGTTCCAGCCAGGTACCACCTCAGTTTGAAATGGCTGAGGTGGCAGCAGCCTTGAACTCCTTAGCTGCAACGCAACAAGCGATGAAGGAGAAATTTTCCCAGCTAATATAGAATATAAAAATACCACATGGGGTCTTATCGGAGATGGTTACTCCGATAGCTGTTCAACCACATCCTGAGGCTAGAGGACCACCCCAGGCACCGTGAAAGGACCAACCTACACCTCAGCGGAGGAGGGACGTTGCTGACCCTAGGCATTTACGCCTAGGGAGGCAAGGAAACCCTTGCCTCGAGGACAGGTATGATGACATTGAGGCAGAGGATGCTTCAGCAGACTGTTGGGAGCCTTATAAGGCTTCAAACAACACAATACGTCCTATGCAACAGAGTCGAGGTTGTGGAGCAAGATTATGTGGTGATACACAACAAAGAGGGTCAACTTTTAATTGCTTAGGTATAGGGTAGGTCTTTGAAAGGCTCAGACCAGTTAATGATCTGACGCAGAGCTTACCAGGTCAAAAAGTATAGGTGGCTCACAAAGGGAAGGTGGTGAGCATCAACCTCATCATAGCCGACCCCAACATAGTCAAGACTGTGGTTAGGAGGTTAATAGTCGATGTTCTGCAGTAGCTGGGTAACCCTCAGTCCACCCCTTAGAGGTGGATGGGGACAACCTCGGCCAGGCCGACGTTGCAAGACCCTGGAATGATTCCATCAAAAGGCTTGAAGAGAAGATAGGTAACCTCATAAAAAGACGATATCCACTACAAAGTGGATTCTTAGAGGGTTCCCCATTTGTGGCAAGGATTGTCAACTTCCTAACCCCTGTCAAATTTAAACCACTGATTGTTCCTCCCACGTACGATGGTAGTACCAACCCAGTGCATCACATTGAGATGTATCAGTTTGCAGCACACAATTATTCAATCCCTGTGAGATGAGGTGCAGAGCCTTCTCATGCACTTTAACGGGAACTGCACATATTTGGTTCACTTCTCTTCCTAAAAATTCCATTGAGAACTTTAAGGGTTTAGCTGAACGTTTTATACACAACTTTTGTTTTGGGGTAAGACCTCAGAAGAAGACAACCCATCTTCTCTATGTAAAGCAAGGCAAGAATGAGAGCCTTAGAGACTACATCGTAAGGTTCAACAAGAAAAAGTTAGAGGTTGAAGATTATGAAGAGAATATAGTCATGACAACCCTCATTGGAGGACTTCAGAAGGGAAAGCTACTCTAGATCCTCCTAAGTCTATGGCCGAGATATTAGCAATAGCTGGAAAGGTTATGAACGTAGAAGAAGCAATGGCTGCAAAGTATGAGGATGAAAATGGAAGTAACAGTGGGAAATTTCAAAGGAAAAATGACGGAAAGAAGAGGACTACAGACAATAAGTTTGCACACTATACTCCTCTAAATATGAGCTGCGAACACATCTCAAATAAAATAAAGAATGAAAGGTCCTTAAGATGGCTGGAGAAGCTGAAGTCTCCTCCACATAAGAGAAACAAGAATATATGGTGCGATATCCATCAAGACCACGCTCATCTAACCGATAAGTGTTTCTCCTTGAAGGACGAGATTGAGAAGATGTTGAAGTCTGGAAAGCTCATAAAGTATGTTGATGGTAGAGCGCCTAAGGGAGGAGAGATGGACCTAAAAAGAAGAGAAATGATAGATGCCAAGAAGATGCCCCTACCAGAAAAGCTGAGGACTCAGATGATGATGATGATGACCCTGACCTCCCACAAAAAAATGAAAATGTCCCAGTGAAGAGAGTTGGTATGATATCTTTTGGTTTGAACACCATCTATGGAGGACTAGAAGGGGGTGGCTCAGAGGTAAACGATCGAAAGGCTCGTGTGGAAGAGGCCAAGTCTGTTACCAAAGTCGAGGTTATGAACTTGGCATCTTCAGAGGTTAAACACGAGAAGAGAAAGAAGGTAGATATGAACACTCTCATAGTTGGCTTCTCATTAATTGATTTCAAAGGTATCTTAGCCCCTCACGATGACCCGCTGGTAATCACCACAATGGTGCATGGGTGTGAAGTTCAGAGAATCCTCGTTGATGGAGGTAGATCTGCAGACGTTATGTTCTGGACTTGTTATAAGATCATAGGGCTCAGCAGAGCTAGGCTTGTCCCTTATCATCATCCCTTGATCGGCTTCAGCAGTGAAAAGTTTCATCCATTGGGTATGTATGAGCTGGATATGAGAATGAGAGATGAATGGCCTAAGAGGTTGACCAGAAAAATAATTTTTTTTTATGATGAATGAAAACGTCTTCTTAGCTTACAACCTCATCATAGGATGAGTATCCCTCAAGGAATTTGAGGTCATGCCTTCAATGGTCTAACAATTGCTAAAATTCTCAACTCTGTATGGGGTAGGGGAAGTGCAAGGTGACCAAACATCGGCACGAGAATGCTACTTGAACTCTACGGAAGAGACAGAGGCTCATAAGAGGGAAACAACCACGTATAACATTGATACACTTGATCCTAGAGATGAAACAGAGCTCAAGAAGGAAGAGGCCGTGAAAGAGGTAGAATCCATCATCCTCAATGAGGACGAGCCAGAAAAAAGAGTCCAAGTCGGCCAAGCCCTAAGACCTGAGATCAAGGAAGATCTTGTGAAGCTCTTAAGGAAGAGACGAAGTGTCTTTGCTTGGAGCCATGCAGACATGTCGGGTATTGACCCTGAGATTATGTGCCACAAACTCAATATTACGAAAGAAGTTACGCCCATCAAGTAGAGAAGAAGAGTATACTCAAGAGAGAAGTATGGTGTCATTAGAGAAGAGGTCAGAACGCTTAAAGAGGCCAAGTTCATCAGAGAGGTCATATATCCTGAGTGGTTATCCAATGCTGTCATTGTGCCTAAAGAAAATGGGAAATGGAGGGTGTGTGTAGACTTTAGTGTTTTTAACAAGTCTTGCCCAAAAGACAGTTTTCCCCCTGCCTCGTTTTGATTAAATGGTGGATGCCACAGTAGGACATGAGCTTCATGGATGCATATTTAGGGTATAATCAGAATTTCATGAACTCGAAAGACTCAGAGAAGACATTATTCATCATAGACAAGGGTACCTATTGCTACAAGGCCATGTCCTTTGGGCTGAAGAAGGCAGGGGCTACTTACCAACATCTTGTAAATAAGATGTTTGAGAATCAAATAGGCAAGTCCATGGAAGTGTATGTGGATGACATGCTGACGAAGAGTTTGAAGGTCGACACTCATGTGGTCGACCTTGAAAGAACTTTTAACACCATGGACAAGTATATAATGAAGCTTAACCGAGCCAAATATATCTTCGGAGTAGGAGCAGGAAAGTTTTTGGGATTCATTGTCAACCAAAGGGGAATAGGGGCTAACCCTGAGAAGATCATGGCTCTGCTGGAAATGAAGGCACCCAGAACCATCAAAGATGTTCAGAGGTTAATCGAAAAAGTTACTGCACTGAGAAGGTTCGTCTCTAGAGCTACAAACAAGTGTCTTACTTTTTTCAAAGTGCTTAGAAAAGCCTTAGAATGGAATGAGGAATGCGAAAAAGATTTTAAGGAGCTTAATTCCTACCTTGGATCCAAACTACTCCTATCTTGGCCCAGTATAGGGGAGAAGTTATATGTATATCTAAATGTCTCAGAGTCATCCATTAGTGCAACCATACTAATAGAAGATGATAGAGTGTAGAGGCTAGTATATTTTAATAGTAAAGCTCTTCAAGGGTCTGAACAAAAGTACCCTAGGATTGAAAAGGTAGCCTATACTGTGATACATGCTTCTAGGAAGATGAAGCCATACTTCCAAGCCCACTTTATGGTCGTCCTTACTGATTCCCCACTCAGATAGGTCCTTCATAAGACTGAGAAGTCAGGCAGGCAGATGACCTAGGTTGTCGAGTTGGGGGAGCATGACATTGTTTATCAACCTAGGGTTGCCACCAAGGGGCGGGCCCTCACAGACTTTGTAGCTGAGTTTACCTAGGAAGAGGCTGAGGTCGAAATTAGTCAAAAGGCTGCAGATGAACCAAATAAAAACGTCTTCCAAGATACGGACAAGGTTGAGTAAAGCAAATCCAGAAAAAGAATAGTCAAGAATGAGGAAGATAGGTACCTCTTCAAGCAAAGTCTTCTATCAGAGGGGAGCTTCTCTTCAAATGAAGATGTTTGGAACCTCTTCGTTGATGGGTCATCCTATGAAAACAAAAGTGGAGCGGGGTTGATAGCGTCAGCACCAGATGGTACCGATATTGAATATGCACTGAGGTTCAACTTCAAAGCTTCGAACAACGAGTCAGAATATAAGGCATTAATAGCAAGTCTCTCCTTGGCAAAAGCCCTTAGTGTTGGTCAACTTCTAGTCCACAATGACTCAAGGTTAGTTGTGAACCAAATCCTGGGAGTGTGTGAGGCCAAGATGAAAGGATGGCCAAATACCTGAAGAGGGTGAGAATGATGCTAAAAAGTTTCAAAGAAGTGAAGATGAAGAGGATACCTCGGTAAAATAATAGTCGAGCCGATGCACTCATGAGGTTGGCCTCAAGTAACAAGGACAGATATAAAAAGAACAGTACCGATTGAGATTCTGATTAAGCCGACCATAGAAGAAGAAGAGATTGCCAGACCTTACCTCAATTTGAATATGGGAGCCTCATAGATGGATCCTCTTATCAGATACATAAGAGAGGGAGGCCTACGGGAGTCCAAGTGAGAAAGGAGAAAGCTGAGGTTCAGAACTGCCAAATTCTCAATTGTGGGAGATGTATTGTACAAGAAGGGGTTCCTACTCCCTCTCCTCATATGTGTCCACCCTTAAGAGGTTACATACATCTTGCACGATGTGCATCAGGGATCTTGTTCCAGTCATATAGGAGGAAGGCCGTTAGATAAGAGGATAGTCACTCAAGGGTACTAGTGGCTGACCTTGGCCAAAGATGCAACTGCATATGTGAAGAAGTGTGAAAAATGCCAGAGGTTCTCCACCATCCCACATCAACCTCATCAAACTATGATTTAAATAAACTCACCTTGGCCATTTACAATATGGCTGTGAACAATTATCGATTCTTGATCGTAGAAATTAATTATTTCTCAAAATTGGTAGAGGCTGAGCCAATGATCACAATCACTGAGTAGAAGACCTTCTAGTTCATTTGGAAGAACATCATATATAAGTATGGTCTTTAAAACACCCTCATCTCAGAGAATGGAGCCCAATTTAAGAACATTTCCTTAGAGAAATACTGTGAAATAGTAGGGATCAAGCAGTTCTTCTCTTCTCTTGGCCGACCCCCGACAAACGGTCAGACCAAGGTTACAGACCAAATAATTCTTGATGGGATAAAAAAGAGGTTAGAAGAGGCCAAAGGGAGATGGATAGAGGAGGTATATGCAGTGTTATGGGCCTACAAGATGACAATAAGGACACCAACGGGAGAGACTCCATTTATGTTAACCTATAGTTCAGAAGCTGTCATCCTTACAGAGGTAGGACTTCCAACTCATAGAGTTCATACCTATGACCCTCAGAGTAATGGGGAAGAAATAATACTTGATCTTGATTTGATCGAGGAAAGAAGAGAGGATGCAGAGATAAGACAGATAACATACCAGTAGATAACCATGAAATTCTACAATCAAAGGGTGAAATTAAGGCCTATAGCTATGGGAGACCTAGTCCTAAAGAAGATGTTGCAAAAAGAAAATAAGATCCATCCAAACTGGCATGGTTCTTACAGAGTAGTTGATAAGGTTGTGCCTGTTAACTACTGGCTAGAAAATCTTTGAAGGAGAACCTTTCTCCAACCCTTGGAATGCCGACCACTTGAAGAAATATTACATATGATGTTGCACTTGTTTTTATCCTTTTGTAATACATGTACCGGTTTATACAAAGGATGTTAATGAAAAGATAGCAATTTATGTTCCAATAATTTGTTACATTATGTTTTAACATCATTAATTTGGTGACCTCAGACTTTTAACATCATTAATTTGGTGAAGTATGAGGTGAAACATCATAATTTGGTGACCCCAGACCTTTAACATCATTAATTTGGTGAAAATTTTATGAGGTAAAACATCATTATTTGGTGACCTCAGACCTTTAACAACATTAATTTAGTGAACTATGAGGTGAAACATCATAATTTGGTGACCTCGGACCTTTAACATCATTAATTTGGTGAAAATTTTATGAGGTGAAACATCATTATTTGGTGACCTCAGACCTTTAACATCCTTAATTTGGTTAAATGTGAGGTGAAACATCATAATTTGGCGACCTCAGACCTCTTAACATCATTAATTTGGTGAAGTATGAGGTAAAACATCATAATTTGGTGACCTCAGACCTTTAACATCATTAATTTAGTGATAATTTTATGAGGTGAAACATCATTATTTGGTGACCACATACCTTTAACATCATTAATTTGGTGAAATATGAGGTGAAACATCATAATTCGGTGACCTCATACCTCTTAACATCATTAATTTGGTGAAGTGTGAGGTGAAACATCATAATTTCGTGACCTCAGACCTTTAACATCATTAGTTTGGTAAAATATGAGGTGAAACATCATTATTTGGTGACCTCGGACCTTAAAAATCATTAGTTTGATAAAAATCATGGGGGTAAACATCATAATATAGTGACCTCGGACCTTAAACAACACTCAAGAAGTAAGAGAGCATAACATCATATGAAGCAACAAAATCTAAAGAAGGTTGGACTAATGATTATCATGAAAAAGATGAATTACAAAGTCAGAGGCATCCATAAGACATCAGAAGTTTGCAAACATAACATACAGACAAGGGAAACCAAAATTATAACTCATTAAAAGCTTCAAAAGAAAAGGCCTAAGTCTCTGCAGCTGCAGTCGTGTTGTCACGATCGACGTTGATCACCTCAGCCCCATCATCCTAAGGATTAGCTTCTTCAGTCTCAGTGACCTCGAGGGGAGCAGTCTCAGCTAGAGCAGCATCGACCTCCTTAACTTCTTGCAAGGACTGAGGAAATCGGGGAAGCTAAGACCCTCGAAGTCTAAGGCAGTCAGGCTCCTAGACTCCTTTTCCTTAGTGGCTGCCCATTTTCCAGTTGCCTTAATACCCCTCTCTAGGTATTCAAAACCAAAACTTATAAACTCGTCTGCAGACCTTGTAGTCTTCAATGGTCTTCTCAACAGCATCTTCAACTGCAGCCCTGACTGTAGCATTTACCTTAGTCTGAAGGTCATCATCCTTAGCCTTCATAGAAGCGTCGTGTTCCTTTTTTAGCTTGGATATGTCGTTGTCTCTCTGCTTGACAACTTCTTTCAGCTTTTCAACCTCTGCATTCAAAGAGGCTTAAACCTTCTCAGCTTCTTTACCTTTCTCCATGAGGGGCATCTTCTTCAGTGTCCAATCAATAAGATGATGCAATGACAAGATACCCTGTAGTAGAAGGTCAGACGTATGAACATATGTGCTATAATTTCTAAAAGAGCCGAGGTTACACTTGAGGAAAGAAATTGAATAAAAACTAATACCTGAATTGTTTTGTGGAGAGTAAACTTGGCCAGCAACGGGATGTCTAAAAAGCGTAGGAAACTCTTATCCTCTTCAGTCATTATTGTGCCGATGGCATCAGCAGCGTTTAGACTGTGGAGAATGAGGTTATCACTAATTTTTATCTGAGAAAGATGAGCAGCCAGGGCATCGTCTATAGAGATGGTAATGGCACAATCCCCTTTATGAGTCTTGCCCGACCTCAGATGATCTGGGTCAGTCGCGCTCTTCCTCTTTTTGGTAACATCATCCTATGATGTGCCGACGTTATTCTTGGTTGTAGGAGGGGGCGCATTTTTGACACCGCTATTTTGCATCAGCTTCACCAGACCTGGAGCAGACATTTCCCAAAGGTCGTCTGGTATGCCTTCAGGGCGCTCTGCAAGAGACTAGTATCTAAGTTAGTAAGTTAGAGTTATAAAAAGTAAGAGGTATAACTTATGAAAAATTAAGACTTGCGAAGATCTATCAAAGGACCACCCCCAAGCCTGTCTGAGAGAGGTAACAGGGGGTCATCATATGTTCATATTTTATAAGACGACCCTGCTCGCCCTGATTGCGAAGATCCTCAACCTTTTATCGTTTATCCTGGCTAAGTCCATGGTCAGCTTTAGCAGCAAGGTACACCTTCCCCC
The DNA here is from genome assembly GCA_949130495.1 of Sambucus nigra. Lineage (NCBI taxonomy): Eukaryota > Viridiplantae > Streptophyta > Magnoliopsida > Dipsacales > Adoxaceae > Sambucus > Sambucus nigra. The sequence continues at coordinate 223,791,682 of OX422214.1, forward strand.
ATCTTAGAGGGTTCCTTAGAACTGACGTTCCAGAAGCCTTATTTGGACCAAATTCCCAAGCCTAAAAAGTAAAGAAATTTTGAGGTTTTCGATTATGGTTTGAAGTTTGGGTAACCAATAATATTTTCTTCTCTGATTTCCTAACTAAGAAGTGGAAATAGCTAGGGTGGTTTTGGGCAGAGGAGGGCACATAACAACCAATGAAAACCCTAACTGGAAGGTCTGAGTGGTGGACAACCCTCCAAAGGATGATGGCCCCAATCATAACCCTCCAGGTATTAAGTGATAGTTGGGAAGGGGAAAGATTTATATGGGAGAGTATAGCTCGGATAGAAGGGCTGATAGGAAGACAAAAGCCTAATTTGAACATCTGCTCATAAACGCAGATCTTTCCATCTCGGCCATTAAAGGCCCTGTCATCCTTCAGAGGTTTCCTAAGAATGATAGAAGGGTTTATGGAATAGAAGTGCCTAAAAGTAAGAAGGTCGTACTCGCTGATGGAGCTCTCAATCTCGATCGCCTCAGATGTATTAATATCACTTTCCTCACCATTATTACTATCCCCAGCAACGTCGACCTGGGCAGGTGCGGGAACACCACCAGAAAACCTCTGAGCGAATTTGGCCCCGGTGGTAGAAGACAGAGGAATGACATCAATGATGGGAGCAATGGCCATACTTGGCCCTATGATTTCAACCTCAGAAGACCTATGTGAGGTGCTAGCACCTTAGTGAGACAAGGCACGGCTCGAAACCTCAGCTTCCTTAGGGACATCACCCTACCTAGTAGAGTAATCCATAGCCGCTTAAAAAGAGTCTACATACCAGGGGTCTGAGGAGGACGACTCAGACTCAGACATTGGTGTTGGGACCACAAGAACTTCTGCAGGCTTGGCTAGCTCAGGGTAGATAACCTTCAAAGGTGGAGTAAATATGGGTCTGAGAGGAAAGGCCTCAGCCCTATGAGCTTCTTCTTGGGCTAGCTCTATTTGCCTAATTTTCTCAAAGGTTTTCTCACGAAGAGATGGGAACTCTTTTATGAGTTGATACAAGGGTCTGAGCATAAGTGAGATGACACTACACTTGAACTCAAAACCACAAATAGGTAAATAAATTATTCAATATAAACTAAGGATCAAACTAGGAATTTGAAAGGTTTTCATCAAGAACACTAAGAACACCCAAGAACCAGGTCGCTAGAGAAGATGACCGAAAGGACACTGATAAACCTAAAAAGGGCTATTTTTAACCAAAGCAACCTCAGATCTACCTACAACTTCCCCTCGACCACTCAGCCACTACTATCCTAGCCTCATAACCACCAATGTTGGTGGAAACCCTCATTGAAAAATGCAAAAGCTCACCGAAATTTCAGAAATGATAAATAATGGCTGAAAATGGAAAAGAAAGGTGGGAATAGTACCTGGCTAATCGCTAAATAGAGAAGAAGAGATTTTGGAGGTAAAGAAAGCTCTGAATGGCAGCTAATAATGGAGGTTTGAAGTTACAGTTACAGAGTTAGCTTAAGAAGGAAAATAGAAAAAGAAAGAGAATGAGGAGAGATAAGAGGGTTTTTAAACCTATCCAATGATAGGGTGCGAGTCCCAATGCCCCATCATTTCCCTAGACCCAAAAAGTAAGTCAAAATCACATCATCTTAGGGAACACACTTCACTTCAGCAAGTGACATGTGTCGTGAAATTATTGGCACCCAAGGAAATACAGCCTCATCCTTAATTACATACCCCTCAGTCATCTAATTACATAGAAGACTAAGGGATAGGGGGTGATTGATATGCCCAAAGTGCACCCTCGTACTCGAAATAACTAACCTCGACCAGTCTCACAGTCAAGATGACCAGAAGCTTATGACAACCATCAGTAAGATCATCTTTCATAAGGTCGGCCCCATCCAACATTACAGGAACCTCATACACCAACCTCGGCTGAGCAAAGTCTCACGGGCTCAGTCCACTACCAACGTCATCATCGGCCTCAGCCAACGTTACAGCCTCATACCTAACATCGACAAGACCTCCTGTCAGAGGCCATCATGGATATAAGGCAACTACATCTGACTCCACCAACCTCGTACATTTCCAGGCTGAGGTTGCTCCAGTCAAGGATACAGGGCAGAGCATTTACAAGCACATGCAAGGTTTGGCACACGTGGACAAATCAGTTATAATCGAATCATTCCCCTCATGTGAGGGAATATTGAGGTCATCATTATCTATATGAGACCATCAAGGTGTCATTCTCATACTGGTTTGATCCTCACGTACATGCTCATTGCATGCTTGGGGGGGTACATTACACTCCCAAAGCACTATATATAGAGATCATCCTCTACCTTGTAAAGGGATCCAGAATTGTAACCCTAACTAAAACTCTGTTGGTTTACAGTAAAGAGATTGTATCTATGGTTATTAGTGCCTTCATCTAGTGATATTACTCACACACTCACAGTGGACGTAGGTCATATTGGCTGAACCACTTACATACTAGTGTTCATCCTCTTCTCCTCACCTCCTTCTACCATATATATATACACTCTTGTGCTGTCATTGTTATTGCTAGCTTGACTTGTCAACACCTCATCTGGTGGTGCTATCTGCAGCATCATCAACTAGTACTAAAACTCGAGAGTATTCGGAATTATCACAAGGATTACTCCACTATACACTTGCTAGTGGTACCCATCTATCTAAAGGCTTAATCATAATAGCCCCAACTTCAAGGAAAGCTTGTCTCCAATTCTCTTTATACTGATATGATCCATCAGTCATAAGGTCTCACCTCAATAACAACACATTACACATTGTTCTTCTACCAATGACATCCGAATAAGACGAGCTTATACTTCACTAGCTCTATCGCCTCAATACTATTGGAAGGATGCACATTACTAAGTGCTAGCTTCTTGTAAACATCTCAACACAAAACTCTCATCCAGACAGAAACCATAATAACACCTGAGTACTCCTGTCAGTCCTTTAAATCTATGTTTATGGTGACGTAACTCTTACAATGCTAAAAAATCACCCCAAAAAAGTTTGGGGTTAATGGCCCTCTCGAAAATGGACTCCAAATCACGTTCAATTCAATAGTCTAGTTATTCTCCCACCTCTAAACAACCAAAGGGGGAATAACAAGACTTTCCACATAAAACTTCAAATGACACCTTGTCCATAATAAGACGGTATGAGTTATTACACATAACTCTACCAATCGGTAATTTCCCTTCTAAATTACCATCCCATGCTCTACTTCACTTATAAGTTAGGTCAGTTGTGGAAGTAAACCAATCGCAGGGACTCCAGAATCATATTCATACCACTTTACTAGTCGTCAATCACCTCTTGTCTACTCATCGGGCCATGAGTTACACGACTTGCCCAAAATAAATTATTATCGCCACTTCTTCCTAAAAACCTTTATCGGAGACGGGGTTCATGGATCTAAACCTGGTCCATAATAATATTAGGCATCCCTTATCCCGATGTTAGTAACCCATCAATGACATATACCAACCCGTTTGCCATTCCATCGCTAGAATTGTTGGCTTTATACAAAATGTTTGATTGATCATCTCGAATCAACTTATTTCCATATACAAGTGGTATACCCGGAGATAATTTCACTATATTCCGCTTAACCCGACTTCCACTTATAACATCTCACATTAAGTGGTACTTTATACTCCCTTTCTTCCTTCGGGGTATAACAAAAGTCTCAACCCATTCACTTTTCGCCACAATGCGCACTTATGGGACCTTTAGACATTAACATTATATTGACATGCAAATCACTCTCAACATTCGACTGAGTTAGACTCCTCTATACTTTCCCATAATAGTTTGATTTTCCTCTTTTCAAGAGATATCCTTTGAAATGTCTTCCCACAGCCTTTCAACTCATCTCGGGTGTGCTACTCTCATTGCACATATATACTTGGATCATCGTCTTTCTTACACGATGTTTAATCCATCCTACTAATATAACTTGTTTATAACTGACCCACTGGAATCTATTCCCACATGCCTCCCTCTATCTCGGACGATTTTTGGAAATCAAACTAATCAGGGCGCCTTTACACCCTATAACTCATGCATATTTGCATACACATTGCAAGAGTCACACATTTCTCTAAATATTGCCCCCTGCACTATCGGTATGGCTATATCACATGGATGTTCTCAATAACCACATAAATCGTAACTTAATCCTTCTCAACATTGTCCCACTCTTCAACTCGTGATGAGAAATATTTCAGTCTTTGTCACAGCACTATTAGCTCCTCATGCCCTACAACGTATAAGAGTTCTCAACTCAAAGTGTTTTTTCCACACATACATCGATCAACATTCAAAACTAATGCCATAGCATCCATCAACATCTCTCCAATCATGACGTTCACCAAGGTCCATGCGTATCTCATCCCGCAATGACATACAAGTAAGAAACTTCCTGCAATGCACTATCACTCAGCATTGGCTGAAATAAAATTCCATAAACTCGGAACACATAACTGGGACTCTCTAAAATCCTGTCCCCAGACATATAAATATAAATCTCAACTCCCACCTATCTAAAGGAGTGATATAACCATATGATCTCCCTATCACAAAGTCCAGAGCGCTAAACATAATACCAAGCTAAATCTTTCCGCTCGACAATAAATCCAATCTATATCCTGAATAATATCATTAAAGTCCCTACTCACCAGGATCAACTATCTCGAGACAACTATACTCTTCGAAGTATCTATCATAATAAAATCATAAATACGAGCTTGACCCTCTCGTAGGTGAGGCCTCGCAAAAACAACACGACCCACCCTGGAACAACAAGCACGATAACCTTGCAATAACATCCCACTATCGCTCTAACCATCGCTAACCAGTCTATAACCTGGACAATATCATACTTGTATAACACATCACTAAAATGAGTAACTCCAATAAAATATATTCTCACTGTCCACACCCATTCCCCTGTGGATGAAACCAATGATAACCCCGCTATACCACGGAAAATACATACACATAATAATGTATTGATATAACTATAAACTCGTCTCACACGCGAATCTAGCGCTAATCAGAATATCGTGACTCGCTCGTGCCACATAAAGCATACCTCATTCACCCGAGGATCAAACTCATATCTCCTACCTTGCCAATTTCCCTGTCTTCTCAAATAGTTTTGAAATAGAACACGTTGGACCAAACTGAACCGAAACTATCTTAATCATTGCCCCTGCTAGGAACCATACTCTTGTCCCATTACTCGCTTCGAGCAAAATCAATGTTTGTGGTCTTACTCTCCACATAACAGTATATCTCTATATAATCCCCTATTCCTGGCCACACTAAGCATATTAGGGTTGTCCTTCTCTCAGACCCTGGTATCCTCAACCCTGATGGCCACCCTAATTGTTCCCTTAGTTCCGCTAGCCTTAAGGAACACACTGCTAGCTTCAACAGCCCTGACTGAATTCACCGTCACTCGGTAGGAATTCAGATATCCAAATCATTTAAATGGGTCCCCCTAATGGGTCTCCCCTTGCGATGTTTTGGTAGCACCACAACATCCATTCTTACTCCCAGACTAAATCCTTCAACTCTTTTAGCTCCTTTCACAGAGAAGCATTAACATCCTCATTGTCGAAACATGACATTATCGCCATTTGAATCGATCTTCCAAGAAGAATTTCCCTTGAGTGCCGACGACTCTTCTCATGAGTCCATCGCTCACTTAAGGACACTTTTCTCCATTGTACCACCTCATTGGGTACAAATTTCACAAAACAAACAATTTCTTCTTCACAAATGGGCCTTTGTTCGGCCTTCATGTGAAAAGTTCATAATTTCATTCACATCTCTTTTTGAACAACATATGAACGAACTTGCGGTTAAACCTTACCTAAGATCCTTCCAATTTGCATAATATTTTGCTATCCAACTTTGGTGATTGACTTCCACCATCTGAACACAGCTTCCACGAGCTAAGAAAATTTTTATCCTAATTTTCACTTCCGGGTATACTACACTCTGCTATATGCAAAAGCCTTTGGATATTCTACTAACACACATAAAATTCGCATATTCTAACATTCCTAATGGATGGTCCTCTTCAAAGACATGTATGACTCTCTCCCATTCTAACCACGATGGGTGCGTCAAATTTGGCACCACTTTCTACTTTAGCGGTACTTGAAAAATATATGCTGCACCCCAACAGTCATTACAGCCCTAACTTCTAGATCGACAATAGGGTGACGTTAACTATGATCACTGTCCCCAAAACATTCTATAACTTCATCTGAGCCCTGCCTCCTACTATCCTCCCAATGGCCATCACTGGTCGACCTTTGATGTACAGCCTACAAAACACACCCGAACGTAAAAAGGGATTCACTACCATTATTAAACAATAGCAGGAGAACGAAATCTCCATAGGAATCAACAATCCTAAGCATAGGTCTTTATATCAAATAGAAAGCAATGCTGAAAACATAGCAAGTCTGCATAGATTCCTAAGGACACTAAAATCTGATGCTTTGATACCATCCGTGATAGCCCGCCTAATAAAATATAGGGTGATTAGTCCTATATCAAATTAAAACAGGAATCTCATATGGTTCATTTTTAGCATCACTGTCAAAAACCATTTAATTACTAATAACCTATTAGGCCCGAGTGTTAAATTATCAACTTTCTAATCTTTTTAACTTAAATGGGCAATAAAATCCAACCCCACAATGAATATCGTCACATGAATTCAATTAAATAAACCAATAATCGATAACTCTCGGTAAAACATTACTACAACCAAATCGAATATGCGGGAAACAAAATAAATGGCAACAGTTGGGCAATAAGCCCAAATAATACTTACAATACCTCATATCTAGATCACAAGGATAGAAATGTCTAAACAATCTCGACTAGCATCCACAGCTGCTGTAGCATCGTTTGACTCAAAGGAAATATCATCCAGGCATCCCTATGTCTAGAAACCTAAAAATGTTTTGAAGAAAAGAAAAAAATATATACAAGCAGGTTAGAGCCCGAGGTTTTGAAAATATTTTAGCAAGTGTTTAAAATACCTTAACATATTAAATATGATATTCTCCATATTTAAACTGGTATCGCACTCACCTGAGATACTCCTCACCTATCATCTGATAGTGCAAACCTATCGCATGTATTTTAAACACCCTAGTTACGCAACCCAGCCTAACTACCATCTCCACAACATCTAAGTCACCATACACTATCTCATACCCCATGTATAAAATTCTAAGCTATCGCATTAGCTTATTCGATATAATTCTCACATATAATTTATCCGATTCATTTTAAATCACTTTCACTAGTTATAATACACTATTTATACTTTAGTGTTATTAATCTCGTAAATAATATTCTCATCTTTATATATGCATATCACATTTTATTCCGGATTTTATACTCCCAGATATAACCATTTAAATTCTCACCTTAATCTTCATTTGTCCGTATATATATATATATATATATATATATATATATATATATATATATATATATATATGCACAATATACTGTACACATTAAGTATATATCCATACTTATATATCATGCACTATATAAGTAAAATAACCACCCCTCAGAGCTATAACTCAATGGGTGCAGTCTCTCAATGCTATCATCTTTCAAGGCATACTCACAAATCATCCTGGGTACCAGCGGTCGGAATCTCACACCGCCCTAGTAACAGAAAATCCAAATCATAACGTATGGGAAGCGATCATTGTTCCTCACTAGAAAGCGAGATGAATCATACCTAAGACATCTCACACAATATAAAATGCCACACAATATAAAAATGGATGCTATGACCTAGGAACTATATTCTCCCTGCTCATCAAGCCAGGGGATTCAGCCACATCGCGCAACTTCCCATGATAGCACTAGAGGGCTATGTATCACATAAATATACCATTCACACATAAGTATATTTATAATCATACTATATATAATGTCTCTATAAGTGCGCTCCCTCACATGATAGCCAGGATTAATTACACAATATATATATATATATATATATATATTGTAATTAATCATGGATATCATGTGAGGGAGCGCACTTGTTCAATCGGAGAAACAAATTTAATTAAACCCAGTTTTAATGACCAATTTTGTTAAAGTCCTAACACGTGCATCTAAGTGTGATTAATTAAAGAGTAGACATGTTCAATTCATGAAGGAATCAATCAAACACAGATATTGAGGAAAACTCCCTAAAGGGGAAAAATCTTTTATTTCACTATGAGTTTTAAACACTTACGTACACAGATGAAATACAATTTCACAGACGAAGACCCTCTGGCACCGGTTCGTTGTTGTCTGCAAGAGATCCCTTAAGATGATCCAAGATCAAAAGTGTAGAAGACCTCCTTGATCTCCACACAAGTACTCCACGAATGGGTGAATGGTAACATGGTTTATAAAAGATTCACACAATTATTTGGGATGGTTTGTGAATCAAAAGGTATGAAAACCTAAAAAAATGAATTCTTATTTTTGCAGCACTTCTGTAGAAAAATCTAGTTGAAAATACTTGAAAAATGAGGATGTAGAGTCCTCAATTTATAAAAAAATAAATTTCGCCATGTCGTTCGAACGGCATTGACACGTCGCTCGAACGACAGTCAATGTGGCTCAAACTAGCTTCGCGCAAGGAAGCTATGTCATTCGAAGTTCTATCACGCGAGATCAAGCGAAATCTTATTGTAAACTAGTAGAATCTCGCGAGAACTCAATTGATGTCTCTTGACGAAATAACTCCTACCGAAGCTTCGCGCAACAAATGCTATGTCGTTCGAACGACTTTAGCATGTCGTTTGTATGACAATGATTTGTCATTTGAGCGACCTATTAAAAATAAAACATTTTCCAAAAACGTCTACATGTCTTTAAAAATTATTTAGACTTGGAAAAAATAGACTTCGGGTAATAAAACCTTGATAAAAAATATTCCCAAATAAAAGTGCAAACATTAAAAACTCCTTTTAACCGTTATACCTTTTTCACGATTGGAGTTGTGGGAAATCCTTTGAAGCGATGCACGATTGAGAAACATGAGCACGACGCACATTGAAGATGATGGATACGTGGGCCAAATGATTCAGATGAAGACTATCAAATATGATGGTGTGTATTCGAGCCGAGTGGAGCGGGATGAGACATAATCCTGTGATGTAAAACAAAAATACCTAGATACTAACCCAAATGATGCACAAGGTACATGAAAGTGAATATGGAATATTGGTTAAAAATATACATTTGGTGAATGATTGTTCATTATCGATATGTGGAAAGTAGTGAGGCTATGTTTATATTAAGGATCATAAGAACAATATTTAACATACTCAAAAACATAAGAGATGATATAGATAGTAGTCAAAGTCGAACAAATATATTTGGTATTGAGTAGGGGTGGTAAATGGACGGATACGAATCGGATACCATGTTTTTCATATCCGTATCCGCTATCTGAATGTACTATCCATATCCGTATCCGTATCCGTCGGATAGTTAAAACAACAATCCATATCCATATCCGCTCGGATACCTCGGATTCGGATAATATCCGTATCCGTTTACATTATTTAGCCATCACAAAAAATAACAATTATAATATCCAATCCAATGAAGTCCAATCCAATCCAAATAAATATGTAACAAAATTACTGCCTCCTAACATCAACAATTATGGATTCCATAATGATAATATGGCTTAAAGTCATCCATACTTTACAACCATATAAGCTTAAAGCCATCAAAAAAATAAATAACAGTCACATTCCATAACAGTAGAAATAAATATGCACCTTTTAGATTAATTAAATTTATTAAGAATGATAACCTCATGGACCTTTTGTCTTCAAAACATACTGATATTTTAAATTTAATAAGTATACATTTTTATTTTGTATATAATATACATATTGTTAATTTCAGTTCTCATTACAATCAAAACCATCTCTTTACTTTTATGTTTCTCTCTTACATTCTATTATGTTTCTCTCTTACATTCTTTTTTATTTCTCTCTTACATTTATTTATAATTAAGGAAACTAATGAACAACCACATGAGAGACATGAGAGTTTCTTTTCTTTTGTTTTGTACGAAGGGGAAATGAAACAAAGTTAGTTTTTTTAGTGGAGTATATGTTCTTTAGTCGGTGTATGTTGTGTGTGATAAGGTGTATTGTAACTTTAGTGTAACTCCATGATAATATACCCAATAAAATAATAATACATGACATTTTATAATATACCCAATAAAACAATAACTTTAGGGTGTTTTTGTTTTGAGTGGAGTATGTGTTTATTTTATTTTGGGAATAAACGATTAAGATTTTTTTAATATTATTTTATTAGTAATACTAATACTAATACTAATACTAATATTATTAGTAATATTTTAAACATATGTTTCACGGATACGGATATCCGGTAAAACGGATATCCAATAAAATGGATACCCCGCATCGGATACGGATTATCCATGTCGGATACTAGTACTATCCGCATCCGTATCCGTTTTCTCGGATATTTTTAAAGAGTATCCATATTCGTATCCATTTCCATATTTTCGGATAAATATCCGCAAATTCGGATTCGAATATCGGACGGATGCGGATTTTCGAATATCCGTTTACAACCCTAGTATTGAGTGGAAGATGAGAAGATGACATGTAATAAGTTGGTATTGTAATATGTTGTTTATCATTTGAAGTAATGAGTGGAAGTTGGAGATATGAACTATAAGAAGTTAGTCTTGTAATAGAATATTTATTATTTGAAATGTTACACGATGATAAGGATGGACTATGGGAATGAAGTGAGACACGTAAAGAATGATGTTTGGTTTATTAAGAATGTTCACTCATTGTTAATATAAGAGGATACAACCAATAATCAATTATGTGTGAATTTTTGACATACGTATATAAAGGTATGGAATAATATATGAGTTGGGAATTAGCTTTCATTGATAAGAAATCACTAAATGATTATCCTTACGTATCAATGATAAAGACGCTTATGTGTTAATAGATCGTTGTTCTACACATTCTTTTGTGTCTTTTCTTATTCAGTTGCATCTTAATAAACCACTATCATCATTAGATTCTGGTTTAGCTATTATTACTCCAGTGGGGAGGGTTGATTTTTATTGATAGGTTGTGTAGGGAGTGTATGGTGAGAATAAGTGAAAAGGAGTTTTTGGTTGACTTACTACCTTTCGATATACGTGACTTTGATGTGATATTGCGTGTATATTGGTTGTCCTCATATCATGTATGTTTAGATTATTTTTTAAGCGAGGTAGTGTTTTGGTTATCGGGTGAACCTGGATTTAAATTTATTGGGGAACCGAACATCATATGTGTATTATTTTACAGACCTTGCTAGAGAAGCAGTTATATGTTAAATTTTCTAAATGTGAATTTTGGCTAGACCAAAGTAGTATTTTGGGGCATGTTATTTCTGCTTATAACATTTATGTTGATCCTTAGAAGGTGGATGGAACTTATAAAGGATTATGACTGCACAATACCTCACCATCCTGGTAAGGCTAATGTTGTTGTTGATGCTTTGAGTATAAAATCTTTAGGCTGAGTATCTTGTATTTATTGTGTTTGAGTTGACCTGCTGAGAGAGTTAACTTTAACGGGGATGGATTAACTTTGAATGAGTCTTGTGGAATACTAGTGCATTTAAATGTTAGACCTATACTGATAGATTGGATACGATAATCATAAGCAGGATATACAGAATTGGGGAAAATTAAAGACAATATGAAAAAGATTAAAGCAAATAAGTTTTTTTCATAACGATCACATTGTTATGTGTGATTACCGTTTGTGTGTACCTAATGCGCCTAATTTGAGGAGAATTTTTTTAGAGGAAGCCCATTGTTAGTTATATTTTATGCATCCAGGAAAGACACAACTTTATAGAAATTTGAAACAATGTTATTGGTGGCCAAAAATGAAACACGACATTGTAATTTTTTTTCCTAGATGTCTAGTTTGCCAATAAGTGAAGGCGGAGCATCAGAATCCTAGTGGTTTACTACAATCCTCACCTATTCCTGAGTGGAAATAGGAGCATGTTACTACCAATTTTGTTATAAGTTTACTAAAATCATCCCGAGCGTTTGATTATATTTGGGTTATCGTTGCTAGATTATCTAAGTCTGCACATTTTCTTCCTGTTAAAGCTACTTATTCCATGAATAAATATACCAACATATATGTGGATAAGATAATTAGATTGCATGCTGCACATGTTTTTATCATCTCTGATCGAAATCCTAAATTTACTCAACACTTTTAGCCTAGTTTACAACAAGTTTTGGGGACTAAATTGAAATTTAGTACAACTTTTCATCCTCAGACTGATGGACAGTCAAGGAGAATGATCAAGACACTCGAAGACATGTTATAAATTTATATATTAGAGTTTAAGTGAAGCCGGGATGAATACTTATCACTAATAGAGTTGCTTATAATAATAGTTATCATTTGAGTATTGAAATGGATCCTTGTGAATCCTTATATGGGAGGAAGTGTAGGACCCTAGTGTGTTGGATCAAATTAGGAGAATGAAAAATTACTTGGGCCAGAAATTGTGCAACTGACTACAGAGAAGATAAATCCTATTCATAATCACTCGAAGGTAGTGCAAAGTAGACAAAAAGGTTATGCAGACAATAGAATAAAGGAATTGAAATTTGAGGAAGGTGATAAAGTATTCCTACGTCTTTATCCTTGAATAATGACTATGAGATTTGAGAACAAGCGCAAATTAAGTCCCAGGTATGCTGTCCCTTATGAAATAGTGAAACGAGTTGTAACCGTAGCTCATAAATTGGCTTTGCTATAAGAATTATTTTAGATACACGATGTTTTTCATGTATCAATATAACGTAAGTATGTGCCCGATCCATCACTTGTGTTTATTTCACAACCGATAGAGCTTAAAGATGACTTTACCTACGTGGAGGAACCAATCGTTAAATTTAAATAAAAAAGTAGGTGTTATGTAATATAAACTTTGCCTTTAGTTAAGGTAATGTGGAAAAGTCAAAATCTGGAGTATGCCACCTCGAAAAGAGAGAATTACATGAAGGTGTAATATCCTCATTTGTTTGGTAAGTTCTTATGCTTTAAATTTCGAGGATGAAATTTTTATAGCAGGTGTTGATGTAAAAAATTAGATCACTCTAATTATTGAATCACAGATAAATAAATGAGACAAAGAATTTTAAAGTGGTTCAGCCTTATAAGAATGGCCTACGTCCACTGTTATGGTATTTCTGATTGTATTGGAATTCTCGATTACAAGTTATCTCAAGAAATTCCCTCGCCTTTTACAATGAGGATTGTACAATGTATTTATAGCCTTGGGGCTGTAATGTGAAAGGGTAATACATTAAATGATGTACATATGGAAGGGTAATACATTCAATGCCCCTTAAACATGTGCGTCTGAATGATAAGCATTTAATGAACAGTCAAATTATTGGTTATCCAGCTATTAATGCTTTGTTCGAGGTGCAGCTCGGACCGCCTGAGTTGCTCGGACCGCCTAAGCTTCTCAATTTTCAAGAGTTCCTCGGAGAGTTCTTGTTACTCGGAGAGTATGAGTTCCTCGGAGCGTATGAGTTCCTCGGGGAAGCAGTGTTCCTCGTTGTAGTGTGGTTCCTCGGAATGTGTGGGTTCCTTGGAAGTGTTTGCTGTTGCCACGTAGACTGCCACGTGTCTTCACTTTTTTGAGCCATGTCACCAGATTAAATTTGGTATCAACAGAAGCCCCCAATGTTTCATAGTTCGAGATTTGAGGAGTGTGGAACATTCTTTCTCGGAATATGATAGCTATAAATAGTCTTCCTAATTTTTAGGAGTGTTTCCCTTGTATTTATTTCTCTTTCCAAATTCGTAGAATCAGGCTTTTTTAAATTTTCACAACCGCCTCGATCTCTGCGTACTTTTTGTCCTTTTAGCCGCCGGTAGCGTAATCGTTTCTTCTCGCTTCGATTGCCGCACCCTTTTTGTTTCCCTAGCCGCCGGTAGCGTAATTATTTCTTTTTGTAATCATTACTTTACCATTTCCCAAGGTAAGGTATTTAAACTTCACAGACACTCCCATCGTCTTCTACCTTTTCAAATTTGTATTTTCGAGTTTTCCATTGTCCTCTACTCTCTTGTGCGTTCATCCTTTTCATTGTTCGTTGTCAACAGCTCCACTCTTTCTCTGTAAGATCTTCTTCCTTCTTCTTCATTTCCTTTATTCACCATGGTTTACCCTGCTGAATCTCTTGATAAATTTCGCTCTGATTTTTCCATTCCCTCCTGGGTTGTTTTGGAAGAGCTTTCTGAGCCTTCTGATTATTTCTGTTTGGCTGAGGGACATTGGTTCCCCAGTCTCTTTATTGCTGAGTGTGGATTTTCCTTTCCACCAAATCCTTTGTGTCTGGAATTCTGTCAGTACTTTGACGTTGTTCCCGCAAGAATAGCCCCCAACACATGGAGAATAGTTAATGGGGTGCATAAATTAAATCAAATCCATGGAACTCGCATAGGAATTCCTGAGATTATGTTTTGTTATAGATGGGCAGTGGGTGACAACACCTTTTATTTAAAAACTAGAATGTTAAATAGGGCTTTAGTGGTCAATCTCCCTGATGCCAATAGGGATTATTTTGAGCACGGGGTTGTCATAAAAAATTGGCAACATGCTCCTTTATCAGGAGATGAAGTTTATCAGGGTCCCAGATGCCCTCCCTATGGCAATGGGATAGGTTATTCTTATTTCATTTTATTTATTTTGAAATTATGCTTCCTGTATGCTTGATAAAATGTGTCACTGATGTTTCAATGTTTATTTATTTGCAGTTGACAGTAAAAGAAAGTGTCCAAAGGAAGCAGACGTTAACATAAGACACTTAAAACTTATCTGGAGTCTGCATCAGAGTGTTGCCGACGAGCACATTAGATCAGCCTCATATCTGCTGCAGTATAAGAGCTACACAACCTCTTTTACTGCTCGTCCAGTAATAAGTGAATCAGAGCCAGTACCAGCTTCCACCAGTTCCTCGCCTGAATCTCACGTCCCTTTGAGTGAAAGAATGAAGAAGAGAAGACCTCCCACTCTCTTCGAGAAGCCTGCCTATGGTTCTGGAGAGGCAAAAAGAAGTAAAGTTGATGTCCCAGGGGAGGGGACAAAGAAGAATGATGCACCTTCCTCGGCTGCTGTTGTGAAGGTTGCCGAGAAGCCCGTAGTGGCTCCGAGCAGGTCTGCTGCTCCTGGAGAGGTGATTGTAATATCACCGACCAAGGGTTCTTTCTTAGTTGAATCTGTTCATGTTCCCCCGAGGAGGCTGAAGAAGAGCTCCTCGGTCAATTTGGCTGACACCGTCACTCAGCCCCCAGTTACTGGAACTGGGGTTCCAACTTTTGTTCCCCCGAGCTCTGCCATGAGCTCGGTAAAGTCCTGGATCATTCCCGAGGTCCAAGGTAATGAAGAAAATCTTACTCGAGACATGGTCACTTCGTTAGCTGCTCGCCACCTTTCTTCTGTAAGTCTTCTTACTTTGAACTTTTTATATTTCCTTTGTTATTTCTGTTTCTGACTTGCTTTCTTTTTACTTTCACAGTTGACGAGGTGCTTTAATATAATTCTAAAGAAGGATGAAGCAATTAAAGCTTCATGCTCTTCGTCCAGTGTGGAGGGAGCTCTGTAAGAAGCTATCAAGTCTTTGGACGATTCTCTCCAGACATATGCTACTGACAAGGCTGTTTGGGAGAAGAAGCTTGCCTCCACCTAGCAGGAGAAAGCTAGAGTTGTTGATGTCTCCAAGGAGTTGGAGAAGAGAATAAAGGAGTTAGAAGGGAAAAATAAAGACCTCGACGAGAAGCTCAAGAATGCTGGAGAGCTAGAGAATAAGCTCAAGGTTGCTGAAGAGGAGTTGTCTCAACTTCGGGAGGTAAATCGACAGAAGGAGGAGGCTGAGAGAAAACTTAAAGATGCTAATGACCTTCTGTCCGAGAATAATTCCTCGGAAAAGTTGAAAAGGAAAATGGATGTGAAGAAGTCCTTCAGCGCTGGCTGGGACAAGGGGTGGAACAAGGGGTTGGCTGCCATGGTGTCGCAAGTGGACTATGGCAGTCTCAAGTACTTCAGGGATGGATGGGTTGCTACTCTACAAGAGTTGAAAGTGGATGAAAATTCCAAACTCTTTCAGCAACACATCCCTGGTCCCTCTCCTACTCCTGAGGACTTAGAAGAGGACGAAGCTGCCTCCGAAGAGTCTTCTATGGTGATGGGAGATCATCCCTCAGCCATTCAGCCTGCTGCCGAGGAACTTCAACAAATTGTTACTTCCTCCGAGCAATTACCAGTGCTCCCCGAGCAACTATCCATTCCCTCCGAGCAACCTACTTCCTCGTCCCAGCCTCCCGAGAAGGTTTTGGGAGATAAGGAAAAGGTGTAGAGTTGTTCGGGTTTATCTTTACATTTTTCTTTTATCGATTGTAACCCAGCACATGTAACTCTGAACTTTATGATCTAATAAAACTTGGACTTTTTTGCATACTGTTGTCTATTTTCTATTCATACTCTGCTTTGTACTTCTTATTGATGATTGCTCTTTCTTTCTCTGCTAGTTTCTGGTCAGGATGGAATTACTATCTGCCCATGATACAAAGTTGCTGCGACAATGTAATGAATACTTTAAGGTTGGTCACACAGACCTGAGTGCAGCACAAGTCGTCGACATCCTCGGCCAAGATGCTTCAGAACAGGCAGTTGAAGCATATCAATATCTGAAGTGTCTACTTGATCGAGCAGTGGCCAATAATGTGGCCTATTATGATATGATCGAGGATCTCCAAGGCACCCTCGAAGACCTTCAGCTACAATACAAAGAATCCACTGCCCTGTTGCATGAGGGGTATGAGAAGAAGTACCAGCAACTCAATGTTGACAAGGGGTATGAGAAGTGCTTTGCTAGCTACAAGGTGAGGGAGAGAACTCTGAGGGGCGAAGTCGAGGAGTGCAGAGAGATAGCTGAACTATTAGAGCAAGAGAACAATAATCTTCAAAGAGAGTTGTCACAGTTGAAGTCTGCAGCTTCTACTTCAAACGCCTTAATCCCAGTGAATGATGAGGGATTCTCATTCTTGGAGGTTGAGAACGCCAAATTGAGGGACGAGTTGGAAACCTTGAAGAGGTCTGACCCTTCTACACCTTCTCGTGGTAGAGCAAGAGCTCCTCAGGGACGAGCAAGAGCAGCTCGAATTCCTGTCGAGGAACAGAGGACTCAGTCTGCCTTAGAAAACCAGGCCTTCCAATTAATGGCGAAGAACTAGGCTTTGGCTAAAATGTCAAAGAAGATCAGGGACCTGGAAGAGAATCTCTCCACTCAGAAGTCTACCTTGGAGAATAAAGAGATCTTCATCAAAAATCTCCACGAGCAGCTAGATAGGTTAACATATCAATTCCACAAACAGCCCAGGGAGTTCTGGATGGCTTGATACAACGAAGCTCTCTTTCACTTGGATGATCGTATCCAGAATGCCAATAATGAGGGCTACAAGTAAGGCTGGTTGAATGCCTTAGGTGTGCTGCAACTCGAACAGGGTCATTACCTGTGGGACTACCATGATCTCGGGCTGCTCGACTTACCTGTGCCACCATACAAACTGGATATGAGTTGGATCCCTGCTCAGGCCATTCCTCGGAGCTTGATTTCCAAATATCTCGGTGATTACAATCTCCATTCAATTGCCGAGGTATCTCGTCCCAAGCACCTCTTAGATCGACCATCCGTGATGAATGTCAGGATGTTAAAGGATCTCAACTTCATAAATTCTCCCCTGGCTTTAAATGATCCGCCTGCTGGAGAGGAACCTGTGTCAAAATCAGAGGGGAAAAGACCAGTAGAGTAGGTATTTTGATGTAATAGTTAGTATACATTTCAATATCAATGTAACTTTCATTTCATTATCGATATAATTTGTTTTGGTTTTAATGAAAGAATTTCATTTCTATTTGTTATTGTCTTAAAACACTTTATATCTGTGCATGTGTATCTGATAAAAAGATAACAATATTGTGTAGTTTGTCGATCAACTTATTGTCGAGTAGTTTGAACTTGTGGTAATCATTTGGCAAAAATAATATTTTGTTTCTCGACCAACTCAGTAATAATTAAAAAGTTATGAGTATCAAAAATGTTGCTTGATCACTTTAAATTTTACTTGTCGACCAACTACAGTTACTGGGTTTTTATCCCCGATCAGCCATAGTCGGTAGATTTTTCTCTTAAATGTTTCCGACCAACCAAGATCAGTAAATTTTGTTTGTCGACCAACTACAGTTGGTGGGTTTCTATCCCCGACCAGCCATAGTTAGTCTTTTTGAAATAATTTTACCTCCCGACCAACTCAATTTGGCATTTTCGAGAAGATATTTACTTCCTAACCGACATAAGTTGGCATTTTTAGGAATACTTTTATTTCACGAGAAACATATAGTTTTATTTCCCTTAGGAATACAAATTTTACTTCTGGGAGGAATACAAGTAGCTTTACTTCCCGGAGGAATACAGGTAGCTTTACTTCCCAGAGGAATATAGGTAGCTTTACTTCCCGGAGGAATATAGGTAGCTTTACTTCTCGGAGGAATATTGGTAGCTTTACTTCCCGGAGGAATATAGGTAGCTTTACTTCCCGGAGGAATATAGGTAGCCTTACTTCCCGTAGGAATGTTGGTAGCTTTACTTCCCGGAGGAATATAGGTTTCTCGATGTACCAACCTTAGTTGGCAAATCGAGAAAAATTTGAGTAGCCTGAGCTTTGCCGAGTTTTGCCCCGAGTAGTGTGTAGCACTAGTATTCCCCGAAAAACTTTTAATAAGAAGAAAGAATTCGGCAGAATATATTTATTTTATTCATCATTGATAGTACTTGCGTAGGTGCTCTGCGTTCCATGCATTCTTAAACTCCTCCCCTTCTAGAGTTGCTATTCGGTAAGTTCCTGGTCGAATAACTTCTATAACTCGGTATGGTCCATGCCAGTTTGCCTCCAGTTTGTTGTGCTTTTGAATTACTTTCTTCATCACATAGTCTCCTTCTTTCAGGTCGCACTTCTTCACCCTCTTATTGTAGAATAGAGATGTTCGTTGTTGGTATGCAGCATTTCTGATAGCTGCTTCTTCTCTAACTTCCTCAAGCATGTTTAAATCCAATCTTCTCATTAAGTCGCTGACAGGGGAGTTGAAATTTAGTACCCTGTGTGTTGGGAGGCCCAACTCGGCAGGTATAACAACTTCACTTCCAAACGCTAGCATATAGGGAGATTCTCCAGTCGCTACTAGGGGAGTAGTTCGGTAAGCCCACAGTACTAGCTGTAACTCGTTGATCCAGTTTGCTTTTGCATCATTCAATCTTTTCTTCAAGCCATTTAGCAGCGTTCTGTTTGTCACTTCAGTCTGTCCATTGCTTTGAGTATGGATTGGTGCTGAGTGGATCTTTAACACATTTGATTGATGACAATAGGCAGCAAACTCCTCGTTATCGAATTGTGTTCCATGGTCTGTGATGAAAGCATGAGGAAGACCATATCGACAAATGATGTTCTTCCAAATAAATTGGTACACCTTCTCGTACGTCATATCAATGAGAGGCTCAGCTTCCACCCATTTAGTAAAATAATCCACTACGACGACGAGGTATTTGAACCTTCCTCTAGTCGTTGGCAGTGGTCCAACCAAATCTATTCCCCACATGGAAAATGGCCAAGGGGAAGTGATGGGTGTTAACAATGCTTGTGGAGTTCTTCGGATGGAGGAAAAGTGCTGGCACTTGTCACATTTCTTGGCATAGGCTACACAATCAGCCCTCATCGTCGGCCAGTAATATCCTTGCGTCATCATCCTTTGCAAAAGCGTCCGACCTGCTACATGGGCTTTACAAGACCCTTCATGGATCTCTTCAATCAATTCTTTCACCTCAGAGGGATATACACATCTCTGCAAACCTGCCATAATTCCTCGTCTATATAAAATACCGTTAGTTAATACGTACCGAGCAGCTTAAAACTTCAATTTCTTGGCTGCGAGCTTGTCAATTGGTAATTCTTCCTCCTCAATATATGCCCTGATGGGATCCATCCAAGACGGTCCTAAATCAAGGGTGACAAAGTTCATCGCCAAATCTTCATCTATACTCCGACCAACCAAAACTTCAATTGGGATTGTTCTTCGTAGCTCGGTACGAGTAGCTGATGTTAATCGAGCTAAGGCATCTGCTCTTGCATTCTCCATTCTCGGTATTCTGACTAGATGAATAGCAACAAATTCTGATACAAACTCCATCACCTTTGCATGGTATTTGATCATTAATTCTCCTTTGGCTGCATATATTCCCAACATTTGATTTACGATTAATTAAGAATCACTGAAAACAATTATTTGCTGCTCCTCCATAATTTTCGCCAAATTAAGACCTGCAATCATGGCCTCATACTCAGCTTTATTATTAGAAGCTTTGAATTGGAAACGTAGGGCGTACTCCATGTCGACCTCGTTTGGAGTGCTCAAAACTATCCCTGCCCCACTACCTGTTGTGCAAAATGATCCATCTACATATAGCCTCCATATAAGTAACTCATCTTCAAATTTATGATCAGTCAGAGTTCCTCGGTGAAATATTTGTTGCTTACTTTCATCCTCCCTGGATATTTCTTTCTCTTCGTCGATCATCTCTCCTTGCTCTTTTACCAATCGGAATTGGTCTGAGCTCGAATTTGATGATCTTGTAACATCCACTTGCCCTTTTACCAACCGGAGTTGGTCTGAGCTTGTGCTTTTTGATCCTGTAACATCCATAGGTTGATCGGTGAGCAACTTTTGCTCCTCGGGGGTATCAGGATAGGTGAACTCTGCTATAAAATCTGCTACAGCCTGCCCTTTTAGCGATGATCTGGGTTCATAGACTATATCATATTCATCGAGCTCTATTGCCCAGTACATTAATCTCCCTAATTTTTTTAGTTTATGAAGGTCTTGCCTCAATGGCATATCAGTATATACGACTATGGTATGAGCCTGGAAGTATGGCCTCATTCTCCTACTCGCTTCAATCAACGCCAGTGCTAACTTTTCCAGCCTTGGATATCTGATCTCTGCTCCTCGGAAGGCCTTACTCCTATAATAAATTGGCTTTTACACTCCATTCTCCACTCTGATCAACGCCGAGCTAACTGCATTCTCCGACACTGCTAGATACAAGTACAATTTTTCTCCCATCACTAGCCTGGACAACAGTGGAGGTGCTCCCAAGTATTTCTTCAAGTCTTAAAAATCCTTCTCACATTCATCATTCCACTCAAAAGTCTTTCGGAGTGTCTTGAAGAATGGGAGACATCTGTCAGTTGCTCGTGATACAAATCTGTTGAGTGCTGCTACTCGTCCTGTGAGACTCTGTACTTCCTTCTTCGTCGTTGGAGATCGCGGCCCTAATAGAGCTTTGATCTTTTTAGGATTTGCTTCAATTCCTCGTTGATTGACGATGTATCCGAGAAACATGCCTTCTCGTACTCCAAATATGCACTTCGTCGGGTTCAGCTTCACTTGATATTTATCCAGTTGATCAAAAGTCTGACTTAAGTCAACTAGATGGTCGGCAGCTTTCTTGTTTTTTGTCAGCATATCGTCAACATAGACTTCCATATTGCAACTGATTTGTTCAGCAAAAACCTTGTTCATCAGCCGTTGATATGTCGCACCTGCATTTTTCAAACCAAAAGGCATAACATTATAACAATAAGTTCCCTTAGGGGTAATAAAAGAAGTACTCTCCCTGTCTTCAGGTTTCATTTTAATCTGATTGTAGCCAGAATAAGCATCAATGAAACTCAGCAACTCGTGTCCCGAGGTAGCATCTACCAGCTGATCAATTCGGGGCAATGGAAAGTGATCCTTTGGGCATGCTTTGTTGAGGTCGGTGAAGTCTACACACATCCTCCATTTGTTGTTCTTCTTTTTTACCATCACCACATTTGTTAACCAGTCTGGGTATTTAACATCTTCAATGAAACAAGCTTTCTGGAGCTTCTCGACTTCCTCCTGTATAGCCTGATTCTTCTCGGGGCTGAACACTCTTCTTCTCTGCTTCACTGGATTGATCTCCTTATTCACATTGAGCTCGTGACATAAGAAATTTGGGTCTATCCCCGGCATATCTTCATGACTCCACGCAAAAGTTTATTTTCTGCTTCTAAGGAAAGTTATCAATTCTTATTTCAATGAGGCTTCCAACGACGAACCTACTTGAGTAGTACGTTCAGGGTGCTCGTCGTCCAGAATGATGTTTTCAGTAGCTTCCACCACTTGACCCTTCACGAGTTGTGACTCATCTCTAGGATCCAATGTTTCAATTTCTGCACCTTCATCCACTTGATAGGTAGTAGTCTTTTTCCTTGATTCTTTCAGTTCTTCTTGCTCGGCGGATGAATAATAACATTCCCGAGCTACTTTCTGATCACCTTTCACAACTCCTACTCCAAAATTTATTGGAAATTTTAGGCACTGATGTACTGTAGATGGTACAGCCTCGAACTTCTTCAATCCTACTCTTCCCATGATGATATTGTATGATGATTGAACATTCTTATCCATCACGAAGAAAAGTATTCTTTCTGTTCGACAAGCAGGCCACGTACCAATGAATATATCCAACTTGATCGTCCCAAGTGGAAATACTTTCTCGCCAGCAAAATCGATGAGGGGTCTGTGATAAGGCTCCAGCTGAGATAGCTTTAGATTTAAACTATCGAAGCACGAGTAAAACATGATGTCCGCCGAGCTACCATTGTCTACCAGTACTCTTGAAATTATAACCTCCTTCATTCTCATCTTGATCACCAGTGGGTCATCATGAGGATATAGAACACCTGCACGGTCATTCTTTGAGAAACCAATGACCAATTTCTCTTTTTTCACCTTTCTCGGGCGATCCTCTTCAGCTAGATTTATTCGCTGAATGTAAGAGCAAGCTTGAGCCTCATCGAGGTAAGCTTTTCTCTCTGCAGTAAGATCTCCTCCTCCTGCATCTCCACCTGTTATAACATTACAGTCAAATGACCCAAAGCGTATTGAAAATAGAAACTCATTCTGGCAGCCTTGGAATCCATGAAGCGTTATGTAGTAAGTGGAAAAAGTTCCTCAAATTAAAGTAAGATGTGAATGGTTATACGTGATAACTAAATAATGAGAAATGATTACAAATGTCGTAGTTATGGGAATTGAGAATTTACCCATTATTGATATGGTAATATTAGTATAGATATATGATTGTGTATGCATATACTATCTATGTGTGAAAATCATGCCCACGCTACTTGCTATCCCTGAGGTTGCCGCGCTGGGTCGATCTTATCCTGTGTTACCTTATGGGGGATATTGACTCGTACCCTAGAAGATAGATATCCTTGGTGCAGGATATCGGAATGATAGTTCAGACGGTCCTAAGATATGCGGGTATGTGCTTTCCTCTTAGAGACTTGGAGTCTATGCTTCGCCTCATTTTGTTTGTGTATAGGTATCCTTGGTACAAGCTATCGCAGTGATAGTTCAGATGGTCCTACGAGACTTGGAATCTATACTTCGCCTCAATATTGTTTGAGTATGTGTTAATACAATTCGAGAGTGATTCCGAATTTGTATTCCCCTTAATGTGAGTGATATGGGGTTTGGATAGTAGAGTATGCCCGCACCATAGTTTTATTTGGGTTGCTGTTATGGTTTATATATATTTTACAAGTGGTTAATATATATATGAAATTCTGAAATCTGGAACTGTTTACTGTGATGTAATATGTAGGACGTGGTTGATAACTCAAATTATAAATACTTATGGTGAGAAAGTATAATATGACACTGGAAAATTTTATTGATTTATAAAGTTAAAATGAGAACTTTGGTTACTAATTGAAATAGTATCTTCAAACAACTGAATCGTTAAATTTTGAATCTTTCGAAGTAATATAAGATAAATTAATCCATTGGGAAAGGATAGCGTGTTATATGATGAGATAGACCATTGGGGAGGTTAGTGCGATAGGTGTGCACATTAAAAGAGAGGTGAGAATTTCTCAAGAGAGTGTCGCACTAATATGTTGTTGCATTGGCCTGTATCAATTTAAATACTTGCTAAACGTATTTTTAAATCAAACACACTATCGGGCTCTGACCCATTTCTTTTTCTCTTTCTCTCTCTTGTATATATATGTATGTATTACAAGTGCCCAGCCACAGGGGCGTATTGCTTAGGATCTCTTGGAAGGAACGCGCTGCAGCTTAGGTGGGAGTTGCAGGTCTCTTGATTAGACGACTTCGTTTATTCGGATCCACTCTTAGTACCTTCATCTAGATGGGCATGTGTAGCTCTTTCCATTATTCCGTTGTTATTGGACATTTGTATTTCAGTTATTTTCAGTATTGTTACTATGGGATTTATTCAGTTTGGATGTGTGACTTTAGATTTCGTATGTTGACATTCGATTGACGAATGTATTAAATTAATTGGACTATGTTGCAGAATTTAATGTGGTGTGATTCTTACTTATCGAATGTTGTTAATAAAATAAATGATTTTTCTTTAAATAAAATTTGAAAAGTATGTATGAAAATGGTTTTGACACTTAGCTTAATTAATTAGGGTGTTAAATTGAAAAAATTTATTTTTCGACAGTGATGCTAAGAATGGACCAACTGTTCACCTTGATTTAATTTAATAAAGGAGTGATCGTCCGGTATTTAATTAGGCGGGGTGTCACAACGATACCAATGTGACTCGTAGGAAACGACTGCGTAGTAACAGAGCTCCCGGTTTGAGTGTACGACGCAAATTTGCAAAAAATTAGACTTGAGCACAAAAATATGCCATCGAAGGGTGAAAATCTAAAAAGGCCACAAAATGGTCCAGTAAGAGTCAGGAACACCTCGCACGGGACCAATGTGACTCGTAGGAACAGACCGCGTAGTCACGGGGCTCTCGGTTTGAGTGTACGACGTAAATTTTCAAAAAGTTAGACTTGAGCATAAAAAAGATGTCATCGAAGTGTGAATACATAAAAAAACCACAAAATGGTACCGTAAGAGTCACGAACACCTCGCACGGGACCAATGTGACTCGTAGGAACCTGCTGCATTGTTATGGCGCTCCCAGTTTGAGTGTACGGCGTAAATTTGTAAAAAAATAGACTGAAGCATAAAAGCTTGCCATCGAAGGGCGAAAATATAAAACAAACACAAAATAGTCCCGTAAGAGTCACAAATACCTCACACGAGACCAATGCGACTGATAGGAACCGACCACGTAGTAATGGGGCTCCCGGTTTGAGTGTACGACATAAATTTGCAAAAAATTAGACTTGAGCATAAAAACATGCCATCGAAGGGTGAAAACCTAAAATAGCCACTAAACGGTCCGATAAGAGTCACGAACACCTCGCACGGGACCAATGTGACTCGTAGGAACCGACGACGTAGTCACGGGGCTCCCGATTTGAGTGTACGACGTAAATTTGCAAAAAGTTAGACTTGAGCATAAAAAAGATGCCATCGAAGGGTGAAAGCGTAAAATAGCAACAAAACAGTCCCGTAAGAGTCACGGATATCTCGCACGGGACCTATGTAAGTCGTAGGAACCGGTCATGTAGTCACGGTGCTCCCGGTTTGAGTGTACGACATAAATTTGCAAAAAGTTAGACTTAAGCATAAAAAACTACCATCGAAGGGTGAAAATGTAAAACATACACAAAATGGCCCCGTAAGGGTCACGAACACCTCGCACGGGACCAATGTGACTCGTAGGAACCGACTGCGTAGTAACGGGGCTCCCGGTTTGAGTGTACAATGTAAATTTGCAAAAAATTAGACTTAAGCATAAAAACATGCCAACGAAAGGTGAAAACGTAAAATAAAGGCAAAACTGTCCCATAAGAGTCATGAATACCTCTCACGGGACCAATGTTAATCATAGGAACCGACCGCGTAGTCACAGGGCTCCCGGTTTGAGTGTATCACGTAAATTTGCAAAAAATTAGATTTAGGCATAAAAACATGCCATCGAATGGTGAAAATGTGAAACGGCCATAAAATGGTCCGGTAAGAGTGACGAACACCTCATACGGGACCAATGTAACTCGTAAGAACCTACTGCGTAGTCGCAGGGCTCCCGGTTGGAGTGTATGACGTAAATTTGCAAAAAGTTAGGCTTAAGCATAAAAACATGCCATCGAAGGGTGAAAACGTAAAACAAACACAAAACGGTCCCATAAGAGTCACGAACACCTCGCATAGGTCCAATGTGACTCGTAGGAATCGACCGCATAGGCACGGGGCTCCCGGTTGGA
Source organism: Sambucus nigra (assembly GCA_949130495.1). Classification (NCBI taxonomy): domain Eukaryota; kingdom Viridiplantae; phylum Streptophyta; class Magnoliopsida; order Dipsacales; family Adoxaceae; genus Sambucus; species Sambucus nigra. Next base: position 223,818,169 of record OX422214.1, read on the forward strand.
GTGTTCGACGTAAATTGGCAAAAAAATAGACTTGAGAAAAAAAAAAACATGCAATCGAAGGGTGAAACTGTAAAACAACCATAAAACGGTCCAGTAAGAGTCACGAACACCTCGCACGGGACCAATGTGACTCGTAGGAACCGACCAGGTAGTCATAGGGATCCCGATTTGAGTGTACGACATAAATTTGCAAAACGTTAGACTTGAGAATAAAAAGATGCCATTGAAGAGTGAGAACGTAAAACACACACAAAACGCACCCATAAGAGTCACTAACATCTCGCATGGGACCAATGTAAGTTGTTGGAACCAGCCGTGTAGTCACTGCGCTCCTGGTTTGAGTGTATGACATAAATTTGCAAAAAGTTAGACTTAAGCATAAAAACATGCCATTGAAGGGTGAAAACGTAAAACAAACACAAAACGGTGCCGTAAGAGTCATGAACACCTCGCACTGGACCAATGCGACTCATAGGAACCGACCGCGTAGTCACGAGCTCCCTGTTTGAGTGTATGATGTAAATTTGCAAAAAATTAGACTTAAGCCTAAAAACATGCCATCGAAGGGTGAAAACATAAAACATCCATAAAACGGTTCGATAAGAGTCACAAACACCTCGCACGGGACCAATGTAACTCGTAGGAACCGACCATGTAGTCACGGGGCTCCTGGTTAGAGTGTACGACGTAAATTTACAAATAAATTATACTTGAGCATAAAAACATGCAATCGAATGATAAAAACCTAAAATAGCAACTAAACGGTCCGGTAAGAGTCACGAGCACCTTGCATGGGACCAATATGACTCGTAGGAACCGACCGGGTTGTCACGGGGATCCCGGTTTCAGTGTACGATGTAAATTTGTAAAAAGTTTGACTTGAGAATAAAAAAGATGCCATCGAAGGGTGAAAACATAAAACGAACACAAAATGGTCCCGTAAGAGTCACGAACATCTCTCACGGGACCAATATAAGTCGTAGGAACCGGTCGTGTAGTCATAGCTCTCCCGATTTGAGTGTACGACGCAAATTTGCAAAAAATTAAACTTGAGCATAAAAACATGCCATTGAAGGGTGAAAACCTAAAATAGCCACTAAACGGTCCGGTAAGAGTCACAAACACCTCGCACGGGACCAATGTGACTCGTAGGAACTGACTGCGTAGTCACGGGGCTCTTGGTTTGAGTGTACGACGTAAATTTACAAAAAATTAGACTTAAGCATAAAAACATGCCATCGAAGAGTGAAAACATAAAATAGCCACAAAACGATCCGATAAGAGTCACGAACACCTCGCACGGTACTAATGAAACTCATAGGAACCGACAGCATAGTAACGAGGCTCCCGGTTTGAGTGTACGATGCAAATTTGCGAAAAATTAGACTTGAGCATAAAAATATGCCATCGAAGGGTGAAAACCTAAAACAACCACTAAACGGTCCGGTAAGAGTCACGATCACCTTGCACGGGACCAATGTGACTCGTAGGAACCGACCGCGTAGAAACGGGGCTCCCGATTTGATTGTACGATGCAAATTTGCAAAAAAATAGACTTGAGCATAAAAACATGCCATCGAAGGGTGAAAATATAAAACAAGCAAAAATGGTCCCGTAAGAGTCACGAACACCTCACACGGGACAAATGTGACTCGTAGGTACCGACCGTGTAGTAATGGGGCTCCTGATTTGAGTGTACGACGCAAATTTGCAAAAATTAGACTTAAGCATAAAAGCATGTCATCAAAGGGTGAAAACCTAAAAAAACCACTAAACGGTCCGTTAAGAGTCACGAACACCTCGCACGGGACCAATGTGACTCATAGAAATCGACCGCATAGTCAGAGATCCCGGTTTGAGCGTACGACGTAAATTTTCAAAAAATTAGACTTAGCATAAAAGCATGCCATCGAAGGGTGAAAACATAAAACAACCACAAAACGGTCCGGTAAGAGTCATGAACACCTCGCACGGTACCAATGTAACTCATAGGAACCGACCGCGTAGTCACCGGGCTCCCGGTTAGAGTGTACGACGTTGATTGGCAAAAAATTTAGACTTAAGCATAAAAACTTGCAATCGAAGGGTGAAAACATAAAACAGCTACAAAAAGGTCTTATAAGAGTCACGAACACCTCATACGAGACCAAGTTAAGTCATAGGAACCCGTCGCGTAGTCACGGGGCTCCCAGTTTGAGTGTGCGACGTAAATTTGTAAAAAGTTAGACTTAAGCATAAAAAATGCCATCGAAGGTTGAAAACGCAAAACGAACACAACGGTCCTCTAAGAGTCACGAACATCTTGCACGGGACCAATGTGAGTCGTAAAAACCGGTCGCGTATATATATATATAAAATATTATATATATATTGCATATATATACAGTATATACATCATGTGTATATACAATATGTATATACTGATATGTACACATGATATATATATATATCATATATATACTGATATATACATATGATATATATACAGTATACTATATATATATGCATATATATAGTACCAGTATATATACTGCATCTATATGCAATATATATACTATATAATGTATATATATGCATATATATACCAGTATATATACTATATATGCAGTATATATATGAGTATATATATGCACATATATATCGGTATATATACTTACATATAAAGTATATACTTACATATATATATACTAGTATATATATTGCATATATATACAGTATATATATTGGTATATATATGCATATATATACAGTTATATATATACTATATATGCAGTATATATATATATATATATATATATATATATAATAACTTGTGTTGCTAAAATGGCGTCAAGGGATGAAAACGTAAAACAGTCACAAAACGGTCCAGTGAGAGGCACGAACACCTCGTACGGGACCAATGTAACTCGTACAAACATATCGAGTATTCACCGGGATCTCGGTTTGAGTATTCGGCGAGAATTTGTAAAATTTAAACTTATGGCTACAAACATGGCATCAAGGGATGAAAACGTAAAATAACCCCAAAGCAGTCTTGTAAGAGGCACGAGCACCTCACACGGGACCAATGTAACTTGTACGAACCAATCGCGTAGTCCCCGGACTCCCTCTTTGGGTATACGATGAGAATTTGTAAAAAAATTAGCCTTGGGCAAAAAAATTGGCATTAAGGGGTGAAAGCATAAAACAGCCACAAAACGGTCCCGTAAGAGGCCCGACCACCTCGCACGGGACCAATGTAACTCGTACGAACCGACCGCGTAGTCGCAAGACTCCCAATTTGAGTATACGATGAGAATTTGTAAAAATTTAGACTTGGGCTTAAAAACATGGTGTCAACGTGTCAAAATGTAAAACAACCACAAAATGGTCTAGTGATAGGCAGAATGACCTCACACGGGACCAATGTAACTCGTAGGGACCGACTGCGTAGTCCTAGGCCTCTCAGTTTTAGTATACGATTAGAATTTGGAAAATTTAGACTAAGGCTTGAAAACATGACGTCAAAGGGGAAAGCGTAAAATAACAACAAAACGGTCCCGTTAAAGGCACCATCACCTCGCACGGGACCAATGTAACTCGTACGAACTGACCACGTAGTCACAGGACTTACGATTTGAGTACACGACGAGAATTTGAAATATTTGGACTTTTAGGTTTAAACATTATTTGATTACTGATATCTTTTTTGTTTTTTTTCTTATATTGTTTTGTAGGACAACATTTTAGGGTTATATTTTATTCGTGTGGAACACATGAACAAAGAAATGGTTTGCGACAGGTAGATTGTTTATTTATTATTGTTATTGATATGCGAGATTATTGTTTTAATTTATTTTTTACTAGTCGTGCGGGCTTTTGTGTTGATTAAACATCTTGGTTTTCATGTATAAACAAAGGAGACTCTGTCAAATTTTTTTAAAAATTGTAAAAAATTGTTGATATGGGAGATTTTTCAAATTTTTTATGGCCGTGCAGACTTTTGTGTTGATTAAACAGGTTGGTTTTCATGTATAAACAATGGAGACTTTTTCGAATTTTTTTAAAAATTATAAAGAATTATTGATATGCAATATTCTTATAGCCATGCGGGCTTTTGTATTGATTAAACAGGTTGGTTTTCATGTATAAACAAAGGAGACTCTGTCAATTTTTTTTTAAATTGTAAAAAGTTATTGATACGATTAACTAATATCTTTGGATGTTTTATTTTACAATAATATTATTTTGATAAAATGATTATTTATTGATTGCAGGTTGTGCACAAGAAGTTAAAGATACATGTTTTTGCGTGTGTCTACTATATGTGACACTAAGAGAAGTTTTTGAGGCGTGTCAACCATATTTATCATCTCAATTTAGGGATGATATTCTTTTTGACAATTGTATATCTTATTAATTAGTATGATTTTGTACTCACTTAAATATTTCGACTTGAATGTAGTTTAATGGAAGAAATTATTATTGGGTACGTGCTTTAATGAATGTGGTTGATATATTACGTTTTTGATCGGATGATTTGATTTATAATGCATATTAGACGTCAATTATTATTTCAACATAAAACATATAATAATATAACTATTTATGATAATTTTTTTATTTATCACTTGGGACGGTTATAAACCGTCCCTAATACTTATTTGTATTAATTGAGAATACCTTTTGGGACAATTTTTACCGTCCCTAATACCCATTTTTGCATCAATTGAAATTACCTTTTGGGATGGCTTTTACCGTTCTAATTGGGTTGCCAGAATCTCAGTAGTATTAGGGACGGTTTATTCGTCCCTAATACTATTGGCAGGAGCGGGAATTTTTTCGCGGGAACACCATTTGGGATGGAAAAATCCGTCCCTAATGCCAAATGCAGACCGTCCATGAATTAACATTTAGGATGGTAAAATCCGTCCCTAAAATTTCGATGCCTAGTATAAGGGACGGATTTTTGTCATTGCAAAAACCGTCCTTAATACTCTTTAGGGACGGTTTTGGTACTATTAGGGATGTTTTTTACCGTCCCTAATACTCATTTTTCTTGTAGTGCAAGCATAAGTTTTGGAACAAAACCATGATCGATAGACTAAAAAAGCGATTGGAAAGAGCTAAGGGTGCTTGGGTGGATGAACTCCCACGTGTTCTATGGGCTTATTTCACAACACCCAGAAGACCAACTGGGGAAACACCCTTTGCACTCACTTATGGAATGGAGGCTGTCATTCCCCTGGAAGCAACTCTCCCTACTATGAGAATCACTCTCGTCGACCAAGGCCTCAACAATGGAGCACTATGTACTGAGATTGACCTAGCAGATGAGCGATGAGAGATAGCCTTGATCAAGTTAGCTTCATACCAAAAATAACTAGCTAAGTAGTACAATAAGAGGGTCAATCCGATGAAGTTTTTATAGGGGACTATGTCCTGAGGAAAGTCCTCAGCAGTGCAATAAAACCATCAGATGACAAACTAGGATCGAACTGGGAAGGCTTCAAGGAGCATATCACTTAGAAACGTTGGAGGGCAGGGAGATACCAAGAGCATGAAACACAACCAGTCTAAAAAAGTTCTACTTTTAGACCTTCTTCTTTATCTTTTAGTTCGAAATTTTTTATTTTCAAACTTATTTTTCTTGTTAGATAATACTTAACGAATAAATGCCGGTTGTCCCCTCTATTCTCATATTTTGTATTGGCTGCTTAACTTATCTTGACTATACCTTTTCCAATGGAAACTCCTTTATGCATATATAAATCCCTAATAAATAGGGTTATTAAGTAAACTATAGGCACTTTGAATCACCCTTAGTTCCATATTGCAAACACAAGAGGCCTCATGAGTTGCTCCGGCAATAATAAAAGCCCTACAGGGGATCCTTAGGCAACAAAGACAACTCAGGTTAGTCGCCAACTTCTGTTGGTTGAAAAAAGCCTGCTCGGGTGAATTTCCCATTAGCCAGGTGAAATTTTGCCATCATCTCACTTAGGAATAAGGGAGTACGATGACACAACCTAAAAGGTAAAGTGTATGAAATGATATTGCTAAGGCATATTGGACTGGGAGAATACTCGAATACATAAAATGCAGAGAATTAATACTTAAATATCATTTAATCGGATGAAAAAGCCTAAAATGATTCAAACTAAGTATGATCTTACCTAAGGCCTAAGGTTGGTCAATCAATATTGCTTTGGTCAATAAAGATACTAAGATAAAGATACTACGTAACCATCGAGCAGACAAGATCCACATATGTTTAGTTAAGATATGCTCAAAAAATAAGAAAAATCTTTATTACGATATAAGGTTACAATTACATTACAGACAAAAAAAAGTACACAAAGACCTAAGGTGGACCAGGATGGTGAGCAATATATTCTGTAACAATTTCTTTTTGACCATCATCTGTCTTTGTGGCAAACTCTTCTACATCTTCATCGAGATCGTGATCCAAGAGTTGGGAGGGAATGGCATCAACTGAGATCCACTCATCATCTTTTGAGAAAGGGTTGTGGCAGTAGGCAGGGCAATCAGTATGGTATTTATACCACAGTTTAGATTCCTTTGGAGTCTTCACCTCCCCAAGGGCACTTAGCCATCCTCAAGTAAAGGAAACATCTTCTGCCTCCTTTAGTTTTGTTGGGGCATCTGCCCAACCAGCGTTATAAGCCTCTCCCTATATTTCTCGCGATCCCATATTGAATGCATATCTTAAATTCTTAACATCATCTTTAAGCACAACCAAAAAAGACTTAAAGCTAGTAACCTCCTTTCTCAAAGCATCATTCTCGTACTGGAGGACTTCAACCACTTGGTCGACCTCAGTCCTCTCTAAAAGTTAGGCCCTCATGGAATTTACCTCGTCTTATACAAAGGCATCTCCATTTCCTAGAGTTCATCTTTCAGTTTGGAAATTACCTCAGTCTGATTCTTGTACTGCTCATTCCTTGTTCTTGAAGACTTGATGATTTTTACAAAGTCTTTGCGACCCTTTAAGCTGATGTCGGGTCCAATAATTCTCCCTAGTTGAGATTTGGGAGAAACATAGGGATCTAAATCAGTAGAATACAAATGATACACACCATACTATAAATAAGAATATTAGCACATGGAAATTCAGTTAAACACATGCAAAAAGGAGAAATTTTCACTCCCATACAACATAAGAAGGTGTCCATAGGCCAATCTATTAAGTTCTCAAAAAATAGCTACAAACTGAAAAGGTAAAGGTTTTATAAGGAAAATGTAAAATCCTAGATGATAATGATTTTGGGCCTTTACCTCCTTATAATAGGAGTTTTGAAACGAATTGCAATAGTTTTCAAAACTCCTGTAATAATGAGTTTCACTTTAGTGCCGATAATGATTTTCAAACTCCTCATTTTCAAGCATCCGCACCTCGGCCTATGACTTTCGACGAGGGTTTGCTTATGCTTGAGAACAAGAGGTATGAAGAATGTTATCGGGAAGCACATCGTTGTTGGGAGCAACTTGGATTTATTATTCGAATCCAAAGACGCTTTCTCTTTCGAGACTTTTGATGTCGAGGAATGTTTTGAACCAATTAAGGACTTTGTGCCTAAATTGGAACAAACCATTTGTCACATGGCCCATCTTGTAATTGAGAATGAAAGCGAGGATGAAATGGATGTAGTATCTATTTACAATGAGATGATTTCTTCTTTGGATCCCAAAGAAGAAAGTTTCATTGAAAATGATCCTATCTCCTTTGAAATTCCAACTTTGAGCGATGATAACTCATCTCTTGAGTTTGAATTTCTTTCCTCCCCATTTTTATTCTCCGTTATCACACCGTCACAAGTACCCGATGAATCGGTACCGAACTTTAAAACTTTTAAACCTTTCACCGACAAGGAGTACTTGCTCGATTTTCTTTCCATGAAGGCATCTTTGACCTCATGTGCGCCACCCCCCATTCTGCTTGCTAAATCTTTGGGAGGAAATTCAGTTCTTTTTGGTCCCCTTGTGTATTTGTCACCCATCCTATCCAAATCCCCCATCCTCCCGCTCAAAGTTTTAATTGGGGATGGTTCACCTTTTCCACCACGCATATGCCTTCCGTCGTTTGAACGAAATTCCTATTTTCCGGGAGGCATGCATGAAAGGGAGGGTCCACCATTGATCCTCCAAAGTCAAATTGTATTTTGGGTGGACCCTCAGCTATTTGGACTTCTAGTGTATAGTTAGTGTGAAGCCTAAATAGTAGGTTGTATATAGTTAGCTTTTTATTCTTTCTTTCTTCTTAATTTAGTCTAGTGTAATTAGTTATTCTCTTTCTATTTTTTTTGTATGCTTTGTACGAACTTGTTTTGCAGATTCATTTGGACTTGTTCTTATGGAGATCGCTCCAAATTTGGGTAATATCATTCTTTTCCTATCTTTTTGTTGTGTTCTTTAATGGACTCATTGAGGACAATGCAACATTTAAGTTAGGGGTGTAAGATATTCTATCCATTGCATTGTTTAGTCCTTGAATTTGACTACAATTTAGTTACAAAGCATGTTTTTGTTAAAAATTTGAAAATTTTCAAAAAGATTTTCTTTCTTTTTTCTCCTTTGTTGGGCATTTTGCCTTTGTTTCCGATGATAAATTTCAATAATTGCCCGATCTAATAGACAATTCAACGATGCATGTTCTCGATTTTAGAAGTTATTAGACTTTAGTCCTCAAATCATTAATATTATGAATAACTTCATGAATTAAACTTAAATCCCATGAGCACATGCACTTTTATTGCTATATTGATTTGGTTTAAGATTTTTATAACTCGGTAATCTTTTGTTGCATGGTATATACTTACACCGAGTGAGATTAGAGACCTATCTTCATTTGTAAGTGTATACACTATTCTTTCCTCTTTGAAAATGTTGAATTCGTTGGTAATCTCTTTATTCTTTCATTGATCGTTCATTAATTGAGTTCATTCTTGAAATGTATTACTTGAGCATGATTTTCATATATTATTTTGATTCGAGAATTGCGTATACTTTTGGAAATCATCATAGGCAATCTTTGTATATCAGCCATATGACCTTGACCTCACCTTTCATATGTTCCCTAGTCAACCCTTTTAATCCTAAATATTATCCTTTCATTTCATACCCCATTCCCATAACCAACTCCAAATTGTAGTTTTATACCATACATATTACCTTACATACCCTTGTTTGGATTGTTTACTTGTGAATGAATGATATTGTTGTTTTGTGGTTGCAATTTGACCATGAAAAGAGTGAGAAAAGAAGAAAGTGTAGTGAAAAAGAGAAGAAAAAGAGAAAGTTTAAAAAAAAAGAAAAAAAAAGAAAAAAGTGAGAAAAAGAAGAAAAGAAAAATAAAGAGAAAGTTGTATATATTGTTTATAGTGTTTCAATAATCCTTGTTACTCTCTCGATTGTTATATCTAATGCTCGTTTGGAAATCATTTGTCCAATTTTGAAATTGCCCACTTTTTCCCATTATCCCGAGTTTCATCCCGAACACTTTGAATCCGTACATATATATCCTTCGTTTCGTACCCTAGCCTAGCCTACATTACAACCCTATTAAAGTCCTATGTGATCTTAAGTAGATGTAATTTAAAGGTTTGAATAGTTTTGATAATCTGTGAAAATGCATTTCGCCTCTTTTTTATGTGAGGTATCCTGTCACTGAGATTACAGTTTTTCATGAGATATATAGCGTTCTTCAATTATGACATGTGTGCGGCCTAGTTTCCCTTTACATTTACTCCTTATGCTCGCATGTCCCGTGTGTTACCTCCCTGTTTCAAGTGAATTCATGTGATGAGTGTAATGCTCGTGAGGATTGACTTTTATGCATGCTTTGATATTTAGTATCCGAGTTATCTAAGTTTTTGCCAAATCATATTTTGCGTGTGCTCACTCCCCTCCCACATGTTAAAGTTTCAATTCATTTAGGTGCATTCGATAATGTTAATAACTACGGACTTTTCACATGAATTCGTTTGATATGCTAATAACATGTTGAAATCTTGTTCGTATTGTTGAGTTTGACGCATGTGAATGGGTATATTTTGAGGAAACCATGTGATGCTTGTGGGTATCATCTCTGAAAACCCTCACGAGACGACACCCGTTCACTAGGGTGACCTAGGGGTTTAACGGCTTATTGCATATGCTAAATGTAATCGAATCGCCCGCGAAAGTGGCCTTATGATTCTATACCATATTTTTGTACTATATCCTAATTTGGTTTACTTGTTCTTCTTGTTGCATCCTATTTCATTGCTAGGGACTAGCAATGTGTAAGTTAGGGGGTGTGATAATACGCAAATATTGTGTATTTCATCCGTCGAACCTACGCATTTTAGCCTCCTTGGGTGCCTTAATCTCTATATTTAAGCTCGTTAACCAGACAACCTTAGTTTATATTATTAACATGCTATATGAGGTATAATTGGGCTTTTGTAGGTATTTAGGTACTAAGTATGGAGTTCAGACGCATTTCGCTCAAGTTCCGTATGCAATCGAACGTTCAACGGCAATTTGATCAATTCACAATTTGGGCACCTAGCCCGACATCTACATGGAAGTTGTAGCCCTCCTCGCAAGCTTCGCGTGTCCATGAACGGTGCGCGATTAGGATCCCTAACGAAGAAGTTACGACACTTTTGGCGGAAGTGAAAAGCATTGAAACCAAAATAGGGGAGAAGAGGAAGAAAAGAATGCAGTAGGCTGCCTTGGTTCTGCCCTGCTTGATTGATAGATCGATCAATCCTTCAAATATTTTCCAAGATTTCAATGATCGATCGATCGACCAAAGGGGTTGATCGATCGATCCTTTGTTTTCTGCAGATATTTTGCCTTATTTTCTTTCTTCTTTTCTTCTATTCCAACTTACTATATAACCCAATTTCGTTGTAATATCAGATATACTTAGTTTTAGAAGACACTTTAGGTTAGGTTTTGATTTGGAGAGCTCATTTTCTTTTCTTCTTAGGTTGACAACCAATTGGTTTTGTAAGATTGAACTTTCCATCTCATTTACCATTAATATAGTTTTGTTCTTCATTTTTCCTTGCTTTGTAAATAACTTTCCATGCTTTGTAATTAGTTTACTTGCTTTATTTCTTGCTTTCCCAGTTTAATTGTTTGAATTTAGTTTAATTCATGTATTTCCCTTAGATAAATAGGGTCGGGATTTGGTTCCCCATTTTCGGGCCCCGAGCTCCGAAAATGAGGTTTTGTGCAAAATTGCGTTTAATTGAACCAGCGCGAATTAAAGTCGGATTATTATGTCTTTAACTTTCTATGTCATACATCGTTAGTGTTTATATCGATAATCCGAATCTAATCCGCATGTGACCAATTTTTGGTTAAATGTTTATTCTCGCAACTTTGGCTTAAATTCCTTATTGTGTGAAGTTTATGATTAACTGTTAATGCTCGATTAAATTGCTTTAGAACTGAAATCTTGATTAGTAGTTGTTTCGAGCCGTATGGTTGGATGATATCCCGATCCTCGCTTTACTTTATTTAGAAGTAACTTCTCTTTTCTTTTATTTACATTTACACATCACCCTTTTACACTTTTAATCTTGAATTAATAATCCAATTAAAATCTGTCGAACACTCCCTGTGGATTCGATACCCGACTTACCGCTATACTTGTATCGCAAGTGTAGTCGTAACTTAGGTTTGTTTGTATTGAGGCGGTGAAACTAAAATAACGATTAGCGTCTTTACACGCACTACGTTTCTCCAATAATCAAGAATTCATTAGGCCCTCAGTCCTAAGTACGTACCGCCTACTTCCCTTCTATCGGCATAAGAGTATACTCATCCAGTCTTATGCTAAAAAGAACAAAACATAATACACATCATTATAACTTTCTCTAGTTATAATATTAAGATATCACACACTATCTGTAAGGCTTATATAATATTACTCGTACATACTATACATGATTTATCATTCTCTAGCAAGTACACATACATAACACGCATAATATATGTATACTAACAGTCTCTACAATGCTATCATATTCCTGGAAATTTCTCACATATCATCCGGGGTTATTAGCGGTTGGACTCTCACACTGCCTTGGTATAAATCAAATCACAAGCATACGGGAAGCGAACATAGTTCCTCACCTAAGGGAAAGATGAATCATACCCAAGACGTTTTACCCTTACCTCATATATATATATATATATATATATATATATATATATATATATACCTTCTAACATCCGCATGTATAGAAGTAATAAATCCAACTATATGTATATAACTCTCATTACACTAACCGATAGATTCTCCCATATATTCCCAATTCATTTTTTATTCAATCCCTCACTTGAAACTTACTAATCCATCACACCTATGATATGAATAGTCACCAAATTTAACAACACTAAGGACACATGATATCCCTCTCTCACCCGGTCCATATTCGTCGTTAAGTAAATTCCTACTACCCGGAGAATTTACAAAAGTATTCGGTATGTTAAATTCCCAAATATACCTCCATAATAGCCTCGACGTAACCTCACCATTGTGTCATGTCATATACCCAACGTTTATCTCAAAAACATATTTATCGCATCATATTAGAGGTCTTCCAAGCCGTAAACCCAATTAGAAAGGAGTAACACCCGAATTAACAAACTGTATTGACCGAACCGGACCGAGGGTCCCTAAAAACGAACCGATTCGATTCCTTAAAAATAATAGAGAACTTTTTATGATCGGGCCAATTCGATGCTTCCAAAAAATTAATCGATCTTCTACTCAAACGAACTGATCCGATGGTCTCCTACCCGGACCGATCTGGTGCTGTACGACTTATTTCTTACGAGATTTATACCCAAAACGTTACTTCTACACTTTTCAAGATTTAACCTGCTTCTCTAAAACCCAATTTTACTTCACTCCAACAATAACCTAACATCAAAACCCATCCCATATATTATCCCCACCATTTTCATCAACCAACCCACACATATATTTAGATATCTTCAAATTCAAGAATTTATCAACAAATTCTGGGGTTTAACCATTCAAACTCAAAATCAACTAAATCAGCAATAAAATAATGAAATAACTCACACATACAATCGTTTATCAAGTTTAATCACTTGCCTCAAAGTTGTAGAGTCTGAATCTTCCTCAAAATCATGGATTTGGCCGAAAACCCCAAATCTCCCAAGATATCTCCTCTCTTTCTCTTCTTCTTTTGCACACACACACTCTCTCTCTAGGTTTTTCTCACAATGAGATTATCCTAACTCTACCAAGCTTAAATAAGCCTTTTTTCTTAATAAACCCATCTCTAAATAATGATACACCATTAAAATGACTCGTACACCCCAATTCGAGCCCAACTAGCCCAAAAGACCATGGAACCCGAATAAATACCTCGTGCAGTCATTTTGACTATCTCGCCCCATTTCAGATCATTCATACTCTCCAAATTGACATTCAAAGTTTCGATAAAAAAAAATCCTAACCTAACTCTATATAACTCACACCAATGTCCCGGTTAAGATATAACCAAAACCCATTGTTAATACTCACATATGGTGGAATGGCACTAAATATGATCCTATTTACTTTACTGCCGTAGCAAATATATGATTTACATAACTATTAAATCTTACTTAAAATTACTATTTTAATTCCCAATTAAATTAAATCACACTCACAAGGAAATTTAATACTAAAAATAAACGCTCAAAAGTGAGGGGTATTACATTCTCCCCCCTCCCTACAGAGGAATTTTGTCCTTGAAATTCAGAAATATGTTATTTTTTCAAAGCTCCAATTTACCCCCATTCTAAATATGGATCATAGTAAAGCATCATTTAACTAGGGCACCCATACACCCTATATCCATGCTTATCAACACAATAGTTACTCGACTACACTAGCTTTCAATCGTAATATAACTTCCACTCACAGTTAACTACATTCCTGCACAACGGTCGAGGTACCTAACCCATGTACCAATCTAAGCCTCGTAATGCCACGGGGATACACTAATTCCCAACAAATTAATTCATTCAGTCATAATAAGAATAATAATTTAAAATGTCCTAGGGTCAAACATATCTCAACTCCCGACATTTTCTACTTTCATGCGTGGGAGGTCTCGCAAAGGGAAATCAAAACAAGGAACCCTCCCAATACACTATTTTGAAGCTTTGTCGGGGATTGAGATCGGTTAGACCAGGACTTAAGTTTTATAAATATTTTTAAATCGATTTATATGGCTCCATAGGCCTACTTTTTTGTAAATTTTTTTTTTTGTCTTCTAACACATAAATTAAATAATTTGCTCAAGACATAAGGCGTTAATCAATATGATTCTCTCACCAACATTGAGTTCTCAACGCACACAACCATGAGCTAAAACTCTTCGCTCAACAATGAACCCGCTAAACCCTGAATCTCATCAGTAAAAAAATAATCCAATACATCACATCAAAATATCGCCATGAGTTGCACTCTGAAAAAAAAAATCATAACTCTACTAGTACATCTCAAAAGATACCATCCAAGTGCCACATTTACCCTCCTCAAGGTAATTGTATATACACAACCTCGTTATAATAGCCAACCACTCACTAAATTTGACCCAGTCACGAATTCTAGAAATAACAATCTTACATGCGACGCTCCCAAAATCACTCAAAGCATACCTTATACTTAACAAAAAAATGTAATTTATATGTTACCTCCATAATCTAACTGCCTTGCCTCATCAATGGGTCCCTGATCAAAGTTCTCTTGTCCGAACTCACCCATGAATTGCTGTAGGGGTTATGCATCCAAAACCTCTTCAAAAAGTTCCCCTCTGCCTATCTCAGGACAATCTCGCTTCCTATGGCCTATCTCCCCACAGAAGAAACATTTCCTAGTAAATCCTTCATGTCCACCCTGAGGAACAAAACATTGTTGTGGCCCTTGATAATTATATCTTACGCCACTACCATCAAATCTAAAACCTCCTAAATGTTGCCTCTTCCCTGAAGCCCCTAAATGGAGATCCTGCTCCTTCTTCCTATTCCTCGATTGTTGTGATGATTGTGCCCCAGTGTTACCACCTTCTCCTGACTTACTTGCCAAGGTCGGGTCCCCAAATTTCTTATTCCCTTTTAAATAAAGATGGTGATCTTGATAATGTAAGATTATCGCATTCATCACATCGGTAAAAGTCAGTAATGGCGGGTTCCCTAACAAATGTTGTCGAATTCGCCAATCTAAACCTCCCAAGAACTTTTATATACGCTTCCCCTCTGTATTTTCCTCGTCGGGCATGAAGTTCGCCAACCGGGTAAATTCCTCTTCATACTCTGCCACTATCCTAGCCCCTGCTTCACCTCTAACAATCTTCTCCTCATTTTTATTTGAATTGATGAAGGGAAATACTTACAATCAAATCTAACCCAAAAATCTGATATTGACATCGTATCCCTCTGTTCTGATGTAGTAACCGACTCCTACCACTGGAGAGCCGCACCCACTAACTTAAAGGTGGCCAGTATTTATTTCGGAACATCACTACACTCCACCATACGAAGCTGATGTTGAATATCCTTCTTTCACTAACTTGCTATAACCACATCGGCTCCCCCTTGAAATTTTGGAGGATGACCTTTTTGAAAAGCTTCACTAACTTTCTTCCACACAGACAACCCCATGTGAGTTTGATCTACCGGCTCAGCAGGCTGTTGCTGAGCTTGAGGAAATTATTGAGCCATGGAGTTCATGGACGCATTGACTGTTTGAGACACAATATTGACAACCTCCACTACAGTCATAGTCCCCTAAGGCACTTGGGGTTCCACATTCTTTACCCTTCTATTTACTCTAGCCGTGCCACCTCTTTTCAGTTCTATCTGAAATAAGAGCGAACTGTATCAGCACACAGTTCAAACAATTACGCATCACAGAAGATCGTAAATGCAATACGAACACAATAGTCTTAATAATAGGTCTTTATGTCAAGAAATCTTACTAAAGAACGTAGAAAACCTGAACAGATCCTAAGACACTAGAACCTGATGCTCTGATACAACTTGTGACACCCTGCTTAAAATAATAATGGGTGGCCAACCCTATACTAACATAAAATAGGAATCTCAAGTGGATCATTGTTAGCATCAACTGTTGAGTCTAATTAAAACATAACTAACCACCCAATAATAAAATAAACGGATGTTAAAATTCCAAAAACATACAATGCACTACAAACCAACACTTATAATGACTACAGAACATGATAATATATACACGTATACAACAAAGGATATACCCGAATATGTTGTTGGGTCACAGACAATACAACATCTAGTGATGAAAACATAAAAGAGCTACATATATACAACCCTTGGGTATACACACCCGATATACAAAAATGGATCCTTAACTAGATTTACAAAAAATTGGAAGCGGCTACAACAAAATCCTGTAACATTCTGCATCTGCTACCACTCTAAGAACTCTGGATATAATAGGCATCATTGGCGTCCTTGTGGTGGGACACCTATAATATATTACAATATATGTATATCAAGAGAAAATATATAAATGGGTTAGAGCCCGAAGTTTGAAAATAATTTTAGCAAGTGAATTAAAAGGCATAATAATTATGAATGCACAAATTTCATAATTAAAGTGGCGTCACACTCTCTTGGGACTTAACCTCACCCCTCAACTATAGCGCACAACTAAACATAAGCATGTGAGCCTCAATTAAGCTACCCGATACATCCTAGGGATAATCCATCTTAAATATACGCATAATCCACGTTAGCGTAACTCACTACATATAAAACATAACCATTTATGTTCTTCTTCTATCGTCTCCTAATTTTATGCTCAAACTTTTACATTAATATATCTCAATTATATTTTATCGGTTTCTAATTATTAATTTTCACAAGTTATCAACATAAGATATCACTAAATATGATCCTATTTACTTTACTGTCGTAGAATATACGATTTACATAACTATTAACTCTTTCCTAAAATTAATATTTTAATTCTCAATTAAATTAAATCATACTCACAAGGAAATTTAATACTAAAAATAAACGCTCAAAAGTGAGGGGTATTACAGGTAGGAAAGGTTACCTTATGCATTTTTGTTTCGATCTTAGAAAAGGTCCTAGGAAGTTGAAATCTAGTGTTCCCTTGGTTCCCAAAATCCCTATGCGTCGTTGCACACCTATTTGGGTTAGAAAATCTCTTTTAGAGGCACTAGATGTTAGACTAGTTGATTCTCGGTTGCTTTCACATGATTCTTCTCTTGATATATCATATAGATGATTGTGTTTACATGTTTGGCATACGCTAGTTATGCTTCATGATATATTCTTGCTAGTGTTATGACTTGTGTACTTTTTGTATTAGATTTATATCGATAAAACTTTTGAAAAATATAAAAAAGATTTTATTTGGATAAAGTTTTGGAAAAAGAAAAAAAGTTTTTTTTTAGTTTGTTTTGCACGGTGTATGAATGGACATTTAGGATGACTGAGTCACAATTGCATTTCATATCCATGTGATGATTTGATAGTATTTTGATATGCGTCATCATTTCATTTTTGTTCTTTATAATGTTTGGAGTCATTGAGATGTGGTTAGTTGTTACTACCTACATCTTTGACTCGTGAGTTCCTTTAATGCACACTTGCACGGATTTATTTGATTATTATACTTGTTTATCACATATTAGTCAGAGTGTTGTCATCTCAATTATGTCTTTAAAACGAACCATATGGGATAAAAACTTGACAATGAAAGTAGTGCATGTAAGAACCGTTTACCGTGAGGAATTTAATTGCAACAAAATATGATGAGTGAATCACAGGAAAGGGCCGCGAGAGTACAAAATTAACTCGTCGTGAAAGACTCCGTTTAAAAGAGCCTGAAAAAATTTAAAGGGAATAAAAAGATAAATATGTCAAAAAGGGGCCACCTCAAAAGAAAAATATAATGATTATTATTACAGTGTTTGGATGGAAAGAAATGAAAAGTGGGTTTGCACGTCCTAACAGTGTCATAAAAAAGAATTTACATAGTTTTAGATATTATTGGTGTGGGAATCATTCTTGACTTTGATGTGTTGATGTATTGAGTCTATGTCATGTAAATTCAACACTTTTAACACCTAAGGACGATTTTGAGATTCATTTGTTAGGAGTGCATATGCATCATGCACATATGTTATGTTTGATTGCTTTGATTTGCCTATCGAAATCGTTCACACCCATTCATTATGTTTCCATGATTTGGTTGTCTTAATGAAAATTCATGGTGTGTTTTTTTTTTTGTAAAATTATTTTTTGCATTTATGGATGAAAAATGGAAAAATAAAAAATAGTGTATGGAAGCTTTTGAGTTACTCTTTGCACGAGCGTAGTTTGATCCATAGTTGCTATGCATTTTTTTCATGACAACTCCATGTTTATTTTGTTTATTCGTTTCCATGTCTATTTCGGACAAATAAAAAGGGGGAGAACGAATTATGGTGGAGATTAGATTATATTGATTGATTTATGCTTATATCATTTCAAACTCGATGCGTTACGAAGGTATTTTCTTTATCTCATGCGTGCAAGTATAAAGTTTGAAATCATGTTGCACACCTTGATGATAAAAGCTTAAAGGTTTAAAGATTTTTTGATGTTGAAGATTTTTGAAGAAAAGTTTTAGACCTACATGTTTAGTACTTTTCACCTTTGGGTTCATGGGAGGGTATTAGATTTTTATAGGATATTTTAATTTGATAATTCAGAATTTTTTTAGTTTGTACCGACACAGACATAAGTGGAGATTTGTAAGGACATATTTTACACAGTCCTTTTTACATCATGTATGCCGTATCCCGTTTCAACCGTCAAAGGAATTCACATTTACACGTTCAAGAAGACGGATTCGATTATCATGCAACTTCACGACTTCAACCACTACACCAAAATGGGCAAATTGTCACCTTTCAGCCGGCCAGCCTTGTCAAGGTCATTGACCGTGACAAAAAAACACGCGTTTTATGTCACGGTCATTGACCTTGACACGACCGTGACAACGAATTGTCACGGTCAATGACCGTGACAAGCCCGTGACAATTCAATTTGTCACGGTCTTGTCACGGTCATTGACCGTGACAATTATTTAAATTCTTGTCACGGTCAATGACCTTGACATGACCGTGACAATATTCGCAGCAAAAACCCTATCCCCCTTCTTTTTTCCCTCCCGCGCCATTCCCTCCATTTCTCTCTCTCTCTCTCTCTCTCTCTCTCTCTCTCTCTCTCTCTCTCTCTCTCTCTCTCTCTCTTTCATTTATATATATATTTGTGTGTATATTTGTGTGTATGTGTATATATATATGTGTGTATGTGTGTGCGTGGAGGGGGGCAGGGGGTGGGGGGTGGGGCGGGGTGGGGCAGGGTGGGGGAGGGGGTGGGGACGGTGGAGGGGGGCAGGGGGTGGGGCAGGGTGGGGGAGGGGGTGGGGTGGGGTTGGGGTGTGTGTGTGTGTGTGTGTGTGGTGGTGTGTGGTGGGGGAGGGGTGGTGGAGGGGTGGGGCAGGGGGTGGTTAGGGGTGGGGTGTGTGTGTGTGTGTGGTGGTGTGTGGTGGGGTTGGGGTGTGTGTGTGTGTGTTTGGTGGTGGTGTGTGGTGGGGGAGGGGGTGGTGGAGGGGTGGGGCAGGGGGTGGTTAGGGGTGGGGTGTGTGTGTGTGTGTGTGGTGGTGGAGGGGGGCAGGGGTGGGGTGGGGTGACAATTTTTGACACGACACGATACCCGACACGAACTCGACACGAACTCGGATGATAAATTATTTATGTGTTGCAAGAATTTGAAATTAATTAAATTAAGTTATTGTAGGCCTATGAGTGCAGTGTTTGCTCATCTGACACGATTAGTTAAATGGGTCGGGTTAGGGTTGACTAATACTTAACACGAACCCGACATGACACGACCCGAACACGACACGACGCACACGAATTGTCACCCCTAGTGGGAATTGATATCCAAGACATGTATTTGAATTGATATCTATTTATTTGAATTGATAGAATTGTTTCTAGGATAATAATCCTACTATAAGATAATTGCTCAAAATAAATATTAAATAATAATTACTAAGATATCAATTCAAATAAAGTCTTAATAACCTAACCAAAAGAAATAAAATAAAATATCAAATAAATTATCATCCACCTCATAGACATTCCCTACCAATCATTTTAAGATAATTTTATCCTTATAAAGATAATAGATTATGTAATTTTAGGACTTAAAATAATATTGATTATGGATATAGGACAACAAACATTTTGTTTCCATTTTTAGTCCCTATTTTCAAATTAAAGGGACACGTGGCATGTTATGATTGGTTAACGTTTTATGAATATGGGTCCGCGCCAGCGGTTTTATTAAAAAATAGGGACTAAAATCATAAATAAAATGTTTGTTGTCCTATTTTCAAAATACATATTACAATAAATCCTAAATTTACAAACCCCTAAAGATAAATACCTTTGATTGCAAAGCATGCACTTGTATTATTTCGACGTGTAATTTGGAAATGCTTGTTTTTCTTTCTAGAGACCCGTGTCGTCAAAACTTGGTAGTGTTCGAGTGTGTTTTTATCACTAAATTATTATTTCACTAACAAATACTCCTTATATCCTAGATTAAGAGTCCATATTTAATTTTTGTACTTACTAATAATACACTTAATCAATGGCTAGGATTAACCCTTATTCACTATTATGAAATTTGGTTAATTGATTATTTAAAAAAAAAAAGCAAAAGTAGACTAACATATATACACAACACTAAAAGTAGACATCAATTTTATAAATAATTGATATTTTCATTCAAAATATGTGTGTGTGCGTGTGCGTGTGGCGGGGGTGGGGTGGGGTGGGTAGGGGTGGTGTGTGTGTGTGTGCGTGTGGCGGGGGTGGTATTGACGGAACTTACACATACGTTATAATATAGACGAAATATTTTTTTATTTGTACTAATAACATTTTTTTTATCTGTACTAATAACATTTTTTTTACAGCAAAAATGTCTCCTTCAGATGTTAGGGCGAAGATGATGATGCTGTTTATGATGATGTCGTCGTCTGGGTTCGGTGGTAGCGGAGGCGACGAGGGCTCCTCCGCCCCTAGGCTCCCCAAATATGGAAAATTTGGGATTACCGTCGAAAACAAGTCGGAGCTTTTAGCGAGATCCCTCGAGCTGCTAAAGACGGTCATCGGCCCGGGGTTTATGAGTTGGAAGGAGGTGCCGTATGAGCTCAAGTTAGCTGTTTGGGCGGCACTACAGGTAATATTTATATGAATATTTCAATTTCAATTTCAATTTCAATTTATATTTATATTTATATTTATATTTATATTTATTCGCAACTAACATTGTATTTGTTGGACAGGAACAATTCAACTTGGATCCAAAGCTACGCGATTCCGTCTTCGAGCAGTTGAGGGAGCAACACAAGACGTGGAAAAAAAATATGCGGACACGGTACTTTGGAAAAACACGAGAGACCATTTTACAATGGCGCGGATCCGTCCTACCCAAGGAGCCGATCTCATTGGCACAATGGCAAAAGTTCATTGACAATGAGATCGAGGATCGACAATTGGCATCTCGCCAATCGGGGAGGGAAAATCGGGCTAAAAAGACGGACGTGCACTACTCCGGCTGGACCTCTTACACTGAGGTGGAGCATAGGATGAAGGTAATATTTAATTTATCTATAACTACAGAAATATATTATTGGATATTATTTTACTTTGTGGGGCCGATACTAATTTTACTTTACTTTATTTTATTTCAGGGGGTAGGGAGTGGGCCAGGGGGTAAGCCACATAGGCTCGATACTTATGTGGCTCTTCGGACGAAGAAGGGGAAGGACAAGGAGGTGTCCCCGAGCGTCGCGGCCACGATTGTAAGTAATCCGACAGTTTAATTATTGTTAATTACGTTATAATTTTTTAGTTTACTTATTTTACTAATCATGTGCTTTTTGTCGTTTCAGGCAAAGCTTAAGGAAGTGCATGAGTCACAGTCTGATGCCGACAAGGCATCTTTGTCCACAGACGCACTCAGCCAAGTGCTTGGCTCTGATCGCAAGGGGAGGACAAGGGGAGTGAGCTCGTGGGTGGCCAAATCTAGGATCATCGAATTGGAGACGAGCGACACCGGGTTGGCTCGAACGGTGGATTCACACGACGCGAAGCTGTCCCGTTTGGAGGCGACGGTCCAAGATATGTACGCATTCATGAAGCGTACGTTGGGTGGAGACCGTAAAGATAAAGGTAAAGGGAAAGGGAATGAGAAGGCGGTGGAGGAGGAGGTGCGGGAGGACGAGGAGGTGCGGGAGGACGAGGCGCAGGATGACGAGGATGTGGACCTCGCTGCTTCATCACCGACACGTTCGTACTTCGACGATCCACTTCCCTATTTGACGCCCTCCAACAGACCATTATCGACGATTGGTTGGCCGAGCGTGTTCATATTGGAAATATTTGATGGCCAGCGGATAGGGCGGGGGTTGAGGGACCCGGATATCATCGAGGGTGGAATAGTCCATGGACGTGTGCTTCAAGGGATGAAGTCCAGGGTGCTCGTCACGCATGTCATACCCGGGAAGGAGAACTCCCTACTGTGGTTGCGTGAACAATGCGGCACGACATATATTAGTGGGTGCGTCAATTCGTATGTCGTGTGGCCTACTCACCTCCTCAGTTTTATACAAGACATGTAGTAACATTATTTTCAAGTTTGTCCATTTTAATTATATTTGGATTATATCGTCATGTATATTATTTTTACTTTGAAAATTTGGATTATACTGTCATGAATATATATTTGCATTATCTTTAGTTTGTGTTGGATATATGATGTTTGGAACAGGTACAACGTTGTTATAACAGGTACAAATATACTGCTGGGCAGTGGCGGTGGCCATACTGCCCAGCAAATTTTTTTTAAATTCTGCCCAGAATTGTCACGGTCATTGACCGTGACAAGTCCTTGACAACATTTGTCACGGGCTTGTCACGGGCAATGACCGTGACAATTTTTTTAAAAAGGATCGCGGCTTAGTAACGGTTTTAAACCGTGACAAACGTGTCAAGGTCAATGACCGTGACACGACCGTGACACAAAACGCGAGTTTTGTGTCAAGGTCAATGACCGTGACACGACCGTGACAAAAAAAGTTGTCTCGCCTCGAAATGTCACGGTCATTGACCTTGACAAGGTGAATTTGTCAAGGTCAATGACCGTGACAAATGGGCAGATTTGGTGTAGTGAACGTTCCATGAAGATTAAAGAATAAGGAAGAATTTTTTTTGTTCTGGAAAAGTGAATCGTTTCGATTTTTAAAGTTTGACCTTGGTACTGGAAAAGTGAACTGGTTCTCTTTTTATAAAGGGCAATCCGAACTAGTTCGGTGCACCACCTCATAAAATTTATTTTTTCTATAAATACCTATTTCAGTGGTGTATTTGTCAATTGGGAGTACTAGTAGGTGTTCCTTGCTGATTTGGACTGCGTGTTCTTATGAGCTACTGCGGTTGATCCATTCTTGACTCTAGGTTGCGTGTCTATGTGAGTATCTGTGTAATATTCATAGCAGATTTTATTGTGTATGTAAGTTACGATTTAT
Source organism: Sambucus nigra (assembly GCA_949130495.1). Taxonomy (NCBI): domain Eukaryota; kingdom Viridiplantae; phylum Streptophyta; class Magnoliopsida; order Dipsacales; family Adoxaceae; genus Sambucus; species Sambucus nigra. The sequence goes on from OX422214.1 coordinate 223,841,855, forward strand.
TTTACATAGTGAAATAAAAGGTTTTACTCAAAAGGTTTTTTTTTCCTGAAATCTGTGAGTTAGCAATTTTATTTGTTTTGGTTTGACATACATACGTAGTTGCATGTTTAGAGGATGATTTAATTTGGTTTAAAATTGACTCTAGTTAAATAAGTTTAAATTGGGAACTTGCGAATTTATTTGAATTGGTATCATGCATGGCTATTTAAACGATCACCACTTTCTCAAATTTGTATCAGAGAGGGTTGCGTGGATTTAATTTGGCTTCAATTTACTCTAAAAATGACTTGTTACAATGCAAAATAGTACGTGGTCGTTTAGAGCAACAAAGGAACGACATATCTTGCTACCTATCGAACGATATGTGATGTAGTTAGAATGGGTCATTTGAATGACATGTCAATGTTATTTGAACGACACTGCTTTCTCGTTTGAACGACATAAGTGAATAATTATTTTTTCATAAAGCTCGCCTACACTTTTTCCAAAAAACATTTTTACTCATAGAAATGCCTCAATTTGATAAAAAATAGTTTTCAAAAAATATTCCAATACTATCATAAATCAATTTCGAAACTTAAACACGATCCTTACCAAAATCAATCTTGTAGATGTCCGTTGTTCAAGAAAATTGATATTCGGATCCGTTGACTTGAACAAATAATCGTGAACTTCCTTCGACGGTTGTAATAGTATACGACATACTAAATGTAAAATCAGGAAGGTGGAAATTATGTCCTAAAAAATCTCACCCTATGTCTATGCCGGTACAAAATAAAAACAATATGAATTATCAATCAAAATGTTCTATACAAATCTAATACTCTCCCATGAACCCAAAAGTGAAAAGGTACTAAAAATACAATTCTTCAAAAAATCTTCAACGCCCTATACACAATAAACAAAGCAAATACCTTCATGACGTATCGAGTTTGAAATTAGATAAACATAAATCAAATCAAGTAAATCAATTCTCTTCCATAATTCATAATTCGTTCTCCCACTTTTTATTTGTCCAAAATAAACAAGGAAAATAATAAACAAAATAAGTATGGAGTGTCACAACAAGCATAGAAAATCATCATGAATAAATCAACTTAAGCTCATGCAAGGATAAACTCGAAAAAAAACACAATCAACTATTTTTGAAATTTTTGAAATTTTTCAGAAAAACAAATTTCACAAATTCAACACACACCATGAATTTACACTAAGATAACAAAATCATGGAAACAGAATGAATGGGTGTGATCAAATTCGATAAGAAGATCAACTCTATCAAATATAACATATGTGCACGATAAATATGGATACTCCTAGCGAATGAACTCAAAATCGTCCTTATGTGTAAAAATATTAAATTTAAATGATATAGACTCATTCTAATCAACACATCAAAGTCAAAAATGATTTCCACACTAGTAACGTCTAAAACTATGTAATGTTTTTTTCAAGACTTTATCAAGACATGCAAACTCGTTGTTTTATTTCCATCCAAACACCCTCATAAATAGTAAATCTTTTATTTTTCCATTGAATTTATCAAACTAAACTATTTGACCCCCTTTTGGCATATTATCTTTTTATTTCGTTAATTTTTCTCGGACTCTTTTCAAGCGATGGCTTTCACGATGACATTATTATTCTCTCACAGCCCTTTCTCGTGTACACTGATCCTTTTTTAAAATTTTAAATAAATCCTCATGGGTAACGATGCTCACTTGCACCACTTTCATTGTCTAGTTTTATCGCACTTGGTTACTTTTAAATATAGGATTGAGATGAAAACATTTTGACTAATATGTAATAGATAAGTACAATAATTAAGGAAATACGTGCACGTGTGCATTAAAGAAAATTAAGAGTAAAAAATGTTGGAAGTAACAACTAATCACATCTCAATTACTTCAAACATTGTAAAGCACAAAATGAAATGAAGATGCGTGCAACTCAAATAACTATCAAACAGTCACTTGGATATGGAATGAATTTGTGACTTGGTCAGCCTAAATGTCTATCCATAAACGGTGTAAAACGAAATAGAAAAATCTTTTTGTCTTTTTCCAAAAAAATTATCAAAATAAAATCTTTTTGGCTTTTTCAAATTTTTATCAAAAAATAAAATAAAATCTTTTTGTGTTTTTCCAAAAAAAATCAAAAACAATAATCTTTTTGGGTTTTTGAAAAATATATCAAAATAGAAAAAATAAATACAAAGGTGGTACACACTAGCAATAGGCATTAAATATCATCATTAAAATTATCCTATGATAGCAAACTAGTCTAAACCTCAACTGTTAGATGGAGAGGAGTTTTCAAAGGGAGGTGACATATTATGAAAAATATCCATCAAATCATGTGAAGTCTGGACTAAATACTCAACTTTCTCTCTAAAGTCCTCAAAATCTCTCATGTGATGTGCAGGAGCATGTGGAGTTTCATGGGTGAGTGTGTCGGTGGAAACACGTGTAGTAACGTAATGAGGTAAAAAATTATGAGACACACAACCCAACATAAAGCAAAATTCCTTAAAGTGTCTTCTGTTCCTGCAATAAGTGCAAACGGGTGTAGGAACACCTCTTTTAAAATGTCTACGATTCACTTTCCTATGTGTAAACATACGCCAATGTGGTTTAGGATAAGAGCCATATGGATCTACCACAAACTCGGGAATCGACTCGGGTACAACATGAGAAGTAGACGCACCATCATAACCTATTCCTTGTCTCTCAACATTACCCAAAGTGGGATTGAGGATCATCTTTCCAACCTTCTTATGTGTGTCCTCTAAAGTGACCTTGACCTCCCAGGCACGTTCGAGATCTCTCTTGAGTTGGGATACACGGGCTTCAAGTTCATTTTTTTCCGGGCTTAAGATGACCAATTGCTCACTTAAAGAAACCGTCACCTTCTCGAGTTGACTGACCGACACCTCAAACTCCCTCAAAACTCCTATCTATCTATCCAAATCGAACACCTTAAGACCTAAATCCTTATTCAACTTCTTTGTCTTTATGGTCTCGGCGTATAAATCTCTAAACGCTTTTTGGAGATCGCTTTCACCCTCACTTCAAATCTCACTATCACACTCACTAGAAAAATTCAAATAATTATTATGGCTCTCACGTATACAAGTTTCCTCATCATCGTGGGACAGACTATATGTGCTCACGTGACCATAGATAAAGGCAACACGTATACCATGTGATGAATCATACCTATAATCATTAACCTCGATGTCACTATCTCTAAGAGTGGGAGGAGCCCACCCTCTTACACATATTAATCAAATACGTTCATCAATAGCCTTTATACACGATCTCATGTAGGGTTTCCAATAGGCATAATTCGTGTCATCAAAGACGGGCATCCTATTACATAGGTTCTCCATCGAAAAATTGCGAAATTTTTCAAAATCAATTTAATAAAAATCGATATCACAAAAATTTGGGGGAAAAGGATCTCATGTTAATTCGATGAAACCTGCTCTGATACCAATTTGATAATGTATGATATCTATTATTTATGGAATTCTCAAATTTCCAAAATTAAAACTTATTTAATTATAATCAATCTTCAATCCAAATTAATTAAACCAATTGTATCTTTTTAACCTTAAAACATGCATCTAGGTGATTTAAGACATTTATAATCACAAATAAGGGACAATACCAATTTTTAGGAAAAAAAATCCTTTCGGGGAAAAACCTTTATTTCACTATATAACGTAAATCGTAACTTACAAATTACATAGAGAAATCTGCAATGAATTTTCCGCAGAAAATCCACATAAATGCATCCTAAAATCGGCAAAGATTTTCGCAAGAACCTCAATAACCATAGCTCCTCCTTTAGCAATGAATACCCTCGAGTATCCCCAATGACCGCAGTCGTTAGAAAATAGCTCCCACAAGAACTATCAAATCAGTAGTAGAGAACTCCTTCTCTACAAGAGAAACTTCTATAAGAAGTGTTTGGGATCCAAAATGATTCCATTAAGTATATGGGATGATTTTGTCAATCAAAAATAAAGTTTTGTGCCCAAAACGTGAAGACTTAAAATGCTACAGATTTACAGTTTTTATGTTACAAATGTCTTAATGAAAAAGTCTTCCAAAAATAGGTATTTATAGCAAAAAAAAATTCTTGAGGCGGTGGATGTCGTTCGAACGCCATTGCCATGTCGTTTAAACGACATTAGATGTCATTTAAATGACTCTGAGAATGACCGATTAAAATGCAAGACAATACGTTGTCGTTCAAAGTAACAAATGAATAACCTATCTCGCGACTTATCGAATGACATGTGATGTCGTTAGAAGGGGTCGTTTGAACGACATGTGAATGTATGTTGAATGATATTTCTTTGTCGTTTGAATGACAAAAATAAAGAAATAATTTTTGATAAAGCTCGCATACAGATCTTCCAAAAAAATATTTTTACTTAGAGAAATGCCTCAACAGTCTCGAAACATATCCCAATACTTTCGTAAATCAATTTCGAAGCTGAAACACAATCCTTACCAAATTCAATCTTTTAGATATCTTCTGTTGAAGAAACTTGATATTTGGATCCGTTGACTTGAGCAAATGATCATGAACTTCCTTCGACGGTTGTAGCGGTATACGACATACTCAATGTAAAATCAGGACGATGGAAATTATGTCCTTTAAAATATTTTTTCTGAACTTCTTCAGTTTTTTTTTTTCTATTTAAATTCTTCCATTGAGTTGTCATATTTAATCATGGTATGTTGTCGAAGAAAACACCATTAATAAATTTAAACGTGACCACTAAATCCCCCAGTTGGTATCCATAAAATTAGTTGAGGCTCTTTGTGATCTTTACACCCTTTCTGAAGGTCGTTGGTTGCCTTCAATCTTTGTTTCTAAATGTGAGGTCACTTTCCCTCCAAATCACTTATTTTTGGAGTTCTGTAATATTTTGATGTGGTCCCAGCCCACGTTGCTCCTAAGACATGGAGGATCACTAATGGGATTCACCATATTAACGAGCTGTATGGGACCCATCTTGGAATTACTGAAATCATGTACTATTACCAATGGGCAATAACCACTGAGTTTATTATATGAAGACAAGGATGGCCAATCGGGCCTTAGTCGTGAATATTGCTGATTCCAATAAGGATTATTGGGATCATGGGCTAATTGTGAAGAACTGAAAATATTCTCCCCTTCATGAGGGTGTGGCATACGAAAGGCCAATATTCCCCCAAGAAGGGCGATGCATACGTTAGAAAGAGATTAAGCCCCGATCTTTTAAATATTCTCTTGATTCGAGGCTAATATTACGTACTTTTCTCTATTCTTTTCAGCGGAAAATAAGAAGAAAATCCCTCATGAAGGAGACGTTAATTTTGTTGATCTCTGAACAACTTGGTCTCTCTAACAGAAGGCTGAAACTGTTGATCGTCCTTGGTTGGTGGTATTCCCACTCGGCTATAAGAGTTATGCCACCTCTTATGTTGTGAGTCTAGTAAATTGAACACCAGTCATATCCATTACCTTGGATGACCCAGAAGCTTCCACCTCCCAGAACTTAAAAGGGTAGGGGTCAAACAAGGTAGTAACAATCTCCTCCTTTGAAATGCTAGACATTTTTTCAGTTCCTTCTACTGCTTATCCTAGATCGGCTCTCCCTACTCATCCGTTAAGCAACGATAAAGATCTTTCTCGTCCAAAAAATAAAAAATAGTGAATTTAGGTTTTTTCCTAACCCTGTGTATATTGAGTATTCCCCCTTCAAGGACTATGAGCCCATTTCAAATAGTCCAAAGAAAGATCACATCCCCCCTCCCCCACTGGACATTGTGGGAAAGAAGAATATTGACAAGTACAAGGGCATTGCCCAATTTGTAATTGATGAGTTCATTATTTTGTATAAATGAAGCTAAAATCTAGGCCATGTTAGGCAAGTTGTATCATAAATAATAAGCTTTTAGAGTCATTTTTGTTAATAAAAAATACAAGTTTGAATAAAAATTTAAGTTAAAAATGAAATTTTAGTAACTCTAGGGGGTGAAACTATAATTTTTGAGACTTTATGGGCCTAAGAATCATTTTTAAATATTTATCTAGGTGAAATAAAGTTCTCTGTGAAATTTGGTTGAATTCTGGATTAAAACGAGCAACTTATGAAATTGGGAGGCTAAAATGCAATGTAGGAATAATATATAATTTTCAAAACTTGTATAACCCTAAATTTTTATTTTACATTTTTATAGGTACCCCGGGAGTTTGGACAACAAAGAAGTCGATATACAAAAATAATTAGATTACGTCGTGACACGACACGGTTGGCATATGTGTACTAAATATTTTTATAAAATCACTAGAGTGTCCCTTGAAGCCATGCCATAACTTTTCGAAAAGGTCTTGACAAGACTCGCAACTTTGAAGTTCGGATGAAAATGAAATTTTGATATTTTACGTGCGAAAAATGGTATTAAAGTTGGTTCTCTAAATAGTTCCATGAATATAGCCAAAATTAGGGATAGTTATTAAAAAAAAGACTTCATAATTATTTTCAACTCTTTTCAAGACTCCCTGAGATAATTACCAACTTAGATACAACCCAATGGAGTTTTACCTTAATTCAAACATCTCACCTCATAACCAATAAATAAGACCCTTGGGCTCATAATTTCACACTCAATTTGGAAGAGCAATTTTTTAGTGATTGTATTTAATTTAAGGGTTAATTTTTTTTAATCATTTTTTAGACGATTGAAGATTATTGTGAGAGGACTTATTGTAAGTTTTATATATTAATGAAAATTTCTACTCATTCTTGCAATTCATTTTTGTCCTTCATCATGATAACGTAATTCTTCTATTAAGATTATGGTGAAGTTTATCTTAGTTAGCTAATATTATCACGTTAATTTAATTGTTCTTTATTCCCTACTCATTTCAATTGTTATAAAAAATTTGGTATGCATTTCAAAATGACACGATAGTACGTTTCAAAACCTTCAACATTATTTTGTCAAATCAAGTTTTGAAATTTAAAAAAAGTAATTATTGATGGATTATACTTGCACTTTGATTGTTTTGATAGTCCATGCTTAAATATATTTGTGAATTTTAAAACCTGTATAATCTAAGGGAATAGAGATTTTAGCGGTCTATTAGAGACGTTAAAAATATTTCGAACATAATCGTCATATTTTTTGAATTAAACGCAACGAGAGTCGGTTTAATTTGAGTTATAAAAAGGAAATAACAACGTCAAATTAGTGTGCAATATTAGTTACGTGATAAATGGACCATGAATCATTATTCTTTCACATTGTTTACAACTCTCATGTGTTGCTCTCATTATCGTAGTTATTTTTATTTAGTTTAGTGCATAATTATTCTCTACCCCATTTAGTCTACTTGGATGGTTGTAATTCTTTTAAAAGTTAAAATTGATAAATCTTCGTGAGTTCGACTTGTACTTATACTCACTATTCTATAATAGCCTGTACACTTGTGGTATTTTATAAATTGACAAACAAGTTTTTAGCGTCGTTGCTGAATTTTTTTTCATTTTTTTTAAAGAATTTTTGACTTTCGAACTAGTTTTTTTATGTTTTTCGCAATTTTTTTAGTAAAAAACTCATAAAAGAAACAAATTAAAAAACCTGAAAATAAAATAACAAATCAACAACTAATATTTATATTTTTTTAGTTAGTTAAAAAAATCAAATTTAAAATTTTCTTTTACTAAAGAGTAATTTTAGCATCAATTTATCACAAAAATATATAAAAATTAAAAAAAAAAATTCCCGAAGATTTCCAGAATCATTTTTGTTATAATGCAGTTGCAAAAAAAATCAAAAAATAAATAATACAAAAAATTCAAAAAAATATTTTTTTTATTTGTGGTAGCAATTTTGTTATTTCTAGAAAATAAAAAAGTTAAAATTTGTTTCGTAAGTATGCTCGATTATTTTTTGTGTTAAATACACCATGAGTGCATTTGTCGTGTTAATTTTTTTATTACTTTTTTTGTCGCACTTTACGCTTAGTGTAGAATTTTTTTAAGTTTTTTTCAGTCGCACTTTAAAAAAAATACAAAAAGAAAAAGAAACAAAGAAGAAAAAATAGGGCAAAAGTGAAGAAAATTTCGAGAAAAATGCAATAGTGACCGAACGTGGAGAAAAGTTGTGCAATCTTCCCACGAGCATAAGGAAGTCTCCGGGACGATTGTAACATACGCGAAGTTTCCCTCCGATTAACGTCAACTTAAACTTCGGCCCGACGTAAACAAGTGACCGTAAAAAGTCCACGCTAGAGATATATTTTTGTGTGCTCATACGTAGTTTAATTTCGCATTTAATTAAGCACGTTGCATAAATTGACTTAAGGGAAAAATTCGTATGAAAGATAAGGTGGTAATTTCATCACCTTTCCTTGGCTCGAAAATCAACAATTAACCAAACATTTGCATATCCCGAGAAATCACATTCAGTTTAAAATCAAGTAAACATCGGCATTAGGATATCACATAGCTCATAGAAAAACTCTTAACGAAGCTAGATTTAAAAGCTACTCCAATGCGAACTTGTGAAATTGGTTCTGTTTTACCTTGCCTATGATTGGTGGTTTTTAACGAGTCTTTGTACAAACAACCTACCTGGAGAAAAAAATGGGATTTGAGGCCATAACCGTAGTTGGCCGTCTTTTAAATTCTCCATTGTTAAAGAGCAGAGTCTGTCTAATTAGGGAGATTAATTTGGAGACCCCCGTTATCCTCGATTAATCTAAAAAAAATTAGATTTTAAAATTGAAATTTACCTCACCTAAATTAAAGAATTAAATTTTCTTTGTGTTAGCTAGGAATTATATGGTTGGATTCAAATTACTTGCTTTCAATTTTCTTCATGTAAAAAATATAAAAAAATTACTAAATAAAAAGAATTTTAAAAAAAGAATGAAAAATTCGAATGAGCTCCTTGTATTCGAAGTTGATTTTGAGATCATACTGGTCGTTCGTCAAGTATGGAGTCTAGCATTTCCAATACTTACGTAGGTAGATTTTCGATATTCACCGAAATAGGTAGATTTTCCAATACTTACGTGCCTTTAAAGATTACCTTTTTCCAACTATGCTTACGTCTATCCGACCACAACACGAACAATTTTCTATTCCATCTAGGAAAAATCCAATTATTCCTCGTGTTTTGAGGTACCCCAAAAGAGGATCCCTACCTCCACGTGCATGAGATTGAAGAAATTTATGGAACCATTAAGTATAAAAAATATACTGACGAAATTGTTAAACTTAAATTGTTTCCGTTCTCATTAAAAGACAAAACAAAGAGTTAGTTTAACTCGTTAAAACCTGAATCCATCATCACTTGGAACCAAATGTGAGTCGCCTACCTGCAGAAATTCTTCACCAATCAAAAAGCGACATTGATAAGTCACGGCATCAACGCATTTAGCCAAAATGTGGGAGAAGCCTTGTGGATGTATTTGGAGCGATTCAAGGACTTGCTACTATAATGTTTGCACCATGGGATTGAGATGGTATGCCAAACTCAAATTTTGTATAAGGGGTTCAAGTACAATACTCGAACTATGCTCGAGTCACTATGTAATGGTGATTTTACCGAGAAAAGTGAGGTCGACGCATGGGTATTCCTACAAGTCATAACGAAAAAGTCTCGGCGATGGGCACCTAATAAAGAATTTAGGTCCACCATGTCCAATGATGGTTTCTCCCACCAAATTGAACAAAGTTGTGATTTAAATGCCAAAGTGGCTACGTTAGACCGACGTTTAGAAGCTTTAGAAACATGCAAAGAAGACAATCGAACCGCACCTGCGATCGTGCAACATGTAGGTTCCTCTATGTGTATACTTTATGATGCATTCGACCACTTAGTCGAGAATTGTCCCTCCTTTTCGACCCCCAAGGCACTCACCGAGCAAGAAAATGTCCTCTACAAAAATAGGCCAAAGTACGACCCATACTTTAATGTGTACAATCTGGGGTGGCGAGTGCACCCCAATCTTTCATGGTTTAAAGGTCAGTAGCAAGGAGATGTTGATCAGTCTTCAAGTAACCCACCCTCGGGTTTCTAAAAGAATGCCCCTGAACTATTGTATCCTTTATCCCAAAAGATACAAGATTTAGAGAATACGGTGAAATTTCTTGCTCAAAGTACCCTTCAATTCCAGCAGTTAACTCAAAGTGTCCTTCAATACACCCAACAAAGCTTGCATATGAACACTCAATCCATAGCCAAACTCGAGGTTCAATGGAGCCAACTAGAAAATGCGTTGAGTGAGAGAAATAAGAGAACATTCCTGAGTCAACTCGAACCCAATCGTAAAGGGAACATGCCTAAAAGTTAATATTTTGTTCAAGACGGTGTCATTTCATCACAAACTCAACAGGATGTCAAAGTATCATCATGCTTAGGTCTGGTAAGGAAGTCGAAAACAATGTCTCACCACCCCCCAGAGTGAACCTGAGAAATGTAATGAGAAGCAAGATCCACCCGTGGATCCAAATTCCTCTCCACCATTGTCTTTCGAGCCACCTGTAGAGACCAATGTCCCAAAAACTCTGTTTCCTCAATGTTTGGTGCCACAAAAGAAAGGCACAAGTTGATGAAATATTAGACATGTACAAGCAAGTACAAATCAATATCCCACTGTTTAACTCTATACAGCAAGTCCCTTCCTACGCCAAGTTTTGGAAGGACCTCTGTACCTTTAAGAGAAACACCAATATGCCCGAGAAAGATTTTCTCGTCGATCAAGCCAGCTCGATCATTTCCTATAGAACTCCCGTCAAGTACAAGGATCTCAGGAAGCCTAAGATCTCTATCATGATAGGGGAACATCAATTCGAGAAATCTCTCTTAGGTATAGGATCAAGCGTGAACCTTTTTTCGTACACCATGTATGAGAAACTAAGTTCGGGGGAGTTAAAACTTACTAAGATGACCTTGTCTTTAACTGATTTGTCCATTAAGGTATCTAGAGGTGTTATAGAGGACGTCTTGATTAAAGTAGGTGAGTTTGTCTTTTTGGTATACTTTGTGATTTTAGAAACACAACACGCACTAAACTCATCTGCGCAAATCCTAATCATCCTCAATCGACCCTTTTTTCTATTTCTGATGTTGTTATTCGTTATCAGAGTGGGCAAGTGAACCTATCGTTGGGGAATATGACCAGGGGTTTGAATGTATTCAATTTAGAGAATCCTTCATCTGATGAGGTAGAGAATAAAGTTAAGTAAGTTCAAGAAGTGAATGATGTCACTACCCCATGGGATAGTTACACAGTCGATCTACATGTTTGGCCACCTTATTTGTCTCTAGATATGAGTTTTGAAGATTTTGAGGAAGAACTCGGCCCAGTTGATGGGAATCTCACTATTAAAGTCCAATTATTATCTGACTTATTTAGTTATTTAGAGGAAAATTACAGGGACTATAGGATAGATCAATTCCTTCTCTCTGAACTCGAACCCCATCCTTTCAAGAATATGCTGACACATGAGGTTTTATTTATGAGTGATGAGATTGTGGAGAAAATCATTCGAGCATTTCCACCCATTGACGTGTGTTTTGTCATACCAAATTGTCCTTTTCCACCACATCCACCCGTGTCATTTGAGTATTTGGATGAGATGGAGGACATGACTAGAGTATGGTTTAATTTAGAGACCGATTTATTAATTCTCGAGTTTGAGGATAACCTAGGCTTAACATGTCATTCAAAATTTCATTAAGATAGTCTCTTCGAGTATGATCATTTATGCTATAATGGGGCTTCTTCTCTCTATAATTTCACTCACTACATTCATTATGTGCCTCCGTATGTGTACTCTTTCTATTGGATTGACTCCCAATTGTTCAGAATTTGATTTATGATGCAATCCATGTGAGATCGATTAGAATTAGGTAACAAGTGGAATGCACGGGTAATATCATCCTATTACTTTTATACTTTATTTTCTTTGTCCATAATTATTTGAGCATACATTGAGGACAATGAAAAATTTATGTTTGGGGGTAACAATGGTATTCTTGAAAAAGAAATCAAATTTAATTTTTTTTAAAAATAATAAAATTTCCAAAAATTTAACAAGATTTTCAATATAATTAAGTTTTGAAATAATTTCTTAATATAGAATTAATTCACGGATCTCTCAACTTATGAATTTTTTTACACATTAACCAAATAATATGATCGAAAATAGATATTGTGAAGAAAGTTAATATGCTTAACAAATTAATTGTGAAGATTTTAGCCCCATGAGATTTTGTGTCATTCATCATTTTTTAGATATATAAATCAATCCTAGTTAATATAATTCAAGTTTTTCTTTGGTGATAAAGTCGTTGATGATCTCAAATTTTTTGTTTTGTTCGATTATTGAAAACAAAATGTCAAAATGTGAATCTTAAGAACTAAAAGTCTTAGTAAGTCATCTTGAGATATAAATCAACTTAACGAAATTTTAGAAATGCGATTAGGCCATCGTCTGAAAGTCAAAAAATTAGGCCTAAACTAAAAATCTTACATTACTCCGTTGCAAGACCATTTGAGCCAATAAGCCTTTTTTTTTGAAAGCCCATTATCCTACCCAACTCCAAGTGGGAGTTCAAAGCCCATGAAAAGAAACCATACCAATTTTTTGAAAATACTATGGTAAAATTATGGTAAAAAAGGGCCTAAAACGAAAGAAAAAAAGTTTGCAAAACAATGATGTGTGAAAAGAAACGAATGAAAAAATGAAAAGAAAGAATGAAAAAAAGGAGTACATCAAGGAAAAAAAAAGAAAAAAAATGGAGGTTTGAAGAAAAAGTGCCTAGAAGGAAAAATAATGAAAACCCTCTATATTCTCATTTAAACTCCAAAAGTCATTCTTTCAAGCCAAAATTAGAGCCTACAATACAAGCAAAGAAAGTCATTATCGCTCTCGAGTGAAATTAGTTAGAGTGTGGAGAGAGAATGTATATGATCTATGGTGTGGTTCAATATTTTCAAAATATAATCAATTTTACTTTCATGAGATCCTATTCACCCATATAATTAAAGTCCATTTTTTTATCATGTATAAATTTGTTCATCTAATTTACTCTTTTTTCACATATACCGAGAGAAAACAACCAATTTTTGAGTATTCAATTGAGAGTGCATTTCGAGAGATTTTGAAATCGAAAGGAACTTTTGAATAAGTAACGTAACGATCAAATCTTTTGAAATGGAGGGTTATATTGGCAATGAGCACACCCACGATAAGTTGAGATTGAAAATTATAGTTCCACTACATTTATGAAGTTTGCATTTAAATTTGGTTATATTACTTTTAAGTCTTTTATATTGAGCCAAGTTTTTAAATATTTTAGGTATATTCATTGCAAACCTTCACAAGACAAAACCCGTCCACTAGGGTAACTTAGGGGTTTAACCGCTTAATGCACATGCTAAGTGCAATCGTGATTCCTACGAAAGTGAGTTGGGCTTTATTTTTAGTTTGCTCGAGAACTAGAAATGTTTAAGTTTGGATGTGTTTGACGAGTGCATTATTTTATATTAATTATGCCCAAATCAATGCCTTATTAGGCCCGTTGTATCATAAATAATAAGCTTTTAGAGTCATTTTGATTAACAAAAAAATATACAAATTTGAATAAAATTCAAGTTAAAAATGCAATTTTCGTAACACCATGGCGTAAAATCGTAATTTTCAAAATTTTATGGGCCTAAAAATAATTTTTAAATGTTTATCTCGGCGAAATAAAGTTCTCTTTGAAATGTGGTTGAATTTCATATAAAAAAAGGAGTAACTTATGAATTTTGGGGGCTAAAAAGCAATTGAGGGGTAAAATGAAATTTTCTAAACTTTGATGACACTAAATTTTGAATTAATTATTTTTATTTTTTATTTTTACAGGTACTTCAGGAGTTTGAACAACAAAGAAGCCAATACATAAAAAAATATTAGGATACATCGCCATACGACGCGATTGACACATTTGTACTACATATTTTTTTATAAAATTCCTCGAATGTTCATTGAGGTCATGCCATAGCTTTTCAGAAAGGTGTTGATAAGGCTCACAACTTTGAAGTTCGAACGAAAATGAGATTTTGAAGTTTTGAGGGTAAAAAATGCGATTAAAGTTGGTACTTTGAATAGTGACGTGAATAATGTCGAAAATTGGTGATAATTATTTTTAAAAAAATAGACTTTCCAACCATGAGATAATTACCAACTCAAATAAAACAAATCAAATGGAGTTTTACCCCAACCCAAACATCTCACCTCATAGCTTATTAATAGGACCCTTGGACTCACAATTTCACACACATTTTCGGAGAGCCGGTTTGAGTGATTGTATTCAATTTGAGGGCCAAGTTTTTTTTTTCATTTTTAGGTGATTGAAGATTATTATGAGAGAACTTATTGTTAATTTAATTTATTAATAAAATTTATGGTGAAGTTTCATAGTTAGCTAATATTGTCACGTTAATTTACTTGTTCTTTATTCCCTATCAAAATTTCGGTATTCATTTTAAAATGACACGAGAGTGTGTTTTAAAACCCTCAAAATTGTTTTGTCAAATCAAGTTTTGAGATTTACAAATAGTAATTTTTTATGGATTATGCTTGCACTTTTAATGTACTTTTAAATACATGTGGGAATTTTAAAACTTGTATTTTATAGGAGAATAGAGATTTTAGCCATCTATTAGTGACGTTAAATTTTGAATATAACCGTCATATTTTTTTAATTAAATGCAACGAGAGTTGGTTTAATTTGACTTATAAAAGGAGAATGACAACGTTAAATTAGTGTGTAATATAAATTACGTGATAAATGGACCCCGAATCCTAATTCTTTAATATTATTTACAACTCTCATGTGTTGCTCTCATTATTCGTAATTTCTTTTATTTAGTTTAGTGCATAATTATTCTCTACCCCATTTATTCTAGTTAGATAGTTACAATTCTTTTAAAAGTTAAAATTGATAAATCTGCATAGCTTCGACATGTACTTACACTCGTTATTCTATAATAGTCCGTGCACTTGCGATATTTTATAAATTGACAAATAGTAGTTGCTCGCCCCGACCTTACTAGAGACTTGATTTTATCGAGGGTTTTTCGTGATAAGAGGGCAACTTCCTCTTCATTTCCCCATGCTAGGTTGTTGGAATGTGCAAATCAAAGTCTTTCTCTCATAAGTTAATCAGTCTTATATCCTTCACCTGTGTTTGTTTCTTACTTATATTTTCCTCATATTTTCTCCCCCGTTGTTTAGCAGTTCTTGATCGATTATGATTAGTTATTTGAGAGAAATAGTTAGTTGAAGGAATCATATGTTGACGTGGAGTTTTCCTTTGAAGAGTTAAGTAAGTCCCTGGTGGTTGTCCGATCGTCAAATTCCACCCAGGCAGCTAAGAAGTTGAAGCTTTGTGAAAACCTCAAGATCCTAGAGGCCGAGAAGATCAAGATTTAGAAGAAGATTGATGATTCTGTTTCGCTGGTGGTTGCTGCCGAACAGGTAAAAAAAAGTCTCCAAGAATGCTAAAGTGGAGGCCGATCACGCCGAGAAGAAGGCTAGTGATGCCAATTCTAAGGCCAAGGATGTTTTAGCTGGCAAGTCAAAGGCCAATGACAATGACTTTACTTGTGGTTGGGACAAGAAAATTGCTAAAGCCAAGACCCAGATCGAATACCTTAGAAAGGTATTTTTAAGAATTGATGGGATGAATCCCTTATCAAAGTTGGTACCGTTGAGGATTCTGGCCTTTAAGGAACATAATGCAAGTCCTCCTCTTCAAATTGAGGAGGATGATGAGGACAATAATGAGGGGTGGTCAGACGTCAAGACACTGTTGTTGATCCTGTTCAGGTGAAGTTTGAACAAGATGTTGTGACGGGGACCGAAAAGCTGGAGTCTATAGCCACTGCCCAGACAGTCGAAAATGAGAAGGTTGGCAAGAATGCTTCTTAGAACTATTTAGGAAGATTTGTATTTCTTTCTCCTAATGAACGATGTAGGGGGTTTCATTCCATTTGTAACCTTTTCAATGAAATACACAGTTTGATCAAACTGTTGTCTTTTTGTTTGTTATATTATTTTTCATTTGTTTTCTTTTGTTTTGCCAAGTTTATATATTAGACCACGTGTTCATGCAATTTAACGTAAGACTTGCAGCGCTGGTCGCCGCTCAGTATGACTTTCAGAAAATACGTGGAAGACTATTCATAGCCGATCACGATGAAGATGATGAGGATGATGACCTCAACCAACACTTAGGTCATGATGTTTCTGTCCAAGCAAAGGAGGCTTACTTAGATCTTCGCCGCCTCTTCCATCGGGTTGTAGCAAACAAAGTTGCCTTTCACAATATGATTTTCATCTCCTAAAGCTATCATAAGGAGTCGTTAGCTACTTTGAAGGCCGACATTGATAGGAGGCTTGCCGAGTTGAACAAAGAGAGAGGGTATGATAAAAAAACTAGTTGACATTAAGTCTGCTCACTCGAGGAGAAATGTTTCTCTTTACGTCGAGCTTACAGGTGCTAGCGAGGTTGTCACCATTCTAGAAAAGGAGAACAATAATATGAGGGTTGAGGTTGAAGGACATAACAAGTCCAGACCAAGCGAACATAATGGAGAGGGAGCTTACTTTTTGAATTAAAAAGTAAGCTCCCTTAAAAGTGAATTAAAAAAATGAGAACGAGTGATATGTCAAACATGCCTTAATAAAACTAGATTGTGTACATATTTATCTCTTTTGTCATTGTACAACGATTTAAAATTGGGACTCAAAAATCGTGCATCGCTGACATGGCGTGTCGCGATTAATTAGTGTCGCTGACGCGGATCAAGTTCATAAAAAATCAATCAATGATGATATGCCATGTAAGCAAAAGTGTTAATTCTAAGTCCCAATCAAAAGTGAGCCAATAATTTTCCGTTTATCTTTTTGTGCTTGTGGATGGAAAATAGAAATAAACTTTTTTGTTTCCATATAACTTAGTCAATTTGCCGCGTTGAACATGTTAATAGTAAAACGAAAGGAGGATGTGAGCAGGTGAAGGAAAAAATGACTGCCATTTGTCATTTTGTCTGTTTTCTTCTAGATGTCCAGAAAATGAAAAAGTTCCATATATATGTCCCTACCCTCTCAATCTGTACTGAATCCACCACAAACAAACATCTCCCAAACTTGAATATAAGATGGTTTGTATGGAGGACTTTAAACATGAAGAAGTAGATGAAGGAGAAGATACACTCTCTCTGTGTGATCTCTCAATATACACAGACGCAGCCTCTGATTGGGAAGGTCTCTCCAAAAGCGATCAAAGCTCATCTTCATTTTCATCCTCCGATGACCAAGACTTGTTCGAGTTCTCTACCACAAAATTTCCCTCCTCCTCTTTTCCACCAAAAAAGGTCATATTCTGCGGCAAACTCATCACTTTAAAACAACCCATACCCATACCCATCTCCACTTCGGATGGGATCAAAAACAGGTTCTCGAGTTCAAAGTCCTTAAAATTTCGGGAGAAATCGAAATGGTACCTGTTAACGTTTGGATTGGTTAGGTTCCCAGCTGAGATGGAAATTAAAGATATGCGAAGGAGACACAGCCGCAAAATTCCAGCGGCAATGTTCCAATCGGAGGAGAGAGAAGTTAGTAGTAGGAGTAGGACGAGGAGGAGCAAAGGGAAGGGGCTGTGGGGTCTCATTAGGGAGCTGGGTTTCGGTGGACACAGCCGTGCCAACGCCATGACCAAGGCAGCTTCGTTCTCCTGCATGCCTCGCTTGTGAATGAACATGAACCTACTTTCTTTTTAACCAATTGCATGTTTAGTTAATTTGTGTAATTAACACTGCCCATAAAGTATTTGGAAGCCATGTCCGTTGAAGAAGCAAACATAATTCATTTTTTTATAATATTTTTTGGTGTTTTCCTCGTCCTATAAAAATGGAAATGGTTTGATTTTTGTATTCAGTCACGCAAATGATGGAATTAATATTATTTTATGGTTTATGTGCATGCTTTTTTGGCTCTGAAAAAAGGTCAAGATCTCAATTATGCGATATGTGAATTCAAAGTATGGAATAGGAAGGAAATCCAGCTTCTTGTTGATTTTAATGCGATTTTAATGGGAAACTAACGGTTGAAAAAACCACTCAACAGTTGTGAGCAATTACGGAGTTAACTCGTTCGTATCCCCTGGGCTGGGTGTAATAAATAACACACACACACATGAATGGACCTCAAAACACTTCTATTTGTTGTTTAATTTGGATATGGATAATTTTCATAATATAATTAAAAAATTGAAGAATACTTCTTATGTATGATCAAGGTTTGCATGCTCTATAATCAAGTTTTTGATAACTAATATTTGTCATGTGAAACATATTATATTTTTCAATTTTAATTGTGTTTGCTCGCACAAATTTATCTTGAAAATATTTTTCACCCAAAAAGAATGTAGGGTCCGTTTGGTTGACGTCGAACAAAAGAGTCGGCATGGCAAAATTTGCTGCAAATTTTGTCAATACAAATATTTTTTTTTCTCACATTAGGCTATTAAACACCAAATGAGGTAAAACAAGTTTTTTGGGCAAAACATTTTAACAACACATTTTCATCCATATTATCATACATAATAAAAAATATGTTTTTTTTATATTTTCGTCCCAAGTTTTATCTAATAAAGAAATAGTTTTTTCTTTTCTTTTTACTTCCCGTTTTAATTTATTAAGAAAGTAACAAACTATATATAAAAAATCTTTTTTTACCCCAAAATTATTTATTAAAAACTGTTTTTACATTAAAACATTTTTTAATTTTTTACATTAAAACATTTTTTACATTAAAACATTTTTTACATTAAAACAATTTTTATATTAGAACAGTTTTTACATTAAAACAGTTTTTAATTTTTAAAACAGCTTTTACGAAAAAACAATTTTTACATTAAAATAGTTTTTAATTTTTTATATTAAAACAGTTTTTACATTAAAACAATTTTAAACATTAAAATAGTTTTTACATTATTCATAACACTTTTTACATTATTCAAAACAGCTTTTACGAAAAAAAACAAATTTTTAACTATTTAAAACAGTTTTTAAAATGTTCATAATTTTTTTATTATTATTTAAAACAGTTTTTAAATTGTTTTTTAAAATATTAAAAGTGTTTAAGAAGTTAACAAATTTGTTGACAAATATTTCTCACTCAAATAGGTAAGCAAAGTTTGTCAACACCTTATTCATAGGAGACGTTGTACATTGACAAATAACTTGTTGCAAACTTTTGTACCAAACACACCAAATTGTAGGCAAATACCTCATTTGTCAACTTATTTGTCATTTGTCATGGCAAATAAGGGTAAACAAACAGGCTCGTACATATTCCCGATGCGTAAAAATTTGTATTTCCCACTTATATTTTCGTATCTCATCCACAAATAAAAAAAATTCATTGTTTAGGCCGAAGTAACACTACAAGAAAAAGTATTTTCCACGACATATGTTTTACGACACTTTATAAAAATGTATCCTGAAAAGTAGATAAAGACGGCACTTTATAAAAATGTGTCGTGAAAAATAGATAAAGACGACATAAATTTGATAAAGTGTCGTAAATAATTCAATTATAATAAAAATCACAACATATAAAATAAATATGTCATGCTTTTTTTCAAGACGACACGTTATTAGGTTTCGTATATTTCTTTCCAAGACTTTTCGAGAGACGTGTCGTGATTGAGAAACTATTTTTACGCCTCTTTTGGCCCTAAAAATTTTCATCGTCTATAAAAAAAAAAGAAAAAAAATCTTTTGGATCATATCCCAACTACCTCACCGCACGATCCCCTAAAAATCTCCTCTAGAACTCCAGCCTCTAGCCGTAACCTCCCACCAGCCATAACCCTCACTGGAACTCCAGCCGTAACCCTCACCGGAATTCTTCTATGTTTTCAGAAGTATCACACATGAAGCTTCTCTTATTGCCCATAAGGTAAGTGTCGTTATCTTATAATCTGGACAATGTGTTGCAGTTTGTATAAAATACTTCCACTTATTTTTTCCCCTTTCCAAAACTGAAGCCATTTTGTTATGTTCTAAACAGAGCCGCATTGAACATTGCTTTCTTATGTTAAATGCCGTTTAAAACTCCTTTGAACATTGTTTTCTTCTATTAAATCTTATTTAAAAATGTTAACTTATTTTCTTCTATTAAATGTTAAATATCATATTTTATAAAAATATGATATTTAACATTTCTTTCTTATGTTCTTTCTTATCTTTTTAAATTCCATCTTCCCTCTTCAGATTCGAATCTCCAACTAGTCTCGTTTGTTTCTTCCTCTGAAATCTGAATCTATCACATTCAGGTAATTTCTCTCTTCTTTCTATTTTTTCAACCCATTTGTGTTCATAGATGATAAGATTACAAAAAAAAAAGGTGTAATATATACACTTGGAAAAAAAGGTTGCACTGTTCATAATTGTTTTCTTCTTGCAAAATTCGACATGGAGGAAAGGTGGTTGTGTATGTGTCTTTTTATGTATAGATTATAAAAAAAATGAAAATGTTGCATATATACGTGTTTAGGAACAAAACATATGATGGCCTATTTATTTAGTAGAAATTATGATTTATAATTTACTGTTATTAGTGTTTTCTTTATTGTAATAGTTTATTAGTTAGTTTTCATAAAATCTTCATCTTTTCAAGAAATTTCAAGACATTATTTCACCAATATTTACCAACATAAATCATCATTATCAAACATTTCATTTTATAAAATGTTTAACTTCAATCTTTCTAGAAAATACACTATTTTAAGACATCATCAATTTTTTACTATTTCAAAACCTTGAAATATTTATTCATTCTTTATTTTTAACAAAAATAATATTTTCTAACATTTTAATTTCATAAAAGTGCTTATTACCTTGTACACATTATTTACACCATTTAACTATGTACACCCTACTCAAATAGCCTAACTACAAGACTACAAATGTAAAATAACATCTGACACTAACACTAAGATTTTTCTCACATCTAATGTCTTCAATAGTGGTGTTGGTATAGGAGGAGCAACCCCCATCTCCAAAAGTTGCCTCAAAGGGTTACCAAATTCATTCTCCAAAGCTCCAAAGTGTCCCTCCTCCAAGTTCCCAAGTAAGACCCACTTCAACTCCATTAAAACCCACCTTCATCTTCTCCAAGAAATCCTCCAAATACTCCTCCAAAATTTATGGTTCTTCTTCAACCATGGTAGAAATGGGTATCTTGTGTTTGAATATGGGGGGAAAATCACACAAATGGAGGTGGAATGATTGCTTGGTGGTGGAAGACCACCCACCTCTCTTTTTCTTTCTCTTTTCTTCTTCCATTTTCTACCAAGAACAAATAACACAAATACACCAAACAAACCCTTATATACTCTCCTTAAGAATCCGTTACCCGTTTTGCCCAATCTGGGTTGTTCTGGGCTCGACAGCATACAAAATCAACACTCCAAATTGTGACAGCGCACAAGGACGATCAGATCTAAAAACTCGATTAAGGTCGTTCGAACGACTACCCACATGTCGTTCGAACGTTAGGACCTATGTCGTTTGATTTATGGATCGCGCGACCTACTATTGTAAACTAGTAGCACATCATTAGATGTACTGCTACTCGAGACCCATCTTGCGACCTTCACACTTTCGTTCGAACGACAGTCCCATGTCATTTAAATGACCCTATTTCTTTTTATTTTTATTTTTCTACAAATTTCGTCCCTAATTCTTCTATAATTACAATCAACTCCTCCCCAATTATAATTTAATTATTTTATTGGGATGGGATATTACATCCCCTCTAATAACTCCCAAACACAAGAAAGGACCACAAAACACTTATATTTATTACTTAATTTGGATATGGATAATTTTCATAATTCAATTAAAAAAATTGAAGAATACTTCTTATTAGGGGCGTTCACGGTACGGTAAAAACCATCACCGTACCGTTTTGTACCGCAAATTAGTAGTAATGGTTTACATATTTTATTTTCCGAAACCGAAACTACCGAAATCGAAATTACCGAAATTTTTATGGTTGGTTTTGGTTTTAGCATTTTAAAACCCGATTTACCGATTGTACCGCACCGAAATAAAATACCGAAATACCGTATCGTATTTTTTTGTATATTACCGTACCACACACATATTACCAAATTAATTAATACCCTTTATTTTTTTAAATAATGAATATCGTTTTTTTAAATAATGAATACTGTTATTTTAAAATTATATTCAAAATAATATATACAATAAATGAATCATGACCCTTAATTTTTCAAGCTAATCTCCTCCGTTCATTTTTTAGTATAAAGCAAAGAAACCCTACTTCCTTTTCATTCTACTCTTCACTTCTCTCATCACCCTCCTGTGCAACAATTGTCCGCCGCTCATCACAACTGAAGGTAAATTCTTTATTTTTTTTTTCTACCTGTTTTCGGCTATGTTTATGTTTAATGGTAATGGCTATATACTAAACCATCCGCTCATCACAACTGAATAGTACACGGCTATGTTTTCTACCTTGAACTATCTTCATTTCATTAAAAATAGGCAGATTACTATTATCATATATACAACTCGTTGACCCCTGATCATATAATAGTCTAGAAATAGTATTAAAATACATCCGGCCACAATTTTTCTCTGGCCACAATTTTTTAAATAGTAGAAATAGTACACAAAATAGGCAGTTTTATTTTCCTCCGGCCACAATTTTTTTCTACCTTATCTTATCACTAGGTTTTGTTGTTGAAAAATAGAAATAGTAATTATTTTAAAGTCATTTGTAGTAATTATTTTTAAGTGATTTGTATTAAATGTAACTGTTGAATATATAGAAATAGTAATTTTTAATGTTTTAGTCAAAATATAGAAAATGCAATTTTTATGTTAAATGTTATATTAAATATAGTTTATATGATTTTTTTAATGTGATTTGTTATTATATAGAACCGTTTACACAACTTATAATTATGAAACTTAAAATTGGTAATATAAAAAGGTGTAATATTAAAATACATCCTTTTAACTTTGTAGGTTTGAGTTCTTTGATGAACAATGGTATTGAAAGGAAATATCTGCAAGCTTTTAGGCAATTCGGAGGTGAATGGGAAGAGAAAGTGGTACACACAGTTTAATGATGAGTATCGCAATGATACCTTTTTAGAGAATTACCATAAACGTAAAGAACAAGGACAATTAGAGTGTCTCTTTTGTAAGAAACGTTTTCTAGAAGTTGAAAATCTCTATAAGCTTAAGGCACACAAAGATATGTGTTCAATGTGGTTGAATCCAAAGTTATGGTTGGTAAACAAAAAAAAAATATGGCTTGCACCAACTTGATAGGATGACAGTCAAAGACCTTTACCCGGTAGAGCATGAAGAGTATGAGGCAATGCTTGAGAGGTGGACAAGGGGCCTTCTTGACTTCTAGATGTCTATTTGTTAGAGGGATGGTGGCGGCATAACTTTTGTTATAGGGATGCATATATTATATATTTGACATTATCATATTTGTCTCTTTTGTTATAGTAATAAATATGTTATTCAAGACAACACACTTAGTCTCTTTTGTTGTATCCCTTTCCAAGCTCTCTTGAAATATATAACAATTGAAATGGAAAATATTATGCATGATATTTTTGGTAAATGATTTACTTATGATTATGATTATGATATTGTACTTATGATTATGATTATGATATTGTACTTATGATTATGATATTTTTGGTATATTGGACTAATGTTCGCTATTTTGGTATTGCTAATTCATAGATGTCAGGGATGGATGAGAACACTACTAATAATGCAACTATGAGCAACAATCCCGCTTGCACTGAAGTGAGCCAAAAACGCCACAAAGTAGGTACAAAACAAATAAAAAACCAAGGTAGTTCTGAAGTTTGGACTCATATGAATAGACATATGCTAGATGGAATATTTATTGGCACTTGTGATTGTGTGTATTGTGGTGCAAAATTTAATTGCCCTTCTAGAAGTGAGACTACTTTATTGTGGAATCATCTTAGAAAAAAGTGTAAAAAATTTCCTCAAAATGAAGTTAATAAAAAATAAGGAGGATTAACTTTTTTGGGTCAACAACCTACTAATTGGACGTTCGACCAAGCATTATGTCGCAAGGTTCTTGCAAAAATGATTATTCTTTGTGAACTTCCTTTTAGTTTCGTTGAAAAGATTGGTTTTAAGATGTTTTGTAGAGAGTTGAATCCTAAATTTCATGTAGTTTCTAGATCCACCATCACAAAAGATTGTTGGCTTATATTTCTTCAAGAAGGTGAGATTTTGAAAGAATATTTTAAGAAATAAGCTACACGAGTATCCCTCACAACTGATTTGTGGACTTCTATCCAAAATTTAGGGTATATGTGCCTCACAGCTCACTTTGTTGACAAGGATTGGAAGCTACAAAAAAGAATAATTAGTTTTCGTGTCCTACCGCACCCTCACAAGGGTCAGGCTATTGCAAAAGCCATCGAGACATGCTTGTTGGAGTGGGGTTTAGAAAAGTTAACTACCATTACGCTTGATAATGCAAAAAATAATGACAAGTGTGTCGAGGATTTGAAAAAACGATTTAACAAAAGAAACGGTTTGCTGATGTTAGGTGAGTTTTTTCATGTGAGATGCTTTGCACATATCATTAATCTTGTTGTGAGGGATGGCATTGTTGAAATGAAGGATATTGTTAAACGTCTTCGAAGAAGTGTTAAGTATGTGAGAAGTTCTCCTTCGAGGTTGCAAATGTTCAAAAAATGTGCATTGGAAGAGAGAATAACATCAAAGAAGAGTGTATGCCTTTACGTCAAAACTAGGTGGAATTCAACCTACCTTATGATAGGTGCGGCCATGCAATATCAAAAGGCATTTGAACGTCTAGATCAACAAGATTTAAGCTACAACGTGGAAGTTAGTGCCAATGGGGTGGGTATGATAACAGAGAGTGATTGGAAAAAGTTAAAGGCATTGCACACGTTTTTAGAAGATTTTTTTCTTCTTACAAAACGTATCTCCGGTTCTCATTACATCACTTCTAATTCTTATTTTGATGAAGTAAGTTCAACTAAAGAGCTTATTTTAGATTATATGAATAGTGATGGTCCTTTTTTTTCGTGATATGGCTTGTAAAATGAATGAAAAATTTGACAAGTATTGTGATATTTCGTCGATAAACTTAATTCTAGTTGTTGCACTCGTCTTAGACCCCTGCCATAAAATGCAATTTGTTGAATATTGGTATGCTGAATTTTATGCCAAAGATCGCACACTTTCATACATGGAAAAGCAAGATAAATTATTCGATTTTCTTGATAATTTGAAAAAAGTGATGTCACAACTATATTATCATTACAAATTACAATATGATAATTTTGTGGATCTTGACGGAAGTAAGAGTATCATTGGAGATGATGAGGTCGGGGCCAAATCACTCGTTAATGTTGAAAAGCGTGCTTTAAAGAAAAAGGAATTTTCTAAGTATTTGAAGCGGAAGGAAAATATAGAATTGATGAATGACTTGGATAGGTATCTACAAGATGGTATAGAGTGTCTTGATGATTCTAATTTTGATGTTTTAGCATGGTGGAAAGGAAAAGTTCCAACTTATCGTGCCCTCGCAATGATGGCACGTGATATATTAGTTATTCCTATAACATCGGTTGCCTCCGAGTGTGCATTTAGTACAAGTAAAAGAGTACTTGATCAATTTCGAAGCTCTTTAACACCAAGAACTGTGGAGTGTTTAGTTTGTGCCCAAGATTGGTTAAAAAGTTCTCCAAACATCAATATTGAAGATTCATATGAGACACTTGAGGAGATTGAGGAATGTAAGTTTTTATATATTTGTTTTCACTTCATGTATATATATTTGTTTTTATTTTCTTCATTAATATAAAAAATGTGAATTAATTTTCTTTTTTTGTAGGTGTTATTAATGAGTTTGTTAATTTGAAGATTCAACCAAGTTGATGAATGAGGTATATATTGCATTAATTTTTAAGAATCATTACTAATAATCTGTTAATTTGTAGTAGCAAGCAAAATAACTGCATGAAAGTAACAGATTCTTATTTTTAGTACCACTTATCAAATTTGTAATTTAATAGGAAACGAATATTTGTAATTTAATAGTAAAATTACCAGCAATAGGAAACAACTATATTCGTAATTTAATAGCTATGCCTATCTATAAAGGTCCTGATATTGTCTTTTTACACACTGTCTTCCCTACGGTTCTCCCTTTTTACCAAAAGTAATTTAATAGGTATGCCTATCTAGAACAACTTTAATCAAATCCGTCACTACGGTTCTCCCTTTTTACACACTGTCTTCCCTTAAAATGCCTACTACTTTTGGTAATATTTTTAACTTTATTGTATTCAGGTAATATTTTTAACTGAATGGTAATATTTTTAACTGAATGAAGTAGCAGCAGCATGGTAATATTTTTAACTGAATGGTAATATTTTTAACATTGGTAACATTGGTAATATTTCTATCAGGTACCGTAGCAGCAGCCATGTAGCAGCAGTAGCGTAACGTACCGTAGCAGCCTTGTAGCATAGCAGTAGCGTAGCAGGTACCGTAGCAGCAGCCATGTAGCAGCAGTAGCAGGTACCGTAGCAGCAGCCATGTAGCAGCAGGTACCGTAGCAGCCTTGTAGCATAGCAGGTACCGTAGCAGCAGCCTTGTAGCCTTTGTAGCAGCCTTTGTTATTGGTAGCAGCAGCCTTATATTTTGGAATATTGGTTATTGGTAGCAGCAGCCTTTGTAGTTGCTAAGTTGCATATAAAACTTTGTAATAGCAGCCTTTGTAGTAGCTGCTCTAAAACTTTGTAGCAGCAGCCTTGGTATCAATATGGAAGGCCTTTTATTACTATATTTTGTTCATTTTGATGTGCCATTTTGCAGTATACATGCATATGAACAAGTATATGAAAGTATTATTTTAAATAAATATATGAACAAGTATATGCAAGTGTTACAAAACAAATACCATTATGTACCGAGTACTACCAAATTGACCGTAAAGAGAAATTTATCGAAATTACCGTATTTTCCAAAAAATCGATTTTACCGCAAAAAATCGATTCTACCGATGTACCGAGCGGTATGGTTTTGGTTTATGGGTTAGTGTACCGACTGATAAAACTGATAATTTTGGTTTGATGATTTTAAAGTTGGTATGGTATTGGTATGGGCGATTTACCGACCAAACCAACCGATACCTAGCCCTACTTCTTATGTATGATCGAGATTTGCATGCTCTATAATCAAATGTTTGATAATTAATATTTGTAATGTGAAAGATATTATATTTTTCAATTTTAATTGTGTTTGATTGCAAAAATTTATCTTGATAAAAAATTTCACCCAAAACTTCTTCCCAGTGCCTAAAAATTTGTATTTCCCACTTATATTTTCGTATCTCCTCCATAAATAATTTATTTTCATTGTTTAGGCCTAAGTAAATTCGTTCACTATTTTATACAACTACAATCAATCACGAAATATAGCATAGTTTAGCTAGGTTTCATGGAAATATTTAGCTTCAATTTTTTCTACATTTTTTGTTTTTCTTTCAAACTCAACTAGGGCTGTGTTTTTTTTTCGAATATTTTGATTTTTTCGATATTCGATATTTTCCAATTTTGGAACGTATATAAGGTTTCCGATTTCCAATTTCCGATTTTTCCGAAAAAAATCGGATCGAAAATTGGACATAATTCTGAATTTTTGATTTTCTGATTTTTCCGATCCGATTTTTCCGAAATATTTTTCGATTTCCAATTTTTTATACATTCTCATGTGTCTCACATCGGCAAGGAGAGGAAGAGAGGCCCAAAAAAGTCATCTATAAAAGGAGAATATCCCTCAATCCTATACACAAATGAAAAAAAAATTGGTTAAATCCTTATACATTTAAATGTTGGGTTAAATCTTTTTTTTTTATTTCTTTAAAATGAGAATTTCGAGTAATCAAACATCCTATATTAATTTTTTTGAAATTTTGGAATTTCAAAATTTTCTAAATTTTTAGTATATTTTTTGAATTTCCGATTTTTCCGAATTAGGAAACTTTTTTCATTTTCCAAAAAAATTGGATAGGAAATTAGAACAAATATTTTATTTCCGAAAAAATCGGAATTTTTTCCGAATGGTCATTTTCCGATCCGATTCGGTCGAAACATAGCCCTAAACTCAACCAATGCCTATAGTTTTTTTAAAGATATTTAGTGCATTTTAAATTATCATGTCTTTTTTTTTTGCAAAAGAAAAAATTATATTAAACTATAATAAGTATTTAGTACACGTATCATCAAAAGCTATATATGGGAATAAACATTTCTCATAAAAACATAGCTTGATGTATAAAAGGCAGGCCTATTTCAATAATGAAATCGAGATCAAAATTATCACGGCCATACTTGGAAAAAAGATCAGCTACTCCATTGGCCTCACGAGAGCAAAACGAAATCCATATATGCTCGAAATTCCTAGCCAACGTGTGTCAATTCTTGAGAAGCTAAGATGGTGGAGCGTTTGGTATGAAGACTGGTGCCTATACAACACATTTGAAAAGTATAGATAGAATCCATTTCAATATGAATATTTGTTCGCCCTTTATATTTTGTTAAAATAATCCTTCTTTAATCACAAATAATTCAAGAATTTCATTAGTTGTTTTCGTCATGTTTTTTGAAAACTCCACATGAAATGTCACTTATCATGTACTTGTAAAGTAACAATAATAATGTAAAATTCAATAAAAATATTTTCTATTCCAAATATGTTTGTGTATCTAATTGATAATTGCATGGCAAGAGAAATGGTGAGCAAACTTTTAGTTAAAAGACAAATTGTAAAAATGACTAAGGTGTTCACCTATAAAATATGTGATATAACCATCCAATTCTCCACATAAGTATTTTATTTACTTTGACCATAAAGTCTTGTTCCAAGTTATACATGCACGCACGCGCGCACACATACACACACACACACACATATATATATGCGAGAAAATGTATGATACACCTTGTGCACCAAGTGACATGTTTACATAATGCACCTGCATCAATCGGTTCAAGACAAAGAAAAAATTATGTCTAGGACCTAGAATTGGGTAAATTATGTCTAGGGACCCCGTACTTTGTCCTCCCCCACACTTTAACATCTCAACTATCAAATTTTTTACTTAACCCTTCAAACTTTAAAAACGGCTACAAATAACTCCCTGTCGTCCAACTCTGTAATATTTGGTGGGAAATGTTGGGCATATGAGTGGCACATGGCTTAGAGTAGGGCATTTTTGCCAAAACATAATAATTTTGAATAAAATCTGAAAATAGCCAAAAAAAAGTATTTAAAAATTAATAAAAATCCTTGGAAAAAATTTACAAAATTTTTAAAATATTTGGAAAATACAAAATTTTAAAGCAAATTTTTTTTGTGTAGTAGATTTGAATATTAACA
Source organism: Sambucus nigra (assembly GCA_949130495.1). NCBI lineage: Eukaryota > Viridiplantae > Streptophyta > Magnoliopsida > Dipsacales > Adoxaceae > Sambucus > Sambucus nigra. The sequence goes on from OX422214.1 coordinate 223,871,453, forward strand.
TACTTCCAATAAAATGATCAAAAACAAAAAAGAAATAAAAAAATACAAAAAATTCATAAAACAAAAATAATAGCAAGATAAGAAAAAATATTTGTCCAAAATATGCATAAAATCATATTTGATGGAAAGATCAATTTCTAAGAAAAAGACAAAAAAACGGAAAAAATATATAAAGATAGAAAATAAATAAAACAAGATTTTTTTTTTAGAAAAACATAAAATACTAAATAAGAAAAAATATTTGTCGAAAATCTAAATAAACACATATTTCTAATAAAAAGATAAATTTCTAAAAAAAAGATTAAAAACCAGAAAATATAGAAAAATCATAAAACAGAAAATATTAAAAAAGATAAAGTATTTGTCCAAAATCTGCATAAAAACAAATTTTCAACACGAAAAAAACAAAAAACCAAGTACAGAATAATTATTAGAATCATTTGAAATTGAAAAAATTACAAAAACATTATTTAAAACTCTGTAATAGAATTTCCACCATGAATAAGATAATATTTTCACTAAAAAAAACATGTAGTTTTATAGATCTTGGGTTAAAAAACATGTATAGATTTCCACCTAAAAAATTGAGAAAAAACTCTCGATGAAAACAGGAAAAAAAATTAGGATGAAAATGCAAACCAAATTCAACACCTCACTAACAAAAAAAATGCATCAACAAAAAAGAGTCCATAAACACCAAAATCTGGGCATGTGTGTATGTGTGTTCATGTGAGATGGAAGAGAGGCGGGCAGGGGGGAGGGGGATGCGGGGGCGGGGGAGCTAGGGGCAGGTGGGGAGGGGAGGGCAGGGCAGGGGAACATTAGGTAGGGGAGGGTGGGGAGGGTGGGGGGGGGGGGGGGGGGGGCTATCTTCATGGATAAGACGGTGGGAGAGAGAGATAAGAAAGATGATGAAAAGAGATAGAGAAAAGAGAAAGAAAAGAAATACGATTTGGGGGAAAGGACAAAAATACCCTTTAATGAGACATGTGCAGTGCATATGACTTAATTTTTCCGTTAAAATAAACGGAGTTGGACGGTAGGGGACAATTTTGCAGTCGTATTGAAAGTTAAGGGAGCTAAGTAAAAAAATTAAAGTTGAGGTGGTGAACTGTAAGGGGGGATCAAAGTTTGGGGGTCCTAAGTGTAATTAACCCGCTAGAATTTTATGTCTCTATGCATTTTTCACACAAATTTACATAAGAAATGCACTAATTAGCATTTTGTGCTATTTTCTTGAATTACGTTTTTTTCATATAGGTTAAAATGTACTAAATTAAATTATGGGTACTTATTTTTACCAAAAACAAATATAAAAATTATGGGTACTCCTCTAGGATACTCTAGTTATATCATTGCTTGACAAGAATACTTAATTTCTTTAATTAACAATAGAATTGAGAAATCTTGAAGTAAGGCTGCCATGAGTCGAGTTTGGATTCGGACCAAATCCAGATCCTCGGATCTTGATCGTTGTTTAAAATCCGTTTACTCGATTACCTTTTACCCAATTATTCGATTATTAAATTGATCGGATATTGGTCTACTCTAATCCAATCCGTTAAGGACCTTATTTGATTAAACATACAATATATTATAAATTCATATATATCTTATATAAATATATGTATATCTATATAATATGTAAATATCACATATATAAATATATATTTATGTAAATAATAGATAAAAGCAATATATATTTCATTTAGGGTAAATTGTACCAAGACCCCTTTCCGATTTATTTTTTTCACCCAATCCCATTTCATAAAAAATGTTGATAAAACTTGATTTTATGCAAAAAAAGTTTTAAAAAAAATTGTTGCAAAAAGGCTTCAGGAGGTCTTCGTGCAATTTGTCCTATTATTTATACTAATCATATACTATAATATAATACAAAATATTTTAATCTAAGATTATATAAAAAAAATAGTGGCATAAAAAATAAATTTACAATGAAAATTGTTAAAGGGAACCACACTCCAAAAATTCTTTGAACACTCTAAAATACTTTTTAAAAGACAAAGTTGCCCTTTGCTCTAAAGATCAAACAAATACTTTTTTATTAGTTATTTTTTTCAATAAAAAACAGCATTTTAAACTATTTTTTATAACTTTTTTATTTTTAAAAGTAAAATATAACTGTTTTTTTATAAAAACTGTTAAAAAACTGTTATGATAGTTTTAAAAACTTTTTTTTATTTAAAAAACTGTTATGATAGTTTAAAAAAAAAATTAACATAGATTTAAAAATTGTTTTGTCAAAAAAAAATATTTTTTACATAAAACTGGGGGAAAAAAATAACAAATAAAAAAACTATTTTTTATATTGAAAACTATTTTTTATATTTTTTAAGTAACACGATCACGACCCAAATAAAACGCGATGTGGCATGGAGTCGTATTTTTTTTTCAGACCGTGGCGAGGACCATTATTTATTATTTCAAAAATAATCTTTTTACTACTTAAAAAATTGATCCGCGCCAGCGATATGCATAAGCGGTCCAACCACCTATACATACCGCTGACGCGGACCATTTTTTCTAATATGTTAGTACGCGCCAGAAGTATATATAGGCGGTATTATAAAACATTTTAAATAAAATGTAAAAAAAAAACAGTTTTAAACAATTTTTGAAGTGCCTAAAGATTTTATTTTAAAAAAATTAAGATTCGAATAGTTACTGTTTTGGAACTACCGACTTTTTATTTTTTTAAAACAATTTTTGTAACTTTCAGAATTTTTGTAACAATTTTCTTGAAACACTCCGAAGCTTGGATTTTATTTATAAAAAAAAATTAAATAAAATCTTTAGGCATTTAAAAAAAAATTTAACTGTTTTTTTTGTACATTTTATTTAAAATGTTTTATAATACCGCCTATATATACCACTGACGCGTACCATCATATTAGAAAAAATGGTCTGCGCCAGCGGTATGCATAGGTGGTTGAACCACCTATGCATACCGTTGGTGCGGACCATTTTTTTAACAAGTAAAAATATTATTTTTGAAATAATAAATAATTGTCCCTGCCACCGGTATGAAAAAAAAAATACGACTCCATGCCACGCCGCGTTTTATCTGGGTCGTGATCTTGTTACTTAAAAAATATTAAAAAACAATTTTCAATATAAAAACAAATTTTTTTTTTGTTAATTTTTTTTCCCAGTTTTATGTAAAAAAAACGTTTTTTTTAAGAAATTCAGTTTTTAAATCTATCTTAAAAAAAACCTTTTTAAAACAATCATTAAATTTTTGTAAATAAAAAAAAAGGTTTTTAAAACTATCATAAATGTTTGTTTAACAGTTTTTATAAAAAAAACAGTTATTTTTTAATTTTAAAAAATAAAAAAATGTTTTAAAAACAGTTTAAAATACTATTCTTTATTAAAAAAAATTAACAAATAAAAAGTATTTGTTTGATCTTTAGAGGAGCAAGGGACAACTTTATATTTTAAAAAGTATTTGGAGTATTTTAAGAATTTTTGAAGTGTGGTTAACTATACCCATTATTAAATTCATATATGTAATTTACATTTCCGAAAAGAATTGCCAGACGGAATTAAATTCCCGGCATTCTCGATTTTGCATTATTAAAAGGTTCAGTCAAGTTGAGTTTCACCCCTCAACGAAGTTTCAGTTGAAAACTGGGAGGAAAAAGACAAAGGAAAATAGGTGAAGCACAAGTAAGGTTTAAAACTTGAAAACGTGGAGACGCAGAAAACTTTCTAACCAAGAAAATTTGTCACCAGTACTATTGTAACTCAAGAAGACTGAAGATGTAAGACTTGAAGGTCCGTTAAAATTTGACCACTGAAGGCCGTGGAATACGGGGTTCTTTCATCTACAATAAATTATGATTTATATGGTGAAACTATGAGAAGATATTCAACCCTCTACGCAACTTACGTAACGTGTGGCGAGGTGGTCAAATATCACTAATAGTGGAATGCCCAAAAGGTAACAGTCCAGCATCTGCTTTCAATAGTCCACACTCCACAGATTATCTAAAATGGGACTCATAGCCTGCGAATGTTTGATCGTGCAGTGTTTGAAGGAGCTGAAATTCATTAACATCTAGATTTAAATCCCACGATGCACGGCTATGATATAGTTTTATTTATAAAGTATATACAATATATATTATTAATATTACATTTAAATTAATTTTAATATAAGATGAGAAAATGAGTAAATTGTTTGGGACTCTTGAGCATCTCTCTGTTTTAAAATTATAAATTATCTTATATTTTTTTAGTTGAGATGGTTTAACTATGATTAGTATACACTAAACATAACTATGATTAGTATACACTAAACACAGAGATACCTTTTTTATTTAAGACATAATTATATTTTTATGTCCATTTGGCACATTATAAGTACTAATAATAAATGGAGAGAAAAAGGATACTCATTTATTAAGCATATATAATTATGCTAATTACTATCATATATATTTGCATTTTTTTTACTTAGAAACTTAATCAACATTAAATAAATTATACTTTAACCCCTATTTTTCAAAAAATTATAATGACTTGGTGTCGTGTCGTGAACTACTTAAACAAAATCAAAATCTACTCTAGCTCCATGTCAATTTTTTAAATTGAACATATTATATTATGCCTTTTCACCACCCACCGGTTAAAGAGACTAACTTAAAAAGAGGGAAAGAAAATAGTTTAGTCATTAAGATATATATATATATATATATATATACACTAGGGTATACCCGTGCCTGAAGGCACGACGAAAATTTTCAAAGTATGTAACCGCAAAACGGTGAAAAATTCCAAAGTACGTAATTGCAAAACGAAAAAAATTTCATTTCCCAACAAAATAAAGTGTAATTTTAAAGTACACAAACCAAATAATAAAATTGAGTTTTACATACCTTAATCTTTGTAGCATGTGTGTGATACAAACATACCTTAAACTCTATATACCTTAAATACAATAGTTCTTAATTGTAGAGATTGCACAATAATTACTTGTACAACATCAGCAAACAACACAATTGGAAAAAAGACAATATATACACATTCAATATGTTAATGTGCATTCAATAAGTTCAAGGGGTTGTTCAGGGTATTATTTTAAGGAAAATGTTAACATGTGGCTTAAGGGCACATGTTTTGAACATCAAAATAGCACGTATGATAGCTCCACATGAGTATACGTGCCCCATTAAATGTATGTCGAAACCTTATCCCTACTATTTTTGGGTTCTAAGACTTTAAAAATAGTCTTTTATTCTATGCGAATAACTTTGTGTTATTGAACTAAACTAAAACAATTAAACACAGTGATCACTTCTTTTACTGACTAAAACCTTCAAAAGCATTACGCAATCAACAAAATCTATGTAATACTTAAATGGGTAAATTACATGAAAATCCCCTCTTGTTAAGCTATTACGGATAACTCCCATCTCGTTTTAGATATCACACTCACCTCCCTCTTTTTTTAAATATTACATTCATGCACTATCTTATTTCAAAATCTGCAGAATGACTAACCCTTACTACTCATTCAGTAGGGGTAGTGGGTGGTGGAAAATTGAACTAAGTAGAGGTGATTGTTATAATATAAATGAAGGGAGGTAAATGTAATATTTAAAACATCATGGAAAGTACATATTATAACTTCCCTACTATGCAACTACATGTAAGTAAAATAGTATACCATGCCATAAACAAAATAACACCTTCAGATGCTTACACTGCTAAAACCACCTCAATTGTGCTTTGTTCCACTCACAGTTCATTGTTATCATTTCTTCCAATAAAAAATTACTCTATTTGCTTGCCTAATTCATGTATTTTCATAACCCTGAAGTATTACTTAGTCTATAAATAGGTATAGTAATCATCCAAGGGAGATAACAACCATCCAATCATTTTAAAATATGATAAAGAACTCATATGTCAATGTCAAAAATCTCAAAATTAAATCTTATACTCTTGTAATCTATGCTCCCTTCTCACGTTCAATTCATAATCCCCCAAAACTCGATATTGTTGATAATGTAAATTGAGAATTAACAAAAAAAAGGACCTTCCTTATTGCCAGATTATCCGAGAAATGACATTGGTATCTTCGTCAGGCATCAAACTCTTGTATAAAAAGGAATGGACACTCTGTAATTGACTCAATATATACAGACAACAAACTCTGTTGTAGCATCAAATAAGGGCCGGGGGAGGAGCACAAATACATCTGCAACTAAAAGCTTTGGGGAATAATCTCTCATTATTTGCAATTAAAGAAGCTTGCTGGTTCAACGCTTTGATGGTCATCTGGGAATGAGCTTCATTATCCACCGCAACACCTTTTCCACCTCCTCGTCACCTTCATCCGCATAAGCATTGTTCTCCTGAACGGTGGGCAAATCCGGTTGTCTCACTGCAATATTATCGCTTACCATACTTTGAGCAGTCACAATATACATAAGCTTCCAAAGTTGCCAAAGTTAAACCCTGCATATATTTAGGAACAAAATGGGAAAATGGTGAGTTTCTTTTGGTGATAATAATCAGTCGTTGAAAGTTTTATTGAAAAACGCTTTTGATTACAGAGTAAGCAATCTTAACTGCAGTTGTTAATGCACATGGATTAACACAATAGATCTATTAAAAATTAAATATAAATTTGTTAAAAAAATAGATTGTGTAACACACCAAAAACCCACAATCAACCCAAAAATTCTTTGTCCCTTTTTTGATGAAATCAACATATCCATATCTTTCAGCTTGGAAAATAGTGTTAAGAAGAAGAAAGATCCCCCCAAGTTACCTAAGAATCCTGAAGATGATGATGGTCTTATTTGTCTTTAAACATTGGAGAAATACCATAAAACAATTGTCAATGAGGTGAAGAAAATTATTCCACCTAAAATCAGGATTCATAGAAATTATATTTTCTCAAAAAACATTACATGTATAAAATTTGGATTCATAGTAATTGGGGCAAATCAGGTTGATTAATCGGACTGTAATTGGCCCAAAATGGGTCAATTTGGGGTCAATTTTAGGCCAATTACGTGTATAAATATCAGGCCAATTACTTGTATAGTTGGGGTAGATCAGGAGTATTGTTGTAGCAATCAATCTCAGCCATTTCTGGAGTGTAAAAAAGTGAAACATCATAACTTGGTAAAAAGGAAGATGTGTAATTACAAAAACTATACACAAAGAATAAGCACAAATCTAACTAAAAAACACTCAGTTGAATCACAAATGGGCATAGTTTTTAACACATTGACTCACCTCAAAGTGACATAGTCATCATCAGACATAGTTCCGAATGCCTCACCTCAAAGTGAGGCCTTTAAGAAACGTTGATGAAGAGAAATAGTGACACTGATTTTTATCATCTGTGGCAAGAGATGAAGTGATTTGGAATGTGAATAAGATGAACTGAAATAACATACTAAAAAAGGGATGTTAAAACATAAAATCTAATAGATGTCATTTTGGTGAATCATAAACATAAATAAAAAACTTCTGCCCAAAATCTAAATTTTAAAAATATGAAACTACAAAAATCTACATATAGGGCTATTAAAATAAAAATCGAATAGATAAAACATTTCATGCCAAAAAACTACATTAGGAATTATAGTTTTTACGCATGGTCGAATAAACGTTGGGAGATGTTCCAGTTGCATATCCTTACATGTAAGAATATTAGAACACATGTAAGGATATCCTTACATGTGTGAATGAATGTATGAATGTATGTTTATATTGTGTACATCTTCAACAGTTGCATATCCTTACATGTGTTCTAAATGATTGTAATTAGGACACATGTAAGGATATGAAACTATTCAAGATATGCAACTGTAATTGGAACACATGTAATTGGAACACATGTAATTAGAACAAAAGAAACATACTTTTATCCACACACCGTAACCACTTGCCTGCTCCTACATAAAAAAGAAGAAGCTGAATTGATAGAATATGACAAACATAAAAGAACACTAAGAACTAAAATGTGGTTTCAAATCAGGGAGTAGCTTACAAATTCACAATAAGGCCTAAAATGTGTTGAGAAACAGAATAAAACACCTACACAAACCAATATACACTAAACCTGAAGACTCGATCCTTATTTTGAGAAAGCAACCCAAATATAGTAAAATTATGTACTATATGTACTATAACATACCACTCAATTTCGAACAGAACATTTTCAGTTTAATTACTCGCATGTTGTTTCCTTCATGTGAGCTCTATCATCCCTGCTTGCCTAGTCTCAATAATTAGAGACCTAAATTGACCTGTTCCATGCGCTAGGTAAACTAAAATTGAGACTGATTCAGCTTCTTAAGCTCTTTATCAACCAATAACTATCAACAAAAAGATATGGGAGAGCGATGAGATTTAGGCGTGCGTATGTGAGAGTGATAGATTGGCGTGGTAATCTCTAAAACACATGTGAGGAAAACAAATAGAAAAATTAAATTAACCAAATAATATATTTGAAAAGCCATCAAATAACTTCAGTCAAATATAAATTTTATATATAATTTCATACATACAACCTTAATGGATTAAAAGTAGATATTTGAGTGATGAAAGTTTATAGATGCTTGGAAGATTGACTTCTACAATATCCCAATCTCTCTTTAAAAAAAAGGCAGGCATACCATCTAGTCAGGGAGATTTTTGGGGGTTATTTTTCGATAGGGCTGCCTTAATTTTCATCATTTGAAAATGACACTATCAAACAAACATATCACACAGTTTCCATCTCAGATCTTGTCTCAATAATGACATAAACATAGAAAAAAATAGGCAGGTGAAAAACCCCTACACATAAAGACGTGAACACTAAAAGAATGGAATATAAGAGGTATATATTTAAAGGATGCTAATTCATAGTCTTGTAAAGGTCACTAATTCAGTTTCGGTATCAGTATGTTTGCTAAAAAGTCTTGGTGTTCCAGCAAGAACTGTGATTGGTGTCTAATGTGCTATGATACAGGTTTGCATTTATGCACTAAATTCATACAAAAAACTAAAAGATGATAAAATACATCAAGAAGCCAAAATATCAAAATGAGAAATGAGAATGTCGAGATCCGTTGATGGAGGAACCACACACGCATAGTCACTTTCACCTCTTGATTACCTGAAGGAAAAAGCAAAAAAAGTCTTAACAGAGTGATATACCCATCACCATTTAGGATCTTCTGTTTAACTTGTTAATAAAACATTGTCGCGTGATATAACTATCATCTTATTCTTGTTACAATAGGGGGTAGGGGTTGGTGGGGCTGAGAGAATAGGTTGTTCATATGTAACCTAACATGGTTGATTCAACTGAAGCTGCTAATAAGGGGGAAACAAACACTACTACAAAGGCTAAAAACAACTTGGTTTCATTCTACTCCAGCTTTCTTTTTCAAGCTTGCGATGAATTCATCTCTATCCTGTGGCAACATTCCATTAGCCGAACAATCTCCAACTCCCCACTCTGCCCCGCGTATGCAGTATTTGTCTTGAATTTCTAGCTTATTCTTCTCTTTATTCAACTTGGATCGCTTGAGCAACTGCTTATGCATGGGAGAATCTTTGATGGCATGACAATATTCGAGAAAGCTAACATAATCACGACAAAACAACGGTCGACCCGATTTAATTTATAGGACTATCCACCTGTTTAAGGTATACAAAAAAATTCAACAGTCAAATAAATAGTCACTCATGGACCTTGTATAAACTACATCAACTAAAGGCACGACTGCAATTTTTGAAAATAAAAACGTGCTCACTACATTTATGGTGAAACTAAGTCGCCAACCAAAATGTATCAATAAACTACAAAACTTTCTTTTCAAATATAAATTTATAACACTAATTCAGAATATGTAAGATAATAAAAAAGTAGACAGAATATGAAAAACGAAAATGTAAGATAATAAAAAACTTAGAGGTACTAATCATCTATAACATTATCACCCGAATCACCATTAGAATGTCATAAGTCATGTACCTTAATTCCCATAATTTCTATTACAAACTTTTCTTTTTTTCTTTAACAATCAAAAGATTTACAACAATTAAAAAAAGTATCCATTATTCCCGTATCTTTCATGTCGGGCTCTAAATACTAATGTCGTCAACTTAAATATAAATAAAAGTAGTTTAATTAAATACTTTGACTTAATAAAAATGCAACAATCGAGTACTATGAATGCTAAAATTAGTCATTCAACCATCTATGATAACGATTATAAAAATGTAACAACCAACATATCAAGTCATGTATAATTTAAGACTAAAAGATCTTTTATATCACATACAAAAAATTCTAAGGTGGCACACATTTCAAATACATGGAGTCAGAGGGTTTGGATGACACGTAATAAGTTGCACCCTATGAGTAATGAAATACGAGGTAACTTGGAAGCAGACCTGGAGTCGGAGTCAAGACTTCTAGAATGGCCAAACAAAGCAATAGCCGGGGAGTCTTAATACTTATCACAGCAGTAGTGATTCCGTTCCGGTAGTAGATATGCTACTGTGTCCTGCTATTGTGTCCTAGAGTGTTTGTTGCCACCCACGTTTCATAGAAATATACCTCATGTTGGATCTGCAAAAACATTGAATATGTAGTAGATATTCAGGGATGAATCTGCAAAAAAATAGAATACGTACCAAGTTAGAAATGGAAAATAAAAATAACCTTTATTTGGGAAAGAAAAAAATCGAATGACCTTTTTTTTAAATAAAGACATAAAACCAACTAAATCTCCCATACCCAATGAAATATAATTTCAAGACCCACACATGAATTTTAAAAAAGGTTTAGCCTCCATGAAACAGAAATTTGTTCTTCCAACATGGTTTCTACTTCATCAATATCATAAGAATTTAGTATATGATCAATTATTGCACAATTTACTCAATCGATAAGATCTGAACCAAACACACAAAATCTAAGCAAAATCTCCCTTACCTAGCTCCACAAACAAATAGATCTACAAAAATAAACATTAAATCCGAAATGAGAGAGAGGGAGTAGGGTCGTGTGCATAAGAGGGTGAGAGAGAGGCGACGGGGAGGTCGATTCCGGGCCCTGTGTTAAAAAAGTATGAATTCTTCTGTTCATGCTCAAGCGTAATATATAAAAGAAGAAAAAACTAAGCTCAATTTTTTTATACATTTCAGTTTTATGCTACATTTTAGGATTATTACGCTTGAGCCGGGAAAAATTCAGAATGCATACTTTTTGAACTCTGTGAAAGATTTTTGAATTTGTCAACATGAATTCGGCCGCAACTCTGCATTTTTCATTCCAAATTCAAAGATTTGTGCATTCTGTATTCTACATTCTTCTGCGGTCAGGTAGAAGTGTGCATTCTGAATTCAAAATTTTGTGCAGCGGATAGATTTTTGAATTTGTCATAACTAGGACAAATTAGGATCTGCATTATTGGTATCTGGCCACAACTTTCAGAATGCACACTTTTTGACAAATTCAGAATACACACTTTTTTTCTAATTCAACCAATGTCTTGCACTGAAACCAAAGCAACTCAATGCAGAAACCAAAAGCCAGCAATTGAGCTGCTACCCTTCAATTGGTGAACATGAGCGTCAACCTTCTTGAAATCTACACTGTGATGCTCTCTAAATAACAAAAATTAACCAACAATTTGAGGGTAAAAAATATGTTCTTAATTTGTTAGAGAACTCAATAGCTCCATACAACCATCAGTTCAAAAGAATAAGTAAAAATGGAAATACATATCTCACAATGCTTTCGTTAGTTCATTAAGAGGACTCTTAGAACCTTCAAAGAAGAGAGACCACTTCAACCACAAAATTTGGGTTGCTCTCATCTTGCAGTTCCTAAAGCTAGGTGAACTGGTCATCCAGAAATCCCTTCTCCTCATAAAAAATCATTAAATAAATTAGTGGAAAAAATAAGTTGTTTGTACGACTCATCAGAAGCTCGGGCACCCCATGGCCTTTGTCAGATCTCTCTATACATTGGAGAGAGAACTCGAACGTGAAGTATCTCACCTTAGTGAAAAAATAGTGCGGTTTGTGCATCAATCTTGTTCTACCTACACGCATTATGAAGATTTGCAAATACCGCTGCAATTCCAATCATATGTGGTAGCACAAAACATGCCCTCCATAGCCTTCAACTCGTAGTCAAATATGTATCAACACTGCATTTATAGTCATATACAGAAGATAAAAGTTAAATCAATGCTAAATTTTTATTGTCTCAATAGAAATAAAACTAATCAGTGCATCCTATATTCCAAAATATAAGCATAAATGCAGTAGTTGTGAAGAAGCATAAATGCAACAGTAAAAAAATAGAAGTATAAATGCAGTAGTTCTGAAACTCGTAGATGGAGCAGACGTGGAGCAGGCATAAAATTTATTTCCACATGGATGTGTGTGCATGTATGTGTGTGCATTTTTCTTGGACAACTATTACACTATTAGAATCCTAAATACAATTCTACAAAAGACATCTGAGTATACCGGATTAGACTCGAGACAACCGAAGTAACCTCTCGCGAAAGATTGCCTAAATAAACAGTGGTATATGGAGGATTATTCTCCGGAGCGTCATCATTTATCTCCTCTCGACCATCTTCTGATTTTCCATTAGTTTGTTCCACAATGCCATCTGAATTTGATTTCTTATCAGCTCCAACACCATTTAATGCCCAATTACAATGAATTTTTTAAATGCCAAACCACTTCCCATTGAAATAATTCATTGCATAGAGGGCACGATAGTTCCCCATTTACCTGTTTGAGAAAATTAAAATCAAAATCACAAAACCAACGTGAATACCAAATATCATAAATAACCCGATGTTGATTGATGTGCTTCAAGGATCCTTTCAAGATTCAACACTTGCACCCTCCTGAAAAGGAAAGATTACTCCAAAATTCAAGCGACGCTAAGACACTCAATAACTAAGAAAAAAACAGAGCAAGGGGAAAGATTATAATACAATTTGAAATCAAATCAAGTTTCCAATTAGAATTTTGTAAGGAAGCTTAGTACTACAATTGAAGTGTTGATACTACAGGGGTTCTCAACCTCCCCACTTTGAAATTCAATAAAGGAAAAATAGGATCCCCAAGATAAAAGATGAAATGACAAAAAATTAATGGAATAACTTCAACATTCTCAACTCCAAACCAACATTCTCCACAACAAACCATATTCGTTATAGTGATATAAATTCATGAATTTCATCGAAACATTGTCAAAACATACGTGCCTTGAATTCCAAATATCTGAAACCTAAATTCCTAACAGTTCAACAGATCTAAAAAATCATAGTTCAAACTAATATGAGATAAAAAAAAAAAACTTGATAAGCTTGCGTGCACACACACAGACTGTTTTTAAATCTCATGAAGCTTAAAATGATTGGATAATGCAAAGAGGATAAGATTAATATCTATGCATGATATAATCACCAAGTTAAACCAACATTATTATACGAGTATAGGCTCAAAGAAAGATTCAAGTATTCCTCTAAAATAATTAAGAGTAGCATTTCCGACAGTTATGCATTCAAATAATAATGTATTAGTCTCGAATACACCAAGAATTGTGCATTTACAAATATAAGGTATATAGAAGAGATCATCCTAATCCTTAAAAACAAAACTTTAATAGAAACAAACAATTGAAACTGTGAAGTTTGGAGATAAAAGATAAAATATTCATAAATGACAATAAATTTAAACAAAGCTTAGATCTATACACATAAATATGTGTTTTCGAAATAGATTTGAACCTTAATAATCATAAAACTTGAAAAACTAATTAAAAAGAGTATACCTGAACACCAAATTAGAGAGACAATAATGGTTAAATCAAAGTGAACCGAAACATGGCTAAATCTGCAAAATAAAACCAATAATCGTTAGATCTGTTTGTGAATACCAACAATACATCTAAATCGAAAAATGAAACAGATTTACCCTAATTTTTTAAATAAAAAAGTTAAAAATGATGTGAATAAGCATAAATTTGTTTGTACGAACTATACCATAATTTAAAACCCTATTAAATATCACAGCCAAGTAGGAAATCATAAATACCACCGAGGTAGACCATTAAACACAATACAATACTTCTACAATGGTACCTAAGAGCAAAAAAAACATCAGAATTAGTAAACATCAGAATATTTAGGTATAAACCCCAAATAGAAAAAAAATAGAAGTGTTCAGATCCATTGTTGTGTGTGCGTCTGTGTGTATGTGTGCGTCTGTGTGTGTAAATGTGTGCGTGCATGTGTTTGAGAAAAAAGGCGCAGGTCGAGGAAGAGAGGGGGAGGTGGGCGAAAAAGAAGCCTGATTCTTAAGAGGGAGGGAGGGAGGATTTTTGCAGGGAAAAGACGAAATGAGAGAGAGGGAGAGAGAGAGAGAGAGAGAGAGAGAGAGAGAGAGAGAGAGAGAGTGAGGACGGCTAGGGTTTGGGGGTATGTCTTAGGTGAAAATTGATCTCATCCGTTCATTCCATGCCTAGGTGGCTTTAATCCAAACCACAAATTGTCTTCTCATCTTATGAACAGTAAAAACACCCTTACTCCTTATTTTATATATATATATATATATATATATATATATAGATAGATAGATAGAGAGAGAGAGAGAGAGAGAGAGAGAGAGAGAGGACATAGGTGGTATTAGAGGGGTTTTAATGCATTAACTCAGAGATACATGGCAAAACAACATTTGGAGACACCATTTTTATATTATTATATTAGATATGCATGTTAACTCGAGAAATAGTGTAAGAGGCCTTATCTGTCATTCACAATATAACTCATCTGGTGAAAATTAATTTCATATTTTAAAAGCACTTTTAATATGTGTTAATGCATTTTTGAAATTGTTTATTTGACTTACACTTTATTATATTATGCTACGAAATATTAAAAGATATATATTATTGAAAAATATCTCTCATGGTGTTATTTATTAACATCTTTTTGTCTTATGTGTCAATAAAGCCATCTTTAATGTTGAATGTTTTTTTATAAGTAAAATGTGTCTTAAAAATAAACCCGAGCAAGGGAGCGAAAAAACATATAGAGGAAGTATACATCTTTGGAAAAGGAACAAACAAGTTGAACCAACCACCCCCTCCAAGAAAATAAAGAGAAGAACTAATCTAGCATCTATAATTCAACCATGAAGTCCATGAATAGAGAGTGAGAATAATCATGATTTTTCTTGAACCAACTAAGCAACGATCTCAAGAACATATAACGGTGTCTTGAAGGAGATAATTCCTTCCCTTTGAAGCATCACATGTTTTTCTCCCTCCAAACCGCTTAAAAATTATAGTGTGAAATGATTTCACAAACCTTTCGCTCCCCGTTCCATCCCTAAGGAACCCTATGTCCTGCCAACGGCTCACTCACATATTTGGGCATAACCCAATGGATACTACAAAGGGATAAAAATACATTCAATAATCCCCTCATCACCCAAAAATGCAGAATTAAATAGTTAGTAGTCTCATTCGCCTCTTTACACAACCAACACCGAGTAGCCATCTGTCTCCACCTCTTTCCATCTGTCGTTAAAATAGCTTGTCTTGCAGTAGTCCAAATTAAGAAAATGACTTTAGGAGGCACCTTCGATCTCCACACTTCTTTTCACGACAAAGGAACACTACCCTACCCTGAACAATAATTTTTCATCGTGAAGATCCCCTCCTTACCGGGACGCCATCTCATGCCATCCTCTCCACCTATCGAGACTGGAGTTAGAACCTAACCACTCAAAAAGGCCTCCACCTCCTCTAATTCTCAACCCTTAAATCTCCTTTTAAATTTCGGATTCCACACCACTCAGTCCCCTACCCTCATCGTATGATCTGTCACCAACCCCTCCTTGTCCCTACCTATACGGAAGATTCCTGGAAAAATATCTTCCAAGAGTCTATCCTTTCCCCATCTATCTTTTCAGAACCTAATCACGAAAGGCCACATAACTTTTTTTTGTAAAATTAACCCTTGTACCACTAACTACCAAAAATACCTGCATATTATCATATTATATCTCTACAAAACTATTTGTTTCACAATAAAAAGCCCTACATTAAACTTTTGGGACCTTTGACACTTACCATCTTTGCAACTCCAATCTCCAGCGATAGTTTTTCCTGACAATGTTTCAATCCTTCGACGTTACCACTCTAGTAATGGTCGTTTTCTTCAAGACAGTTTATCCAAACTCTCTCTGTGCTCGTAGGCAAGAATGAGATATATAGGAATCTAGAGATAGAAACTAGATTTATTTATGTTCGATATCGACCTTTGAGGTTCGCTGCTAATTAGATCTCGATAATCCTCAATCAAATTACATTGAAGTCTTCTGAAATGTTTGACTAACACCCCTAAAAGAAATTTGAATTTAGGTGTCACAAATTTCGCCACTAAATCCACTATATTGTCACTATTAAATATTTTTAGTGACAGTAAATGAGTTCAAACAAAGTTGTTCCACTAACGGTAACTTATTCAGTGGCATAAAAAAATTGCCCATAAAGACTTGTAATAAAAAAAACAAATTCACCCATAAATATATAACTATTTCACCAATAAATATATATATACGGACTCCTGTGCACACTAAATTTGGACAATATTTTTTCAAAATAGTAAAAACAATATTTTTGAGGTGATTTTTTTATGTGATATTTAAATATTTCAAGGAGCGCATATAAAAAAATCAGCTCAAAAAAATATTTTTTTCTATTTTTAAAAAATGGTCAAACTTTCGTTGCTTTCAAGCACTTTAAAAGCTCAGAAATTTTGATCGATTTTTTAAAAAAAGAAAAAAATGTTTTTTAGCTGATTTTTTTATATGTGTCCGTTGAAATGTTTTAATATCACATTAAAAATCAAATCAAATCAAAAGTATTTTTCTTAATATTTTTAAAAAATTGGCGTACGTCAACACGTGTGCACAGAACCTACCTCTCTCTCCCTCTCTCTCTCTTTATATATATATATATATATATATATATATACTAGGGTATGCCCGTGCCTGAAGGCATGCTGATAATCGCAAAAAAGCAAAAAAATTCAAATTACATAATTTCAAAACGAAAAAAACTTCATTCCCCAACAAAACAAAATGTAATTTTAAAAAAATTGACCATAATTTCTTTTGCTTATAAGACTGTTCACACTGCTTAACAATTAACAATTAGTCCAATAACATTCAAATAGTATGCTCGTGCCTAAAGGAATGACGAACACTTCCATAAAACTGTGTTGACTAAGACTTGTTATCATAGAATTTATTATAAACAAAAATGAGTACACGATAAAGAAAATTTGGGCAAAAATTCCTCTTTTTACAGGATTATCCACCTGTTTAAAAAACCAAAACTACTAAGTAAACAAATAGTCCATCCTAGACATTATATAAATCAAATCATCAATTTATGACTACAATAAACTTCAGATATGATTACACACAAAATAATCATTATTGGCAATTTTACCAATAGTGAAGATAAAAATAATACTTAAACACAATAATGATTTTTGGGGTGGGATGGCGCTCAATGTTGAATGCGATCCCAAACTCAAGCTTACAATTGTCACATTCTCATATTTGTCATAATCTGAAAATCGAACAAAAATAAACTTGTTAATTCAAATCCATAATATATATACAAACAACACCTTATTAAAGTAGCTCACAAAATATATATGCAATTCAAATCCATAATAATCGAAAGTGTACATCGTTGATCAGACCATTGGTCATTTAATTCGCAACAAATAAATAATTTTTAAAATAACCTATTGTACGAACCTATTAGTTTAAAAAAAATTGGACAAATTTTGTAAGTTTTTTAACATACAAACAACAACAATACTAACATTAATGGATTCCTCTACAATTGCTATGCAATTGGTACAACATATGAGTTTAAAGGGAGATGAGGCAAACATTTGACTCCCAATCCAACCATATATACTCAAGATAATGAGAAACTAAAGCAATCAACAGTAGGGGCTCTCTGATATGAGATTCTCTGAAATTTTGGTTTCCCATCAGTCCCCATTCTCCATCAGCTGCTCCTTGTTGTACAAAAGCTCCTCATGAGTCGCTGTATAAAATTCAAAGTTGGGACCTTCAACAATTGCATCAACAGGGTATGCTTCTTGGCAAAAGCCACAATAGATGCACTTCGTCATGTCTATGTTGTACTTTGTCGTTCTTCGACTCACCATATATCAAACCTTGTAGTTCGGCACTGTGTCCTCTAATTTGCAACACCTTGCAGCACTCCTGATAGATCTTAGAATGTGATGAAACTATATTACAATGTGACTATATTATAATGTGGTCAAATATAATAATGAAATGAAATGAAATTATATTACAATGTGAACAAATCATATTAGGGAAATTATATCAAGATAAACATATAGTTAAATAACTCATGAGGCCGTTTATACAAAACACTCATAAATATTAAATCGTACACTAATCAACACCTAGAATGTAGGATGGGGACAAATCCTCTAAAGAAACAAAAAGTTTCATTTTTATTTTTCATTGTTTATGTAATGTCATTTTCGTCCATTTACCTTGGCAAAGGTTTACATGGTTATATACAGAAATCTGTGGGCAGTTACATGAACTACATCTGACGTCAATATAAGCGTTGTTCACAATAATGCAGAGAGAAATCAAACAACCTACGTGATCGTCAGGTTGAAACTTAGTCCCACCATATTGAATAAGCAAACCAAGGAAAGTAAAGTCTCCAATCAAGGTTGGCTATACATCATCACTGCTCAGCATCATCACCTGAGGTTGCAGCAGAAATTATGGTGCCATATTTTCTTATACCCTCTACCTCCATGTTTGAGAGACAGAGAATGAAACTGCAACTTTGGCCCTGATCTTGGGGTTGGAGTGGCTAACATGCCTCTTTGATCTTTTGGAGCAAAGGTAGTGCAGTCATAGACCCCACCAATATGTTGAGCTCTCGGTCTTCTTCTTCACACTCAAACTTTTTATCTTAAGAAGATTTCAATAGTAGCTGAAGCAGAATGTGGTCTAATGCATCAGAGGCAGTGGAGTCTATCAACTGATCACCCAAGGCTTTAAAGATATCAGAATGTGGTCTAATGCATCAGAGGCCCTAAATGCTTGAGACTGTTACTTACGTTATAAAAAGGGGTAGAGATGTCGTTTCCAATTTGCAAATATTGATATACCTACAATAAAAAAATATTAAATGACAAAGGATCATAATTTAAATTTTTTAATGGGATAGCAGTTGTGAGTGCAATAATCATGTACAGTTATCAGATCTTCTCCAACTTCCTTGGAAAGAACAAATTACATGCCTCACAGTTATATACATAACATAGTAAAAGTTAACAAATTAACTTTCATATTTCTATAACATTCATAAACTCCAGATAAAAGCCGAAGTGTAGGTCTTTTAATAAAAGGTAATAGTAGCACCTTAAACTGAATTCCAGTGATGAATAAAGAGGGTAAAAACGAATATCACCCCATATTATGAGTAAATTACAGAAGGACCTTTACAAAACGACCTTTGAATTCCACTTTTGCATATATATTTAGACATTTCCCCCACCATTTTATATAGAATTAGACATTTTATTTATTTAATACGATCAGTAGTGCTCCACTAACAGGACTGTATAACATGAGGGTCAAAGTTAAATTATCAGGATTGTATAACAGGTATATGAAATGCATATACCTATGCAACACTATTGAGATGAAAAATGCTTATGACGGGTGAAAGATCACTGAATATTTTTTAAGTGCATGACTCTAGTATGTAGCCGACAAATAATCATATCGTGCTAATAAGTCGCCTAAATCACTGATACCTCTTTCGCCGCCTTTCTGAGCTCCAAAACAAAATTATTAAAGGTCCTCTAAAAGTTACCATAGCTCCTCTAAAGCATAACTACATATGATATATGTGGGGGAGCAAAACCGTTTCAAATAACAATTGCCTTTACACCCCCCTAGGCATGAATTACCCAAAAATTAGAGTCAATAGATAAAATGACTTCATAGGATAAAATGTACCTCAATTGACACGGGGGAGATTCGGCGCTAGGGCCTGCAATAAAAACAAACTTGCAAAAATAATAAATCAGGGGAAATGGTAAAACTCAGTACCAGTTGAAATAATAGAGGACCGGGTGAAAAATACAAAATACAAAATACCATGTACATTTTATTTCAATACTAGTTGAAACACAATCGCGTACCGGGTGAAAAATTAGTACCGGATGAAAAATTAGTACCGGATGAAAATATACAACACAGTAAAAAGTTTATCCATAAACCTAAGCTATATTATCCTCACACAATACAATTGAGTATGAACACAATATTAGACCAAAAGCCACGTTCGCAGTAACATTTCAGCAACCTGAGCTATATCAACATCTACATATGATTCAACAGTTTCACCACAATACACAATACACAATAAAGAACCATATATCAAGCAGTCTGAGCTATATTAGCATCTACATATGATTCATATCCTCACACATATTCACCACAATCGTGTATTGTGTGAGGATATAAACACAATAGAGAACCATATGTAGATGAATTATATCCTCACACAATACAATAAAAACTATAAAACGTAAATGAGCCAAATTGTGGTGAACTCCCACCTCCATAGTAACATTTCAGTCGCATCATTAGACCAAAAGCCAACGAAAATAATTGAACTGATCTTAACATCTATATCATTGAATTTAAACAAATCATACTATGAAATCCGACCAAGGATAAAGGGAAAACTCAAAATTTAAAGAACAAAATATGTAGGCTCCCATGTTAAATCCAAAAGGCCATAAGATAACAAATGTATTGCAGTATGTTAAGCTGACAAATTTCATTGTTAGAAATTGGTTCTTCAGCAGCAAATTTTTTCTTCAGAAAATATGTTATTTACCCTTCACTTGATTGTATCAAGTATTTAAATTGTTCACATAGTTAATTACCCTTCATTCGATTGCCAAGAACGTTAAGGAACAGAAAAACATATATATTGTTCCCTCAAAGTCCTAATTAATCGAACGATTGAGATTCAAAATTTCCTATTCTTTTTGTTCTCTGAATATTCTCTACTATATTTTCTCAGCAAGCAAACATGACTTAATCAACTAATAATTGACATAAATTAAAAGATAAATTCTTTACATTCTGAGTCCGTTGGAGAAAATAGTTGTTCTTCATATACCAACTGTGACACTTGTCTTTGTAACCCAAGACATATTTTAAATAGGATCAACAACTCCATCAACAATTCCACTGGTGAAGATTGATCATAAACAAAAACAGAAATGAAGACACAAATCTCAAAATTGAAAATATTATAGACAATGTAAAGAAGATTTTAATTACCAACCCGAAACCATCCTCAATCAGAAGAAATAGACGCCTTATAACTGCGTATAACCTTAACAACATAAAAAAAACGTTAATTCAAAATATCACGATTTCTAAGATCATTATTAAAATCAAGAATAACGAACTTTGTACCTGATCGACTAATTAACTACCGTACACATTTGGGAAATTATTCGTACATTTTTCTGTAGTAACTGTACACATAGATTCACCTGAAAGCAATATGAACGACATAAATACAATTTGGCATTTTCAAACTATATACACACCTTAGAATGTTACAGAAATATATAATCCGAAGTTACTTATGCCCTCAACGATGTTGCTAATAATAGAACTAATAGCTCTCCTAATCATAACTCATAGAAACTAATCCAAGCTACTCTATGCAGCTCTATTTCTTGATCCGAGTCAAAGGGTTTTGAAGTTATCCTCGTAAATTCGTAAAAGAAGAAGCAAAAGCAATTGGATCATGTTAGTTCTTATACTTTTTCATGTTTGTTCATCATTAGAATGTTAAAAGGATGGCCCAATGTAAACCAAATAGTTGTCGCTTTAAATCCTCTTGCATCGTATCATTGTTGCATACAAAGATGTATCCACCGAGAACCTCATTTCTCTCAGGAGCGTGTCAGCTGCAGGAAAGGTCTTAAACCTTTAATCAACACCCAAATTAGCATTTTCAAATGCCAAAAACCCAGAAATTGACAGAATAAAATAAGAGTCAGAGTGAATCCCATGGTTGTATACGTGGAGAGAGAGGCGAGAGATAACACATTAAATAGACAAATAAATAAAAAGAGTATAATCCATTGTAGATGATAACTTTCTTGCTGTCATAATGGAAATACAAAATGGATAATAAAACATTAGAACTAAAAAAAACATTAGAACTCAAAAACGCACAAATGGAAATGTGGAAATATGAGACACATTACCTGTACAAATATCTGAGATACATTAGAACTGAGATACATTATCTGCAAACAACCCATATACAACCCACATGTTAAATTCCCATCTTTGTATGCATATAGTATCTCAAAACAAAACAGGGGAAATGTGACAATAAACACAATATAAATAAATACTACAATATAAATAAACACTACAAATTAGATGTGTAGAAAAACATTAGATCTGCAAATATAAACACAATATAAATGTGACAAAAATTAAACAAAATCTCAGATCTAAATAAAAGTAACAAAATCGAATTCGGTACCCAAAACTAAAGAAAAAATAATTGTTAGTTCTCAAACCAGCTTCACAAAATGCACAAAGCAATGTTTTACATACCCGAGAGATCTGTCACTGGAGTGGGAGAGAGTAACTTCTTGAAGTTACTCGATTTCAAAACCTAAAGAAAGAAAACCCCATTATCGAGCCACGCGTTGTCTTAGAAAAGGAAACCCACGAATGGAGAGAGAGGCAAGGAGGTGTGTTATGGGGAGAGAGAGAGAGAGAGTATATTTTATATGTCAATTTTGCAGATAAAAACTCGTCGATCTTCGCTCCTTCATATTTGGTTCTCCTGTATACATCTGGGTCTAAGATGGTGGTCCTGTTTGTAGCTCAAGTGGTAGCGGTAGTGGAAGTGTTTGTAGTGAGAAGTGGGTGACAGGAGATATGAGGGAGGGTGAAATTTGTGGGCGTTGGTAGGGGTGACGGCGGGGAGAGCATCAGGTGTATGTTTTAGAAATGATAGGGTTTGAAGAGGCAAGGGATCATCGGATGTATGTGAGAGAAAAGAAAGAGGGTTTGAAAAGTTTTTGTGTGTATTTACCAAAGTAGTCCTTCTATTTGAATTAAAGTTAAAGAGGAGGATTTAAATAGTGAAAAAACTAGAGGGAATTCAAAATTTTCAAGGGCAAAATAGGTATTGAAGGATAAAATCATATTGATGACATCATCTTTTCATCTTATGACATATATAAGTTTCCTACTTTATTATATAGATATATATATTGTGGTTGCAAAACCATTGTGGCTCAATTTTCGAGAGTCCAAGCAGACCCGAATGCTATCCAAGTCAAATTCCACATTACACGGATAAATACAATAATATATCACATGGGTAATTGAAGACGCATTTGTTTACCTACATTCTCAAAGGATATAAACAGAAAAATTGCCAGCAAATCAATGAAGAGCTGGGAGAGTTTTTGTATAGCTCTACTACTTTTATTACTATAAATACAACCCTCACGCCAGAGCAATGGGGCATGTAATTCTTAACCTCTGAATAATGAATAAAAACTGAGAACCCTATGTGGAGATAGGCAGTTGTCAAACCACATAAATCTTGTGCGTTGTGATCATTTCTTACTCTCTTAATCACTTTTCTTTTTAGAATTATTAATTGTGATGTCTTATATTCACAATTTGCGTCATTTGTGTGAACGATTATCTTTTCTAAAACGCAACTTGGATCCAAAGAGCGAAAATAATGTTTCATCATCTACACAGTACACCCATTGCTAGTGACTTCAAGTTAATATGTCCCTACTCATAGTCAGATTTGAGGTTTATCGAGATAGAAATCCTAAATTTTGCCCAAAGGAGCAACATTCTGCACAGAGTCCAAATAAACACATATATCACGGTTAGTCAATGCTTATGGGGAAAGACTACACTAACAAGACAAGGAAACTTTCCTCCAAATGGAAGAGAATGCATGTTTCCAACGACGATTGGAGAAGATGGAGAAATAACTTCATGAGGGAAACCACAAGTGTCGTGGTAAAACTCACAGTCGAGGAAGGAGTAATGGCCATAATCAGGATCGTTCAAAGCATGGGAGTCATATGAAAATATGTAATTATTAATAAATGAAAATGTTATGGACGTTAGGTGGACTTTCTACGGTAATTATTGAGTAGTTACCTATACGTATTACATGAAATAATAATAATTACTTATATGTATTTTTGTGGACATACCAATATTCGTGGACTGTCTAATCGGCTCGGGGGTTCGTGCATTCGGACTGGGTACCACACATCAGCACGGGTGGGCTTGACATTGTGTAGGTCATATGGCTACTACGTTGAGGCGCCATATACGAGAGGTAGGTGTTGACGCTGACCCAACCTGTGTCACAGCTAGGTATGGGCCGTAAAGTGGTATCCTGCGTAGGGACTGCCCCCAATTTGTGTGTTCTGTGATGTCCGCTTTGGATAAGAGATCCCTCCAGACTTGCTGATAGGGTACGAATTAGACACCAGTGGTAGATGCCTTTGTGTGTCAAATATATGAAAGCGCATATATAAATAATTACCCGGACTGAAATGACATAAATTTAATTGTCTAGGAATGTGGACAATAACTAAAATTTTAAATCCTATAATGCATAATAGATGTTTATGCCTTATAAGTGAAACTTATGAGATTGGGATAAATGGGTATTGGTAATTAAATATAGTTGTTACACTTAAATATTTAATTATCGAGATATCCATTATTATAAATTTGACATGATGTCATAATAATTACTTGGGACGTATAGGGATGCGAATAATATCACACTTAGATTAGGGGTGAGGTGTTAAACGCATGTGAGGGACGAATTGGGAATATTTATTTTGCATCAACTATATTATTTCATCTTAAATTGATTAAGTTAGTTCTTGCACACCTCATGCTCTGACACAAATTTAAATATTTTTCCCCCAGGTTGTTTCTAGATAGGGATGGCGGGACTATTATTGTACTAACCTTGCGATCTCTCGTGCTTATCAATTTTCAAATTTATCGATTCTAGCCTAGGTGCTTTTCTTCCATAGTTTAGTTATTTTATTTGGAAACATTTGTAAGGGCATAAACCAGAGATTTATTTATTTACATTATATTAGAGTTGTGATTTTTACTTTCTGTCGAATTTATTATATAGTTGGTATTGGTTTGATTTTAATTATTATCATGGAAATATTCATAAAGTTAAAAGTATCGGCCTTTAAAATAACAATTTGTATATTACATTATGCTGAGAATGGTATTAATTGACAGACAATCCCCATCTTCGGCGTATCGTGCCTGGACAGCCTTTATGTGAGAAAATGGGGGTTGTTACAATACCTGCCATATTATATGGGACAAAGTGTTGGACAATCAAAAAATGAAATGTTCAGTCAATGAGTGTGGTGGATATGAGAATGCTAATATGGATTTGTGATAAAACTCAAAAAGGTATAATTAAAAATCAATAAATTCGTGAAACGGCAAAAGTAGCTCCTACAGATTATAAATTGAGAGAAAATTGACTTAAATGGTTCAGACACGTCAAGCGTAGACCAATGGATATGTCCCCGTAAGGAAGATTGATTTAGTTCGTATTGATGGTAATGCAAGAGGTAGAGTGTGTCCTAAATTGACTTCATGCGATGTTGTAAAAAAGGATATGATATCATGTGATTTAACCGAAGATATAACACACAACATAATGGAATGAAAAAATAGGATTCATGTAGCCGACCTCAAATAATTTGAAAAATACTTTGTTGAGTTAAGTAGAAAGAAAATAAAAATGATTTTTTTCTTCCTAGTTTTTATTTATTAGAAAAATTAGAAAGTTCTTTTTTTTTCCTTTTTTCTCCTAGTTTTTATTTATTAAAATAACAAAAAAAATCCTCCTTTTCCTTCATTTTTTTAATCAAAAATAACGAAAAGTGTTTTAGTTTACATATGCAAATCAGTTAGAGAGAGGGTATTGGATTTACCTAGGGCGTGAAAATTAATTTTTAATGTGTAATTTAAACAATATAAAGGAAATTATTGGTAAGACATTAGTGGAGTGAATTGATGAAATAGGTGGGTGCAAACAAAAACTCTTCCCTTTAAAAATCAATAAACTAAACTCTACAAAATTCAATTATGCTTTTAGGTAAGTCATTAATCATATTAAAAGACGTTTCCTCGACATTCATTTGTTAATTTGGACAAAAAGTGTACCTATGTGTAGGGAGTGGGATTGGGGTGTGTGTGAAAGTATATTTGCATTTAGGAGCGAAACAAACCATAAAAATGTATAACTATGCCACTACATGAGCATATATATATATATATATATATATAATGTTCTTGTGCGGATCACTCCGCATTTTAAGAGGGCGGACCGGACATGTGTCACCTGATACGATGCTAGAAATTATCGCCTAAATTATAGGCACACTCGCTCTCTTTTCTGGACTAACCGTCAGGTGACACATGTTCGGTCTGCACTTTTAAAATGAGCACTGATCTGCACAAGAGCAGGACTATATATATACACACACTAGGTTATGCCCGTGCCTGAAGACACGCTGATAATTTTGAAAATTATAAAGTCGTATATAGTGTAAAAATTTTAAAGTAAAGAATCATGTAAATTTAAATCATATAGCTTTTTTACAACACAAATGTATAAACAATTTAAAAAAATTGGACAAAATCCCTTTGTTTATTGGACTATCCACCATGCTTAAGTAATAGTCCATTTTGGACCTCATATAAACATCATAATCAATTTAACTCAGCTTGACGAAATACAACCAATGTATCAATCAATAAATAAAACAGTAATCAATTTACTCATTTATACAATTAAGACTTGTAATCATAGAATTTATTAACAAACATAAAAATTTGTACATGATTTAGAAATTTTGGGCAAAATTTTCCCTATTCCACTTTATTAAGAAACCAAAATTACTCATTTATACAATTAGGCCATCCCGGACATTATATAAACCCAATCATCGGTTTATGCTGATAATAGACTTCGGGTATGATTACACGACAAAATCATTATTGAGAACTTTATGAATAAAATGATGATAAAATAATACTCAAGGTATCTACAGGTGTCCTTGTGAAATTTTTCAGCAATGGGGAATTTGAATAGCCTGCTAACATAATGTGCTACACTTGCTTATATTAATTTTTTTTGAATAGCCTGCTAACATAATGTGCTACACCAACACCTAAGTTTTCAATTAAAAAAAATTAATATAAGCAAAAAAAATCAAAAAAATAAATAAACTTATAAAATGAATCATAATTTAGGTATCAATTGTAGATATTCACACAATAAAAGATACAAAAATTTATGAGATTAACATGAATTTACATGATATATGGTTTTCATTTCGAGACAATTATGGAACTTGTTCATATCAAGTAAAAAACATCATTTATGCCAAGTCAAATTTAGACGTGTTTGATTAAATTACAAAAAAGGTCAAAATATTATTCAACTTCGAAATGTTTAATTAAATTAATTTTATATGGCCAAAAAATGCACTGATAAAGATACACAACAACTTGATACACAAATACAAAGGCAAAATTTAATAAATTCCACTCTACTTTAAGATAAATATCAACATATAAGAATAATACATCCATTTTATAATGGACATTCAAAATGAATACTTTTTTTACAAAATGTAGCAAACTTTAAATGATACAAAAAAATTACTTGTAAATGAGACCTAACATGTGCCAACGGAGCTTCTTCACATCCTGAAATGGGTGTAGCTCCTACACAAAAATTACTTGTAATCGCAAAATGAGAAATTTTCGAAAGTACGTAATTACAAAACGAAAACAATTTCGTTCCCCCAATAAGATCGCATATAAACATGAAAATTGTATGTGAAATGCTGTAAGAAGATAATGAGTTCAAATCTGTAAGAAAAATGAAATGCTGAATTAAGATCGCATATAAAAAAATTAACACAACGAATGTAAACAATACTAAGAATGAACCCAATACACAACGAACCTAGTGTATGCCCGTGCCTCAAGGCACGTCGAAAATTTCCAACGTACGGAATTGTAAAACTACGAAAACTTTCAAAAGTACGTAATTGTAAAACGAAAAAAATTCTTTCCCCAACAAAATAAAGTGTAATTTTAAAAGAATTGGTCATAATTTCCAAAGTCGTGCGCGTGCCTAAAGGCACAATGACAATTTTCCCAGGTATGACATGCCCCACCAAATATGTAAACAACCATCACTAAATATCACAGAAAAAATGTAACCAAATCGTCAATTGGAAATAAACGTGAACCATATCTAAAGATATGTAAACCATCACCAAAGAACCAATAACAAACACCATATCATTGCAAAATTTACATTTAAGAAAATATCCCATTATATAACCTTCCATTATAAATGGGAACAAATGTCCAATTCATCCAAAATAACTATTAAAATATTTTATTTTATTGAAAAAAAAAGTTCCCACAAACTCAACACATACTCCTTCCATCGTACGTAGAACATATGGAATACATCTAATGCTACTGAAACTAAATGAATAATGTAAAAGGAGACATGATACACAAAGTAATAAGGATAAGTATAGTTCTTCCATGTCCATCGCATGTCATTATCATGTCCTTGCGTGTTCGTGCCATGTCCCCCACATCCCCATTGTGTCTCTCACCTAATTTGTGCGACACGTCATGTGGAAAAAGTTGGACACATATTCATGGTCTGGCGTATGCCTCTCCCGTGTACTAGAGTAGTCGACATTTGTACGAAGGTCTGCGACAAAGTACTCGTTCTTCAAAGTATGTATGCCTCTGGTATAAACCTTGTAATCACAGTTGTGTGATGACTGTAGGAATCTTTATAAAAAAATATTGTTAACATGAGCAAAGGGATCCTGCAAGCCAAGAAAAGTAATAGATAAGTTCATATAAAGGTAAAAACATGTTCAATTTTACATTGAACCTCAATTTCAAATAAAGGCGAAAAATTATATTCAATATAGAGAGGGATAACTATGTTCGCATACCATTGAGGTTCCTACACTTTCGCATGGTTTTCGATGATCCACACAGTGTTGCCGGATATTAGACAATATGAAAACTCATTGAAGTCACCATGATAACATTTGTTAATTAAAAACATTTTAAAATCC
Source organism: Sambucus nigra (assembly GCA_949130495.1). Classification (NCBI taxonomy): domain Eukaryota; kingdom Viridiplantae; phylum Streptophyta; class Magnoliopsida; order Dipsacales; family Adoxaceae; genus Sambucus; species Sambucus nigra. The sequence continues at coordinate 223,900,843 of OX422214.1, forward strand.
AATATTTAAAACCCCAAAACAAAAATAATTATTGAAATCAAACGTAAAAATATAAAATACCTGCTTGCAAAAGATGCCCAAATTTGTAATAGATTCAAAATACACATAATATACATACACTAATAGGATATTTGCCATATTTGAACATCTATTATAGACTATGCCTAGTAAAATACATAATATACAAAACATCAGACGGTTTACTGTCAAGTTGAACCCCATTCAATTAAAATAATCTATAAATTATCTCCAATATTTAGTAAACACCACTTGGGAGGGAATATTGTTGATTTTCGGATCGGGAGGACTAACCTCAACATGATAATTTTTTCCCATTGATTGAAATTTGATTTTTCTCTTAGAAATAATACATGCTTTTTCATTATACTTGGGAGGGGAGATTCTTGCTTTTTCATTTCAAAGTCAAAACATGTTCACTTTCAATAGCAAATCATTTAAACTTAGTAACATTCAATAAAAAGAGATATTTAAATAAATCAATATGCTTTAAACATTTCAATCTTGTTACATATTAGGAGAAGAACACATAAAAAAGATAGAGTTCCAAGAGGTTGTTGTCGAAGTAGTATATATCACCAATAAAGTCAGAATATAAGTATTCACGTTTAACACATACACTGTTTCTATACACTATCACAGTCAAACAAATTCAAAAGGTTTAATTTATGTTTTTATATAAAAGTAGCTCCTCTATAGTCACCTAATGTTCTATCAACATAAAACTTACAAACTATCATAGTGAAACAAATTCACACTAAGAGTACATACAATCGTTCGTCCTATGGATACAATTTATCGTTCATCCATTATGGGAGTTTATCAAATAAAATTAAGAGGCAACAACAACATATGCCAGCTCTCTAGTCACAATTGTTTGGTGACAACACACATCAAGTGCAGTAGAACATAACACATACAAAAAGGACAATGAGCTTATGAATCTATTTATTGAGTAAATTTGTGATGAATGACCAAAGCAGAGATATTGGCTTTGTAAAAGAGGATAAAAGAAATCTCAAGCTTTAAAACCATCTTGAACTTAAATAAGGAATTATGTCAATAATACAGTAAAGAAAAACCCAAAATCCTTGGTGAAAAGCAAAATATTAAATAATAGAGAGTTACCTAAGAAATCGAATGTAACACCCCGTGTTTTTATTTATTATTTTAATTAATTAATTGGAATTTTTGAGAAAAATAAATTTTTGAATTTTAAAATTTTTATTGGCTAAATATGTTGGTTATGATTTTAGAAGAATAAAACTTCAAGCGGAATTAAAATCGGAGTTAAAATGGATTTTATATTGATTTTACAATATTTTTGCCTTATGGCATTTTTTGGGGAAACTATCAGTTTTTCGGGGTGATCCATCGATCGACGGGGAGGGGGGGGGGGGGGTAGATCGATTGACCCTCCCAGAAAACGTGTACTGTAAGCTATTTTTTTTAAGAGATTGTGTAGGATTAGGACTCCTAATCACTATATAACCTTGTTAATCCGTAGGGGGACTTCTCATAATCACTTTTTCTCCAGTTTTTCACCATAGAACACTTCCAAATATTTTTCCTCTCACTCATAATCATCAACCTTCAACAAAATCAAGTTTTTGGCACAAGTTTTTGAAGGCTTAATTGGGGTTTAATCAAGATCGTTCAAGAACACTCTTTTGCTAATTTTTCGAGAGGAATCCAGATTTCTAATCAGATTTTCAACACGATCTTCACAGGCATGAATACTCTATTCTTTTCCTTTAGTATTATGCGTTTTAAGTGTCGCCTAAACACTTAATTACATGTTTTCTTAAAAATAATTAGTAACCTAATTAGAAAAAGTGAACACTAATTATGGGGTTGTTTTTATTAAATCTTTTAAATCTGAATAATATTCATAACCCTTGGGTACGTAGGATTGATGAGTGATTTTGGGTTTTATTTGTGTAGGTTGCATGTAGAAAAAACCCTAGCTTTAAAATAATTGATTTTTGGGTGCGTATAACTCGTGTAATACATGTAGAGATAATAAAATTTGGTTTTGATGTATATATGATGAAAACTTGGTATATTTAATTTAAAATAATTAAATGAGATTATTTGGGTATTGTTGACGTTGTGATAATTAAATTAAAGATTTAATTGAATTGGACTATCATGCGTAGTTTTATATATTGATTAATTATGTTTGTTTGTGTGACTTGTTGGTATTATAATGTAGCCTTTGTGACGACGAGTTGTTGGGTATTATTGCTCTTCCTATATTTTAGAATGCCTCTGGGTATGGGACTAGTGGGTATGCCTTTTGATGATTTACGCCTTCTAGGTATGGGACTAGTGAGGGTAGATTATCGCGCTTTTATCATCTTGAGGGTGGGCTGATTTTTATTACTTTATCGTCGCTACGGTAGTTTAAGAACGAGACTAAGTTAAGATTTATGTTATAAAATCCTCCTATACATAGGATAGGACGTATTGATAACATGGGGACCCTTAGGTATGGGACTAAGGGGTATTTTGAGGATCTCACATCGATTAAAAGGGTGGGGTAATTCATAAATTGTGAAATTGAGAAATTGAGAATTAATGCCTAAGATAAAAAAACGAGTATTAAAATTTGTGGCGACATAATGTGTCGGGGCTGACAGTTTAAACGGGCCAGAGGGAAATTTATGTCGTGTCGTGTGTGGAACCTTGTCATGTGTCGGGGCCGACAGTAAATGGGTCAGAGGGCGATTGACAAGGGTAACCTTGTCATGTGTCGGGGCCGACAGTAAATGGGTCAGAGGGCGATTGACAAGGGGAAGTGTGACACTTTAATAAAAAGTGAGAACAATAATAAAAGTTGGTTAATTTAATTAAATTAACATCGTGGGACTTGGGAATTTAAAATCATATTGGTGTGCCTTTATAAATGGGGATTTTTGCGGGTAGTTAGTAGATTATAATTATCGCGTTTAATTATCCCGTTTAATTTAAAATATTCTATTGTGATATTTATTGCGTATAATGCTACTGTCTGGATTCAAAGATCCTATTTGAGGAGAGTAGTGTGTATTCTTGCTCAGGGCTTTGGCTCTGACCCATGCGCTGACTAATATTTTTCAGGATGAGAATTGGAGAAGCTGCATAAGTTTATCTGAGTTATCATTGGAGGTGCAGCTGGAGTTATTTACTTTATGGCATAGTTTAGTTAGAATTTCTTTTCCAGGTGTATTTCATTATGAGACTTCATTGGAGTTTTATTGGGCCACTCGGTTCCAAAGTTGTTTAAAGGATTTATATTGAATTATTCAGATCTTTATTATTCAGGTTTTAATTAATCATTATTGGAGATTGGATTTTTGGAGTTAGCATGTGATGGATCTTTTATCGCTTAGTTATTTGTGATTATTTGAGATTGATTCAATTATTTATCTTATGGACTGATTATTTATGTCTCATATCTGTCTCATGCTAAGAATGGTATTTTATTTAGTTCATGCCCGGCATAGTTTTGGTGGCGGCCGACGCCAGAATTAGGCGGGGTGTGACATCGAATTCAAATAGATAAACACAACTAATTGGATATAACCCACAATTGATTATTTTCTAGAATAGTTTACTCTCAAAGTTGAAAAACAAAGAACTTTAAGAATTTTTAGACATGTAAAAATGCTGTTAAAATGTAAAAATAAACTTTATTAGAATGTAAACAAACTTTGTTGCATCAATGCAGTCCTAAGAAACAAACACTATTAGAATGTAAGGACTTGTCTGTAATTGAGCATGTTAAAGAAGGTTACTGCGAGTCAAAGAACATGAATGTGGATAATGATGAGGTAATTGCACATGCTCTTTAAGAAGAATTATCACGACTTGCAGATGCAGATGCGCATGGATCTTCACATGCTGGGGAAGAGCATCAGCCAATGTCCATTCTTGCTCAGGATTGGCTTGGTCTTTCAAAGAGGCATGGAAATTCTGCACAGGAGACCATTCAGGAAGATGAAGGCTAAAGGGGAATATACTGTTCATCTTCTAGCTAAGGAGAAAAATTAGTTGATGTGGAGGACCAATCATGCTCACCAGAGATAGCAGATGAATCTACTCTTGATGGGGAAGTAGGCAAGAGGTTGAATCAGATGGTTCATATTCCCCATGTTCCCAAAATCAATGGAGAAATACCCTCAGATGATGAACAAGCATCATATAATCAAAATATGATGAACAGATTGCAGTTATATGATCTCGTTGAGCTAAAAGTTTTAGGCAATGGAAACTGTCAGGTTTTTCCTTTCTTATTCCTCCAACATGCTGTTACATTAAGTTAAATCTATCACGTAATAATATCTTTATATCTGGCCTTCTACTATTATGGGAGGTGAAGTAAATGTTGGTCCAATATATGTTGCTGTCAAGTTATATAGGATAATGTGTCTTCTGCACCATTGCATGCCTTACAATTTATGTTGTATTACAGTTCTCTGAAATAAATATTATTGGAACTTCTTAGCACATTGGATAAAAAAAACTATTCAAATAAGTTATTTGCAACAGGTGATTCTCAAATCGATTCCTCCTCTAGCCCTGGTGATGTTGGATCAACTTTGACAAAACAAAAAAGTATATGAAATGTGATAAAGATGTTAACTGCAGTTCTCAAGTTTGTTGTGGATGCCACTACTATGGATCTTATTTCTTCTCACAATCAAGAAAGATAATTGAAATTTACACTTGAATACACCCAATTCATCCGCAAAACGTGACCTGGTCACATCCTCAAAGATGGAAAATTTAAGAAATTAAAAATCTGAGTTGAAGAATCAGCAACTTGTTTCAAGAGTAAAAATGTCGGGTGGATGGTTTGGGTGATAAAAATGATTTGTCAAAAAATTAGAAAAGAGTAATATATTTGAATAGTAAATTTTCAACTAAACATGTATTCCTCAATTAAACATATCAAGTGTGTCAGATGGTCAAATTATTTACTCAAACAAATCATACAGTGTCAAATTTGACTATGAGACTAAAGTTGCACATAATAACATGCTTGTTTTGTTACTATCTTCAATCTGCATCCCAATTACCTCCAAGTTCCCAATTATAAGTTTTTGTAAGGTTCATAAGAAAATTTTGTTGAATAGAGTATAAGATGATCAAACCTAAAGGAAAAGAAAGAAGCTTGGGAGTCATGAGCTATAACTCTTGCAAGAGTACTTTTTGAGCACCCTAGAGGTACATGAAGAAGGATCCCTCAGACAAGTTATACTCCCAGCCTCGGAAATGGAACAGAGTGTTTTAAAAGGCCACTCAACGGCTTACTAGAGCTTTATCTGTTACATTTTAATAAATCAGATATATATATAAAAAAAAGGCAGGATCAAAGTGAGGCTAAAGGTTACGGACCTTCAAATCTTTTAATTCCCCAATATCATCCCAAGAGACCTTTGGTATTTCCAGAGTAACGCCTTTTGTTATACTTGGAACAACAATAGACTTATCATGATTCCAGTCATCCATCATTAAGATACAGAGGTCAGCTTCATCTGAAGATCTCCTAACTGAAGACATGGTGGCCTCACGACATAAAACTTCTAGATCAATGCCAACATAACCATTGCAAGATATAACAACCGGTTTCAAGTCAACATTGCGATCAAGAAAAAAATATTCAACCAATGAAACTACAGAAAAATAGAGTTAAAGAAAACTACAATCAGTAACACATGTTTAGTGACACGTGTTCACACACACACACACAGCACTGTGTCGGCCAAAGGACCATTATCCAAACTGAGATACAAATCATAATGAAAATGAAAATCAGTTTTGCAAGTCCACGTATCTATTAATCACAATAAAGCTCAGAAATCATAATAACATGCTTCTCATAAGTGTACTTTCCCAGTTAATCCTATTTGGAAAAGAACCTTAAGCAATGGAAACCTAAGAGTATTAATCATGCTTCATAAGTGTACATTCCTATCTTTTCACAACTATTAATCATGCTTGATAGTGCAGGGAGTTGAGTATAATAAGACCATTTTAAACTGTGTAGTCTTCCATATCAATAATGAATATAATAGAGCTTTAATTTGTGATTCATGGGTGATGAAATATTTTTACAATTGTAGAGAACAAACAGAGGGACAACATGGTAAAATAAGAGCACCAAACTATATTGGTCAACAAACATTTGTAAATGCTTTACTCATGACTATATTGGTCACCAAACATATGTTTTCCATATGTAAGAAATGTCAAAGATTTAAAACTCGTGCTACTGAGTATTTAAATGGATTTAAATACTTTTCTCATGACTATTATCTTTAAACAAACTCATGCTTTTAACAACCGAGTAAGAAATCAATGGACTATTAACCAATTGACTGTTAAATACTCAATGGGCCGCAAATGTAAGAAATATTTGTGGGGAGCAAATGGCAAAAACCCATGGACTTTTAACATTGCAATCCTAATGAGATGCACAAAGTTCCAATCAGAGAGAGAGAATGTATACCTTATTGTTTTAACCTGAAAAAAATATAAACACCAAAACACAAACACAAACAAAAATTAGATTTTCTAAAAGCTAATTTCGACCAAAAATAAAACCACAGAGTTTCAATCACACAGAGAGAGTATACGTGATTAGCCAAAACAAAAATAAAAATTAGATTTACAAAAAGCTAATTCAACCAAATATAAAACCACATATAGTTTCAATCACAGAGAGATACCTGATTACATGCACAAAAATATTTTCGTAAAAAAAACTACTTAGATCTATATAAGAAATGAACCAAACCCTTACTTGTGGGTGAGACGCATACTTTGATGTTGCTCTTGATCTAAAGAACAAATTTAATCATCTTCATTATTACTTAATTAGCATAATATAATAAGATTTATACAAAACTCCATTCCAAAAGCCCTAAGAAAGCAGATCTACATAAATGTATATGAAAACAACAAAAACCTCAAATCCATATATAGAAAACCCTAATAAAGCAGATCTACATAATAAAATTACAAAATCGCACCATAGAAGCTTACCATGGGATGGGGAGACGGGAGGGAAAGTTGGGGAGAGACGATTTGCGAGGTCGGGTGGAAAGGCAGATCAGGGAGTGAGGTGAGATATAAGAGTTTGTGGTGAGAGTGTATTATAGGTGTTTTTATAAATATACCCCTCAATTTGAATTTTGAAGATAAAGGACCAGCAAATTAGAGTGTGTTAAAAGAGGGCGAATCCAAATTGTAAGGGGTAAAATAGGAAATGCAAAAAAATCTCATCTCCATGACATCATCATTTGATCATATGACATACATAAGTTTTTTACTTCATTGTATATATATATATATATATATATATATGAGAGAGAGAGAGAGAGAGAGAGGGGGGGGGGTAAAAAATTACATGTATATGTATTATCTATGTTGAAATTGTATTATAATGCCCCCATTCTGAATTGTATGAAGTTATGCTAATTTGCTGTTAGTGTGGTGGTTGTTTTCTTTTAATGCATTTTATTTTAATCTCACATTAAATTTAACAATATGAATTTATATAATTCTCAACTGAATAATTCTACAAAATTTTATAATAACACTATTTTTTTTGCAATTTTCATATATATATATATATATATATATTGGGAATAGCTATTCTCACACCCTCTCTATCTTCTCCCACACCCTTTGGTTAGTAAATAACAATTGTGCCCTTAGGTTTTTAAAATCTAAATATCCAATTTTTCAAATACATTTGGTAAAAAAATAAAAAATAATATTTTCAATAAAAAAAGTATTTTTTATAAATAAAAAAGTTGTTTATAAAACGTAAAATATTATCTATTTTTTTTATTGAAAAACTGTTTGTATAACATAAAATTTGTTTCCTTAAGAAACTGTTTTCTTAAAAAAGTGTGTTTGTGTTTACAAATTTTATTTTTGGTTAAAAACTGTTTTTTTTGTACTATTTAAAAAAAATACTATTTAAAAAAATGGTCTGCGTCAGCGGTATGTAGAGGCGATCCGACCACTTATATAAAATAAGGTTCAGGTTCAGGTACGGTATTCCCGTACAAGAAAAAATGCGAACCTTTCTTTTTGCAAAAACAAAACAGTATGTGGCCCCCCACCTTTTCTCCTAATTTCTCTTATTCTCACCATTATCTCTCCCTTTTCCTTTGTGAATAAATGTCAAGGGTACTAAATAGAGTTATGTATTCCCGAAATATAATTTTCAAGTAAAAATAAATAAATCCAATAAAAAATATATATGTTAAAATTATGTGTTAAAATACAACAAGCAAGAAACGAGATCATTTTTTTTACTTTCCACAAACCAATTAAAAAATTACACAATGCGATTATTAATATTTTATTTTTTAAGCTATAAAAAAATTATCCGCACTAGCAATATGTATAGGCGGTCCGACCACTTATACATAACGCTGGCGCAAACCAACATATTAGAAAAAATGGGTACATACCGCTAAGCGGATCATAAATAGTCACAATATTATTTTTAAATTATATGTATTTTAACACATATAATTTTATATATATATATTTTTATTGGATTGTTTTTAACAATTGATATAAAAATAGTTTTTTATATTAAAAAATAAATAGTTTTCCTTTTGATATAAAAAAAAATAATTAAAATTAAACAACTTTTCTTATTAAAATTAAATAGCTTTTTATTAAAATTAAAAAATATATTTTTTTCATAAATAAAAAAAAACTATGTTTATTAATTAAAAAAAAAGCTATAAAACAGTTTTTTCAATTAAAACAACATTTAAAAAAATTTGATTTTAATAATAAAAAAAAACTGTTTAATTTGATGTCTTAGATTCGCGATTGATTAGTGTCGCTGGTGCGAACCAACATTCAACAAATGATGTGGGGTCGAGAATATGAGTCCAAGCCAGCGACGTTAATCAATTACGATATTCGCGATTGACATGATATCGCGATTGATTAGTGCTGTTGGCATGACCCACATTCAACACATGATGTGGGTTCGCGTCAGTTGCACTAATTAATCGTGATATTTTATTGACATGATATCGCGATTGATTAGTGTCGCTGGTGCGGACCCGCATTTCTCGACCCACATCATTTGTTGAATGTGGGTTCGCACCAGCGGCACTAATCAATCTCGAATCTAAGATATCAAATTAAACAGATTTTTTTATTTAAATTAAATAATTTTTTATTGAAATTAAAATTAAAAAAATATTTTTTCAGAAAAAAAACTATGTTTACTAATATGCCGCTGGCGCGAACCCGCATTTAACAAATGATGTGGATCCGAAAATGTGGTCTCGCGCCAGCGACACTAATCAATCGCGATATCATGTCAATAAACATAATTTTTTTTAATATTAACAAAACTGTTACTTTGAAAAAAAAACATTTTTTTATAGTAATAGGAAAACTATTTTTTTATATAAAAAATTATTTTTATATTAATTGTTAAAAACAAAAGAATAAGAAACTTAAAAGAGGGGGGGGGGGGGATGCGGTCGCTAGGCAGGATAATTGGCGGTTCATCTAAAGTTTCTTTTTTTTTTAACTTAGAAAATTATATTTTGGGAATACACACCTCTGTTTGATACCCCGAACATTCACTGCACAAAGCTAAAGGGAGAGAGAATGGTGACTGTTGATGTAAAAAACTAGATTTGATCTAATTAATTAATCACAGATAAATGTGAGTAAAGAAATAAGACAAGAGATTTTTAAAGTGGTTCAGCCTTAATGAAATGGCCTACATCCATTCTCTTGTTACTGGGTGTCTTGCCTTGATCTCAATTGCATTTGCTTATGATAGCTTACCCTGCCATGAGGGTATTACAATGTATTTATGACCCTTGGGCTGTTAGTGTGAATAGACAATATGTCGTTATTGAATAGGCATATACATCTGTACATGGTAAAGAATACTCATTGAATCTGTCTTTATCGTTTGATCTTCCTAACAAGTTTCTCGATACGCTAAATAGCTCGGTATGTTGAGTAGTTTGGTATGTTGAATAGCTCGGTAGAGTGAACTTGTGCCATCTTGGATGACACGTGTCTTCATATAATTGGTCCACGTTAGATGACTAATTTTTGTATCAACAGAAGCTCCCAATGTTTCACAGTTGAGTTTTGATATGAGAGTGTGGAACATTTTACCCAAAAGTTGCTCGGGCACATTTCTTACATCTTGACTAATTACAGAACTGCAACACTTCTAAAAGTTTTCCATTTTCTGTAATAATTTTGAGCGCGAAATGGAAAATTTGTAAATATTTTGAGTTTTTAACGAACGCTTAGGTATTTGCGTCTTTTTCTTTTGATTAGCCGTCGGGAACACAATAGTCGTCATGTGTGATCATTACTTTTCTCGTTTTTTGATGCAGCATATATAACGGCGATAAAATCCGATTATCCTCTACCTTTTGCTATCTTATTTCCAAACTCTGTATCTTCTCATTTTTCTTCTTACGAATGTTCTTTAAAGTCATCTACCTTAGCTGACTCCTTAATCTTCTGTAAGAATTTCTTCTTTCTTTGGTTTAGCCATCATGGTTTACCTTATCGAGTCATTAGATAAGTTTAGGGCCGACTTTGAGATTCCTTCTTGGCTTGTTTTGGAAGAACCTTCTTTCCCTTCTCATTTATGTTCTCTAGCTGAGGGACCTTGATTTCCCTCTATTTTTGTAGCAGAATGTGGTTTATCTTTCCCGCCTAATCCCATGTGTTTGGAATTTTATCAATCTTTTGATATTGTACCTACAAAAGTAGTTCCAAATACATGGATGGTAGTTAATGTCGTACATAGGTTGAATCAAATTCATGGAACTCGTCTAGGGATTCCTGAAATTATGTATTGTTATAAATAGGTCACCAACGACACCACCTTTTATTTAAAAACTAGGTTTTCTAACAGAGCTTTAGTGGTCAATCTCCCTGATTCTAACAGGGATTATTTTGAACATGGCGTTGTGATGAAAAATTGGTAACACCCCCCAACTAAAGGGGAAATGTGTGTACTAAGGTCCCAGATGTCCACTTTATGGCAATGGGATAAGTTTTTTTTTTAAGCTAGCTATGTTTTTGCTTGATAAAATGTTTCACTGACTTTTTCTTTTTCATTTTTGATTTTCAGTTGACAGTAAAAGAAAACCCCCAAAAGAGAGTAATATTAATATAAAAGATTTGAAGCTCATCTGGGGGTTGCATCCATCAATTGTTGGGGAGCACATGAGGTTTGATTCCTATTTGCTGAGATATAAGAACACCACTTCCTCTTTTATTGCTCAGCCTCTTTCTCCTCCTTTGGTGATTGATCTCGAGCAGGCTCCAGCATCGTCTTCAATTGTTGAAGAATCTTCCTATGATTTTGGCACTTCTATTGCTAACTTGATGACGAAGAAGAGGAGGATTCCTAATCTCTTTGCTAATGTTATCCCTGGTGCTGATGGGGCAAAAAAAAGCAAAGTAGATGTCCCAGCTGAAGGGACTAAGAAAAAGGATATTGATCCATCTGGGGAGTCATAACTGTCACAGAGGTCAGCAAGAAGCCCCATGTTACTCCAAAAGAGGCAACACCTTTGATTGAAGGGGTTGTTGTTGTTCGAGAAGAGACAACACCTTTGATTGAATAGGCTTCTCCTTTGAAAATATTGAGAAGGGGTCTTGCTGAGAAGACCGTTAATAATGCTCCTCAACCTGCTGGAGTAGATATATCTCGTTTGAGAGATGGTCCTACATAATTCATTACTCCTGGATTGGCCAAGAAGTTAATCTGGTCTGGAACGTTTCCTGATCACAGAGCTGCTGAGACTTCTACTCCTCGGGGGAAAGTCACTACTTGGTCGCCCAACACCTTGCATTAGTGAGTGTCATTATACCTGTCATTTCAATTCTGTTTTCAATTTTCATATTCTAACTTGAGTTTCTCTTCTTGTTGCAGTTTTTGATGTATTTCAATAATATCCTAGAGAAGGATGAAGCTATCAAAGATGCTTCCTCTTCCAGTGAAGTAGAAGAATCCCTTGATGGGTTATCTTAATCTTTAGAGAAGTCCCGACATAAGTATATAGATGACAAAACTACTTGGGAAAATAGAATCAAGTCTGCTGAGACAGCTTAATAAAAAGTTGTGGAAGCTGCTAAGGAGGCTGATCTAGCTCGGCAACAAGCTATAAATGCTTCCAAGGAGGCAAAGGAGAAATTGAAGGTCGTCGTTTCCAGTAAGGAGGAAGCTGAAGGCAAGCTTAAAGGGGCTGAATGGCGTAAGAAAGATCTTGAATAGAAAGTAAAATCTGTTGAAGATCTTCTTAGGGAAAAGGCTTCTTTGGAGAGGGTGAAGAGAAAAGTTATTGTGGAGAAGTCCTTTATCTATGGATGGGACAAAGGGTGGAACAAAGGTATAACTACTGCCTCTACTCAAATGGAGTATGAAAGTTTGAAGTTCTTTAGGGATGGATGGTGTTGATGTAAAAAATTAGATTATCTCTAATTATTTAATCACAGATAAAAATAAATAAGACCAATGAATTTTTAAAGTGGTTCAGCCTTAAAAGAATGGCCTACGTCCACTGTTTTGTTATTGCTTAGTGTTTGGGAATTCTCGAAGTATGAGTATCATCCAGGAATTCCGGTCCCTTTACAATGAGGATGATACAATGTATTTATAGTCCTTAGGATGTACATGTGAAAGGGAAATACATAAATGCCCCTTAAGTGTATACATCTGCATGATAATAATAATCATTTAATGCGCAATCAATCTGTTGGTTATCTTGCTATTAATGATTTATTCGAGGTGCAGCTCAGACCACCTAGGCTGCTCGGATCGCCTAAGTAGATCGGTACTCATAAGTTGCTCGGTGTAGTAAAGTTCCTCAGAGAGATCTTATTAGTCGGAGCGTCTGAGTTGATCGGGGAGGCAGAGTTCCTCATTGCCAATATGATTGTAAAAATGCTTGTAGGTGCCACGTAGATTGACACGTGTCTTCTTATGATTAATCCACGTCAGCAGGTTAAATTTGGTATCAACAGAAGCCCCCAATGTTTCACAGTTCGAGATTTGAGGAGTGTGAAACATTCTTTCTCGAAATATGGGGTTTTTAAATGATCATCCTGAAATTTAGGAGTACTTTCTTTTGTATTTATTTCTCCTTTCAAATTCGTAGAATCAGACTTTTTGAATTTTTATGGCCGCTTCAGTTCCCGCGCCTTTTTTGTCTTTTTAGCCGCCGGTAGCATAAATGTCTCTTTTTGTAATCATTATCTTTACCCTTTCCCAAGGCAAGGTATTTAAGCGCTACAGAAAATCCCATCGTCTTCTACTTTTTAAAATTTGTATCTTTGAGTTTTCCATTGTCTCTCTCTCTTGTGCGTTCATCCCTTTCATCGTTCGTTGTCAACAGACTCATCCTTTTCCTGTAAGATCTCCTTCTTTCTCTTTGTTTCCTTTATTCATCATGGTTTATCCTGTAGAGTCGCTTGATAAGTTTCGTTATGATTTCGCTATTCCTTCATGGGTTATTCTGGAGGAACTTTCTGAGCCTTCGGATTATTTTCGTTTGGCTGAGGGACATTGGTTCCACAGTCTCTTTATTGCTGAATGTGGCTTTTCCTTTCCCCCAAATCCTTTATGTCTGGAATTCTGTCAATATTTTGAAGTTATTCCTGCAAGAATAGCCCCAATACATGGAGAATAGTTAACGGGGTTCATAGATTAAACCAAATTCATGGAACTCGTATAGGAATTCCAGAAATTATGTTTTATTATAGATGGGCTGTTGGTGACAATACTTTTTATTTAAAAACTAGGTTTTAAATAGAGCTTTAGTGGTCAATCTCCCAGATGCCAATAGGGACTACTTCGAGCACGGGGTTGTTATGAAAAATTGGCAACACCCTCCACTAACTAGAGATGATGTTTACCAGGGTCCTAGATGTCCTCCCTATGGCAATGTGATAGGTTGTTTTTATTTTATTTCTGAAACCATGCTTCCTTTGTGTTTGATAAAACGTGTCACTGATATTTTCATGTTCATTTATTTGCAGTTGATAGAAAAATAAAGTCTCCAAAGGAGACAAAAGTTAATATAAAGCATTTAAAACTTATCTGGAGTTTGCATCAGACTGTTGCCGACGAGCATATTAGGTCAGCTTCGTATTTGCTGCAGTATAAGAGTTACACCTCATCTTTCACTGCTCATCCGGTGATAAGCGATGCAGAACCAATACCAGCTTCTACAAGTTCTTCACCTGAGTCACATATTCTTTTGAGTGAAAGGATGAAGAAAAGAAGACCTCCTACCCTTTTCGAGAAATCTGCCTCTGCTGCTGGAGAGGCCAAGAGAAGTAAACATGATGTCCCAGAAGAAAGGACAAAGAAAATTGATGCACCCCCTCCGGCTGCTATTGTAAAGATTACCGAGAAGCCACCAGTGGCCCCGAGCAAGGCCGATGCTCCAAGTGAGGTGATTGTCATCTCTCCGACTAAGACTACATAGTTAGTTGAGACCGTTGATGCTCCTCTGAGGAGACTGAAGAAAAGCTCCTCGATCAATTTGGCTGAATCCATCTCTCAACCCCCGAGTACTGGAAGTGGTGTTCCTATTTTTGTTGCCCTGAGCTCTGCCATGATCTCGGTGAAATCTTGGATCATTCTCGAGATCCAAGGTATTGAGGAAAATCTTACTCGGGACATGGTTACCGCATTAGCAGCTCGTCATATTGCTTCTGTAAGTCTTATTGTCCTAAACTTTCATCTTTCCCTTGTTATATCTGTACACTGACTTGCTATTATTTTCTTTTCCCAGTTGGTGACCTATTTTTATACAATTCTGAAGAAAGATGAAGCTATTAAAGCTTCAAGCTCCTCGTCAAGTGTAGAGGAAGCTTTAATAGGCCTGACGCAATCTCTGAAGGATTTTCGTCAGAAGTATGCTGATGATAAGGACACTTGGGAGAAGAAGCTCACTTCGACCGAGCAGGAGAAAGCTCAGGTTCTTGAGGTCTCCAAGGGTTTGGAGAAGAAAATAAAAGATTTGGAGGAGAAGAATAAAGAGCTTGAAGGGAAGCTAAAAAATGATGGGGAGCTTGAAAGTAAGCTCAAGGTTGCTGAGGAAGAGTTAGTCCAACTTTGTGAAGTAAGTCGTCAGAAGGAGGAAGTGGAAAATAAGTTGAAGGTTGCCGAGGATCTTCATTCCGAGAAGCTTTCCTCGGAGAAGACGAAAAGGAAATTGGCTGTTAAAAAGTCTTTCAGCGCTTGATGGGATAAGGGGTGGAATAAAGGTTTGGCTTCCATGATGTCGCAGGTGGAATATGGTAGCCACAAATACTTTAGGGATGGCTGGGTCGCTGCTTTGTAAGAGATAAAGGTCGATGAAAATTCCGACCTGTTTCAGCGACACATCCCGGGCTCCCCTCCAACTCCTGAGGAAGAAGAAGAGGACGAAGCTGCCTCTGAGGAGTCTTCCATGGTGATGGGAGATCAAATTCCTCCTCCCCCAGTTATCCAGTTCACTGGCGAGAAACTTCAACCATCCATTGTTTCAAGCGAGAAACTTCAAGCACTCCCCGAGCAACCATCTGTACCATCCGAGCAACCTACCTCCTCATCCTAGCCTCCCGAGAAAGTTTTGAGAGACAAGGAAAAGGTGTAGAGTTGTTTGGATTTTTCTCTATGTTTATTTTTCTTTATCAAATGTAACCCTGAACTTTGTACTTGTCCTTTATGATGAAATAAAATTTAAAGTTTTGATTATACATACTATTGATTCTCTTCTTCATGCTCTGTTTGCTCTCTTATTGATTCTTGCTTTCTCTTCCTTTACTAGTTTATGGCCAGGATGGAGTTATTATCTGCTCATGATACAAAATTGTTGAGGCAATGTAATGAGTACTTTACAGCTGTCTATACGGATATGAGTGCAGCACAAATCGTTGACATCCTCGGTCAAGGTGCTTCAGAGCAAGCAATTGAAGCCTATCAGTATTTGAAGTGCCTGCTCGACCGTGCAGTGGCGAACAATGTATCATATTATGAAATGATTAATGATCTCCAAGGAACTCTTGAAGAGCTTCAACAATAATATAAGGAATCTACGGCCCTTTTGCACGAGGGATACGAGAAGAAGTATCAGCAACTCAGTGCTGATAAGGGGCATGACAAGTTGTTCACTGCTTATAATATAAGGGAAAGAACTTTAAAGACTAAGGTCAAAGAGCACAGACAAATAGCAGAGTTGTTGGAGCAAGAAAATAATAACCTCCAAAGAGAGGTAGCTCAATTGAAGTCTGCTGCCTCTACATCAAACGCTTTGGTCCTTGTGAACGATGAGGGATTCTCTTTCTTGGAGGTTGAAAATGCCAACCTGAGGGATGAACTAGAAACCTTGAAGAGGATTGGGCCTTCTACCTCTGCTAGGGGATGAGCAAGAGCTTCTCGGGGACGAGAAAGAGCTGCTCGGATTACTGTCGACGAACAGAGAACTCAATCGGCTCTGGAGAATCAAGCCTTCCAACTGATGGCAAATAACCAGGCATTGGCTGAGATGTCTAAGAAGATCCAAAATTTGGACGAGCAGCTCTCTACACAGAAGTCTGCCTTGGAGAATAAGGAAATTTTTGCAAAAAGTCTTCATGAGCAGTTGGAAAGATTGACTTATCAGTTCCACAAGCAACCCAGAGAATTCTGGATGGCTGGATACAATGAGGCTCTTTACCATTTGGATGATCGAATTCAGAATGCGAATAATGAAGGTTACAAACAAGGGTGGTTGAATGCCTTGGGTGTACTGCAACTGGAACAGGGTCACTACCTATGGGATTACCATAATCCTGGGCTGCTCGACCTGCCAGTGCCACCATTCAAGCTCGACATGAGCTGGATCCCTGCTCGGGCCATCCCTCAATGTTTGATTTCCAAATACCTTGGCGATTACAGTCTCCATTCCAATGCTGAGATATCTTTCCCTGAACATCTACTCGATCGACCATCTGTGATGAACATCAAGATGCTTAAAGATCTTAATTTCATAAATTCCCCTTATGCTTTGGATGATCCACCTGCTGGCGAGGAACCTATTTCAAAAGCAGAGGGGAAGAAACCAATAGAATCGGAATCTTGATGTAATAATAAATTTGTAATTCATTCTTGATGTATTTTGCTCTACATTTAATGAAATTATTTTCTTTGCAAATCTTGATTGCCATTGTCTTGTAATTGTAAAACACTTTACATCTATGCATGTATATCTGTTAAAAAGATAATAACATTGTGTTATTTGTCGATCAACTATAGTTTGTTAAAACTTATTGTCGACTATCATGAATTTGTGGTAATTATTTGACGACTAACCAAAATTGATGATATTTTGTTTCTCAACCAACTTATTGGTAATTTACGAGTATCAAAAAATTCTTGCTTGATCACTTTCACATACTCATACTTTGTTTAAATAAAATGCTTCCGACCAGCTGTAGTTAACCTGAGTTGGTGAATTTTTTCTTTCCCAACCTTAGTTGGTATTTTTGGGAAATATTTTCTTCCCAGCCAACCTTAATTGGCATTTTTAGGAATAGATTTACTTCCTAACCAACCTTAGTTGGCATTTTTAGGATTAGATTGACTTCCTAACCAACCTTAGTTGGAATTTTTAGGAATAAATTTACTTCCTAACCAACCTTAGTTGGCATTTTTAGGAATAGATTTTTGAGTAGTCTGAGTAGTACTTTTGCTGAATGTGTAGCATTAGTATTCCGCGAAAAATTTTCAATAAAAGGAGAGAATTGGGCAGAATGTTGTCACTTTATTCATACTGATGAAACTGCATTACATGAGAGTTTTCATTACTGATAATATTTGCGCAAATGTTCTGCATACCATGCATTCTTAAACTCCTCCCCCTCTAAAGTTTCTATTCTGTATGTCCCTAGTCGAACAACTTCCTTAACTCGGTAGGGTCCATGCCAGTTTGCTTCCAGTTTGTTGTGCTTTTGAATCACTTTCTTTAGCACATAGTCTCCTTCTTTCAGGTCGCACTTCTTCACCCTCTTGTAGAACAAAGTTGTTCGTTGCTGGTAAGCAGCATTTCTAATGGTTGCTTCTTCCCTAACTTCCTCGAGCATGTCTAAGTCTAACCTTCTCATTAAATCGCTGACAAGAGAATTGAAATTCAGTACTCTGTGTGTCGGGAGACCCAACTCGGCAGGTATAACATCTTCACTTCCAAATGCTAGCATGTATGGAGGTTCCCCTGTTGCTGCTCGGGGAGTAGCCCGATAAGCCCACGGTACAGAGTACAACTCGTTGATCCAGTTTGCTTTCACGTTATTCAGTCTTTTCTTCAAGACATTTAGCATCGTTCTGTCTGTCACTTCAGTTTGTCCATTGCTTTGGGGATGGCCTGGAGCTGAGTGAATCTTTAAGATATTTGACTGATGACAGTAGGTCGTGAACTCCTCATTGCCGAACTGAGTTCCATGGTCTGTGATGAAGGCATGAGGAAGACCATATCGACAAATGATATTCTTCCAAATAAATTGGTATACCTTGTTGTACGTCATTTCAATGAGAGGCTCAGCCTCAACCCATCTAGTGAAGTAGTCGACAACGACCACGAGATACTTAAATCTTCCCTTGGTCGTTGGCAGTGGCCCGACCAAGTCTATTCCCCATATGGCAAATGGCCAAGGGGAAGTAATGGGTGTCAATAATGCTTGGGGAGTTCTTCGGATGGAGGAGAAGCGCTGACACTTGTCACATTTCTTTGCATAGGCTATACAATCAGCCCTCATCATCGGCCAGTAGTATCCTTGAGTCATCATTCTTTACAAAAGTGTCCGACCTGCTACATGGGCTCCACAGGACCCTTCATGGACCTCTTCAATCAAATCTTTCACCTCGATAGGATGCACACATCTTTGCAAACCTGCTATAATTCCTCGTCTGTATAGAATTCCATTAGTCAGTACATAATGAGCAGCCTTAAACTTTAATTTCTTGGCGACAAGTTTGTTAGTTGGTACTTCCCCTTTCTCAATATATGGCCTGATGGGATCCATCCATGATGATCCTAAATCTAGGGTAATAAAGTTCATTGTCAGATCTTCATCTATACTTCGACCAACTAAGACTTCAATTGGGATTGTTCTTTGTATCTTGGTATGAGCAGCTGATGCTAATCGGGCTAATGCATTTGCTCTCGCATTCTCCATTCTTGGTATTCTGACCAGCTGAATAGCAGTAAATTCCGATACCAATTCCCTTGTCTTTGCATGATACCTGATCATTAATTCTCCTTTAGCTGCATATACTCCCATCATTTGATTTATGATCAATTGCGAGTCACTGAAGACAATAACCTGCTCTGCCCCCATGGTTTTAGCCAAACTAAGACCTGCAATCATGGCTTCATATTCAGCCTTATTATTCGAAGCTTTGAATTGGAAACTAGGGCGTATTCTATGTTGACCTCGTTCATACTGTTCAAAATAATCCCTGCCCCACAGCCTGTTGCGCAAGATGAGCCATCGACATATAAACGCCATATAGGTAACTCGTCTTTAAATTTCTGATCTGACAGAGTTCCTCGGTGGAAAATTTGTTGCTTCCTTTCACCCTCTCCTGATATTTCTTGCTGTTCGTCGATCATATTTTCTTGCCATTTTAACAACCTAAGTTGGTCTGGACTTGAGTTTGATGATCCTGTAACATCTACTTGTTGATCAATGAGCAGCTTTTTCTCCTCGGGGGTATCAGGATAGGTGAACTCTGCTATGAAATCTGCTACTGCTTTCCCTTTAAGCGATGATCTGGGTTCATAAATTATATCATATTCACTAAGTTCTATTTCCCAGTACATCAATCTCCCTGATTTTTCTGGTTTATGAAGGGCTTGCCTCAACGGCATATCAGTATATACTACTATAGTGTGAGCTTGGAAGTATTGCTTCATTCTTCGACTTGCCTAGATCAATGCTAGTGCCAATTTTTCTAGCTTTGGATATCGATCTCTGCTCCTCGGAAGGCTTTACTCGTGTAATAGATTGGTTTTTGCACTCCATTCTCCATTCTTATCAATGACGAACTAACTGCATTCTCCGATACTGCAAGATACAAGTACAATTTTTCTCCCATCACTGGCCTGGATAACAATGGAGGTGCTCCCAGATATTTCTTCAAGTCTTGAAAATCCTTCTCACATTCATCATTCCATTCAATAGTCTTTCGGAGCGTTTTGAAGAATGGGAGACATCTATCAGTTGCTCGCGACACAAATCTGTTGAGTGCTGCTACTCGTCCTATAAGACTTTGCACTTCTTTCTTCGTCATTGGAGATCGCATCCCTAACGGAGCTTTGATCTTTTCAGGATTTGCTTCAATACCTCGTTGATTGACAATGTACCCGAGAAACATGCCTTCTCATACTCCAAATATGCACTTGGTCGGGTTCAACCTCATTTGATATTTATCCAATTGATTAAAGGTTTGGCCTAAGTCAACTAGATGATCGACAACTTTCTTTCTCTTTGTCAGCATATCGTCAACATAGACTTCCATATTGCAACTGATTTGTTCTGCAAACACTTTGTTCATCAGTCGCTGATATGTTGCACCTGCATTTTTCAAACCAAAAGGCATAACATTATAACAATAAGTTCCCCTAGGGGTAACGAAAGAAGTACTCTCCCTTTCTTCAGGTTTCATTTTAATCTGATTGTAACCAGAATAAGCATCCATGAAGCTCAGCAGCTCGTGTCCCAAGATAGCATCCACTAGTTGATCAATTCGGGGCAATGGAAAGTGATCCTTTGGGCATGCTTTGTTGAGGTCGGTGAAATCTACACACATCCTCCATTTGTTGTTCTTCTTCTTCACCATCACCTCATTTGCTAACCAGTCTGGATATTTAACATCTTCGATAAAGCAAGCTTTCTGGAGCTTATCGACTTCCTCCTGTATAGCTTGATTCTTCTCGGGACTGAATAATATTCTTCTCTGCTTCACAGGCTTGATCTCCTTATTCACGTTGAGCTCGTGACATAAGAAATTTGGGTCAATCCCGGGCATATCCTCATGACTCCATGCAAAAGTTTGCTTTCTGCTTCTTAGGAAAATTATCAATTCCTGTTTTAGTGAGGCCTCCAACGACGAACCTATTTGAGTTGTTCGTTCAGGGTGCTCGTCGTCCAGAACGATGTTTTCAGTAGCTTCCACCACTTGACCCTTCACGAGTTGAGACTCATCTCTAGGATCCAATGTTTCAATTTCTGCACCTTCATCCACTTGATAGGTTGTAGTCTTCTTCCTTGATTCCTCCAGTTTCTCTTGCTCAGCAGATGAATAGTAGCATTCCCGAGCTACTTTTTGATCACCCTTCACAACTCCTACTCCAAAATTTATTAGAAATTTTAGGCATTGATGTACTGTAGATGGTACTGCTTCAAACTTCTTCAATCCTACTCTTCCCATGATGATATTGTAGGCTGATTGAACATTCTTATCCATCACGAAGAAATGTATTCTTTCTGTTCGACAAGCAGGCCATGTACCAATGAATATATCCAACTTGATCGTCCCAAGTGGAAAAACTTTCTCGCCAGTAAAACCGAGGAGGGGTCTGTGATAAGGCTCCAGTTGAGATAACTTTAGATTTAAACTGTCGAAGCATGAGTAGAACTTGATGTCTGCCGAGCTACCATTATCTACCAATACTCTTGAAATCATCACTTCCTTCATCGTCATTTTGATCACTAATGGGTCATCATGAGGATATAGAACACCTGCGAGGTCGTTCTTTGAGAAACCAATGCCCAATTTCTCTTTGTTTACTTTTCTAGGGCGATCCTCCTCAGCTAGATTTATTCGTTGAATGTATGAGCAAGCTTGAGCCTCACAGAGGTAAGCTTTCCTCTCCTCAGTAAGGTCTCCTCCTCCTGCATCTCCACCTGTAATAACATTACAATCAAATGACCCAAAACGTATTAAAAATACCTCATGTTCTGGCTGCCTTGGTCTTTTGGGAAGGTCGGGGTCATCTTATGGATCATCTTCATGGTCTCTTTTCTTATTCTCCTCTGCTCGACAAGGAGATCTAGACCTCTCTCTTGTTCGATCGTTGTTTCTTCTTTCATTTCTATGATCAACATACTTTGCCAGTTTTCCTCGTCTGATGAGTGTTTCGATCTCATTCTAAAGAGCTATGCAATTTTTGGTCATATGGCCATGATCTTTGTAAAACTCGCAATATTTTGCCTTATTCCTCCTGTCAGGGTCTGTCTTCATTTTCTCTGGCCAGATTAACTCCTCGCTGTTCTTGATTTCTTCTAGAACGTGGTTGATGTCTTTCTTCAAAGGAGTATAATTATCAAATTTCTTCAATACCTCCCATGACGACCTTGTTCTTGATTGTTTATCACCACTATTGTTCTTATGCTCTTTCTTCTTAGCTTTATCACCCTCCACCTTGGTTTCTTTGGCATCCATATTCTTCTTTACAACCATAGCCTCCCCGACATTCATGATCTTGGTCGCTTTTCCCATCAGTTCTGACATGGTTCTGGGTGGATCTTTGGCCAAAGTGTAATACAACTTGTTGGGCAGCAGCCCACTCATCAAGGCGGTAATCGTTATCTTTTCTTCATAATCAATGACTTCGAGTTTCTCGTTATTAAAACGAGTTATATAATCTCTGGTACTTTCATCATCTTTTTGCCTAACACATAACAAATGCGCTACTCGTTTAACTGGCTTTGCCCCAAAATAGAAATTCCCAATGAATATCTCGGCCAGTTGATAGAAAGTTGAGATCTTACCTCGAGGAAGATTATTGTACCATATTTGAGCAGATCCGGTAAGAGTTCCCGAGAATTCTCTACATCTCATCTCATCTGGAACAGCATAGATGTCGGCTGCAGCTTGGTATTGTTCTATATGAAGGACAGGGTCGATCTTTCCATCATACTTGGGGGTCACAACAGGTGCTTTAAATTTTAACGGTGTGGGAAAATCCACAATGGCCTGGACAAAAGGTGTTCCTTGAATAAAAGTTCATTGTAGAGGGTTCTTGGCCTTAGCCATTTCCCCTAATCTATCCTCCAGCCTCTGAATAGAGCCTTTCCACGCACCATTTCCTTCCTCAGGCCTGTTGGTTCGAGCAACTGATCGCGTTGATGTGGCTTCTTGGGATCTATCCTGACGAGCAGCTGGTCGCGACTAAGCAGATCCTTCCCTTAATTCTGTTGGTCATCTAAAGCTCTTCGATGCAGCCTTAAGAGGACTTTTGTTCCTCCTAGGGCCCAATCGATCGAAAGGAGAAACCCTACTCAATATCTCCAATGCACTGATCCTTTCTAGAGACAGAGTGGCCTTTTGTTCAGTATCTGTGGCTCGTACCGACGAAGTTCTTCCTGGTTGATAAGAAAAATCATCAGATTCCTCAGTACGATATGAATCGGTATGCCTAGTACGTGAAGAAAGTAAACGGGTATTTCTTTGAACACTTTGTTGTCCTCAATGGGTCGGTACACCACCATGAAGGGTTTGTATGAATTGTCGCATAGTTTCTTGCATGGCTGTCTGGCCCTGGACCAGATTTGTCATTATTCCAGCCAAATCTTGAACGTTTGCCGGAGCAGTTGGATTTGGGGGGGTTTCAGCGTTTCGATTGCTGGATTCAGGATTATCAGCCATTATTGATGAACTGTTTTTGGTGAAAAACGAAAATTATAGTCGTTTCCCATAGACGACGCCAATCTGTTGATGTAAAAATTATATTATCTCTAATTATTTAATCACAGATAAAAATAAATAAGACCAATGAATTTTTAAAGTTGTTCAGCCTTAAAAGAATGGTCTACGTCCACTGTTTTGTTATTGCTTAGTGTTTGGGAATTCTCGAAGTATGAGTATCCTCCAGGAATTCCGGTCCCTTTACAATGAGGATGATACAATGTATTTATAGTCCTTAGGATGTACATGTGAAAGGGAAATACATAAATGCCCCTTAGGCGTATACATCTGCATGATAATAATAAGCATTTAATGCGCAGTCAATCTGTTGGTTATCCTGCTATTAATGATTTGTTCGAGGTGCAGCTCAGACTGCCTAAGCTGCTCGGACCGCCTAAGTAGATCGGTACTCATAAGTTGCTCGGTGTAGTAAAGTTCCTCAGAGAGCTCTTGTTAGTCGGAGCGTCTGAGTTGATCGGGGAGGCAGAGTTCCTCGTTGCCAATATGATTATAAAAATGCTTGTAGGTGCCACGTAGACTGACACGTGTCTTCTTATGATTAATCCACGTCAGCAGGTTAAATTTGGTATCAACAGATGGGTTGCAACGTTGAAGGAGTTAAACGTTGCTAAGGATTCTAAATTATTTCAGAGACATGTTCACGACCCTCCTCCTGCTATTAAAGAAGATGAGGCTGGATCTGATGAATCTTCTTTGATGATAGTAGAATAAACACCTGTTGCCACTATCCCTCAATCCTCTGAGCAAGTTCAGCAGATAATAACTTCTTTCAAATAACGTCAGCTGCCCACCGAGCAACCATTCCCTTCTTCGAAATCAGCTGAAGATATTGTAGGGAATAAGGAAAAGGTGTAATGTTGTTTGGCAATTTTTGCTTTTCTTTGCTTTTTTCCCCTTTTGTTTTGTACTTTTGGTTGTATCCTCCTCTATTATGATCAATAAAAGGGACTTGCTACTTATTCTGAATTTCTCCCTTACTGTTTAATATAGTTGTGCTGTTGTTGATCTGTTTTTACTTTTCCTTACTAGTTTATTGCCAAGATGGAACTGTTGTCAGCTCATGATACAGAGTTGATGAAGAAGTGTACAGATTACTTCAAAGCTGGTCTTGCAAATTTCACTGAAGCATAAATAATTGATATTCTTGGATCTGATGCCTCTGAACGAGCAATTGAGGCTTACCTGTATTTAAAATGTTTACTTGATCGGGCTGTAGCAAATAACGTAACTTACTATGAAATGATTAAAAATATTCAAGGAATGATTGAAAAACTTCAACTTTAACACAAGGAAGCCACTGCTCTTCTGCATGAAGGTTATGAGAAGAAGTACCAACAGTTGAGTGCTGATCGGGGTTATGACAAATTTATCTCAACCCATAATAAAAGAGAGAGAGTGTGCTGAGGAACATAGAAACATTGCTAAGCTGCAGGAGGAAGAAAATATTGCTTTAAGAGAAGAACTGAGATAACTAAAATATGCTTCTTCCAATGGAGCTCTGGTCCCAGTTAATGATGAAGGTTTTTCCTTTTTGGAGATTGAGAATGCCTCATTAAGAGAAGAATTAGAAGCTTTGAAAAGAGTCAGACCTGCATCCACTTCCTGGGGTGGGGTAAAACAAGAGCTGGTCGGAGCAGCATCGAAGAGACTAGGACTCAACAGGCTTTAGAAATTCAAGTTGCTCAACTGAAGGAAAAAATCAAGCTCTGGCTGAGATTTCCCACAAAATTAAAACTCTTACCGAGCAATTTTCCAATCAGATTTCTGCATTGTAGAATAAAGAAAGTTTAGTGAAGAGGCTTCATCAACATGTTAAACGATTGATTTATCAATTTCATAAGCAACCCAGAAAGTTCTGGATGGGGGGATACAATGAATCTTTATATCATCTTGATGCCGGGTTGAAGCAATCAAACAACGAGGGATACAGACAGGGGTGGTTGAATGCTCTAACTTTGATGAAGGTTGAGCAAGGAACTAAGCTGTGGGATTGGTGTGACCCTGGATTACTTGATCTGCCAGTACCTCCTTTCAAACTAGATGTTAAATGAATTCTAGTTAGCTTTATTCCTTAGTGTTTGATTTCCAAATACCTTGGTGATTATAATTTTCATGAATATTTTGAGATATCT
The DNA here is from genome assembly GCA_949130495.1 of Sambucus nigra. NCBI lineage: Eukaryota > Viridiplantae > Streptophyta > Magnoliopsida > Dipsacales > Adoxaceae > Sambucus > Sambucus nigra. The sequence goes on from OX422214.1 coordinate 223,926,751, forward strand.
CGACCTCCACATTTGCTTGACCGACCAAGTGCGAGCAACACCAGAATGCTGCGGGATTTGAACTTTATCAACTCTTCTTTTGCTTTAGATGATGCTCCAGCTGGAATGGATCCTGAGTTTAAATCTGAAGGAAAGAAACCAGTAGAATAGGCTATTTGTATTTTATTAGTAAATGAAGAAAAAGTATCTCTTTGTAATTTTATTTCCTTGAAAATAAAATAATTTGCATGATCAATTTTAATAATACTGTATTTTTCAATCATTGAGTATATATATATTTGAATGGACATTTTTCCCTTTTTGATTTGATTGCCTAGACAATGGAACTTTTGCTCCATGTATTTGTCTAGTTGTAGTGACTTATCACCCATAAGTGCCTAAGCAATGGAATTTTACCCCATGTTCTTGCTTAGTTGTGACAATCATTTAAGTAAATAATTGCCCTGGTGCCTAGGCAGTGGATATGGTATCCATATTCTTGCCTAGTTTAGATGCCTCTTGTGTCACCCATAATCAAGCAGACCTTGCCTTGCTCGATTGTTTTACCAACATTGTTGGTGTTTATGGTGATGCCGACCAACTTTTTTGGAGTACTCCGAAAAAAAAGGAATGGAGAAATCATCATTTGCATTCATACTGAAACAACTGGTAGTATTTTCGTAGGTGCTCATCATTCCAAGCATTTTTTAATTCTTCCCCTTCAAGAGTTTATATTCGGTAAGTGCCACGTCGAACAACAGTTGTGACATGATATGGCCCATGCCAATTTGCTTCCAACTTATTGTGCTTTTGAATTACTTTCTTGAGAAAGTAATCACCTTCCTTAAGATCACACTTCCTGACTCTTTTATTATAGAACATAGCAGTCATTTGCTGATAGGCTGCATTGCGGATCGTCGCATCTTCTCTGACTTCTTCGAGTATGTCCACGTCCAAGCATCTCATTAAATCACTTATCGCAGAATTAAAATTAAGCAAAGTTGTATGAAAGAAACCATCCTTACCTTCCAGTAAACATAATCAATCGCGATATCATGTCAATAAACATAATTTTTTTTATTTATGAAAAAATATTTTTTTAATTTTTATAAAAACTGTTACTTTTAAAAAAATGTTTTTTATAGTAATAGGAAAACTGTTTTTTATATAAAAAACTATTTTTATATTAATTGTTAAAAACAAAAGAATAAGAAACTTAAAAAAATAAATGAAGGGGGAATGCGGTTGCTAGGCGGGATGATTGGCGGCTCATCTAAAGTTTTTTTTTTAACTTAGACAATTATATTTTTGGAATACACACCTCTATTTGATACCCCGGATATTCGCTAGACAAGGGAAAAGGGATAGAGAGTGGTGATAATGAGAAAAATAAGGAGAAAAGGGTGGGAAGCCATGTACAATTTTGGTTTTGAAAAAAAAAGGGTCCGTACTTTTCTTTGTGCGAGAATATCGTACCTGAGCCTTATTGGGTGTATATGTGTGTGTGTGTATATATATATATATATATATATATATATATATATATACTAGGGTGTACGTGTGCCTATGGCACGATGATAAATTTGTTCCCGGATATTTGTCATTATGGCACTCTTACCTTCCTCCTGAGTATTTATGGTTATAGAACACTAACCCTCCCATGTATAACGTTATTCATTTGACACATTTGAAACACTACACATTCTAGCTACCTGTTTTTGTGACACTACATATTCTACCTAAACAAATATCTAGTAAAAATTTCTTATCAGTTAAAAGTAATATAATTTTTTATTCTATTACGCCATTCAATTCTTCTCAATTTTTTTTATCAAAGAAACAAACATTATATTTGTTATTGACAACAAAATATAACCCATGCCTAGCAACTAAATCTAATATGATCCTAACATGTGTTGGTCTAATAGTGATAAGAATATCAAATTTAATTATTTTACATAATTATACTTAAGCATGGCATACAGAAATTTGTTTTTGATACTATATTTTCGTCTCACAGTTTGTCCAGACAAACACTTCGTTAAAAAGGCCATACAAACATTATTACAGATTAATAAAAATTCTAATCGGTAAAAGGTCATATAACCCGTGCCGATGGAACAGTTATATAATTCTCCTAAATTATTTAGTGTTCAACATCCAAATTATTGCACTGATATCGCACATTTCACAAATAAAGAGCTCGTGATGCCACAATGGTGAACTAACTCGTCTCGTCAACAAAATAAAATTTTAGAGAATACCATTTGTTTTGCACCTAAGGCACATGCCTATATATAATTCCCATTTAGTGGATGCTACTACCTACGGCATGTGCAATAACGTCACACAAACAAAGTTGATTTCACTTGTTTTGACATTGAGTAATCCCTCAACTCCAATGAATATACAATATAAAAATATATACTCCCAAATAGGAAGCATTAAATTGTAAATAAATTGGTTAAATCAATACTTTATTCATGTAGCACGTGTGTTCATATAGGAAGCATAAAGCATAGGGGAAAATTTAAATTCATTATCAACTTTGTAAGTTGCAACAATAATTGGCCATCATTTGTCAACATTAACAACTACTTAGCATGAGACTTTCTATTCTGCCTGAGCTTATGACCTAAAGTGTTTTAACCGAGTGAGGTGTCAATCAGAAAAAGGGTGAAAAAGGAGGACATTGAATATCAATTGTTAAAGTCAGCTCTTGACTTTAACCTTTCATAATACCTCTCATTTACCTCTTTTTTTACGTCTTATTATTATAAAACAATTAACCAATCTAAGACACTTGTTGTAGTAATGCTTGTTGTGACAATTAATCTCAACATAAATTATAAGTAGATGCAATCACCAGAAAAATAAAGAACACGAATCAGAATAATCACACACAGCACAAGATATACATGGTTCGGCAAATTTTCTATGTCCATGGTGGTGCCCTCAGTTTGTATTTCTTTTTTCTCCAGAGGAGTATTTTCTGTTACATACCCTTTGCCCCGGGCCAAGGATATAATATATATAGGTAAACTTTGGTGAGTGGGGGTGTTGGGCACTCCCCCGTTAACCCACTATTCCTAGAATATCTCATGAGAGATTTTAGGAATAGGATGGGTCGTTGCTAACTAACTGTTTTTGAGGCTTTGGAGCTTGGGCCGGGCTCTCCCTATTTTTAATAAGGCTTAGTCCGGCTACTTCTTTGGGCCTACACAAATGGACTAGGTACCCCCAATTTCCCCTAAAATTATTGGGTCACAATTTGGGCTCAATAATTTTAAACAATAGCTCTGATGGGACTTTTGTGAATTGAGTGAAGCTTTGGGGAGTGAAACGTCCCTTCCAAAGAGATTTACACGGCATATCTACTTCGTTCTCCGTGCATCATCATTAGGAGGGTTTAAAACTATTTGAAGGGGCCATTTCTGACGTCGCTTCACAAGTTTCAAACTCTCGATACATCTTTCGCTTCTTGCTGCGTCTTTTCACTTCCAGGTCTTACCCTACGTCTTCGAGATTTTCCTTATCTTTCCATCTTCTTTTCTTGTGGCCTCTCGTCGTTTCAAGATGATTCTTACTTCGTAAGTCTTCCAAACTTCTTCTCCTCTATTTTTAGTTGAAATTTCTTTTCTAGCACAGTTCGGGTTTATTTATGGCAAAAATAGGTAATACATCAATAGACGAGTTTAAGGAGTTCTGTAACATTCCCAACTGGGTGGACATTGAATGTGCCCCAGTTCCTCGCAATGTTCGAGATATTGAGGACGGATATTGGATTCACGTTCTCCTGTTGTCTCAGGGGGCCTAACCTTTCCCCCAAATCACTTGTTTTTACATTTCTTTAGTGTCCGTTTGATAGCATTATTTGCCATGGTAAATGGCAAATAAGTTGGCAAATATGACATTTGCCTACAATTTGGTGTGCTTGATAGCAAAATTTGCCTACAAGCTAGTTGCCAATGTACAACACCTCCTATGCATAACATGTTGACAAATTTTGCTTTGCTAAATGGGTGAGAAATATTTGCCAACAAATTTGCCAACTTCTTAAATGCTTTTAATATTTTAAAAAGTAATTTAAAAATTATTTTAAATAATTAAAAAAGTTGTTATGTATATTTTAAAAATTGTTATGAATTTATTAAAAATTGTTTTAAATAGTTAAAAAAACTGTTTTAAATTAAAATCTGGTTTAATGTAAAAGGTGTTTTTTCATAAAAACCATTTTAATGTAAAAAACTGTTTTAATGTAAAAATTTGTTTTAATGTAAAAACGTTTTAATGTAAAAAAAATTTAAAATAAAATTGATGTGAAAACTGTTTTAATATAAAAAATTATTTTAATGTAAAAACTGTTTTAATATAAAAAATTGTTTTAATGTAAAAGCAGTTTTTTCATAAAAATTGTTTTAATGTAAAAATTATTTTAATGTAAACAATTAAAAACTATTTTAATGTAAAAAATTAAAAATTGTTTTAATATAAAAACTATTTTAATGTAAAAATTAAAAACTGTTTTTAATAAATAGTTTTGGGGTACAAAACTTTTTTTATATATAGTTTGTTACTTTTTTAATAAATAAAAACGGGAAGTAAAAAGAAAAGAAAAAACTATTTTTTTATTAAATAAAACTTGGGACGAAAATAAAAAAAAAAATATTTTTTTATTATTATATATGATAATATGGACGAAAATGTGTTATTAAAATGTTTTGCCTAAAAAACTTGTTTTACCTTATTTGGTGTTTGATAGCCTAATGTGAGAAAAAAAATATTTGTCTAAGCAAAATTTGCATAGGCAAAATTTGCTCTTGACAAATTTTGCCATGCCAACACTTTTGCCCAATGTGTATCAAACGAACCCTTAGTTATTTCTACATAGTTCCTGCCCAATGTTCTCCGAATGTTTGTAAAATTGTTAACGGTGTACATAGGATCAATCAACTTTATGGCACCAATTTAGGTCGTGCTAAAATCTGTTATTGTTATATCTTTTCTCAAACGAGCTCTGGTCTCCTCTATCTGAAAGCTAGGAGTCCTGATAGGGTGTTGGTAGTCAATTTAGCTGATTTCCTTAAGGATTATTGGCACAAAGGCTTCATTGCTAGAAACTGTCAGTTCCCTCCCCAGACCAGGGAGACTAGGTACATGGGACCTAAGATTACCTTTTATGGGAAGGAGTACATATGTAGATATTTTTCTTGGTCTGCTTATTGATTTTATGTTAGTGTTTTTTTTTTCTCTTATGTCCTCTTTTTCCCTTTTTCAGCGAAGGCGAAGAACTTAGAACCTGATCTTTGCGAAATTCGAGTTGCTGAGCTGATAAAAGCTTGGAAGATAAGGAAACTTTTGGCTGACGGTGAGCACCCGAGGTTAGATGCTTTCCTCTTAGAGTATAAAAACATAGTATCTAGCTTCATTACCCATCCTGCTGATAGCATTCCTCACCTCGACATCCCAGAGGAGGTCACTATTGAGCTAATTCAATTAGACGAGGAGGAGAGTAGCTCTGGTGAAGGTAGTGTAGGGGGTGACATAGGTGAACCTGAGGGTGATTCTAGTGAGGAGAGTTCGAGTGGTAAGGGATCTTCGAGTTCGAAGGAGAGTTTGGAAGAGTTAAGAGAGTTCCAACAAGGAGACTGTGGCTCCCCTAGGAAGAATTTAATCTAGGATAATAATAAGGATAATGTTGCACTGGCTCGCAGGCTGAAGAAGCAAAAGTCTGGGAGTGGGGACACTACCACTGGATCCCAAACTGTGGCTCATGAAAGGGAGAGGAAGAAGAAAGATGAGGCATTGGTGAGGGAGAGAGAGAGAAAGAGGGAGGAAGAGAGGAAAAAAAGGAAGAGAGGAAGAGGATCGAGATGGATAAGAAGGAGAGAGAAGAATAAAGGAGGAGATAAGAAGTGAGGACCAAAAAGGGACAGTCCTTGGTGCCCATGTCTGCTTTAGCTGAGGGGGCTTTCGTCGCTTTTGCTCCTCAGTTGGCTCCTGCAGTAATCGAGAGAGCAGTCATGCCAGCAGACTGCCAGAGGTCGTCAAGCATATGGATCGATTAGTTAGCCCTAAAGGTGAGTTAGGAGCTATCCTTGGGTCTATTTTTACTTCTCTACTCTAAAAATTTTATTTTCTATACCCTCTTCACTAACGTTTTGTTACTTCTTTACAGTTTGTGTCTGATTTCACCATCCTCTATCGCAGCTGCTATGAGCTGGCGAGGAGGAATGCTGAGCTAGAGGAAAGATTAAAGGTTGCCAGTGCTGCTCAGAAATCTTATGATCTTGCCTTGGTTGAAGATAATAAAGCAAAAGAGGAAGCGTCTAAGGAGATGGAGGAGCTGAGGAAGTCCTATGATATAGTCTGCACGAGCAAGCTGGTGGTGGTTGAGGAGAATAAAGAGCTTGCCGAGAAGATGAAAAAGCTATAATCTAAGGCCGCCACCATTAAGGAGAGCTCTTACAATGCTGGATGGCTTGCAGCATACGAGGATGCCGAGGCTCAGATCGGCTACATCAACCGTTTCAACTTCAAGAATGGTTGGGACAGGGCTTTTCTCGTTACTGAGGTGGATGTTGATTATCCTCTCTTTGACGAGCATAACCCTGGCCCGAAACCTGCTGTAAAGGGCTTGCTTCCTCCTGCTACCAATAAAGTTTTTCCAACTGTTCCAACTACTATTTTTGATGCTCCCATCGATCAAGGACTGGCGATTGTTCCATCCGAGGGAGGTGCAAATGAGGCTGCTGCAGATAAGGGGAAGAGGCCAGCATCCTCAGAGCAGACTGAGTTTTCCAACTAGCCTTTTTAGGGGGCCCTTGTATTTTTTGTGTTTCTCTTTTTTCTTTTTTTCTCTCTGATGTAGTTGTAATTGAACTATTTTTGTTTTAATGAAATGAAGTTTTGTTCCCTTTCATATACTGACTTATTTATTCTCGACGCTTGTATGATTTGTAGCTTATCGATCCTGAGGAATATATCCCGACTACTTCTCGTTTAGGCTAAATCCTTGGTACTAATGTGAACAACCAAGTCCGTCGTGCCTTTATAAGAATTTTCAAGTCTCTCTGAGCAAGGAATCGGGAATACAAGAACCAATCCGAGTTGGTTACTAAGTTAAAAGATAGACTCGAGGAGATGAGTGAGATTGGTGACTCTATTCAAGAAGAGGTTAATGATCTCAAAACGAAACTCCTAGAACGTATGAAATCAAGTTGGTTGGCGAGATGCTCCAACAAGAAAATGATACGTTGAAGCGAGAGCTCGTTCTCTTAAGGGAGAATGCACCGAGCACAACTTCGTTTCTTATCTAAGGTTCTTCATCATCAATAACATAGCGAGCCGGAAACCTTCCCTGTAGTTCTCAAAGGGAGATTGCTGATCTGAAAGGGGATGTTATTCGAGCCTATGTGATTGCAGTCGGGCTTCAACGAGATGTTACCAGGTTGAGATAGTTGTTTAAAAATGCACTACACCAAAAACAGCAATTTGGCACACCCTGATATTAAAAATCTGGCACAGTTTAAAACCGTGCCAGATTCTGGAACGGTTTAATGACAATCTGGCACACTTTAAAACAGTGCCAAAATTTGGCACTGCTTTAAAGTATGCCAAAATTGAGTAAACTTCACTAAAATATAAATAACCAAAAAAAAATTTATCCCCCTTAATTTTTTAGCCTCCCGCTCTCTCCCTCTCTCGATCGCTCAGCCCCCGCTCTCTCTATCTCTCTCTCCCTCTCACACGCTCAACAAATTTTCCATCCACCATCGTCGCCGACCTTCGCCATCCTCCACCATTGTCGATCGTCGCCATTCTCGCCATCCACCGTCCTCTACCGCCGCCGTCCTCTCCATCCACCATCCTCGACCATCGCCATCCTCGCTCAGTCCCGATCCATCGACATCCTCTCCATCCTCCACCATCCACACATCTCCATCTCCATCCTCCACATCCTCCACCATCCACTCACCTGAGCGGAAAAATATAGATAGACGCAACGACGGAGCCCTAGCCAACCCAGGTAAATCCTCCCATTTTTTGTATTAATATATATATGTACACATTGCTGATATTATGAGATTGCTAAGGTTCTAAAAATATTGCTGAGATTAGTGTCGTTTTACCCCTTCTAATATTTGTATAAATGTGAATATTGATTTATAGTAATTATTAGTATGAATGGCACAGCTATTTTACCCCTTTTAGTATCACAATGTTGTTTTACCTCTTTTTTTTAGATAATTAAATGCCATCAAGAAACCTCGCAAAGGGTGCGAACCTATATACAGGGAATATACAACGCGTCTAACATTAGTATAAATGTTGTTTTACCTCCTTTAATATTAGTATAAATGTTGTTATTAGTTTGTAGTATTTATTTTTTAGGCATGAGGTAAGGAAAAACAAAGTGTACCTGAGCGGCAGTTGTGTGTGAATGAGTTGAGAAGAGCTTAATAATACAAGTTGTGCTAAATCCGTGCTCAGGCAGCCCTATTGCCGCTCTGAGGCCGGCACCACCTGCACCTACCACCACCGCATCGTACGTATGATCTACTATAGTATATGATGACCCTCCAACAATCTCTTACATTTTATTCAAATAATCAAATGTTTAATCAATAACAGGTTCTTAAATGAAATGACATAAGATCAGAAGATGATTTAGACATACAGATTCGGAAGAGAAGAGTCTAGGTTTGACGGAGATGGATCTCTTTGAACGAATGCTAAGGCCATGAGCAACGGACCTCCGTAGCAACCCTCACACAACCCACGAACCTTAATCAGGTATTACGAAACACTAATATCTGATTTATTATTTGTGTTGAAAGATCGATATTCACGGATCTGAGTTAGTGTACCTATATAGGTTATTTTGACATTTATTTGCTTTATTTGCAGTTACCAATCTTATGCACCCTTTTTTGCACTTCAAAATCCTAACAATGGTGCCCGGGGTTCTAGAGCTACTAATATTCCATTTTATCTTTTAGTTTTTGCCCCATGATAAGTAATTTCTAACTAATTTGACATGTATTTTATTCTTTCACTTGTTATTAACCTACAAGATGTTCTGTAATTTAACATGTATTTTGTTGGGATAATATTGTGTTATGCATACTAGACGGACAGTAAAAAACATTCCCAAGTATGCTCCATCACAGTTCTACATTGCAATGTGTTTCCTCGGATCAAGGAGAAAAAGATAATGTCCCTAAAACCTTTTGTTGAACGCCTTCGGTAAGTTTAAGGATGTTATTCAGAATGTTATGTTTTCAATTTAGTACATTTTTTAAAAGTTCAAGTTTGTGTTAGTTTTTTAATCTATTTTTCATCTCATGGCTTGAAATCATCGTAACTGCAATTGTATATCATAATGTGCCCATACATTTTTCAGATTCTTAGCTCTGGAGTGGAAATGAGAGAAGGAATAAGGTTTGTAGTTACACTACTAAAGATGGTAGTTTGGTCTTCTGTAAGTTGTTTCTTAAATAATCCCACAATATGATTAATAACGTCTTGATTATTCTCCCAAGTATTACCCTCTTCATCTTTAATGGAGTGAATCCTAAGCTTTTAGTGCTTGGTTTTAACACTAGCCTGGCCATTACCAAACTTACCTCATCTCTGTTGTTACATCAAGTTTATATTGTCCCCTATAGCCTGGCCATTACCAAACTTACCTCATCTTTGGTTTGGTTTATTTGTATTTCAATATGAGTTGAAATTGATAGATTATGTATATGAATTGACTTCTACTATGAATCTTTCATAAACCCCTTGAATATATGCGTAAATATTTAGAGAATGGGATCAAATTGATTAAAATTGAATTTATAGGGTTCTTGATACAGAATTGGGTTTTATCATTAAATCTTGAATTAATATTGTGTTTTTGATGTTTTAAGCATGCTTAAATCATAGTTACTTTATTTAGATGCTATACCAATTTAAGTAAGATCCTACTTCTATGGTAACATTATAGTTCATGCTTATAGACTTTATGACCGTCTTATTTATTTTGTACACTCGCAATTATTTAGTATAATGAATAGGACCCAGGGTGAGGACAATACTCAATATTTCACAATAGGACTCGGAATAAATCGACAAATCGATAGGACCCACATCGAAAACATGTGCTTGGTTTGTGGCCTTTCTCAATTACTTACTCATTTTCACTAATTCTTCATGTATGCCAAAATTGAAAAACTGGTAAATAATATAAAAAACCAAGAACATTTCACAAGTCAGAAAATTAAGTCACATGTTGTAAAATGACTACTTTCCCTACATAATGGTTAATATATCTTTTTAAAATATAATTTTGGTATTACAGGACCTCTTTGTGTCGGGACTGATACAACATCAGCACACTGGTGAAAGCCAAAGCGGAACTCGAAGAAGTGATTGGAAAAGGGAAGATCTCAAGTTGTTTCCACAAATACGCAAGGATCAAGAATGAGGGAGCTTATTCGGAGGATCTCAAGTTGCGAATAAATTTGGTAAGTATTTTATATTGATGATAGAAGATTTTATAATGTAGTGCACCTTTACCAAAGTAAATTCTTCATTTAATTGTGTGCGCATGTGTGTGTGTTGTGTAAGATGTGTGTGTTAAGGCCTTAATAAGTGGTTGACATGGAGGAAGGGGATATATGGATTTATATACTATTTTTAGATGTTAAATCGGTGGAAGGGATCTATTGGTGGTTTAGCTGCGGCTTTTGTGCTTGTTGTTGTTGTTGGGCTTATGTTAATATTAAAATAAGTTGGATTTCATGAATAAACAAAGGAAACTCTGTCGAAATTTTATGAAATAAGTAAGTGTTCTAAATTGATTAAGGCTAGCATACAACATTTGAAAATTGAACATTGGTGAATGAAAACGTAAAATAACTAATAAACATACCAGAATGAGACACGCGTAGTCATGAACACCTCGCACGGGACCAATGTAACTTGTAGGAACTGACCGCGTAGTCCCGGGTCTCTCGGTTTGTGAGTATGACAATAATTTGCAAAAATCAGCACTTAAACTTAAAAACAAGCCGTTAAAGGGTGAAAATCCAAACCACCCCCAAACGACCCCGTAGGGGGAACGAACACCTCGCACGGGACCAATGTAACTTGTAGAAACTGAACGCATAGTCCCGGGACTCCCAATTTGAGAGTATGACCCGAATTTGCAAAAAACACACTTAGACTTGAAAACAGGCCGTTAAGGGGTGAAAACCCGAACCAGCCCCCAAACAACCCCGTAGGAGGCACGAACACCTCGCACGGGACCAATGTAACTCATAGGAACTGACCGCGTAGTCCCGGGTCTTCCGGTTTGAGAGTATGACGATAATTCGCAAAAATCACACTTAGACTTGAAAACAGGCCGTTAAAGGGTGAAAACCCGAACCATCCCCCAAACGACCCCGTAGGAGACACGAACACCTCGCACGGGACCAATGTAACTCGTAGGAACTGACCGCGTAGTCACGGGAGTCCCGATTTAAGAGTATGACGATAATTTGCAAAAATTACACATAGACTTGAAAACAGGCCGTTAAGGGATGAAAACCCGAACCAGCCCCCAAACGACCCCGTAAGAAGCACGAACACCTCGCATGGGACCAATGTAACTCGTAGGAACTGACCGCGTAGTCCCGGGTCTCCCGGTTTGTGAGTATGACGATAATTTGCAAAAATCAGCACTTAAACTTAAAAATAAGCCGTTAAAGGGTGAAAACACAAACCACCCCCCAAACGACCCCGTAGGGGGCACGAACACCTCGCGCGGGACCAATGTAACTCGTAGGAACTGACCGCGTAGTCCCGAGACTTTCGATTTGCGAGTACGACGATAATTTGCAAATATCACACTTAGACTTGAAAACAGGTCGTTAAGGGGTGAAAACCAAAACTAGCCTCCAAACGACCCCGTAGGAGGCACGAACACCTCGCACGGGACCAATGTAACTTGTAGCAACTGACCGCGTAGTCCCGGGTCTCCCGGTTTGAGAGTATGACGATAATTCGCAAAAATCACACTTAGACTAGAAAACAGGCCGTTAAGGGGTGAAAACCCGAACCAGCCCCCAAACAACCACGTAGGAAGCACGAACACCTCGCACGGGACCAATGTAACTCGTAGGAACTGACCGCGTAGTCCCGGGAGTCCCGGTTTAAGAGTATGACGATAATTTGCAAAAATCACACTTAGACTTGAAAACAGGTCGTTAAGGGGTGAAAACCCGAACCAACCCCCAAACGACCCCGTAAGAAGCACGAACACCTCGCACAGGACCAATGTAACTCGTAGGAACTGACCGTGTAGTTCCGGGTCTCCCGGTTTGAGAGTATGACGATAATTTGCAAAAATCACACTTAGACTTGAAAACAGGCCGTTAAGGGGTGAAAACCCGAACCAACCCCCAAACGACCCCGTAGGAGGCAAGAACACCTCGCACGGGACCAATGTAATTCGTAGGAACTGACCGCGTAGTCCCGGGACTCCCGGTTTGAGAGTATGACCCGAATTTGCAAAAATCACACTTAGACTTGAAAATAGGCCGTTAAGGGGTGAAAACCCGAACCAGTCCCCAAACAACCCCGTAGGTGGCACGAACACCTCGCACGGGACCAATGCAACTCGTAGGAACTAACCGCGTAGTCCCGGGTCTTCCGGTTTGAGAGTATGACGATAATTCGCAAAAATCACACTTAGACTTGAAAACAGGCCGTTAAGGGGAGAAACCCCAACCAGCCCCCAAACGACCCCGTAGGAGGCACGAACACCTCACACGGGACCAATGTAACTCGTAGGAACTGACTGTGTAGTCACGGGAGTCCAGGTTTAAGAGTATGACGATAATTTGCAAAAATCACACTTAGACTTGAAAACAGGCCGTTAAGGGGTGAAAACCCGAACCAGCCCCCAAACGACCCCGTAAGAAGCACGAACACCTCGTACGGGACCAATGTAACTCGTAGGAACTGATCGCGTAGTCCCGGGTCTTCCGGTTTGAGAGTATGATAATAATTCGCAAAAATCACACTTAGACTTGAAAACAGGCCGTTAAGGGGTGAAAACCCGAACCAGCCCCTAAACGACCCCGTAGGAGGCACGAACACCTCGCACGGGACCAATGTAACTCGTAGGAACTGACCGCGTAGTCACGGGAGTCCCGGTTTAAGAGTATGACGATAATTTGCAAAAATCACACTTAGACTTGAAAACAGATCGTTAAGGGGTGAAAACCCGAACCAGCCCCCAAACGACCCCGTAAGAAGTACGAACACCTCGCACGGGACCAATGTAACTCGTAGGAACTGACCGCATAGTCCCGGGTCTCCCGGTTTGAGAGTTTGACGATAATTTGCAAAAATCACACTTAGACTTGAAAACAGGCCGTTAAGGGGTGAAAACCCGAACCAGCCCCCAAACGACCCCATAGGAGGCAGGAACACCTCGCACGGGATCAATGTAACTCGTAGGAACTGACCGCGTAGTCCCGAGACTCCCGATTTGAGAGTATGACCCGAATTTTACAAAAATCACACTTAGAGTTGAAAACAGGCCGTTAAGGGGTGAAAACCCGAACCAGCCCCCAAACAACCCCGTAGGAGGCACGAACACCTCGCACGGGACCAATGTAACTCGTTGGAACTGACCACGTAGTCCCGGGTCTTCCGGTTTGAGAGTATGAGGATAATTTGCAAAAATCACACTTAGACTTGAAAACAGGCCGTTAAGGGGTGAAAACCCGAACCAGCCCCCAAACGACCCCATAGGAGGCACGAACACCTCGCACGGGATCAATGTAACTCATAGGAACTGACTGCGTAGTCCCGAGACTCCCGATTTGAGAGTATGACCCGAATTTGCAAAAATCACACTTAGAGTTGAAAACAGGCCGTTAAGGGGTGAAAACCCGAACCAGCCCCCAAATAACCCCGTATGAGGCACGAACACCTCGCACGGGACCAATGTAACTCGTAGGAACTGACCGCGTAGTCTCGGGTCTTCCGGTTTGAGAGTATGAGGATAATTTGCAAAAATCACACTTAGACTTGAAAACAGGCCGTTAAGGGGTGAAAACCCGAACCAGCCCCCAAACGACCCCATAGGAGGCACGAACACCTCGCACGGGATCAATGTAACTCATAGGAACTGACTGCGTAGTCCCGAGACTCCCGATTTGAGAGTATGACCCGAATTTGCAAAAATCACACTTAGACATGAAAACAGGCCGTTAAGGGGTGAAAACCTGAACCAACCCCCAAACAACCCCGTAGGAGGCACGAACACCTCACATGGGACCAATGTAACTTGTAGCAACTGACCGCGTAGTCCCGGGACCCTCGGTTTGAGAGTATGACCCGAATTTGCAAAAATCACACTTAGAGTTGAAAACAGGCCGTTAAGGGGTGAAAACCCGAACCAACCCCCAAACGACCCCGTAGGAGGCACGAACACGTCGTACGAGACCAATGTAACTTGTAGGAATTGACCGCGTAGTCCTGGGACTCTCGGTAAGAGAGTATGATGATAATTTGCAAAAATCACACTTAGACTTGAAAACAGGCCGTTAAGGGGTGAAAACCCGAACCAACCCCCAAACAACCCCGTAAGAGGCACGGACACCGCGCATGGGACCAATGTAACTCGTAGGAACTGACCGCGTAGTCCCGGGACTCCCGGTTTGAGGGTATGACCCGAATTTGAAAAATTCACACTTAGACTTGAAAACAGGCCGTTAAGGGGTGAAAACCCGAACCAACTCCCAAACGACCCCGTAGGAGGCACAAACACCTCGCACGGGACCAATGTAACTTGTAGGAACTGATCGCGAAGTCCCAGGTCTCCCGGTCTGAGAGTATGATGATAATTTGCAAAAATCACACTTAGACTTGAAAACAGGTCGTTAAGGGATGAAAACCCCAACCAGCCCCCAAACGTTCTTGTAGGAGGCATGAACACCTCGTACGGGACTAATGTAACTTGTAGGGACTGACCGTGTACTCCCAGAACTCCCGGTTTGAGAGTATGGCGATAATTTGCAAAAATCACACTTAGACTTGAAAACAGGCCGTTAAGGGGTGAAAACCTAAAACAGCCCCCAAACGACCCCGTATGAGGCACGAACACCTCGCACGGGACCAATGTAACTCGTAGGAACTGACCGCGTAGTCCCGAGACTTCGGGTTTGAGAGTATGATGATAATTTGGAAAAATCTCACTTAGACTTGAAAACAGGTCGTTAAGGGGTGAAAACCAAAACCAGCCCCCAAACGACCCCGTAGGAGGCACGAACACCTCGCATGGGACCAATGTAACTTGTAGCAACTGATCGCGTAGACCCGGGACTCCCGGTACGAGCGTATGACCAGAATTTGCAAAAATCACACTTAGACATGAAAACATGCCGTTAAGGGGTGAAAACCCGAACCGGCCCCCAAACGACCGCGTAGGAGGCACGAACACCTCACATAGGACCAATGTAACTTGTAGCAACTGACCGCGTAGTCCCGAGACTCTCGGTTTGAGAGTATGACCCGAATTTGAAAAAATCACACTTAGAGTTGAAAACAGGCCGTTAAGGGGTGAAAATCCGAACCAACCCCCAAACGACCCCGTAGGAGGCACGAACACCTCGTAGGGGACCAATGTAACTTGTAGGAACTGACCGCGTAGTCCCGGGACTCCCGGTATGAGAGTATGACGATAATTTGCAAAAATCACACTTAGACTTGAAAACAGATCGTTAAGGGGTGAAAACCCGAACCAGCCCCCAAACGACCCCGTAGGAGGCACGAACACCTCGTACGGGACCAATGTAACTTGTAGGAACTGACCGCGTAGTCCCGGGACTCCCGGTTTGAGAATATGACGATAATTTGCAAAAATCACACTTAGACTTGAAAACAGGCCGTTAAGGGGTGAAAACCCAAACCAACCCCCAAACGACCCCGTAGGAGGCACAAACACCTCGCACGGGATCAATGTAACTTGTAGGAACTGACCGCGTAGTCGTATATGCAATTTTTCTTCTTGTATATGCAATTTTTTTGCTTGAATATTTTTTTAAAAATGACTTGGTTACTAATATTGTATCTTTTTTGTGTCTATTTTTTTTGTAGGATGACATTCAATCGTTAGCTTTTATCCACTTGGAACGCACGAAGAAGTCAATGCTTTACAATAGGGGGATTGTGTATTTAGTGTCATTAATATTCAGGATTCTATTTTTTGTGTTATGGCCGAGCAGGCTTCCGTAGTTTTATGGTTTATTTTTATGGTCGTGCTGGCTATAGTAGTTTTATTGTTGACTTTTATGGCCGTGCGGGCTTTATATGGGCAGATTTTATGTTAACAGGTTTTGGAATGCTCAAAAAATAGAGGAAACTCTGCCCAATTTTTTTTTATATGAGAACTATTGACTCTTGTAATTTTTTGAAGTTATTGTCGACTTTTATGGTCATGTGTTGGTTTATATTGGTATTATCTCTTGTAATTTTTTGAAGTTTGTATGCACATTAGTTTATCAACAACCTGCGATATTCATAATTTGTGAATTTTCTTGATTTTGTTTTTGCAAATAATAAAGATTTTTCCTATCGAATTTGGAATTTGCAGATTTTCCAGATTTGGTTCCTATTATTATTTTTTTAATCAACTGAAAAATCTGGCACGGTTTTAAACCGTGTCAAAACCGTGCCAATGCATAAAAATGAGAACGCTTATAAAACAATCTGGCACGCTTTATAACCGTGCCAAAAGCGTTCCAGAAAATAGATAATTTGGCACGGTTTTGGCGTGTGCCAAAAGCGTGCCAGATTTAACATCTGGCACTGTTTAAAAGCATGCCAAAAGCGTGCCAGATTAAAAAACTGGCACAGTTTAAAAGCGTGCCAAAAGCGTTCCAGATTGGAAAATCTGGCACGGTTTTAAACCGCGCCAGAAAATCTGGAACCCCTGATTCTAGCACGGTTTTGAACCGTGCCAGATTGCGTCTGGCACGATTTTAAACCGTGCCATTTTCCTGTTTTTGGTGTAGTGATGGTCCTCGACAGACGTGGACAGATGGCTATGGCCAATGTTGGATTGATGCTCCAACGAAGTTGAAGGAGGTCAGGGAATTATCTTTTATAAGCGGGTAATTGAGTGCCCTCATGGAGTTACAAGTTCCCAGGAACTCTGTTCTCTAGTATAGGCATGAAATCTCTCCCTCAAATTTTATACCGAACCCATTCAGAAGGTATGATTCCTAGATTCCTATTGATGCAATCCCAAGACAGCTCCTGGAGCTGAGGCAAGACGAAGTTGAGGAAGAATTCGCTCCTCACCCAGATGATGGACGAAGAGCGCGAGTAGCTGACTACCTCGCCCAACGTCCTGGTCCTCATTAGGGTTTGAATCACTTAGTATCTGTAACTCTTTGTGCATGTAATGATGTAATAAAATATTTATCTTTTGGGCAATTTTTCGACTAAACATGTGTTGTGTTATCTCTTGCTCTATTAATATTTTGTTCAGTTATCTTGGGAACTTCCAGCCGACTAGATATGACTTAGGAAGAGTTAGTTGTAGAGTGAGTATCCCCCAGTCTAGTATGCTTTAAGTGTACCATTCATCCTTACTTTACCTTTTAGGTCGTGTTGTCACACTGCCTAAGGCCTAAGTGAGGGAATGGCGAGGATACACCTGGTATCGAATATTCTATTCGATCAAGATTTCTGAGCCAGATAATATTGGCGACCAACCTGGGTTGTCCATGTTTCCTAAGGGTCCCCTTTAGGGCTTCATATATTTCCAGGGACAAGCTAGGAGGTCATTCGAGTTAATTGACGAATGCCTGAGGAGGGTCATTACACATCGACCCCTCTATTTTAGCCAATAAATTTCTCGCGATCTTAGTTTTGCATGTTAAGATGGGAGCCTGTAACTTGGAAAGGGTGCATATATTATAATGTAGTTGTGAAAACCCAACACTTCATAAAATGCCACGGCCAAATAAATTTTATTAATCAGAGAAGTATTGAAAATTCAACATTGAGTTCAAAAAGAAAAAAGAAATCTAAAAGTAGAATTTTTTCAAATTGGCTGCATTCCAAGCACTTGGTATCTACCAACCCTCCATCATTTCCAAGTGATAGGCTCCTTGTAGGTCATCTTTTATCACCTTAAATGGTCTCTTCTAGTTTTGTCCTATCTTGCCATCCGATGGTTTTACAGTGTTGCCAAGAACTTTCCTCAGGACATAGTCCCCAACTTGGAATATTCTTGGATTCACCTTTTTGTTATAGTGTTTTGCTAGTTGTTTCCGGTAGGCTACTAGTTTACTAGAGCCAACTCCCTCCGCTCCTTGGCTAAGTCAAGTTCAGCGAGCAATGTTGCATCGTTCTAGCATTGGTTGATCAGAGTTGACCTGATGGTAGGGAGGCTAGCTTTCAAAGGGATAATTACCTCCATCCTATACGTAAGTGCAAATGGTGTCTCTCTAGTTGCTCGCCTTGGGGTGGTGCAGTAAGCCCGTAGGATGTGGGTTAATTTGTTTACACATGCTCCCTTGGCGTGCTCTAAACTATTTTTTAATCCATCAATCACTGTTTTGTTGGAATCCTCAGTCTATCCGTTTCTCTGAGGGTTTGCCTCAGAGCTGAAGTAGTGCTTTATCCCGTGGTCACTGCAGAAACCCTGGAAGAGTCCACTCTTGAAATGGGTTTCATTCTCAGTGATTATAGTCTTGGGGATCCCAAAACGAGTGACGATGTTCCTCCATATGAATCTTATCATGTCTGTGTCTCTAATGTTTATCAGTGGCTCTGTCTCTATCCATTTGGTAAAGTAGTCTGTTGCGACCAACAAATATTTATGATTATTGGCTACAGTTGGTAGAGGACCCATGATGTCCATACCCCATTGGGCGATGGTCCATGGGCTAGTAAGTGACTTCAGGTCGCTAGCTGGCTGGTGAACCATAGGTGCGTGAAGTTGGCACTTTTTGCACTTTCGAGCATAGATTCCAGCGTCTTTTTGCATGTACGGCCACGAGTACCCTTTTTTCATTGCTCGAAAAGATAGTGACCTGCTCCTAATATGACTCCCACAGATTCCCTCATTGAGTTCATGTAGGACTCGCTCGACGTCCTTTGGATGAACACACTAGAGGTTAGGGCCGGTGAAAGATCTCTTATACATCTTTCCCTCTGGAGATAAGTGAAAGTGAGAATCTTTGACTCTTATCTGATGAGTGGTCTTCTTATCTGTTGGTAGCACACCACCCTTCAAATAATCTATTACACGATCCATCCAAGTGGGAGCTATTTTGATCTAGAGAACGTGCTCTACGTTTGGAAGTTCGTTGATCTGGTTGTACTTGTCTTTGCAAGGAAATCGATATGAATTGTCCTTTTCAGGTCGGAGTTGATTGCTGAGCTTAGGGATTCTAGGGCATCAGTATGGCTTTTTTATCCTCTGGAAAACTACTGGACGCTAATGTGCTCAAAATTGGTCATCAGTCCTTTCACACTGGCGAGATAGGCTGCCATCCTCTCATCTTTTGCGTTGAAATCGCCACTTATCTAATTGGAGACCAACTGCGAGTCATCGAAGACTTGGAGTCTCTTTGCTTCGAGCGTTCGCGCCTTTTGTAGGCCTGCGATCGGTGCCTCATACTTTGCTTCATTGTTGGAGGCTTCAAATCCAAGTTTGATTCTTTGTTCGAGAATGATGCCCACTCCTACCCCTCTAAAATTGGAGGCTCCATCAACGTATAGCTTCTAGATGCCTGATTCTGGGGGAACTTCTTTCTGATGACTAGTTTGGGGCTTGTCGCAAGGCTGCTCTCCTATAAACTTTATGATGAAATTGGTGAGGACCTATCCTTTGATGGCAGTCCTTGGTTGGAACTGAATGTCAAATCGCTCGAGATCAATCGACCACTTTGACAGTCTACCTGAAAGGTTTGCTTTCCTTAGGACTTCTTTAAGAGGGTGGGATATAAGTATAATGATGGAGTGGGCTTTGAAATAGTGTTTTAATTTTCTTGAGGCTACCACTAGCGCAAAGGCAAGCTTTTCTAGTGGTATGTATCGTTGTTCAGCGTCCAAAAGAGTCTTGCTCACGTAATAGACTGGGTACTTGATCCCTTTTTTTTTTGCATACCAGTGCAGAACTTAAAGCATGACTAAATACTTCCAGGTAAAGGTATAAGGAATCATTCTCTTTAGGGATTACGAGCAAAGGCGATTTTCTGAGGTAAGCTTTGATCCCTTCCAATGCCCTCGAGCAGTCCTCATTCCACTTCACCTCCTTACTTTTCTTTAACAACTAGAAGAACGGTTGGCACCTTTTAGAAGACTTTGAGATGAACCGATTTAGGGCAGTGAGCATTCCCATGAGCTTCTACATGTCTCTTATCGTTCGGGGGGCTGCACCCTGTTGATAGCATCAATTTTGTCCAGGTTGACTTCAGTACCTATCTTGCTGACCAAGTACCCAAGGAATTTTCCTGACTGGATATCGAAGGAACATTTACTCGCGTTGAGCTTCATTCGTTACTTCCTACGAATTTTAAAGTTTCTTGATAGGTTAGAGAGGTGGTCATCTTGACGAGCATGTCATCGATGTAGACCTCCATAATGCTTCCCATTTGGTCTTTGAACATCTTAGTGACCAACCGCTGGTAAGTTGCTCCTGCATTTTTAAGCCCAAAGGGCATAACCTTATAACTATATAACCCAGTTGTGGTTATAAATGTTGTTTTGTCTTGATTCGACTCCTGTAGAGAGATCTGGTGATATTCGAAGTATCCATTCAGGAAGCTCATCCTTTCATGTGTTGTCGTGGCATCCACCAACTGATTGATCTTTGGGAGGGGGAAGCTATCTTTAGGACATGCTTTGTTGAGATCGGTGAAGTTGATGCAGACTCTTCACTTTTCGTTACTCTTGGGGACAACCACTGGGTTCGATAACCACTTGGGGAACTGAACTTCCCGTATGGATCCGGTGTCCAACAGTTTTTCAACTTCCTTCTCCAATGCCTTAACATTCTCTGGAGCAATTCGCCGAGCTTTCCGTACTATTGGCTTGAAAGCTGGATCAACGTGCAGTCAATGACAAGTGATGTTAGTATCAATCCCGGGTAGCTCATAAGGCTCCCATGCAAAGATATCAAAGTTACTCTGAAGTAGGTAACCAACTCCCTCTTTTCGCGGTCAATGAATGAGGTTTCGATTAAGAACTTTCTTTCATTCGAGTTGTTACTGGCTATGACTTCCTCTAGGTCCTCAATGACTCTTTTAGAGGGGAGGAGCCTGGTCCCCTCCACTCCTGGCCTCCCATATTTTAGTTTCTATTTGTAAGGTATTAGCCTCTCCTGTTCCTCGTTCTTTCTCCTAGCTTTTTCAACCTTCTTCTCTAGTTTAGGATGGATGGTCGCTATAAAGCACTTTCTTATCATTGCCTGATCTCCATGGATCTCCACCACTCCTCATTCAATCACATATTTGAGCTTTTGATGGTAAGTATATGGTACGACCTTCACCGTGTACAACCATCCTCTATCGAGGATTGCTTGGTAGGGTGAATCAATATCAACCACTAGAAATTTGATTATTTTGGAGATGTTTCCTGCCCTTACGGGAAGGACGATCTTTCCCAAGGGGATGTTTATTTTTCCAGCGAAGCCAACTAAAGGAACGGTGGCTTCCTTTAGGTCAGAAATACTTAATTTTAACTTTTTGAATAGGTAAAGATACATTACTTCGGATGAGCTACCCTGGTTGACGAGCAACCTTTCAACGTCATAGTTAGCTATCCTAAGTGTAATGATAAGTGCGTCATGATGTGGGGTTCTTACTCCCACTAGGTCCTCGTCTGTGAACACAATATGCTTACTGTTGTCGACATCTTCTACTCGTAGATTCTTCCTAGCTTGAGTTTTGGATGGATCGATTTGAAAGGCTTGCATTACTGCTCTATGCTTTTTCACTCCCATCCGAGTCGTATTTCCTTGAATCTGCTTGAGGTCGGACGCCCCATGAATTACTACGAACTCATGGCCGATGTCTTCCTCGAGCACATTATCGGGCCTTTGATTTCCATCGGTGTCTACCTTTTTTTTCCTTTTTCTCCACGAATTCATCCAAGTGCCCAACTTGAGCTAATTCTTCAAGGTGGGACTTGAGGGCTTTGCAGTGTTCAGTTTTGTGCCCGCCCTCCTTGTGGAAAGCACATCTCAGTGCGTTATTTCACTTGAAAGGGTATCCTTCCATCTTCTTGGGACACTTGATGAATGGTTCATCCTTGATTTTTGCCAGAATCTTGTCGATCGGTTGTCTAAAAACTGTGTTTACTGCTTGAAATGCCTTCGAGGAATCACTCTTGATTCCTTTATTGCCCCCATAATTTCTACATTTCTTTTGACCCTCATTCATGTCTCTCCCATTGTTAGTAAATTTGGCGCGATAATTTTTTCCTACACTGATATGGGTCACGTCTTCAACTTTGGCATATTTTTCAATACGAGCCATTAAGTCGTCGATGGTTGTGGCCTCCTTCTTAGTGAGGGACTGGTGGAAGAGGCAGGAGTTGGGTAACCCAATCTTGAAGGACGCAAGGGCGACCTATTCCGAGCAATCCTCGACCTCATTGAATATCTCCCAATACCTCTTCGTGTAGTCTCTAAGGTTCTCCTGGGGCTTTTTCTTCGTTGTCAATAAAGAATCCATCCTATTCGGATGGAAGCTGCTAGTAATGAAACGAGCTGTGAAGAGATCTGCTAGTGACTCTAAGTTCTTAATAGATCTGTGGGGGAGTTTCTCGAACCACTTTTGGGCCACATCGTGCAAGCTCGATCGGAAAATTCGGCACATCAGTGCATCCTTGTGGTTCCAAAGGGTCATGGCCTGCCTGTACTGTCTGACATGGTCGATGGGATCAGTCTTTCCATCATAGATTTTGAACTTGGGCATTGCAAACTTCTTGGGGGACTCCTCTTCTTTTATTTCCCCTGAAAAAAGGGACTTCATCAGGGTCCTGAGAGCTTTCCTAGCTAGTTCTCTTGTTGATTTGGCACCCTTATGTGCTGGGTGTTGGTCCATCTCTCTCCGGACCAAGTTTTGTATATCATTATTCCTTCGGCCCGGGCTCTTGTAATAATGATCTGGTTATTTTTGCCCAGACCAGTCGTCACTTGACTCGTGCCCTCAATTCTTTGAGATCCATGCCTTGGGCTCCTTGCTTGGCTGCGAGATCTGCTCACCTGAGGGCTAGGAGTTCGATAATGACGTTGTCTCGTGTTACGATGGATTTCTCTCTCCATCCTCTCTAGTCGGCTCTTGAGGCTAGCATTTTTGGCTTCCTGCTTGCGAGCAGCCTCCTCCTACTCTTGGAGCCTGGCCTCATAGGCGCCGATCATCCTGGAAACTTGTGTAGACCTAGATGCCCCCTGGCTTTCTTATGAGGCTTGACTTTTTGGACGAAACCTTAGGTTTAAGTGACAAACTTCAGATCTAGTCCTATGAGGGATAGGTTTCTCTTGAATATCCCCCGCTTGAGTGGATTGCTGTTGTGATGAGACATTCTAAGCTCGTGTTAGTGAAAGATTTCTTAAAGGAATAACAACCGCTTCCCACAGACAGCGCCAATTATGGTGACAATTAATCTCAACACAAATTATAAGTAAATTCACTCACCAGAAAAATAAAGAACATGAATCAGAATAATCACAATCACACACAACACAAGATATATGTGGTTCGGAAAATTGCCTATGTCCACGGTGGTGCTCTCAGTTTGTATTTCTCTTTTCTCCAGAGGAGTATTTTCTATTACACACCCTTTGCCCCGGGACAGGGATATAATATATATAGGTAAACTTCGACGAGTGGGGGTTTTCGGAACTCCCACGTTAGACCACTATCCCTAGAATATCTCATAAGATATTTTAGGAAGAGGATGGGTCGTTGTTAACCAACAGTTTTTGAGGCTTTAGAGTTTGGGTCGGGCTCTCCCTATTTTCAATAAGGCTTAGTCTAGCCACTTATTTGGGCCTACACAAATGGACGAGGTACCCAAAATGCTCAATAACCAATTGAATCATACAATCTAGCTTGCCTAAATGGGAAATAGAATTTGTACCCCCCAAAAAAGGAAAAAATCTCTTTTTTTGTCGACATTCTAACACCTATATGTGTTTTAAATCAATTGGATGTGCTTTACAATTTAGGAGAGAACATAATACTCCATTGGACTTTCTATTCTCAAAACTTAAATATGAAAAGCAATGTAATAAATAAAACACAATGTATACAAATCACAATTGAGTTATTTGCAATATAATATATAAGCCAAGAATTTGCGAAGATGACAGTTACCCATATGCGGGGCTAAGTGTTAACTTGTCCAGCTCATCAAGAATATCAAACATCTTAAATATAAAAAACGGATGTATTACCTCTTTTTTCTACACATTCAGTCTAAATCAGAAACATAATGGATTGTATTACCTTGTTATTCAACATATGAAAAGGTTATGAGCTTTTAGCGTGGACCCACCTTTCCCAAAAATGTGTTTATGTAGGTATAAAAATCATCATAAACCCACCCAACACTTATGAACCACCAGAAACGTGAATAATTAGCAAAAAAAATAGTTGATTGTGTTTTTAAAATCAAACAAATCAGTAAGTTGGTCAAACAAAAAATCATTATTTAGCACCTCAATCAATAAATAGAACTTTTAAAAACCACAAAAGTCTAATTATTTTTCTCACTGTTGAGCACAAAGCATCTGCTCACAGTCAAGAGTTCTTATACCTCAATGTGTTTTTCGTATTGGGTTTAATGCACCACCCTCCAATCACACCCACCTCAACAAAAATTCATAGCACTGGTATCCAAAGCTCCACGTCGATATGATCAATTTCGCATCGGGGAAGTTCTAGACCGCTAGGATCTTCCGCTCTATTAACACCTACGCTTGTATGACCATCCTGTATAGAGAATCTGATTTAAAATGAGAGGTGAAGTGTGTGAAATCTAAACCAATCGCTCGCCACGCATTTGCTAAAAGAAATGAAAACAAAACAAATAATAAAACACCATATATTAACGTTCCTGTTAAAAGAAATGAAAAAAATATTCGATCATGTTAAAATAGAAATAAGGATTATAATTGAACGGTTTCCAAAATAAAATCAACATTCAGAATCTAGAAATTCATCAAACATAATTATTTGTGACCACCTACAAATCTGGCTTCCACTTCAAACCTTATATTACACCTGCAAATCTAAATCCCTAAAAAAATATTAGATCTAAAAAAAGACTTATTAACGAGTTTAATTTCAAACTTCAGTAATACTGATGGATCTGATAAGTAAACAAAACTGAAATGAACAAATAAGTTAACAAAGCTCAAACTGAATTGAACAAACCTGAACCAAAACTGAAATTGAAACGAACCAAAACTCAAACTCAAGCGAACAAACCTGAACGAAGAACAACAAATAAAACTGGATTGTGAAGCTCATGGATCCATTTCTACCTCTGTATGTCGAATGAAGAATCAGATTTGAAGCTATGGATCTTGGAGGGTGAGAGAGGCCGAGGCGGGGAGAGAGAGTATGGGAGGAATAGTGAGGATCTCAAACAAAGAGAGAAGCTTGGTTAGATATTTTCAAGATGGGTGGGTACAAACAACTTAAAGAGTCTCGAGCCTTGTGCTATGTAAATACCGTAGATACCTCGAGCCTTGTCCTCTATGGCGTAAATGACCACTTTGACCAAAGGATCTTCTAAATATCAAAGCATTCACAATCGTTTGATTCAAATTCGTAAGAGTGAATCTGAGCACTAGTTGATAAAGACCAAAACTCAATTTAATATATATATATATATATATATATATATATATATATATATATATATATATATATATATATATAATGTGGGTGCAAATCCAATAGGGATCAATTTTTTAGAGTCCAAGCAGGCTCGAATGCTATCCAAGTCAAATTCAACATTACATGGATAAATACAAGAATATATCACATGGGTAATTGAAGACGCATTTGGTTACCTACATTCTCGGAGGAGATAAACATAAATTACTAGCAAGCCAATGAAGAGTTGGGAGAGTTTATAGCTTAACTACTTTTATCACTACAAATACAACCCTCACACCGGGGCAATGGGGCATGTAATTCTTAACCTATGGAGAATTAATAAAAACTTAGAACCCTCTATGGAGATAGGAAATTGTCAAACCACATAAATCTTATGTGTTGTGATCATTTCTTACTCTCTTAATCCCTTTGATTTTTAGAATTATTAATTGTGATTTTTTACATTCACAATTTACGTCATCTGTGGAAACAATTCTCTTTTATAAAAATTAACTTGGATTTAAAGAGAGAAAATGATGTCTCATGATCCACATAGTATAACCACTTCTACTGACTTATAGTTAATCTGTCTCTACGCATAGTCAGATTTGAGGTTCATCGAGACAGAAATCCTAAATTATGCCCAGAGGATCAACTTTGTGAGCAGAGAAACGAGTTTCCCAAATAACTATATATATCATGGTTAGTCGATGCTTATGAGGAAAGACTTCACCAATAAGATAAGGAAACTCGGTTCCAAATGGAAGAGAATGCACGTTTTCAGCAAAGATTGGAGAAGATGGAGAAATAACTTCGTGAGGGAAACCACAAGTGCCGTGGTCAGACACCTATCCCTTAAGCGAGCAAAACTCACAGTCGAGGAATGAGTAATGGACATGATCAATATCGTTCAAAGCACCGAAGTCGTATGAAAATATGTAATCGAGATGAAGAGCCTCACAAGCAAGGTATACGAAGATTGGTCCGAAGAGAGAGGGATTAACACCCAGCTCATCATGGGGCTAGATCCACAAATTAGCTAGCAAGAAGGGCCCTTATCACACATATGCAATCTCCCTTCTCAAGAGAAATTGAGGAAGATGATCCCCCAAAGAAGTTCACAACCCCAAGGTTCAAGATATACAATGAGAAGACTAACTCCATAGATCATGTGCATTAGTATAGGTAAGCGTTGACTCTATGGAACCACAATGATGCCCTTATATGTCGAACATTACCATCTAACCTAGGAGATGTCTTCTAGAAGTGGTTCGAGAGGTTTTCCTATAGGTCGATTAAAAACTTCAAGTCCTCTACAGAGGCACTTACAACTCGTTTTATAACTATCAACTCGCATCCAAAGATGAGAGACTTTCTCCTGACTAGGAGACATTATAAGAGTATGCCAAATATTATTAGGAAACATTCAATGAGGTTGAATATTTCTCAGATTAGGTTACTATAGCATTATTTAAAATTAACTTTCCTTTTAACTCCATATTGCACAAGCCCCTCACCAAGAAGGTGGTAGACACCATCGACGATCTTATATAATGTATTAAGAAGTATGTTAAAGTGGAAGACGTGGTTAATCTCTTCCAAGGAGAAACTGGTCTTACAAAGGTGACCAAAGAAAATAATAAGGAAAATACCCTGAAAAGGGGGAACAAAAAGAAAAATGGAAGATCTAAGAACTGGAACCCTGTAGACTCGTCCAAGGCATTCTAGACCATCAGCACGATTTTTAAGGAAATAATTTACAAGATCCTGAGAAAGATCAATGACTAGAAATTCATCAAGTGGACGAAGAAGATGGGAGGTAATTCGAAAAAGAGGAACAATGCATTTTTGTGCTCTTACCATAAGGAGAAAAAACACAAGACAGATGACTGTAAAGCCCTAAAATCCCATCTGGAGGAGTTAGCTCATGCGAGGCATCTATATGAGTATAATGAGAAGAAGGTTGATCAGGTCACCATAAATGGTGACCTAAAACCAATTAATGTGCTGGAGGATGAAGCAGAGAACGAATTCGTCGTTATTCATGGGGCATCTGACCTAAAGTTGATCCAGGACAACAGAGGTTGGATGGAACTTAAAAAGGTCATAGCAGTAATGGAGGCCTTCTATATTTATCCCACTAAAAGCTAGGATGGCAAACACAGGTAGCCAGAATATATGGACTACAATAAGGACATATTCTTCACTAAAGATAAGTACCCCACACTATGATGCCCTAGTAATCACTCTCAGGATTATAAATTAGGATGTAGATAAGCTACTAGTGGATCAAGGTAGCTCTTCAGAGGTAATATACCTGGAGCTTTTTCACAAGCTCAAACTGAAGACGACGGACGTGAAGAAAGCGACTGTTTACTGGTCGGCTTAATTGGAAAGATGACCATACCTTTAGGAAAAGTAGTTATGTCTCTAAGGGAAAGGAACACTCTAAACTCATTGATTTTTTTGGTGATAGACATTGACTCACCCTATCCTCGGGAGAAGGTGGTTTCATGTTATAAGGGTAGTGCCTCCAACCTACCATAAAAATATTAAGTATATCACAGATTGGGGAATAATAGAGATCAGGGGCGATCAAGCCATTTCTCAAAAGTGATATATTGCTACTATCAGACCTAAGCAAGAAAATAAGAAAGAAAATGAAGTCATCCCTGAAACATCTATGGACGGATCCACTCCATCCAAATAGTAACTAAAGTATGGCAACCCAGGGATAAAAAAGACAAGAGTTGACCTCGTAGATAGAGTCGTGAAAATAGTAAAGGATGTAGTTTTTTATGAGAACCGACCAAAGAGGAAATATTTAATCGGCACGACACTATACAATAAAGAAAGGAATTAACTACTTTTTTGAAAAAAACACTATATATATTTTGATGGGAACTATATGACATGACATGGATGGATTTTAGAGTCACTTACAATCAACTTCATGTTGACCCAACATTTTCACCAATCACACAGAAGGCTCACCACACAGCCCTCCCCCCCCCCCCCCCCTTAAAAAAAAGCCAAGGCAATGGAAAAGGAAGTAGGGAAACTTCTGGAGGTAAGGTCTATCAGACAAGTTCAATTCTTAAAATAGATCTTAGACATAGTGGTGGTATGAAAGAGAAACGATAGTTGGAGATTATGTGTGGACTTTACTAACCTTGATAGGGATTGTCCCAAAGATAAATTCCCTCTGCTTAAGATAGATCAGTTGTCCAATGCCACAACATCCCATGAGCAGATGAACTTCCTGGATTCCCATTTAATCTACCACTAAGTCCCACTGTTAGACCCTGACCAAGATAAGACCTTATTTATCACTCCCCCAAGCTTATAATATTATAAGATGATACAACGCAAATATTGCGTATTTCACCCGTTAACTTACGCGTTATTAGCCCCCTCGGGTATCTTAATCCCTATATTTATGCTCGTTAACCAGACAACCTCGGATTTCTATGTTAACATGTTTTGCAGGGGTTAATTGAGCTTTTGTAGGTGTTTGGATGCTTAGTGTGAAGTTCGAACGCATTTCGCTCGATTTTCGTACACTATCGCACGCGCAAGGGCATTTTAGTCTTTTGACAGATTGGGCACCTAGCCCGACATCTACATGGAAGTTGTATCTCTCCTCTCTAACTTCGTGTGGCCGCGAACGGTGCGTGATTCCGAGTCCGTATGACAAAGTTACGGCGATTTGAGCGACGATGGATTGTATGCCAATGCAGGGGAAGTTGCAGGCTGCCCCTGCTTGATCGATCGATCGAGCTTGGGGGTCGACCGATCGAGCCTTATTATTTTTTCCATGATTTACACTGTCGATTGATCGACCACAGGGGTCGATCGATCGATCCTCTGTTTTCTCCTGCAGATATTTTCTTTCTTTTCTTTCTTCTTTTCTTTTATTCCAACTTACTATATAAGCTAGTTTTTGTTGTAATAAAAGAGGACTCACATATTCTGATTTAGATAGTTTTAGTTAGGGTTTGGTTTGGAGAGTTCATTTTCTCTTCTTCTTGGATTGACAACCCATGTGGTTTTGTAAGATTGAACTATTCACTTCCTCTCCATTAATATAGTTTGTTCTTCTTCTTTCCTTGTCTTGTAATTTAGTTTCCACGCTTTCTAACTAGTTTACTTGCTTTAATTCTTGCTTTCCTAGTCTAAAAAACATAATTTAGTTTAGTTCACCATGCACCCTTAGATAAATAGGGTCGGGATTTCATTTTCGCCATTTTCGGGTCCCGAGCTCCGAAAACTAGGTTTCATGCAAAATCGCATTTAATTGAAACCGCGTGTATTAAAGTTGGATTGTTATGCGTTTAACTTTATTTGTCATGCAACTTTAGTGTTTATAGTGACAATCCGAATTTAATCCGCGTGCGACCATTTTCCATTAAATGTTTAATCTCGCAACTTTGGATTAAATTCCTTATTGTGTAATGTTTATGCTCAATTGGATATGCTCGATTAAATTGATTTCGAGCCTTAACTCTAGTTAGTAGTTGTTTCGATCCGTGTGGTAGGATGCGATCCCGATCCTCGCTTTCCTTTAATTTAGCATTAACTTATTCTTTTCTTTTGTCACTATTTCCAACCTATCATCTTTTACACTTTTATTCCTGAAGTAATTAAACAATTAACATCTAAAATTCAATAACTCCCTGTGGATTTCTCACGATACCCGACTTACCGCTCTACTTGCTTGTCAAGTGTAGTAGTAGTAGCTTAGGTTTTATCTTTTGTATCGCGGCGGCGAAACACACGACGATTGTGTCCTCACACGAACACACTTTTTTCGCGCGGTCACAAAATGGCGCCGTTGCCGGGGAGTTTGTTTTAGATTGTAATTGTTTTATTATTTCGTAGTATTTTTCCTTTTGTATTTTTATTCTTTGTTTTAACCTTTTTTGCAGGATAGCATATTTGAGCGCTAAGAAACTTTGATTCGCGGTTGCTCACTTTCTTGCTCGGATTCTCCATCTACAAACAACGAGGTAATCATGTCCTACTATTATAGTTATTACGGTTATTCTAATGATTCATACTTTGGGGATAGTTTTCAAGTTTTCCATTTTGAAGAGTTTCTTAAGTTTGAAAGACTTGAAAACATTTATCGGAATAAAAATCGTTATTGGGAGCTTGAGTTGGATTCATTATTCGAATCCAATGACGATTCTTATTTCATTACTTTCGAAGACGATTTTCAACCAAATGAGGAGTCCGAGGCTCTTGAGCCGAGGGAGCCTACTTTGGAAGAAACTTTGCTTCTTTACTCCCAAGGTTTGGAAAGCTTAAATGATGCTGGAATGAGACTTGGAGCACTTTGAGATGAGATGAATTCTTATGCACAAAACAACGAGGAGGTGGAAACTTGTGTTTCACCTCAATTTTTCAAAGAATTTCTCATCGAGTGTGAATCTTTCTCCCCCGAAATTCTATCTCCTTCCGACGATGAGTCGATTGAGATTGAATTTGTTTCATCACCATATTCATTTTTCGTGATCGAACCATTAGAATTACCGGTTGATTCCTATGAGTCGGTAGAAACTTTTAAAACTTCTACACTTTTTGCCGATGAGGACTCTTTACATGACTTGTTTTTGATGGATGGTATCCCGACGTGTGCACCATCTCCCATTCCGTTTGAAAAATCTTTGGGAGATGAGTTAACTTTTCTTGGACCTCAGGTGTACTTTTCCCCCTTGTTATCCAAATCCCCCATCGTCCGCCCAGAATTTCAAATTGGCGATGGCTCATTTCTTTCACCGCCCACATGACTTCCGTTGTTCAAATGGAATTCCTATTTTCCGAGAGGCATGCATGTTCGGGAGGGTCCACCATCGATCCGCCAAATTCAAATTGTGTTTTGGATGGACCCTCAAAAGTTTAAACTTTTGGTATATAGTTAATTGCACATCCTAAGTGTAGGTTGTATATACTAACTTCTTTCATTTTTGTTTTTCTTAATTTTAGCCTAGTGTAATTAGTTAATCTCTTTTTATTTCTTTTTGTATGCTTGGTTCTAACTCTTCTGTAGGTTCAACGGACTTGAATTTGCAGAGACTATGCATCCCGGCACGCATTTGTTAAGAAAACAATCAAAAAAGTCGCAAAAACATTTTTTTTCCTTTGTTTTTCACACGCGCATTCTCACGCATTTGCATTTGTTTTTCTTTTTTTATTTTCTTTTATTTTTCATTTTGTCGTGACCATGCGTGTGTGTTGCTCATTGTACATATTTTTATTTTTTTAGCATAGGCCTTTTTGTGTGTATATTTAAGCCTATGTGTAATTAATTTTATTTTTATTTTTATATTTTTATTTCATATTTTTATGTATATATATATATATATATACATACTATATATATAGTTATTTTATATTTAGACCCCATATTAATCCCTGAATTGCAATTCCCCCCCCCCCCCCGGTTTAAAAAAGGAATGCAGTGTGCCTGGCCCTGCTTGATCGATCGATCGAAGGCCAGGCTCGATCGATCGATTGAGCAGGTTAAAGCCGAGACCTGCTACTTTTTTCCCCTCTTTTCTTTTATTCTCTCCTCTCCTCTCATACACGATTTTGCCCTAATTTCTTCCCACACCACATTCTCTCTTTTTCTTCCAATTACTACACATCCAAGGTATAATCTTCATTACTCTTACATGATTTTGTAGTTTTTGTTAGAATTATGTCACTAATTCCATGTTTAAATCATTTTTTGACATTGTTTGAATGTGTTGTTTACCCCCTGATTTCGTTTTGTTCCAACTATATTTTCTCATGTTTCTTGTTGTAAATCCACTCATGAACAAGTATATATTGCTGCATTGTTGTTTGTTCATGAGTGGGGTGATTTCGTTGGTTCAAATCGGTATTTTCAAACCTTGACGCACATTGCGCACGCCAAGTGTTCGTCAAAATGCCTAAAACAGATTTTAATCCAATTTTTGACGCACACTTGGGTGATTTTCATGCCTCGTCGCATTCCGACATTCTTCATCGCAATGTTGCATATTTTCACCGCGGTTTTGCGCACTTGCACCACCATTTCAACTTTTACACTACTAACCATAAATTGTGCTTACACTTTGCTTTGTATTGTGTAATTCTTGTTTTGTAGGTTGAAATGGCACCTAAGAAATACTCGTCTACTAAGTGTGTGCCCGCCGGGGGCGTCGATGGTTTCCGCTGCGAGCAGGAGCGGGATTGGTTCCGTGCGCACTTTCATAGCTCCGAGCGACCGCTTGGTTTTCACTTTGCGTGGGTCCTTGAGGATATACCGAGGGAGGCGCGTGTTCTGTTGCGCCGTCAGGGGTGGGAGCCCTTTCTTGCTACTAACGGGCGTGTCAACTAGGAATTGGTCCGAATATTTTACGCAACGTTAGTGGAGGTAAAGGGCAACAGTGGGCCGAGTACATATGAGGCCATAGTTCGTGGGGTGAGGATTCCCTTCAGCGTATCAGATTTGGCAGATTTTATGGATGTTCCTCTCCCCGCGGATCCAGTCAGTTTTCTTAATGGGACTATTTTCAGCCGAGGGACATTGATAGAGGCCCTTGCACCGAGCGAGGCGTGGAAGAAGGGTGCTTTCCGCTCGGCTGCGATGGAGGACTTGCCTCGATTATTTCACTACATCAATGTCCATTCCTTCATGGTGACGAACAACCGGTCTGAGGTTCGTCACAAACATGCCGCATTGATCTACACGATGATTAATGGCTTGGGCAGTATCAGCTTGCCCAGTATTTTTCTAGACATGATGTGAGCGACTGCGAAGGAGGTCGCATGGAGATATTCCCTTCCTTTTCCTGCCCTCATCACGAGGATTTGTATTTCACACGATTTCCCGGAGTTGGACACTGACCGTAGGCATGACCCACTCGGGTTTCTCTCTAAGGACAACATCTCGAAAATGCTGAAGCGCGAGTGGGGGCAACCGGAGGGTAAGAGACAGAGGGCAGAGATGGCTGATGTGCCGGACAACGAGGAGGATGAGATCATGGAGATGGAGATGGGTGAGAGTTCTCACGCACCACACACTGATGATGATGCCCGCTTTACGGCATTCCAGGCCGTGCAAGACCAGCGCTGGGAGGAGACCCAACTCAGGTGGGCGACTTGGGAGTCCCGCCTGGACCAACAGCAGGCTCAGCAGGAGCAGTTTTATGCCGAGCAGCGGCAGGAGTGGGCCGTGCAGAGGCAGGCGAGGGCACAACACAGACAGGATTACCGGATGATGCAGCGGATGATGAGAGATATTTATCTGCAGCGCAGTGATTCCGACACACCATTGCCTCCTCATTTTTAGGACCCCTCTGATCCTAGTGGCTCTGGACACTAGGCTGTTGCTGTACTGGGTTATTTTCGTATTCTGGGATCGAATAGTATATTGTACTTTTTATTTTTATTTTTATTTGTATTTCTTTTATTTCAGGAGTTGTAATCTATTAAGTGATTTTGTATTGAACTTATGAAATGAGAAATGAAAATATAGTTTGTGGTTGTTTATTGGATTTTGATGTGTGTGACCTTCCATTTTATAAAATCAAAAAGTTCACCATCAATTTATCTAGTATTTGCACTTCAGCCCCTCTATATTATCGTGACTTGTGACATAGATTCTCTTAGCTTAATACATCGGTACATATTCTTCAAATGCTTTGTACTAACTTGTTTTGCAGCTTCATTTGGACTTGTACTTATGGAGATCGCTCCACATGTGGGTAATATCATTCTTTTCCTAGCTTTGTGTTGTGTTCTTTAATGGACGCATTGGGGACAATGCAACATTTAAGTTAGGGGGTGTAGGATATTCAATCCATTTTGCTGTTTAGTCCTTGGATTTGATTACAATTTAGTTACAAAGCATGTTTTTGTTAAAAATTTGAAAATTTTCAAAAATATTTTCTTTCTTTTTTCTCCTTTATTGGGCATTTTGCCCTTGTTTCCGATGATAAATTTTAATAATTGCCCGATCAAATAGACAATTCAACGATGCATGTTCTCGATTTTAGAAGTTATTAGATTTTAGTCCCTAAATCATTGATATTATGAATAACTTCATGAATTAAACTTTAATCCGTGAGCACATGCACCATTATTGTTATATTGATTTGGTTTAAGATTTTTATAACTTGGTATGCTTTTCTTGCATTGTATATACTTACACCGAGTGAGATTAGAGACTTATCTTCATTTGTGAGTGTATACACTATTCTTTCCTCTTTGAAAACGTTAGAGTCATTGGTAATCTCTTTATTCTTTCATTGACCGTTCATTAATTGAGTTCATCCTTGAAATGTGTTACTTTTGCATGATTTTCATATATTGTTTTGACTCGAGAATTGCGTATACTTTGTGAAATGATCATAGGCCATCTTTGTTTTATCCCCCATATGACCTTGACCTCACCTTTTATATGTTCCCTAGTCAACCCACTTGAGCCTAAATACTAGCCTTTCTTTTCACTACCCAAAATCCCATATCCAACTCCAAAATGGAGTTTTATACCATATATATTACCTTACATACCCTTGTTTGGATTGTTGCTTGGAATTGAATGTTATTATTGTTGTGTGGTTGCAATTTGAGTATGAAAAGAGTAAGAAGTGAAAAGAAAAAGAAAGAAAAAGAGTGAAAAAGAGAAAGCAAAAAGCAAAAGAAAACAAAAAGAAAAAAAAAAGTGAGAAAAAGGAAGAAAAGAAAAAGAAAGAGAAAGTTGTTTATATTGTTTGTAGTGTTTCAATAAGCTTTGATTACTCTCTCGATTGTTATATCTAGTGCTCGTTTGGACATCTTTGTCCAACTTTTGATATTGCCCACTTTTGCACATTATTCCGAGTTTCATCCCCAAACACTTTGAATCCGTATATACATCCCGTTCATTTCGTACCTTAACCTAGCCATACATTACAACCCTATTCAAGTCCTATGTGATCTTAAGTAGATGTAATTCAAATGTTTAAATAGTGTTGATAATCTGTGAAAACGCATTTCACCTCTTTTATATGTGCGGTATCCTTTCACTGAGATTGCAATTTTTATTTCCTATATAGCGTTCTTCATTGGTGACATGTGTGCGACCTAGTTTCCATTTACATTTACTCCTTATGCCCGCATGTCCCGTGTGTTACCTCCCTATTTCAACTGGATTCATTTGATGAGTGTAATGCCCATGAGGATTGACTTTTATGCATGCTTTGATATTTAGTATTCGAGTTATTTAAGTTTTTCGCCAAATCATACTTTGCATATGCTCACTCCCCTCCCACATGTTAGAGTTTCAATTCATTGAGGTGCATTGGATAATGTTAATAACTACGGACTTCTCATGCGAATTCGTTTGCTATGATAATAACATGTTGAAATCTTGTTCGCACTGATGAGTTTGTCTTACTTGATTGGGCATATTTTGAGGAAACTTTATGATGTTTGTGGGTTCCATCACTGAAAACCCTCACGAGACGACACTCGTCCACTAGGGTAACCTAGGGGTTTAATGGCTTATTGCATACGCTAAATGCAATCGTTCGCCCGCGAAAGTGGCCTTATCTTTTTATTGCTTTTATACCATACTTTTGTACTCTCTCATGTGTTGGTTTACTTGTTCTTCTTATTGCATCCTATTTCATTGCTAGGGACTAGCAATGTGTAAGTTAGGGGGTGTGATACGACGCAAATATTGCGTATTTCACCCGTTAACCTACGCGTTATTAGCCCCCTCGGGTATCTTAATCCCTATATTTATGCTCGTTAACCAGACAACCTCGGATTTCTATGTTAACATGTTTTGCAGGGGTTAATTGAGCTTTTGTAGGTGTTTGGATGCTTAGTGTGAAGTTCGGACGCATTCCGCTCGATTTTCGTACACTATCGCACGCGTAAGTGCATTTTAGTCTTTTGACAGATTGGGCACCTGGCCCGACATCTCCACGAAAGTTGTAGCTCTCCTCGCTAGCTTCGCGTGGCCGTGAACGGTGCGTGATTTCGAGTTCGTATGACAAAGTTACGGCGATTTGAGTGACGATGGATTGTATGCCAATGCAGGGGAAATTGCAGGCTGCCCCTGCTTGATCGATCGATCGAGCTTGGGGGTCGATCGATCGAGCCTTATTATTTTTGCCACAATTTACACTGTCGATCGATCGATCCCCTATTTTCTCCTGCAGATATTTTCTTTCTTTTCTTTCTTCTTTTCTTTTATTCCAACTTACTATATAAGCTAGTTTTTGTTGTAATAAAAGAGGACTCACATATTCTGATTTAGATAGTTTTAGTTAGGGTTTGGTTTGAAGAGTTCATTTTCCCTTCTTCTTGGATTGACAACCCATGTGGTTTTGTAATATTGAACTATTCACTTCCTCTCCATTAATATAGTTTGTTCTTCTTCTTTCCTTGTCTTGTAATTTAGTTTCCATGCTTTCTAACTAGTTTACTTGCTTTAATTCTTGCTTTCCTAGTCTAATTAACATAATTTAGTTTAGTTCACCATGCACCCTTAGATAAATAGGGTCGGGATTTCATTTTCGCCATTTTCGGGCCTCGAGCTCCGAAAAGTAGGTTTCGTGCAAAATCGCGTTTAATTGAAACCGCGTGTATTAAAGTTGGATTGTTATGCATTTAACTTTATTTGTCACGCAACTTTAGTGTTTATAGTGACAATCCGAATTTAATCCGCGTGCGACCATTTTCCATTAAATGTTTAATCTCGCAACTTTGGATTAAATTCCTTATTGTGTGATGTTTATGCTTAATTGGATATGCTCAATTAAATTGCTTTCGAGCCTTAACTCTAGTTAGTAGTTGTTTCGATCCATGTGGTAGGATGCGATCCCGATCCTCGCTTTCCTTTAATTTAGCATTAACTTATTCTTTTCTTTTGTCACCATTTCCAACCTATCATCTTTTACACTTTTATTCCTGAAGTAATTAAACAATTAACATCTAAAATTCAATAACTCCCTGTGGATTTCTCACGATACCCGACTTACCGCTCTACTTGCTTGTCAAGTGTAGTAGTAGCTTAGGTTTTATCTTTTGTATCACGGCGGCGAAACACACGACGATTGTGTCCTCACACGAACACACTTTTTCCACACGGTCATAAGTTCATGCCTTTTAGTCTAAACAAAATATTATAGCCACTTACTAGAGATTAGTTACAAAGATGTTCAAAAGATAAATAGGAGAGACAATGGAGGTCAACATTGATGATATTCTCTTTAAGAGCAGGCGCAAAGACAATTATCTTAATCACTTAGTGAAAATATTTATAATACTCAAACACTACTTGATGAAGTTCAATGTGAGCAAGTGCACCTTTGGGGTCCAGTTCGAAAAGTTCCTCGATTACTTGGTCAGTAAAAGAGGGATTAAAGCAAACCCTGACCAGATAGTTGCAATGAACAATGTTCCGTCATCGAGGACGTTGCGAGAAATTTAAAATCTAACTGAGATGCTAAAAGTGTTGAACCGTTTCATTTTGAAGTCATTCGAGGGTTGCTAACCATTCTTTTAACTCCCGAAGAAGGATAAAGGCCTTACCTCAAATGAAGAATTCTCAAAGGCCCTTGAATAAATTAATTCCTATCTGAGAAAACCTTTTATGTTGGATATTTCAGATCCTGGAGACCCTCTCTACCTCTACCTAATAGCTTCAAACCACGCGGCCAGTTCAACCTTAGTTTGTAAAAGAGAAGTATGAAAATCCCACAACTCTTAAACACTGAGTATCTATACCTCCTACTAAAGAAATTGGACTACTCTTTAATCATTGCGTCTCTAAAGTTAAAACATTACTTTGAGGCCTATTCTATCACAATCATCACATCATTTCCCCTTAAAGTTATTCTTCGCAATTATAACCTATCTAGATGCATGTCCAAATGATCAATCAAACTCATGAGGCTCGATGTACACTATTAACTAAGAAAAACAATCAAGGAACATGTGAAGCACCTAGAGACTAACAGGTTTTCGATCAACTGAAATGTTATGAGATTGACCAATCCAGGAAGTGGACACTATATGTGGATCGCACGACAAACTCTAAAGGGGTTGGAGTAGGGATTATGCTCATTACATTGGAAAATTCCATGATCGAGCAAGAAATCAATCTCAATTTGAAACATCCAACACTGAAGTTGAGTACGAAGCCCTCATAGCTAGACTATGTAAGGCTCACTTGTTGGTGGAAAATCGTCTTGATGTAAATTTCTATTCAAAGATTGTGTTTAACCAATTTACTGGAGACATCACCACCAAGGATGAAAGGATGGAAGCATACCTATAGGTAGCTCATGATATGATCTCAAAATTTGAGGAAGTCCACATTCAATAGTTCCCCCGGGGGAATAATAGCCATGCCAATGCCTTAGCAGCCCTAAGTTCAGTTGTGGACTCTAATTTAAGGAGAATAATTGAAGTATAATTTCTTGACAAACCCAGTATCATGAAGCCTATGGTCTCCGAGCTTATTTTCTCCATAAAAAATGTCTAAGCTGGATGGATATGATAATTTCCTATCTATAAAATGATATCATATCGATAAAAAAAAGTAAGCTCATCAGATTAGGTAAAAGCTACGTGGTTTTATCTGAGACTTGAAGGAACACCTTATAGAATAATGTTCACAGGACCTTACTTCCAACTCGTGCACCCAAAAGATGTAGACTAGGTACTCTACGAACTACAAGATGTAATTTTTGGGAGCTACGCGGGAGGAAGGTATCTTGATTTCTGAGCAATAAAAAAATGTATTGGTGTCCATATATGTAGAAAGATGTGAACGCTTATATCCAGAAGTATGAAAAGTTCCAAAAGTTCTCCCACATGATTCACCAACCAACTAGTGACTTGAAGTCACTAACTTATCTGTGGTCGTTCGCCCTGTGGGGGTTGGATATTGTGGGACCACTCCCAACATCACTAGGGAACTGGTCATCACAGATTACTTCACAAAGTGGATTGAAGCAGAGCCATTAATGAACATTAGAGATATTGATATGATCATATTCATCTTGAGGAAAATTATAACATGCTTTAGGGTACCCAGGACGATCATCACGAATAATGGCACACAGATTGAAAATAGACCATTCTAAGATTTTTACGACAATAATGGAATCAAACACCATTTTTAGCTTTGTGGCCTCCCCCCAAAGCAATGCCCAAGTAAAGTCTTCTAATAAAACGATGCTCGATGGCCTGAAAAAGAGGTTGGAGAAGGGAAATGGAGATTGGTTGGATGAGCTTCCCCATGTCTCGTGGGCATATCATACTACACTGAGAAGGCTTACTTTGGTTCTTTTCTCTAACATATAGGATAAAGTTATCATCCCCACTATACCAAATCTACCGAATTGTCAAGGTCATTGACCTTGACAAATCTAACTTGTCAAGGTCAATGACCGTGACATTTCGAGGCGAGACAATTTTTTTTGTCACGGTCGTGTCACGGTCATTGACCTTGACACAAAACTCGCGTTTTGTGTCACGGTCAATGACCGTGACACGTTTGTCACGGTTCTAAACCGTGACAAAGCCGTGACCCTTTTTAAAAAAATTGTCACGATCAATGACCGTGGCACGTCCATGACAACTTTTTGTCACGGACGTGTCACGGTCAATGGTCGTGACAATTCTGGTCAGAATTTAAAAAAAATCTGCTGGGCAGTATGGCCACTGCCACTGCCCAGCAGTATATTTGTACCTGTTCCAAACATCATAGATCCAAACAAACTAAAGATAATGCAAATATATATTCAAATAGAGACAGTATGCATCATGATATAATTCAAATGTAACAACTTAAAATAATTCAATTCAAACTTAAAACAATTCAATTCAAACTTAAAACAATGTCACTACATGTCTAGTGTATTATTAAAACTGAGGAGGTGAGTAGGCCACACGACATACGAATTGACGCACCCACTAATATACGTCGTGCCTCATTGTTCGCGCAACCACAATAGGGAGTTCTCCTTCCCGGGTATGACATGCATGACGAGCACCCTGGACTCCATCTCTTGAAGCGCACGTCCATGAACTATTCCACCCTGGACGATATTCGGGTCCCTCAACCCCCGCCCTATCCGCTGGCCATCAAATACGTCCAATATGAACACGCTTGGCCAACCAAGTGTCAACATTGGTCTGTTGAAGGGAGCCAAATAGGGAAGTGGATCATCGAAGTACGAACGTGTCGGTGATGAAGCAACGAGGTCCACATCCTCCTCATCCTGCGCCTCGTCCTCCCTCACCTCCTCCTCCACCGCCTTCTCCCTCCCTTTCCCTTTACCTTTATGGTCTCCGCCCAACGTACGCTTCATGAATGCGTACATATCTTGGACCGTCGCCTCCAAACGGGACAGCTTCGCATCGTGTGAATCCACCATTCGAGCCAACCCGGTGTCGCTCGTCTCCAATGCGATGATCCTAGATTTTCCCACCCGCGAGCTCACCCCCCTTGTCCTCCCCTTGCGATCAGAGCCAAGCACTTGGCTGAGTGCATCAGTAGACAAAGATGCCTTGTCGGCATCAGACTGCGACTCATGCACTTCCTTAAGATTTGCCTGAAACGACAAAAAGCACATGATTAGTAAAATAAGTAAACTAAAAAATTATAACGTAATTAACAAAAATTAAACTGTCGGATTACTTACAATCGTGGCCGCGACGCTCGGGGACACCTCCTTGTCCTTCCCTTTCTTCGTCCGAAGAGCCACATAAGTATCGAGCCTATGTGGCTTACCCCCTGGCCCACTCCCTACCCCCTGAAATAAAATAAAGTAAAGTAAAATTAGTATCGGCCCCACAAAGTAAAATAATGAAGAATAATATATTTCTGTAGTTATAGAAAAATTAATTCTTACCTGCATCCTATGCTCCACCTCGGCGTAAGAGGTCCGGCCGGAGTATTGCACGTCCGTCTTTTTTGCCCGATTTTCCCTCCCCGATTGGCGAGATGGCAATTGTCGATCCTCGATCTCATTGTCAATGAACTTCTGCCATTGTGCCAATGAGATCGGCTCCTTGGGGGGACGGATTCACGCCATTGGATAATCGACTCTCGTGTTTTCCCAAAGTACCGTGCCCGCATATTTTTTTTCCATGACTTGAGTTGCTCCCTAATCTGCTCCAAGACGGGATCGCGTAGCTTTGGATCCAAGTTGAATTTTTCCTTTCCAAAAAATACAATGTTAGTTGCGAATAAATATAAATATAAATATAAATATAAAATCGAAATCGAAATCAAAATTGAAATTGAAATTGAAATTGAAATTGAAATTGAAATTGAAATTGAAATTGAAATATTCATATAAATATAAATATAAATATAAATATAAATATAAATATAAATATAAATATAAATATAAATATAAATATAAATATAAATATAAATATATTACCTGTAATGCCGCCCAAACAGCTAACTTGAGCTCATATGGCACCTCCTTCAAACTCATAAACCCCGGGCCGATGACCGTCTTTAGCAGAATGAGGGATCTCGCTAATATCTCCGATTTGTTCTCGACAGTAATCCCATATTTCCCATATTTGGGGAGCCTAGGGGCGGAAGAGCCCTCGTCGCCTCCACTACCACCGACCCCAGACGACATCATCATAAACAGCATCATCATCTTCGCCTCAATATCTGAAGGAGACATTTGCTATAAAAAAATGTTATTAGTACATATATAATATTATCACAATATGCATGTCTTATAAGAGAGTCGGGTTTTGCATTAATAAAGTGATAATTACATTTAAGACTTTCTAACAACATGCAGGTGTATATATATATTGTGAATTACATCCCATATTTAAAATAATCATACCCCACCCCCACCCCAACATGTTTACGGGCTTTCATCACCCGTCATAAATTTTTCGGTCCGTGACTTACTGGCCAGTTGTATTGGGTCTTTTAGTCCCTTAACATTACTTTAAGAATTTTACCCAATCTAAATACCACATTTTCTTTCTTGTTATACACTTGAACACGTTTTGTTATTTAGTCCTTATTAATTTATCTTTGATGTATTACCAGCATCTTTACTTTTATAAACTTTATTTAATTTTCAATTTTAAGGACTATTTTCATCACTTAGTGTTCATCTAAGTTCTAGTATAACAAGTTCCCATAAAAATCTTTAGTAAAATTCTCATATCTTCTTTCAATTTAAACACACACACACAGTAGTGACTGTCTATTTAAAATAATCTCAATGTTAATTTCAGGTATTGAATTTCTACTATTGTTTTGTGCTGTTTATAAATCATACCCCACCCCCACCCCCACCCCAACATGTTTACGGGCTTTCATCACCCGTCATAAATTTTTCGATCCGTGACTTACTGGCCAGTTGTCTTGGGTCTTTTAGTCCCTTCACATTACTTTAAGAATTTTACCCAATCTAAATACCACATTTTCTTTCTTGTTATACACTTGAACACATTTTGTTATTTAGTCCTTATTAATTTATCTTTGATGTATTACCAACATCTTTACTTTTATAAACTTTATTTAATTTTCAATTTTAAGGACTATTTTCATCACTTAGTGTTCATCTAAGTTCTAGTATAACAAGTTCCCATAAAAATCTTTAATAAAATTCTCATATCTTCTTTCAATTTAAACACACACACAGTAGTGACTGTCTATTTAAATAATCTCAATGTTAATTTCAGGTATTGAATTTCTACTATTATGTTGTGCTTTTTATAAATCATACCCCACTTTTCTTTAAACCCCACTTTTATTTCTATAACTCCTATTTTATTAAACTTTAAATATAATTAGGGGTGTATAGAAAGAAAAGTTAAATAGGAATAAAAAGTAAATATAATTAGGGCTCACCAATTTGATCAAATTTTTCAACAACATAGACTAAATGATCTTTATTATAAGACAATTACTACAAATTTATGCGCATCGCCCGAATTCAAAAAGTAATTTAATGACTAAAGTAATAATTTTTTTAACTTTAGTTATTCACCACAAATCTTAAAAAATATTTTATTTTTCATGCTTTTAGCAACTTCGGATGCAATTTTAACCCTTATTGTAGTTTTTTAGTTTTCATGCTTTTATTTGATGGATATAAAGTCATGTGATTATTTCACCATATAAAGTCAACAAAAAACACCATATATGGATTGATTTTGCATTTAGATTGATTTTCTTTGAGCTATATCCCTTTACTTTGCATTTAGATTGATTTTCTTTTGGTTACCTCTTAAGTTTGTCATTCATTAGGTATTGCATTACCAAAGATAAAAGTTTTGGGCATACATGATTCTAAAAACCAAAATTTGTACTGATTTTAGATCAATTTAACAAAATTTGTCAATAAATAAATGCAAACACCCCCCACCTCTACCCCCACCCTGCCCCACCCCCTACCCCCACCCTGCCCCCACCCTACCCCCACCCTGCCCCACCCCCCACACACGCACACACACACTCACATATATACACACATACACACATATATATACACACAAACATATATATAAATGGAAGAGAGAGAGAGAGAATTAAACCTGAAAGTAGAGAGAGAGAGCAGCGTCGAGAGAGAGAGAGAGGGAGGGAACGACGGGAGGGAAAAAAGAAGGGGGAAAGGGTTTTTGCTGGAAACATTATCACGGTCGTGTCAAGGTCATTTACCGTGACAATTATTTAAAGAATTGTCACGATCATTGACCGTGACAAGTCCGTGACAAGTAAATGTGTCACGAACTTGTCACGGTCAATGACTGTGACAATTCTTTGTCACGATCGTGTCAAGGTCAATGACCGTGACATAAAATGCGTGTTTTGTGTCACGGTCAATGACCTTGACAAGGGTGGCCAGATGAAAGGTGACAATTTTGTCATTTTGGTGTAGTGCCCCTTGAAGGTTGGTCTG
The DNA here is from genome assembly GCA_949130495.1 of Sambucus nigra. Lineage (NCBI taxonomy): Eukaryota > Viridiplantae > Streptophyta > Magnoliopsida > Dipsacales > Adoxaceae > Sambucus > Sambucus nigra. Next base: position 223,971,557 of record OX422214.1, read on the forward strand.
CCAATAGTAAGGTCCACTATTCTCGATAACGGTTTGAATGATGACGCTATGAGCACTGAACTTGACCTAGTAGAAGAATGATGGGAACAAGCCATGATAAAATTGGCCTCCTACCAATAATAATTTGCTAAGCAGTACAACAAGGGCGTCAATCCGAGGAAATTCCATGTCGGTAATTATGTCCTCATAAAAGTTGTCGGTAGCACTAAAAAACCTTCAAACGACAAGTTGGGACCTAGCTGGTAAGGACTATTCATGGTGATTAGAAACTATCTGCAAGGATCCTATCATTTGAAAAAATGGAGGGCGGGGAGATACCCAGGGCTTGGAATGTAGATAATCTCAAGAAGTTTTACTTTTCAGTTCTCACTTGTTTAAGTTATTTCTAGCTTTAATTATTTTTAGCTGAATTAGTTTTTACAAGCTTTTATTTAAGAACTTATGTTGCTCACGATTAGATCTATCATTTTTAATAAAAGCTTAACTGTTTCAGTTAGTTGGTCAATATTGTTCTAAAATGGAAGGCTTTCATTTTTAGTGATCATACCTTAGTTTAATTATAATTATGAATCGATTAATTACAATTAAACCCAAAGTCTCCAGGTCTTCATCATGAAAAACCCAAAGACCTCATGAATTGCCCAGGAAAATAAAGACCTACGAGGGATCCCTAGGCAATAAATGAACTCAACTTTGGTCGAGTAAAAATCTTGAATAGGTGGATGGACCAAAAACCAGGTGCATTTTTTTCCATAGTCTATTTTAAGCCTAAGGTGGTGTGATGACACAACCTAAAAGGTAAGACAAGAGAATAAAATACATGCTCGACATAATGGAATGGAAAAAGAAATATGATTTTATTAAGAAAGCAACTTGTTATAAAAAGTTATAAACTTTAAAAAACTCATTTAAGAGGCAATAGTTATAATCATCTGGCGAGAGCAGCAGCGATGGCTCTTCTTTGAGTGTCATCAGGGTTTGGTCAGAACTCATCGTCTTTCTCATGAGAAGATAATAAGTCCTTAGAAATTTGGAAAGGAACAACATCTAATAGATTCCATATTTTTTCACTGCCAAAGTGTGGGTTCCTATAAGCCGGACAATCAACTTGGTAGATATATCAAAATTGAGAGTCCTTAGGAACTTTTAACACCCCCAAGGTATTTAGCCAACCGTAATAATAAGCTAGTTGATTTGTCTCATCTAATCGGATAAGGACATCCATTCACCCTCCCTCATAGCCAGTGGACCATGTTGCTCAAGGACCCATCCTTTAAAGATAACAAATTTTTATGATTTCGCAATTGAGGCCCATCATCATAACGTGATCCCTTAGACAAATATCTTATGACTAAATAGGTTTTTTTCTTAAAGGAATCATTTTTGGTTTGGAGAATGGCCCTAACATCCCCAACACCCCAGCCCTTCTTGAAGCTATACATTTGCTTTTACAAAAGCACTATCCTAACCCTTCTTGAAGTTGGATTTCCGGATATAGGCCAGATAGCCCTTAAAATCTTTAAAGGCCTCAGTGTAGCCTTTATCATAATTATCCTTCTTGGCTGAAGAAAGGTCTTCAAGCACTTTCTTCAAATGATTATTCTTTCCCACAAGCTGTTCATTGGCGACTAAGCCTATCAATGGGTCGAGTTTGAACTCGAACCCGATCCGTTAAACTCAGGTCTGAGCATTTTTATGAAATGCGGTTACTCGAATACCCGCTATAGATAAAGGTAGACCCCATCCGTTAAGGACCCAACCCGAAATCTCTCTCTCTCTCTCCTTATATATATATATATATATATATATATATATATATATATATATATATATATATATATAAGAATGTGTATATAAATCTATTTACATATTTTTTATTTAAATTGTTCTTTTCCCATTTTTCAGTTTCAGTTATTTTGGTATTCACTTCGGGTTCTCAAGTCCTTAACGGGTCCAGTTCTGGACATATTCTTTTTGACCCGATGGGTAATTGGATAAGATCCGATCCACTTAAAAAATTCCTGGATAGGATATGGATATAGGTACGCCCAACCCGAACCCGACCTGTTTATAGGCCTATTGATGTCCTTCAGCGTGTCATGATCTCTCTTTAGTGAGATCATGGCAACACTAATGGAATTTTTCAGATTGTCGTACGTCCTCTTAGTAGCAGCAAGGGACTTCTTGGATTTGTCCAAGGCCTTCATTAAATCATTACTTATCTTGGATTTATCTGAGTGACTCTCCAAAATGGTAACAGAGTCCACCACAACTGTAAACATATAAACAAAAAGTATGTCAAAATATAGAATGGAGAATCCAATAACTTCAAGCATCATAAAAAGAGATTCTTCTGACCAAAGACAACACTTGTCAGGAATGAGTTGAGAGATGCAGGCCAACCTACTCACGGTCAGATGCGAGCACCCCCCCTGGACTACTGAAAGGGTATGGATCTAATGTCCACCAACAACAACGATACAATTTATGGGCATGACGACACATTTGATTATAACCTAAGAAGGAATTAAATAAGTATTCCTAAACTCCTCCAAGTTTTTCTCATTAATAGTGAAAATCATATTCAAAGAAGAAAACAATGGAAGAAGGCTATGCAACAAATATAAACAGAAAGAATTATGGAGATGGAAAAAGCAAACGATGATAAAGAATTCTTATAGAATGAACTGAGAAAACAGGAGCTCTAAAAAGTCTTTTTGAGAAAGATAATGTGGAAAAATCACGGTACGAAGTTTGAAATGATTTAGTATTGAGTTCCAAGAATTTAATCATAAGGAACAATAGTCAAGAGAAAATTTGGCAGTTCATTTTTCTATATGAACCGATGTACCCTTGATGTTTTAAAACAATTACGAACATGTCCAAGCAAACATCAGGCTTTCGACTCGACGTGGGCCAACAAAGGGTGTAAAATTCTTTAGCCCATCTCTGATAAAAAATTTCAAGGGCAACTGTTGGTGCAAAACCATGCAAGCCCAATTTTTGACAATCCAACCAGGACCAGCATGTTGCCTAAGTCAAATTCAACATTGTATGGATAAATACAAGAATATATCACATGTATAATTGAAGACTCGTGTGGTTACCTACATTCTCAGAAGAGATAAACATGAATCGCTAGTGAGCCAATGAAGAGTTAATACAGTTTTCGTATAGCTCAACTACTTTTTATTATTATAAATATAACCCTCACCCCAGGGCAATGGGGAATATAATTCTTAACCTTTGGAGAATTAATAAAAACTGAGAAAACCTCAGTAGACGTAGGCAGTTATCGAACTTTGTGATAATTTGATACTCTCTTAATCCCTTTGCTTTTTAAAATTATTAATTGTGATTTCTTAATCCCTTTGCTATATATATATATATATATATATATATATATAGTCACAAATAAGAGTCCATTGAAGTTGAAAAATGCCTTTAACTTGTCTCAAAGAAATATTGTTGCTAAAATGTTCTTTTATTATAGACTGTTTATCTCAAGTATAAATATATATTTGCCACTAGTAGATCTATTTTAGTGTCAATGTTTTCTTCTTGTTAGTGGTTTTATCAAATTTCATCTATTTTACCCTTTGACACTATATAGATATTTGGTGGCAAAAATAATTGTAACTTTATCCTGTGATCCTTTAGTGACAAATTTTCAAGCACTAGAAGTTTTTTGTGATAAACAATATATTGTCATTAATTTGAAACAACCCCTACCTATATGATCTCGTAATCTTATTTATAAAACTCATCTACAAATTACAATATGCAAACTTATACGAGTAACTAAATGGAAAACCAACTGTTGTATGTAAAAATTACTCTCCTACGTGGACCAATGATGAATAAACACATGTCCTCCTATGTGGACGACCAGTCACGTTGATCCGCCTCAGAGATACTTAGTTGGCTAGGAGGCTGACCAACTCTAGAAGGCCAACCAACTACGAATAGTTACATAGATATAAATGGCTATGAATATAAAGTCACTCCATCTCTAGGGTTTGACACCCATATAAATACAAACTACTCCTTTAGCTTAGGGGAGAACTCGAATCATTCATATGCACACCATACTGAGCTAGCGTGAACCCTACCTAATAAAAAAAATAGTGGACATAGACTGTTGTACAATTGAACCACTCTATAAATCTTCTCTCTTGTGTGTTTGGTTTGAGTTATTTTTTACATTATTTGTGATTATAAATCTGGATTTAGTCTATGTTTAGACATTAACAGATTGGCACTGTCTGTGGGAATGTTTGTCTGTCATCATTCTCTACCATTAGTTTCATTTTTTTGATTTAAAATAAATGACTAACACAAAAAATAGCGCTAGAAATGAAGGCAATGTCGTCATTCCATCGGCTCCTCCTAGTGCGGCAGATCTACAAGGAATTGTGCTCAACCTTATTAGAGGGTGATATGCCATACAAGAGTCTGTTACGCAATTGACCCTCACTATGAAAGCCAAGTCTTCTAGTTCTAGAAGGGATATTCCACCACCAGTAGCTAGAAATAAAAGGAGTTATCATTATCGTTCTTCTCATTATAGGTTATACCGTCTTGGGGCAACTTATTCATTTCAGTCAACGTACTATTATGATGGTAGATATTTTTCTAAAGAAAGACCAAGTGTCTTGGAGAGGCTAAGCATGGAGTCTTCTTTTGATTATCTAGGCACTCAAGTAACTAGAGGAAATCAGAGGGAGCAAGAGCGTCATCATGAATACAGAGAAGGGTAGACAAGATCCAGGGCTAGATTTAGGGGATCTATGTGTGCCGAGCAGACCTCTCAGGAGGAGAGTTTGGCGTATGGACACACTAAAGCCTCTAAATATACCTCAGCCAAATCTAAGACAGAAGAACAACCCTAGAAGGGATGCATGCAGTGGTTGGAAGACCGTCTAGGTGAAATGCCCAAAACTAAGAATCCATTGCAAAAGAGTTTTGCTAAAGTATCACCTTTCATCCAGGCTATTGTGGAATACCCCACACCTTCCAAGTTCAGGCCACCAGTTGTCACTCCCAAGTATAATGGAAAAACTGATCCAGTCCTGCACATAGAGCAATATCAAGCTGTTGTGGATATCTACTCAATGCTCGATGAGATGAGGTGTAGAGCTTTATCTAGTTCCCTCACAGGACCAACTCAAATCTGGTATAATAATCTCCTAAGACGTAAGATCTCTACTTTTCATCAATTAGCTTAATTATTCATAGATAACTTTTCTTTTAGGGCTAAGCCGATCAAGCGTGTCACTCATCTCTTGACTGTACGAAAAAAGTCGGGAGACAACACTAGAGAATATATAACATGTTTTAACAATGAAAAATAGAGGTGGTAAACTATAAGGAGAAAATAGCCATTACAACACTTATTAGTGGGTTGATCGCCAAAGATCTCTATTAAGATTTAGCTAAGAATTCACCCAAAACCATTACAGAACTAATGGCTAAGGCTAGCAAAATAATAAATGCCAAGGAAGATCCTAAGACCAAGGGTGAAGGTCATAAAAACACTTCTGATTCTTTCAAGAAAGATCATAAAGATAAGAAGGTGGATCGGATCAAGAAGTATGATGAATATACCCCCACTCAATAAGGGTGTTCACCATATCCCGAAGGAGATCAAAGGGAACAAAGATTTGAATTGGACTAGAAAGTTAAAGACGCCCCCAACGAGAGGGATACGTCCAAGTACAGTGATTTTCACAGGGATCATGGGCACAACACTAACAATTGCATTGCAATAAAGAATGAGATTGGAAATTTTATTCGGCGGGGAAAGTTGTGCATGTTTGTTGATCAAAATGGCAACCAAAGTGATCGAAAGAGGTCTGAATCTACAGCTCGAGAAAGAGACGATAATAAAATAGCAAGAAATGATGATTTTGAAGAAGATCCAAACTTTTCAAAGTAGCCTGATAAGCCAAAGGTGGAGGTTGGCATGATATCCTTTTAATGCTACTTCATCGCAGAAGGGGATGTTAGAGGATGACACGGGATATTAAAAAGGAAAGTTTATTTGAATGAAGTCAATTCTTGACCAACTATTAGATAGAGTGATATGGTTGAATCCAGTGATAGCCGAAAAAGGAAAGTCAATCGAGATAGGCTAGTGATCGAATTTTTAAAAAATGTTCTTAATGGGGTCCTTTATCCTCACGACGATTCATTAGTTATCACGTGCAGAGTTGATCATGGTAGAGTTGCAGGATATTAGTTTATAATGGGAGTTCAGCTAATGTAATGTTCTATTACTGTTTCCAAAGCTTAGGACTCAAGGACAATAAGCTAGAACCATACCATAGACCTCTTATTAGATTTGTAAGAGATAGAGTATACCCATTGGAAACCATCAAGCTGTAAGTCTTGGTCGTTACTTGGATGACTAGAAAAACAGAAAGAATTTATTTCTTAGTGTCGGACAAAAATGTCCCGTTCGTTTAGAATATCATCCCAGGAAGAGTGAAATAAGCAGTTAGAGACTGTACCATCTATAGTGCATCAAAGCATGAAATTTTCAACAAATTATGGGGTCATTATAATAAATGGCAATAAAAAAGAAGCGAGGGAATATTACTATACATCGGCAGACCAAAAGGTGATACAGATGAAGGGCACAATCACTTTCCATATTGACACTCTGGATCCCCAGGAAGAACATAACTGGTAAATGGGTAAGCTATAGTAGAAACATAAACTATTATGCAGGACGATGAGAAGCCAGAAAGAACCACCCATATCGGTTCTATGTTATCTACCTTTATCAAACAAAATTAATTACATTCATTAGAGAAAGGAAAAATGTGCTCGCTTGGATCAATTAAGATATGCCGAGAATTGATCCGAACTTCATGTACCATGAGCTTGATATTTATCCAGGATCTAAGACAATCAAGCAAAAGCAATGAGTCTTCAGCCCTGAGATGAACAAGATAATCTAGGAGGAAGTGGAAAATTGCAACAAGAACAGTTCATTGAGTATGTTAAGTACCCTAATTGGTTGGCTAATGTGGTAATGGTCAAGAAGAAAATAACAAATGGCGTATGTATATAGATTTCACAGATCTCAATAAGGCATGCCCAAAAGATTATTTCCCTTTATCAAGGATTAATAAATTGGTTGATGCTACATCATGCCATGAGTTACTCAATTTTATGGATGCTTATTTCGGTTATAATCAAATTAAGATGAAGCCTGAAGACAAGGAAACTGCTTTCTTTATTACAAGTTAAGGAACTTACTGCTATAATGTCATACCCTTTAGATTGAAGAATTATAGAGCTACCTATCAGAGACTGGTAAATAAGGTTTTTGAAGACTAGATCAATTAAAACATAAAGGTATACGTAGATGATATGCTCACTAAGAGCAAACATGTTACCGACCACATTACGGACTTGGCCCAAACATTTGATCAGCACTAGATTAAGTAAAATCCAACCAAATGTATCTTCGGATTATATGATGTAATGTTCCTAGGGTACACTGTCAACCAAAAGGGGAATAGAAGAAAACCTTAAAAAAATTTAAGTCTTGTTTGAAATGTAGTCCCTGACCAGCATGAATGAAGTTAAAAAATTGTCAGGAAGAGTAGCCGTATTGAACTGTTTTGTCTCCCGTGGTGAGGAAGTGAAAAATGTCTTCCATTATTCAAGGTTCTTAGAAAGGCCTTTGAGTGGAATGAAGAATGTGATAAATACTTCCCAAAGTTGAAGAAGCAATTGGGCTCTCCCCCACTCCTTTCCCGGCAAGTTCTGGGAGAAAACCCATATTTATACATGGTTTTTTTAGACTTAACTGTGAGTTTAACTTTGATCCGAATAGATTGAGGAATTCAAAGGCCAGTATATTATAGCATTAAGGAATTATGAGGAATGAAAATCAAATATCCACGCTTCCAGACATTAGCCCTAGCTCTCATTGAAGCCTCTAGGAGGATGAGGCCATACTTCCAAGCCCACATCATTATCATCTACATGGATTTGCCTCTACAACAAGCACTGCATAAACCAGAGAAGTCTAGAAGGTTAATTTCTTGGTAAGTTGAATTGGAGAGTATGAAATTATTTATGAATCCAGAGTTGCAATAAAAGGCCCGGTAGTGACAGAATTTATTGCCAAATTGATATCTGCAGAGGAGGAACATAATCCACGTTTTCATGCTGAGCAGACTTCTACAAAAGAGAGATGAGCTAAAAAAAGAACACTAATTATGGCCAATCAACTTGATTTTCCGACTGCTCAAGAAAGAATTCAACAGGAAGATGTTCAAGCATGGAGTGCTAGAAGAAGAAGAAGGGTACTCTGATGAAATTCCAATCTGGTAGTTATTTATAGATGGAACCAGGGGTGGATGGACATAGGGACCAAGGGGGCGGCGGCCCCGATTCAATTTAAAAAAAATATAGGGTTTTTTGGTAAAACTTCAAACTTCAAGGTATACCTCTAATTATTTACAAAACTGAAGGTGTAAAAAATATTGTAATTAATTAAAATAATAAACATAAAAATAAGGTCTCCTATCTCTTTGTAGTTGTAGTTGTTTGGGCATTATAAAGATAAAGTTTGTAGTTGTTTAGGCATTAAAATAATAAACATAAAAATAAGATATGTTATAATTTGTAGTTATTTGGGCACCATAAAGCTATAATTTATATAAAACTTGAAATAACCCAAAAAAATTTGCCTCGAGGGCTCCTGCCCCCGAACCCCCAGTACCACTAAAAACTTTACCTCCGTTTAACAAAAATCCTGGATTCGCCACTGGATGGATCCTTGTATTCTATTAAAAGTCAAGCCGCCCTCATCATCAATAGTCTGAATAAATTGGATATGGAATATGCTCTGAGATTCCAATTCAAGGCTTCCAATAATGAGGGTGAGTATGAAGCAGTGATCACAAGATTGGAATTGACTTCATCACTGGGGCCCGACCAAATATTGGTATATAGTGATTCCCAGATGATTATTAATCAAATAAAAGCAATTTTATGATGTCAAAGGGTAATTTATGATGAGGTATCATAAAAAATCAATGGAGGTTATTTCTTTGATCGCTTCAGTCAAGATAATGAGGATTCCCAAGCTAGAGAGTGCCCTAGCAGACGCTCTTTCTCTGCTTTCTTTAGCAACTCAAACATAACTTAGGCGAACAATTCCAATGGAGATTCTTATCCATAGAAGCATTGATGAGATGGAAATCAGCGTCATCTCTGTGGAGTTATGTCCCTCATGGATGGACCCAATTAGAGAGTATATTGAACGAGGAACATTGCCATCCAACCAGAAGGAAGATAGGAAGATGAGGTACAAAGCAGCTAGTTATATGTTAGAAAAAGGTGTTTTGTACAAGTGAGGATACATTATTTCTTTACTTCGTTGTGTTCATCCAAATCAAGTAAATGATTTAATCAAAGAGGTGCATTAAGGATCATGTGGAGCTCATTAAATCGGGAGATCTCTAAGACAATAAATAACAATGACAAGGTTACTACTGCCCTACTATGAAAGCAAACTGTATTACTTTCTCTAAGAAGTGTGATAAGTGCAAGAAGTTTTCTACCATCCATAGAAGACTAGGACCAATTTTAACACTTATCACTTATCTATGGCTTTATCTATATGGGGAATTGACTTGGTCGGACCACTTCCAACCACCAAAGGAAGATTCAGGTACCTAGATGTAGATGTTGATTATTTCACAAAATGAATGGAGGTTGATCCATTAGTTGATATTCCTTATCAGAGGGTTTTCTAGTTCATATAGAAGCATATCATTTGCAGGTTTGTCATGCCCTATGCCCTCATCGTTGACCATGGAACTCAATTTGATAATGAAGAATTCGAAGAATATTATATTCGGTCAGGCATCCAAAAACTTCATTCAGCACATGAACATTCACAATGTAATGGACAGATAGAAATCACCAATTAAAGCTTATTAGATGGGTTAAAGAAAAGGCTGGATGAGGCTAAAGCCAACTGGATTAATGAAATTCACAACGTCCTTTAGGCATATAGGACTACGCCCAGAATAGCAATAGGGGGAACCCCATACAAGCTAGCTTTTGGTGTTGATGCAGTAGCACTAGTGGAAATAGGTTTGCCTACTCATAGGGTACTGAACTTTGATTCACCCAAGATTAACCTCATGAGGCGAATAGATTTGGACATAATAGAAGAAATCTGAGAAGAAGTTTGTTGATGTCTAAAAATAGACTAACTCTAAATTTATAAGCATAGATAAAAATAAGATAAGTAAATCAAACCACACACATAAGAGACAAGATTTTTAGAGTGGTTCAACTATAAAATAGTCTACCTCCACTATTGGTTTTGATTAAGTAGGGTTTATAATAGCTCAGAATGGTGTGCATATGAGTGATTTGAGTTTTCCCTTGAGATAATGGAGTATTTTTTATTTATAGGGGTGGAAAACCGTAGAGATAAAGAACCTTTATATTAACAGGCATTTATATATGTGTACAACAAATTAAACTCACGAAATTTAATGTTAGTTGGCATCCCATCCGAGTAACTATTGGTATTCATATTGGTTGGCCTTCTCGGGTTGGTCAACATTCTGATCGACTAAGCGTCTTTAAAACCAATCAAGGTGGTTGGTCGTCCACATTTGAGGAGAGGTGTACATTCATCATTGGTCCACATGGGAGTATAATTTTTACATATACCAAAAACCACCAATGCTCTGTGCTTGATGATTGAGTGAAAGATGGATTATTTAGCCCATGAAGTTGCTCGACGTACTGTTTGAGTGTTTGGTCAGTAGCCGACCTCCCATACTTGTAAAATTTTCTATATCACTATTTTGTGATGGCATTTTTGCAAATAATTCGAACTTTTTAGAACCACCAAAGGACACAGTTGTCTTTTGATGCTTCAGAAAGCGTGCAGCCGGTGATAGCTATATGGTTCGTTCAGTTAATCATTTTATTCCCATTTTTTTAGGCTACCTATAAATAGGTACGAATCTTTCCTCTTTATTTCTACCTCAAACCTTCTGAACGGCAGCTCTCTCTTTGTCTTCAAGTTTTTTCTGTGCAATTATTTTTTGCTATTTTCGTGTTTGCTTTTTGACATCGTCTTTGATCCCCTACAAGCCTTCTTTTCCCTTTTCACTATTTTATCATCTTATTCTCTTTTTCCACCAAGGTTCACATCGTAGATGAGAACTCGTTAAATGAGTTTAGAGAAAGGAGAAAAATTCTAGGTTTGGTAAATTTAGAGATACCCAAGGGTCCCGTAGATGTTTATTCCCTACTCGAGGGTTACTGGATCCCCATTGTGTTTATAGAGGAGCGTGGCATCACCTTTCCACCAAATCCCCTTTTTCTCTAATTTTGCAAATATTTTGATGTTGTTCCTGCTAGAATAGCCCCCAACACTTAGAGGGTTGTTAATGGGGTACATAAGTTGGACGAACTTTATGGAATCCATATTGGGTTTCTAAAATTGATGTTGTGTTACAAGTGGGATATTGTTGGAGAAAATACCTATTACCTTAAGACTAGGCAACCCAATAGGGCTTTACTAGTAAATCTACAAGATTCTAATAAGGATTATTGGTAATATGAGGTAGTTATTAAGAACCGGTAACATGTTCCTCTCTCTATTGGAGAATCTTACATTGGTTCTCGATGTTCTCAGTCAGAACGTGGCATAGGTTGTAATTCTATTACATGTTTCTCCTATTTTGATATGAATTTATGATCTTTGCCAACTAACTTTGTTATTTTTTTCTTATGTAGAGGAAAGTAAGAAGAGGTGCCCCAAGGAAGGGGAAATCAATATCAATGATCCTAAATTCTTGTGGGGATTAAACCAGAAGATTAGAGAAGAACACCCCAGGGCTTATTTATTGCTGTTGGACTATAAAAGTTCCATCACTTCCTTTGTTACTCGACCCACCCTTGCCCTTCCCCAAGTTGTTGTCGGCCTTAAGGAGGATCATGTACTAACCTCTTTAGCCACTGAGTCTGCCGGGGTTAAATTGATCTTTGAGGAACTTATTCATCATTTGAGTCATTTGATCTTTCTGAAATACCTATTTCTCCTTCTGTAGACATAACTAAGAGGAAGATGCCCAACTTTATGGGTGGTCCCCTATCTCCTACTCCCAAGAAAGTTGATAATAGTGGAAAGAAGTTAGTTGAAAAGAGATCTTAGGCCAGTGACAACAGGCCTATTGGTGCTGATGAGACTCAAACTATTGAGCCTCAACTGAAGAGGTTGAGAAGAGGTTTTCCTAATCCTTTAAAACAGATTCAAAAGGCACCCGTCGAGAAGAAGGAATTAGTTTTAAAGAAGACCTTTGACTAGATAGAGTTGGTGTGGAAAATACAGGTTGACCTTGACATTGGGTCAGCCTCTGTTGCTGCTAACCCTAGGTCGGCCAGGGGTTTGATTAAATCTAGAACTCTCCTTACTAATAGAGCTGCGTAAGCCCCATGTCCAACTCTAGGTTGACTGAAAGAGATTTTTATAACTTGGCTCTGGCCATTATCATACTTTTTTTCTTTTTTCTCAATGATGATGAACTCTTTTTGATGTCTGATCTTTTGCCCTTATTATAGTACCTAGTTGATTTTAATCAGAAGATGAAGAAGGATGATCAACTACGTTCTTCTCTAGGAGAAGTTAAAGAGGCCTTTGAAGGTAAAAAAAATCTTTGGCAGCTTCTCGATAAGCTTTGGAGATAAAGAATAAATCATAGGAAGAGGATTTAAAGAAGGCCTATGATAGGGCCAATGCTGTTGAAGGCAAATTGAATGCTGCTGAGGGAAGAGCTAAAGATGCTAAAAAAATTGAATAATGTTGAAGGCATGGCCAAGGCTATCGAGAACAAACTTGTTGAAGTCACCACTTAGGCCCAAACTGCTGATGATAAAATAACTGATCAGACTTCTGAGGTATCATCCTTGAATGTCAAAGGCAAAGCTGCCTTTGATAAAGGCTAAAAGAAGGCCATTTTTACTACCTCTCATCAAATTGAGTATGCTAAAAAGTTATCCTTCAAGGAAGGAAGGACTGAGGCCCTAAAAATTGGTCGACATCGGAGAAGGTTATGAACTCTTCATAAAACATGACCTTGGTACTCCTCTTAACTTGGATGAGGAGTTTGATGAGGAGGAGGGATCAGAAGAATATTCTATGATGCCCCTTAATTCTTCCATGGTGCCCAACACCAGTGCCAACCTACCAGCTGTTGTCCAAGACTAGGCCAAAGACAAAGAGAAGGTCTAACAAGTTTACTTATTTTTTATTCTTCTCTGTCTTTTCTTTCTTAAAATTGAAGCAACTTTTATACTTCAACTATCAATGATTGAAAGGACAACTTTTTATCTTCAACAGCTATTCATACCTTCAAATGATTTTTATTTCTTATTGAACTATGTTATTTTATTTCTTATGTTGTCTGATCTTATGGATTCCTATAAACTCATATATTTGTGACTTTCCATCTTGATTCTAGGAAGAAAGACATAATTTCTATTGAATCTGACCTGCTCATATAAAGTAGAAACCTTCTGGAGCCTAGTCATATTCCCATGTCTGAATAAGACTTAATTGGGTTACTCGGCCCAGATCCATTCAACCAAGTTAAGGAGTCATATATCCATCTTCATTGCTTGTTGGACATGACTGTTTATAATAATGCAACATATTATGAAATGATTGAGCAAGTGCAATAAGACCACAAGCTTTCCCTGTTTTTACTTCATTCTGATTACGAGGCTAAATATAAAGCCTTAAGTGAAGGCTAGGGCTTCGACACTAAGTTGAAAGATATCACTTCTTCACTGAATAAGAAGGATCTTTCTTTAAACAAGATTTGGATAATGCCAGGTCCATTGCTGCAATGTTAGAAAAAGAGAATAATGCCCTAAGAGATGAACTGGACAGTCTGAAGAGATCAACTATTACTGGTCCAAATGAAGGTCTTTCCTTTTTAGAAATTGAAAATGAAAATCTATTGGAAGATTTGGAAGCATTGAAAAAGAAAAAGGCCAAGTCTGGACAAACTTTCCAATAAAGAATTGTTATTTGGCCAACATTTAATGAGTAAAGGACTAAAAAAACTCTTGCTGACTAAGTTGCTCAGTTGAAGGCCAAAGATACTGCTATTTCCAACCAAGTTGTCCAGTTGAAAGCTAAAGATAATGTCCATAAAAAATTTCAAAATCAAGTGGAGAGGTTAATATTTTAAAATCATAAATAACCCAGGAAGGTTTGGATGGAGGGATATAATCAAGCTTTAGCCCATATGGATTCCTCCCAATGCCTCACAACTAAATATTTAGGGGATTATGGCCTTCGTGATGAGTGTGAGATAGTTCATCCTCCTCATTTTCTTGATAGTCAAAGTAGCAACAATAGATAGATGTTAACAGATTTAACACTATCAATTATCCCTATACCCTTGATGATCCTCCTATATGAATGGACAAGGCACAAGGAAGGCGACCAACAGAATAAATGTACACTTCTTCTACTGTGTTTCACTCACGTATTGCTATTGTAATACATCTTGATCATTTAAATGAAGTCATTTTTTACTAAGTTATCTTTATTTAAGATTATTGTTGTTATTAATCTTTTTGCTGACTAGGTAACTTGTATAGAGATTAGTTAATCAACTTATAGACTAAATAAATTGCTTAAATATTTAATATTTGGTTCATGTTTGAATCATGTATATGGCTTTAAATTCTACTAATGTTCTAAGATAAAACTGTAAATAGCTTTACTGTACTAAGTTGTAGCACTAGTTATCAGTGGGGACCAAGTGTATTAGGAATGTATAATTATTCCTGTATTTTAACATGTTTGGGGTAAAACCTCTAATTAAGAAATTTTACAGACTTCTTGTTCGCGACTTGTTAAGGACAAATCATACATTAAGTTTAACTTTTCTGAAGTTAGAAAATTTTGGAAAAGTTTGAACCATGCTATTTAGTGAAGAAATTTTTGAAAACTTTTCTGAAGTTGGAAGAGTTTGAACCATACCTTTTTCGGCGAGGAACTTTTTGAAAAAATTTCTAATTTGGAACTTACTTTTTCGAAGTTAGAAAAGTTTGAATTAAAATTGCTCATTAATTCTAGTGGTATAGCCGCCATACTCTGAAAAAAAACACAAAAAAGTTGTATAATGGAGAAAAGTTGAAATCTCATTAACTTTAATAAGCAATTACATTAAGGATAGAATTTTGTATTAATGATAATACATGCGCAGATGCTTTGCATTCCAAGGATTCTTGAATTCTTCCCCTTTAAGAGTTTTCAATCGATAAGTTCCTAGTATAATAAATGCCTAGATATGGTATGGACCATGCCAATTAGGATCTATCTTGTTTCTCTTATGGATTACGTTCTTGAGTTCCAAATCCCCTCACTTCAGGTTGATCGTCTCGACCCTTCGATTATAAAACCTTGTAGTCCTTTGTTGATAGGCAGCTATCCGAATAACATCAACTTCTTAGACATCTTCTATCATATCTAGATATAGTCACCTCATGAGATCACTCTTCGGTGAATCTAAGTTTAATACCTCGTGAGTTTCCAGACTTATTTCCACTAATATTATAGCCTCGGTGCCAAAACCTGGCATATATGAGGTTGATCCTGTTTCCATTCCGTGAGTACTCATATATGCCCAAAGGACACTATGGAGATCATTAATCCAGTTTTATTTAGCCTCATCCAACCTTTTCTTCAACCCATCCAACAAAATTTTATTGGTGATTTCTATCTAGCCATTGCATCGTGGATGCCCAGGTGCTGAATGAAGTTTTTGGATGCCTGATCGAATACAGTTCTCTTTAAATTATTCATTATCAAATTGAGTGACATGGTCGGTGATGAAAGCATAGGTCATTCCATATCTGCAAAAGATCTGTTTCCATATGAATTGTAACACTCTCTGATAAGTAATCGAACTGGGGGCTCACCCTCCACCCATTTGGTAAAATAATTAAAAAAATACAATTAAGTACTTGAATCTTCCTTCGGTGGTCAGCAGTGGTCCGACCAAGTCGACTCCCCATATATAGAAAGGTCATGGAAAAGTGATGGGTGTTAGGCTTGTTCCTGGTATTCTGTGAATGGTGTCATACTTCTGGCATTTATCACACTTTTTGGTGAAAGAATCATAATTTGCTTTAATCATCGACCACTAGTAACTTTGCATTGCTATCCGTTGCCTCAGATACCTCCCAATTGTGTGTACTCCACATAATCCTTCATGCACCTCTTTGATCATTTGGATGAACGTAACAAAATAGGGAAATAGTGTATCCTCATCTGTATAGGACTCCTTTTTCTAACACATAATTGGTTATTTTATATCTCATCTTCCTTGCTTCTTTATGATCAGATGGAAATGTTCCTCCCTCTAATTGGGTCCATCCATGAGGGACCTAACTCCAAAGATATAATGTTGATTTCCATCCCATCAATGCTTATGTGGGTAAGAATCTCCACTAGGATTGTTCGTTTGAATTTTGTTGGAGTTTCTGAAGTAAGACGAGCAAGAGCATCTGCTCGAGAATTTTCAAGTTTAGGGATCCTTACTATCTTGACTGATGTGACCAATGAAATAAGTTCCATTTATTTTTTATGATATCTCATCATCGTTTCCCCTTTAATGCCATAAGTTTGTTACATTTCATTAACAATCAGTTAAGAATCACTATATACCAATACCTAATCGGCGCCCTATGATAAAGCTAATTACAGTCCTGTGATTAATGCTTTATATTCAACCTTATTGTTAGAAGACTTGAATTAGAATCTCAGAGTATATTCCACATCCAAGTTATCCGATGTGTTGATGATGACTTCTAGTAGCACATGAGAATCCATCTGCAAACAACTGCTAAGTTGAAATATCATCAAAGAACTCTTCTTCTATCAATACTCCATGCTTGAACACCTTCTTGCTTTGAGCAGATGAGGAATTATTTTGATCGGCCATAATCTTTGTTCACTTTTGAGCTAAGCTCTCTTTTATAGAATTCTGCTTGACAGGAAAACATGGATTATGTTGCTCATCAGCATATGTGAATTCGATAATAAAGTCTGCAACTGCTTGACCTTTTATTGTAACTCTGGGTTCATAAATAATTTCATACTCCCCCAATTCAACTTCCCAAGACATTAGTGTTCCAAACTTTTCTGGTTTATGCAGCGCTTATCGCAAAGGCAAATCCATGTAGACAACAATGGTGTGGGCTTGTAAGTATAGCCTCATCATCCTAAATACTTCAATAAGAATTAGGACTAACTTCTGTAAGTGTGGATACGTGATTTCTACTCCTTGGAATGAATTGATAATATAATACACTTGCCTTTTAACTCCATTATCTAGTCGAATCATAGCCGAACTAACAGTTGACTTTGAAATAGCCAAGAATAAATATAGTTTTTCTCCCAGAACTGGTTGGGAAAAGAATGGGGGAGATCCCAAGTACTTCACCAACTTTACGAAGACATTCTAACATTCGTCATTCCACTCAAAGGTCTTTCTAAGCACCTTAAAAATTAGAAGACATTTATCAGTTGCTCGAGAAATGAAACGGTTCAATGCATCTACTCTTCCTGTCAATGTTTGAATTTATTTCTTGTTGGTTGGGGACTGCATTGCAAGAAAGACTTTAATCTTATCAGGGTTTAGTTATATTCCCCTTTGATTGACAATGTGCCCTGGGAACATCCATTTATGTACTCCAAAGATGCATTTGGTTGGGTTGAGCTTCATCTTGTGCTTTTCCAATTGATCAAAGGTTTAGGCTAAATCTACAATGCGGTAAACATCATGTTTGCTCTTGGTGAGCATGTCATCTACATAGACCTCCATATATTTGCCGATATGATATTTAAAAACCTTGTTCACTAATATCTGATAGGTAGCTCCAACGTTCTTCAACCTAAAGGGCATGACATTGTAACAATAAGTTCCTAGGTTGGTAATGAAGGAAGTGTTTTTCTTGTCTTTTGGTTTCATCTTAATTTGGTTATATTCAGAATTAGCATTTATAAAGTTGAGTAGTTCATGACTTGCTATAACATGGACCAATTGATAAATCCTTGGTAGAGAAAAATGATCTTTTGGACATTCCTTATTGATATCAGTGAAATCTACAAACATGCGCCACTTATCATTTTTCTACTTTACTATGACTACATTGGCCAACCAACTTGGATATTTGACATTTTCAATGAATCTTGCTCGCTGCAACTTTTCTACCTCTTCCTGGATTGTTGTATTCTTCTCGGGACTAAATACTCTACGTCTTTGCTTAATCGGATTAGAATCTGGACATATATTAATCTCATGGCAAAGGAAGTTTAGATCAATCCCTCGCATATCTTTATGACTCCAGGCAGACACATCTTTCCTTTTTCTAAGGAACACAATTAATTGTTGATAATCTGGAAAATCGATCTGGGTGGTTCTTTTTGTCATCTTGTCATCCAACATGACTTTTGTCTCTTCCATAACTTGCCCCTTTACTAGTTGTTCTTCCCGAAGATCTACAGTGTCGATGTGGAAAGTGATTGTGCCCTTCATTTACATCTCATATTAATCGACCGATGTATGATAACATTCCCTAACATTTTTCTGACTGCCATTTACTATGTCGACACCATAATTTGTTAGAAATTTCATGCATTGTTGAACTATAAATGGCACAGCCTTGAACTTCTTGATTCCCACTCTTCATAGGATGATATTGTAAGCTGATGGGACATTTTTATCTAACACAAGAAGCGAATTCTTTCTCTCCTGATCGTCGGCCATGCCGACTAAGACTTTCATCTTCATAGTTCCTAATGGGTATACTTTCTCTCCTTCAAATCCAATGAGAGGTCTATGGTACAGTTCTAGCTTGCTGATCTTCAGACATATGCTGTCGAAATAATAATAGAACATTACATCAATTGAGCTCCCATTATCAAGCAAGATCCTTGCGACTTTTCCATGATGAACTCTACATGTGATAACTAACGAATCTTCATGAGGGTACGAAACCCCACTCAGATAATTTATGGAAAATTCAATCACTAG
Organism: Sambucus nigra; assembly: GCA_949130495.1. Taxonomy (NCBI): domain Eukaryota; kingdom Viridiplantae; phylum Streptophyta; class Magnoliopsida; order Dipsacales; family Adoxaceae; genus Sambucus; species Sambucus nigra. Next base: position 223,990,669 of record OX422214.1, read on the forward strand.
CCTATTTTTATTGACTTTCCTTGGTCGATTGTCACTGGATTTAGCCATATCAATCTGTCTCACAATTGGGCAGGCCTTGAATTCATTCAAGTAATCTTTTCTTTTTTGATGGAATCTCCTCCTCCAGCATCACCATCTATGATGAAATGGAATCTAAAGGATATCATTTCGACCTCCACCTTTGGCACATGAGGCTTCTTCAACAAGTCTAGATCTTCTTCAAAATCATTATTTCTTGATCTCTCATTGTCATCCCTTTCTCGAGCTGGAGAGTTAGACCTCTTCCGATTTTTTCGTTTACCATTCCGATCAACAAACTTTATTAACTTTCTCTTTCAAATAAGATTTGTAATCTCATTCTTTAGCGCAAGGCATCCTTTGTGCCCATGATCCCTATGGAAATCACATTTCTTGAAATTATCCCTCTTGTTGGGGGTGTTTTCAACTTTCTAGGCCATTTCAAGCCTCCATTCCCTTTTATCTCCTCCAGTATATTATGAACACCATTGTTGATTGTAGTATATTCATCATATTTCTTGACTCGATCCAACTTCTTATCTTTTTTATCCTTCTTAAAAGAGCTAGAATTATTTTTTTGACCTTCACCCTTGGACTCAGAAGCTTCGTTGGCTGTCATAGCTTCCTCGGCATTCATTATTTTTCTAGATTTAGCCATTAATTCTATCATGGTTTATGGTGGATTCTTCATTAAATCATAGTAAAGATCTTTAGCAAGAAACCCACTCATAAGTGTTGCAATGGAGGTTTTCTTTTCATAATCCACCACCTCTAGTTTTTCATTGTTAAAATGAGTAATATATTCTCTAGTACTTTCTCTTGTCTTTTTTTTTCACTATCAAGAGATCAGTGACACTCTGGATCGGCTTAGCCTCAAAGAAAAAGTTATTTATGAATAATTCAGCTAACTGATGAAAACTAGAGATTTTACCTTTTGGGAGATTATTATACCAAATTTGGGTTGGGCCAGTTATACTATTGGAGAAATATTTACATCTCATTTCATCGGGAACTGAGTAGATGTTAGTAGCAGCTTGATATTTCTCTATGCAAAGAACTAGATCAGTTTTCCTGTCATACTTGGGAGTGACCACTGGTGCCTTAAACTTGGAAGGTCTGGGGTATTCCATAATTTCCTGGATGAAAGGCGATCCTTTGATAAAACTCCTTTGTAATGGATTCTAAGTCTTAGCCATTTCACCTAGCTAATATTCTAGGCGTTGCATGGATCCCTTCCAGGAACGTTCTTTAGGCTCAGACTTAGCCGAGGTAAATTTAGCAGCTTCACTATGCCTATATGCTAAACTCTCTTCCTGAGAGGTTTGCTTGACACGCACAGAGCCCCTCATAATGGCCCTAGATCTTGTTGACCCTACTCTATATTCACACACCCCTTATGATGTCCTCTAGTTACTCATGGGCCTAGCCCATTAAGAGAAGACTCTCTGTTTAGCCTTTTTAAGACACTTAGTCTTTCTTTGGAAAAGGATCCACCATCACAGTGATCCGTTAATCAGAATGAAGAAGTCGCACTAAGACGGTATGACCTATTATAAGAAGAACGAGAATGATAACTCCTTTCATGTCCAACTGATGGTAGTGGCATATCCCTTGTAATTGGAAAACTTATCTTGCATGGTGCGGGCCAATTGCTTAGTAAACTCTTTTATGACTTATTGATGCACTAGGAAGAGTATAAGGGATGATGGTATTGCCCTCATTTTGAGGGCTATTTTCGGATCAGTCATTTCTTTAGAGGTAAAGAAATGAAATAAATAGTAGAGAACGATGATAGAAAAATGTTCCCACAGATGACGTCAATCTGTTGATGTCTAAAAATGGACTAACTCCAAATTTATAATCGCAAATAAAAATAAGTTAAGTAACTCAAACCACATAGACAAGAGACAAGATTTTTAGAGTGGTTTAGCTATAAAATATCTTATGTCCACTATTGGTTTTAAGTAAGTAGGGTTTGTAATAACTCATAATGGTGTGTATATTAGAGATTCAATTTTTCCCTTGTGCTAAGGGAGTATATTGTATTTATAGGGGTGGACTAGAGATGGAGCGCCTTGTGGAGCGCCTTTATATTGACAGGCGTTTACATCTGTGTATAATAAATGAAACATTTGGAATTCAATGCTGGTTTCCATCCCATCTGAGTAACTATTGGTATTTCTATTGGTTGACCTTCTAGTGTTGGTTGGCATTTTGGCTAACTAAGTGCCTCTAAAGCCGATCAAGGCAGATGGTCGTCCACGTTGGAAGATAAGTGTACATTCATCATTGGTCCACATAGGAGTGTAATGTTTTCATACAACAATGTTGTTATTCAGATGGATGGCTACCAATAAAGGACTTTAAGGTTTTATAATCAAAGGATCAAGCCGACCAACCTGAAGCAAGGAAATCTGGTTCTCAATAAAATAATTCTGAAAAAAAAAAAGTTGGAGCATAATTGGCATGGTCCATATCGTATCTCGGTAGTTATCTGATCAGGGACTTATCATTTGGAAACTCTAGAAGGGGAGGAATTCAAGAATCCTTAGAATACAAACCATCTATGCAAGTATTATCAGTAATTCAGTTTTAAAAATTCCATTCTTAATGTAAATGGTTATTCAAGTTAATGAAGTTTCAGTTTTCTCTATTATACATCATTTTTGTGTTTTGTTTTCGGAGCATGGTGGCTACAACTTAACTAGAATTAATGAGCAGTTTTTATTCAAGCTTAGCAACTTTTTATTCAAGCAATTTTTTTTCAAATGTTTTCAACTTCAGAAAAGCTTTCCAGAAAAGTCTCCAAAAAGATCTTTGCCGAAAAGTGCATGATTGAAACTTTTCTAACTTCACAAAAGTTTCCAAAAAATTCCTCGCTGAAAAGTGCATGGTTCAAACGTTTCTAACTTCAGAAAAATTTCCAAAAAGTTTCTCGATGAAAAGTACATGGTTCAAACTTTTCCAACTTCATAAAAGTTTCCAAAAAGTTCTTCGTCAAGAAGCATGGCCCAAAATTTTTCAAGTTTAAATAAGTTAAACTTTATGTATGATTTGTCCTCGGAAAGTCACGAATAAGAAGTCAGTAAAATTTCTTAATTAGAGATAGTACCTGACCAGGTTATAATACTGGAATAAGTATACATTCCTAATACTCTTGATCACCATTGGTAATTAATTCTACAACTTAGTATAATGAATCTATTTAAATTTTTATCTAAGTACACTAGTCGAATCTAAGGCCGTATAAAGGATTTAAACATGAATCAAACATCAAGCATTTGAGCAGAATATTTAGTCTATAAGCTAATAAACTAATCATCATACATGCCACCTAGTCAGGAAAAAGATTAATAACAACCATAAGCTTGAATAAAGAAAATTCAATAAAAATATCTTCATTCCATTGATTAAAATGTATTACAATAGTAATTGATCAAATTACAATACAATAAGTATAAGTTCATTCCATTAGTCTCTTTTCATTAGCCTTTCTCATTGCAAGAGGAGGATCATCCAGGGTGCTCGAATGATTAATAGAACTAAAAGGCTTCCTCCTAAAGCTTCTACTGCCACTTAGCCGATCAAGAAGGTGTTGAGGATGAACATACTCCACTTCTCCTTTAAGGCCAAAGTCTCCAATATAATTCCTAATAAAACTCTGAGGAATAAGATCCGGAGGAATCCAATTGAAGTCAATAAAGAAAGGAGGATCAAGGCAGTCCAGTATTCCTGGAGTATGACATTACTATATTTTATCATTTTTGGGAACTTTAACATGGTGAGAGACTTCAACCAACACCATTTATAACCTTAATTCCTGGTGTGTTCCATATGCACATCTAGATAAGTTAAAGTTGCATTATATTTTTCCATCCAAACATCCCTAGGTTGCTTGTGGAAATGGAAAGTAAGTCGGTCCATGCTATCTTGAAGCTTTTTGATGGCCTTATCCTTCTCTTTAAGTTTAGAAGCTTTCTCGACCAAGGTTCTTCTGGTTCTCTCATCATCAACACTAGGTCGAGCAACGATATTTAGCCTTGATTGCTGACCAGAGCTAGTCTTCATTTTATTTTTCTGCAAAGCCTCTAATTCCTTTAGTAACCTGTAATTTTCATCTTTTAAAAATGAAACACCCTCATCTAAACCAGTAACGGTTTCTCTCTTCAGACTATTAAGTTCATTCCTCAAGGCATTATTTTCCATCTCGAGTATATCGTCAATAGACTGAGCATTTTCCAAATCTCATTTATAAGATAATTATTTCTTATTCATGGCATAAGTGATGAGTTTTACTTTTTTGTCAAAGACATGTTCTTCACTCAATTCCTTATACTTAGCCTCATAGTCAGCATCGGGTAGTGCTTTGGACATTTTGTGATCTTTCTGCATTTTCTCAATCATTTCGTAGTAAACAACGTCATTGGTCACTTCTATATCCAAGAGACAGTGGAGGCAAATGTTAAACTCTTTCACTTGAGAAGACACATTTGGGTCGAGCAACCTTGATAAGTCTTCCTCGGATAAAAGAAGACGACCTGCCTTAAAGAGATTCCTGCACCACCTAAGTAGGTCAGATTCAGTAGAAACAATGGCCAGCAAGCTAGAAAGTTACAAATATATGATTTTATAATGCAAATCCAGAGAAATAGATAACTCAATTCAACGAGAAATTAAAATCATTCCATAGCATAAACAGTAGTTGAAGTGAAAAAGTTATTCTTTCATTGATTAATAGTTGAATTACAAGAGCTGATACATCAGCAAAAAATGGAAAAACAAAACATGTTGAAGAGGAGCTAGACCTTATCCTTGTCCTTAGCATGGTCTTGGTTGGCATCAGGTTTATCGGCGCTAGCATTTGGCACCAGTGAAGACGCAAGGGGCATTACTGATAACTTTGACTTTTGTGTGTAGTCGTTATTGAAGCTAAGTCAATCAAAACCTTAAAATACCTACAAAATATAACATCAAACTAAAGTGTAGAGGTAAATAAGGGTATCGATCGATTTCAAGGGGGTAAGGTTAGGGGAAACAATTGTAATTCAATTTTTATTTTCTTTTTTGGACTTTTTACTTTTTCTATTTTTTTAGCTTTTTTTAATATTAAAACAATTATCAAAGGTGAATGAAACTATATTGAACTAAATGAGAGATGAAAACAACTAACTAAAAAAATAAGATAAAAATGAAACTAAGTAAATCTAACTAAATAAAAATCTAAAATATGAGATTAGTGAGAAAATAAAAGTGAGAACAATCAAGGGATAGGATGACTCAAGATATTTTCGTTAATCAAAATTAATTAGTTTATTAAAATTAATTATCCCAAGTTAGTATCAAACTCACAAATCAACTCTCGTTGCAAATGTAATTTTAATAATAACATTTTAGTTAATTAAATTTAACACTCCTACAACACTTGAAAAGTAGATCTAAACATCATTTAATAGATCACCCGCTAGGATCGATGTATTAGACTAGTTTAAATCATAAAAAATAAATTTTAGAGTTGAAATTCAAATCATAATACCGCACTCTATCTCTAGTTTGAATCTAAAATGGGTATTATAATTAGAATTTCGATTTTCTCTCGAAAATCATTTAGCTTCTCTCGAGGCGTAAATACAAAAGTAAGAGTGCAAAATTAATCATCAAAGAGATATTTAATTTAAATAAGCTAATTAAAGTAAGATTAATATCAAATAATCGTCACCCCCCCCCCCCCTCCCCGAAAAGGTATCTAGCCTAACATTATTTTAAACATGATGAACAAATAATCAAGGTTATAAACAAAGAAAATATAAGGGTAAGAGGACAAATCTTCAAACAAGTCTCCTTGATTTGCAAAATTGGACTTTACTCCTCCATTGAAATTGAGCAACATTCATTCAATTTGAGTTTTCCACAATATTCAATTACATACAAACACTCAATTGAATCAGTGAATAATTAATTTCTCATAATTATCTAAAAAAAAAATTAAAATAAAAACCTACCTAAAAAAATTAAAAATATAAAGTGTTTCTCTCTCTAACTCTCTAAAATTGATATATCTTTAAATGGCCTTCTTCTTCCTTAAATAGTAAGCATGGCGCTAAGGGTAAATTGGGTAAAAATTAAATGGACGTGAGGGGTGTGAGGATAAATTGAGGTTAAAATGGGGAAATGTACAAATGTGCCATGTGAATGAGGGGGTGGAAGGGTATTTAGGTAAATGAGTTAAAAGGGGACAGTTGGGGGTAAAATGGGTATTGGGGTTAAGTTAGTTTAAAACATGTGGGTTTATTTTGACTTGGTCTTTGTGTTTGGTTTTGGCTTTTGGTTTGGGATATCAGGTAGGGGTGTTCAGAAAACCGAATGGACCGACGGACCGAACCGGACCGTCATAATTTTTTCGGTTTTTTTTAATCGGTCCGGTCCTGGTTTTTTTTTTCCAGACCGGTCTAACCGGTCCGGTCCTCGGTCTCCCTTAATAAATATCCGGTCTGGACCGACCCGGACCGGTTACTCTAATATATATGCATTTAATTATATTTATACATATATAGTATATTATATGCATTGAGTTAAGTTATTAGGGGAAATGAGGGGTACGATGGTCCAAACAAAAGAAAGGAAGCAAGTAAAAGAAGCCCTAACCTAATCAAACAACACACGCACACAAGCACAACACTTCTCTTCTCTCTTTCTTTGGCAAAGTGGGCGGAAAACCCTCTCCCCTCTCCAGATCTGCGGCGGACAACCCTCACCCCTCTCCCCTGCGCCGACGAAACCTCCCCTCTCCCCAAGCTGACAACCCTCTCCCCTCTCCCCTGCGGCGGACCACCCAAGCTGCGCGGCGCCGCGACGCAGTTTTCCTCTACCGAAGCTGCGCGTCGCTTCCCTCTACCGAAGCTGCCCGTCGCCGCGAACACCCCTTCTGGTACCTTCCCCATGCTTTCCCCTGTTTTGTTTGTTTGCTATAAAAATTGTTTTGTTTGCTATCTGTAATTGTTTGTAATTGTTTGCTATAAAAACTGTTTTGTTTGTTTGCTATAAAAATTATTTGTTAAAAAAAAACTGTTTTGTTTTTATTCTTTGAAAGTTTGTTATAAAAATGTATTTTGTTTTGATTATAAAAAAATGTTTTAAAAACTGTTTTGTTTTTATTTTTTGAATGTTTGTTATAAAAATGTTTGTTATAAAAATGTATTTTGTTTTGATTATAAAAAAAATTGTTTTAAAAAAAACTGTTTTGTTTTTATTCTTTGAAAGTTTGTTATAAAATTGTTTGTTATAAAAATGTTTGTTATAAAAATCTGTAATTGTTTGTTTGCTATAAAAAAACTGTTTTTAAAAACTGTTTGTTACAAAAAAACTGTTTTGTTTTTATTCTTTGAAACTTGCTTAAATTCATATGATAATTATTCATATGGTATTAACTTGTTTAAATTTATATGGTATATTTTGTAGATAATGGCCGCCCAAATGGATGAAAATGAAGGTGGGCTTCCCTCTACCCAAGCTGTAATGCAAGGTACAAATGTCCCTCCTAAACCCCCTATAAATCCAGAAGTTAAATGTTCGAAACGAAAATCGAATGCTTGGGAGCATTTTACCGAATTTCAAGGTTGTGATCCAAACAAACGTAGGGCAAAATGTAATTATTGTCCCTTAACATATGCTTGTGATCCAAATAAAAATGGAACTAAAAATATGTTGGCCCACATCAACAAGTGTAAGAAATTTCCGGGAAGGTGTGATGAGAAACAAAAAAATTTATCATTTAAAAAAGAAGATGGGGAGTGTCCTAGTCTTGTAGCAATTGGTTTTAGTTTAGAAGCTTGTCGTGATGCTCTTGCTAAGATGTTAATCATTGATGAATTGCCTTTTCGGTTTGTTGAGGGCGAAGGATTTCGACAATTTATGAGAATTGTGCAACCGAAATTTACAAAAATCCCAAGTCGTATTACGGTTGCAAGAGATTGCTTAACAATATATTTGAATGAGAAAATAAAGTTACAAAGGGATTTGAAGGGCAAAAGAATATGCATCACAACGGACACATGGACTTCTATTCAAAATATCAATTACATGTGCCTCACGGCTCATTATATTGATGATGAATGGGAGTTACAAAAAAAGATTTTAAACTTTTGTCAAGTCCGAAGTCATAAGGGGGAGATGCTAGGGAAGGTTATTGAATCATTGTTAGTGGAATGGGGGATTGATACCATTTTCACCATAACCGTTGACAATGCTAGTTCTAATAATGGTACTATTAAATATTTGCAAAGGACAACCAAATCTTGGAAAGGTACTATTTTAGAACATGAGTATTTGCATATGCGATGTTGTGCTCATATCTTAAACCTAATTGTGGGTGATGGGTTAAAACAAATGGATGAGTCGGTTGTTAAAGTGCGCAACGCGATGAGGTATGTGAGGTCCTCCCCTTCTAGGTTGTTAATGTTCAAAATGTGTGTAGAGAAAGAGAAAATTGAGAGTAAGGGTATGTTGTGTTTGGATGTTCAAACTAGGTGGAACTCCACCTATTTAATGCTAGATGTAGCCGAAAAATTTGAGAAAGCTTTTGAAAGGTTAGGGGAGGAGGACAAAAATTATGCTTCTTACTTTAATGGAGAATTTTAAATCCAAGAGGATGATGAAGTGAGGGGGAGGGTTAGGGGCGGGAGGACTATCTTAGGGCCTCCTTTGAGTGTTGATTGGGAGAAAGTGAGGGCACTTGTGAAATTTTTAAAGATATTTTACAATGCAACTTTGAGATTTTCGGGTTCATTATTTGTTACTTCAAATTTGTTTTTCAATGAGCTTGTTATAATACAAAACAATTTGAACCAATTGAAAAGAAGTGGGGATTATCACATATCTTCGATGGCGGATAACATGGTTAAGAAAATGGACAAATATTGGAATATTGAAAAGATAAACTTGTTGTTACATGTTGCGGTCATCCTTGACCCTAGATATAAATTGGGGTATGTTTCATATTAGTTTGATAGCATGTATGAAAGTAGTGTGGCAAAAGAGATGACACGGAGAGCAAAAAATGTACTTGTGCGTTTGTATGAGTGGTATGGTGATAATAATGTGCAAAATGGTTCATCACAAAATGCATCACCATGTGACGTCATTAAATTAGTAGTTGATGGTGGAGATGATGATGTCGATGGGCATACTTTTTTAGCTACCCAATTAAAAAAACATTTAGAGTCTGGAGATAGTTTAGGTCGTAGTAAGTCGGAGGTGGAGAAGTACTTGATTGAGACTAATGACGATGCAACCAACAAAAGCTTTAATGTATTAATGTGGTGGAAGAGTAATTCATTTAGATACCAAGTTCTTTCTCGTGTGGCAAGGGATGTATTGGCAATTCCGGTGTCAACCGTGGCCTCCGAGTCGGCATTTAGCACGGGGGGTCATGTCCTTGACCCATTTCGTAGTTCACTTTCCCCCAACACGGTGGAAGCGCTTGTTTGTACCCAAAATTGGCTCAAGTCTTCATCAAAATCAATTAGCCTTAGAGATGCCATGGATGAGGTGGAACAACTTGAGCAATTGGATGGAGGTAACTAACATATATCATAATTTTAAATTATTAAGTTATCAGGTGTAATTTATTTTTTAAATCATTAACATATTATTTTTACAGATTTGTTGGGAACATCAACAATTGTGGATTGACAATGACTTCGTTCGTATTATTGAGGTAAAGTGAATAATTTGTTTTTTTTTATATTCATGGTTGCATTTTATTTGGACTATTTTTCTATCTATTCTAAAATTATTTATGATCATTTTTAGGTTTATAGAGGAGATTGTTTTGGGCAGCATTATGGATGGTTGCATTATTTTGGATGTTGCGGTTACTGATATACCCGTTTATATTCTAGGAGGGTCGCCTCCACAACGGACGACCCTAAGAGGGGCCGACCCTTCACCAGGCCCCAACTGGCCTTCACCAGACCCAGACGACCCTACGAGGGGCCGACCCTTCACCAGGCTCCAGACGACCCTACGAGGGGCCGACCCCTCACCAGGCTCCAGACGACCCTGCGAGGGGCCGACCCTTCACCAGGCTCCAGACGACCCTACGAGGATACGACAGTACGAGGCCAGAATCAAGCCAGACTCACTGCCGGAAGAAACTTTGCCCTCGGCCTCGGCTCATAGGCCGAGGGTGATATCATGACAGCGCGTGGTTTGGGAGACGCGTGGAACAGTGCGCGTAAGGCTCATATGACACGTGGAAGACCGTTACAACCGAATCACACCCTCACGTGAGGGAATATTATGTCATCATTTGGCATCTACAGGTGTCAACAGGGGATTGGCTAGATCATTATTCACATGCACCATGCTTACCTGGGGGGTACACTACACCCCCCAAGACCTATATATACTTGTCACCTACAACCCTACAGGGGGGGATCCATTTAACTGTAGCCCTAGCTAAAACTCTGCTTGTACACACAGTAGAGAGAGAGAGAGAGGGTTATGTGCATTGTATCTAAGGCCATTAGTGCCCATACTTAGTGGATCACACACTCACAGTGGATGTAGGCCAAATTGGCTGAACCACTATACATCATTGTCTTACTTCCTCTTATACTCATCCCCTTCTACCTACTTATACACTTATACATCTCCATGGCTGCCATGGCTGCTACTGCTTGAGCTCACTATCACTTACCTGGTGGTGCTAAATCCCAGCATCATCAGTTTGGCGCCGTCTGTGGGAACGAGAAGACATCTCTTCCTTTGTACAGCTTGACCTCACTGGGCACTCTGGTGGTGAACCAACACTCCCCCTGAGAGGAGGTGTTTCACCATTGAAAGAGACCCACTAAGGTTCCCAAGCTAACCAGTATTCTCTTCAGTTCAGCTCTTCATAGCTCAAGCACATGGCACCTGAGATGCTACCGCCACCACTTCCCCCGCCGGATGATGGGGGAAGGCCCAGTTCCAGTCAGCCACCACCTCAGTCGGAGATGGCTGATGTGGCAGCAGCCCTAAAGTCTCTGGCAGCCAGCCAGCGGATGATGCAGGAGCAGTTTACAGCTCTAAGTCAGAATATACTGAGACCACCAGGGGTCTCACCTGAGATGATTACTCCGGCAGCAGCTCCAGGACATCATGAGGCCAGGGGACCACCCCAGGCACCACATAAAGACCTGCCACCCCCTCAGCGGCGTAGGGATGTTGCTGACCCCCGGCGTTTACGCCTGGGGAGGCAAGGAAACCCTTGCCCTGAGGACAGGTATGATGATCTGGAGGAAGAAGAGGCTCCAGTAGAATGCTGGGAGCCATATGAGGTCTCCAACAATACAGTACGACCCCTCCAGGACAGTAGAGGAAAGTGCGGGAGACCAAACCCTGATGATCGCCCAAGAGGCTCTGCTTTTGACCGCCTGAGCAGGGGGTCGGCCTTCGAGAGGCTGGGCCCAGTGAATGACCTGCGAGACAAGTTGTCCAAGTCAAGAAGCGCAGCGAGATCTAGGAAAGAAGCGGAAGGCCGACCCCAAAGACGGGATGACGGCCAAAGGGAAGTAAATAGCCGACACAGGCCTGCCATGGCGGAGCCCTCCATCCACCTCCGAGAGGCAGCAGGGGATAACATCGGCCAGGCCGACCCTGTGAGGCCTTGGAATGACTCAATCCGGAGGTTAGAGGATAAGATTGGCGACATACTGAAGAGCCGGGACCCTCTTCAGAGGGGATACACCATGGGCTCACCCTTTGTGGCAAAGATAGTCAACTTCCCCACGCCATCGAAGTTCAAGCCTCCCGTGGTCACCCCAAGATACGATGGGAGCACCAACCCTGTCCACCACGTGGAAATGTATCAGTCGGCGGCAGACATATACTCTATCTCAGATGAGATGAGGTGTCGTGCCTTCTCTGGTACCTTGACAGGGGCTGCGCATGTTTGGTACACGTCTCTTCCGAAAAATTCTATTGGAAGCTTTAAGCAGTTGGCAGACCTGTTCATCCATAATTTCTGCTTTGGGGTGAGGCCACAGAAGAAGACCACACACCTGCTCTATGTTAAGCAGGGAAAGAACGAGACTCTGAGAGACTACATAGCCAGATTCAATAAAGAGAAGCTGGAGGTGGAAGACTATGAGGAGAGCATAGCTATGACAGCCCTGATTGGAGGGCTCCAGAAGGGGAAGCTATTATGGAAGCTTGCCGAAGACCCTCCGAGGACGATGGCTGAGCTGTTGTCAACAGCAGGGAAGGTGATGAACGCCGAAGAGGCGATGGCCGCAAAACATGAAGACGAAAAAGGAGGTGCAAGTGGGAATAAATACCCCAAGAAGAACAAAGAGGGGAAGAAGAGGACCATGGATGATAAGTTCGCGGGGTACACCCCTCTGACGGTCAGCTGTGAACAGATCCTCAATGAGATAAAGAGTGACCGGACACTGAAGTGGCCTGAGAAGCTGAGGGCAGCCCCCGGCAAGAGAAATAGGAACCTGTGGTGTGAATTTCACCAAGACCACGGCCACGTAACAGACAAATGCTTTGCTCTGAAAGATGAGATTGAGAAGATGCTGAAGGAAGGGAAGCTCAGAAAGTACGTCGACAAAGCCGACTTCAAGAGGGGCCGAGGGGACGACCCCAGAAAGAAGCGAGTCGATGCCTGCAGAGAAGGTCCTCAAAAAAGAGGGGACGACCCCTCTGATGATGAGGACGACCCCGACCTCCCGCCGAGAGACGACCACGGCCCTGTCAAGAGGCTCAATATGATCTCGCTCGGGGTGGGAATGATCTCCGGGGGACTTGCAGGAGGAGGGTCTGAGGTCGCCGACAGGAAGGCCCATGTCGCTGAGGCTAAGGCAGTGATGAAGACGGTGCACTCAACCTCCGTAGAGGTCAAGTCAGAAAAAAGGAAGAAGGTTGATATGGACACTTTGATTGTGGGATTTTCAAGAATGGACTTCAAGGGCCTATTGGCCCCGCATGATGACCCTCTCGTCATCACCACCAGGGTGCACGGGTGCGAAGTGCCGAGGATCCTGGTGGATGGGGGCTCATCCGCAGATGTGATGTTTTGGCCATGCTTCAAGGCCCTGGGCCTCAGTCGTGCCAGACTTGTCCCATACCATCATCCATTGATTGGGTTCAGTGGGGAGAAGGTTCACCCTCTAGGAATATATGAAGCTGATGTCAGGATGGGGGACGAGTGGCCGAGATGGCTCACCAAGAGGGTCAGTTTCTTTGTGCTGGATGAGCATGTGTTTTCGGCATACAACATCATACTGGGACGTGTGGCTCTCAAGGGGTTTGAAGCTGTGCCGTCCACGGTCCACCAGATGGTTAAGTTCCCTACCCCTTATGGGGTGGGGGAAGTTCAGGGAGACCAGACGACAGCGAGAGAGTGCTACTACAACTCCGCTGAAGAAAGGGAGGCACACAAGAGGGCTACAGCCACTTACAACATTGATACCCTAGACCCCAGGGACGAGACGAAGCTCAAAAAGGGAGAGGCCGCTGAGGAGGTAGAACCCATCATCCTCGATGAGGATGACCCGGGAAAAACCGTCCAAGTTGGCAAATCTCTGAAGCCCAGTATCAAGGAAGACCTCATCAAACTGTTGAGGAGAAGGCGAAGCGTCTTCGCGTGGAGTCATGTAGATATGCCAGGGATCGACCCTGAAATCATGTGCCACAAACTCAATGTGGTAGAGGGAGTGAAGCCGGTAAAGCAGAAGAGGAGGATTTACTCTAGAGAAAAGTATGAGGTCATCAGGGATGAGGTTAAAAAATTAGAAGACGCTGAATTTATCAGAGAGGTCATCTACCCTGAGTGGCTGTCCAATGCAGTCATCGTCCCAAAGGCCAACGGCAAGTGGAGAATGTGCGTGGACTTCACAGACCTCAACAAGCATTGTCCCAAAGACAGCTTCCCTCTCCCCCGCATCGACCAGATGGTAGACGCTACCGCAGGCCATGAGCTCATGAGTTTCATGGATGCCTACTCAGGGTATAACCAGATTTTCATGAACCCCGAGGACTCAGAGATGACCGCCTTCATCACTGACAAGGGGACATACTGTTACAGGGTCATGCCCTTTGGCCTAAAAAATGCGGGGGCAACGTACCAGCGCCTCGTAAACAAAATGTTCGAAGACCAAATTGGGAAGTCTATGGAGGTTTACGTAGATGACATGCTGACCAAGAGCCTGAAGGCAGAGGATCATGTCGCAGACCTGGAAAGGACCTTTAATACAATGGACAAATACAAAATGAAGCTCAATCCGGCCAAGTGTGTCTTCGGGGTCGGAGCGGGGAAGTTCTTGGGGTTCATTGTCAATCAAAGAGGCATCGAGGCCAATCCTGAAAAGATAAAGGCCCTTATTGAGATGAAGACCCCCAAGTCCATTAAAGACGTTCAGAGGCTCACAGGGAGAGTGGCTGCCTTGAATAGATTTGTGTCAAGGGCTACAAACAGGTGTCTACCATTCTTCAAGATCCTCAGGAAAGCCTTTGAATGGAGCGAAGAGTGTGATGAGGCTTTCAAGCAGCTGAAATCATACTTAGGGTCTCCCTTGCTGCTGTCACGACCCGTGCAGGGTGAACGACTGTACGTGTACCTTGCTGTCTCAGAATCCGCTATCAGCGCAGCAATCGTAAGAGACGAAGATGGGATACAGAAGCCCGTATATTTCAACAGCAAGGCACTCCTGGGGGCAGAGCAGAGATACCCGAGGATGGAGAAGTTGGCCTATGCCTTGATCCATGCCTCAAGGAAGATGAAATCGTACTTCCAGTCCCATACTATGGTCATCCTTACTGACTCTCCTCTTAGGCAGATCCTACACAAGCCTGAAAAATCAGGAAGGCTAATGACCTGGGCTATAGAGTTGGGGGAATTTGACATTGTGTATCAGCCTAAGACAGCCATTAAGGGGCAAGCCTTGGCAGACTTCGTGGCCGAGTTCACATGGGAAGAAGATGAGGCCGAGGGTGAGACCCTCGGGAAGGCAGATACAGAAGACAGACCCGCAGACACACCTGCAGAAATGGCTGAGACGAGCACCGCTAGAAGGAAAGTGACTGAAAACGAAGAGGGAAGATACATCTTTAGACAGGGGTCCCTCTCTGAGGGAAATTTTTCCCTAGGAAAGACTCCGTGGAGCCTCTTCGTTGACGGGTCCTCCTGTGATAGCGGAAGTGGTGCTGGACTGATACTATCAGCACCCGATGGCACGGACGTCGAGTACGCCCTGAGGTTCAATTTCAAAGCCTCCAACAATGAGGCTGAGTATGAGGCCTTGATAGCTGGCCTCTCCTTAGCCAAATCCTTTAGTGTCAGCCAAATTTTGGTTCACAGTGATTCAAGGCTGGTGGTGAATCAGATATTAGGAGCCTATGAGGCCAAAGACGAGAGGATGGCTAGGTATCTTGATAAGGTGAGGTCATTGCTGAAAAACTTCAAAGAAGTGAAATTCAAGAGGATACCTAGGCTCGACAATGGCCGTGCTGACGCCCTTGCAAGGTTGGCCTCAGCTACTAGGACAGACATAAGGAGGACCGTCCCGGTAGAAATTTTGCTTCGACCAACTATCGAAGACGACGAGGGAACACTTGGCATTTGCATGAATGTTTCTCAAGAACCTTCATGGATGGACCCTCTGATCAGATACATTAAAGGGGGAGAGATGCCAGAAGCGAGCCAAGAGAGGAAGAAGCTGAGATACAGGGCTGCAAAGTTCGCTGTCATCGGAGACACGCTGTACAAAAAGGGGTTTCTGCTCCCCTTACTTAGGTGTGTGCATCCCTCAGAGGTCCCTTCCATTTTGCAAGACGTGCATGAAGGGTCGTGCTCAAGCCATATTGGGGGTAGATCCTTGGCAAAGAGGGTGATCACCCAAGGCTACTGGTGGCCGACCTTGGGGAAAGATGCTGCCGCATACGTTAAAAAGTGTGATAAATGCCAAAGATTTGCTACCATCCCTCACCAAACTCATCAGCCTCTCACCTCCGTTACATCCCCATGGCCGTTCGCAGTATGGGGTATTGATCTGGTAGGACCCTTACCAAGAGCAGTCAATAACTATCGGTTCCTCATCGTAGCAATTGACTACTTTTCAAAGTGGGTAGAGGCCGAGCCGATGGTCATGATCACGGAGCAGAAGACCTTCCAGTTCATCTGGAAAAATGTGATATGCAGATATGGTCTACCCAACACCCTCATCTCGGATAACGGGACCCAGTTCAAGAATGCCTCTTTACAGAAGTACTGTGAGAGGGTAAGTATCAAACAATTTTTCTCCACCCCAGGCCGACCTCAGGCCAATGGGCAAACCGAAGTTACGAACAGGACAATCCTAGATGGGATTAAGAAGAGGCTTGAGGAGGCAAAAGGAAGATGGGTCGAGGAGTTATATGCAGTGTTGTGGGCATACAGGACGACAGTAAGGACCCCTACCGGGGAGACCCCATTCATGTTAGCTTATGGATCAGAAGCAGTCATCCCCACCGAAGTGGAGTTTCCTACTCATAGGGTCCAAATGTATGACCCCCAGGGGAATACGGAAGAGAGAAGACTTGACCTAGACTTGATTGAGGAAAGAAGGGAGGATGCTGAGATAAGGCAAGCTTCCTACCAGCAGAGGACCGCAAAGTTTTACAACCAAAGGGTGAAACAGAGGCCTATCGCAGTGGGAGACTTTGTTCTTAAAAAGACTTGGCAGAAACCCAACAAGCTCCATCCTAATTGGCATGGCCCATATAGGGTCATCGATGAAGTTGTCCCGGGGACCTACAGGCTAGAGAACCTGGAGGGGGAACCTTTCTCAAACCCCTGGAATGCAGATCATTTGAAAAAATACTACCAGTAGTGTTGTAAGGTCTTGATAAGCCATAGTTGTAATAAGCATTGTTTCGACAGAACACATTGAAGATTAATGAGAAGTATCAGTGTTTCCCTCATCCAGTGGTTATCAGTTCTAGTATACATGCAAGGAAGTTGATCCCTCGGCTATAATGAGGATCAGTGGAGGGGACGACCCCACCACAGTCCTCAAGAAAGACGAGGGAAGATTTCATATATATTAATTTTATAAGTTGATCCCTCGGCTATAATGAGGACCAGTGGAGGGGACGACCCCACCACTGATCCTCAAGAAAGACGAGGGAAGACTTCAAAATCCATTAAATTGGAAAGTTGATCCCTCGGCTGTAATGGGGACCAGTGGAGGGGACGACCCCACCACAGTCCTCAAGAAAGACGAGGGAAGACTTCAAAATCCATTAAATTGGAAAGTTGATCCCTCGGCTATAATGAGGACCAGTGGAGGGGACGACCCCACCACTGATCCTCAAGAAAGACGAGGGAAGACTTCAAAATCCATTAAATTGGAAAGTTGATCCCTCGGCTATAATGAGGACCAGTGGAGGGGACGACCCCACCACTGATCCTCAAGAAAGACGAGGGAAGACTTCAAAATCCATTAAATTGGAAAGTTGATCCCTCGGCTATAATGAGGACCAGTGGAGGGGACGACCCCACCACTGATCCTCAAGAAAGACGAGGGAAGACTTCAAAATCCATTAAATTGGAAAGTTGATCCCTCGGCTATAATGAGGACCAGTGGAGGGGACGACCCCACCACTGATCCTCAAGAAAGACGAGGGAAGACTTCAAAATCCATTAAATTGGAAAGTTGATCCCTCGGCTGTAATGGGGACCAGTGGAGGGGACGACCCCACCACAGTCCTCAAGAAAGACGAGGGAAGACTTCAAAATCCATTAAATTGGAAAGTTGATCCCTCGGCTATAATGAGGACCAGTGGAGGGGACGACCCCACCACTGATCCTCAAGAAAGACGAGGGAAGACTTCAAAATCCATTAAATTGGAAAGTTGATCCCTCGGCTATAATGAGGACCAGTGGAGGGGACGACCCCACCACTGATCCTCAAGAAAGACGAGGGAAGACTTCAAAATCCATTAATTTGGAAAGTTGATCCCTCGGCTGTAATGGGGACCAGTGGAGGGGACGACCCCACCACAGTCCTCAAGAAAGACGAGGGAAGACTTCAAAATCCATTAAATTGGAAAGTTGATCCCTCGGCTATAATGGGGACCAGTGGAGGGGACGACCCCACCACAGTCCTCAAGAAAGACGAGGGAAGACTTCAAAATCCATTAAATTGGAAAGTTGATCCCTCGGCTATAATGGGGACCAGTGGAGGGGACGACCCCACCACAGTCCTCAAGAAAGACGAGGGAAGACTTTAAAATCCATTAAATTGGAAAGTTGATCCCTCGGCTATAATGAGGACCAGTGGAGGGGAAGATCCCACCACTGTTCTCAAGAAAGACGAGGGAAGACTACATAAAAATCATTAATTTGGTTCATTGAACCCTCGGCTATAATGAGGACCAGTGGAGGGGACGACCTCACCACTGTTCTCAAGAAAGATGAGGGTAGACTTTATTTAAAAATCATTAATTTGATCATTTGAACCCTCGGCTATAATGAGGCCTGATGAGGGGACGACCCCACATTGGTCCTCAAAAAGACGAGGGAAGGGTTAGTATCATCATCATCAACGAAGAAGCAAATTTGCAAGGAACAAACCATAACAGAATTAAATATGGGAGACAGTTGTGAAAGGAAGAGACGATGGTATTAATATAAAGCATCAAGTGTTTTACAATATACAGAACAAAAATACAAAAACAAGGGTATGGGCTACAGGCAGCCACCCTAGGGGACGACATCAGAGGGCAGGGCCTCAACATCGATGGGAATGGTCTCCTCAGTTACCAGCACCGGATCATCTTCAGATGTGCCAACCCCCTCGATCTGGGCTTGGGCCTCCACCTGATTGAGGGCCTCGGCAATTAGGGGGTCGTCCAGTTGAACACCCTCCAATGATGGGCGAACAGAGGAGACGACATCGCCAAATCTGAGGACTACCCACCGACAGGCCGTCCTAATCCCCCTTTCAAGATATTCAAGGCCGAAGCCCTGAAATTCGTCTGAAATCTTGTATGCCTCCACAGCGTCAGTCTCAGCTTTCTTGATGGCTGCCTCCAGACCAGTCTTATGACGGGCCTCCAGGTTGATCAGAGCCTCATCCTTGTCCTTGATCAACAAGTCCTTGTCTTTGAGCAACAAGTCCTTGGCCTGCATATCGGCATCATGCTGCCTCGTCAGCTCATCAAGGACTCTAGCATGCTCAGTCCTTGTGCTCTCCAGCTCGGCCCTAGCAGTGTCCAACTCTGTCCGTAGGTCAGCCTCTTGTTGAATGGCCCTCTCAGCTTCATGGAATTTCTGTTGGTTCTCAGCCATCCACTTGGTGGCAGAGGTGAAGGCACAGACAGACTGCAAGAAAAATGAAGATGCGTCAAGGGGAGCCGAGGGAACACAATGAAATTAAAGGTCAGGACCAATACCTGAGCAAGGGAGTGCAGACCGTAGTCATACACTTTGGCCGGAGGCATCTGCGCCAAGAACTCGAAGTCGGAGGCCGATGGTGCAGAGAACATAGAGGCTTTTGCTGCCCTCAGGTTGGCGATAAGAGATGAGGGGTCGGCCCTCAGATGAGACAGATTTTGAGACCAGAAGGCCCCCATGCTTGGTGAAGAGGTTGCTCCTTCAGAAGCCTCGGCCCTGGCCCTCGTCTTAGGGTCAGGACGAGGCTCGACAGGAGCCTCAGGCTCCTTCCTTTTGTGACTAACAGCTGTCGGCTCAACAACTGTCGGCCCTGAGGCCCTTGTCTTCTTAGGAGCTTGCTGAGGCTCCTTCCCCTTCTTCTTTGACAGACCAGCAAGAAGGCTTGGAGCAGTCATATCCCAGAGATAATCTGACACGCCTGCAGGACGACCTGAAAAGGATGCGATGAATCAGAAAAGTTCAGAGATAAAGAGAGAACACTTCAAAAATAAGTAAAGATGGGAAAATGTTCAGTATAACTCACATAGTTCTGTCAGAGGGCCGACCCTCAGACCAGCTTCTTTAAGGAAGCGTGGGGTCATCAAATCTTCGAACTTTGGGATCTCACCCTCTCTCCCTCGTCCCCTCAGATACTCAACAATATCCCTCTCCTCCAAGCTAAGTCCGGGGTCTGACCTAGCTTTCATGGAAGGGTTAGACCACCTGTTAGGAACCCTCGGAGCATCGGCAGAAGGGGACGCCTCGGTGGAGCTCTCCCATGCCCCAGATATGAAGAAGAACCTTTTTTTCCAATCATGATTGGAAGTTTGAGCCACGTGGAGCAGCTTCTTCTCAGACCTTCTCGCTCCCAGATGATAGTATCCGGGCTGTTTAGATGAAGAGGTGATATTGTAGCAGGCCAAGAACACGTCGGACGAGGGCTCGTCAGTGAAAGCGTTTTTCCACAGAGAGATGTACCCCAGAATCGTCCTCCAAGAATTGGGTGGAAGTTGCGAGGGGGAGACGCCCAGAGCCGACAGAATATCTATAATGGCAGGGTGAAAGGGAAGTCTGACACCTACTTTGAACATTTGCTCGTAGACTGCAACTTCTCCCTCTTCACCCTCAAAGACCCTCTCGTCCTCGGAGGGAACCCTCATAGTCACCCCAGGTGGCACTCCGTAAATATGCCTCCATATCAGAAGATCCCTATCCCTGACAGAGGAGATAAAAGACGAGGCATGGGAGGTATCAACCTCATCATCTGTATCATCGTCCTCATCCCCCTCATCACCTGCAGGAGGACCCTGAGGAAATGCTACTTGGAAGGCGTTGGGGGATAGGGTTGTCACAGGGACAGCCTCAGAGGGGATCGTACCCTCGGCCTCTCGGGGAGGGCTAAGGTCAGGAGAGTCCCTTCTACCTGAAGTTCCAGCACCAGTTGGAGAGGAGGTTCTCTCATCCATCTCACTTAGGTTGGGTGTCTCGGCCGGACGAGACGACGACCCACAAGACTCAGAGGGTTCAGATGGTCTAATGGTGGCAAGAGGAATGGGAAAAATGGGTCGTACCCAATTAGGGTCGGCCCCTCGTCTCCCCTCTTCCTCTTCCTCTATTCGTCTGATCTCGGTAAATAGTTTCTCTCTCAGGGACGGGAATTCAGACACCAGGTTGTAAAGCCTCCTAAGCATTAAGGGGAAGACCCAACACTTAAAGAAATTATACAAGACTTGGGTAATTTAGCTACAAACAAGTGGGGAGTGGACCAGATTTGACTTTTGGATTAAACAAAGAACTCAAAGGTTTTCACTCAAGAACACTCAAGAACATCCAAGAGCCAGTTACCGGAGAAGACACCGGAAAATACACCGGAAAAGGTTATGGCACAACTTAAGGAAAATGGCTGCCTACGAGCCTAAAAAACGAACGAAAATGAAAGAAAAAGAGAGCACTGGATGAAAGAGGTTACCTGAGGAGGAGAGAACAAGAACGCTGCTAGGCCTGGAAGAATCGAAGGCTGCAAATGGCGATGTAGGCTGAAAATTCTAGAGAGAGAGAATGCTTAGGCGCGAAGAAGAAGAAGGAAGAGAGAGGGTTTGAAAATACCTTAAATACCTTAGCAATGAGTGGGCCCATTGACCAAGGCAGGACACGGCCCACGAGGAAGGCATCATTAGGGTGCAAGGACCCAGGCGGTGTGCAGCCGTCATGCCTTGGAAACTGGAACAACAATGAGTACCTAACCAGGTGTCACTCACCTAACTGATCATACCAGCATCTCATTTAAAACACTATCCCTCAGCCATCTCAACGGCACCTATGGCTAAGGGCTGGGGGGTGATTGATATACCCGTTTATATTCTAGGAGGGTCGCCTCCACAACGGACGACCCTAAGAGGGGCCGACCCTTCACCAGGCCCCAACTGGCCTTCACCAGACCCAGACGACCCTACGAGGGGCCGACCCTTCACCAGGCTCCAGACGACCCTACGAGGGGCCGACCCCTCACCAGGCTCCAGACGACCCTGCGAGGGGCCGACCCTTCACCAGGCTCCAGACGACCCTACGAGGATACGACAGTACGAGGCCAGAATCAAGCCAGACTCACTGCCGGAAGAAACTTTGCCCTCGGCCTCGGCTCATAGGCCGAGGGTGATATCATGACAGCGCGTGGTTTGGGAGACGCGTGGAACAGTGCGCGTAAGGCTCATATGACACGTGGAAGACCGTTACAACCGAATCACACCCTCACGTGAGGGAATATTATGTCATCATTTGGCATCTACAGGTGTCAACAGGGGATTGGCTAGATCATTATTCACATGCACCATGCTTACCTGGGGGGTACACTACACCCCCCAAGACCTATATATACTTGTCACCTACAACCCTACAGGGGGGGATCCATTTAACTGTAGCCCTAGCTAAAACTCTGCTTGTACACACAGTAGAGAGAGAGAGAGAGGGTTATGTGCATTGTATCTAAGGCCATTAGTGCCCATACTTAGTGGATCACACACTCACAGTGGATGTAGGCCAAATTGGCTGAACCACTATACATCATTGTCTTACTTCCTCTTATACTCATCCCCTTCTACCTACTTATACACTTATACATCTCCATGGCTGCCATGGCTGCTACTGCTTGAGCTCACTATCACTTACCTGGTGGTGCTAAATCCCAGCATCATCAGTTACTTCGGCTAATATTTATTAATTTAGACATTTTATTAGCGCATTATTAATTTGTATTATTATGGACAACCTTGCGGTTAAATTTGGACAGCTTTATTTGGTGTTATTTGGATAGTTTATATGTCCAAATTTGGACAGTTTATGACAGCTTGATGTGATTGTATTATTTGCCAATTTGGGCATCTTTGGACAGTTTTTATTTATGCTAAAATTTGAACATTATGTTATTATTTTGGATAAGTTTGGACAGATTGTAAGGTAAAATTTGGGAAGTTTTTATAGTAAGATATGAGCAGTTTTTTGGATAAATTTTGAGCATTTTTTATAGTAAAATTTGAGCAGTTTTTGGATAAAATTTGGGCAGTTTTTATGATAAAATTTGGGCATGTTTTTGGGATAAATTTGGGCAGTTTTTATAGTAAGATATGAGCAGTTTTTTGGATAAATTTTGAGCAGTTTTTATAGTAAAATTTGAGCAGTTTTTGGATAAAATTTGGGCAGTTTTTATGATAAAATTTAGGAATTTTTTTGGATAAATTTGGGCAATTTTTATGATATTTGAGCAGTTTTTTATAATAAAATTTGGGCAATTTTTATGATATTTGAGCAGTTTTAAAAAAGATTATTTCAATAAGATTAGGACCGGCGAGTTTGACCGGACCGACTAAGCCCGGAAAACCGGTTTAATCGGTCCGGTCTTGGTCCTTTTATTTTTAGGACCGGTATAATCGGTCCGGTCCTTAAAATCATTAAAAACCGGATCGGACCGGACCGCGAACACCCCTAATATCAGGTAAAGAAAAATGATTTGGAAGAAATGGGTTTTTGGTCTTTGAGTTGGGTTTTGGGTTGAACCGTCCGGAGGTGGGTTTGTGGCTTTTGGTTTGGAGGTGTACGAGTTTTGGTGGGATTCGAGTTGGTGTGAGGCTCGATCGGATTTTGAGTTGGGAGAGGGACGCTGGACGCCGGAACAGGGGCGATGGGTTTGAGACGCTTCGACGGGTAGAGGAGAGGGAATGGAGGTCCGGCGGTGGCAGGTAGTGGGTCTAAGAGGTCGGACCTGGGTGATCGAACTCGTTCTGGTCGTGTCGGAAGTGGGTACTCCGAGTTGAGGTTCGGTACCGGCCGAAGTAGGGTTATGGCGGATTTAGGTGGGTTGGATTGTGGGTTCCATCCGGGTTTTGGTCATTTCGATTTGTGGGAGATTGGTGGATGTTGGGCCAGATTTTGGACTGAGGTGGAAGTGGGTTTGTGGAGGTTGATGGTGGAAAGGTAAGGTGGGGTGGTTGTAGTGGGTTTGCTGTTGGAAGGTTGAGTTTTGGTTATAGCAGGAGAGAGAGAATGGGTGTTGGTGTGGAGAAGATGATGGGGGTTTTGTGGTGTGTGTGTGGGTGTATGGAGGTTAGGGTGTGAGTGAGGTATTAGTTTAGGTGTAAGTTATGGTATTTGGGTGTGAGTGAGTGTGTACGATGTGTGTGTGTGTTTAATTTGGACACCTAAAAAACTAACTAACTAACTAAAAATAAAACTAACAAAATAAAATCAACTAAAAATAAAATCATAACCTAAAAAAAAACTAAAATAATAAAAAAAATAAGTAAAAAAACTAAAAATCTAATAAAAAAATGAAAACAAAAGTCCTAAATAATATAAAATCTAATAATCTAAATATAAACTCCTAAAAACTAATCCTAATAAAATAAGACTAAAATAATAACTAAAACTAATCAAAATCAAAATCAAACTACATTAAATAAAAAGAAATCGAAAAAACGCAAATAAATCTAAAACAAATCCTAAAAATAAAAAAACGACTCAAACTAAAAATCTAAAAAAATAAAATTAAAAAGGCATAAACTAAACACACACGGGATTCGAGGTAGGGTTTTAGGAAGGTCGGGGCTAGGCTAGGGTTACGGGACAAGGTATTAGCTCTATTTTTGTTGCAATTTCCTTGATTTGAGCATTTGAACACCGCAACATGCATTTGACATACAAAATAAACATTAACGTGCATAAGATCATTATTGTCGAGAATTAACAACTAAAATATGTCTATTCTAGGTATAAAATGTACACTTAGGGTGCTTATCAATTACAAAAGATTATCCAGACCCCTCCTCGTCATCAAACTCCTCATCCAGATTATAAGAGGAGTACCAGTGTAATGCCTTTGAAAGAGTTCAAAATTTTCTTCTGCGCCAACCACCCTTAAGGCCTCAGTCCAACCTTCCTTAAAGGATAACTTTTTAGCATATTCAATTTGAGCAGAGACATAAAAAATGTCATCTCCTAACCTTTATCAAAGGCATCATCGCCCTTGGTCTTCAAGGAAGTCAACTTAGAGGACAAGATGGACACCTTGTCTTCAATAACTTGTGCCATAGATGTAGCATTCGAAAGCCTGTCCTTAGCAGCCTTGGCCCCCCTTCAATATCATTCAGCTTCTACTTGGTAACTAAATCTCTCTCCTCGGTAACATTTATTTGACCTTAAGCCTTAGTAGCCCGATCATTCAAATCCTCAACCTGAGATTTCTTCTTTACTTCAAAAGCTCATTGAGAATCCTCCAAAGATTATTTTATACCTTCAAAGGACTCTTAAACTTCTCCCTAAGAAGAACACAGTTGGTCATCCTTCACCATCATCTGGTTAAAGTCAATTAGGAACTGCAAGAAAATTAAAAATACCAGATTTCAGAAAGACTTCACTAACATAAAGAAAAGAGAAAAAATGGGAAAATTACTAATGCTAAGTTATGCTAAGCACTCTTAGTAAGCCTGGATCTGGACACGGGGATGATGCAGCCCGATCAGTAGGAAGGGATC
The DNA here is from genome assembly GCA_949130495.1 of Sambucus nigra. NCBI lineage: Eukaryota > Viridiplantae > Streptophyta > Magnoliopsida > Dipsacales > Adoxaceae > Sambucus > Sambucus nigra. The sequence continues at coordinate 224,016,109 of OX422214.1, forward strand.
TAGACTTGATCAAACCCCTAGTAAGTTCAGGGTTAACCGTATCAGAGCTGACCCAATGTAAAGGTTGGCTTAGATTTTTCTCACCAATTCTTGTTGGTCAACAGTCTTCTTTGCAGATAATGCCTGCTTTTTGGCTAAGGTTTTCTGTACTTATTTTTGAGGATCAGACATACCTCTCCCCAACCTCTTCCATTGATGCTTAGCTATTTGAGTCTTATCAACACCAATAGGCCTCTTATCACTGGTCGAGACTTATTTTTGACTGGCTTCTTACCAGCATCAGTACTTTTATTAGAGTTAGAAGATAATAGCCCACCTATCAAGTTAGGCATCTTCCTCTTGGTCATATCTATTGAAGGAGAGAGGGGGATCTCAGAAATATTGAATGATTCAAATGAGGAAGAAGTTCCCCCTTAGATGAATTCGACACTATCAAATTCAGTGGTTGAGAAAGTAGGTACAAGATATCTTTCCAAGTTGAATGCAATTTGGGGCAATGCGAGCGTTGGTCGGACAACGAAAGATATGATAGAATTTTTTCACTCAAAAAATAAAGAAGTTGATCGGGGATGTTCCTCTCTAATCTTCTGATTTAATCCCCATGGGAATTTAATATCGTTAATATTGATTTCCCCTTTAGTCGGGCACCTCTTCTTACTTTCTTCTACATAAAAACAAACAGCCAAGTTAGTCAGTAAACATTAGAAGTGTATAACAAAAGTGGAAAAATAATCAATAGGGTTACAACATATGCCATGTCCTGATTGAGGACATCTAGGACTAGTATAGGATACTCCAGTAGGTAGGTGAACATGTTTCCAGTTCTTTAAACTATGCCACAATACCAATAATCCTTATTAGAATCTGATATGTTTACTATTAAAGCCCTAGTGGCTTGTCTAGTCTTCAAGTAATAGGTATTTTCTCCAACAATACACTACTTATAACAGAACATTAACTCCAAGACTCCAATACGGGTCCCATAAAGTTCGTTCAACCTTTGTACACCATTTATACGGGTTCCACACTCAGCTATGAATAAGGTGGGAATCCAGTGACCCTCAAGGAGAGAATAAACATCTATTGGACCCTGAGTTATTTCTAAGTCTACCCAAGTTGGGATTTTCCTTTTCTCCCTAAACTCATCTAAAAAATCTCATCTACGATGTGAATCATGGTGGAAATAGAGAAAAAGATTATAAAATAGAGAAAGGGTAAAAGAAGGATTATAGGGGATCGAAGACGACTGCAAAAACTAAAGAGAAAATGGCAACAAATGATCGCATAGAAAAAAAGCTTGAAGAGAAAGAAAGTGCTAAGTTCAGAAGGTTTGAGGTAAAAAGAAAAAATGAAAAATTCATACATATTTATAGGTTGCCTCGATAAATAGGAATGAAATGATTAACTGGACAAATCGTATAATTACTACCAACTGCATGCTTCCCAAAGCGTCAAAAGACGAATGTATCCTTTGGTGGTTCAAAAAATTTGGAATTATTTACAAAAATGCCATTATCAAATAGTGCTAGTGGAAATTTTTACAAGTATGGGAAGTCGACCACTCACTAAATGCTCAAAATAGTACGTCGAGTAACTTCCTAGGCTAAGTACTCCATACTTTTAATCAAGCGTCAAGTATGGGGCATTGGGGGCTTTTGTTGTATGTAAACATTACTCTCCTAGGTGAAGCAATGATGAATAGACACATGTCCTCCTATGTGGCCGACCAACCACCTTGATCAGCCTCAGAGATACTTAGTCGGCTAGGAGGCCGACAAACTCCAGAAGGCCAACTAACTGGAATACCAATAGTTACTCGGATGGGATGCCAACCAGCACTGAATTCCAAGAATCTCATTTATTGTATACAGATATAAACGACTGTCAATATAAAACCTCTCCATCGAGGGTTTTACACCCATATAAATACAAACCACTCCTTTTTCTCAAGGGAGAACTAGAATCACTCATATGCACACTATACTGAGCTATTGTAAAACTAACTAAATAAAACCAACAGTGGACGTCAGCTATTTTACAGTTGAACCACTCTATAAATCTTTTGTCTTGTATGCGTGGTTTGAGTACTATATTATTATCCGTGATTATAGATCTGGATTTACTCCATTTTTATAGATCAACACCAACATTTGAACTAAATGAACTTGAATAAGACATTACAATTTGCAAATTAAATTTTTCACTCATAATTCAAGAACTTCCTGGACTAATCCACGCAAATTTCAATGAGATATCTAGCAAACAACCAAATTTTTGACGTATCACCCCTTCAATCACATAATATGAAAATATAAAATGTGCTTCTAAATAACATATAAAAGTAATAATTTAAGAAAATTAAATTTATAAATAAATAAATATCGATTTGAACAAACTTCCATCTGTACAAGTAAACTTGTGTTCGAGTAGAAGGACTATCAACCATTTGTGGTTTCTTTTTTTTTAACAAAGAGGGATGGTACCCCCACACATTTTATTTATATAGATATAGAGAAATAGCCTCTATGTGGCATACAAACCCAAACTTGAATATCTAGAGGTTGGGCCCAATACTCTAGATAAAAAATAAAAATATAGAGGATTATAAATTCCTCCATTACATATAATGAAAACTCAAATCAAAATGGAAACATGGGGATTTATAAATATCCCCATAACATTCTTTTGACTTTAGTTCTAATGTTAGGAAAATTGTTTCTATCCATATTGAGATGACCCTTGACCAAGCTTATGAGAGTATTGAAACTCTAGTATGTTGAGTTCATTTGGATAGATGAAGCCCTCGAAGCAAAATAGTTTGCTAATGTGTTCTTTTGTCTCCAAATGTTTAAAATTTGAAAATGTGTTAGAAAGACATATGATTCAATCACTTCTACTGATGACCAAGGGGGTTTTGATTTCTTAAAAATAAATTCTATAAAAGCTTTGCTATCAGAGTCTATGATGACATTGTCAATCTGTAGAATAGTTAGAAGTTTGAGACCTTTTTTAAGAGCCTTTTCTTCTACATAAAAAGAAGAATTAAACCCAATAGATTTTTCAAAACTAGTAATGAAGAGTCCTTTTGAATCTCTAATATATACCTATACTCTATGAGCCTGGATTTCCTTTTGATGCTCCATCAATGTCGTTGATACCAAAATTTACCACCATACGTGGACCATTCACAAGCCATCACGTGTCATCCAATGTGGCATAAATCCAAGGCAGCCCGACCAATAAAGAAGCTCGACTAAAAATGAAGCCCGACCAACAATAAAGCCCGACCAATGACCCGTATTGATAAAAAAGTAGCAGCAGTCCTACATCCTGTATTGCCAATGAGAGACAACCTTCATACAATTAATTTTCATTATGTATTGATGTAAATGCCTAACAAATAAAGGCATTCCATCCCTTCACACGACAACTATGAGGACCCCCATTGGGATATAAATAATTTCTATCACCCTTATTGCAAGGGACCAAAAAAAACAAATCAAGGCAATTAACACATAATAGTGGACGTAGGCTATTCCTTTGAGTCAAACCACTCTAAAATTTCTTGTGTCGTGTTTGTCTTACTTAATTTATCTGTGACTAATTAATTAGGCATAGTCTAGTTTTTTGCATCAACAAATTGGCACCATATATAAGAACGTATTGCTAAACGTTTTCACTAATTCACCATCCATGGATGAAATACCTGAATCAAGTACCAAAAATGAGGGAATTCCGCCTAATCCCCCTGCCCCTCCAAACAGCAATGATCTAACATGAATTTTGGCTAGTTTGGCCAAGGGTCAAGAGGCTATGCAGGATACTATATGACAGTTGGTCCAAACTCTGCAAACTGGAGTTCTTGCACAATTTAATCAAAGGAATATGCCACCACCGCCAACAAGGAGTGTTGGGCATAGTCGTTCCAGAATTTTTAGGGATCCTTCACACCTTCCTGGAGCAACTTCTTCAATCAGGATCACTAACTCCAGTGATGGATAGTCCCTTATCTTAAAAAGATTGAGTGCCTTAGAAAGGCTAAGTAGGGCCTCTCCTTTCGATCGTTCGGGACCCTAGGGAAATTCCCTACGGGTTGTGTCGATAAATACTCGATGACCAAGCGATTTAAGGGAAGGTTCAGCCCAATCTAGATAAATCCAGTTAAAGGGAAGGTTCACAAGAAGAAAGTTCAGCACGATCTGTTGGTCGGTATAAAAAAGCTTCCACCCATGGTGCTGGAAGTGATGCTTAGAAAGGTTCCATTCAAAGTTTGGAAGATAGATTGGGAGAAATAGCCAAGGCCAAAAATACCCTCCAAAGAAGCTTTATGAAAGGATCCCCCTTTGTGCAAGACATCATAGATTTCCTCATGTTAACCAAGTTTAAAGCTCCAGTGGTCACTCCCATATATGATGGGAAAACTTATCTAGTCCTTCATATAGAATAATATCAAGCAGCGGCTGATATCTATGTTATTCCTGATGAGATGAGGCGTAGGGATTTTTCAGGAACAATCACTGGATCTGCTCAAATCTTATACAATCGTCTTCCTCGGGGGAAGATTTCTTATTTTCAATAACCCGCCGAGCTATTCATTGGTAATTTTTTTCTTTAGATCAAAACCAGTGAAGCGAGTAGATCATTTGCTCAGTGTGAGATAGAAGGAGGGAGAAAGTACTAGGGAATACATCACTCATTTCAATAACGAGAAATTGGAAGTTATTAATTATGAAGAGAAGACCGCAATCACTACCCTCATGAGTGGTTTGCTCCCCAATAAACTGTACTATACCCTGGCAAAAGATCCCTCGAATATGATGACAGAATTGATGGCCAAGTAAATAATGATTATAAATGCAGAGGAAGCTATGGCTGCTAAAAGAATTCATATGTAAAGGCGGAAGAAAAGATAGAAGGAAAGTTAGATAAGAAGGAGCACAAGAATCACAATGAGTGCAGGAGTTCGAAGGTAAAGTAAGGCCTAGATCGACTTAGGAAATTCACTAATTACACTCCCTTAACGGTGGATACACATTATGTGCTAGAGGAAATCAAGCATACCAATGATTTGAGTTGGCCTAAAAAGTTAAGGTCACCTGCTGATAAGAGGGATAAGTCCAAGTATTGTGAGTTTCACGAAGATCATGGTCATATTACTAACCGGTGTATTTCCCTCCAAAGTGAGATAAAAGCACTCATTTGAAGAGGAAAGTTGGACAGATTTATTAATCTACAGGATGGTAGAAGAACTAGAGGTAAAGGTCGGAAGAGATCTAAATCACCAGTTAAGACTAGAGAAGACAAGAAGAGGAACCACGAAGAAGATTTGAAAGATAATCCTGATCTTCCCAAAAAGCCCATAAAACTAGAACGCGAGGTGGAGATGTCGGAGGAGGAGATCATACAGCTGAAAGGAAATCTTACCTCAATGAGGCCCAAGCTTATTCCTATATTTAGAGAATTTATCTTGTCGAGGAAGACCGACCAAGAAAAGTTAATAAGGATAAGCTTGTAATTAGCTTTTCCAAGAACGATATATCTGGAGTGTTGTACCCTTATGATGATCCTTTAGTGATCAGAGTAAGGATGAGAAAAGTAATGGTGGCAAGAACATTAGTAGATAATGGCAGTTTCTGCAGATATCATGTTTTATCCCTATTTTGATAGTTTTAGATTAAAACTCAATTAACTAGAGCCTTACCACAGGCACTCATTGGATTTTCTGGCGAAAAAGTATTTCCACTGGGGACAATTAAACTAAACTTGTTAATCGGGACATGACCAGTGAGAAGGATAGAGAAAGTGAGATTCTTTATAATGGAAAAAAATGTTCATTTAGCCAATAATATGATCATAGGAAGAGTTGGTCTGAAGAAATTCAAAGTTGTACCCTCTATTGTTCGTCAATGCCTGAAATTTCTGACTAAATTTAGAGTTTGAGTACTGAAAGGAGATCAGAAAGTAGCGAGGGAGTGCTACTATTCCTCTGCCGAGGAAAAAGATATGTTGGAGACAAAGAGGAAAATAACCACTTATCAAGTGGATATATCTGAGCCGAACAGCAAGTCTGAGGTTGAAACCTTAGATCCACGAGATGAATCTGAGCTTGTAAAAGGCCAAGTGATGGAGGCAACAGAAATCATTGTTTTGGACGATGATAAACCAGAACGAACAACTCAAATAGGAGTATTATTGGAACCAATTCTTAAATAGGAGTTTATGGATTTCTTGAGACAAAGAAAATAGGTGTTCGCTTGGAGTTATAAAGATATGCCAGGTATAGACCCAAATTTCCTATGCCATGATCTTAATGTTAATAAGAAGGTTAAACTTGTGAAGCAGTGAAGAAGATTTTTTAGCCCAGAGAAGAACCAGGCTATACAGGAAGAAGTGGAAAAGCTTCAAAAAGATTCCTTTATTGAAGATGTGAAATACCTGGGTTGGTTGCCCAATGTAGTTATGGTTAAGAAGATGAATAATAAATGGGGGATGTGTGTGGATTTTTTACTGACTTAAACAAAGTGTGTCCAAAGGATCACTTTCCTCTGCCACGAATTGATAAATTGGTAGACGTTACTTCAGGGCATGAGCTGCTGAGTTTCATGGATGCATATTTTGGTTATAACCAGATAAAAATGAAGCTTGAAGATAGAGAAAGCACTTTTTTTATCACTCCCTGAGGAACTTATTGTTATAATGTTATGCCATTTGGTCTGAAAAATGTAGGTGCTACTTATTAGAGACTGGTGAACAAAGTATTTGAGGAGCAAATAGGCAAGAGCATGGAGGTGTATGTTAATGACATGCTCACTAAGAGAAAAAAAGTTACTGATCATATTGTCAACCTCAGCAGGACATTTGATCACTTGGAAAAGCACCAGATGAAATTAAACCCCACCAATCGCGTCTTCGGAGTGCAGGAGGGAATGTTCCTCGGGTATATAGTGAATCAAAGAGGGAATGAAGCTAATCCAAATAAGATTAAAGCTATGATCGAAATGCAGTCCCTGACTTGTAAAAAGGATGTTCAAAGGCTAATAGGACACGTAGCAACACTCAACAGATTTGTATCCCGAGCAACGAATAAATGCTTGCCATTCTGTAAGGTGCTCAGAAAAACCTTTGAATGGAATGATGAATGTGAAAAAGCCTTCTTAGAATTGAAGAAGTACCTAGGAGAACTACAACTACTTTCTCGACCAGTATTGGGAGAAAAGCTATTTCGACATTTAGCAGTTTCTGAGTCAGCTGTTAACTCTGCCTTGATCAGGGAGGAGAATGGAGTCCAAAAGCCAGTTTTTTACACTAGTAAAGCTTTTCCAGGTGCAGAAGTTAGATATCCCAGATTGGAGAAATTAACATTGACTTTAATTGAGGCTAGTAGACGAATGAAACCATATTTTCAAGCTCACACTATAGTGGTATACACTGACATGCCACTAAGGCAAGCTTTGCACATGCCTGACATGCCACTAAGGCAAGCTTTGTATAATAGTGAGAAATCCAGGAGATTGATGTATTGGGATATGGAGTTGGGGGAATATGACCTTGTATATGAACCAAGGACTACTTTAAAAGGCCAAGCTGTGGCTAATTTTATCGCAGAATTCACTTAATCAAAGGTCCCCGAGCAATAAGGGACTCTAACCAAGCAATATTCAAGAGTCAGCAGACCTACTAAAGATATGCCTGATCAACTCCAACTAAAGGAAACCGCAGAGGAAGGTAGAAACGATCAAATATAACCATCCAATGGAATATAAGAGATGAAAAAGAAATATGAAGAAGTGAAGGATAAAATTTTCCATCATGGAATTCTAACTAACCAAGCATTCAATAATGCTATTCCTATATGGAGCTTGTATGTTGATGGGTCATTATGCGCAACTGGATGTGGGGTTGTAATCATTCTCAATACTCCAGATGAGATAGATGTAGAGTACGCTCTACGATTCTAATTTCAAGCCTCCAATAATGAGCCAGAGTATGAAGCTATAATTATTGGGTTAAATCTAGCTAAATCACTAAACGCTGAGAAAGTTGTGGTGTACAGTGACGCACAGTTGGTGGTAAATTAGGTGTTGAGCTTATATACAGCGAAAGGAGAACGGTTCACCAGATATTTGGCCAAAACTTGAAATAATTTCAATTTTGCTAGTTGTCCAGATGGTCAGAGTTCCAAGATTAGAAAATGCTTGAGAAGATGGACTTGCTCGATTAGCTTCAGCAACCAGAATGGAGATATGAAAAATTATTCCTATTGAGCTACTTGCTAATAGGAGCATTGATGAAGATCTGATGATCAACTTTATTGCAGTTGATATAGGGCTATCTTGGATGGACCCCATAAGAGCATATATTAAACATGGGATTCTTCCAGTCGATCTACTTGAAGTTAAGAGGCTGAAATACAAAGCTGCGAGATATGTGCTAGACGGTAGTGTGCAATTTAGAAGATGATTAACTGCTGGTCTACAACGACGTGTGCATTCAGCTGAAGTAAAGGATTTGATCGAAGAATTCCATGAAGGATCCTATGAAGCCCATGTAGCAGGAAGAACGTTGTTGCAGAGAATCCATACACAAGGGTACTACTCTCCAACTATGTGAGCAGATTGTGTAGATTTTTCCAATAACTATGTTAAGTGCCAGAGGTTTTCCAATATACGCAAGGCTACATAAGCTCTCCTAACACCAATCACATCACCCTGCACTTTGCTATGTGGGGAATTGACTTGGTCGGGCCTCTGCCGACCACCCGAGGAAGGTTTAAGTACCTGGTTGTAGATGTTGATTACTTTACTAATTGGGTGGAAGCTGAACCGTTGATCGATATGACCTATGAAAAGGTTTATCAGTTTATTTGGAAGAGTATCATATACAAGTATGGCTTACCCTATGCCTTTATCACTGATCATGGAACACAGTTTGACAATGACGAATTTGCTGCTTATTGTGCCCAGTCTAATGTCCAAAAAATCCACTATGCCATCGACATCCTTAAAGAAACGGCCAAATAGAGGTAATTAATAGCACTTTGTTGAACGGGCTAAAGAAAAGGTTGGAAAATACAAAAGGAAATTGGATCAATGAACTGCATTATGTCCTGTGGGCTTACCGAACAACTTCCAGAACAGTTACAGAAGAAACTCCCTACCTAATAGAATTTACTAAAGCTGTAATTCCTCTCGAGCTAGGTTTACCTACGCATATAGTTCTTAACTTCAATACCCCAATCAGTGATTTGATGAGAAGGCTGGATTTAGACATGCTGGAAAAAGTTTGTGAAGATGCAGCTTTAAGGAATGCAGCTTATCAACAAAGAATTGAACGTTTCTACAACAAGAGGGTCATTCCGAGCAACTTGAAAGAGGGTGATTATGTTTTGAAGAAAGTGTTTCAGAAGACCAATATGATGGAAGCCAATTAAAATGGGCCTTATCGTACTACTATAGTTATCCGACCAGGCACATATCGGATTGAGACTTTGGAAGGGGAAGAATTTAAGAACCCATGGAATGAAGAACACCTGAAGAAGTATTATTAATAAATGTAGTTATGTTATAATTTTTTCACTTCAATATTAATGAGAACATGAGTCCCAAAATTATTATTTTGTTGTTTTCTTTTTCGGAGTAATAGTGTTATACACTTGCAAACATTATAAAGATCACCAATAAAGGTAGTCGGGAGCAATAAAGACCACCAAAAAAGTTGGTCGGTATCAATAAAGGCCACCAATAAAGTAGGTCGGTATCAATAAAGGCCACCAATAAAGTTGGTCGGTATTAACAAAGGCCACTAACAAAGTTGGTCGGCATCAACAAAGGCCACCAAAAAAGTTGGTCGGTATCAATAAAACCACCAACAAAGTTAGTCGGCATCAACAAAGGCCACCAACAAAGTTGGTCGGCATAAACAAAGTTGGTCAGCATCAATAAAGGCACCTATAAAGTTGGTTGTCAAAATATAAAACCCCAAATGTTTGATTAACGAAGACCCAGATGAAAAGTTTTCATCTAAACTGGGCTAAAAGATGGACAGACGTTCCACTCATGCTTGGGAACCAAGGTAACTAATGCAATTACCATAAAATTTAGGTATATTAGTAGAACCATGGTGAAGCATTGGTAATTGGTATAAAACTTAGGATAATCCTAATAATATTAATAGAACCGATAAAAAACTATAGATTAACTAAAAGTTAATCCATTCATAGTTAAAGACTAAGGAAACATTCATATACGCAAAGATTAACTAAAAGTTAATATATTCATTCAATAAACTTGTCATTAAATCAAATGATTACATATTGTTGTTTAAACATGAAGAAAAAAAATACAAAAGATTATTCTGCAGGACATTTCCCTTAAGCCTTAGAAATATGATCCATGCCAGCAGGAGGATCATCCATGGTAAAAGGAGAGTTGATGAAGTTAAAATCCTGAAGCACTCTGGTATTCCTACTACTAGGATGATCAGGTAGATGAGGTGGTCTAACGATCTCTAGTTTATTATGTAACTCGTAATCTCCCAATTATTTTGAAATCAAGCATTGAGGAATACGATGAACGGGTATCCAGTTAACATCTAACTTGAATGAAGGATTATCAAGCTGTAGAAATCCTGAATCATACCAATCCAATAAAGAGCTATTTTGATCTACATTCATCACAGTTAAAGCATTCATCCAACCTCATTTAAATGATTGGTTATGGACATGTTGAAGTCTATCGTTAAAATGTCCCAAAGTTTCATTATACCCATCCATCGAAACTTCTTTTGGATGTTTATGGAATTGAAAGGTTAATTTATTAATTTTTGATTGCATCTTCTTCAGTACCCCATCCTTAACCTCTAATTGGGAAGATTGAGTGGATAGTTGTTCAGATAAGGTTAGTAGCTTTAAAGAGATCTCAGAAATAGCTCGATCTTTTACTTTTAACTATGCAGCTTGATTAGCAAAGTCCTGTTGGGTCCTAATTTCCTCTGTGGTTCCTCGTTCAGTCCTATTTCTAAATCGAGAGGAAGATGCAGATTTAATGTTTTTCAAGGGCTCCAATTCATCTATTAATGTTTCATTCTCAGCTTCTAAAAAGGAATAACCTTCATCAGTAGTAGCAATAACAGTTCTAGAGGCAGACTTCAGAAGATTTACTTCACCCCTCAAATTATTATTTTCCTCTTCTTGAAGTTTAGCAATAGTTCTAGTTTTTTCAACTTTAAGTTTAAGAAGAAACTACTTTTTATTGTAAACAGAGACAAATTAATCAAATCCCTGACCTACACTTAAGATTTGATATTTCTGCTCATAGCTCTAATGTAACAACGTAGTAGATTCTTTATATTGTTCTTGAAGTTCTTCTATCATCTCAGAATAGGTAACATAGTTTGCTACTTCCTGATCAAGTAAGTACTTCAAATATCAGTAAGCTTCCTTAACTTGCTCTGAGGCATCATCACTGAGCAACTGAGTGATTTCTTCTTCGGATAAGTACGTATGACCAGCTTTGAAAAAATCATTGCACTTCCTCAGTATCTCGGTATCATAGGAAGACAGTTATTCCATCTTCATAATGAACTAGTAAGAAGAAATAACCACCAATCAATAAATAAGAATAGAAAACATATACAATCCACAAGCGACAAAAAGGAGCAAAAGGTCATTTTATTGATAATAAAAAGTTTAAGTGCAATAATATAAAGATAGAGAAATAAAAAGGGAAAATACCAAACAACTTTACACCTTCTCCCTATCAACCCTCTTATCCCGCTCAAAAGAAGGGACTACAGGCTGAGGTTGCTCGGTTTGCTCGATCGGAGGAAGAGAAGACTCAAGGATTTATATTTGTTTGGAAGCAAACCTAACGAAAAATAAAGACTCTTCAAAAGTAGCTTCATCTTCAACTTTATCCTCTATGACTGGAGGAGGACCATGAATATACCTCTGAAAAATTTTAGAATCTTCAGTTGTGTTCAACTCTCGAAGGGCAGCAACCCAGCCATCTTTGAATTTTTTTTGCTTCACATTCTCAATCTGAGGATAAGCAACAGAAATAGTTTTCTTCCATCCATTGTCCCAACCAGCACTGAAGGAGGCCTTTACAATAGACTTTCTCTCAGCTTTGGTAGAGGATATAAGCTCTTTGGCAGCCTTTGACATACGCTCAGCTTCCTCTTTTTTGCACTTAGACTCCTTCCCTTTAAGCTCAGTGATTCGTACCGAATATTACATATTTCTACCCTCGAACCTACGCATTTTAGCCCCCTCGGGTGTCTTAATCTCTATATTTAAGCCTGTTAACTAGATAACCTCGGATTTATATTATTAACATGCTATATGATGTATAATTGGGCTTTTGTAGGTAATTAGGTACTAAGTATGGAGTTCAGACGCATTCCTCTCAAGTTTCGTATGCAATCGCACGTTCAAGGGCAATTTAGTAATTTTACAGCTTATGCACCTTGACCAACATCTCACGAAATTTGTATCCCTCCTTGCAAGCTTCGCATGGCCATGAACGGTGCACAAATCCGATCCCTAACGAAGAAGTTACGATGATTTTAGGGGAAGAGATTTTCGACTACACCAAAATAGGAGGAAGATTGATGCAAACCTACTTGATCAATCGATCGATCGATCCTTTAATTTTTATTCTTCATGGGAAGCAGTGGGCTCATATCTGATCGATCGATCAAAGGGATCGATCGATCGATCCCATCTTTTCTGCAGATATTTTCATCTTTTCTTTTCTATTTTATTCCACTTACTATATAAAGGTTTTTTCTTGTAATATTTAGATATAATTCGTTTTAGGTTAGAATAGCTTAGGGTTTGGGGGTTTGGAGAGTTCTTCTTCATTTCTTCTTGGTTTGAGACCCATTTGGGTTTGTAAGTTGACTATTCATCTTCCCTCTCCATTAATAAAGTTTGTATTTCTTTAATTCTTGCTTTCTAGTTAATTTACATTCTTTGTTATTTAGATTTACATGCTTTCTTTTCGTGCTTTCTAGTGTAGATTTATTACGTTTATTTATCGCTTTCATTTACCACATTTTTACCATGCTTTCTAGCTATAATAGTCTAGGTTGTGTTGGATTGAACTCACCGTGGGTTGACATGTCGCTTTGCTTTGGTGTGGAGTTTACGAGTCTATTTCGGGTGCATTGTTCTAGTTATTGCGCCTAGGATATTTGAAGGGGCATATCAGGTATGCTCCGTGCTTACGACCTTGCGTGCGTAGTTTGCGGGGTATTTGTTGACGCCAAAATCTTATTAGGCTTTTATGAGAATTTAGGGGTGTGACAACCCTTGATTTAATTAACTGTCAAAACGAGACACATTCGTAATAACTCGTCGAACCATGTAAACCATTTTATACTAATTAACTCGGGCGAGGGATATTTGACGCAACCTATAGTTTTTACCGATTTTGTTAATCTAGTTTAAATACACGCCTAGGTTAATATTTCCCTTTTATGCATCTTTTCCTTTTTAGTTTGTAATTATCTTTTACACTTTTATTTCTGAATTACTAAACTACATAAATTCTAGCAACTCGTCTCTGTGCATTTCGATACCCGGACTTGGATGTTATACTCCCTTAAAAGAGTGTAGTAAATAGTTTAGGTTTTTTTATTAAGGTGGTGAACAGGAAACAACGATTGGCGTTTTGACACGCGCTACTTTTCAGCCTTAATCAAAATTGCGTCGTTGCCGGGGATGAGTTTGTTTTAGAATTTATTTGATTTAGTATTTCGTAGTATTTTCTTTCTATTTGTATTATTTGCATACCATTTTTGTAGGACTTCTACATTTGAGCACCTAAAAACGCTTGAATTCATCGCGTGCGCATCTATGTTGTGGAACTCGCCACTTCGAGCCATTTTTGGGGTAAGAATCCCTTATTCTAATTCTTTCGGTAATCGTTATTATAATTATCAAAATATTCGTAATCCTTTGACTTTCATTCAATACTTAGAGTCCCAAAAAATTACAAATTCAAAAATGACTTTGGGCGAGTATAACGAAAGTCAAAACTTGGGTTATTGGAACTTTGTGATGATGAAGATAATGATTTTGGGCCTTTGACTCCTTATAATAGGAATTTTGAAACGAATTGCAATAGTTTTCAAAATTCCTATAATAATGAGTTTAGTTTAAATTCGATGGTAATTATTAAAGTTCGCATTTTGAAGTATCTTCTCCTCGACCTATGACATTCGGTGAGGGTTTACGCATGCTTGAGAATGAGAAAATTAAAAATAGTTATCGGGAAGAAAATTATTATCGGTAAGAAAATCGTTGTTGGGAACATGAGTTGGATTTATTATTTGAATTCGACGATGATTTTTCTTCCGTGACCTGTGAAGTCGGGGAATATTTTGAACCAAATGAGGACTTTGTGCCTACTTTGGAACAAACCATTCTTGACTTGGCCCATTGTAGAATAGATATTGAAAGTGAGGATGAAATGGACGTAATATCCATTTGCAATGAAATGATTTCTTCTTTGGCCCCCAGAGATGAACATTTCATTAAAAATGATCTTACTTCCTTTGAAACTCAATCTTCAAGCGATGATGACTCATCTCTTAAGTTTGAATTTCTTTCCTCCCCATTTTCATTCTCTGTTATCACACTGCCACAAGTACCCGATGATTCGATTTCAAACTTTAATGTTTTAAACCTTTTCGACAATGAGGAGTACTTGCTCAAGTCACCTTCCACAATCGCATCTTTGCCTTTGTGTCTGCCCCCTCCCATTCTAACTTCAAAATCCTTGTGAGGATATTCTGCTTTTCTCAGTCCCCATATGTTTTTGTCACCCGTTCAATCCAAATCCCCCATCATCCCCCAAAAACTTTTAATTGGCGATGGTTCATTTCTTCTGCCTTACACATGCCTTACGTTGTTCAAACGAAATTCATATTTTTAAAAAGGCATGCTTGAGCGTGAGGGTACACCGGTTATCCTTCATAGTCAAATCATTTTCATGGTGGACCCTTAGCTATTTAGACTTCTAGTGTACAGTTAATGTGAAGCCTAAATGGTAGGTTGTATATAGTTAGCTTTTTATTCTTTCTTTTTTTAATTTAGCCTCTTGTAATTAGTTAACTTTTTGTTATTTTTTTTGCTATTCTCGGTACTAACTTGTTTTGTAGATTCTTTGGACTTGTTCTTATGGGGATCGCTCCAATTTGGGGTAATATCTCTGTTCTCCTCTCTTTAACTTAGTTCTTAATTCACATTGAGGATAATGTCAGTTTTTAAGTTCGGAGGTGTGGGATATTCTATCCATTTCTTTATTTAGCCCATTTTTTTGCTCACATGTTAGCTACTTAGTATGTTTTTCTTGTAAAAAATTGAAAATTTTCAAAAAGATTTTCTTTTTTTTTTTCTCCTTCTTTGGGCAATTTAACTTTGTTTTGATGATAAATTTCAATAAATGCCCGATCCAATAGACAAACCAATGATGCATGTTCTCTATTTTAGAAGTTATTAGACTTTAGTCCTAATTATTGATATTATGAATAACTTCATGAATTAAACTTTAATCCCATGAGCACATGCACTTTTCTTGTTATATTGATTTGGTTTAAGATTTTTATAACTCGGTAATCTTTTGTAGCATTGTATATACTTAAACCGTGTAAGCTTTGTAACTTTCATCGTTTGTGAGTGTATACGCTATTCTTTACTCTTTGAAAACGTTGATTTCATTGGTAATCTCACTATTCATTCATTCGATCGTTCATTAATTGAGTTCATATTTGAAATGTGTTACTTGAGCATGATTTTCATATCTTGTTTTGACTCAAGAATTGCATAAACTTTATGAAATGATCATAGGCCATCCTTATTATATCACCCATATTAGCCTTGACCTCACCTATATGTTTCCCCTCATCAACCCCTTTGAGCCTAAATATAGACTTTCGTTTCATAACCGAAAATCCCATAACCAACTCCATATTTGAGTTTTAAGCCATACATACACCTTCCATACCTTTGTTTGGAATGTTACTTGGGATTGAATGATGTTCTTGTTATGTGTTTGCAATTTAGGCATATGAGAGTGAGAAAATTAAAGAAAAGAGAGATGTGAAAAAAGAGATGAAAAAGAGAAAGTAGAAAACAAAAGAAAACAAAAGAGAAAAATGAGAAAAATAAGAAAAGAAAAAGAAAGAGAAAGTTATATATGTTGTATAGTGTTCAATAAGCTTTGATTACTCTACGCATTTCTATATCTAATGCCTTGGTTGGAACTTGGTTTCCACTTTTGTTATTGCCCTCATTCTTCCCATTACCCCGAGTTTTCAATTCCGAACACTTTGAATCCGAACATACATCTCTTTCATTTCGTACCCTAGCATAGCCTACATTATAACCCTATTAAAGTCCTATGTGATCTTAAGTAGATGTAATTCAAAGGTTTAAATAGTTTTGATAATATGTGAAAATACATTTCGCCTCCTTTAATGAGCGATATCTTTTATTGAGATTACAATTTTTCATTTCATATATAGCGTTCTTCATTTGTGACATGTGTGCGGCCTAGTTTCCATTTTCATTTACTCTTTATGCCCGCATGTCCCATGTGTTACCTCCCTGTTTTGAGTGAATTCACTTGATGAGTGTAATGCCCATCAGGATTGAATATATGCTTGCTTTATTTAGTATCCTGTTTAGTTAAGCTTTTGGCAAATCACACTTTGCATGTGCTCTCCCCCCTCCCACATTTTAAGGTTTCAATTCTATGAGGTGCATTCAATAATGTTAATCAATTGGACTTCTTATGAATGCATTCACTTTGCTAATAATGCATACAAAATTTTGTTCGTTATTATTGGGATTATCGCATGTTGGGTTGGGCTTATTTTGAGGAAACCATATGATGTTTGTGGATTTCATCCCTGAAAACCCTCACGAGACGACATTCGTTCACTAGGGTAACCTGGGGGTTTAACGGCTTATTGCATACGCTAAATGCAATCAAATCGCCCGTGAAAGTGGCCTTATGCTTTTATACCATATTTTTATACTTGTATCCTACTTTTGGTTTGCTTGTAGTTTTTGTAGCATCCTATTTTATTGCTAGGGACGAGAAATGTGTAAGTTAAGGGGTGTGATATGTACCAAATATTGCATATTTCTACCCTCAAACCTACGTATTTTAGCCCCATCGAGTGCCTTAATCTCTATATTTAAGCCCATTAACCAGACAACCTCATATTTATATTATTAACAAGCTATATAAGGTATAATTGGGCTTTTGTATGTATTTAGGTACTAAGTATGGAGTTCAGATGCATTCCGCTCAAGTTTCGTATGCAATCTCACGTTCAAGGGAAATTCGATCAATTCACAGTTTGGTCACCTGGCCCGACATCTACATGGAAGTTGTAGCCCTCCTCACAAGCTTCGTGTGTCCACGAACGGTGCGCGATTCGTATCCCTAACGAAGATGTTACGGCGCTTTTGGCGGAAGAGATTTCCAACTACACCAAAACTGGAGGAAGATTGATGCAGAACTTCTTGATCGATCGATCGATCCTTCAATTTTCATTCTTCGTGGGAAGAAGTGGGCTCATATCTGATCGATCCCCTGTTTTTTGCAGATATTTTCCCCTTTTCTTTGCCCTTTTCTTTTCTATTTTTATTCCACTTACTATATAAAGGTTTTTTGTTGTAATATTCAGATATAATTAGTTTTAGGTTAGAATAGCTCAGGGTTTGGGTGTTTTGGAGAGTTCTTCTT
This sequence comes from Sambucus nigra, assembly GCA_949130495.1. Classification (NCBI taxonomy): domain Eukaryota; kingdom Viridiplantae; phylum Streptophyta; class Magnoliopsida; order Dipsacales; family Adoxaceae; genus Sambucus; species Sambucus nigra. Next base: position 224,033,871 of record OX422214.1, read on the forward strand.
CATTTCTTCTTGGTTTAACACCCATTTGGGTTTTTAAGTTTACTATTCATCTTCCATCTCCATTACTATAGTTTATATTTCTTTAATTCTTGCTTTCTAGTTAATTTACATGCTTTGTTAATTAGATTTACATGATTTCTTTCTGTACTTTCTAGTGTAGATTAATTGCGTTTATTTATCGCTTTTATTTACTGCATTTTTACCATGCTTTCTAGCTAGAATATTCTAGGTTGTGTCGGATTGAACTCACCTCGGGTTGACATGTTGCTTTACTTTGGTGATGGAGTTTACGGGTCTATTTCGGGTGCGTTGTCCTAGTTATTGTGCCTAGGAGATTTAACAGGGCATATCAGGTATGCTCCGTGCTTACGACCTTGCATGCGTAATTTTCGGGGTATTTATTGACGCCAAAATCTTATTAGGCTTTTATGCGAATTTAGGGGTATGACAACCCTTGATTCAATTAACTGTCGAAACAAGACGCATTCGTAATAACTCGTTGAACCATTTTATACTAATTAACTCGGGCGAGGGATATTCGGCGCAACCTATAATTTTTACCGCTTTTGTTAATCTAGTTTAAATACACCCCTAGGTTAATATTTCCCTTTTATGCATCTTTTCCTTTTTAGTTTGTAATTATCTTTTACACTTTTATTTCTGAATTACTAAACCATACAAATTCTAGCAACTCGTCTCTGTGTATTTCGATACCCGAACTTGGCCGCTATACTCCCTTAAAAGTGTGTAGTCAATAGTTTAGGTTTTTGTATTAAGGTGGTGAACAGAAAAACAACGATCGACATTTTGACACGCGCTACTTTTCAGCCTTAATCACTCAGCTTCCTTGGCCTTGCACTCAGCTTCAAGGGCATTCTCATCAGACTTCAGCTGAGTATCTTCAGCTGTCTTTAATTTCTCTTTCCAAGTTCTCTTATTAGTCTTCAAGGCCTATTGATATTCGAGTAAAGATTTCTTCAAACCAATCAAGGCTTCCTCCACCTCAGTTGAATAAGAAGAAGAAACCTTAATTGCATCATCCTTCTCCAGCATATTATTAAAGTGTACCAAGAACTGCAAAAGATAAAGATCAAAATGAGTATATGAGAGATATAAAAGACAACCAAACTAAGAAAATAGAAATTACTTACTGATGTAAGGTTCTGAGCAACCAATTCAGAAACCCTCATTTTAAGGAGCATATCATCCACCTCCCTATGGCCTGGAAGAGTACCAGACTTGATCAACTTCCTGGCCAAACCAGGAGTAATAGCTGTTGGAGGAACAACATCAGAAGAGGGTAAATTAACCAAGGATAGTTGATCAGTCACCTTGTCGACCTGCTTCTATACAAGCTCTCTCCTAAGTCTTCTCAAAGGAACTTCGACCTCTTTGGGAGCTAAATCCTTAGGATCTAGGGCTTTCGGGGTTCGATCTTTTGGGACTGGATCCTTGGGGGCTAGGGGCTTCATAACATCCCCTATTTTCTTCTTAGCTCCTTCAACAGATGATTAGGAACCACAAGAACTACAATTGTAAAGGTCAGGAAACTTCCTCTTCTTCAATACTTCAGACAGAGGATTATTAGAATCAACTGCAACCTCTTGGTCAAAATCAATTACCAGAGCAGGAGAGGAAGCAGGTGTGGCAATAAAAAAAGAAATAATGTTTCTGTATTGGAGCAGGTGGGAGGCAGACCTAATGTTCTCTTCAGTAACTACGTTTGGATTGGGAGGAAACGTGAAACCACATTCAGTAATAAAGATAGAAGGGTACCAATGACCCTCAGCAAGAGGGAAAAATCAGAAGGAAAAGTGGGAGTCTCTAATACAAGCCAAGGTGGAATATTAAAACCAATCCTTAACTTATCAAGTAACTCAATATAATAAACCATGATGAAGAAAACAAAGAAGAAGAGAGGAAAAATTCTTACAAAGATTTAAGGATTCAGCAAGAACTGAAGAATAGAAAAGAAAGTGATCGCACAAAAATAAATAACACAGTGGTAAAATCATAAGTAAGAGAGGTAAAAGATGATCGAAGTTTTTATCGCCCTTATTATAAAACGCATCAAAAATTTGGAAAAGTAATGATTAAAGAGAATGAAGTTTGGGTTTACGGCGGATAACAAAGGAAAAGATGAAGATACCCCATAAAAATTCGTTAAAATTTAAAATATTTACAAAATTTCCATTCGCACCTAAAAATCGTTAATCAAGTGGATAAATTTCATAAGTCTGGAAGGTCTGCATATAAACCAAATAGCCCAAACTGTTGTTGAAGCATAATATTTCACACATTCGCATTAGCTCCAAGTATGAAATATTGGGGGGTTATGTTGATACCAAAATTTACCACCCTACGTGGACCATTCACAAATCCAACACGTGTCATCCAATATGACATAAATCCAAGTCAGCCCGACCAACAAAAAAGATCGACCAACAAAGAAGCCCGACCAATAATGAAGCCTAACCAACAATGAAGCCCAACCAACGGGGAAGCCTGACCAACGACCTGTATTGATAAGAAAACGACAACAGTCCTACAGCCTGTATTGCTAATTAAGCGACAACCTTCATATAATTAATTCTCATTATGTATTGATGTAAATGCCTAACGAATAAAGGCATTCCATCTCTTCATAAGACAACTATGAAGACCCCTCTTGGGCTATAAATACTTTCTATCACCCTCATTGCAAGGGACTAAAAAAATAAATCAAGGTAGCCAATACATAACAGTGGACATAAGCTATTCCTCTGAGCCGAACCACTCTAAAATTTCTTGTGTCTTATTTGTCTATCTTAATTTTTTTGTGATCAATTAATTAGGACTAGTCTATTTTTTTGCATCAATAAATGTTGATCTTGAATGATCCTCTATGAGGTGTGGACCAGAAGCATTTGATGAGTTGGGCTTGTTTTAAATAGATTTTCACATTGAAAACTTTATCTATTTGGATGTCTTCAGCAACTATTTTATCATAGAACTTACAGTTCTGCATAATATCATATCCAATGGATATTTCATTTTGAATAATTATAGACGAATTAGATTTATGTTCTCAAATAGAAGGTTATTTCTAGTTTTCCATAATTCCCAAAAATAATTTCGCATTATATAAGTTAAAAATCTTATGAAGTCTTTTTTTGGATTTGACAACCACTAAGAGAGAATAACAGTCCTGCAAGAAGTTTTGTCAGTAACTAATTCAAATAAATGAGAGAAATGTGTCCATACCTCTGAAGCAGTAATACACTCAATAAGAACATGTTGATTACTGTCAGGGGATACTTTACAGTAACTACATATTGGAGCTAATATAATACATGCTTCTTAAATGTTAGTTTCAAATGGAACAACATTATTGAGTAATTTCCAAGTAAAACTTGAGAGGTTCATTGGGCAATCTTTGATCCAATTAGTTTTCCAACTAATAGATATTGGTATAGTTTGTCTGCATATGTTGAATGCGGATTTGAAGGAGAAATCCCCATCATATGAGGGCTTCTATATTTTGTTGGCTTCTATGATTTATTGACCCTATGTTTATAGATAAACCTTTAGGATGTTTTTTTCTTAAGAATTAAGCCCAAATACCAGGGTTAAACTTATATTTCCAAAAGAGTTTGAGATTTGATGCAGTGATTATATCTTCTAAACCTCTAAAATTTAGGCCTCACTCATCAAAGGGATTACAGGTCTCAGACCATTTTATCCTGTGGTAAGGTTTCTCTCTATTGAATCCTCCCTATCCTCCCCAATAGAATTTGCTGAATAACGAATTTATTCTTTTGATTACAGTTTTAGGAGGATTTAAAACTGATAGACTATATACTGGCATTGATTGTAGAACATGCCTTATTAGTACAAATCTACCATCCTGAGATATTAAATTTGAAGACCATGAATTTAACTTATCTCTTATTTTCGTTATTAATTCAGAGAATTGGTTGAATTTATATCTACCTTTATTTAAATTGCAGCCTAAATATTTCAAAAGAAGGTTTTTGTGGTATAAACCTATGTATTTTGATATTGCTTTAATTTTATTTTCACTGATTTTTTCATTAACATAAAATGATTTTTTTTTTAAAATGTACTTATAGAGCTGATGTCCCCTCATATAAGTGCATAAGTTTTATAAAAGCATTTAAACTATGACATCCACCATTAATAAAGATGAATAGATCATCTGCAAATCCTAAATGGGAGATTAGTTGGCAAGTTTTAGGGTGGGAAAAAGGGATAGCTTTGTTTTAGAAAAATATCTTATCTATATTTCTACTCAAACTCTCAACTACAATAATAAAAAAGCGGGGAGACAATGGGTCTCCTTGTCTAATACCACCAGTGGATTTAAATAAACCTTGACTTACTCCATTGATGATTATGGAAAACCAATTGTTTGAAATTAGTCTCCATATCATATCTATAAGAAATTCATTAAATCCAAATTTTCTAAGAACTTCACATAAAAAGTCCAATAAACTTTATCATAGGCTTTTTTCATAACCAATTTAATGATCACACTATTACCATATACCTTTTTATTGATACTTTGGAAAATTTCTTGAGCAAGTAAAAGATTATAATGTATGCTTCTACCTTTAATAAATCCACTCTAGTTTTGAGATATGATTGTAGGGAAAATTTAATATAATGTATCATTAATTATTTTTGAAATGTTTTTATTGTTGAAGTTACACAGACTTATAGGTCTGAATTGGGAACATTTTGATGGATTTGAAACTTTAAGAATGAGAGCTATAGATGTGTAAGACCAACTTTTAGGGAGATCATAACCAACAAAGAATGTATGTCTTTTATTAGATTAACCTTAATAATATCCCAAAATTTTAAGTAGAAATCCCCCCTAAATCCATTAGGGTCTGTAGCACTGGACGGATCTAATTTTAAAATAACAGTATGTATTTATTCTTCAGATGGGAATAAAGTGAGATTATGATTCATTTCTTCTGTTATTCAATTTTCAATAACATCTAGAAATGATTTATTTTGGGGTTTATAACCCACCTTCCATAATTCTTGAAAATGTTGAAGAAAAATGTTATTAATTTCTTCACTAAAATCTTCCCAGTTATTATTATTGTTCTTAATTTTAGTAATTGTCATTTTCCTAGACCTAGCTTTGACAGAAGCATGAAAGAATTTGGTATTTAGATCACCAAGTTTAAGCCATTTAATATGACTCTTTTGATGCCAATAACTTTCCCGTCTTTGAAGAGCAACATTCAATTTGGCTCTGGTCTCAAATAGCTGACTTCTAGTATTTTCATAAGACATAGTTCAAACTCATGTTATGTAATAACAACTTGATCCTCTAAATCATTTATAGATTGAAAAATATTCTTGAATTTCTCTTTGTTCTAGGTTTTCATCTTTGATTTGAGTAGTTTGAGTTTCAAAGAAAAATTTACGATTGGAGAGGCTTTATACTTAGATGTCCAGGAATCTTGAATGTTGTCTTTGACATTTGAATTAATGCACCACATAGAAAGGAATTTAAAGGTCATAGGGACATGGTCAATAGAACTTTTAATCGAAAGCAAAAAAGGGTTATCATCTAAACGAGATCTATATTGGTGAGTAATATTAGTGTGAGGAAATTGTATTAACCAAGATTGGTTAATAAGACCTCTATCTAATCTACAAAATATAGTACCATTTATTCTGTTGTTGGTCCATGTGTACCTGGATCCTATATATCTTATATCCATCAATGGGCAAGTTATAATCATATCTTGAAAGTCTTGTACTGAGTGAAATTCTAAGTCATTTACTCCTAACCTTTCTTCTATGTTAGAGACCAAATTAAAATCTCCAATTGTGAGACATGATTGGTTTATAGGCTCTGAGGAAATGCTTTCAATAACTGATATGTTTTGAACTTCAATTTGAATATCTAAACACATCAATTGGTCTGCATCTTTAATCAATTTGACTTTTAATTCTTTGTACCATAATAACCAAGTTTTTTTTGAAAGGCTACTTAAACTATTTGTGAATTTCCATTTGAGTTGGTATTTTTTAATTTACTTGAATCAATGTTTGGTTTTAATAGAGCTATAGCAGGAAGCGGATGAGTTCTAATCAATCTTTTCATTCTTCTGTTTGTGTCTTTATTTGCCACTCCCCTAACATTCCAGCATATAAATTTTATCATTTGGTATTGGGGGGAGATTTTGAGCTTTGTTTTTCCCAATTATCTAGTAAATATTCTATAAAGAGGATCATAAGGAGTGGGTTTAGAAGACATATTTGGATTATGAGTGATTTCTTTAGCAAATGAAGATTCTTCCTGTGTATCTTTCTTATTTGTAGAAGCTTTTCTCTCTTGATAATTTTTCCATTTTACATCTAACCATGATGCAAAGATTTTGAGTTCTTCAACCAAAGGCATTATTGTTGGTCCTCCTTGGTCTGAGTTGAAGTCTTTCATTCCTGTTGAGATAATTTCTTTTGTTGGAAGTTCTGTACTTTTAGGGAATAGATTGTATTGATCTAATAACTGAGTTTCTTCTATAGTGAATTCCCAATGCACAATCTTTTCTATTGAGATTTGGTAATTATTTTTGGACTTGTTATTTTGAGGTATAATTGGTTTGGGAAATTTGGCTTCACTAGTTTCCTCAATGTCTTTTTCTTCTGAAGAAGAATAATTATCAACAACTTCATATCTATTATCCATTAAAGTTGAATTGGGAACCAATTTTCATGTATCTTGTCTCTTTTTTACTGGTTCTTGAACTTTCTAACTTCCTTGTAGTTTGGAAACAGTACCTTGAATGACTGGTTCTATTGATTTTCTTTCTTTCTTGATGTTTGTATTTGTGTTTGGATGCTTAAACAAACATTTCACTTGTGACCCTTTTTCATACAGTATGTGCAAAAAGATGGTATGTTCTCATAAGCAATTTGTTGCCAGAATCCATTTGTTCCACAACCAATCCAAATTCTGTGAATTATTTCTTTTAACAAATTTAACTCCACACATACTCTTTCTATGCTAGGTCTAGAAGCAAATGTTGTGGAGGCATCCATCTTAAGGGGTTTTCCTATAAGCTGTGCTATTGAGTATAAAGAAGATTTCGCATAAAAGTGGATTGGGAGTTTTGTAAGATTTATCCATACTGGAATTATAGGACTTTCTTCTTCAGGCTTAAAATCTGCAGTCCACTTAAAGATGCACATAAGGTATTTGCCTATATACCATTGATCCCTTAGCCAAAGTCTAACATAGTCTTCCTCACTATTGAGCTTGATAACAATATTTTTTGAATCCAACAATCCTATTGAGTCCTATTCTTTCAATGAGAATATTAGGAATGTTTTTCTTATGATCAATTGATGGCCTTCCGTGAGAGAATTTTCCAACAATTTAATGCTTAAATGGTTGAACTAGGGCCGAAATATCTTCTTCATAGAAAATAATTACAGGTTCTCCCTTTAATGTGGTTAGAATTTTTAGTACGGGTTCTCTTGTTTCATGGTTCATGAGAACACTTGCAAAGGATTGGGCCCAAATGTTTGTTGGATCAGGAGGTTTGGGGGGATCTTGATTTCCAAAGGTGGTTCAGCTGTGTTGGCCATGGCTTTGTTGTACGATGTTACCAAAGGGGGAAGGAGGGTTCACCTTTATTTCTTGGAGAGAATTTTACCCATAACCATTCTTTAGGGAACCCTATATATATTTGTGGTTTCTTGATGTAAACTAAATGCCCAAATTATTAGGACATATACGAAGAAATGAATATATACAAGAAACTTTTTAGTCTTGGGGACTATAGGGTTTGTTGTTGGCTTTTAACGACTAATATATCACAATTGACGGGGTGTGGCAACAATGCATGTAGGGGATGTTGAGGAAATTCATGGAGCCACGGAGTAAGGGTAAATGGGTAATCCGATCCATACCAAGATTTTATATAAGGATGTATATCAAATGCATTTAAACATAGGAGGACCTAGAGAGAAAAGTTCCAACTTTTTTTTGTAAAATTACATTATATGTTCTTCATGTTATCATAGTTGGACTCGTATCATGACAAATTCTAAATCTCCCCTACAGGCTATAACCCAACATTTTTTCTCCCAAATCTTACAAATTGGGATGAAACTTTATGACTCATTAAGTCTCATTCATTTTCCTTAAATATCTAATGTCAAATCTAAATGTATGGTAAAATTAAAGATAAGTTATAATTAGAGATATTTTCCACAATTAGAGAAAGGTACAAAGTCAAGTGAGCAGGCCCATGAGCTAGGTCGAACAAAGGATGGAAAAAGAAGGTAAGTTGTTTCCAGCAGTTCAAGGGGGAACAAGGAAGCTTCCAAAAAGAGTTGTCCGTGGAATCTTTGTATTTTCGTTTGTACTTATTTAAGTTATGTATTTGTAAGACATATTTTAATTTGATGAGATGTATCATAATATGTGGGTGAGGTTAATCGGTATCCGCGATGGACCAAGTCTAGTTGGGTTTGGGATAGATTTAATCCTATATCGAATAACCTTACGGTGGGAACTTGTGAGGGAACTGGTGAGGAGGATTAATAAGTAGGGTCACGTTAATTCATGATTTAAATAATATAGATACACCAGGTAAAGCACCGAGGGAGCATATTCTGAGAGAACATCATATAAGAAACTATGAGTCTTATAACCCATTGGGTTTAGTGTCAAATAGTCCTTTACCAAAAGTAACACTTGTCTTAAGTGATGTCACATATGACTTATCCAATGTCAAATCCAAACTTGAGTAAATTGTGGTCATTTGAGGGATGTCAAATATTTTAGTAGATTACCACTGTTGTGACAGTCGCTTGGCACAAATGATCATAAAAATCTCTCTTGTTGGCATTAAATTCCAATGACGTAGGGGAATGATGATTGTTGATACCAAATTTAATCTACTGACGTGGACCCATCACTTGAAGACACGTGTCTTCTAACGTGGTAATTACAAATACTTCTATCGATCAACTTATTGCCACCGAGCTACTCAAGCGCCATGAGCAACTCATACATTCTGAACAACTCAAGCGTATCAACTAGCTAAAGTCCCCCGAGAAACTCATGCCTGCCGAGCTACTTAGGCAGTCCGAGCAGCTTAGGCGATCCAAGCTACATAGCATACAGAGCACTCAACTCAGGATAATCAAGGAGACGACTGCGCATTAAATTCTCATTATTATCATTCAAGTGTACATGTCTACTAGACAACAGTGCATTGTCCTTTCATTTGTACAGCCTCAAGGCTATAAATACATTGTAACCTCCTTATCAGGAGGGGACTCGAAATTTCTTGGTAAACCAATTATCGATAATTCCAAGCTAATAGTTAGCAATAACAAAAATAGTGGACGTAGGCCATTCTTTCAAGGCTGAACCACTTTAAAAATCTTTTGTCTCATTTATTTTATCTGTGATTGATTAATTAGAGATAATCTATTTTTTTTACTTCAACAGATTGGCGCCGTCTGTGGGAAACGACTGTAATTAGCATTTTTCACCAAAATAACTCATCATAAATGGCTGATAATCCGAAATCTAGTAATCAAAACACTGGGATTCGGCCGAATCCTTCTGCTCCCCCAAATTTTTCAGATCTGGCTGGTATAATGGCTAATTTGGCCCAAGGGAAAATGGCCATGCAAGAAACCATGCATCAACTCATACAAACCGTTCAGGGCGGAGTGCCAGCCCAATTAGGATAATGAAGCATTCAGAGAAATGCTCGTTAACTCTCTTCGCGAACTAGGCGAACGTTATTCCCAGAGGAATCTCAGTCCAGACGCACCGATTCATATCGTACTGAGAGATCTAATGATCCTTCTTATCATCCTGGAGGGACTTCCTCGGTACGAGCTACAGACACTCAACAAAACATCACTCTATCTCTATAAAGGACAAGGGCTATTGAAAGATTGAGTAAAGTCTCTCCTTTTGATCGTTTGGGTCCTAGGAGGAATAGAAGTCTCCCTAGGATTATGTCGAGGAACTCTCAACGACCATCTGATTTAAAGGAAGGCTCTGCCCAATCACGACCAGCTTCTCGTCATGAAAGATACCAAGAGGAAAATTCAACACGATCAGTTGCTCGAACTAATAGGATCGAAGAAGGAAATGATGCATGGAAGGGCTCAATTCAAAGGTTGGAAGATAGATTAGGGGAGATGGATAAAACCAAGAATCCTCTACAAAGGACTTTTGTCCAAGGAACACCATTCATACAAGAGATTGTGGACTTTCCCACACCGTTAAAATTCAAAGCCCCTGTAGTAACACCAAAATACGATTGAAAAACTCATCCTGTTCTCCATATAGAACAATACCAAGCAGCTGCTGATATCTATGCTGTTCTAGACGAGATACGATGCAGGGCATTTTCAGGAACTCTTGCCGGATCTGCTCAGATGTGGTACAATAACCTTCCTCAGGGGAAAATTGCGACCTTCTTTCAACTAGCAGAACTCTTTATTGGAAATTTTTATTTTGGAGCAAAGCCAGTTAAACGAGTAGCACATTTGCTAAGTGTTAGATAAAAGACAGTTGAAAGCATCAGGGATTATATTACTCATTTCAATAACTAAAAACTGGAAGTAATTGATTATGAGGAGGAAACTGCAATTACTGCTTTGATGAGTGGACTGTTACCCAATAAATTTTACTACACTTTAGCTAAAGATCCGCCCAGGACCATGGCAAAATTGATGGCAAAAGCATCCAAAATCATGAATGCCGAGGAAGCCATGGCTACGAAAAAGAACGCAGACACTAAGGAGACCAAGGTGGAAGATGGAAAAACCGAAAAGAAGGATCAAAAGAATAATGGTGGTAACAGGCAATCAAAGGGTAAGCAAGCATTGGAACAGATAAAGAAATACGAAAATTATACTCCCTTGAAGGTGGATATAAATCACATTCTGGAAGAGATTCAGGGCAGTGAGGAGCTAGCCTGGACAGCAAAAATAAAGGCAGATCCTAATAAGAGAGATAAGTCCAAACATTACGAATTCTACAAAAATCATGGTCATACAACTAAGCATTGCATAGCTCTTCAGAATTAAATTGAAGCACTCATTAGATAAGGAAAATTGACCAAGTATGTTGATCGTCAAAGCGGTGGTCGAACCAGCGAACGAGGAAGGCAAAGGTCTAAATCTCCTCTTCGGACAAAAGATGACAAGAAAAGAGATCATGAAGATGATCCAGAAGATGACCCCGATCCCCCCAAAATACCAAGACAACCAGAACGTGAGGTATTTTCAATCCACTTTGGATCATGTGAGTGTAATGTCATTACAGGTGGTGATGCAGGAGGAGGAGATCTTATCGCAGAAAGGAAAGCTTACCTTAATGAGGCTCAAGCTTGCTCATACATATAGCGAATAAATTTGGATGAAGATGATCGTCCGAGGAAGGTGAGCAAGGACAAACTGGGCATCGGTTTCTCTAAGAACGACCTCGCAGGTGAGCTATATCCTCATGATGACCCATTGGTGATCAAAATGAGAATGAAGGAAGTAATGATTTCACGAGTATTAGTGGATAATGGTAGCTCGGCAGATATCATGTTCTACCTATGTTTTGATAGTTAAAATCTAAAGCTATCCCCGTTAGAACCATATCATAGGCCCCTCCTTGGTTTTACTGGAGAGAAAGTTTTTCCACTTGGGATGATCAAGTTGGATATGTTCATCGGTACATGGCCTGCTGTCGAACAGAAAGAGTGCGCTTTTTCGTGATGGATAAAATATCCAATCAGCTTACAATATCATCATGGGAAGGGTAGGTTTGAAAAAGTTCAAAGAAGTACCAACTATTGTACATCAATGTTTAAAATTCCCAACCAATTTTGGAGTAGGAGTGGTGAAGGGCGACCAAAAAGAATCTCGGGAATATTACTATTCATCTACCGAGCAAGAAGAGTATGAAGAATCCAGGAAGAAGACTACTACTTATCAGGTAGATGAGATAGAAGATGCGAAGATTGAGACTTTAGACCCAAGAGATGAGTCTCAGCTCGTTAAGGGCCAGGTCATGGAGGCTACTAAAAATATCATTCTGGACGACGAGCATCCAGAACGAACAACTCAAATCGGTGCGTCACTAGATGTGTAAATAAAGCAAGAGCTGATAGCATTTCTAAGACGCAGGAAGCAGACTTTTGCATGGAGTCACGAAGATATGCTAGGGATAGACCCAAATTTCTTGTGTCACGAGCTCAATGTGAATAAGGAAATCAAGCCAGTGAAGCAACGACAAAGGGTATTCAGTCCCGAGAAGAACCAAGCCATACAAGAAGAAGTAGAGAAACTGTAAAAAGCCTCTTTTATTGAAGATGTCAAATATCCTGATTGGATAGCAAATTTGGTAATGGTGAAGAAGAAAAATAATAAGTGGAGGATGTGTGTGGATTTCACTGATCTTAATAAAGCCTGCCCAAAGGATCATTTTCCTTTACCTCGAATCGATCAGTTGGTGGATGCTACCTCGGGACACAAATTGTTGAGTTTCATGGATACTTATTCTGGTTACAACCAGATCAAAATGAAACCTGAAGACAGGGAGAGCACCTCTTTTATCACCCCAAGGGGAACTTATTGCTATAATGTTATGCCTTTCGGTCTTTAAAATGCAGGTGCGACGTATCAGAGGCTGATGAATAAGGTGTTTGCAAAACAGATATGTCATAATATGGAGGTGTATGTTGATGATATGCTGACAAAGAGAAAGAAAGTTGTTGATCATCTAATTGACCTTGGTTAGACCTTTGATCAACTAGAGAAATATCAAATGAAGTTGAATCCCACTAAGTGAATATTCGGAGTACGAGAAGGAATGTTCCTCGGATATATTATCAATCAACATAGAATTGAAGCAAATCCTGAGAAGATCAAGGCCTTATTAGAGCTAAGATCTCCAACCACAAAAAGGAGGTGCAAAGTCTCACAGGGCGAGTAGCAACACTCAATTGATTTGTGTCACGAGCAACAGATAGATGTCTTCCCTTCTTCAAAACACTCCGAAAAACATTTGAGTGGAATGATGAATGTGAGGAGGCTTTTCAAGAACTGAAGAAGTACATAGGAATACTTCCCTTGATATCTAGACCAGTGATGGGAGAGAGATTGTACTTATATCTGGCAGTTTCAGAGAACGCAGCTAGCTCGGCGTTGATAAGAATGGAAGGTGGAGTGCAGAAATCAGTCTACTACATTAGCAAAGCTTTCCGAGGAGAAGAAATCAGATATACAAGGTTGGAGAAGTTGGCATGAGCGCTAATTGAAGCCAGCAGAAGAATGAGACCATACTTCCAAGACCATACTATAGTTTTGTACACTGATATGCCATTAAGGCAAGCTCTGCATAAACCGGAGAAATCGAGAAGATTGATGTACTGGGAAGTGGAGCTCGGTGAATATGACATAATCTATGAGCCTAGGTCATCACTCAAAGGGCAAGAAATAACAGACTTTAGCGTAGAGTTAACTCAAGAAAACACCTCCAAAGAACTGGATTTGAAAACTGATCAACCTGTGGATGTTACAGGATCATCAAATACAAACCCCGATCAACTTATGTCAGTAGGCAAGCGGTAAGAAATGCCGATCGACCAAGAAAAGATGACTGACGAGCAGCGAGAAGTACTAAAAGAGGAAAAGAGGAAGTACCAGATATTGCATCGAGGAACTCTCTCTGATTAACATTTCAATAATAAGTTACCCATATGGAATTTATATGTGGATGGCCCTTCGTGCACTGCAGGTAGTGGAGCAGGGATTGTTTTGAAAATTCCAGATGAGATTGATGTGGAGTATGCTCTGCGCTTTCAATTTAAATCTTCTAATAATGAGGCCGGATATGAAGAAATAATTGTAGGTTTAAGTCTAGCCAGAACTATGAAGGCAGAGCAGATTGTTGTATTCAGCGATTCGCAGTTAATCGTAAATCAGATTCTTAGAATATATGCAGCAAAGGGAGAGTTAATGATAAAGTATCATGCAAAAGCAATGGAGTTGGTATCAAGTTTTATTGCTATTCAGCTGGTTAGAATACCGAGAATGGAAAATGTAAGAGCAGATGCCCTAGCCCGACTAGCATCAGCCACCCGCACCGAACTATGAAGAATAATTCCAATAGAGATTCTAGCTGGTCGGAGCATAGATGAAGATCTAATGATAAATTTCATTGCTCTTGACTTAGGACCATCCTGGATGGATCCAATCAGAGCCTATATTGAAGATGGGACTCTACCAACTGATAAACTTGCAGCCAAGAAACTAAAATTTAAAGCTGCTTGTTATGTGTTGACCAATGGCATTTTGTACAGACGAGGAGTGATAGCAGGGCTAAAAAGATGCGTCCATCTCTCTGAAGTGAAATATTTGATCAAAGAGGTTCATGAAGGGTCTTGTGGAGCCCATGTAGCTGGTCGGACGCTCTTACGAAGAATAACCACACAGGGGTACTACTGGCCGATGATAAAAGCTGATTGCGCAGCCTATGCTAAGAAGTGCGACAAATGTCAACGCTTCTCATCCATTCGAAGAACTCCTCAGACATTGCTAACACTCGTAACGTCCCCTTGGCCATTTGCCATATGGGGAATAGACTTGGTCGGTCCACTCCCAACGGCCAAGGGAAGATTCAAGTACCTCCTAGTCGCTGTGGATTACTTTACCAAATGGGTGGAAGCTGAACCCCTTATTAATATGACATACGACAAAGTCTATCAATTCATTTGGAAAAACCTTATTTGCAGATATGGTCTCCCACATGCATTCATTACCGACCATGGAACCCAGTTTGATAACGAGGAGTTCGCTGCATACTGTCATCAATCCAATATTCTGAAAACTCATTCTGCACCAGGTCACCCACAAAGCAATGGACAAACTGAGGTGACAAATAGAACGATACTAAATGAATTAAAGAAATGACTAGATAGCGCAAAAACAAATTGGATTAATGAACTATAATCTGTATTGTGGGCTTATCGCACTACACCGCGAACAACAACTGGAGAGTCTCCATACATGCTGGCATTTGGGAGTGAGGCTGTGATACCTGCTGAATTGGGTCTACCCACGCACAGGGTACTTAATTTCAACTCCCCTATCAGTAATTTGATGAGAAGATTAGACCTGGATATGCTCGAGGAAGTCAGGGAAGAAGCAGCAATCAGGCATGCAACTTATCAACAACGAACAACTTTGTTCTATAATAAAAGAGTGAAAAAGTGTGATCTGAAAGAAGGGGATTATGTGGTGAAAAAAGTGATCCAAAAGCATAATAAGCTGGAAGCAAACTGGCATGGACCCTACAAAGTAACAGAAATTGTTCGTCCAGGGACGTACAGGATTGAAACCTTGGAAGGAGAAGAATTCAAGAATGCATGGAATGCAGAGCATCTACGAAAGTATTATCAGTAGTTGAAATCTCTATGTAATATAATTAATTCAATATGAATAAAGTGGTGTTTCCCCCATTTCTCTTTATTCGTTAAAATTTTTTCGGAATATTAGTGCTACACACTATACAATCCAATTACCACCAACTTCGGTTGGTTGGGAAGCAAATTACCACCAACCCAGGTTGGTCGGGAAACAAACACGACCAAATCCAATTGATTGGCAATTCAATTACCACCAACTCCGGTTGGTCAAGAAGCAAATTACCACCAACCCAGGTTGGTCGGGAAACAAACACACCAACTCCGGTTGATCGACAATTCAATTACCACCAACTCCGGTTGGTCGAGAAGCAAATTACCACCAACCCAGGTTGGTCGGGAAACAAACACAACCAACTCCAGTTGACCGGCAATTCAATTACCACCAACTCCAATTGGTCGGGAAGCAAATTACCACCAACCCAGGTTGGTCGGGAAACAAACACGACCAACTCCGATTGATCGGCAATTCAATTACCACCAACTCCGGTTGATCGGGAAGTAAACTAGGTTGGTCGGGAAACAAACACGACCAACTCTGGTTGATCGACAATTCAATTACCACCAACTCCGGTTGGTCAAAAAGCAAATTACCACCAACCCAGGTTGGTCAGGAAACAAACACGACCAACTCCGATTGATCGTCGATTCAATTACCACCAACTCCGGTTGGTCGGGAAGAAAATTACCACCAACCCAGGTTGGTCGAGAAATAAACACGACCAACTCCGGTTGATCGGCAATTCAATTACCACCAACCCAGGTTGGTCGGGAAGCAAATTACCACCAACCCAGGTTGGTCGGGAAACAATTACCACCAACTCAAGTTGGTCGGCATTCAATTACCACCAACTCCGATTGGTCGGCAATTTAAAAGCCCAACAAGACATTTTTATCTTTCTACAGATATACATACATGTTCATCAGTAAATAAAAGAGATATTCTATAAAATATTTCCAAACCAGTGACAATTAAATTACAAAGAAAACTAAAAATTTCTTCATTAAAACCAAAACAAATTACATAAATTATAGATCGCATGTGATATCAATTGAATAAATTCTACTCTATGGGTTTCTTTCCCTCTGCCTTTGATACAAGGTCTACCCCAGCTGGAGGATCATCAAGACTATAAGGGGAATTTATGAAGTTCAGATCTTGCAGCATTCTGACATTCATTATAGATGGACGATCAAGTAGGTGTTCTGGGCAAGATATTTCAAAATCTGAATGAAGACTATAATCATCAAGATACTTAGAGATCAGAACGCAAGGAATGTCCCAGGCTGGAATCCAACTAAGGTCAAGCTTGAGAGGAGGCACGGGTAAATCAAGAACTCCAGGATTATAGTAATCCCACAGGAAATGACCTCTCTGCAATTTTAAAACACAAAGAGCATTCAACCAACCCTGTTTATACCCTTCGTTGTTCGACTGTTCTAAACGAGCATCAAGATGACAAAGTGCTTCATTGTAACCAGCCATCCAAAACTCTCTGGGCTGTTTATGGAATTGGTAAGTTAACCTCTCTAGTTTCCCATGAAGATTCTTCACTAGAAGTTATTTATTTTCCAAGGCAGAGCTTTGTGTAGAAAGTTGCTCGCTGAGATTCAGAATCTTCTTGGACATCTCTGCTAAGGCTTGGTTCTTCTCTACCAACTGAAAGGCCTGATTCTCCAAGGCCGCTTGAGTTCTTTCTTCTTCAATAGAAATCCACCCAGCCCTTGCTCGTCCCGGAGAAGAAGATCTTGCTCGTCCACGAGTAGAAGTGGAGGGTCCAACTCTTTTCAAAGTTTCTAACTCATCTCGCAAGTTGGCATTTTCTACCTCCAAAAAAGAAAAACCTTCATCATTGACAGGGACCAAGGCTCCCAAGGAAGACGCAGCAAACTTGAGTTATTTTACTTCCTCTTGCAAGGCAACATTCTCTTGCTCCAGCAACTTGGCGATATACCTATGCTCTTCAACTTTAAACTTTATAACGCTCTCTTTCTTCTCGTAAGCAGAGATGAATTTATTATATCCTTTTTCATCACTTAACTGATGATATTTCTTCTCGTACCCTTGGTGAAAAAGTGTGGAGGACTCTTTGTACTACTGCTGGAGTTCCTCTATAGTTTCTTGTAGATCCTCAATCATCTCATAATAATCCCCATTATTGGCAACAGCTCGGTCGAGCAAGCACTTCAAATATTGGTAAGCTTCGACTGCTCGTTCAGAAGTATCTAGACAAAGGATGTCAATGATTTGAGCCTCGTTTAGGTCTGCATGACTAGATTTAAGATAGTTATTGGATTTCTTCATCAAATCTGTGTCATGAGCTGATAGGATCTCCATCCTAGCCAAAAACTAGCAAAGATAAATAAAGAGAATCAATAAGGATGTATACAGAGCAAGTAAAAGAGAAATTCAAGGTGAGCAACCAAAGTTTGAATTTTATTTCATCAAAGAAGAAAATACAAAGTCTGAGGTTACATTAAAAAATAACGAAACAAACACCCGAACAACTCTACATCTTCTCCTTATTCCCTACGACTTCCTTAGAAAGTTTAGAGGAAATGACTGGTTGCTCGGAGGATGAAGGTAGCTTCTCGACAGAAGTGCTGGTGGGTTTGAGTTGCTCGGAGAAAGTTTGAACAACTGGATCTGAAGGAACCTGATCTCCAATCATCATGAAAGACTCATCTGAGGCAGCTTCGTCCTCTTCTTCTTCTCCAAGAGAGGGAGGAGGGCCATGAGTGTGTTGCTGGAATAACTCAGAATTCTCAGCAAGTTTTAGCTCTTGCAAGGCTGCAACCCATCCGTCCCTAAAATAGTTAAGGCTGGTGTACTCCATTTGTGAAGACATGGAGGCCAGGCCTTTATTCCAGCCTTTATCCTAACCAGCGCTAAAAGACTTTTTGACTGCCTTCTTCCTCTTTGCCTTCTCCGAGGAGATCCTTTCCTTAAGGAGCTCTTCGGCAACCTTTAATTTCTCCTCCACCTCCTGTTTCTGGCGATCAACGTCATGAAGTCTAACAATTTCCTCTTCAGCATTTTTGAGATTATTCTCAAGATCTTTAGTATTCTTGAGCTTATCCTCAAGCTCTTTATTGTTCTTCTCAAACTCTTTCAATTTCTCCTCCAAATCCTTAGAGGCATCCACAGCTCGATCTCTCTCTTGTTCAACGGACTTAATCTGCTTCTCCCAAGCAAGTTTATTTTCCTCATACTTCTGTTGAAAGTCTTTCAAAGACTGGATTAATCCAGTAAAATCCTTTTCTACTCCATCTGAGGAACTGAAGGCCCTGATGGCTTCATCCATTTTTACAATGCTGTTAAAACACGTTACCAGCTGAGAAAAGAAATAACTCTAAGTCAATGTACGAACATAGTATTAAAAAGTAAAAGGTTCAGATCAATAATACTTACTGAGGCAATGTGTTGAGAAGCTAGAGCAGTAACTCTCTCACGAGTGAGAGTATTTTCAATGTTATGGACCTCTGGGATAGTCCAAGATTTTACTAAGCCCACAGCGGAGCTTGTGGGAACAAAGGTTGAAACACCACCTTCAATAGTTGATGGTGGAGAGACTAGTTCAGCAAGTCTCTTAGAAGAATTTTTCTTTAACCTCCTTGGAGGAATAGGAACATTCTCAACTAAGGACGTTGTCTTAGCTGGTGATATGACAATAACCTCACTAGGAGGAGTAATAGCAACAATCTTGCTCGGAGCCACAGGGGGCTTCTCAATAACTTTCTCGGTAGCAGCAGGAGGAGGTGCATTAATAACTTTCGTCCCTTCTTTGGGGACATTTTGTTTGATTTTCTTTGCCTCCACATTGGTAGAGGAAGATTTATCAAAGAAGGCATGAGCTCTTCTTCTCTTCATTAGATTACTGATGGGAACAACTGACTCAGAAGAAGAACCTTCCAAACTAGTTTTAGAAGCTGGTACTTGGTCAAGATTGACTACCACTGGACAAGGACGAGCAGTGAAAGAGGAAGTATAGCTCTTGTACTGCAATAAATAAGAAGCAAATCTAATGTGTTCCTCGGCCACAGATTGGTGCAAATCCCAGATAAGTTTCAAATGCTTCAAATTAACGTCCGCTTCTTTTGGAGGCTTTATTTTACTATCAACTGCAAATAATCAAAAATTAAATGTCAGTGATGCAATTTATCAAACACAAAGAAAATAAGATTTCAAAAAAATAAAATAAAAACAACCTATCCCATTGCCATAAAGAGGACATCTAGGACCTTGGTATACATCATCTCCATTTAATGGAGGGTGTTGCCAATTTTTCATTACCACTCCATGTTCAAAATAATCCCTGTTGGCGTCAGGAAGATTGACAACTAATGCCCTATTCAAAAACTAGTTTTTAAATAAAAAGTACTATCGCTGACAACCCATCTGTAGAAATACATAATCTCTGGAATCCCAAAACGGGTTCCATGAAGTTGGTTCAACCTATGAACTCCATTAACTATCCTCCAGGTATTTGGCGCTATTTTTGCAGGAACAACGTCAAAATATTGACAGAACTCCAAACATAAAGGATTTGGAGGAAAAGAAAAGCCACATTCGGCCACAAAGAGACTTGGGAACCAATGTCCCTCAGCCAAAGAAAAATAGTCAGAGGGTTTAGAAAGTTCTTCCAATATGACCCATGAAGGAATTGAAAATTCAGAACGAAATTTGCTAAGCGATTCAACAAGGTAAACCATGATAAATAAAGTAAATAAAAGAGAAGGAAGAAAATCTTACAGGAAAAGAGTGAATCAGTGGACAACGAACAATGGAAGAAACGAACGCAAAAGATAGAGAATAAATGAAGAGTTCAAATATACAAATTTGAAAAGTGAAAGACGATAGGATTTATGCTGCGCTTAAATACTTTACCTCGGGAATAGAGAAAGCAATAATTAC
Organism: Sambucus nigra; assembly: GCA_949130495.1. Lineage (NCBI taxonomy): Eukaryota > Viridiplantae > Streptophyta > Magnoliopsida > Dipsacales > Adoxaceae > Sambucus > Sambucus nigra. The sequence continues at coordinate 224,054,268 of OX422214.1, forward strand.
AAGGAAGGACGTTTTTATACCCGGCGGCTAAAAAGAAGAAAAGGGGCACAAAAAACGAAGAGGTTATGGAAATTTAAAATACTTTAAAAGACTGATACTATGGACTTAAAAAAGGAGTTACATACAACGAAAGTTTGCCTAAAATCCATAAAAACCGAAAAACTAAGCAGCATAATGTTCCATACTTTTCTTCAACATCAAACTACGAAACATTGGGGGCTTATGTTGACACCAAATTTAATCTGCTGACGTGGACCCATCACTTGAAGACACGTGTCTTCTAACGTGGTAATTACAAATACTTCTATCGATCAACTTATTGCCACTGAGCTACTCAAGCTCCATTAACAACTTATACATTTCGAACAGCTCAAGCGTATCAACCAGCTAAAGTCCTCTGAGGAACTCATGCCTGCCGAGCTACTTAGGCGGTCCGAGCTACATAGCGTACAGAGCACTCAACTTAGGATAATCAAGGAGACGACTGCGCATTAAATGGTCATTATTATCATACAAATGTACATGTCTACTAGATAACAGTGCATTGTCCTTTCATTTGTATAGCCTCAGGGCTATAAATACATTGTAACCTCCTCATCGGGAGGGGACTCGGAATTTCTTGGTAAACCCATTATCGATAATTCCAAGCTAATAGTCAGCAATTACAAAAACAGTGGACGTAGGCCATTCTTTCAAGGCTGAACCACTATAAAAATCTTTTGTCTCATTTATTTTATTTGTGATTGATTAATTAGAGATAATCTAATTTTTTACATCAACAATGATACATCTTTATATTAAATGCTAGTGGCATAAAGTTATGAGGTTTTGCCTTTTGCATTAATTGAGCCTGAGATTACTCGAGTATGGGACTGACTATATAGGTAATGCGACCAATTCATGAGAGGGGGACTCGTGATCGTTATTATCATCACATTATCAGAGAAAGAGTTATTGTGAAACGATAGCGTTTATCACCCACTATTAACATATTTTGTTTGAGCTTTTCCACTAAGAACTAGGCATTTATTGAGCTATGAAATGTGTTTCCCCAGACATTGGTGTGTGAGCTACCTGCCTTAGGTGTATCTAAGGGTGCTTTCTTCTCTCTCCCTTTAGCTAGTTGCTATAAAAGTTCATTTATTGTTAATTATTGAATTATACACAAGTGTTTTGTCAGCTAATATTAAAGAGTTATGTTACATCTCATCATTGTTAATGTTATCTTCTTTAGTAACTTATTTCCAATTTTAAAAGCGGTTAAGCCTCCATTTGTATTCAAGCACCGCATCATTAAGAGAACTCCCCTCTTACATTTGGTGAATCCTTTGGGGAGGTATTCTTTTAGAAAAATGGCTCAAGATAATGTTACTCATATTCTCGAATTTGATGATATCCAATTGAGGGAGGAAAAAGAAGTGAGGGAACGTCAGGTTACTAGAGGTAGGGTGTCTCGGGTGGAGGTTGCCTAAGTGATAACTACTACAGAAGATGCCATAGTGATGCATGTTTTCACAAGCACTACGGTGGGGACATCTCAAATGGCCCATCTGATGGGGACGTTTATGGAGTTTCTACAGACACCAATAGCCACGATGACTTTTAGGGTATATGTGGACCCCATTTCATTCGTTACTCCTATAGTGCCTCCTAAAGTTCTAAAGCACCTTATACTCTTGACTCACTTGAGTCTATATTGTATAAGTGCTCATCTAGTTTGGAAATAGTGACAAAATTGTGTCATTTCCTAGAATCCAAAAAGCCTCAAAGTTTGTCTACATTTCATTCTTCTCGTTTGTTTGATGCAAGGTAAACTTACCAACACTGACACACATAAGTAGTGAATTCATACATTGCATTTTGCATATAATTGAGTGTGTGTATGTTGAGTGTGTTAATTTCCCTCAAATTGATTTTTTTAATATTTTTTGGAAATTTTAAATGATTTTAAAACAATTTTTATCTTAATTAAAATTGGTTTTATAAAGTAATTGGGTCTTTTTATAATTATGGATTATTGCTTTTATTGGCTGAAAGTTCACTTGGGTAGAATCTAAATGCGCTAAAGACATCTGGGTGCATTTGTAATTTCTTTTGGAAGCGCATGAAATATCCAGTCGTATCCCTACACCTGTTAGGCTGCTATTGAACCTTTTTGTGTTTTCTTTGTGAGACACTGGACATGCTCAGTTTAAGCCCTTGGATTGTCTTTAATCGACGATCTGCATGTGTTCTTACACAATACATTTGAAACTCTCTCAAGCCAATCACAAGTGTTTTAATCACCGCGTAGCTATAGCCCTTATATCTAAGTCAACCTGCTGAGACCAAATCGTAGCCATTGATTTGAGCCAGCCTTCTCGATTCTTCTCAGCCCCCTATATAAGGAGACCTTCCCTCAGCCAAATGAAACTTTTTACCACTTCGTCTATTTGAGTGAGAAGAGAGTGAAGAGATAAGAGAGAAACCAGAGTTAGGAAACCCTAACCCTAAATCGTCCAAAACATTTCTCAAACCTTAACCTATTTCAAAACCAAGTATATTCCAAACACAACCTTGAGTGTTTGAGAGTTTTTGAGTGTTGGTTTGATAATTGTTTGATGTTGTCACCTTTTCGTTCTTAGATCTTGTTTTTAACTTAAGTATTTGATTAGATCTGTGTTTCTACCATTATAGAAATCTTAGATCTAGTTGTTGCATGTTATATTACACATAGATCTGCATCTATAATTTCTCGTCTTGAGAAAACTTTTGTTGATTTGTTTCTGTAAATTCTTTTAACTTCAAAATCAATAAAAACATTTTTTATTTCTAGTTCTTTTGAAACAAGACCTTCGACCTAGTTGGAATCTCACTTGGTGATTTTCAATCTCAAAAATATTTTCAAAACTTGAGATTGATTAAGATCTTAATACGTCTTTCGAGTAAGATAGCCGTGGATTCTGGGATTATAGTAATGGTCAAATAAGGTTTATGTGTTCTAAGAAGAGAGAAATATGTTCTAAGAAGAGAGAAATATAAAATCACAGCATATAGATCATGTAATTTGATAGGACTGTTTGTATAAATTTACGTGAGTGTGTGCATGCATGTGTTAGAAAGAACCTTCGCAAACACTAAAAGTGTTGGTAACAAGATCTCAAGAACAAGAGTCGACGTAAATAACTGGAACAAATTGGATGTTAGCAAACTGGAGAACAACATCAACAAACAGAATAGCAGAAAAGTTAGAAGGACGCCAGTGGGTACATTCCTAAACTTGTATAGGTTTGGTTTGTATGCATGTGTGTTATATAGTTTATAACTGTTATAATTTGTTTTAGTGAATTTTTTTTGTTTACTCCGTAGAGGGAGTCATGGATGTTTCCTCAGTTGGTTGAGGTTTTACCTCGTTAAAAATAGCTTGTCATTAATCTTTCTACATCTCCTCATATAATTCTTATGGTTGTGATGAGTTTAAGTTTTTAATTTGTTTTATTAAGCCTGTTATCCAATCTTGAATAGATCTCGTACATATTTTGTTAAACACTTCTTGTGATTATTTTGATTTGATTTTAAGAAAATAGTTTCTTCAAAAAACAGTTTGGAGTTACTTAAATAGTTTAATTTTATATTAAACGACTTTAGTAACAGAATTTCAATTGGTATCAGATCTTTGCAAACTTCTTTTGAAAAGATCTTGTGTTTCTGAAATTATTTTCTGAAAATCAAACGTGGATGAGAAAAATGAAAGATTTGGTAACTTGATCAGACCTCTTCTCTTTGATGGGACCAATTTTGCTTACTGGAAAGTAAGGATGATTTCTTGCATTCAAGGAACTTTGCGAGATGATGTTTGGGACATTGTTGAAAATGGATACATTTATCCTACTAAACCAGCCACTAAAGGAAGTATTGATAGGGTTAAGAAAGTGTTAAGTGAGTTCACACAAGAAGAGAGGCAAGTTTCTCGTAACAATAACAAAGGAAAGAATGCCATATCTATGTCCATAAATGAACATGAGTTCAAAATGATCTCATCTTGTGCCACTTCTAAGGAAGCTTGGGACATTTTGGTTACTGCTCATGAAGGTGACACTAGAGCTAAGGCTGCTAAAACATACATGCTCATTCAACAGTATAACTCTTTAATTATGTCTGACTCTGAGTCATTTGATGACTTTTATATGAATTTGACTGATATTGTGACCAAATTGCATGCTAATGGGATAACATATGACAGACACGAAATCGTTTCTAAAATTTTAAGATCATTACCACAAAAATTTGACAACAAAAGATATGCTATTGAGGAAATGTGTGACCAAAATCTCTCTCCTCAATTACTCAGTAGTAAACTAAGAACTGTGGAAATAGAATTAGAATTTAAGAAACAATTGACCCAGTCCCATAGGAAACAGACTAGTTCCAATCTAAGTTTTTCTTCTAAACTGATTAAACCCAAGTTAACATTCAAAATTATGACTCTTATAAGGAATGTGACATAGAGAGTTTGGACAATCAGATTGCCTTGATTTCAAAATAGTTCAATAAAATTATAAAGTTTAGAAATAACATGGCAAACAAACAAGGCAAGTCCAATTATCCAACGCACTCTAATCACAAACCTCTTGGGAAAGGTCAAGATAAACATCACAAGGACATTCATACTAGACCTAACAAAGACCTTGAGAAGATTGAATGCTTTAGATGTGGAAAACTAGGACACATAGCATAAGACTGTAGAGTGAAATTGAACACTCACAATAATCATACTAGGGCCAACATTTGCAAGACAAGGGATGATTCAAGCGACTCTAAAAATGAGGAACCTGAGTTATTTGATGTTTTTTAGCCTTACATGTATTTCTTTGCTAAGATAATATACAATGATGATATGCCTATGTATGAGAATGATGATAGTATCTCTACTCCTACTGTTGTGAATCATGCTGCTACAGGTTTAGATGATTTACTTTCTGAGAACATTGTTAGTTCAAACACGGGGGTGTGAGTCAAGGAGAATGCGATAATGACGATGTTCATGGGTGCGTGAGTTCAAGAAATGAATCCTTAGGGGTCAATTCACACACCACACTTAGTGACTCCGACACTAAAGACCTCCCTGACATTCACACACTTTATGCCAAAACTCTCTAGAAAAGCACTAGACTAGATAAGATAGTGAAAGATCTCACTAAGAAACTAGAAGATCTAAGCCTGATGATCAAACTTAATGCCGAAGAATATACAACCCAATGTCTTACTCATGAAAATGAAATCAAAATATTTGATCAAAAATTGAAGATGTGATTGAAACAAATGAAACCTTGGAGAAAAAATACAAAGGGACATTGTTATAATTGGAACAAACAAAAGAGAAGACAACAACAGTTTTCAAAAAATTTACAAAATTTGAAAATAACTCAAACTGTTTTGATGGTTTTGTTGCTGATTCAAAAACCAATTCTGATGATCGAAGTGGAATAGGGTTTTGCCCCAATTTAAAGACACAAACAAAACCTTTTGAATCTATTAAGTTTGTGTCATGAGGCAAAAGACCTATAGAAGCTTGCCCAGACTTTCATTCTCTAAAAACTAAGTTTGATACAAAACATCAAAATTTTGATATTGGGAAACCAAGTTACTCTAAGCATGAAAGTTCATCTAAGGCTAAATATGTGTGCCCCTCAATTAGGAAGAGTGACTCTACCTTCAAAGTTGTTCTACCTAGGAATAAGGTTCAACCCCAAAATGCCTTAAAGCCTATGTTTGGAGACTTTCCTAAGGATATACCCCCTCCAAGCAATCTTTATTGCTCCTACTGCAATATGTACGTTCATTCTTTTGATGGATGTTATGCTAGAAGACGAGTTAAACCTATCTGTAACCCACCTGTTTAACAAAACTTTAACTATTCTAGGAGAAGTCGTAACAATTATGTTCTACCTAGACCACCAGACAAAAACTCTAACTATAGGAAAAGAAAGAACAAACCTAAAATAACGTTTCCTAGAAGGATTACTAAACAATTTCCTAAACCAAATGCTCATGTGTTTCATAAAATTCAAAATCATGCGAAAAACATATTTCAACAAAAATCGAAAGCTCGCAAATTTTATCAAATAAGAGCAAATAGGTGCAAAATGAAAACAAGAGAAATTTGGGTTTGAAAAGATGATCTAGTACCCCAGATGAAGTGTAACATTGTTATTACTGCTATAAAAGACAAACACACATCTTATGGTTGGTGTTTAGATTCTGGATGTTCAAAACACATGACTGGTGATGATACAAAACTTTTAAACAAAACCAACTTTGCTGGAGGAAAAGTAATTTTTGGTGATGGAGTATCATCCCAAATCATAGATCAAGGAACTCTCCAAGAAAAAGGACTACCTGTTCTTGAAAATGTTCTTCTAGTCAAAGGTCTTAAGGCTAATCTACTTAGTATCTCGTAATTTTGTGACTCAGATCATACTGTTACCTTTTCAAAGAACAATTACAAAATTTTAAATGAAAAGGGTGAATGCATAATTACAGGATTCAGGACTCCTGATAATTGCAATACTGTCACGAATAGTTCTAAAATCTGTAATGTTACCAGAATGGATGACAATGAGATATGGCATAACAGGATGGGTCATATAAATTACGATAATCTTAGTAGATTTTCTTCTCAAGAAATAGTTAGAGGCATTACAAAAATCAAATCTATTCCTAATATTGTATGTGGATCTTGTCAAGAAGGAAAAATTATTAAGGCACCTCATAAGAAAGTCAAAGATATCCTCACCTCTAACCCCTTGGAGCTCATCCATATGGACCTAATGGGTCCCTCTCAAACTGTTAGTCTCTGTGGACACAGTTACATTCTTGTTATGGTTGATGACTTCACTAGATTTACTTGGGTATATTTTTTAAAACAAAGGTCTGACGCTTTCCAAACCTTTTTAAAAATACTTCTTCGGATTGAAAATGAGAAGGACACTCAAGTAAATAGAATTCGTAGTGATAGAGGTGGAGAATTCAAAGACACCGGAATAATAGAGTATTGTGACTATAATGGTTACAAACATGAGTTTAGTGGCCCTAAGACCCCTCAACAAAATGGTATCGCTGAGAGAAAGAATCGTACTCTTCAATAGATGGCACGTGTTATGTTACATGCCAAATGTTTACCTAAATATTTTTGGGTAGAATCTATTTGTACTGCGTGTCACATTATCAATAGGGTCTATCTTAGAAAGAATTCGAAACAAACTCCTTAAGAATGTTGGTATAGGAAAAAATCCAATCTTAAGTACCTTAGAACTTTTGGTAGTACATGTTATGTCTGCAAAGACAGAGAACACTTATCCAAATTTGAGAGCCGTGGAGATAAAGCTATTTTTTTAGGATACTCGCCTAACAGTAGAGCCTACCGTGTTTATAATCTTCGTACCAAGTCCATAATGGAATACATAAATGTAATTGTAAGTGACACTACTGTAGAGAGTAAGACTGGGGAATCAACTATTGTGGAAGAGCCTGCAAATGTATAGAAAATGACTCTCCAGAAGTGGATGATTCCTTACCAATTGAGACTCCTGAAGTACCTAACTGGGTTTCTAAAGACATCCCCTAGACAACGTTGTTGGTAATCCTAGTGAGCCTGTGCGTAAAAGATATCAATTAAGAAATTATGCTCATTATGTATGTTTTGTCTCCCTTGTGGAACCAAAGAATATAAATGAGGCATTGAATGACTCTCACTGGATTTCAGCCATGCAGGAAGAACTTCTTCAGTTTGTCATGCATGATGTTTGGTATTTTATACCTAGGTCTAATCACAAAAAGGTTATTGGCACACGTTGGATATTTAAAAATAAATCCGATGAAAGTGGGATAATCATTAGAAACAAAGCTAGATTAGTTTCTCATGGATATTCCCAAATTGAAGGAGTATATTTTAACGAGACTTTTGCTCCTGTTACTCGTTTAGAATCTGTTCGTCTACTCTTTGCCATAGCCTCCTACTTGCTCTTTACACTTTACCAAATGTATGTCAAATCTGTTTCCTTAATGGAATATTTACTGAGGAGACCTACATAGAACAACCAAAAGGATTCATTGACCCTCAATATCTAAATCATGTGTTTCGTCTTAAAAAGGCTTTGTATGGCCTAAAATAAGCTCCTAGAGGCTGGTATGAGCGTCTTTCCAATTTTCTCTTAGATAAAGGTTTTAAGAGAGGTGGAAATGATCAAACTTTATTTGTTAAAAATTTTAACAAACACATCATTATAGCTCAAGTTTATGCTGATGATATCATCTTTGGATCAACTTCTCCCTCAGAAGTTAAATCTTTTTCTGAAATTATGCATAAAGAATTTCAAATGTCTCTCATGGCAACTTTTCTGGGTCTTCAAGTCAAACAAAATTCAGAAGGATTATTTGTTTCGCAATCTAAATACGCATTAGAGATTGTTAACAAATTTGGCCTCGAGAGTGCTAAAGATGCTAAAACTCCAATGAGTACTACGGTCAAATTATCTAAAGATGAAACTGGAAAATCTATAGATCCAACCCTATACCGTAGCATGATAGGAACCTTGCTATACCTTACTACCTCACGTCCTAATATAATGTATGTTGTTTGTGTATGTGCTCGTTATCAAAATAATCCTAAAGAGAGCCATTTAACTTCTGTTAAAAGAATTATTAAATACGTAAAAGGCACTATGAATCTAGGACATTGGTACACTAGTGATACTCCTAACACTATAATTGGATACACGGATGCTGATTGGGCTGGGTATACTGATGATAGTAAAAGCACATCAGGATCATGTTACGATATAGGTAATAATTTGGTAGGATGGAGTAGTAAGAAACAAAACTGTACTTCTTTATCAACAGCTGAATCTGAATACATAGTCGTTGGAAGCTGTTGTGCCCAATTTCTTTGGCTTAAACAAATGCTAAGTGATTATAGTATTCAAGAAAAACAATTGCATCTCTATTGTGATAATCAAAGTGCGATTAATATCTCTAAAAATCCTGTTCAACACTCGTGAACAAAACACATAAAAATAAGACATCACTTTATACGCGAATTGGTTGAAACTAAGAATTAGAAATTAATTATCTTCCTACTGATTTGCAACTCGCAGATATGTTTACCAAACCTTCGGATTACAATAGATTTATTTCTTTGCGTAAATCAATAGGTATGGTTTGTGCTGATTAATCTCTTTGGCCTATATATTTTTCTCTTTTTCTATTTGAGAGCAAATGGGGGAGAAATATGAGACTTTATTATAAGATCATTTTTTCTTCATATCTCTAAAGAGCTTGAACTCAGTGATTATTTGCAGGATTATGTACAGTTATTCTCAACAGTTGTAATAGGGTATTTAATTGTAATTAATTGAGTTATGTACTTTTCTTTTCTAGTAAATGGGTAGATAGAATTTTTATAGGAATAAGTTTTTTTTACCCTACGAGTCCTAGATGACTCAAAGGAGATTTTGTCTCATATTTCCAAAGGTGGAGATTGAAGCACCTTATACTTCTGACTCACTTGAGTCTATATTGTATAAGTTCTCATCTAGTTTGGAAATAGTGACAAAATTGTATCATTTCCTAAAATCCAAAAAGCCTCAGAGTTTGTCTACATTTCATTCTTCTCGTTTGTTTGATCCAAGGTAAACTTACCAACGCTCACACACATAAGTAGTGCATTCATACATTGCATTTTGCATATAATTGAGTGTGTGTATGTTGAGTGTGTTAATTTCCCTCAAATTGATTTTTTAATATTTTTCGGGAATTTTAAATGATTTTAAAATAATTTTTTATCTTAATTAAAATTGGTTTTATAAAGTAATTGGGTCTTTTTGTAATTATGGATTATTGCTTTTATTGGCTGAAAGTTCACTTGGGTAGAATCTAAATGCGCTAGAGACATCTGGGTGCATTTGTAATTTCTTTTGGACGCGCGTGTAATATCCAGTCGTATCCCTACACCTGTTAGGCTGCTATTGAACCTTTTTGTGTTTTCTTTGTGAGACACTGGCCATGCTTAGTTCAAGCCCTTGGATTGTCTTTAATCGACGATCTGTATGTGTTCTTATACAATCCATGTGAAACTCTCTCAAGCCAATCACAAGCATTTTAATCACTGCGTAGCTATAGCCCTTAGATCTAAGTCAACCTACTGAGACCAAATCGTAGCCATTGATTTGAGCCAGCCTTCTCGATTCTTCTCAACCACCTATATAAGGAGACCTTCCCTCAGCCAAATGAAACTTTTTTCCACTTCGTCTATTTGAGTGAGAAGAGAGTGAAGAGAGAAACCATAGTTAGGAAACCCTAACCCTAAATCGTCCAAAACATTTCTCAAACCCTAACCTATTTCAAAACCAAGTATATTCCAAACACAACCTTGAGTGTTTGAGAGTTTTTGAGCGTTGGTTTGATAATTATTTGATGTTGTAACCTCTTCGTTCTCAGATTTTGTTTTTAATTTAAACATTTGATTAGATCTGTGTTTCTACCTTTATAGAAATCTTAGATCTAGTTGTTGCATGTTATATTACACATAGATCTGCATCTATAGTTTCTCATCTTGAGTAAACTTTTGTTGATTTGTTTTTGTAAATGCCTTTAACTTTAAAATCCACAAAAACATTTTTTGTGTCTAGTTCTTTTAAAACAAGACCTTCGACCTGGTTGAAATCGCACTTGGTGATTTTCAATCTTGCAAATATTTTCAAAACCTGAGATTGATTAAGATCTTAATACGTCTTCCGAGCAAGATAGGCGTGGATTCTGGGATTATAATAAAGGTAAAATAAGGTTTATGTGTTCTAAGAAGAGAGAAATATAAAATCACAGCATATAGATCTTATATGTAATTTGATAGGACTGTTTGTATAAATCTGTGTGAGTGTGTGCATGCATGTGTTAGAAAGCACCTTCACAAACACTATCACCCTACGATACTAAAAGTGTTGGTAATAAGATCTCAAGAATAAGAGTCGACGTAAAGAACTGGAACAAATTGGATGTTAGCAAACTGGAGAACAACATTAACAAACAAAAGTGAAGAAAAGTTAGAAGTACGCCAGTGGGTACATTCCTAAACTTGTATAGGTCTGGTTTGTATGCATGTGTGTTATATAGTTTGTAACTGTTATAATTTGTTTTAGTGAATTTTTTTTGTTTACTCCGTGAGGGAGTCGTGGATGTTTCCTCAGTTGGTTGAGGTTTTACCACGTTAAAAATAGCTTGTCATTAATCTTTCTACATCTCCTCATCTAATTCCTATGGTTGTGCCGAGTTTAAGTTTTTAAACTATTTTGTTAAACCTGTTATCCAATCTTGAACAGATCTCGTGCATATTTTGTTGAACACTTCTTGTGATTATTTTGATTTAATTTTAAGAAAAGAGTTTCTTCAAAAAACAGTTCGGAGTTACTTAAATAGTTTAATTTTATATTAAACAGCTTTAGTAATAGAATTTCAAGTTCCTTCGAGCTAAGTTCCGCTCCCATGTAGGAACACCTAGCGTGGCTACACTTGTGGTCGCTTGACCAAGAGGTACAGTAACAGGGATAGTATCCGCACCTTTTTTCACAGTTAAAGAAACAAAGAAGGAGATATTGAAAATAATGGCAGCTTATTCGCAAGCTACCATCGATAAGGCCTCAATATACAATGACATTTTGACTCCTTACTCGGAGGAATTCAATGATGAGTTATATCCTAAGGATTACATTCCCCGTATATTTGAGAAGTACATTGGGAAAGGGGGAATCTAAAGGAACACATTAAGAAGTTTGTGGAGAACTTAGGAGATTACTATAACAACAAAAAGATGCATTTATGGGAGTTTTCTAAATCCCTCGTAGACAAAGCTTACACATGGTACTCACACTTGGCTTCAAGGAGTGTGGGAACTTGGGAGGACATACCCATCCTATTTGTTCAAAAGTTATTTTTGGTTGAAGACAAGTTCACTTTGACACAGCTTGCATGAAAGTAATGGTTGGTGGAAGAGTTAGTGGCATATATAAGGAGGTTTAGAGAAAGGTATCTCGATATGAGATAGGAGGACAAGGAATAAAAGTTGTTTCAACTTTATGTGGAGGGTTTTCTCCCTAAATATATTTGACATTTGATAAATAAATCACGAGAAGGCACATTTGTGACCATCTTAAAATCAACGCGAAATATCTCATTAGTTGTTCACCCAAGTCCCATCGCGGCCCATATAATTTTTGGGCTACAAAGTGGAGATAAAAGAGGGCATGCTTCATGGGTGGGTTATGCAGACGAGGAAGCTAAAGATGGAAGAGGGCAGAGGAAATATAATAGGAGGAAGTTTGGGAGAGACAAAAAAGAGCCCCCATAATTGACTTGCACAATTAAGGAGGCCATTAGCTGTTATAATGCCATGCTTCATGGAGGGCAGTCTACGCACCCAAAGATGTTCCCAAAAATGAATAAGGACCAGAAGTGCAAGTGAATCCTAAGTATTGTCATGTACATTAGCATGTTTGCGACCTAAACAACTCATTTTCACGTTGAGGAGGATTATTAACAATAATTTATTAGCTGTAACCAACAAATACCTTAAGGAGATGTCAACAACAACCCATTTCTAGCTCATAGAGAAAATTTGGTGGTAGACAATGATGAAGAGAATGGAGATCGTGCGAGTAAATTGATAAGAAAAAGAGAGGAGTTCAAAGCAGTATTAGAAGACTTCATAGTTGGGATGGAAAACATAGTTATTTACTATGATGAAGTGAAGTATACAATGTGGAAGGTTTTGTTATGGAACCTAACTTGGAGTACCAAGCTGTGTCGCAGTCCCCTAAATTCGTGTGGTTCTTCAACAAAGTAGGGACGCCTCAGGAAAGAAGACTGGAAATCACTCATGTGGTATTGGATATTGCGAAGAAGAACGCAATTCAATTATTGAGGTGTAAGGGTCTAATGGCCAGGATAGTAAGGAAGTTTATGTACAAGATAACTTTATTGGATGCTGACAGAGCAGTAAGGTTCCCCCCCCCCCCACCCCCCCCCCCCCCCACAACTAGTTCTCATATGTCACAACAAGTGTGAACGAAGTAAGCTTTGCTAGAGCTTTGATGGATGGGGTGCCTCCATAAATATCATACCTATTAGCTCTTTTTATGGAGTTAATATCTCTAAGTCAAGGTTGATACTAATGCTATTGGTAATTTTTGGTTATGATAACTAATCTCCAAAGTCCATTGGTTATGTAAATGTTTGGTATTATGATGGGGAATCTCACATCACACTTAAAATTTCATGTTACAGAGAGTGCCACTTCATACCACCTTTTGATAGGAAGGGTGACAATGCATAACTACGACTTGGTTCCCTCTACATATCACTAATGTTCTAAGGCTAACAAGAAATGAATAGAGATAGTGATCCAATCAACCAAGAATCTGTTGACCCAAGAGGAGGCATAATTAGTGGATGCTACATTTTACACCGAGCTGATAGAGGATGTGCGCTTTCTAACATAGTATATAGAGGGAGTAAGTGTCCCCTTGATCAAATAAAGGTTGGGGTGAGTGAGAAACCATATTAAAGCAAGGAAAAATTCATGTCAAAGAAATGAGGAAGCACACAACGTCATTACTAAGCCTCAAGCAATATCCAAGAAATTAAGGGATATAATGAGGTTAAGGATCTACTCGATAGAGCATGAGGTAAGGAGGCAGAGCGTCCTTAGTAGATTTTCTGGGGAGAGCTTAGAGGAAGATGGGAATTATTGAAAGAGGAAGTAAATTTCCTCACATAACCGCCAGTGTAAGAAGCTATAATTGAAAGACGAAAAAGTGGTGTATTTCCTCTGAAGGTGTGAACGAGCAGCTGAAGAAGGTTGTGAGGAGATTGACCTGAAGTATGAATGTTTCTTGGTGGATAATCAAGGGCAATGTATTGTCAATGATAATTCCAATATTCATGAGTTTATTGAGGAGGTTGAAGATGAACCCGAGTGTACGACTGATCAACCGAAGTTGTAGATGAAAGAGTTGAAGAAAACTAATTTGTCTGAGGTTGGAGCAGATCAAATACCAATTTTTATTTCCAAGGAACTGGATGCTGAGAAGAAATGGGGGCTGATTCAGCTTATTTGGGAATATATAGATGTTTTTGTATGGAAGTACACAAAGATGGTGGGGTTGGACCATGAGGTTAATTACCACAAATTAAATGTTATTCCTTTAGCCACACAAATAAAATAGGCAACTAGAACGTACAAGCCAGATTTAGATCTCAATATCAAAGAGGAGGTGAAATGATTATTGGTAGCTAGGTTCATTAGGACAATACACCATACAATTTTTCTATCCAATATTATGCTAGTGGGAAAGAAGGATAAAAATCAAATACGCATTTGTGTTGATTTCAGAGACCTCAACAGAACTTTGCCCGAAGGATGCATTCCCTCTGCCCTCTATTAATAGCTTGATAGATTCAATGAAATTCCATGAGATGTATAGCTCTATGGATAGTTATGTTGGCTATAACTAGATTAAGATGAATTTAACTGATGAAGAGAAGACAACATTCAGGACTCTATTGGGCAATTTTAAGTATAATGTCATGCCGTTGGGGTTACAGAATATTGGGGAAACTTATCAAAGAATAATGATGGCCATCTTCCATGATTTTTTCCATGATATCTTAGAATTTTACGTGGATGGATTTAGTCATCAAGTCAAGAAATGAGTATTCTCACCTGGTTGATTTCAAGAAGGTTTTTAACAGATGTAGGAAGTATAAGTTGAAGATGAACCCACTCAAATGTGCCTTCAGTGTAACGAGTTGAATTTTTTGGGTTTTATGGTGGATCGCCAAGGAGTAAAGATGTACCAAGATAATAAAAAATCTATTCTTGAGATGCCTTTCCCAAGAACAATGAAGGAGCTAAATAGCTTCCTCGAGAAGGTCTCCTACTTAGAATATTTGTGGCAGGGTTAATCGAGATTACTCATCCTCTGATGGACCTACTGTGCAAGACCATGGAGTTTAAATGGGAGGAACCTCACCAAGAATATTTCTCTAAGACTAAGAAATTACTCACTTCCTCATAACTAATGATCCCTCCAAGAGATGGAATATTGTTGTCGCTTTAGCTTACTCCCACCACGAGGTCTATCGTCTCTTTTTTGGCACAAGAAATTGATTGACAAAAATGACCCGTTTACTAGTTGAATAAAATTATTCATGGTGAAGAAACAAGGTACACTAATATGGATAGGCATTGTTTGGACTTGGTGCTTGTTTCTAAAAAATATAGACATTACATGCTATCTTTCATAATTTACATCGTGACATGATATGATCCCATTAAGTTTTTGTTAGCCTGAATAATTTTAATTGGGAGGGAAGAAAGATGGTTACTTAAATTCTCGTGAAATATGACTTGAAGTGTGTGGTTCCTCAAGAGTCAAGAGCCAAGCCTAACTAAACTTATTGATAATTTTCCCATCAGGGATATTTGCACCAAAAAATCAGTACATTCCAAGTAATAACTCATCGGGCAATATCTTGGAGGCTAACCTTTAGGAGTGGATTATGGAGTTTGATGGTTTATCAGCCTAAGGAAAAAGGGGAGCATGAGTCATCCTTTTAAAAGGAAAAGAGGAAATTTACCTATCTTTCAAGTCAGGTTTCTCTTGCTCCAACAACGAGGAAAAATATGAGGCTTTGGTATTGGGATTGCTAGAAGCACTTTGAAGAGGCATATGTTTGATCTGCATCAAAGGAGATTACAATATAGTGTTTAAGTGGGTAAATGGGGAGTACGCATTAAAGTATCTCAACTTGTCACCTTATAAAATAATCATTTAAAGTTAATTTTCTAGTTCCATCACAACAATGTAAGAAGGCGACCTAAAATAATAAACAGACACATTGACACCTATGCCACCATTGCACAAAAAGTGTCCAATAAATGACGAGTCAATAATTATGGTGATCCAATGAAGGACCGATCCTTCGGTGGTACTAGTAATTCTGCCAGGGGAAGAAGAATTTGACTGGAGGGGTGGATAAGAAAAGATAGAGCTCAGAGTTCTAGCCCATATTTCATCATCCAAGGGAACTTATATTTTAGAAACATTGGAGGATAATTGGCGAGGTGCATCAGCCCAGGGGAGGTAGAGCAAAGGTTGAAAAAACCATGGATGTCATTACGAGAGAATATAGATACCTTTATACAGAAGAATCCAAAAAGAGGGGTATTTTTGTCCACAATGAGGCAGGATGCAACAACGATGCAAAGAGAATGTGCTAAGTGTCAACTTTTCTTTCAGGCAGCTGAATGTAACTTCGTAGAGACTCAAACAAATTGGAGGCAACCTTATATTGATTTTAATTAAAGATGGAGGTGTTAATACATAGAAGATTAATGCCATGGGGATTAGAAGAAGGGCCCCACATTTTCACATTCAAGAAGGATGTTTCAACAGACCATTACCTTTTAGGTGCATCACAAGCGAGGAAGTAGGGGAAGTCCCCAAGTAAGCCCACGATCGAGCTTACATTATTGGATCCAAGTTATACTATCAACTTATGAACTTGGACTATTACTGGCAAACTATAGAGAAAGATTCAGTGGAGTTTGTTCGAAAGTGCAAGGCCTGTCAACTACATGGATATATGATTCAAACTCATTTGATAGACCTCACTCTCTGGAAAATCCCTATCCATGCCAAACTTTGGCATTTGACTTGGTAGTGGAAATTAACCCTTACTTAAGGGGAAAAATATGGATACTTGTGGCCACAAAGTTTTTCGTAAAATGGGCAGGTGAAGTACCATTGAAAAAAGCAATAACGGATGTGGTGGCACAGTCCATTAGAGAGTACATAAGTTGTTAGTTTAGCTTTCTCGAGGTTATTTTGTTTGATAATGGAACTCCATTTATCAACAAAGATTTGACCTTTCTCATAGATAAATATTTGATCATACACCACACCTCAATGGTGGCTTACATCAAAGGCAACGATCAATCTGAAGCAACGAATAAGACCTTGGTCAACATTTTGGCCAAGATGATGGAAAATTACACAAGAATGTGGGTTAAAAAAATACCGGCAGTGTTATGGGACTCCCTAATGACCAAAGAAAGACAAATGGTTATACACCTTTCTTGTTAGTATATGGAGCTGAAGTAATTTTTTTGATTGGAATAGAAGTCCTTTGGCCAGATATGCCTTGCAAAGTAGCATACTCCCTCAGGATAGGCATGTCTAGTTAGAGGCATTGAATAAGTATCGAGATAACACGATGAAGCACTTCCAAATATACATGAAGTAACTTTCTAGGGAATATGATAATTTGATGAAGCTAAAAAAGTTTGTGGAGGGGGACTTAGTACTCGATGATGTTGTTAGACACGTCAGAGGGCTCCCATTATCCAAGTTTGTAGCATGGGAACAATAGCTGCATCTTCCTCCAAAGGATTGTTATCTAGAACTATGGGCTCAGAAGAGTTTGGGGTGAGATGCACTTGGGCTTGGTGGAATCCTAACACACTCTTTGATGACGCGCTTCCTCAAAATCTTGGTACCTAAACTCTTTTTTCATTGAGAGGGGGCACTAAAAGAAGGTCTCTTGTTAAGAGGACCAGATTGTGATCTTGCTCCCCCCCCCCCCCCCTGGTAGAGCTTTTGAAGTTGCAACATGAGGAAGTGGGGAAAACATGATAGCATTGAGTAAAGGATTTTTGAACACTCGCAATACCCATACAGCCTCTAAATGACATTTTTCAGCTAACATGGCGTCCATGGGGCTAGCGATTTCTCGAGGAATCGAAGACAGTTCTGTTGCACTCTTTTAGGACTTGGATTTTGATGGTTTGGAATTCTTTGGGGATGGGTTGGAAACTCCCTCACTAGACGAGACAACTAAAGGACTTGTAGGCCTCTTCTTAGCAGTGGGGATAACAACTTTCTTCTTCCCCATATGAAGCACGTCATTAATTGGATTGGGGCAAGGGTAGGTAACTCTTTTGGGGAGGGGATCTTCGATGTGGTACTTAGAGGAAACTCAAACCTCAGCACAAATTTGTTATTAAGTCCTATTTAATTGGTAGGAAACTTGTTAACTATGGGGGGGTAAATTGGGGTTGGTTTGAGCCAATCACTAAATAAATTGAGTTGAAATGGCTAAAAATTCATAAGCCAATTGCAAGACACATCAACTTTTTTATTTTTGTTGGGAATAGGGAAGGAACACCTTGGTCATACCCAAAATAGCGAGCACAATGACTGGGGTTATACGTCTTAGTGAGAGATCCCCAATTAGTGAAGTAAGGGAGATGGTCAGGTGTTACAAGAAGAACAAATAACAGAGCATGTATTTCTATGATCAGCTCTTTAGTGACCGTTCCAACTATGTGATGGACCCCAGTGAAGAATGACCAATTGTGAGAATTTTTTTCCCATCATAAGGCCTTGAGATGAAAGATGAGTTTTTATTAAGGAAGGGGATTAGATCTTTCGTAATTTTCTTCTTGTTCCAACTAAGAAAATGATGGGGCTTTATGGCAGAGGGAACAAAAGAAATCTCTAAAGGGTCAATATCGAGGAATCTCATTTAAAGGCACCCAATTAAAAGAATGGTGTTCACAAAGTTTGAAACGTTATACCTACCCAAAGAACGTTGCATGTAGAGATGGGTCTTATCAAACCAAGTATAGAGGGACCCTAATGTAATGACAGCAAGAGGAAGGATAACTCCACAAGTAAGCCTCGCAAAGATATTTATCAGGTCCCTTTATGGCTAGTTAAAGTACATAAAGAATATAAGTAACTAACTCTTAAAGGGAAGATTTCCATTCACCATAAGTGACCTTAGATGTGGTACTTTGGTCTTACTCAACTCGAGTAAGCTTATGGGACCATAGAACTAATAGTTAATGAGCTGGGTAAAGATGGATTTGTTCGAGTCCCCAACAGAGTCACGACAAATATTATCCAAAGTGGCTCGAGAAGCAGTGTCATTGGCATCCAGGGCCTCATATTGAAAGTGGAAGATCTAGTGGGCTCAAATCCCAGCAGTTCACAGAAATCTTCTAGGGTGATTGTGAATTCACCCCAGGCAACAACAAAGGTACGTGACACTGTGTTCTAACAAGAAACGAGTAGTTGGAGTGCAGCGTTATGTTTGGATATAGTAAAATCTCCAAACTAGAAAGCAAGGTCAAGACCTACCTTCTTGAGGATTGTGGGCTAGGTGGACTGGATGAAGTTGTACGAAGTAGGAAATCAATTTAGGCGACCTCCAAGCACTCGAAGTCAATATGTGAATAGGGGAAATCCCACGATCCAAGTGAAAGTGCAAAGTTATTTATGGGGAAAAGTAGAACCAAGCTTCCCTATCTTCATCTTCATTACCCAAAGTGAGGGGATCAGTTTTAGCCTTCAATTGCCCAGAAAAAGCCGTGTATTTTCCTTTAAAGGGTCTCCCTCTTAAAATATGGAGCACGACGGTAGGACTAGAGTTGCGACTAATGAACCGTCATCTTAACAATTATGGCTTGGCCGAAAACTTAACCGAAAGTCTCTGGTTCATGACTGGAGGAGGCCTTGAGTGAGTTTGAGAAATGTTAACGATGAAAACACAGAAAAAATGCCACATAAAGGAAAGTAAGAAATAGAGGAGAAGGAGATGGAGTTTTAAGATGGTGAAAAGAGGGTTTGGATGGCAGAAATAATGTTTCTCTCTCTCTAAAACTCAAGCTTTTATTGTTAATGGCACAAGAAATGAAGAAGTGAAAGAGAAAGTAAATATGGAACATTTAAGTGTAAAGATATAATTGTTTGAAAATACAAGATTGACGTTTGGGTTTCTCACGAATGGGAAATTTAAAAGGCACGATAATGTTTGGAAAAATAAGGTTGGCACAATTAACCCTAACTTACCACATGGTACTTCAGCGACAAATATGTCAGATCATGAGACGTTAGCATTAACTAGTGGTACGCGCGAAAAATTGAGGAAAGCTTATTAGCAACAAAAGGTTTTTGTTTTTTTTTTTAGGAATTAGGTGTTTGAAATTCCAAACCAACTAAGTTACATTGTTAGAAGGTTACTCGAGACATATCTATATGTCAACTCATAGGAGAAGATTTGATAGAATTGAGGTTTATCGGTTTGAGATGTTCCATGCAAACACTTTTTGTCCACACAATAATTCTCTATACAAAGGGGAAGATGCGAGGAAAATTTAAAGATAAAGTTATAATTAGAGATAATTCCCCACAATTAAAGGAATGTACAAATTCAAGTGAGCAAACTCATGAGATAGCTCGAATAAAGGATAAAGAAAGCAAGAAAGTTGTTTTAAGCACTAAGGAAGCTTCCTAAAGGAGTTTTTCGCGGAAGCTTTGTATTTTAATTTGTACTTATTTAAGTTATGTATTTGTAAGAAATATTATAATTTGATGAGATGTATCCTAATATGTGGGTGAGGTTAATCGATATTCGTGAGGGACCAAGTCTGGCAGAGCTTGGGAGAGCTTTCATCCTCTATCAAACAACCTCACCATGGGAACCTACAAGGGAACTGGTTCGGAGGATTGAGAAGCAACTTCATATTAAGGCATGAATTAACCTCTCTAGATACACCAGGTAAAACACTAACAGAGCATATTCGAAAAGAATATCATATTACCAACCATGAGTCTTATCACCCATTGGGTTTAGTGACAAACAATCATTTACCAAAAGTAATATTTGTATTAAGTGGCGTCACATATGGCCTATTCAATATCAAAATCAAACTTGAGTAAACCATAGTGGTTTGGGGATTATCAATTAGTTTGGTAGATTACCACTGTTGGGATAGCCACTTGACACAATTGATCACAAAAAGCTGTCTTGTTAGCATTTCATGCTAATGATGCAGGGGCATGTTCATGGATCTTTACATTAAATGCTAGTGACATAAAGGTATGAGGGTTTAGATTTTGCATTAACTGAGCCTGAGATTACTCAAGTAGGGGGTTGACTATATTGATAATCCAACCACTTCTTGAGAGGGGTAATTAATGATCGTTATTATCATCATATTATCACATACAGAGAGAGAGTTATTATGATATCAGAGCATTCATCGCCCACCATTAACACACTTTGTTTGAGCTTTTCCACTAAGAACTAGGCATTTATTGAGTTATGACTTGTGTTTCCCAAGACCTTAGTGTTTGAGTTGCTTTCCTAAAATGTATCTAAAGGGGTTAGCTTCTCTCTCCCTTTAACTAGTCAATTAAATGTTAATTTATTACTGATCATTGAGTTATACATGAGTGTTTTATGATCTTCTACCAAAGAGTTTGGTTCTATTTCACCTGAGTTCGTCTCATCATTATTAATAATATCTTGTTTAGTAAATTATTATCATTTTTAATAGAGGTTATGCCTCTGTTTGTATTCAACCACCCCAGCATCAAGAGGAGTCCCATCCTACACATGTTATTATAGCTGGACTAGTATCATGGAAAATTCTAAATCTCCCCTACAGGCTATAACCCGACATTTTTTATCCTAAATCTTTTAACTTAGTGTGAAACTCCATGACTCGTTTAAGTCTTATCAATGTCACTCTTCATTCTCCTTAAATAACCCATTTTTGAAATACTTAGAGGCTATTGTCCCACACTTCACTAATCTTACAGACCAGATTTATAAATAAGAGGCTATAGTCATCAAATTTTTTGAAGGAAGTTTAATTTACTTCTCTTGAATCATACAAATTAAAGATACTAGAGAGACTATCCTACACAGAGGTAAGACATATATTTCCACTAAAGCACTTCATAAAGTGCTAACTTTTATTTGAAGAAATTGAAAAATCTTGGTGCCTAGCCTTAAAATGGAAAGGATTTTAAAGACTTCATTTTGAGGAAAACTGATATGAACAAAGTGTGGTTTCTTGGACATACTAATATTGAAGTGGGACTATTCAAACCTCTGAATTGGAGTCAAGACTTCAAACCCAGCAACTTTGTATCACTAACTTCTAATGTTTGGGCTAGGTATATGGACCTTTCGGATCAATATTGGCACTTACGATGGATTCTAGAAATATCCAGGAGCATTGGCAAACCGATAATAATTGATTCAGTAACCCTATAGGAAAAATATGGTTAATTTTCTAATGTTTTAATGGAGGCTGATTAGGCATAAATTCTTCCAAATTTATCCCTTTAATTTAGTTACTTTTAGCACCTCGATCAGCGTAATCGATTTGATTTTATCTCATACTCTTGCTACTGACTTATTCTAATGAGTACACCGAGTTTTTGGTATTTTCTACTAATTTTGCAGGTATTTAATGTCAATAAAGAAAGAAAAAAATTGGAAGAATCGAGAAAGAAAAGAAGGAAAAGTAAAAAGGGTAAAGTTGTAATTTTAACCCAGAATATGGATGAGTCATCAACTAGAAAGTTGAAGATTTTTCAATTACAAGAACACGGGAAAAAATAGCACCTCAATCGGAGTCCTGGTGTGAAAGTTATGAGTAGTCAAAGATAGAAGAAAAGTCAAAGAAAGACAGGACCGATCCGGTCGGAAATTAAAAGAATCGATCCGGACAGAACCGATCCGATTAGAAATTAAAAGCACCAATCCGAAATACAAAGTTCCAGTGAACCCCAGACCGAAGAAGGATCGAAGTTGATGAAAATTAAAAGAATCGATCCGGACAGGACCGATCCGGTCAGAAAAGAAAAGAACCGATCCGGATCCAAGCCAAACCAAACTAAAGGAGGACAGGACCGGTTCGGCTGTCGTAATTTTATTTTTTCACTCTTCCTCCAATGGAGAGTCTTGGTTAATATAAAACTCTTGGAGTCTTGTAGGGTATTTAAACGCGATTTATTATCATTTTTAAGGACGGAGAATTCATCTAATTTTTCATTCTTTTCAGAAAAACCCTAGTTTGGAGATAGCTTAGAATTTTAATTCTAGGATTGAAGATTGTTCAGATTTTAGTGATTACCAGTAATTGTAGTTAATGCTTTGTGTGCTTTGGTAAGATTAGTGAGTAATTTCCTCTGTCTAATTTCCTGTTTACATCATTCTTCAATTTTCCCTTAGTTCAATCATGATTTCCTGCAATTCTAAAATTCTTTTCATTAAGTTCATCATGACAGGCTAGACTTTTAAAGGTCGGGATGCATGAACCCAACCTGATGTGGTAGTTGCATGTGTATAAAATTAATCCTCTAAATTTAATGGTTTGATTATGACTGTATTGCATAGAAACACGAAAATTGTACATCTTCGGATCTCGTTAGCTTCAGGGTAACCGGGATGCTTCAGAATGCAATTCAAGTGTAACTATCACAATACCAATTTACTCGTCCTTTGATTAAGTATGGTGCAGGCTTGAACCTCATATACGTAATGCTTTGGAGTACTGAATTCTGGGTCTAATTAATCATTTAAATTTACGATTAGTTTTGGATCATCAATACACTAGGGTTGGGGGATTGTATTCCCGTCCTGTTTTTTTCATCATATAGTTTAAAGTTTTAAATCATTCTTCGTCAGTATTTTAGGCAATTTAGGATGGTTGCATTTTTTCATAATTTCATAATTGCATCTAGTGTAGTTATTCCCAAAACCATTCATCTTTTCCTTTTCTTTAGAGTCAAAGTTAGGTTTCCTTCGTCTGTCCAACGTCGTCACAACTCTGTTGTCCTATTTCTCTGTGGATACGATCCCGACTTACCGAGCTTATTACTAACGCGACAGGCTTGCACTTGAGCCTAGAGAGTACGCACTTCTGAGATACATTCTTAGTCGCGCCAAGTTTTCGGCTCCGCTGCCGGGGATTTAGGTAGACTTAGGATTAGATCGAGTCAATCTAAAACTTTGACCAAAAATTTTAAAAAATCCAAAAACATATAAAAATTAAAAAAGCGCAAAAAGATTCATCACCATTTCTCACAAGCTATTAATGCAAAATTATGAACTCACTCCAACTCCCCATAATACTCCAACCCACATACACGAAACCCGATTGTTGAGTACGATCATGATAGCCCTCACACTCCTAACGCTCCACAGTTCTGGGTTCCACCTCCCACACCGTCCCACTCAATCTCAAATAACTCGTCGTTTTCCTTCTTAGGACACACTTCAGAGAGCACTCCTAGTATACCAAGTGAGGATACCGAATATTTGAGAGAGAGAGAGAGATGTCACAACACGATAGTGCAGCTGCCGACAAGGGAGAGGCCCCGTATTTCCCTTTGAGAGACGTCTTATATCCCAAGCGCACAGTCACTCCGGGATGCATTTTACTCCCGTACAATGCGAGAAAATTTCTCTTTAGTAATGGGATGATCCAATTACTTCCCACTTACCATGGAATGGATTCAGAAAAGGCATATGCCCACATTATGGAATTTGAGTAGGCGTGCGAGACTCTTAGCGATCAAACTTTCACAAGAGATGTGCTCCGCCTCGAACTCTTCCCATTCTTGCTAAAGGATAAGGCCAAATCATGGCTATGGTATTTACTCCAAATTCGATTTCATCATGGAACGAATTACAATCCAAATTTTTCAAGAAGTTCTTTCCTCCACATCGAACGAATTCCATCCGGGCTCAAATTCAAACTTTCTGACAATTAGAAAATTAGTCATTCGAACGATGCTATGAGCATTTAAATGAGTTAATTGCTTCGTGTCCCCATCATGGTTTTGATAAAATGTAAATCATTTCCTTTATCCATAATGGGATGAACGGGTAGTGGTCCGTTTGTCGACTTAGACGCCCACGATGCTGAGCTTCACCTGAGGTATGTCGCCGAGACTACTCAATCCTGGGATACATCTGACCCTAATGCTCAAAATCAAAATCGTCAAGTGACCACCACTCCATCGGCGTCTGGCCTATTTCATGTAGAAAGGAATTCTATAGCGAATAGTCGACTCGATATGCTTGAGAAAGGACTGCGAGACCTACGTGATGAATGTGGAAGAGGACCAACTGGATCCATCCCAAACCCTCTTGAGAAGGTGTGTGCGATTTGTGAGGCAGGTCATTCAACTGAGGAATGCCTGACTATACCTGCCTACAAAGTGATGCTTCAAGAGCAAGTCAGTGGCATAGGAGGCTTTAAGGGTAATTTCGGTGCCCCGCACGGGAATTCCTACAACCTTTCATGGAAAAACCACCCTAGTTTTAGCTATGGGCAACAACATGCTGCATTGAATCCTAATTCACATGTTGCCCATCCTCCACCACCGCATTTTCAACAAGTTCCACACATGCAAGGACATGTGCAAGCACCACCACCTCAAGGAGCATACATCCTTCCACCGCAGAGAAGTCTCGGGGATACGATCAACCACTTTATCAATACCCAAACTGCAACTAATGCTAGGCATGAACGCATGATGAACGACATGAATTCAAACATCTCACAGTTGCAATCATCTTTGAGTATCCAAGAGAAGGGAAAGTTTCTTGCCCTGAGCCAAAGACCGCCCCAAGGTCAAACTAGTGTTATCTCCACCTCGACAGAATATCGGGAGTAATGTCAAGTTGTGATAACTCTTCGTAGTGGGAGAGTCGTTGATTTATCACCTCCCCCACATGATGCAATGAAAAATAAGGAGATTTTTCCCGCCACGAAAGAGGCCAAAGATGTCCCCTTGAATGAGAGTGAGAAAGAAGACACTAGTGAGACCGAGGTAGTAGTGAAACCACCCATCGCGGTACCATTTCCTCAAAGGTTGGTTCCTTACCCGAAAGGAAATCCCCGTGATGAAGTGCTAGACATACTAAAACAAGTGAAGCTGAATTTACGTTTCCTCGATGCAATTAAGCAAATTCCAGCTTATGAAAAATTCATCAAAGACTTGTTGATGGTAAAAAGGAGGATGGAGGTAAAGAAAAATGTCTTCCTAGCGCAGAATGTGAGTTCCATCCTACTCAATGATCTCCCGCCCAAGTTCAAAGATCCCGGTGCACCCACCATTTCCTGCATCATTGGAGAAAATAAAATGGAGAAAGCCTTACTTGATTTTGGAGCAAGTGTCAATATTATCCCTTACACCATCTATAGGCAACTTGATTTGGGCGACTTCAAGCCCACAAAAGTCACTCTCCAATTATCAGATCGAACCGTGAAGATCCCAAGAGGCATAGTTGAGGACATGATCGTCCAAGTTGACACTTTTTACTTCCCGGTAGACTTTGTCATTTGGGACACGGATCCCTCCTTCACCTCGAGAAACCATGTTCCCATCATTCTTGGGTGCCCATTCTTAGCTACGGCTAACGCTATTATCAACACTCGGAATGGGCAAATGAAACTCACCTTTGGGAACATGACCTTAGAGACTAACAGCTTCCATATAGACCAACAGAGGGGGGAAGAAAATGATCTTCACGCGGTGAGCCTAATTGATGAGATTGTAGAGGAGCACTTTGAAGAAAACCATTGTGGAGATGCCCTAGGGTCCCGCTTAGTGTCGAGCCACGAGAATGAGGGGTCCCATAAGAGAGAGACATTAGGTATATGCCTTATTTCGTCAAGTAATAGCGGTAGTTGTGACGATGAGAGAAAAGTGGGGGGGGGGGGGGGACATGTGTAGTGACCGCGATTGAGAGAGAGGGAAATGGGCTAGAAGAGAGAAAAATAGTGGAGTTAGAGATCGAGAAAGCAAGGGAGGACATAGGCACTCTCGAGAGAAAGAGCTAGGGAACGTGAGCATGGAAGAATTTGAAAAATAATTTGGTCCAGTGGATGAGAGCCTTAACGACGAAGTCCAATCTCTATTGGACTCATTTAGTCATTTAGGAGAGAGCGAGTGGAAAGATAAAATTGATGAGTTTCTTCGTAATGACCATCCAACCATACCATTTGATGCCCCGAAGGCGATAGAGGAGAAAAGTTGTGTTTTGTCCGACTTAGGGCCTGACCCGTGCATCCTAAAAATTGAAAGAAACTTAGGTGTTCCCTCTGAATCAGTGCACGCAGGCCATGCTTTGAGTAAGCATCACAGGGATCCCTTTCCAAGTAGTCACGATGCGTCTCCCGGTCTTTCCCTTATCTATGGGCGAGGTCCCAACTTGTTCCAATTATTGGTTTACGATATGAAGACGGGAGAGACGAGGAGAGCACCGAACCCCGTGAGTGGGGTCGGGTGAGTTTGTGGAGATATGAGAGGCCGTCGCACCCCCGACGCGTATGGGGTGATTGTTATTATATTATTGAGTCATGTGTTCGGTTCATTTAGTGTCTTTATCATTTTCTCCATTTGTTTGTTTTATTTATCGCACTTCTTATTTTGCCTTGTTTAGATTTTAGTCCTTTTTTCTTGAGGACAATGCAAAATTCTAAGTTAGGGGGGTCACAAGTGCGTATTTCTAAAACTTCACAAATTTTCAAAAATGCCCAAAAATCTAAAAAAATCATAAAATTTTGAAAAATCCAAAAATATTTTTGTTCAAAATAAATAAAAATTGGAATTCAAATTTTACAAAAATATCATTAAAAGTCTGATTGAAGTCTCAAGTTGTAAAATTCAACATACACAAAGCCGAAATTGACCAAATATGGAAATTGAGTGAAAATTGACTACTTAACGAATAACTGTGGAGATTAACAAACTCGGTGAGATTAGAGCCTTTCAACTTTGTGAAATTTATAAATCATTCTGAGTTAATTGTTAACTCAAAGTTCTTTTCAGCGCCTAAAAAGTCGTCGTGGATCTCAATCCTTTCATCTCTATCGGTTATGGAAAGAATGTGTGGTATTGCCTTAAAAAGCGCACTACAAATCTCTAAACTTAATTAATCTCGAGACGCATATGGTAAATTAATAAGTAATTCGAGCAATGAAGTAGGCCATCATTTGTTACCCAAAAATATTAGCCATAAAAAGATGTGAAAAATTATCCCTTTAATAACCCAAATTGAGTTGAATAATAGTTAAACTTTTCATTTGGTACCCCGAAAAACCCAAGTAGCCTGGAATTACGAAAAGGGAATATTCAATAAAGTCCGAAAGTTCATAAAAAGGGGCAAGAAAAAAATAGATATGCTCAACAAAAATAAAAACAGAAAATAGAGAAAAAAGAAGAGAAAATGAGCAAAAGCCCTGAAAAAGCACAAATGGACATCATAAATGACTTTTCCAATTCCAACCTTCCTTACCATTTTCATTTTACCTAATATACCTTAAAAACCGAAAAAGTCATAACCGAGTCCAAATTGCGAAATTGGTTACCGCGTGGAGAGCTAAGACACCAAAGGATAATAAAAGAGATTAAATGCGTAAATAAGGGGCAATATTCCCGTTTTAAAACTGTATTCCGTTGATGAGATCCTATCACTATAAAATTTTGGTCTTTCTACTTGTGTGCGTGACTTTGCGTCCAATATATTTACTCTTTATATCACGCACACCGAGAGAATAGCCACATTCCGAGTGATTCATTTGAGAGAGCATCCCGTGAGAATTTGAAATCAAAGCGAATTTTCGGATAAGTAACGTAATGGTCAATCGGTGGAAATCCGCATTTAAATTTCTGGCTTCACACACACGCACTATGATTTGAAACTCTTGAACATGACTTGATGATGATTATTTTCTGGGAAAGTTTGAATTATACAATTTTTGCGTATTTTGAAATTTCTTTGATTCGAATTTTGTGGGTATATTCACTGCAAACCCTCACGAGACACAACTTGTCCCACTAGGGCGACTTAGGGGTTTAAAGGCTTATTGCATACGCCAAATGCAATCGCTTGCCCACGAAAAAGGTATTCTATACCAATAAAATGATTTTCAAGAGTTGAGCCTTGCTAGGATTCTTTTACATTGCTCGGGATGCGCAAAGTTCTAAGTTAGGGGGATTTGATTAGGCAAAAATTCTTCCAAATTTATCCCTTTAATTTAGTTACTTTTACACCTCGATCAGCGAAATCGATTTGATTTTATCTCATAATCTTGCTACTGACTTATTCTAACGAGTACATCGAGTTTCTGGTATTTTGTACTAATTTTGCAAGTATTTAATATCAATAAAGAAAGAAAGAAACCGGAAGAATCAAGAAAGAAAAGAAGGAAATGTAAAAAGGGCAAAGTTATAATTTTTACCTGGAATTCTAATGAGGCATGAACTGGAAAGTTGAAGAGCTTTCAATTACAAGAACACTGGAAAAACGGCACCTCAATCGGAGTCCCGGTGTGAAAGTTACGAGCAGTCAAAGATAGAAGAAAAAGTCAAAGAAAGACAGAACCGATCCGGTCAGAAATTAAAAGAACTGATCCGGTCAGAATTTAAAAGAAACGATCCGGACAGGATCGATCCGATCATAAATTAAAAGAACTGATCCAGAATACAAAGTTCCAGTGAACCCCAGGCCGAAGACGGATCGAAGTTGATGAAAATTAAAAGAATCGATCCGAACAGGATCGATCCGGTCAGAAAAGAAAAGAAAAGAACCGGTCCGGATCCAAGTCAAACTGAATCGGAGGAGGACAGGACCGGTTCGGCTGTCGCAATTTTGGTTTTTCACTCTTCCTCCAATGGAGAGTCCTGGTTAAACTAAAAATCTTGGAGTCTTGTAGGGTATTTAAAGACGATTTATTTTCATTTTTAAGGACGAAGAATTCATCTAATTTTCCATTCTTTTCAGAAAAACCCTAGTTTGGTGATAGCTTAGTATTTTAATTCCAAGATTGAAGATTGTTCAGATTTCAGTGATTATCAGTAATTGTAGTTAATGCTTTGTGTGCTTTGGTAAGATTAGTGAGTAATTTCCTCTGTCTAATTTCCTGTTTACATCATTCTTCAATTTGTCCTTAGTTCAATCATGATTTCCTGCAATTCCAAAATTGTTTTCATTAAGTTCATCATGGTAGGCTAGATTTTTAAAGTTCGGGATGCATGAACCCAACCTGATGTGGTAATTGCATGTGTATAAAATTAATCCTCTAAATTTAATGGTTTGACTATGACCGTATTGCATAGAAACATGACAATTGTAGATCTTTGGATCTCGTTTGCTTCAGGGTAACCAGGATGCTTCAGAATGAAATTCAAGTGTAACTATAACAATACCGATTTACTCGTCCTCTGATTAAGTATGGTGCAGGCTTGAACCTCATATACGTAATGCTTGGGAGTACTAAATTCTGGGTCTAATTAATCATTTAAATTTAGGATTAGTTTATATCATCAATATACTAGGGTTGGGGGATTGTATTCCCATCCTGTTTTCTTCATCATATAATTTAAAGTTTTAAATCATTCTTCGTCAGTATTTTAGGCAATTTAGGATGGTTGCATTTTTTCATAATTTCATAATTGCATCTAGTGTAGTTATTCCCAAAACCAATCATCTTTTCCTTTTCATTAGAGTCAAAGTTAGGTTTCCTTCGTTTGTCCAACGTCGTCACAACTCTGTTGTCCTATTTCCCTGTGGATATGATCCCGACTTACCGGATTTATTACTAACGCGATAGGCTTGCACTTGAGCCTAGAGAGTACGCACTTTGGAGACACATTCTTAGTCGCGTCAGAGGCTAATTCCTCCTATCAAATTCCAGAGATCATTACACTTGAGAGGAAAATTTTCAAGGGTCATTTAGTTGTGACAAAACAGTTTTCTATTTCTATTTTCATTTTTCATATTTTGTGTTATAATTTGGCAAAGTATACCCTTTAAATGAGAATAAGAATGAAAATTCGTGGAAAATTATTTTCCAACTTAAGCTAATCTGAAAATCCTAAATTACATGTTTTCTAGAATTAGTTAAATTGAAAAATAATTGTTCACTCCTCCTTCCCATCTTAATGGCTCGTTGACAAAAATAAAGAACGAAAAGTGATAATGAAAAATGAAAAACAATTTTTCATAACTAATCAGCCCCTCGGATTTTCAATATATATAGTGTTTGAATATGGTTCAACGTATTCTGAGTACTGTGGAAACGTAGGTCATCCAATATCCATATGTAAAATAATAAAGAAACAGACCCATCCAGATGAACCAATTGGAGATAAACGGATAAAAAATAATAAGCTTAGAGATAATAAAAGAAACCATGACAAAGTTTTTTTTGGAGGGGGGGGGAGGGGGAATCCAATTTTGGACTGCAACTTACATCCAACCTGTGTCACCGTTCAAACCAGTCACAGAATCTCTGTTGAAAATGCGACAATAGTGCTTGTGGGTGGGTCTCCTGGAGCAGCGACGGGTGATCACACTATTGCAGCCTAGAAATTTGTAATCCCTGTCAGCAATATTTTTTTATAGAGAATTAATACAAAGGTCGTGTCCTATATTTAAATTTTAGGATAATTCTTTTCAAGTTTATAAATTGAGTCCCTGTGGTACAATAGCATTTATTTGTGTGGTCCCTTTAGAATTAGGAGTTCATTTTTTTGGTCCACACCATCGTCACCATTTTTCACTATTTTTCATGATGTTTTTTAGTACAAGGACTAAATTTATAAAATTATGTGCAGTGTCCTATTTTTATACACTTTGAGAATTATGAACCCTTTCCCCAAAACACCCTATTTTTTATGCTCTTGAGCATGTATTTTTTATGGTCGTGAGAATGTTAACGCTGAAAAAGTGACGTATAATATATCAAAAGCAACTTTAGTTTGTATAGGTAATAGAGAAAATTGATTTTCTTTTCCTCATTTTGACAAAGATAATGGTTAAAAAAATCCATTATAAAAACCACGGTACCAAGAACACATGTGGGTGAAACTTGGCTCCAACTTTGACATCCACCTGTAGCAGTGGGAAGGACACCCCACATTCTCTGCTATCGGCTGACCAAAATGTTTATAGCAGAATATCATTGGAATTTTAAAATAATATAATTTATTAATTAAATTGTATTATTGAATTTTATTTTTTAAATATAATTTAGTATTTATATTGTGTAAGTGAATTTTTATTTATTAGGTTTTTATATTGGGTCTTCTAATAGAGAAAGAGCAT
Source organism: Sambucus nigra (assembly GCA_949130495.1). Classification (NCBI taxonomy): domain Eukaryota; kingdom Viridiplantae; phylum Streptophyta; class Magnoliopsida; order Dipsacales; family Adoxaceae; genus Sambucus; species Sambucus nigra. Next base: position 224,086,284 of record OX422214.1, read on the forward strand.
TAAAGCAAAATGAGTGTAAATGAGGTGGATATAGTTTTAGTGTCGCACATAGAAACTTTACAAGAAAGCGTAGGAGCATATAACTAAAAGACAAAAGATGACTATTAGTCTTCTAGTCACAGAGAATGCTACGGTACTTTGTGGTGGTCAGAAACACCACCAATCGCGACGTGCGTTCGTGAGAAAGGGCGATTGACTTGACACTTAGTTCGCTTACGATGAGATGCCAAATCTAGACCATGCGATCAAACCCCTATAAGGAGGTGCTTGTTCATGACAACCACCAAAATCGCTATAAAAAGAGTTTCAGACCTTTGTTTTTTTACTAGAACTCCATTGTGTACTCTCGATTTTTATCCGGAAGGGGAGAAATATTTCCTAAAAGATAGCGTTCGTAGAACGTGCCTTGCAGTAACTTGGATTCATAATTATTATATTTCCTTTATATATTTCCAACAGCTTTAGGCAATATTATTTCTAAAAAAAATGGAAGGAATGGTAGAACAATCCATCCAAGTTATGAGTCAGGATTTGGTGCGACTGGGTCGCTTTGATGGCTAAAATTCCACCCGTTGGCAAGAGAAAATCATGTTCTTTCTCACATCTCTTAAACTGACGTATATTCTGGATGAGGGGCTTGAACCTATTCCTAAACCCACACCCGAAGGCACTAATGATATCAAGAAAAAACGTGTGAAGAGGAAAGAAGATGAATTCATGTGTCGGGGACACATTCTTAATGCATTATCTCAAATTGTCTATAATGCACATCAGATGATTCCTATGGTAAAGGAATTATGGAAGGCATTGGAGACTAAATATCAAATGAGGAAGCGAATAACCGTAAGTTTCTTATTTCTAACTATAGGAATTATAAAATGACTAATGATAAATCTGTTGTTGCGTAAGCCCATAAACTCCAACAAATAGTTGGTGATCTTAAAGTCGCTAGTATAAACCTTCAAGATGAATTTCAGGTGGGGGTGGTTGTTTCTAACTTCCATTTGCTTGGAATAACTTTAAGAAAAAAATTAACCATGACGAAAAGATATACAGAGTTAAATCCCTTCTTCGCCATCTTAGTACTAAAGAAGATTCTCGTATTCAGGAAAAGAAGGAAGATTAAAGTGATAATCAATACAAGGCAAATATGGTTGAGGATCAACCATCCAAAAGTACCAAAAATTCCAAACTTAGTGAAAAAAATGATTGAAATTTCAAGAAATAAGGTGCAAATAAAAAAAAAGAAAGGTAAATGCTACTTCTATGACAAACCGAGTCACTTTGCTCGAGAATGTCGACTTAAAAAGAAGACATCTAAGGATAAATAAGTGGCAAAGGAAACCAACAATGTTCAAAAACTTATTGCAATGGTGTGCGAAGAAAATTCCGTGGATAATAAAAGTTGGTGGTTGTTAGATACCGGCGCAACCGTTCATATCTGCAAAGATTGTTCACTTTTCAAAACATATCAAGAGATCGATGGAAATGAAGTGAAAATGGAGAATAACCCCCACACCAAAGTAATTGGAAAGGTCATGGTGGAATTTAAATTAACATCGGGGAAGGTTCTTACTTTTATTAATGTACTTCATGTACCAAAAATGTGTAAAAATCTTGTGTCTAGAGACCATCTCACTAAGAGAGGTTTTAAAATTATGTATGAGTCGGATAAGATTGTCTTATTCAATAATGGTCAGTTTATTAGTAAAGAGTACTCTTGTAACGGCATGATCATATTTTCGTTTATATGATTGATTCTATTTCTATGTGGTATAATAGATTAGGTCATGTTAATTATAGAAATATAAAGAATATGACTAATTTAGGATTAATTTCTGATTGTAAAATTGACCATTACAATAAATGTGAAATTTGTGCTCAATCTAAGATAACTAGAAAGTCATTTAAATCTATTCAGAGGACATCCGAAATGCTTTATCTTATACATAGTGATATATGTGATATGAAGAGTAATGTCACTCGTGGAGGAAATAAATATATTTTAACTTTTATCGATGATTACTCCAAATATATATATATATATATATATATATATATACACTTAAAAAGTAAGGATGAAGTATTCGATAAATTTCATATTTTTAAAGCGGAAGTTGAAACTCAACAAAATCGGAAAATCAAAACCCTACGATCCGATAGAGGTCGTGTATACTATGTACCCAAATGAATTTATTCAATTTTGTAATACTCATGGAATAATTCATCAAGTTACGGCACCATACACACCACAACAAAATGGAACAACGGAAAGGAAAAATATGACTTTGGTTGAAATGATAAATGTGATGTTAATCCATTCTGTAATTGATGCCAAAAATCATCCACATACATTGACCAATCAGAAGTGAACACGTGTCCTCCTACATGGCCAAAGTCATAGTCGGCAAGAAGTAAATCCGTCGAACAATACATGGAATGCCGACTAACGCTAGGAAGGCCGACCAACAAGATAACGAAGCATCATCATGCCAAGAGTCATACTACACACAGTTTATATAACCAATCATCACAGTTATTATGTAAATATGTAAATGCTTAATTATATAAAAGCATTCCATCCGTTGACATTCCAACCCTTGACCTCTGGGTCATTATAAATACTTTATATCCCTTTCATCAAGGGCACGATCGAATGGATTCTGGGATATTCTTATCTATAAGAGTACCTAGTTTTTCATAACCACAAACATCAATAAAATAACAGTGGACGTAGGCTATTTTTCATAGATGAACCACTTTAAAAATCTCTTTATTTATTTACTATTACATATTTTATATGTGATTAGAAAATTAGATCACGTTTAGTTTTTTACATCAATAGAACCTGTTCTAATTACCGTTCTTACTCGTACATACTCTTGTTTCAAATCACGATGACTGAACTCGAGTCCAGTCTCAAAAATAAAGGAAATCCGCCTATTTTGTCTACTCCACCTACAATGATAGACCTAACTGGAATCTTGGTAAGTACTTCCAGAGGACAAGAAGCCATGCAAGACACGGTGAGGCAATTGGCTCATTCACTACAAGTTTGATCTCCATCCTTCTCCGGGAAACCCTCATCCAGAAGAGAAATATCGCCTCCACCTCCAAGATCTATCAGAAATAGTTATTCCAGATCTTCACAAGATACATCTTATCGTCCAGGAGCAAGTTCATTTCTCAGGTCCATAGAACTCTATGACGTCCATTCTTTTTCTCCTCAAAAGGCTAGTATATTGGAAAGGTTAAGCATAGCTTCGCCCTTTGATCATTTGGGACCACGAGCAAATAAAAATCATCCCAGGGAATTATCTTGGAACACTCAACACTTAACCGACCACAATGAGACCTCATTTAGATTAAGATCAAGCGTACGACGATTTATATGTGTCAAGCAGACCTCTCAGGAGGAGAGTTCAGTGCAAATAAATGGTCGGCATAGCCAAGATATTTTGTATAAATCTGAGGCAGGAAATCCATCCTAGAAAGGGTCAATCTAGAGGTCAGAAGATCGGTTGGGTGAAATGGCAAAAGAAAAGAATTCTTTACAGCGGAGTTTGGTTGAAGGATCCCTATTTGTTTAGGCAATTATGGATTTCCCTACTCCATCAAAATTTAAAGTTCCTATAATCACTCCTAAATATGATGGTAATATTGATCCAATTCTCCATATTGAGCAATATCAAGTTGTAGCTGATATTTATTCCATCCCTGATGAAATGAGGTCCAGAGCATTTTCAAGTACCAATACGGGTACAACCTAAATATGGTATTATAACCTGACCTAGGGACAAATTTCCACCTTCAATTACCTTACCAAGCTATTCATTAGAAATTTCTATTTTGGAGCTAAGCCAGTGAAAAGAGTAGCTCATCTGCTAAGTGTAAGGTAGTAAGTGGCAGAAAGTACCACGAAATACATCACACATTTTAACAATGAAAAGTTAGAAGCGGTTGATTATGAGGAGAAAACAACCATCACTGCTCTTATAAGTGGCTTACTTCATGAGAAACTATATTATACTTTGGCTAAAGATCCTCCCAAAACTATGGTTGAACTCATGGCAAAAATAACAAAAATAATAAATGCCTAGGAAGCTATGGACACAAAATAGAGTCCAACCATGAAGCCTGATAAGAAAGAGCAAAAGGAGTAGAAGGAGCATAAGTCGAAGAAAGAAGAGAAGCTCAAAAATTATGGAAACTACACTCCATTGAGTATTAGCATTCACCATATCTTGGAAGAAACCAAGCACAATGAGGATTTGCGATGGTCTGAGAAGTTAAGGGTGCATCCTAACAAGAGGAATAGATATAAATATTGTGAATTCCATACGGATCATGGTCATACAATGAATAACTTCATCGCTTTTCAAAATGAGATTGAATCCCTCATCCACCGAGGAAAACTCAATAAATTTGTTAATCGGAGGGATAGAAGAGAACCTAGAAGAAGGTCAAATTCTCCATGCAAACCTAGAGATGACAGGAAGAGAAATCATGAAGATGATTATGATGAGGATCTAGACTTGTCTAAAAAGCCCAAACAACCCGAACGTGAGGTGCAATGTATCAAATGTTGGTGAACAAGGTCTTCATAGAATAAATATGCAAAAATATGGAGGTTTATGTGAATGATATGTTGACGAAGAGAAAAAAGGAATTAGATCATATCCCCGACCTCAGCCAGACTTTTGATCAGCTGAAAACGCATCAGATGAAGTTAAATTCGACCAAGTACATGTTCGGAGTATGAGAAGGGATGCTCCTCAGTTTCATAGTTAATCAAAGGGGAATTAAAGCCAATACAATAAAGATAAAAGCTTTGATTGAAATAAAATCACATACCTATAAGAAAGATATACAGAGGCTCACTGGAAGAGTGGTAACCTTAAACAAATTTGTGTCCCGAGCAATAGACAGGTGCTTTCCATTTGTCCTAGTGTTGAGAAAAACTTTTGAGTGGACTGTAAAATGTGAGGAAGCATTCAAAGAGTTAACAAATTATCTGGGGTCGCCACCATTACTTTCTCGACCAGTATTGTGAGAGAAATTGTACTTATATTTAGTTGTTTCTGAGTCAGCAGTGAGCTCGGTATTGGTTAGACATGATAATGGAATCTAAAAACTAGTCTACTATACCAGTAAAGCATTTAGAGGAGCTTAAATTAGGTACTCACGTTTGGAAAAATTAGCCCTAGCACTTGTTGAGGCTTCAAGGCGAATAAACCTTATTTCCAAGCACACACCATAGTTATATTTACTAATATGCCTCCTTGGCAAGCTCTCTACAAACCTTAGAAGTCAGGAATATTGATGTATTGGACAGTATAATTAGGAGAGTGTGGAATAATCTTTGATCCAAGATCTTCACTGAAAGTCCAACCTTTGGCATATTTCATTGCTGAATTTACTTATTCGGAGGTTCCCGACCAACAGAGCTTGCCTGCCGAGCAGACTTTGAAAAAAGAGAGGTCAGTTCATAAACAAGCAAAAGTAGTTGTCGACCAACCTAAGTCATTTAGAATTTAGTAAATGTCCTGAAAATATGCAGAGGAAAGTAAAAAGATATTCCAGTATGGATCACTGGTAGCAGAAAGCGTTAATAACGATGTTCGATTATGGAATTTATACGTCAATGGATCTTTATGTGCTATCGAAAGTGGAGCATGTATAGTACTTAATACTCCTGATAATATTGATATTGATTATGCTCTTAGGTTTCAATTTAAATCATCAAACAGCGAGGCAAAATATGAGGCCTTGATAGTTGTGCTAAATTTAGCTCATTCATTAGGCGCCGAGAAAGTAGTTGTACATTGTGATTCACAGTTAATTGTTAACCAAGTGCTAAATTTGTATGGAGCCAAAGGAGAATTGATGATCGGGTATCTTGCCAAGGCAATGGAAGTCATTGTTAAATTTCTATCCATACGAATGAATAAGATCCCACAAATATAAAATGCCTGAGCTGATGCACTTGCTCGGCTAGCATCAGCAACAAGAATTAAAATCCGAAGAAAAATCCCAATTAAGATCCTGGATAATGGCAGTATTAATGAAGACCTGATGGTTAATTTCAATGTTGTAGACTAGGACCTTCCTGGATGGATCCCATCAAAGCTTATATTTATGATGGAACCCTACCACCCGATCCTAAAGAGGTAAAGAATCTTTTATATAAAGCAGCAAGGTATGTCTTGGACAAAGGAGTTTTATACATAAAGGGATTAGCGATCTCCATGCAGTGCTATGTTCATCCAATGGAGGTGGAAAATTTGATTAAATAAGTGAATGAAGGATCTTGTGGATATCATTCAGCTCGAAGATCATTGCTCCAATGCATCAACACTCATGGATATTACTGGCCGACCATAAGGGCAAATTGTATAGCCTTTGCGAGAAAATGTGATAAGTTCCAGAAATTCTCTAGCGTTCATAAAACACCTAATGTTACTTTAACGCCAATAACATCACCTTGGCCATTTTTCATATGGGGAATTGACTTGGTCGGTCCATTGCCGACCACCAAAGGTAGGTTCAAATACTTAGTTGTTGATGTGGATTACTTCACCAAATGGGTGGAAGAAGAGCCATTAATGATATACCTTATGAGAAGGTGTACCAGTTCATTTGAAATAATATCATATGCCGATATGGTTTACCATATGTGTTCATTACAGATCATGGTAACCAGTTCGATAACGAGGAATTTGAAGCATACTGTGCCCAATCTAAAATCCATAAGCTGTATTCCTCACCAGGCCATCCTCAAAATAATGGTCAAACAGAAGTGATTAACATAATTTTATTGAATGGATCGGAAAAAAAAACTTGATACTGCCAAGGGAAACTGGATTAACTAGTTACACTTTATTTTTTGGGCCTACAGAATAATGCCGAGAACAGCAACGGGAGAAACACCACACATGCTCACGTTTGGGACTGAAGCAATAGTACCAATCGAGATCAGCCTACCTACTCATAGGGTACTGTATTTTAATTCAAAAGTTAGTGAATTAATGAGGAACTTGGATCTCGACATGTTAGAAGAGGTCAAAGAAGATGCGACTCTGAGAAATGCTCCCTACCAACATCGCACTACTCACTTTTATAATAAAAAAGGGTCAAGTCGACTAACTTGAAAGAAGGATATTATGTTCTTAATAAATTTATCCTGAAGAATAACAAGCTTGATGCCAACTGGCATGGATCATATTACATTTCATCTATCATCCGACCAGGGACATATCGGATAGAAACTTTGGAGGGTGAAGAATTTAAAAATCCTTGGAAAGTCGAACATCTTTGAAAGTATTACCAGTAAATAAAAATATGACCATTATTGTATCTCTCTTGCTTTTATTTCAGTATCAATAAAAAATTGGATTCAGTCTCTTTATTTTTTTATTTTTTTCAGAATATGATGATGATATAACATCCCCCCCTCCCCCCAAAAAAAAAGACAACTTTTGATCTTCAGCTCTGACCAAGTCAATACAGGATTACAATCCTTAGCACATGGTCGACAATAAGAAAAATAATAACCAAATAAGTCAAAGTAGGATTATAAATCCTCAATACTTGGTCGGAAATAATAATTTACTTCATGTATGACTTCGTAAAAACAAAATCACGAACAAGAGATTGATTACTTCATGCATGATTTTGTATAAACAAGTCAAGAACAAGAAGTGTAAAACTTGGTATAAAACTAAAAAAGTTAAAAATAAGTTTTACCCGACTAAGTTAAATGTAGGAAGACATGTAAAAATTCCTAGAAACTGGAACATAATCATACATTCCTCATATACTTGGTCACCATTGATAACTAATGCTAAATTTGGATGAAAGTATCTAAGTGCATTAGTAGAATCAATGGCATAACAGGTGCTAACTAATACTAAATTTGGATTGATATATCTAACTGTATTAGTAGAACTAATGACGTTACAATCACAAGTTAACTGAATGATTAAAATAATCATAAGTTGACAAAAACAAACACATTTAATTCATATAAACTGTATTACATTCAAATGAATTAGAAAATATAGGATAGGCTTTCAACTGGACGTTTCCCCTCAGCTTTGGAAGATGATTGCACTTTTTCCATACCAGCAGGTGGATCATCCAACATATAAGGACAATTGATAAAGTTAAAATACTGAAGCATCCTTTTGTTGCTACTGCTCAGCCTGTTAGTCAGATGAGGAGGTCAAACTATTTCAAGTTCATCATGTAACTCATAATTCCCTATGTATTTCGATATCAAGCATTGGGGAATTGATTCAACAGGAATCTAGCTGACATCCAACTTGAACGGAGGCTGTTTGCATTATAAGAAATTGGGATTGTGCCAATAAAAAAATTCTCTATCTTGATCAACCTTCATGACATTTAAGCAATTGGTCCAACCCCATTTATAACCTTTACGATTAGATTGAGCGAGGTGATCATCTATATGGCCCAAAGCTTCATTGTATCCATCCATCCATACCTCTCCGGGTTGTTTATGAAATTGGAAGGTTAATCTTTCAATTTGATGTTGAAGTTTCTTCAAAACTTCATCCTTCACCTTCAATTAAGAGGATTGGTCGGAAAGAGCTTTGTCTTTAGCTTCCAGTTTTGAGGACAAATCAGTAACATCTTGACTCTTCGCCTTTAGCTGGGCAGTTTGATTATCTAAAGTTTTCTTGGTCCTAGTTTCTTTTACAGTTGGTCGGCTATTTCTTTATCTAGAAGATGACACGGGTTTGGATTTTGTCAATGCTTCAAATTCTTCCCTTAATTTAGCATTTTCCTCCTTCATAAAAGAGGCAGCTTCATCAGTACCAGCATCAAAAGATTGTTTTAAGGCCCTAAGTTCATCACTCAGCCTATTATTTTCCTCTTCTAGAAGTTTAGCAATCTCTTTGACTTCATTAATTTGCGGTTCAATAAGAACTCCTTTTTTCTGGAATGCAGAGGCATATTTTTCTAGTTTTTCTATAAAACCCCAACCTTCACTCAAGGCCTTATATTTGGCTTCGTAGGCATCATGCAAAAGAAATTTGCTTTCGTTATGATCTGCTTGCAAATCTTCAATCATCTCAAAGTATGCAATATTTTTTGCCACAACCCGGTCAAGAAGAAACTTAACATAAGTATAGGCATCCTTGGCCTGATCGGAAGCATCTATGCCGAGCAAATCCGTCAAATCTTCATCAGTCAAATCCAAATAATCGACCTTAAACAGATTGTTGTAGTGTTTGAGTGAGTCAGAATCAGTGAAAGAAATTTGTTCCATCTTGGCCAAAAACTAGAAGGATAAAGCAACAATTAATCAAAAACAAAAGAAAATGGAAAGATAACAAAGTAATTGGAAAAAGAGTTCTTTTATTAATAAAGGATAATTATACAAGTACATCAGAAGAAAACAAAAAGAATATCTAAAAAAGGTGCAAAATATAAGAGGCCGCACTAGTCTACACCTTCTTTTTGTCCTTCTCCACATCAGGGATATCTTGCTCGGTAGGAGGGATAGCTGAAGTATTTCCTTGGTCAAGAAGAGGGGTAGTAGAGTCAATAACTAAACAAAATTCCCCAAAACCAACACCATCCTCAATTTCACCATCAAACCGGGGGGAGAGCCAGGTTTATGCTTAAGAAAAAGATCAGAATCCTCAACAGTGCCAACTTCCTTCAACGCTGTCGAACAACCCTCCTTATTTTTCTTTGCATACCCAATTTTTACACAGGTAGCAGAGATGACTTTATCACAACCCTTCTTTGAAGGATTCTTCCCTAGCCTTCTTCATCTTGGCCTTTGACACGACTTAAAATGTGTTTCTAGTGCATGTTAATTAAGGTTTAAGTGTAAATCGATCACTCAAGTAATTTTTGGTAAAACCAGGTATCCAACACAGGGACTAAGACGAATGATCATAATGAAGAGTTGGGAAAACGCTTAACCCCTAAACTGACTCAGAAAGAGAAGGGAAAGGTGATGAATTTTTATGCGATTATATGCTACTATTATGAAAACAGTGAAATCCTATCTAAATTAACTACGCATGGAAGGTTTAATACGTTATGAATTGACAACTATGAAAAAGAAGAAAGGTCGAAACGTAATCCCCGAAACCCCTTATGAATTCACCATATACAAAATTAGTCAAGAATTAAACAATTAATTAATGAGATACTTTATTCCTTTCAAGCATTACACATATAAGGGAATGAACCCGCACACTATGAAATCACGAATATAAATAAAGTACGTGATAAGATGGTCACTACGCGCGTCACACTCTTAAACACCCCGGTTACCTTGGGCAAATGAGGTTAAAAGTCCTACGATATTTGTATTAACAAGCCATACGTTCCAACTAATTATTTAATTCAAGAACACATTTTTATATTCATGCGAACCTTTTAGGGTTGGGTTCATGCATCCCAACCTTTGAAAATATAGCTGAACATAGTAAAAAGATAATTACTCACGATAACTACGTTGCATAAAATCATCTTTACGTAAAAAGTGCCAACTAACATATAAAAGAGATCTCTATCTAGGAATTACTAAATTATCAATCAAAAAGATGAAAGAACATGAAGGCGATAGAGGTACTATACTTGAATTGATGCAAACCTTTAATTCAAAGCCCAAAATGAGATTAATTATTGAAACATAATGATTCTCATGTTCTTTCCTCTAAAACTCTCTCCCAATTTTGTAAAAAAACTGTCTAACTCAGGCCTGAGAATACCCTAAGGTATATCTCCCACGTTTTATTAAGTATTTGACTTATGCACAACTCTTACTTTAAGAAAAGAAAATAAGATTTTTTGGCCAACGAACCGGTTCAAAATTTTCTTTTTCACTGGGCAAAACCGGTTTGAATTTCCAGTGTTGATGCGAAATTGGCAGGTCTTGAGATCTTCAAAAAATTTCTAACTTTTTTGCCAAGTTTTTCCATGTTTTCTTCTCAACTTTGACGTTTCATAACTTTTCACTTGGACCTCGAATTTAGATGTCATTTCTTCCTACGCTCTTGTGGACTCACGGACTTTAACTTCTTTTTAGGTTCTTCGTCCAAATTTTGGATGTAAAATTACTCTTTTTCCCTTAAGTTTTGTCTTTTCTTTCTTTCTTTCTCGATTTTGAGTTTTCTTTTTTCTTCACTTGTATAAAATACCTACAAAATGTAAGAGACATATACAAAACCTGATGCACTATATAAAAAATGTCACTAACAAAGATTTGAGATGAATCAACTCGATTTACATCGTCCGAGGTGATAAAAGCTTCTAAATTTTGGGGATAAATAAGAAGTATTTATGCCTAATCAGCCTTCTCGGCAGATAGGTTTGTTGTCAGCTTGGCCACTTGACCTTCAGCAGCCTTTTCCCCACGCTAAGCTTGAGCAGAGGCCAAAGAAGCCACAAATAAGGCATTATTATCTTTCTAGCGAGTTTCTTCAACAACCTTGATTTTCTCTTCCCAAGTCTTCTTCTCGGTCTCCAAAGCTTGCTGGGACTCCAGAACAGATTTTCTAATACCTTCAAAGGCCTCCTCCACTTCTCCCAAGAAAGAACGTAACAAATTGTCCTTCTCCAGCATTTGGTTATAGTCAACCCAGAACTGCAAGAAAAAGCCAAGTTAATACAAAATTAAAAAGGCACGACTAGCATCCGACCAACTTCAAAAATGAAAACTTACCAAGGCTAGGCTTTGATAAGGCCTTGATAATAATTGAGATCGTGACATTGAAGCAAGAGTAGCTCTGTAGTCAGGGAGTGTGCCAGACTTGATCAACTTCCTAGCTAGGCTAGGACTAAAGGCTACAGATGAGCCAATAACAGATGGGACCACACCAATCAAACCTTGTTGATTGGCATCAATAATTTTGGCAACCTGCTTATCAGCAGGACCTCTCCTCAGTCTTTTCAAAGGGGACTCCTCACCCTTATTAGCTGGGGGCTTCTTACTAATATCATTCTTCTTCTTTTGGGCAGAAGTATCAACATGTTTCTTAGCACCATCTGTAGAGTCATCCTTGAGTAGGTTGGTAATTTTTCTCTTGCCTATACTAACAGAAAGTGGGATATCGGAGTCAATAGAGGTATAAGTACCGGCTTCAGCAACAACTCCAATAGATCCACTGGCAAAGGAAGTAGATATAGGGTCTCTCTTCAAGTCAATTACAATTGATGTAACACTAACTGATGGTCGGGCTACGAAGGAAGTGATAGAGGTCTTATATTCCAGCAAGGTTGATGCTAATCAGGGGTGATCTTCTCATATTCTTTGGTTCAAGCCCCACAAGAATTTGAGTTCTTCCAAATTAAATTCACCCGTCTTGGAAGATTTTATCTTACGCTCCTCTGCAATAAAGAAACAAGTAATGATAGTTAGTACATCTCAGAAAATATCAGAAAAGTAGAGAAAAAGTTGAAATAACAACCTATCCCATTCCCTGATTGAGGGCGTCTGGGACCATGATAGGCTACTCCACCATCAAGGGGGCATATTGCCAATTTTTAACTACTAAAGCATGATTCTAATAATCTTTATTGGAGTCAGGCAGATTCAAGACTAAAGTTCTTTTAACACCTCTAGTTTTTAAATAATATGTATTTTCCCTGCAATGGACCATTTGTAATAGAACATAATCTCTGAAATCCCAATATGGGTCCCATAGAGTCCGTTTAATCTATTTACACCATTAATAAATCTCCAAGAGTTGGGGGCTACTCGTATTGGGACAACGTCAAAATATTGGCAAAAATGAAGAAGAAAAGGGTTTGGGGAAAAGAAAAACCACACTCTATTATAAACAAAGTGGGAATCCAATGACCTTCATCCAAGGAATATACATCCAAAGGTCCATGAGGGACTTCTAATTTGGACTAATATGGAATTTTATGCTTTGCCCTAAATTCTTCTAAAGACTAATCGTCAACTACATAAACCATGGTTCAAAAGATGAAAATGAAGAAAAACAGAGAGAATGAAAGAAGTTGTTATAGAAGATTAAGTATTCAGCAAGAACTATCAAAAGAAAGGAAGAACGATGGCAAACGGTCTCACGAAAGCTCAAAAATGGCTGCTACAATTCGAAGATTTAAGATAAGGCAAAACCTACGAATGCCTCCCACCTTTTACAGGTTGCCTCAAAAATAGTGAACAAAATGATTAAATGTACCAATGATTGACATTCCCACGGGTTCGCGAATAAGAAGGTTAAAAATACACACTTACACTTTGGTTATTCGCTAAAATCCAAATTATTTATAAAATGCCATTTTCAAATAGCGCCATTAAATTTTATAAGTGTGGGAGGTCGTCTACCAACTAAGCATCTTGAAAATACTCCAAGGTACTTCTAGAATCAAATGCTCCATACTTTCACCCAAGTGCCAAGCATCGAACATTGGCAGCTTCTGTTGAAGTAAAAAAATATCCACCTACGTGGACCAATCAGAAGTGAACAAGTGTCCTCCTAATTAGGCATAAATTCTTCCCATTTATCCCCACAATTTAGAAGGTTTTATCGTTGCGCGTAATGTAATTCAAGTGGATTATATCATATCTTTGATAATGGCAAGTTTCTAATGAGTACGTCGAGTTTCGTGTCTTCATCATCTATTTTGTAGGTGTTCGTTGTATAAACCAAGTTCCATACCAAAAGCTCCAAGGAAACACAAGAAAGCAAGGTTTCTATGAAGACTGACATAAGGGAACCGAACCCTAGGGAGGAATACCGAACCGAACCGAACCGAATCAAAGGAAAAACGAATCGAATCCACCTTGGATGAACTTCCTGTGAAGGGACGAAAAGATGGAACCGAACCGAAGCTGGAAAATAACGAACCGATCCCATGTTCGAAGAGTTTTCTGTAAAGGCTGCAAAAAGATGGAACCGAACCAGACCAGTTACCCGGATCGGTTCTGTTATCGAATTTTCGTATTTATCCACTTGTAAAGACAGAGTTCTAGTTGGTTTAAACTCTGGTTTTTCGTAATTAATAAATAGTGAACTCCTCCCAAACGTAGGGGGCTTCTAATTCATGAAGGAAGCTTTGTAATTCATTTTGAAGGAGAAGAACAACAAACCCTAATTATCTTCAAGTTGCAATTCAAGTACAAGTATTCCAATTTCTGTTTCAATCTTAGTTCTAGTTATTTGTTCACTTATAATTTCATCTTTCTTCATCTTCATTACTCAATAAAAATGTTTGCATTCCTTCATATCATGTTGTTTTAAATTTTCATATGTCCGGCTAGATTTTCAAGGCCAGGATGCATGAACCCAACCTGATGTGATAGTTGTATGTACATAAAATTAATCCTCTAAATTTAAAGGTTTGATTATGACTGTATTACATATAAATACGATAATTATAGATCTTTATATCTTGGTTGCTTCCGAGTAACCGGTATGCTTTAGAGTACAATTTGGGTGTAACTAGTGAAATACTGATTTACTCGTCCTCAGATTAAGTATGATGCGGGCTTGAACCTCATATACGTAATGCTTAGGAGTACTAAATTCTGGGTCTAATTAATCAGTTAACTTTACGATTATTTTTATATCATCAATACACTAAGGTTGGGGGATTGTGTTCCCGTCCTGTTTTTCTCATCATATAGTTTAAAGTTTTAAATCAGTTTTCATCTGTATTTTAGGTAATTCTGTTTCATAATTTCATAATTTCATCTAGTGTAATCATTCCACAAACCACATCATTTTTCTTTCCCTTTAGAGTCAGAGTTAGGATTTCCTTATCTATCCAACGTCGTTACAATTTCATTGTCCTATTTCCCTGTGGAGACGATCCCGACTTACCGGGTTTATTACTAACGCGACAGGCTTGCACTTGAGCCTAGAAGAGAACGCACATTAGAGACACTTTCTGAGTCGCGTCAAGTTTTTGGCGCCGTTGCCGGGGATTTAGGTAGACTTTGGATTAGATCGAGTCAATCTAAAAATTTGACCAAAAATTTCTAAAAATCCAAAAACATAAAAAAAAAATCAAAAAGCACAAAAAGATTCATCATCATCTGTCACAAGCTGTTAATGCAAAATTCATAACTCACTCCCATACCCCATAATACTCCAACCAGTATTCACGAAAATCTAATAGTTGAGGACGACCCCGATATCCCCCACACTCCTAACGCCCCACAGTTCTGGATTCCACCTCCCACACCATCACACTAATCTCAAACAACTCTCCATTTTACTTCTTAGGACACACCTCTGAGCACACCTCAAGCACACCAAGTGAGAGCACCGAGTCGTTAAGAGCGAGAGAGAGATGTCACAACACGGTATTGCAGCCGCCGGTGAGGAAGAGGTCCCATACCGCCCGCTGAGAGAAATCTTATATCCCGAGCGCACTGTCACTTCGGGATGGATTATACTCCCGTATAATGCCGGGCAATTTCGTTTCAAAAATGGGATGATCCAGATGTTACCTCATTACCATGGTATGGATTCTGAAAAGCCATACCTCCATATCAGGGAATTTGAGGATGTGTGTGATACTCTCAATGATCAAACTTGCACACAAGAGGTGATTCGCCTCAAACTCTTCCCCTTCTCGCTAAAAGATAAGGCTAAGACCTGGCTATGGTATTTACCTCCAAGCTAGATCCCATCTTGGAACGAGTTGCAATCTAAATTTCTCAAGAAATTCTTCCCACCACATCGAACAATCTCCATAAAGGCTAAAATTCAAGCGTTCAGACAATCTGAAAATGAGCCATTTCATCGATGTTACGAGCGTTTCAATGAGTTAGTTACTTCATGCCCCCATCATGGATTTGATTCAGCTCAAATCATTTCCTTTATCTATAATGGGCTGAATCTTAACTCCAAGAAACTCTTTGAGACCATGAGTAGTGGTCCCTCTGTCGACTTAGATGCCCACAATGCTGAGCTTCACCTGAGGTATGTCGCTGAGACTACCCAATCCTGGGATACATCTGATCCTACTGCTCAAAATTGAAATCGTCAAGTGACCACCACTCCACCGACATCTGGTCTATTTCATGTAGATAAGAACTCTATGACAGACAGTCGATTGGAGACCCTTGAGAAAGGATTTCGAGACCTATGTGAGGTATATGGAAGAGGATCAACTAGATCCATCCCAAATCCCGTCGAAAAGGTGTGAGCGATTTGTGAGGCGGGACATTCAACTGAGGAATGCCCAACTATACCCGCCTATAAAGTGGTGCTTCAAGAGCAAGTTAGTGGTATAGGAGGATTTAAGGGTAATTTCGGTGCACCGCACGGGAATTCTTATAACCCTTCATGGAAAAACCGTCCTGGTTTTAGCTATGGCCAACAACATGCTGCGATGAACCCTACTTCACATATTGACCCCCTTTCGCCACAACACTTTCAACAAGCTCCACACATGCAAGGACATGTGCAAGCACCACCACCTAAAGGAGCATATATCCCGCCACCGCGAAGAACTCTCGAGGATACTATGAATCAATTTATCAATAGCCAGACTTCAACCAATGCTAGATATGATCGCTTAATCAGTCACATAAATGCAAATCTTTTAAAGATATAATCCTCGTTGAGTGTCCAAGAGAAGGGCAAGTTTCCTTCCCAGGGACAAAGACCTCCCCAAGGTCAAACTAGTGTTGGATGCACTTCTACTGAACATCAGGAGCAATGTGTGACCACTCTTCGTAGTGGGAGAGTCGTTGATTTATCACCTCCCTCACACGACACAACGAAAGACAAGGAGATTTCACACGGTACGAAAGAGGCCGAATATGTCCCCTTGAATGAGAGTGACAAAGAAGACACTAGTGAGACCGAGGTGGTAGTGAAACCACCCTCTGCAGCATCGCTTCCTCAAAGGTTAATTCCTTCCCATAAAGGAAACCCACGTGATGATGTGTTAAAGCAAGTAAAACTGAACTTACCTTTCCTCGATGCCATTAAGCAAATTCCAGCTTATGCAAAAGTCATCAAAGACTTGTTGACGGTAAAAAGAAAGATGAAGGTAAAGAATAACGTCTTTCTAGCACAGAACATTAGCTCCATACTACTGAATGATCTCCCACCTAAATTTAAGGGTCCCGGTGCACCCAGAATTCCTGCATCATTGGCGAAAATAAAATCGAAAAAGCCTTACTTGATTTGGGAGCAAGTGTCAATATCCTCCCTTACTCCATCTATAGGCAACTTAATTTGGGCGACCTCAAGCCCACAAAGGTCGCTCTCCAATTAGTGGATCGAACCGTGAAGATCCCAAGAGGCATAGTTGAGGACGTGATCGTCTAAGTTGACACTTTCTACTTCCCGATAGACTTTGTCATTTGGGACACGGAGCCCTCCTTCACCTCGAGCAACCATGTTCCCATCATCCTTAGGCACCCATTCTTAGCTACGACTAATGCAATCATCAATACTCGGAATGGGCGAATGCAACTCACTTTTGGGAACATGACCTTGGAAACCAACATCTTCCATATAGCCCAACATACGGGAGAAGAAGATGATCTTCACGCGGTGAGCTTCATAGATGAGATAGTAGAGGAGTACTTTGAGGAGAATTATTGTGGTGAGGACTTAGGATCCTGTTTAGTGTCGGGACACGAGAGTGAGGGGACGTACACCGACTTCGACATGGAGGTTGAGGAGTTGAGAGAGTTACTCAATGAGAGAGCGTCGGATGAGAATGTGAGAGATGTAAATTGGGTTTCTAGATTTGAGGAATTACCTCCGAGGTATACACGCATGGTTCCCTCCAGTGACAAATTTCCAACCCTTGAATTGAAGAAACTTCCCTCCCATATTAAATATGCATACCTAGGAGAGGATGAGACATTTCCTGTTGCTGTCTCCTCTAGCCTAGACGAAGAGCAGGAGGGTAAACTGTTGAAAATTCTGAGAAAGCACCAAAGTGCTTTTGGTTGGTGCATTACTGATTTGAAGGGGATAAGTCATTTGATTTGCACTCACAAGATCCATATCTAAGAGGATGTCAAGCCCTCAAGAGAAATGCAAAGAAGGATAAATCCCAATATGAAAGAAGTGGTGAGAGCCGAAATCATCAAGTTATTGGATGCCGGGATTATCTACCCAATCTCGGATAGCAAGTGGGTGAGCCCTATTCAAGTCGTCCCGAAGAAGTCGGGAATGACAGTGATTGAGAATGCTAAGGGAGAGTTAGTTCCCCAACGTACCACCACCGGGTGGCGCGTTTGCATTGATTACTGGAAACTCAATGCGGGAACTAGGAAAGACCATTTTCCCTTACCATTTATTGATCAAATGCTTGAGAAAGTAGCGGGCCACCCTTACTATTGCTTCCTTGATGGTTGTTCCGGATATAACCAAATTGAGGTAGATGTACTTGACCAAGAGAAAACGACTTTCACTTACCCTTTTGGTACATTTGCCTACAAGCGTATGCCATTTGGCTTGTGTAATGCACCCACGACCTTTCAAAGGTGCATGCTGAGTTTATTTAGCGTCATGGTCGAGAGAGGACTCGAAGTGTCCATGGACGATTTCAGCATTTTTTGGCACCTCTTTCGACCTTTGTCTAGAAAAACTGGAACAAGTACTTGCTCGGTGTGTGGAAAAGAACTTAGTGCTGAATTGGGAAAATGCCATTTCATGGCCACCGAGGGAATAGTTCTTAGCCACATAGTATCATCCAAGGGAATATAAGTTGATAGGGAAAAAATAGATTTTATAGCTGATCTTCCCCCACCAAAATCGCTCAAGGACATGCGCTCTTTCTTGGGCCACGCGGGGTTTTATTGAAGGTTCATTAAGGACTTTAGCGCCATCGCTAGACCCTTAAGCAACCTACTCATGAAGGACACCCCATTTGAGTGGGCGGAAGCATGCCAAAGCTCTTTTGAAAAACTTAAAACCATGATTGTGTTCGCTCCCATCATGCAAGTTCCGGATTGGTCTTTACCATTCGAACTTATGTGTGATGTTAGCGATTATGCGATAGGAGCTATTTTGGGCCAAAGAAAAGATAAGAAGGCTCATGTCATGTACTACGCTAGCCGAACTCTTACCGGACCACAACTCAACTACTCTACCATGGAGAAGGATTTGCTAGCGGTAGTCTTTGCCCTTGATAAATTCTGGTCATACCTTATCGGTTCTCCCATTACTTGCTTCACCGACCACGTGGCTTTGAAATACCTACTTATAAAGAAAGATGCAAAGCCGCATCTCATAAGGTGGATCCTACTCCTACAAGAGATTAATCTCTTCATTAAAAATAAGAAAGAAGTAGAAAACGTCATTGCTGACCACTTATCATGGCTTTCGTCCGACGTACCTAGTGATCCCATACCCATAGACGAATACTTTCCGGATGAGTAACTTTTTGCTGCCTCTTCTTTGCCTTGGTTTGTGGATATAGTGAACTACCTTGTCACGGGAGTCGTCCCTCCCGACTGGACACCGCAAGATAAGAAGAGGTTTATCACTTGGTCGCGCATGTTTTTCTATGACGATCCCTTCCTTTTTAAATATTGCGCTGACCAAATCATCCGACGATGTGTACTGGATGACGAGATCCCGAAAGTCATCCAGTTTTATCATTCGGAAGCTTGTGGAGGCCACTTTTCGACGAAAAAGACGGCCGCTAAAATTCTGCAATGCGGCCTCTATTGGCCCACAATATTCCGGGATGTGAGTGATGCTTGTAAATCCTGAAATAGGTGCCAACGGATGGGAGCTATTACCCGACGAGACATGATGCCTCTTACCCCCATACTCATTATTACAATCTTCGATTGTTGGGGTATTGACTTCATGGGTCCTTTCCCCCCATCCTTTGGTTTCCTATATATCCTTGTCGCGGTAGACTACATTTCTAAATGGGTGGAAGTTATAGCTACCAAGATAAATGACAATAAAATGGTGATAAAATTCCTGCAGGAACACATACTTTCCCACTTTAGTGCTCCGAAAGAGATAATCAGTGATAATGGCACGCACTTTTGCAATAGGCCATTCGCGAAGTTCATGAGAAAGTATGGCATCGTTCACAAGGTCGGAACGACATACCATCCACAAATGAATGGTCAGGGCGAACTAGCTAATCGTGAAATCAAGAACATTCTTGAAAATACAGTCAATCCTACCCGAAAAGATTGGTCACTTAGATTGAACGATTCACTATGGGCCTATCGCACCGCATATAAAAATCCACTCGGCATGTCCCCTTTCCGCTTTGTGTATGGCAAACCTTGTCATCTTCCCGTGGAGTTAGAACACAAGGCGTATTGGGCAATTAAGGAGTTAAACTATGCCAGGAATAAGGCCGGTGAAGCTCTCAAGCTTCAAATAAATGAGTTAGAAGAGATACGCAATGATGCGTATGAGAATGCTAAAATTTCCAAAGAAAGGATAAAACTCGCTCACGATAGCATCATTCGATGCAAAGAGTTTCTTCCTGGAAAAAAATGCTTATTTATAACACTCGATTTCATCTCTTTCCGGGAAAGTTGCGGTCATGATGGTTTGGCCCGTTCGTTGTGAAGAATGTTTTCCCTCACGGAGTTGTTAAGTTAGATGATTTGAAAGGGGGAAATACATTCAAAGTAAACGGACAACGCCTAAAGCCATATCTAGAGGCGTGTGTGGAAGAAGTCGACACCGTCTGGTTGTCGGACCCCATTTACGGGGTACAGTGATCTGCCATAGTGAGGTCATCGCACCCCCGACGCGTATGGGGTAAATTCTTATGTATAGTAGTTAGGCTTCATTAGATTAGGGTGAGTTCATAGGTAAGTTACGTAAGGATAGGGGTTAGATCACGCATTCCAACACATTATTCATGAGGGCATCGAGGAATTAAAGTGGGAGAATAAGTGGAAGAGTCTAAAAAAGTGGGAGAATAGGATTCCTGAGCTACAGACTGAAATAAGAGGTTCTGTCACAGATGGAACCAAACCGAATCCCTCAGCCGGATCGGTTCAGTTTGGAAAAATCGAAAAATAAAAAATCTCCAGAACCGAATCGAATCGCCCCTAAACCGGATCGGTTCGGTTCCTGCGATTTTGCATCTTCTCGAGAACCCCATTCAACCCCCCAATCCCCTCTCTTCCCCCCCCATTCACCCCATTTTCCCTCCAACGCATTCACCCCCTTTTTCCTCCAATCAGCCCCTGCAATAAAGCCCATGACTATTCCTGCTGTGTTGGTTGTTGTTTGTATTTCACATGGTTGTTTACTCAGTGTTGCTTGTGTATTTTTCCCTTATCCTATGTAACACAATTGTTATTTCTTTCTTTCTATAAAAGTTGCACTTCTGTTTTATTTGCTTGTTTTATTCTATCGCACTTTTAATTCGCTTTGAGTTAGATTTTAGTCCTTTTTGCTTGAGGACAATGCAAAAGTCTAAGTTAGGGGGGTGACAAGCGCGTATTTCTAAAACTTAACAAATTTTCAAAAATGCCCAGAAATTTCCAAAAAAAAAATCATAAAATTTTGAAAAACTCAAAAATATTTTTGTTCAAAATAAAAAAAATTGGAATTCAAATTTTTCAAAAATATCATTAAAAGTCGGTTTAAAGTCTCAAGTAGTAAAATTCAACATACACAAAGCCGAAATTGACTAAAGATGGAAATTGAGCGAAAATTGATGACTTAACGAATAAATGTGGAGATTAACAAACCCGGTGAGATTCAAGCCTATCACGTTTTATGATTTTTTAAATCAATCCGAGTTAATTGTTAACTCAAAGTTCTTTTCAGCGCCTAAAAAGTCGTCGAGGATCTCAATCCTTTCATTTTGATCGGTTATGAAAAACGTGTGTGATATTGCTTTGAGAAACGTGTCAAAAGTGATCTCTAAACTTAAAATTCATCTCGAAACGCATATGGTAACGCAATTAGTATTTTGGACAATGAAGTAGTCCCTCGTTTGTCACCCAAAAAATATTGGCCAGAAAAAGATGCGAAAAATTATCCCTTTTGTAACCCAACTTGAGCCGAATAATCTTTCCTTTCGTTTGACAACCCGAAAAACCCAAATAGCCCGGAATTGAGAAAAATGAAAAAATTCAGAAGTTAAGTCCGAAAAGAGCATAAAAATGGGCAAGAAAAAAATAGCTACGCTCAACAAAAATAGCAAGAAAAGAAAAGAAGTGAAAAAAAAGGAAAAAGAAGAAAAAAATGAGCAATAACCCGGAAAAAGCACAAATGGACATCATAAATGACTTTTTCAATTCCAACCTTCCCTACCATTTTCATTTTACCCAATATACCTTAAAACTCGAAAAGTCCTAACCGAGTCCGAATTGAAAAATTGGTTACCGCGTGGAGAGCTAATACACCAAAAGATAATAAAAAGAGATTGAATGCGCGAATAAGAGGCAATGTTCCCATTTTGAAAAAACGTATTCCATTGAAGAGATCCTATCACTATAAAATTTTCGTCTTTCTACTTGTGTGCGTGACTTTGCATCCAATATATTTACTCTTTATATCACGCATACCAAGAGTATAGCCACAATCCGAGTGATTCGTTTGAGAGAGCATTCCGTGAGAATTTGAAATCAAAACGAATTTTTGGATAAGTAACGTAATGGTCAATCGGTGGAAATCCGCGATTAAATTTTTGGCTTCGTACACACGTACTATGATTTGAGACTATTGAACATGACTTGATGACGACTATTTTCTGGGAAAGTTTGAATTGTACAATTTTTAGGTATTTTGATTTTTCTTTGAGTCGAATTTTGTGGGTATATTCTCTGCAAACCCTCACGAGACAACACTCGTCCTACTAGGGTAACCTAGGGGTTTAAAGGCTTGTTGCATACGCTAAATGCAATCGCGTACCCACGAAAGAGGTATCCTATCCCTTTTTACGAGCTAGACCTTATTGTGATTCTTTTACATTGCTCGGGACGATCAACGTTCTAAGTTAGGGGGTTTGATTAGGCATAAATTCTTCCCATTTATCCCCATAATTTAGAAGGTTTTATCGCTGCGCGCAATGTAATTCAAGTGGATTTTATCATATCTTTGATAATGGCAAGTTTCTAATGAGTAGGTCGAGTTTCGTATATTTATCATCTATTTTGCAGGTGTTCGGTGTATAAACCAAGTTCTATACCAAAAGCTCCAAGGAAACACAAGAAAGCAAGGTTTTTGCGAAGACAGAAAGAAGGGAGCTGAACCCTAGGGAGGAATAATGAACTGAATCCCTCATGGGAAAAGCTTCTGTAAGGGAAGGAAAAACGAACCGAACTGAATCAAAGGAAAAATGAACCGAATCCACCTTGGATGAACTTCCTGTGAAGGGACGAAAAGATGGAACCGAACCGAAGCTGGAAAACAACGAACCGATCCCTGTTCGAAGAGTTTTCTGTAAAGGCTATAAAAAGATGGAACCGAACCAGACCAGTTACCCAGATCGGTTCTGTTATTGAATTTTCGTATTTATCCACTTGTAAAAATAGAGTCCTAGTTGGTTCAAACTCTGGTTTTTCGTAGTTAATAAATAGTAAACTCCTCCCAAATGTAGGGGGCTTCTAATTCTTGAAGGAAGCTTTGTAATTCCTTTAGAAGGAGAAGAACAACAAACCCTAGTTATCTTCAAGTTGCAATTCAAGTACAAGTATTCCAAATTCTGTTTCAATCTTAGTTCTAGTTGTTTGTTCACTTATAATTTCATCTTTCTTCATCTTCATTACTCAATAAAAATGTTTGCATTCCTTCATATCATATTGTTTTCAAATTTTCATATGTCCGGCTAGATTTTCAAGGTCGGGATGCATGAACCCAACCTGATGTGATAGTTGTATGTACATAAAATTAATCCTCTAAATTTAAAGGTTTGATTATGACCGTATTACATAGAAATATGACAATTGTAGATCTTTAGATCTCGGTTGCTTCCGAGTAATCGGGATGCTTTAGAGTACAATTCGAGTGTAACTAGTGAAATACCGATTTACTCGTCCTCGGATTAAGTATGATGCGGGCTTGAACCTCATATACGTAATGCTTGGGAGTACTAAATTCTGGGTCTTATTAATCATTTAAACTTACGATTAGTTTTATATCATCAATACACTAGGGTTGGGGGACTGTGTTCCCGTCCTGTTTTTCTCATCATATAGTTTAAAGTTTTAAATCAGTTTTCATTCGTATTTTAGGTAATTCTCTTTCATAATTGCATCTAGTGTAATCATTCCACAAACCACATCATTTTTCTTTCCCTTTAGAGTCAGAGTTAGGATTTCCTTGTCTATCCAACGTCGTTACAATTTCATTATCCTATTTCCCTGTGGATACGATCTCGACTTACCGGGTTTATTACTAATGCGACAGGATTTCACTTTAGCCTAGAATAGAACGCACATTAGAGACACTTTCTGAGTCGCGTCTCTCTCTATGTGCCCAAAGTCCTAGTCAGCGAGAAGTAAATCTGCCGACCAATACATGAAATGTCGGCCAACACTAGGAAGGTCGACCAACAGGATAACGAAGCGTCATCATTCCAGGAGTCATACTACACACGATTCATACAACCAATCGTCATAATTATTATGTAAATATGTAAATGCTTGATTATATAAAAGCATTCCATCCCTTAATATTCCAACCTTTGACCTTAGGGTCACTATAAATACATTGTATCCCTTTCATCAAGGGTACGGTCGAATGGATTCTGGGATATTCTTATCAACAAGAGTACCTAATTTTATGTAACCACAAACATTAATAAAATAACAGTGGACGTATGCTATTTTCCATAGTTGAACCACTTAAAAATCTCTTTCTTTATTTACTGTTATATATTTTATTTGTGATTAGAAAATTAGATCACGTTTAGTTTTTTGCATCAACATCTGGGTTGCCTTTGTCTATGTGGGGTGAAGCAATTATATCTGCATGTTATATTCTAAATAGAGTTCCATTGAAAAATAAGGATATTACATCATATCAATTATTATTTAATTGTAAACCTAATCTTAATCGTCTCAAAGTTTGGGGATGTCTTGCTTATGTAAGAAAACCCGAACCTAAAAGACCCAAGTTAGGAAATAGGACTTACAAATGTATTTTTATTGGATACTCTAACAATAGTACGAATTAAAGATTTCTGAATCTTGAAACTCAAGAAATTATTGAGTCAGTGGATGTGAAATTTTTCGAACATCTAACAAAGTCAAGTACTTTGAATCAAGGACTGGAAAATAATAATTGGACTATTGATGCATCTCCTTATAATGTTTCATCATAACTAATATTACCTTTGGAATCAACGGATGACATCGAACCAAGAAGAAATAAGAGACAAAGAACTGAGGAGAAATTTGGACCTAACTTTGTAATTTATCTTATAGAGGGAGATGTATATGAAACTAAGAACAAAACCAAGTTTGTTCTTAATGTGGAAGATAAACTGATTATATTTCATGAAGTGGTAACATCTAGGGATGCCATCTTTTGGAAAGAAGAAATCAATGATGAAATGAACTCAGTTTTGTCCAATAAAACTTGGGTTATTACAGATCTTCCCCCTGGAACAAAACCAATGGGGTGCAAATGGATATTTAAAAGGAAATGAAATCCGAATGGTTCAATTAATAAATTTAATGCAATATTATTTACTAAAGGATATAAATAAAAACATGGAATTGATTATTTTAACACATATGCACTCATTGTATGCATAACTTCCATTAGACTATTAATATCTCTTGCTTCTATTCATAATTTAGTAATTCATCAAATTGATGTAAAACCAGCCTTTCTAAATAGTGATTTAGAGGAAGAGATTTATATGGAATAACTTGAAGGGTTTGTTTTGCCTGGCCAAGAAATGAAAGTGTGTAAACTAGTTAAATCTCTTTATATCCTTAAACAAGCTCCTATTCAATGGAATGAAAAGTTTGATAAGATAATAAGATCCCATGGTTTTAAAGTAAATGGTGCCTACAAATGCATTTATAGTCATTTTAATAATGGTAATTTAGTTCTTATTTGTTTATATTTGGGTCCAGTCTCAAATATGTGGAAGAAATTATAAAGTTTCTAGGAATTAGGGGAAGTTGATGTGATTTAAGGGAAGCTGATGTGATTCTAGGAATTAAAATTTTAAGAAAAGATATTACATTAGCATTATCTCAATCTCATTATATTGAAAAGGTTCTTAAGATATATAAATTTTTTTGAACTTAAGCCAGTAACCGTACCTATTGATCCTAGTATCAAATTATTGAAAAATACCGTACGATGGATCAACCTAAATATGCCAGTATTATTTGAAGTCTCGTGTATGCAATGCACTGCATTAGACCACACATTGCCTATGCGGTGGGAATGTTATGTAGGTTTACAAGTAATCCAAGATAAGAACATTGGAATGCAATTTCTAGATTACTTAGAGACCTAAAGAGGACTATGGATTACGGCTTAAATTATGTAGGGTATCCATCAGTATTAGATGGATATAGTGATTCTAATTGGAATAACCTCGAATCAAAATTCAAATCCACAACTGGTTGGATATTTATGCTAGGAGGAGCAACCATTTCTTGGGATCCAAAAAACAAACATGTGTATCTGATTAAACAATGCAATCAGAATTCATCGCCCTAGAAGATGCAAGCAAAGAAGCAAAATGGATTAAAAACTTATTATTTGATATTCCGTTATGGAAAAAGCCATCTCCTGCTATTACGATTAATTTTGATAACCAGGCTACAATATACAAGGTTTCAAGAAAAACCTATAATGGAAAATTTAGACATATTAGTCTAAGACATGAAATTTTTAGGCAATTACTTAAAGAAGGAGTTATTACAATCGACTGTGTTGAAATGAATAAGAATTTAGCAGATCCCCTAACTAAAGGTCTTGTTAAAGAAATGATATATATCACCTCAAAAGTAATGGTACTAAGGTCTATAAAATAATTTAACTATATTTAATGGGAACCGAACTTATGTTTTGAAAATACAGAAAAAGTTCAATGTGGTACTAACAAGTTAAATGATAATTATAGAACACAAGGAACTTATATGTAAAAATCCATTCCTATGTGCCTAGTGTTGGTATTCTTCATGATAAAGGATGAAGTTTACTTCTTAATAAAATATATAAACGTGACTCGCAGAATCACTGAAGTTGATTTACCTATATGAGCGATTAAAGTGTGGCTGCTTTCTACGGAACTAAGACCGCTCCTAAGACACCTATGAAATCAGGATAAGCACAAGGCTGTAAATGTGCATGCTCACAGAACCCTCTTCAATATAGATATCAGTATGTGTAATGGTTACGACTCGTCTCAAAGGGTCCTTGGTTCAAGATACGTTCACCACAGCACCTTGATGATGCTTTGAATTAATTTCACTAAGCTTAAGTTCAAGTTCGAAATACACTTCTCATTTATATACTAGATTTCAGCGATAATGCCAGAAACTTTGTTACTGTCTACATACTCTTGTATCTTCAATTCCTTATTTATGAGTATTTTGAAATGGTGGGGTATTATTGGAATTTCAAAATAATATAATTTATTAATTAAATTGTATTATTGAGTTTTATTTTTGAAATATAATTTAGTACTCATATTATGTAAGCAAGTTTTTATTTATTGGGTTTTTATATTGGGTCTTCTAGTAGAGAGAGAGCTAAAGCAAAATGGGTGCAAATGAGGTGGGTACGGTTTTAGTGTTTCACGTAAAAAATTTACAAGAAAGTGGAAGGGTATATAACTAAAAGACAAAAGATGACTATTAGTCTTCTAGTTAAAGAGTCTATGCTATGGTTCTTTGCGATGGTGCTAAGCACCACCAATCGTGACACGTGGCGGCCGTTCGTGTGATTACGAGATGTGCGAAAGGGAGATTGGGCGACTTAGGTCTCATTGGGCACTTTCATGGCACACTTGGCGCTTGATCCATTGGTTGTCGAATCGCAAACCTAAAAGGAGGTGACTGTTCATCAACAAACCCCAAAATGGCTATAAAAAAAAGCTCCAGGCCTCTCTTTTGGACACCGAAAATTGCTCTGTTCTCCTCTCTCCATTCTCTACCTTCTGGCATTATCAGGTTAGCATTTCAACATGTTTTGGGTTTAATCAAACCGTACGTAGTTTGAATCAAAAAATAAACATTACTGGATTTTATCCCGAAGGAAAATTTCTACTTCAACTCCATTGTGTAATCGCGTTTTTCATCCGAAAGGGGAGAAATATTGCCTAAAAGATAGTGTTTCTAGAGCAAGCCTTATAGTAACTTGGACTCATAATTATTATATTTCCTTCATATATTTCCAACAGATATTCTGGATATTTATTATAGTGAGGTGGGGAAAGTTTCCTTAGATCACCATCTTTATGTTGATCTTGGTTGTTATTTTGGGGAAATTGGTCCTGTTCAATTTGGTTGTCCAATACTTCTTCTCATAATGATTTTGAGAAAAACAAAATTGGTTTGACTATTTAATTGATGAAAATCTTATCTCTAGTATCACTCCAACGATTGATAGTATTACTTCACGCTCCCAACATCACCACCATGAGTTAGAAAATTTAGAGGAATATTGTCACTCTTGTAGCTCAAATTTATCTAAATCGCAAAAATAGTTCATTAAAAAGAAAGAATGATAAATCCAACTTGAGAAGGATTACGTAATTACAAAATTAGCGGATATAGAAATTTTCAAATTATGACTGAGACAAAAATTGCAATTGATGTGGGCAAAAAAATTGGGATGAACATGGAAATTCTTCAAATACGGATGCTCATATGGTGGACTTTATGTTAGAAGCTCAAAATTTTTGAGATGCCTGATTTGAAGAAATTAAGAGGATTTTTAACCTTCCAGAAGTTCGTAAGAAGACCCGTACGTACATGATGTCCTTGATTTTTGTTTGCCTTATTGGCCTTTCATTTTTCATCTTTCCATCTCTTTAGGTCTCTCGTTGTATGACTTGGTGATGGGCTCACTATACTATTTTATCTTATTTATGACACTCTCCTCGAAGAAATTTATTAAAAAAATACATTTAAATGCAATATATATTAAGAATATAACAATTCACTGGATTTAGTGCATTTCCTTTGATGTGCACCAAATCCATGATTTTTTTTTTCCATCCAAAACATTTTCCTTCTTTTGTATCAGAAAAATACTTAGTGTTAAAGTCTTTATTCTGTGGTTTTATCTTAGATATCATCTAAAAGTCCTCTGCATATTTGAACTAAACACAGTAAACTCATAATGATCCTTTATTTAAGTTTTCATATCGATGAGCTTACAATTTTACTTGAGGTTGATTACATTACTGTTGAAAAATAAACCAAAATAAATTGACAGGGTACATAACACCATAAGTGCTATTTATATTTAGTTGAACTACTCCATCTATCCTAAATTAAGAGTCCCTATTTTTTTGGTATAGATTAAGGATACACTTGATCGATGAAAAAGATTAACTTTTGCTCACTATCATGGAACTTGACTCGTTGATTATGCCCAAAAAAAGGGAAGTGGACTGTTAATTTGGAACAATCCAAAATTATATATCAGAATCTTAATTTGGGATGCAAAGATTATATGGACTTCGAAAGTATTCTCATATGCAATACAAGGGACGAATCCCTTGTTTTCTCGTGATTCTGCTTTTCTTCTACTATTTTACTACCCACTATCAAGTTCCTTATTATAATAAATGATTTTGTACTCATAAAAATGTTAATCATGAAGATATGGGCTGGTCAAGTGGTGGAACTTTGTGACACTCCGCATATTTTGGCATTGGAGGTAGCCAGTCCCTATTGCCAACTTGAGTTAGGCGTCAAAAATTGAATACCATTCTTAGCATGCGATAGAAATATGAGATATTAAAAACTTTTATCACAAGATATGATTTATAAATAATCCAACGAATATAAATAATCACCACATTAAATCTGCCATCATGCTAACTCCAATGAATAAATCTCAACTCCCAAAAGATAAAATACTAAAATAAAATAATCCAACTACAAATATCCAGCTTCAAACCGTTAATAACTGTGGAACGGAATGTCTCACCAAATTCGTAAACGACTGGCTCATATATAAAATGACGAAAAAAGAAAACTAAACTAAAATAACAGTAAAAATGAAATTCTAGCTACAATTTCGTGTATCTCTTATAAATCCTAGGAAGCCACTCCAACAACTGTACCTAAAATGTTAGTTACTGCAATGAGTCAGATCCCATCGCATGAATATCAGTTACTCCTTCCAAATAGGATCTGTGAATCTAGACATAAGCATCATAAGAGATAAATACCAGAATAAATTATTTTAAATTAAAAACAATATGAAGATGCGAGTAAAGTAAAATAGTACTAACTACCCACAAAAACTAAACCAATGCGCTATTCAAGTCTAATTATGTTTATTTCAACATTCAGTTACGTTTAAGCCATTAACTTAATTTAATGCAATTAACTCGTTATTTTATTAAGCGGCACCACTATAGCCAACTAACCTTTCTATTGATCACACACATATTGGGTCACACCAAATATCTCAACACATTACACCCCTACCCATCGCTATATCCAGACGACTCAATTTTGTTAGCCCTGTACATATTGGTGATGCTCCACACACGATACGTCACTATAGCAAAAAACTCCTATTTCATTAGCCCTGCACATTAATGGCGTCAAGACACTCCCACATCATTATAGCAAACTAACCCAATTATCGTTAGTCCTATAATTATTGGTGACGCAAAATTGATTTTAATACCCTTATATTATATTAGGTATTAATTATAATATCTTAATCAAAATCTATTTATTTCAATTAGCCCCAACCATAATTCGAGCAACACAACTAAAACTATTCGTAGTCCCTTACCTAAAGATCACCAAACCATAAGTATTACCTAGTCTGTCACATAGGAAGAATTCCTACAAAATATCATCACCTAGTCTTACATCTAGGCTAAAGGAATAATGTAATGGCGTACTACCTAGCCTCACCCAAGAAAATGCCCAATTGTACGAGCACACAGTCACTAATCCTATGCCTAAAAAGTTCCAACAACAACAAAGTCTACCTGCAAGTCCCATACCTATCAAGCAACCTATCACACAAGAGTGAAAGTACAATTACTCACAAAAATTCCAAAGTCCCCTTGGTGTCGAAATATTAACATGAGAAATCTCTATATAATACATAATTTTAATTCATCACTACAATCCTCCAATTAATCCTAAATTTCCAATATCATTAAAAAAAACATCCATTTAATCATGTAATAATCAAAGTATACGAATTAACTACACAAGTTATCAAGTTTTAAAATTCCAATGCGAACGATATTTTATCAATTCAACACATAATCCAATTCAAACATACATATTAACAATGTTTTACAACAAATAATTCCATTTTAAAACATGCATAATAACATCATAATTTTATGAGTCAAAACTTTATTCAAATTTCATATTTTAATTGTAACATGCAATTTGTCCCATAAATCTACTATAACCCAATACAATAATCTAAGCATACAATGTTTCAAGTCTTAAATCCTATTTTAGATTTAATAAAATAGTCCCGAATTAATTATCATTTTCCCTTATTAATCTTGCTAATTATTTTTAGTAAAACATGATTAATTAAGGTTTAGGTGGCATTTAAAACATATAATACCTAAGGGGAACGATAGACGTATTCATGACTGAAAATAAGTCTTCTCGATAATCTGATTATGCAGTTATGATTATCTCAAGAAAATACAAAATTTCATTCTTGATTGATTTTGATAAAACTTAAATTGAGCCTTAAAAAAATAGGTTGAAGCTTTGTTTTATTGGAGTATTAAGTTTTGTAGAAGATTGGAGGAATGTTTTTGAGATGCTATTGCCTTTGAAAAATGGTTGAAAGTGTTTAGAAATTCTAATCCCCGAGTCTTTTAATAAAGAAAATTTTGTATAATTTGAACCAATACAAACACTCACAAAGAAGCCATTCCTCATCTTCTACTCCAGTACGAATTAATTCGCCCGTAGGGCCGAATCGGTTCAGCACCTGAGAGGAGCCCAGCTCTGCCAAATTAAAATATAAGCTAGTAAAATCCATTGTTTCTTCTGATTTCAAACCCGATTAATACACTATTATTTTTATACAAAAACCAATATTTTTAAGTGCTAAAAAATAATTATGTCCAATGAAAATATTTTTTCGATTCTCAAATTAGATAGAATTATTATATGGTTCAAAATCATGGGGTATTACACATATAGGGACCGTGTTTTGGCCAAATAAAATCAGAAATTCTATTTTTTTAATTTTGGAACTTATTTTGTAGAAACATATTCCTGTCGATTACGATTTCATTTTTTCTGGATATCACTATAAGAAATTATCCTTTTAGCGACGAAATAAAATCATCACAGAAAATAAGATTTCTTCACAAAATAGTTTTAGCGACGCCATAAGTTTGTCGCCAAATTCATCATTGCAGGTCCATCGAAATAAGATTTCGCGATGAATTTTACATTCATCGCCAAAAAGCTATCATCCGCGACACAAGTAATCGACCCTGATGTTTAATATGCCAATAATTCAAGGACTGTTTACGATGCAAGAATAGCATCG
This sequence comes from Sambucus nigra, assembly GCA_949130495.1. Classification (NCBI taxonomy): domain Eukaryota; kingdom Viridiplantae; phylum Streptophyta; class Magnoliopsida; order Dipsacales; family Adoxaceae; genus Sambucus; species Sambucus nigra. The sequence continues at coordinate 224,118,926 of OX422214.1, forward strand.
CTAAATGCAAACCAACACATTTATCAACGATGAATTATTTGCGTCGTAAAATGTCTATTATAATAGAATAATTATTAAAAATACCAACAATTATTATTCATAAAAAAAAGTGTAATCTATCATAATTTATACTTTTAGTTAATTAACACTCAAATTGATACTAAAAATATGACCACCAATAATAACGGACTAAAGCATATTCAACTAATTGTAATAATGTCGTGACATTTACAATAATAACATGAAAAGGTTATAATGTTTGTCACAAAGTCATAAAATAAAATTACACTAAACACACTAAATCTAGGAACACTACAATAATTGACCCACTGATCAATCCATTTACTCTTGATATGTGATAGTAAAATGAAACTAATTGCACTAGATCTAGGAACGCTCCTCAAATCATCATATAGATGCCACAGTCTCCCTTTGAAATGACACAAAATCTTCCATCATCTCTTTTTGGTATTGAATCGTCGTATTTTGGTTCTCAAGTATCACATTTTGATTCTAGATTGTCTCATCCTGACTATGTGGTTTCATTTTTTGAGTCCCAACAATGTTGTTCAAATGCAATACCTCAGACATCAGCATCTTGTTCTATAAATTATCCTCTCATATATGCACAGATCTAAATGTCTTAGGGCCAAAACAACTCCCTTTACGGTAGCCCAACTTCTTACCAAGCACAGACTCGTATATCTGAGGCTTAATCATCTATGCATCTGGATTATTTTTCAACTCTGTCATATCGTCCTACAAATAATGGAATTTTTTTATATTATAATATGAAGAAATGTTGTAAATTGAAGCAATGCTATAATTTACCAGGATAGCTCCTACGAGGAGGGGCCGATTGCTATTTTGGACCGAAGTGAGCGGAAACTGCGGTCAAAGATCGTTCCGTTAGTGCGTGTTCAGTGGCGACATCATAATGTCGAGGAGTCCACATGGGAGCGCGGGGATGAGATGCGCGAACGTTATCCGGAGTTGTTCTTACCAGGTACTTTCTAGTTTCGAATTTCGGGACGAAATTCAGTTATTAGGGGGGAAGTATGTAATACCCCGTATTTTCATGATATTTATTTTTGGGGATTAATTGAATTAAATGTGTATTAATTGGAAATTAATCCGGATAAAAATATTAACGAGATGTGAGTTAGTATTTGATTATAATGTGTATACTTGGCAATATATGAATATTTGAAATATTGAAATTGTCGCGAGATTGAAAATACGGTAATTTGGGAAACTTTGTTGGGACGGGCGTGACAGTCGCGTCAGGAATATAATTATTTGAATTAAAAAGTGAATTTTATTTTTATCACCCGTATGGTCATTTTGAGTGCGCCAACGCGTCCGGAAGGGTCGAAATAGTCAGAAAACACTAGCCGGGGGTTAAGTTTGGGTCCCGGGGCATTATTGGGCCATACCGGTAACTTATAGGGGCATTTTGGTAATTTCGGAAATCTGGGAATTAAAACCCACGAAAATAAGAGATAATAATCTGACTTTTTCCTTATCCACTAAACCCACTAACCACACTAAGGGACTTAATGGGCTACGGGAGAAGTTAAGATATAATCCCAACTTACCAAAAACCAACCACACCTCCATTGTCATCTTCCTTAGAGAAACTTGTAGAGAGAGAGAGAGCGAGAAGAGAATTCTGCAGAAAGAGAGAGGGAGAACAACTTAGCCTTCAAGACTCAACATCAAATTCAGAGAAAGATTAAGGCAAGTGGTTTAATTACAATTGATTCAAAGCTATGCTTTTTCATGTTTAGGAATTATCGAATTTATCTTGGAAGATGATATAGACCCATGAATTGGAAGTTTAAAACTATGAATTATGTTAGGGACTGCATGTAGTAACAATCTGGACGAATTATGAACTCAGAATTATGACCCTTGATGATTTAAAAATGGATTTTTGAAGAAGTTTATTAATGTTCTTGAAAGAAATAGTAATCTGGAATTCTTGATGAAGATTTGATCCATACAAAGCCCTTGAATGATGAATTATTGGTTTTAGAATGTTATTAATGTTGTAGGATGGTTATATGATGATGCTATAACGTTATATTAGATATTCATGCATTAAAAGTATGTTTTGGGTTGATTTGAAAACTGCAAAACAAAGCAGTCCGTAACCATACCTGGTGCAATCGATCGATCGACATTCATCAGTCGATCGATCGACCACCATAGATCGATCGAAGGAAAAGGTCGATCGATCGACCTTCCCAGAATGAGTAAAGTTTTTCCCTATTTAAATTTTAATGATGTTAACCCTTGATTAATATTGTTGGAGACCATATGAATACCCTTAACCTTAAGGAAGACCAGTAGGCTTGGTTATGAGATTTGGACCTTAATTAGAATTCAATTTGAGGAATTATTCTAAAACTAATGAAATTCGATAAGTGAGTAAATATTTGGGTTAATAGTGTAAATTTGAATACTTTGATGAAATGAGGTTTGGGGCAGAAGTAAGGACCTTAGAATTAAAGATGCTATACGTGGGAATAATAGGAACTTAATAATCTATTTTAGATAGGTTTTAAGTATAAGAAACTACGACGTGAGACGTGTCGACAGTTTAACTTTTATATTATCGGGAGACGTAAAATATATATATTTGGAATTATGGTATAAGGATGTAGAGTACACCTTTATTAATATTGTGATATCTAAGATGTGTGAATGCTTAGCATATAATTTTATGTGTATGACATACCTACCATACTTGCTATCACGGGAGGTTTACGTTCGCTTAGGGCCTTCTAATCCTTGTGTACCCGGATTTAGTTTGGTACCTAGAGGACATAGTTCAAGGAGAACGACTTATTTGTGAGTTAATAAGCCCGCTGACTATGGAGCGTAGGTATGTACGTGACCATGGATATGTTGAATTATGTTCGCCTCCATTTATGTGTGTGGTGTTTATTCCAATAATTCCTGAGAGATTCGGAATTTGTAATCCCTACGTACGTGATGTACCGGGGTGGATAGCAGAGTATGTGTGCATCGTAGCTTAGCCTCGGGGTGCTTGTATTATATATTTATGATGTGGATAATATACGGTTAAAGGAAGAAGAAATTGTTATGTTTAAATTGTGGGTATAGTAATTATAATATTATGAAAAGATAAAAGGGGACATATATCAATAAATGGTTTTGTTAATAATTGGGAATCCGAGAATTAAAGTAGGACTCTCTATTTAATTGTTAAGGTTGGAAATTAAACGTGAACCGAGTAGAAGTGTTAGAAACTCTTTGGAATTAGATAGTTATGAGATAACACATGAATGGGTACAGGAACATTAGGAGTGCACAGTTAGACGAGAGGTGAGTATTTCATGTGAGAGCACGTCCTAACATGTATCTTGCATTCATTGTTTTAATTATTATTAAAGCACTTGCTGTTTTTAAAATACTCTCCACATTCGGGCTCTGACCCGTTTGCTTTCAAATCTATCTTTTTGTAAAAACCATTTTAGGTACCCAGCCACAAGCACACCATGCTTAGGATCCTCATTCAGGTGACGAGCTGTAGCTGTTTGTGGAAGTTACAGGACATTGATTATAGACGCTTCATCTATCTTGACTCTATACTCAGTATTTATCAGTTGTAGGGCATGTCGCCCATTTCTTTTAGAGGCATTTTATTTATTTCAGTTATTCAGACTTCGGGCATGTAATTAATTCAGAATTCAGACTTGTCTTATTATTTTCAGTTGTGGGATTCTTGCGAGGAGTTTTCCTCTGGACTTATTACTATTGTTGGTTATTTCATTACTTCGTTATGGTGAATGGATTCATGTTGTTCTTCCTTTATTCTTTTATTGCATGTTAATCAGACTTAACTTAAAATTTGGCAACTTACTTTTTAAATACTAGGTGGTTAGTAATCTTTAAAATGTTTTCGACAGTGATGCTATTAACTGAACCAACTTGACATTTTGTATTGAATTAATAAAGGAGTAGCTACCCGGTATTTAATTAGTCGGGGTTTCACAGGTGGTATCGTACTAATACAATTGTAACTGGTGTAATCGATGGCAAGTGTCACACCCCAAACCCAAATCCATAATAATAATTTATTTTATAATAATTAAATCATAATCTTCAACCCATTGAAATATAATTCATTTTAAAATTTTCATGTATAATGTACACAATGAACATAATTATGTTCTCTTTACCATAATATAACTAACATCATATTCATAATTAAGCGAACCTACCATTCTATGATTAACTAGTACCATTATCAAATTAAACCAATATATCTCACTATATAACATGTATGAGTGCAGTAAAATAATCAGCGTGACTATAAAAAATTCTCATATCTAAATCCCAGCTCTCTCTAATGGTGCAGCTTTCAAAATAATTATCATATGGTGCCCTAGCTGGTAGTAGACAAACCTGAAAAATGTAAACATATAAAACCATGAGTTTAAAAACTAAGTAGATGTACTATAACTCTATATAGTAAAATTACTATATTAACATCTCAAATATATCAACATATCCATCTTCGTGCCAATTTTGGTCATACACATATGTGGAGTTTAATAAACCCCACATCTCCTGCCCTAGGCAATAATCACATCCATAGGTTTCAATAACCCAACATCTCTTAAATTGCATATCAACCTAACATATCTTGACTTTTATAAATCCATAACATCCCAACATCTGTTGACTTTTAATAAGCCATAACATCTCAACATCTCTTGACTTTTAATAAGCCATAACATCTCAACAGTTCTTAACTTCTAATAAGGCATAACATTTCAACATATCTTCACTTCTAATAAGCCATAACACCTCAACATCTGAATTTTAATAATCTATAACAAATCCATATAATACATACATATCATATCCATCATCAACTTAATTAGTACACTCACCTTGGTAACTTAATGGATTTTTCTTTGCCTTTGTCTGGCACTTGTTTAATGGGTTATTCTTCCCTTCCTATCATTCTTACAATATTAGTATCATCATAAGAATATTATTAGTCTAACAACTAAAATGTAACTCAATTCATAATCATAATGTGATCCCATTCAACCCATTCATCATAAATGAAGTCTCATCCACATTCATGTCAAGATATTTAACATATCCAAATCATAGCATAAATCATAACCAATCATTTTCAAGCATGTAATTTAGTAACTAATAGTTCATAAATATCCTCAATATATATATATATATATATATCAAGAAGATATGGAAATATGGTCAAAAACATAACCAATACATGCTTAACAAACTTATTCACATTCTATGCTTTTATATGGTAAGTTTTCATTTAATGGTCCAAACATAATTTAATTCCTCCTTAGGAATTAAATACTTAAAATATTAGGTTTGCAGTCGAAAAGATGAAAGTATCCTAGATCAAGATATGCTTATTTCTTTACTACATAGCAAATTCGTCTTATAGGCTCCACTATCATTCACTCAACTTTCAAGAATTTTCATAATTTTTCTACATCATAAGTTTCTATGATCTTCCACCCAATTTCAATACATATATTGAATAATAAATAAATTGAATTTTCATAATTTTCAACATTCATTTTATAAGTCAAAAACTTTATCAAACTCATGGCATATCCAAGCGGATTATGCAAATGGAAACTATGTACCATCTTACAACCATTATCTCAAAAACAACCCCCATTCCAAACCAAAAGGTATTTTACGCTCATATTCGAGTATTTTATACTCATATGTGTCATCTAATATCTCCAACTAGAGTCACTTGATTTTCATAAGTACTCAATGAGTTATGACACTTTTAACACAACCAAGTCCACAGTAGAACTTTAGAACATAACATAATACAATTAAGTCTCCATGCTATCTGCTTGGACATTAGTTCATGTAAACATATACTAAATTTGTTTTAACATATACACACATCATACATATGTGTTTCCTAAATTAAAAAGCTTCACAAGAAGGTGATTCAAATTTAGGACTTTAATGTTAACATTTACTATCCTTGCACAAGTTCTTATTTATGTTCGTAAGCCATACTCATTTTAATACAATAAGGCAATATGGGTATCATTCAAATCTTTATCAAATTCAGAAAAAAAAAACATACAAAGTGTAAAACTCATTCATGTGATCAACTTTAGCAAAAAGGTAATTACCGTATGAGTACTCCTTTATTTATAGTAATTTTCCAAGCAATTTCTTCCTTAGCTTCATTTCTCTCCCTCCATAGGCATATTTCTTCCTAAAATTATAATATGAAATAAAAAAAGTTGATAAAGGTCTGCTATATAACCATAAAAACGTGTTCATGAGGCCTTGTGACCATTGTAAGGTGGTTGTCTGTGATTGGTTGGACAAAAGGTCCAATCAAACAATTCCACTAATGACATATTTTTCCTGCCTTTGTAAAATTACCATAACTCACTGTTCCAAACCTAGATTTACCCGCCCTTTACATCCACGCGTAGATAGCTCATATATCTACAACTTTTATATTTTATGTTTTTTCCAAAATCATAAAGCTAATATGCCTAATTTGGGCTCGAACATAATAGTAACAATGTACCGAAAATCCCAAAACTTTCACATTTGGCGACCAAACATACCCAATTTCACACCAACACCTTACTTTATTTTTATAAAAATAATGACGCATTAGAAAATATTTTATGATGCATTTAATCACATAACAAATCATATGTCTAAACATTTTATCACCGATCATAAGCTCAATTAGAATATAATGCAAACAACATATATATCACATGAGTATGCATACTCTAAATATGATATTTAAAATGTTTAATACCGATCACCAAACTTATCAATCATAACATATACTTAATCATGTAACTAACATTCCTAATCACATTTTAGTGCCTTATAATTTTATCCCTTTTAAAAAAAAATTGCCCCCAAAATTTAACACATAAGAAACTTACCAAAGAGATGAGGATATTGCTTCTTCATATTATACTCAAATCAGGATGTAAAAGTAGTGTCCCTATTTGAGACAGTGGATACAAGTGCTCTATACAATCGAATAATTTCATCAACATACAATCTAGCATACTTATCATCTGTATACATAGTCTTACCTTTTAGAAAATGTGTTGACTTGGTCAACTTGTCCACCAATACCCAAATCGAATTTGACCCCTTCTGAGATCGAGAAGGTCCAACTATAAAATCCATCATTACATGATCCCATTTCCATTCTATTATTGGAAATGGTTGAAGCAAACCCGTAGGTTTCTGATGATCCACTTTCACTTGCTGACATATAAGGTATCTAGCAACAAAATCAGCTATTTTCTTCTTTATATTATTCCACCAATAATGCTCCTTCAAATACCTATTCATTTTAGTAATACCATAATGCATAGTATAAATGGAATTATGAGCCTCATATAAAATTTTCCCTTTTAATCTATCCATATTAAGCACACATAATCATTGCTTATACAATAAATTGTCATCATTAACAATACAAAAATCACCATATGTTACACCGAGCGCAGTGACAGGTATATTTTTTGTTACAGATAGGAGTGCTTATATTTTGGTTGATATCGATTCTACACATTCTTTTGTGTTCTATGCTTTTTCTATATATCTGAATAGGCCATGTACTCGTTTAGATGCGGGCTTAGGTATTTCGATGCCTGTGAGGGATATGATTATAGTTGAATATATTTTTCGTGATTGTGTTTTGACGGTGGGCGTTAAAGATACAGTTATAGACTTACTTCCATTTGATATATCTGATTTTGACATAATTCTAGGAATGGATTGGTCATCTAAGTATCATGCATCTATGGATTGTTTTCCTAAGGAATTTATTTTTAATATGTCTGGTAGGTCTGAATTTTAATTTATGGGGGAAAGAAAAATTATTCCTATTTGAATTATTTTGTTATTCGAATGAGGAAATTATTGAGTAAGGGTTGTGAAGGTTTTATTGCATGTGTGCTTGACACTAGTAAGGGGACTTTACAATTGGTCACTGTTCCTATTGTACGAGATTTTCACGAGGTGTTTCCAAGTGAGTTGCATGGGTTACCTCCATATAGAGAGAGGTTGAATTTAGTATTGAATTGGCACTGGGAAAAAGTCCTATTTTTATGGCACTGTATAGAATGGCACCTGTTAAGTTGAAAGAACTCAAGATTTAGTTGCATGATTTACTCGATAAGGGGTTCATACAACCCAGTGTATATCCATGGGGTGCACCAGTTTTATTGCCAAAAAGAAACATGGCAATATGTGTTTTTGTATTGATTATAGGCAACTGAATAAATCTTTAATTAAGACCGAGTACCCTTTACCTCCTATAGATGATTCTTTTAATCAGTTGTAGGGTGCTAAATTGTTTTCAAAGATAGATTTGCGATCAGGTTATCATCGGTTGAGGGTGAAGGAAAGCGATATTTCTAACACTGCTTTTCGTACTTAGTATGGTCACTTTGTGTCTCTTATAATGCCTTTTGGAGTGATTAAGGCTCCAGCAGTATTTATGGATCTTATGAACCAAGTATTGCATCATTTTGTTGATACATTTGTGATAGTTTTTATCGATGATATTATGATTTATTCACGTGATATGGTTAAATATGAAAAGCATCTCATAACTATTTTGAATGTGTTGACAGATAGGCAGTTGTATGCTAAGTTTAGCAAATATGAACTTTGGCTCACAAGTTGTATTTTAGGCCATGTTATTTATGGGATGTTATATGTGTTGATCCTATGAAAGTAAAAGCTATTGTAATATAGGAGAGGCCCAATAATGATTTTTATGGATTTGGGTTTGGCTCGGTATTATATGAGGCTTATTAAGGGATTTTCTTCGATTTCCTTGCCATTAACTAAATTAACCCCAAAAGATGTTAAGTTTGAATGGAATTATGATTGTGAAAATAGTTTTAAAGAATTAAAAAAGAGGTTGAAAACTACACTTGTTCTTACTATTCGACATGATGGTGATAATTTTGTTAATTATATCGACGCTTTGATACCACTAGCTTGACTCACGCCCCAGGTTCCATCTATAATAACAAAGTTATAACAACCAACACAAACAGTTTATAATACTAAATTATTGGTTAGTACATAAACAGTTCAACAATATAAAATCAAATCAACAACTACCACCTAAACGTCACACGCGTCCATAATTTATAACCTAGATGCTCTAATACCACTAATTATCACACCCCAAACCCAAATCCATAAAAATCATTTATTTTACAATAATTAAATCATAATCTTCAACCAATTAAAATATAATTCATTTCAAAATTTTCATGCCTAATGTACACAATGAACATAATCTTGTTCCCTGTACCATAATGTAATTAACACTAGAGTCATAATTAAGTGAACCTATAATACTATGATTACTAGTACCATTATCAAATTAAACCACTTTATCTCACTATATACCATGTATAATTGTAGTAAAATCATCATTGCGACAATAACAAAATTTCCATATCTAAACTCTAGGTCTCTCTAACAGTGCAGCTCTCAAAATCACCGATCATATGGTGTCCTAGCTGACAGTATACAAACCTAAAAAATGTATACATATAAAACCATGAGTTTAAAAACTCAGTGAATTTATTACATCTGTATATATTAAAATTACTATCTTAACATCTCAAATATATCAACATATCCATCTATGTGCCAATTTAGGCCATACACATATCCAGAGTTTAATAAACCCCACATCTCCCGTCGTAGGCAATTATCACATCCATAGGTTTCAATAACCCAACATATCTTGAATTTCATAACAACCCAACATATCTTGACTTTTATTAAGCCATAACATCCCAACACATCTTGACTATTAATAAGTCATAACATCTCAACACCTCTTGACTTTTAATAAGCCATAACATCTCAACATCTCTTGACTTCTAATAATCCATTATATCTCAACATCTCTTGATTTTTAATAATCCATATAATACATACATATCATATCCATAAGAAACTCAGTAAGTACACTCACCTTGGCAATTTAATGGGCTTTTTCTTTGCCTTTGTCTAACACTTGTTCAATGGGTTCTTCTTCCCTTTCTATCATTCTTACAATATTAGTATCATTATAAGAATATTAATAGTCCAAAAAAATAACTTAAATGTAACTCAATTCATAAGCATCATGTGATCTCATTCATAAGCACCATGTATAATCAAGCTTCCTTATCATGAAATGCCTATACATTTGTTATATGCATTGTCCATTAATATAATTAACATGCATACATGGGGGATTAAATAAAAAATAAGACTAAAAAAAGCTCATGTGAGATTGAATAGAAAATAATAAAAAAGATTTTACACCACAACCGCATAAGATGGAGAAGATTTGTTGTGCCTGTGAATAGATTTAAAAAGGCCTCACGGTTTGTTTTCTAGTAATAAATATTAGAAATATGAATAAAATAAATAATAAATAATAAACCAAAATTAGGCCCTCATGACTCGATCTCTTGACCAAATGAACCACTTGAACATACAACACCAACTTAGCTAGTACTATATTTGAAATAAATTTTACCTATAACTAGTATACATTTAATAGAAATTCGAGGGCCCTAGCTATGTTTTATTGAGTGTCATTGGTGTTGTGATAACTTTTAGGAGTAATTGGACATTGGTGGCATCCTAGTAGTAGGACTAGACTTTTTACCTGTTATTTTTTTTTTAATAATTATAGTTGCCCTTAAATTTGTGTATAATATCTTATATTCAACAGAGTTGATTTTTGGTAATTTGAATTATTTTATGTTATATTCTCTAACTATTATCAGTGCCCTTCAATGATCCCAGATTCCTAATTGTATTAAGAATGTTATGTTAGAAATAACATTGAGAATGCATATTTGATCAAAAGAATTATTACCTCACATATGAAAACATCCATTGGGAATTGACTATTGGTCAAGAATTAATAACCTCACGTAACATAAAAAAAAAATCGACGAAAAAATTCTTTCCAGCTTACAAAGTATAAGAACAATCCTTCCTTCCAATTTCTCAAGGTTTGTCACTTTAAATTTCTTTGCACATAATTTCTAAAAGAAGTCGGACAACTCAATCAGTTGCGCGCAAACATCTTTGGGTAACTATGGTTGTATATCGTTTAGGAGAAGTCATTGGAACAAAACATAACATCCATACTTTTCAATCCCGATATGTTACAACATATAATGCTCATATTTTTGGATATATTAGCTACATACCCATCAGGAAACTTAACCGTCTTTAAAAATGTACAAAACCCTTTCCTCTCATCTGGTGTTAATGAATAAGAGGAATGCGACTTCAAACACCTTTTACCTTGCTCTTTCAAATGCAACTCGTTTATGATGTTCATGTTGGCCAAATCCAATCGACCCTTATCTGTATCTTTGTTTTTCCCTTCAATACTTAATAATATTTCAAGAATTCTATCACATAAATTTTTCTCGATATTCATGACATCAAGGTTATGCTCTAACTTCATTTTTGACCGATACTCCAAGTAAAAAAAAAATTATCCAATTCAATTCTTAGGGATTACACTTTCTCTTCCTATCCCTATTGTTTAGATTCTTTTCAGGTTTTACTTTGTTCACCCAATACAATTGCCTTAAGATGTCTTCTCTAAAAAAAATCCTCAGTGCATATCCTATTTTTTCTTTCCATCATGTATCTTTCCCTTCCACCAAGGATGGTTCAAAATTAAGTATCATTGATGACTTACATAACATATCTTACTCCTTAGGCTTTGTGATGAGGTATATTCATTACATACTGCATATGACTTGTAGACTTTCGTGCTCCAAACTGACAAGCTTCCATATGTAGGGAAGTCATTGATAGTCCACAAAACAGACGCGTGCAGAGAAAACTATTCGTGACCATATGCATTCCATGTTTATACACTGACATTCCATAGCTTTTTTAACTCGTATATCAAGGGTGATAAGTATACATACATGTCTTTTCCAATAACTTTGGGCCTAAGTATTAATAATGTCATCAGAAAAATTTTTTATTCCATACACTTCCAGAGTTGCATATTATAAATAATAAGTATTACAGGCTACATGTGATTAGGCACATATTCTTCACATTTATCCCCTTAATTTCGGTATTTTTATGATCCCGTGTAGTGTAAATATCTAGAATTTGTCTCGTATTTATGCTACTAACCCCTTTTGGCAATTATTTCGTGTTTTGTGTATTTCTCATGTGTTTTACAGGTATTTCATGTAAGTTAGAGCGAAGGAGAACTCAAAACAGTGAAAGAAACCAAGAAATGGAGAGTTGAAGGGCATTTTCGTAATTTTTCACCCTTAGTCCAGAGGTGGGCAATTCAAAGCCACCAAAAGAGTTAAAATAAGACCTTTCAAAGTGGGCAATTCAAAAACGTGACACACATTTTTCTTTTTTTATTTATTTATTTATTTATTTTTCTTTTTTTTTTACTTTTTTTTTTTACGAAGTAGTAAGTCAATTATAATCTATAACAAACACTCCCCGGCAACGGCGCCATTTTGATGGAGTGGAAAAACCGAGCGTCCGTGTAATACGCTAGTCGTTGTTATCGGCTTCCAATCTCAATACAAAAAAAACTAAACTTGTAACTACACTCTTAAGGAGTATAGTGGCGAGTCTGGGTATCGAATCCACAGGGAATGTTTGATAGAATTTAACTGATTTATTACTTCTAAAGAAAAAGTGAAAAAGATGATGATGGTTGAAAAGGGAAAAAAATAGGTAAATAATGAAATTAAATTAATTAAGATGAATGAGAAAATAGGGTGGAATACAATCCCTCAAACCTTAACAAATTACCGTATAGAATACTAGGATTGTAAATTAAAATTATTGACTAGATCCGGTCTTTATAAATTCTAAACATTACAAATATGAGGGATCTAGCCCGCATCATATGAAATCAAAGATAGATATAAAGCGATGAATGATAAATTATACTCGCAAAGCGTTCTTAAACATCTCAAGTACCTAGGGCAAGAGAGATTAAAAGATTGACAATGTTTGTATGAGTTTCTTTCACGATTCAATCAATATTTTAATTTAACCTCGATTTTCTACATAAATAATTTGCCTTGGATTGAGTTCATGTACCCCAACCCTTGGGAATTTAGCTACTCATGATTTTTCTAGAAAAAAAATTCATACCTATACATGGAATTATGGATCTAACAAACATTGATAACAAATTGCAAAACAATTGAAAATTGAAAATAGAATTGAGATTAAATAAGAGAAGGGAATTTGATACTTGAATTGAATTGAAGAATTGATACTTGAAATCTGCACTAGATGATCTTGAATCTTCAAACATACAAACTAGGGCTTTTCTAAGAGTATGAAAAACTAAAAAGGATTTCTAAAAAAATGAATTTCTTTTTTTTTTTGGTGAACCCGACGTGAAAAAAAAATGAAAAATTTAGAAAAAGTCAAAAATATTTTTGTTCAAAATAAATAAAAATTGGAATTTAAATTTTTCAAAAATGTCACCTTTATTCTATTTAAAGTCTCAAATTGTTAATAATCAATTGCACTAAACCAAAATTGGCCGAAGATGAAAATTGAAAGAAAATTGACGACTTAACGAATAAGTGTGGAGATTTATCAAACCCAGTGAGATTTCGAGCCTTTCAATTTTTTATGAGTTTTTAAATCAATCCGAGTTTATGATTAACTCAAAGTTCTTTTCAGCGTTTTAATAAGTCGTTGATGATCTCAATCATTTGTTTTGATCGGTTATGGGAAATGTGTGAAATGTTGTCTCGAAATTCGTGCTAAATATATCTCTAAACTTAATTAATCTCGATATGCATATGGTAATGTGATTAGCAATTTGGACAATGAAGTAGGCCCTCGTTTGCTTAACACAAAAAATATTAGCCATAAAAAGTTGTGAAAAATAAAATTATCCCTTTGCAACCCACTTTGAGCCTAATAAAATATTTCCCTTTCGTTTGACAACCCGAAAAACCCAAATAGCCCGGAATTGTGAAAATTAAATATTCATCAAATAAAGTCCAAATTGTGCAATAAAAAGGGGCAAGAAAAAAAAATTGATATGCTCAACAAAAATAGCAAGAAAAGAAAAAGAAAAGAAAAAATGAAAAAAAAAAAAGAAAGAGAAAAATGAGCAAATGCCCGAAAAAGCACTAATGGACGTCATAAGGACATTTTCCAATTCCGAACGTTTCGATCATTCCCATTTATACCTTTTACACCTTTTAACCCAAAAAGTCCTAACAGAGTCCAAATTGCGAAATTAGTTACCGCGTGCAGAGCTAAGACATGAAAAGATAAAATGAGAGATTAAATGGTGTGAAATAGATGTGATGTTCCCGTTTCCTAATAATTGTATTCCGATGATGAGATCTTTTCACCATATATTTCCTTCTTTTCAATTTTGTATGCATGAATTTGTGTCAATTATATTTACTCTTTATATCATGCATACCGAGAGAAAATAGCCACAATCCGAGTGATTCGTTTGTGAGAGCATTCCGTAAGAATTTGAATCAAAACGAATTTTCGGAAAGTAACGTAATGCTCAATCGGTGGAAATTTGAGGTTTAATTTTTGGCTTTGCACACACACACTATGGTTTGAGACAGTTGAATATGAGTTGATGGTGATTATTTTTTCGAAAAATTTAAATTGTACAATTTTTAAGTATTTTGATATTTATTTGAGTCAATAAAGAATTTTGTGGGTAAATTCACTGCAAACCCTCACGAGACAAAACTCGTCCTACTAGGGTAACCTAGGGGTTTAAAGGCTTATTGCATACGCTAAATGCAATCGCTTGCCTGCGAAAGTGGAATTTTATTTTAATAAAGGATTTTTCAAGAGTGGATTTTTGGTTAGATTCATTTACATTGCTCGGGACGCGCAAAGTTCTAAGTTAGGAGGTGTGATTAGGCACATTTTCTTCACATTTATCCCCTTAATTTCGGTATTTTTATGATCCCGTGTAGTGTAAATATCATAAATTTGTCTCGTATTTATGCTACTAACCCCTTTTGGCAAGTATTTCGTGTTTTGTGTATTTCTCATATGTTTTACAGGTATTTCATGTAAGTTAGTGTGAAGGAGAACTCAAAACAGTGAAAGAAATCAAGAAATGGAGAGTTGAAGGTCATTTTCATAATTTTTCATCCTTAGTCCAGAGGTGGGGCCAACTATAAAGTTGAATAGCTCTAAATTACAAGAATACTGGAAAAAACGGCACCTCAATCCGAGCTACGGTGAAGAAGTTACGATGTTTTGAAGTTGCGCGATAATGAAGAGACACGGACCGGTCTGGATGTGCGAATTTATGTCATTAATTGTGCAGATTTTATGGTGATTGGTTAGAAAAAACTTGTGCCACAAGCGAAATTTGATGTCAAATTCGTGCAACTTGGTGCTATAAAAGACCAAGCCCTACCTCATTCCAAGGGGAGTCAAATTCTAGAGAGTATAATTGAAAATGAGAGAGAAATTCATTTTTTTAGAAATCCTTTTTAGTTTTTCATACCGTTAGAAAAGCCCTAGTTTGTATGTTTGAAGATTCAAGATCATCTAGTGCAGATTTCAAGTATCAATTCTTCAATTCAATTCAAGTATCAAATTCTCTTCTCTTATTTAATCTCAATTTTATTTTCAATTTTCAATTGTTTTGCAATTTGTTATCAATGTTTGTTAGATCCATAATTCCATGTATAGGTATGAATTTGTTTTCTAGAAAAATCATGAGTAGCTAAATTCCCAAGGGTTGGGGTACATGAACTCAATCCAAGGCAAATTATTTATGTAGAAAATAGAGGTTAAATTAAAATATTGATTGAATCGTGAAAGAAACTCATACAAACATTGTCAATCTTTTAATCTCTCTTGCTCTAGGTACTTGAGATGTTTAAGAACGCTTTGCGAGTATAATTTATCATTCATCGCTTTATATCTATCTTTGATTTCATATGATGTGGGCTAGATCCCTCATATATGTAATGCTTAAAATTTATAAAGACCGGATCTAGTCAATAATTTTAATTTACAATCCTAGTATTCTATACGGTAATTTGTTAAGGTTTGAGGGATTTTACTCCACCCTATTTTCTCATTCATCTTAATTAATTTAATTTCATTATTTACCTATTTTTTTTCCCTTTTCAACCATCATCTTCTTTTTCACTTTTTCTTTAGAAGTAATAAATCAGTTAAATTCTGTCAAACATTCCCTGTGGATTCGATACCCAGACTCGCCACTATACTCCTTAAGAGTGTAGTTACAAGTTTAGTTTTTTTTTTATTTTTTTTTTGAAAATAAAATAAAAAATATACTTGGAACAAACATGTGATCGAATCAATGAATCTAAACAATAAACGAGAAGAATATCTCACACCCCCTAACTTAAATGTTGCATTGTCCTCAATGCGAATCAAGAACACAACATAAAGAGAGGAAAAGAAAGATATTACCCAAATGGAGCGATCCCGATGAGTGCGAGTCCATTGAATCTACAAAACATTTTAGAACCAAGTATAGAAAAAAGAATAACAAAAACTTTAACTAATGACACTACACTATTAAAAAAAGGAAAGAAAAAGAAAAAGAAAAAGAAAAAAACTAATTATGTACAACCTACGATTTTAACTTCTAATAACTCATATAGTAGAAGTCGAAAAATTTGAGGGTCCACCCAAAATATAATATGAATTTGAGGGATTAATGGTGTACCCTCATTAGGATGCATGCCTTCCGAAAAATAAGAATTCCGTTTGAAAAACGGAATGCATGTGCAAAGTTTAAAAAATGAACCATCACCAATTAAAAAATTTAGGGGGATAATGAAGGATTTGGGTGCAAAAGAGGACAAGTCCCATTGGGATCCAAGAAAAATAGAATCACTTTCCAAAGATTTTTCAAGTAGTATGGGAAGCGGAGAACACAAACTAAAAGAGCCCATCTTGGAAAACAATTCAAGCATAGAGTCCTTGTCCTCAAAATCTTCTCCCTCAAAATTTTCAATTGGATCTGGTGGAGTGACACGTCTAAGTGTGTGGCCCATAAGATGAAGCATCTCAAAATAACATTCTCATACGAGAAGCGGATCAACATCCTCAAGACATTCATCTAGTTCTTGCGATGGATTTAATGGTTCGATAATAGTGGGGACACAAGGAGACAAATGATCTTCAACCTCAGTAGATTTTGCAATATTTATAAGAGGTTGATATTCAAAAGAACTTGGATCACTTTCAATGATTTCATTCTCAAAAGTATTAGGTGAAGCGCAAGTCTCGACCTTCTCTAAGTTGTCCAAATAATCATTCAACTCCTTGCAAATTGCTAAAATTTTCAACTCGGTAACAGCAAGGTCATCAGATTGCTTTTTTATATCAAGTAAGAGTTCTTCCAAAGTAGGCTTCCTTGGTTCTAGCACCTCGAATTCCTCATTTGGTTGAAAACTTATTTCTTCTTCAAAACTATCGGGAAAAAAATCCTCATTGGGTTCAAATAATGCATCTAACTCTTGCTCCCAATAATGATTTTTTTCTCAATATTCTTTTTCAAGACTTTCTTCTTCAAGCAAATGATTTTGATAAATTTGGAGTTTCTTAGCACTAGGCTTGTATTTTTGATAATCATCTTTAGTGATATTGATCCAATGGTCATAAGTCTTGAGTGCCTCCTCCTCCTCACTATTAGCATAACAATTAAAGCCACCAAAAGAGTTAAAATAAGACCTTTCAAAGTGGGCAATTCAAAAACGTGACACACATTATTCTTTTTTTATTTATTTATTTATTTATTTTTCTTTTTTTTTTACTTTTTTTTTACGAAGTAGTAAGTCAATTATAATCTATAACAAACACTCCCCGGCAACGGCGCCATTTTGATGGAGTGGAAAAACCGAGCGTCCGTGTAATACGCTAGTCGTTGTTATCGGCTTCCAATCTCAATACAAAAAAAAAAAAACTAAACTTGTAACTACACTCTTAAGGAGTATAGTGGCGAGTCTGGGTATCGAATCCACAGGGAATGTTTGATAGAATTTAACTGATTTATTACTTCTAAAGAAAAAGTGAAAAAGATGATGATGGTTGAAAAGGGAAAAAAATAGGTAAATAATGAAATTAAATTAATTAAGATGAATGAGAAAATAGGGTGGAATACAATCCCTCAAACCTTAACAAATTACCGTATAGAATACTAGGATTGTAAATTAAAATTATTGACTAGATCCGGTCTTTATAAATTCTAAACATTACAAATATGAGGGATCTAGCCCGCATCATATGAAATCAAAGATAGATATAAAGCGATGAATGATAAATTATACTCGCAAAGCGTTCTTAAACATCTCAAGTACCTAGGGCAAGAGAGATTAAAAGATTGACAATGTTTGTATGAGTTTCTTTCACGATTCAATCAATATTTTAATTTAACCTCGATTTTCTACATAAATAATTTGCCTTGGATTGAGTTCATGTACCCCAACCCTTGGGGATTTAGCTACTCATGATTTTTCTAGAAAAAAAATTCATACCTATACATGGAATTATGGATCTAACAAACATTGATAACAAATTGCAAAACAATTGAAAATTGAAAATAGAATTGAGATTAAATAAGAGAAGGGAATTTGATACTTGAATTGAATTGAAGAATTGATACTTGAAATCTGCACTAGATGATCTTGAATCTTCAAACATACAAACTAGGGCTTTTCTAAGAGTATGAAAAACTAAAAAGGATTTCTAAAAAAATGAATTTCTTTTTTTTTTTGGTGAACCCGACGTGAAAAAAAAATGAAAAATTTAGAAAAAGTCAAAAATATTTTTGTTCAAAATAAATAAAAATTGGAATTTAAATTTTTCAAAAATGTCACCTTTATTCTATTTAAAGTCTCAAATTGTTAATAATCAATTGCACTAAGCCAAAATTGACCGAAGATTAAAATTGAAAGAAAATTGACGACTTAACGAATAAGTGTGGAGATTGATCAAACCCAGTGAGATTTCGAGCCTTTCAATTTTTTATGAGTTTTTAAATCAATCAGAGTTTATGATTAACTCAAAGTTTTTTTCAGCGTTTTAATAAGTCGTTGATGATCTCAATCCTTTGTTTTGATCGGTTATGGGAAATGTGTGAAATGTTGTCTCGAAATTCGTGCTAAATATATCTCTAAACTTAATTAATCTCGATATGCATATGGTAATATGATTAGCAATTTGGACAATGAAGTAGGCCCTCGTTTGCTTAACCCAAAAAATATTAGCCATAAAAAGTTGTGAAAAATAAAATTATCCCTTTGCAACCCACTTTGAGCCTAATAAAATATTTCCCTTTCGTTTGACAACCCGAAAAACCCAAATAGCCCGGAATTGTGAAAATTAAATATTCATCAAATAAAGTCCAAATTGTGCAATAAAAAGGGGCAAGAAAAAAAAAATTGATATGCTCAACAAAAATAGCAAGAAAAGAAAAAGAAAAGAAAAAATGAAAAAAAAAAGAAAGAGAAAAATGAGCAAATGCCCGAAAAAGCACTAATGGACGTCATAAGGACATTTTCCAATTCCGAACGTTTTGATCATTTCCATTTATACCCTTTACACCTTTTAACCCAAAAAGTCCTAACCGAGTCCAAATTGCGAAATTAGTTACCGCGTGCAAAGCTAAGACATGAAAAGATAAAATGAGAGATTAAATGGTGTGAAATAGATGTGATGTTCCCGTTTCCTAATAATTGTATTCCGATGATGAGATCTTTTCACCATATATTTCCTTCTTTTCAATTTTGTATGCATGAATTTGTGTCAATTATATTTACTCTTTATATCATGCATACCGAGAGAAAATAGCCACAATCCGAGTGATTCATTTGTGAGAGCATTCCGTAAGAATTTGAATCAAAACGAATTTTCGGAAAGTAACGTAATGCTCAATCGGTGGAAATTTGAGGTTTAATTTTTGGCTTTGCACACACACACTATGGTTTGAGACAGTTGAATATGAGTTGATGGTGATTATTTTTTCGAAAAATTTAAATTGTATAATTTTTAAGTATTTTGATATTTATTTGAGTCAATAAAGAATTTTGTGGGTAAATTCACTGCAAACCCTCACGAGACAAAACTCGTCCTACTAGGGTAACCTAGGGGTTTAAAGGCTTATTGCATACGCTAAATGCAATCGCTTGCCTGCGAAAGTGGAATTTTATTTTAATAAAGGATTTTTCAAGAGTGGATTTTTGGTTAGATTCATTTACATTGCTCGGGACGCGCAAAGTTCTAAGTTAGGAGGTGTGATTAGGCACATTTTCTTCACATTTATCCCCTTAATTTCGGTATTTTTATGATCCCGTGTAGTGTAAATATCAGAAATTTGTCTCGTATTTATGCTACTAACCCCTTTTCGCAAGTATTTCGTGTTTTGTGTATTTCTCATGTGTTTTACAGGTATTTCATGTAAGTTAGTGTGAAGGAGAACTCAAAACAGTGAAAGAAATCAAGAAATGGAGAGTTGAAGGGCATTTTAGTAATTTTTCATCCTTAGTCCAAAGGTGGGGCCAACTATAAAGTTGAAGAGCTCTAAATTACAAGAATACTGGAAGAAACGGCACCTCAATCCGAGCTACGGTGAAGAAGTTACGATGTTTTGAAGTTGCGCGATAATGAAGAGACACGGACCGGTCTGGATGTGCGAATTTCTGTCATTAATTGTGCAGATTTTATGGTGATTGGCTGGCAAAAACTTGTGCCACAAACAAAATTTGATGTCAAATTCGTGCAACTTGGTGCTATAAAAGACCAAGCCCTACCTCATTCCAAGGGGAGTCAAATTCTAGAGAGTATAATAGAAAATTAGAGAGAGAAATTCATTTTTTTAGAAATCCCTTTTAGTTTTTCATACTCTTAGAAAAGCCCTAGTTTGTATGTTTGAAGATTCAAGATCATCTAGTGCAGATTTCAAGTATCAACTCTTCAATTCAATTCAAGTATCAAATTCTCTTCTCTTATTTAATCTCAATTTTATTTTCAATTTTCAATTGTTTTGCAATTTGTTATCAATGTTTGTTAGATCCATAATTCCATGTATAGGTATGAATTTGTTTTCTAGAAAAATCATGAGTAGCTAAATTCCCAAGGGTTGGGGTACATGAACTCAATCCAAGGCAAATTATTTATGTAGAAAATAGAGGTTAAATTAAAATATTGATTGAATCGTGAAAGAAACTCATACAAACATTGTCAATCTTTTAATCTCTCTTGCCCTAGGTACTTGAGATGTTTAAGAACGCTTTGCGAGTATAATTTATCCTTCATCGCTTTATATATATCTTTGATTTCATATGACGCGGGCTAGATCCCTCATATATGTAATGCTTAGAATTTATAAAGACCGGATCTAGTCAATAATTTTAATTTACAATCCTAGTATTCTATACGATAATTTGTTAAGGTTTGAGGGATTGTACTCCACACTATTTTCTCATTCATCTTAATTAATTTAATTTCATTATTTACCTATTTTTTTCCCTTTTCAACCATCATCATCTTTTTCACTTTTTCTTTAGAAGTAATAAATCAGTTAAATTCTATCAAACATTCCCTGTGGATTCGATACCCAGACTCGCCACTATACTCCTTAAGAGTGTAGTTACAAGTTTAGTTTTTTTTTTTTGAAAATAAAATAAAAAATATACTTGGAACAAACATGTGATCGAATCAATGAATCTAAACAATAAACGAGAAGAATATCCCACACCCCCTAACTTAAATGTTGCATTGTCCTCAATGCGAATCAAGAACACAACATAAAGAGAGGAAAAAAAAGATATTACTCAAATGGAGCGATCCCGATGAGTGCGAGTCCATTGAATCTACAAAACATGTTAGAACCAAGTATAGAAAAAAGAATAACAAAAACTTTAACTAATGACACTACACTATTAAAAAAAGGAAAGAAAAAGAAAAAGAAAAAGAAAAAAACTAATTATGTACAACCTACGATTTTAACTTCTAATAACTCATATAGTAGAAGTCGAAAAATTTGAGGGTCCACCCAAAATATAATATGAATTTGAGGGATTAATGGTGTACCCTCATTAGGATGCATGTCTTCCGAAAAATAAGAATTCCGTTTGAAAAACGGAATGCATGTGCAAAGTTTAAAAAATGAACCATCACCAATTAAAAAATTTAGGGGGATAATGAAGGATTTGGGTGCAAAAGAGGACAAGTCCCATTGGGATCCAAGAAAAATAGAATCACTTTCCAAAGATTTTTCAAGTAGTATGGGAAGCGGAGAACACAAACTAAAAGAGCCCATCTTGGAAAACAATTCAAGCATAGAGTCCTTGTCCTCAAAATCTTCTCCCTCAAAATTTTCAATTGGATCTGGTGGAGTGACACGTCTAAGTGTGTGGCCCATAAGATGAAGCATCTCAAAATAACATTCTCATACAAGAAGCGGATCAACATCCTCAAGACATTCATCTAGTTCTTGCGATGGATTTAATGGTTCGATAATAGTGGGGACACAAGGAGACAAATGATCTTCAACCTCAGTAGATTTTGCAATATTTATAAGAGGTTGATATTCAAAAGAACTTGGATCACTTTCAATGATTTCATTCTCAAAAGTATTAGGTGAAGCGCAAGTCTCGACCTTCTCTAAGTTGTTCAAATAATCATTCAACTCCTTGCAAATTGCTAAAATTTTCAACTCGGTAACAGCAAGGTCATCAGATTGCTTTTTTATATCAAGTAAGAGTTCTTCCAAAGTAGGCTTCCTTGGTTCTAGCACCTCGAATTCCTCATTTGGTTGAAAACTTATTTCTTCTTCAAAACTATCGGGAAAAAAATCCTCATTGGGTTCAAATAATGCATCTAACTCTTGCTCCCAATAATGATTTTTTTCTCAATATTCTTTTTCAAGTCTTTCTTCTTCAAGCAAATGATTTTGATAAATTTGGAGTTTCTTAGCACTAGGCTTGTATTTTTGATAATCATCTTTAGTGATATTGATCCAATGGTCATAAGTCTTGAGTGCCTCCTCCTCCTCACTATTAGCATAACAATTAAAGCCACCAAAAGAGTTAAAATAAGACCTTTCAAAGTGGGCAATTCAAAAACGTGACACACATTTTTCCTTTTTTATTTATTTTTCTTTTTTTTTTACTTTTTTTTTA
Organism: Sambucus nigra; assembly: GCA_949130495.1. Lineage (NCBI taxonomy): Eukaryota > Viridiplantae > Streptophyta > Magnoliopsida > Dipsacales > Adoxaceae > Sambucus > Sambucus nigra. The sequence continues at coordinate 224,142,190 of OX422214.1, forward strand.
CGAAGTAGTAAGTCAATTATAATCTATAACAAACACTCCCCGGCAACGGCGCCATTTTGATGGAGTGGAAAAACCGAGCGTCCGTGTAATACGCTAGTCGTTGTTATCGGCTTCCAATCTCAATACAAAAAAAAAAACTAAACTTGTAACTACACTCTTAAGGAGTATAGTGGCGAGTCTGGGTATCGAATCCACAGGGAATGTTTGATAGAATTTAACTGATTTATTACTTCTAAAGAAAAAGTGAAAAAGATGATGATGGTTGAAAAGGGAAAAAATAGGTAAACAATGAAATTAAATTAATTAAGATGAATGAGAAAATAGGGTGGAATACAATCCCTCAAACCTTAACAAATTACCGTATAGAATACTAGGATTGTAAATTAAAATTATTAACTAGATCCGGTCTTTATAAATTCTAAACATTACAAATATGAGGGATCTAGCCCGCATCATATGAAATCAAAGATAGATATAAAACGATGAATGATAAATTATACTCGCAAAGCGTTCTTAAACATCTCAAGTACCTAGGGCAAGAGAGATTAATAGATTGACAATGTTTGTATGAGTTTCTTTCACGATTCAATCAATATTTTAATTTAACCTCGATTTTCTACATATATAATTTGCCTTGGATTGAGTTCATGTACCCCAACCCTTGGGAATTTAGCTACTCATGATTTTTCTAGAAAAAAAATTCATACCTATACATGGAATTATGGATCTAACAAACATTGATAACAAATTGCAAAACAATTGAAAATTGAAAATAGAATTGAGATTAAATAGGAGAAGGGAATTTGATACTTGAATTGAATTGAAGAATTGATACTTGAAATCTGCACTAGATGATCTTGAATCTTCAAACATACAAACTAGGGCTTTTCTAAGAGTATGAAAAACTAAAAAGGATTTCTAAAAAAAGGAATTTCTTTTTTTTTTTGGTGAACCGACGTGAAAAAAAAAATGAAAAATTTAGAAAAAGTCAAAAATATTTTTGTTCAAAATAAATAAAAATTGGAATTTAAATTTTTCAAAAATGTCACCTTTATTCTATTTAAAGTCTCAAATTGTTAATAATCAATTGCACTAAGCCAAAATTGACCGAAGATGAAAATTGAAAGAAAATTGACGACTTAACAAATAAGTGTGGAGATTGATCAAACCCAGTGAGATTTCGAGCCTTTCAATTTTTTATGAGTTTTTAAATCAATCCGAGTTTATGATTAACTCAAAGTTTTTTTCAGCGTTTTAATAAGTTGTTGATGATCTCAATCCTTTGTTTTGATCGGTTATGGGAAATGTGTGAAATGTTGTCTCGAAATTCGTGCTAAATATATCTCTAAACTTAATTAATCTCGATATGCATATGGTAATGTGATTAGCAATTTGGACATTGAAGTAGGCCCTCGTTTGCTTAACCCAAAAAATATTAGCCATAAAAAGTTGTGAAAAATAAAATTATCCCTTTGCAACCCACTTTGAGCCTAATAAAATATTTCCCTTTCGTTTGACAACCCGAAAAACCCAAATAGCCCGAAATTGTGAAAATTAAATATTCATCAAATAAAGTCCAAATTGTGCAATAAAAAGGGGCAAGAAAAAAAAATTGATATGCTCAACAAAAATAGCAAGAAAAGAAAAAGAAAAGAAAAAATGAAAAAAAAAAGAAAGAGAAAAATGAGCAAATGCCCGAAAAAGCACTAATGGACGTCATAAGGACATTTTCCAATTCCGAACATTTCGATCATTCCCATTTATACCCTTTACACCTTTTAACCCAAAAAGTCCTAACCGAGTCCAAATTGCGAAATTAGTTACCGCGTGCAGAGCTAAGACATGAAAAGATAAAATGAGAGATTAAATGGTGTGAAATAGATGTGATGTTCCCGTTTCCTAATAATTGTATTCCGATGATGAGATCTTTTCACCATATATTTCCTTCTTTTCAATTTTGTATGCATGAATTTGTGTCAATTATATTTACTCTTTATATCATGCATACCGAGAGAAAATAGCCACAATCCGAGTGATTCGTTTGTGAGAGCATTCCGTAAGAATTTGAATCAAAACGAATTTTCAGAAAGTAACGTAATGCTCAATCGGTGGAAATTTGAGGTTTAATTTTTGGCTTTGCACACACACACTATGGTTTGAGACAGTTGAATATGAGTTGATGGCGATTATTTTTTCGAAAAATTTAAATTGTACAATTTTTAAGTATTTTGATATTTATTTGAGTCAATAAAGAATTTTGTGGGTAAATTCACTGCAAACCCTCACGAGACAAAACTCGTCCTACTAGGGTAACCTAGGGGTTTAAAGGCTTATTGCATACGCTAAATGCAATCGCTTGCCTACGAAAGTGGAATTTTATTTTAATAAAGGATTTTTCAAGAGTGGATTTTTGGTTAGATTCATTTACATTGCTCGGGACGCGCAAAGTTCTAAGTTAGGAGGTGTGATTAGGCACATTTTTTTCACATTTATCCCCTTAATTTCGGTATTTTTATGATCCCGTGTAGTGTAAATATCTGAAATTTGTCTCGTAATTATGCTACTAACCCCTTTTGGCAAGTATTTCGTGTTTTGTGTATTTCTCATGTGTTTTACAGGTATTTCATGTAAGTTAGTGTGAAGGAGAACTCAAAACAGTGAAAAAAAATCAAGAAATGGAGAGTTGAAGGGCATTTTCGTAATTTTTCATCCTAAGTCCAGAGGTGGGGCCAACTATAAAGTTGAAGAGCTCTAAATTACAAGAATACTGGAAAAAACGGCACCTCAATCCGAGCTACGGTGAAGAAGTTACGATGTTTTGAAGTTGCGCGATAATGAAGAGACACGGACCGGTCTGGATGTGCGAATTTCTGTCATTAATTGTGCAGATTTTATGGTGATTGGTTGGCAAAAACTTGTGTCACAAGCGAAATTTGATGTCAAATTCGTGCAACTTGGTGCTATAAAAGACCAAGCCCTACCTCATTCCAAGGGGAGTCAAATTCTAGAGAGTATAATAGAAAATTAGAGAGAGAAATTCATTTTTTTAGAAATCCTTTTTAGTTTTTCATACTCTTAGAAAAGCCCTAGTTTGTATGTTTGAAGATTCAAGATCATCTAGTGCAGATTTCAAGTATCAATTCTTCAATTCAATTCAAGTATCAAATTCTCTTCTCTTATTTAATCTCAATTTTATTTTCAATTTTCAATTGTTTTGCAATTTGTTATCAATGTTTGTTAGATCCATAATTCCATGTATAGGTATGAATTTGTTTTCTAGAAAAATCATGAGTAGCTAAATTCCCAAGGGTTGGGGTACATGAACTCAATCCAAGGCAAATTATTTATGTAGAAAATAGAGGTTAAATTAAAATATTGATTGAATCGTGAAAGAAACTCATACAAACATTGTCAATCTTTTAATCTCTCTTGCCCTAGGTACTTGAGATGTTTAAGAACGCTTTGCGAGTATAATTTATCATTCATCGCTTTATATTTATCTTTGATTTCATATGATGCGGGCTAGATCCCTCATATATGTAATGCTTAGAATTTATAAAGACCGGATCTAGTCAATAATTTTAATTTACAATCCTAGTATTCTATACGGTAATTTGTTAAGGTTTGAGGGATTGTACTCCACCCTATTTTCTCATTCATCTTAATTAATTTAATTTCATTATTTACCTATTTTTTTCCCTTTTCAACCGTCATCATCTTTTTCACTTTTTCTTTAGAAGTAATAAATCAGTTAAATTCTATCAAACATTCCCTGTGGATTCGATACCCAGACTCGCCACTATACTCCTTAAGAGTGTAGTTACAAGTTTAGGTTTTTTTTTTGTATTGAGATTGGATGCCGAGAACAACGACTAGCGTATTACACGGACGCTCTGTTTTTCCACTCCATCAACATGCTATGAGTTACTCATGTTTCCAAATGGATTGAAGATGTATGATGCAATCCCCAACCTAACATTACGAAGATCTCGTGCAAACTAAGGAAATTACAAGTCAAAATCGTTCTATGCCAAGGAGTTGGCTGGATGCAATTCCAAAGGATTTGTTGCTCCAATGATTGAGGGCCTTAATATGCATAAAGTTACAATAAACTGAAATAAACTTAAATTCTTACAACTTTGATAGAGTTATTCTTTAAGTTCTCAAAATAATCCTTCAAATTTGTCAGGAGCCTTTTGCACACTTAAAGACTACCCACTTTCAAGTAGGTCTGGGAAATGATTTGAGCCTACGACGTCGGCTAACATCCCTAACATATCATTTTCTTCCTCATCATCTTCTATTACTTTTGTCGTTTGTGCATTCAAAGAAGTCTGAATCGTAAAGTTCTACGACACCCCTCATAGCAAGAGATGAGTTTCAATGGTCTCTAAATCATGATAATAATCTTCCTGACAATTTCGACATGGACATCTAGATTGGTTATTTCCATCCAACTTTTTTTTCCTATCCTCGATAAATCAATTAATGCTATTTATATACTTCTCACACAATTTATCGAGCAATAACATGCAATTGTTGCCCATATTTGACTTATTGTTCAAAATTAACATACACGTTTAATTACAACAAAAACTGCTTCGTTTATTTTGGATAGTTGGAGATCATTGAGTCATTTTTAGCATTACTCATTCTTCTGATTAGTACTCGTATTATTAACTTATACAGAGTTTCAATTTCATAATTTCATTTAGTCATGTTCCCTTAAGAAATATTTTCATTTACAAGTCCAATTGTAACTTTTGATAAAACCTCTAAAATTATAATCACATCTAATTTAAGGAACGGAAATTTACTTGCAATTAAATTAAACAATAAGATAAAACATTAGGTAGTTAGGTCACTAATTTCATAATGTAATTTTTTATTAGAGAATTTGGTAATAAAATATGTGGTAAAATGGTATAAAAGGTGACAGAATATGGGGTATAATTAAAAGTTTGCAAGTAAGGCAAACTTTTGCAATAATTTTATATTTTAGGTTAAAAAACTTTAAGTTTCCAAACTTTGTATCTCACACATGAGAGGGAGAAAGAGACATTTATCACTTTTACATAAACGGCCGTCTGGAGCCGGATCAGAAAACGGGTATAATATTTTTTTTTCTTTTACTAATTGACATTTTTAACATTAGTTTTATCCAAGATCCGATCTAAAACAAACATTCTACTTATCCAATTTTTTTTCTTTCACTCACTAAATGAATGTATACGAATATTGTCTAAGTCTCCAAGTGAGGCAAATGATTAATCTCTTTAAGAGATAGGGAAAGATAAGATTGTCAAAACATTACGGACTCTCCCTAAATCAAAATTTTACAACCAATTATTTAGAGCCAAAATTATTGAATAACAATTAATTTGAAATCACATGCCTTAATCAATTTACTAAATTCATCACAAAAAATATCACCGGTGGAGGTATGGAGCTATAGTTTCCAACTTCTCTAAATTGTTAATGTTCCTAAAGATTTTATGAAGACACGCATCATTATGAATACTTTAAACTTACGTAGATTATAATATACGTGTATTGCATTTCGGCTTGATTTGTATCATGATTTTGTTCTATTACAATAACTAAGCTACATATTTGTGTAAAAAATATTTTGGATAAAATATTACTTATTTGATTGGAACTTTTTATGCGTTGCGCATACATTACGTGTGCACCGTCAGCTTAATTGTTTCAAATAATTCACAATTTAAGTTCAATGCGTTATTATAAAATTTAATTCAGTGGAAAATTTAAACATAAATAATCTATAACACATGCATCGCGTGTGTAGTACTACTAGTTATTGACAAACGCAGAAAAATGAACTAAAGAACATCTAGGGATGAAATAGTAATAATCCTGCAATAATTTTCCTAGAAACTTTCGACCACATATATGCAAATCAATACCTTAAATGATCTTTGAATTTGAATGTAATCCTGTGACATAATCTACATTTAACTACAAAATCAAAGAAAAATTACTCGTTAATATACAAATAGTATAAGGATTCTCACAAATTAGACAGAAGAAGTGCGAGTTGAATATTGTTTGAACAGAGGAAGAAAGACAAAAGGGGAATTGGGAGTTTAAAATTGTTGTAAATAGGGATAAAGTTATTTGCTTAGGCAATTCAATAAACATATATAATATCTAATATATAAAATGGTGTCTGTAAAATATGTATTGCCATGTATCTTACATTTATTCTCACATTAAAGCCAAACTCCCCTATCCTCAATCTCCTTCTCCTCCCATCAAATCACGTGCCTATTCATTTCCTATGTGTCTATTTCCCTCCTCTAACCCATTATTGTTTTAGCCTTTTATCTCCTGAAACCATATACCCATTACTCATTTGCACTTCACCTGGGAAGTTTGTTTTGTCTACTCCTCATCTCGTTTTCTTTGCTTATGAGTAGATTATGGAGAAAGTATATGTCTCATCAAAGTAAGTTCATCTTTTTATATAATTGAAATCTTATAATTTGTTTTCATTATGTAATTAATTGGTACAATCTTTTTTGTTTTTTCATCTGAATTTTTAATACATAATATATTTTTCTTGCCAAACATTTTGGTCTATTTGTCATAACTAATTCGATTAACTAAAAAATTAGGCTTCATTACAGGTGACCAAAATCTATTCATTTAGGACATAATCAAAGCAACATTTTTTCCATGGAGTTTTTAGTTCAAGAGTTATTTATTTCATTAAATTTCGGATAATGGGTTGTATTGATTTTTGTGTTAGGTTTTGGATGTCAGAATTAATTCGATAAACACAATATTTTGCTCAATTTCCCTTTTATATAAATCAGTGTTAAATTTTTTTTTTGGGGGGGGGGGGGGGGGGGAATTTTGGGAAGTGGCCCTTTTTTTATTTTTTGTAATTAATTTTAATTGAGAAAATGGAAAAAATGAGTAGATTATGAGGATGGTAGATGTCTCACCAAATTTGAGTTTTATATTTTAATAAAGCATGTGCACAATTTATATTACGGTAGCTCGGTTGTTTTTTTTACAATTTAGTACCAATTGTGCCCAATCTCACGTAAATGCGAGAGCGACGACACGTTAGTGTGCTGGCCCAATATATATCAATTTTGGGTGTCGAGTTATCATTGCTCTACATATATATTAAGGAATTTAATACATTTTTTTAACTCCAACAACTTTATTCTTAAATAACATACAATATTTCAAGTTTACATAAAAGTATCAAGTTTGGTAACAAACATTTTTATAAATTAAATACATATATTACTTATAACCTGGTGAATTTGTTAGCAATACAGGCATGAGTCACATAAATATTAAATTGGTATTTATATGTATTTTTTTTCTATTATATTATATAACAAGAACTGCAAATAGCTCGCATCGAGCGACGCTAAGATCTAGTATACTAGAATATTAGATGACCCATTCATTCACAATTAAACACACAAAACCCACACTACATCTTGGATTATTTATATAAGAAGAAACAGAGAAAAAGATAATCGAGTTTTGATAATTATTAGCCAATTAAAGAAATCTATTCACTAATTCAATTAAAAAAACATGTAACCTACAATGTCACTTGGACTATTTGGATATGGGATAGTTATATATAAAACTAGTTATAAACCCGCGTGATGCGCGGGCAAGCCGATTGTGCACGCATGGTTAAAAATATACATGTTTTGGAAAGAAAAAAAAATATCATTTGTAATGGCAAGGTAGCATACTCTTAAACTATATTAATTTTCTTAATATATGTACTTAGTTTCACGATACGTGGGTTGTTATTAAAAAATGTCGAGAGACTTGTCATAGAATGATCCTAAAAATTATATCGAAGTGTCAAGTATAAAAAATTTGTCCTGCAATAATTATGACACCAATAATGCACATAGATACCAATCTAACAATGCAATATAAAAATATACAAAACAATTCAACAATCTCAAAACTAAACAATCCTATATTTTATTAAATCAAGAAGAATATATTTTTGAAATCAGGAAGAAGTATCATATAAAGCTTTTATTCGAAACCAACTGAACAGAACATCAAAGATTTAAGCGAAACCCTACTCCTAACTCAAAAACTAAAAAATGAGTGTAGCCAAACAGTAGATACAGTCAACAACCTCAAAATCCAAAAACTACCAATAAAGCGTGAGGTAAAAGGCATATTTTGAACATAAAAAAAAAAAAAAAAAAGTCGATCTCTGTTTTGAACCACTCAACCCCTCCCCCCCAAAAAAAAGGTTGCATACTGTGGTGCAGCAAAGAGCATGTATGCTTTGAATTTGATTTGGAGTAGCTTTTGTAACCCTTTTCTTTCAAACCCATTTGACGTGTGAGATAGTATCTTACCAATCAGACAATATTTGACGTATGAGAAATCTAGAGAGAAAAGGGAAAATATACACAGAGAGAGATATCAGGGGAGAAGAGGTTGGAAAAAAGATAACTCAAAAGTCACGCCCTTCCACCGTCCGTTTTTCATGTGGCAACATTGCTGAATATGATCCATTAAAACCTCTTGTTGTGCATTTTATCCTTCTACCCGAACCACCATACCCACCTGATCCTACAACCCACCCATTCAGCAGACCCGTCTAACCTGCAAACTCAGACGCAGGATCCACCCTCCATTAGTCTTTTTCCGCTAACATATATTCCAAACAGGAAACCCACTTCATGTTGTTTTATCCTTGATGGGGGGTACAACAGCCACCCATTTTCTCGGATTTGGTTTGTTATATAAGAAACCGTGGAAGAATAAGAACGGACAAAAGTTTGGTAGGAAGAATGAAAGCACAGAGAGTGGGATGGGAAAAGGGATTTGGTTCATTTTATAAAAAGCCGTGAAAGAATAAGAACGGACAAATATTTGGAAGGGAGAATGAAGGGGCAGAGAGTGGGATGGGAAAGATTGCGCTCATTTAGAATACGTTGAATTTGAAAATGTGTAGGGATTAATTAACATTGAGTGGAGGTAAAAATGATCCGTGCGGCACTCTAAACAAAGAGGAGCATTTAAGTCTTTATTTAGCATTTTAGAGTATATAAAGATAAAGATTGCTCTAACAATAATATACAATAGTACTATGCGATTGAATATCATACGTTTAATAATTATAATTCCAACCATTACATACTCTCCTGAAAACATTGTCGCTAAAGCAGGCATTTTTTTTAGTGTATCAAAACTTTTTGCCAAAATGAGAAATAGGGACAAAATTAAAATTCAGAAAAAAATCAGATCATTTGGAAATATCGTAAGAAATCGGAACACCTTCGAAAAACACGAATCGTCATATATTAAAAAAAATGGAAATAGAATGAAATCAAAATTTTTCCAAAAAATATGATTTTTTTTTCCCCAAAAAAGCCGAAAGACATAGTTTCCGAAACATCAGATCGGAAAAATAAAAAAAAATCATCATTAATTCCGATTCTAATCCGATTTTGAAAAAATCCGTATTGAGAAAACAAAATTTTCAAAATAACATTCCAAAATTAAAAAAATAATCGGATTGAATTTTGAAAAAAAAAAACTCAAAAATTTGGAGAAAAAGCACCAGAGTGACACAGCCCCGATTTCACTGTTCCAATTAAAAGTCACTGCCTTCGAAAATTCAGCCTTACTCCCCCAATAACAAGCCGTGAGCTGGGCGGAACAGTAGAAATATGGGACCAAGTTCTAGAATAAAGTCTTGTTTGGTAAGCTCGACTTGGCCTCCACTCCGAAACCCAACAGGTGGAGCCGATTGGGCCCACTCCATGCAAGGAGCATCCAAATTAATTTGAACATCTGAACAAAAGGACAAAGAACAAACATTACGGGTCAACATGCCTGCACATATATCAGTAATATGCAAATAAATAAACACGACGAACAAATCAGCCCATAGGTCCCTCAAATTCTAGTTGTCTTACTTTCTCCATCTTAACTGTTGTTCAAGCTGTTTTTTCTTCTCCTCTTCTTTTCCTTTCAACTGACCTCTCTCCTCTTATAAAAATGATGGTTCCTCAAGGGTCTTACCAAGACATAACAGAAGAACATCCTAACCCTAATTATAACATGCAGAATTTAGATGATGAAGAGGAGGCACTCTCTCTGTGCGATCTTCCCATATACAGCGACACAACTGAATGTAAAGATCAAAGCTCTTCTTTGTTGTCTGGCCAAGACTACTTCGAGTTCTTCAGTGAGCAATGGAGTGGAGGTGGTTCAAATTCATCTTATCCACCTGCAAGCAAGGGAGTGGTTTTTTGTGGAAAGCTTATTCCCTACAAGTACAAACAACCCGTCTCCAATGTCCCCCACAAGTTCCAACCAAACAAACATAGTCAAAACAAAATACGAGGAATTCTCCTGTGGAGCTTCAAGTCCTTCAACAAGTCAAAGACCTGTAATTCAAAGCGTGATAATTTATCGGTTGGGGCAGTAAGATTGCAAGCGTCACCTTCAAAGTCAAGGTGGTACATGTTTATGTTTGGAATGCCTAGGTTTCCAACAGAAATGGAAATTAGAGATCTAAGAAAGAGGCAAAATAGGTCACTGTTTGACCAAGAGAAAAGTGGCATGAGGAAGGGGTTATGGAAATTGATTAGGGCTCTGGCATGTGGTGACAACCAACCACCACACAAACACCTTTGATTACCCTCCAGAAGTGCGTTAAGCCGTTAACTAGGTCCAGTCTTTTTTCTTTTTTTTTTTTGTATTTTTAATATTTATTCATCATTTCAGTTCCTCAGCTTGCATATGTATACGTTACAACAGTGATAGTTCAACGTAATTAAACATTACAATATTATGTGAGTTCACCACCTATACATACCCCTAGTGCGGACTAACATATTAAAAAAAATGGTCCGTGCCAATGATATGTATGGATGGTCGGACTACATATACATACCGCTAGCGCGGACCATATTTTTTTAAATAGTAAAAAGATTATTTTTAAAATAGTACAAAAAAAAGTCCTTAAACAAAAATAAAATGTGTAAAAAAACACATTTATAAGAAATTAAATTTTACGTTTTACAGATAAGTTTTTAATTAAAAAATAACTAAGATTTTCTTTTTTAAAACAATTGAAATGTTTTTTTAAACAATTATAAAAAGTTAAAAAATTATTTTTAAAATAGAATTTTATTAAAAATAGTTTTTTTATGAAAATATAATTTTTTTATGAGATACATTTATTTTAGTTGGAGGTAAAAAATTAGACATTTAAATTAAATAAACTTAAGGATCCAATTGTCATTTGCTACCCAATTGTCATTTACAAATGATTTTTGTATTTGCACAGTTAAGAGAGAAAGAAAAGTAGTGAAATGGGTTTAAACCCATTTGAGCCATTCATGCTGTTGATGTAAAAAATTAGATTCGATCTAATTAATTAATCACAGATAAAAATAAATAAAGAAAGAAAGACAATAGATTTTTAAAGTGGTTCACCCCAATGAAAATGGCCTACGTCCACTGTCATTGTATTGTCGATGTTTGCCTTAATTTCGATGATGATTACAAGAGATCAATTACTCGCTTATGGGGAGTGTTACAATGTATTTATAATGTTGGGGCTATCAGTACGAATAGACAAGATGCCGTTGTTTAATAGACATATACATTTGTACAATAAGAATGTTCATTAAATTCAATGTTCATTGAATGTGCAGTCGTCACTTGATCTTCCTGTCCAGATACTCTGCACGCTGAGTAGCTCGACATACTATGTAGTTCGGCATGCCCTGTAGCTCGGCATGCCTTGTAGCTCGGGGAGCATATGTATTTTCCACGTAAGATGCTACGTGTCTTTATATGATTAGTCCACGTCAGGTGCCTAATTTTCGTATCAACAGAAGCCCCCAATATTTCACAGTTGAGTTTTGATATGAGAGTGTGGGATATTTTATTCAAAAGTTGCTCGAACACCTTTGTATGTATTGATTACTTACAGATCTCCAACACTTAGGATCTTTTCCTCTAGTCTCGTCATTTGAGCGCGAAATGACAAATTTGTAAATATTTTGAATCTGCGCCAGACGCTTGGGTATTTGCGTCTTTTTCATCATTTAACCGCCAGAAATGCAATCATCTTTTCTAGTAATCATTTATTTTCCTACTTCCCGATGCAAGACATTTAAAAGCGCTAGGAAAAGAATCATCATCTACTTTTCACTTCCAAATTTCTAAACTCTGTGTTTTCTCACTCCATTTTTATATTATCGCTCTTTCTATTGTCCGCCTTAGCATATTTCTCCATTTCTATAAGCATTTCTTCCTTCTTCTTTCTTTGCTTTTATTCATCATAGTTTATCTTGTCGAATCTTTGGATAAATTCCGAGCCGACTTTGCGATTCCCTCTTGGGTTATTCTAGAAGAACCTCCTTCTCCATCTGATTTATTTTCTCTGGCTGAGGGACACTGGGTTCCTTCACTTTTCGTAGCTGAATGTGGCTTTTCTTTTCTGCCTAATCCCCTATGTCTGGAGTTTTGCCAATATTTCGATATTGATCCTGCAAGGGTAGCTCCAAACACATGGAGGGTAGTTAATGGCGCGCATAGGTTAAACCAAATTCATGGGACTCACTTAGGGATCCCTGGGATTATGTTTTGTTATAAATGGGTTACCAGTGATACCACATTTTATTTAAAAACTAGGTTTTCCAATAGAGCTTTAGTGGTCAATCTTCCCGATGCCAATAGGGACTACTTTGACCATGGGGTCGTGCTGAAAAATTGGCAACACCCCCCACTAAATGGAAATGATGTGTACCAAGGTCCTAGATGTCCACTTTATGGCAATGGGATAGGTTGTTTTTACTTTTCTCAATATAGCTTTGTTTATGTTTGATGAAATGCTTCACTGATCTTATTTTACTTTTTGCAGTTGATAACAAAAGAAAGCCTCCAAAAGAGAGCGACATCAATATAAAAGATATAAAACTTATCTGGGGCTTGCACCAATCAATTGTTGGGGAGTACATTAGAGTTGCTTCCTATTTGCTGAGATACAAAAACACCACCTCTTCTTTCATTGCGCGTCCTCTTGTCCCGCCTTTGGTAATTGATCTTGATCTAATACCAGCATCTCGAACAAGTACCAAAGAACCTTTTTCTGATTTGGGTGCATCTATTGCTGATTTGATGACGAGGAATAGGAGAATGCCTGCATTCTTCGCCAAGGATGCTCCTTATACTGAGGGGGCAAAGAAGATCAAAGGGGATGTCCTTGTTGAAGGAACAAAGAAAGTGGATGGTATTTCCTCTAAAGGAATAATTTCACCTGTCAAGGAAGTCGATAGAAAACCTCCTGTTGTCCTAAAATAGGCAGAACCTTTGATTGAAGGTGCTGCTATTACACGAGAACAGGCAGCATCTTTGGTTAAAGATGCTCCTCTAAGGAGATTGAGGAGAGGTCTTACAGAGAGACCTGTAAAAACTGCTGCTCGACCTTCTGATGTTGGAAGTCCTTCCTCGGTGACTAACGCTCCAGCTTGTATTACCCCGAGTTCGGCAAGGGGTTTGATCAAGTCTTGGACCATTCCGGATTATCGAGCTGCTGGGGGTTCCCTTTCACGGGAGAAGGTCATTGATTTTACGGCCCAACATATCTCGTCAGTAAGTATCATTATTCCTAACACTTCTTTCCATATACTGTATTCGCATTCTAATTTGAGCTTCGTTTCTTATTTCTAGTTTATGACGTGCTTTAATAGTATCTTGGAGAAAGATGAGGCTATTAAGGGTTCAACCTCATCCAGCGAAATTAAAGAAGCTTTCGCTGGGTTGTCTCAAGCCTTGAAGGACGCCCGGAAGAAATAGGATGAAGATAACACTGCCTGGGAAAAGAAGCTTCTATCTGCAGAGTCAGCTTGTGACCAAGCTATAAATGCCTCCAAGGAGTTGGAGGAAAAATTGAAGGTCACCGTTTCTAGTAAGAAAGAAACTGATGGAAAGTTTGAAGAGGGTGAACGTCGTAAGAAAGACCTTGAGGAGAAGGTGAGGCTTGCCGAGGAACGTGCTTCTTGTGAAAAGATGAAGAGAAAGGCCACGGTGAAGAAATCGCTCAGCTCTGGCTGGGATAAGGGGTGGAATAGAGCCTTAACCTCGATTACTTACCAGATGGAATACGCAAGTCTGAAGTACTTCAGGGACGGATGAGTCGCAGCATTAAGAGAGTTGGATGTTGCGGATGATTCAGAGTTGCTCCAAAAACACACTCATGGCCCTCCTCCTACTATTGACGAAGAAGACGAAGATGAAGCTGCATCTGATGAGTCTTCCTTGATGATAGTAGAACAAGTCCCTGTTGCTAATGCCCCTCAACCCTCCGAGCAAGTTCAGCAAGAATCAACTTCTATCGAGCAACATCAAATGTCTCCCGAGCAACCAACTTCTTCGTCAATCTCTTAAGATGCTCCACAAGCATCTTAAGAGATTGACGTGTCAATTTCACAAACAGCCTAGAGAATTTTGGATGGCAGGATACAATAAATCTTTATGACATCTCGATGCTCGGTTGCAACAATCCAACAACGAGGGATACAAAAAAGGATGGTTGAATGCCTTATGTGTAATGAAAGTTGATCGAGGACTATCCTTGTGGAATTGGTGTGAATCTGGATTACTTGACTTGCCTATTCCTCCCTTTAAACTCGACGTCAGCTGGATTCCAGCTCGTGCCATTCCTCGGTGTTTGATATCTAGGTATCTTGGTAATTACAAGCTTCATTCAGATTTTGAGATATCACGTCCTCAATATTTGCTTGATAAGTCATGCCCGAGAAACATCAGAATGCTGTAAGATATGAACTTTATCAATTCTCCCTATGCGTTAGATGACCCTCCAACAGGGATGGAACCCGTGGCAAAATCAAAAGGAAAGAAACCCATAGAATAGGAAATTTGTAGTTAATGAAACAAAATTCATATTTATGTGGTCTGCTTATGGTTGATAAATAAAAATTGGTCTTTATTTCCTCGGAAATACTTTGTGAGATGTGTTTCTCGTTTTTATTGATGAATGTATATATATATAGAGAGAGAGAGAGGGGGGGGGGATAATTTGTCCTGTTTTACCTAGACAATGGAGCTTGCCCCATTTGCTACCTAGTTGTAGTGACTTATCACCCTTTAGTGCCTAAGCAGTTGGGTGATTTTTATCCCATGTTCCTACTTAGTTTTAGTAATCGCGTTGGGATTACCTTGGTACCTAGATAGTGGATGCCCCGTGAGGTCACCCATCTCTTTGCCTAGTTTGGGATATCTCTTGAGATCTTTCGTGATCAAACAGGCTTTGCCTTGTATGATTATTATGCCAACTTTGTTGGTCAAATTTATTGGTGCCGACCAACCGGAGTTGGTGGTTGTTGAATGCCGACCAACTTTAGTTGGTGGTTGCTGATGTTGATCGACTAGAATTGATGTAGTGTGTAGCACTAGTACTCCAACAAAATTTAAACAAAAAAAGGAATATGGAAAAACCAACACTTTTATTCATGTAAAGAGAAATGTGTACATGTAAGTCTGTATTACTGATAATACTTGCGCAAATGCTCTACATTCCATGCATTTTTAAATTCTTCCCCCTCTAAAGTTTCTATTATGTAATTCCGAGGGCGAACAACTGTAGTTACTCGGTATGGCCCATGCCAGTTAGCTTCTAGCTTGTTATGCCTATAAATCACCTTCTTAAGCACATAATCCCCCTCTTTGAGGTCACATTTCTTCACTCTTTTGTTGTAGAACATGGTTGTTCTCTGTTGGTAGGCGATGTTCCTGATTGCTGCGTCTTCTCGAACTTCCTCGAGCATGTCCAGGTCTAAGAGTCCCATCAAATTGCTTATAGGAGAGTTGAAATTGAGTACCCTATGTGTAGTTAGACCCAATTCAACTGGAATAACTGCTTTACTTCCAAAGGCTAACATGTAGGGTGATTCTCCAGTAGTTGTTCGGGGTGTTGTGCGATATGCCCATAGCACAAAGTGTAGCTCGTTGATCCAATTTCCTTTTGCTTCATCCAGCCATTTCTTCAAACCGTTCAGTAGAGTCATTTTCATCACTTCAGTTTGCCATTGCTCTGGGGGTGGCCTGGTACATAATGGATCTTCTGAACATTGGATTGATGATAATATGCAGCGAATTCCTCATTATCAAATTGGGTTCCATGGTGTGTGACAAAGGAATGTGGCAGTCCATACCTTCAGATAATGTTCTTCCAAATGAACTGGTAAACCGTTTCATACGACATAGCAATGAGAGGTTCGACCTCGACCCACTTGGTGAAATAGTCAACATCAACTACCAAATATTTGAACCTTCCTTTGGTGGTCGGCAGATGTCCGACCAAGTCTATACCCCACATAGAAAATGGCCAAGGGGATGTGATGGGTGTTAATAATGCCTGGGGGGTTCTTCGGACAGAAGAGAAACACAGGCACTTATCTCATTTCTTCACATAGGCTGTGCAGTCAGCTCTCATCGTCGGCCAATAATATCCTTGCGTCGTTAACCTCTGTAGGAGAGTCCATCCTGCCACATGAGCTCCATAAGAGCCTTCATGAACATCTTCAATCAGGTTTTTAACTTCTGAGGGATGCACACATCTCTGTAAACCTGCGATGATACCCTTTCTGTACAAAATGCCATTATTTAGTACATACCGAGCAGCTTTACTTCAGCCTCTTGGCTTTAAGTTGGTCAGTTGGCACAACCCCTTCTTCGATGTATGCCCTGATGGGATCCATCCAGGATAGCCCCATATCTAAGGTAATGAATTTCACCATAAAATCTTCATCTATGCTCCGTTCTGCCAATATCTCGATAGGAATTGTTCTTCGTAGCTCGGGACAAGTAGCTGAGGCTAACCGAGCTAATGCACCAGCCATTGCATTCTCCAATCTTGGTATCCTGACCAACCAAATTGCAGTAAAGGTGTACACAATCTGCATAGCTCTAGCATGGTATATTGACATCAAGTCTCCTTTCGCTGCGTACAACTCTAGAATCTGATGTACAATTAATTATGAATCACTAAACACGGTTACTTGCTCTGCATGTAATGTTTTTGCTAAACTGAGGCCCGCGATCAAGGCTTCGTATTCGGCCTCATTATTGAAGGCTTTAAATTGAAAGCGCAAAGCGTATTCGACATCTAATCCATGAGGGTTGTTAAGAATTATTCCAGCTCCACTTCCTGTTGCACATGAGGAGCCATCAACATATAAGTTCCGCACTGGTATCCCATTATCAAACTCTTGGTTTGATAAGATTCCCTGATGGAATATCTAGTACTTCCTTTCATTGTTCTCCACCGCTGTACCGTTACCCGATGACTCTTGTTGCTAGTTGTTCATCTTTTCTTATGAATCTGCCAACGTTAGTTGATCGGGTACTATCCTTAAACATCCCGTAACATCTATGGGTTGTTCTACATTAGGCTCTTGCTGGTCGGGGTATCTGGGTAAGTGAATTCCGCGATGAAATCGGCCACCGCCTTCCCTTTGAGTGAGGACCTTGGCTCATAAATAATATCATACTCACCCAGTTCGACCACCCAGTATATCAGCCTTTCGGATTTTTCTGGCTTGTGTAAGTCCTGTCGTAGTGGCATATTAGTGTACACCACTATGGTATGGGCTTGGAAATAAGGTTTCATCCTCCTACTCGCCTCTATTAGAGCTAATGCTAGCTTTTTTAGCCTTGGATATCTAATTTCGGCTCCTTGGAATGCTTTACTGGTGTAGTACACTAATTTTTGCACTCCATCCTCCATTCTTATCAACACTGAACTGACGACGCTTTCTGAGACAGCCAAGTATACGTAAAATCTTTCTCCCATCACCGGCCTAGACAATAGTGGAGGTGTTCCCAAATACTTCTTTAATTCTTGAAATGCTTGCTCACAATCATCATTCCACTCAAAAGTTATTCTAAGGGTCTTGAAGAATGGGAGTCATATGTCCGTTGCTCTCGATACAAACCTATTAAGAGTTGTGACATGGCCTGTGAGGCTTTTCACTTCCTTCTTCATAGCTGGAGATCGTAATCCCAGCAGAGCTTTGATCTTGTCTGGATTCGCTTCGATGCCTCGCTTATTCACAATATGCTCGAGGAACATGCTTACTCGTACACCGAATATGCATTTCGTCGGGTTCAACTTCATCTTATATTTATCCAATTGATCAAAGGTTTGGCCGAGGTCAGCTAGATGGTCGGCAGGTTTCTTGCTCTTAGTTAGCATATCTTCGACGTAAACCTCTATGTTTTTACCGATTTGCTCTGCTAAGACTTTATTCATCAACCTCTGGTACGTAGCGCCTGTATTTTTAAGTCCGAATGGAATGACATTATAGCAGTATGTTCCCCTTGGGGTAATAGAAGAAGTACTCTCCCTGTCTTCTGGTTTCATCTTAATCTAGTTATAGCCAGAGTAAGCATCCATGAAGCTCAATAACTCGTGACCCGAGGTAGTGTCCATCAGCTGATCAATTCAGGGAAAGGGAAAATGATCTTTTGGGCAAGCTTTATTGAGATCTGTGAAATCTACAAACATCCTCCACTTGTAATTCTTCTTTTTTACCATAACAACATTGGCTAGCCAGCCGGGATATTTGACATCTTCAATGAAGGAGGCCTTTTGTAGCTTCTCGACTTCTTCCCGGATTACCTGATTCTTCTTCGGGCTAAATACCCTTCTTCGCTGCTTCACTGGCTTGACCTTCTTGTTAATATTGAGCTTGTAGTACAGTAAGGTCGGATCTATCCCTGGCATGTCTTCATGGCTCCATGCGAAAGCTTGCTTTCTATGCTGTAAGAATGCCACTAGCTCCTGTTTTATGGACGGATCCAGGGAAGCACTAATTTGAGTTGTTTGTTATGGTCGTTTATCGTCCAGAATGATGTTCTCTATAGTTTTGATGACTTGGCCCTTCACAAGTTGAGACTCATCTCTAGGGTCCAAAGTCTCGATCTTCGTATCTTCGGACTCATCCACCTGGTGGGTGGTGGATTTCTTCCTGGCCTCCTCCAGTTCTTCCTGCTCGACAGATGAATAGTAACATTCTCGAGCTACTTTCTGGTCGCCTTTCATAACTCCAACTCTAAAATTGGTCAGAAAATTCAAGCACTAGTGTACCGTGGATGGTACGGCCTCAAACTTGTTCAAGCCTACTCTCCTCATAATTATGTTGTAGGCTGATTGAATATTCTTATCCATTACGAAAAAGCCTACTTTTTCTGTTCTGCAGGCAGTCCAGGTGCCCATGAGCATGACCAACTTGATTGTCCCAAGTAGAAAAACCTTCTCTCCTGTAAAATCGAAGAGGAGCCTGTGATATGGCTCCAACTGGGCTAGCTTCAAATTCAAACTATCAAAACAGGGGTAGAACATGATGTCTGTAGAGCTACCATTGTCCACCAATACACGTGAAATCACCACATCCTTCATTCTCATCTTGACCACTAAAGGGTCATCGTGAGGATATAGTACGCCTGCAAGATCATTTTTAGAAAATTCGATAACCAGTTTGTCCCTATTCACCTTCCTCGGACGATCGTCTTCAGTCAAATTTATTCGTTGTATGTAAGAACAAGCTTGAGCCTGATTGAAGTAAGCTTTCCATTTAGCAATATGATCTCCTCCTCCTGCATCGCCACCTGTAATCACATTACATTCAAATGATCCGAAATGGATGGAAAATACCTCTCGTTTTGATTGCCTTGGTTTTTTAGGGAGGCCAGGATTATCTTCTGGATTATCTTCGTGGTCCCTCTTTTTATCATCTCTTGGTCGGCGAGGAGATTTGGACCTTTGTCTTCCTTTTTCACTAGTCTTCCCACCATTCTGGCGATCAACGAACTTACTCAATTTTCCTCGCCTAATGAGTGTTTTGATCTCATTCTTGAGAGTTATGCAGCATTTGGTCGTGTGGCCGTGATCTCTATGAAACTCACAATCTTTGGACTTATCCCTCTTATCGGGGTCTGTCTTCATTTTCTCCGGCCAAGTTAGCTCCTCGTTGTTCTTGATCTCTTCCAGAATATGGTTTATATCCCCTTTCAAAGGCGTGTAATTCCCATACTTCTTCAACTGCTCGAATGCCTCCTTGCCTTTTAGTCGCTTGTCGTTCCCATTGCGCTTTTGATCCTTCTTCTCTGATGTACCTTCAGCCTTGGTCTCTACTTTAGCGTCAGGGTTCTTCTTCGCAACCATGGCCTCTTCGACATTCATGATGTTAGCTACTTTTACCATCAGTTCTTCCATGGATTTAGGGGGATCTTTGGCCAATATATAATATAACTTGTCAGGTAATAGACCACTAATTATAGCTGTTATTGTTGTTTTCTTCTCATAGTCAATCACCTCCAATTTCTCGTTATTAAAACGAGTGATGTAATACCTGGTACTTTCTCCTACTTTCTACCTCACACTCAGTAGGTGTGCTACTCTCTTGACTGGTTTTTCTCCAAAGTAGAAGTTCCCTATGAATAGCTCTGCCAGTTGATGGAAAGTAGCAATCTTTCTCGAGGAAGATTATTGTACTATATCTAGGCTGATCCAGTGATGGTTCCTGATAATTCCCTGCACCTCATCTCGTCGGGAACTGCGTAGATATCAGCAGCAGCCCGGTACTGCTCTATGTGGAGGACGGGATCAGTTTTCCCATCATATTTGGGCGTCACTATCGGGGCTTTAAACTTTGACGGTGTGGGAAAATCCACTATCGTCTGCACGAAAGGTGATCCTTGGACAAAAGTTCTTTGGTGAGGATTCTTGGCCTTAGCCATTTCCCCTAGCCGGTCTTCCAATCTCTGAATAGAGCCCTTCCATGCGTCATTCCCAGCCTCGGGCCTATTTGCCCGAGCAACGGAGCGCGCTGAATTCTCCTCTTGGGATCTTTCATTACGGGTTACTGGGTGTGATTGCGCAGAACCTTCCCTTAGATCGGTTGGTCGTTGAGAATTCCTCGACGCAATCCTAGGGGGATTTCTATTCCTCCTAGGGCCCAAACGATCAAAAGGGAGACTCTGCTCAACCTTTCCAAAGCGTTTGTTCGCTCAGGAGTTAAAGTAACATTTGGTCTAGAATTTGTAGCTCTAATAGATGAAGTTCGTCCAGGTTGATATGAAGGATCATTGGACCTCTCAGTATGACGAGAGCCACTGCGCCTGGGCTGAGAAACATCCGAGAATAGTGTACGTCTGGTTCTTGAGGATGGCAGATGGGTATTTCTTTGAACGCTTTATTGACCAGACTGGGCAAGTGATCCATTACGAATAGTCTGAATGAGTTGTCGCATAGTTTCTTGCATAGTCGTTTGCCCTTGGGCCAAGTTGGCTACTATTACTATAAGTTTATCGATAGTTGGAGGAGCAGAGGGATTTGGAGGGCCCCAGGTATTATTTCGAGTGCTGGATTCTGGGATCTCAGCCATTAGTAATAAGTTTTTGGTGAAAAACGCTACATATAGTCATTTCCCACAGACGGCGCCAATATGTTGATGTAAAAAACTAGATTCGATCTAATTAATTAATCAAAGATAAAAAAGAAAAAAGAAAATAAGACAATAAGACAATAAATTTTTAAAGTGGTTCAGCCCTAATGAAAATGGCCCACATCCACTGTTCTTGTATTGTCGATGTTTGCCTTAATCTCGATGATGATTACAAGAGATCAATTACCTGCTTATGGGGAGTGTTACAATGTATTTATAGCCTTGGGGCTATCAGTATGAATAGACAAGATGCCGTTGTTTAATAGACATATACATATGTATAATAAGAATGTTCATTAAATCCAATGTTCATTGAATGTGCAGTCGTCGCTTGATCTTCCTGTCCAGATGCTCTGCACACTGAGTAGCTCGACATGCTATGTAGCTCGGCATGCCTTGTAGCTCGAGGAGAATATGTATTTGACACGTAAAATGCTACGTGTCTTTATATGATTAGTCCACGTCAGGTGCCTAATTTTCGTATCAACACATGCATTTATTCATTTGTCTTTCCACGTGTGTATTTTCATCTGAGATTTTTAGTGGTCCGTTGCTTCACCCGTTCTTCCAACCCGTTGGAGAACGGTTCTGTATATATATATATATAGAGAGAGAGGGGGGGAGAGGTTCAAAAGCGAACATTTAAGAGTGAACATTTTAATGAGCATTAAAGAAAAACACCCAAAACTCATTGATTTTAATTCCTATGTTGAAATTGGTCACCCGAGACCATTCCGGCCAGCACCCCCGACCCCCACCTACCCACCCCCCACCCCCATAAGGGCAGCCATACCTGCTGCCATGGTGGGGGGGGGGGGGGATGGGAGGGGGGAGTAGGGGGCGGGGGTGCTGGCTAGAATGGTCTCGGGTTCCGTTGGCGCGGACCAATTTCAACATATGAATTAAAATAAATGGGTTTGGGGTGTTTTTCCTTAATGTTCATTAAAATGTTCACTCTTAATGTTCGCTTTTGAACCTTTCCATATATATATATATATATATATATATATATAGAGAGAGAGAGAGAGAGAGAGAGAGTCAGGCTCCTGTACACACTAAGTTCGCACATTATTTTTTTTAAATAGTAAAAATAATATTTTTGATCGGATTTTTATTTGTGATATTTAAATATTTCAAGGAACCCATATAAAAATAATCAGCTCAAAAAACGCTTTTTTGCTATTTTAAAAAAATCGGTCAAACTTCCACAGTTTTTAAAGCACTTAAAAGCTGTAAACGTTTGATCGATTTTTTTAAAATAACAAAAAAAAATGACCTAAATATTTTTATATGGCTCCGTTGAAATGTTTGAATATCACATAAAAAAATCAACTATTTTTTTTTTAATATTTAAAAAAAATAGGTGTGCGTCAGCACATGTGCAAACTTAGTGTGCGCTCTCTCTCTATATATATATGCTCTTGTGTGGACTAGTCCGCATTTTAAGAGTGAGGACCGGACATGTGTCACCTGGCGATTAACATAAAAATTATAGGCTAAATTATAGGCACACTCTCTCTCTTTTCTCTACTTACCACCAGAGGACACATGTCCGATCCGCACTCTTAAAATGCGGACTGATCCGCACAAAAGCAATACTGTATATATATATATATATATATATATATATATATACAGTA
This sequence comes from Sambucus nigra, assembly GCA_949130495.1. Taxonomy (NCBI): domain Eukaryota; kingdom Viridiplantae; phylum Streptophyta; class Magnoliopsida; order Dipsacales; family Adoxaceae; genus Sambucus; species Sambucus nigra. Next base: position 224,165,354 of record OX422214.1, read on the forward strand.
CTGCTCTTGTGCAAATCAGTCCGCATTTTAAGAGTGCGGACCGGACATGTGTCACCTGACGGTGAGTCCAGAAAAGAAAGAGAGTGTGCCTATAATTTAGCCGATATTTTCTAGTCTCGCCGCCAGGTGACACATGTCCGGTTCAGTCCGCATTTTAAGAGTGCGGACCGGACATGTGTCACCTGACGGTGAGTCCTGAAAAGAAAGAGAGTGTGCCTATAATTTAGCCAATATTTTCTAGTCTCGCCGCCAGGTGACACATGTCCGGTTCGCACTCTTAAAATGCGAATTGATCTGCACAAGAGTAGTACTGTATATATATATATATATATATATATATATATATATATATATATATATAATACGATAGTATTAGAGTTATAAATTCTCACTAATGATACAAAGTATATAATAGGCATTTCTTTGAGTAAAATCGGGCCTTACAAAGTTAACCGTATGACTTTCTTTAAGTAATAATCGGACTCTACAACTGCCATTATCTTTAAACTTCCACGGCCAACCAAAAATAAAAACTATTCAGTTATCCAGGCATCTTATTATATATGCTTATATAGTTGTTTCACTCATGTCCCCTCGATGCCAAAGTAACTACCTAACTTACATTCACCTAAATCTCTCGCAACAATCAGAAGTATCTCTCTACACAAGACCCATCATCTCCATCAGACAAATGGTATACACTTCTTTTCTTTGTGAGCATATGAGAAATGGTTTACCATTCTTTTCCTTGATTTTCCTTCCTTCTACCGATAGTATTCATTATTTGATTTTTGAAACTCTAATACAATTTTTCTGTTCTATTTTGCAGATCTCATAAGATCAGGTACACTCATTGTTAAAATCTCACTCAATTTGATTTGCTTTTTCCCCTTTATTTTGTGCCATATGTTTTGAGTTTTTGTATTGGTGATACGTAGCCTTTTTCTGAATTTGTTTCATTATTTTTTTCAGTTTTTATTTATGATTTCTGAGAGACTCAAGAGTCGCCTATTTTTACAGCAAACGAAGAGGAATTAGATTTGGATTGTGGTAAGATTTTGGTTTTTGGCCACTCGATTGTGATGGGGGTTTACTCTCATTTTTTTACGTCTTTTAGATTTTCAATTATTTTTCATATATTTTTTTTATCTTTGTTCCAAGAGTGAATTCTTTATGTGTTTGAACATCTGAGTATACATGAAGCTTTTGTTTGAAATGAGTCATTTGTGGTCTTCATTTATTGTATAATTTTTTATTCATTAACTTAGAAAATGTTTTGGACATCTATGGATAAGATGCTAGTGTGCAAAAATTCTTCTTCACCGATATATAGTTAAAATTTTAATTTATTTTTTTCATTAAATAGTCTTAATGTACAACTTTTTTAAAAGTTGATTTTTTATTTATATTTTTATAAAATATTATAATACGATCGCGCATCGTACAGATTACATGCTAGTATATATATAAAACGATAGTATTAGAAGTTAATATAGAGAAGTTAATAACCAGGAGTGAACACTTACGATTTTTAAACGACTCACTTTCTTCTACGGGAAAAACCAATAACACATTTTTTCGTTTGAGATCCCTAAAAATTAGCCCTTTCGTCTCTCTCTCTCTCTTCCTCTTCCCCGCTCAATTACACACCCACTCCCCTACCAAGAGCCTCTCTCAAACCAAAGACCTCGTTTCCTCTTTCCCACTCCCTTAGACACGGAACCAACGTTGGTTTTGAGATGGAGTGCTGTCGCTGGAAGTGTTCGGTTGGGTTTTGGTTTTGTGAAGATGTCCATCAAGGAAGCAAAGTACTGTTTGGACACCTGGAAGTGTCGCTGGAAGTATAGCATATCTGGATTTGCTTTCTCATGGATTGATTTTTGGCGCATATACTAAATAATCTCTTGAACATATTTTAATATATGTATAGTTCAAGTCTTTTTATTTTGCACCAAAAAGTCCTTCACCATGCTAAAAAGGTTTTACTATGTCGCTAGAACGGACCTTTAAAGATAAGAGATCCTTCACCATGCCGCTGGGCCGGAGCTTTAAAGATAAGAGAATAGGAGACTTTTTGGTACAAAATAAAAGAATTTGACCAAATGTGTATTAAAAAAATGTTTGAAGATTTTTTTTGGTATTTGATCCTTGATTTTTCTTATTTGTTGTTTTTTATGTCTATATAATAGCATAAATCTTAGTTTTATGAGAATTTAGGTGATGAGTAACTCAGTGAGAAATGGAAGAAAAGTATTTATATTATATGTTTTTATATTTTCATCTGAATTTGATTTTCTGTGGGTTGATTGTCATTAGAGATTAGAAAAGTCCACCCAGAAGGAGATCATTATTGATGTCCCAATATCATTAGAGGCTTCAATCGGCCTATTGCTAACGGTAGATTCCCATGCGCCCGTGTACTCCATGAGGTGTATCTCATACTAATGTGTTTTTAAGAAGGAAAATGCTTTGAGTCCCAAACAAATTCCCCAAATCTCCCCCAAATTCTACGTGGACGTCACATCATTTTTTCACTTTCTTTTCTTTGCTTTGTTTTGGAAAAGGCCACTGCTGCTACCTCACCCGGCTAAAAGCCACGTCCCAGGTCAGCTCAAATTATCAAAACAATGATGGCAAGTTTCTTAATGAAAATCAAATTTTTGACATTTAAAAAAGATTTATTTTATTGTATCTATCAACTTTATTGGTACATACATCATATTTCATGTTGAAATTTCATTTTATTTTATACTTCTTATGTTCTAAATTAAGAATTTACTATTTTTTTTTGCATGTCTCAAATTAGGAGTTCAATTTTTTAGGAGAAAAAAATTAACAAATCAAGTTTTATAAAAATGAACAAAAGTTAATTTCAATTCTTGATTAAGTGTATCTTTAATTTATACAAAATAAAATCACGAATTCTTAGTATATTACTTTTAAATACAAGTTTGGAAGATACAAAAAAGCGACACTCTAACATGGAAATGAGCTAACATAACTTTTATTGTAGTAATGGACAATTTTTTAAAAATGATCAAATACCAAAAAGTTCCTTAAACATTTTTTAATACACATTTAGTCCAAGACTTTTATTTTGTACCAAAAAGTCCCTTGTTCTCTTATCTTTAAAGGTCCGAGTCAGCAGTATGGTAAAGCCTTTTTGGCATGGCGAAAGATTTTTTGGTACAAAATAAAAAGGCTTGGACTAAACGTGTATTAAAAAAAGTTCGAGGGACTATTTAGTATATGCCCCTTTTAAAAATCTATTATTTCAAGTACCATGTGCCTTAACCAAATTTTCTATTTCTTTGTAAATAAAAGTTCTTTCATTTTCTAATATTGTTTTTCTATAAAAACCACTTTTACAAAAAAAATTATACATAAAAAAGTTTTAAAAAAATCAGATTTTAATTCATAAATATTAATTTTTTATTTATAAAGAGATACTTTATAATAATAAAAAAAAAACTGTTTATAAAAAAGTCACTTTATAATGAAAATGTTTTTTAAAAAATAAATTTTTATATTTATGAAAAAGGACGGTATTTAGATAAAAAGTTTTATTATAACTTTTTCTATTAGTTTTTTATTTATAAAAAAAGACCACTTTTAACTTCTTCTTTTTTAAAATTTTTCATAAAAAAATTGTACTAGAAAATAATTATAAAGAAATCATATTTAGACTCAACTTCATTGTTTATAAAGTTATAAGGGCACCTTAGATAGTGCGTGAAAGAAACTAACGAGTTTGTAGTAATATTGTTGGACATTTAGGGTGCCGAATTATTTCCCAAAAATATTATAATTTTATTTGAAGAGTTCGAATTCAATAGCCAAGTTTGGAAATAGTCGGTTTGTTTTCTCCCTTTTATAAATTTATCGCCTTCTACAATTACGTCTGCGCATCGCGCGGGCTTAGGGGTGTTCGCGGTATGGTAAAAGTTCGTATTGTATCGTTTTGTACCGAAAAAAGTGATAATGGTTTATATTTTGTACTTATTGAAAATCCAAATTGCCAAAACCGAAATTACCAAATTTTTTATAGTTGATTTTGGTTTAACCATTTTAAAAATCGATTTACCAAAATTACCACTTTTAAAATTTCAAAACACGAAATATAAAAAATAGCGTGATAATATACCTAAATTATAAACTAGACATACCAAATATATCCATTTAAATTGATCTCAACCATCCATTAATGAAATGGTTATTATTGTTTCAACTCACTATATTAATTTATACACATGTATGAGAGTAAAATATTTTATTTTACATTTTCATTTAAAAACACAAATATATAGGAGTATAATGCATTTTTAATTTGAACACAAAAATATAAATATAATATTTTTAATTTTCATATAAAAATAGAAATATATGCAAGTATAATGTATAAAAAAAGTATTTTGTGATTTTCGTTAAATGACCCTTACATTTATATTACATGTAATATAAGTATACAAATATTAGGGCCGGTCCTAAGATTGGGAGTACCCTATGCGAAAATCAATATGGGATCCTTCTAAAAAAATATTGTACAAAGATATCAAATACCTAAAATGGCCCCTAAAAAATTAAACTTTTTTTTAGGGGCCCGTTTTAGTTGGGTGAGATTTTAGGGTAGATGAATCATTCTTTGTACAGATTGTTTTCGAGTAGTTAAAAAATATGGGTCCCTAAAAAATTAAATTTATTTTAAAAATTGACAACAAATATTATGTAGTTTGAAAACAAAAGTATTAAAAAGAGGTAAAGGACAAGCGAGTTTTTCATAGATATAAGCATATACGTCCCACATCATTTCCATGCTAATGCATTCTCTCCCAGTTGATGGTATAAAAAAACAAAATTTAACTCTCAAGCTTACTCAAAATCCTAAGAGCAACCCTTATGCATAAAAACACACTAAATTAGGCCAAATATTCCCTACCAAAACTCACGAAATTGTTATGGGCTATATCAGATATAGCATATGAAATATGAAACGACGTCATATAGGAGGACTTTTCAACCCCCTTGGGCGGAACATCTTGTTCCGCTTAAGGGTGCTCCAATATTTATTTTTCTCCCCAAAAGTCTTATGTTATTATGGATATGGGAAAATGTTTTCAATAATAATATAAAAAAAATATTAAAAAACGGAACACCGAATTCAACTTCTATTTATAAAAAAAAAAAAGTCGTTGCAAAAATTGAATATAACTGTTGAAATAAGTCTTGGGCGGAATATAAAAAAAAACTTTTTTCAATAACAAATATAGCTTGCAATCTTTGGGAATAAAAACAAAAATAAGGTTAAATGTGTTTAAGTCTTGGGCGGAACATGATATTCCGTTTAAGACCTTTTTTTTTTCTTACGCGGAACATGATGTTCCGTTTAAAGTGGGTCCCACAAAAAACAAACTAGTGCAATTCTAAATTTCTTATTTTTTACCCTAGCAATGTGTATATGCAAATATACTCCTTTACCCTACCCATAAGGATAACTCTAAGTCTCGACATCTTTTGCGCTTACTATAAAGCTACTCCCAACATGGTCTTCTGATGCTAACTTTTAAAAGTTCTAGCAGATTCTGTCATAAGCTTTTAGGGTCCGTTTGATACATATTGGGCAAAAGTGTTGGCATGGCAAAATTTGCCAAGACAAATTTTGCCTAGGCAAATTTTGCCTAGACAAATATTTTTTTCACATTAGACTATCAAACACCAAATAAGGTAAAACAAGTTTTTTAGGCAAAACATTTTAATAACACATTTTTCATCCATATTAACATATATAATAATAAAAAATATGTTTGTTTTTTTAATTTTCGTCCCAAGTCTTATTTAATAAAAAAACAGTTTTTTCTTTTCTTTTTTACTTCCCGTTTTATTTATTAAAAAAGTAACAAACTATATATAAAAAAAAAGCTTTTACGCCAAAACTACTTACTAAAAACAGTTTTTACATTAAAACAGTTTTTAATTTTTACATTAAAACAGTTTTTACGTTAAAACAGTTTTTAATTTTTTTTACATAAACAGTTTTTATATTAAAATAATTTTTTGCATTAAAACAGTTTTTACATTAAAACATTTTTAAATTTTTTACATTAAAACAATTTTTACAATAAAACAATTTTTTACATTAAAACAGTTTTTACATTAAAACAATTTTTTATATTAAAACAGTTTTCACATCAAAACAATTTTTTATTTTTTACATTAAAACATTTTTTACATTAAAACAATTTTTACATTAAAACAGTTTTTTACATTAAAACGCTTTTTACGAAAAAGCAGTTTTTAAACAGATTTTAATTTAAAACAGTTTTTTCAACTATTTAAAACAATTTTTAAAATATTCATAACAATTTTTAAAATATTCATAACAGTTTTTTTTAATTATTTAAAATTGTTTTTTAAAATATTAAAAGCGTTTAAGAAGTTAGCAAATTTGTTGGCAAATATTTCTCACCCATATAGCAAAGCAAAATTTGCCAACACGTTATGCATAAGAGGTGTTGTACATTGGCAAATAGCTTGTAGGCAAATTTTGCTATCAAACACACCAAACTGTTGACAAATGTCATATTTGCCAACTTATTTGTCATTTGCCATGGCAAATAATGCTATCAAACGGACCCTTAAAAGCAAGTTCAAAATATTTGGTGGATTTAAGCTTCGGGACACCTTTAGTTATCTTTCGTTATTGTTATTACAACAATTTTGGAATTACCAAAAATACCAATTTTATCGTGGGATAGAATTGTTCGGTTTTTGTTTTTAAGCCATTGTACTGACCAGTATAATTAGTAATTTCGATTTTTATAAATAAAAATTAGTTTGGTTTTGGTAAACTCGTTTTACATCGACCGATAATCAAGCCAAGTTATACAAGTTAATTTTTTTTTGTTTACATTTCCTTTATTAATAAATTAATATTTTTAGAATCTATGTCGAGATCTATCAAATAAACCCAATAGTGATGATCATTTTTCTTAAAAGTAAATATTTTATCCTATAGATACAACTCTATAATTGGGTAACATGTAACTTTGTCACTCTTTATCATTTTTCCTTATTATAATTTGATATATATTTTTCATTTTAAATCAACAAATAAGTTATATAATTAGGAAATATAAAGTTATGATTAATAGAAAATTTTGATATTGATTTATTATCTATTAAAAACACATTAATTTTTTTTTGGGGGAAAAAGGCATAGATTTAATGTCCCTCAACTCTTTCACACACACAAAGAATAGAGATGTTTCGAACCGAGCACCTCTCGATTGTGAGAGTGCATTCATGCCAATAGACCTCAGTTGATTCTCATATTAATTTATAACTAATATAATAATGAAAATGTTATATTGTAATTGTAAAAATATAGTGTGCAATTTTTGTAAAAATTTAATCTATTAATTTCACAATTATTGAAGCACTATAACTTTAAAGTATGACTAGCATCGAGCCCGCGCGATGCGCAGACGTAATTGTAAAAGGCGATAAATTTATAAAAGGGAGAAAACAAATCGACTATCTCCAAACTTGGTTATTGAATTCGAACTCTTCAGATAAAATTATAATATTTTTGGGAAATAATTCGGCACCCCAAATGTCCAACAATATTACTACAAACTCGTTAACAAAGGGTTATTTTAGTGTATAAGATACTATCGTCCAAGACTTATCCTTTATGCTGGAACATATAAGAGAAATCAATTGTAATTATGTCACAGTGTAACGGGGCATTGTCATGCTTGCCGCAACTTAGTTTCATCGTGATTGGATTAGTTGAAGTGCACGTAAGCTGATCGGACATCTCGTGGTATGAAAAATACCTTATCAAAAAAAATCGTGATTACTGTAATTGTGTCATAACTTGACGTAATTTCATTGAGAATAATGGTATTTACGCTACAACTTGCAATTTTTTTTGTAACTGAATAGCCGTACAAGGTAACAAAGCCACAAAATCACAACAAAACGCAACATTGCTAGGGTTCACCATGAAAGTTGTAATGATACTTGACCCAAGAGCAACCCTTTTCTTAATAGGCGGCTGATAAGGCACCCATTTGTTCTTCCATATACCATAAAACTATGCTACCAACAAAAAAAATATGAGTAAATCTATATGCCCCGCATGTTGTCTCGCCCAGCGACCGCCTTCTTCTTCTTTTTTTTTTTTTTTTTTTATATAGTTTTTTACTGTTTTGTTTTTAACTTTTAATATAAAAATAGTTTTTTATATTAAAAAAAACAGTTTTTATATTAGAAAAACAGTTTTTTATATATAAAAAAAAAACAGTTTTTACAATTACTATAAAAAAAACATATTTTTAATTAAAATCAAACAGTTTTTTATTAAAATTAAAAATAAAAAATACGTTTTCGTAATATTGTGATTAATTAGTGTTGCTTGTAAAAATATCTCGATTAATGCAATTAATTAGTGTCGATGGTGCGGACGCACATTCCCGGAGCCACATCATTTGTTGAATGTGGGTCCGCCCCAGCGGCACTAATTAATCGCGATATTTTTTTCATAAAATATCGCGATTAATTAGTGCAGCTGACGCGAACCCACATTCCCAAATAAACATCATTTGTTTAATGTGGCTCCGCGCTAGCGACACTAATTAATCGCGATATTTTTTCAATAAAATATCGTGATTAATTAAAAATATCGCGATTAATTAGTGTCGTTGACACGTACACACATTCCCGGCGCTACATCATTTGTTGAATGTGGGTTCGCGCCAACGTCACTAATTAATCACGATATTTTATTGAAAAAATATCTTCTATTTTTTTTAAAGCTTTTTATTCTTTTGTTCCTATAAAAACAGTTTTTTATATGAAAAAAAAAAATGTTTTTATAATTAAAAAAAAAACAGTTTTTATATTTAAAAAAAACAGTTTTCCAATTAATATAAAAAAATTTAATTTTTTATTAAAGTTAAACAACTTTTAATTAAAATTAAAAAATATTTTTTTCATAAATAAAGAAAATTATGTTTATTAATAAAAAACAATAAAATGATTTTTTTTCAATAAAAATATCGCGATTAATTAGTGTATCATTTCAGGACCCAAATCATTTGTTGAATGTGGGTCCGCGCCAGCGGCACTTATAAATCGCAATATTTTTTTATGAAAAAATATCGCGATTAATAAGTGCCGCTGGCGCGGACCCACACTCAACAAATGATTTGGGTCCGGAAATGTAGGTCCGCGCCAGCGACACTAGTTAGTTGCCCAGTGTCGCTGGCGTGGACCCACATTCCCGGATCAAATCATTTGTTGAATGTGGGTCCGCGCCAGCGGCACTAATTAATCGCGATATTTTATTAAAAAATATCGAGATTAATTAGTGCCGCTGGAGCGAACCCACATTCCCGAATCCAAATCATTTGTTGAATATGGGTACGAGCCATCGGCACTAATTAATCGCGATGTTTTATGAGCGACACTAATCTATCGCGATATCATGTCAAAAATATAATTTTTTTTATTTATAAAAAAAATATTAACTTAATAAAAAATTTATAATAAAACAATTTGTTTTATATATTAATAGAAAAAAACTGTTTTTCTATATGAAAAACAATTTTTTTAATATAAAAAACTATTTTTATATCAATTCTTAAACACAAAAAAAATAAGAAAAAAGAAAAGAAAAGGGTGAATGCGGTTCCTCCTATGTGGTTCCTGGGCGGGCCATCTAGAATCACTCAAAAAATATACCATAAAGCTTTCTAACTAAAATTTCTTAAATACACCAAAACGTAGCCCCCGCGCCCTAATAGTCAAATCATATAAAAACCCTTTTAAACCATCTCTCCCTCTATCTTTCTCTTTGAAACTTAAAATCTCTTAGCCCTATTTAATTATCTCAAAATTATAAATCGACTTATTAATAAATTGATTAATGTTGTTATAGCATGCTGATAAGTAGCTTTTTATTATGGTCGTTGTCTTCAAAAGTCACTCTCAAAAATCCCTTGAGTACCTACAAAACTTGTCTAAAACAACTCGTATTGCGATAAGTATGGGCATCAATCCAACTTTCAAGGTAAAACTATTAATGTGAAAACGTGCAATTCCAATTTTTTTAAAAAAATATTTTTTTTATTTAAAACAATTTCAAGGGAAAAATTAACTAATGCTAAAATTACGAAATGACTAAATAATAAAAAAGTGTGCAACCGAGTGTGAAATATTTGAGAAAGTCAAGAGATGGGATTACACTGCATTTTCAATAATTTTAATTTCTCAATTTATTAATTTGAAATATTTCGAGATAATATTAAATAGATAATCTAACTCTCGTTAAAATTAGAAATTTAATAAAATCTTTTTCAGAAAATTAATTTAAAAATGTCACACAATGAAAAATTAGGACTACACTATTTTCAGAAAATTACCCACTAGGATCAATTTAACGAAAACAATATCAATCCTCAAATTTCAACACCGAATTAATATTCAAATATCGGAAAAACCTATCTCTAGTTCGATTCCTCAATTCAAACATTAATTTGTTCAATTAATTTACTAACTCTCGTTACATAAATTTATTAGTGACACTTCAAATTAATTTACCTAGAAATATAAAATTAATAAAACCAATTAATTAAATTAATATCATTCGCAGTGTATCCAGCCAAACATTCTCATGTTAGAATAAACATCATTCAATAATATACCAAGAATGAAAAGGAAAGGGAAAGAAATTCAATACATAAAATTTTCTTCTCGAACTTGTTCAGGAAAGTGCGTCTCAATCTTCTCACAAATCCGGCACTTGATTACAATTTACACCAAAAAGAATAAAAACAAACTTAAAAATTTATTCTAAACTAAACATTTTTTTTTTTTGTATTTTTCTGATTTTTTTTATGTACCTACTATGTACATAATATACACATTCTTCCCTATTTTCTGTCTCTTTTTTTTTTTCTTCTCTTGAGCCTTCTTCTTTAAATGACTTGCTTTCTCCTTTATAATGTAACCCATGAAGAGTTTTGTGTTGACAGATTCTTGGGATTTTGTTTTAGCTTGGAAGAGGGTTTTTTGGAGATAATTGTTGATAGTGGATTTCTTCCGATTTTGTAGCAGGTGGGTTGGGTTAAGGGATGAAGAGAATAGTCTCGGGTCAAAGAGGTTTTGAAATGGGTTATGGTTTCTGTAGAAGGGTGTCTACCTATAAAAAAGTAAAAATATTATTTTATTAGAAATACTGAGAAGAAGCCCAGGGTCCCGGCAGAAACTCATATTGAGCAGGAACTCCCCTGGGGTCCCGACAGAAACGCATATTGGGCAGAAACCCCCAGGGTCCCGACAGAAACTCATATTGAGGAGGAGCCACCCCAGGGTCCCGGCAGAAACTCATATTGAGCAGGAACCCCCCAGGGTCCCGACAGAAACTCATATTAAGAAGGAACCCACCTAGGGTCCCGACAGAAACGCATAATTGAGAAGGGACCACCTCAGCGTCCCGACAGAAACTCATATTCAGCAGGAACCCCCAGCGCCGCTGCAAGGGTCAGTGCCGCTGAAAGTGTCAGCGCCGCTGCGAGGGTCAGCGTCGCTACAAGTGTCCGCGCCATCGCAAGGGTCGGCGCCGCTTCAAGTGCCAGCGCCGTTGCAAGTGTCTACGCCGCTGCAAGTGTCCGCGCCGCCGCAAGGGTCGGTGCCGCTTCAAGTGTCAGCGCCGTTGCAAGTGTCTACGCCGCTGCAAGTGTCCGCGCCGCCGCAAGGGTCGGCGCCGCTTCAAGTGCCAGCGCCGCCGCAAGTATCTGCGCCATTACAAGTGTCGGCGCCACTTCAGGTGCCTGCGCCGCTGCAAGTGTCAACGCCGTTGCAAGTGTCTACGCCACTGCGAGGGTCAGCGCCGCTGCAAGTGTCAGCGCCGCTACAAGCGTCCACGCCGCCGCAAGGGTTGGCGCCGCTTCAAGTGTCAGTGTCGTTGCAAGTGTCCGCGCCGCTGCAAGGGTCGACGCCACTTCAAGTATCAGCGCCGCTGCAAGGGTCGGCGCCGCTTCAAGTGTCAGAGCCGCTGCAAGGGTCCGCACCGCTACAAGGGTCGACGCCCCTTCAAGTGTCAGCGCCACTGTAAGTGTCCGCGCCGCTGCAAGTGTCCGCGCCGCTGTAAGGGTTCGCGCCGCTGCAAGGGTCGGTGCCGCTTCAAGTGTCAGCGCCGCTTCAAGTGTCCGCGCCGCTGCAAGGGTCGACGCCCCTTCAAGTGTCAGCGCCGCTGCAAGGGTCAGCGCTGCTGTAAGTGTCCGCGCCGCTGCAAGGTTCGCGCCGCTTCAAGTGTCAGCGCCGCTGCAAGTGTCGGCGCCGCTGCAAGGGTCCGCGCCGCTGCAAGGGTCGACGCCCTTCAAGTGTCAGCGTCGCTGCAAGGGTCAGCGCCGCTGTAAGTGTCCGCGCCACTGCAAGTGTCCGCGCCGCTGTAAGGGTTCGCCCCGCTGCAAGGGTCGGTGCCGCTGCAAGTGTCAGCGCCGCTGCAAGTGTCAGCGCCGCTGCAAGTGTCCGCGTCGCTGCAAGGGTCGGCGCCGCTGCAAGTGTCAGCTCCGCTGCAAGGGTCCGCGCCGCTGCAAGTGTCAGCGCCGCTGCAGGTTTCCGTGTCGCTGCAAGGGTCGGCGTCGCTTCAACTGTCTGCGCCGCTGCAAGGGTCTGCGCCACTACAGCAAGGGTCACTACAGCAATAACATTCGAGAGGTGCCCGCGAGGGTCACCACATAAATCCAAAATTAAGAAGTACCACTGCAAGGTCAGCGCCGCTGCAAGGGTCACTGCAGTAATAACAGTCGAGAGAGTCAGCATCACTGCAAGGCTCAGCGCCACTGCAAGGATCACTGCAGAAATATTATTCGAGAAGTACCGCTACAAGGGTTTCGGCAGAAACTCATATTGAGGGAGTAGCTATCATGAGCAACTCCTCATCATGAAACATCAGTCTCTTAATGAACAACAGCACTAACACTTTACTTTCTTGTACAGGTTGCCTAGTCGAGCAAGCAGGGCTCGAACAGGCGCGTTGGGACCTCCTGGGAGTTTTGGCTTGGCGGATAAGGGACAAGGTATGTTGAGCAAGCTCAACCACTTAGCACTATAGGATTGAGAGAATACTAGAAGGAAGACCCAGAAGTCACTCGAGACTACGCACACTGAACACTTGGTCACAAGTGAAGTGAGCAGCCAAAGAGCTGGCTACTCACAAAAATAAACTCTTTACAAGAAAATGACTTTTCCAGAAGAGGGGGTCCTCGAGGTCCCCCTCAAGAAAAAATAACACTTTTAGAGGAGATGAGTCCTTAAGGTCTCTTCTCTCAAGATTTGCAAAATTGCACCACAAGTTACCCTTTCAAAAGATAACTACCAAATCTGATATTTTGTCTCCATTAGGGGACATATGTGCTTTTTGAGTTTTGGTCGGCGACAGGTGGCGCCTGCAGAGGGGACAGGCAGGCTGCCTACAGGTAGGGACAAATGGTACACTTCAGACATTGTTCCCCACCAACTCTCTCAATTTTGGCGCCCAAAAGTGCCAGCTCACCCCTAACGCCCATGTATAAATAGACCCCTGGGCAAGGTCAATGGACATAGAAAATAGAAATTGCACTGTTACTCTGCTAAAATATCACCAGACCTACCTAAGTATTCTCTCCCTGCTCATTCTCATAGTGCTGAGTGCCTTGTTCCTTCACTTCCCACTGACAGCCATCACTCTCAGGTGTTCCCCTTGAGAAAATTGTTATTTTTGTTGTGAAAGTTCATCTTCTTGCAGGGAGTGAGTTGAAGCTTGAGTTCCATTGTTACCAGAAGGAGAAGTTTTCTTCAGAAGTTGCACCAGGAGGCCTTGAAGACCTTGCAGGCAACGTCCATTGGAGTGGGTCACGTCTCACCCTTTCCAGTTATTCATAGACCCTAGTCTCACTACCCTCCTACATTTGGCGACTCCGCTGGGGAGGTATCCTCACTTTCAATGGACAAAGAAGTGTTTCATGTTTCTAAGAAGCTAGTGTTTGAAGACATTCCATCTGGGAATGGAGCTCAAAGAGACCAGGCCACTCAGGTGGATGTGGTGGTGACCGGAGCAAAGGTACCTGCTCCTCCGGGAGGGCAGACCAGCTCACCGACAACAGCTCCGGTGGCAGAGGCTTATGAGTATGTTTTTAAGACTTGGCAAGTTTGGGTCAAGATTGTGTAAGACCAGCAGCAACCCCCTGTGGAGGGGCAGCTATTCCGGTGGCAATTCCGGTAGGAGTAGCTCAGTCGCGAAGGACGGTGCTGGAGCAAGTTGTGACAACCGTCAAGTTCACTGGCAGGAACCCCAGGAACCCTAAGTGTTTGGCGAGGAATTCGGTATGGTCGAGGAACTCCTATCGCTCAATGATAGTGATGAGGAACCCTTAAGAAAAAAACCCATGGCAGCAGCAGCTAACGACAAGGGACCCTCGGCAGTGGGTCCCATAGTGGAAATCCCAAAAGATGGATATTCCTCTATCTGGCGAGGGGTTCGCGATGAACTCACTGGAAAGGGGGTCGCGAGGAACCCTTGGCCAGTAGCACACCCCCGTAGTACCAACAGTCGGCGACACACACCCCGCCGCCAAGAAGGGAGTGGAAGTGGTGACCCCTGTATAAACAACAAATCACTAAGAACCCAGGGCGAGGAGCCCTGGGTAACTCTCGTCATCAATAAAGTGTCCATGGCAGCAGCAGCACACTCTCCATGACGCCAACAATGGGAGAGACACCCTGGGTCGTGGAACCCTAGACGTGATAAGAGGTCGAGACACCCTGGGTTGAGGAACCCTCGACGGGACAGGATGTCGAGACACCCCCAATTCCTGACTAGGGACCCGTAGACACGATGCCAAGTCGCGAGACCCCCAGCCGCTGACGAGAGGCCACCATACTGTCATAGGCCGAGACCCATATTCCTGAAAAATTCAAAGGCGTCGAGACACCACCGCTCAAAGTAACTAGGGCTTTCGAAGAATCCAAGATAACTGGCGAGGGATCCTCGGACGTAGGGTCGCCTCGCGGTAAACCGCGGGTCGACACCCCCCCCCTCTTAAAAAAAATCATGGGCGTCGAGACATCTAAGGTCGAGATACCCCCGTCAGTGCCAACACATTCCGAGACACCCAAGGTCAAGATACCGCCAGACGCCAACAATGGATTGGGCGAGGGACCCTCGACTATGGGACACGAGGAACCCCTAATGGAATTCGAAATCGCCAAGACACCCCCAACCATAGACTGACTCGGCGGAGTATTCCCCATATTTACACCAGCGCGCGAGGAGCCGCTGCCAACGCTGTGATATGTCGAGATACCTATAGAGGAGAAATCATTACGCGAGGAACCTCTAGAAAAACCCATCACGGGCGAGAGACCCTCATGTGTAGAAATAGCAGGCGAGGAACCCTGGGGCATGGACTCCGAGCGCGCGAGGTCTTGAATGGGGCGAGAGACCCTTGCCTCCTATCTCGCGGTGAGCCCCTATCTTGACAAGGAGATGAGACACCCCCAACCGCCTCTACCTGATTCGGCGAGGAACCCTTGGTTGGGTGACGCGAGGAACCCCATGTTTAGCGCAAAGCGTGAGGAACCAACACCAATTTCAACAGATGTCGAGACCCCCCTTTCAACATAGTAGGGGTCGAGACACCCTCACTCAAAACCCCTCTCCAAACAAAACTCCACCAGGCGAGGAACCCTTGGGTCAGCGCCTCGTACGAGGAACCCATAAATAAAGAATTCTTAAATTTCGAGGAACCCAAGGGCAGCAACCAATGCGCAAGGAACTCCTTACACGGTAAGGGTTCAAAGTTGCGCTAGGTAGAGAACCACTGCCTATGTGGGAAGCAAATTCGATCAAAAAACTCTCGTTGGAGAGGGAGGAACCACACTCAAAAATGCCAACAGCACCAATAATCGTAGAGGTGGCTCCGTCGTGGAAGGTGGCGCCGGAACAAATAGTTGCATTAGCGACAATTCTACCGAGAGAGACCAATGATGCTAGAGGTAGCGCCAATAAAAAAAATGGTGACCAAGTAACTCTCTAGCAAAGAAAGTGACGGTGGAGTATTCACCCTCAAGGACACCTTAGAGGAGACCCTACTCACTTGTAAGACATATCTTACTCCCGATCAGCTAAGTAAACTTGCCTCACTTTATTATTTATCGAATATGTTCATTCACAAGTATTGATGTGTTCTAGAAGCATTTCATAAATATGCTAGCTGATTTACTTGATAAAAAAAGAAAATCACACATGCAACAATTTTTTATATGCTCAGTGATAAAATGCAAAAACACGCATAGTAGTTATTCATGGGTATAACTCACTCAAAAAAAAAGTATTATTCATAATTCATTTTATGGATTTTATTCGCATAAATATTGGTGGTCTTCAAAACCACATTTCCTCTTGTTAGATATTATAAATCTTAAAAAAAAAAAGAGGTCAAATCATGCCATTTATTATTTTATTTATATCATGATGAATAAAATAAAAGACAGGGGCCAAGGAACCTGCAGTCCCAAAGGCTCCTTACGAGGAACCCCCCACATTCAAAGTCTTAGACGAGGAACCCGGGTAAAAAAGAAACACGTTAGCATGTGTCTCAAATACACAATGTTTTTACAAGTTTTATGTTCCCTCGCCATAACGATTATTATATGGGGCAATTAGTCGAGCAACTGGTGAACTGCTGCACTAGCACCAAATTATTCCTCACCAACACTATAGACCCTATATGGGCTCCTCGACCACCAAACATGAAAGTCTTACAAATATTTCTAAAAGTAAACATAGATAAAAAAAAATTATTCAGAAAAAAATTGGTGGCTCGAAATCACGATTTGATTTCGCAGAACAAGAAATTCATTTGATCATCCATCAACTACCAAGGTCTGACTCGATGCCCATCGTTCTTAACAGTAACCCTGGTGTCCCTCATTCTTAACATTAATAAAAAAAAAGAGGGGGAGAGAGGGTTTTCTCGGATATAATGAAAAAGAAAGAAAACACACACAAAAAAAATGGGGGCGGGTCTAGTCCATAGCTCGAACAAAAATGTCTCATCTCTCACAACCTGCTCGAACCAAATCTGTTTGCCCAAATCAAAGCAGTTGGCAAACTATAACCCGTGACATTTTTGTCAACCACCTAAGGTGCGATACATGAATTTACAGATCAAGGTTGAAATAAATTGAGCAACCACTGTGAATGAAGAATGTCAAGCCCTAAAATTTTAACCCCCGCCTCCTCGAAACTTCATCGGAGGATTTTGGTTTGAGGCGAACAGAATGGACGGCCTTAGCGCCAGTAGATATCCGCCATAACGTGGAGCGAGCAGGATCGTTCTGTTCCCATCTCCATCTCGTCGGCAAGCACGGAGTTGAAATTAAAGTGTTCTGTTCCCAACGCCGCTGCAAGTGACTCCAATTTTGATCACCAAAGAGGGAGACGAGTATACCTCTCTCTCTCTCTCTCGTGTCTCAGACTTGAATTCTGTTTAACTTAAAAAAAATGCTCAATAGAATGGAGTGAGAGGGTTCTCGGCTAATGAAAAAAAGATTTCGTGTCCCAAAGAAACAAAAATATGGGTCCTCTCCTATTTCGAGTAAAGATAGGCGTTTCCAAAGTTTTTTTTTAGGACCCCTCGTCTCATAAATTTTGTATTTTAACGAGGGACACATGATAAGATAAGGGTTTTGGCAAACTGCCTGCCTTCCTCGAAAGTAAGATCAGATTGGTATTTTTCTTATCCATTTCTCAAAATACAAGCGAGACACCCATACAATATGAAGCACCTTGTGCCCAGAAAAATAATTGATATAATAATAAAATTATTATTATTATTATTATTTAATAATTAAGATACTTTAGAATTTCTCAAGTTGTATCCTTGAAATAGTGTATGTGATTAATTTCACATAATATTTGATTTCAAATGCAGGGTAAAATGGAAAGAAGCCCAAGTACATACACTTGTGATTTTCTCGGTATAAACTTCCTAGAAAAATATAAGTGTTCATTTATAAGAAAGTATCACAGATAAGGATTGCTCGAATTTACAATCCATATTTTTATGCTTTTAAGTTCATATAAAAAAAATAGAGGTCGCTTGAATTTACGACCCGAGCGTTTATGTGGCCAGGGGTTGCTCGAATTCACAAACCAAGTTTGTACACTTGAGGGCACAAGAATAGTGTTTCCCAAACTCATAGCTCCCATATTTGCGTGTTTTAACAAAGTTTGTTTTAGGAATATTCAAGTTTCGATCGATAATCCTAAAAGCCTCGGATTTAATTATTCAGAATAGTTCATGTGAGTAATTTCACATTTAATTAATGTTAAATAGTTTGAATAAGAGTAATTCATTATGTGAGGAAGGATAAGACCTCCTAATCCTTCCCTCAAAGGGTACCGGAGCTCTAGTCGAGCACCTAAGGCTCCAAGGGCACCGGAGCGCTCACAGTCTTGAGCAAGTGCCAAGTATAAATACAAGGCGCTCCAGATGAGCACCTAAGGATCCAAGGGCACCGGAGCGCTCATAATCTTGAGCAAGTGCCAAATACAAGTATAAATATAAGGCGCTCCAGATGATCACCTAAGGCTCCAAGGGCACCGGAGCGCTCATAATCTTGAGCAAGTGCCAAATACAAGTATAAATACAAGGCGCTCCAGATGAGCACCTAAGGCTTCAAGGGCACCGGAGCGCTCATAATCTTGAGCAAGTGCCAAATACAAATATAAATATAAGGTGCGCCAGTCGAGCACCTAAGGCTCTAAGGGCATCGGAGCGCTCACAGTCTTGAGCAAGTGCCAAGCATAAATATAAGGTACGACAATTTAGTACCTCATGCTCCAAGGGCAACGGAGCGCTCATCATATTGAGCAACTGTTAAATATAATTATAAGGTACGACAATTTAGTACCTAAGGCTCCAAGGGCACCGGAGCGCTCACAATATTGAGCAACTGCCAAGTATAAGTATATGTGCGACAGTTTAGCACCTAAAGCTCTAAGGGCACCGGAGCGCTCAAAGTATAGAGCAAGTGTCAAGTATAAATATAAGGTGCAACAATTTAGCACCTAGAGCTCTAAGGGTAACGGAGCGCTCAAAATATTGAGCAAGTGCCAGGTATAAGCTTAAAGTGCGACAGTTTAGCACCTAAGGCTCCAAGGGTGCCGGAGCGCTCAAGTCTTGAGCAAAGGCCAAGTATAAACATAAGGTACAGTAGTTTAGTACCTAAGGCTCCAAGGGCACCGGAGCGCTCACAGTATAGAGTAAATGT
Organism: Sambucus nigra; assembly: GCA_949130495.1. Lineage (NCBI taxonomy): Eukaryota > Viridiplantae > Streptophyta > Magnoliopsida > Dipsacales > Adoxaceae > Sambucus > Sambucus nigra. Next base: position 224,184,677 of record OX422214.1, read on the forward strand.
CAAGTATAAATATAAGGTGCGACTGTTTAGCACCTAGGGCTCCAAGAGCGTCGGAGCGCTCACAGTCTTGAGCAAAGGCCAAGTACAAACATAAGGTACAACTGTTTAGTACCTAAGGCTCCAAGGGCATTAGAGCAATCATAATCTTGAGCAACTGCCAAGTATAAATAAAGGGTACGATAATTTCGTGCACAAGTCTCTCGACATTACAAGACACTTCTGCACGAGGGGCTAATATTGAAAAGTCCTCAAGCAAGTGAACAAATAATAAAATAAGCTTGGAGTGGGGGGACCCACTTAGAGTGACTCCACCTGCCCAAGATTGCATGTTTGACAGAAGAAGGCCAAGGGTGAGGGGCTCACCGCGAGTAACCCCTCCGCCCAAAATAGAAGGCCGTAGAAGAAGGCCAAGGGCGAGGGGCTCACCGAGAGTAACCCCTCCGCCTCAGATAGAAGGCCACAAAAGGAGGCTAAGGGTGAGGGGCTCACCGTGGGTAACCCTTCGCCCAAGATAGAAGGCCACAAAAAGGCCAAAGGCGAGGGGCTCACCGCGAGTAACCCCTCCGCCTCAGATAGAAGGCCGCAGAAGAAGGCCAAAGGCGAGGGGCTCACCGCGGGTAACCCCTCCGCCCAAAATGGAAGGCCACAGAAGAAGGCCAAGGGCGAGGGGCTCACCATGAGTAACCCCCCACCCAAGACAGAAGGCCACAAAGGAAGGCCAAGGGTGAGGGGGTCATCGCGAGTAACCCCTCCACCCAAGACAGAAGGCCACATAAGAAGGCCAAAGGCGAGGGGCTCACCGTGAGTAATCCCTCCGCCCAAGATGAAAGGCCACAGAAGGAGTCCAAGAGCGAGGGGCTCACCGTGAGTAACCCTCTGCCCAAGATAAAAGGTTATAGAAAAAAGGCCAAGGGAGAGGGGTTCACCATGAGCAGCACCTTTAAACAAAGTAGAAGACAATAGAAGAAAGCTAAAAAATGAGGTGCTCACCGCGAGTAACTCCTCCGACCAAGTTTATACCCTGATAAGAAGGTCCACTATGAGTGGTCTCATTTACAAAACTTAGGATGAAGTGCCATAACATTTAATGACCCTAAGAGATATGATGAAGAAACCCTAGGGTCCCTGAAAAAAAAACTGAATTTATGGCGTACAAAGCCTTTGGTCAACCCAACACAAAAGACTTTGCATGAGGGGCTAATGTACAAGGGTGTCTACCTATAAAAAAGTAAAAATATTATTTTATTAGAAATACTGAGAAGAAGCCCAGGGTCCCGGCAGAAACTCATATTGAGCAGGAACCCCCTGGGGTCCCGACAGAAACGCATATTGGGCAGAAACCCCCAGGGTTCTGACAGAAACTCATATTGAGGAGGAGCCACCCCAGGGTCCCGGCAGAAACTCATATTGAGCAGGAAACCCCAGGGTCCCGACAGAAACTCGTATTAAGAAGGAACCCACCTAGGGTCCCGACAGAAACACATAATTGAGAAGGGACCACCTCAGCGTCCTGACAGAAACTCATATTCAGCAGGAACCCCCAGTGCCGCTGCAAGGGCCAGCGCCCCTGCAAGGGTCAGTGCCGCTGTGAGGGTCAGCGCCGCTACAAGTGTCCGCGCCATCGCAAAGGTCGGCGCCGCTTCAAGTGCCAGCGCCGTTGCAAGTGTCTACGCCGCTGCAAGTGTCCGCGCCGCCGCAAGGGTCGGTGCCGCTTCAAGTGCCAGCGTCGTTGCAAGTGTCTACGCCACTGCAAGTGTCCGCGCCGCTGCAAGGGTCGGCGCCGCTTCAAGTGCCAACGCCGCCGCAATTATCTGCGCCATTACAAGTGTCGGCGCCACTTCAGGTGCCGGCGCCGCTGCAAGTGTCAGCGCCGTTGCAAGTGTCTACGCCGCTGCGAGGGTCAGCGCTGCTGCAAGTGTTAGCGTCGCTGCAAGTGCCAACGCTGTTGTAAGTGTCAGCGTCGCTGCAAGTGCCAGCGCCGCTATAAGCGTCCGCGCCGCCGCAAGGGTCGGCGCCGCTTCAAGTGCCAGCGTCGTTGCAAGTGTCTACGCCGCTGCAAGTGTCCGCGCCGCTGCAAGGGTCGACGCCACTTCAAGTATCAGCGCCGCTGCAAGGGTCGGCGCCTCTTCAAGTGTCAGCGCCGCCGCAAGGGTCCGTGCCGCTACAAGGGTCGACGCCCCTTCAAGTGTCAGCGCCGCTGCAAGGGTCAGCGCCGCTGTAAGTGTTCGCACCGCTGCAAGTGTCCGCGCCGCTGTAAGGGTTCGCGCTGCTGCAAGGGTCGGTGCCGCTTCAAGTGTCAGCACCGCTTCAAGGGTCCGCGCCGCTGCAAGGCTCGACGCCCCTTCAAGTGTCAAGGCCGCTGCAAGGGTCAGCGCCGCTGTAAGTGTCCGCGCCGCTGCAAGGGTCGGTGCCGCTTCAAGTGTCAGCGCCGCTGCAAGTGTCAGCGCCGCTGCAAGTGTCCGCGTCCCTGCAAGGGTCGGCGCCGCGGCAAGGGTGAACGTCGCTGCAAGTGTCAGCGTCGCTGCAAGGGTCAGCGCCGCTGCAAGGGTCGGCGCCTCTTCAAGTGTCAGTGCCGCTGCAAGGATCCGCACCGCTGCAAGGGTCGACGCCCCTTCAAGTGTCAGCGCCGCTGTAAGTGTCCGCGCCACTGCAAGTGTCCACGCCGCTGTAAGGGTTCGCGCCGCTGCAAGGGTCGGTGCCGCTTCAAGTGTCAGCACCGCTGCAAGTGTCCGCATCGCTGCAAGGGTCGGCGCCGCTGCAAGGGTGAGCGCCGCTGTAAGTGTCAGCTCCGCTGCAAGGGTCCGCGCCGCTGCACGGGTTAGCGTCGCTTCAAGTGTCAGCGCCGCTGCAAGGGTCAGCGCCGCTGCATGTTTCTGCGTCGCTGCAAGGGTCGGCGTCGCTTCAACTGTCCGAGCCGCTGCAAGGGTCAGCGCCACTACAACAAGGGTCACTACAGCAATAACATTCGAGAGGTGCCCGCGAGGGTCACCACATAAATCCAAAATTAAGAAGTACCACTACAAGGGTCAGCGCCGCTGCAAGGGTCACTGCAGTAATGACAGTCGAGAGAGTCAGCGTCACTGCAAGGCTCAGCGCCACTGCAAGGATCACTGCAGAAATATTATTCGAGAAGTACCGCTACAAGGGTTTCGACAGAAACTCATATCGAGGGAGTAGCTATCATGAGCAAATCCTCATCATGAAACATCAGTCTCTAAATGAACAACATCACTAATACTTTACTTTCTTGTACAGGTTGCCTAGTCAAGCAAGCAGGGCTCGAACAGGCGCGTTGGGAGCTCCTGGGAGTTTTGGCTTGGCGGATAAGGGACAAGGTATGTTGAGCAAGCTCAACCACTTAGCACTATAGGATTGAGAGAATACTAGTAGGAAGACCCAGAAGTCACTCGAGACTACGCACACTGAACACTTGGTCACAAGTGAAGTGAGCAGCCAAAGAGCTGGATACTCATAAGAAATAAACTCTTTACAAGAAAATGACTTTTCCAGAAGAGGGGGTCATCGAGGTCCCCCTCAAGAAAAAAATAACACTATTAGAGCAGATGAGTCCTTAAGGTCTCTTCTCTCAAGATTTGCAAAATTGCACCACAAGTTACCGTTTCAAAAGATAACTACCAAATCTGATATTTTGTCTCCATTAGGGGACATATGTGCTTTTTGAGTTTTGGTCGGCGCCAGGTGGCGCCTGCAGAGGGGACAGGCAGGCTGCCTACATGTAGGGACAAATGGTATACTTCAGACATTGTTCCCCACCAACTCTCTCAATTTTGGCGCCCAAAAGTGCCAGCTCACCCCTAACGCCCATGTATAAATAGACCCCTGGGCAAGGTCAATGGACATAGAAAATAGAAATTGCACTGTTACTTTGCTAAAATATCACTAGACCTACCTAAGTATTCTCTCCCTGCTCATTCTCATAGTGTTCAGTGCCTTGTTCCTTCACTCCCCACTGACAGCCATCACTCTCAGGTGTTCCCCTTGAGAAAATTGCTATTTTTGCTGTGAAAGTTCATCTTCTTGCAGGGAGTGAGTTGAAGCTTGAGTTCCATTATTACCAGAAGGAGAAGTTTTCTTCAGAAGTTGCACCAGGAGACCTTGAAGACCTTGCAGGCAACGTCCATTGGAGTGGGTCACGCCTCACCCTTTCCAGTTATTCATAGACCCCAGTCTCACTACCCTCCTACAGTTTCCGGTAGGGAGCTCATTTTGGTGAGGTCAGGTTGGGCTGCTAGGCGCCGAGTTAAGGCTCGTCGGCCTCGGGTTTGATATCGCGGGTTGGTTTAGGTGGGGCGCCAGGTCGGATGTGGGAAATGGGTCAACCGGACATGGTAGGTCTAGCGAGTTTGGTGTTTTCGATTTTGGCACGGTGGGTTTGGAGTGCTGCTTAGGAGGGTATGGATCGACAGGTGGCTGGGCTTGGGTCGGTTTGAGAGAGGAGGTCGGGCGATGGCGCTCGATTTAGGCCGAGATGATGGGTTGAATGGCAGGTGGGACACGGGTTGGGGTTCCGGGTTCGTTTTTGGTTTTTATTGGGATTTTATTTGAATGGGTTATTGGCTATGGAGTTTGATAATGGAGGAAGAGAGGGAAGTAGTGGGGTTTGGGGAAGAAGATTAAGGTAGGTTTGATTAGGTGGGTGAGGGTGTAGGTGAGTTTGGTGAGAGTGAGGGATGTGTTTGAGTGTGTTTAGGTGTATGGGTTTAGGGTGTGAGTGGGTTGTGTGTGTTTAATTTGTGACCCTAAAAATTAACATAACTAAAAAATAATAATATAAAACTAAAAATCTAAAAATAAACTACTAGTCTAAAAATAAACTACTAGTCTAAAAATAAAATAAAACTAAAAAGAAATAAGATTAAAAAAACTATTAAACTAAAAACTAAAATCCTAAAAATGTAAAATCTAAAAAAGAAAAATAAATGAAATCCTAAAAACTAATCCTAATAAAATAAAATAAAAACTAAAACTAATAAAAATAAAATAAAAATACACTAATAAAAATAAAATATGCGAATAAATTCTATAAATCCTAAAAATAAAATGACTCAAAATAAAAATCTAAGAAAATCTTAAATGGCACAACTCACACACACCGAGATCGGGGTATGGATTGGGCTCGATCTAGGCTTAGATTTGGTTCGCGACAAGGTTCGGGATATAGAAACTCTTCTAGACAAGCTCAATGTGGACTCAGACTTCGCGGTCTCATTTGATTTCTTTGATCCAAGTTTTTAATCGCTATTATGTCGCAATTGTACTGATTTAACATTATTTGTACCGCAACTGCGTATTGACCTGAGAAATAAACAAATACGAACATAAGGCCCTTTTTAATTAAAATGAGAGACTAAAATGCCTCTATTCGAGGTATATAATAGACACTTTTGGGTGCTTATCACACCACCCCCAAACAGAACAATGCTAGTTCTCGACCAAAAATTAGAGAGAAAAGAGAGATAAGTAACCAAAAGTATGCCACTTTCGCAAGAACTGGCGATTGCGCTTAGCATGTGAAATAAGCTGTTAAACCTATAGGTTGCCCTATAGGACGAGTGGTGTCTCGTGAGGCTTTGCAGTAAATAAACCCACAAAATTCAAAAACTTATTTAAATGCAGTATCTGATTAGATGATGAAATGCTATACAACCCAACTTTAAAAGGACATCAAGGAACACCGTATTCAACTATCAAAATAAGATATAAAATTACTTAATACCAAAAATGTAATCCTTCCTAAAACTCAGCACCTATTAATGTAAAGTAATCTTAAGTATCATTAGAGTAATTCTAAGATCGCCTTTATGGAATCAACATTTTGACTTCAATTCTCACTGGATATATATCTCTAAATCGAACTCTCTGAGAATTGGGTAAGTGTATCTCTCTAGTGTGTGAGGAGGTGAGTAAATGTAAACAAGTTTAAATGTCTCACACACTTTATAAAAAAGGACGGATACGTGAAAAAAATCTGATCTCATGAAGGAATGGTAACCACTATGTCGAGAATGTCGAGTTATTCACCATATAATCTTCTCGTTTGCCCGAACACATTACCAAGGCTGAAAAATGTGATGTATGTATGGGAGAATGGGAAATGAAATGAAGAAGATGAATGATAGGATTTTTGAGAAGAGTGTGATATACTTTGAATAACTATTATCTTCATCATTTGAACTTATGATCGTATCTTTCTTTTTCTTCTTTTCTATTTTTTCTTTGCTTTTTTTTCTACTTTTTTCTTATTGCGATACATTCTTCTTTTCATAACATAAATGAAAACAATTTACATGAAAAATTTCAAACACTCTTTCTCTGAAAAAAATGATGGTCGAGATGGGAAATGATATATGGATGGTATCTTGGACATATATGGGTAAAGCTAATATGAGATGATAATAGGTGGAGTGAAGGATAAAAATGGTAAGTGTATAGCAAATTCGGTTTAGTGTTCGGGACAAACTACAAGACACATGTTTCTTACAACTAGAAAGTAATGTCATTCTCAGTGATTAAGCCAAAATAGAAAAAAAATAATGAGACCATGCAACGACTAAATGTGGTACCCAAAGAAAGTTGAGTCAACTTGTGACTCGGAGATACGTAAAAACCCTAAAAAAGGTGAAAAGCTCAAATATCACGGGTTTAAGTCGCAACTAGTGATCTTTTAGGCTTTTTTAAGAATATAGTTACTCTTTAACTTTTGATTGTAAATGTGATAGCGCAAATTGCCGAGTCTAGGAATTCATAGTGCAAGTACGCTTTAAGAGGTATTTATTAATTTATGGTTAAAAGCGTAATTTTTTGGTCAAACACAAGTATTCCGAGATTTCTAAAAGAGGGATGATAGACAAATCATATCATAAAAGTTTGTTTTTAACTGCACAAAAAGTTTAAAATCACTTGTTTCTGAGTTTTTTTTTTCAAAAGAGGTACAATTTTGATAAATTTCCCACCCCCAAACAAAAGAGAACATCATCCTCGATGTTTAAAACTATATATAAAAATGAAAAGCATAAGGGAGGAATGATATTACCATAATAAACCACTAATAAAAATGTACCGCATTATAGAGCATAGATGAAACCTGAAGAACAGATACGAAACAAAAATACGTACAAGTCTATAAAGCATGTGAAAATCATTGGGTGGTGTGAAACACCACCCCCAAACAAGATAAGACTCATACTTAGAAACAATGAACAACGGACTACCTCCCGATAGCGCTAAGTTTAACGTCTTCAGCCAGACCGAACCATTATCACCCTAAAGATAAGATCTGTGAAAGTGCGGGGCGATCAAGGGCACTCGCGGGAGAAAGTGAGGAAATAAACGGGGGAGTGATCAACTTAGCCACCATTACGTCACCATCTGAGGTGGTGAAAGGGTCTAACGAGGCTGTAAGATCCGAGATAGATGAATCTACATCAATATTCAATTCAAGGGGAGCCAAATATGATGGGGTATGATCCATATCAAGAGAGGTGGGGACCATCTATGATTCTATTTCGGGACATTGGTGAGCACTCGTAGCCAATGCTAACCTAAAAGATAGTGGCATGTCAGAGACATATGCAATTAGGGCATAAGGTAAAAGCTAGGGCGTAATGAAGGATCCTATGGAAGGGTAAAGGCGAACCTCAATGTTGGGTTCAAGAGGATGGGGTGGTGTGTGATCAGTCTCACAATCAAGGGATAGGTCAACATAATTGTCAACTTGGGGCCCGAACCACTGGGTGGTATCAACTTCAAGATTCTCAGGATGATAGAGTTGGTCACACTTAAAATCAGTGGCACAAGACGATACATCATTATCCCACGTCGGTGTAATAATGGGTCGACTTGGGGTGGAATCCATCTCGTTCGCACATGCAAAATCAAATAATCACTGTTCAAGCCTTTGAAGTGATTCAGTTTAAGATTGAAGAGTGCGCATGAACTTGTGCAAGAGACCTTCGAGAGAGGATGTGCAAGATGGTGTTAAAGTGGTTGAGGTGGACACAACTCGCTATGAATAGGACTAAATGGAGAATACTCGAATGAAGTGTATGGAGTGAGGCCAAGTGCAGCATTCACTGGAGAAGCATCTCCATGAGAGACAAAAGGGTGATCAGCATAAGGAGCATATGAATGGGACTGATAGGTATGAGGTGCACGAGGTGGCGATGACAACTGTTGGAAACCGTAAGGATCCACAACATGGCGTTGGGATTCATATTGCATGGAAGGGTGATCAGGCCTCCATGAATAGCTTGGTTATTCATACCCCTCGACATTAGATATGTCGTGAGAATACGTCAAGGGTGGTTCCGAAATAGTGTCATATAGATATACATGTTCCAAGGTGGATTCAGATGGAGAGAATATAAATGGACACTCATGGGACAAGTGATCAATAAGAAAGAAGTGTGTGCACGACGAAGCATGGGATGGGTTGACACTCATCACCGGAGGTGGTGGAAGATGAGATGTGTGCGTGGACAACACATGAGTATCAACAGTGGGCGTGTGAGAGTTAAAGCCATGAATTAATGTATGGAAATTCGATTCGGGCTTATCATCAAACAAACTTCGAGAGAATGTGAAATGGCCAAAGTATTCCCGTAAAGGACGTTCTTCGGCCATGATAAGAGGAATATTTTTTGATTTATTTTTAAATATTTTTCAAAAGAAAAGAAAATATTTTTGTGATTTTTGAAAAAAAGAGAAGGAAAATATTTTTGGCATTTCAAATATGGAAAAAAATCCTAACGAGCACGTATCCAGTTATTATCTTCAAAATTTGTGAGAGGGGTAGTCAAATTTTAATTAAATTCGCGAGTGACGAAAATCACGGAATTTATCTTTATGATCGTCTGTTGCAAAAATGTGTTAACACCCCGTAATTTTGAGTATTTAATATTTAATTATTTTGAGAGTTATAAAAATATTTAAACTGGCAAAATTTAAATTTATGATTGGAGAATTTATTTAAGTAAATAGAATTAATTATTTTGGCGACTTTTAATTTTAATTGTCCGAATTAAATGTGTGTCGCATTTTGAGGTCAAAATTTGGAATTGTTAAAAAAAAGTATTTCGGATGATAATTCTGAGTGCGCGATTGAGTCCGGATGGGTCGAGATAGTCAGAAAAGAGCACCCGGGGTAGCAATTGGGGCATTTTTGGGCTAAATCGGGCCCATACGAGGGCACTCTCGCCTTTTTACATTTTAGGGTGAGGAGACCCACGAATTTTTGATTGATTTTAAATTTAATGACAGTTAGGATAGCACACAATGAATAAGTGAGTGAGTTGGGTTATGAAATCCCTTCTCGTTTCAATGACCGAGTCCAGGTCTTAGGTAAATTAATTCATCAAACCATTCAATTTAAGTGCGATGCAGAAATTAAAAGCACATACGAGCAATTAATCAGATAAAAAATGAACTCGCTTGCAGGAGAGTCGCGAGGGATAAAAAAATTGTACCTCCCACGATTTTTACACACGTGGGATGAAGACCGAGTTGAGTCGATCAGGGGGAGATATCGCCTATCTCAGTCGTCCCCGAAAATTCTACCGACCCAAAGTAGCGAGGCTTCAAAATCCTCGCCTTGGACGCCCTCTCTCTACCTTGTCCGGTTTCCCTTTTCGCTTTTTATCTTTATTTTTATTAATAATTATTACAAAAGTAATATGGTGTCAAAATGCACCCAAATAAATACAAAACTTTAAAAATCCTATACAACCAATCTAAGGAGGAAGGAGGAGGAATAAAAATTACAACTAAAAAAAAAATTATAAGTCTTCAATTTGTCTTCACGTCAAGAAAGCGACAACGACGCCATTTGATAAGAAGTTTTTTCGCGTATGGTCGTTGTCTTCAAAAGTCACTCTCAAAATTCCTTTGAGTACCTACAAAACTAGTCTAGAACAACTCGTATTGTGGTAAGTACGAGTATCAATCCAACTTTCAAGGTGAAACAATTAATGTGAAAACATGCAATTCCAATTTTTTTATTAAAATATAAATATTTTTTTATTTAAAATAATTTCAAGGGAAAAATTAAGTAATGCTAAAATTACGAAATGACTAAATAATAAAAAAATGTGCAACCGAGTGTGAAATATGTGAAAAAATCAAGAGATGTGATTACACTGCATTTTCAATTATTTTAATTTCTCAATTTATTAATTTAAAATATTTTGAGATAATATTAAATCGATAATCTAACTCTCGTTAAAATTAGAAATTTAATAAAATCTTTTTCAGAAAATTAATTTTAAAATGTCACACAATGAAAAACTAGGACTATACTATTTTCAGAAAATTACCCGCTAGGATCAATTTAACGAAAACAATATCAATCCTCAAATTTTAACACCGAATTAATATTCAAATATCGAAAAAATCTATCTTTAGTTCGATTTTTAAATTCAAACATTAATTTGTTCAATTAATTTACTAACTCTCATTACATAAATTAATTAGTGATAGTAAAATTAATTTACCTATAAAATTAATGAAACCAATTAATTAAATTAACATCTTTTGCAGTGCATCCAACCCCTTGAACGGGGTGTTTAGCCAAACATTCTCATGTTAGAATAAACATCATTCAATAATATACCAAGAATGAAAAGGAAAGGGAAAGAAATTCAATACACAAAATTTTCTTGTCGAACTTGTTCATGAAAGTGCGTCTCAATCTTCTCACAAATCCAGCAGTTGATTACACCAAAAAGAATAAAAAAAACGTACAAATTTATTCTAAACTATTTTTTTTGTATTTTTCTGAATTTTTTATGTACCTATTATGTACATAATATACACAGTGTTCCCTATTTTCTGTCTCTTTTTTTTTCTTCTGTTGAGCCTTCTTCTTTAAATGACTTGCTTTCTCCTTTATAACGTAACCCACGAAGAGTTTTGTGTTGAGAGATTCTTGGGATTTTGTTTTAGCTTGGAAGAGGGTTTCTTGAAGATATTTGTTGACAGTGGATTTGTTCCGATTTTGTAGCAGGTGGGTTAGGTTAAGGGATGAAGAGAATGGTCTCGGGTCAAAGAGGTTTTGAAATGGGTTATGGGTTTTCGGCAAGGAGCTCGTTTTGGTAAGGTCGGGTTGGGCTGCTGGGAACCGGGTTAGGCCTCGCCGGCCTCGGGTTTGATATCGCGGGTTGGTTTAGGTGGGGCGCCAGGTCGGATGTGGGAAATGGGTAGGCCGGACATGGCAGGTCCGGCGAGTTTGGTGTTTTCGGTTTTGGCACGGTGGGTTTGGAGTGCTGCTGGGGAGGGTATGGATCGACAGGTGGCTAGGCTTGGGTCGGTTTGAGAGAGGAGGTCAGGCAGATGGCGCTCGATTTAGGCCGAGATGATGGGTTGAATGGCAGGTGGGACACGGGTTGGGGTTCCGGGTTGGTTTTTGGTTTTGGTTGGGATTTTATTTGAATGGGTTATTAGCTATGGAGGTTGATAATGGAGGAAGAGAGGGAAGTAGTGGGGTTTGGGGAAGAAGATTAATGTATGTTTGATTAGGTGGGTGAGGGTGTAAGCGAGTTTGGTGAGAGTGAGGGATGTGTTCGAGTGTGTTTAGGTGTATGGGTTTAGGGTGTGAGTGGATTGTGTGTGTTTAATTTGTGATCCTAAAAATTAACACAACTAAAAAATAATAATATAAAACTAACAAAACTAAAAATCTAAAAATAAACTACTACTCTAAAAATAAAATAAAGACTGAAAAAAATAAAACTAAAAAGAAATAAAATTAAAAAAAAACTATTAAACTAAAAACTAAAATCCTAAAAACGTAAAATCTAAAAAATAAAAATAAATGAAATGCTAAAACTAATCCTAATAAAATAAAATAAAATAAAAACTAATAAAAATAAAAATACACTAATAAAAATAAAATATGCGGATAAATTCTAAAAATCCTAAAAATAAAACGACTCAAAATAAAAATCTAAGAAAATCTAAAAAGGCACAGCTCACACACACAGGGCTCGGGGTATGGATTGGGCTCGGTCTAGGCTTAGATTTGATTCACGACAAGGTTCGGGACATCAGAACTCTTCTGGGCAAGCTCAATGTGGACTCAGACTTTGCGGTCTCCTTTGATTTCTTCGATGTAAGCTTTTAACTGCTATTGTGTCGCAATTGTACTAATTTAGCATTATTTGTACCGCAACTGCATATTGACCTGATAAATAAATAAATACGAACATAAGGCCCTTTTTAATTAAAATAGGAGACTAAAATGCCTCTATTCGTGGTATAAAATAGACACTTTTGGGTGCTTATCACATGCAAATATTGCTTTATTTTTCATGTAAAATCATCGAAATAATGAAATGATATTACATAATATCGGAGTGCAATTATATTGACTCATTACTACAATATCCTATACATTTTAAAATAATTTGGATTTAACTTGAATAAGTGCATGTTTATGTTAATGAATAATTAATTTTGAACGTTTTGGTATTTCAGGATGTGTACCGTTAGACCGAGCTTGAGAGGATTTTAGAGGCTTGAGATTGTGTTTGAAATATGTTAAGTTGGGCCCCATGGTTGGGTAACCATGTGAGATAACTTTTAAAAGCATAAATGCATTATTTTGGGCTCATTTATGGGCTCCAAGTTTGGCTTAAAGAGGACATGAGAAATTATGAAATCAAATAGGGTTTCATTACACAAAACGAATAAACAAAAGGAGAAAATTTTTGTTGTGGAAGGACGAGTTGGAGAAAGGAGGGTAATGGAGAAACAACATATGTTCATTCAACAACCAAACATCACTACAAGAAAAATAGTTTTTCGTGGCGAAATATTGGTGGCCGGTTAAAATAGTCGCTAAAAGTATGTTTTAATGACGAAAAATAACATTTTCTAGAAAAGGATTTTAATTAAGGAACAGTATTGACGAAAGTATAAAGTCGCCATGAAATTTGTCACAAAAATGTTTCTGGCGCAAAAATTTGGCGATTTTAACAGAAACTTTGTGGAGAATTTCAAAAAAAGGCCACAAAATGTATAATGTAGATGGCGAAATGTTTAAGTCAACATAAATACAATATATTAGGTTTGTAGAGAATTTGAAAAGGCACCACAAAAAGTAAAATCTTGGCGGTGAAATGTTTAAATCCCCATAAAATATAGTACTATACTAAGTTTGTGACTATTTTAACTTCCTACAATACTCATTTATTTGTGGTATGTTTTTTAGGAATTTAGGATTAGGGGGAAAATTTTAAGAGTTTAATCGTATTTTTTTAATGCTTTTTGTTAGTTTTAGTCCTATCTTTAAAGGTTCGTGAGGCTCCATTTTTTTATATTTTTAAAATTATAATAGGTCCTATAATCACTTAAAATTGTTCATAGCTATTATGTAACCACCTGTTTTTTTAACACAAAATTACACTTTTCCCATATTTATTATATTATACAATAGGATTACCAACTAGAAAACACAAAAAAGGACTGGCCACGAGTGAAATTTTTTTAACCCTCAATTTACTCCACCACGTCTCATTTACCAAATTCTCTCTCTCTCTCTCTCTCTGAAGAGGATTTGGTAGCATGCAACATCTTAACTTCCATTATTTGGGAATTAGGTCAATCGTTTGGAGTGACATCTTCTCTGATTGAATTTTAGTCAAAGTTGAAGGTATTTCATTAAATCGCACAAATTTACCCAATCCCCATAAATGGCTTTTAATGATCCGTAATAATCTAACCTCTCGAAAAAATCACTCTTTGCAATCACTCTTTTTCTTTAGAGAAACGTTGGTTCAAACATATTCAACTAGCCCATTTGATAATCTTACATATATACTTCACACCTCTCATTAGGCTAAGTTTTGATACGCATCCCAATATTTTAAACAGTCATATTCGTTGATATTCAAATTTTACAGATTTAATTGGATTTGCATGTGTGTTGTTTGATTGAATTTATGAGAAAACAATTGTTATTATTAATTCTATGATATCTGGCTATGTCAAAACAAGGTTTTTTGAAATGGGTTTGAATTTGTCTCTGCAGATTTTGAGGGGTTGTTTTGTTTCAAGTGTAAAACCGAATTATATTACGTTTGTGATATTAATATATGGATGTGTTGATTGTGGAAGGACTAATGTTGGGCGGTTTTGTATTTGAACAAAGAGGCTTGCAATGTGCTTATTGATTTCTATAAGACTTCATAATCAAATTATTTAAATTGTCTTTATGTTTGGATAGAGGAATCTGATTAGTTTATTATTCTAATGGTGACTAATAATTTTATAAAGGGTGTTTCTGTTTTGGTTGTTTTTAATTTTCTCTACTTAAATTTGGAGACTATAGTTGAACTCTGTTATATAGTGTGGTGTGTGACATGGAATGTTTTTAATTTTGGGTGCGATTGTTCATGAAAAATGCTATTGGTAGCACATCGTTTGTTTAGCGTTTGATAAATTTTTAGTAATTTATTGTTAGGTATGTTTGTTTATTTTTTGCGAAATGGGTAATTCCTTATTTTGTGGATTTATATTCTATTTTTGGATGTTTCCGTAGTAAATTTTAATCAATTTATGATATCCAATCACCCTCGTAGTGAAAATTCTACATAGCTATTTTTTCTTCCAATTTTTCATGAACAATGCTTTCACCCACTTAGTGATAACTAAGCAAGTGATTTATTTTGAGCATATTGAGTTTATGGTATTTAATTACTTTGCATGAGTGGCAAGACATTGATATCCATGGTTCCGTAGTGTCACGCACACGTTTTCAATGAGTTTATTATCCTAGGTTCCTTTTAATAAAAAAATTTAATATTCTTAGTTTACTTGTTTTGGTACTCTTGGTTTACTCGTTTGATTGTAAAGGATTTTATTACTCTTCGTTTACTCATTTGGAAGTTATATAAATGCCTTTTCCAATACTTATATAAATTATATGTTACCTGAACAATTATTGGGTTAACAATACTTCATGTACAAGAGATGCGTCTTCTTTCAGGTAGGCTCTGTTTGGTTGGGGTAGAAAATAATTCACACTAATATACAATTAGTTATTTAATTATTGTCTAATATCACATAACTATGATGTATAATTGTGTTAACAATGCAATTAGTTTTTTTTATCACTTGACAAAATTCTATTCACATCCAGTATAAAAATATCATTATGCACAATTTGAATGTGTAGAGAGATTGATATTGGATCCCCAAACCTAAGAAGTTAAAATGACAAAATTCATGGCTTGTCTTAAAAAGACTTTTCCACCTAAAATCCCTAACCACCTAACTCTGAGTGAGGGAAAGAGTAGTTGGTTGTTCACACCTGAGCGGTTGAGGTAGAGAGGCTAGAGAAGAACCACATTAGTTTTGAACATTCTACAACCTGAAAACAAAAAAATATGAAGCGTAAATTATAAAAAAAAGTATGAAATAGAACCTATATCTAAAAAGTTTACATAGAGCCATTTTATATAACTTCCGAACAGATCCAAAAAGAAGACAAAACAAATCTACAAAGAAGAATGTAGAATGAGTACACACATACTATAAGAGTTTTAATCTTTGTTATGGAATTTCACCAAATAAACAATGTGTACATTCCTAAAACTTAGTGAAAGCATGCTTTTAAAATGCTCAGTACCCAAAAAAATTAAAAATGATCTATATATACAATTCAGATTAATAACATGAAAAAAAAGAATAAAATTTCATCTTAATGTTTAAACCTAGTCGTAACACAATCCCTGAATTCGTTGATGTGGGACGGGTTCAAAAATCCATTAACAAAGAACTTTAGGTGGGTTTAATGCGTAAGATTTAAGGCAATTTATAATTAGGTCCCTTGTTGACAATTTTTAAACATTTAAGGATAATTTATTATTAGGTCCACTTGTTATGCCACTAACATGGACTTCTACAAGTAGAGAATTAGTGGACATAAGCATTTAAAATTTGTCAAAATTTCTTTAGTGTTTAAAATTTGTTTGCGAGGGACCTAAGAGTACTTTCCCCTAAGATTTATGCATTCAATATGCAAAAGTTTCTCTTTTTCTCCCCAAATAAAACAAAAAACTAAGATAAGCCTTCAATATTCTTTAACAATAGTTAATTTAAGTACAAATTAGTCTTTTTCTCTATTGCTAGATGGAAAAGTAACACAAACTAAACTCAATAGGAACACGACACTAATACTAAAATAAAACATATGTATCCACATCCGAGATGCTAAATCAAGTTCTCTAAATAAGGTAGAGGGAGACGAACAATGATAGAAATAATGGAAATGGAAACCTAAATCTAAATTATAATGAATGAAATACTGAGTTCAAGACCCTACAATTAAAAACCTATATTGCAAAGTAAAAAATTATTAATCTATTATTTCCAATAATTTCAGTACACTAACATAGACAAAAAGAATCATAAATAAAAAGGTTAATAAAAGTTAAAAGAATCAAACACTACAACAAAAATAATTTTTAGTGGCGAGTTAAAAATTATCACTAAAAGTATATTTTAATGGCGAAGACAACATTTGTTAGAAAGGTTTTAATTAAGGATCATTAGCGACGAAAGTTTAAAGTTGCCACGAAGTTTGTCACATAAATGTTTCCCGCACAATATTTGGCGGGTTTAATAAAAAGTTTGTGTCAAATTTAAAATAGTCGCCACATAATGTATAATGTCGATGGATAAATGTTTAAGTTGCCAGAAATATAGTATATTACATTGTGGCGACTGTAAAAAGGCATCACAAAAAGTATAATCTTGGTGACGAAATGTTTAAATCGCCGAACAATATAGCATATTAAGTTTGTTGCGATATTACCTTGCCACGATACTAATTTATTTGCCTTTTTTTTAGGAATTTGGGAGTGTAGGAAAATTTTAGGAGTTTATCGATATTTTTTTTATCCCAAAATTGACTCCCGCACATCTCATTTACCTAGTTCTCTCTCTCTCTCTCTCTCTCTCTCTCTCTATATATATATATATATATATATATATATATATGTGTGTGTGTGTGTGTGTGTGTGTGTGTGTGTGTGAAGAGGATTTGGTAATACACAACATCTTAAATTCCATTAATTTGGAATTAGTTCAATCATTTGGGGTGTCATCTTCTCATATTGAATTTCAGTCAAAGTTGAAGGTATGCCATTAATTGTTGTCCTAGTCCTTTGGTATTTTATCGGACTAAATCGCAGACTTCACAATCAAATTAGTCAATTTTTTTTCTGTTTTGGTTAGACTCTGACATTCAACAACCCAATACCCTTAAAGGGAGTTTAATGATCCGAAAAAATCTAACCTCTCAAAAAAATCACTATTTACAATAACCCTTTTTATTCCGAGAAACGTTGGTTCAAACAAATCTAATTGGGCAAAGTTTTCTCTCTGCCTTCTCTCTAATGTTTTTTCCTTTCTAAGAGTTTCATTCTCACTGTTGTGAGTTCTTCTCTATTTTGTTGCTCATGTGTTTCCTATTTTAGCCCATCTTACACCTATTTTATCATCCCATCTCTCTTACAATCCTATCTTGCTTTATTTCCGTTCCCACCCGCTTCTATCACCACCCTCCCCCATCTCCTTACCCCCCTGTGGTTGTATGCATTCCCTTTAGACAACAATATCTCAACATACATCAAGTAACTCTCCTTCCCTATATCTTCCTCCTGCTTTGGAAGGTACATAATCAAGAGTCTTTTCCCTCCTTGGTAAGATAATTTCATATAAAAATTCAAATTTAGCTCAAATAAAAAGCTTAGCTAAAAAAACTTGGAGAGTCAAAGGTGATTTCAAGTTAGCAAAAAATGAGTTTAACATATTCTCTTTTGATTTTTCCCGCGAAGATGAAATGATAAGGATATTAGTTCAATATCCTTGGACTTTGTTTAATGGGATATTGGTCCTCAAAGAATATAACTTAGAATTAGTTGAAAAATAGGTTTGTTTCAAAACTATAGAGCCATGATGATTAGAAAAGAGTGGGAATTAGGTGAACTAGAAAAGACGTTAGAGAGAAGAATTCTCATGAGTACTTACCATGATGATTGATAATCATTAGAGGGCAACCAAAAGTTAGTTTCAAATTTTATCAAACTCCAAATCAATAAAACGAAACTCCCACTTACTTTTGGAAAACCAATCCCACAAAAACATCATGATGGGATCTTAGTCAATGGTGGAATCCAACAACATGTACCTGAGAAAGATTGGGAAAAAGAGTCAATTTAAGAACAAAAGGAGATGTGAACTGGTCAAGAAGAAAATAAAAGCCTTAGGATGATTATTATCAGAAGAACTAGTAAACAATCATTCATAGAAGAAGAAATGGAAGAATACTGTGAAGAAAATTTGGTGGACGTGTCAATAAAGTCAATATTTGCCTATGATCTTGAAAAGCCAGAGGGTTTTCCCTTGAGGACCCCTCAATTCCAATGAGTATCTTGGCTTGGAATTGTCAAGGTCTGGGAAAAACCTTAGCAATTCAAGCTCTTCAGAACCTCAGTGTTGTGAAGAATGTTGAGATAATTTGCCTCCTAGAAACTAAAGCTAAGTTAGAGAGGATTATGTTTATTAAGAATCTCATTTAATTTGATTATTGTATAAATGTGGATCTTTTGGGGTTGTCTGGGTGATCTTGTCTATTCTGGAAAGATTCTATTAATCTCCATATTTTAGACAACTCTAAGGACTTCATTGATGTGATTGCTAAGGATTGGAAGGGTCTGTTAGGTGATATTAGGGTGACTTTTATGTATAGAAACCCTACTTTTGAATTCAGGAGAGCTCAATAGGGTAGATTGGTTAATTCTCAGCTTCAATCCCATACCCCTTAGATGTGTTTAGGAGATTTAATGATATTCGGGCACAAGCAGATAAAGATGGGAAGTTGGAGAAGGAAAATAGGGAGATAGAATGCTTTAAGTAGATGGTTAACTGTTGTAATTTATTTGAACTCCCCTCCAAAGGATGTAGGTCACTTTGAATAACAAGAGAGATGGTGAAGATAATGTGAAGGAGAAGCTGGATAGAGTATTTATAAATGTTGATTGAGCATTGAAGTTCCCTGGGTGTAGATCTGTGGCTTACCCTCCTTTGGGGTCTGATCATAGCCCTATTTTAGTGGATAATGTTCCTCCAAAGCCTCCCCTTAAGAAGAAATTTAGACTTGAAGTTTCTTGGCTGGATGACAATTGTTAAAAGAGAATGGATGAGAGAGATTTCAGGGTCTAACATGTTTACTCTTTGGTAAAAAACTTTTTGGACTAAATCAGTCCTGTTCTCATGGACTTCTAAGAAATTTGGTAACTCTAGGCTGGAGATTTTAAAGATTCAGTGTAAGATCTCTGAGCTTCAATCTTGTTCTATGTTGGGTTACAATAATGGGCCAGTTAGGTCAATTTCCAATAACATCAAAGCCCTTTGGGCCAGAGAAGAAAAGTTTTAGGCTAATAGATCTAGAGTGAATTGGATTAAGTGGGGCGGGGGATGGGGGGGATAAGAACTCTAAGTTTTTCCATGCTTCTACCATTAAGAGAAGGTAGAGGAACCAAATTTTGAGGCTCAAGAATCAGGATAGGCTATTAGTGGAGAGGAGGGATCAGCTAGAAGATTTCGCTAATAATTTTTTCAAGTCTTTATACATTTCAGCTGGTTGTAGGGACTCTTCAAGGGTTTCTATTCTCATCCCTAATCTTGTTACTTCTTATATGAATGTATCTTTAAATGCTTTACTTTATTTAGATGAACTTAAAAAAATAGTTTTTGAATTGGGCCCTTCTAAAGCCCCTGGGCCTGATAGGATGCCATTTTTTTTACCAAACATTTTGGGAGGATATTAAATGGGACTTACTTAGAGAATTTCAACATCTTTTTTATTCAGGGCAGGGCATCTCCTCAGGAAATTGAATGAGACTAATGTGGTCTTAATTACTAAAAACCCTAACCCTGAAAATTTATCTTTTTTAAGACCAATTTAGTCTCATTAATTTCTTCACTAAGATCATTTTAAAAAAATGGCTTCTAGGCTCAAGCCCATAATTGGTAGCATTATTGAGCCTCAACAAAGTGCTTTCATTCTTGGGAGGTTGATTCAAGATAATATTATTTTGACCCAGGAGATGTTTACTTTCCTAAGGAGGAAAATGAGAAGGGAGGATTTTGATTGTGCTCTTAAGTTATATTTGAACAAGGCCTACAATAGAGTTGAATAGGGGGTCTTGATCTCTTTTAGCTTTTGGTTTCAACCTCAAATGGGTGGGTTTGGTAATGGATGTTATTTTTACTGTATCATTTAGTATTCTTATCAATGGGGATAATTACTCTTTAATCAATCCTATTAGGGGAGTTAGGCAAGGTGACCCTCTGTCCTCTTTTCTTTTTATCATTATAGCCAACAATCTCTCCCTTCTCATTTCTAAAGCTATGAGTCATAATCTTCTTATCGGTATTAAATTTAATCCCTTCAGTCCCTCTATCTCACACATGTTGTATGCCCTATGGACAAATTCATTTGCTTCTTTCATGTAAAGTCAGAAAAATGAAAAATTTGACAACTATTATAAGGAGAAGAACCATTATCGAGAGCATTGTTTACATGCACTTTTTGAAATCAACAATGACTTTTCACTTGAAAATCTCGAGGAAGGTGAATGTTTTCAATCAAATGGGGAATCAATGCCTACTTTGGGACAACCCATTCTTCTTTTCTCCCAAGGTGTAAAGGAGAACAAAAATGGTGAAGATATGGAAATTAAATCACTTTGGAATAAAATCATGTATGTTAATTCTTATATTTATGATCGTTAACCAAAAACCCTATATTATTGATATTTATATGTTTTGCCAGGTGTAATTGAGCTTTTGTAGGTCCTATGGGTTCATAGTATGAAGTTGGATGTATTTCGAGGAAGTTTCATCGCAATATGCAACTTGAAGTTAAACTTGCTATTTTAAAAATTCATATTTTGTACGGTATAACATTACCAACATGTATATCATCAAATTATCTTCGTGTGGTCACCGACTGTGAAGTATTTCGATCCCAAATGAGGAAGTTATGGTCATTTTTCGGAAAGTTTTAGCACGTGCTATAATTTCAAGGGTAGTTTGGTAATTTCATACTACAAAATTTGGAGGGTTTCAAAACACCAACATATAGATAATTGAATTATTTTTGCATGGCTTCTGATTGTGAATAATTTTGAGTCTATATAAGGATTTTATAATTATTTTCCTACGACGTCTGAACTGGATCAAAGTGAGAAAAAGCATTGACATGCCCAAATCGATTCGATTTACTTTACACTTCCACAAGTGGATAGTTTATGGGCTATTTTTCTTTATTTTCTTTTTACTTCCATTTCGTGGGTAAAATAGAAAGGAAGGGCTTTTATTTTGGGTAGATATTCGTCCATTAATATAGTTTAGTGAGGGTTTGGTTTGGGAACTCATTCTTTTTCTCCATGTTTGGGTTTCATCCCACTTTTGTATGTATGTATGAGAAAGATAATATACCCTAGGGTTTGTATAGAAACACCTCCAATTTTTAATTTTTACAATTTGAATTAACTTTACACAGAATAAAACCACAAGTGTTAGAGAAAATATTTTTATCAATTTTAGTCTTGACCTAAGCATGCATCTAAGTATTTATAGGAAAAAATAAAATGAGAAAACCATAACATGGCGATGTACGAGGAAAACTCAAAATGGTTGACGATCCAACCACATAAGTGCACTACAATATAGGTTTATTTACAATGAAAAATTAGACTTAGTCGCAGACTCGACGCCTTCAAGCCTTGACACGCTTCTACACCCCTTATTACCTTTTTGCAACCACTGTCGGACGCCTTCCAACGCTATATAACGCAAGGAATTCACCGATGTTTCTCACCTACTTCTGCGCACAAACTTAAAAACGGCATTACCGCCCGTAAAGAGCCTCATAGGGAGCTATACCAATACTGGCTTGATAACTGTTGTTATAGGAAAATCTCTCCAAATGCAGATTCTATGACCAACTAACCTGAAAATCAATCTCGTAAGCCCTCGAATCTTAATGGTCCATTCTAACTGTCCATCTATATCGGGAAGGTATGATGTACTCATGTTCAAATCGGTACCCAATTCCTACTGAATCTTCATCTATAATCGAGATACAAATCTAGAATCCCTGTCTGAGACTATCGAGAGTGGGATGCCATGAAGACAAACTATCTCTCAAAAATACAACCTTGATAACTTAGTGTGGGGACCTTGAATTTAGCACCATAGGCCTGGACGAGTAGCCTCTCCCTAGCGGCCCAAAGCCCAGGCCCATCACCTTCGTATTAATCCAATTACCCCACGATCCCATGAAGGGAAGTTGTGAAGAAACACGATTCCATGTAGGGGAGATGGCTAATAAGAAGGAACCCATCACCCCCACTACTCCATCACATACATGTATAAATAAAACCCTATGTCCGGGGCAGAGGACAAGTTGTATTCTCCATACTTATTCTTCAAAATATAGAGAAATAACACTGACTGAACCACCGTGGACGTAGGCACTTCTTTGCTGAACCACGTACTCCCGTTGTTGTGTTATTGGCTTTTTATTTGTCTTTTCTTGGTTGCTACCTCTTTCATATTTATTTGTGTTGCATAATAATTGTCACCACAATTGGCGCCGTCTGTGGGAAACGTTTATCTTTCCCTGAGAAGAGCCCACACCGAGAAAAAATCTAAGATGTCTGGTCACAGCAGCAACGCTCCTCAAGCAGGAGATATTCAGGAGCCACCCGCTCCTCGCAGGATTAGGTCTGAAGTCCGACGTTCAGATCAAGGGGCTCGCTTAGAAAGACCAGCCTCAGAAGAAAGTCAAGGACCAGCAAGGTCCACTCTGATATCCAGATTGATCGATGCATACGAGGCAAGGCTCCACGAGCAGAGGGAGTCTTCTCGCAGGTATGAGGCTGAGAACGCTCGCCTGAAAAGAAGACTGAAAAAACTGGAAAAAGAACTACGTCCTGATACCAGGAGACGCCCCTATCGCACTCCTAGCCCTCAGGCGAGCAAATCTCGCAGCCGAGGAAGGAGCCCTAGGCGGCAATATCAAGGGTTCGAAGGTGGCGGCTCAGACGACGACCTCCATGAGCAACTGAGAAAAGCTCGCCGCTATCAGAGCCCTGCTCGCAGCGACGACAATATACGGAACCTAGTCCGCAGAGAAATGGACCAACATCCAGCTCACCGCGGCACCAGGTCAACCAGAGAACTCGCCAGGAGAGCCCTCAAGACCCAGATGAAATCGCCCTTCACGAGGGAAATTGAAGAAGAAGAAGCTCCCAAAAAGTTGTTATTCCAAGGTTCAAGATTTACGACGGGAAGACTAATCCCATTGATCATGTCAGGTAGTACCGGCAGGCTATGACCCTCTGGAATCACCGAGATGCACTGATGTGCCGTATTTTTCCCTTGAGCCTCCATGACGTGGCCCAAAAATGGTTCGAGAAACTCCCTCACCGATCCATCAGAAATTTCAAATCCCTGGCCGAGCTCTTTACGGCCCGGTTCATCACCAGCAGCTCCCATCCCAAAAGGATGGATGCTCTATTGACGATGAAGAAAACTCCTCAGGAGACACTTCGAGACTACACGAAGAGGTACTGGGAGTTATTCAACGAAGTCAAAGACTGCGCGGAAGAGGTGGCAGTGGCTTTATTCAAAATTGGGCTACCTAGCTCTTCCCCCCTTTACCAGTCCTTGACAAAGAAGGAAGCAACCACCATTGATGACCTGATGGCCCGGATTGAGAAATACGCAAAGGTGGAAGATGTCACCCGCCTTAACGTAGGTGAGAACGGTCGAGCCAAGATTGCCATGAAGGGAAGTGAGAAAGTTGATAACCAGAAAAAAGGAGGAAAGAATGGGAGCAAGAATGGCCCCAAAAACGGAGGAAGCCCTGACGTTGCAAAGTCGTTCCAGGCGGTCAACACCGTCTTCAAAGAACCAATTTATAAAATTCTCGCTAAGATCAAGGATGAGCCGTTCATCAAATGGCCCCGAAAAATGGGAGGAGACGCATCGAAAAGAAACAATGCGCTGAGATGCACCTTCCACAAAGAGGGAGGGCATAAGACCGAGCACTGCAAGGCTCTTAAGTCCCACCTCGAGGAGCTGGCCCAATCCGGACATTTGAATGACTTTGTGGAAAGGAAGGTAGAGAGAGTGACTGTCCACAAGGAGGCAAAACCCGAAAACGTATTAGAAGACGACACCGGACACGAATTCGCAGTAATCCATGGAGCATCCAATGTTAAGCAAATCCAGGGCAACTCAGCTCGGATGGAGGTAAAGAAGCTGACAGCAGTAATGCAAGCTTTTCAAATAGATCCAGCGAAATCACAGGCAGGAAAACGCCGGCGAGCAGAGGACATCAACTACAACAAGCATATTGTTTTCACGGATGAAGATCTTGTGGGAGTGAGGACCCCACATCACGATGCCTTAGTCATTACACTCAGGATGGCCAACTTTGATATCGACAGGCTCCTCGTCGATCAAGGAAGCTCATCCGAAGTAATGTACATCGACCTGTTCAGAAAATTGAAGTTGAACATCACCGACCTGAAGGGAACCACTGTTCCTCTGGTTGGCTTCGCTGGAAAAATGACCATGCCTCTGGGCAAGATAGTACTACCAGTGCTCGCTGGAAATGTTTCGAAAGTGATCGAATTCTTGGTGGTCGACATCGATTCACCGTATCAAGCCATCCTCGGCAGGGGATGGCTTCATGCAATGAAGGCAGTCTCCTCGACCTACCACCAGAAACTCAAATATGTCACCGAGCGAGGAGTGATGGAGATACATGGCGACCAGGCGATGGCGAGAAAGTGCTTCATAGCGGCCATCCGACCAAAGCCAGAGAAAAAAGACGTTCAAACCAGCGAGAAAGTGGAGGAAGGTGCAATCCCTTCCAAATAGCAATTAAAATATGGAAGGCCCGGAGTGGAAGAGATCAGGCTCCTCCCCTCCGAGCGTGTTGTAGAGGACCTGGTAGAAGTAATTGCTAGAGAAGGCGACAACAGCAGAGTCTTCCTGATCGGGACCTCACTCACTAACCAAGAGAAAAAGGATTTGTTAACCTTACTCAGAAGCAACATAGATGTTTTCGCTTGGGAACCCTATGAGCTTCCAGGAATCGATCCCCATATGGTCTGCCATCGGTTGCACGTCAGTCCCACATTCAAGCCGATAGCACAGAAGGCACGACGAACTGCTCCCGAGAAAGCCAAAGCAATAGAACAAGAAGTCGAAAAACTGCTGGATGCAGGATCCATACGGGAAGTGCAATTCCCCAAATGGTTATCCAACCCAGTGGTAGTTCCAAAAAGCAACGGGAAGTGGAGAGTTTGCATAGACTTCACTGACCTCAACAAAGCCTGCCCCAAGGATAGCTTCCCTCTTCCAAAAATAGACCAACTAGTAGACGCCACTGCAGCTCACGAGCGAATGAGTTTCCAGGATGCATACTCAGGCTATCACCAGATTCCCCTGTACGCACCAGATCAGGATAAAACGGCGTTTATCACGACGGTTGGTTTATACTGTTACAAGGTCATGCCTTTTAGGATAAAAAATGCAGGGGCAACCTATCAGCGGCTGGTTACTAAAATGTTCAAGAATCAGATGGGAGACACGATGGAGGTCTACATCGACGACATGCTCGTCAAGATCAAGGAGAAAGAAAACCACCTTTCGGACCTGGCACGTACCTTCGAAATCCTCAGGAAATACCGAATGAAACTCAACGCGAGCAAGTGTTCCTTCGGTGTCCAGTCTGGAAAATTCCTTGGGTATTTGGTCAGCAAGCGTGGCATAGAGGCAATTCCGGACCAAATTGATGCAATTAAACGGGTGCAACCTCCTCGCACAATCCGCGATGTACAGAAGCTCACTGGAATGCTCGCTGCTCTAAATCGTTTCATTTCTAAATCATCCGAGAGATGCAAGCCCTTCTTCCAACTCTTGAAAGGCAGCAAAACGGTAGAATGGACCCCAGGTTGCTCGCAAGCATTAGGCGAGCTCAAGTCCTACCTAAGCTCCCCACCACTGCTTGTCATACCACAGCAAATGGACCCTTTGTACCTCTACCTCTCTGTATCCAGCCATACTATCAGCTCAGCGCTAATGTGTGAAGTCACAGGGATCCAACATCCAGTCTATTACGCGAGCAAAACCTTACTAGATGCCGAGCAGCGCTACCTGCCATTGGAAAAGCTCGCATTCGCCCTAGTAATGTCCTCAAGAAAACTGAAGCACTACTTCGAAGCTCACACGATCATTGTCCTTACATCACACCCCCTCAAGGCTGTCCTAAGGAAGGCGGATTTGTCGGGCAGACTGTCTAAATGGTCAGTCGAGCTCGGCCGGTTTGACATCCAATTTTAACCAAGGACAGCTATCAAGGGTCAAATCCTTGCTGACTTCATAGCTGAATTCACAGGCCAAGAACCCTTCGACCAGCCTAAACCAACAGAACAAAACAGCCGGGCTACAGGGGGAAGCTGGAAGCTATTCGTTGATGGAGCCTCCAACTCAAAGGGGGCAGGAGTAGGAATTGTTCTCATCACTCCAGAAAATGCAATCCTCGAGCAAGGAATCAGGCTGGGATTTGCAGCCTCCAACAACGAAGCAGAATACGAAGCCTTAATTGCAGGTATCCAAAGGGTGCAAATTCTAGGAGCAAAACATTTACAGGTATTCGGAGACTCGCAACTAGTTTCCAATAAGATAAATGGAGACTACAACGGGAAGGATGGGAGGATGGCAGCCTACCTCTCCTTAGTAAGA
The DNA here is from genome assembly GCA_949130495.1 of Sambucus nigra. NCBI lineage: Eukaryota > Viridiplantae > Streptophyta > Magnoliopsida > Dipsacales > Adoxaceae > Sambucus > Sambucus nigra. The sequence goes on from OX422214.1 coordinate 224,211,527, forward strand.
AACTTAATGACGAACTTTGAATAAATCAACATCCAACAGTTTCCCAGGGGGCAGAACAGCCACGCTGACGCCTTGGCAGCCCTAAGCTCGGCAGTTGATTCCAGCCTTAAAAGGATAATCCCTATCGATTTCCTTTGCTGCCCGAGCATTCACCCCAACTGCGAGCTGACAGAAGCGAAACAAATACTCCAATTGGAACCAGCCCCTAGCTGGATGGATCCCTTAAGAGACTATTTGAAGAACGGAACGCTCCCAGAGGATAAGAGGACTGCCCACCAGATAAGAGTCAAAGCTGCTCGCTTTCACTTATCCACGGGAGGCGACTTGTATAAAAGATCTTTCTCCGGCCCCTACCTTAGATGTGTCCACCCAGGCGATGTCAAGACAGTGCTTCACGAGCTTCACGAAGGAATCTGCGGGAGTCACGTCGGAGGAAGGTCTCTAGCCTTCCGAGCAATAAAGGAAGGTTACTGGTGGCCATCGATGCAAAGGGACTCCGCAGTATATGTCCGCAGATGCCTAAAATGCCAGCTTCACGCCCCCATGGTCCACCAGCCTACCAGCGAATTAAAATCCCTGACCAGCCCCTGGCCTTTCGCCCAGTGGGGAATGGACATTGTGGGACCACTGCCCACCGCTGCCGGCAATCGCATATACCTGTTGGTCGCCACTGATTACTTTACCAAGTGGATCGAGGCAGAACCACTGGCGAACATCCGAGATGCTGACATGATGAAGTTCATATGGAGAAATATAATCACTCGATTCGGGATCCCCAGAACCATCATCACTGACAATGGGACACAGTTCGAGAGTGGCCCCTTTCAGGACTTCTGCGACCAACACGGGATCAGGCACCACTTCAGCTTGGTAGCTTATCCTCAAAGCAACGGACAAGCTGAGGCTTCCAACAAAACAGTGATCGCTGGATTAAAAAAGCGGTTAGAGCGAGCAAAAGGCGCGTGGACTACCGAGCTACCACATGTCCTGTGGGCATACAGAACGACTCCTAGGCGAGCCACAGGTCAAACACCATTCTCACTAGCATATGGTATGGAAGCGGTCATCCCATTAGAAGCAGGATTGCCTACAATGAGATCCTACCTTGTCGAGCAGAATCAGAACGATCAGGCTTTGCTCGCTGAACTCGACTTGGCCGACGAGCGCAGGGAACTTGCACTAGTAAAACTAGCGAGCTATCAGCAACAGCTCGCGAAGCACTAAAGCATAAGGGTCAATCCGAGGAAATTCGAAGTTGGGGACTATGTTCTAAGAAAGGTCCTGGGCAACACAGTGAAGCCATCAGACGGTAAACTGGGCCCAAACTGGGAAGGAACTTATGAGATAATTAGAGACGATCTGCAAGGTGCCTATCATTTGAAAACGATGGAGGGCAGAGAGATACCACGAGCATGGAACGCAGCTAATCTCAAGAAATTCTACTTTTAGGAGTTCAATTGATTAGATCTTTTATTGTACTCATTATGAGAAAAGACAGTTTATTTCTCTATTTACCAATAAAAATCTCTCAGTTGATCACTCTCTAAAAAGTAACAATTATATCTTATTGCACATCCTTTTCAAATCACAGGTATAATGGTTGACATAGCAGGGGAACACCCCTCCTCAGGTCATCGTCATGAAGCACGACAGACCTCTTAGCATTGCCCATGGCAATATATGAAGCCCTACAGAGCATTCTTAGGCATCAAACCTACTTTGGTTAAACAAAATCCTGACCGGATGAAGACATCCAATAACAGGTGTATCCTCGCCAATTGACCCACTTAGACCTAAGGGAGTGTGACGACACGACCTAAAAGGTAAAGAAAGGGCACAATGGTATTCTTAATACTGGACTGGGCGGACACTCACATGACAAGATAAAAAAGATTGTGAAGCTGCAAAAATATAAAAAAGATTGGATAAACACGTTTAGTCGGCAAAATCGCCCAAAACTCAAACTTTCCATTAAATCTTTTACATTTACAAACAATAATAGTACATGTTTAGTCGGCAAAGCTCGCCCAAAGCATTTACAATTATTAAAAAACAAAAAATCAAGAAGGTGGAAGCCTCCGAGCAAGGTAGTCAACAACTTTAGCTCTCCTCCCATCATCAGGAGCAGGATTGAACTCCTCCACAACCTCATTTACGTCCAACTCCAGTAATCGCCAGGGAATAGCATCGATGGGAATCCATTGATCATCTCGCCTGAATGGATTGGGCATCAGAGTAGAGGGAGACATCTCATGCCGATACCACAATATCGAGTTTCTCGGGACCTGCAACTCTTTGAGAGCACTCAACCACCCCCTGATGAAGGAAAGCTCCTCGAACTCTGATAATCTTGTGGGAGCATCCAGCCAGCCCTGATCATAGCCATCCGTCCACACTTGGCAAGGGCCCTTCTTGAATAGATGCCGCAGTCGGGTAACGTCCCTCTGAAGCCCAGCAGCAGTCACATAAGCTCGCCGGACATCGCCGCACAGCTCCTCCATTTCCCTCTCACGCTACTCCTCAACTTCTCTACTCCTACCCCGCGTACTCCTAGCAGCACGCGGGAGGGGAGGCCGAGCATCTCGCGACGAGGAAGAGCCTTGTAGGACTGCCAAAGCGGTGCTCGGCGAATGCTCCTTAAGCTTTGAGACCTCCCGTCTCAGGTCGTCATTCTCCCGCTGAAGAAACTCCACGACTTGATTGATCTCGGTGGCCTCCAGTAACTTTGCTCTCAGCTCGCTAACTTCTTCTTGCACTGAAGCTCCGATCTCTTCCATTTCCTGGAGCCTGTCCTTCAATTTGGCCACCAGCTCGGACTGATCCTTATATTTCTGGTTCCTTGACTAAGCAAACTTGCAAAGCCTAGCAAAAGCCTGGCGAACTGCAGGGCTTTCATTAGGACCCAGAGTCATACCTAATTGGGAGGTAACAGGAATATAGTCATCCACATCAACCAACTACAAATAAAAGAAAGAGAAGAGAAAGGGATCAGAATAACAAAAATAAAGTCTTTTCATTGATAATGAGCGAGGTTACATCATATCAAAAAAGGAAAAAGTTACAAAGAATCCCTATCACTTAGCAACCTCGGTGGATGAACCCTTGTCTTTATCAGCATCAGCAGGGGCATTACCCTCTGCAAGGGTATCCACTACCTCCTCGAGCAAAGGAGCGTCAGAAGGAGTCGCCCGAGAAATAGGATCGGTGCCTTCAGCAGTTGGGGCTGGGTCCTCATCCACGACCGACTTTGGCCCTGGATCATGCTCGTCAAAGAGTGGGGATGCAACATCCACCCCAGCGGCCACGAGGGCCTTGTTCCACCCTTTCTTGAAGTTCAGACGGCTAATATAGCCTATCTGAACCTCGGCGTCTTCATACGCAGCAGCCCAGCCAGAATTGTACGAATCTTCTTTAAGGGTGGCTGCCTGGGCTTTCTCCGCCTCCAGCTGCTCGGAAAGAACCCTGTTCTTCTCCACAAAGTCCAGCTTGCTCGAGCAGACCTGATCATACGACTTCCTCAGCTCGCCGAGCTCCCTGGCAGCATTATCTCTCTCGCGAGCAGAATTAGCAAGGGCCGAGGCAGATGAAGCTCGAGCCGCATCAGCAGCCTTCAGATCGGCCTCTAGCTGAGAACCCCTGGCCACCAGAGTAGACTTCTGCTGTTCCAGCTCGCTGTTCCTTCTCAACAGCTCGTCGCGAGAGCGATAGAGCACAACAAAGTCAGTCACAAACTGCAAACCAAACAAAGGAAGGATCAGAAAGAAGAAACCATCAAAACGGATTAAAAGAAGTTGATAATTAGAAAAGGAACCTTACCAAGGCAAGCCTCTGGCTAGCTTGCAAAGCCAGTTGATCAGACCCTGACGCCCTCTCACGATCTGCAGGGAGGACTGCCCTCTCAAGCAGCGCAGGGGCGAGCTGAGGAGAGGTGGCCACCGAAGCCCCCTCAGGCAAAGCAGATACTGGGACCAAGGCTTGACCAGTTTTGGTCCTCAGTTCCATCTTCCTCCTCTCCTCCTCCTTTTCTTTCTCCCTCCTCTTTTTCTCTTCCACCTTCTTCCTCTCCTCCTCCTTTTTCTTCTCCCTCTCCTTCGCCTGCTCCTCCTCTCTCTTCTTCTTCTCTTGCTCTTGAGAGAAAGGCCGAGAACCAGTAGCTATGGCCCCGGAGACAGTCTTCGATTTCTTGGACCTCTGTGCAAGAAGCACATCATCATCATCATCATCTCGGATTAAATTCTTCCTGGGCGGCATTTCTTCACCTGAACTGCTGGTAGTACTCGAAGAACTGCTACTATCAGCACTGCCTCCACCCAAATTACTCACAACACCTGCAGGCTCACTCTCCGAGCTGCTCTCTTCTTCGTCCAATTGGATGGGCTCAGCAGAATCTCTTTGGAAGAGTCAAAGTCCGGAACAGTATCCACAGGTCGGGCTATGAAGCTGGAGCCTGTGTTCTTGTATTCAAGCAGAAAAGCAGCAGACCTAGGATGCTCGCCGTCACCCAAGGGTTCCCTGATGTTCCAAGCTTTCACCAGTTCTGAGATACGAACCTCGCTGAGAGCAGTCTCCAAGTTCTTTATCTTCGCTGTAAAAGAAAAAAGCAAGGAGAAGTTAGAAAAACCACAAAGTCAGCAAAGGTTGAAATAATAATCTGGAATCTACCTATATATTCTTCCCCATAAAAAGGAACAGTGAACCTCTCAGACCTCGACCCTTCAAATTGGGGGGAAAGTTGCCAATTCCTGACAAGAAAACCTTCTTGCCAGTAGTCCTTATGGGAATTAGGTAGATTTACTACCAATACCCTATCAGGGCTCCTAGCCTTAAGGTACAGAACACCTGAACTCGTTTAAGAAAAGGAGTAACAAAAACAGACCTCGACAAGCCCTAACTTCGTGCCATACAATTGATTTATCCTATGCACGCCGTTCACTATTTTTCATACGTTAGGCGAACATTGTGTAGGCACAATACTGAAGTAGCTAAAGAAGTGCAGAAACAGATCATTGGGAGGGAAGGTAAGTCCCCCCTGGGAGAGCAACAGGACGTGAATCCAATGTGCATCCTCTATATCCCTAACGTTCCTAGGAGGCGAGGCACAACACTCAATCTCTACCCACTCAGGAATACTATAGAATTTTCTAAACTCAGCCACTGACCTATTTCCAATCTTCGCCATTGGAAAAATACAAGAAAAACTACAAACCAAAGAGAAAATGCAAAAAAGCACGAGAGACTTACAAAACAGAAGATCAGGTCAAATGGCGAAGAAGCAACGAAAGTTGAAATCGAAAACAGAGGGTACTAAGCGCAAGAGCTCTCAGAAGATGGAAGATTGCTGGAAAGCCTGAAGCGACAAAAAGAAATGCGCCTTATTCCAACGAGCCTTCAAGTCTAATCATAGCGCACGGATAGCGAAGCGGGTGCCGCCAAAGTAACTTCACAGTTTTCAAAGAAATCAACCATAATAGCTGATTATTTAAATTCATTGGACCTGAAAAGATGGCCCAACAAATTTAGGGGCAATTGTGGGGACCCTGAATTTAGCACCATAGGCCTGGACGAGTAGCCTCTCCCTAGCGGCCCAAAGCCCAGGCCCATCACCTTCGTATTAATCCAATTACCCCACGATCCCATGAAGGGAAGTTGTGGGGAAACACGATTCCATGTAGGGGAGATGGCTAATAAGAAGGAACCCATCACCCCCACTACTCCAACACATACATGTATAAATAAAACCCTAAGTCCGGGGCAGAGGACAAGTTGTATTCTCCGTACTTATTCTTCAGAATATAGAGAAATAACACTGACTGAACCACCGTGGACGTAGGCACTTCTTTGCTGAACCACGTACTCCCGTTGTTGTGTGATTGGCTTTTTATTTGTCTTTTCTTGGTTGCTACCTCTTTCATATTTATTTGTGTTGCATAATAATTGTCACCACACTTAGCCACACCATTTATGACCTTAATCGATAAAAAGTGCATGGACTTCATAAGACGATCCACTATAACCATGATTGTATCATGACCACGTTCAAACCATGGTAAGGTTGTGAAAGATTCCATCATAATGTGCTCCAACTTCCATTCCGCTGCTGGTAATGGTTATAATAGCCATGCCAACTTCATGTGCACTGCCTTCACCTACTGCCATATATAGCATTTCGAGACATACAGTGCCACATCCTTCTTCAAACCAAACCACCATAAGCCTCTACATAGATCCTTATACATCTTGGTGGCATCGAGATGTATACCGAAGTAGTGAGTGATGGGACTCCACCATCACCTCATCCTTAAGTTCATCGATGATCGAAACAATCAACCTTACCTTATGCTGCACACCCCCAACCTTATCCACAGTGAGAGTGTCAAACACTTCACTGCTTAGTATTTGGTCATGGTAATGTGAAAACTCGGGATCACAAGACTGATCTTCCAACACCTTCTGCTAAATGAGCGGTCTAGCCACCACTCCCCAAAGATATGCCCTATCGCAACCCCACTCAACATTCAAAAAAAACTTTTACAACTCGTCGAACATCTTTTCTCGGTAACACTTCATCTCTGTTAGCGTAAGCCCACACTTTCGACTAAGAGCATCTGCCACCACATTGGCCTTATCAGAATGATACTCCAAGTAAAAGTCATAGTCTTTCATCAGCTCAATCGATCTCCTCTGACGGAGATTTAGATCCCGCTGAGTGAAAATCTACCACATGCTCTTATAATCCATATACACATCAAATCGTTCACCGTACAGGTAATATCTATATATATTTAGTAGAAATACCACCGTATTTAACTCCAAGCCATGGGTGGGGTAATTCCTCTCATGAACCTTTAACTGACGGGATGTATAAGCGACCACCTGACCACTCTACATCAACATTGCGCTGAGCCCTGATTTGGAAGCATCACAGTACATGGTATAACCCTTGCTTCACTCTGGATGGATGAGAACAGACATGGAAGTCAACCTAACCTTCAACTCTTAAAAATCTGAATCACATTCCTCTGACCACTTGAAGTGAACATCCTTCTGCGTCAACAGAGTGAGTGGCAATGCAACCCTCGAGAAATGTTGTGCAAATCTCCTGTAGTAACGGGCCAACGCTAAAAACTGCATACCTTCATAACTGTCTTTAGCCTTTCCTAATTCAGAACGACCTTAACTTTGGATGGATCAACAGAAATGCCCTCATCGAAAACAACATGGCCAAGGAACTTGACTTCGTTCATCCAAAACTTACACTCGCTAAGTTTGGTGGATTACTAATTTTCCCTTAGCACTTACAGCATCGTGCAAAAGTGCTCCTCATGGTCCACATCTGAAGCCAAGTATAACAAAATATCATCTACAAAGACAACCACAAATCGGTCTAAATACGAAAGATAGATAAGGTTCATAAAATCCATGAATGTTGTTGGAGCATTCTTCAAATAGAATGACATCACTAAGAACTCCCCATACCGAGTCCGAAACATTGTCTTAGGAATGTCTTCCTCCCTAACACGTAATTGATGATACCTGGACCAGAGGTCAAACTTCGAAAACCTTCCCAAACCACACAAATAGTCGAACAAATTTATGATATGTGGCATAGGGTACTTATTTTTCACAGTTACCCGATTCAGCTTCCTGTAGTCGATGCAAAGCTGTAGGGAGTTGTCCTTTTTCTTGACAAAGGGGACTGGATCTCCACAAGGGGATACATTGGGACGAATAAAATCCTTGTCGATCAGTTCCTACAACTTAACCATCAACTCCTGCAATTTCATCGGAGCCATCTTATGATATGGTATAAAGATAAGCGAAACGCCATGATGCACTTTTATAGCAAAGTCCACCTCCCGGTATGGGGGTAAACAAAGAAGATATTTGGATAACACATATGTAAACTCTCGAACAATTAGATAATCCAATAAATAACATTTGATTGGGATCTTCTCGTGCCACCACACTACTCAACAAACTGAAATACCAATTTTTCTATTGCACGGTAGAAAACTTACAAGTATGACCAACATCCTACTCGTTATTGAAATTATGGAAAGATTCATTTGGGAGAGACACCGAGACGCTGTCATTCATTGGTAGCATCAAAACACGATAGGTAATCCATACCGAGGATAACCTAGAACCCATTCTAGTCTATGAGAATCAAGGCATACTCCAAAACATAATCTTCAGTCATAACCATGCAACTATAACAGACCCTATCGAGAACTATATCACCGTCGAATGAAATTCCTATAAAGATAGGAGGATAAAACTGATTTACCTCTAAACTTAAGCTTAATGCTAAAGAACTAGATATAATTAAATGCAATGATCCTGAATCGAATAATAGAATCATACCTTCAATAATCGATTGATACTATAAAGGAGCTGCAAAGTGGGACATTGCATAAGCGTGGCCGAGGTTGAACCTACTACCCTGACCACTAGGCACCTGACCTTATCCACAACTACTTTGACCCTAACTGGGATGTGAGCCATCCACACTATGCCTTACTATATGATGATAAATGGATGGAAACTATTGCGACTCAGTGGGTCTCGTGTAACTCGAGCTCCTACCTAATATATGATTGACAGTCTACTGGTTGCTAGAAGCTCTCTACGGGCAGTCCCTCTTCAAATGGCCTAGGGAACCACACTCAAAACATGTCCTTTTGGTAGGGGATATAGGGTTCACTGGTACACTGGGAAGAAGATGAACTAACACCCATAGTAGCCTTAAGCTTCGCAAAGAAGCCTCGAGTATTGCTCCTGAACTTCTTACGGCCACTGCCCTGGACCTGTTGGTTTCCCTCTTGTTCTCATGGATGGCCTTGTCATCCTATGCCCCAATCTCAAACCCGATGGATTTGTTAACTGTGTCCCTGGAGTTCGGCACATCCAAACTAGCCATAATCCTCTAAATGTTAACGTTAAGGCCCTTCCTTAACACATAGCCTTGACTTCTCAGATTCATCCTTCTGAATTGTGTCCACATACTTGGACAAATTTTCAAACTTAACTTGGTACTCATTGATTAACATATTTCTTTGAATCAAATGAAGGAACTCATCCTTATTCTCATCTTTGAATGTCTCAGGGAAGTACCGGTCCATAATTGCAACCCTGAAACCTTCCCAGTCTACGGTCTCTATCACGATCACGCTGACTGAGTATGAACTCGACCAGTGATGAGCTTCCTCATGAAGCTGAAAGGTATCTATATTTACCTTGTGCCTAGATGGCACATAAAAAATATCCATAACTCTTATAACCTCATCTAGCCACTCCTCTACGGCATCGAGGATAGTTGGCCCATTGAAGGTTGGTGGGTTCAGCATCCAGAACTCCTTCAAGATAGAGGCTGAAGTGTCATTTTCAACCATCGCGCTACGATTGACTCTCTACTACAGAGAGAGAGAGAGAGAGAGAGAGAGTTTTCCAGCTGATGCACGGCTTGTTCCATGCGCCTGAGCTCCCTGATCCACGAGCACCACTGTGACGTGTAATCATCTACACAAGAAGGGAGAGTTTAATACAACAACGGTAATGAAAACGAAAGTGAAAATTATAACGGAATGTATAAGGAAATGCACTAAGAAAGCGTAAAACACTCCATCACACATGAGTATCGTAATTCTCTATTACCTTTCGTAACACCACAACCTAGATTTGAGCTAATGTTGGGTTAACCCGCACCCAAGTCAAGGTGTTAAGGTGGAAGAGGAAGTTCAATTTCATTATTTAAGAAAATCCTTTAATTTACACCATTTTATAAGGAATAAAACGTAATTAACAGGTTTTGAATTGAGAAACAGGTTGCCACTTTAAGTAATAAATTTAACTAGAAAGATTTATTTAGGAAAATTCCATTAATCTAACAGTGCTATTAATAAGAAAAATAAATCACAAATGCATGTATTATTACAACAAATGTCCCAGTTCCCGAATAAAATATTGTTCAAGTGCAATGATTTAATATGTCCCAAAACATATTTTTTAAATGCCATGGTAGAGCTCTAATGACGATTTGGTCCCTATGGGCCTTACCGACGTCCTTGCCAACGTCCCTGACGGGAGTACCTGGGGGTTGGGATTTTAACATAAAAATTAGGGTGAGCAAAGCACTCAGCAGGGTCGGAAGTATTAATCAATTCATTTTTATATGAAAATACTACACATATAACATTTATTTAAGCAACTTTGAAAATGTTGTCATTTTATGAGCATAAACGTTACCACCATGCAATGCAACCCGAGCTATGTGCTCATACCCACTCTTAACCAATTTACACAAACTTTTTACACAACTAGAGACCGATTAGTCTCCATTTTTACTATTTCCATTAAGTTGTAGTTCTTACATTTTCTAAGAACATCCTTATTCATTTCCATTTCCATCATTCTGTTATGTACATGATCTTATTCTCGAAATTTACTAAATGATCATGTACTTTAGCGGGTCCACACCACCAGCTACGCTACCATATGCTCTGGCAAGTGATTTTGAATCTTTCATCCTAGCGCTCCGGACCCTTCTTAATTGTTTCTTGGTTGCATCCGATTCCATATTAATGTATTTTAACATTTTATCAAATGTCCACATTATTCCACAATTCTTGTCATTTTTACAGTTCATAGTTAATTTTCCCACCATTTTCATGCCACTTTATTTATTTCATCCATTTTCACAAAAATAACCGATAAGGTAAAAACAACCCTCTACTTTACTGAAATAACCATTTTATCATTAGTTTTCCCAATACTTTGTGAAAAACACATTTATAACATCATAAATTATCATTTTATGTCCAAAAACCATACTTCATAAGCTCACTTCAAGAGAGTCCCATTTCTTCATATATCTTAACAAGAAATACATTTAATATCATGAAGGCCATTTTTTTTTACAAATTATCGCTTTAAGCCTTATGATCATATGTTGTGATAAACACAATTATTCCTCACTTAATCAAATATGTTGCAACATATTTAGGGGCTGAATTTTCCAACTTTTTCATTTCATCTTGAAACTCATTTTAATCTTCATTTATCATGTATAAATATCCTCTACAAACATACTATAAGTATCTACACATGTGAGGATGGATTTCAACCCAGAAATCCCAAAAATATGAACCTAAACATGAAATTAACATAAAATCATATTTTGAATGAATATTCATCATATTACAAGATTAAGAATGACACTTGTTCTTCAAATCTTTTCAAGTTTATTTTTCTTTAAAACTTGCATTTTTCATAAGAAAACTTTTAATAAACATAGTAGAAAATAATTTTGTAAGATTATTTACATTTTAGCATGCATCATAACATGTAGCTTAGATTTTCAACTTGAAAATATAGTGAGGAAAATCTTACCCTGAATTTGAAGAGGAGAAACCAAAAATGATAAGTTGAAAGCTCCTAAAACTCCAAGAAAGCTCTAAGAATGCACCATCTCCTCTTGAAATCTCCAACAACAACTCTTCAACCCATATTCTTCCTTGAAAAATGATTGAAATGGGTGTTATAAGCTTGGAAATGGGATAAGTATTTCTAATAATTATGGTTTAAAGTTTGGGAATGGATGAACTAGGGTTGGGAATGGAGGAGAAGGCTTGTAAGTGTAGAGAGAGTGAGTAAAAATATAATGGAAATGGAGAGAAATGGGTTCTCTCCACCCCCTCACCTCTATTAAAACCCAAGATCCCTTAAACCTTTTAACTTTTGGTCCACCAAAACGTTGACCCTCGTTTGATCTGATCCATTGGGAGCTTGACAGATCAACTCATCCAAGGGTCCACATTGTGATAGCATAAATTTTCTACAGATTATCTCAATTTTAGTAGACTCATTCGAATAATATCGCATCTCGTTTGAATGTGATTCCAACGAGAATCTTACGAGGCTATAAACGATAACATGTATTTTCTTTTGAAGGTTGTGACAATACCTCTTCGAACGACCCTGACCTTCTTGTTCGAATGACAAGCACTTCATTCGAATGACCCAAAACATTTTCTATATATGTTTTAGGCCATTCAATTCCCATTTTAATTGCACAAAGGTCATAAGAAAAATTCAAATTAAACAACCATCCACTATATTAAATCCATGGCCAATAGGCCTGCAATTTACAGGAAAAGAATTTACAATCTCATGCACGATCATCACACTCTTTATCATGTATTTGAAAATATCCTGCACACTAACAATGATAAGGTAAGTTCAATTAACATCAGCCTTGCCCTATCAAGGACTTCTAGAGGATCTTCCCATCGGGTTTACACCTCCCTTAGTACCCAAAATCCATAATTATCCCAACAGATAGATCAATAATAGCACTTGATCTCCCTCTTTATGCTCCAAACTAAGCATTCACTCATCTTTCTTTCTTTTTCCTGCTCCGGTAAAGTCCACCTATTCAATAATGAATAAAACTTCCCTTGGGGTTCCTTACACACATCCCCAGACAAAGTACTATGTAAATCTTAATCCTAATAAACTTGATCAATCTTACTCAAATGACCACCAATGGTATTATGCCATACTTATAACTTTCGATTCCCTTCAAAATTAATTAGTTTACTCTCCCATTTCTAGGTTAGGATTTTAAACACTACACCCCTTTAAATGCCTATGGTGTTTTACTATCTTGACAGACCAAAACACCCACTCGACCAAAACATACCAATAATTACTTCATCGTATCAACCATACAGACTTTCCCTAATTCTATACACCAAATAACTTATGGAATGTATAACATACCACAAAACATGTTCTCAATCAAAACTACTTCTTGTTGTTTGGGACCTCACCCGATAAAAAAATCCTTGAAAAATGTAACCTTATCCTATCATCACAGGAAGAAAGGAACCTATTCCTAATAGTTATTTTTATACCTCACTCTTGGTCAACTTCAATGATGGGCATAAATCACCAACTCATTACAGATTTGGTTGTCGCGAACACCACTACCACACCATTCCCTCTTCACCAAAATATCATCGCAGATCACAGCAAGCTACCCCTTCGTGGGGCCAAAATCCACTAGTGATGTGCCCATTCCATATTGTGCTAGAAAGTTGCCTTTGGGATATTCTCTACCTAATTGCACACTAATGATAACTCATTTTTGTTATCCTTGATAGGAGGTAAACACTCTAATTCATTATTCCAATAGGGCAATGATACGTGGCAAAAAAATACTCGTCTCATATCTTGACCTTATAATTTCCTAGTGGTTCACACATCCGCTTAGTGGACCATATTTATTTGGAGTTTCCTCATGGTAACACCATCATAGAATACACTGCTGGCTCAAAATTATGGTGTCTGCTCCTATGAAACCTCTACTATCACCGACGAAGTCGATCCCATTAAATTCCCTCATGACGGATTCAAATATAGTGCCAATATCTAAGGCACAATCAAAGCCTTATGCAGGCGATAATGCAACACCCCAAATAACTGAAGACTAGAAAACCCCAGAATATTAGTGATAGCTCTATGAAATTGTAATCCCCAATAATTTACCCATATCCATACATATACAAGCTAGCTAGCCCTTCTCCTGAGCCTAAGAATAACCACCCAAATTAATCTTGGCCCAAAAATTGCATAGAAAATCTACCCCCGATAGTCGATAAACATGTAAAACATAGATATACACACATGCTTATTACTAATATGACGACCTCTCATAAAAAAATCAACAAAGCTACCAAAAACCAAGCCGACTAAACAAACTATGACGTCCCTATAACCACGACATAAGCCCCCCTATTGGGGTTAACCACAAATGCATAAAGCTCCAAGAAAATTAATATACCTCATAATCGTATTACACACACTACTAATAACAAATGAAAAATACTTGATGTCTAAGCTAGACTAATATGTGCGAGCCACAAACATACACATAACCATCCCCCGGATGTAACCTAGAAAGTTGGTTGGCATAAAGGTATCAAATAATTAGGTAGCCTCACTCTCCATGAGCATAACACCTTCTTTTAAAGGAACTATCAAAATGGTGGCCCCACTCGTGGCCCTGCTGACCTTAATTCTTTGGTCATTTTTGGTAAATTTGCATCGCTTGCCCTGCTCTCATTGGTCATGGCTCCATTGGCTATAATTCTCCTATACCTGCTGGCCAGAACAGATCACATCGTCTACTCTTAGAAACCCCTTAGGGTCCATTCCACCTACGCGGTTCTTTCTATTGGTGAGGTCTCCCTACTCAGGTTAACACTACACCGTCTCAACTTATTGAATCCACTTTTCCCTCATTATTCAAAATCTTGGGGACTCTATCCCCACAATAGTTATTATGCTCTTACTAATGTAAGAGGGTTATTTCGACCACTTGAACGCAAATGGCGAATAGCAGGCTACCTAGTAACAACTATCAAACCCTTCGCTTAAGGTTTCTACCAACTCAAAAAGTCTTTCTTGTACTAATTAATAATGTGAACATCCTCATTTGCCTTTGTATCAATCTCTCCCGGTACATAAAGAGAAAGATAGTTGAACTCCCCTTGATATTAGCAACCACGCAATTGCACAAGTGAGGTCTTCCAAAACTTATTCATATGTTGTTACGGATGGTGGGTGAAAATATTTCCCCTCAAACCATACTCTAAGAACATGTTATAGTTCTCATGTCTAAAAGCCCTTAACTCCCAACTCGCATCGGACGTCTTGCAAGCGACATCTAAACAAGGAACCCTCCTGATACACTTGGTCTATCCGAGTCAATCTTCAGGAAACAATGGCGCAAAACCTCCTAAACGGTAGTCAGTGGAGAATGTGAACCCTAAACAGTAAATCTCTAACGAAGTTAAAGGATGCAATGCGAAAAAGAGACGGACACACTCAAGATCCCCACGATACTTGAACGTGGAATGATCTGATAAAAAATATGACACCCTATAAAATCAATAAATAAATTAATCAGTTCTAATATAAAAATCATGGGAATAAAAAACTATTCGTAACATTCTCTACATAAGAAATCATCATAACCACATGAACAATGACGAGATGCTAAAATACTGAATCAACTCTAATACTAATAAATGCTGATACAATAAGTCCAATTCTGAATATAAAATATGACCATAAAAAGTCTAACTTTAAATATAATTATAAATCTACAACTAGATTAAGAATAAAATAATATGATAAAAAAATGAGGTACGCTTGCTCTAGTCCTACAATTCTAGGAGTAAGAAATTGGACATCGCTAGAGATGTTCCTCTAACGAACCCGCGTCTACAAGAACTACTAAAACAAGGACCTGTAAAAATAGTTGTTAAAAGAAAATATAAGTTGAGAGTCTATATAGAATAGGATTATAACTGAAACTAGGCCACATTATACATACATATCTTCTTCTTGTATTTTAACATATTTACCCAACCAAACAACCTAAAATATCATATGGTTCAAAATCTCGAACCCATATGTAGACCATGTGATTAAAGTCTCACAACATCATTTTTTAATCTTTATCGTTGACTATAATAGGTTAATATCTTTTAATATAAGTCACATGATGTATAAAGATCTGAAACCCTAAGGTACTTCCCACAAAATAACCATGATACCAATAACAACCTCGTATCTCAAATCTATCCACATTTGGCTATCTCATACCAATATTGAATATTCATTTTTCTAGTATAGGTAATTCATATATATGAAACATACCTAGGTAGGTGAGACTCCTTACTATAAGTCCTATACATTTCTAGAATAACATATAAATCGGTACAACTATCTCTAGTACTGCTACACATTAATCACATATGGTAGGATAAAGACTCTACTCAGATCTAATGTCCAAAGGTACACCCTCGACATGTATAAATAAATAGGCTACTCGTACGCCCGTGCATAATGAAGGACTACTCTTATTGCCTTCGGGGATCTCTCGCATGTACTAAAATAGTCTTATATTGTCCCAAACATAAAACCTCATCACGGTAAGGTATAAATCACAATGTCTACCCATCAGTCATAAAGCCTAACATACCCAAGACTTATGAAAGAAATAGCTCCAAAAACAATCTCAATCATGGGTAACTAAATGTGTGATACAGAGGTAAATATGACTAAGGAAGAGTCTGTCTACTAACCAATGTACTAGCGCGATTGGCGTCACATGTGCCCCATCATGGAATCCCTCCTAGTATGCCTGTTAATAATAAATCACACATGGTATGGATTTTACGTAAAACATTCAAGTAATCACAACCCTCACTAATGGGTTAAAGCAAACACATACATAAACCTCATTTACGGGTTAATGTAAATCATATACACATGCCAACCCTAAAGTTACCGTGGCATACTAGCATCGTTATTATAAAAGGGTATAACATAACTATAACCTTATATTCATACCATAAAATGTTAACCCTAATCTCTTGGCTTCCCGATTCTTGGCATAACCTCACCCTACCATACATTAAAATTCATACATTAACTATATTCAATATTAATTACCCCTAGTCCAATCACCCAAGTCATTGCATCTAGGTATTAATCCACACCTAATTTATATAAAACCATCGACTATAATAACTACCCTTCCCTCGATATTTTTAGCCAAATTCCTAATATCACCCAAAGGATATAACCCAACATGACCATCACAATATATCCCATACATCCCGGTCAATAAACCACTCCTCTATAACTTCCCAATTCCTAAAATCATTCCAATTTATTCTTGGGTTTGTAAGCCAAGGTCCTATACCTAGAATAATCCCCTCCTAAAGTAATAATTTCATAATTATTTCAATAACCTCAAAGATCGATCCACAAAATATCACACCATTAGAATCTATATCCATTCTATAAGTGCAAGAAAACTTAAGGCCTAAAATCCTAACCCTAAGCCCCCAATCCAAAAATCCAACCAAATAAACAAAAATATAAACTTACCAACTATCGATTGATCAATGTCCAAGTATTGGTCAATTGATCAATTCAGAACAACCCTAATTCCCCTTTGTTATGGGATTCTTCATATTCAACCCCCATTATTCTCCTTCCAACCTTTATTAATGAACACAAGAGCTTCCTCTAAGCACCCAATCAGCATCCAAATGATAACACCATGTCAAAATAACAATTGGAACCTATTTCTATCCTTAAAACCTAAGACTACACCAAGATTCAAATAAAAACCCAATTCATAACCAAGTACCCTAGCATGATAAATTTATCAACTTATTACTGATTTCAAGGTATCAATTCACAAAATCAAAAGGCTCTTAACCACTTGATAATAGAAAACATGTTATAACCATATTCTAATAATTTCAGGTCCAATAAATGAGAGAATCAATCAAATTCGTAATGAAAAGTAACCAATTACTATCTAAAATAGGTTAATCCCAAAATTAATCAAATTAACCCTTCTAATCAGATTTAGGTCATGATTATATTCAGATTTTAATAAATAGATACAATAATAACACATATGCAATCATAATCATATTCTATTTAAACTTGCCTCACCTAAAAGAGCCCAAAAACAACTCCAAATGGCTTAAACCCTTGCCCGAACCTTATGTAATGCCCCGATCCAATGCTGTATCACTTTTTGTGTAATTTATAATTATGCGAATTTAAGTAAAGGAAATCCTTGTTTTAAGATTTCTATCCTTTCGTTTGGTTTAGTTTGGTAACTCTCTATGAATTAAGATATTGTTAGCATCATGTGTAAACTTTAGAAGTACCAGGACTTCAAACGAAGTTGAAATTGTTTAAATAACTTCCTCATGTCGCTCGAATGAGTGTCCCGATCGTTAGTAATGAGATTCAAATGAACATGAGATAGGATAACAAGGGCATGTCTCGAGTAACGAACCATCGAACGACAAGCTATAGTCGTTCGAACGACTCTAACGGAGTCAGAATCTAACAAAAATGCTGTCACTATATGAAAACATTTGTCAGCTCCTTAGGAATTGAAGGATCTGATGAGTCTTTGGGGAATTTTATATTTTAAAAGGGGTTTTGGTGGGTTATTTGAGGGATGTATGGGAGAATGATACTCCGCCACCATTACGATCTTCCTCCCCACTTTCTATAGCTTTCCCACTCATCCACATTTCCTCAGGACCTTCCTTCATTTTTGGAGTGGTATCAAGCACTTCCAAACCACAAATACCCATCCTTACACCTTACTCTTCTATCCAAGCTCTCTTCTTGAAGAAGGAGGTGGTGGATTACCCTTCTAGAGAGACCTTGGAGGAGCTTTTGTGGAGCTAAAGTCTTGGAGTTAGGAATTTAGGAGCTTTTAATTCATCCATTACTAGAACTCCTCTTCAAAATCAAAGGTAGGCTTTCTTTCCAAGCTTTCAAGGTTTTCCTAGCTATGATATTGAGTTAAGAAATGCTAGGTGAAGCTCTATGTCATAAATATGTAAATTTAATCGTAAAATGTTTTGTCTTGCAAAAATGAAACATTTTCAAAATAAATCCTAAGTGATTCTTTACATGCATGAAGAAGATGGTATTTTAAACCTTGATAAATGGGAAGAAATCATCTGAAATTTTAAAGTTATGAATTATGTAGAATAAATATATGATTTAGGTATTTCTAGACTAGAAACCTATAATAAATATGTAAAAAATGGATTTTTTCCTCTAACTAACAAATAAAGAAAAACAACCCAAAGTTGTTAGGATTTAATGTGGTAGAAATGGGATAAATGTTGGAATTTACCTGAAGTGATAAAAAAATACTATGAACTTTGTTAAAAATGGTCTTAAGCATGTTGAATAATTTTTTATTTCGAAAAACACAAAATGGAAGGATATGGTTTTGAACATGAAATGATAAATTTGATGTTCCTGAAAATAGTTAACTTTTGTGCCACTAAAGAAATGAAATAAACAGATGTTTTTCTCAAAATATAACAAAGAGGGGAAAAAACAGGATTTTAATAAACTTGATGACCATAAGGGTTGGGTCTCCTCTCGGGACCTCATCGGTCTAATTTTGTGATGGAAAATGGATAAAAGGTGAGTTTTGGAACGATTATTAAAGCAATGGCGTTTTAAAACCATGGATTATGAAAACGACGAAATGGAATAATGTGGACTTTGGATAAATGTTAAACTCATAAAGAATAAGGACTCGGATGACACCGAAAAAACTAAGGAATGCCCAAAACCCTAGGGTGAAAGTCACAATATCACTGGCCAGAGCATATGGTGGCATCACCGGTGGTGAAGAGCACGTTAAAGCACGGGGGATATGGAAGATTCTAAGAAATAATAAAGAAAGGAAAATTCAGACTTGTATGGGTAATTTAAGTAAACAACCTTATTAATGTACTAATTGAGACTAACAGTAAAAGGTGAATTATTAGTCCATAAACCATGTAAAGGGTGGTAAAATGGATTAAGTGTGAGTATGAGCTCATCGCTTGGGTATATGACATGTAGTTGCATTATGGGTAATTAAATTATCCATGATTTTCATAATTGAATAAAAATATTCATTATACTTTCGGTAACTCGTAGAAAATGTATTGCCTAGTATTAATCCCCTGCTGAGTGTTTTCTTATACCTACTTTTTTTGTTAAAAACCCCACCCCCACACCAAGTATAAATGTCGGACATGATGCGAGCAAAGCCAAGGGGGCGACCAACACCGTTAGAATGATCTGTACTATTTTTAAAAATAGCAGACTTTTGATATTTGGACATTAGACATTTGGACTTATTTGGGTCTCGATCGTAATTTGTAATAATACATGATGATGTGACTTGCTTTAGTTTAATTAGCATTTTGGAATAAACTCAATGTTTCATAAATAAATTTTGCTAAACAACTAATGTTATGGTGGTCACATTTTATAAATAATAATTTAAAGCACCAAAATTTAAAGTTTTCTTATATAAATTGGTTAAGCCTTCCTCTTAATACTTTTGACTCCCTGGCTCAGTGTGGGTTGATCCAATGGTGATCCAAAATCGGGTCGGGGCGTTACACCTTATACTAATAGTCCTTTAAACCATCATTTTATAACTAAAAACGTACATTCTACGCATTCCAAAATTCAATTACCAACTATACCCAAAACAAATAACTAACAACTCTGTTAGGTACAAGTCCAAATAAAATTCATTCAATTATTTAATCATTGCTTCTTAAATCCTAATTCAAAATCGAATTAAAAACATATAAGTAGAGACATCTCTAGTCACAACAAGCACACGTAATTAATTTTATTAAATTTTATAATTCATAGAAAATATGGGGTATTACACTAGCACGCACAAGGATTTTAGAGTGCAAGTCTTACATATAGGACTTAATAGGATTTTAGAGTGAAAGTCTTACATATAATACAAGTCCACTAATACTATTATGATGTTTTACCGTACTTAATACGACTCAGGCAAGACTTACATATACGACAACGATAACCTCCATAATGTTGCAGCCCTGCATTTTCTCCTTTGTCTTTGCTCCTCGTAGCAAGTGTTTCTCTATCTAAAGAATCAACTACACATTCACTAAGGCCTCAGTATCCATAAATCATGATTGTATACAATTATCCCACACAAAATATAGCATGCTCTCTTTACCCACGTTAATTCTCGTGCGTGAATCTTCTTCAAAATAGAATATCTATTAGGATTTTTGAACATGGATCTAGTTTATTTGCATGGATTTGATTAATCTCACTAACTCAAATGACTCTTCCAAAACCAAATTAGGGTTTGGGAAAAAATAGGCTTTGTGCTTTCAAAGACGCGCTTCAAGGTGTTTAAATAGTTTTGAAGTGAAAGAGAACCAATAAAACAAGCTTTCCAAGACTGAAGACCTCATTCAAATCAGCGATCCCTTATTCGAGCAGGAGATTCCAAATGAGGGTTTCTCATTTCAAAATTTTATCTAACGAGGGCCACTGTTATAGGTCATTAGTCCTTCTTTTGAAATCTTCTTCGATCGAGGGTACCTCATTTGAATAATGTTTTAATCGAGGTCCACAACCTTCAAAATCACTCTCTTTTAATACCTTCTTCGATCGTGGATGACCTCGTTCAAACAAGGTCACTAATTTTCTCCTCTTATTAAAATTTTGTCAAAAAATAGTTTAAAAACTTTTCCATAACATTAATTTAAACAAAGTCATGTCATGTCATTTTCTAGAAATAAAGTAAACTACAAGGAGATACAAAACTTTGAAAATGTTACCAAATATATTATATGAAATGAATGTGTTCGGTCTGATTCGTTAATCGTTGTTAAGATGATTTATCTATGTCTTCACTTGATGTAACATTACAACTGAATAGACTCGATACAAAAACACCACGCACAAAAGTCTATTCTAAAATAAAGTTTTCACAAATAAAACTTAAGGGAGTGAAAAATGTGTCCTTACACAAAATTTCACAATATATGAGAGATGAAAGAATAATTTCTCTCTCTCTCTCTCTCTCTCTCTCTCTCTCTCTCTCTCTCTCTATATATATATATATATATATATATATATATATATATATACGTGTGTGTGTGTGTGCGCGCGTGTGCGTCTATATGTGTGTGCACGCATGATTGTTTGCATGTGCGTGGAAATCGATAAGAAAAAATTCATTTTTCTTTTATTTTTTGAGTTTATTTCAATACGAAAGTAGAAAATGGATTTCACAATTGAATATATAAGAAAATGTGAAGAGAGACTAACTCCAAATCGATTGCATCCACTAATCTCTTGTTTTTTTCATAAGGGTTATTTTTAGGGCCTTTTCAAATCTCTCTAATCAACAAGTTACTTTAGCAAGCTAGAAAAGACAATGAGACTAAATATAAATTTTGATACATATTAAATAATAAAATATTGAGATGTAATTATAGTATATTAATACTCGTATATAAATAATTGAATCCAAATTTTAATTTTAATTTATTTTATAAAATAATATTTTAATTACATCAAAAGGTAATTGTGGTTTATTAAGAATCATGTATAATTAATATGAATCTAATTATGAATTTATTTATATATGTTTAAATTTATAATCATATTTAATTTGGGGTTAATTACACTTTCTCTCTTAAATTTTACCCTCATTTTCACTTCACCAATTATACATTCATTTATAACACTTAACACCTCGTACTTCCAGAATGGCTTCAAGTAACTCTAAAACCCTAATGATGTCAAACATTTAAATGAAAAAGTTCACATGTGTCATGTAAATGATGGCATTTTATCCAATTTAATCTAAAAGATTTTTTAAAAAATGAAAATTACAAAAAGCATTTAAAAATATTTATGAGATATAAATATTATAGAAAAAATAATTAAAAGTTTGGAAATTATAACATTTTAAAAATCTATAAATTAAATATATATATATATATATATATATATGAAAAGGATGAAAAAACATTTCAAGTTTGCAAAAAATACATTTAAAAATATTGAAAATATTGAAAAACTTTTGAAAAATCTGGGAAAAAATAGAAAAAACAATTAAAAGTTTGACTAATATTTAAAATAACTTTTAAAAAATCTAGAAATAATTGAAAAACATTTCAAGGAATGAATAATAATGAAAAAAACTTTTATAAAACATGAAATATATTGATTTTGTTTAAATATATGGAAATTACATAATAAAATATTATTAAAATGAAAAACATAGATTTAAAAAAAATAAAAATATTATAAATTATAAGAAAAAACCTTCAATGCCATAACCACTAGCTATGGTAGACTTTAAACGCCACAATCACCCAACCTGACCAACCTTTTAAACCACAACCTTATTAGTTCAAGAAAAAGAATTTTCAAATAATAAACAACAAAAGACAATCTCAAAATGTACAGTAGAACCAATGTAAAAATATACAACAAGAAACTTAAATCATAAACTCAAAACCCCATATCTACGTGTACAACTAGAAGCAATAATGAATTATGTAAAATGACAATTGGTCTAACTTTTAATTTTTTGTACAACTAGAATTGATTCAAATGTCACAAATCTAAAAATGTACAACAATAATTGATTCATGTGAATCAATTATGTGTGCATGTTTGTGTATGACGTAACAAGAAATATGAAGAGAAACTAGAGAAAGAGAGAGATTTTAGGGTTATACATTTATCCTTTTAATCTTGGTGGAGTGTTTGATTACGAAAAGTCACTTTTATATTGGATTGGAAAATAAATTCCCTCAAGATCGTGGCAAGTGACCACATTTCCATTAAGATAATTAACACTTTTGGCATTTTGGGGTTACCTTAGCTTTTTTCGAAGTTTCGGGAGTTAAGTACAGAAAATCAAAATACACGTGGTGAAGTGAAAATGAGGGTAAAATACCTCGTAAATTTAATGCATAATTTAAATTAAGTATTTGATATTATATTGTTAAGTTATTCGATATTATATTATAATGTAATTATCTGTGGTGGCGGTTGTCGTCACTTTATGTCACTTATATTCGTAATGTATGTGTGTATAATTATAATTCTAAATGAAATGTGTAAGAGGGTAGTTTCAATAAGAAGTAGGCGTAACCCCTTTTTGAGTATAGTAATGGTAAGTTAATCAAGAAGCACCTTTAACTAAGTAAAACACACAATCACAAATCTATAGAGATAAACTCAGTTTGAACTCAAAAGAACTCTCGTGTATAACCAAAGAAAAAAAATAATAAAGAAACTCAGAAGTAACTCGTTTGGAGAGAGAGAGAAAAGTGAGCACCCTAAACACACCTTGACAGGCATCCAAACACCCCCAACCACCCTCTAAGATCTCCATCAAGTATTAAAAGCTTAGTAATAAATGACAATAGTGGGTGAGTAAACTATCTGGTCTGTACTAAATCTCTCTCTGATGTATATTCTCTCTAGCAATAACTTCTAAACTCTAAAAAAGAAACTCCTCTCCTCAGAGGTGGTTGGGGCCCTTAAATAGCCCCCACACCACTCCCAAGATAACTCAGTCTTTCATTACTGTGAAAGAAATCCCTCATACTTTATGTCACAAACATTAAATGCCTGATGGACTAGTTAGCTCCACGTCATAACCATTAAATGCCAAAACATGCCTTTTGACTAACCACTGTGTGTCAGGTGGTTGTCATCACAGAGGTAGCTCACCAACTGTCTGACTGCCCCAAATACTACGGTGGTTTACTCAAGTACATATTTGACATTACATATCTAGCTAGTAATATCACATAAAGTAGATGTGACATTAAGTAGAGGGTTGTTTAGTTCACAACTCAACGCTCGATGGGACTCAAGGGTGCTCCACCCAAAGTTCCATAGTCAAAGTCTTTTGGTGTTTTACCAGGTGTATCTAAGATGGTCAGGACAAGCCCCCAACAGTACCTCACTTCTCAATCCTCCAAACCAGGTCCCTATGAAGTTCCCATGGAGAGGTCGTTCGATAGAGCATGAAAGCTCTCCCAGGCCCTACCAAGCCTGGTCTCTCGCGAGTACCGTTTGACCTCACACTAGAAATCTTTATAATCGTTGCAACTCATAATAAATATAAATAAAGAGATGCAACAAGGCTAAGTAAGATAATAGAACTAAAGGATCAACCCTCTCATCCAGCTTCTTCATTAGAGATCCCTTTGGGATGCCACGCTAACCTTCCTCAATTGAGCTGCATCACTGTCTTACTGAGCTGCATCGCTTTGAGTTGGAACACTGACTTACTAAGCTACATCACTGCCTTTATGATCTGCATCGCTGAGCTCCATCACTGTCTTAATCCTTTAAGTCTGTTGCGTTATCTGGGGGGATTAACTCTAATCTTGAGATTATCTTCAAGCCCCCCTACATTTGCCCCTTCGTGGAGAAATTTGTTATGGGAACAAGAAATGTTTTCACGAAAACTTCTCAATTCGATGAACTTTGGTGTCTATGTCTCGTTATGGCCTATGTCATTATCACTGCCAGGGAAAAGTAAAATTCTCCCCGATGTTTCTGAGCTTCAACCCTTGTCTTTTCTTTCATGGCTAATTAAAATTCTCTCGAAACACCTGCTCTCGTGTGTGCTGTTGAGGAGTATAGTTGTAAGCAGTGAGTTTTTTCGTTAGGATTGCCCTTATCGTTGAGACTTGTGAAATTCTCCCATGTAAACTTCTTCCTAGGAAATTCTCCCTATTCGAAGGTACTACTTCATTTGGGCTCTACTATGTCGTCATTTCTTCATGTTCGAAAAAGCAAAAAAATTCTCCTCGATGTATCTAAATCACAATTAAACAACATTTGGACTTGTGGCGAGGGGACATCGTAGCTTTTTGAACCATTGGGACATATTCTTCATTGGGGGTTATTGGATATGTCTGACAAAGGAAAAATTTTGGCGCCAAACCCTAAAACTTATCTTGGAAGAAACCCTTTATCCCCATGCGTCACTTGATTAATGACGTAATGCCATCTTGTCAACCGTCAAAACATTTCCCGAGGTTCCATGTGTCCTCTTGAAATCATTATTAGCGGCTTTACACGTGTGTTAGTGGGAAAACTTCAAAAGACGGGTTTAAAGGATTTAAAACGTCCATTTTTTCAAAACACTTAATTACTTTCTTCATCTTCTTCAAACTCCAGGCATACTTTAGAGCGAGAGAGAGTCTGCAAAAAAGTTGCATTTTTTTTCCAGCTTTTCTTCATCTCTTTCCTTAGTAATCACCTTCAACCTTTGGTTACTCCATGGTTACTCATCTGGTAGCTCTTTCAAGCTTTCTATACCTCAGTTTCATCTGTAATGGCTTCTTCGAGAAACCCTGGTGCGTCTGCCACTAACACCCCTACTGCCACCACCTCTGATGCCAATGTTACTGAGGGCGCCACCTCTTTGACTGTCGCTCGTCAAGAGAAACTGCGTTTTTACCGTCGGTCCCCCATTTTTGGCTAGGATGATGATTTTTTTGGGTTTTGCAAGACTTATATTTTTAACGCCAAGTGTGATTCCATGGTGCTTGGTGATAAGGACAAAAATGTTGCTGATTGGAGCTTTCTCCCACCCAGAGGGGACTCTTCGATTTTGCCTTGAGCGAGGGGACTTCCCATGGTCCCATATTGACTTCGAAGGACTTGTGTGTTCTCCTGCTCACTTTTCTACCTCGAACGCTCAAATGTAGAGTTCCCACACTGCCATCTTTATAAAAATTGGGCTTCATGGGACCAAGTGGTTCGGTGAGTTTACTCTCTCAGAGAATAATGATGCGCTCCCCGTCCTGGTGTCTCACTACAACGTTACCACTCACAGTTTCATTGATGCATGGGGTGAGTTCACAGTAACGTTGGAAGACGTTTGTGAACTTTTGGGCATTGTGGCCACAGGCCATGAGCCCTATTCTGATAAAGCTTAAGATGCCCAAGAGGCTGCTGATCGCTCGGAGTTGGACCATATATGCCGAAGTTGAATAGGTTCTTTAAACAAAGCCACTTTCACTCCCCTCATCAACTATTTCTTCTGGGATCCTTCTAAGCATAACTCTTTTTAGGCTTCCCCTAGTCAAGGTACATCATTAGAATTTTTTGTTTACATCCTTGTCGTTATCTCTCACTTCCTTTTATCAGGAAATCCTAATGACCAACCCCTAAGGGAACTCATCAACATATCCCTTCATTTAGCTTGGGTATCAAGCTTCCTCTGGCTGAAATTGCCCTGGGGTCATTCTATACATGGATTTATAGGACCCACTTTGACATGGAACGGTCTCTTGGTCATTATAACTTGGCCAACTTTGCTAACTGCGTACTTCTGACGGGCTTCCTCTATGTTCATTTCCCCAATGTTGCAGCTAAACCCAACCGTCCTCCTTCGGGAGAAATAATTATGCATCCACGTTCTTACATTTATCACAAGAGGCGAAGTCGAAAGGAGTTAACCTATGTTATTGACAAATGGGACTATTTTGGGATGCGTCCCTATTGAAAGAGTGGTCCTACACGTGTGTTTCAAATCAAGCCAATTTTTACCAAAAATTATCCAACTTTTAATTAGCACCAAACCAAGTTGTGAAAACCCAATTCTTACTTTAAACTAATTTTATCTTGATTAATCCTAAACATGAATCTATTTATTAAAGAAAGTAAAGTAAAGTAAAGTAAAGTAAAGTAAAGAATACACACAACACCGAATGTACGATGAAAAAACCCAAAACGAGAAAACAACCTCGTACGACCCAAGCCAGACAATCACCATGAATAATGGTTTTACAAAGAAAGATTAGCCTTACTCAATGAATCGATCCCCATGGGTCTTGATGCTCCTTCTGATCTTCTACCGTTCTTCAATAGTGCCCACGTAGAAATTCCATCTTCCACGATACCTGTCCATAACACACGCGTCCACGTATGTCTCAGTGTCCACCTAATGGCTTTGATACGTCTACGATGTCGAACAAGAAGTCCTTCTCTTTTCTTCACCACAAAACCTTGATCTTCAATGGTAGAACAAACCTTCTTGGTGCAGTAAGATCACATAAACATATAATAATGATATCTCAGATATTTTCAAACTCTAAGGATGTGTTTATGCTTTTTAAACCTTAGAAAACATGTGCAAACAACGTACTGGATGGTAAACTATTTTTCAAGATGCACACATATGAAACTCTAACAAAAATACGCTTTAAATAATATTTAAACACCGCCTCAAAAAATGTGTCACTCAAACGATAAGGCCACCTCGTTCGCGCGACATGAGCATCTCGTTCGAACGAGAGCCAGCGCGGTAGTTTGACTTTTTGTTTAAAACGTCTCTTTTAAAATAGATCCAAATTAGTCAAACTCTATTTTGAGTTTATCAAAATAAAACCTAAGGTAAACCTTTAAAACACTTTTAAAAACATTTTTAAATATTTTTCTTTATAAAAATATATCCTCACGTGTCCACGTATGTCTCGGTGTCCACCGAATGGCTTTAATACGTCTACGATGTCGAACAAGAAGTCCTTCTCTTTTCTTCACCGTAAAACCTGATGTTTAATTGTAGAACAAACCTTCGTGGTGCAACAAGATCACATAAACATATAATAATGATATCTCGGATCTTTGCAAACTCTAAGGATGTGTTTATGCTTTTAAACCTTAGAAAACATGTGCAAACAACATAGTAGATGGTAAGCTATTTTTCCAAATGCACACATACGAAACTCTGACGAAAACACACTTTAAATAAGATTACACGCCGCCTCGAAAAATGTCTCACTAGAACGATAAGGCCACGTCATTCACGCGACGTGAGCATCTCGTTCGAATGAGAGCTTATGTTCTTTGAACGACATCGTGTTAGTTTGACTTTTTGTTTAAAACGTCTCTTTTAAAAGAGATCCAAATTAGTCAAAATCTATTTTGAGTTTATCAGAATAAAATGTAGTGTAAATAAAACATTTTAAAATATTTTTCTTTATTAAAATATATCCTTATCTTTTATAAAAACAATTCCGGGCACCATTAATTATACGCATTCATACCTGAGTGATCTTAGAATGCAATTAACTTGAAGGCGAATAAACTTGCACCAATTTAAACTTCGGCACGATTAATTCTTTGAAGCTTTGCCGCAACGTCTTCAATTTTTTCAATACATCATAGACCAAGTGGAATCGTGACACAATAAAATCTCCCTATGTCATATTACAAACACAGTTTTGTTCACAGAATTAAGTCAAAATAATACAGGGACTCAATTGAAAATTTATGTCCTTACAAATCTCCCCCTTTGACTATTTCGGGACAAAACTAAACCAGTGAAATGCCTAAGCCGGGCTGTCAAGCCGTATGATGCCTAAATCCCATCCCACAAACCCAAAGTCAAAAATACAGGACACGGACTAGTATATGTAGCACCGACAAGCATGAAATGTATGAATGTGATGTTGACTTGAAATATCGTATCGCTAAAGCATACCTACACACATGAAACAGACAAACAAATACCCAGTGAAGTATGAAGGAACAAATGAAACCAATATATATCGAAATGATACCAAACGACAATAGATACCAATGTGAATAAACTCTGGAAAAATCATTTGTTAAACAATTGAGAAACAAAATGATACAAAATTTAAAACTACCAATTTGAAATACCAATTTGTAAGATATGTAATCCACAACATGCTCAAATCTCCCCCTACATCACATACATCTCTCCCCCTTTTTGTCTCGAATAGACAATTCGGTGAAAAGATAAACTAATCAAAGTATCTGGCATGAGAATATACTAATTTGAATCAATTTGATACTAATATGAGAATTGAAAGCGCTAGATAACCATGAAACAACCAGCTAAATATAATCAAAAGTTGACAAATTTGTAGCTAGTAAACCAATGAATCACACAAAGAATATAGCAAACTAATCAGGTGTGATAAACGGACTATATGGAAAAATCCAATTTAGAACCAATAAAACCTGCATATAAACAAGTTAGTCCAGAAACTCTTCCAGCAGTACCAAAAATATCACCATATAAACCAGTGGACTGCAAACCTATCAGAAGCAAGAAGTCAGCCTGTCGTTCGAACGAGCCAGGGATGTCGCTCAAACGAAATGAGGATGTCGCTCGAACGAAGTACATCTGTCGTTCGCGCGACATAGAGATGTCATTTGAACGACTTCTCGCGACCTGCCAAATTTTCACATATTCCCAGAAATATCTTATATTTTTTCCCATTGAAATAATTTCCAGAAAAAAATCAGTGGAAGGGCCTAAAAGAAGCAAAACAGTGCTAAAACAATAAACTTTTAACACAACACGCAAAAATGCATAAAAACAAACAATGTGAGTTACATGCAAACGTAGTATCGATGTGCTCAAATATGGACATGTAATGAATGGGAGTGAAACTACAACAAATGAGTCATCATTCCAACACATCGAAACATTCAAGAAGTTCTAATTGATAGCGATAGACCATCAAAATTTATCATAATCATATGACAATTAAAGTGTGATCTTAATGAATTAAACATACTACATGCACACAAATCCAGAATTTTGACGATTCTACAAACAATAGCGTTAAATTGCAATGTTTCAACATTAGGATTAGTTGTGCAAACCCATTTAAATTTTCTCCAACCAAACTCCCTCATAAACATATACTTTTTCAAGTTCTTTTGAGGTTTCTAGCATTCTCAACATAGAGAAAATCTTATTGGCCCGTTTCTTAGCATTTTTCTTTTACTTTTGGGCTCTTTTAAACGGTGGCTTTCACGATGATTTAGTTTTGAACTCTCGCAGCCCTTTCCCGTGAATCACTCATCATTTTTTTGAATTCAAATCCTCATGGTAAACGATTCTTACATGCACACTTCTCCTTAAGTATACTTATGCATAAATGACAAGATTGAGATAAGAACGTCTCACTAGATTAAAATATTCAAGAGAAGTCAAACATCCATATAAACTCGTGCATGTGTGCAATGTTGTCATATATACAAAGTCGTATCAAAATGCATATCAACTTCGAAACAACCCCATATAAACAATGGCTAAGATCATTCTAAGCATTGATAATAATGACCAAATGTCCTAGCCACATGGATAATGAAATGATGGGGGGGTCCAAGCATACCAATATGCCACATCAAATATGTAAACTGAAAAACAAAAATCGAAAATCTTTTTGTCTTTTCAAAAGTTTTCTCAAAAATAAAATCTTTTTGTATTTTTTCAAATAAGACTCAAATAAATGAAAAATATAATACAAAGAGATAAACATGTCATAACACTAGCAAATTATAAATCATGATGCAAGGGCTAACGTATGACAAAACATGCAATATACTATCCATAAGAAATAGCAAGAGATGAATCACGTGCATGCGTGTGAAAATCAACCAACGAAGCATTTAGCATCTCCAAAATGGATTTCCTAACCCAAACAGGTGTATACCTACCAAAATGGGTTTTGGGAACCAATGGGACACTACGTTTAATCTTCCTAGGGTCTTTTCTAAGATCAAAACAAAGACTCCTAAGGTGACCTTTCCTACCACAATGTGAACATGCGAAAACACGAAGAGAAACGGGACCTTTAGGTTTACCTTTTCTAATACCCTCAGATGTGGTTGACGCTCTAAAGCAAACTATGGTTTTGTCTTTTACATTCGAACCAATAGAACAAGATAAGCCGCTACCATCACTACTCGAGTCATTTAAATCATTTTTTAACTTCAAAACTTTTGACTCAAGCAAACGATTAGACTCCTCAAACGTTCGGGACTCCTTCTTTAAATTTTCAATTACCCCTAGAAGGTTATCTCGCTCCCCCTTAATGTGAGCAAACTTATCCCTAAGAGCCTTTTCTTGTGCCACAAAATCATTAATCGAATTATTTTCCTCAACGAGATAAACCCTAGAATTTCTCAAATCCTCTAACACTTTTTTTTAAATGAGGACTCTATCAACACTCTCCCTTTTGCCCAATTTTAATATAGTAAAATCTTTAAACAAGGAACTAAACTTCTCACAACAAATATCTCTTTGAATTTTAAAATTTTGCAAATATTCAATCCTATTTTTGAAATCGTAATTTTCTTTCTCCAAAACTTCAATACATTTTGCAAACTTTAAATTCAAACGATGCAAATTGTCAAAGCTTAGAGAATCCATTGAGAGAAAACAAACACATGAGAGATAAACAACCACACGGGATCACAAAACAAATAAATTATGTTTTCTAGCTCTGATACCAATTTGAAAGAGTGGTCCTACATGTTTGTTTCAAATCAAGCCTATTTTTACCAAAAATTATCCAACTTTTAATTAGCACCAAACCAAGTTGTGAAAACCCAATTCTTACTTTAAACCAATTTTATGTTGATTAATCCTAAACATGGATCTAGTGATTAAAGCAAGTAAAGTAAAGTAAAGAATACTCATAACGCTGGATGTATGAGGAAAAAACCCAAAACGGAAAAACAACCTCAGACGGCTCAAGCCAGACAATCACTATGAACAATGGTTTTACAAAGACAGAATAGCCTTATTCAATAACTCGATCCCCACGGGTCTTGACGCTCCTTCTGATTTTCTAGCATTCTTTAATAGTGCCCACGCAGAAATTTCATCTTCCACGATACCTGTCCACAACACACACGTCCACATATGTCTCGGTGTCCACCGAATGGCTTTGATATGTCTACGATGTTGAACAAGAAGTCCTTCTCTTTTCTTCACCGCAAAACCCTGATGTTCAATGGTAGAACAAACCTTCTTGGTGCATCAAGATCACATAAAAATATAATAATGATATCTCGAATCTTTGCAAACTTTAAGGATGTGTTTATGCTTTTTAAACCTTAAAAAACATGTGCAAATAACGTACTGGATGGTAAACTATTTTTCCAGATGCATACATATGAAACTCTAACGAAAACACGCTTTAAATAAGATTTAAATGCCGCCTTGAAAATGTGTTGCTCTAACGACAAGGCCACGTCATTCGCGCGACATGCGCATCTCGTTCGAACGAGAGCTTATGTTGTTTGAACGACATCGCGTTAGTTTGAATTTTTGACTTTTTGTTTAAAACGTCTCTTTTAAAAGAGATCCAAATTAGTCAAACTCTATTTCTAGTTTATCAGAATAAAACATAGTGTAACCCTTAAAAACACTTTTAAAAACATTTTAAAATATTTTTCTTTATAAAAATACATCCATATCTTTTATAAAAACAATTCCGAGCACCATTAATTATACGCATTCATATCTGAGTGATCTCGGAATGCGATTAACTTGAAGACGAATAAACTTTCACCAATTTAAACTTCGACATGATTAATTCTTTGAAGCTTTGCCGCAACGTCTTCAATACGTCATAGACCAAGTGGGATCGTGACATAATAAAATCTCCCTATTACACATTACAAATACAGTTTTGTTCACGAAATTAAGTCAAAACAATACAGGGACTCAATTGGAAATTTATGTCCTTACACCTATGGAGAGGAAATTTTCCTCCACACTTGTGATTTTTTCAAGAATGAGCCAGGGGTGGTCTAACCAATGACAATGAACCTTATGGAAGAAGACCCTTCGCTTGTTGTGGTCCTTCTATTCTCTCCCAGTTACTTACCATCTTACACCGAGTAGGGGTACTCGTGCGAACATTACAACCCCCATTGGTGTGGAACTTGATATGGGAAATCAGATTTCCCATTACAATCCCAACATTCACATAACCAATGGACTTGGAAGACTGGTTGTGATAACTTGAAATCACCAAAGTCATGGGGACCAATATTTCTCTTGGGATATTAGCAACGTGGAAAGAGATAATTGTCATGATATTGATGGATGCCCCCATCCATAAGAGCCCTTGCGAAGATAACCCTGTTGATGCTGGCAGTCACATATAACGATCGATTGTGAGGAAATCTCACGGCCCTATCGGCATCGCTGAACGTTACTTCTAATAGAAATTTCCTCACTAGCCTGGCCATGGGTCCCTTCCATCTCAGCGAAGGGACTGTATTCTTCCTCGTAATATCCAGGATTGCTTGAGTTATCTCCAACCTACTCTCCTTTGGCATTCCCACTTGATCGAAGAACTAGGCGAACTTTGGGGACCGTGAAACCGCACAGTGCTCCAAACTTTGGTCCATTTCCTCACCTTCAATGTTGTGTACATCCTCCATATCCCTAGCACTTAATTTGCCATAGGCTAAAACCACATTAACCATTCCTCTGGCACACTCCTCCAAAGCCTCTTCGAACTCCCCCTGCTCTGTTGTCAGCTCCTTCGCTTCTCTCTCTGCCTCGTCGTTATAGGCCACCACTAGATTGGACCTATGCATTGGGAGTGGGTTATCATTAACATTTTGCAGAGGGTTTTGCAATGTCCCTACCTTTACATGTGTATCGATGATTCTTCTTAGCGTGAAATAACTTCCCATTCGATGTTGAATCTTTCGATAGATCTGGTAGTACTTGGGATTCGCGTTGGTCACCGTATCTGGTTCCACGATCGGGATGCCTTTAGGATCATACACTGTTCCTCCTTGAACCATGGCGTTGTAACAACTAATAGCCTCCTCTAGTATATAGGTTAACGGTGGTGGATCCTCCCTATCTCTCCTAAACTTTCTCTAGTTGTCCCTCTTCGCTAGTTTGCCCCCATCTGCTCCTTCGGTATATCCCACCCGTGGGTACTGAGACGTCCCTCCCACATGTTGTATTGGGTACCTAAACATCATGGGCACCACCACTGGGTTTGGTTATACCACCAACGAGATATTCCTTGCTACTTTTAGGAATGTCAGAAAAGTCCCCTCGCGTGTCTCGTTAATAAGATGGCAGATGTACTCAGGAATCATTCCTTTCGCATAGATCTGCATTAGTTTGGACTCTTTGGCTTACTCTCTTACATTTAGGGACCCTTACCCTAACCTTTGGACGTACGCCACCACATCTTCCCATGGTTGTTGCTTCTCTCTTCCCAGATGGGTCAAGGTGAACTTATCTTCAGCCAGAAAGAACCTTTGGAAAAACAAAATGTGCATATTCTCCCACGTGGAAACACTCTTAGGAGCTAGGTGAGAATACCAGGTATATGCCTTATCAGTTAACGATTTAGAAAACTCCCTTAACTTGAGTTTTTTTGTTGTTGAAGTGAGCCCCCAAATTTTCAACGAAGCATTTAATGTGCTCCTTCGGGTTCCCTCCCTTTCCTTTGTACTTTTCAAAGATAGGAGGAATATAATCTTTTGGATAAGGCTCATCGTTATATTCCTGAGGGTAAGCCGTCCAAAAATCATCATAAATCGAATCTACCTTAGCAGCGGACTGCGAGGAAGCTTGCAGGAACTTTAACATCTCCTTTTGTGTCTTTTTTCTCATTTCCTCCATGCCTGATACCATTGCAGGATTGGACAGAGGGACAATGGGTGGGATGCCCGTTGCACTCAGAATAACCACCATAGTAGGAACACTCATTACTCCTGGGGTTCCCATCGCTGGAATCATAACATGGGGTATTCTTGTCGGGGCAGGTCCAGTTGGAACTGCGCTTGATGGGGCCGTTGGGGCTACCCTTGGCGTTACGAAGGAGTTGGACTCAAATCCCCCCAACAACCCGAAGCTACATGAATTTGTAAAAACTCATAGAATTTTTTCACGAGGAGTGCCACTTGAGCTAGTCCCAACCCAGTGCTCGTGGAAGCTTGCGTCACCCCTGGAACGCATGTCACCATTTGAACTGGAGGTACCTCCACCCGAGGGGATCCATCTCTAGGAGCCTCTAGATCCCTCGATGATTTCTCTTCATTATGTTGAATATCATCAAAGATAAGTCTTCTATTAACATTATCTTGAGCCATACCCTTTGCTTAAAAGAATACCTCCCCAGTAGAGACACCAAATATAAGAGGGTAGTTTAGATAAGAAGGAGGCGTAACCCCTTTTTTAGTATAGTAATGGTAGGTTAATCAAGAAACACCTTTGACTAAGTAAAAGACACAATCACAAATCTATAGAGATAAACTCAGTTTGAACTCGCAAGAACTCTCGTGTATAACCCAAGAAAAAAATAATAAAAAACTCAGAAGTAACTGGTTTGGAGAGAGAGAGAGAGAGAGAGAGAGAGAGAAAAGTGAGCACCCTAAATACACCTTGGCAGGGAGCCAAATACCACCAACCACCCTCAAATATCTCTATCAAGTATTAAAAGCTTCGTAATAAATGACAATGGTGGGTGAGTAAACTCTATGGTTTGTAATAAATCTCTCTCTGATGTATATTATCTCTAGCAATGACTTCTGAACTCTCAAAAAGAACCTCCTCTCCTCAGAGGTGGTTGGGGCCCTTAAATATCCCCCACACAACTCCCAAGATAACTCAGTCATTCATTACTGTGAAAGACATTCATTATAATTTATGTCACAAACATTAAATGCTTGATGGACTAGTCAGCTCCGCATTATAACCATTAAATGCCAAGACATGCCTTTTGCATAACCATTGTGTGTCAGGTGACTGTCGTCACAAAGGTGGCTCACCAACTGTCTGAAAGCCCCAAATACCACGGTGGTTTACTCAAGTACAGATTTGACATTGCCTAGCTGGCTAGTGAAATCACATAAAGTAGATGTGACATTAAGTAGAGGGTTGTTCAGTTCACAACTCAACGCCCGATGGGACTTAAGGCTGCTTCGCCCGAGGTTCCATGGTCAAAGTCTTTTGGTGTTTTACCAGGTGTATCTAATATGGTCAGGACAAGCCCCAATGGTGCCTCACTTCTCAATCCTCCAAACCAGGTCCCTCTGAAGTTCCCACGATGAGGTCGTTCGATAGATCATGAAAGCTCTCCCAGGCCCTACCAAGCCTAGTCTCTCGTGAGTACCATTTGACCTCACATTAGAAATCATTATAATCATTATAACTCATAGTAAATATAAATAAAGAGATACAACAAGGCTAATTAAGACAATAGAACTAAAGGATCATCTCTCTCGGTGAGCTTCTTCGTTAGAGATCCCTCTAGGCTGCCACGCTGACCTACCTCGCTTGAGCTGCATCACTGTCTTACTGAGCTGCATCGCTTTGAGTTACAATGCTGCCTTACTGAGTTGCATCGCTGAGCTCCGTTACTGCCATAATCCTTTGAGTCTCTTGCGTTAGCTGGGGGATTACCTCTCATCTGTAGATTATGTTCAAGCCCCGCTACAAAATATAATACATAGACATAAATTAATAATCATTTAACAAATAAACGTAATAATGTATTATAAACTCGAACATATATATTTGATAAAAAAATTGATAAGTTAGATCGGATGACTTATGGGACATGTAAAAGGGGTGCTTTCACCTTAAAAGAGTGGGTTGTAAGTCCTATGGGTTAGTAGTGGACTTGGGCTAGGTCTTGAACAATTTGAATGTAGTTTGAGGTTAATGGGTCAAGGCCCATAGTGGGGTTAACCCTAATTTAGTGGTTGGAATTATAAAAATAGAATTTAGGTTAACCTAAATCATTTCTAAATAATTGAAAATGAAACCCTTGAGAGAGAAGATGGAGGCTACTTGGAGAAGAAGAAAAAATAGTAGTTGGGCATAGGAGAAGAGAGAATTGGGGACCTTGCAATTAGAGTTCAACCTACTCGGATTTGGAGGCAAGTTTATTTAGCATAATTATATAATTGCTTTTGTCACTAGAATATTGTGGCCATTTGGTAATCATCTTCTATCTCTCTCCCGGGGTGGAGAAAAAGGAGGGGAGAAAAGGTCTCGTTCCCTCGTACACTTTAGGAGCGCTTAGACTGTCATCGGTGTGGGGTGAATGTAAAGAGATGGAGTCGCCAACCTATTTTGTATAAAATAGGCAAAAGAACATGTTGCCTTTTCGAGAGAGAGAAACCAAAAGTTTGAAGGATTCCGGGGCTAAGTTACTGAATGGGAAGGTGTTAGGCACCCATCCCGCCCTTTCGATCGCTTATGGGCTTGTGTTATTGTCTTCCTTTATTTCTCCATGAAGTTTGTGTTCGTGTATATATATTGGAGATCGGAGTCGCCTAACTCATAGCATAGAAGAGATAGAGTGAGGTCATCTATTGGAATAACCCCAAAATAATACATAGAAAATACGATTTTTACGTTTCTCACGATATTGATCGTTATGATGAAACGATAATATGTGTTGGATAGAACGATAATAAGGATTACAAATATATGTGGAAATGAGGGATTTGGGAAAATTAAAAAGTTTGATTTGAGTCACGGGTTTTGATCCAAATGCCTACGTAGCCTATAACCACATCAAAGTCCACATAGTTCGCATATAACATAGGGGGGCTTTATCCCATAGATTCAAACGAGATTTTATTATAGATGTGTGTGTACAAAATGTGTTTTAGTTTTGGAAAAGTGTGATTGATAATCCCATTTGGAATTTATGGGTGTAACCCTCTTTTTGTTGTTTTGAGATTTTTTATAGAAAATAAAGTATGTGCAATGTAACTAATAAAAAGGTGAGATGTTAATGTGTATGAACTAAGGCAAAACTAGATTATAAATCTAATGTAATTAATGCCAAAAATAAGAAATTTAAATAGAGAGGGGAGGATTTGGACCTTCTTTAGAGAATTGAATCTTGTTCTTGATCTTGGATGAACTCCCTTGAAGCTTGATATGAATGTTGGATGCGAGAGAATGAGGCTTTTCGCCAAATTGGGTGTGAAAAGGATGGGAATTTGAGATTGAATGGAATTTCACATGAGAAACTTCACTGATTGCAAGGGATTGTTGTTGAGATCACTGTTGGTGATGGATCTGAGGTGTGCTTTGGAAGTGAGGTCATGCTCTCTATTTATAGGGTCAGGGGTGGTGCCGATCGGCATAGACCTAGCCCTGCCAATCAACAGGTAATCCTAGGCACACTGTCGATAGGCAGGGAAATGGACCTGCCCATCGGTAGTCTCGTGCAAATTTTTCTAAAAAACATGGTCGTAGAATGAAATTCGTTGATCCAAATCACACATGGGTCAAATTGTTAGAAATTTAATTCAGACACCTTTAAGAGTCCTTGGGACCCCTCCCATGTCCGGGAGTTGACTTTAGGTCAAATGTGGCTCGAAAGCGCACGTCGATCCTTTGGATGGAAGATCGTCAAACGAAAATGGATCATTAGTCCGAGCGGTATGTCCTAATCGCGCACGGGGAATACCATTTGAAAGGTTAGGTGATGTACTTTTACATTACAAAGAACATCTTCACTCGGTTCGAAATGTTGAACTTGGACAACTGGGGGCCGAAAGCGCTCGGTGACCTCTCGGAGTCAAATGGGTTGTTCGTCCGTATCATAAGTTAGAATGGTGCACGGGGAAGACCGTTGGAAATTGGTTTCAATGACCTTTAAATCTTCATTCAGTCTTATTCCATTTAAAGAGTTGACCATGGTCAAATAAAACCCGAGAGCACCCAGTGGCCTCCGAATCAGTGTTTTGGGGAAAACGAATCATTCGTCCGAATGGTTATGCCTTTTTATGCATAGGGCGAACCTTTAGAAAGGTTTTTCCCTGAACTTTTAAGATTCCAAGATATTTTGCTCTAATGATGAAATTTATTGAGGTCAAATCGGGGCCCGGGAGCACTCGGTGGCCTTCGATTTTCGATAGTAAAATGGTTCGTTCGTTCGAACCGTTATGTTGAATCATGCACAGGGTGAACCGTTGGAAGGGGGATTTAGTGCCTGTAAAGATTCATGGGATTTTTCTCTGACGATAGAGTTTACCGGAGTCAAACGATGCCTGGGAATGCCCGATGGCCTCTAGATCGGCACTCGGTGTATGACCTAGGATTTATAGTGAAATGGGGAAGTTCTAGGGAACTAAGGAGAGACTTTTGGGGGTTCTAGAATGTGGTGTCTAGAGATCCCCTCGACAGGTGAGATTGGAACAAGTTAAAGTCATCGAATAGATACCACATGATGTTTTGGAAGGAGGTCAATTCTACGGACCAAAGGGTTTAGGATGTTCAATTTAGAGGGTCAAGGTCGATTCTGAGAACCTAAGGAAATGCTGAGGATGACTGATTCTGGGGGCCGAGGTAAATTATGAGGACCTAAGGTAGGGAGAGACTAATTCTGTGCGCCGAGGTCAATTTTAAGGACCCAAGGTTGGAAGCGACCGCTTTTGCTGGCCGAGGTCAATTCTGAGGACCTTAAGTTAAAACGACCAATTTTATGGGTCGACATCAATACTAAGGACCTTAAGTTGAAAAGACCAATTTTGCGGGTTGAGGTCAATTCTGAGGACTTAAGGTAGGGAGCGACCGATTCTTTGGGCCAAGGTCAATTCTGAGGATCTTAAGCTGAAACGACTAAATTTTTTGGGTCGAGATCGATTCTAAGGACCGAAGGTAGGGAGCAACAAATTATGTGGGCCTAGGTCAATTATGAGGACCTTGAGTACGGGTGACCAATTATGAGGGTCAAAGCCAATTCTGAGGGCTTAAGTAGGGGTGACCAATTCTACGGGTCAAAGCCAATTCTGAGGGTTTAAGTTGAGATGACCAATTCTAAGTGTCAAAGCCAATTCTGAGGGCTTAAGTAGAGATGGCCAATTATACAGGTCAAAGCTAATTCTAAGGGCTTAGGTTGTAATTTTCATGGGGGAATTTTAAGACTCCACTGGGGGAATCATCTCATGGTTCCACTGCGAATCATTTAATTTTGAGTTTTTGGTTTCGCTGGGGAAGAGGAATTA
The DNA here is from genome assembly GCA_949130495.1 of Sambucus nigra. Lineage (NCBI taxonomy): Eukaryota > Viridiplantae > Streptophyta > Magnoliopsida > Dipsacales > Adoxaceae > Sambucus > Sambucus nigra. The sequence goes on from OX422214.1 coordinate 224,251,769, forward strand.
ACCCGAGGATTGGATGTTTCCTTGTTGGGGAATTTTTCGATTTTGTGGTGTCTTTTGGAGACATTAATGGGGGATATCCAATTGATTTTGAGAATTCTTCTGAGGAGGTAAGAGTTCCACTGGGGAAATGAGTGTGGTAAAATGTTTTTCTTGGTGAAAAAGGTTCTAAAATTCATTTGGTAATTTTAGGAAATTTTCAACATCTTTTTGGAATTTTTGCACGAAATTTTAGGGAGGGTGTCGATCGATATGGTGTGAGAGGTGCCAAATGATAGTGGCACGATATTTTGGGGTACCTCGAGCAGGTGAAGGGACAATGTCGATCAGTATGTTGATGGGAGCTACCGATTGGCATGCCCCTTAGCCTCCTATAAATGGGGGAGGGTTCTCCTCATTTTTTATAGCTTCCAGACACGCTGCTTTTTGCAATTACCTTCTGCAAGATATTTTAACATTCCAAGAATAAGAAATCGTTGATGTCTCATACAGCGAGACACACATGGTGTGGCTAAATGTCGATGACTGGGCAAACTTGGAATGGCAGGCTAGGGTGTCCCTTGCGCTAGACAGTGAAAATTCTTTCAACTCATCCAAGACTATTGCGAATGAGTGGAATCTCTTGTGCTAGCTGGTGCATCATTATTCCTCTAGGGTGGCGAACCCTAGCGTCTATGTACGTGTTGATGACCTTTGGTATTCTTTCTTTTTCTTTATGATATTTCCTAAGTTTTTTGAAATTTGACAAGGGATTTTTTCCTTTTTGTCTTAACAGACTAATATTTCTATGTCAAACCTACGTGCTCGAGGGACGACGGGACTTAAGGATGTCAGGGAGCACCTTTCGCTTGTGGTGCATTAGGTGGTGTCATCAGTCTGTTTTGGGAAACCGGTGTTTTCACTAGATGAGACGCCTTGTTCTACGACTATTCTTTATGCTATGGGGGAGAGGTGGTGGGACACCACCTACACCATGCATTTTAGCTTCAGGGAGATGAAGGTGACTCCTATAAACGTGTAGCAGCTACTGTGGCTAGACTTTGAGGGGGTACAAATAGAGGTGGATAGGACCTTGCAGGTGACGCCAACGATGGTAATGGCAGTATTGGGATAGTCTTTGGGGACTCTATTTGTTTGTCCCTTTTAAAGGAGTTATTGCTGAGTCGGAGGATCGATGAGGAAGATGAGAGACAGGTGCAGCAGATGGCCCGTCTCTTTATTATTCTTTTGTTGGGAGGTTTCTTAGTAGCGACGAGTGGTGGCGTTGTCCACTTGTGGTTTTTGCCATTTTTAGGGTGTTTTCGAACATCCCTATTTTTGATTGGGGGAGCATGACTTTGACGCCCCTTTATTTCTCATTGAATTCATTCAGCCGGTTCTACCGGTAAACCTTTCCTGGGGGCATGTATCTTCTTAAAGTATTCTTTTTTTTGCTCATTTTCCTTTTATGCATTCGTATTTTCTTTTATGTATTCACATTTTTCCTTTATGCATTTTTCTTCTTGTTATCTTGACCCTTATCCTTTGAAGACGTGGTTCTATGAGGTGAATGGGTTTAACAACCATTGATAGCATTGAAGGACGAGTTAGTTGGGGACATCTGTCGGATGTAGCGGTGGCAAAAGTCCAACTGGCTATTGAGAAAGTCCCTCTCCTTGGAGGCACTGCGTCAGGTCTTGAATGGACTGACGAGCAATCAGGTAAATCCTTTTTTCCTTCTTGAGACCATTGTTCCTTAACGATCTTTACAGATACTAATTTTATTCTGGGCATTTTGAAAGTGACCTTCTATCCTTGGGGGACGGCCATCCAGTACACGGTGGTGACTGGGGTGAACGTGCAACTGCGACATTTACTGGCACATGAGTTTGTCTACTCCTGGAATCTTGGGGAGAGAGTAGTTTGGTAAATCGTGTAGGATGAGGTGATGGTTACACCTGTGAGGCCCCCGATGCAGTTGAGGCGAGAGTGGGAGATATCGTATGATGGGCGGGTAGTAATGATGATGGGAGAGCTTTACTCGTCATATACCGACACGGTGATGACATATGATTACCTAGTTTTCCTATTAAGCTGGTTGATGCTACCGATCATATATAACGTGAATCCTCTCCCTCGGGTGAGATCGAATTGGTCACTGGGGTCTTCCCACAACACAGGTGGTGTGTCGACATTGGCAGTAATGACGACCTCGGAGGTTCCCTATGTGCGGTTATCTCCTCCTTCTTATAAGGTCCATAGAGTTGATGAAGGGTCGATACGTATGCTATATCATTCCAATGTGATGGATCCGAAGGAAGTGGGGCTAACGGAGGAGATTCTTCAGCCAACAGAATACTTTTCATCTTTTTGTCTTTTGATTTCCTGATTTCTTTCTTTGCCTCAGACAGACTGATTCGTCGATTTCTGCTTTTCTTATAGCACATCCAAGTGTTAACCACCTGGATGAAGGGTGTGCAGGATTAGATAGATTCGGTGACTTCTCATATTTAGGATTCATTTATGGTTTCGTCTTGTCTGGTGTCGTCTGCCTCATCTATGGAGGGGAAGGTACGTTATCTCATCATCAAGCGAAGCAAGCGTGCCGTAGGGATGGAGGTTCTTAGGGAGAGAACAAAAAGAGAGAGAGAGAGAGAGAGAGAGAGAGAGAGAGAGAGTATGTGTAGGTGAAAGTAGAGAGAGAAATATTTCTCCATGGATGTCATACCATCGCAATCCTATGGCTAGAGCCGTCATTCTGGAGGAGCCGTCAGGGTGTTGGTGATGCTGGCTATGCTAGAGCCGTCATTCTGAGCATGATTTCAAAATTACTATTGGTGACTGGGGAACTACAGGTGGAACCATAACTTGCATCCATTGATCCATGGATGTCATACCATCGTAATCCTATGGCGGTGATACTGGCGGAGACTCTAAACAGTATGGATGCATGGCGGTAAGGTCGTTTTAAATTTCTGAGGGGTAGACCCGTAATGCTGTTCATGTGGCTGTCGGAGAGATTCCATATGGAAATCCCTCCTAAATATCCCATGTCAGCTGTGCCAAACTTCTTTTTCTGCTACTTTATCAGTGTGGGCTTGGACATTGAGCTAGAAAACTTTATTTGGGGAGCACGGGGTTCAAGGCTTGTATTGGTCATTGCCTTGGTGGGGGGAGCTGCTTCCCATACTTGAACTGGGGGATACACTATGTTAGGTTGGTTGGCCTCAGTCAAACTTCTTTCTATTTTCCCTGGTAGCTCTTGCACTAGTTTGGCTGGGAACCAATTGTGCCACCTCGGACACTAGATTTCTTTCATGTGGAGGATTTAACAGAGTGTCTCTACATGCATCTTGACTATATATGGGAGAATCATCGACCGTTTACCCATCCTTCCCAGTCTGTTGGTAGAGTCTAGCATATCTCCTAGGACTACATTAAGTGGTTATAAATGAGAGTAGTTGCAAAGATGTTATCTGTAGAGATCGGGCAAAGACCGTTTTTCCATATCTGACACCATAAAGGAAGGTGTTATTATTTTCCCTAAGATGGTTCCGGCTTGTTATTCTATCGATCGTTTGCGACACTCTATTCAGGCAGGGGAGGTTTGGGGACCCCAGGACATGGATGATGATGGGGGCTAGTTCCTCTTGTAGCTATAGTTAGGATCCCTAAGGAGTTCATTTGTGAACCTTTTGAAATGGTGTTTCTGGTTATTAAGGGGAATAAATTTATGGAAAGGTTATTTTATGTGTAGTTTGTTTCTGATTTTATTTTATTTTGGGGAGGTAGGAGTAGACTGGAAAGGGAAGTCGTTTGACTCCCAGTGCTGATGTAATCGTAACGGAACATTTGTAAATAAAGAAAAATTTAATTATATTGTTGTACATTTTAATGAGTTTTGCATGTGAATTATCTATACTAATCGCTAAGGAATACATAATCCTTTTATTCATGTAAATGATAAAAATGAACTATCGTTCTTAGAGATAAGAAAAGAATAGCATTTTATGAAAAAGAAGGGGGTCGTGCTCATGTAAAGCATATGAGCAGCCTACATACCTCTGGGGGTTCCGAAAATTTTCTGAGTTTTATTTTTGAAATCAAAAGGATTTTTAAAGGATCGGAACCCACATAGTTCTAAGTAGAGGGAAATGAAGAATTTTTTTCTTTATTTTATATTTTTTAAGAATAGAAAGGAGATGAAAAGAGTCGTAACATGCCGATATTTCAGACGAGGGGTAGAATTTCTTGAGACGGTCTAAGTTAACTAGACAGGCTCCTTCGAGGTCAGTGAGCATAGCGGTGCCACCAGATATGATCTTCTTTACAATGTAGGGACCGCTTTGATTGGGTTTGAATTTCCCTCTGGGTTACCAAATGGGATCTACAATTTCTTTAAGGGCTAAGACCCGTTCTCGGACACCATGGTCCTTGACTCTCTTGTTGAATGATCGCGCTATTCGATGATGGTATCCTTGTATATGATATAGAGCCTTCAGTCTCCTTTAGTCCAAGAGTGACAACTCGTCAAGACAACTCTGATGCCAGTCTTCCTCACAGTCTTTTCTTTCAAGTATGATGTATAGTGAAGGTATCTCTAGCTCTACGTGTAGGACCGCTTCCATGATGTATACTAGAGAGTAAGGGGTAGCCCCGGTAGATGTTTGAACTGAAGTGTGGTAGCTCTAGAGGGCATAAGGGATTTAATTGGCCCGATTTTAACAGATTTCAGTCATCTTTTTGATGATGGCTTTTAGGTTCTTATTAGTGGCTTCAATTGCCCCATCGGTTTGAGGTCGATAGGGAGAAGATTTGTGTCTCTGAATCCCATAATCTTCGACCACCTCTGTGACTTCAACCTCAAAATGTAACCCGTTGTCTAACACCAGCTCATACGTGACCCCATATCGGCAGATGATGTTTTTTCGGATGAATTTGGCCACTTTCTTAGCATTCACCACTTCGTAATATTCAACTTCGACCCATTTGGTGAAGTAATCGATGGAAACCAAGATGAAGTCATGCCTGTTAGAGGTTTTGGGTGTAAGTTTCCCTATGATATCAATGCCCCATGTGGATAATAGCCAGGTAGAAGTCATATTGTATAAGTCTCGCGAAGGTAAATGTTGGAGGTTAGAAAACTACTGGCATTTGAGACATCTTTAAACATAAGCAGTGCAAACTTGAACCATGGTAGTCTAGTACTAACCCTATCGGATGATTTTCTTGGCAAACTTATGGCCATTCATATGGGATCCTCACTCCCCCCTGTGGATTTTCTGCATCATCTCTTCAATGTTAGCGCCTATAATGCACTGTAAATGGGTTCCATCGAAGTTCTTCTTGAATAGTTCTTTATCGCAGATAATGTATTGGACATCCAGTATGCGAAGAGTTACTCGGTCTTTCTTGTCAGACCCTTGGGGATACCTACCATGATTGAGGAGGCGCCAGATATTGTAGTACCAGCAATCGACTATTTTAGGATCTTCTTTGATGAGCTCAATGTGGTAGTAGTGGGTTGGTTTATTTGGCTTTTGGACTAGGAAAGGGGCCATTGTTATTTCTTCGAGAATGTCAACTATAAAGACTAATGTAGTGAGGGAATCGTCTAGGTTGTTCTTTTCTTGGGGCATGTAGTGGAATGTGATATCTTAGAATTGGGAGGCTAGATGTTCTAGGTGTGCATGAAAGGGTAAGAGTTTCTCATCCTTAACTTTCCATCTTCTGAGTACTTGATCGATAATGGGGTCTGAATCCCCATAAACATTTAAGTATTGTATTCCTTTCTTGAGAGAAACTTTGATGCCTACCGTGCATGCCTCGTATTCGATCATGTTGTTGGTGCAGGTAAAATATAGTTTTATGGCAATGGTAGTGTGAGATTCATCATAGGCAATTAAGAGTATCCTGATGCCATACCCTTTCTTGTTGTCGTCACCGTCAAAGACCATTTTCCATCGGAGGTCTTCTTAGGAGGTACAAAGGATATTCTCATCCAGGAATTTGGAAATCTATACATAAGCTTCTTTTATAAGGTAGTTAATGAGGTAGTCAGATATGGCTCTTCCTTTCACGGATTTTTGTGTGACATACACAATATCAAATTCGGCTAGAAGCATCAACCATCGGGCCATTTGGCAAGACGGGGAAGGTTTCTCGAGTACGTATTTGAGGGTATCCATTCAGGACACAAGTTTTATGAGAAAGGAGAGCATGTAGTGTCATAACCTTTGGGTGACCCAAACAAGGGAGACATAGTGTAATTAACTTTGTACTCGGCCAACTTGCGATTGATATAATGGATGGCCCTCTCTTTACGAGATTCTTTAATGTATTGGGCTAGCAAATCCCCAGCTACAGTATCGATTACGGTCAGCTATATGAGTAGAGTAAGACCATGCTGCAGCAGCATGAGTACTAGAGGTTGGTTTAGATCTTTCTTGATTCGGTCAAAAGCTTGTAAGGACAAAATTTCTAATTGAGGCTTAATGTGGTTTTGACTTATTCCCGGAATAAAACACGTTTAATTCATAGGTCAATTTTTATTGTCACGATCCCACACAGACTATGACGTATCAAAGTTTAATTAAAGACGTTGTGGCAAATCTTCAAGGAATTTAATTATGCCGAAGTTTATTTGGTGTGGTTTATTCGTCTTCAAAGTTTTTCATTCCGAGATCACTCAGGTATGACTGCATATTATTAATGGGACTCAGAATTAATTTTCATAAAGATAAGGATGTTATTTTTAATAAATTAATATTTTCTAAAATCTTTAAAGTGTTTGAAACTGTTTAGAGTCCATTTTAATCTGATAAGATCGAATTAAAGTTGGTTTAAATTAGGACTCTAATCTCGTGCGTTGTTCAAAATGACACACTATGTCGTTCAAGCGAGATGCCACGTCATTCGAACGATAGGTCATCTCGTTCGCACGACAAGTCTAGTAGTTCGAACGGACCACCGCATTAAGAAAATTATATATAGGCATGCTTTCTTCAGATTTTGGATGTGTGCATTCTGCAAAAATAGTATACGAACCAAAGAGTTTCTTCACACATGTTTCGAAAGGTTTTTCAAGTTTAAAACATCCTTTGAGTTTTACAATATTCGAGTTATCATTAGTATATTTCAGTGATCTTGTTTTCACCAAGAAAAAGTTTTTAATCGAAGTACAATTGTTGGGTTTTGCGGTGAAGAAGCGAAGAAGGTTACTTTCGTATTCAAGATCGTAAACGACACAAAGCCATATTGATGGATACCGAGACATACGTGGACGCGTGTGTTGTGGACGAGCATCACATGAGAAGGTTACTTTCTGTGTGGGCACTATGAGAGGAGTGGTTGAAGATCAGAGGAGTGTCAAGTCTCATGGGTGGATCGAGTCGTTGAGTAAGACTATCATCTGTCTTTGTAAAACCATATTCATAGTGATTGTTTGGCTTGGGTCGTCCGAGGTTTTTCCCCTTAGTGGCTTCCTCGTACATTCGACATTGTGATTATTCTTTTTTTTACTTTATTTTACTTGCTCTAATCACTAGATGGATGTTTAGGGTTAATCAAGATAAAATTTGGTTAAGTTAAACTTTTGTTAATAACTTAGTGCGAATAAAAAAATGGAAAAGGGGTTTTCGTAAAAGGAAATTTATTTTGTCATCCTTAAAACACTTTTCGCTTAAGAAATTAAAAAAGGGACCTTCAAATTGGTATCAGAGCTAGAAACATATTTTTATTGTGTTTGATCCCTTCAAATTAGTATCAGACCTTCAAAAAATTCTTAAGTTTTAAAAGCAATCGAAAGATGCCAAAAAGTTTGAGAAATTCAAGAACAACAAGGTTAAATCCACCCCTAAAGATAAAAGTGAGAAACTTAATATGGTTAAGTCGGATAGGTGTTTTGGGTATGAGGGGTATGGTCACAAAGTTGTCAAGTGTCCCACTAGACTTAAGAAAAAGGGAAAGAAACTAGTTGTATATAATGCCACTTTAAGTGATAGTGACACGGAAGAGGGAGAGATTTCCCCCAATGAGAGAAAGTTTGTTGCATTCTTACATGTTATGTGAGCAACGACGCTAAATCTTCCCACGAAGATTCTCATGTGTATGACAATTCCAAGGCCGTTGAATCCCAAGTGAGTGAGGATGAGGAGGTGGATGTGAAAGAGTTTAAAGTTTCATTTAATGAGTTGTATATCAAGGCCATGAAAGTGAAAAGGCTAACTCAAAATTGCAAGCCAGGTTGAATGAGCGTGCCATAGAAAATAATGTTACTTTAATTGAGGATCTTAGGGCATAGGAGAAGAAGTTTAGAAAGAAGCTAGAGTATGTCGAAAAGGAAAGAGATAGTCTTCGTGGTTTGATGGAGACTTTGAAAAAGGAGTTTGAGGAGTCTAGGTGTGTGCTTGAGTCTAGGATTCGTGAGCTGGAAGAAAAATTAAAAGACTCAAGTAAAGTTAAATTTAACTTGGAATCGAGGTAAGAGAAGTTGGATAGGATGTTAGGTACTGTCCAAGTCAAAAGTGATTGGCGTGGTATAGGCTATGACGATAGTGTTCTCATTCCCAAGGCCAATACCAACCGTGTGAGAGAGCCCACTAGGAATGTGTGGAGAGGTCGATATTTTGGCAATCATTCTCACCATCTTTACGCTTTCACACATTGCGGTAGGAAAGGTCGCCTTATACATTTTTGCTATGACCTTAAATGCCCCTAAGAAGTTTAGAAATAAAGTTGTGTCGATTTCCAAACCCCCCACCCGTTATGTCACACCAACTTGGGTTAGGAAATCAGATTTAGAGGCTTTAGGATTAAAACCTTATGGTTCTCATTTAGTTGCACTTGATTCTTCCCATGCTAAATCTAAAGGTTGAGTGTGTTACGATGTGTATCATTTTGTATTATATTTTTATTTATTGAGTCTTACTTGAAAATTACAAAAAGATTTTGTTGTTGAAAAAAATTGAGAATATACAAAAAGATTTTGCATTTTTTTGAGTCAAAATATGATGAAAAATAAAAAAATATTTTCAGTTTTTATTTTTGAGTTTACATGCTTGATGTGGCATATTAGTGTGGGGTCATAATTATTGATACTTAGAAAGATCTTAACCATTGTATTATGGGGTTGTTTCGAAGTTGATATGCTTTTTTTAGTCGACTTTGTATATATGTCATCTTTGCACACATGCACGAGTTTATATGGATGTTTGACATATCTTGCATATTTGAGTTTGGTGAGACGTTCTTATCTCAATTTTGTCATCTATGCGTAAGTAGGCTTACGGACGAGGTGTGTATGTAAGAACCATTTATCATGAGGGTTAAAATTGAAAAAAATTATGATTGTTCACGGGAAAGGGCTGCGAGAGTGTAAAACTGACTCATCATGAAAGCCATCGTTTAAAAGAGCCCAAAAGAAAAGGAAAATTCCAAATCATATATTCGGGCCAATATGTTTTTCTCTAAGTTGAGAATGTTAGAAACCTGAAAAGAATTTGATATATATGAGGGATTTTGGTTGAAGAAAATTTAAGCGGGTTTGCACCACAAATCCTAACGTTGAAAAATCGTGTCATGATGCCATTGTTTGCAGAATTGTCAAATTTATAGATTTGTGTGCATGTTTGACTGTTTAGTTCATTAAGATCACACTTTAATTTTCACATATGGCTAAAATAAAGTTTGATGATTTATCGCTGTCAATTAGAGCTTCTTGATCATTTTGATGTGTTGGAATTTTGATTCATTTGTCGTAGTCCATGCCCATAAATTCCATGTTCCTGTTTGAGCACATTGATACTATGTTAGCATGTAACTTACTTTGTTTTTTGGTTGATTTTTTTTTTAACTGCTGAAAAAGCACTATTTTGGATTTGTTAGGCCCTTCCTGGTACTTATTTATGGAAATTTTTTTCACTGGTCAAAACTATTTGATTTTCTAGGCATTCTGGGAAAGTTTCATTTTCTCGTTCGAGCGAGAACCGATTTTGTTCGAGCGATATATGTGTGTCGCGCGAAGCTGTCGCTCTAACGACAAGCCTTCTTGTTCGAGCAATACAAAGTTTTGTTTGAGCGACCTGTTTAGTTTTCTGGTCTATTTTGTTTCAGTGCATTGTTGCATATTGTTCACATTTGGATAGTGGGTTGCTTTTGAACTGATTGTTTATATGCAGATTCACATTATCACATCTTTTATTGCATAGGGTCGTTTAGTCACACCTACTTAGATTGTTGATTCATATTGTGTGATTTGATTATTTTCTAGCTACAGATTTGATATTGTTCATCATTATTAGCTCGTTGTCTATGTTTACCTAGATAAGCTACATAGTGGTATATCTCATGCTCGGTAGTTTATCTTTTCAACGGATTGTCTATTCGAGACAAAAAGGGGGAGCTATGTATGTGATGTAGGAGGGATTTGTGTTGAGAACTATGTTTATTTATTGCACACATTTATATCTACGTTGGTATCTTTTTTATGTGCATATTTGATATCTGGATTTGAAAGTTGTTACGTTTCGAATTGGTATCATAATATCTTGCTCACATGTTTCATTATGATTTATATCATTTGTTCCTCTATACTTCATTGGGTATTTGTCTATTTCATGTGTGTAGGTATGCTTAAAGAGATTGGAGATTTCAAGTCTACATCACATTCAGACAATCAAAGATAGTTTATGCTTGCCCGACCACATTATACCAGTCTTGTCCTATAATTTTTGCTTTTGGGTTTATGGGATGGGATTTAGGCATCATACAGCTTGACGACCCGAATTAGGCATTTCACTGTTGGTTTTGTCGAGGAATAGTCAAAGGGGGAGATTTATAAGGACAAATTTTCCAATTGAGTCTTAATGTAGTTTTGACTTATTCCCAGAACAAAACACGTTTGAGTCATAGGTCGATTTTTACGATCACGATCCCACACAGACTATGATGTGTCAAAGTTTAAATGAAGACATTGCGGCAAATCTTCAAGGAATTAAATTATGCCAAAGTTTATTTGGTGCGATTTATTCGACTTCAAAGTTTAATTGCATTTCGAGATCACTCAAGTATGAATGCATATTATTAATGGGACTCGAAATTAATTTTCATAAAGATAAGAATGTTATTATTAATAAATAAATGTTTTCTAAAATGTTTGAAGTGTTTAAAACTATTTAGAGTTTGTTTTAATTTGATAAGGTCAAATTAGAGTTGGTTTAAATTAGGACTCTAATCTCGCACATCGTCCAAACGACACACTATGTCGTTCAAGAGAGATGCCATATCATTTGAACGATAGGTCATCTCATTCGCTCAACAAGTCTCGTCATTCGAACAAACCACCGCCTTAAGAATATTATATATAGGCATGTTTCCTTCAAATTTCGGGTGTGCGCATTCTGCAAAAATAGTATACAAAGCAAAGCTTTTCTGCACACATGTTTACAAAGGCTTTTCAAGTTTAGAACATCCTTTGAGTTTTACAAGATCCGAGTTATCTTTAGTATATGTTCTGTGATCTTATTTGCACTAAGAGGAAGTTTTTATTTGAAGTACAATTGCTGGGTTTTTCTTTGAAGAATCGAAGAAGGTTACTTTTATGTTCAACATTATAGATGACATAAAGCCATATTGGTGGATACCGAGACACACGTGGACACATTTGTTGTGGATGAGCATCGTAGGAGAAGGTTAATTTTTGTGTGGGCACTGTGAGAGGAGTGGTTGAAGATCAGAGGAGCGTTAACTCTCATGGGTGGATTGATTCGTTGAGTAAGACTACCGTCTGTCTTTGTAAAACCATATTCAGAGTGATTGTCTGGCCTAGGTCGTCCAAGATTTTTTCCCTTAGTGGTTTCCTCGTAAATTCGACATTGTGAGTATTATTTTCTTTACTTTATTTTACTTTCTTTAATCACTAGATGGATGTTTAGGACTAATCAAGATAAATTTTGGTTAAGTTAAAAAAATTTCACAACTTAGTGCGAATAAAAAATTGGAAAAAGGTTTTTCGTCAAAAGAGAAATTTGTTTTGTCATCCTTAAAACACTTTTCGCTTAAGAAATTAAAAAGGGACCTTCAAGGCTTCTTGGAAATCTTCTTTTCAAACCTTGTTGTAATCCTTTCGGAGGAGTTTGAAGATGGGTTCACGGATAGAATTCAATTGGCTGATGAGCTGGCTGATATACTATAATTTCCCAAGGAATCCCTGGACTTCCTTCTCCATTCAGGGTGATGGCTTCTCAATAATGGATTTCATTTTGGCAGGATCTGCTTCAATCCTTTTTTGCTAACCATGAGTCCTAAGCGCTTCCCTAGTGATGCTGAAGACACATTTATGTGGGTTAAGTCGCATCTGATATTGTCGTAGTTGCTCGAATAACTTTTGGAGAGTGGGAACATGAGCTCTCCTAGTATTAGACTTGATTACCATGTCATCCATATAGACCTCGATTCATTTTCAAGATGGTTGTGGCAGTCCTCTTGTAGGTAGCCCCTACGTTTTTTAGGCCAAATGGCATGATGGTGTAACAGAATGTTCCTCAAGGGGTAATGGATGCGGTTTTCTCTTGATAATAGGAGTGCATCTTGATCTGATTATATCCGGCATACCAATCACCAAATGACTTAAGAGCATGACTGCCTTTATTGTCCATAATCATGTCGATATTTGGTAGAGGGTAATCATCCTTCAGAGAGGCCTTGTTCAAATCTCGATAGTCAACGCACATGCGAACCTTCCTTCCTAATTTTGGGATGGGTACGATATTAGCTAGTCATATGGGATATTTGATCACATGAATGAAACCCACATTCAACTATTTGACCACTTCTTCCTTAGCCTTAAGAAACTATTCGGTGCAGAGCTTTTACAGTTTTTATTTAATCGATTTGCATTTTGGCAGAGTTAAAATCTCGTGCTGAGCGATCTCAGGATCAATATCGGGCATGTCGTCGTAATATCATGCGAAGACGTCCACAAATACCTTTAGTAATTCCTTAATTTGCGCACGCTCATGCTCATCAAGGGTTGCCCATATCCTAATCTCGCGCAGTTGGCTACTAGAATCAAGATTAATAGTTTTATCTTCATTAACCTGAACGCGATTAGGTTATTTGTTATTAACCTTATTAAGATCAGTTAAGAATTATTCATATGCAAAATCATCATCAAAAGTTTGATTAGAATCAAGACAATTAATGTAAGGCACGACAAGATACTGTAAATCTTTGTTTATTTCATTATTAGGAAAAACAACATTGATAACTCCATCGAAGGAGGTCTCGATTACATCAGAATAAAGAGAAACAATAAAAGAAGAGGAAATGGGCTAAACATCATAGCATTCCAGTTGATGAGAGGTGCATCAGGAGCTTTGGTCAGGCGGGATATATCCAATGATGTAGCGCTTGAGTGGATCATGCAGAGTGTCAGCCCCGGTGTCTACAAGTTGAATTAATCTTTGGAGTCACTTACCTCGGAATCTACGGTATCAGATATGGTCTTCTCAATGAGTTGTTGCACATGATGTTGGGAACTTTCGGCCCATGATTAGTTGTCTTGGGAAAAGATCTTCATTCCTAGTTTCATCTTCTTATCCACATGATCATACCATGGTTTAGGAAATCCATAAAACGGGAAATATTCACCTTTTCTGATGAATCTTCCGTTTAAGGGATCTCTTGAGACAGTCTTGACGCTTTCTAACCTTATCTTTAGTTGAGACTGGCGAATCATTTTGAGCTCTTCTCTTAACGGTTGATAACCCAAACTGCAAGAAGTAAAAGCTTTGTTCAACATAAAGGGTTCAAGTATCCCCTGTTGTCTTCATCCCAGCCCCAGTCTATGGATGAAGTGCATGTTTTTTAACATTTGGATCACATTGACGTTGCCATGAGGGTTATGCTCCGGATAAGCTCTATCATTGAAATCATCCCCTACTGGGAGTATAAGTGGTTCAACTCAAAAACCTTACAGGAGCAGATCATTCACTCCATGTTGTATTTCTAGTACTGGATTGTTGGTGTTTGCATTCTCGATGTTATCATCATCCCATAAGATAGTGATAACCTTCCCATTGGCGAAGAACTTCAGTTTCTAATGTAGGGAAGAAGACACACCCTTAATACTATGGATCCATGGTCATTCAAGCAACATATTGAAATAAGTTGAGATATCGATGACTTAAAATTCAATAATAGGATTTATATTGCCAACCCCTATTATAAGCTTTATGGATCCCATCACTTCCCGACGGGTATTATCATAAGCGCGCACCACGACAGAGGTTAGAACAAGATCGCTCACTTTAAGTCCCAAAAAATTGAGGGTTCTCAACGAATAAACATTAAGAGTTGATCCATTATCGACAAGCGAAAGTGGGACGGTCTTCCCCATAACTTTGACAGAGATATTGAGAGCATAGTTGTGATTTGGACCAAACTTAGTGATTTCTTCCTTAGATAAGGAGATCATTCTAGTGAAGGTCAGGGATCTAACTAGATTTACTGCTTCTTCTGGTGTAGTAGGAGGGGCTATGGGCCTCGTAAGTAGTTTGATCAAGGCATTTCGGTGTAGCTAGGAAGACATAAAAATTCCCCATAAGGTGATGTTAGCTTGGATTTTCTTCAACTAATTGAGGATCTTGCTCTCCTCAAGGGTTATTTCTGGCATAAGAATATTCTCAGCACCTTTTCCTTTATCGATCGTAGATGGTTGCAGGTTCAGAATTTGGTAATACCTCCCTCCTGTTTCCTTATCGATCTCGGCTTATTCACCCACCTTGTTGAATTTTCCTAGAAGCTCCTCAAATGATATCATTCCACATATATTGACTATCAGGCTAGTTTTTTCTGGGCTTTGCTCTTCATCTGAATCATCGAATTCGTCTGTCCATCCGATGGCAATGACATCATATTTCCATGAAAAGTCAATACACTCTGCCACCTTAATTGCCTCTTCGTATAGATCCTCCCACTTAATGGGGAGATGTAGAAGTGAAGGGACCAGGAGCCTTTGTAGTTTTAAAGTATCTAGTAGTTCGGACATACTGTAAATATCATCGGTCTGTCGAAATAAGTCTGCCATGATCTGAACAACATCATCTAAACTGACTTTATCGGTAGGTACCACCCAATTATTCGACTCTCAAGCCTATTTTTGAGCTTCTAAGAACAACGTACTAAATCTCGGGCAGTCAATGGTTATTTCTGAAGAAAATTTCAACTCAAACTATAGAAGTTGGTTCGATACTGGTGATAACTCCATGTCTTTCCCTTTATAATGGGTTCGAACAACAATGCATGCTCTAGTAATAAGTAACATGGCCTGATCGGTGAAACTAGTAGGGTGTAGGATATAATATGGGTAAACTTGGAGGGGTTTAGAAGAATATATGGTTATGATGGGAGATTTACTGGGTACAATATGGGTAAATGGATTAAGTTCTGAGTCTTCTTCTAGGAAGATGGAATTTGTATGATTTGGAAGTGGATTGTGGGTAGTGTTTGATTTTGGGTTGGCTGGTGGGGTGATGATACCCCGATCAATCAGACCTTAGATTACATTTCAGATGTGGAAACACTGATCCGTGGTATGGACAACACTTTGGTGAAAGTCACCATGGGCATCTGGCTTAAATGTTTTGGGAAGTGGGTTTGGTAATGGATGAGGGTTCAATGACTTGATAAGATTTCAGCTTAAAAGGGTTTGGTAAAAATTGGAGAGGGGAGCGTGAAGCTCAATATATTCATTTTTTACTAGTTTGGGCGGATTTCTGGTGCCCATGTGGATGTTGTTATTTATGGTTGAAACTGTGGTACATGCAGGCTTCTCATTTATCCGGATACTTTCTTCGGTTCAAATTCTGTCTTGGAAAGACTTTATTTGATCTCCACCCCTTCTTCCCAAAGGGTTTGGAAATGGGGGTAGTATTATCTTCCCATCATTGCTCGAGCACGGGGTAAGAAGTTCTTCTTTATAATGCTGATTTTCTCCTCTTTAAAAGGTCGATTGGTCATGGTGGTTGATTTCTCTCTCCATTTTGTTATGAAGTTACTAACAATTTTCATAGAATTCTACTTGAGAAGTTATAAATCACGGCGGGTAACCTCTAACTCTTCATTATACTTGAACTGTGACATGAATTCACGGGAAACATCCTCCCAACTACGGATTCCGGACTCCTCGAGAGATAAGAACCAGCGGAGAGTGCTGTCCTTTAAATTCTGTTGGAACATTTTCCATTATTTCTCGGAGGCACCTAGGAGAGTCATGGCTCGGTGATAACTTCAGAGATGAAAAATTGGGGGTTTACTATCCCCGAATTTCTCAATTTTAGGTATCTTGAACTTTTTTGGAAGCCTTGCTTTAGGATAGGGAGACATATGGTTGTAATCCATATAGTTCCTAGAAATTCGGACTTGGTCAAACTTCTTAGTCAATGTCTTGAGGTATTCCTTGACTATGTTCAGTTCTTCCTCCTTCAGATCAACGGTTAGGGGTAGGTTAGACCCTGGTGGGCAAGATTCGACATAGGGAGCTGGGGCCTATTAGCAGGAGGAGCACGTGGAGCGTGCTGATATTTCTGAGGGACCCAAATAAGCTCAGGTGCGGGTGGACCCATAGCGCGAGGGAAGAGGACCTCGGGCTCTTCTGGAACAGGGACCCAGTTTCATTGAATCTCATAAACCTAGATTTGACGGTTGTCAATCTTGGCAGTGAGCTGGGCTAGGACCATCATCAAACTCGGCTGCATATTCGATAGTTGGTATTTATACACCATAGAAAGAGAATGAAGATGAATTCCCAACTCGAAAGAAGTAGCGAGAAAACAAATGAAGCCTCGGGGTAGTTCGACGGAAGATCGAAGCCAATAGGGATCTAGGCCAAGGGTCATGTATGAGTTCGACCTAAGAAGGAGAAAAATTCGAATTTATTTTTGAAAGAGAAGGGGAAAACTATTATTTTTAAAAGTAAGGAAAATATTTTTGACATTTTTTCGCAAAAAGATGAAGTCAAAATGTTTTAGGAAAAAGGGAGGAAAAATATTTTTGGATAAAAAGAAGGAAAAAGATTTATGGTAAGGGAATGAAAAATGCTTTTGGTATTCTTGATAAAAGAGGGAAAAAATATTTGTTGACACTTTTGGTAAAGGAGGGGAGGGGGGAATGAGAGAAGGGTCTCAGCGTGATTATTATTATATTTATTATGTTCTCACTTGTATTAGGTTTACCTAAATGTAAAAAGAAATGTCAAACGGGACCCGATCCTGGGAAAATTAGGTTTGAAAAATATGTAAAAAAATTGTTGGACTTGTTGATAGGCTCATGAATAGGGTCCCATTTAAAAAACAAATCGTGCGAAACTTTGGGCAGCATGTCGACCGTTATTCCGGCAGAGTTTTGGGCGAAATCCAGAAAACTAAATATGAGTGCCCTAGGTATAACACCTATATGAGGGTATGCAGTATTTGGATTAATTGGAAGGGTTTCCCTCTTTGACATGACATCCATGATATACATCCTTCTTTTGAAGGCAATAGGTGCGTGTGGACAAGCCATTTGATATGCCCGAGTGTACATGAATGGCCTCACTATATACCTCATGGGGATAGTACGTGTGAGATATAATTCTATATACTCGATGTACGTGAATGAGTTACCTACGATATACCTCCCATCATAACTTGGGTCAAGCGGTACAATACAGGGGGAACCATTCGATATACGTCGAAGGTACTTGGCCAATGGAAGGTGAGAGTCATATCGCTTAGGGTAACTACCACCTGCCGGACCAGTGCCCATCACAAAGTGACCCCCTAGTTGTAGGAAAAAATTTGGCCAATGGCCATGCTCTTTGGTGATGTAATGCGCAAAAATGCATGATTTTTTATTAGCATATTATGGACAAAGTAGGTTTATTTGGCATGATGTGCATTATACCAAACACGGGATAATGTACAAGTATAAAATGTAAATCTAACAGGCAACATGAAGATTGTACAAAGCCTGGATATGTGAGAGTGAGACTATTTATAAGTGAGTGTGTGATAGTGAACCTAAGCATGTATCAACTACAAGTGTTGTGTAACAAGTGTGAGTGAGCAAGGATATATATAAGTGTGATAAGTGGAGGTGTATGTTAGTGACACCTAAGCATGGGTATTCTAAGTGGTGCGTGAAACATGTGGATATAAGTGATCTTGGGTGCACGTAGTGTGAAATGTACATGTAGAATTTCTACAAGTGTGTGAGTGAGTAGTGCTATAAGCATGAGGTATATATGTGCAAGACATTATAGAGGAGAAGAAAGGGAACATACATATAGGTTCATATTCACACAAGTAAAACAAAACACCCATTAAAACACAGTTTAGCCCTCTTATGAAAAATTAGTCCCTAGCGGAGTCGCCACTGTGGCCATCCCGGAATCATCTCCTCTCTTTCCCCCGGGGGTGGGAAAAATGAGGGTAGAAAAGGTCTTAAGCCCTCGTACTCTCTAGGAACACTTCTATCATCGTTGGTGGGGGGTGAACGTAAAGAGATGGCGTCGCCAGCCTACTTTACAGAAAACAGGCAAAAGAACATGTCGCCCATTCGAGAGAGTGGCATAAAAGACAAACTGATGGTTAAGAAACCAATAGTTCGAAAGGTTCGGGGGATAAGTTACGGAATAGGAAGGTGTTAGGCACTCATCCCTCCCTTTAGATTGTGTTATTATTTTTCTTTATTTCTCCGTGAAGTGTATGTGCGTGTATACATAATGGAGATCGAAGTTGCTCAACTCATACCATGGAAGAGATAGAGTGAGGTCATCCATAAGAGTGTTCCCAAAATAATATATAGAAAATACGATTTATACGTTTATCGTGATATTGATCGTTATGATGAAACGATATTATGTGTTGGATAGAATGCTAATAAGGATCACAAATATAATATGTATTACAATAATGCAAGAATGTGATAAATGCGGAAATGGGAAATTGGGGGAAATTGGAAAGTAGGACTCGAGTCTCGGATTTTAATTCGAAATGCCTACGTAGCCCATAAAGGCATCAAATTCCACATAGTTCGCGTGTAACATAGGGGTAGGGTTTATCCCATAGATTCAAACAATATTTTATCATAGATGTGTGTGTACAAAATGTGTTTTAGTTTTGGAAAAGTGCGATGGATAATCATGTTTGGAATTTATTGGTGTAACCCTCTTTTTGTTGTTTTATTTTTTTATAGAAAATAAAATATGTGCAATGTAACTAATAAAAAGGTGAGATGTTAATGTTTATGAACTAAGGCAACACTATATTATGAATATAATGTAATTAATTCCAAAAATAAGAAATTTAAAGAGAGAGGGAAGGATTTGAACCTTCTTTGAAGAATTGAAGCTTGCTCTTGATCTTGGATTAACTCCCTTGAAGCTTGATATGAATGTTGGATGAGAGAGAATGAGGTTTTGTGCCAAATTGGGTGTGAAAAGGATTGTAATTTAAGATTTAATGGAATTTTACATGAGAAACTTCGCTGATTGCAAGGGAATGTTATTGAGATCACTTATGCTGATGGATCTGAGGTGTGCTTTAGAAGTGAGGTCATGCCCTCAATTTATGGGGTTAGGGGTGGTGCCAATCGTCATATCCCTACCCCTGCCAATTGGCATGTAACCTTAGGCACACTGCCAATAGGCAGGGAAAAGGACCCGTCCATCGGTAATCTCGTGTAGATTTTTCCAAAAAAATTATCGTAGAATTTAATCTATTGATCCAAATCACGGACGGGGCATGCCATTAAAAGGGTAATTCAGAGACCTTTAAGATTCCTTGGGATCGCTCCCGTGTCCGAGAGTTGACTTTGGGTCAAATGTGGCTTGGAAGCGCATGTCGGTCCTTTGGATAGGAGATCGTCAGATGGAAATAGATCATTCATCCGAATGGTAAGTCAGAATCGTGCATGGGGTAGACCGTTGGTAAGGTTAGGCAATTAACTTTGACATTACAAAGAGCTTCACTCAGTTAAAAAAGGTGACCTTGGTCAACCGGGCCCCGGAAGCGCCTGGTGGCCTCTCGGAGTTAAAAGGGTCATCCTTACCTTAAGTAAGAATCGTACATGGGGTAGACCGTTGGAAAGGGGTTTCAATGACCCTCAGAGATTCAATCAGTCTTATTCGAGCTAAAGATTTGACATTGGTCAAAAGGAGCCCGGGAGAGCTCGGTGGCCTCTAGATTAGTTTTCGGGGGAAAAAAATCATTCATTTGAAAGGTTATGCCGTTTTATGCCCGGGGTGGATCGTTGGAAATGGGTTTCAATACCCTTCAAAAATTTAAAGATATTTTTCTCTGACGATGAATTTATTAGGGTCAAATTAGGGCCTAGGAGGGCTCGGTGGCCTCTAGATCCATTTTTGATAGTAAAATGGTTCGTTCATCCGAACCGTTATATCGATTCGAGTACAGGGAAGACCATTGGAAAGGGAATTTAGTTCCCTTTAAAGATTCATCGAGCTTTTGCTCTAACGATAGAGTTGATCGGAGTCAAACGATGCTCGAGAGTGCCCGATGGCTTCTAGATTAGTACTCGGTGTATGACCTAGGGTTTATAGTGAAATGGGGAAGTGCTAAAGACCTAAGGAGAGACTTAGGGGAGTCCTAGAATATGGTGTCTACAAATATGATTATACCTTCTAAACCTAATATATAATGTTTTATTTAGGGATTTCAACAACAAATTTTGATTAATATTCATTAGAAATAGTAAATTTGTATCCAAAAGTAGAATTTGATTACAATCGTCATGAATTTTGGGTTTAATTTAAAATTTGATGGTTAGAATTATCTATGTTGGAATAATTTAGTAAAAGCCCCTTTATTTTGACATGAATGAATTGCAATTTGGGACTTTGGAATGAACTCTGATATCTAGGATTCTAATTCTGGAAAATACTCCTAAATCCTTATATCTAGTTACCTTGTACGGATAACATAGAATTTGGTTTGGGAATTTTATAGGACAAATTAAGGTATATGGAGGTAATAAAACCTTAAATCAAGCCGTTAATGAAAGTTGATAACAGAGGGGTCGTACCAAAGGCTAGGGGTAGAAATAATAAAATTTAGAGAGTTTTGTGCTTTCCCTATTTAAATGGTCATAATTTTGGTATGTGCGAACAAATCATGCGAACAACAAGATTTTAGGGTCATGCACACAACCAGGGTAGAATTGAAACTTTTTCTTAATTTGGTAAAGATGTAAATTGGAATTGAATTAGGAGACTTAAATATTTTAGGTATTGATCGAATACCTTTAATCATATATGCAAAATTACTTAGATGAATAGTAAGACTCACAACCTTATTGAAATGCGACTAATTGTATTTTACTTTATATGCGATATATTGACTATGTCCACATATGAGAGGCATCCTAGAGGGGATAGTCTTATAATCCTTGTGACGGAGCCACTTTGGTACCCCGGTAGAGATGGGTTATTCCCTGGACCATATGACAGGGACCACTACAGTATCATAGTACCATGGATCGGGTGACGGTTCCATTTCGGTATCCCAAGAGAGCGAGACGGGATTTACCTAGGCCAAGCGAAGACACCACTTTGGTACTTCGGTAGATTTATATGAGTTGTACCCTAGGTCAGGTGACGGCACCACTTCGGTCTCCCGAGAGAGAAATATTGGATTACCTTGGGCCAGGTAAGGACACCACTTCAGTACTTTAGTAGTTATTTATATAATAATTGGTATGGATGGTACATATGTATAGATATATGTAGAGTTGTATATTCTATTTAGATGAACAATTAATTATGAAGATTCAATTGAAATGAATAATATATAATCACGAGCTTCACTTGGGTATGGGATTAGACACATGTGATATCTAGGACTTTTGGGTGTGGGGATAACCTAAAAGATACTAAAAGAAGATGCATATTTATATTGTAGTCAAGAATCAGTTATATTATTATACTACTTGAACTTTTTGTTAACATATCATCTTAACATTTTCAAGACAAGTGAAGCATCAACCTGAACCAGTCTTGAGTTCTCAGTTGTTGATCTACTAGGATGT
Source organism: Sambucus nigra (assembly GCA_949130495.1). Lineage (NCBI taxonomy): Eukaryota > Viridiplantae > Streptophyta > Magnoliopsida > Dipsacales > Adoxaceae > Sambucus > Sambucus nigra. The sequence goes on from OX422214.1 coordinate 224,273,831, forward strand.
AGGTGTCGAGCTTGCATGCTCACTTTTTTATTTCCATTTACTATTATATCGAGTCGAAATTATTATTACTACTATGATTTGTGTTTTTATTTCAAGAGAGTGTAATTTGCAATGATTCTAAGAGTGTTACCACTTAATGTCGAGTTATTTATATAAGTGTTCAGTTTGATTTATAGTCATACTTAGACTGATACCAAATTGTTTATAAAATCATATTTTATTTTATTTAGACCTGATTAATCTAGTTTAAATTTATTGTCTGTCACTTTTTAGGGGGCAAAGTGTAATTAACCCTTCAATAGATACATCATATAAAATATGTAGTATTAAGTAAATAGAGAAAATGGTGGTAATTATGGACATTTACTAATGCATAATAAAGACAATTAGACTTTTACAAAATCGTAAAAGTTTGACGGATCAACACAAAAATTATGTCTACTTTAAACCCTAAACTGGAAAAATAAAAGAAAATTAATTAATGCAGACCTACCATTATAAAAATATTAATGTGCCCCATGCTACAAATAATCATATACTTGAACTTAACTCAAATTGAATTTTCTTTAAGGACGCAAAAATAGTTGGGGGATATTTTGAAACCCCCCTAAACTCTATGTGTATCTATTATAAGAGCATGCGAAAATTATATTGGTTTCTTAAGCACACCTTATTTCGATTAAAAAGCAATACTTTGCCCCTAACCCTATCGATGCTTTTTTTTAATAATAAGACTATATGCCTTACACATGAGAGTATTTATGTCCAAAACAGTATCAATGGCCGATTTAAAGTTTTCTTATGTTTTAGATTTGAATTTTTTTTTTTGCATAATTTGGAAATTACTGAAACACAATTAAAATCTAAAAATTACAAAAATTCTTTTTATAAAACATGGAAATGTTGAAAAATATTTAAAACTCGTAAAATTACAGCATAAAATTTTTAAAAATTGGACAACATAGTTTTTTAAAGAAAAAACTGAAAAATACTAATTTTAAAAAATGCATGTAATACATTCAAAAAGACCTCTAAAATACTGAAAAACATTAGAAATTTTGGAAATTATAGAAAAACATTAAATCATAGAAAAAACCATTTAATAATCAAAAATTTTAAAAAAATAGGAAATTATTAGAAAAATATTTTTAAAACCTTAGAAAATGCTGAAAAAGAAAATCTAAAATCTAAAAATTTATAGAACCCTAGATAGAAACCCAAATTTGAAAATCTCTAAAGTCATATATTTTTGTGAGAAACCCAAACATTGAAAAAACTGAAAGCACTAAAAGTTATAGAAACCCAAATCGGATTGTCATACAACGTCATGGAGCTAAATCTGAATATTATAGACTATGTTTCCTATTTCATGGAACTAAAAAATAAGATCATCTTCATTCATATAACTTCAAGATGTTTGTGTGTGTGTGTGTGTGTTTTCACATGTGTGTGAGAGAGCGATTAAGAGATAGAATGCGAGGAAGATGAAAATAGAGACTCCCTAACTAAAGGCACAAACCAACCCACCACCATCAAAACTCGCTTGAACAAATGTAGGAAAGCTCTTGTCATTTCCACAATAGGATCCAACGGCTTCAAATTTGAAACATATTAAATGTTTATGTTTGTGTGTGTGATAATAAATAAGAGGTAGTGAGTAGTGATCAAGAAATGGGGTGGGTGAGTGGATGCATGGATGGATTTCGTCGAACGGATGGATGGATGAATGGATGGACAAACGGATGGATGGATGTGTGGGTGCGTGCGTGGGTAGGCAGGTTGGTAGATAAATAGATATATGAATAATATATAAATAGGTAGGTTGATAGTTGTAATACCCCGTACTTTTATTGATATTTATTTGTGGGATTAATTAAATTAAATGTGAATTAATTGAAAATTAATTCGGATATAATACTAACGAGATGTGAGTTGGTATTTAATTATAATGTGTATATATGGAAGTATATGAATATTGGAAATATTGAATTTGTCGTGAAATTGAAATACGGCAATTTGCAAATTTTGTTAGGACGCGTGTGACAGTCGCGTCAGGAATATAATTATTTTAATTAAAAAGTGGATTTTATTTTTATTAACCGTATGGTCATTTTGAGTGCCCCAACGTGTCCGAAAGGGTCGAAATAGTCAGAAAACACTAGCCGGGGGTTTAGTTTGGGTCCCGGGGCATTTTTGGGCCACACCGGCAACTTAAAAGGGTATTTTGGTAATTTTGAAATTTTAGGATTTTTAACCAACGAATTTTGGGACTTAATATTAGGTTATTTTGTAATCCACTAGGCCATTACCATCACTTAACTAAATTGAGGGCTACGGGAGTTATATGAAGAAGTGGGAGAGAAGTTTGAAGGGATTCCCAAAGAGAAAACCACCATCTTCAACCTTGGGAGTAAATCCATAGAGAAAGGGGAGAATCAACCCATTCCCCAACACCAAATTCAGAGAACTATCTAAGGCAAGTGGTTTAATTACGTTAATTTCAAACGAATGTTTCTTCCATGATTAGAAAATTGTATAATCGCATTGTATTGGAAGATTTATAAAAACCCATGAGATTGGAGTTATAAATTCAGATTTTGATATAGGTTTGCATGTAGAATTGTTATTGGGTGGTTGGACTAAAAGAATTACTACTTTTTATGTTACAAAAACGGATCTATGTATGGAAATTGAAGACTTTAAATTTCTAGGGTTCATGTTCATAAGGTTTGGGAAAAATTGGGGAGTCATGATAATTAAATGATGTTTAGAAGGATTTGACCCTATATAAATGTAAAGTTATGACCTACGAATGTTTAGTGTGGATTAGAAACCTTAAAATACTGTTGGGACGATTTTTATATGGGATTAGAGGTGAAGAAAATAGAGAAAAATGAGATAGGAAAATTCTGGGCTCGAAACTGGCATCTCGTTAGAAGACCTGCCCAGGTCGTTCGAACGAGCTCATTCGAATGAGCTTCTAACGAGTTGAAAGTTTGACTTCTAACGAGTGGGATGTTAGTTCAATGCCTTTCGTTCGAACGAGATCTCGTTAGATGGCCATTTCGTTCGAACGAACTCTCGTTCGAACGACCTCGTTCGAACGAGACTTCTAATGAGTTGACAGATTGGCCTGGTTTGATTTTTAGTGCCCCGTATCCTTGTTCAATTGTAGAGATAACATTACCTTGATGACTAATTGAGATAGTTGGGATATTCGGGATATATTGAGGAGTAAAATATAGAAAAATGATTTGAACCAAATGAAAATTGTGGATTAGGACGTGAGTGACTAATTACGATGTGAGAATAATTGACGATTTAAATGTTAGTATTAACCGGGGATATCTGAATTGCGTAACATTATAAGTTGGTATAAGAATGAGAAGTATACCACTAATAAATTATGGTAATTACTAAGATGTGTGCATGCTTATTATATGTATATGATGTTATGTGTATGACATACCTACCATACTTGCTATCACGGGAGGTTTACGTTCGCTTAGGGCCATCTAATCTTTGTGTGACCGGATTTAGATTGGTACCTCGGGGACATAGTTCAAGAGAATGACTTATTTGTGAGTTAATAAGTCAGCTGATTATGGAGCGTAGGTATGTACGTGACCATGGATATGTTGAATTATGTTCGCCTCCATTTTTGTGTGTGGTGCTTATTCTAACAATTCCTGAGAGATTCGGAATTTGTAATCCTTATGTACGTGATGTACCGGGATGGATAGTAGAGTATGTGTGCACCACAGCTTAGCCTCGGGGTGCTTATATTGTATATTTATGATGTGAATAATACGGTTAAATGAAAAGGAATTGTTATGTTTAAATTGCAAGTATAATTGTAGTAACGTCTTGATAAAGATAAAACGGGATAACCTGCTGTGAAATGTTTTGCTAATAATTGAGAATCCGAGTTTAAGTAAGGATACTTATCTAAGTGATGACGTTGGGAATTTATATTATGAATCGAGTAGAAAGGTTAGGACTTATGTCGGTTTAGTTAGATATGGATATCACGTGTATGGGTACGGTACGTTAGGAGTGCGCAATTAGTCAAGGGGTGAGCATTTCATGTGAGAGCACGTCCTAACATGTATTTTGCATTCATTGTTTTAATGTTATTAAAGCACTTGCTGTTTTTAAAATACTCTCCACTTTCGGGCTCTGACCCGTTTGCTTTCAAATCTATTTTTGTAAAAACCTTTTAGGTGCCCAGCCACAAGGACACCATGCATAGGATTTCCATTCAGGTGACGAGCTGTAGCTATTGTGTAAGTTACAGGGCTTTGCTAGTAGACGCTTCTTTTGTCTTGACTCCATATTGAGTTTTATCATTTGTAGGGCATGTCGCCCATTTCTATTAGAGATATTTTATATTTCAGTTATTCAGATTGTGGATTGTAATTAATTCAGGATTCAGACTTGTTTTATTATTTCAGTTGTGGGATTTGTTGTGAGGAGTATTTCCTCCAGACATATTATTATTTGTTGGTGATTCTATTTCTTCTTTATGGTGAATGGTTACGTTACTCTTTCATAATTATTTTATTGCATGTTAATCAGATTTAATTTAAAATTTGACAACTTACTTTTAAATACTAGGTGGTTAGTAATTATTAAATGTTTTCGATAGTGATGCTATTAACTGAACCAACTTGGAATTTTTAATTAATTTAATAAAGGAGTAGCTACCCGGTATTTAATTAGTCGGGGTGTCACAGGTGGTATCAGAGCATCACGTTCTAGTGTTCTTTAGGATCTGTACGGATTATTATGTTTCCGCTGAGCTTTCTTTGATGTAGAGCCCTATATTTTAGGACTGTTGTATTCTTTTAAGTATGCTTCGCTCTTCAGCTATTTTGGGTTTATAACTGCGAGCTTATAGACCTTACTCTTATTTCAGATGCCTCCACGACGTGCACCACGGGTTCCTAGGAATGCACAGCCAGAACCCCAGCCAGCACTAGTACAGGGCACCATGAATGCCGCCGAGGTTGCATTTATTGTAGCCCAAGCGGTAAATGCCGCTCTAGCAGTTGTACAGCAGGCACCACCCCAGGTGCCAGTAGCCGCGCCAGTTCAGGCACATGCATTCCCGTTTGCTTGGGAATGTGTACGTGATGCTTTTCAGAAAGCGCATCCGCCAGAGTTCGCAGGTAGCTCCGATGTTGTGGTTTCAAGTCAGTGGAGAAAGGATATTCAGAGGCACTTGAGGATGTATGAGTGCACCAATGTTCAAAAGCAGGTACTAGCTACTTTCAAGCTAGTGGGATCTGCACTGAAGTGGTGGGAGTCTATTACCACGGGGAGGAGAGAGATACTCTCACGATACAGGAGTTTTTGGTGCGGTTCGACCGCAAGTATTTTCCGTCAGCCGTTCACACGGAAATGAGGAGGAAGCTAATGAATCTCAGGCAGGAGGGTAAGATTATGGCCGAGTATGAGGCCAAATTCTCCAATTTGCTGAATATTGTTCCGGATGAGATACCGACAGAGGAGAAAAAGATTCTGAAGTTTACAGATGGATTGACTTGGAGGATCCGTCAGCATTTGTTGGGGAGCCTCTCGTTGGCCACTTATTCTGACGTGGTTAACGCTGCACTGTTACACTGCCAGGATCACCGCTTTCACATGGCTGAGAGCAAGAGATCAGGAGAGTCCAGCCATCAGGGCAGGACTGGGGGAAATGTAGCCAGTGGGGCACGACCTACTCAGGGGCAGAGGCAGGGTGACCAGGGTTCCCAACAGGGGGATCATAAGAGGTTCATATCGAGGAATTTCAGGCACAGACCGGGAGGTTTTAGGCAGGGCCATCAGGGTCCGAACGACCAGCAGGGGCAGAATGGTCAACAACAGTTTCAGCAGGGCCAACAAGGCCAGGGGAGAAATGGTAACGGTCACCAGGGCCGTGGTCAACAGGGGCAGTGAGGGGGAAACTTCCAGGGGAAGTGTTTCATTTGTAGTAAGATTGGCCACAAACATCAGGATTGTCCTGATAGGGGCAGGGCCCCGCAGCAGCAGCAGCAGGGTGCTCGACAGGAGCCGCAGAGGCCTATGTTTCCCGCCGCCCTCCCGGAACCACCACAGATGGCAGCATTACCACCCATTCCAGCGGTCCCAGTTCAGCAGGGGCAACTTCAGTATGGGAGAGTATATCAGCTTCAGCAGGCCGCAGCCCCACAAGATCCACCGGCCATTGAAGGTATGTTCTCTATTCAGGGGACTATGGGGCGCATTTTATTTGACACGGGGGCTACACATTGTTTCATTGCTATGAGATTTACATGCACCATTGGGTTGTTAGACACCGCCGAGAGTACGATTACTTGTGTAGATTCACCGTTGAGTAGGGGTTCTGTGATTTCCCTTGTATGTAGAGGCGTGGGTATAGAGATCAGGAGGTTTACTTTACCTGCGGATATGTTAGTGTTAGAGATGACCGAGTATGATGCCATTATTGTTATGGATTGGCTAGTTGAGTACCGAGCCATGATTGACTGTTTTAGTAGGAGTATTATCTTTGCCATTCCCGGGCAGGAGATGTTTTTAGTGGCGATGCCTCATCCTGAGGGAGGATCGTCCACTCATTTGTACTATATAGAGGAGGAGACCTCTAAGGAAGTGGTGATACCACTTGATTCGATTCCGGTTGTTCGAGAGTTTGCTGATGTATTTCGGGATATACCTGGATTACCTCCGAGTAGAGAGATAGATTTTATGATCGATTGATGTCGGGCACTCGACCTATTGCCCGTGCACCTTACCGTATGGCTCCAACTGAGATGAGAGAATTACGGGATCAGATTGAGCAGTTGTTGGGTCAGGGGTTTATTCGGAGGAGTACTTCGCTGTGGGGTGCCCCTGTGTTGTTCGTTAAGAAGAGGGATGGATCGTTGAGGTTGTGTGTGGATTACCGGGAGTTGAATAAAGTCACGATACGGAATAAGTATCCGTTGCCCCGAATCGATGACTTATTCGACCAGCTGAGGGGAGCTTCTTTCTTCTCAAAGATTGATTTGTGATCGGGATACCATCAGTTGCGTATCAGGGAGGAGGACGTCTCGAAGACTGCTTTCTTATCAAGATATGGTTCCTACGAGTTTTGGGTTATGCCTTTTGGTTTGAGCAATGCTCCAGCCGTGTTTATGGACTTGATGAATAGGGTGTTCAGAGAGTTCCTAGATCAGTTCATCATTATCTTCATTGATGATATTCTGGTCTACTCCCAGACAGAGGAGGAGCACGCCGAGCATTTGAGGCAGGTTTTGCAGACGCTACTTCAGAACGAGCTATATGCAAAGTATGAGAAGTGCGGGTTTTGGCTGAAGGAGGTTCAATTTTGGGGGCATATTATTTCCGACCGGGGGATATCTGTTGATCCAGGAAAGGTATCCGCGGTGAGGGAGTGGGGACAACCCACGACACCGACTGAGATCCGTAGTTTCTTGGGCCTAGCAGGATACTACATGAGGTTCATTCGGGGTTTCTCAAAGATAGCGGGCCCTTTGAAACATCTGACTCGTAAGGGTGTGCCATTCATTTGGAGTGATGCCTGTCAGTTGGCATTTGATGAGTTGAAGGACAAGTTGACCTCATCACCTGTGTTAGCATTGCCGAGACCGGGAGTTGAGTATCTAGTTTACACCGATGCGTCCTTGCAAGGACTTGGAGGTGTATTGAAACAGGAGAGTCAGGCCATAGCTTATGCTTCCCGTAAGCTTAAGCCTCATGAGAAGAATTACCCCTCTCATGATTTGGAGTTAGCGGCAGTGGTATTCGCCCTTCAGATTTGGAGACATTATCTTTTGGGGGAGAAGTTTCGATTGTTCACAGACCACAAGTCCCTACAGTACCTATTCACGCAGAAGGAGTTGAATATGCGACAGCGAAGGTGGCTTGAGTTTGTGAAGGATTATCAGTTCGATATCCAATATCACCCGGGGAAGTCTAACGTGGTAGCAGACGTGTTGAGCCGTAGGCCAGTAGACGAGGTGGCATGGGTGTGGAAGGCTAAGTGGAAAGAATTGGGACACCAGGATGCAGTGGCCTGATCGTTCATATCTGTGATGACTGTTGCACCGCAGATTATCACGAGAGTGGTAAAGGCACAAGCAGATGACTCGTTCTGTCAGGAGCAGATAGTTCGATTATTAGCCGAGGGAGCCGAGTCCTATACCGTTAGTTCAGACGGGGGACTACGCTTCAATGAGAGATTGGTAGTTTCGGAAGGGGAGGAATTGCGACACGAGGTGATGGCAGAGTCGCACGGCTCACGGTTCGCGGTACATCCCGGTGGGGACAAAATGTACCAAGACATGAGATGACAGTATTGGTGGAGCGGGATGAAGAAGGATATTGCCGTGTTTGTTTCTAAATGCGCCACTTGTCAGATGGTAAAAGTGGATCATCAGAGACCGGCAGGACTTCTACAGCCATTAGAGGTCCTGATGTGGATGTGGGAGAGCATATCCATGGACTTTATCACGGGGTTGCCTACGTCACAGAGAGGTCACGACTCCATTTGGGTAATTATGGACAGGTTGACCAAAGTCTCTCATTTTCTACCCATAAGAGGCATTACGGGACAGTATGCCCAGCTCTTTATTGCAGAAATAGTGAGACTTCACGGAGTGCCCCTAAATATAGTGTCTGATAGAGATAAGATATTCGTTTCACAGTTTTGGGAGAGTTTTCAGGAGGCCATGGGCACATAATTGTGGTTGAGTACGACTTATCATCCGCAGACCGATGGGCAAACCGAGCGTACAAATCAGATGTTGGAGGACATGTTGCGTATGTGAATCATTGATTTCGGGGGTGGATGGGAGCAGTATCTTCCACTGGTGGAGTTTGCTTACAACAACTCCTACCAGTTCACCATTGGCATGGCTCCATTTTAGGCCTTGTACGGTAGACCTTGTCGTTCCCCAGCATGTTGGTTGGAGGTGGGGGACAACAAACTACTTGGGCCGGAAGTGATTCAGGATACTTCGGCGAGGATAGAATTGATACGGAGTCGCATTCGGGTAGCTCAGGATTGGCAGAAGAGCTACGCTGATGCGAAGAGATTCTTCAGGGAGTTCCAAGTGGGGGACCAAGTTTTACTCAGAGTATCTCCTATGAAGGGGATTATGCGATTTGGGAAGAAGGGGAAGTTGGCACCAAGATATGTGGGACCATTTCCTATCATCGAGCGGATTGGGTCTGTTGCATATAGACTTGGGTTACCGGAGCATTTGCACAGGATTCATGATGTGTTTCATATTTTCTCGCTAAGAAAATATCTTAGAGACGATTTGGCTCATTCTCTCATTACTTTGGAGGACATCGATCTCCACCCTGATAGCTCCTACGAGGAGGGGCCGATTGCTATTTTAGACCGAAGTGAGCGGAAACTGCGGTCAAAGATAGTTCCGTTAGTGCGTGTTCAGTGGCGACATCATAACGTCGAGGAGTCCACATGCGAGCGCGAGGATGAGATGCCAAAGGATATCCAGAGTTATTTTTACCAGGTACTTTCTAGTTCCGAAGTTCGGGACGAAATTCTGTTATTAGGGGGGAAGTATGTAATACCCCGTACTTTGATTGATATTTATTTGTGGGATTAATTAAATTAAATGTGAATTAATTGAAAATTAATCCGGATATAATACTAACGAGATGTGAGTTGGTATTTAATTATAATATGTTTATATGGCAGTATATGAATATTGGAAATATTGAATTTGTCGTGAAATTGAAATACGACAATTTGTAAATTTTGTTAGGACGCGTGTGACAGTCGCGTCAGGAATATAATTATTTTAATTAAAAAGTGGATTTTATTTTTATTAACCGTATGGTCATTTTGAGTGGGCCAGCGTGTCCAGAAGGGTTGAAATAGTCAGAAAACACTAGCCGGGGGTTTAGTTTGGGTCCCAGGGCATTTTTGGGCCACACCGGCAACTTAAAAGGGTATTTTGGTAATTTTGAAATTTTAGGATTTTTAACCAACGAATTTTGGGACTTAATATTAGGTTATTTTGTAACCCACTAGGCCATTACCAGCACTTAACTAAATTGAGGGCTACGGGAGTTATAGGAAGAAGTGGGAGAGAAGTTTGAAGAGATTCCCAAAGAGAAAACCACCATCTTCAACCTTGGGAGGAAATCCATAGAGAAAGGGGAGAATCAACCCATTCACCAACACCAAATTCAGATAACTATCAAAGGCAATTGGTTTAATTACGTTAATTTCAAGCGAATGTTTCTTCCATGATTAGAAAATTGTATAATCGCATTGTATTGGAAGATTTATAAAAACCCATTAGATTGGAGTTATAAATTCAGATTTTGATATAGGTTTGCATGTAGAATTGTTATTGGGTGATTGGACTAAAAGAATTACTACTTTTTATGTTACAAAAACGGATCTATGTATGGAAATTGAAGACTTTAAATTTCTAGGGTTCATGTTCATAAGGTTTGGGAAAAATTGGGGAGTCATGATAATTAAATGATGTTTAGAAGGATTTGACCCTATATAAATGTAAAGTTATGACCTACGAATGTTTAGTGTGGATTAGAAACCTTAAAATACTGTTGGGACTATTTTTATATGGGATTAGAGGTGAAGAAAATAGAGAAAAACGAGATAGGAAAATTCTGGGCTCGAAACTGGCATCTCGTTAGAAGACCTTCCCAGGTCGTTCGAACGAGCTTCTAACGAGTTGACAGTTTGACTTCTAACGAGTGGGATGTTCGTTCAATGCCTTTCGTTCGAACGATATCTCGTTATATGGCCATTTCGTTCGAACGAACTCTCGTTCGAACAACCTCGTTCGAACGAGACTTCTAACGAGTTGACAGATTGGCCTTTTTGACCTGGTTTGATTTCTAGTGCCCCGTATCCTTGTTCAATTGTAGAGATAACATTACCTTGATTACTAATTGAGATAGTTGGGATATTCGGGATATATTGAGGAGTAAAATATAGAAGAATGATTTGAACCAAATGAAAATTGTGGATTAGGACGTGAGTGACTAATTACGATGTGAGAATAATTGACGATTTAAATGTTAGTATTAACCGGGGATATGTGAATTGCGTAACATTATAAGTTGGTATAAGAATGAGAAGTATACCACTAATAAATTATGGTAATTACTAAGATGTGTGCATGCTTAGTATATGTATATGATGTTATGTGTATGACATACCTACCATACTTGCCACCACGGGAGGTTTACGTTCGCTTAGGGCCATCTAATCTTTGTGTGCCCGGATTTAGATTGGTACCTCGAGGACATAGTTCAAGAGAATGAATTATTTGTGAGTTAATAAGTCAGCTGACTATGGAGCGTAGGTATGTGCGTGACCATGGATATGTTCAATTATGTTCGCCTCCATTTTTGTGTGTGGTGCTTATTCTAACAATTCCTGAGAGATTCGGAATTTGTAATCCTTATGTACGTGACGTATCGGGATGGATAGTAGAGTATGTGTGCACCATAACTTAGCCTCGGGGTGCTTATATTGTATATTTATGATGTGAATAATACGGTTAAATGAAAAGGAATTGTTATGTTTAAATTGCGAGTATAATTGTAGTAACGTCTTGATAAAGATAAAACGGGATAACCTGCTGTGAAATGTTTTGCTAATAATTGAGAATCCGAGTTTAAGTAAGGCTACCTATCTAAGTGATGACGTTGGGAATTTATATTATGAATCGAGTAGAAAGGTTAGGACTTATGTCGGTTTAGTTAGATATGGATATCACGTGTATGGGTATGGTACGTTAGGAGTGCGCAATTAGTCGAGAGGTGAGCATTTCATGTGAGAGCACGTCCTAACATGTATTTTGCATTCATTGTTTTAATGTTATTAAAGCACTTGCTATTTTTAAAATACTCTCCACTTTCGGGCTCTGACCCGTTTGCTTTCAAATCTATTTTTGTAAAAACCTTTTAGGTGCCCAGCCACAAGGACACCATGCATAGGATTTCCATTCAGGTGACGAGCCGTAGCTGTTGTGGAAGTTACAGGGCTTAGCTAGTAGACACTTCTTTTGTCTTGACTCCATATTCAGTTTTATCATTTGTAGGGCATGTCGCCCATTTCTATTAGAGATATTTTATATTTCAGTTATTCAGATTGTGGATTGTAATTAATTCAGGATTCAGACTTGTTTTATTATTTCAGTTGTGGGATTTGTTGTGAGGAGTATTTCCTCCAGACTTATTATTATTTGTTGGTGATTCTATTTTTTCTTTATGGTGAATGGTTACGTTACTCTTTCATAATTCTTTTATTGCATGTTAATCAGACTTAATTTAAAATTTGACAACTTACTTTTTAAATACTAGGTGGTTAGTAATTATTAAATGTTTTCGACAGTGATGCTATTAACTGAACCAACTTGGCATTTTGAATTAATTTAATAAAGGAGTAGCTACCCGGTATTTAATTAGTCGGGGTGTCAAAATAGTGTCGCATCCACGAATTTTATGTGCTTAATAGTAAGGAATAAAAGTAAATACAATTGATAAATTTAAAGCACATGAACTTAAATGATTTTTATAGTGGGGATGTCCGGCATCCTATTACATAGATGAGTATAAAACAAATTGATATGCATTAATATTCATATATGCCTTACATAACTAAATACTTGTAAAAAATATTCAGGAATTATAGGAGCTAATAAGTTGTCGTGTAGATATTCCAGTGGAGGCTACCATCCTTGTCTACTATTGTCCATATATACATAATCGAAAATATTTGGCATGGTAATATAGAATAAAAGTCCAAACGTGCGGTTGGTACCTCATCTTCTTCGAGTTCATCATCCATCTAGGAGGAAAACAATTAAGTAGAAATGGAAAGTAGATAATTTTATTTATATACAAGGTAAGAGAGAAAATGTTTTGCCAGAACATAATTAGATATGGTGGTGATATTATCAGACTCTGGAAGCGAATTGAAGTACCACAGAGCTGTCAAGGGTATACTGAACTCTAATGATATGTAAAAGAATAATATGGTGATTATAATTGGATAGGTTGTTTATCAAGTTATAAATAAGGATTTAGACTTTAACAAAATAACCCTTAAATTAACAATTATAGGGCTTCAATAGCATAGATATATCGTTATAATATCGTCTAGAGTATATTGTACATATGGACATGCAATCCCAAATAATTGCGGAATAATAAGCGGGCTTGGCACACTTTGCTAGAGTGGCACTCATAAGTAGGTAGCAAATAAATACTAGGCACTCAAAATATGCGTCCTACAGACCAATTAGAACTATCGTGGTATATCGGAGTTTAATCCCTAAATCATAAGGTATGGGTTTTACTCATAAGGGTATAAATTTCAGAATAAATTCCATTAATGGTAATAAGTTGGAGGGTTATACCACAATTAAGGGTAAACGGGAATTCAATGGCTTTAATAGAATTATAATTTGTAACGGTTTATTTGGTTTAGCGATAACTGAAATATCGAGAGAGAAAATATAGGGAATAAATACGAACTACACAAAAGAGGTCATAATTAAAACATAAGTTCAAGTTATCACAGAGGATTATAACAATCAGTAATTTAAATGGCATAAGCTCAATTGTTTAATATTGAAATACAATCACCTACTTTGAAATTATGGATTCTTGTTTTGTGCGTCTAATTTACTGGGATTAACTGGATAATCTAATTTAATATATAGTACAAGTAGGTAATATAGGCCTAAATAATGCTTATGTGATGCAGCGGGATGCTAATTTGTGATCAATTCTAGTGCAAACATATATAGGAGGGTATAATCTATAAATTTAAAAAGTTTAAAAGTTATTTTTTTTTCTTAGCTTCGATTTGGATTTGGGTTCAGTGACGAGACAAAATGACTTTATTTGAACTAAAGAGTTTAAGGAAAAAGTTTGGAAGTGTTTTGAAATACTTGGAAATCTGGCCAGGGGATAATGTGTAAAGTAAAAATTCAAATTCAAATTATAAAATTTATTTTCTCGAGAAAATCTTTCCATGGATCTAAAAAGGGTGATGTAATCCACCATTTTGTTCATAATTTAAAAATAGAATTTTTTGGAAAAAAAATCATATTTTTCAGATTGGAGATGCTCCCTCGCATGGTGAATCAAACATTACACACACCTAGTTTGGCCCTCACTCACGCGCGTGTTACCCACATCATCTTCAACCTTCGACAGTTTAACTTTAGGGTTTTAAAGCTTTTACCTCATATTTGAGACATTTTAAAAATCCATTCAAGTTGGTTCCTAAATCAAAATTGTATATTTTTTCAAAAGGAATCTAACCATATTGGTTTCAAAGATTTTGGTGGGCTAATTTGAGCTATTGGTTTTCTGTAAAAATGGCAGAATTTTTACTACAGTATAAGTGACTAAAATCTATGATTCTTATTCCGTGATAGTAATATTTTTCTTCTATGTTGAAAATATAGTAAAATAAGCTTGGTTTGAGGGATTTTGGTGGAGTAAAATTATTGAATTCGGATTTTGAAAATTCCAAGCCCGAAAACTTCAAGCTTCGATTTGGGGTAACAAAAATCATTTTTGGTTCGATCAATCATTGCACCTAGGTTCTTGAGAACCTAAGATTAACTTACCTCACTTTGAAACTAGTTCAAATTCAAGGAAGTAGAATCCACTAATAAAGATCAAGCTTTAATAGAATTTTCTGGTTTTTGAGGTATTTTAGTGCTTCCACACATTAACATTCATATTCAAACACATAATTCTACTTTATATAAGTGCATAATAATAACTAAATTGAAGAAACAAACATTCATACATAAAATGACAGAAATGAAAAAATTCTCAAAATTTTACTTAGAATAGCTCTCAATTGAAGTGAGTTTTTACAGAGGTGGAGGGAGATTTTTGGGGTTCATGGGGAGGAGTTTATTAGTGGGTTTGGGAGGTGAAGTTTAGCTTGGTTTGCACAAGTTCCACCATGCTACACGTGGATGAAAAATGGGCACCATTGGTACTCCAAATGGTATATGCCATGTTGGTAGTCCAGCTGGTCCCACAATAGTAGGGGAGAAAGTATAAATAAGTTTAAGTTTTGGGTTGGGTCCTTGGATAGTTTTTATTTAGAGTTTAGGGCTTTAAAGTTTCTTTATAAAGTTTTGGGGATTAAGTGCAATTTCTCAAACCTAATGTATTGGTTCATAATATTCCTATGAAATATAACTCATTTGGTCGAACTTTGAGTGAAATTTGAGTTTCAATTGATATAGGAGAGTGTAAGTTAACATAATTCTTTTTTTAGGGTTATTTTGGTAATTTGGCAAAAAGTCTAGGGTTTTCTTAGATTTTATTGGAATGCAAAGGAACTAAAAGTCTATTTAGGGTGTGTTGTTACATTCTCTCTACCTAAAAAAATCGTCCTTGAAATTACCTGGAAAAAGTGCGGGATACTGTTGTCTCATAGTGTCTTCTGCTTCCAATGTTATTTCCTCAATTATGTGGTTTTGCCAAAGAACTTTGATTAGTGGTATGGTTTTACGTCGAAGAACCTCTCTTGTTAGCCGAGAATTTGAATAGGAGTTTCCTTGAATTTGTGGTCAGGTCGAACTATTATATTCTTTCAAGTGATGATATGACTTGGATCGAGGATATACTTTCGTAGTTGTGAAACATGAAACACGTCGTGTAGATTGGATAGTTCGAGAGGTAACTCCAGATGATAAGATACTGGTACAATACGTTCGATGATTCTAAAGGGACTAACGTAGCGGAGTGCTAGCTTTATTTTTTTTCTAAATCGAACTACCCTCTTCCTTGGAGATACTCATATGAAAACTTGGTTATTTATTTAAAATTCTAAAGGCTTTTGACAGGTGTTGGTGGAAATTTTTGTCAGCTCTGGGATGAACATAATCTTTCCCGAATAAGGCGTATCTTTTCAGTGGTTTCGATAATAATCTCTGGTCCAAGCGAACGATTTTCTCTAGATTCATTCTAGCATAAATGTGAACAACAAGGCCATCCAAAGAGAGTTTCATAAGGGGTGGTTTGAATGTTAGTTTGGTAACTGTTATTATAGGATAATACGATCAAGTTAAGATGATTATTCCATGAACTGAGAAAGTCTAACATGCAGGTTAATAGCATGTCTTCCAGAGTTTGAATTACTCGTTCAAATTGTGCGTCATCTAAGGATGAAAAGTAGTGCTTAGGTAGAGTTTGGTTCCTAGGGAGATTTGTAGGGATTGCCAAAATCTTTCTATAAATCTGGGGTCTCGATCGGATATGGTGGAGATAGGTACACCATAAAGTCTAAAAATTTCCTTGTTATAAAGTTCATTTAATTGTTGAAAAGAATTGGAGGATGTAGTTAGTAGAAAATTAGCGAATTTCGTAAGGCAAAATGCGATGACCCATACCGTATTGTATCCTTAAAAAGTTTGGGGTAATCAGCTAACAAAATACGTGGTTATATGGTCCTATTTCCATTTTGGTATGGGGAGGGGTTGGAGTAATCCACTGAGATGTCTATGTTCAATCACTCATTGGCAAGTGAGACACTTTTCTAGGAAATGAACAATGTCTTTTTTCATACTGGGCCACCAATAATGTTGCTTAAGGTTTTGATAAATTTTGCATCTCCCAGAGTGAATCATGAATTTAGAATGGTGAGCATCTTTCAGAATTTCTTCTCGTAATGGGGATACGAGAGGAACATAAACTCGATTTCTGAATTTTAACCCACGCTCAGGGTGCAACGTCTAATCTTTCTCGGGGAGGCTGTTTCAGAGTTTTTGCTTATGGGAATGAAAAAATTCATCTTGGTCTTGGAGGTATACGATTTTCTTATGCAGAATGGGGCGAGTTATAAGGTTCCGTAGGGTTGTTTGGGTTTCAGAGGAGTCTCGTTGTAGATCATAATCTCCAATGGTTTCTAAGAATACAAACTTTGGCTCACCCGAATCGGGGTCTTTGGAGGTGGATCCCTCCTTCCTTCCCCTTCTTTTTTCGAAGTGCGTGCAGAATTGTGTCCTTTATCGAGGCGCTCGACCATCGTCGATGTGGGGTGATATATAACGATATAGTTGTCAGCTTATTTTGCACAAAACAACCAAAATAAATGTTGCCTTCTCGAGAGGACGACATCAAAAACAATACTAATGCTTGTGAAACCAAGTAGTTCAAGGGTTCGAGAACTAAGTTACGAAATAGGAATGGTGTTAGACACCCATCCCTCCCTTTCGGTCTCTATTGGGCATGTGTTAATCTTCTCTTATAGAAATCTGTGATGTGTGTGCTTATGTGCATAATATAAATCTCTCGACTCGCGTCATGTATAAAGGCGTAGCGAGGTCATCCTTAGGAGTGTTCCCAAAATAGAAATAAAAAATATGATGTAAGTGTTTGTCGATTCACAAGTCGTTATGAATGAATGATTGCGTATATCGGAGAAGACATAAGTAAAAAAGCATTAGTATTTTTTTATATATCATGAATATATGATAAATATATGGGCCGTATAAAATGTATATATCATGAGGATAAAATAACAAATGTATGAGGGTGGACTCATGTCGAGGGATTTACCCAAGACACTTACATAGCATGGGGGCATCAAAGTCCACGTAGTTAAAACAATATAGGGTGGGGTTTAACCCATAAATCTAACCGAGGAGTTTTGTTTATATGTGTGCATAGAAAAATGTATTATAGTGTGAGAAAGTGTGATGACAAATCCTCTTTTCAAATTTACGAGTGAACCCTCCTTTTCTTGTTCTTGGGTTTTTCTATGAAAATAAAGTATATGCGAATACTAATAATAAAAAGTTTGGAATTAAGATTTGTGATGTAATGAAACAAAGTACTAAAGGAAAAATGAAGTAACTAATGCAAAGTTAAGAGAATTTAAAGACAAAGAGGAAGAAATGGACCTCTTTATGAAGACTTGAAGTAGATCTTACTTGCAGATGTGTTGATCTCAAGACGAAGTGACAGTGGTTTAAGGAGGGGGTGGGAATTTACTCAAAAAAGTATGAGAAGATGATTGAAGAAGGTTGAGATGGAAGAATCCTAGAGAGAGAAAGAAAGCTTTACTTTTCTCGTGTTTGAAATTTTTGAGAAATGGTAGAAGTGATAGAGAATACCGCCCAAACCAAACTTCAACTCTCAAAATGGGTAATGATGTGACGTAATTTTTTAGGCCTAGGATGGCGTATGGGCTACGCGCATGGGTCAAACGAGCCTTGAATAGCACACCCAGCGTCTTTGAAATCATACCACCTCTAATATAGCCAAGGGGTGACTAGCATCTTGCATATATCTCATAATGGGAAGTGACCCGAGAGCACATGGGGGCGATATGACCATTAAACACTACACCAAAATGCAGCTCTAGTATCGGTATTTTACGGTTACTAAAAATATTAGTAACGGAATTTCTGCGTTAGAAAAAAGGCGTGGGGCACGAAATTAGTAACATAATTTTACTGTTACTATTAGTAATGGTAAAGTTCTGTTACTAATTCTGAATTTACTAACAATATTTTATCGTTATTAATTCTAATTTAGTAACAGACTTTTGTGTATTCATTCTAACCTTATTACACCCTTTTTATAACACTTTTGTCTGATTTTGTAACAGTAAAGGCCCGTTAGTAATATTAATACATATTTAAAAATATATATAATTTTGAAGATTCAATATCCTGAATTTAACCAAATTCAATTATTCTTGCCACATTATTCAAATCCTAAGAATATATGCACAAATAATTCACATAAACAAGGGCATTATATTCAACATTTACATTTTATATAGGCTTCCACTCTTTATTTACAAAAGAAACTTAAACCAAAAAAATGAAACATCGTAATACAATCACCCAAAAAATTACATTATTTTCATAAATGCATCAAATATAACATCCTAATGCAATCATCCCCCCAATGAGATGATTTTATATTATAACCAAGCAAATAAAATATAAAAAAGAAATTCGTTGTTGTTGACTATCAACTTCCGTTATGTTATCGCCATCAACTCCGCAACCCGCAACGCTGGAAACTTGATGAGGATCCAAAAATGACATTCTGTCAAACAAAATAAAATTATCATATTAGTTATAATATCAACATTTAGTCATACAAAATTAATTTAGTACAAAAAATACTAGTGTGTGTCGCCCATTGTAAATTTCATCTTTACGTTTTTTTTAGTGCATATACTTTTTTATAGTAATATATATATATATATTATTCAATTATTCATATATAGTTTTTAGTTAATTTAATTTTAATTTTTATATCCTCCCTCATTTCCCATTGCATACCATGTTGTTGCTTGCAAAACCATAAGAAGAGTAGGTGCAGTGGCGGAGCCACATAAGGCCCAAGGGGGGCGGTGGCCCCGGTTGAATTTAAAAATAAATAAATAAATATATATATATATATATATAGGGGTTTTCAGGTATTATTTTTATGTATTTATATTTTTTTTGTATGTGGAGTTGTTAAATTTAATTTTTTGTATGTATGTGTAGTTTAATTTGAAGTTGTTCAATGTTCAATTTAATTAGGGGCATATACCAAATAGTCCCTCGAACTTTTTTTAATAGACGTCTAGTCCAAACTTTTTTATTTTGCACTAAAAAATCTTTCACCATGTCAAAAAGGCTTTACCATGTCGCTGGCGCGGACCTTTAAAGATAAGAGAATAAGGAACTTTTTGGTACAAAATAAAAGGCTTGGATTAAACATGTATTAAAAATTGTTTAAAGGACTTTTTGGTATTTGATCCATTTAAATATGTGGTGGTATATGTAGTCTGAAATATGTGGTATTTTTTAAATATGAAGTCCCGGAGAAATGAATTAGATATTGTTAATAATAATTGACAGTAATTGTTTGCGCATTATAAAGGTACAATTTGTTTAAAATTAGAAATAACCCAAAAAAAAATCGCCCTCGAGGGCGGCGCCCGACAACACTCGAAACTTTCGCATATGTAATTTTGAATAGACTGTAATCCTGGATCCGCCACTGAGTAGGTGCATACTAGAAAGGGGGCGAGCAGGTCATGGTCTTAACCAAGGTTCTAAAAAACGCGGGGGGTGATCGAGGCGTGGAGGCCAAGCCCTAAGCCTTAGAAGCCTAGGCGGGCCTTGGCGTAAAAAGGCGTGAAAAGGCGTTTAGGTCTTTTTAATATATTTTAATATTTTTTAACTATAACAAAGCTATTAAAATACTATAATTGTACATATCATAAAAATATGTCTGAATATTTGCAAATAAAAATACTATTTAATTATTTTGGATAAGATAATGGTTCGGTTTGTAAAAAAATCTTTAAAAGGGGATATCGTTTTACTAAATCATTGTTGTTTTTAGAGAAAAAGTATGTCTTAAGGGTTTTATCAAGCATAAGGCGTCAAAATCTTAAGGCGGGGCGTTTCTCCCAAGCCTCAAGCCTAGGCGGAGCCTAGGCGGATTTTTTAGAACAGTGGTCTTAACAAAAGAAGAGTAGGCTTAAAAAAAAGAAGCAACAGGTCTTTGCAAGCTAAAAAAAGAACTTGTCTACTAAAAAAATGCAAGCAGGTCTTAGGCAGCAAATACTAGTATGCTTGCAATTGAACCAAGTCTTAGGCAGCAAATAGAAGCAGTTTTTTCTTAAAAAAAAGAAACAACAACATTGTAACCAAGTGTATGCTTGCATAATGCAAGCAGGTCTTTAACGAAAACAAGAAGGGAGAAGGTCTTACCAAAAAAAAAGTAGACAATTTGGCCTTTAACTAAAATGGGGAGCAGGTCTTTGTTGAAAAAAACAAGCAAGCCAAACATTTTGGTATATACTTTTTATAGTAAATTTCTGCTTTTAGTGTAATTCACTGTTCTAAAAAATCCGCCTAGGCACGCCTAGGCTTAAGGCTTGGGAGAAACGCCTCGCCTTACGCTTTTCACGCCTTATTCTTGGTAAAACCCTTAAGGCGCACTTTTTTCTAAAAACAACAATGCTTTAGTGAAACGATGTCGCCTTTTAAAGAATTTGTTTACAAATCGGACCATTATCTCATCCAAAATAATCAAATAGTATTTTAATTTGCATATATTCAGACATATTTTTATGATATGTGCAATTTTTGTATTTTAATATCCTTGTTATGGTTAAAAATATTAAAATATATTAAGAAGGCCTAAACGCCTTTTCACGCCTTTTTACGCCTAGGCCCGCCTAGGCTTCTAAGGCTTAAGGCTTGGCCTCCACGCCTCAATCACGCCCCGCGTTTTTTAGAACCTTGGTGTAATTAGTTAATTTTTTTTTATTTTTTGTGTATGCTTGGTTCTGACAATTTTTGTAGATTCAACGAAGTGAAATTTACGAAAACTGTGCATCCCGGGCGTGCGGTTGTTAAAAGCTAAAAACAATAACTCACAAAAATATTTTTTTTTGTTTTGCGCACACTCATCCGCACTTCTATATATATATTTTCAATTTTTTGTGTATGTATGTGTGTGTCTGGTGTCGCCCATTGTAAATTTCATCCTTACTTTAGTATTTTAGTATATAGACTTACTTATATATATATATATGTACTTATTTCATCCTTACTTTAATATTGTAGTGTATATACTTTTTTATAGTATTTTTTATAAATATGTTTCATTTATTCTTTTATAGCTTTTCTTGATTTTTAATTTTAATTTTTTTATCCCCACTTTATATTTCCCATTGAACAAGTTTAAAAAAACCAAAAAAAAAGATGCAGGTCTTCATTTCCCGTATCAAATAGCAAGCAGGTATTTGTGATGTTTGCTTGCTAAATATGAAGAGCAGGTCTTAAAAAAAGTACGAAGTCTTTGCTTGCAAAAATTACAAGCAGGTCTGACAAAATAAGGCATGTCTTTATGTTTAAAAAAAAAAAACGCAAGCAGGTCCTATTAGTGGGCAAGTCTTTGAAGGCAAAATAAAAAGAGAGCACCTTGAGCAGGTGTTCATCCAACCAAGAGCAGCTTAAGCAAATGTTTAGAAAAAATTAACATACAATATAATATAATGTTGGAAAATTGGAACTTAAATGGGTATTTAAAGCTGTCCAGATTTTTCTGGACAGATTTTTGAGCAACTTTGAGCTCAAATTTAGGTGGGACCCACACTACGGAAATTGTGGGACCATATACGAACGCGTTCACCTCCGCAAGGAGATTAACGTAGTATATTCATATGTCCAATTTCATTAAGTTATGAATGATAATTATGTCCCCAAAGTGACTCACAAAGCAATGAAAGTTAATGAATTGGGTGTGTTTTAACTCTTGTCCCACATTGGAAGAGTAGTGGAATTTTGATAAGTTAATAACACCCCAAGTATGGACTAAGGCTTGGATGCCTTGGGGGTATCCCAACTCTTTGAAGGGGAGATGACCTAAGCTATGCTCGGGTTGACTTTCGGTCAAAAGTCCACACGCGCGCGTCCGTCCGTCGGGCTCAGGCTTATGAAAATTCTTAAATTTTTGGGCCGAATCTAATTAACTTTCTGGGCTTTAATTAATTAATTACGGAATTAATTAATCTTTAATTAACTGATAATCAGTTAATTCCAAGAGTCAGCAGTTAACCAAATTAACTGCTTTGACAGTTAATTTCGGTTTTGACTGTTCCCAACAGTCAAGACTTTTACTATAAATAAAATGTTTCCCCTTCAGTTTTTACTACTGAAAAAATTAACCTTCCAAAATTCCGAAATTGCTACTGCATTATTTCCTCTGCCCAGAAAATTCTTTTCTTCATTTTCTGCATTGCATGTTCTTGGTTGTGTTGAGTATAAACACAGATTTGAGTTCGTTGAAAATTAATTATTGTTGTGCTGCATAATTAATTGGGAAAATCCGTTCTATCTTGGGAGACTATATTCACAAACCTCAGAGCACATTGAGGGAATAAATTGTCTTAAGGACACTGTGAGATTCACAGGACTCGAATTATTTCTTTATTCTTGTTTAATTTCTGCAATTTCAAGTAAGTGTTTCATTTCTGTAATTTTGTTGTAATTCTGTAATTATATTATTTTCATTATTCTGTACAATTGTTATTTATAAATAGTAGACATAACAATCTTAAGACAATTTATTAGTTCTACTGTTTTTAGTGTACAGAATTTTTTTTATTACAGAAATTTAATTGTTGTAAATAAATCTGTTTTGACAGAAAAAATGAATTAATTTACTGCTTTATTGTAGAAATTAGTAAAACAGTTCTTGATATAGAAATTAATTTCTATACTGTTTTTATATTCTGTTTTAGAAAATAAAATTTTATTTGTGTACTCTTGTTAAAATCTGTTTATCTATTTTTTTTTAATCTTAAATTATAATTCTGTTTTGTACGGAATTCTTTTTATTATTAAAAATTAGTGTGACATAGATTTTATAATTTAATTCGGTTTTGTACGGAATTCTGTATATATTATACTTTAATTCTGAATATTGTTTGAATTCTTTTGGAATTCATTTATTGTGAATCATATTTGGAGGAAATTGTTGCACAGAATTTTGTATTCTGTTTTGATTAATTCATTATATATGAATTTTATCATTGATAAAAATTCTGTTTTTGTAACAGAAATGGAATCGCAAAGTACGAACACTACTCCTACGAAACTGATTGTCACCAACACAAGTGTGACTGAACCCGTATCTATGCCACACGGGGAGAAACCTGAAAAGTTCATTGGGGCTGACTTCAAACGTTAGCAAGGACAAATGTACTTCTATCTCACTACCTGCCAACTGGGCAGGTTTGTATATGAAGATTGCCCCTCTATTCAAGAGGGAGATGATGCTGAAAAGGTTGCTGCTGTCGATGCTTGGAAGCATTCGGACTACCTATGCCGAAATTATATTTTGGCCTACTTGGACAAGACTTTGTACCATGTCTATTGCACTATCAAAACTTCCAAGGAATTATGGAATTCTCTGGAAAAGAAGTATAAAACTGAAGATGCTGGGATGAAGAAATTTATCGTGGGGCGTTTTCTGGACTTCAAAATGGTTGATTCTAAATCTGTAATCTCGCAAGTGCAAGAACTCCAAGTGATTCTCCACGACATTCATGCTGAAGGAATGTCAATTAGTGAAACTTTCCAAGTTGCTGCAATTGTTGAAAAGTTTCCACCTTCTTGGACTTTGTTCAAAAACTATCTCAAGCACAAGCGTAAGGAGATGAATGTGGAGGAGTTGGTGGTCCGGCTAAGAATCGAAGAAGACAACCGTGAGTCTCAAAAGAAAAGTGGGAAGAATCCGATGGAAACAAAGGTCCATGTCGTTGAAGGTCTGTGACACCCCGACTAATTAAATACCGGGTAGCTACTCCTTTATAAAATTAATTCAAAATGCCAAGTTGGCTCAGTTAATAGCATCACTGTCGAAAACATTTTATTATTACTAACCACCTAGTATTTAAAAATCAAGTTGCCAAATTTTAATTTTTAAGTTCGATTAACATGCAACAAATGTAATGAAGAAATAAATAACACCATTCACCATACTGAAGTAAACTGAATAACCATCACAATAGAGTAAATAAAGTCTGGAGGAAAACTCCTCACTGCAATCCCATAACAGAAATGAATAACCGAAACTGCAATAAAATATACTAAAGTCTGAAAACTGAGATATAAAAGATGCTCTAAATAGAAATGGGCGACATGCCCTACAACTGATAGATAGTGACTCTGGAATCCAAAAGATAGAAGCGTCTACATGCAAATCCCTGTAGCTTCCACAAGCAGCTACAGCTCGTCACCTGAATGAGTATCCTATGCTTGGTGTCCTTGTGGCTGGGCACCTAAAATGGTTTTACAAAGAAAAAGAGATTTGAAAAGCAAACGGGTCAGAGCCCGAATGTGGAGTTATATTTTAAAAACCTGCAAGTGCTTTAAAAACATTTAAAACATTAAATGCAAAATACATGTTAGGACGTGCACTCACATGATATTCTCACCTCTCGTCTAACTGTGCACTCCTAACGCAAGTACCCATCTACAATAATATAACCACTAGCTAAGTGACATCATAACTAGCTAGACTGTAATAGTTCCTACCCTTTTTACCCGATTCTATTAACATATAATGCTCGTGATTAAATAGAGGTTTAACGTAAACTCAGTTACTAAATATGCCATTGATATAACTATCAGTTAACTCATTATATATCTCGAAACAATACCGTAATATTTTTACAACATTAACAGGAGGATTTCCATTAATTTAATGTATATTATTCACATCATAAATATACGATACAAGCACCCCGCAATCTAAGCTATGGTGCACACATACTCTGCTATCCATCCCGGTACATCACGTACATAAGGATCACATATTCCGAATCTCTCAGGAATAGTTCAGATAACACAAATCACAAATAGTGGAGGCGAACACAGTCACCATCACATGGGTCACGCACATACCTACGCTCCCATGGTCAGCGGACTTATTAATATCACAATAAGTCTTTCTATGACCTATGTTCATCAAGGTACCAGTCTATATCCCCCCCGTAGGCACACAAGGATTAGAGGGTCCTAAGCGAACGTAACCTCCCGTGATAGCAAGTATGGTAGGTATGTCATACACACAATTCATATAACAATACTAAGTAAACACACATCTTAGTAATATCGTATTTTAATCGTAGTACATATTGCCCTCTCGTACTAACTATAATTATCACAATTCGTAGTATTCCAGTTTGTAATTACACGCGCTATAATTCATCCTCACATCGTAGTAGACACTCACATCTTAACCCAAATGGTTTATTGGATATAACTCTCGTATATAATTTACTCCTCTCAATAACCCAAAAGTCCCAAATCTATCCTTACATCTTCAAAGAATGTTAACTCTACCCTCGAACCAGTTTCCGGGACTCCAAAAATCAAAACAGTCCAAAAAGGACCAAACTGTCAACTCGTTAGAAGTCTCGTTCGAACGAGACTTCGAACGAGTTTGGACTGTCAGGTCGTTAGAAGTCTCGTTCAAACGAGGCTGTTCGAACGAGATCCCAGTTCGTTCGAACGAACTGACCCTTCTAACGATATCTCGTTAGAACGAGATATCGAACGAAATCCCCACTCATTAGTAACGACTGGTCAACTCGTTAGAAGCTCGTTCGAACGAGTTCGTTCGAACGACCTGGGGGCTGCTTCTAACGAGGTACCAGTTTCGGCCCAGATTTTTCCCCAATTCGTTTTTCAACATTTTTACTCCTCAAATCTTCTCCAAAATACGTCCCAATGATTGATTTAAGATATCTAAACAATTCTAAACACAATATAACCACATCCTATCACGTTTTTATGGATTAACTCATCCTAATCATCCATCAAATTTGCAAATATAAAACTTCCCCCCCAAATTATTCCTGAACAAGAACCCTAATTTATAAACCCTCAATTCATCAAATTAAATCCGTTTTTGTTTCACCCAATCATGTATAATCATCATATAATTTCGTCCCATACTATTCTACGTGCAAATGGTCCTTAATAATCAAATTCTAAGTCCAATTAACATGGGTTTTCATTTATCTTCCAAGAACAATTTGTAAAACATCAATCTTCTAATATGGAAAGAACATCCTTTGAAATTAAACATAGTTAAACCACTTGCCTTGTTTGTCTCTGAATTTGGTGTGGATTTGGTGTAGGATTTCTGCAGAATTCCTCTCTCTCTCTCTCCTTCTCCAAGCTTTCTTCTCCAAAAGGCTATGGTGGCTAGGGTTTGCTTTGGGGAAACTTATGAAAACCTAATTTAATAAACCTCCGTAGCTTGTTGGGTTAATAAGGGTTGGTTGGGTCAATTCCTTATCAGATTACAACTCTCAATTTTCGTCACTTTTAATTACCCAAAAATACCAAATTACTAAAATACCCTTTATGGTGCCGGAATAGCCTAAAAATACCCCGGGACCCAAACTATACCCCGGCTAGTGTTTTCTGACTATCTCGACCCTTCCGGACGCGTCGGCGCACTCAAAACGACCATACAGATTATAGATTTTAAATTTACTTTTAATATCAAAATATTATACCGTGACGCGGCGGTCCCACGCGTCTCAACAAAATTTCTAAAATGCCGTATATAAATCCCATGACAAATTTTATAGTACCAAATACATATATAATCATATATGCACTTAATCAACTACCAATTCGCATCACATTAGTATTTTTATCCCGGATTAATTTCCAATTAATACGCAATTAATTAATTAATCCCAAAAATAATTATAGTCAAAAGTACGGGGTATTACATACTTCCCCCCTAATAACTGAATTTTGTCCCGAAATTCGGAACTAGAAAGTACCTGCTAAAAACAGCTCTGGATAACGTTCGCGCATCTCATCCTCGCGCTCCCATGTGGACTCCTCGACATTGTGATGTCGCCACTGAACACGCACTAACGGGACTATCTTTGACCGCAGTTTCCTATCGCTTCGGTCCAATATAGCAATTGGCCCCTCCTCGTAGGAGCTATCCGGCTGGAGATCGATGTCCTCCACAGCAATGTGAGAATGAGCCAAATTATCTCTAAGGTATTTCCTTAGCGAGGAAATATGGAACACGTCATGAATCCGATGCAAGTGCTCCGGTAATCCAAGTCTATACGCAACGGGTCCGATCCGCTCAATAATAGGAAACGGCCCCACATACCTCGGTGCCAACTTCCCCTTCTTCCCGAAACGCATAATCCCCTTCATCGGAGATACCCTGAGCAAAACCTGGTCCCCCACTTGGAACTCCCTGAAAAATCTCTTCGCATCAGCATAACTCTTATGCCTGTCTTGAGCTACCCGAATGCGACTCCGAATCAACTCAATCCTTGCCGAAGTATCCTGAATCACTTCCGGCCCAAGTAGTTTGTTGTCCCCCACCTCCAACCAACATGCTGGGGAACGACAAGGCCTACCGTATAACGCCTCGAACGGAGCCATGCCAATCGTGAACTGATAGGAGTTGTTGTAAGCAAACTCCACCAGTGGAAGGTACTGCTCCCATCCACCTTCGAAGTCAATAATGCACATGCGTAGCATGTCTTCCAACATCTGGTTGGTGCGCTCTGTCTGCCCATCGGTCTGCGGATGATAAGCCGTACTCAACCGCAATTTCGTGCCCATGGCCTCCTGGAAACTTTCCCAAAACCTCGAAACAAATATCTTGTCTCTGTCAGACACGATGTTTAGGGGCACACCGTGAAGTCTCACAATCTCTGAAATGAAGAGCTGGGCATACTGTCCCGTAGTGTAATCAGTCCTTACGGGTAAGAAGTGAGCGACCTTGGACAACCTGTCCACAATTACCCAAACGGAGTCGTGACCCCTCTGCGACGTAGGCAACCCCGTGATAAAGTCCATGGATATGCTCTCCCACATCCACACCGGAACCTCCAATGGCTGTAGTAATCCTGCCGGTCTCTGATGATCCACTTTTACAAGCTGACAAGTGGCGCATTTCGAGACAAACTCAGCGATATCTCTCTTCATACCGCTCCACCAATACTGCCGTCTCATGTCTTGGTACATTTTGTCCCCTCCGGGATGTACCGCGAACCGCGAGCCGTGCGACTCTGCCATAACATCGTGCCGCAATTCTTCCCCTTCCGGAACTACCAATCTCCCATTGAAGCGCAATCCCCCGTCTGAGCTAACGGTATAGGACTCGGCTCCCTCTGCAAGTAATCGAACTATCTGCTCCTGAAAGAATGAGTCATTAGCCTGTGCTCGTACTACCTTCGTGACAATCTGCGGTGTAACGGTCATCACAGACATGAAAGATCGGGCCACTGCATCCTGGTGTCCCAATTCCTTCCACTTAGCTTTCCACACCTCTGCCACCTCATCTGCTGGCCTACGGCTCAACGCGTCTGCTACTACGTTAGCCTTACCTGGGTGGTACTGGATGTCGAACTGGTAGTCCTTCAAAAATTCAAGCCACCTACGCTGCCGCATTTTCAATTCCTTCTGCGTGAACAGGTACTGTAGTGACTTGTGGTCCGTGAACAGCTGAAACTTCTCCCCCAAAAGATAGTGCCTCCAAATTCGTAAGGCAAATACTACCGCTGCCAACTCCAAATCATGCGTGGGGTAATTCTTCTCATGAGGCTTAAGCTTACGGGAAGCATAAGCTATGGCCTGTCTCTCCTGCTGCAATACACCTCCAAGCCCTTGCAAAGACGCGTCGGTGTAAATCAAATACTCAACTCCCGGTCTCGGCAATGCTAACACAGGTGCTGAGGTCAACTTGTCCTTCAATTCATCGAATGCCAACTGACAGGCATCACTCCAAATGAACGGCACACCTTTACGAGTAAGATGTGTCAAAGGACTTGCTATCTCCGAGAAACCCCGAATAAACCTCCTGTAGTATCCTGCTAGACCCAAGAAACTACGAATCTCCGTTGGTGTCGTGGGTTGTCCCCACTCCCTCACCGCTGATACCTTCCCCGGATCAACTGATATTCCCTGGTCGGAAATAATGTGACCCAAGAACTGGACTTCCTTCAGCTAAAACCCGCACTTCTCGTATTTTGCATACAGCTCGTTCTGACGAAGTGTCTGCAAAACTTGCCTCAAATGCTCGGCATGCTCCTCCTCTGTCTGAGAGTAAACCAGAATATCATCAATGAAGACAATGACAAACTGGTCTAGGAAATCCCTGAACACTCTGTTCATCAAGTCCATAAACACTGCTGGAGCGTTGGTCAAGCCGAAAGGCATAACCCGAAACTCATAAGAACCATATCTCGACAAGAATGCGGTCTTCGAGACATCCTCCTCCCTGATACGCAACTGATGGTATCCTGACCTCAAGTCAATCTTCGAGAAGAAAGAAGCTCCTCTCAACTGGTCGAACAAGTCATCGATTCGAGGCAACGGATACTTATTCCGTATCGTGACCTTATTCAACTCTCGGTAGTCCACACACAATCTCAGTGAACCGTCCCTCTTCTTCACAAACAAAACTGGAGCGCCCCAAGGTGAGGTACTCCTGCGAATAAAGCCCTATCCCAAAAGCTGCTCTATCTGATCCCGTAGCTCTCTCATCTCAGCTGGAGCCATACGGTATGGTGCACGTGCTATAGGTCTCGTACCCGGTAGCAAATGTATAACGAAGTCTATCTCACGACTGGGTGGTAAGCCTGGTATCTCCTGAAACACATCTGAATACTCCCTGACAACCGGGATCGAATCTAAAGGAATCACAACCTCCTTAGAGGTATCCTCCTCAATGTAATACAGATGAGCGGTCGATCCTCCCTCTGGGCGAGGCATCGCCACTATAAACATCTCTTGCCCCGGAATGGCAAAAATAATGCTCCCGCTGAAGCAATCAATCATGGCCCTATATGCTACGAGCCAATCCATACCGATGATCACATCATGAACATGCATGTCTAACACTAACATGTCTGCAGGTAATACCAAACCACCAATCTCTACTCCCACTCCCCGTCATATAAAGAAAATAAGTGACCCACTCCCTAATGGTGAGTCGACACACGTCACTGTGCTCTCTGCCGTAGCTAACAATCCTAAAGCTTTCGCGAAGTGTGTAGCTATAAAACAGTGTGTAGCACCCGTATCAAATAACACCCGACCCATAGTGCCATGGATAGGAAACGTACCCTCGATCGCGGGCGGTGCCTGTGGAACTGCAGCCTGGTGAACGTTGTAGACACGTCCATACTGTAGCTGCCCCTGCTGAGCTGGGACTGCTGGAATGGGTGGCAAAGCTGCCATCTGTGGCGGTGCAGGAAGAGCGGCAGGAAACATAGGTCTCTGTGGCTCCTGGCGAGCACCCTGCTGCTGCTGCTGTGGGGCCCTGCCCCTATCAGGAAAATCCTACTTCTTATGGCCAGTCTTGCCACAAGTAAAGCACTTCCCTGGAAGTTCCCTCTCCTCTGCCCCTGCTGTCCCCGGCCCTGGTGGCCGTTACCGTTCCTCCCTTGGCCCTGCTGGCCCTGATGAAACTGTTGCCCATTCTGCCCCTCCTGGCCCTGATGGCCGTTTGGACCCTGATGGCCCTGGCGGAAACCTCCCTGACCCTGCCTGTAGTTCCGTGACCGGAACCTCTTATTATCCCCCTGCTGGGAGCCCTGCTCAGTCTGTCTCTGCCCCTGACCGGTTTGTGCCCCACTGGCACCATGTCCTCGAGTCCTGCCCTGATCGCTAGACTCCCCCGACCGCTTGCCCTCGGCCATATGAAAACGATGGTCCTGGCAGTGCAATAATGCTGCGTTAACCACATCAGCATACGTGGCCAACGATAGGTTCCCTAGCAGATGCTGACGGATCCTCCAATTCAACCCGTCGATGAACTTCTCTATCTTCTTCTTCTCTGTTGGAATCTCGTCTGGTACGATATTCAACAGGTTAGTGAACTCGGCCTCATACTCGACCACTGTCTTGCCCTCCTGTTTCAAACTCATCAGCTTCCTCCTCATCTCTGTATGAACTGCGGACGGAAAGTACTTGCGGTCGAACCGCACCCAGAACTCCTGAATCGTGAGGGTATCCCTCTCCTCCGCGGTGGTAATAGACTCCCACCCCTGTAGTGCAGATCCCACTAGCTTGAAAGTAGCTAGCACCTGTTTCTGAATATCAGTGCACTCATGCATCCTCAAATGCCTCTGTATGTCCTTCCTCCATTGGCTCGAGACTACTATGTCTGAGCTACCTGCAAACTCTGGCGGATGCGCTTTCTGAAAAGCGTCTCGTACACACTCCCAAGCAGACGGGAATGCATTAACCTGTACTGGCGCGACAACCGGTGCTTGTGGTGGCGCCTGCTGAATAACGGCAATCGCGGCATTCACCGCTTGAGCTACTATAGCTGCAACCTCAGCGGCGTTCAACATGCCCTGAACCGGAGCGGGCTGGGGTTCGGGCGTTGCATTCCTGGGAACTCGTCGTGCACGTCGTGGAGGCATCTGAAATAAGAACAAAGTTTATAAGTTCACGGTTTATAAACTTAAAATAGCTGAAGAATGAAGCATACACAAAAAGAGTACAACAGTCCTAAAATATAGGGCTCTATATCAAAGAAAACGTAGCGGAAACATAATAGCCGTACAGATCCTAAAGGACACTAGAACCTGATGCTCTGATACCACCTGTGACACCCCGACTAATTAAATACCGGGTAGCTACTCCTTTATAAAATTAATTCAAAATGCCAAGTTGGCTCAGTTAATAGCATCACTGTCGAAAACATTTTATTATTACTAACCACCTAGTATTTAAAAATCAAGTTGCCAAATTTTAATTTTTAAGTCCGATTAACATGCAACAAATGTAATGAAGAAATAAATAACACCATTCACCATACTGAAGTAAACTGAATAACCATCACAATAGAGTAAATAAAGTCTGGAGGAAAAATCCTCACTGCAATCCCATAACAAAAATGAATAACCGAAACTGCAATAAAATATACTAAAGTCTGAAAACTGAGATATAAAAGATGCTCTAAATAGAAATGGGCGACATGCCCTACAACTGATAGATAGTGACTCTGGAATCCAAAAGATAGAAGCGTCTACATGCAAATCCCTGTAGCTTCCACAAGCAGCTACAGCTCGTCACCTGAATGAGTATCCTATGCTTGGTGTCCTTGTGGCTGGGCACCTAAAATGGTTTTACAAAGAAAAAGAGATTTGAAAAGCAAACGAGTCAGAGCCCGAATGTGGAGTTATATTTTAAAAACCTGCAAGTGCTTTAAAAACATTTAAAACATTAAATGCAAAATACATGTTAGGACGTGCACTCACATGATATTCTCACCTCTCGTCTAACTGTGCACTCCTAACGCAAGTACCCATCTACAATAATATAACCACTAGCTAAGTGACATCATAACTAGCTAGACTGTAATAGTTCCTACCCTTTTTACCCGGTTCTATTAACATATAATGCTCGTGATTAAATAGAGGTTTAACGTAAACTCAGTTACTAAATATGCCATTGATATAACTATCAGTTAACTCATTATATATCTCGAAACAATACCGTAATATTTTTACAACATTAACAGGAGGATTTCCATTAATTTAATGTATATTATTCACATCATAAATATACGATACAAGCACCCCGCAATCTAAGCTATGGTGCACACATACTCTACTATCCATCCCGGTACATCACGTACATAAGGATCACATATTCCGAATCTCTCAGGAATAGTTCAGATAACACAAATCACAAATAGTGGAGGCGAACACAGTCACCATCACATGGGTCACGCACATACCTACGCTCCCATGGTCAGCGGACTTATTAATATCACAATAAGTCTTTCTATGACCTATGTTCATCAAGGTACCAGTCTATATCCCCCCCGTAGGCACACAAGGATTAGAGGGTCCTAAGCGAACGTAACCTCCCGTGATAGCAAGTATGGTAGGTATGTCATACACACAATCCATAGAACAATACTAAGTAAACACACATCTTAGTAATACCGTATTTTAATCGTAGTACATATTGCCCTCTCGTACTAACTATAATTATCACAATTCGTAGTATTCCAGTTTGTAATTATACGCGCTATAATTCATCCTCACATCGTAGTAGACACTCACATCTTAACCCAAATGGTTTATTGGATATAACTCTCATATATAATTTACTCCTCTCAATAACCCAAAAGTCCCAAATCTATCCTTACATCTTCAAAGAATGTTAACTCTACCCTCGAACCAGTTTCCGGGACTCCAAAAATCAAAACAGTCCAAAAAGGACCAAACTGTCAACTCGTTAGAAGTCTCATTCGAACGAGACTTCGAACGAGTTTGGACTGTCAGGTCGTTAGAAGTCTCGTTCGAACGAGGCTGTTCGAACAAGATCCCAGTTCGTTCGAACGAACTGACCCTTCTAATGATATCTCGTTCGAACGAGATATCGAACGAAATCCCCACTCGTTAGTAACGACTGGTCAACTCGTTAGAAGCTCGTTCGAACGAGTTCGTTCGAACGACCTGGGGGCTGCTTCTAACGAGGTACCAGTTTCGGCCCAGATTTTTCCCCAATTCGTTTTTCAACATTTTTACTCCTCAAATCCTCTCCAAAATACGTCCCAATGATTGATTTAAGATATCTAAACAATTCTAAACACAATATAACCACATCCTATCACGTTTTTATGGATTAACTCATCCTAATCATCCATCAAATTTGCAAATATAAAACTTTCCCCCCAAATTATTCCTGAACAAGAACCCTAATTTATAAACCCTCAATTCATCAAATTAAATCCGTTTTTGTTTCACCCAATCATGTATAATCATCATATAATTTCGTCCCATACTATTCTACGTGCAAATGGTCCTTAATAATCAAATTCTAAGTCCAATTAACATGGGTTTTCATTTATCTTCCAAGAACAATTTGTAAAACATCAATTTTCTAACATGGAAAGAACATCCTTTGAAATTAAACATAGTTAAACCACTTGCCTTGTTTGTCTCTGAATTTGGTGTGGATTTGGTGTAGGATTTCTGCAGAATTCCTCTCTCTCTCTCCTTCTCCAAGCTTTCTTCTCCAAAAGGCTATGGTGGCTAGGGTTTGCTTTGGGGAAACTTATGAAAACCTAATTTAATAAACCTCCGTAGCTTGTTGGGTTAATAAGGGTTGGTTGGGTCAATTCCTTATCAGATTACAACTCTCAATTTTCGTCACTTTTAATTACCCAAAAATACCAAATTACTAAAATACCCCGGGACCCAAACTATACCCCCGGCTAGTGTTTTCTGACTATCTCGACCCTTCCGGACGCGTCGGCGCACTCAAAACGACCATACGGATTATAGATTTTAAATTTACTTTTAATATCAAAATATTATACCGTGACGCGACGGTCCCACGCGTCTCAACAAAATTTCTAAAATGCCGTAAATAAATCCCACGACAAATTTTATAGTACCAAATACATATATAATCATATATGCACTTAATCAACTACCAATTCGCATCACATTAGTATTTTTATCCCGGATTAATTTCCAATTAATACGCAATTAATTAATTAATCCCAAAAATAATTATAGTCAAAAGTACGGGGTATTACAAGGTCCTAAGAAGAACAAACGAAAGTATGATGGGGAAGGCACTTCCAAACATAATAAGAAAAAGTTCAAAGGCAAATGCTACAATTGTGGTAAACCGGGACACCGCTCAAGTGAGTGTCGTAAGCCTAAGAAGCAAAATAAAAATAACTCTCAAGCAAATGTGACTGAGGGTGAGAATATCACCGATGATTTGGCGGATATGAATCTTTCTGCCGTTGTCTCTGAATGTAACTTGGTTGGAAATACCAAGGAATGGTGGGTGGACACTGGAGCCACACGACACATTTGTGCAAACAAATGGATGTTCTCCACCTATAAGCCTTTGGAAAATGAGGAGAACCTTTTTATGGAAAATTCTTCCACTTCTAAGGTGGTGGGACAAGGAAAGATTGCTTTGAAAATGACTTCTGGAAAGGAACTTACTCTCAACAATGTTCTTCACGTGCCTGATATCCGAAAGAATCTGATTTCTGGATCTCTCCTTACTAAGAATGGTTTCAAGCTTGTGTTTGTGTCTGATCGCTTTGTGTTGTCTAAAAATGACATGTATGTAGGAAAGGGCTACCTAAATGAGGGGCTCTTTAAATTGAATGTTCTTACTATAACCCCTAAAACATCTGTTTCAATAAATGAAGTTGCTAGTTCTTCTTATTTGATTGAGTCATCTAATATTTGGCATGCTAGATTGGGACATGTTAATTTTGATACATTGCGTAGATTAATTAACTTGGAATTTTTGCCAAAATTCAATATTGATAAAAATCATAAATGTGAAATTTGTGTGGAATCTAAATTAGCTAGATTACCTTTCCATTCTATTGAAAGGATAACTGAACCTTTAGATTTAATTCACACCGATATTTGTGATTTAAAATTTGTTCAAACTAGAGGTGGGAAAAAGTATTTTATTACTTTTATTGACGATTGCACAAAATATTGCTATGTATATTTGTTACATAGTAAAGATGAGGCTATTAATGCATTTAAACAATATAAGAATGAAGTTGAGAATCAATTAAGCAAAACGATAAAGGCTATTAGAAGTGATAGAGGAGGTGAATATGAATATCCATTTGAGGAATTTTGTTCTGAAAATGGGATTATTCATCAAACAACCGCTCCTTATTCTCCTCAATCGAATGGTGTTGCTGAACGCAAAAACCGTACTTTGAAAGAAATGATGAACTCAATGTTATTAAGTTCAGGAGCTCCACAAAATTTGTGGGGGGAAGCCTTACTTTCTGCTAATTACATTCTCAATAAAGTACCTCACAAAAAGACTCATAAGACACCTTATGAATTATGGAAAGATCGAAAACCTTCCTATAAATATTTACGAGTGTGGGGGTGCTTAGCTAAAGTGATGGTTCCTAAACCTAAAAAGGTAAGAATAGGGCCAAAAACCGTGGATTGTGTATTCATCGGTTATGCTACTAATAGCAGTGCATATCGATTTCTAGTTTGTAAATCTGAGATTTCGGACATTCATGTAAATACGGTTATTGAATCGAGGGATGCTTCATTTTTTGAAAATGAATTCCCGTATAACATGACCTGAGAATCTGGTCCTCCTAAAAGGACAAATCAAGCTACTACAAGTGGTACTCATCAACCTATTGAATCAATAGAGGATGAACCAAGACGTAGTAAAAGAGCAAAAACCTCGACTTCTTTTGGTCCAGATTTTCTAACATATTTGTTAGAAAATGAACCTCAATCGTATAAAGAAGCTATATCCTTACCCGATGCTTCCAATTGGAAAGAAGCAATTAATAGTGAAATTGAATCCATATTACAAAATCATACATGGGAACTAGTGGATCTTCCACCAGGTTCAAAACCGTTAGGTTATAAATGGATCTTCAAAAAGAAATTGAAGGCCAATGGATCAATTGATAAATATAAAGCTAGACTTGTAGCTAAAGGCTATAGGCAAAAGGAAGGGTTGGATTACTTCGACACATATTCACCGGTAACAAGAATAACGTCCATTCGGATGTTAATAGCAATAGCTGCTATTAATGGACTTGAAATACATCAAATGGATGTAAAAACTGCATTCTTAAACGGTGAACTAGATGAGGAAATTTATATGGAGCAACCTGAAGGGTTCAAAGCTCCCGGACAAGAAGGAAAAGTATGCAAGCTTGTTAAATAACTATATGGATTAAAACAAGCACCTAAACAATGGCATGAAAAATTTGATAATGCAATGTTATCAAATGGTTTCAAAATTAATGAATGCGATAAATGTGTTTACTTTAAATACATTCATAATGGATATGTCATTGTATGCCTCTATGTTGATGATATGCTTATCATGGGTAGTAACTTGGAAATTGTCAAAACTACAAAACAAATGTTGAGTAGTAGATTTGACATGAAATATATGGGAATCGCCGATGTTATATTAGGAATTAAAATTTCTAGAACATCGGATGGACTTATATTATCTCAATCTCATTACATTGAGAAAGTACTTGAAAAATTTAAGAAGTATGATATTAGTCCTACCAAGACACCTGTAGATGTAAATTTACATCTAGCAAGAAATAATGGTGAAAGCATATCTCAACTAGAATATTCTCGTATTATCGGCAGTTTAATGTATGTCATGAACTGTACGCGACCGGACATAGCATACTCAATAAGTAAGCTAAGTCGATTTACGAGTAATCCAGGAAGAGATCACTGGAAAGAAATATTGAGAGTTTTGGGTTATTTAAAATATACTCAAAACTATGGATTGCATTACTCAAAATATCCAGCTGTTCTTGAAGGACATTGCGATGCAAATTGGATATCTGATACAAAAGACTCTAAGTCTACGAGTGGGTATGTGTTTACCCTCGGAGGTGCAGCCGTATCTTGTAAATCCTCAAAACAAACGTGCATTGCTAGATCGACAATGGAATCTGAATTCATTGCACTAGACAAAGCTGGAGAAGAAGCTGAATGGCTTCGAAATTTCTTAGAGGATGTTCCAAATTGGTCTAAACTTGTGCCCGCAATATGTATCCATTGCGATAGCCAATCAGCGATTGGAAGGGCACAAAATCACATGTATAACGGAAAGTCACGACATATTCGTCGTAGACACAATACCGTTAGACAACTTCTCTCAAACGGAATTATCACAATTGACTATGTAAAGTCAAAAGATAATATATCGGATCCACTAACGAAAGGTTTAAACCGAGAGCAAGTTGAAAGATCATCGAGAGGAATGGGTCTAAAGCCTATAAATAAATAAGAATCAATATAGTGGCAACCCAACCTAGCTGACTGGAGATCCCAAGATCTAGGTTCAATGGGCAAACCGAACTACGTTGTATTCAGTAAGCACTGGAGGATATTTAATCCAATCCATTCCAAAGGTGAGACAGTGCATATCTGCCGCGAAATTAGGATAAGTTATGCTTTTAATGACATCTATATCTTAGTACGTCTAAGTGGGGTATTGCAGAATACTCTTTATGGAAGTCACCTACGTAAGTAAGAAGGGGGCCAATTCTATGAGAATAATGAAAGGCATATTCTCTAAAATACTTGCGGAACCAAGTGGTTTTCACGGCCAAAATGAACACAAACGTGAGAACCAACTGTGTTGAAGAATTGTTGTGTGAATACTGTTGTCTAGGTTTACAAAAACGGTTGACGGTTCAAGGACGTGAAGTCTACTGATTAACCAAGTAAATCCGATAGTATATCACTAAGGAAAGTTCAAGGCCACTAGGCTACTTCTCCCGATCCAATAATTCTTCAGTTTTACTCAACATGTGTCTGCATCTGCATCAGTATCTGTTTTGTTCTATTTATAGCGATATATCATTCATGTGGGGGATTATTGGAAAATTGGAACTTAAATGGGTATTTAAAGCTGTCCAGATTTTTCTGGACAGATTTTTGAGCAACTTTGAGCTCAAATTTAGGTGGGACCCACACTACGGAAATTGTGGGACCATATACGAACGCGTTCACCTCCTCAAGGAGATTAACGTAGTATATTCATATGTCCAATTTCATTAAGTTATGAATGATAATTATGTCCCCAAAGTGACTCACAAAGTAATGAAAGTTAATGAATTGGGTGTGTTTTAACTCTTGTCCCACATTGGAAGAGTAGTGGAATTTTGATGAGTTAATAACACCCCAAGTATGGACTAAGGCTTGGATGCCTTGGGGGTATCCCAACTCTTTGAAGGGGAGATGACCTAAGCT
Organism: Sambucus nigra; assembly: GCA_949130495.1. Lineage (NCBI taxonomy): Eukaryota > Viridiplantae > Streptophyta > Magnoliopsida > Dipsacales > Adoxaceae > Sambucus > Sambucus nigra. The sequence goes on from OX422214.1 coordinate 224,313,189, forward strand.
ATGCTCGGGTTGACTTTCGGTCAAAAGTCCACACGCGCGCGCGCGCGTCCGTCCGGCCGGCTCGGCTCGGCTCGTCTCGGTTCAGTCTCGGGCTCAGGCTCGGGCTTATAAAAATTCTTAAATTTTTGGGCCGAATCTAATTAACTTTCTGGGCTTTAATTAATTAATTACGGAATTAATTAATCTTTAATTAACTGATAATCAGTTAATTCCAAGAGTCAGCAGTTAACCAAATTAACTGCTTTGACAGTTAATTTTGGTTTTGACTGTTCCCAACAGTCAAGACTTTTACTATAAATAAAATGTTTCCCCCTCAGTTTTTACTACTGAAAAAATTAACCTTCCAAAATTCCGAAATTGCTACTGCATTATTTCCTCTGCCCAGAAAATTCTTTTCTTCATTTTCTGCATTGCATGTTCTTGGTTGTGTTGAGTATAAACACATATTTGAGTTCGTTGAAAATTAATTATTGTTGTGCTGCATAATTAATTGGGAAAATCCGTTCTATCTTGGGAGACTATATTCACAAACCTCGGAGCACATTGAGGGAATAAATTGTCTTAAGGACACTGTGAGATTCACAGGGCTCGGATTATTTCTTTATTCTTGTTTAATTTCTGCAATTTCAAGTAAGTGTTTCATTTCTGTAATTTTGTTGTAATTCTGTTTTAATTCTATAATTATATTATTTTCATTATTCTGTACAATTGTTATTTATAAATAGTAGACATAACATATAAAATTTAGGAAATACTTTCTACTGGGTCAGATAGACCTGAAGCTTGGAATTTTAAGCAATAAAATCAGAATGTTCAAAATAAAACATTAATATAAACTCATATTTATGTACTAGTGATCCTCATCCATGTTCTGCTGAGCTTTGTTGCCATTTGGGACTACATAGTCATCCATTTCTTCTTTCACAGCATCAAATTCATACTCTAAGTTTCTATTAATTTGGTTTAGTTAAAAATGTAAGGAGAATCAGACAATGATAAGAAAAAAATATTGAGTCAAATAAACCAATAAGTGGAATAAATAAGCAACCTTATTCTTGTTGATTGTGTAACTGTCCGCTCCCATTTTGGTTAGAATACCATCCCAGAATTTTCTCTCACCGTAATATTATTGGCCACATGATCTCTGAATGCAATATCATCATAAAAATGCAAGTTCATGACACTATTAGCAAGACAAAAGAGAGGGGGACCCATTGTAAGCACGACAATATCTATTTAATGAACTAAGGGAGTACCAAACAAGGGAACATAACTGTGACAGTGGTTACTAACAAAGCAGGGGACAACACTGTTTTATTTCAATTACCCGCCCTAAAGAATTAGATTCCATGGAAACCTAGAAAAAATAAGAAAACATCACTCCAAGAGGATCATCTATGTTTCCACTCTATTTTGATTTCTCATCAAATAAATTAAATATTTCCCCCTTTTTGGAATCAATTGCACCTAACTTATTAGGAAATTAGTCAAACACATAGAGGGAAAATCAGCCACAGGTTACTCAATCTCATGCCAACCCAACCCAATACTGATTAGGACTAAACTCCTTCACCCTCTCCTGGACAGACCTTATAAAGCCACAAGTATTTTCATTTTTTTCTTCTGTGATTTTTATGAACTTCAATTTAAGGCTAAATTACAGTTAAAATTAGTATGCTGAAATTGGGCTTGCAACTAATATGCTTCATATTGAGGGTTCAACTAATACCAAAAATGTGACTGAAGTTTATATACAAGAATTTATGAAAACTCCAAAGATAACCCCATTGGTAGTGAGCTCAAAGTTATTAAACCAATATTAACAATAATATAGTAATCACCAGCAATACAATAAAACAATATTGAAGTTCAATATACTTTTTTCATTTCCAAGTACACAACAGGCCGGTTAGTTAAAAATGAAACGTCCACATCATCCAATTCAATAGCTTTCGTATAATGCCCAATCTCCGTATCGAAATCCTTCTTCTTATAAGCCGCATTACCAGCCTCATCCTCTTTCTGCGCCTCCGCTTTCCTCTCTCGAACTCATCCGGTACTTCTTTTGGCTTCTCATACTCCTCCTCAGCCTTCACCCCCTCATGAATCAACAACGTAGCATCACCACCGTCATCAACAATAACAGTTGTATTTAGTGACAATCCAATCGCCATTATAATAGTTATAGTTCATCTGATAAAACTTTTATCAAGGACTTTATTTGAAAGAATAATGCTTTGAGTCCCAAAAAACTCCCCCAAATCTCCCCCAAATCCTATGTGGACGCCACGTCATTCTTCCACTTACCTGTCATCTATTGCCATGTGATGCGGGTCCCGCCAGGGCACAAAGCACAAGTCATTTTGGGGGAGATTTGGGGGAGTTATTTGGGACTCATAGCACTACTCTATTTGAAATATCTTATTCAAAAACACACACAATAACAACCACTTGTAAGGTTTTTGCAGAAGCTTCCAAATCGCGTTTCTCCCCTTTGTAGTTGGATCAAACCTCTCTTTCCCTAAAATACAGGGATGAATTAAATCATGTAGTACATGACAAGAAACCCTAAAATTCCTAAATAAATTTCAATAAATGAGAAGAAAAAATAATTTAACATGATAAAATTTGCTTAGGAAATCTTTTTGACATGGTTGATTATAACAAGTGCTTACTGTAGAATTATCCATGTCTTTGTGATTGTGATTGAAAACACCTGAAATAAAATAAACGAATTTAGTGAACCTAGATATTATCTATTTTATCACTCATGCACTGCACTCAAAATTTTACTTCAATACACCATGTAAAAAGTAAATTCAATTTTACTTCCAAACATCCAAAAGTGTCATACTTTTTTTCCTTGTAAAATGTCTAATATACTCCAAAATAAACAAAAAAATTACACACAAACTAACACCACATTATCTAAAATACCACAAACCAACCAAAAGACACATTTTCAAACCAGTTACTCTTCCCACCGAAACCTCAAACCCACGGCTAAACCTAGCCAAAATCATCTTCACCATTCCTTCCCAAATCTCTATTTTCGTGTGTTTATTATGTTGTTGTGGTCTTTCTTGTGTTGTTTATATACAAAAACCAAGTATCAAGGTGTTATATTGCAATGGGTGATGAAAAGAACGTTGATGATGAAGCTTCCTAAACTCGAAATATCCAATGCTCGTTTGATGATTTTGAGGTATTTAGGGCTGTAAACGGATATTCGAAAATCCCCATCCGTCCGATATCCGAATCCGAATTTGCAAATGTTTATCCGAAAAAATGGAAACGGATACGAATATGAATACTCTATAAAAATATCCGAGAAAACGGATACGAATACGGATAGTACTAGTATTCGACACGGATAATCCCTATCTGATGCACAATATCCATTTTACTGGATAACCGTTTTATCAGATATCCGTATCCATCAAACATATGTTTAAAATATTACTAATAATATTAGTATTAGTATTAGTATTACTAATAAAATAATATTAAAAAAACTCAATCGTTTATTCATTAAAACAAAACAATCACATACTCCACTCAAAACAAAAACACTCAATCGTTTATTCATTAAAACAAAACAATCACATACTCCACTCAAAACAAAAACATCCTAAAGTTATTATTTTATTAGGTATATTATAAAATGCCATGTATTATTATTTTATTGGGTATATTATCATGGAGTTAAGCTAAAGTTACAGTATACCCTATCACATACAACACACCCACTAAAGAACATATACTCCACTAAAAAAACTAATTTCATTTCGTTTCTCTTTTGTACAAAATAAGAGAAAAGAAACCCTCATTTCACTCCACCAAAAAACCCTCAATCCGCCACCTTCCTCTCTGTCGCATCAGCCCATTATTGCTCATCAACCCCGCCACTGCTTCTCATCAACACCTCCGATGCGCGTCTACTATTTTTTTTTTGGATGGATTTACGCTTATATTATTGAAAAGTATGGATGGATTTAAACCATATTATCATCATGGAATGCTACTATTATTATGGAAGCCGAAATTGTTGATGTTAGGAGGTAGTAATTTTTGTTATATATTTATTTGGATTCAATTGGATTTCATTAGATTGGATATTTTAATAGTTATTTTTTGCGATGGCTAAACAATGTAAATGGGTACGAATATTATCCGAATCCGAGGTATCCGAGTGGATACGGATATGGATAGATGATTTAATTATCCCACGGATATGGATAGTGCATCTAGATAGCGGATACGAATATGGAAAACATGGTATCCAATCCGTATCCGTCCGTTTACCACCCCTAGAGGTATTAAAACACATCTACACACTATATAATCTGTAGAACAACATTTAAAATCATGAAAAGATGAAAAGAAAAAAAATACACTCATTACACTTACGGTTGCCTGTCACCGTAAGTGACAATGAGTTTCGGTCCCAACATGTCGTGTAATGACTCATCGCGATAACATTTTACCGTATATTAACATAACACGATTACACTTAATCGTGTAATGATTCTTGGTCGGGGTTATAAATTCATGGTTTTATTTGGTCGTGGTATTATACCCACAGTTTAATGTCGCCGTGATAAGTTCAATATAGATATAATTCATGTAACATATTACCATTCATTCATGTACTGATTATTGTATTGTCATTTCGGTTAGATGACTTGGTTCTAGATGATATGTTTTGACACGATATAGACAATCTTATTGTACGTATTAATTATGCATTCACCGAGAAAATGAATATGCATGAACCGCGTATGATTGAACAAGCAACGACATCTACTTCGACCAAATGTTTGCGTGATTTATTTCCAGATTTCACATTGTCTATGGTAAAAAACCATATCACATAGTTAATTTCCAACACTTTGAGATATTTAATGTATGACATTATTGTATGACATAGTTTGATTGTGTGCAATGTTAGGATGGGAAAATAGAAGAAGAATTGGATATTTATGCGATTAATCAAGACCATACAGTCGAATTCACAACTGATGAGGTATGTTTTGTTTATTGATATTACACTCAACATGATTTTACAATTATACTCGAAATCTCCATTTAAAAATTCCTTTCATTTAACAATGTTCGTCTTGTGTAGATTTTTTATGACTAGGACAAGATGATTGATTGGTGTCAACAAGTTGGTCGTAAGCTTCATGCGGTCGTGATAATTATGAAATCCAATAAGGCCATTATAGTCCGCAAGGGTAGGGTCGTACTTGGTTGTGAGCGAAGCGAGCTTCATAGACCCAAAAAAAGAGGAGGAGTTGGAAAACAAGAGGAAGAGTTCTTTCAGAGCGCGAAAAATTGATTGCCCATTTAGATTGAAAGGGGTTCCGAAACATCACTTGATTTCCCATCAAGATCACTTGTTTGGCACGCATATGATGGTCGAGTCTCCCAAAAAAAGTGGAGCATTGAAAATGAGATGATAAACAATGGGATTGGCCCAAAGGAAGTACTCCATACATTGAAAAGGAGGTCGGACTACAGTTGTTCATCGATACAAACAATATATAATGCTAAAAGAAAAATGAAGAACGTTAAGATGCAAGGTCTCACCGCCATGCAATAATTGATGCGTTTACTCGGGGAGAAGAATTATGTCCACTAGCATCGAAGGAATGGGCAAAGCGATGTGGTGGAGGATTTATTTTTTGCACATCCCACCTCTTGCTTGTTGGTGAAATTCTTTTCGAGTGTGCTTGTGATCGATTACACTTACAAGACCAATTATTACAATATGCCATTATTTGAGATGAAGAGGGTCACTTCTACCGGGCAATATTTTTGCATTTCATTTGCATTTCTGAAGAGTGAGAAGGAGGAAAATTTTAGATGGGCTTTGCAACATTTGCGGTCATTATATGAGCCTGAAGCTTTGCAACAAGTTGTTGTCTCCGACAAACAACACTCTTTTCTAAACACTTTGCCTAGCGCGTTTCCACTTTCCACCGTTCTTCTATGCCTTTTCCATGAACAGAAAAATATTGAAGGTGCATGTGTGAAACACAACATTAAAGACCAGGACAAGAAGGTGTTCATGCAAGGTTGGATTGGGGTGTTGGAGTCAGAGACTGTGAATGACTTTAAGAATGCATAGACTATTTTCCACCAAAACTAGGAAGAATACCCGAACATAGTTGAGTACATATCAAAGAATTGGATCCCTTTTTATTTTCAGTTTGCGCATGCATAGACTAATTGCGTATCCCACCATGGAAACCGAACAACTGACAGAGCGGAGAGTGCCCATGCGCAACTAAAAAACACTTAAAAATAGCACCGATTCATTTGCGATGGTGTGGAAGGGTATGGACGCATTACTTGGCCACTAAGTAACTCAAATTCAAACTCACTTTCAGAAATCAATTCAATCCACCAAGCATAGTGATGCGTGTTGTGCGAGATCCGTGGTAGGTCATAACACTATGCATTGGATCGAATTATTTTTAAGATAGATTCCATGCGATCGGTATTGAGTGCATCAGGAACTAGCACCCAATATACAGAGATACGATGCTCCCACGTACTTCGCACCATATACGAATTACCATTTGTCCACGAGTTGACCCAATGGGAGAAGCTAGGCCAAGTAATGCCACTATGTGCACTAGAATATCATTGGAGGAAACTTGCCATTGTCCCGGACATCCCTCGGTACCGTGACCTTAACTATACACCTGAGATGATATTTTTTAAGAAAATGTGGAATGAGGCAGGTGAAGACGCTAAAAATATGATGCTAAGAAAGTTAATGGAGATTGTTTAACCCTCTACCACACCCTTGATGGAGCCCGTACAAATTCATCAAAAGGGCAGGCCACCTATAGGGAAAAAGTCTGCCGACAAATCTATGAAAAGAACCCCTTGTGCTTGGGAGCAAGATGTACCGTCCAAAAGGGAAGTTAAAAAAGTCTTCACAAACATAGCCCCATTGACAGGAGTGAACCCGGAGATGTGGTCTGAGGAGAAGAAGATGTATATGAAGGACATTCCCAAGTTCTTTTGATCATTTTTGGAGGATATATATGATATAAAATTTGATGGGAACTGTGGATATAGGGTTATTTCCAAAGGGGCGGATGTTGGGGATGGACTTGAACATTCTCATGCTATTCGCAGTGCTTTGTTGTCTGAGATACATAGGGATAAGACATTTTGGGCTACGGTGATGACCTCCTACGATATTGACGAGTATGAGAGGGGATTAGACTATTTTAGACACTCATGCACAAGCGAGCGATGGTTTATAATGCCAGAGCTTGGCTACCTTATGGCGAATTCACTTAAGCTAATGGTTGTGTTGATATCCAAATTTCAATGCTTAGCTTTAGTTCCATTAAACGTTGGGCCAAAACCTAGTATGGAAGACAATTGCATCATCTATATCCCGAACTCATCAAATATTCATTGAGTGAGTTTAAGATGCACAAGATTTTTCCCTTACCATCAATTGCCTCTAACTGGAAATCTAGGGCTAGTGAAGATGCCCTTCAATGGACTACTTTGTTTAAGTACCGTTTAAAATATTTCAAAACCTATATACCAAAGATATTGAGACGAGAGATGAACCGTGGTTGATATCGTCGAATGAGGATGAGGACTTGATGGCGGCTTAAATTCTGTGGTGAAATTCCTAGGGTTTCTTATAACTTTTTGTAATTATTAGGATTGGAAATTTTTTGTAATTTATCAGGATTGGTTATATGTAAATTGGTTATTGGAGAAAGTCTAGTGCTAATGATTATAACTTTTTATAACTTTTTTGCAATCATTGATTATATGTAAATGGATTGTATGTAATTATTAACAATTATTGATTGGAACTTTTTCTATCTTTTTGCAATCATTACTATAATATTCATTGGTTATGTATGTGATAAATTATAAATCTTAGGATATTGAAAGTAATTCACGGTCCATTGACACCGCAGAAATATATACACGGTGACACCACACCATAATGAGGAACCCACGGTGACAACCGTGAATAAACAACCCAGCTGAATTATAACCATAAAATATATGCAGAGACTTAACTATTTTTCACCCCAATATACACGATTTAATGTAACCGTGAAAATTATATAGATGGTTGGTTGTAGCCCTAAGTATATTTTCCACGGTGAGACCCAACCGTGAATTATATGCAAAAACTTTGGCAAATTTTTCCCCTAATTTACACGGTCTAATGTAACCGTGAAATGTACTCTGGCGGTGAACTAGCGTCGTGTGTTTCCACTCCACGGTGAGTTGTAATTGTGAAATATATGCAGGCACTTTGGCTATTTTTTCACCCCCAACACACACGGTTTCATGTAACCGTGAGAAGCATATAAACAGTTGGTTGTAGCCGTAAGTAAACTCTCCACGGTGAGACCCAATAGTGAATTATATGCAGAGACTTTGAAATTTTTTTCCCCGGTTTACACGGTCTAATGTAACCGTGAAATGTACTCTAACGGTGAAATAGTGTTGTGTGTTTCCACTCCACGGTGAGTTGTAACTGTGAAATATGTGTAGAGACTTGGCTATTTTTTCACCCCAACATACACGGTTTAATGTAATTGTGAAAAGTACATAGATGGTTGGTTATAGCCGTAAGTATACTCTCCATGGTGAAACCCAACTGTGAATTATATGCAGAGACTTTGGTAATTTTTCCCCTAATTCACTTGGTATAATGTAACCGTGAAATGTACTTTAACAGTGAAATAGCGTTGTGTGTTTCCACTCCATGATGAGTTGTAATCGTGAAATATATGTAGAAACTTGGCTATTTTCTCACCCCAACATACATGGTTTCATGTAACCGTGGAAAGTATATAGACGATTGGTTATAGCCGTAAGTATACTCGTAACGGTTTGATCGAACCATGAATTATATATAGAGATTTTGGTAATTTTTCCCCCCAATTTACACGGTCTAATGTAAACGTGGTTATTATTTGGCGGTGACACCATAGTGTGGATGTTAGTATGACGGTGACACCATACCGTATAGATGTAATGAACGGTGAGAATCCATCATATTATTAACATTCAAGCATGTTCACGATTAACATTCAAGGACATAACATAACATCCAAACACATAACATAATTTTGTTAACAATCAAACGCATATCACATAACATATTTGTTTTAAAGTTGTTCCAAAAAAGTTATTCTAACATAATTGTCGCAAAGCTGTTCCAACACATAACATATAACAAAATTTGGGATACTTTACAAACAAAACTTTTATGAATATAGTTACATTCAAATTGTTCGAACAAATTTTATCTATCTACTTTTTAAACTCTTCATCGAGGTGGTTTTTACTTGTGGTGATTTTGCTTGGGGGTTAGGTCATGCTGTGCCTTGGTCCGAGTTTCTTCACGCACCGGGGTATTTCCCTTTTCTATATGAGCGTGCGTCCCCTTGGCCTAAAGAAGGGCGTCAAGCACTGCATGTGATAGTTCAAGGACATTCGTAACCTCATGGTCTGAGCCTCTGTCAATAGCTTCCTAGAGTAGGCTAATGGCTACATCTATCCCCTTAGCCTATATAAATTATCATCAATTGTGTTAGACAATTCCTGAACAAAGAAAATCAATTTAATGATAAATTTTAAAACATTTTCCATTTTATTCGAGTGCTTTAGCTCCGGCTTGCGTATTCTATTCTCAAAATATTGAATGTATGGATGGGATCTTTCTAGGTACTAAGACATGTACCCATCCATGCATTCCCAAGGCATGGACCTCACCGGGGTCGAACGCCTGGCATCGGACAGTACATGGTCGAACCAGTTAAGTTGATACCATTTCTCGATATCAAACTTTAATTTGCATCAGGCCTGGGTCTTCCCCCTTTCCTCTGACAAAGGGAGCAATGGTGGTCTAGGAATTATTTAAACACGTCCATCTTGGCATATGACCCTCTCTGAGTAGTAGGGTTTCCCGACATCATAGCAGATAAGAAGGTCGTTATACTATGAGACCTCCTGAAAATGGGTAGGCCTCACATTTTTCGGAGTAGGGATCCCATACTACCGAAACGTATTTCCAAATATCAGTACGTACATAAATAAAATAAAAAATACTAAACTTAAAACAACTAATACTTACATCTGAAGATTTTAAATCATCTAAGATTTCCCTTAGCTCCCATACATGTGCAAAGGCATCCCCTGACACCGTTTGCGCCCTCCATTTGCATAGACGCGGCTCGCTATGCTTGAAATTGAGATTTCTTACACTACTTGCCAAATTTAAGTGGTCGTATATCCACGCTTACAATCAAAACAAAATAAAATTTCAATATAGACATATTAATTAGGAGATTATTATATTACAAAACAAAATTTAAAATATATACCACGAGGAGGGGAAGATATCCGACCACTTGCCGAATGTCCACCCGAGGCGCAATCCCCAACTGTCGATATAAATGGACCAATACACCCATCCCCCAAGCATAGTCTTTGCATTTGCCAATCTTGCGCAAAAACTGCAGGTAGTACACTAGAACTCAGTTACTTGATTTTTTCGGGAACAACAAGGAACCGACCATGAAAAGAAAGTACCCCCTAGTAGCCTACTCAATCTTCCTCTTTGAAGCACTTTCCCCTAGCTTCTTAACCCTCCCCTTACACAAAATTATTAACCAATCAAAATGAAAAGCGTATACAGACTTATAATCCTCCTTGTCCTCCTCCTCCTCGGTATAACCCAAATATTTAGTAAGCCATTGGATTTGGGTCGTCTTCTCCTCAGCTTTCTTCGAAATAGTACCTTATATCGATTTACCTACTACCGAAATTTAGAGGAGATGGTACACATCATTTAGGGCGATGATCATCTCACCGAATGGAATATCACATGAATTTGTTTCTGTCTTCCATCGTTCGATGAATGCCAACATCGATACATAGTCTATGTACCGATAGGAGTGTTTAATCAGACCGTACAACTCGGAGTTCCTCACCATCTCTATTACCTGCTCATCCTCTTTGGATAGATCCTCACTTAGAAAATTTCTTGAAGAGGTACACGCACTTCATTGTTCCCCTCTCCTCATCTCTATTCCAAATAGAATAATCAATATTGTTATGATAATTTTTGCAGGAGTTTGGGGTTATTTGGCGTGCACCCCTCAAGCGGTTGGGAATTAGAGTGGCTTATTTTTTTTCGGGAATTCTTCTCTAGCCCTTTCGATGTGGACTATTGGATTTCATTTTTTGAGGAAGAAGACTCGTCCTCTCTTGCCCTTTCACATTCTTTCTTCCTCTTTCCTTCTTCCTCTCTATCCTCCTCTATTTACTTTTTATCTTCCTCTCATCCTCTCTCTCATTCTTCCTCTCTATCCTCCTCTCTCCTTACCTCTCTCTCTTCATCTCTCTCTGCCTCTTTTTCCTCCTCTATTTCTTACTCTCTCTCTTCCTCACTTGCCTCCTCTCTCTCTCTTCATCATTTTCCTTCTCTCTCTCTCTCTCTTTCTCACGTGATTTATCTTCTTCTTTTTTCTCCTCCTCTTTATCTCCGACTAAAACTACCTCACCCCCTTAACTAACCCCAATAAAATCACCTTACAACCGCCTCAACTACTTGCTCAACTGACTTCGAAGTATCACCCACCTCAACATTAAGTAAATCTCCTACCACTTTATCTAATGAAATCGTTTGAGAATATCCTTTGCTTAAAGTAGTGGCCTCACTGGAACTATTACTACTAGAGGAAGATACGGGTCATCGTACTTCCTTAGCCGCCTCTAAGCTCCTCTTTCGCTCGGATGTGGTAGGAGGATTTTTGCTTCTCACCATTTATATGACCTACATAAGAAATTAACAAATTATATTAGCAAATTAACAAATTATATTAGCAAATCAACATTTATATACCCTAGCAAATGAATATATGAAATAGGACATAAATGGGTACTTTAAAAGATTAGAATTAAAATTATAAACAATAATTACTAAAAAGGAAACCAAGGTTCTATATGGCCGTGAAATATTTACGTACGGTTAGGTTTGGCCGTGAAAATATAACGCGGTTGGGTTTGGCTGTGAAACCTTCAAGCACGGTGAGAACTGACCGTATATTGTGGAATCACCATTGGACATAACCGAATATTATTGGCACCTACGGTGATAGGAAACCATAGGTGTAGACTATTTTTTTTCCTTTTTTTCAAATCGTTAAACCCTAGTTTTTTCTTACCGTGGTAAACCTTAGGTTTGTTCGCGCAAATGGAATATATTTGCAGTTAGATTAGTTAGAGTTACATTTTAAAGAGATTATAATGGATTTCTTATATGTAGTTTGCATGCTAGGGTTTAATACATAAACTGGGAGCACAAAATGAGAACATGACAGTAATGGGAGTGACGTTTAATGGTTTAACATACGAGAAATGAAGTTTGATGGTAATGCGGTGTTATGTGTTATTGATGTTGGGAGTAAGGTTTAATGGGGGATGGTGGTTTGGGAGAGAATTTAGAGAGAGGGATAAAGGGAAAAAAATGAGGATCGAAATTATTTGGATTTTTATATGGGTGAAGGTACATGTGGTGTTGGGTATTTTAGTGTTTTGTATAAATATTAGGTGCTTATGTGGTGTTTTGGAGTAAAATTTTGGGTGTAAATATCAGGAACCACTAAAAAAATACTAATAAACAAATAATTAGATAGTGTTTGATAAATACAGTAACTTAATAGTTTCACTCAAACAAAATTACAATTAGATTTTAATCTTAGATAAGCAATCACTCAAATAAAATTAAAAAATTACTAATAATTAGACTACAATACCTAAGATCTACAATATTTTATCATGTTAAATTAGTTTTAACATACCTAATAGCAGAGCAAATGAGATGAGAGAGGAAATTGGCTAGCGATTTACTACTGCCTTGGTCGAAGAGGAAAGTGGACGGACCGAAAATCTACAATACCCGAGACCAAAGCAAATAAGATGAGAGAGGAAAGTAAGAGAAAAAAGTGCCCGACAATCTACAATACCTTCCTTGGTCAGAAAGGAAAGTAGTCGGACCGTAGATCTACAATACTTGCCTTAGTCAGAATGCATGTGGTTAGATTTGAGAGAGAGAGGGGAAGAAATTTTTGGTTTTTGAGAATTTCCTATATGTGTTTGAGCGGGGGTTTCGTGTGTGTATGAGCAGGGCTTTTTGAGTTTTAGGGTGAATTTTAGTTGGAAAAATACCCTTTTTCTAAAAACAATCACTCTTAAAATATTAAATCAATATTAGTAACACTTATATTAGATTACTAATGATATTTTATTGTGATATATAGTTATGGTATAATACTATTAGTAATAAAAAAAATAGTCTGTTACTAAAAGAGTCTTTTGGTGTAGTGACATCTGATGATATGACCGATCTATCCCCCAGGTACAATTGACAGCTAATAGTCAACTAGGCTACTAAACTCGTCACCTGCAATCCATTCATCGGGAAGAGACGAAACATTAAGCATAGATGTCTTGAAGCCAATTGGGACCAAGTTTAAACCTTATCCTTCTACTGACGTCGAAGACTAAGGTCTAGGGGTAATTGAAACATATAAGTATAGTCTCGTCTAGACGACACCCTAACATCCCAAGAACCATTAATCTTTTTCTATAGATGAGACCAAACTTGCATCTATACCTGATATACTATGGTTGATAACCACTATAATCTCGTCTCACAGTGGAGACTAATCTCGCTCATACCAATGGAAATGTGTCGGCCTTAGACCACACTCATGTTATAAGCCATCAGACTCAAGGTCAAGGGATAGGCGTGTCGGATTCAGATGACTATCCTATCTTTTCTCAACTTTTAACAAAGAACCAGACACTTCACAAAGTCTCCATCGGGCTGATACCTTTAGTATCATTTTGGACGATACCTCATTGAAATTTGCCCATCCATACGTAGAAAGCATAACATGGGCATTCCAATCATATCTACACAAAATCGTTATTAGAGATCAGCAACCCACGTGAAGGAATATTCATTATGATCACCTTGCTTTATGTACGGACAGTTGGCACTCTCTCATAGACCATGACCTCAGTTGGGTGTGGGACACGTGCTAGGGGTGACACTACGCACCTCTAGCCTATAAAAGGCACATTATATCTTCTTCATTTGTATAGATACATGGAAACCCTATTGTTACTCAGTAAAACTAACTCTAAAAATAGAGAGATCTTGTATTGTGTCATTAATGGCAATTTAGGCCCTATTCTAGTGAAAACATACTCATACTTTTGCTAATGGACGTAGATCAACAATCGAGCCACTTAAACCCTTGTGTTCTTCTATGTTTCGCTAATCTCTTTTTATTAAAATACTTGTCAATTACTGTTTCATTACATTTGTGCAATACCGACATCTAAGGTGAATCCATTGTATGATCTCAACATCATTAATAACACACTAGTAATCACTCTCAGGATAGCCAACTAGGATGTGTATAAGCTACTAGTGGACCAAGGGAGTTCCTCAAAAGTCATGTACTTGAAACTCTTCAAAAAGATCAATATCAAACTGAAAGATTTAAAGGAAATAACCATCCCTTTAGTTGGCTTCGTTGGAAAGATAATTATGACCCTGGGAATGTGGTACTCCCAGTGCAAACTAAGAGTGTATCCAAATTGATAAGTTTTTTAGTAGTGGACATCGATTATCCTTATAATGCAATCTTAGTGAAAGGATGTATCCACTCCATGAAGGGGATTCTATCCACCTACCATTAGAAGATCAAATGCATTACCATAAGGGGGGTAACGGAGGCAGATTGAAACCAGGTTGTTGCTCAGTAATGCTTTATCGTCGCCATCAGACCTAGGCAAGAAAATAAGAAGGAAAAAGTAATTGCAAAAGAGGCGACCACGGAGGGAGTCACCACCTCAAAATAGCATTTAAAGTATAAAATATCAGGGGGTAGAACAAACAAGGGTGTCCCCCCACAGATAGTATAATGGAACCACTGCAAGAAGTTATGATTCATGTCTCATACCCGAATAAGAAAATTTTGATCGACAGGTTATTTACCGATCACGAAAAGGAAGAATTGGTCGCTCTACTCAAAGCGAATCAATATGTATTCTCTTGAAAGCCTTATGACATGCCTATGATTGATACAAAAGTCATGAGTCACTGACTTCACTTGGACCCAGTGTAACGTCCCGACCTAAATTTAAGGCTCACCCGTGAGTCAACCTGATTCGGTCCAACTGCATTACGTGTGGAATAATGTGAAGAAACCTAAATAATGTTTCTAGTCCATTTTAATTAAATATATTAACTAAGTAAGCATGACATTCGATTTTTCAGGCATATAAGTAAAATAATAACAAGTTTGGAACCCATTAGGAAATACCGTAGGGTTTTTGTGATCAGAGCTACTAGCGTAAATAGTAAGAAATACTTACCTGCAAAATGCTCTCAAAGGACGGATTATCGTTTAACCTGTCATAACAAAGGGAACGGGGTGAGCCAATGCCCAGTGGGGTTCCCAATAATAATGCAGTATAAATGGCAGAAGGAAATGATGCAATAACAAATACACAGTAACTAAACATCGTATGCATTAACCATATTTTATTCAAAAAGATTTCATTCAACTTTGGTTAAAAACCATTATCCATAGATTTCATACTTCATCATTTAATTACAAAAGAGTTTCTTTAATCCATTAGTTTACACGATATATAAGCAAGAAGTCGTGTTTCCTTGTTACTCTGTTATCATATATTTTGTTATAATAAAAACTATTAATTTCACTTTTAACCCACCACTTCAATGGCATATTTCGAATATAGCTTTTCAACACACGCACTCGATGTATAAAAAAATGACTTATGTAAATTTATATGACAACCGGAGCTTATAATTGCGATAAATTATACAAATGTCTATTACGGTCTTTGTTACTTTAATTTCTTTAACCTTTAACTTACCAACACTTTACCGTGTCATGTAGTCATTTAGTCTGTTATACAACAAGTTTATTAATTACTTCAATAGAATAATTATCCATAGTTTCATTATATGTTATTTGAACCCAGAATAACACGATCGTATATATAAGTGTTTGTCTTTCTTGGACTTTACTTATTCCATAAGATTTTCCCTTTCAATTCCCTTTTTAATCATACAGTTAACTATATCCTCTTTATGTTTACGGTCTTTCACCATCTACCATAAATGCCACAGTCATTGATTCCCTAGCCAGTGGTTTTAGGTCTAAGCTAAAGCCACACCTAGGGCTCTGGGTCCTTCATAACTTTTCTCGGTACTCCTTTGCGCAAACTCTTTCAGTTTGCATTCAGTTATTAATTTGTGATCCAACCGCTATTTTTATCAAAAACACTGACATATCGCCATTCCCTTTTATTTTCACATAATCCCCTCTTTATTTAATCAAAACATCTTACCTCGCCTAAAAGTCAGCACTCAGGGAAAATACCACCTTATCACATTTGTTACATAATTGAACACATTTTACCATTTAACGCTCGTTGTTTCAATTAAATGTTTAGCCACATTATCCTTTATCTAAATAAGATTATTCCCAATTTATGTTCGAGGACCGTTATTCTCATATTTGTGTTCATTTTATGTTATTGTGTAACAAAGTCTCCTCTTTTCAAAAATACCACGATAGGGGTAAATATCACAATGCATCCTATTTGGGATTCACTTTATAAATTATCTATTACGAAGCTTTACTTGAGCTTCATCAATTTGAACATCAATTACTCAAAGAATTACCAGTTGAAGCAATGTTTACTATATTCCGCTTTATCCACTAACAAGAGTTCAACAACATTTTACACTTTCTTTCACCTTAAAGTCATAGTATCTTATACAAAATACATTATAAAAATATCAATCTAATACTTTCATGTGAATAAATTCGTAAACATATTCACAATAAATCCAAAGTGAAAATATGTGACTTTTCTTGACTTTCACACAAAAAGTATAAACCCTTTTTGCTTCTTATATCTTTTCATGAAATAATACGTTTTTACATTATTTTATACTCATCGTTTTCATAAGAATATAGACTCGAATTTTCTATAATTATTGAACAATTATTCCAAATACTCTAGTCCCATACTTTCATAAATATTTCCAAGAAAATATGTTTTAGAGTAAAGTACCCCTTTGGCCCCTAAACTATTGAGGTTTGGCCAATTTAGTCCCTAAACTATTAATTTAACCAATTTAGTCCTTAAACTACTAATTTTAAACTACTAATTTTAGCCCCTAAACTACTAATTTTGGCCGATTTAGCCCCTCAAATCTGTTTTTTAATAAGAGTAAAGTACCCCTTTGGCCCTAAACTATTGAGGTTTGGCCAATTTAGTCCTTAAACTATTAATTATTCTAAATACTCTAGTCCGATACTCTCATAAAATGATCAATCTAACATTTAACAGCTCATACAAAAAAAAAACTATCAAATCTTTAAAAATTCATAACTTCAAAATCTATAAATTCAAAATTCACAAAATTTATATATTTGAAACTTACTCGTCGAGATCTATCAAACAACACCCGTATTCAATATTTTTTGACAAAAAATCGAAACGGATAAATATTCTATTTCACTAAAACCTCCATTTTTTGGTAAAAATCTTCTTTTCCACCCCGCTTGCACGAACCAGAAAAATGATATATATATATATATATATATATATATATATATAAAGAGAGAGAGAGAGAGAGAGAGAGAGAAACACTCCGATGAAGATTCCGATAGACTTTTCCGATGAGGATCCGGTGGGTGGGGGTGGGAATGGGATTATGTGTTTATTTTTAGAATTGAGTTTTAAATGAGTATGAGTAAGGATATAAATACAAATACATTTTTAACTAAAAAAATTACATATTTTGTTTACTTCTAACTCTAAAGGAACCACACAAATAAATGGTATTGTGCCATAGGGACTATATTTATAAACATGGAAGCTAGTGTTCTATAAATTCAAATGCAGAGGGAAACATAACCTTAAGCCAAATTATCTATTATTATTTTTTCACCCACAACCTTTGTCTCCCATGTAATTTACATTACACCCAACTAATTCTGAGTTGACAAAAACTACCATTATACTATTTACTTTTGTCTCCAATAGTGTCAACCTTATATTGTTTGTACTACAACATTCCAAACTTAAATCACAATTAATCTTCGACATACCGTAACCATGTATGTGCCATGCAACCCTCATAAAAACCATGTGACACTACGTAACATATATTTAACTCATAAATAACTCTAGTAAGTCATGCACATATACTTTTACGTAAACCTTTCAAAATTTGTCGATAACAACACGTAATTATTATTTTAATCATTTGGCTTAAAGGTTAGGGTATTACATTCATCCCTAGTTAGATAATTCATTCTAAACCACATGTAATCATTAGTCACATAATGTTAATTTATACATTACAAACATTATCGCTTGCCATCTCTAGGGTATTACCCATAAGAGTAATACTCCTCACACCTAAACACAAATGTCCACTACCGTTCTCACCTGACTGCCTAATGAGTGATGTACAAATTTTCACAGACTTCCTAACCCAATGAAGTTTATCACATATCACGACTAGAAAAAACCCTAAGTTTCACTACTAACGTAACATTAAATCGCATATGCATATATATTGTTTTATTAATACTCTTCACATCATTATTGACATCATACAATTTCCATTTATACCCAATCTCATCCTAGGCTTTGCAATCCAAAAATCATGCATTTGTGTCACTGCACAAAAACAGTCGACTTGTCAAGGTCTTTTACCGTGACAAGTCTGGAGGTGGCAACTGTATTTGTCACGAATTTGTCAATGTCCTATCACGGTCTTTGACCTTGAGAAGTTTTGTCACGGTCAAAGACCGTGACAAGTCCGTGATAAAAAAATAAAAATTATCATGGTAAAAAACCGTGACAAGTTCGTGATAAGTTTCTTTGTCACGGACGTGTTACAATCTTTGACCATGACAATTTTGGGTAGAATTGAAAAAAAAAACTGATGGGCAGTATGGCCACTGCCACTGCCCAGCAGTATATTGTACCTGTTGTAGAAAAATTATACCTGTCCAAATGTTATATATCCAAATAAAATAAAAATAATGTACCAAATCATGGCATATATAAACCATATCCAAATAAAATAAGAATACAAATATCCATATCCAAATCAACATGTACCAAATCAAAAACATACAAATATAATCCAATATCCAAATCAAATAGATTGAAATAATGTCAGGGAATAGGGTCTTGATCATATCGGAGGAGGAAGGAAGAACACACGACATTAGAATTGACACACCCCTCAATATGGGTTACACCGCATTATTCGTGCAACCACAAAGGTGAGTTCTCATTTTCGGACACCATATGCATGACGAACACCCTTGCTTCAATGTCTTGGAGGGGACGTCCATGAACCACCATATCCAGGAGGAAGCCCGGGTCCCTCAACCCCCTCGTTATCGGCTCCCCACAATATATGTCGAGTAAAAATACGCACGGCTGACCGATTGTTGACATAAGCCACTCAACAGAGGTCACGATGGGAAATGGATCAAATGGTGGTGAGTCTATGCGTATCGACGATGAAGCATTTACGTCCTTGTCTACCTCTACCTCCTTCTCCTTCTCATTTCCCTTCCCCTTGTCCTTGTCGAACTGACGCTTCATAAAGTGGTACATAACTGGGATCGTCGCCTCCAACCGTGGTAGCTTATCATCATGGGTGTCCACCTTTTGTGCCAACTCGGTGTTGCTCGTCTCCATTCCGGTGATCCTTAACTTCCCCACCCGCAAGCTCACCCCCTAGTCCTCCCCTTGTGATCCATCCCGAGCACTTGGCTGAGTGCGTCCGTAAACAAAGATGCTTTGTTGACATCAGACTGTGACTTCCTTAAGATTTTCCTAAAAAGATAAAAAGTACACGATTAGTTAATTAAGTAAATAAAAAAATTATAGCGTAATTAAAAAAATTAAACATATATAAATTACAAGGGTGGTTGCGAAGCTCGGGGCCACCTCCTTGCCCTTGCCATTTTTTGTTCGAATTGTCACATAGGTATCGAGCCTATGTGGCCTACCCCCAGGGCCACTCCCCGTGTCCTGAAATAAAATAATACATAATTAGTAACCAACACAAAGTAATGTTAAAATAAAATAACATAGAACTAAAATTAAAGAAAAATAAAAACTTACAATCATGTTCTCCACCTTGGCATAAGACGTTTGTTTGGAGTAGTGCACATCCAACTTTTTCGCCCGATTGGTGAGATGCCAATTATCGTTCATTGATCTCATTGTTGACAAAAAATTTCCACTGCGCTAATGAGAACGGATCCTTCGGGGGGATGGTGTCATGTACTCTCATAATGGACTCCCGAATCTTTTTAAAGTACTGTGCCCGCATATTCTTCTTCCACGTCTTATATTGATCCTTAAACTATTCCAACTTAGAGTCATGGAGATGTGGGGGCAGGCCGAATTGTTCATGTCAAACAAATAAAAACCAAAAAGAAAGTAAGTATTAGTTGCTTATAAATACAAGTGTCCCCAGATGTTCATCTTGAGGTCATTACTCACGGCCCTCCAATCAGTGTACCCCTGGCCGATGATCGTCTTCAGTAACTCTAGCGATCTAGCCAATAATGTCATCTTATTCTCGATGACGAACCCCAATTTGTCCCATTTTGGGGGCCTATTGTCCGAAGAGCCCTCGTCGCCTCCGCCGCCGCGTTTGAATATGAAGTCATTTTCTACAAAAATTGTTATTATTAGTACAAACATGTAAATGGACTTTCAATTAATGCTCAAATCCGATAATAACAACACATACGATATTAATTTTAATTTATACCAATACCAATACCAATTTTAATTTATACAAATACCAATGCCAATTTATACTAAGTACAAATGAATAAAAAACATTAAATAATCATCCGATAATAATAAAGCATTAGAATAATACAACCACTGGTCATTACAAATAATTTGAATACTTATTACAAAACTAAATTGTCAAGTAATCCACACTGCTGTTTATATTGGCGCATGTAGGACAATTGACCACGGCTTGTTGTTGATATACTCTGAGTAAAACAGTTGCTTGACCTTTTGAAAAGCATAAACAAACGACTCATCACTCACATGTTCATTACTCTTCAACTTGGACAAGTCAACCATGATCAAATTGGTGCCAGGATCAACTTTACAAGTATTTTTGTCCTCAACTCTTACCCAAACACAGTAAATTACAACCTTTTTTAAGCTCACGTAGTCCAATTCAAATATATTTTGAATTACACCATAGTAAGTTATTTCAACATCAACGATGTTTTTATCTTTTGTGCTCGCTCGAAAGAAAGTAAGAGCCTTGTATGAAATGCTCGAGTTATGTACATTTGTATTTTCATCGTACACCCTTGCACCAAATACGTAACCGTTCAATCGATACCTTTTGTACTCTTGTGAAATGAACAAGGGTCTAGTGGATATATGAGCAAGCCTTGATGTCGCATCACTCGTCTTTAAAAGCTGGGAATATAGATAAATTGATGAGGTTAGTTGTAAAAATTTCTTTTAATGTGACATTTAATAACAACCATTTTCATTATAATTACCTCGTGTGACAACCACAACCTAAATCCGTTGTCTGATTGTGTCATTATTTTTCGTCTTTTATTATTCTCACAGGCTTCATATTTTCTGACGAATGTATTACAAAACTAATCATGTAAAAAATAAAATAATTTAAAAGTTAAAATAATTTAAACTTACTTTTTCGATTATTTGACATCTTCACGTGTGTTAAAAAGATAACGAGCTACTTGTTCATGTTGTAAACTCATTAATTTCACTCGTTTGCCTATCATATGACCACCCTCATCAACAAACTCATCAATGTCATCCATGTTGGTCGATTCAGGTATATATTCTTGAGTGTAGATTGATGACTCTACGGTGATGTATTCCTCTGCAGTTGATCCTTCATTATATTCTGTATTCTTGATGTAATCTTTGAAAACTTTCATCAATCTTTCAAACGGATACATCCACCAATATCTAGTTGGGCCGCAAACAAGTGCCTCATTGCATAGTTGTACTAACAAGTGAACACTCATGTCAACAAGTGATGGGGGAAGTACTTCTCCAACACACAAATCGCTTCGTTCACCGTCAATTTTTCCACCACTATGTGATCTCGATTGACTATATTCTCACATAAAAATGAGAAGCAAATACTAATTTTCATAACAGTCCTCCGCAAATCATTGTGCTTGGAGAAACAGTGCTTAAACAATAAAGGAACCAATTGCATGATCACGTGTCAATCGTGGGACTTACACTTATGTAAATCATGGATAGCATAATTCACAATCCTTTGCAAGTTGAACGAAAAATTAGACAAAACTTTCAAATTATATATTGTGTCTAAAAGCACCTTCCTTTGCTCACTCGTCAAAGTAAACGCACCTGGGGAATTATGGTCCTTCCCCCACTATCTTCTTTCAACCATAGTTGTGGCTTAAGTTTCAACACTTTAAGGTCTTTTCGTGCATTTTCTCCATCCTTCGAATGACTCCCCTAAGGCATGTTCTCACAATATGTTCAACAATTTTCTTCTCTGCGTGCATCACATCCAATACATGGCGCACCGGGTTATTCTTGCAATAAGACAAGTCAAATAAAATTGACCTCCTAGACCATGCCTTTCTTGTCTCAGATTCATTCCCAGTTGGGGTCTTCTTATGTTAGACATTCTTAAATTTAGGATTCTTACCTGGCATATTAAGGCCAAAATCAGAAGATTTAATTTCAATTTACGAGCTTGGAAGTTTTCTCGATGGTAGCCTATGTTCAACCCCGCCCAGTAAAAAATTAAAACCTTTCTCAAATATAAAACTATGAGCGGGGGGCAAAACCTCCTGTGGAAATGGTATACATTTTTTGAGCTAGCGGGGAGATGAAGACATTCAGTCGCCTCTCTACAAATAGGACACTCCAAATAATCATGTACTACACAACCAACTAATGTCCCATAAGCTGGAAAATCATGACTAGCCCACATCAACATAGCTTTTAGAGTAAACTCGTCTTTTCTAAAAGACAAATACTTGCACACCCTCTTTCCACAACTCATTTAATTCTTCTACCAAAGGATCCAGGTAGACATCGATGTGTTCACTTGGTGCCTTTGGCCCGGGTATTAATAAAGACAACCTCAAAAATTCAGGTCTCATACACTGTGAATGAGGGAGGTTGAGTGGGGCTAGGATCACTGGCCATACACTCTAATTGGCTCATATATTTTCAAATGGATTGAAACCATATGTTGATATTGACAAGAAAATGTTATGTTCTTCTCGAGAAAAATTGGGATACTCAAAACTTAACCTCTTCCACATTGTAGAATCAATAGCATAACGTATGAGATTATCCCCTGCTTCTTCCCTATAATGCCAAGTCATTGCCTTTGATATCCATGGTAATGTGAAAAACACCTTTAATCTAGGCCCAACCGAAAAATATTTCAACACTTTTTAAGGCACTTTTGAGCTTGTGCCTTCCTTGCCAATAGATTGGACATATCTAGGTTCGTTGCATACCGAACACCGATCGAGATTTTCATACTCCTTTTGGTATAGTATACAGTTATACACACAAGCAAGAATTGATTTATACTTCATTCTTAAACCTTTCAAATAGTTTTTCATAGTTGGATAGCTGTTTGGAAGCGTATTCTGCTTGGTTAGCAAGCCCTTCACCCAATTCAAAATTCATGTCACGTTATTGCTAGACAAACCATATTGGATATTCAAACTATGCAAACCAACCATGGCATGTAAAGTTATTTAATATTTTTCACATCCAGAGTATAACGACTAGGTCGCCTTAAATTTTAAACTTTGGTAGTCATTGACAAGGTTTATCCCAATATCTTCATGAGCACCTAAACCTTGTAAATCACCAGTGACTCATTCTCTTCCACTTTATGAACTCCATGTGCGTCATCAACTAAATCATCTAGCATATTATAATCTAAATTTTCATCCTCCCATTGTACATATTACCTACTTGTTGAAGGTTATTGTGAAGGTTGTTTGGGGATAAAAGGAACTTTTGGTTCCTCCTGAAAAACCAAAATTGGATAACTATCTTACATACCCATCTTAAAAAATGTAGTTCAATTATTTTCCACTCAAACACCTTACCATTATTACACCTAGCACATGGACACGAAAACCCTTCATCATTATGACATCTCTTTTCGTATTTCACAAATTCATCAGCACCTCTGCGAAATACATCCCCTAATCTATTTGTCTCACCCATCCACTCTTTTATTTAGGATATCCCATCATATCTACTACAAACAATCACGTATTATGGGTAAGAAGTGTATATTAATGGATTAGAATAAACAAAAGTGTGAATATTTAGTTCCCATTAGTATAAACAATCACCTATTGAATGCATGCACATAAGAACGAGAATGCTAGTTTCAAATGAAAATACATTCAGGCATGCACCTCCCGAAGCAAGTGTTATATAAGAAGTTGACTTAATGTAAATTTATTCATGCATTTAAATTCAAATTCAAATTCAAATTCAATTTGAATTTGAAATTGAAATTGAAATTGAAATTAAAATTAAAATTAAAATTAAAATTAAAATTAAAATTTAATTTATAATATTAATTCCTATTTTTTCCATCTCCTCTAAAGGGTGAGTGGTCATATACCATTCAAGACTGCATATTTATGTAATATACTTAACAACTCATGCACATTGTTCCAATCTGAGGAAAATTCGACAGCATATCCCCATAGTTCTCCAAATACACGATGTAGATTCGTAAGTGTGAGTGTTATTTCAATTTATCAATTGAGATAACACTTAACATCGCATTATCTAGTATGTACCCAGAGAACATTAATATACTACTGCAAAACTTCCCCCCAAAGTAACAAGTTTAAGCCACTAAGAATATTATTATACAGAAACTATGCAGTCACAAACTGTCCAAACGGGACAATTCGAGAGATCTCATTACAAGGGTAACGACTCTCGAATGGGTTTAAGGGCTATTGAATTCGTATGCATAAGAACTAGAAGGCTGGTATCTATGTGCACTATATGTAATTTAAAGTATGTTTCATTTAATTATGTCTTATCATAATTCGGGAGATTTCATTTAATTATGTAATTTAAAATATGTTTAATTTAATTTATAGTACGCGTAAGAACTAAAACTTATACCAATTTATACTAATTTATACCAATATCAATACCAATTCAATTTCAATTTCAATTTATACCAATATCAATACCAATTCAAATTATTGGTACTCAGGGCCTCCAAAAGTTAGGGTGTCACACACATTATTGGTACTCAGGGACTCCAATTTTTTTTGTATGTATAGTGATTGATATCTTTATCGACTATGTATAATAAATTCAACTTTAGCACTTTTACACACATCCAATAAAAAATGAAACATTTTTCATTAGAGATACGGGTCCTATAGAATTACAATGTATACAAATTACAAGCATATATACTCGTCTACTTAATGATGAAAAGATTTTTAAAAAAAACTCAGTATTGAAACCCCCCACACACTAATTCTCACACACACACACACCTACACATACTCCCCCCCCCCTCACCCCCTGCCCCACCCCGCCCCCCACCCCCACACACGTACACACACACTTAACCCCCCCCCCCCCACTACACCAAAATGCCCATTTAGTAACACACTATTTTTTTATTAGTAACACTATTATCTCGTTAATGTTACTCACACTAAATTAGTGTTACTAATCTCGGATAAGTGTTACTAATATTAGTTCTTTATTTTAAAAGAAAATGTTTTCTTTAAAAAAGGAGGTAAATTTACCCCCCAACCCAAAAAAGAACCCGATTATACATGCCAAAAGCTACACCCAAACGAGACCTGCCAAAACCCTATCTTTCTTCTCCAAACCGACCTGGAAAAACCTATGTATGATTTGCCCATTCGGAATCGGGTGTAAAACAAGACCTGCCATCTCCTTCTAAAAATTGTGTGTATCTTCGGAAGAGTCGCAGTTTGGATTCACAAAGCTATGTAAGATTTCATTCTAACTCTTGTTAATCTACACTTAATTTTAGATTCATCTCAAAATCATGTGTAGTTATGTGTTTATATGCTTTCATTTGTCTTTTTTTATATTTATGAATCTCATTTCTGTGTTGATGCTACATTTTATGAATTGGGTGTAAGTGTTAGTTGTTTAAATCTTTCTTGAATTTGGGTTTGATGGTACATTCACTATTTGTTGAGTATATTGAATATTTGGATTATGAATAATTTTTTATGGTGTAATGCCATTGCCAATTAAGTATTGGATGCTATAATGGTGATTGTTAGTTGTTTGTGTGTTGAATTTGATGGCATTTAAGTGTTTAAAGCAATGATACATTGATTGTTGAAGTTGAACATGTTTAAATAAGATCTATAGGGTTTTTTTGGTTGCTTTGAAGATTGAGGAAAAAGAAAGTAAATGAATCTTGGCTTAGGGTTGTTATGTAATGGATAATGTGCTTAGGTACTTACTCTAAATCGTATCTACCACTCCAGTATATCGTCAGCATTTTGATTATTACTCTATATCTTATTGTTAGATTATTTCATATTTTTAGATTATTTCTAGAGTGCTTTGATTACCCTTTATTAAATTTAAAATGTGATTTTTTGGTTTTCTTATTACTAGTCACTATAAAAAAAATACATTTTGAGACTGGAATTTTTTAGACAGCTAAAATTTGAGTCTCAAAAGGTGGGATTTAGAGACTACATATTAGAATCCGTCTCAAAAGGTATACCTTATGAGACGGTTAAAACCAATTTTGATTTCACCCTGTATCAATTTTCACTCCCTCATCTTTCTATTAGCCTAAGCCTAATGAAACGAAAAAAATAAAAGAAAGAAAAATAAAAAACCCCACCCCCATTATTTCTTCTTCTTCACCTAGACAAATGCCCTCAGTGGCTCAGCTGCACACTGCTCTATATACACTCCTATATACAATTATGCATACTGGCATCATAAAGAACCATCGACTTGCTTGATCATACTTTTAAGTAAACAGTTTGTGTGAATGTTATTTACTGAGTTTTAAATTTTACACTTTTTGTCATGAAAATGCCTTATGCCCTTCCCTTTTCAAACCATGCATATTCTGTAAGTAGAGTCAATGAAAACTAGCCCATTTGTACTTTGACAATTGTTGTAACAGAACCACCAATTGATGTTATTTATCATTCAATTCTATAGTCCCATTTCTTACACTCTGACTTTAGACTCCCTTGTACCTTTTTGCTAAATCATTGCGGTGTAAATCAGATCAGTCGAGATGTATACTTCGAAGAAGAAGATCCATAAGGATAAGGATGTGGAACCGATTAAGTTTAAGGAGACCGTCTAACAGGTTTTTATTGTTACCTTTATTCAATGTTCTGAGCTATCATTTATTGTCTTGCTTATTTTTTCATATGGTTCGTATTAACTACGTTTCTGTCTGAAACATATCTATAAGCATTGTTTGATTTGGAAAACACGAACAAGGAACTTAAAAGTGAGCTGAAGAAACTTCACATAAACTCGGCTCTGTGAGGATTCTATTGATAATTTGATAGCATGCTAAACTTTTGACCTCTTATATCTTTAAGCTCTATGTGATAATGTTTTATTTATACTCTGCATGCAGTTAAACTGATATCTTTGTAATTGCAAGGATGTTATGATCCATGTTCCCTACCGATTGAGAAAAAGGTTTTCACAAGATTCATCTTAAGTTCGTAAGGGAACTTGAGAAAAAGTTCAGTGGAAAGGTAAATTGTCAAATTTGTTCAAAATTCCTCCCTGTTTGCCTTGTGTGTACACAATGGATGCAGCGTCATGCATTTTTACTGTCCTGTTAACTAGCGCCTGTGGTGACATGGATACTCTGCCTCAATAATCTTGTTTAGGCCTAGATTTATGGGAACGGGGACCCTCTAACATTCATTGTTTATGAAGGACTTGAGGGAGGGATCATGTGAGCTTCCATATTACTAGTTGTGTTTGTTGCTGTTGAAACTATCAAATGAAGCTTCCATAGATGGAAACATCTTTTGAATATTATTTCACTCAAAAATTGCAATAAAAATACAACAATAAAAAAACTTAAATATTTAAAGTATGTATGGATGCCAGTATGTCACAACATCAGTACAACTATATCCCATTAAGTTAAATGCTCCCCTATTCCAAATCATATTTGGATGGTGTTTTGGATCTTGTATGTAAGTCGACCATTAGTGAGTGTATGGGCTCTTGCTTTTTTAGCAGAGCGAAAAGAAAGTCACTATTGGATGTTTTTGTACCTTCTTACATATGGAAAGAAAATAGTTTAGAATCTAGATAGAAGTGAAGTTATGGCAGCGCTTTTGTGTTTCTTGGAATATACCATAATAACAACTCAGTTCTGTGGTATTGCATATTCACACCAAACTCAGTGCGCAGTGCTGTATAAATGAGCATGACACTGGATACAAGTGTCATGCTTATTTATAATCGCATCTATAACTATTTGCATAGTTTATGATATGGGCTTTAGGTATATTTTGACTCGAGTATTATTGTTACATTACAATCACTATTATTAGATTGAATAAGTTCAAGACTTATATAATGATTATACCAAACCTCCGTTTATGTTGATTTATAGTGAGTTTGGTATTTTTATGTGAGACTCGTGCAAAATATTATTCCTATTCTTTATAAACTATGAACCATGTTATCTGAATTCTTTATGATGTTTGTTGCTTTGAGAATTCCTTTATTTGTAGCGATCATATTTATATAACAATTTCTCAATTTGTGAAATTATCGGTATATTAATGAGTTTAGAGGTGAATCTACTTTTGCAGATAACAAAAAAATGTTTGAATTATGCATTTACGTCTTTTTTTGAAGATGTGGCGCTCGAATCACCAAAAGGCTCAATCAATTTTTCTTCAATTTTTTAGGCTTCTAACAATAATCATCTCGCGGAATCCACGGAGGTAAAATAAATCTTCAATTCGTTACATTATGTTGAAACACCAATGAATTTCATAATGCCAAAGTGAAATGAGAGCAATAGAATGAGCAATTCTTTTTGTTTTTACTTCTCAACTCTAAATTTTAACTTGAGAGTTAATAATAATGTTTATTTATGTTTCAGATCTTAGCCGCATCATCTAATTCAGATGTTTTGCCTTCATATGAGATACTTACTCCATTTGATTTAAGTATGTTATCATCTGGTGATTCATTAGTTAATTGCTATGAATCTGCTGAGCTGAATGTTTGTAAGATAAGTAGAATTGAAGTGGATATGGTGGAGAAGCATCTTAAACAAGATCGAATTGAACTCGTGAATTTGCGTGACATTGATGTACAATTTAAGAAGCTTCTGGATGTGCTAATAAATGTGGTTATTGAGGATTTTTATGGTCTGCCTGAAGAGAGCGACTCCACGTTCACTAATGAAGGATCAGAAGGCTTCTCGGGGAGTGGATCGAAACATACAATCTTTCTTGATTCATTACCATCTAACATAGCTGAATTCCCATCCTCAGCATCAGTTTCCATGGGAACAGGAGCTGAACAACTTAGAGAATCAGAGGTCAAGGAATAAGCTTCAAGCCCAGATCCAAGCTTTGCAATGGCATTCAAAATCTCAATCACGTCCACTCTGGGCCCACGTAACGAGTAAGCGTGGTGCATTAGCTCATCCAGACCACTAGACAAGGATCCCGGGGTATCTCCTGTAAGAACGCGCATAAGAAATGAGGCAACAAACTCTCCTTCAAACCTTACACACTACCAACACTTCCAGGAGCATAAGTTTTGAGAGATATAGCACGCAACGAATCTTTCACAGCAGGGGCAACTGGTGTGTTATGAAAATTGCCAAATGGAGATGAACAATTCTTAAATTTTCCAAATTGTCTTGTGTATTGAGATGAATTTTCTATTAATGGA
Source organism: Sambucus nigra (assembly GCA_949130495.1). Taxonomy (NCBI): domain Eukaryota; kingdom Viridiplantae; phylum Streptophyta; class Magnoliopsida; order Dipsacales; family Adoxaceae; genus Sambucus; species Sambucus nigra. The sequence goes on from OX422214.1 coordinate 224,343,342, forward strand.
ATTTGAGCTATTAATTTTTATTGATGTGATTGTCTAGATGTGTATTATTATTGTTGTTGCAGACTATTTGTATTGTTGTACAATTTTTTATACCTTAAACAGGTGGATAGTACATAAATAAATGAGATTTTGTCCATTTTTTTTAAAATTTAACTTAGTTGTATTGAAATTATGTTGGATCAACAGTTATTTTGTTGTCATTATGTTAGAAATTTTTAATATTGTATACCTTAGTGTGTGTGTTTATATTATTTTTTCAATTTTTTTAAATATTAGTAACGGACCTATACCGTTACTAAATGTGTTACAAAAATTGTGTTAGAAATGTGTTACAAAATTAGTAACACTTTAATAACGGTAGAAAAGTGTTAGTAACATAGAATTTAGTAACACTTTAGTAATGATAAAATAGTGTTAGTAACACAGAATTTAGTAACAGTAAAAAAGTGTTAGTAATTTTATTCCCCACGCCTTTTTTCTAACGCTTTTTTAGTGTCAGTAATTATTTTAGTAACACTACAGTAGTGTTACTGTTTGACTGTTTTGGTGTAGTGTCCCCCCCCCCCCCCCCACTACTACCCCCTGCCCCCCTCACACCTACACACACACACTCATATGCAAACCCATGTACACAGACACCTACATGCATATACCCACCTACACACCCACACACACCTACACACATACACACATATACACATATACACACACATATATATAAAGGAGAGAGAGAGAGAGAGAGAGAGAACCGTCACAGTAGAGAGATAGAGAAAAATGGTTGGAATTGAAAATGGTGGGAATAAAAGAGGTGGTAGGGGTTTTAGTTATCACGGACCTATCAAGGTCTTTGACCATGGTAACTTTCTAAAGTTGTCATGGTCAATGACCGTTACAACTGTACTTATCACGGACTTGTCATGATCATTGATCGTGATAAGGCGTTATCACGCACTTGTCACGGTCATTGATCGTGACAAGGCTGGTCAGCTCAAAGGTGAGAATTTAGGCTTTTGGTGTAATGTGCGATAAGGTAACCCGCATAACGCACGGTAGTACACATTGATGTCAGGAAAAATATTTTCTTATGATGGTTAATCAACAAAAATCAAACCTGCAAGTTTAATGACTCCGGTTCCATCCCCTAAAACTGTTTTAATATCCACCAATTAATAGTTGTATCATGAAACCATCTACCCATGACCTCAGTTATATATTATTCCTAACAAAATTTAAACACGATCATGCAAATAATTTCAATTACCCATGTTATCATGCACACCCAAAATAGGATGCTAATGTAACAAAAACAAATAATCATATAGAACGCGCCCTCAGTAACCGTAGTTCACTAGCCATGATTATCCCAACCCGCACTGACATTGAGGCAAAATCGCGCCATACCCAAGTAGCCGCTAAGTAATAATATTTGATGAAATGCCTTCAGAATATGGAAGACTTCTTAACATTACTTTTCAAGACTTGAGTGATTTCTCACGTAAATAATGAACCCTATCTTTCTCGTCGTAGATCCAGCGTCACTCGTAACTAGAGATACCGTTAAATTTTCTTACTACAAATTGATGCAGTCCTTGCATGGGCATATACCCTTAGCCCAAGGTGTCAACCCATAATGAATTGAACAACGCAATTGTTAATCGTACATAATGGATACAAATACATTAATATTAGGAGGATTATAATGATGCGCTTCCCTCCTTAAGAGCGATACCTATCCCTTTTGTTTAATCTTGGTGGACACCAAATAACCGCCGAAACATAGATGATCTCTCTTAGTTTCCACGTGTAAAACCTTTCCTTACCCATTGCAAGCACAATAAACCTTGACTTGAACCTCAAGAATAAAACCCACTAAACTCGCCTAGATCACCATAGGCCTTGGACACAAGCGATCATTATCCAAGAACGTTGTTGTCTAAAAGCCTATATCATGGCATGCTGACCTCAATATGGATGTCATTACATCAATGCCAACTTATCGCATACTTCTCTCTATTTCAAAGAAATATGCCTCCTCTTAAGTTATATGCTAATTATGTCGACCGATGTTGAAATATTTAAAAGGATCAGGATGCTCGAACCACCTACCCCTTTACCTCATGTTTTCAAATTATCTCTCCCTATTCAAGACACATGGAAGTCTAACTTATTCTCATTTTCGAATTGATAGGAGTGTGTCAGCATTCACACGATGCGATGCCATTTATGCTTACTTTCCAGTCTTGGATGTCACTCCTAAATATCGATAGGGAAGATACCACCACTCTTGCTTGCTAAATATTCACAAGGAAAAAGCATTTGTCTATGACTTACCCTTTTGTTGAATCACTATGTGGCTTAGAAATTTTATGTCCAACACGATATACAATGTCCATGACATTTACAACACTAGGCCACCTAACAACATTGAACCTAATTAAGTTTCTTAAACTACACAAACTTTAGCCTTTAGCATATATTCTTGCCTACAAGTCTCCAAAGACAAAAATGCATAATTTCCTAGCCTTCTAACGATTCATGATCATTAAAAATGTCTTGCCTCTAAAGACGTAGTTTGCAGCATTCTTGCAAAAATGTCCATGCAATTGATAGTATTTACCGATGGTGTGAATCCTTCCCAAATTCTACAACTCCTACAAAACTAGGCACCTCAATACATCCCTGAAACTATACTTATCAATAATGAGATTCCTAGCTAGCAGAAATGACATTACTAAAATTCCTCTTTCAAGATCGAATCTTACCTCATACAAACGTTGTGCGAAGGAAACCGTTTAGGACTTCATCTACTATATGTCTTCTCGACCTCCAAATATTATAAATGTGTCGTACTAGCAACGAAAGGCATTCTAACATTTGACTTAGTGGTAGAAACCTCACCACGATTCAACATTTACCTTGGGAAATAGGTACCTTTCACACTAGGTATTAAGTACTTTTGGAATATTTATTCAACAATAGCTAAAATAAATCAACATTAACCCATGGTGCGCACCTTTGTGCCATTAGTGACACTTTCTATGTCCCGAGTCACGATGTAATGATGCCTATAACGGGACACAACCTCGGTGTTAAAATTACCCCACAGATACTCTAATAATGTTGAGTGGGATTAAAGAAAAGAAATAAACCACCAATACTCAAATAAAACTACCCCACACATTTGATCATTTATTAACGTTTGATTTATCAAGTTTTACTACAAGTCAGTCCCTACACAAGGTGAGATATTATTACGCGCAGTTCAATATACCACGTATACCGCGAGTTTGATTAATTGAACTAGAAAATATTATAGTAATGATTTAAATTAATTATTTAAGATACCATCATAAATATTGGACATTTGGCTCCACATAAATCATGACATGTGTCTAACCCCACTTAGGGTATTTTGGCTTTAAAATATAGGGTTTCCCCTCATTTTGGGAGGATGATGGTTTTGGGGGTAAGGTAAGGAGAGAAATTATAACTCTTCTTCCCCACAAACCTCTTGAGCTCCGTCACATGATTGATGGTGAAGAGCGTATTTTAATGGTTTTATTACAATTTTTACGTATTTTCACACGATATATGGGCGTTTAGAGGTGGCTAGCCAGATTCAACACCACCCGAGCACCAAAACCACCAAGAAATCGAGTTTTTCGGCGTATCGTACGAACCTACAAACTATGTAGACTTTCATTCTGCGAAGAGATGGATACATAGGTGCAACAATGTTACTCAAGTCTAAAATACGCTAAATGCGATGCTTTCCCAAATATGGACTACTCCCTTACATTTAGCAACTCCGCTGGGGAGGTATTCGTGATTTCGATTGTGTAACGCCTCGTGCTCATACAAAGAGCTCAGTGAAAATGCAGCATTTTCTACAAAGATAAGTATTATTCATTTAGTTCTCTCATTTGTGTCATTGATTATTCCATATATATTTTCGCCACATATTACAAATGATATTTATTGAGATACATATAAGATATGTCAACATTTATCTTAGAGCAAAATATTTTGGATATTTAAATAAACAGAATTTAAAAAAATGTGTGTGAATGATCCTACTGTGTGTATATATATATATATATATATATATATATATTCCTTTATTATTTTAGGTTGGGATTAACAAAGATTGATGTAAAAGGGGGGCATATGACGTAAATTCCTCCTCAAAATTATAGACTATAATATCAACCACACAAAGTTCAGAAGATAGTATTTATTTGCGTGTTACGTATTATAAAATTACAATTCAAATTTTAAGAGCATGTAATATGGACTCAGCTTTGATCAAAATCTTATGCTGTCTATCAGGGCCTAAAGTAAAATGAAATAAGAGTCTCAGCTGATAACAGCTAGTGAAAAAGCCCAATATGTGTGTTTTAAACAAAACCAAATTTTTCACCAAAAATTATTCAACTATTAATTATGCACCAAACCAAGTTGTGAAAACCCAATTCGTACTTTAAACCAATTTTATCTTGATTAATCCTAAACATGCATCTAGTGATTAAAGCAAGTAAAATAAAGTAAAGAATACTCACAATGCCGGATGTACGAGGAAAAAACTCAAAACGAGAAAATAACCTCGGACGGCCCAAGCTAGACAATCACTATAAACAATGGTTTTACAAAGACAGATTAGCCTTACTCAATGACTCGATCCCAACGGGTCTTGACGCTCCTTCTGATCTTCTACCATTTTTCAATAGTGCCCACACAGAAATTTCGTCTTCCACGATACCTGTCCGCAACACTCGACTCCACGAATATCTCGGTGTCCAACGATTGGCTTTGATTCATCTACGATGTCAAACAAGAAGTCCTTCTCTTTTCTTCACCACAAAACCCTGATGTTCAACGGTAGAACAAACTTCTTGGTGCCGCAAGATCACTTAAACATATAAGAATGATAACTCGGATCTTTTCAAACTCTATGGATGTTTTTATGCTTTGTAAACCTTAGAAAACATGTGCAAACAAAATTTTGGTTCGAATATTATTTTTCAGAATGCACACTTACGAAACTCTGACGCAAACACGCTTTAAATAATAATTAAGCGCCGCCTCGAAAATATTGTCGCTCGAACGAGATTGCCATGTCGTTCGCACGACATGAGCATCTCGCTCGAACAAGTTGACGTGTTGTTCGAACGACGCTGCGTCAGTTTGACTTTTCATTTAAAACGTCTCTTTTAAAAGAGATCCAAATTAGTCAAACTTTACATCGAGTTTATCAGAATAAAACGTAGTGTAAACACTTAAAACACTTTTAAAAACATTTAAAAATATTTTTTTTTATAAAAATACATCCTTATCTTTTATAAAAACAATTCCGAGCACCATTAATTATAGGCATTCTAATAACTATGTTTTTTGTATATATCGTTGAAAACCAAGTTAGTCAAAACCTCAAATACTTACAAAATATAATAAACTCAAGTGTAGAGGTAAGTAAGGGTATCAATCCACTTCCTAGGGAGTAAGGTAGAGATAAATTCAATTGTAATTCACTTTTTATTTTCTTTTTGTGCTTTTTCACTTTTCTAATTTTTTTAGCTTTTTCAATATTAAAACAAAATGGTGAGGTGATGATTTAAACTAAACTAAACTAAATGTGATATGATAACAACTAACTAGAAAATTACTAAAATGAAAAATAAAGTCTAAACTAAAATAAAAGATAAAGTGAGGTAAATAATTGTGGGAACAATCAAGGGGTGGGATTACAACACAAATTTTAGTTATTCTAATTAATTAATTAATTTACTTATTTGAATTCTCCCAAATTAATATCAAAATTACAAACCAACTCTCGTTGCAATTTTAATTTTAATAGTAATATTTTAGGAAATTAAGTTTAATACCCCACAACTCTAGAAAAATAGATCTATACTCCTTTTAATTAATCACCCTCTAGGATCGATCAATTAGAATTTATGTAAATCTTATAAAATAAATTTAGAGTTGAAATTCAGGTTATAATACCCCACTTAAGAAACCCCTATCTCTAGTTCGAATCTAAAATGGGCATTATAAATAGAATTTCGATTTTCTCTCGAAAATCATTTACCCTCTCTCGAGGCATAAATTTAAGGGTGAGGGATTAAAATTAACATTCAAAGGGACTTTTCAAGTAATTAAACTAATTAAAATAAAATAACATCAAATAAGGGTTTTACCCCACCCCTTGAAAGGGGTTTTAGCCTAACATAATATAAAATATGACAAATTAATAATCAAAGGCATATATAATAAAAGAGTAGAGAAAGAGAACAAATGTTCAACAAGTCCCATTGAAATTGGCAATTTGAACTCTATCATGTTCCATTCAATTCAATTACTCACAATTAATTCTCAACAAATATCTAAAAAAAATAAAAGGAAAAACTATATACAAATTGGTTTATCTCTCTACAATTCTCTCTCTAAAATTCCTATATAAAAGCTCTCCTTTAATTGGGATCTTCATCTTCTTTTTATACTATGCATGGAGCTAGGGGTAAAAATGAGAATGCTATGGTGAACATGTGTAAAAGGTGAGAGAACATGTGCATGGGGGTGTGAGGTGTGAGGATATTTGGAAGAGGGAATAAAAATATAATTTGTTAAAAGGGTATAATGGGAAGTTGGGTAAAAGAGGTGGTTGGGGGGTATTTAGGGTAAATGGGTAAAAGAGGTTTAATATGACACATGGGTTATTTGTTATTTGGCTTTGTTATGAGTTTGGTTTATTGGCAGGTAGTATAGGTCGTGGAAGGGCTTGGAAATGGGAAAAAATGGGTTTTGGTTTGAAAGTTGGTTAATGGTGAAGTGGGTTTGGAGTTGAACTCTAGAGTGGGTGGTGTGGCATGAGGGTCGTCGATGACGGGGTTTCAGCTGGGGTCATCGCCAGTGGGCGCCGCCAAAGATGTGGATCACGACGTGGGGAGTCGACACCGGCTGTTCGTCGGAGGAGGTAGTGGGGTAGGTGGCAGGTGGGTCGAGCACACTGCCGAGAGGGGCTGTTAGGGACTGTTGGCCATAGGGTCGCGTTACCGGCAATGGTCTGAGGTTGGAGGGCTGAAGCACCGGTGAAGGGAGGGGGTTCGGTTTGGGGGGTGCGCCGCCGGCAACAGGGGTGGGGGCTTGAGGTTGTCGGCGATGGAGATGAGAGAGAGGGGGTATGTTGGTGTTTGGATGGTGTGAGTTTCATAGTAATGGAGGTGATAGAGGAGAGATAAGATGGTTTTAGTTTTGATGTTAGTAATGGTGGAGGAGAGAGCGAAAGTGTGGGTGAGGTAGGAAGAAGATGAAGTGGGGTAGGTTGTGTGTGTGAGGGTGTAGGTAATAGGATGAGGGTGTGGGGATGTTTAGGTGTAGGATAGGGTGTGTCTTTGTGTGTGTGTTTAATTTGAACCCCTAAAAATAACACTAAAACTAACTAATAAAATAAAACTATAAAAATTAAAAATCTAAAAATTAAATTTCTATTCTAAAAATAAAATAAAGACTAAATAAAACTAAAAAGAAATAAAATAAAAAATACAAATACAAATAAAATCTAATAAAAAATCCTAAAAAGAAAATGCAAAATCTAATAAAACTAAAAATACATGAAATCCTAAAAATTCTAATCCTAATAAGATAAAATAAAATAAAACTAAAACTAAAATCTAATAAAGATCAAAATAAATAAAATAAAATAAAACTAAAACTAAAATCTAATAAAGATCAAAATAAAAAATTATGTAGTTAATTTTTTTTATTAGTATAATTTTATTTTATTTGGATCTTTATTAGATTTTAGTTTTAGTTTTATTTTATTTTATCTTATTAGGATTAGAATTTTTAGGATTTCATGTATTTTTAGTTTTATTAGATTTTGCATTTTCTTTTTAGGATTTTTTATTAGATTTTATTTTTATTTGTATTTTTTATTTTATTTCTTTTTAGTTTTATTTTTATTTAGTCTTTATTTTATTTTTAGAATTGAAATTTAATTTTTAGATTTTTAGTTTCTATAGTTTTATTTTATTAGTTAGTTTTAGTATTATTTTTTGGGGTTCAAATTAAACACACACATAAAGACACACCCTATCCTACACCTAAATATTCCCTCACCCACATCCTATTACCTACACCCTCACACACATAAACTACCCCACTTCATCTTCTTCCTACCTCACCCACACTTTCTCTCTCTCCTCCACCATTACTAACATCAAAACTAAAACCATCTTCTCTCTCCTCTATCACCTCCATTACTATGAAACTGACACCATCCAAACACCAACATACCCCCTCTCTCTCACCTCCATCGCCGGCAACCTCAAGCCCCCACCCCTGCTGCTGGCGGCGCACCCCCCAAATCGAACCACCTCCCTTCACCGGTGCTTCAGCCCTCCAACCTCAGGCCATCGCCGGTAACGCGACCCTATGGCCAACAGTCCCCAGAAGCCCCTCTCTGGAGGCGTGCTTAACCCACCTTCCACCTACCCCAATACCTCCTCCGATGAACAGTCGGCGTCGACTCCCCACGCCGTGACCCACATCTTCGACGGCTCCCACCGGCGATGACCCCAGCCGAAACCCCATCGCCGACGACCCTCATGCCACACCACCCACTCCGACGTTCAACTCCAAACCCACTTCACCCTTAATCAACTTTCAAACCAAAACCCATTTTGTCCCATTTCCAAGCCCTTCCACGACCTATACCACCTGCCAATAAACCAAATTCACAACAAAGCCAAATAACAAATAACCCAGGTGTCTTATTAAACCTCTTTTACCCATTTACCCTAAATACCCCCCAACCACCTCTTTTACCCAACTTTCCATTATTCCCTTTTAACAAATCAGATTTTTATTCCCTCTTCCAAATATCCTCACACCTCACACCCCCATGCACATGTGCTCTCACCTTTGCCACATATTCACCATAGTCAATTCCCATTTTTACCCATAGCTCCATGCATAGTATAAAAAGAAGATGAAGACCCCAATTAAAGGGGAGCTTTTAGATAGGAATTTTAGAGAGAGAATTGTAGAGAGATAAACACCAATTTGTAAATAGTTTTTCCTTTTATTTTTTTTAGATATTTGTGAGGTTAAATATTGATTGAGATTTAATTGAGTGTTCATTTATTTTCTAAAATATTACTATTAAAATTACACTTGCTACGAGATTTGGAGTGTGCGAGAGAGTTGGATATTCCCATGACCCCACCCATCGTTGCCACCGAGTGTGACGATGATGTGTCCTCTTGTGACACGAATTTTGAGTATGACCAACCCTACCACCCCGAGAATCTCGAAGTTGAGACCATTCCATGGTCCGGGTCCCAAGTAGGAAATTGTGTTGACTTACCTTTCGATAGTGAGCCTGATGAAATCCCACCATGTCCACCTGAACCCATCACTGCGGTTCATATTCCCATTCACCTTTCCCTTCCCTTAGAATCCAAGACAATGCCCGAGTCCACACCTATCGAGCTTCACCCTTGTGTTCCTGAGGAACCACTTCATCCTAGGTTAGCTCCGGCTACGAGTGCTCACCATTTTTTCGAGATAGAATCCGTGATAGTTCCTAACTATCCGGATATGGATGATGTCCCACGATGAATGTATCCCTTTGAAACCGATATTTCTAGTGATTCCTCTATCTCTGATCTTGGTGCCTCGTCTTACCCACCCACTCCATTTACCGATGCTACTCTTATGGAGAAGTTGACAACTCCATCTTTAGAAACCACTCTCTTCTGAGTATTCCTTTACTCCTCCCAATGAGTGTGTGTCTCCCACTCTTGAGTTGGATCATCTTCCTCCACCGTTTATCCCACCCGATACACTGTTTATCCCACCCGACCCACCCATTATCATTTCCACCCCACCACCTGGTTTGGATCTTGATTTTGCACATTTCAAGTTTCCATTGACATTTTTAGATCCTCACCTAAAACCATCCCCCACCCATGAGAGTATTTATGGTGATACTCTCCAGTCCCGTGACACCGAGCTTGTTCCTCTATGCCCACCACTCTCTTGTGGTGTTGATTTTTCTCAACAGCTCACTGGCGTGTCACGGCGCGACCATTATCATCGCCCATTCATAGAACGGTCGTGTGATTTTTTATGAGGCCCACCCCATTCCTATTTCCACACCATTTCGCCTCCCTCACCAATTAGAGCACTATGCTTATAGGGCCCTAGTTGCCCTCACATTTAAGCTCAATAAGGCTCGTGACCGATGCCTATTCACCCTTACCTTAATCCCCACTCACCCATGGTCCATCGATGATTTGCATCGTGTGAGGCACTTTGCCATATAAGTGCATTGACCCGTTTTAACCTCTATCCAACAAGACTGATGCTTCAGTCTTGTTTGGGGGTGATTCTCATCACCCAATTTTTCTGCCACCTCGAGCTTTCCTAGTTCTTATCCTTAGGGTGAGATTTCATCGGTTTGGCTGAAGACATTAAACTTAGCGCTACCGGGAGGCAGCCCGCGTTTCTTGTACTAGTGTCATCCTGTTTGGAGGTGGTGTTTCACATCACCCAATGCTTTATCATGTTTATAGACTTGTACACCATTTTTTTCTCGTCTCACTTATTCAGGTTTATTATTGGCGATATCTGTCCACTTCATTAGAGGTTGATTCTGGTAATCTCTTTCCTCCCTTATGCTCTCAATTTTAAAAATCATTTTACCTAACATCGAGGACGATGTTCCTTTTTGTTTGGGGGTGGGGAATTTTATCAAAATCGTATCTCTTTTGAAATTTTTTGAGTTTTAAACCTGATTTTTAAAATTTCGTGCAGTTTCTTTCATCTCAATCAATGATGTGAATTTTAAATCATCCTTCTTTCAAAAGTCTAGGAATCAAGATAGAGAATATTTTTTCTAAATAGCTTATGTAATACATAATAAGGCATGTTGCACTATGAATTTCTAGACTCAACAATATTTGTGCACTTATCACGTCACTACGGTTTAGAGTTGAGGATTACTACAATTCTCAAGAGAACCTTAAGGATCACTAGTAGAGACTTTAGCTTGTGAGATTTGTGCCTTTCACCCTTTCAGAGTGTATTACGCAATCTCTGAGTCACAAGTTGATTCAACTTCATTTGGGTATGCATTTAACTGTTGTATGATCTCATTATTCTTCATTTTTGTCTTGATCACTGAGATTTACATTTTTTTTCGAGTTGTAAGAAACACGTTTCTTGAAATTTGTCCCAATCACTAGGATTTTCATCCATACACCTACCACTTTTCCCCATATCATATTCCCATTCATTTCACCCATTACTTTCCCATATTTCACATACATTCCCCACACCATCCATTTATCATTCCACTCATACATCATCCATTGTTTTGAGAAAAAGAGTGTGATTTCAAATGTAAATGTCTTCACTGTTGATTTAAAAAGAGAGATAAAAACAAAAACAAAAAAGAAAAGAAAAAGGAAAAGAAAAAGAAATAGAAAAATAGCAAATTATAGAAAAAAAAAGAAAAAAAAGAAAAAAAAAAGAGAAAAGAAAAGAAAAGGAGAGTTGTAGTTAATTTTTATGTAATAAAGACATTTGTGCCTAAAGTATAGAACTCACTTCTATCATATACATTCATCCATCATCCTTTATCATTTATATCACCATTATATCCAACATACCACATCCATACATCATCCCATCCATCATACCACACCTTATACCATCCTTCCCATTTCATTTTCCCCTAACCCATTATCATCCATATTCCCCTAGGTGTTCGGGCAAATGAAAGTCAACGTGGTGAATAACTCGACGTTCTCACTATAGTGATTAGCATTTCTTTCATGAGATCATTTTCTTTCTATATGTTCGTTCTTTCTTATGCGTGTGTGAGACGTTTGAACTTGCTTACATTTACTCACCTCCTCTCACACAAGAGCGATACACTAACCATAATCTCGAGAGTTCGTTTGAAAGAGATATATTAGTGAGATTTGAAGTTGAAGCGTTGATTCCGAAAAGGCAATCTAGGAGTTACTCTTATGATAATTGACCCGTTTTGACTGATTCACACTACACACGTTGAGTTCTAGGAAGGATGTGCCTTGAATATTTACTGAGCTAAACTTTTTACACATTCTAGCTTGTATTTCTGAAAATATTTTTCTTGAGTTGGATTGTGCAATTATTCTACGTCTAATAAGAGATTGACTATCTTTCAATAAATTTTTGCAAATAAGAATTTTGTGGGTATATTTCCTGCAAACCCTCACGAGACACAACTCTTCCTGTAGGGCAACCTATAGGTTTTAAAGGCTTGTTGCACATGCTAAGTGCAATTGCAAATGCCAGCGAAAGTGGTATACTTTTGGTTACTTATCTTTCTCTTTCTCTTTATCTTATTACTCGAGGACTAGAAACGCTCTGTTTGGGGGTGGTGTGATAAGCACCCAAAACTGTACAATTTATACCCCGAATAGATGTACTTTAGTTGCTAATTCTCGGCAATACGGGTCTTATGTGCTTAAATGTTTATTTTGTAGGTTGAATGCACGTTGCGGTGTCAAAAGTTATATTTCAAGGTAATTGTGCGTTTTATGGAGGTAAATACCCAATTCAAAAACCCAAAGACCCACACCCATTTTCAAGCCAAAGCCATCCCCTTCCCATGTCCGATCCACCATCGATCTCACCCCTCTCTCTTATCCATCCTCCAAATCCATCCAACAACCCGTAAACCGAAAACTCATACCCGACATAAAAAAAAACCAATTATACAACTTGCTTAAAACTCATGTCACCATCTTACCCATTTCAAACCATACAAAAACCCATTTCATCCAAAATCGTGTCCTGCCAATCAAAGCCAAACAAACCAAAACCAAAATAAACCACATCACATTAAACCCATGTGCCAAATAAAACTTCTTTTAACCATTTACCCTGAATACCCCCCAACTAACCCACTTAAGTTCAATCCCAAAATTACCCCTCACCATATCAGATTTTTATTCCCATTCACATGACACACCCAAACCACATGCACACTTATACCAATTACCCTGTATACCCCTAGCTCCATGCCTTGTATAAAAAGAAGATAGAAGACCCCATGAAAAAAGAACTTTTAGATAGGAATTCTAGAGAGAGAATTGTAGAGAGATAAACACCAATTTGTAAATAGTTTTTTCTTTTATTTTTTAGATATTTGTTGAGAATTAATTGTGAGTAATAGAATTCAATGGAAGATGATAGAGTTCAAATTGCCAATTTCAAGGATACTTGTTGAAGATTTGTTCTCTTTCTCTACTCTTTTATTGTATATGCCTTTGATTATTAATTTGTCATATTTTATACCATGTTAGGCTAAAATCCCTTTCAAGGGGTGGGGTAAAACCCTTATTTGATGTTATTTTATTTTAATTAGTTTAATTACTTGAAAATTCCCTTTGGATGTTAATTTTGATCCCTCACCCTTAGATTTACGCCTCGAGAGAGGGTAAATGATTTTCGAGAGAAAATCGAAATTCTAATGATAATACCCATTTTAGATTCGAACTAGAGATAGGGGTTTCTTAAGTGGGGTATTATCATTTGAATTTCAACTCTAAATTTAATTTCTAAGATTGACATAAATTTTAATTAATCGATCCTAGCGGGCGATTAATTAAAAGGAGTGTAGATTTATTTTTCTAGAGTTGTGGGGTGTTAAACTTAATTTTTTAAAATATTACTATTAAAATTAAAATTGCAACGAGAGTTGGTTTGTAATTTTGATATTAATTTGGGAGAATTCAAATAATTAAATTAATTAATTAGAATAACTAAAATTTGTGGTGTAATCCCACTCCTTGATTGTTCTCACAATTATTTACCTCACTTTATCTTTTATTTTAGTTTAAACTTTATTTTTTATTTTAGTAATTTTCCAGTTAGTTGTTATCATATCACATTTAGTTTAGTTTAGTTTAGTTTAAATCATCACCTCACCCTTTTGTTTTAATATTGAAAAAGCTAAAAAAATTAGAAAAGTGAAAAAGCACAAAAAGAAAATAAAAAGTGAATTACAATTGAATTTGTCTCTAGCTTAATCCCTAGGAAGTGGATTGATACCCTTACTTACCTCTACACTTGAGTTTATTATATTTTGTAGGTATTTGAGGTTTTGACTAACTTGGCTTTCAACGATATATACAAAAAACATAGTTATCAAATGGCGCCGTTGTCGGGGATGGCCTGAGGTTGGAGGGCTGAAGCACCGGTGAAGGGAGGGGGTTCGGTTTGGGGGGGTGCACCGCCGGCAGCAAGGGTGGGGGCTTGAGGTTGCCAGCGATGGAGGTGAGAGAGAGGGGGTATGTTGGTGTTTGGATGGTGTGAGTTTCATAGTAATGGAGGTTATAGACGAGAGAGAAGATGGTTTTAGTTTTGATGTTAGTAATGGTGGAGGACAGAGAGAAAGTGTGGGTGAGGTAGGAAGAAGATGAAGTGGGGTAGGTTGTATGTGTGAGGGTGTAGGTAATAGGATGAGGATGAGGGGATGTTTAGGTGTAGGATATGGTGTGTCTTTGTGTGTGTGTATAATTTGAACCCCTAAAAATAACACTAAAACTAACTAATAAAATAAAACTATAAAAACTAAAAATCTAAAAATTAAATTTCTATTCTAAAAATAAAATAAAGACTAAATAAAAATAAAACTAAAAAGAAATAAAATATAAAATACAAATACAAATAAAATCTAATAAAAAATCCTAAAAAGAAAATGCAAAATCTAATAAAACTAAAAATACATGAAATCCTAAAAATTCTAATCCTAATAAGATAAAATAAAACTAAAACTAAAAACTAATAAAAATCAAAATAAAATAAAATAAAATTATGCTAATAAAAATAAAGTAGAAAAATAGAAAATAAAATCTAAAAATTATAAAATAAACCTAAAATTCAAATGACACAAACTAAAAATCTAAAAATTGATAAAAAGGCACAAACTCAACACACATGCGGTTTAAGGTAGGTTTAGGCTAGGCTTAGGCTCGGAGAATTTGGTAATTAACTCCATTTAACTGCAACTGCAACTGCAATTAAGTCTGCATAATAAACATTTAAGTGCATAAGACCCATATTGTCGAGAATTAGCAACTAAAGTACGTCTATTTGGGATATAAATTGTACAGTTTTGGGTGCTTATCACATTCATACCTAAGTGATCTCGAAATGCAATTAACTTTGAGGACGATTAAACATGCACCAATTAATCTTTGGCATTATTTAATTCTTTGAAGCTTTGCCGCAACGTCTTCAATTTCTTCAATATGTCATTGACCAAGTGGTATTGTGACACAAATAAAAATCTCTCTATGACATATTACAAACACAGTTTTGTTCACGGAATTAAGTCAAAACAATACAGGGACTCAATTAGAAATTTATGTCCTTACAAATCTCCCCCTTTGACTATTCCGGGACAAAACTAAACAAGTGAAATGCCTAAGCCGGGTCGTCAAGACGTATGATGCGTAAATCCCATTCCATAAACCCAAAATCAAAAAATAGGACACAGACTAGTATATATAGCACCGACAATCATGAACTGTCTGAATGTGATGTAGAATTGAAATCTCGAATCACTGAAGCATACCTACACACATTAAACAGACAAACACATACCCAGTGAAGTGTGGAGGAACAAATGATACCAATTTATATTTCTAATAAGAAAAAATCATTTGAAACATGTGAGCAATTATTTGATACCAATTAGGAAGAAATATAATCAAACAATATGTAAATCCAGATATCAATAAAAATGCTCAACAATATCCCCCTACATAGCATACATCCCTCTCCCTTTTTGTCTCGAATAGACAATCCGGTGAAAAGATAAACGAACCAAAGTATCTAGCACACCGCGTTTATTTACTTAATCAATTTGAATCAATTTTAGAATTGAAAACGCTAGATAACCATGAAACAACCAGCTAAATACGATCAAGAGATGATAAATCAGTAGCTAGTAAACCAATGAATCACACAAAGAATATATCAATCTAATCAGGTGTGATAAACGGACTATATGCAAAAATCCAATTTAGAACCAATAAATCCTGCATATAAACTAGTCTGTCCAGAAACACTTCTAGCAGTACAAAAATATACCAATTTAAACCAGTGGACTGCGAACCAACCAGAAGCCAGATTTCATCCTGTCATTCGAACGAGCCAGGGACGTCGCTCAAACGAGTTAGGACATTGCTCGAACGAAGTACATAGGTCGTTCGCGTGACATGGGTATGTCGTTTGAACGACTTCTCGCGACCTGCCAAAATTTCTTAATTTCTCAGAAATATTATATAATATTGCCCAGTGAAAAAAATTTCACAAAAAAATTCCAGGAAGGGCCTGACAGCTGCAAAACAGTGTTAAAACAATATGCTTTTAACACAAAACGCAAAAACTCTCAAAAACTAATAATATGAGTTACATGCAAACATAGTACCGATGTGCTCAAATATGGATATGGAATGAATGGGCGTGAAACTTCAATAAATGAGTCATAATTCCAACACATCGAAATAACCAAAAAGCTCTAATTAATAGCGATAAATCATCAAACTTTATCATAGCCATATGACAATAAAAGTGTGAGCTTAATTAACTAAACATACTACATGCACACAAATCCAGAATTTTGACGATTCCACAAATAATAGCGTCAAATTGCAATGTTTCAACATTAGGATTAGTTGTGCAAACCCGTTAAAATCTTAATCCATCCAAACTCCCTCAATAATATCATATTTTCTTTGAAATGAATTAAGCTAATTTGGCCATTTTCTTAGCATATTGCATTTTCTTTTGGGCTCTTTTAAACGGTGGCTTTCACGACGAGTCAATTTTGAACTCTCACAGTCCTTTCCCGTGAATCACTCATCATTTTTACCAATTTAAATCCTCACGGTAAACGGTTCTTACATGCACACTTTTCCTTAAGTCTACTTACGCATAGATGACAAGATTGAGATAAGAACGCCTCACTAGATTCAAATATGCAAGGGAAGTCAAACATCCATATAAACTCGTACATGTGTGCAATGTTGACATATATACAGAGTAGAATAAAAATGCATATCAACTTCAAAACAACCCCATATAAACAATGGTTAAGACCATTCATCGATAATAATGACCAAATGTCCTAGCCACATGGATAATGAAACGAAGGGGGGGGGGGGGGGGGGGGAGGTCCAAGCACACCAATATGCCACATTAAACATGTAAACTCAAAGACAAAAACTGAAAATATTTTTAGCTTTTCATATTTTGACTCAAATAAAAGCAAAATCTTTTGGTTTTTCGAAAGTTTTCTCAAAAATAAAATCTTTTTGGATTTTCAAAAAATTTCTAAAAAACTAAATCTTTTTGTATTTTACAATAAAACTCAAACAAAAGAAAACTATAATACAAAATGATACACATGTCACTATACTAGCAATGAATATATCATGAACTAAAATAGTATATGACAAACAAGGCAACACTATCATCCTTTAGATTCAGAATGGGAAGAATCAAGTGCACCCAAACAAGAATCATGAAGTTTTATTCCTAAAGACACTAAATCCGATTTCCTAACCCAAGTAGGTGTAAAACAACGGATGGGGGTTTGGGGAACTGGGGAAAATTTATTCCTAAACTTCCTAGGAGCTTGTCTAAGGCCGTAACAATAACGCCTAAGGTGACCTTTCCTGCCACAAAACGTGCAAGTGTAGCGGTGGTGGGAATGATTACCTATATGTGGACCTTTTCTAACCTTCCTAGTGTTTCTCACACGTGCAGGGGGAGTGGGAACAACTTTCTCTCCAAAACCTATACCTACCCTATCTCCCTTAATTTGGACGGTGCCTAGGATCTTATCTAACTTCTCTGACCTATCCTCCAAATCAAACTTGACTCTAGACGAGTCTCTCAATCTCTCCTCCAACTCGTGAATCCTAGACTCAAGAAAATGTCTAGACTCCTCAAACTCTAAAATCTCCTTTTTCAAGGACTCCATCAAACCACGTCGATTATCTCTCTCTTTCGCCACAAACTCTAGTTTCTCCCTAAACTTCTTTTCTCTTGCCCTAAGATCCTCAATCAAACTATCATTATTTTCTATGGCACGCTCATTCAACTTAGCTTGAAATTTAGAGTTAGCCTTTTTCACCTTTACTCTTTCGGCATACAACTCATTAAACACATTTTGCAACTCTTTCACATCTACCTCCTCGTCACTCTCTTCACCCTCACTAATATGGGATCCACTCAAAACCTCCTCGGAAGTCTTATGCACGTGAGAATCGTCATCGCTCACATGAAATGCCATGAACGCAATAAAGTTGCGATCAATGGGGGAACTCTCTCCCTCTTTCGGATCACTATCACTTAAGGTGACATTATAGACAATGGGTTGCTTTCCCTCTTTCTTAAGTCTAGTGGGACACTCCTTAACTTTGTGACCGTACCCCTCACACCCAAAACACTTATCCGACTCATCTCTCTTAGGATTCTCAAACTTATCCTTAGAGGTGGGATCTACTTTATTGTTCTTGAATTTTTCAAATTTCTTGGCATCTTTCGATTGCTTTTGAAACTTAATAATTTTTTTAAATTTCTTTGCCAACAAAGCAACATCCTCAAAATCGAAATCGGAATCGGAATCCAAAACTTTAATTTCCTCCTTCCGGGTTTTCAAAGAAATATCCTCTTCTTTCTTAGGCACTTGTTTGGAGGTAATCATGTCGATTTCATAGGTTTGTAAGTCACCTACAATCTCTTCTAGTTTCGTCGATTTTAACCTACCCAAGGAGTTTAAAATGGTCACTTTCGCATCAACCCTACTTGGCAACGACCTAAGGATTTTCTTAATGACATGGTTGTCGGGAATTTTCTCACCTAGGTTAAACGACGAGTTGAGAATATTGGAAAACATACTTAAAACTCATCAAAAGTCTCTTTCTCTAACATCCTAATGGTCTCAAACTGTGTAGTGATATTTTGAAGCTTTGACGCCCTAACTGTGCTAGTGGCTTCGTGAGTGAGTGACAAAATATCCCAAGCCTCTTTTGATGTTTCACAAGTCATAATTCTATTATATTCATCATGTGTGACATGTGAAGAAATCACGTGCAGACCCTTAGAATTATATTGTTCAAGTCTTTGTTCAGTTTCGGTCCATGACTCAACAAGCTTTAAACTAGTGACCTCACCTACAATAGTGACAGGAGGTGTCCAACCTTTCTCAACTGCTAGCCATACACGCTCATTAATAGATTTTAATGCACATCTCATTCTCATCTTCCAATAAGTGCAATTAGTGCCATCAAAAATAGGAGTTCGAGAAAATTCGTGATATCCAAAATTCATCTTTAAAAACACACGAGATCACAAAACGAATAAATTATATTTTCTATCTCTGATACCAATTTGAAAATGCCCAATATGTGTATTTTAAACAAAACCAAAATTTTCACCAAAAATTATTCAACTTTTAATTATGCACCAAACCAAGTTGTGAAAACCCAATTCTTACTTTAAACTAATTTTATCTTGATTAATCCTAAACATGCATCTAGTGATTAAAGAAAGTAAAATAAAGTAAAGAATACTCACAATGCCGAATGTATGAGGAAAAAACCCAAAACGGGAAAACAACCTCGTACGGTCCAAGCCTAATAATCACTATGAACAATGGTTTTACAAAGTCAGATTAACCTTACTCAATGAATAGATCCCCACGGGTCTTGATGCTCCTTCTGATCTTCAACTATTCTTCAATAGTACCCACACAGAAATTCCATCTTCCACGATACCTGTCCATAACACTCGACTCCATGAATGCCTCGGTGTCCATCGATTGGCTTCGATTCGTCTACGATGTCGAACAAGAAGCCATTCTCTTTTCTTCACCGCAAAACCCTGATTTTCAATGGTAGAACAAACTTCTTGGTGCCGTAAGATAACTTAATCATATAAGAATGATTAATCAGATCTTTTCATACTCTAAGGATGTGTTTATGCTTTGTAAACCTTAGAAAACATGTGCAAACAAGTTTCTGGTTCGAATACTGTTTTCTAGAATGCACACTTACGAATCTCTGACGCAAACACGCTTTAAATAACAATTAAGCGCCGCCTAAAAAATATTATTGCTCGAACGAGATTGCCATGTCGTTCACGCGACATGATCGTCTCACTCAAATGAACTGACGTGTCGTTCGAACGACGCTGCGTTAGTTTGACTTTCTTTGAATTTTTGTTTAAAACGTCTCTTTTAAAAGAGATCCAAATTAGTCAAACTCCATTTTGAGTTTATCAGAATAAAACGTAGTGTAAACACTTAAAAAACTTTTTAAAACATTTTAAAACGTTTTTCTTTATAAAAATACATCCTTATCTTTTATAAAAATAATTCCGAGCACCATTAATTATACGCATTCATACCTGAGTGATCTCGGAATGCAATTAACTTTGAAGATGATTAAACTTGCACCAATTAAACTTTGACATTATTTAATTCTTTGAAGCTTTGCCGTAATGACTTCAATTTCTTCAACACGTCATAGACCAAGTGGGATCGTGACACAAACAAAAATCTCCCTATGACATATTACAAACACAGTTTTGTTCATGGAATTAAGTCAAAACAATAGAGGGAATCAATTGGAAATTTATGTCCTTACAGCTAGTGACAGCTATTGATGAGATTAAATACATGAAATCTCCTCGATATTTGAAAAAAAGGATGGTCGTACGTCTATCTACTCTGACTGACAGAGTAGTTGTCATTTATACAATATAAAGTTTTGATTGTACTACATATGGGCTGTTAGATAAATAAATACATGCCACATCTTATGCATTATCAGAGAGAATTTGACTATACATAATGATATTCCAGAATTCATCTCTCTCCAAGCCCTAAACTCCGACTACGACTAGAAATTTACGGACTTACATCGACGGAAATATTCGTTGTCTGCAACTGCTATTACTAAAACCTGTTCGATAAAAAATATATATATATTTACAAAATAGTGTAAGAGAAACTAAACCCAAATCATAGTCAAATTGGCAAAACCAACTCAATCTATGATATCTACAAAAATCAATACACCTAGGTCTCATTTGACCCACCATAGACGAAGGTACAAATGAGAACAAAAAAAAATCGGAACAGCCTTAACCTTGACATTCGAGGAACCTTAACAATCGAGGAGTCTTGATTTTCAAGCCACCTTGAACTAGGAGAATCCTTGAAACCTCGTTCCTCTGAGAAACCAATCAACCAACCAATCGTCGGGAGGGATCATTTTCGAAAGGGTACAGAGTCGAGAACCTTTGGATCTAAGAGAAAATAAAAAAGTATATACCCAATTCTGTTTGGGACCAAACCGAGGAACCTCTTCGAACCTTATGGTCGGAACTTACTCCGAGTAACCTTGATTCGAACAATCTCGAATCCAATGAGCCACCAAGTACACATCGTGATCCAGTTAGGAAGTCCCCCCGGCATACCTTGGAACCTCCGATTCACCATGAATGAGAAAAATTAAGAAATGTGGACTTAGACGAACCTTAGGAACCTAACCCACCTCAGGACGGAGAGTCTCACTAGCAGGCTTGCTTTATGATTTTTTTGGAGCATGTTTTTGAGTTGGAAGTTCCCAGATAGGAATAACTCCTTTTGTTGTAAAAGTAAATGAAAAGTGATTTTAATTTTATTTGGAGATACCCCCTTTTAGTAGAATGTTTGGGTATATTTCATAAAGATAAAACCCATGCAACCCTCCTCCTATGTTTATTCATTAAAATTGTTCATGAGGTTAAAATCATGTGATATTTTATCATACTTCGAGATAACACTTTCATACAATATTATATTTTACTTTGAGTTCCAAAATATTTTTTGTTGGCGTGATTGATAAAATAAATTTGGGAAAAGTCATGTACCCCCCATGAAATCACATTAATATTTTTAGGTTGTCTCAAATAAGACTATTTAAAGATTAAGCTAAAATTAGTCCGATCATGGACTTAAGAAATCTTATGATTATTCGCATTTAGGATTCAAACTGATATAAATTTTAATATGTTAGCATAAAATAAATGCGAGCATAAATATTTGGCATTTGCTTATTGTGTACATCAGATGTTATTACCCGGGCTCACATAAAACATTTCTTTATTTACACGGGAAAATCCCCTTAAAGGTTTAAACTCAAAATGCAAGAATGGAATTGAGCAACTTCTATTTTGAGCCGTATTATTATTTAAATTTAGCTCGAAGCACCTTATTTTGACTGAGGCACCTTATTACTTAAATTTTCGTGCGATGCACCGCATTGCTTAAATTTTGCCACCGAGAAACTACATATGCCTTGAAATTCCGTAACTATTTTATGTTGTCTCAAGAAAGACCTCTTGAATAATTAGTGCATGTATATTCAAGAGACTTTGTTAAAATAATGCCTTCGAGCAACCTTGACAAAATAATAATTTCGAGCAACATTGTCATAATGACATCCTTCAAACAACCTTATCAAAAAGGAAATTTATAGAGTGAACTTAGCAAAATAATATGTATGTTGAAAACTTAGACAAAATTTCTCAAACCTGAAACTCGAGCTACCTCATTTATAGTTCGTCGAGCTACCTTATTCACAGTGACTCGAGCTGCGTCAGTCATCGTAACATTCTGAGTAACCTTATCCATGGTATCCCAGAGTATAATTTTGCGCTACCTTGTATTCGATTTATATTTAAGTATGATTTATTCACATTATGAAATTAGTTACATGAAAATTCAAAATTAAGATTTATTATTCACTTCAAGGTGACTCAGCATGAATATTGACTGCATTAATCTATATATGATTTAATAAACCGTTTCTAAGTTTTCTCAGCTTTGATAAAATAACGGGGGCATGAGATCAATAGCTCACCACATGATATATCTTCACTCTATCATTTTATGCTATATATGGGTATCCTAAATGAGAATGATGGGCCTAGACGTGTAGCTCAATTGTAATGGCCCAAAGTCCAGACCCCCATATCTTAATCGGTTATGATTTAGTCTTCTCCCATGTTCCCATTCAGAGGGGTTCTAGGAGAAGATGGAAAACATGGAGGAGTCCAACACCCCCACTCCCTGAAAATGAACATGTATATAATAAACCCTAGGTCCGGGGCATAGGACACATGGTATTCTCTGTAATCACTCTCCGGAGTAAATAAAAATAATACTAACTGCACCACCATGGACGTAGGCACCTTTGTTGAACCACGTACATCTCTTGTTGTGTGATTGGCATTTTGTATTCCTTATTCTTCTTGGTGATTATGCTTCTCTTATCTATTTGTGTTGAATAGTAATTATCACCACAATTGGCGTCGTCTGTGGGAACGTTTATCTTCCCTGAGAAAGCCCACACCCAGAAAAGAGTTCGAAATGTCTGGTCACAGTAGTAATGCTCCCAGGAAGGGGATATCAAAGAACCACCTGCTCCTTGCATGATTAGATCTGAAGTTTGACGTTCTGATCAGAGGGCCTGCTTAGAAAGGCCAGCCGCTGAAGAAAGCTAAGGACCAGCGAGGTCCACACAGATATCCAGGCTAATTGAAGCATATGAGGCGAGGCTCCATGAGCAAAGGGAGTCTTCTCGTAAGCACGAAGCATGGAATGCTCGCCTCAAAAGAAGATTAGAAAGAATGGAGAGAGAACTCTATCGTGGTACCAAGAGACGTCCATACCGCACTCCTAGACCTCAGGCGAGCAAGTCTCGCATCCGAGGAAGGAGCCCCAGGCGCGGATCCTAGAAAGCTGAGGGAAACGAGTCAGAGGGCGACTTGGTCGAGCAACTTTGACTAGCTCGTAATCACAAGAGCTCGGATCACAGCAACGAGAACATACGAAGTCTGATTCGAAGGGAGATGGACCAACACCCTTCACATCACGGTACCAGATCGACCCGAGAACTCGCTAGGCGAGCTCTCAAAACTCAGATGAAATCACCTTTCTTGAGGGAAATAGAGGAAGAGGAAGCCCCTAAGAAGTTTGCTATTCCAAGGTTCAAGATTTATGATGATAAAACTAATCCCATTGATCACGTCAGGCAGTACTGACAGGCCATGATTCTCTGGAATAATCAAAACGCACTAATGTGCCAAATTTTTCCCTCGAGCCTACATGATGTGGCACATAAATGGTTCGAAAGGATCCATCATCGATCCATTGAGAGTTTCAAGTCTCTAGTCCATCTCTTTATGGCCTGATTCATTACGAGTAGCTCCCATCCCAAAAGGATGGATACTTTGCTGACAATGAAGAAGACGCCTTAAGAGACCCTCCGAGACTACGCGAAGAGGTACTGGGAGTTATTCAACGAGGTCGAGGACTGCTCGGAGCAAGTGGCAATGGCCTCTATCAAAATTGGGCTACCCAACTCTTCCCTTCTGTACGAGTCCCTGACGAAAAAAGAAGCGATGACCATCGACGACCTAATGGCCCGCATTGAGAAATATGCCAAGGTGGAAGATGTGACCCGCCTTAGCACAGGAGAAAATGGTCGAACTAAGCTCGCTGCTAAAGGCGGTGACAAGAATGAGAACCAGAAGAAAGGAGGAAAAAATGGCTCCAAGAATGGAGGCAACAATGATGTGTCGAAAGCATTTTAGGCGGTCAACACCGTCTTCAAAGAATCAATTTACAAAATTCTCGTAAAAATAAAAAATGAGCCATTTATTAAGTGGCCCAGGAAGATGGGAGGAGATCCATCGAAGAGGAACAATGCGTTAAAATGCGCTTTTCATAAAGAGGGAGGACACAAGACCGAGCATTGCAAAGCTCTTAAGTCCCACCTCGAAGAGCTGGCCCAGTCGAGGCATCTGAACGAATTCGTGGAAAAGAAGAAAGAGAAAGTCGCTGCCCATAGAGAAGTAAGGCCTGACAACGTACCCGAAGACGATACCGACCATGAATTCACGGTAATTTATGGGGCATCTGATGTGAAATAGATCCAAGGAAATTCAGCTCGATTGGAAGTAAAAAATCTTACAGCGGTGATATAAGCTTTTCAGTTCGATCCAGCGAAGACGCTGTCAGGAAATGACGTCGACTATAGTAAGCATATCGTGTTTACAGAGGAAGTTATAGTGGGAGTAAGAACCCCACACCATGATGCTCTGATCATTACTCTCAGAATAGCTAACTTTGACATCGAAAAGTTACTGGTCGACCAAGGAAGCTCGTCTGAGGTAATGTACCTCGACCAATTCAGAAAATTAAAGTTAAGCATCGCCGACCTAAAGGAAGCTACTGTCCCTTTAGTTGGCTTCGCTGGGAAAGTGACCATGCCCTTGGGAAATATTGTGTTTCTAGTAAGGGCAAGACATGTTTCTAAAATTATCGAGTTTTTGGTGGTCGACATTAACTCACTGTACCAGGCTATCCTCGATAGAGAATGGCTGCACGCGATGAAGGGAGTATCCTCGACCTACCATCAGAAGCTCAAATATGTGACCGAGAGAGGAGTAATGGAGATCCATGGCGATCAAGCGATGGAAAAAAGGTGCTTCATAGCAGCCATCCGCCCAAAACCAGAGAAGAAGGTCGACAAATCCAATAAGAAGGTTGAAGAACAAGGAGGTTTGATACCTTCGAAATAGCAATTAAAATATGAAAGGCCCGGAGTAGAGGAGACCAAGCTCCTCCCCTCTGAACGTGTCATCGAGGACCTGGAGAAAATCACAGCTGGAGATTGTGATGACATCAGGATCTTCTTGATTGGAGCTTCTCTCACAGATCAGGAGAAGAAGGAATTGATGACCCTGTTAAGGAATAATATAGACGTATTTGCGTGGGAACCATACGAGCTGCCTGGAATTGATCCTAGTATTGTTTTCCATCAGCTGCACGCCGATCCCACCTTCAAACCAATCGCGCAGAAGGCACGATGAACTACACCCGAGAAGGCAAAAGCCGTAGAAAAAGAAGTGGAAAAACTGTTGGATGCAAGATCCATAAGGGAGATACAATTCCCCAAATGGTTATCCAACCCAGTAGTAGTTCCAAAGAGCAATGGGAAGTGGAAAGTTTGCATCGACTTCACTGACCTCAATAGATCATGCCCTAAAGACAATCTCCCCCTCCCAAAAATTGATCAACTGGTAGACGCCACTGCAGTTCATGAGAGAATGAGTTTTCTGGATGCATACTCAGGGTATCATCAGATCCCTCTGTATACCCCAGACCAGGACAAAACAACATTCATCACCACAGTTAGGTTATACTGCTACAAGGCCATGTCCTTCGGGCTAAAAAACACAGGGGCAACCTACCAGCGGATAGTCACCAAGATGTTCAAGGACCAAATGGGAGACACCATGGAAGTCTACATCGACGATACGATCGTCAAGAGTAGGAAGAAAGAAAACCACCTCTCGGACCTATCAAGAACCTTCGAAATCCTCAGGAAGTACTGAATGAAACTTAACGCGAGCAAGTTCTCTTTCAATGTACAATCAAGAAAATTTCTTGGGTACTTGGTCAGCAAGAGAGGCATCAAGGCTAAACCATACCATATCGATGCAATAAATAGGGTACAACCTCCTCGAACAATCCGTGATGTATAGAAGCTCACTGGCATGCTCGCTGCCCTGAACCGTTTTATATCAAAGTCCTCCGAGAAGTGCAAACCGTTCTTCCAGCTCCTGAAGGGAAACAAAACGATAGAATGGAATCAAGATTGCTCGTGGGCATTGGATGAACTCAAGGCTTACCTTAGATCCCCACCACTACTCGTCATACCACGGGAAATATATTCCCTATACTTATACCGCTCCGTTTTCGACCACACTGTCAGTTCTGCATTAATGTGAGAAAAAGAAAAAATTCAGCACCCTATTTATTATGAGAGCAAGACCTTACTAGACGCCGAGCAGTGGTACCTACCACTGGAGAAGCTCGCCTTTGCACTAGTAGTGGCTTCAAGAAAGCTGAAACACTACTTCGAAGCACACACTATCATCATCCTTATATCGCACCCCCTTAAAGCAATCCTAAGGAAAGCAGATTTGTCGGGCAGACTGTCTAAATGGTCAGTCAAGCTCGAACGATTTGATATTTAATTTTGACCAAGGAACGCAATCAAGGGGTAGGTCCTTGCCGATTTCATAGCCGAATTCACAGCCTCAAGCAGGGAAGCAAGGAGAGAACCACGCAACGGAGGGAGTCTCGAAATTATTTGTTAATGGAACCTCCAACTCAAAGGGGGCAGGAGTAGGCATTGTCCTCATCACCCCGGAGAATACAATCCTTGAATAGGGTATCAAGCTTGAATTTGCAGCCTCTAATAACGAAGCAGAATATGAGTCTTTAATAGCCGACCTTCAGAAGGCACACGCTTTGAGGGAAAAACACTTACATGTGTTCGGCGACTCGTAATTGGTCTCCAATCGGATAAGTGGAGACTACAATGCAAAGGATGAAACGATGGCAGCCTACCTCACCTTGGCAAAAAGGCTAATGGGTGGCTTCGAGGAAGTCAGCGTCCAGCAGTTTCCAAGAGGGCAGAACAGCCATGCTGACGCCCTAGCGGCCCTGAGTTCGACAATCGATTCCGATTTAAAAAGGACAATCCCCATCGACTTCCTCGCTCACTCGAGTATTAATCGTGATAATGAACTTCCAACCGTGGAACATGTGCTCCAAATTTAATCAGCACCCAGTTGGATAGATCCTATAAGGGACTATTTGAAGGATGGTATACTTCCAATCGATAAGAAGACTGCTCACCAGATAAGAGTCAAAGTCGCTCGCTTTCACTTATCCCCTAAGGGCAATCTATACAAAAGATCTTTTTCTGGTCCCTACCTTCAATGTGTTCACCCAAGAGATGTCGAGCAAGTTTTACATGAACTTCATGAGGGAATCTGTGGAGTCCATATTGGAGGAAGATCTCTGGCTTTACGAGCAATGAAGGAAGGCTATTGGTGGCCATAAATGCAAAGGGACTCTGCGGCATATATTTGCAAGTGGGAGAAATTCCAACTTCATGCTCCTATGGTCCACCAACCTTCTAGCAACCTGACATCACATTCCAGCCCATGGCCATTTGCCCAATGGGTAATGGATATTGTAGGACCACTTCCTACCGCTGTCGGCAATTGTAAGTATCTATTGGTCGCAACTGACTACTTCACCAAATGGATCGAGGCAGAACCCATGGCAAACATCCGAGATGCAGTTATGATAAGATTCATATGGAAAAATATAATCACCCATTTTGGCATCCTCAGAACCATCATCACTGACAATGGAACGCAGTTCGAGAGTGGCTCCTTTAAGAGTTTATGTGACGAGCATGGAATCTGACACCATTACAGCTCGGTGGCCTATCCCCAGAGCAATGGTCAAACCGAGGCTTCTAACAAAACAGTGATCGACGAATTAAAGAAATGATTAAAGCGAGCCAAGGGAGCAGGGTAAATGAATTACCGCATATTTTATGGGCCTACCGTACCACTCCACAACGAGCAACGGGGGAAACCCCATTTTCGTTAATGTATGGAATGAAGGCAGACATCCCATTAGAAGCAGGCTTGCCAACAATGAGGTCCAGCCTTGTCGACTAGGGCCATAATGATGCAGCATTGCTCGTCGAGCTCGACCTAGCCGATGAACGCCGTGAGCTAGCCCTAGTAAAACTAGTGAGCTATCAGCATCAGCTCGTAAGGCACTACAATAAGAAGGTCAATCCAAGGATATTTCGAATTGGGGACCATGTCCTGAGGAAAGTCTTAGGCAGCACATTAAAACCATCAGATGGCAAGCTAGGGCCAACTTGGGAAGGACCATTCAAGATAACTAGATATGATCTGCAAGGAGCCTATCACTTAGAAATGATAGAAGGCAGAGAGATACCCCGAGCGTAGAATGCAGCCAACCTTAAGAAATTCTATTTCTAGATTCTTCTTTTGATCTTTAATTATAAAACTGGAAGTTCATTTCCTCATCATTAATGAAAAGTTATTTGGCAATTGCATTATTAAGTTGTATCAGTTAACTAATTTGCATTTTATGAGGTGTCAATGTATAAACTTTATAAACCACACACCTTTTCCATGTAACAGGCACACTGACCATTACACTATAGCAGAGAAATGACCCTCCTCAGGTTTTCGTTATGAAATATGAAAGACCTCTTAGCATTTCCCCTGGCAATATATGAAGCCCTACAGGAGATCCTTAGGCAATATGGCCAAGTCAAAATTGGTCACCAAATAATGTTTGGTTGAATAAAATCCTGATCGGATAGAGTATCCAACACCAGGTGTGTCCTCGCCAATTGCCACACTTACGCCTAAGGGAGTGTGACGACACAACCTAAAAGGTAAAGTGAGGCAGAATGGTATCTCGTTGGCATACTGGACTGGAAGGACACTTACTTGATAATGAGAATATACAAATCTAGTCAGACAAGATAGGCTCGAGATTTTTTAGCAAAGATGTGGAAAATATAAGACACTTGTTTAGTCGACAAATTTGCCCAAAACATAAATTTTATATTAATTCATCACATTTACAGCAAATACTATATATGTTTAGTCGGCGAGCTCGCCCAAAACATCGACTTTACATCACTTCAATACAAAATACACAGAGTTACTACTCAGAGAATCTTAGTAAGGGTGAGGCCTCCGAGCAAGATAATCAGCCACTTGAGCTCTTCGACCATCATCGGGAGGGGGAACTAACTCTTCCTCGATTTCGTTCGCATCCGACTCCAATAGCTACCGAGGAATGGCATCAATGGGTATCCACTAATCATCTCTCCAAAAGGGGTTTGACATTCGAGTGAAAGGAGATATTTCATGCCGATACCAAAGCATTGAGTTCCTTGGAACTTGTAGCTCCCTCAAGGCACTCAACCACCCCCTGATGAAGGCGAGATCTTCAAACTCTATCAGCCTCGTTGGAGCATCTAGCCAACCCTGATTGTAATCATCGGCCCACACTCATTGAGGTCCTTTCTTAACCAAATGCCTCAACCGGGTGACGTCCCTCTGGAGCCCAACTGGAATCACATACGCTCGTTGGACATCACCACGAAGCTCTTCCATTTCCCTAGCTGAACTCCTGGTGCTCTGCCCAGCTAACGGAACGGTTGGATGGGTAGAGCCTCGCAGCATAGGAGGAACGTCACTCGAGCCAGTTTTAGCTCGCGATGAGGAAGAACCTCACAATCATGCAGGAGCGGTGCTTGGAACATGCTCCCTAAGTTGCGAGACCTCTCTCCTCAAAGCTTCGTTCTCTTGCTGAAGAATCTCCCCAACCTAGTTGATCTCAGAAGCATCTAGAAGCTTCACTCTTAATGTATTCACCTCCTCCTGGACTAAGGCACCAACTTCCTCCATCTCTTGGATCTTGTCCTTCAGTTTAATAATAAGTTCAGTATGCTCTATGGAGCGCTTGTTCCTTAATCGCAGTGACTTGCAAATCCTCACAAAGGTATGACGAACTTCAGAGCTCACATCAGGTCCAAGCATTCTTCCCAATTGAGAAGTGACTGGTATATAATCATCAACATCAATCGACTACAAGCAATAAAAAGGCAATGGAAAGAAAAATAAATCAGTGCACTGGGGAAAAGAAACCTTTTCATTTCATTAATAAGGTCAAAGTACATCGAGTAGTAAAAAGGAAAATTACAAGAAAAGATACAAAGCAGTCCTAGAAGTAAATTAACTAGCAACCTCAGGCTACCCAGAAGTAGTTGGCTTCTTCCCCTTGTCAGCAGCAGTAGAAGCATCCCCCTCCGCAGGAATAACCTCTGTCGCCTGGGCAGGGAGAACATCGGCAGGAATCGTCTAGGAGGTAGAGTCAAGGCCTTCGATGGTTGGGGCAGGGGCTTCCTCCACAATTGGCTTCGGACCTAGATCATGCTCGTCGAACAAATGAGAGGTGACATCAACACCAGCGGCTATGAGGGCCTTGTTCTGACCTTTCTTGAAGTTCAGACGGCTGATGTAGCCTATCTGAACCTTGGCATCTTTATATGCAGCAGCCTACCCAGAGTTATAAGAGTCCTCCTTGATGGTAGTTGCCTGAGAATCCTTTTCTTTCAGCTGCTCGATCGGCACCCTATTCTCCTCTACGATGGCCAACTTTCTCGAGCAGACCAGTTTGTAGGCCTGCCTCAGCTCGTTCAACTCTTTAACCGCCGCATCCCTCTCTCAATTAAAATTGACAAGGGCCAGGTCATAAGAAGCTCGGGCAACGTCAGTAGTCTTCAGATCAGCCTCCAGTTGAGTGCCCCTCACTTTCAAGGTAGCATTCTGCTGCTCCAACTCGTTGTTCCTGCTCACCAGCTCGTCACGAGAGCGATAGAGCACGGCGAAGTCAGTCACAAACTGTAAAAATAAAGAAGACATCAGGAAAAGGAAATAGCTAAAACTTATTAAAGCATTAGAGAAAGGAAATTTTTTTACCAAGGTTAGCCTCTGGCTAGCTTGTAGGGCCAACTGATTAGACCCCAGCGCCCTTTGGCGATCTGCATGAAGAACTTCCCTCTCGAGCAGCGCAGGGGCCAATTGAGGAGAAATGGCAACTGAGGCCCCCTCGGGCAATGCGAACACCGGGACTAAGGCCTGCCCAGCCTTTGTCCTCGATTCCATCTTTCTCCTCTCCTCCTCTTTCTCTTTTTCCATTCTCCTCTTCTCCTCCATCCTCTTCTTCTCCTCCATCTTCTTTCTTTCCTCTTCCTTTTTTTTCTCTCTCTCTCTCATCTGTTCTTTTTCTTTCCTCTTTCTCTCCTGCTCCTGAGCAGAAGACCGAGAGCCAGTAGCTACAGCCCCAGAGCTAGACTTTTTCTTCTTCGACCTCTGAGCGAGGAGAATATGATCATCATCATCATCATCCCGAATCAAATTTTTCCTTGGAGGAACCATCTCCTCACTTGAACTGCTGGACGTACTCGAAGATTCTAGGGCTTCAGAAACTTCCTCCGAGTCAGAAGAGCTATCACCACTGGAGCTCCCCTCACCAAAATTGCCTTCAACACCGCCTACGATATCACCCTCAGAACTGCTCTCCTCCTCGTCCAACTAAATAGGATCAACAACACTTTCTTCAGAGGTATCAAATTCAGGAATGCTATCTATCGGCCTCGCCATAAAGCTAGAACTAATGTTTTTGTACTCGAGCAAGAAAGCAGCAGACCGGGGATTCTCACCGTCGGCTAAGGGCTCCCTGATATTCCAGACTTTGACCAATTCAGAAAGACGAACCTCGCTGAGAGCATGTTCCAAGTTCTTCGACCTCGCTGAAGAAAAAATAGGAAAAGTCAGAAAGATCATAAATCAGTAAAGAAATCAAAAGAATAGGAAAAGACTACCTATATATTCTTCCCCGTAAAAGGGAACAGAGAACCTATCAGACCTCGACCCCTCAATCTGGGGGAAAACTGCCAATTTCTAACAAGGAAACCATCTTGCCAATAGTCCTTATTGGAATCAGGTAGGTTTACAACCAATACCCTGTCAGGACTCCTGGATTTTAGATAGAGAACACCAAAACTAGTTCGAGAAAAAGAATAGCAAAAGAAGACTTCAACGAGCCCTAATTTGGTGCCATAAAGATGATTTATTCTATGCACGTCGTTGATTATCTTCCACACATTGGGCGAACACTGTGCAGGAACAATACTGGAATAACCAAAGAAGTGCAAGAATAGACTGTTGGGAGGAAAAGTAAGTCCCCTTTAGGAAAGCAATAAGACATGGATCCAATGGGCACCCTCTATCTCTCTAACGTTTCTAGGGGGAGAGGCGCACTCAATCTCTACCCACTCAGGAATATTGTAAAACTTCCTAAACTGAGAAACCGATCTATTACCAATCTTTGCCATCAGAAATCCCTAAAAAATACAAATTCAAAGAAAAAATACAAAGAGAAGGCACAGGGGACTTACAAGGTGAAAGTTCGACTTGAACGATGAAGAATCACAAGCCCAAATGATGAGGAAGTTCGAAAGCAATAAGAATGAAGACCGGGAAAAGAGAACGTGAATCGCTAGAACTCGTAGAAAATGGGAGAGTACTGGGAAGATTGAAACGACGATTGAGAAATGACAGCTCTGGATAACTTTTGAGTATTACTAATCACAATGCACAAACCACAAAGCAAGTGCCGCCTAACTCAGTCCTCAAACTTTGGGAAGAGCTGCAGGGTGTACAAAGGGGCCATTATGACAAATCATTTAAATTTATTGAGCCCAAAGTATGGCCCAACAAACTTAGGGGTAATTGTGGGTACCCGAAATTAGAATGATGGGCCTAGACGATTAGCCCAATTGTAGCGGCCCAAAGTCCAGACCCCCCATATCTTAATCGGTTATGATTTAGTCTTCTCCCATGTTCCCATTAAGAGGGGTTCTAGGAGAAGATGGAAAACGTGGGGGAGTCCAACACCCCCACTCCCTGAAAATGAACATGTATATAATAAACCCTAGGACCGGGGCATAGGACACACGGTATTCTCTGTAATCACTCTCCAGAGTAAATAGAAATAATATTGACTGCACCACTGTGGATGTAGGCACCTTTGCTGAACCATGTACATCTCTTGTTGGGTGATTGGAATTTTGTATTCCTTATTCTGCTTGGTGATTGTGCTTCTCTTATCTCTTTGTGTTGAATAGTAATTGTCACCACATTATACAAATGATATTGAAAAAGTATGAATTGCATATTGTATCATATCAAAATGGTATTATAAAATTTGCGCAGAACAATATGTTTTATGATTCCTCGGACCATGATTCTGAGTTTATTTTATTCTATTGACATAAAATAAAATAAAGGGGTCAAGATATACCCCACATGAATATATATGGAATTATAATATGCCTCCCAAAGTTACTAATGGTTTTTGTGCCAGAATCAAAAAAGATTTTTTTATCTTTGCAAATATTGAACACACATGATCAAATCAAGCTCGAGCAATTACGACAGGCATTACAGACGTCAAATTCAAATGCTCAAGATATTCTTTTTTAATTTGGGATATCACCTAGTAAAATGTATTTAATTATATTCATATGGTGTTGTAACCGATGTATGAGTTTTTCTTTGTCTTGATATCAAAGAGAAAACAAAGTAAAGAGGGGGAAAAGTATTGTATGATGTAATATTAAGTTACATAGGAGCCCGAGTGATAAGCATGGTCGGATCTGGTCACAGGATAGCCATTATTGTCGAGGCACACTACTAGAAAAATACATTTCTATGACACTTGGAAAAATGACAGTTAAAAAAATTATGTCATTAAAAGTATAATAATATTACTTAAATGACATATTATTTACAAACTGTCATTATAAATTTATTAGTGTTTATGTATATGACAATTTAAATATAAAAGTCATATTTAATAGTACATATTATGACCGTTTTTTTTGTTAAAAACAACTAAATACGTGTTTGGTAAGATATCATATATGACCGATTTTTTTCCTCCCAAAATTATACGCGCGGGTAATGAAAAAAAGGCAGAATGATTTCCCCCATCTCAAATCGAAACTCTTTCTCCAAACTGACCTAACCCAAATTCTCAGCCACCTTCACCCAAAATCAGACATGTTCCTCCAGCCAAAATTCACCTCCGATCATCTAGCCCTCCCATTTTGGCTCGTCGACAGTTACTCTCTCTATATCTATATATTTCTCTGACACACACACACACATAAACACACATGCTTGCTCACAGTTGCTTTCGTTCACACACAGAAAAACCCTCACTAATTTCAATTTTATATCAATCCCTCACCGGTTCATTAACATTGTGTGATATATGATGTTAAGAGATCCTTATGTTATCAAAATGTATGTCTTTTTTGCAATGATAGTATCAATTACAAAGTTTGTTGTTAGATTCCTATGACATGTTCATTTTTTACTGAAATTTATGTTCATTTTTTTATTGAAATTTGTTCTCATTAGGTTCTCATCTGCTGTAAATTATTAAAATTTGAGAGGTAAAAATGTAATTTAGGTAAAGTGTCGGGCATGCTCATTTTTCTTAAATTTTGGGTGTCAAAACATAATTATTAATAAATTACATGTCTAAATGTAATTCTAAATGTAATTTATAGAGATAAGTGATATTTTGAAAAGTGTATTCTATGATTGATCAATGTGATTCATTTTATTTTTTGGGTATTGTATCACTCCATTTGGGATTTAATCTTCATTACGAAAAATAATTAAAATATGGATTGTTTGCCCTAAGTTGGCCTTACATATTTTGTCAAAGTTCTTTATTTGCACATAACATGTTTGTAAATATGCCCAAAAAATTATATATATATTTTTTACACTCATTTTGGTAGGCTTGAATGGGGTGTTTATTATTATGTTTATCTTGCTTAGAATATTTTGCCCTCAGAGACGGTATATAATTCCAAATGACATGGTTTGTAGCGTATTTTATTTTTATATCCGATTCTTCAAATATTATTCTGGATTTAATTCAACTTTGTGTTAAAACTTGAGATTTTGATTTGGGTTTTGTAGCATTCTATAAATCCCGGCAATGTATACAATTCAAGCAATTTGCGAACTATTTTGTTGGCGCATTTGTTTCTTCTCACTTCCAGTGGATAAAGACATGGTGTTGTGAGTTTCTCACATTTTGAGTTATTTCTATTTATTTTATCTAATTGTCCATTCGAGAGAAGCCAGTTGATTGTGCTTTTGACTACCGTATATGGTTTTGTTTTGCCAGACTAATTTTGGCCTAATTAAAGTAAGTGAATACGTGTGTGGGTAGTCCTGACAACACTTAGCATGACTCGAGCATAACATGATAAAATCTAGTGAGCATGTGTGTCACTAAATTTTGTAATCCTTTACAAAATTTTCAATTAACAAATTGAGTGTAGCCAAAGGTTATATATACAGATTGACAGTGGGTATTAAGGGGTAAAAACCCAAAATAACAACCAAGTTGTCCGGAGATAGAAATGGCCACCCCAAGGGGCATAAATGTAACCCGTGGGAAGTGACCACGTCCTCACCGAACTCTCGACTGACTAAATAATTAGCATAAGCTCGTTTTGAGGTTAGGAGTGAGTGTTAAGGAGAAAAAAAATTCAAAATAGCGATCTAGTTTTCTAGAGATAGGCACAAACACTCCATGTGGCATAAAAGTGACCCGTGGGAAGTGACTGTGTCCTCTCTGGGTTCCCTATTGTCAAAATTTACTAGTATAGGCTCGTTTCAGTGTTAAAAGTGGGCGTTAAGAGGCAATAACTCAAAACGGAGATCGGGTGACCTGGAGAAAGGTACAGACAACCCATGGTCATTAACTAGTATAGGCTCATTTTGGGGTTAAAAATGGGCATTAAGTGGCGAAATAAGGTTAATTAATTATTTACACGTCTTACTAACCCTAATCCTTGGTCAACAATGAATTCTAGAAAAGTACATAAGGTTAATTAATTATTAGACGTGAATAATATTGATCGACTCAACTAAGGAAATAATAATACGTAAGTAAAAATATCTATCAGGTTGCCAGACGCATCCTGTGGAGGACCCATACGCGTTTCACAAGTCATTCTTTCGATTCAAAGAGATCAACCTGAGCTTCAAAGTGGTACACCATCACAACCCACTCAACTTTAAGACAACCTGGATCCTATTCAATGAACCCCCATCATAATGGTTGATGCCAACATAACACCATCGCCTTTATCTCTCTCAATCTTCAGTTTATGCTAAAAAGGAGAAACATCCCAGTATATTTAGTTACCAAAGGAGATTTTGGTTGTGTTAACGCGCTCTCATGAACATGTGGGGCTCATAATTGTGTTGTAATAAATTTTTCATAATGTACTCCTTTATCCATTGTGAAGTGAATTATATAAACGAGTTCTCCCACTAGTGGCACAGTAGCTCCTCTATTCTTTCCTACCTTCACACCCCATGGATAAATGTTACGATCATTGGATATTGCACCACCATCTAATACGGTGGACCATAATTGGGAATCCAAAAGCCTAAGATAGAAAAACATAGACATCTGTAGCATCTTGAGCGAGAAAAAAATCGTGCTACTAGTGGAAGATATAATAGGGGGATTCGATGTACAGAAGCTGGGGTTCCAATTTCGTAGCCGTGGGGCCAAAAAAATAACTCAAAGATAGTGCTCATTACCCCATTTATAAAGGTCTATGATGATATGAACGTCCACGGTGATGGGAAATTAGTTTTAGGAGATTTCTTTCCATAGGAAGAATGAAAGTTATTCTTAAAGATGGTAGGAGTGGAGACGTTCAACTCTGAGAAATTATCTGAACTAGCTAGATGACTTCAATAAATCCAGTTACCAGTTAT
Organism: Sambucus nigra; assembly: GCA_949130495.1. Taxonomy (NCBI): domain Eukaryota; kingdom Viridiplantae; phylum Streptophyta; class Magnoliopsida; order Dipsacales; family Adoxaceae; genus Sambucus; species Sambucus nigra. Next base: position 224,380,779 of record OX422214.1, read on the forward strand.
TAGTTAGTATTAGAGTAGCACAATGAAATTCATCTTGACAAGTGGAAATACAGAGTTAACTTAGATGACTTGACTAAATTTATGTTCTAGAGGACAAGATATTCAATAGGAGAATGAAATGTTAGTTAGTTTTACATGCTCAACACTTGATTGTATATTATAAAAGAATGGGATAAAGGAAAATTTGTGGATTATTTCACTCGCCAATTGTTTCAATCTTGTTGACAACATGGGTGATGCATTATGGCCATATGCTTCATGATATACCCGTTTATATCCTTGGCCTGGCTGAAGATTATCTCCAAAATGGACGACCCTACAAGGGGCCGACCCTTCACCAGGCTCCAGCTGGCCTCTACCAGGCCCAGACGACCCTACGAGGGGCCGACCCTCCACCAGGCTCCAGACGACCCTACGAGGGGCCGACCCTCCACCAGGCTCCAGACGACCCTACGAGGGACCGACCCTTCACCAGGCTCCGGACGACACTACGAGGGTACGACAGTACGAGGCCAGAATTAAGCCAGACTCACTACCGGAAGGAACTTTGCCCTCGGCCTCATCTCATAGGCCGAGGGTGACATCATCACAGCGCGTGGTTTGGGAGACGCGTGAAACAGTGCGCGTGAGGCTCATATGACACGTGGCAGACCGTTATAACAAAATCACACCCTCACGTGAGGGAATATTATGTCATTATTTGGCATCTATAGGTGTCAACAGGGGATTGGCCAGATCATCATTCACATGCACCATGCATACTTGGGGGGTACACTACACCCCCCCAAGACCTATATATACTTGTCACCTACAACCCTACAGGGGATCGATCCATGAACTGTAGCCCTAGCTAAAACTCTGCTTGTACACACAGTAGAGAGAGAGAGAGGGTTATGTGCATTGTATCCAAGGCCATTAGTGCCCATACTTAGTGGATCACACACTCACAGTGGATGTAGGCCAAATTGGCTGAACCACTATACATCATTGTCTTAATTCCTCTTATACTCATCCCCTTCTACATACTTATACACTTATACATCTCTATGGCTGCCATAGCTGCTACTGCTTGAGCTCACTATCACTTATCCGGTGGTGCTAAATCCAAGCATCATCAGTTTGGCGCCGTCTGTGGGAACGAGAAGACATCTCTTCCTTTGTACCGCTTGACCTCACTGGGCACTTTGGTGGTGAACCAACACTCCCCCTGAGAAGAGGTGTTTCACCATTGAAAGAGACCCACTAAGGTTCCCAAGCTCACCAATATTTTCTTCAGTTCAACTTTTCATAGCTCAAGCACATGGCACCTGAGATGCCACCACCACCACTTCCCCCGCCGGATGAGGGGGGAAGACCCAGTTCCAGTCAGCCGCCGCCTCAGTCTGAGATGGCTGATGTGGCGGCAGCCCTAAAGTCTCTGGCAGCAAGCCAGCGGATGATGCAGGAGCAGTTCACAGCTCTAAGCTAGAACATACTAAGAGCACCAGGGGTTTCACCTGAGATGATTACTCCGGCAGCAGCTCCAGGGCAGCATGAGACCAGGGGACCACCCCAGGCACCACGCAAAGACCTGCCACCCCCTCAGCGGTGTAGGGATGCTGCTGACCCCCGGCGTCTACGCCTGGGGCGGCGTAGGTATCGAGATCTGGAGGGAGAGGAGGCTCCTATAGAGTGCTGGGAACCTTACAAGGTCTCCAACAGCACTGTGCGACCCCTCCAGGACAATAGGGGAAAGTGCGGGAGACCAAACCCTGATAATCGCCCAAGAGGCTCTGCTTTTGATCGCTTGAGCAGGGGGTCGGCCTTTGAGAGGCTAGGCCCAGTAAATGACCTGCGGGAACAGTTGTCCAGGCCAAGAAGCGCCGCGAGATCCAAGGGGGAGGCAGCAGACGGCCGACCCCGAGGACGAGATGACGGCCAGAGGGAAGTGAACAGTCGACACAGGCCTGCTGCAGCAGAACCCTCCGTCCACCTCGGAGAGGCGACAGGGGATAACATCGGCCAGGCCGACCCTGTGAGGCCCTGGAATGACTCAATCCAGCGGTTAGAGGATAAGATTGGTGATATATTGAAGAGCCGAGACCCTCTTCAGAGGGGATACACCATAGGCTCACCCTTCATGGCAAGGATAGTCAACTTCCCCACGCCGTCAAAATTCAAGCCACCTATGGTCACCCCAAGGTATGACGGGCGCACCAACCCCGTCCACCACGTGGAGATGTATCAGTCGGCGGCAGACATATACTCTATCTCAGATGAGATGAGGTGTCGTGCCTTCTCTGGTACCTTGACAGGGGCTGCGCATGTCTGGTACACGTCTCTTCCAAAAAATTCCATTGGAAACTTTAAGCAGTTGGCAGACCTGTTCATCCATAATTTCTGCTTTGGGGTGAGGCCACAGAAGAAGACCACCCACCTGCTCTATGTCAAGCAGGGGAAGAGTGAGAGTCTGAGGGACTATATAGCCAGATTCAATAAGGAGAAGCTGGAGGTGGAAGACTATGAGGAGAGCATAGCTATGACATCCCTGATTGGAGGACTCCAAAAGGGGAAGCTGTTATGGAAGCTTGCTGAAGACCCTCCAAGGACGATGGCTGAACTGTTGTCAACAGCAGGAAAGGTGATGAACGCCGAAGAGGCGATGGCTGCAAAATATGAAGACGAAAGAGGAGGTTCTAGTGGGAGTAAATACCCTAAGAAGAACAAAGAGGGGAAGAAGAGGTCCCCGGATGATAAGTTTGCGGGGTACACCCCTCTGACGGTTAGCTGTGAACAGATTCTCAATGAGATTAAGAGTGACCGATCCCTGAAGTGGCCTGAGAAGCTGAGGGCAGCCCCCGACAAGAGGAATAAGAACCTGTGGTGTGAGTTTCACCAAGACCACGTCCACGTAACGGACAAATGCTTTGCTCTGAAAGACGAGATTGAGAAGATGCTGAAAGAAGGGAAGCTCAGAAAGTACGTCAACAAAGATGTCTTCAAGAGGGGCCGAGGGGACGACCCCAGAAAGAAGCGAGGCGATGCGTGCAGAGAAGGTCATCAAAAAAGAGGGGACGACCCTTCTGATGATGAGGACGACCCTGACCTCCCGCCGAGAGACGACCACGACCCTGTCAAGAGGCTTAATATGATCTCTCTCGGAGTGGGAATGATCTCCGGGGGTCTTGCACGAGGAGGGTCTGAGGTCACCGACAGGAAGGCCCATGTGGTTGAGGCCAAGGCAGTGACGAAGACGGTACATGTGACTTCCCTGGAGGTCAAGTCGGAAAAAAGGAAGAAGGTTGATATGGACACACTGATAGTGGGATTTTCAAGAATGGACTTCAAAGACCTCTTGGCCCCACACGATGACCCTCTCGTCATCACTACCAGGGTGCACGGATGCGAAGTGCCGAGGATCTTGGTAGATGGGGGTAGTTCTGCAGATGTGATGTTTTGGCCATGCTTCAAAGCCTTAGGTCTCAGCCGTGCTAGACTCGTCCCCTACCATCATCCATTGATTGGGTTCAGTGGGGAAAAGGTTCACCCCCTTGGGGTATATGAGGCCGATGTGAGGATGGGGGACGAGTGGCCGAGATGGCTCACCAAGAAGGTCAGTTTCTTTGTGATGGATGAGCAGGTGTTTTCGGCCTACAACATCATACTGGGGCGTGTGGCCCTCAAGGGGTTTGAAGCCGTCCCCTCTACGGTCCATCAGATGATCAAATTTCCAACCCCTTACGGGGTGGGGGAAGTTCAGGGAGACCAGACGGCAACGAGAGAATGTTACTACAACTCCTCTGAAGAAAGGGAGGTACACAAGAGGGCTACAGCCACTTACAACATTGACACCCTAGACCCCAGGGACGAGACGAAGCTCAAAAAAGGAGAGGCCGCCAAGGAGGTATAACCCATCATCCTCGATGAGTATGACCAAGGAAAAACCATCCACGTTGGCAAGTCTTTGAAGCCCAATATCAAGGAAGACCTCATCAAACTGTTAAAGGGAAGACGAAGCGTCTTCGCATGGAGTCATGTAGATATGCCGGGGATCGACCCTGAAATCATGTGCCACAAGCTCAATGTGGTAGAGGGAGTGAAGCCGGTAAAGCAGAAAAGGAGGATTTACTCTAGAGAGAAGTACGAGGTCATCAGGGATGAGGTCAAAAAATTAGAAGACGCTGAATTTATCAGAGAGGTCATCTACCCTGAATGGTTGTCCAATGCAGTCATTGTCCCAAAGGCCAATGGGAAGTGGCGAATGTGTGTGGACTTCACAGATCTCAACAAGCACTGCCCCAAAGACAACTTCCCTCTCCCTCGCATTGACCAGATGGTAGACGCTACTGCAGGCCATGAGCTCATGAGTTTTATTGATGCCTACTCAGGGTACAACCAAATCTTCATGAACCCTGAAGACTCGGAGAGGACTGCCTTCATCACTGATAAGGGGACATACTGTTATAGGGTCATGCCCTTTGGTCTAAAAAATGAAGGGGCAACGTACCAGCGCCTCGTAAACAAAATGTTCGAAGAACAAATTGGGAAGTCCATGGAGGTCTATGTGGATGACATGTTGACCAAGAGTTTGAAGGCAGAGGATCATGTGGCAGACCTGGAGAGGACCTTTAATACGATGGACAAATACCAGATGAAGCTTAACCCGGCCAAATGTGTCTTCGGGGTCGGGGCAGGGAAGTTCTTGGGGTTCATTGTCAACCAAAGAGGCATCGAGGACAATCGTGAAAAGATAAAGGCCCTTATTGAGATGAAGACCCCCAAATCCATTAAAGACGTTCAGAGGCTTACAGGGAGAGTGGCTGCCCTAAACAGATTTGTGTCAAGGGCCACAGACAGGTGTTTACCATTCTTCAAGATCCTCAGGAAGGCCTTCGACTGGAGTGAAGAGTGTGATGAGGCTTTCAAGGAGCTAAAATCATACTTAGGGTCTCCCTTGTTGCTGTCACGACCCGTGCAGGGTGAACGACTTTACGTGTACCTCGTCGTCTCAGAGTCGGCCATCAGCGCAGCCATTGTGAGAGATGAAGACGGAATACAGAAGCCTGTGTATTTTAACAGCAAGGCACTCCAGGGGGAGAGCAAAGATACCCGAGGATGGAGAAGTTGGCCTACGCCTTGATCCATGCCTCGAGGAAGATGAAGTCGTACTTCCAGTACCATACAATGGTCATCCTCACCGACTCTCCTCTTAGGCAGGTCCTACACAAGCCAGAAAAATCAGGTAGGTTGATGGCCTGGGCTATAGAGCTGGGGGAGTTTGACATTGTGTATCAACCTAGGACTGCCATTAAGGGGAAGGCATTGGCAGACTTCGTGGCTGAGTTCACTTGGGAAGATGATGAGGTCGAAGGTGAGACCCTTGGGATGACGGATACAGAAGACAGACCCGCCGACACACCCGAAGATAGGGCCGAGACAAGCACTGCTAGAAAGAAAGCGACTGAAAACGAAGAGGGAAAATACATCTTTAGACAGGGGTCCCTCTCTGAGGGAAATTTTTCAGAAGGAAAGACTCTGTGGAGCCTCTTCGTTGACGGGTCCTCCTGTGACAGTGAAAGTGGGGCTGGACTGATACTGTCAGCACCCGATGGCACAGACGTCGAATACGCCCTGAGGTTCAACTTCAAATCCTCCAACAACGAGGCTGAATATGAGGCCTTAGTAGCAGACCTCTCCTTGGCCAAGTCTCTTAGTGTCGGCCAGATTCTGGTCCATAGTGATTCAAGGCTAGTGGTGAATCAGATACTAGGGGCCTACGAGGCTAAGGACGAGAGAATGGCTAGATACCTCGAGAAGGTGAGGTTACTACTGAAAGGCTTCAGAGAAGTAAAATTAAAGAGGATACCCAGGCTAGACAACGGCCGTGCTGATGCCCTTGCGATATTGGCCTCGGCGACTAGGACAGACATCAGGAGGACGGTCCCAGTGGAAATTTTGCTTCAGCCAACTATTGAGGATGCTGAGGGAACACTCAGTAATTGCCTAAATGTTTCTCAAGAAGCTTCGTGGATGGACCCCCTGATCAGATACATTAAAGAGGGTGAGATGCCAGAAGCAAGGCAGGAGAGGAAGAAGCTGAGGTACAGGGCTGCAAAATTCACTGTCATCGGAGATACCTTGTACAAAAAGGGGTTTTTGCTCCCCTTACTTAGGTGTGTGCATCCCTCAGAAGTCCCTTCCATTTTTCAAGATGTGCACGAAGGATCGTGCTCAAGCCATATCGGGGGCAGATCCTTAGCGAAGAGGGTGATCACCCCTACTGGTGGCCGACCTTGGGGAAAGACGCCGCAGCATACGTAAAAAAGTGTTATAAATGCCAAAGATTTGCTACCATCCCTGATCAACCCCATCAGCCTCTTACCTCCATCACGTCTCCGTGGCCGTTCGCAGTGTGGGGGATTGACCTGGTAGGGCCCTTATCAAGGGCAGTCAATAACTATCGGTTCCTCATTGTAGCGATTGACTACTTCTCAAAGTGGGTAGAGGCCGAAGCAATGGTCACAATTACAGAGCAGAAGACCTTCCAGTTCATCTGGAAAAATGTGATATGCAGATATGGTATGCCCAACACCCTCATTTCAGATAACGGGACGCAGTTCAATAATGCCTCTCTGCAGAAGTACTGTGAGAGGGTAAATATCAAATAATTTTTCTCCACCCCAGGCCGACCTCAGGCCAATGGGCAAACCGAAGTAACAAACAGGACAATCCTAGATGGAATCAAGAAGAGGCTTGAGGAGGCAAAAGGAAGATGGGTCGAGGAGTTATATGCCGTACTGTGGGCATACAGGACGACAGTGAGGACTTCTACCAAGGAGACCCCATTCATGCTGGCTTATGGATTAGAAGCCGTCATCCCCACCGAAGTCGAGTTTCCTACTCATAGGGTACAAATGTACGACCCCCAGGGAAACGCGGAAGAAAGGAGACTTGACTTGGACCTGATTGAGGAAAGGAGGGAGGACGCTGAGATAAGGCAGGCTTCCTACCAGCAGAGGACCGCGAGGTTTTATAATCAGAGGGTGAAACAGAGACCTATAGCAGTAGGAGACTTGGTTCTCAAGAAGGCTTGGCAAAAGCCCAACAAACTCCATCCTAATTGGCACGGCCCCTATATGGTCATCAATGAAGTTGTCCCTGGGACCTATAGACTAGAAAACCTAGAAGGGGAACCTTTTTCCAACCCCTGGAATGCATATCACTTGAAGAAATACTACCAGTAGTGTTGTAAGGTCTTGATAGACCATAGATGTAATAAGAGTTGCTACAACAGGACACTTAAAATTAATGAGAAATGTGTTTCCCCTCACCCTATTTATCAGTTCCAGTATGCATGGAAACATCTACAGAACCATTAATTTGGCGAGTTGATCCCTCGGCTATAATGAGGGCCAGCGGAGGGGACGACCCCACCACTGTCCTCAAGAAAGACGAGGGAAAACTTTATTAAAACCATTAATTTGGTAAGTTGAACCCTTGGCTATAATGAGGACCAGTGGAGGGGACGACCCCACCACTGTTCTCAAGAAAGACGAGGGTAGACTTTATTAAAAAACCATTAATTTGGTAAGTTGAACCCTCGGCTATAATGAGGACCAGTGGAGGGGACGACCCCACCACTGTTCTCAAGAAAGACGAGGGTAGACTTCATTAAAAAACCATTAATTTGGTAAGTTGAACCCTCGGCTATAATGAGGACCAGTGGAGGGGACGACCCCACCACTGTTCTCAAGAAAGACGAGGGTAGACTTCGTTAAAAAAACCATTAATTTGGTAAGTTGAACCCTCGGCTATAATGAGGACCAGTGGAGGGGACGACCCCACCACTGTTCTCAAGAAAGACGAGGGTAGACTTTATTAAAAAACCATTAATTTGGTAAGTTGATCCCTCGGCTATAATGAGGGCCAGCGGAGGGGAGGACCCCACCACTGTCCTCAAGAAAGACGAGGGAAAACTTTATTAAAACCATTAATTTGGTAAGTTGAACCCTCGGCTATAATGAGGACCAGTGGAGGGGATGACCCCACCACTGTTCTCAAGAAAGACGAAGGTAGACTTCATTTAAAACCATTAATTTCGTAAGTTGAACCCTCGGCTATAATGAGGACCAGTGGAGGGGACGACCCCACCACTGTTCTCAAGAAAGACGAGGGTAGACTTCATTAAAAAACCATTAATTTGGTAAGTTGAACCCTCGGCTATAATGAGGACCAGTGGAGGGGACGACCCCACCACTGTTCTCAAGAAAGACGAGGGTAGACTTCATTAAAAAAACCATTAATTTGGTAAGTTGAACCCTCGGCTATAATGAGGACCAGTGGAGGGGACGACCCCACCACTGTTCTCAAGAAAGACGAGGGTAGACTTTATTAAAAAACCATTAATTTGGTAAGTTGAACCCTCGGCTATAATGAGGACCAGTGGAGGGGACGACCCCACCACTGTTCTCAAGAAAGACGAGGGTAGACTTTATTAAAAAACCATTAATTTGGTAAGTTGAACCCTCGGCTATAATGAGGACCAGTGGAGGGGACGACCCCACCACTGTTCTCAAGAAAGACGAGGGTAGACTTCATTAAAAAACCATTAATTTGGTAAGTTGAACCCTCGGCTATAATGAGGACCAGTGGAGGGGACGACCCCACCACTGTTCTCAAGAAAGACGAGGGTAGACTTCGTTAAAAAAACCATTAATTTGGTAAGTTGAACCCTCGGCTATAATGAGGACCAGTGGAGGGGACGACCCCACCACTGTTCTCAAGAAAGACGAGGGTAGACTTCATTAAAAAACCATTAATTTGGTAAGTTGAACCCTCGGCTATAATGAGGACCAGTGGAGGGGACGACCCCACCACTGTTCTCAAGAAAGACGAGGGTAGACTTTATTAAAAAACCATTAATTTGGTAAGTTGATCCCTCGGCTATAATGAGGGCCAGCGGAGGGGAGGACCCCACCACTGTCCTCAAGAAAGACGAGGGAAAACTTTATTAAAACCATTAATTTGGTAAGTTGAACCCTCGGCTATAATGAGGACCAGTGGAGGGGATGACCCCACCACTGTTCTCAAGAAAGACGAAGGTAGACTTCATTTAAAACCATTAATTTCGTAAGTTGAACCCTCGGCTATAATGAGGACCAGTGGAGGGGACGACCCCACCACTGTTCTCAAGAAAGACGAGGGTAGACTTCATTAAAAAACCATTAATTTGGTAAGTTGAACCCTCGTCTATAATGAGGACCAGTGGAGGGGACGACCCCACCACTGTTCTCAAGAAAGACGAGGGTAGACTTCATTAAAAAAACATTTAATTTGGTAAGTTGAACCCTCGGCTATAATGAGGACCAGTGGAGGGGACGACCCCACCACTGTTCTCAAGAAAGACGAGGGTAGACTTTATTAAAAAACCATTAATTTGGTAAGTTGAACCCTCGGCTATAATGAGGACCAGTGGAGGGGACGACCCCACCACTGTTCTCAAGAAAGACGAGGGTAGACTTCATTAAAAAACCATTAATTTGGTAAGTTGAACCCTCGGCTATAATGAGGACCAGTGGAGGGGACGACCCCACCACTGTTCTCAAGAAAGACGAGGGTAGACTTCGTTAAAAAAACCATTAATTTGGTAAGTTGAACCCTCGGCTATAATGAGGACCAGTGGAGGGGACGACCCCACCACTGTTCTCAAGAAAGACGAGGGTAGACTTCATTAAAAAACCATTAATTTGGTAAGTTGAACCCTCGGCTATAATGAGGACCAGTGGAGGGGACGACCCCACCACTGTTCTCAAGAAAGACGAGGGTAGACTTTATTAAAAAACCATTAATTTGGTAAGTTGATCCCTCGGCTATAATGAGGTCCCGCGGAGGGGAGGACCCCACCACTGTCCTCAAGAAAGACGAGGGAAAACTTTATTAAAACCATTAATTTGGTAAGTTGAACCCTCGGCTATAATGAGGACCAGTGGAGGGGATGAACCCACCACTGTTCTCAAGAAAGACGAAGGTAGACTTCATTTAAGACCATTAATTTCGTAAGTTGAACCCTCGGCTATAATGAGGACCAGTGGAGGGGACGACCCCACCACTGTTCTCAAGAAAGACGAGGGTAGACTTCATTAAAAAACCATTAATTTGGTAAGTTGAACCCTCGGCTATAATGAGGACTAGTGGAGGGGACGACCCCACCACTGTTCTCAAGAAAGACGAGGGTAGACTTCATTAAAAAAAACCATTAATTTGGTAAGTTGAACCCTCGGCTATAATGAGGACCAGTGGAGGGGACGACCCCACCACTGTTCTCAAGAAAGACGAGGGTAGACTTCATTAAAAAACCATTAATTTGGTAAGTTGAACCCTCGGCTATAATGAGGACCAGTGGAGGGGACGACCCCACCACTGTTCTCAAGAAAGACGAGGGTAGACTTTATTAAATAACCATTAATTTGGTAAGTTGATCCCTCGGCTATAATGAGGGCCAGCGGAGGGGACGACCCCACCACTGTCCTCAAGAAAGACGAGGGAAAACTTTATTAAAACCATTAATTTGGTAAGTTGAACCCTCGGCTATAATGAGGACCAGTGGAGGGGACGACCCTACCACTGTTCTCAAGAAAGACGAGGGTAGACTTCATTTAAAACCATTAATTTGGTTAGTTGAACCCTCGGCTATAATGAGGACCAGTGGAGGGGACGACCCCACCACTGTTCTCAAGAAAGACGAGGGTAGACTTCATTAAAAAACCATTAATTTGGTAAGTTGAACCCTCGGCTATAATGAGGACCAGTACAGGGGACGACCCCACCACTGTTCTCAAGAAAGGCGAGGGTAGACTTCATTAAAAAAAAACCATTAATTTGGTAAGTTGAACCCTCGGCTATAATGAGGACCAGTGGAGGGGACGACCCCACCACTGTTCTCAAGAAAGACGAGGGTAGACTTCATTAAAAAACCATTAATTTGGTAAACCCTCGGCTATAATGAGAACCAGTGGAGGACACGACCCCACCATGATCCTCAAGAACGGCGAGGGGCCACTTGATTGAAAAACCATGTTTGGTTATTATGACCGTCGGCTATGATGAGGCCACATGGGAGGACAACCCCACATTGGTCCTCAAAAAAGACGAGGGAGGGGTTAGTAGCATTAACGAAGACGACAAACCATAAAAGAATTAAATATGGAAGACAGTAATTATGGAAGGCAGTAGAAGAAGAGACGATGGTATTGATAAAAGAGAAAATATTCAAGTGTTTTACAATACAGAGCACAAAAATGATAAATATATTGAAAGGGTATGGGCTACAGGCAGCCACCCTATGGGACGACATCGGAGGGTAGGGCCTCAACATCTATAGGAATGGTCTCCTCAATAACCAGAACTGGATGATCTTCAGAAGTGCCGACCCCCTCAACCTGAACTTGGGACTCTACTTGGGACAGAGCCTCGGCGATCAGCGAGTCGTCCAACCCAACTGCCTCCAATGAAGGACGAACCGAGGAGACGACATCACCGAATTTGAGGATGACCCATCGGCAGGCCGTCCTGATCCCCCTCTCCAGATACTCAAGGCCGAAACCCTGAAACTCATCAGAAGCCTTGTAGGCCTCAACAGCATCGGCCTCGACTTTTCTGACAGCTTCCTCGAGATCAGTCTTGTGCTTGACCTCCATGTTGATTAAGGCCTCATCCCTCTCCTTTATCAGCAAGTCCCTGGCCTTAATGTCCTCGTCCCTTGCCTTAATGTCCTCCTCGTGCTGCCTTGTCAGCTCATCCAGGATCCTTGCATGCTCAGTCCTGGAACTTTCCAACTCGGCCCTTGCAGTGTCAAGCTCAGACTGAAGATCAGCCTCATGCTAAATAGCCCTTTCGGCCTCATGGAACTTCACCTGATTCTCGGCCATCCACTTGGTGGCTGAGGTGAAGGCACAAACAGACTGTAGGAAAAATAGACAAATATCAAGACGGGCCGAGGAAACAGTTTATTGAAAAAATGAAATTTAAGATGTGGGTCAGAACCAATACCTGTGCAAGGGAGTGCAGACCATAGTCGTACACTTTGGCAGGAGGCATCTTTGCTAAGAACTCATAGTCAGAGGCCGAGGGAGCAGTGAATATTGAGGCCTTTGCTGCCCTCAAGTTTGTGATCAGTGACGAGGGGTCGGCCCTCAGATGCGCCAGGTTTTGGGACCAGAAAGCCCCCATGATCGACGAAGAGGTCGTCCCCTCAGAGGCTTCGACCCTGGCCCTTGTCCGAGGATCAGGCCGATGCTCAACAGGGGCCTCAGACTCCTTCCTTTTATGACTTTCAGTGGTCGGCTCCACCACTGTCGGCCCAGCGGCCTTTGTATTCCTCGGATCCTGCTGAGGCTCCTTCCCCTTCTTCTTGGCCAATCCAGATAGTAAGCTGAGAGCCGTCATTTCCCAAAGATAGTCTGGTGTACCTGCAGGACGATCTGATAAGAGGACGATACGTTAGAAAAGTGCGGATCTAAAGAGGAAACACTTGGAAAAAAGTAAAGAATAGGAAATGTTCAGTATAACTCACATAGTTCAGTCAGAGGACCAACCCTCAGACCAGCTTCTTTGAGGAACCGAGGGGTCATCAAGTCTTAGAATAGGAAATGTTTAGTATAACTCATATAGTTCAGTCAGAGGACCAACCCTCAGACCAGCTTCTTTGAGGAACCGAGGGGTCATCAAGTCTTCAAATTTTGCAAGCTCACCCTCTCGTCCTCGTCCTCTCAGATAATCTACGATGTCCTTCTCCTCTAGACTAAGTCCAGGGTCTGACCTGGCCTTCATGGAGGGGTTGGACCATTTTCGAGGAACCCTCGGAACATCGGCGGTGGGCTCCCATTCCCCAGAAACAAAGAAAAACCTCTTTTTCCAATCGTGGTTGGAAGTTTGTGCCATGTGAAGGAGTTTCTTCTCAGACCTCCTTGCCCCCAAATGATAGTATCCAGGCTGTTTGGACGAGGAGGTGATGTTGTAGGATCCCAAAAATAGGTCAGCCGAGGGCTCGTCGGTAAAGGCATTCTTCCACAAGGAAATATAGCCCAAGATCATCCTCCAAGAGTTGGGAGGAAGTTGAGAGGGAGAAATGCCGAGGGCAAACAGGATATCGGCAATGGCAGGGTGCATAGGGAGCCTAACTCCAACCTTGAACATTTGTTCATAGACTGCAACCTCTCCCTCTTCACAATCAAAAACCCTCTGAGTCTCAGAGGGAACCCTCATAGTTACCCCGGAGGGCACTCTGTAAATATGCCTCCATATCAGAAGGTCTCTATCCCTAACAGAGGAGATAAAGGACGAGGCGTGGGAGGTATCAACCTCATCATCCGTATCGTCGTCCTCGTCCTCATCCCCTTCCCCCTCATCACCTGCAGGAGGACCCTGAGGAAAAGCCACTTGGAAGGCATTGGGGGATAGGGTTGTCACAGGGACAGCCTCAGAGGGGGTCGTACCCTCGGCCTCTCGGCCTGGACTAAGGTCAGATGTGCCCCTTCTACCAGAAGTTCCAGCACCAGTTGGTGAGGAGGCTCTCTCGTCCATTTCACTTGGGTTGGGAGTCTCGACCGGACGAGGCGACGACCCACAAGACTCAGAAGGTTCAGATGGTCTTTTGGTGGCAAGAGGAATGGGAAAGATGGGTCGTACCCAATTAGGGTCGTCCCCTCGTCTCCTCTCTTCCTCTTCCTCTATTCGTCTGATCTCGGTAAAGAGCTTCTCTATCAAAGACGGGAACTCAGATACTAAGCTATAAAGCCTCCTAAGCATTAAGGGGAAGACTCTACACTTAGCTCTTACACCCAACTCACCTAATTTAGCTACAAACAAGTGGGAAATTGACCAGGTTTGACTTTCGGATTAAACAAAGGAACTCAATGGGTTTTGTCAAGAGCAACCAAGAACCAGTTATCGGAGAAGACGCCGGAAAAGGTTATGGCACAACCTAAAGAGAATGCAGCCCCACAACCCTAGAAAATCAAGTAGAAATGAAGGAGAGTACCTGATAACGAGGGCAAAAAAACGCTGCCGAGACCTGGCAAATTGAAGGCTGTAAATGGCAATGGAAACTGGTTCTAGAGAGAGAAAAGGCTTGGGCGCGAAGAAAAAGAAGGAGAGAGAGAGTTTGAAAAACTCTTAAATACTCTGGTAATAAATGGGCACATTTGCCAAGGAGGGTATAATTAGGGCACAAAGCCCCATGCAGTGTGCAGCCGCCGTGCCTTGGAAACTTGAACAGTAATGAGTACCTGCCCATGTGTCACTCACCTAACTGATCATACACGCATCTCAATTTCAACAATATCCCTCAGCCATCTCAATGGCACCTATGGCTAAGGGCTGGGGGGTGATTGATATACCCGTTTATATCCTTGGCCTGGCTGAAGATTATCTCCAAAATGGATGACCCTACGAGGGGTCGACCCTTCACCAGGCTCCAGCTGGCCTCCACCAGGCCCAGACGACCCTACGATGGGCCGACCCTCCACCAGGCTCCAGACGACCCTACGAGGGGCCGACCCTCCACTAGGCTCCAGACGACCCTACGAGGGACCTACCCTTCACCAGGCTCCGGACGACACTATGAGGGTACGACAGTATGAGGCCAGAATTAAGCCAGACTCACTACCGGAAGGAACTTTGCCCTCGGCCTCGTCTCATAGGCCGAGGGTGACATCATCACAACGCGTGATTTGGGAGACGCGTGGAACAGTGCGCGTGAGGCTCATATGACACGTGGCAGACCGTTATAACAAAATCACACCCTCACGTGAGGGAATATTATGTCATCATTTGGCATCTACAGGTGTCAACAGGGGATTGGCTAGATCATCATTCACATGCACCATGCATACTTGGGGGGTACACTACACCCCCCAAGACCTATATATACTTGTCACCTACAACCCTACAGGGGATCGATCCATGAACTGTAGCCCTAGCTAAAACTCTACTTATACACACAGTAGAGAGAGAGAGAGGGTTATGTGCATTGTATCCAAGGCCATTAGTGCCCATACTTAGTGGATCACACACTCACAGTGGATGTAGGCTAAATTGGCTGAACCACTATACATCATTGTCTTAATTCCTCTTATACTCATCCCCTTCTACATACTTATACACTTATACATCTCTATGGCTGCCATAGCTGCTACTGCTTGAGCTCACTATCACTTATCCGGTGGTGCTAAATCCAAGCATCATCACTTCAGTTTATATTCACTTATCTGCTTCAGGTTATCGCCGCCTCTCGCTCCATCTTATTTTGTGATTCTAACAAACCCACATCAAATGGGATAATAAGCATCTATTTTATCCAAATTATTAATAAACGATAACTGAATCACTTTTTTTCTTGGTATAGGGACTCAAAACATATGGCATCTTCCAAAATTTTTGCATTTCTATTAGTGGACCAGATCCCAAATTGTTTCGAGGATCAGGTTATTGGGCCTTTAGTCTTAGTGGAGATGCCTTCACAATGGTATGCTAATAAATTTATTATGGGGTTTGTTAAATGTGTTTTGTTTGAATCATTATCTGCTACAGGACAATACAATTCCTCTTACCCCCAATATTTTCCTTCAATATGTATTGAAATGACATTGTAGAGCCATGATTATTCCAGGCATTCCCATAGTACTAATGTTGGTTGTATTGGCACATCCACAAATATTGACTAGGAACATATGTTACTGGGCTACATAGGATTTGGTAGTATATGGATGTCACATTATGAACACACAGATAGCCTAAACATGATACGTAAATTTGAGGCTTTTATTCCTCGTTATGGTGGGGAGTACTTTGTGATTAAGAAGTGGGCATTTTGACTAATCTACGCAGAAGATGTTAAACATGAGGATCAATGATGGTGATCTAATCTCTCGCTCGATTGCTCCAGTTTTCATTCAGTCTAGATTATATTAGATCAGCAAAAGTAGAAGATGCTACACTTGAGAGAATGCGAGATTCCCACGCCCACAGATCAGAAACTAGTGGAAATGGCTACTCTAATGTTGACGAGGCATATGCATATGTAGATGATGTCCCATAAGGTAACATGACATTCACATTTTAGGATAAAAAAAGTGTATACCATAGACAACATGGAGAAGTGAAAACCTTGTATGATTTGTACATATAACTTACTGCAACTTGATGTTATAATATTATGGTACATAATTTTTAGATATTATGTATATGTTTTTAATTTTATTATAAAACACCCGTTAAATTGAATAAGATGTAATGGTCACGGTTTGGTCTCATTTCCATCATTTGATCCTCATTGTAAAACAACTGTTTAATTTAATATCATTGTAAGCCCTTTCATGGGAACAGTTTGGTCTCATTTCCTATTTTAATTAATCACACAACACTATAAAATGGTCTCTTCTTTCACCGGTTAGATACATTTTTAATTTAATTGCATTTACTACGTCCCTTAACCCCATTGATAAGAAGTTTTTGGTTTTCGTATTTCCTAATTGTTCACAAGAACCTTAAGATTCTAGATACGAATCATTAACCCCATTGATGGTGATCTAATATCTCTCTCCATTGTGCGAGTTTGGTTTGTCATATAATTATTATGTTTATTATTTGTATGACTCAGATTGGTCTATCATAAAGTTTTTTTTCTGTAGGCATATCCAATTTGGGAGACATTCCTACATGCAAGGAGTATTAAAACTATGGGGTGTATTTACATAAAGTAGGACACCCTTTATCATGTTTATACTGTTTTGGTTACTTTTGATTCAATAAGAGAATTTTGTTTTAATATATATGAAAACTATAAAAACCATTGACAAGTTTAGCTTCTTTAACTTTATTTCAGACTTAATTCTTTCATTGACTGTTCACCATAAATGCTCCTCTCTCTTTTCACTCTGCTTCAACTTGAATTGCAAATTTTGGATAATATGAAGAAGATTTAGTTGCTGGTAGGAGTTAGTCTACCCTACAAAGTAGCTTCTCGCTTATCCCCATTTTCAATTGAAGAGAACAGATATCAAGTGCAGGAGAGTCTCAGCCGATGTTTAACGCCTATTTAAGTAGCTTAAAAGGATGCAACTTGTATGTGTTATGTTTTTCTAAAATGGGTGACATAAATATTTTGAATTCGGCTATCAAATTTAGGTATCACACTAAATGTCTTGAATTTCAATTTAAGAGGTAAAATCAAATTAAACAAAATTGCTTCAATTTGTTGAGACTGCTCCATGCTCAATATTTTTTTTCCTCAAAATATTGATATGTAATTAAAATATATAAATAACTTAGTCCATCACAACTGAACTTGTCATCAACTAGTCTCGATCTAGGATTTTCTTTCAAACTATTAACATCATAATTAATCATAAGGATTTCTAAAACTCTTTAAGAGTTCTGGATGTCATAACCGAGCATGTCATCAACAGCTTGTATCATTTTAGGCTTCAACTTCTCAAACTTATCTATGGTGTATCCGCTTAAGATCTCTCTAAAGTGCTTAAAGTGATCGACGTTAGGAAAGTCTACTGCTAGTAAATGGTGCTCGCTTTAAAACTTTGCGAATTCATCTTCTAGATTATCAATAAGTCTTTGTTGAGTCTTGGCTTTTCCCATCATATCAGGCATCTCCTTTTTCAGATGGCTGATTATGTATCAATGAATCTTAGCAGCCCTCGCACGTTTCACAAATTCATTTATTCGATGATCGCATGCCTTCTTTGGAATGTCTTTTAAATCAGCAAGAAGGTCATCTTGTTCTTTCTCAAATAATTATTTTCTAATTGGACCCACATCAGCGTCATTTATTGGTTTGTCATTAAATGAGACAATATAAACACGGTTAACCCCAGGGGTATTTAGAACTTTCCCAAGGGACCACATCAATGCTCCATAGACCTTCATTAATTACTGGGTATCCACTTGATCATCCTTGTTCAACACGACTCGTATCTTGTCATCGTGCCCATGTAGTGATGAAATCACTCGTTTAAATTCATCACTTATATCAAGTTTGTGAGGATCAAACAGAAGAAGAATGAGGTCGCACTTTGCGTCAAACCACGATGTGATACCTGTAAAATCATAACTTCGCTGCGTCCGTTGCTTTTCTCCTGATAAAACTCCAGGAGTATCGATAAATGTAATGTGCTCCAGCAGAGGATGTGGCATTTAAGAACACTCAAATTTTGATAAAAATGCAGTTCCAAAAGTAGTTAGACCACTATATGGCATGTCTGCTTGGATAGCAACAGTATTCCCTGGAATACTCCTTTCATCAGGTCCATTCATAATAATAACAAAACTGTCTGTTATTGGCTCAGGTCCAATATGAGCTCCTGGATAACTACTCCTGAGCAAATGTTTAATGAATGTCATTTTTCCCGTTGAGTACTGAACCAAAAGCATCACCATAGGTTTGGCATCGAAATAACTATTAGTCAACAAGGAGAGACAAAATCGTTAAAACGATATGTAACTTCTAATGGCTTCAGTTTCTGAATGTACAACTTCTTCTTCCCATCAACGATCTACGTAACAAAGTTTAAGGGTACCTTATTTGCAGACTTCGTGGAAGAAAACCAAAGAGCTGATGGTGAAAATTCCACAGGTGAACTATCTTCTTACCATTAAGTTCTGACTCAATTGTTTTAGCTGTTCGCTTTTTCTTAGATATTAACACATCCCAACCATCCATATCTGGAGGTTTTAAATTTTCAAAGTCAACTTCAGCATTTAGGAGATCACTAGTTATCACATGTACAGCTTGTGCCAAAAAAACTAAATGTATTGCAGTAGTGAACTTTTTAAAAACAAGAAAGCCTTGTCATTTGGAATCTGTAATTGCCCACATCGGCTTGAGATCTTGTCGAGGTAAATTGGACACGAAAAAGAATTTGACGGTGTCTCCTCCCATAATACGTCCATCTCCATCTGAATCGGCGTAACTAAACCATTCCTGGTAGATCTTCTGGTGCTCCATGCTCAATTAGATATCCCTTAGTGTGCTTTTAGTTCCAACGCATAGGCACTACAGTGTAATTCTGAAATTAATTTCAATTGATACCTTGATTTTTATATTATAAGAATTTGATAGCTATGCATTTTCTTTATAAGAAAATGATAACCCTGATATTGAATAGTCCTTTAATTTTTTTTCATGTTTTTTTGCCTCATGCACATTAAGCATCGAGTGAAATGCCAATGTATATCACTAAGATGCTTTTTTTAGTTTGAGGCATTTTTGTCCTGTTTTTGTTTCTGTTTTTTCTTTCTATTACTTCTTGCTCATAAAAAAAACTGTGAACATTAATCATTTTGTTATGAAGAAGGTAAAAATCACATTTTTGTTCCACAACTTTTTAAGTCTTAATTTCAGTAGCATTAGTTAATAAGAATATTTTTCTAACTATTGTTTCATGATATGTTTGGAATAAGACTTCTTATATTCTTTGGCCCATATGGGTATTTTTTTGGAGAATCGCTTTCTCTTCATGATGTTTTTAAATGAAATCAGGATTTTTGTCATTAATCAACAATGCGTTTGATGAAATCTATATTTACATTTCTCCAAGTTGCTTTTACATATGTAGAGGTAAAAGACAATGACTTCATATTCAATTATATTTTGCTTTCAATAAGATCCTTTTGTGAAATTGATAGTGTATATGGTTTTACAATGTTGTATATGCATGTTGATTATCTTCTTATAATAATGTCACTTCTCATGCGCTATATGTAGTGATGATCTGCCTATACCAATGGCATCTCATGCGCTATCTGTAGTTGGTTTACTTCTAAATTTTAAGATAACTACAAGGAGAATACATATGTTTTAGGTTCCATGAATGAACCTAGTCTCGCATCTTTTTCTGGTTGTCGACCCAGTTTGGGCAGTTATTATAAATTTATTGACGAAAAATATGTTGTATTGGATGAATTTGATACTATTACAGAAAGTGGGAAAATAACATGATGTAGATTTCAATTTAAAACACTCGACACATATGCGTATATATCATTGTTAAATTGTTGAAATAATGGAAATTGTTAAATTGTTGAAATAATGGAAATTATGACAGAACTCTTCAAAATTTGTTAGGTGAGTTTATCCCCGCCTCTATTTTGGTTAAAAAGTATGACTTTTACATTTGGATTTATATTTTCAAAATTTGTTTTGCTTATATTTGTAATTTTTTTATTTAGTTATGGTCTTTTCCTTGGACACCGCTTGACTGGGAAGAGTAAGAGTTTGAGGATATATTTGTAGTCAACTAGATAGGCTCCACTCTTCACCACTTACTAGACATCTTGCTCTAACCCTCCCACAAGGAAGGAGAACATTGTTTTCTGGCTTTATAAATTTTTTTCAGTTTTTTTAGCGTTTGTGTTTGTGTTTGTGCCATATATTGGAGGACAGAACACTGTTATGTTCTGTTCTTTTTTAAATGCATTTTGTTTAATTTCAATATTTTATAACCAAGACCTTTCATAGAACTTAAGGTATCATCACTCATAGTTGAAGATTTTTGCTTCCCGTGATTAGTGGAATCTCCTAGGCACGACTTTGAGATGACACCAAGATTTATAACAGAAGAACTCCGAAACTTTTTTTCTTCGTGTTGGTCCTCAATTGTGCTTTATGTTCTGGTAACACTGGTAACATCCATTACGCAACTATCTTGGGACACTGATAGAGGATTTCCCAAATCATCCCTACTATAATTTTTGCTACCTGAGCAAACTGCATCACGAGTATCTTCTCTCACTTGATTATCATTCGCGTGCAATTCTGCATCCTCCTTGTGGACTATCTTCTCCAGTTCATTATGCTCCACATGTTCCTGAATTGTCCGGTTAGCATCAACAATGTCATCCACTTCATGCTTGCTACTGTATGGAACCTTTACTTCCACCTGCACAGTATTTATCTCAGAGTCGAATTTCATGTTTTTTCATTGAACATAACTATCAGAACACTGTGTACCACATGAGACGCCAGTATATGAACTTGTTATATCATTGACTGATTTGGAGTTTTTTCCTAGAACACGTTGGGGCCTCAAATCACTGTGTTTTTTCAGGCTATATATACCACACTCGGAAGACTTTAATAGTTAAGAA
Source organism: Sambucus nigra (assembly GCA_949130495.1). NCBI lineage: Eukaryota > Viridiplantae > Streptophyta > Magnoliopsida > Dipsacales > Adoxaceae > Sambucus > Sambucus nigra. The sequence goes on from OX422214.1 coordinate 224,401,917, forward strand.
GGTTTCTGCGATAAGGTGTGTGATCTTGAAGCTTTTGGCTTATTAAAGAATCCCAATGAGGGTGACAACATTCTCAAACCTGATGGATTTGATGTTTGAATATTTACATTTTTCATATTCTTACTAACATTGCGAGAGTTCTGAGGTAGATAAACTGCAGCTACTGCAGATCCATTTAAGCCTTCGAGAGAATGTGCTTTCATAGATGGAACTACTCTATCTGAAATCAACTTTAGACAACTATTAACTTTTCTAACCGATTGTGATCGTGCATTGGTTTATTTTCAAATTACAAATGATTTTGAAAAGCTGATGGACGAGAATGAGTTATTTGGGGATAACAGTTATTTGGAGAATGAGTTATTTGGAGATAACACTGCTTAATAGCAGCAACCAACCAAAAAATAGAAGCGTACATCAGCTGTTTCCAGTAACATTGAACATATCAAATGGAAGCATTTGCGTTTAAAGGTGTTATGGTGAATGTAACATTAAACATATCAAATCTTTTATAAGCAAGGTTCAAATAAGAAATTAGTTAGAATGTGAGGTTATTGTAGCTGCAAATTCAAGTTACAAACATGAATACTTTCAATATTTTAATATCATTAGTATATGAGTCGGTTTGTTTGTTTTACAAATAATTTAAGTACTTGGTTTGGCAATTGAGGCTTGATCTTCAAATTAATGATAGAATACTTATAACTGTGTCACTTTAACTCTGTACAGAAACTATATTGGCCGAGAGTTGATAGTTGAAGAATTCATTTATTGGGGGATCCTTTCCGTTTGTGGAGAGATAGTGCAATCAAAGTTGACAGTTGATATGGGAACTGTTGTTCACTAGTACAAATCTTTACATATGATTGAGAGGATAGCTGGAGAGATTACACAAGTTTTTTCAACTTTGGTCACTGATACTGATGGCGGCGATGATGGTATATATTATGATACTAACACGAGGATGAAGAAGATCACATTCTTAATGTTAAATGCCAAATTGACCTCAAGTTATAGTTTGAAAATTGAGCAGACTCAGGATTGAGCTTGAAAAATGAAAAAATGCTAAATTCTGAATTCTAAATTCATCCTTGGTCATACTTTGGAAATTGATCGAACTTGGGAATGAGTTTCAAAATAGTATGGTTGGGATTTTTTGTGTATAGATTTATTAGTCGCATGGAAGAGCATATGTGTGTCGGCGGGGTGGATTATTTTAGAGTTATCCAAGTTTTTCTTTGGTTTTACCTCTTCGCTCTATTAGTTGATCGGTTTGGTTAACGCAGCTCCATTCATTGCATTTTCTTATTGTATTTGAATAAAGTTAGAGTTAGATTTAGTTAAAAAAATCTACAATTAGTTAGAGTTGAGTTGGTTATAGTTTTTAGTAAGTTTGGTTTGTAAGTCGTTAGTTTAGTTTATATTCTATAAATACATGTATCTTCTTTGTATTTGATACAATGAGAAATACAGTACCATCTCTGTCTTCATACCATATCTGTTTTAAGTGACAAAGCCTATCTTGGTGTGGTAGTGTTACTTTCGCCGGCCTCTTTTTTATGGGTTGTAAAAGTTGTAGTTAAGTTTGTGCTTCATCAATACTATCTTGGTGTGGTAGTGCTATTATTTGAAATTCATATAATTTTGTTATTTATCCTCACATCGAAAAGGAACGTGATTTGGTTGGTTAAGAAATTTTTATCTTAAGTACGCAAATCCCATCTGTGGATATTGATAATGATCAAGAAATTATGGCAGCAGATGGGGATGACAGCGAGTGAGATGGTCATTCAGGTAACTAAACATCATAGCTTTAGTTTCAATTTTTTATGTTGATGTTAAATTTGAAGAAAGGATTACTAATTATTTTTATTTTTTCCCCACAATATATGTAGTCTCTGAAGAAGTATCTCACGTTCCAAGCAATGAAACTGAAGTTGAGGTATCCATAGCGACAGAGTTTCCTAATATGGATTGAATGACAAATTCCTCAAGTTATAGCAATTCGACGAATAATATGAAATTTGAGCGTCATATTAAAGGCGGGTCAAGAAATTTCAACTCTTTATTAGACATGAAAAAATTTAATTTTTTTAATACTTGGTACTTTGGCATCTGAGAACTGTTAAAGTTAACGATGCAAAAGTCTAATGGGCCACTTTCCTTAGAATTAAAATTTATTTTGTACATATGTTTTTCATTTTAATCTTTGTCTTGAAGTGAATTTAAAGTGTTGGTGGTATCGAAAGGGGGAAGAATTTCAGGCTCAAACTGGGAGAATGTTAAGTACGATAATGTTAATGATTATAAATTATTGACTTATATCTTGTGTCATTTGATTTGTTAGATCAAGGAGTTGGTTGAAAAATCAACCTATGAAAATCATGAGATAGAAGAAGTTCTACATGAGTTCATCGATTTCATTCAGGATTATTTTTAGTGAGCTATAATTGTGGACAATTTTGGCATATCTTTTCAGTTACCTTTTTTTTTTCTTCAATGTAATTAATTACTTTGTGTCGATGTTAATAATGTTGAATAGAGAGAATCAAAATACTATATATGAAAATATAACAAAAATTGTAATTAATATTATCAACACACTATAAAAATATGATGCTAAGAATAAAGTTGTTAGTGAATGGACGGGGTGAGATTTATATTATCGTTGTTGTTGATGATGATGTTGAATGCCCGGGGTGGACTTTATTCTGTTGACGGTGAATGCCCGGGGTGGGCTTTATTTTGTTGATGGTGAATGCTCGGGTTGGGCTTTATATTATTGTCGTTGGTTAAACATGTCATGTTTAATTTTGGATTATTAAAAAAATAAAGGAAACTCTGCCGAAATTTTCACTAAACCTTCCCCATTTATCTTTTCCCTGCATTAAAAAAGAATGAAATAAAAATTAACTTTAAGATTCTGCAAAGGTTTTGTGATCCCCGTTTTGGCCTCTATATTGTCTTTGATTGTGAATCCCCAAGGTGGTCTTTATATTGTTATTATTGATAGTGAATTTGCATGGTGGTATTTGTATTGTTATTGTTGATAGTGCATGCCCGCGATGGGATTTATACTGTTGTTGTTGTTGTTGATGTTGATGACGAATATTCGAGGTGGGCTTTATATTATTGTGGTTGGTTAAACATGTGATGTTTAATTTCGAATTATTAAAAAAACAGAGGAAACTATGTCGAAATTTCCATAAAACCTTCCCCATTTATCTCTTCCATGCCTTAATAAAGAATAAAGTAAAAATTAACTTTGAGATTATGCAAATGTTTAATTGTGATGTCCGTTTGGGCCTTTATATTGTTGTCGATTGTGAATGCCTAGGGTGGTATTTATTTTATTATTATTGATAATGAATGATGCCCGGGGTGGGATTTATATTGTTGTTGTTGTTGATGATGATGCTAAATGCGCGGGGCGGGCTTTATATTATTATTGATGGTGAATGCCCATATTGGGCTTTATATGGTAGTTGGTTGAAAATGTCATTATTTTGGATTATTAAAAACCGAAGGAAATTCTCCTAAAAATTTTCTATTTGTCTCTCCCACGCCTTAATTAAGAATGAAGTAAAAATTAACTTCAAAATTATGCAAGCGTTTATTTTTTTATGCTTAAATATCATTATTGTTTGAGATATATTCTTTATATGATTAATCTGTTTTAGTTGTTAACTGTTATTTGTTTCCTTCTTTTGTTCAGATATTGATCCCGTTGTTGCCTATTGCGTATCCGATGTAGCTGTTGCTAAATTGGGTTTTCATGCTACACGAATGAAGCTAAGGTTGCAGTTTAATTTGCTAGTTTTTATGTCTATAGTATAGGTCATTTTAGATATCTTTTTGTTTGTGAGTTGTCTAGAAGTCAATTCGAAAACTGTTGGTGTATATTTATTTTTATTAATTTCAAATATTAATGATAATTTTTATACTTATTATTGAAGTCATATTAGTATTTGGAATTTGCAACTTTGAATATTAAAATTTGTGCTTTGAATTTGCAAATCATAGTTTTATGCATTACATGTTTGGGATATTTGAATAGTACAATGCAAAAAAGAAAGGAAAAAAACTTTTATGACGGTTTACAGTTCACATATAAAAACGGATATGTTTTATGACTGTTTTATGTACGCTGTCATTATAATTAACAAATTAACCATCGTAATATGTACCTTTTATGACGGTTTGTATGGAAAACTGTAGTAATAGGATGGTTTGTTATGACAGTTTTGTTAACACCAATTTTATTAAGACACACAACATTATTGTTAATGACGGTTTGTACGAAAAACTGTTGTAATAGGATGGTTTGTTATGACGATTTTGTCAACACCACTTTATTATGACACACAACATTACGACGGTTTTTAAAATTTTGAAAACTGTCATAAATAACCTTTTATGACCCTTTTTCCCCGTCATAAAAATGTCTATTTCTAGTAGTGGCATCACCAAAAAAAACTCCAGACTTGTTCAGTATAGCCATCGGTTGGCTCACATATAGCACTAACATTATTTCCAGCAAAGTCACAGGGGGTAAGTGAATTGCTCGCAAAACTTGGAGTATGAATACAGAGTTTGCATACAAACCTTATCAGTTTTATGGTAAGTTTCCCACAAAGGTGCATTATAGTTCTCACAAGCCTTACCAGTAATGTGGTAAGTTGACCACAAGGGTGCATTACAGTTCTCACAAACCTTACCGATATTGTGGTAAGTCGCCTAAAGAAGTGCATTATAGCTTCGAGAAACCTAGCTGATATTGTGGTAAGTCACCCAAAGTGGTGCATTATAGTTTCGAGAAACCTTACTGATATTATGTTAAGTCGCCTAAAGCGATGCATTATTGCTTCGAGAAATCTTATCAATATTGTGGTAGGTCGCCCAAAGCGGTGCATTATAGTTCCTAAAAACCTTACCAATATTGTGGTAAGTCTCCCAAAGCAGTGCATTATAGCTTTGAGAAACCTTATCGATATTTTGATAAGTCGTCTAAAGCGATGCATTAAAGTTTTCGAGAAACCTTATCGATATTGTGGTAAGTCACCCAAAGCGGTGCATTATTGCTTCGAGAACCCTTACCGATATTGTGGTAAGTCACCCAAAGCGGTGCATTATAGCTTCAAAAAACCTTATCGATATTGTGGTAAGTCGCCTAAAGTGGTGCATTATAGTTCTGAGAAACCTTGACCTAAATGGTAGTCCCAGCTTTACTTAAAGAACCTTTCTAGTTGCTCGACTAAGTAAAATTAGGCATTCTCAAAGCCCCAATTTACCTAAACCACCTTTATGATTACTCGACTAGCTAAGTTGTTGTCGATTAAAAGTCCCAATTTATATAATGGGCACATATGGAACCTCGACTAAGTAAATTGAGCATTTCTCAAGCACTAGTGTGCCTATAGGACCTATACATAACCTCGACTAGGTACACTGTGGTCGCTTAAAAAATCTTAACAAGTGATTTTCATTGTTAAGTTACCCATTTTGGTGGAGTTTAAGAAAAATCTTAATAAGTGGTTTTCATTGTTAAATCGCCTATTTTGGTGGAGTTTGAGAAAAATCTTAACAAGTGGTTTTCATTATTAAGTCATCTATTTTTGGGTGGAGTCTGCAAAAATCTTAACAAGTGGTTTTCATTGTTAAGTCACCCATTTTGGTAGAATTTGCAAAAATCTTAGCATGTGGTTTTCATTGTTAAGTCACATATTTGGGTAGAGTTTTTGAAAAAATTTAACAAGTGGTTTTCATTGTTAAAGTAAAATATTTGGGCGGAGTTGGTGAAAAATCTTAACAAGCGGTTTTCGTTATTAAGGTCATATATTTGGGTGGAGTTTACGAAAAATCTTAACAGGTGGTTTTCATCATTAAGTCACATATTTTGGTGGAGTTTGCAAAAAAAATCTTAAAAAGTGATTTTCATTGTTAAGTCACCTATTTTGGTCGAGTTTGAGAAAAATCTTAACAAGTGATTTTCATTGTTAAGTCATCTTTTTTTGTGTGTAGTTTGTGAAAATCTTAACAAGTGGTTTTCATTATTAAAGAAACATATTTGGGTGGAGTTGGAAAAAAATCTTAACAAGTAGTTTTCATTGTTAAGTCACATATTTTGGTGGAGTTTGCGAAAAAATCTGGGTGTGGTTTGCGAAAAATCTTAATAAGTGGTTTTCATTGTTAAGTCACATATTTGGATGGAGTTTACGAAGAATCTTAACAAGTGATTTTCATTGTTAAAGTCACATGTTTGGGTGGAGTTTTACGAAAAATCTTAACAAGAGGTTTTCCATTATTAAGTCATCAATTTTTGGGTGGAGTTTGCAAAAATATTTACAACTGTGTTTTCATTGACAAAGTCACCTCGTAGGTATGAATTTGCGAAAAAACCTTAACAAGTGGTTTTCATTGTTAAGGAGTTATATTTTCCTTCTTATTCGTCGTTTCAACTCATAGTGTTTCATTCACATAAAAAGAATGATTACGAGGTTCTTCAAAAATAACCCATGAGATTAAAGCCTAAAATGTGAGATATGAGATAGAAATATATCATGAAACTGAAATGAGATATGAGATTATTACCCACGATCCACAGGTTGATCGTACATATCAAAATCGACTAAAGGAATGAGGGCAACCCCCAAAATACTCCTCCAAAACGAAAAACAGAGGTGGCAATGATAGCCCTCAAAATTATATGTACATAGACAGACGGTACAGATCGAACTTGATCACATGATGGCTTATACAAAGTTAAAACATACTAATGATATTATGTACACACAGTTGATATGTGTCACTAAAAGTATCACCACACCAACTATGCGTACAAGGGGGCAATTGTAGAGTGGGGTTAAAGAAATTAACCACCAATACTTTAATAAAATTACCCCACAGATTTGATCATATATTGATTTATGATTTATCAAGTTTTACTACAAGTCAGACCCTACACAGGCTAAGATATTATTACAAGCAATTTAATATATTGCGTATACCTCGAGTTCAACGAATTGAACTAGACTATATTCTAGTAATTATTTAAATTCATTATTTGAGATACCACCATAAATATTGGATATTTGGCTCCACAAAAAACATGACATGTGTCAAACCCCGTTTGGGGTATTTTGGCTATGAAAGAGAGAGTTTCCCCTCATTTTGGGAAGATGGTAGTTTTGGGGGCAAGAAAAGGAGAGAAATTATAGCTTCTCTCCCCCACAAACCTCTTGAGCTCCGTCACGGATTTGATGGTGACGAGTGGATTTTCATGGTTTTATCATATTTTTATGTATTTTCACACGGTATATGGACATTTGGAGGCGGCTAGCTGGATTCGGCACCTCAGACACACTAAAACAACCCAAGAATCAAGTTTTTTGACATATGATGTGGACCAACCAACGACGCAGACTTTGATTTTGCGAAGAAATGAATACGTAGGCGCAATAATGTTGCTCAAGTCTAAAATATGCTAAATGCGATGCTTCCCCAAATATGGACTACTCTCTTACAAATGAGATTCCCAGCTAACAAAAATGACATTACTAAAATTCCTCCTTCAAGATCGAATTTTACTTCATACAAACATTGTGCGAGGGAAACCATTTAGGACTTCATCTACTGTATATCATCTCGACCTTCAAATATTATAAATGTGTCGTACCAGCAACAAAAATCATTCTAACATTTGATGTGGTGCTAGACGCCTCATTACAATTCAGCACTTCCCTTGGTAAATGGGTACCTTTCACACTAGGTATTAAATCCTTTTGAAATATTTATTCAACAATACCTAAAATCCATCAACATTAACCGATGGTGTGCACCTTTGTGCCATTATCGACACTTGTCCATGTCCCAAGTCACGATGTGATGATGCCTATAACAGGACACAACCTCGATGTTTAGATCATCTATATTACTATCATTACTCTTATACAATAGCGGGGGCCAAACTAAGACACCTGACCTATGGGTTATGGGCCCACCATGCTTCAGCTACGCCACTCTGATAATATAATTCCACGAATTCTCATAATTCTTACATGGACTCATTTACAAGATGTTATTGGATCTTTACCAAGGCTTAAACAACTTTTACATCTTAATATGATGTGTAAACCACTTTCCAAAAATATTAATGTTACTACAGGCTCCCATTGTCAATACGCATTAAGCTGTTTGACATTTAAACCGAGGATGACAAAGAGATAGTGCTACGACTAAACTCCACTCATCGACGTTAATGAAAAATCCTCCAACGACGTTAAAATCCTTAACTCCAATGGTGCGATCACATGCGCACATAAACTGGAGTTCCCGCTCACTTTACAGGGTCGAGCCTACAGCCGAACCTTCTATAATCGAAGATTAAAATCTAATATTGTGACTACATGTCACTCCTGTAAGGAATTGAAACCTAAAGATCTGATACCAAGTTGTAATGCCCTGACCCGGATTTAAGGTTCACTCGTGGCTTAGCCCAATCCTGTCTAGATGTGTTAAATGTGGAGTGATGTTAAGCAACCTAGATAAAATTTCTAGTGCATTTTAATTAAATATATTAACTAAGTGAGCATGTAATTCCATTTTCTAGGCATATAAGTAAAATAATAACAAGTGTGGAACCCACCAGGCAATACCCTAGGGTTTAATGTGATTAGAGCTACTAGCATAAATAGTAAGAATCGCTTACATACAAAACGCTCTCAAAGGATGGATTATAGCATAACCTTCCGTTATAAATGAAACGAGGTGACCCAATGTCCAATGGGGTTCCCAACAACATTGCAGTATATAAACAGACGACATAAGAAAATGATGCAATAATGAACATGTAGCAACTAATCAACGTGTGCATTAACTATGTTTTATTAAAAAAACATTTCCCTTAACTTTGGTTAAAAGCTATTAACCTTAGATTTCGTACTTAACCATTTTATTACAAAATAGTTTCTTTAATACATTAGTTTACACGATTATTAATCGAGAAATTATGTTCCTTTGTTAATACATTATCATTTATCTGGATCTAATGAAAACTATCAATTTCAATTTTAACCCTCCACTTTAATGGCATTTTTCGAATATATCATTTCAACACATGGAATATGTGTGTAAAAAGACTTATTTATTCTTACATGAAACCCCGAGCTTAAAATCGCTATGAATTATACAAACACCCATTTATGGTCTTTGTTACTTTTTTTTCTTTAACCTTTAACTAACTAACACTTTGTCATGTTAAATTATTTAGTCATTTTCTCCGTTATACCTCAAGTTTATTAATTACTTCAATAATACAATTATCCATGATTTCATTACATGTTTTATAACTTGGAATAACATGTACATATACATTTATAATTTGTTTATCTTTCCCAAAATTTACCTATTCCATAAGCTTTCCCCTTTTATTTTCTTTTTAATCATATAGTTAACCATATTGAATTTATGTTTACGGGCTTTCATTGTCTGCCATAAATGTCGTAGTCGTTTCTTCCTTGGCCTACGAATTTGGGTCTAAGCTGAATCCACGCCCTAGGGCTCCATACCCTCCTTAACTTTTATTGGTACTCCTTTGTCACTTTATATTAAGTTCATTAATTTGCGATCCAACTACCATTTTTATCAAAACACCTGACATATTGCTTTATCCTTTTATTTGCACATAATCCCCTCTTTATTTGCTTAAAACATCTTACCCTGCCCTAAGGCAAATACTGGAGATAGATACCACCTTATCACATTTGTTACATAATTGAACACACTTTACAATTTAGCCCGTATTGTTTCAATTAAATGTTTAGCAACATTTATCATTTACCTAAATAAGATTATTCATATTTTACGTTCGACTTGGCGTTCACTTTGTAAATTATTCATTTTCAAGTTTTACTCGTGCTTCATCAATTTGAACATATATTATTCAAAGATTTACTATTTGAGCCCATATTTACTATATTTCACTCTATCCCCTAACATGTGTTCAACAACTTTTTACATTTTCTTCAACCTTCAAGTCACATTATCTTATGGAAACAACATTACAAAAATATTCACCTGTTACTTTAATGTAAATCAATTCTTAAACATATTCATAATAAATCCAAAGTAATAATATGCGATTTTCCTGACTTTTCACACAAAAAGTATAAACCTTTTTTGCTTATTATTTCTCTTAATAAAATAATATCTCTTTACATCATTTTATACTCATCACTTTCATAAGAATAAAGAATCCAATATTCATAAATTATTAGAAAATTATCCAAAATATTCTAGTCCCATATTTTCATAATATTTTCACGAAAATATAAGTGTTAACACAATGGTGGCATTTTTATCCATAAAATAAACACTTCATATTATGAAATTTTAGTCATTTGCAAACTATGTTTTACATCCATATTCAACACCTTGTCTTCACATGAAATTACACCATATTTTCATGAAAAAATAGCATGTAAATTACCACAAATATATACACATATATTGCTCTATGCGAGTTGTCGCTCACTTTAAAAGTGCGAACCATATATCTGTCAGCTTGTGGTGAGCCCAAAGAGAGATAGAGAGAGAGAGCCTATAATTTAGCCGATAATTTATGGGCTCACTGCCAGGTGACACATGTCCAGTCCGTATTGTTAAAATGCGAGAAAATTTGCATAAGAGCAGTACTATATACACATGTATCTAACATGCATCATATATTTTCAAAATATAAACATACCATAAAATAAACCACACCTTTGTAATACCTCGTATTTTTATGCTATATTTAATTTGGGGATTTATTAAATTTTATGTGATGATTTATTTAATAAAAATCCGGAAATCAATTATGTTATAATTATTAACGTGACTAGAGTTAGTAATTATGGGAAACTTGTTGAATATTACTAATGAGTATAGTAATATATTATATTGGTTATATTGAATGTCATAAGTAAATTAAATGACTATTTCGGAAATTTAAGTCGGGACGTGCCCGTGTCACGTCGGGACTAATTATGTTAATTAAAAAGTGAATATTTTATAAGTTGTCCGTATGGTCATTTTGAGTGCACCAACGCGTCCGGAAGGGTCGAGATAGTCAGAAAAGTGTACCCGGGGGTTTAGTTCGAGCCTCGGGGTGTTTTTAGGCCTAATTAGTGACCCGAGACGGCATTTTGGTCATTTTACAAAATAGGGTAATTAAACCCACGAATTTCAGCCATCCTTAGCAGCCATTTAAGTCAGCCTTTTAGGGTTAGAGCATTCAGAACCCTAGAACGACCATTGGATAAGAGAGGAGAGAGCTCTCAAGGTGATTCAAGGCCCAAAACACCACCGATTACACCGCCGTCACCACCAACGCGTAGATCGCGAGGAGGAGAACACAACCACTTCAATATCAGCAGGAAATCAGACCTCTAAAATCCTAGGCAAGTGTTTAACTTGCGTATTTTCATTGATGCAATATTCATATTAGTGTAGGAATGATTAGGAGTATAATCAATGGAAGAAAACCCCAATTTTGATAGGGATTTGCATGTAGAAATCATTACAACCATATTCTGGAAATATTATGTGAAGTAGATGATTAACCCACGAATTTGTGATGATTTGTTAGAAGGAAATTCTGGAGAAAACTGATTAGAACAAAAGTTAAGAAAACTTTAGGGTTCTTGATGATTAGATGAGATTTTAGGTTGTTTAACCACGTTTAATGATGTATACACGCATGCTGAACGTTAAAGATATCTGGAATTATGTTAGTATGTTAGCAGTAGACTTTTTGGGTCGATTAGTGTCGGAAAATATGAGTTTTGATGTAGAACTTTAATCAATCCCGTCACTGCAATTTCTGCAGAATTTTTGCCCAGACCTGCTTGATCGATCGATCGAGCATAGAGCTTCGATCGATCGAAGGTTCGATCGATCGAGCCCCAAGCTTCGATCGATCGACCCCTCCTGGAAGACTCCTATTTCTCTTGTTTAATTAGTTGAATTAATTTATCATGGAAGAACCTTTGGGCATTCTAAATAAAATGATTTGGGAGATATTGAGGACCAGTAGGATATATGGATAAATGTTAGAACCTTTAATCTTCAACGAGAATGGTATTTATGGGATATGTACTTTAGGTTGGTAGATTTATGAAATTTAAGGGTGAGGTGCGTAAGAGAGTTACGTTGGAATCAAATAAAGTCACTTACTGAATTTCAGATTTGCGAGGATATAATCCATGAGGGTTAGGTAATGAGTGAGAAAACCCTTCGAGTTAAGGTTAGGAATAAAACCTTATACGTAATTCTATAATTGTGAAATTGAGGATAAACGGTATAATTACGGGTGATGGGAAGAACCTATATTAATATGACATTGGTATATTTATATGATTGTGTGTACATATATTATATACATGTGAAAATCATACCCACGATACTTGCTATCCCTGAGGTTTCCGCGCTGGGAGAAGTCTTATCTTGATGGGACCTTTATGGGGGATATTGACTTGTACCCTAGAAGATAGATGTCCTTGGTACAGGCTATCGATGTGATAGTTCAGACGGTCCTAAGAGACGCCGTTATGTGCTACCCTCTTAGAGACTTGGAATCTATGCTTCGCCTCAATATTGTTTATGTATTTGTGTTAATACAATTCGAGAGTGATTCCGAATGTATTCCCCTTTATGTGAGTGATATGGGGCTTTGGATAGTGGAAGTATGCACGCACCATAGTTTTATTCGGGGTGCTGTTATATATATATTATACGAGTAGTAATATATATATATATATATATATATATATATATATATATATATATATGAGATTATGTCACTTGTAACTGTCTACTGAATTTGATAAGTAGAACATAGTGTGGACTCTTACTATTAAATACTTGTTTTGAAAAAGTATAACATGTCACGGTAAAACCTTAGGGTTTTTATAAAATTAAAATGAAGGTCCTTGGTTACTGTTTGGTATATTCTTTTAAAATAAGGTCGTAAATTTGTAAATCTTGCGGGTAAGCTAAGTTAAGTTAAAGCTTTTGGAAAGACGAGTATGTTAGATGTTAAAACAAACCGTTGGGAAGGCTAGTGCGATAGGTGTTCACATTAGAAGAGAGGTGAGTATTTCTCAAGAGAGAGACGAACTAATATGTTGTTGCGTTGGCCTGTATCAATTTAAATACTTGCTTAACGTATTTTAATAATCAAACACACTTTGGGGCCCTGACCCGTTTCTTTCTCTCTCTCTCTCCCTTGTGTATATATATGTATATTTTCAGGTGCCCAGCCACAGGGGCGTCTTGCTTAGGATCTTTTGAGAAGAACGAGCTGCAGCTTAGGTGGAAGTTGCAGGTCACTTGAGTAGATGGCTTCTGTTATTGACTCCACTCTTATTACTCTCATTTATTGGGCACGTGTCGCCCCTTTCATCATTTCATTTGCTTGTTGGGATTTTTATATTTTCAGTTATTCCAGTATTGTTTTATGGGATTTATTCAGGATAGTTTATGATGTTTGGTTTTATTATGTTGACATTCGATTGACGAATGTATGGTTTTATTTTAGTTCTTCGTGGTGTAATTCTATATTGTAGAAATGTTGTTTTGTATAAGTAAATCTTTTCTTTAATTAAAATTTGGAAGTTTGTATGAAAAATGTTTTTGACACTTAGCTTAATTATTTAGGGTGTTAAATTGGAAAAATTATTTTTATCGACAGTGATGCTGAGAATGAACCAACTGTTTACATTGATTTAATTTAATAAAGGAGTGATCGCCCGGTATTTAATTAGGCGGGGTGTCACAACCTTAAGGATGAAATCCTCGATATTTTTGTGTAGAAATTGTGCTCCAAAAAACTCCCTTAAATCTCCAAGAAATTTCCGTCTAAATAACCCTCTTCAAACTACATAAAATATTCATATTGTAGACACTTCATCACAGGACCCCCTAAGTCTCTCCTTAGATCCCTAGTACCTTCCCATTTCACTATAAACCCTAAGTCATACTCCGAGTACCGACTTAGAGGTCCCCGTTTAACTTTACTAAACCCTATCATTAGAGGAAAAGATCTTTTAATCTTCAAAGGGCCCTGAATCCTCTTTCCAATTATCTGCCCCGTGCGTGAATCGGCATAATGATTTGGACAAACAAACCATTTTACTATCGAAACTCGATTCGGAGGCCATCGGGCGCTCCCGAGACCCGATTTAACCCCAATCAACTTCATCGTCAGAGAAAATCTCTTTGAATCTTCAAAAGGAACTGAAACCCCTTTCAAACAGCCCACTATGTGCGCTAAACAGCATAACCGTTTGAACAAATGATTCGTTTTCCCTCGAAAGCTGATCTAGATGCCATCGAGCGCTCCCATGATCCGTTTGACCAAGTTCAAATCTTTATCTCAAATGAGACTGAATGAATCTAAGAAGAGCACTAAATACCCTTTCCAATGGTTTAACCCGTTCGCAATTCTGACTCACGGTACGGACGAATGATTCGTTTTACTATAAGAGGTCACCGAGCGCTTCTGAGTCTCGGTTGACCAAGGTCAACTTTATGAACCAAGAAAAACTCTTTGTAATGTCAAATTAAATCTCCTAACCATTCCAATGGTCCATCCTGTGTGCGATTCTGACATACTATGCGGACAAATGATCCGTTTTCATCCGACGATCTCGCGTCCAAAGGATTGACGTGCTCTTCTGAGCCACATTTGACCCAAAGTAAACTCCTGAACCTGGGAGAGGTCCAAAGGACTCTTGAAGGTATTTAACTTATCTTTCTAACTGTATGCCCCGTGTACAATTTGGATCAATGAATTACGTTCTACGACCATTTTTTCGGAAAAAAATTGTACAAGACTGTCAATTGGATGGTCCAGTTCCCTGCCCTTATACCGCATGCAAACTATGTGGAGTTTAATTACTTTATAGTCTACGTAGGCGTTTCGGATTAAAACCCGATGCTCGAGTCCAATTTTTCAAATTTCCAATTTTCTAACTTCCCAATTTTCAACTTTTCCTAAAAATTCCAAAATTTTCTAAATCCCCCATTTCCATATTCTTGCATTAGTATACATATTATGTTTATTAACCTTTCATCCAACACATATTCCATCATCACGATTAATATCGCAATAAATGCATAAATCATATTTTTTATATATTATTTTGGGAATATTCATTTGGATGACCTCACTCTATCTCTTCCATGGTAAAAGTTAGGTGATTCCGATCTCCATTATATATACATGAACACACACTTTACGAAAAAATAAAGGAAAAAAATATCACTAGCTCATGAGCGACATAAAGGGTGGGATGGGTGCCTAACGCCTTCCTATTCTGTAACTTAGCCCCCGAACCCTTCGAAATATTGGTTTCATATGCATCAGTTTGTCTTTAGTGTCGTTCTCTTGAGGCGGAGACATGTTCTTTTACCTGTTTTGGTCAAAATAGGCTAGCGGCTCCATCTCTTTATATTTTCCCTATAACGAAGATAGTCGAAGCGTTCCTTAGTATGTCGTTATACCCTTCAATCCCCCTTCCTTTCCCATCACCCTTTAGGGAGGTAGAAGAGGAAGCGGCGCGCACTTTGATCAGAAGGGCCACGGTGGCGACTCTGCCGGGGAATTGTTAATATGAGGGATAGACTTTGTTCACACAGGTATTTTATTTTTCTTGTGCGCGTATGAACCTATTTGTATGTACCCTTTTTCTCCTTTATTATTTGTTGTACATATATACCTCATGCTTATATCACTACTTACTCCCCCCCTTATAGATACTCTCCATGTACACTTCACACCACATGCACCTAGGATCACCAATATCCACATGTTGCACACACCACTTAGAAATCCATGCTTTGGTGTCACTAACACACCTCCTCTTATCACACTTGTATATATACATTCTCACTCACACTTATCCTACACCACTTGCAGTTAATCCACACTTAGGTTCACTACCTCGCACTCACTTGTAGATAGATACACATCACTCACTCTAACATAATCCAAGCTTAGTATAGATTTATTTTGTATACTTGTACATTATCCCCAGCTTGGCATGATGCTCATCACTCTCTCCATAATGTACTAACCAAGGATCATGCATTTTTCACTCTACATCACCAAAGAGCTTTGCTATTGACCAAATTTATCCCAAAACTGGAGGGTCTCTTCATGATGAGCGCTGGTTTGATAGGTTGCAGTTAGCCTAAGAGATATGACTCTCACCTTCCATTGGTCGAGTACCTATGGTTCCACCCGCATCGTACTGCTTAACCGAAGTCATGACGGGAGCTATATCACATGGAACTCCTTCACGTATGTCGAGTATATCAAATTCACTCTCACACGTATTGTGCCCACGATGTATATAGTGAGGCATTTCACGTATACTCAGGCATATCAAATGGCTTGTCTACACGTACCGATTGCCCATAAAAGCAAGACATGCGTCGTGGAAGTCATGCCAAAGGGGGGAACCCTTCCAACTTCATGCCCACATATAGGTGTCAAATTTAAGGCACTCATATTTAGTTTGACAGTTTCTACCCGAAACTCTGCCGAAATGATGGGTCGGTATGCTGCCTAAATTTTCGAGCAATTTTTAAAACGGAACCCTGCCCATGAGCCTGGTAACAAAACCAACCATAGTTTTTACATATTTTTTAAAACCCAATTTTTCCAGGCTCAGGTTCCTTATGGCATTTCCTTTTGCATTTAGGTAAACCTAATACAAGTGAGAACATAATAAATATAATAATAATAATCATGTTGAGACCCGTCTCTCATCTTTTCCTTATTTCTTTTCCAAAAAGTGTCAAAAACGTTTTTACTTCTTTCATCAAAAATATCAAAATCATTTTTTCTTCGTTATACCAAAAATATTTTTCCTCCCTTTTACCCAAAAACATTTTGTTCCCCTCTTTTTAAAAACAAATGTTAAAAACTTTTTCCTTCCTTTTCACAAATAACAGTTTTCCTTCCACTTTATCAAAAGAATAAATTCGTTTTATTTCTCTTCCTCGGGTCAATCGCATACCCTTGGCCTGGCTCCCTATTGTCTTCGATCTTCAACTGCCCCAAAGCTCCATTAATTCCCTCGTTACTTCTTTCGAGTCCAGAATTCATCCGTCTTCCATGGAGAATACTGATCAAGCACTGAATGTGCAACAGATTTGATGATGGTTCTAACTCAGGTCACTGCCAAGATTGATAACCTTCAAATTGAAGTTCATGAGATGCAATGAAATTGGGTCCCTGTTCTCGAAGAGCCCGAGGTCCTCTTGCCTGGTGCTATGGTTCCACCTGCACCTGAGCCTATTTGGGTTCTCGAGGAATACCAGCATGCTCCACGTGCTCCTCCTGCTAATAGGTCGCTGCCAGCCCAGCTTCCTGTGGTAAATCTTTCCCAGCCAAGGGCTAACTTACTCGTGATCGTTGATCCAAAGGAGGAATAATTGAACAAGGTCAAGAAAGACCTTAAGATGTTGACCAAGAAGTTCAACCAAGTCAGAATCTTTAGGAAGTACATAAAGTTAGGTTACCGAAAAAATTCAAAATGCCCAACATCGAGAAATTCGAGGGTAGTGGAGCTCCGATTATTTATCTTCACAATTACCACCGAGCCATGACTTTCGTAGGTGCCTCCGAGGAAATAATGAACCAAATATTCCAACATATTTTGAAGAATAGCGCTCTTCGCTGGTTCTTATACCTCGAAGAGTTCAGAATCCATAGTTAGGAGGGTGTTGCCCTCGAATTTATGTCACAATACAAGTACAACGAAGAGTTGTAAGTCACTCCCCGTGATTTAGATCAACTCAAATAGATTCCCAGGCAGTTAGTCAGTAACTTCATAGAAAGGTGGAGAGAGAAAGCAGCACCATGACATACCGGCCTTTCGAAGAGGAGCAAGTCAGTATCATGAAGAAGAACTTCTTACCCCATGTCCGAACGATAATGGGAGAATAATACTACCCTCAATTTTTAGCCCTTTGAGAAGAAGAAGCAGATATCGAAGAAGGTCTTGCCAAGATTGAAGTTGAATCGAAGAAAATATCTGGACAGTTCTCTCCCAAAAAGTTTAAAAAGTGTGCTACTATCGCAATCTCAACCATCAACAACATCTCTCAGTCTTCCACATAATGGGAACCAGAAAGCCTCCCTAACCCATTCCAAAAGGAATATATCGAGCTTCACGCTCCCCTCTCTAAAGTTTACTAGACCCTCTTAAGCCAAACCATCATCAAGACATTGGACCCTCGTCCATTATCAAAACCACTCCCAATAATTTCAAACCAGATGCCCATTGTGACTTTCATCAAACTGCTGGCCATACTACCGACTAGTTTTTCCACCTTCGAAACGTGATGCAAGGTCAGATTGACCAGGGTGTCATCACCCCACCAGGCAATCCTAAACCAAACACTACCCATAATCCACTCCCAAATTATATAAATGCCATCTTCCTAAACGAAGACCTAGAATTTGACCCATCTACCCAAATCATACTTAGAAAATCACCTATTATACCCCTCTAAACTTTCCCATACCTTATTTTACACCCTACCAGCTTCGTCGATCAGGCCCTGACACTCTTTACCAGATCATGCATCGCTGTCCGTACCCATTCGGGAGGTAAAAGATATGGAATTATCAGAAGTGTTGAATCAACTTCTAGAGTTTAGGCTAAAATTGCCCTCCTATGTGATAATTGACTGCCAAAGATTCAGTATACTGTTCTTAGAAGCTCAAAAAATGGGCTTAAGAGTCAGACAATTGAGTGGTACCAACTGATGAAGTTAGTCTAGATGATGTGGTCCAAATCATAAAAACTTATTCCGACAGGCCGGTGACATTTGTAGTATATTCGATCTACTTGATGCGTTAAAACTACAAGGGCCCCTGTTCCCTTCACTTATACATCTCCCCGCTAAATGGGAGGACTTATACGAAGAAACCATTGAGATTGTGGAGTGTATTGACTTCTCATGGAAGGATAATGTCATTGCCAGCGGATGGGGGGATAAATTCGATGATTCAAATGAAGGGCAAGGTCCAGAATAGAATATCCAAATAGTCAACGTATACGAGATTAAATCATTTAAGGAGCTTCTAGAAGAAATTAATAAGGTGGATAAATAACGCAAGATCGATGAGGAAAAAGGGTTTCTATTTTTTCCCTCTTTTGTGAACCCCAAACCTTTCTCCATCGGTGAGTGACAAAGGAAAAGTTTTTTAGAATCTTCTTATGTCAAAAATAACCCTCGAAGAAAGAAAGATCCTCGATCAGTTGAAGAAAACCCAAGCTAACATCACCTTATGGGGACTCTTTATGTCTTCTCAACTGCACAAGAATGCCTTGATCAAGCTGCTCACATAACCCATCGTCCTTCGTTCCACCATGCCAGAAGAAGTAGTGAATTTAGTCAGATCCCTGACCTCTACTAGAATTCTCTCTTTATCTGAAGAAAAAATGCCTGAATTTGGGCTAAATCATAATTATTCTCTCAACATCTCTTTCGAAGTCATGGGTAAAACTGTCCCTTTCTCTCTTATTGATAATGGATCAGCTTTTAATGTTTGCTTTTTAAGGACCCTTAATTACTTAGGATTGACAGTGAGCGACCTTGATCTAACCTCTACCTTTGTACGCGCTTTTGATAATACCCATCGAGAAGTCATGGAATCCATAAAACTTGTAATAGGGGTGGTCCTATAAATTCGGTCGTTGAATTCCAAATCATTGATATCCCAGCTTGTTTCAATCTGTTTCTTGGATGATCGTGGGTTCACAATATCAAGGATGGGTCTTCCTCTCTTCATTAGAAACTAAAAATCTTTGCCAATGGGAAGGTCATCACCATCTTAGTCAACGAAGAAAATACCGAGAATTCAAACACCAGCAATCTAATACTTGAGATACATCATGAAGCGAATGATATGCTCTACCAGGATTTTAAGTTGAACCACTTATACTCCCAATAGAAGAAAATTTCAATGATAAGATTCTTCTAGAGTATAACCCTCATGGCAACGTCAATGTGATCCAGATGTTCAAGAACATGCACTTCATGCACGGACTAGAGCTGGGACAATAACAATAGGGGATACTTGAACCCATTGTATTAAAGAAATCCTTTCCTTATTGTGTCCTAGGCTATTAACCATCAACAAAACAACTTATAATGATCCATCAGCCTCGGCTGAAGAGAATGCTAGAATGCTCTAAAACTGTCTCAAAAGATTCTTTGAACTGAAGATTCATGAGAGAAAGTGAAAATTTCCCCTTCTGTGGCTTTCTTGAACCATGATATGATCTTGTGGATAAGAAGATGAAACTAGGAATGGAGATCTTTTTCTAAGATAGCTACTCAAGGATCGAGAGTTCCCAGCATCATGTGCAACCACTAATTAAAGAGACAATAGTCGATACCAAAGATTCTAAGGAAAGTGACTCCGAGCATTATTTTAACTTACAAACACTGGGGATAACACTCTGTATGATCCACTTAGGGGATACATCATCGGATCCATCCTACCTGATCAAAGCTGCTAATGCACCTCTCCTCAACTAGTATGTTGCACCAGTTCCACCTGTTGATATTCAACTTAACCCTGATGTTTATAACCTTTTCCCTTATTTTGGTGTACCTCCTTACTCAGATGTAATCGATATCTCCTTTGATGAGGTTCTCAATGCTATTTTTCCTATCAATGAAATAAACGAAGATTTTGAGTATCTTGTTGTGCCTTACATTAATTGTATTGATTCTAATCAAACTCTTGATGATAATGATTTTACAAATGAATAATTCTTAAGTGATCTTAATAAGGTTAATAACATAATCGCGTTCAAGTTAATGAAGATGAAACTGTCGTTATTAATCATGGTTCTAGTAGCCAACTGAGTGAGATTAGGATAGGGGTCACCCTTGATGAGTATGGGCACGAGAAACTCAAAGAATTACTAAAGGAATTTATGGATGTCTTTACATGGTCTTATGAAGATATGCCCGACATTGATCCCAAAATAGCTCAGCATGAGATTATAACTCTCCCAGAATGCAAACCGGTCAGGCATATACTGTGAAGGCTTCGCACCGAATAGTCACTCAAGGTTAAGGAAGAAATGGTCAAATAATTGAACATGGGTTTCATTCGTGTGATCGAATATCCCATATGGCTAGACAATATCGTACCCATGTCGAAATTTGAAGGGAAGGTTCGCATGTGTGTGAACTACCAAGACTTGAATAAAGCTTCTTCGAAGGATGATTAACCACTAACCAATATCGACATGATTTGGACAACACAACCAGCCACGCTCTTAAGTCATTCGTTGATGGTTTTTTTGGATAAAATCATATCAAGATTCACTCGGATCACTAAGAGAAAACCACATTTATCACCCCTTCGGGAACCTTTTCCTACATCGTTATGCCATTTGGTCTAAAAAATGCTGGGGCTACCTACCAGAGGGCTACCGTGACCATCTAATATAATCTGATACACAAAGAAGTTGAGATCTATGTAGATGATATTATTATCAAGTCTAAGACTAGAGAAGGTCATGTTCCCACTCTTCGAAAGTTTTTTGAGTGACTACTATAATATCACATGCGACTTAACCCACGGAAATGTGTCTTCGACATTACCAAAGGGAATCTCTTAGGATTCATGGTTGGTAAGAAAGGGATAAAAGAATCCTTCCAAGCTGAAATCCATACTCGAAATGCCACCACCCCGAACAGAGTAGAAAGTCTAGGGATTCCTCGAGAAATTACTGTATATTAATTGAGAGTGCAGCTACAGCGGAAATATTGCGACTTCTCAAATAAAATTCAATTTTTAATTAAACCCAAATTTTAGTTAAACCCTAAGCATGCAACTAGGTGTGATTGAAACAATATGAAATCATGCAATAAATATTCAACACACAAAGTTTAAGGAAAAATCCCCGAAGGGCAAAACCTTTTATTTCTAGAACTCTAAAGAATTTACAAGACCATTGACTTACATACAACCTGATAATCGCCCACAAGTGTAACGCACGGTGTCTTCGGTAAACCTTCAAAGCAACGGCTAGAAATAGTGTGACACAGAAATACCCGCAGGTGTCGGTTCCTATGTCGGCGGCTGGAATTTTCCCTTTCCAGGAAGGCAGCAATGAAGAGGAAGAAGCGGTCCACTTCACAAGGTTTGAACAACAGTAATGGTGTTCTTGGGTTACCAAACTTTGATTCACATAGATATGGAAGATGTGTGAATCTAAAAACCTAGAATCATAGGACTCAATAGGTGAAGACTTTAGGGTTGATATGCTCTGATAATCGTGGGAAAGTCTTAAGAAAACCAACTGCTGAACGTGGTTTAAATAAGGGATCGAAACCCTTCAAAATTGGCTGCACGATCTGGCAGTGATTATCCTCGCCGGATCGGTCCGGTCGACTAGGCGGATCGGTCCGGTTAAGTCGGATCGGTTCTTTTTCTGAAACCGGATCGGTCTGGTTGGCATCGGATCGGTCCGGGACTTTTGCCTTCATCGGTTCGCTATGGATCCGGGGTGTACTGGATTTTGACAAATCGGATCGGTCTGGTAGGAGGTCGGATCGGTCCGGTGAACCGGATCGGTTCTTTTATCTGATCCGGATCGGTCCGGTCCTCAGAAATCAGATTCCTTCTTCTTTTGATCTTCGGATTTTGTTGATGACGATGTGATCTTTTCAACTATCATTCTTGTAACGGCGTAAGACATATCATATACATAATGATGGACAAATTGTCCTTACATTAATCGATTCATCAGCTAGTTGACTTCTATATGTGAGCCTATCTTTAAACTCCTACGAAAGGATTCAACCAAAGTTTGGAACCAAGCTTGCTAAGAAGCCTTTGACCAATAAAGAAATATCTAACCTGAACTCCGGTACTCATGCCGTTGTAGCCTGGTCTTTCCCTACTTCTATACCTAACCGTAATAGATACCGCAGTTGGGTCTTTGCTAGCCCAGTACCTTAAAGAATCCCACAAAGAGAGAGAAATTTACTAAGTCAATAGCAAGTTGGTCGGGTACGAAGTTAACTACACTTCCTTGGAAAAATCATGTGTTACCCTTGTCTGGATCACCTAAAAATTATGGCACTACATGCTCGCCTTTCCCATCAAACTTGTATCCCGAATGGATCCTATCAAGTACATACTCAAAAAATACGTCCTGTCCATCCAAATAGCCCAGCGGTTTATGCTTTTAGCCGAGTTTGATATTATGTATGTCATACAAAAATCCACGAAAGGAAGAGCCATTTCTGACTACATAGCCGACTACCCTATGAAATAAGTCGATCTCCGGGTTTTCGAGTTTTCGAATGATAATATCCTTTGTACCTCCTAAGAAGACCTTCGATGGAAAATGTACTTTGATGGTTCAGCCAACAAGAAAGGGTATGGCATTAGGATCCTCCTAATTGCCCCTAATAACTCTCACAATATTATTGCCATCAAGATGGATTTTCCCTACACCAACAATATGATTGAAAATGAGGCGTTCACGGTAGGCCTCAAAGTTTCCCTCAAGAAAGGAATATGATACCTATATGTTTATGGGGAGTCAACCCTCATCAGTCAAGAACTCGAAACATGGAAAGTCAAGGACGAGAAAATATTACCCTTCCATGCCCACCTAGAAGAGCTGGCCTCCTAATTCCAAGAAATCACCTTCCACTACCTTCCCCAAGCAAAGAATAACCTAGTTGATGCCCTTGCGACCTTAGCCTCCATGATTGATATGTATGAAGGAATAATAATGGCCCAATTCTTAGTCCAAAAGCAAGACAAACCAACCCACTGCTACCACATCAAACTCATCATAGAAGAAGATCCTAATATGGTCGACTGTTGGTACTATAATATTTGACGCCTCGTCAAACATGGTAGATATCCTTAAGGTCCAGATAAGAAAGACCGAGCAACCCTCCGCAAACTGATTGCCCAGTATATTGTCTGTAATAAAGCAGTGTTCAAACTGAACTTTGATGGAACTCATTTACACTACATCGCAGGGGATGACATTGAAGAAATGATGCAAAAAATTCATAATGGGGAGTGCGGACCCCATATGAATGGCCATATGCTCACTAAAAAAATCATCCGACAAGGTTACTTATGGACTACCATGGTTCAGGATTGCACAACCTACGTTCTAAGATGCCTTAAATGCCAGCAGTTTTCCAAGCTATAACACTTGCCTCAGTCGGAATTGTACAACATGACTTTTTCATGGTCGTTCTCGACACGAGGCATCGAGATCATAGGGAAAGTCACTCCCAAAACCTCCAACGGGCATGATTTCATCCTAGTTTCCAATGAATACTTCATTAAATGATTCGAAGCAGAGTCATATGCAGTTTTGAATGCCAAGAAGGTGGCCAAATTCATCAAGAAAAATATCAGCTATTGATATGGGGTCTCGTACGAGCTGGTATCAGATAACGGGTTACATTTTGAGGCAAAAGTCACAGAGGTGGTCAATGAGTATGGGATTTAGAGAAAAAATATTCTCCCTACTGACCTCAAACCAATGGAGTAGTTGAAGCTGCCAATAAGAACCTCAAAGCCACCATCAGCAAGATGACTGAGAGTTATCGAGATTGGGTCGATCGAATCCCTTACTCCCTCTGGGGATACCACACTTCAGTTTGAACATATACTAGGGCTACCCCTTACTCTCTAGTTTACGACATGGAAGCAGTCTTACCCGTGGAGCTATAAATTCCTTCACTACGCATCATTTTGAAAGCAATGTAAGTGAGGAAGACTGGCATCAGAGTCATCTTGATAAGTAGTCACTCTTGGATGAAAGGATACTAAAGGCTCTATATCACATACAAGGGTACCATCACCGGATAGAGAAATCATTCAACAAGAGAGTCAAGGGACGTGGTGTCCGAGAAGAGGACTTAGCCCTTAAAGAAATTATAGATCCCGTCTATAACCCTAAAGGGAAATTCAAACCCAATTGTAGCGGCCACTACATTGTAAAGAATATCCTATCAAGTGACACTTCTATGCTCACTGACCTTAATGGGGAAGAGATGTCCCATTCAGTTAACCTGGACCGTCTCAATAAATTTTACCCATAGTCCAAAATCTCAGCTCGTTACGATTCTTCTTATCTCCGTTCTATTCTAAAAAATCTTCATTTTCCTCTACTCAAAACTACGTAAGGCCTGATCCTCTAAAACCCTTTTTTCTTTCAAAAAAGAACTTCAGAAAATTTTTAAAAACTTTAAAGGTACGTATGCAGCTCCTTCGCTTTACCTAAGCACGAACCTCTTCTTTTTCACTAAATGCTAATATTTTCTTATCCTCGAGAACGACATTTCATTTTAACATGTACATGAACAAAGGTATTATGTATGCCTTAGCGATTGGTATAAATAATTCAAATGCAAAACTCATCAAGGGGCACAACTAGATGATCAAAAACATTTTTTTATTATTAAGAAATTTCGGTACAATTACATCAGCATAGGGAGTCAAATGACTTCCCTTACCAGCCTACTCCTACTTTCTTAAATGTAAAATAAAAATAAGTCTCACTACACCTAAAATAACCCTTAAATTATTCCCAAACACACAACCAAACACCCATTACAAAAGCTTCGCAGATAAAGTCTCTATGGATCCTATCCACGGCTGCCAAAAGAGCCGACCCCATCATCACCCGCATCTTGGGGTCTCCAAACTTCCCCTGCCTGAATAAAGTGTCGCAGAAGCTCCATAAAATGATAAGCCTGGACCATCTTGGGAAAAACCACAACACCTCCCTCCGTGGTATCAGATATGGCGAGCCAACTTTGTCCAGTCTCCACAGCCAGCATCTTGGCAACTACTTTTATCCACAACCATTTCATGTAGTCCCCTGAGATATGCCAAACTCTACTAATAGACTAGGATGGATGGGTCGACGGTCAAAGTTTCTCTCACAAAGAGCCAAGATGCATGCGCATACTCTCGGTCAAATCCTCCACCGAAAAGAAGTCTAGTGTCCGAGATGGAACAATCTGTTCCCAGCCAAATTAGCATAGAAAAAGGTAGGGAAAGTAGAAAGAGGTCCTCTTGAGGCCAACCAACCAAACATAATGGTGTTCTACCAATTCCAGAATGGGCAGTAGCTCCCCCCACCAAGGCACAGACCAACGCATGTTTTGAGTTCCGTGTTCCACAAACCAATTCTCCTAGATCTTGATGTCTAGGCCTACACTGATAAATTAGTGTGAAAGTAATTTTAGAACAACCGATAAAGGATACTCACGTGGGACCTCCATACGGAACCTCTTTGACAGCCACATAAACAGCATTACGGGGCTACCCCTTAGGAAGTCAAAGCGACCTTCTCGCCAGGCTTCCATACCATTCATAGTCTCTGCTAATATCAGCGCCACAGGGTTGCGATGGTACAACATCCAAGAAGCAATGGCTTCAAGTTATGAGTCCACCAGCAGTTCCCCAGTCACTAATAATAGTTTTGAAACCAAGCCCAATATGACGGCTTCGGCAGAGTCAGTATCACCGACATCCTGTAAATGCACAGATTGCAGCATAGTAGGAAGAAAGATCATTCCTCCCATAACAAATAACCTAGACATCGAAGGCGATATGGGGAGGATCCCCGCTAACATCTCCCGAGGAGATCGGGAAAACTCAGGCATAGTCGTCGCAACATTGGTATTTATCCCAACATTGTAGAGAACTCCTCATAGGTCGAATAAATGTCGTCCAACCCTAAGCGAAAGACATGGTCTTCGGGGTACCAGAACTCTACTGCTACCATCAACATATTCCGCTCTATGGGCCGATTGTTCCACAAGGAAATTCGACGCTTGTTGAAATCATTATAGTCAACGTTACAGGAACACATCACTTCCAAGGTTTCAAGGTAATTTGCAAACTTAACACTGCCAGGGAGAGACATATCGCAAAATAAGAAGACAGTATGCAAAGAAGAATGGGGAATGTGGTGGTGTGAAGATAATACTCCACCCACACCCTTATTTATACTTTAAAACCCTCAAACAAAGATAATGAACACTACAGAAATCGAAGAAAAACTGACTCCACCAAGTACCAAGCAATTGAAGAAAGTGCAATCAAAGCCTTGGATTGATTGGACTGGACTGACATGTCGATAGGAAGGACAAGGGTCATACCGATCGAAAACCCCCTATTTTTGGAAATTTCCCCTTTTCCTTTTTTGTCAAAACCAAAATATCTCAATAAAAATATTTTATATTCTCTAAGAATTTTGAATTTTCTTCTCTTTATGCTCTTTACTTGTCTTGTTTTTAAAATAAATACCCTTTCAAATCCTTTTTAGGGTCTCAGCAGCAAAGTAAAAAAAGAATGTGCATTAAGTCACAAAAAAATTAATAAAAATTTCATTTTATTTTCATGAATATTTGCCGTGTTACATCAGTTTTGCAGGAAATAATGAAAGTACAACGGGACTCAGCTCGAACCCACATTCTGTTGAAAAGATGTTACTTAGGTCGTTTAATACAAGATTAAACTATTGAAGTAACTTCGAACTATTTTTTGGAGAAACTCTTTTCTTTAAATCAAAACAAATTAACCACAAGATGTGTTTAATAAAAATGTACAAGATATGATTAAGATTATGTAACTGGTTTTGAAAAACAAAACTAAAACAGTTTATATCAGCACACCCACAAGAATGAGATGAGGAGATGTAGGAAGATTAAGTACACACAGTTTTCAACGTGGTAAAACCTCACCCAACTGAGGAAACATCCACGATGACTTCTAAGTCACAAACCAAAAATCCACTAAAACAAAATATACAAGTTACAAGCTATTTAACACACACGCAAATAAATCAGACCTATATAAGTTTAGAAATCTACCCATTGGTTTGATTCTAACTTCTCTGCAGTTCTGATGATGATGTTGCTTTCTCACCTTGCTAACTTCTCACAATTTTGTTTCAGTCTTTACATCGACTCTTGTTGTTTCAAGATCTTATGCCCAACACTTTTGTGTTGTAGTGTGATAAGTGTTTATGAACATGATCTAACACATGCATGCACACACGTACACACCCACACTTATTTATACAAACAAGTCCTATCAAATTACAAAACAGATCTATATGCTGTGATTTTCAGTTTCCCTCTTCTTTTAAAAACAAAAGACTTTCTTTGATCTTTCAAATAAACCTAGAATCCAAGGTTACCTTTCTCGAAAGACGGTTCATGGTCTTAATCAATTTCAAAGGGTTTTGAAAATATTTTTGAAATTAAAAACCATCGATTGTGATTCCAACTAGATCAGAAGTCTTGTTTCATAAGAACTAGAAACAGAAAATACATTTGTTAATTCTTGAGTTGTGAAAAACATTTACAGAAAAATAATCAAAAAACAAAATTTCTCAAGATGAGAAAATAAAAATGCAGATCTAAGTGAGATGTGACATAAAATATCAAGATCTACTGTTTCTATAAACAAGAAATAGATATCTAACATGAAATGTCTAAGTTGGTTACAAGATCTCAAAACAGAGGATTCAACCCACGAATAGGCTTTCAAACCATTACAAAACTAACTCTAAAACACTCAGGTTTTGTGTTTAGGTTAAACTGATTTGGAAAAACCAGAAGTTAGGGTTTGAATCTGGGTTAGGGTTTGAACGAATTAGGGTTTGCTATCTAGTTTCTCTCTCTTCTCTCTCTCTTCTCCTTCTCTCTCAGTTTGGACGAACTGGCAAAAGTCTCCAAATGCTGAGAGTAAGCCTCCTTATATAGTAGGCTCGGAAGGATTGAGAAGGTTAGTGCAAATCTAAAGGATGAGATTTAGTCTTGGACTTTTGACTTTGATCCAATGGTTAAAGAACATCGGTGATTTAAACGCACACTGATAGGTCTAAAAGGGTTCACAGGGATTGGGATAAAACACATGCAGATCGTTGATTGAATTTATCCAAAGGATGAGATCGATTACAAGATATGAGATTACCAACAAACACAGATCAGACTGATATATTGCTGACAGGTGTAAGTCCCAGATGAACTCATACACGCGTGTTTTTAAAATAATTACACACGCACCCTGCAGTCTCAAGCGCATTCGAATTCTACCCAAACAAATGTTTAGGCAAAATGTGATAGAATCAGTATTTACACAATGACCCTAGAAGTTTATAAAACCAATTTTAATTTCTTAAAAATCATTTTAAAAAAATGTTTAAAAATTCCGAAAAATTATTAAAAATGAATTTAAAGGGGAATTAACGCACACAAGCATTTTATGCAATATATATGTTATGAGTGCCATCCTAATGTGTGGGGGTGATTAAGAATATACCTTTAAACAACAATCAAGAGGAATAAAGTAGAAGGTTCTGAGGTTCTTTGGTATCTAGGGAAGGGACTCAATTTTGTCACTATTCCCAAACTAGATGAGCACTTATACAATGTAGACTCAAGTGAGTCAATAGTATAAGGCGCTTCAATCTCCCGTTGAAAATATGACACAAAATATCCTTTGAGTCATCTAGGACTCGTAGGGAAACAAAAGAATAAGGAAAACCTATTCCTGTACAAAGTTCTATTTACCCATATCCTAGAAACAGAAAATTACATAACTCAACTAATTACAAACCAATACCCTAATAACATCAACAGTACAGATTCCTGTAAATAAGACTAAGATCATGCTTTTTATAAATGTGTACAAGAAAAACATTAACTCATAAGACTCAAATTTCTCCACCATTTTGTCTCAAATGGACAAAAGGAAAAAATACATAAGCCACACGAGTTTATTCAGCAAAAACCATTCCTATCGATTTTCGCAAAGAAAGAAATCTATTGTAATCCAAAGGTTTTGTAATCATATCTGCGAGCTGCAAATCACTAGGTAGATAATTAATTTCTAATTCCTTAGTCTCAACTAATTCGCGTATAAAATGATGTCTAATTTTTATATGCTTTGTTCGCGAGTGTTGAATATGATTTTTAGAGATATTGATCGCACTTTGATTATCACAATAGAGATGCAGTTGGTCTTCTTTAATGCCATAATCATTGAGCATTTGCTTAAGCCAAAGTAATTGGGCATAACAGCTTCCAGCAGCAATGTATTCAGATTCGACTGTAGATAAAGAAGTGCGGTTTTGTTTCTTACTACTCCATCCTACCAATTGTTACTCATATAGTAACATGCTCCTGATGTGATTTTACTATCATCAGTACACCTAGCCCAGTCGGCATCAGTGTATCCTATTATAGTACTAGGAGTATCATCGGTGTACCTGAGTCCTAAATTGAGAGTGTCTTTTATGTATTTAATGATTCTTTTGACACATAATAAATGGCTCTCTTTAGGATTATTTTGATAACGAACACATACACAAACAACGTGCATAATATCAGGATGGAGGAAGTAAGGCATAGTAAGCTTCCTATCATACTACGATACAAAGTAGAGTCAATGGATTTTTCATTCTCATCTTTAGATAATTTGACCGTAGTACTCATGGGAGTTTTAGCTTCTTTGGCACTTTCAAGACCAAACTTTTTGACAATCTCTAAAGCATATTTTGATTGCGACACAAATAAACCTTATGAATTCTGTTTGACTTGAAAACCCAAGAAAAATTTCAACTCCCCCATAAGAGACATTTGAAATTCTTTATACATGATTTTAGAAAAAAGATTTAACTTCTAAAGGGGGATCCAAAAATGATATCATCGACATAGAGTTGAGCTATAATGATATCTTTGCCAAAATGTTTGACAAAAAGGGTTTGATCATTTCTGCCTCTCTTAAAACCTTTATCTAAGAGAAAGTTGGAAGGACGCTCATACCAAGCTCTTGGCGCTTGTTTTAGACCATACAGTGCCTTTTTAAGACAATAAAAATTATTTGAATACTGAGGGTCAATAAACCCTTTAGGTAATTCAACATAGGTCTCTTTAGTCAGGATTTCATTTAGAAAGGCTGATTTCACATCCATTTGATAAGGCATAAAGTGCAAGTAATAGGCTATTACAAAGAGAAGACGAACGGATTCTGGAAGAGTAACTAGAGTAAATGTCTCGTTAAAATTTATTCCTTCAATTTGAGAATATCCTTGAGCCACTAATTTGGCTTTGTTTCTAATGATTATCCCACTTTCATCATATTTGTTTTTAAATATCCAACTTATGCCAATAACTTTTTTATGATCAGGCCTAGGTACAATATACCAAACATCACAAATGATAAATTGAAGAAGTTCTTCCTGCATGGCAGAAATCCATTGAGGGTCATTCAATGCCTCATTTACATTCTTTGGTTCCACAAAGGAGACAAAACATGCATAATGAGCGTAGTTTCTTAATTGATATCTTGTATGTACAGGCTCAGAAAAGTTACCAATAACTTTATCTATGGGATGATCTTTAAAAACCCAATTAGGTACTTCAGGTTCCTCAATTGGTAAATAATCATCTATTTCTGGAGAGTCATTTTCTAAAACAATTTCAGAATCTTTCATAATAGTTGGTTCTCCAATCTTACTCTCAATAGTAGTGTCACTTACAATAACGTTTATGGATTCCAATAAGGTCTTGGTGCGGAGATTGTAGACATGGTAGGCTCTATTGTCAGAAGAATATCCTAGGAAGATTGCTTTATCTCCATGAGTCTCAATTTTGGATAAGTGTTATCTGTCTTTGTAGACATAACAAGTACTACCAAAAGTTCTAAGGTATTTAAGATTTGGCTTCTTCCCATACCATATTTTGTAAGGAGTTTGTTTAGAATTCTTCCTAAGATAGACCCTATTAATGATGTGACACGCAGTACAAATTGATTCTACCCAAAAATATTTAGGCAAACATTTGGCATGGATCATAACATGTGCCATCACTTGAAGGGTACGATTCATTCGCTCAACAATTCCATTTTGTTGAGGAGTCTTAGGAGCACTAAATTCATGTTTGTAGCCATTATAGTCACAATACTCTATAACACCTGTATCTATAAATTCTCCTCCTCTATCACTACGAATCCTATTTACTTGAGTGTCCTTCTCATTTTCAATACGAAGTAAAATTTTCAAAAATGTTCTGAAAGTGTCTAACTTTTATTTTAAGAAGCCTACCCAAGTAAACCTGGTGAAGTCATCAACCATAACTAGAATGTAATTGTGTCCATATAGACTAACAGTACGAGAAGGGCCCATTAAGTCCATATGGATGAGCTCCAAAGGTTTAGAGGTAAGGATATCTTTAACTTTCTTATGAGGTGCCCTTACAATTTTTTGTTCCTGATATGATCCACGGACAATGTTAAAGATAGGTTTGATTTTTGGAATTCCTCTAACTATTTCTTGTGAAGACAATCTACTAAGACTATCGAAATTTATGTGACCCATCCTATTATGCCATATTTTATTGTCATCCATTCTGGCAACGATACTGACTTCAGTACTGTTCATAACAGTATAACAATTTTCAAGAGTCCTGAATCCTGTAATTATGCACTCACCTTTTATTTTAAAATCTT
The DNA here is from genome assembly GCA_949130495.1 of Sambucus nigra. Taxonomy (NCBI): domain Eukaryota; kingdom Viridiplantae; phylum Streptophyta; class Magnoliopsida; order Dipsacales; family Adoxaceae; genus Sambucus; species Sambucus nigra. Next base: position 224,434,510 of record OX422214.1, read on the forward strand.
TCAATTGTTCTTTGAAAAGGTGACAGTATGATCTGAGTCACAAAATTGTGAGATACTAAGTAGATTAGTCTTAAAACCTTTTACTAGAAGAACATTTTCAAGCACGGACATTCCTTCTTCATTGAGTGTTCCTTTGCCAATGATTTGAGATGATACACCATCACTGAAAATAACTTTTCCTCCAGTGAAGCTGGTTTTGTCTGAATGTTTTGTATCATCCCCAATCATATGTTTTGAGCACCCAAAGTCTAAATACCAACCATAATAGGTGTATTCAGTTTTTAAAGCAGTAATAACTATATTACACTTCATCTGGGGAAATAGTTCATCTTTTCTTACCCAAATAGCTCTTATTTTTGTTTTGCACATATTTGCTCTCATTTGATAAAACTTGTGAGCATTAGAGTTTTGTTGAAAAATATTTTGCGCATACATTTGAGTTTTATGGAGGATATGAGCATTTGGTTTAGAAAAGTGCCTAGGAATCCTTCTTATAAATGACCTTTTAGGTTTGGTCTTTCTCTTTCTATAGTTAGAGTTTTTGTCTGGTTGTCTCGGCAGAACATAATTGTTACTTCTTCTCCTAGAGTAGTTAAAGTTTTGGTATAAATAAGTATTACAGACATGATTAACTAAACGTCTAGAGTAGTAACCTTCAAAAGAATGTCTGAATATGTCACAGTAAGAACAATACAGATTGCTTGAAGAAGTTATCTCCTTAGGAAAGTCTCTAAACATAGGCTTCACGGAATTTTGATTTTGAGCCTTGTTCCTAGGGATTACAGTTTGAAACGCATAATCACTCTTCCTAATAGGAGGGGAGACATATTTAGCCTTAGGTGGACTTTCACACTTAGAGTTACTTGATTCCTCAATATCCAACTTTTAATATTTTTGCTCAAACTCATCTTTTGGTGAATGAAAATCTGTACATGTTTCCATAGGTCTTTTGCCACCTGACACAAACTTGATTGATTCAAAGTTTTTAATTTATGTCTTTAAATTTGGGCAAAATCCTATTCCAGTTCGATCATCAGAATTGGTTTTTGAAACAAAATCAGCAAAATAATTGGAATTATTTTCAAACTTAGCAAATTTTTTGAAAATAGTTGTTGTCTTTTCTTTGGCTTGTTCCAAATTTAATAATGTCCCTTTATATTTTTTCTCCAGAGTTTAATTTTTTTCAATCAAATATTTTAATTTTTGATTACTTTTTTTTACTTCATTTTGATGAGTTAGACATTGGGTAGTGTACTATTCAGTGTTAAGTTTAACCATTAGACTTAGGTCTTTTAGTTTCTTAGTGAGATCTTTCACTATCTTCTCTATTATAGAACTTTTCTTGAGATTTTTGTCATAAAGTGTGTGAACATCAGGGAGGTCTTCAGTGTTCGAGTCACTAAGTGTAGTGTGTGAAGTGACCCCTAAGGATTCAATTCTTAAACTCACACACATTGACATCGTCATTATCGCTTTCCCTTTGACTCACACACCCCACTATAGAACTAGTAATGTTCTCAGACATTAAGGCATCTAAACCAGTAGCAGCATTCTCATACTTATACTTGGGAACATGCATATCATCATTATAGATTATCTTAGCAAAGAAAGACATGTAAGGATCAAAAACTTCAGATGACTCAGGTTCCTCATTATCAAAGTTACTTGAATCATACCAAGTCTTGCAAATATTGGCCCTAGTGTGTTTATTGGTCGTGTTCAAGTTAACTCTATAGTCTTGTGCTATGTGACCCAATTTTCCGCATCTAAAACATTCAATATTCTTAAAGTCTTTGTTAGGTCTCATATGAATGTCCTTGTGATGTTTGTCTTGACTTTTCTCGTGAGGTTTGTGATTAGACTGAGTTGGATAATTTGACTTGCCTTGTCTGGTTGCCATTTTATTTCTAAATTTCACAATTTTTTTAAACTTCTTTAACATCAAGGCAATATGATTATCCAAACTATCTATATCACACTCTTCATCAGAATCATTATTGGGAATGTTAAGCTCAGGTCTTATCACTTTATAGGAGAAACTCAAATTGGAGCTAGTCTATTTCCCATGGGACTTGGTTAATTGTTTCTTGAATTCTAATTCCATTTACACAGTTCTCAGTTTACTAATGAGTAATTCAGGAGTGAGATTTTGATCACTCATTTTCTCAATAGCATATCTTTTGTTATCAAATTTATGTGGTAATGACCTTAGAATTTTTTAGATAATTTCATTTATATCATAAGTTATCCCATTAGAGTGTAATTTGCTCACAATGTCAGTTAATTTCATGTAGAAGTCATAAAAACATTCAAAGTCTGAAATGATTAAAGAGTTATACTACTGGATAAGCATCTGTGTTCTAGCAGCTTAACTCTAGTGTCACCTTCATGAGCAGTAACCAGCGTATCCTAAGCTTCCTTAGAAGTGGTACAAGATGAGATCCTTTTGAACTCATGTGCATTTATAGACATAAAGATAGCATTCTTGCCTTTGTTATTCTTTCGAGAAGCTTATTTCTCGTCTTAAGTGAATTCACTTAATACTTTCTAAATCCTCTCATTACTTCATTCAGTGACTGGTTTTGTAGGATAAGTATATCCATTTTCAACAATATCCTAAACATCATCTCCCAAGGTTCCTTGTATGAAAGAAACCAACCATACTTTCCAGTAAGAAAAGTTGTTTCCAGTAAAGAGAGGAGGTCTGGTCAAGTTACCAAATCTTTCATTTTTCTCGTCCATTGTTTGATTTTAAGAAAACAATTTCAGAAACACAAGATCTTTTAAAAAGAAATTTTCAAGCTCTGATACTAATTGAAAAGCAGTTACTTAGGCCATTTAATACAAGATTAAACTATTGAAGTAACTCCGAACTATATTTTAGAGAAACTCTTTTCTTTAAATCAAAATAGATTAACCACAAGATGTGTTTAATAAAAATGTATGAGATATGATTAAGATTATATAACTAGTTTTGAAAAACAAAACTAAAACAGTTTATATCAGCACATCCATAAGAATGAGATGAGGAGATGTAGGAAGTATAAGTACACACACTTTTTAACGTGGTAAAACCTCACCCAACTGACGAAACATCCACGGTGACTTGTAAGTCACAAACTAAAAATCCACTATAACAAAATATACAAGTTACAAGCTATTTAACACACATGTAAACACATCAGACCTATACAAGTTTAGAAATGTACCCACTGGTTTGATTTTAACTTCTCTGTAGTTCTAATGTTGATGTTGATTTATCATCTTGCTAACTTCTCAACACTTTGTTTCAGTCTTTACATCGACTCTTGTTGTTTCAAGATCTTATACCCAACACTTTTGTGTTGCAGTGTGAAAAAAGTTTGTGAACGTGATCTAACACATGCATGCACACACGCACACTTATTTATACAAATAAGTCATATCAAATTACAAAACAGATCTATATGTTGTGATTTTCAGTTTCTCTCTTCTTTTAGAAACAAAAGACTTTCTTTGATCTTTCAAATAAACCCAGAATCCAAGGTTACCTTGCTCGAAAGATGTTTCAAGGTCTTATTAAATTTTAGAGGGTTTTGAAAATAGTTTTAAAATTGAAAACCACCGATTGCGATTCCAACTAGATCAGAAGTCTTGTTTCATAAGAACTAGAAACAGAAAATACATTTGTTAATTCTTGAGTTGTGAAAAACATTTATAAAAAAATAATCAACAAACAAAATTTCTCAAGATGAGAAGCTAAAAATGCATATCTAAGTGAGATGTGACATAAAATAACAAGATCTACAGTTTCTATAAATAATAAATAGGGATCTAACATGAAATATCTAAGTTGGTTACAAGATCTCAAAATAGAGGATTCAATCCACGAACAGGCTTTCAAACCACTACCAAACTAACTCTAAAACACTCAGGTTTTGTGTTTGGGTTAAACTGATTTTGAAAAATAGAAATTTAGGGTTTGAAACTGGGTTAGGGTTTGAATGAATTAGGGTTTGATCTCTAGTTTCTCTCTTCTCTCTCTCTTCACCTTTTCTCTCAGTTTGAAAAAACTGGCAAAAGTCTCCAAATGCTGAGACTAGCCCTCCTTGTATAGTAGGCTTAGAAGGATCGAGAAGGTTGGTGGAAATCTAAAGGCTGATATTTAGTCTTGGCCTTTTGACTTTGATCCAAGGGTCAAAGAACAACGGTGATTTAAATGCATGCTGATAGGTCTAAAAGGTTTCACAGGGATTGGGATAAAACACATGCAGATCGTTGATTGAATTGATCCAAAGGATGAGATCGTTTACAAGATATGAGTCTACCAACAAACACAGATCAGGCCGATATAATGCTGACAGGTGTAAAGCCCAGATGAACTCACACACGCGTGTTTTCAAAATACTTACACACGCACCCTGAAGTCTCAAGCGCATTGGGATTCTACCCAACCAAAAATTTAGGCAAAATGTGATAGAATCAGTATTTACACAATGACTCCAGAAGTTTATAAAACCAAATTTAATTTCTTAAAAATCATTTTTAAAAAATGTTTAAAAATTCCCAAAAATTATTAAAAACAAATTTAAAGGGGAATTAACTCACACAAGCATTTTATGCAATATATATGTTATGAATGCAATCCTAATGTGTGTGGGTTATTAAGAATATACATTTAAACAATAATCAAGAGGAATAAAGTATAAGGTTCTGAGGTTCTTTGGTATCTAGGGAAGGGACTCAATTTTGTCACTATTTCCAAACTAGATGAGCACTTATACAATGTAGACTCAAGTGAGTCAAGAGTATAAGGTGCTTTATCTCTCTCTCTCTCTCTCTCCCATCACCTCCTTATAACCTCTATCTCTTTCTCTCTATCCTCCTTCTCTCTCTCCCTAGGAGCCTCCTTCCCTGTGGCGCGCTCTCTTCCTCTGGTGACGAGACGACGTACGACCACTCCCCAAGCCAGACCCTTCCTCAGATGCGACAGACGACACCAGACATAAAGGCATTGGAATCTCATCCCGAATATAGGCAGTCGCCGAAGATATCCAATCCTGCATATCCTTTAGCTAGGTGGTGGAGACCCAAATGTGCTACAAAGAGAAATAGAAAAGAGAAAATCCGTCAATCTGGGGCAAAGGAAGAAATTAAAAAATAAAAAGTCAAAGAAATGAAAAATATTCCTCTGGCTCAAGGACCTCCTCCGGATCCATCACATTAGGACGATGCAATAAATGCATCGACCTTCCATTATCCCGTCGGATATTATAAGAAAGAGGGGCCAGTCGCATAAAAAAAACCTTCGAGGTCACTGTCGCCATCATTGTCGACGCATCACCTGCACTGTGGGAGGACCCCATCGGTCGACTCGAACCCGCCTGGGGGAGAGGCATTATATCATATATGCTAGGAGGAATTAACCAGATCGATAAAAAGTCCGAATAATCATATGTTATCACCGTGTCAGTATATCACGAGTAAGGCTTGTCATCATCGCCTTTACCCGTGCATCATCCGACATATCTCACACTCGCCTCATATACATTGGGGAACTCGCCAGCGGATCCATAACCTCATCTTTCATAACCTTCTATACTACTCTATCCCCGAGATACCAGGAGTAGACGAACTCATACGTAAGCAAACATCACATCTACGCATTCGCCTTAGTCAACCATGTATGCTGAATGGTCGTCCCCTAGGGATAGAAGGTCATTTGCAAATTCCCTAGCAAGAGAGAATAAAAATAAATATCAGAAAAGAGCATCAAAGAAAAAATGGCCTCAAATAAGAAATAAGAGTTTACCTGCTTGCTCGTCGGGCCATTCAAAACTTGATGCACCGCCTCCAAAGAGAGAGACTTCTACAACTACTAGATGGACTTCCCCCACCAGTACATCTGATAGAAGTCCCCAATAGAATCATCATTCAATTCTATCAATTGGGTGTTAAACCCAATCACCTCATAGAACCGCGTCTGCAAAGGAAAAAAGGTAAGAAATCAAAAATAAAATGCAATAAGGAAATGCAAATGCATAAAGGAAAATGCAAAAAATAAAGATTACCTCAAGAAGATACGTGGTCCCAGTAAAACTTTATCGGTAGCACCGGCTGAAAGCATCAAGAGAAGAATAAAGGGTCACCATGGTCAGAATCCCCCAATCATAAAGAGGGACGTTCGAAAATACCCTCGAAAATGGAAAAAACCACAAGTGGACGACTTCGCCACTCGTTGCCACCAAGAAACCTCCTAACACCAACAAAATAAAGAAACAGGCCATCTGTCGCACTTGCTGCCCATCACTCTTGTCAATCCTCCTACTTAATAATAACTCCCTCAAAAGAGATAAACTAAGAGAGTCCCCAACGACTACCCTCTCCACATCCCCCAACGCCGCCGTCATCGCCGCTGGAGTCACCCTCAAAGTTCTATCCACCTCAATCTGTACCCCATCAAAATCCATCCCCAGAAGATACTTCACGCCTATCTAATTCACCCTCATCTCCCTAAAGCCAAAGTGAAAGGTGTGGGTGATGTCCCACCACCTCTCCCCCAGAGCATAGAGAACAACCGTAGAATGAGATGGCCCGTCTAAAGCAGATGCCAGTCTCCCAAAACCAGCTAATGACACCACCCAACGCACCACTAGTGGAAGGTGATCCCAAACATCCCTAAGTCTCGTCGTCTCTTGAGCACGCGGAGTCGATATAGAGACATCAGAATGTCAAAAGAAAAAAGGAAAAAACCTTTGCCAAGATTCCAAGGAAAAAGTAATTTTACTAAGAAAAAAGAAAAAAAATACCAAAGGTCATTAATACTTACATAACCACCAGGTTTCACCACCCTAGAATAACGATGATGCGAAGACTCCCGTAATAGGTTCTTCCCATCCTCCATAGGCTCGAATGAGTTGAAGGAATTTTTGCTACCTATTGCAAGGGGTGCCCTAGCCCACCATTCCAGGTTGGACTAATTATCAACATTGAGACATGCTCTTTGTGTTGCGCTACTTGAGAAATCAGTCATCTCTTAATTTCGAAACATTAAAACACTTCGGAGAACGTAATTGTAGAAGAAGGCAAGTCAGAAAACTATGAAAAATGAGGAGAACCCGCCACTTTTTTATAAGAGGCTAAGGGGCGTGCCGATCGACATCTCCCTGCCACCCAAAGATTTCTATTGTCCCTCCACCTACTCGAGGTACCCCAAAGTACCATGCCACTGTTGTTTGTCATCCTTCCAACCATGTCGGTCGGCACCTTCTCTGAAATTTCATACAAAAAGTCCCCAAAAAATGCCAGAAAATCCCAAAAAATCCTCAGAAAATTCTTAAAATTACCAAAACGTTTTTCACTAAGAAAAACATTTTTAACACACTCATATCCCCAGCAGAACTCTTATATCCCCAATGGAATTACCGAAACCAATTAGATATACTCCTCAGAAACATCTCTAGAGGACACACAAAAATTAAAAAATTTCACACTGAGAAACATCCAACCTTCGGATCATTCCATATTCCCCAACAAAACTCATAACCAAATGCTTCCCCAAATCCCCAGCAGAACCACAAGATACATATCCCCAGTGGAGTATCCAAATTTCTCGAAGAAAACTTAAGCCCTCATAATTGACTTTGACCCGCAGAATTGGTCACCTTTACTTAAGCCTTTGGAATTGGCTTCAACCCTCAGAATTGGTCACTTCTACTTAGAATCGGATTTAACCCACAGAAGTGGTCATCTCTACTTAAGCCCTCGGAATTGTTCGTCTCTACTTAAGCCCTCAAAATTGGCTTTTACCCGTAGAATTGGCTTTTACCCGTAGAATTGGTCATCTTTACTTAAGCCCTCAGAATTAGCTTCGACTCTCAGAATTGGCTTCAACCCTCAGAATTGGTAGCTTATATCTTAAGCCCCTAGAATTGACTTCAACCCGCATAATCAGTCATCTCAACTTAATCCCATAGAATTAGCTTCGACCCTCAGAATTGGTTGCTTCTACTTAAGCCCTAAGAATTGGCTTTGACCCGAAGATTTAGTCATCTCTATTTAATCCCTCATAATTGGCTTCGACCTTCAGAATTGGTCATCTCTACTTAAGCCCTCATAATTGGCTTCGACCTGCAGAATTGGTCACCTTTACTTAATCCCTAAGAATTGGCTTTGACCCGCAGAATTGGTCACCCCTATCTTAAGCCCGAAGAATTGGTCATCTCTACTTAAGCCCTCAGAATTGGCTTTGACCCATAAAATTGTTTGCTTCTACTCAAGCCCTCATAATTGGCTTCGACCTACAGAATTGGTTAGTACAACTTAGGTCCTCAGAATATACCTCAACCCACTGAATTGGTCGCTCCCTACCTTTGACCTCAGTCGTTACCTCCTCAAGGTCCTCAGAATTGGCTATCCCTTGCATCACCCTAGGTTCTCAAAATTAACGTCGACCTCTAAACCGATCATCCTCGCCCTTTAGATCCGTAGAAATTGACCTCTTTTCAAAATGTCATGTAGTGTCTATTCGATAACTTGCACTTGTTCCAAGCTCACCCGTCGATGGGAGTTGCAGACACCACATTCTAGGACCCCCTAAATATCTCCTTAGTCCCTAAAACCTCCCTATTTCAATATAAACCCTAAGTCATACTTTGAGTACTGATCTAAAGGCTATCGGGCACTCCCGGGTCCCGTTTGACTTTGGTCACCTCTATCATCGGAGCGAAAGCTCTTTGAATCTTCAAAGGGACCTAAATACCCTTTCCAATGGTCTGATCCAAATTAAAAATTGGCATAACAGTTCAAACGATACTGAATGTATATCCTAAGGGCACTGAATACCCTTTTAAATAGTCTACCCCGTGCGTAATTATGACTTACGGTACGGATGAATGATTTGTTTTACTCTAAGAGGTCACCAGGCCCTTCCCGAGCCTGATTGACCAAGGTCAACTTTTTAAACCAAGAAAAACTCTTTGTAATTTTGAACTACATCTCTTAAACTTTCTAACGCGGTCCACCATGTGCACGATTCTGACTTACCATGCGGACGAACGATCCATTTTCGTCCGACGATCTCTCGTCCAAAAGACCAACATGCGCTTCCGAGCCACATTTGACCCAAAGTAAACTCCCAGACCCTGGAGTGGTTCCAAGGATTCTTGAAGGTCTCTGAATTAACTTTCTAACGGTATGCCCCGTGTGTGATTTAGATCAATGAATTGCATTATACGACCATTTTTTCAAAAAAATCTTCACGAGGCTGGCAGGTCCAGTTCCCTGCCTATCGACAGTGTGTCTAGGGTTACCTGCCAATAGGCAGGACTTGGGCCATGTGAATAGTCATCCCGCCTACCCTATAAATTGAGGGCATGACCTCACTTCTAATGCACACCAGAGATCCATCAGCATCAGTGATCTCAGCAACATTCTCTCGAAATCAGGGAAGTCCCTCCATGTGAAGTTGCATTCAAGCTTACAATCCCATCCTTTTCATAACCAATTTTGAAAAATCACATTCTCTCTCATCCAACATTTATCTCACATTCAAGGGAGTTCATCTAAGATCAAAGATCAAGACTCAAAGAAGGTCCAAATCCTTCTCTCTCTCTCTCTCTCTCTCTCTCTCTCTCTCTCTTTAAATTTCTTATTTTGCATAAATAACATTAGATTCATAAGCTAGTCCTTACTTTAGTTCATACACATTAATATCTACATTTTATTAGTAAATTTCAAATACTTTATTTTCTATCAAATAAACCCAAAAGAAAAAAAAAGGCTACACCCATAAATTCCGAACGGGATTATCTATCATACCATTTCAAAACTAAAAATATTTTTCTACAAACACACATATAATAAAATTCCGTTCAAATCAATGGGATAAACGCCAACCTAATACCGCATGCGAACTACGTGGACTTCAATGTCTTTACAGGCTACGTAGGCATTTCGGATTAAAGCCCGAGACTCGAGTCCAATTTTTTAATTTTCCAATTTTCTAATTTTCCAACTTCCCAATTATGGCACCCCGCCTAATTCAATAATGGGTGATCATTCCTTTATTAAATTAATTCAGAATATCCAGTTGGTTCATTCTCAGCATCACTGTCGAAAAATGATTTATTCATTAATTCACCTAATAATAAATTAAGCTAGTGTTAAAAATTTTTCCAATTTTAAATTAATTAAAACCATTCCACAAAGCATAAGAATAATAAATAACATCACATTACAATTGAACATGACTAAATATGATTGCAATAATTCTCCAGTTAAATATATTTCATTACCATCAAATAAAACTGATATCAACAGTACTGACATAAATGATTACAATATTGTATAATAGAAATGAAATAACCAGAATCCTGGGCGACATGCCCTAAATGAAAGTAGATACTACAGATGTGTAAATCAATATAATGGAAGCGTCTCAACAAATCCGCCTCTCCACTAGCAGTTATCACTCGTCGAGATATCCATATTCTATGTCGGCATCCCTGATACTGGATACCTGATGTACAAGACACAATAGATAAGAGAATATGTAAGGAAACGGGTCAGAGCCCGATTGTAAAAGATTTTAAAAATAGCAAGTGATTAACAAGTGAAATTAAGCAGGTATTATGTACATATTAGATTCTCGGGCTCTCGCTTGTGAATTCTTACCTCTCATCTAGTGTGCATGCCTAACGTACCTTATCATCTCCCAAATTAAGGTTTTCAATTAGGATTTTATTCCATATCATTTCCCCGTATTCCCCACATAATACAATGAATAATTAAACATGTTCATTTCTCTTTAATATGAACTAGGTTTCCACAACTTTAAGATTAAGTATTCACTTACTTAATGAAATCAAATTTCTTTATTCATTTTTATCTATAATATCACACAGTAGATTACCTCATATTAGATATGATAATTTACAAATTTCACACACTAGATTACATCACCGTATATATAGTTTAATCTACAATTCTCGTTTAGTAGATTACATCATAGTATATATTCATCACACTATTATATATACTAATATATCACCTCTCAGACCCAGCTTCGGTGCATGCATACTCTGCTATCATATCCTGATACATCTCTCACTATATAAAGGACTATTGGTTCGGCATCTCTCATTTGAACTCATTTCCATAATTCTTTTAGTTGCGTTAATAGGTGCAATTGTTGTAGCTCGTCAATAATAAATCTTTTGAACCATAAATAACATAACACACACATTTGGAGGCGAGCATACTCCCCAGCCGTATGGGTCACGAACATACCTATGCTACCATTCAACCGTCGAAACTATCATTCACACTGCTAGAAATGTGTCCAAGGTCCTTTGCTCAAGGTACGAATCTAATATCCCCCCAAATGGGCTCATCAGGATAGGATTGATCATAACGCGAAACCTCCACTCCGATAGCAAGCAGCATAGGTATGTCATATACACAATAAATAATAAGTATTCACCCCACCTATATCTAATAACAATAGGGCACATGCACAACCCATATAATAATTTTCATACGTAGTATAACTATCTCACATATCCTACGTGTTTACATATTATGACGTTACATCTCAAATTATATTCACAAGGTTCTCTCATCACTCGAAGAGTAATCATTTATTACTCATATTTATTCAGTAAGTAAACACTCACGTCCTACAAGTCCATATCATCACAACACCCGAATTTCTTTGAATTAAAATCATCTTTAATTAGGTTTATTTCTCGATAATCCCTAATTCAATCTTAACCCTTTTATTTCATCTATTAGGGTTAATCCTACATAAGCGTAAGGTTATTACGATAATACTAACTCCCTTAATACTAGTCTTAACCTTAAATCATCTTTTAAACGATTTAAATCCTAATAAATATAATGTTCCAACGTAACGAATTTAATTCACACTCATTAATTTGTCCCATTCCATCCTATACAAAATAATATTTTTCGGGTCTCAAGTATACCCTACTGCCCGTCTCTAAGTCCCAATTTGTTCAACTAATAATCACTAAATATTTCTCAAAGTTGGGATTTAAACACATATTTAAAAAAATAATTAAATCACATTTCTAGGGGGAGTCGATCGATCGATTAGTCGATCGATCGATTAGTCGATCGATCACTCGATCGATCGACATTCTTGAGTCGATCAATCGATCAAATATTGCCCAGATTCTACTTCTGTTTACCTACAAGTTTTACACTTTTTCATCATTAAAACCATTATCAATTAATCCCAAACTCCCCATAATTCATCCCACGTGATACAAAAAGATGTATAAATGATCTCTAATTATCCCACAACTTAAAATCATCAAGAAGTTTGGATTAAAAACATATTATTTATGATAAATTCTAGAAATCTCATATTTAATCATTTCTCTAAGAACTACTTATAAACTCATATTTTCTTCACCAAATGATTCCTAATTTCATGGATTAAAATGTATAATCAAAATGAAATTAATCCTATAGATTTCTCATTTCAAGGAATCAATTAAAATAACCTTAATTCATATCATTTTTCAGAATTTTCTAAACAACCTAACATGGACAATATATATGCTAGAATTTGCAATAATTAATCATTTGGCTTTAGACTATAGGTCTGAACCGTTGGGGATGATGGTCTATTGGTTGTCCTCCCCTTTTCTTGCAAACTTCCGGTGGTGGTGGTGGTGTAGGATGATCTTTAGCCTCTTGGCTTCCTAGAGAATTCTCTTCATTTCCCAGAGAAGTCTCTCACTCTCCCCTAAGTCTTGCTCTCTAAGTTTGGTAAATGAACAATGAATCTTACCACATTTTATACTTATATAATAATCCTCCATTTTAGTCATCCTTAGTAAAATGACCAAAATATCCCTCCTGGGTGTCTATTCGGTTCCAAAGTGCCCCGAGACCCAAATCAAACACCCAAATAGACTTTTTCATCTATTAAAACCCTTCTGGACACTTTGGCACAGTTATTACAGTCATACGGGTGACATAAAAATATTATACTTTTCATTCCATTTCAATATAGTCCCGACACGGCTCATATGCGCGTCCTGACTTAATTACCGTAATTGTCGTATTCATCACTCGCGATAATTTTATAAAATCATAATCATATCTAAAGTCATAATTATGTATTACTTTTAATCACAAGTAATATTCAACATAAATCACATATTACTTTATTTTTGAGTAATATTTAAATTCGGATTAATTTTCAATTATCCCACAATTTTATATACTTCCCCCCTTACAACGAAGTTTTGTCCCCAAATTCGGAAAAAAGTACACCAGATAAGAACAACTCTGACTATATGTTGCGCATCGCATCCTCGCGCTCATGAGTAAACTACTCTGTACCTCCCATACAATACGCTATCAAATACCCTTAATAATGAACAGCTCGCGTATGTTCTTTTTAAATCCCAATTTACCCCGTCACGTAGGTTCTTGTCCAAACCTTACCATTTAAGTTTCACGACTTAAACTTATTTTAGATATTCAATATCTTGCCTTCTATTATTCACACCTTATAAGATTGATCGTTCTTTAGATACAGACGATCTCGGCTTGCGACGATCGCACACAAGTAGGTTATTTGCGCAGTATATATTTTAAACACATTATATACTATAAGTATCAATTATCTCTAATCTTCACAATAGCACCTGGTTCCCCACCTTTAACTAACAAGCTTACCGTGCCATACCTCAACTGGCACCATGCCCAAAAGTGAACTTATATGAGTTATTGTACGCAAACTCCACTAGTGGAAGGGATTACTCTCGTCCTCCCCTAAGATCCAAGGGTACACTTTTAATTTATTCTCCAACATCTGATTAATCCGCTTGTTCTGCCCATTCGTCGGTGGATAATAGGTCGTACTCAATCACAACTCGGTACCTATGGCCTCATGAAAAATTCTTTCAAAATCGAAAGATGAGAATCTTTTACCAATCGAACACGATATCAAACGGTACCCTATCTGACCACACTATCCCGGTTATAAAGGTTGGCATATACTATCCCGTAGTATGATCAGTCCTAACTGCCATAACGTGAGCTACTTTGCGTAATCGATCCACTATCACCATATAGGATCATGACCCCCTCCATAATACACAATCCTTGGGAATACTCTCCCATTACTACTTAGGAATCCCTAATGGTTGAATAAACCCCAGTTGGCTTTGGATGGTCCACCCTTTAACAACACACAGGTGGCCCATTGCAAAACGAATTTAGCAATATTTATCTTCATTAAATCCCATAACCACTATTATTTATAACAATATGTATCTTATATTCTCTCAAATGTACCTCTAACTATGATCCATGTAACTTTGACCCACCGCGTATCACAAGTCATTTCCCTTGATCTAAAAATCAGTTTCTCATGAAACGTAAGCCCTTGACAAGTCTTACGAAATAAACTTTGACTTCCCTGGCTAAATGTTATTGAATTCACATGATAATCATAATCCGCTGCCTGATACAATACTTTCAATTACCAAGGGTGCCCATACACCCTATATACACATTATTGCATAAATAAAATATATTCTCATATCATAGTGGAATTATCAACTCTCAGTTATACTCTCGTATATGTACAATAACTATGGTACGAATCCCAATTACTATCGTCAAAACTTCTCTCCAAATCCCGACGTTCGTTAATTTCATGTGTGGGATGTCTTGCAAAGGAAAATCCAAACAAGGAACCCCCCTGATACACTACTACCTAACATTGTCGGTCTTCGAGATTCGTAAGGCCCCTAGTCCATAATATGTACCTTCCCACAATATCTGTATGTTGACATAAAAGTCTACTTATGTTCGTAATAATATCACAAAACATGACACTATCACTATAAAAAGTTCGCGGCGCTATTATATATGACGAGCTATATTTCGCTGCTCACTAAAGAACACTATGTATTCTGATTAATATCAGTAAATAAATCCCTACGCACAGAGATCACATATCAACTAGAACCACACTCACTGAAGTCTATGATACCATGAAATTTTCATATATATATATACATATATATAGGCCCAACCCTATTTCATGTGGCGCCTCATAAAATTAATATTACTCACCCAGAGTATCCAGCACGATAGTCTTATCACTCAATATACTATCGTTCAAACATTTGGTAATTATCACTACACATTACCATAATAAACTTTATATGCTAACTCAGTGCAGTAGTAAAATATAATGATAAAATATGTTCTTAGTGTCCACTCGGCTTACTCGCGAGTGACATCAAAAAGCCCCGATATTCATTATAAATACGTTTATAACTAGGTTGTTAAAACTAACATACCCACTAAACTCGACTCTCACGTGAATTTTAGTGTTAAAAATTCATATGTCAGTTGTGACACACCCATATCACTTGAATTAATCCTTTTCTCACAAAAAATAAAACAAAACTGCATCAGGCTTACTTGAGTCATAGGATTCCAGCACGTAGCTGCCAACATGATCCATGAGTATCTGAAATCTTTATGCATCAAGTATTTTTCCCAATAGTTAACCCCTCCTCGCTGTGGGTAAATTATTTTGTTCTGTGGCTTATGCGTCCATCATTGAAACATTGGCCCAAATCTCGAGGCCTCAATTTTGGCCTTACTGACCTCCTTTTTTCTTCCTGGGCCCTGCGACCCCGTAATACAGTATGCTACTATTACCGAGGACGCCACTGGTCCAGACTAAACCCTCTACTCTTGGGTTGTAAATTCTTGGGTCCAATTCTTTTTACTCAATTCCTCCACTAGAATTATCATTCCTCCAGTTGTTATGCCAAACAGGCATAGTTTACCATTCCCAATCTTAGCGGTCGCACTTCTCACTATGGACACATTCAACACTGGTAACCCCACTCTCTACAGGTATGGAAATTTCTAAGCCATTTCCCTGTCACTGGTCCCACTAACCATTATGGAATGTCTTTTCCTCAGATTTGTCAATCTTAGCTCCCAATTATTATTTATGTCATTCCATTGGCTCCACTGGTATTATGGAACACATTATTGACCTCGCGGTTCTTGTTTGGACTCATCGCCACTAGTACAAATTTCATCACATCATTTAAATAGGTCCCCCACTAGGTATACCTTCTCGTGATGTTCCATATACTGTTAGATTCTATCTTGCTCTTCGACTAGATTTTCCATCCCTCCTGGCTCCCTTTCTTCTGGGAGTATTAACAAATTTCTTGGCGACATCGACCCTAGTCATCTTCATCATATTTCCCCTCAGTATTTGAGGATTTAACTCACTAGTCTTTCCACGCAATAAACTATTCTTATCTTCAATGTACACCTCCGTCGTTGGGTAAGGAATTTATTAAGCGAGTTGACTGCTCTCTCGCGTCGGGCTTTCTCTCTTGCCCATAAAAATAAGTTTCAAAATTCTTTCACATCCCAATAAAAACAATAGATGGATGATTTCATGATCAAACCATACCCAAATTTCTCGTTTTAGCTTCACATGAGCTTCTTTATATGTGATGTCTAACTCTCATCACTTTAGATTGCTCATATGAGCAAAAATTTTGCTCAAAATTTTGAAACCTGAGTGTTACTACACTTCACCTTACATAATGGCCTTTGGATTTATTCCTTCAAGAAAATCCTTCTGAATCCCTCACCATTCACTGACAGTGCCGGGTGAGTTTCTAACGGCACAAACGTTATCTATGACAGTGCTTGGGAAACTAAAGCTCCCGAACTACTCCTTTATTGTCCTCAGCCTGAACAATATTTTTGGTGAGTTCTATCTCAACACCATTTTGTTAAACACTATATATCTTCAGCCGAGTTCTCCTCCTTTTGTCCTTCTAATGACCCTCGCTAGTCATCGATGCCTGATCGAGCTCGTATAAGAATTACATCACTTATATATATTTCCTGGCAGGAGAACGTACGTCGTAATACGCAGAGGAATACAACATATTAAGAATAGAGCTCTACATCAAAGAATGATACACTGAAGCATAAAAAGTCGTACAGATACTGAGGACACTAGAACTTGATGCTCTGATACCACCTGTGATACCCCACCTAGTCAAATACCGGGTGATCAGTCATTTATTAAATTAATTCAGAATATCTGGTTGGTTTATTCTCAGCATTACTGTCGAAAAACAATTTCTTCATTAATTCACCTAATAATTAACTGAGCTACTGTAAAAAACTTTTCCATTTTTAAATTAATTAAAATCATTCCACAAAGCATAAGAATAATAAATAATATCACATTACAACTGAACAAGACTAAATATGGCTGGACTAACTCTCCAGTTAAATATATTTCATTACCATCAAATAAAACTGATATCAACAGCACTAACATAAATGATTACAATATCTTGGAATAGAAATGAAATAACCAAAATTCTGGGCGACATGGCCTAAGTAAAAGTAGATACTACAGATGTGTGAATCAATAGAATGGAAGCGTCTAAACAAATCTGCCTCTCCAGTAGCAATTATAACCCATCGAGATATCCATATTCTTTGTCGGCATCCTTGATACTGGATACCTGATGTATAAGATACAATAGAGAAGAGAATGTGCAAGGAAACGGGTCAGAGCCCGATTGTAGAAGATTTTAAAAGTAACAAGTGCTTAATAAGTGCAATTAAGCAGGTATTATGTACATAATAGATTTACAGGCTCTCTCTTGAGAATTCTCACCTCTCATTTAGTGTGCACGCCTAACATACCATATCATCTCCCAAATTAAGGTTCTCAATTAGGATTATATTTCAAATCATTTTATGACACATAGCCTAATTAAATACCGGGTGATCAGTCCTTTATTAAATTATAACCAAGGTGAACGGTTGGTTCATTCTTAGTATCACTGTTGCAAAAATAACTTTTCAAATTAAACACCCTAAATAATTAAGCTAAGTGTCAAAACCATTTAAAACATTATTTCCATATTTAATTTAAGCCCAATAATAAAAAACTTTCATAATTCATAATTTAAGAGTCACACAATAACTAGACTGGAAAGGATCATCCAAGCAATTTAAGCATTTAAATAACTAAATTCAACTTTAAAACTTCAAAAGGAAAACATCTTGACAATAACAAATCCCAAAGTAAAAATACTGAAAATAAATGAATCACAGTCTCTGACAAAACCAACTGAATAAGGAAAAAGGGCGACACATTCCCAACTGGATTAAAACATAACTAGGAGTGGAATAAATAATGAGGTCGTCTAATCAAAAGGCCTGCAACTCCCACCTAAGCTGCAACACGTTCCTTCCAAAGAATCCTAAGCATGACTCCCCTGTTGTTGGGCACCTGTAATATATACATATATATACAAGAGAGAATAGATAACAGGAAGTGGGTCAGAGCCCGATTGTAAAATAGTTTAAAAATTCAGTTTAGCAAGTATTTAAAATGCTTACTGGCTAATGCAACAATCATATTAGTATGCGGCACTCTCTTGAGAAATTCTCACCTCTCTTCTAATGTGCACACCTATCGCACTATTAATCCCCACAAGTTAAGCTTATCTTAAATTCCTCATAAGGTTTCATGCCCACACTTTTCTAGGGCTAAGATGATTAATTTCTGAGAGTAAAGTTTTTATAAGAATTTCATTTTATTATAGTCTTTCGGTATTGCCTCAAGCTTTTCAAATACTTATTTTAAAGTCAAAATATTTATTCATTACTTAACTACTTTTAGTCATAGTAGAAAGTTCCAAATTTCAAGCCTATATATATATATATTAATCACTCATATAATATATATATATATATATAAACTATCGACACCCCACATAAAATTTATGGTGCTGGCATACTCTGCTATCAAGTCCCCGTACCACTCGTACTAAGGGAAATACTAGTTCGGAATCACTCTCGAACTGTATTAACACAAAATACATACAAATTGAGGCGAAGCATAGTTCCAAGTCACTAAGAGGTCAACACATACCCTCACGTCTCTTAGGACCGTCGGACTATCGATTAAATAACCTATACCAAGGATTCCTATGTTCTAGGGTACAAGTCACTATCCCCCATAAAGGTCCCATCGAGATAAGACTGTCCCGACGCAGTAACCTCAGTGATAGCAAGTAGCGCGGGCATGATTTTTACACGTATATAGTATATGCACAAACACAGTCATATATATGTATACTACCATTCCCATTTCTAAATTAGGTACAACCATAACCCATACTTATGATATTCGTTCTTAGTACATATTACTAGATTATCCCGTATAACGGCTCGTCTCTTTTATTCTTATTTATGGGATCATCCCAAACTTACTTCGCATCACTCGTAGTATCTTATCTACCTAAGTATAATTTCAATAGGTACTCTCTTATTTTACGACGTAACTTCCTTACGAGTCTCACTCCTTTAGACACACATTCCCATTATTTCTTAAGTGTAAATCACTCCCCATTAATAGTAATTTCGTCTTTACATTAAATGCTCCATTTTTACAAAGTCCTACTGGTCCTCTTTATGTCCCAAAATGTTCTAACAATAATGTTCAAAGGTTACCACTCATTGTAATCGAAACAAACTATTTAAAAGAGGAATATGAATTTTTTAGAAGGGGTCGACCGATCGATGGAAGTGGGTCGATCGATCGATGCTCTTTGGTTGATCGATCGATCAAGCAGTTATGGCGAAACTGCAAAAATACCCGTTACAGGAATCCTATTCTAAACTCATCCAAATCATCATTTTTTACTCCCAAACTCCCAACAAATGATACTACAAGTTTTATATACCCAATTAAATAATATTCTATGTAAGACATGTGAGTTTCCATCAAGTACAACGAATTAAAAGGGCAAAATCTATATAAGTCTCAAGAACCCTAATATTTTCTTTAACTTAGTTCTTCCCATTCTTTTTTCCAGATTTTCTACTCCTAACTCAATGAAAATTTGTGGTTCAACCTCTACATATAAAATACATTTCCAGAATATGATTTTCACCTCTACAACATGTAAATTCTAATCTCCAACATGATTTTCTTTCACGAAAACTAGTTCTAATCAACCCTAAACTAATATAATTGAAGCATTAGCTAAAATAAAGCAAGATAGATACTTTCCTGGAAATCTTTGTTTCTAATTTGTGGAAGAAATTGGTGTGGTTGTGATCCTCGTCACGCGATCTACAATTTGGCGGTGACGGCGATGCAAACGGTGGAGTTCTTGGCCTAGAACTCCTTGGAAAGCTTTTCCTCTTCCTCTCCAATGGCCATTCTTGGTTTTTGGTTATGCTAACCCTAGAAGACAACCCCTAACATCTGATAAAACCTTAGAAAATTCGTGGGTTTCCATGCCCAAAAATACAAAATGTCTAAAACGCCCTCCCCGGATGCTAATTAGGCCTAAAAATGCTCTGAGACCCAAACTAAACCCCCGGGTACATTATTTTGACTATCTCAACCCTTCCGGACACATTGACGCACTCAAAATGACCATACGGGTGACTTGTAATTTATTTACTTTTAATAATTCGAATTTAATCTCGACACGACATAGGCGCGTCCCGATAAAATTTCCAAAATTATCAAATTAGATTCTCGTGATAATTTTACTAAATTTAATTACACATCTTACTTTACCCATAAAGTAATTTACAACAAAATTCCAATAATTACTAACTCTCATCACGCTAGTAAATATTTAAATGATTTTCAGATTAATATTAAATTAATATCTCTAATTAAATTTAATAAAATTTCAAAATTTAAAAGTCATAAAAATACGGGGTATTACACATTTCCCCGTATTTCCCACATAATACGTATGATAATTAAACATGTTCATTTCTCTTTAATATGAACTAGACTTTCACAACTTTAAAATTAAATATTCACTTACTTAATTAAATCAAATTTCATTATTCATTTTTATCTACAATATCACATAGTATATTACCTCATAGTATATATGTTAATCTACAAATTTCACACACTAGATTACATCACCGTATATATAGTTTAATCTACAATTCTCTTTTAGTAGATTACATCATAGTATATATTCATTACACTATTATATATACTAATATATCACCACTCAGAGACATTTCGGATTAAAGCCCGAGACGTGGACTTCAATGTCTTTACAGGCTACGTAGGCATTTCGAATTAAAGCCCGAGACTCGAGTCCAATTTTTTAATTTTCCAATTTTCTAATTTTCCAACTTCCCAATTATGGCACCCCGCCTAATTCAATAATGGGTGATCATTCCTTTATTAAATTAATTCAGAATATCCAGTTGGTTCATTCTCAGCATCACTGTAGAAAAATAATTTATTCATTAATTCACCTAATAATAACTTAAGCTAGTGTTAAAAACTTTTCCAATTTTAAATTAATTAAAACCATTCCACAAAGCATAAGAATAATAAATAACATCACATTACAATTGAACATGACTAAATATGATTGGAATAATTCTCCAGTTAAATATATTTCATTACCATCAAATAAAACTGATATCAACAGTACTGACATAAATGATTACAATATTGTATAATAGAAATGAAATAACCAGAATCCTGGGCGACATGCCCTAAATGAAAGTAGATACTACAGATGTGTAAATCAACAGAATGGAAGCGTCTCAACAAATCCGCCTCTCCACTAGCAGTTATCACTCGTCGAGATATCCATATTCTATGTCGGCATCCCTAATACTGGATACCTGATGTACAAGACACAATAGAGAAGAGAATATGTAAGGAAACGGGTCAGAGCCCGATTGTAAAAGATTTTAAAAATAGAAAGTGATTAACAAGTGCAATTAAGCAGGTATTATGTACATATTAGATTCTCGAGCTCTCGTTTGTGAATTCTTACCTCTCATCTAGTGTGCATGCCTAACGTAACTTATCATCTCCCAAACTAAGGTTTTCAATTAGGATTTTATTCCATATCATTTCCCCGTATTCCCCACATAATACATATGATAATTAAACATGTTCATTTCCCTTTAATATGAACTAGGTTTCCACAACTTTAAGATTAAGTATTCACTTACTTAATGAAATCAAATTTCTTTATTCATTTTTATCTATAATATCACACAGTAGATTACCTCATATTAGATATGATAATTTACATATTTCACACACTAGATTACATCACCATATATATAGTTTAATCTACAATTCTCGTTTAGTAGATTACATCATAGTATATATTCATCACAATATTATATATACTAATATATCACCTCTCAGACACAGCTTCGGTGCATGCATACTCTGCTATCATATCCTGATACATCTCTCACTATATAAAGGACTATTGGTTGGGGTCTCTCACGAACCATAAATAACATAACACTCACATTTGGAGGCGAGCATACTACCCAGCCGAATGGGTCACGCACATACCTACGCTCCCATTCAACTGTCGAAACTATCATTCACACTGATAGAAACGTGTCTAAGGTCCTATGCTCAAGGTACGAATATAAAATCCCCTAAAATGGGTTCATCAGGATAAGATCGACTATAACGCGAAACCTCCACCCCGATAGCAAGAAGCTTAGATATATCATACACATAATAAATAATAATATAAGTATTCACCCGATCTATATATAATAACAATAGGGCACACGCACAACCCATCTAAAAAATTTCATACGTAGTATATTTATCTCACATATCCTACGTGTTTACAGATTATGACTTTACTTATCAAATTATATTCACAAGCTTATCTCATCACTTGAAGGGTAATCATTTATTCCTCATATATATTCAGTAGGTAAACACTCACGTCCTAAGAAGTCCATGTCATCACAACACCCGAATTTCTATGAATTAAAATCATCTTTAATTAGGTTTATTTCTTAATAATCCCTAATTTAAACTTAAACCTTTTATTTCATCTATTAAGGTTAATCCTACATAAGCCTAAGGTTTTGCCGGTAATTATCCCACAACTTAAAATCTTCAAGAAGTGTGGATTAAAAGCATATTATTTCTCATAAATTCCAGAAATCTCATATTTTAACATTTCTTTAAGAACAACTTATAAGCTCAGATTTTCATCACCAAATGATTCCCAATTTCTTGGATTAAAACATATATTCAAAACTAAATTAATCCTACATATTTCTCATTTTAAGGAATCCATTAAAATCACCTTAAGTCATATAATTTTTTAGAATTTTCTAAACAACCAAACATGGACAATATTCATGCCAGAATTTGCAATAATTAATCACTTGCCTTTATACTGTAGGTCTGAACCGTTGGGGATAATAGTCTACTGGTGTTCCTCCCCTTTTCTAGCCAACTTTCGATGGTGGTGGTGGTGTAGGATGATCTTTAGCCTCTTGGCTTCCTAGCGAAGTCTCTTCATTTTCGAGAGAAGTCTCTCACTCTCCCCTAATTCTTGCTCTCTAAGTTTGGTAAATGAACAATGAATCTTACCACATTTTAGACGTATATAATAATCCTCCATTTTCGTGGTTTTTATTCACCTCCTTAGTAAAATGATTGAAATACCCCTCCGGGGTGTCTATTCGGTTCCAAAGTGCCCCGAGACCAAAATCAAACACCCAAATAGACTTTTTCGACTATTAAAACCCTTTTGGACACTTTGGCGCAGTCAAACGACCATACGGATGACATAAAAATACTTTACTTTTCATTCCATTTCAATATAGTCCCGACTCGACTCACATTCGTGTCCCGGCTTAATAACCGTAATTGTCGTATTCATTACTCGCGACAATTTCATAAAATCGTAATCATATGTAAAGTAATAATTATATATATTACTTTTAATCACAAGTAATATTCAACATAAATCACATATTACTTTATTCTCGAGTAATATTTAAATTCGGATTAATTTTTAATTATCCCGTAATTAATTCTAATTAATCCCATTTTAAAAGTCATTAAAAATACGGGGTGTTACACCAATTTTCAACTTTTCCTAAAAATTACAATTTTTTCTAAATCCTCCAATTTTTCTAACTCCCCCATTTCCATATTCTTGCATTAGTATACATATTATGTTTATTTGTGTTTCATCTAACACATATTATCGTTTCGTTATAATGATTAATATCGCGATAAATGTATAAATCATATTTTTCATATATTATTTTGGGAACATTCATATGGATGACCTCACTCTATCTCTTCCATGGTATAAGTTAGGTGATTCCGATGTTCATTATATATACACGTGCATACACTTCACGAAAAAATAAAGAAAAACAATAACACTAGCCCATGAGAGACTGAAAGGGTAGGATGGGTACCTAACACCTTCCCATTCCGTAACTTATCCCCCGAACCCTTCGAACTATTGGTTTCATATGCATCAGTTTGTCTTTGTTTCCGTTCTCTCGAGGCGACGACATGTTCTTTTGCCTAATTTATGCAAAAATAGGCTGGCGAATCCATCTTTTTACATTTACCCCACACTGACGATGGCCAAAGCATTCCTAAGTAGGGCGTAAGACCTTGCAATCCCCCTGTGGCCATCCCGATCGAGGCCTTGCATCGGGCCTCTCTCTCTTCTACCCGCTCGGAGGGGGAGAGATGGTAGATAAAGGAAGGGGGATCGAAAAGTCTCACGCCCTTACATAGGAATGCTTTGGTTGTCGTTGGTGTGGGGTAAATGTAAAGAGATGGAGTCTCCATCATATTTTGCACAAAATAGGAAAAAGAACATGTTATCGCCTCGAGAGAGTGGCATCAGAGACAAACTGATGCATACGAAATCAATAGTTCGAAGGTTTGGGGGCTAAGTTACGGAATGAGAAGGTATTAGGCACCCATCCTACCCTTTCGGTCTCTCATGGGCTAGTGTTATTATTTTCTTTTATTTCTTCGTGAAGTGTGTGTGCATGTATATATAATGGATATTGGAATCGTTCAACTCATACCATAGGAAAGGTAGAGTGAGGTCATCCATAGGAATGATCCCAAAATAATATATATAGAAAATATGATTTGGGCATTTATTGCGATATTGATCGTTATTATGGAACGACATTATGTGACGGATGGAACGCTAATAAAGATAATATGTATATTAATGCAACAATATGAAAATGAGTAATTTAGAGAAATTGGAGGATTTAGAGAAATTGATAAATTAGAACATTGAGAAAATTAGAAAACTAAAAAATTGGAAAATTAGAAAATTGGATAATTGGACTCGAGTCTCGGGTTTTAATCCAAGACACCTACGTAGCCTATAGAGGCATAAAAGTCCACATAGTTCGAATGTGACATGAGGGTGGTGTTTTTCCCATAGATTTGAGCGGGATTTTATTATGGGTGTGTGTGTGTAGAAAAATGTGTTTTAGTTTTGAAAAAGGATGATGGTTAATCCCGTTCGGAATTTATGAGTGTAACCCTCTTTTTTATTTGTTTTATTTTTTTTTCGAAAATAAAGTATGCGACATATACTAATAAAAATGTATATATTAATGTGTATGAATTAAAGTAAGAACAAGATTATGAATCTAATGAAATGTATACAAAAATAAGAGATTTAAAAAGAGAGAGAGAGAGAGAGAGAAGGGATTGGACCTTCATTGAAGATTGATCTTTGATATTGGATGAACTCCATTGAATATGATGTGAAGGTTGAATGAGAGAGAATGAGATTTGCTAAATTGGGTACGAAAAGGATGGTAATATAAGCTTGAATGGAACTTCACATGGAGAAACTTCGCTGATTTCGAGAGAATGTTGCTGAGATCACTAATGCTGCAGATTAAGAGTTGGTCGAGAATATTCAGGAGAACTTGATTATTGCTGAGTCATACTCTATCACTATCCATCCTAGTGTTGCCATGAAATTAATTAAGACTGGTACTCGCTCTATTAATAGAGAAACTCTTGCCCGTTTGCCAAGATTGAAATTGGAAGAAAATGCTTGCCAAAGTTTGGCAATGGTAATCCTTTCTCCTTTATTAATTTCCATTTGTTGTGTTTTTTCTTTTGATGCTCCTTCTAATTTGATATTGTTCTTTGTTAAGTTTTTAGCAAACTTTAATCAAATTCTTGAGAAGGATGAGCAGGTTCATTCTTCTAATGGAAAAGTTGAAGAGAACCTTAAGGATCTGAGGAAATTTGTTGAGTCTTCTAGAAATTTTTTAGAATCTAAGTAGAAAGTTTGGGACGAGGAGATGCAGAAGGCTGTTAATAGAGATACTTTAGCTAAGGGAAAATTGGTCACTGCTGAGACCACTTTAGCAACTGTTGAAGGAAAGTTGGCCACTGCTAAGGACAATTTATCATCTACTGAAAATAAGGTCAAGGCGGCCGAAGAAAATAAGCTACAAGTGAGGGTCTCCTTAAGTTTATCAAGGAGAAAGCTGATGGTTTATCTTCTGAGTTGGTCACAGAGAAGGTCAAAAATAATAAGCTTAAGAAGGACTCCTTCAATAAGGTTTGGGACAAAGAATTTCAAGCGACCTCTTCTCAAATTGAGTTTATGAGAAAAAAATCTTTCAAATATGGCTGGTCGGAGGCCCTTAAGGAGGTTGGAACCCCAACAGAATCTGAATTATTTATGAGGCATGATCCAGTCTTTCCTCCCAACTTGAAGGAAGATTTTGATGATGATGAGGGATATGGGAAATATTCTCTTCAACCTGTTGGGTCTACTTTAAAGACTATTAATGAAGCTACCCCTCCTACCGACCAGCCTTCTAGAAGCAATATCCAAGATAATTAGAAGGTTTAACATTTTTATTCTTTTTCTTTTTTCCTTCATCTATTTTGTAATAGGATCAGTTTCAACAAGTTGTAACACCTTTTTGTTCATTAATGAAATCGTTTCATCTTTTATGTTATATGTGTTGTGCTTATCATATTTTTTTCTTTTTTTTCTTGGTTGAATGAATTATCATACTTGTGTCATGATTGTTCAGCAATCGTACTTGTTCTGTTACATTTGCAATTTTCAGTTTGATGCTAGGAAGCAGGCAATAGTTTATACTGAATCTGACCTACTCAAGTGGAGTACAATTCTTTTGGATGATAACCATATTCCTTTAACTAAAGAAGACTTGGTCGGCTCGCTTGGACCTGAAACATCTACACAAGTGAAAGAGTTATACGTCCATCTCCATTGTTTACTGAACAGTGTTGTAACAAATAATGCAGTTTACTACGAGAGGATTGAAGATTTGTAGGAAGATTATAAATGTTCTCTAGCTTATCTTCACTTTTACTATGAAGCTAAATACAAAGTCTGAGTGAAGGTTGGGGTTTTGAGAAGAATTTGGAAAAATATGCTTCCATATATAGGAGAAAATAATTCCTGCTAAAATGAGAAACAGATGAAGCCAGGGACATTGCCAAATTTCTTAAGGAGGAAAATAAAAAACTCAAAAATGAGTTAAATACTTTGAAATAGTCTTCTACTAGTGGTGTCGATGAAGGTGAGTCTTTCTTGGGGACTGAGAATGACAGACTTGTGGAAGAATTTGAAGCCCTGAAGAAATCCAAGCCTGTACAAACTTTTAGACATCAAAGGATGAGCCAACCAATTCTTTATGAGGCCAGGACTAAGAAAACGTTAACCGACCAAGATGCCCAACTGAAAGCTAAGAGTTAAGCTATTGATTATTTGTCTACAAAACTGGAAGCTAAGAATAAGGCCATTACCAACCAATCTGTGCAGTTGAAGGTGAAGAGTGATGTTTTGAAAAAAACCTCAACATCAAGTTGAAAGGTTAACCTTTCAATTTCACAAACAACCCAAAGAGGTATGGATGGAAGGCTATAACGAAGCTCTTGGCCATGTTGATGATCACCTTGGAAAAATCCACTCGTAGGTTATAAGTGGGGGTGGACTAACTACTTAACTTTGCTGAAGCATGATAGTGACAACGAGCTATGGTACTGCAATGAGCCTGGCTTGTTAAATTATGACAATCCACCTTTTAATTTAGACATATCATGGATCCCTGATGATGCTATTCCTTGGTGCTTGATCACTAAATATTTGGGAGATTATGGTTTACATGATGTTCATGAGATAGTTCATCCTCTTCATCTAATCAATGCACCGAATAGTAGCAACTGGAGAATTTTAAGATATTCCAACTTTTTTAATTCTCCTTATACTTTGGATGATCCTCCTACTAGAATGGAGAGAGTGCAGCCTACTCAGCCAACTTCCAAAGCTCAAGAAAAATGTCCCATTGAATAACAATTTTGTACTTTGTTATTTGAGTGTAATACAGTCACTATATGAATACAAATCCATATTTTTATGTTGTCAACTCTTGATTACTTAATCAATAAGTCAACTTAGTTATTGCCAAATAATGAATTATTAAACTGTATTTGTAAGGCCATAGATTCTGCTAATGCACTTAGATTTATTGATCCAAGTTTAGCATTAGTTATCAGTGGTGACCATGTGTATGGGGAATATATTTTGTATTCCAATGATTAAGAATGTTTACACGTCTTCCTGCATTTAACTTAGTCGGGTAAAACTTGTTTGTAACTTTTTAGTTGTATATGAAGTTTTGCAGACTTCTTGTTCTTGACTTGTCAATGATGAAGTCATATATGAAATAAAGCATTGTGGAAAACCAAGTGTTTTGTAATTAACTTAGTCAGGAAATACTTCTTGTTCATTACTTGTTAATATAGAGTCATACATGAAGTAATGATTACTTCTTGATCATAACTTGTTCATACGAAGTCATACATGAAGTTTAATCTTGGGCAAACAACGATTGTGCCTTAAGTTGTTGGTGCATCTAGAATTTGATAAATTCAGCATGATAAAGTATGTTTTGTTGATCTACAGATCAGCAGATAAGTTCAACTTGATTATGCTCTGCTGATCGGCAGATAAGTTCAACCTGATTAAGTATGTAAAATTAGTAAGTAACGCAAAATTAATGCAAAATAATGCAAAATTAGTAAGTAACGCAAAATAAAATAATGCAAAATAATATAAAACTATAATTATAGAAAAATAAAAACTTACCATCATATGCTCCACCTCGGCGTAAGACGTCCCCCCGAGTAGTGCATGTCCGTATTTTTCGCTTGGTTTTCCCTCCCTGATTGGTGAGATGCCAATTATCACTCCTCCGATCTCATTCTCGATGAACTTTTGCCAATGCGATCGGCTCCTTCGGCGGGACGGTTTCATGTAGTCTAAGAATGGAGTTCCGGGTCTTCCCAAAGTATCGGGCCCATAATTTTTTCTTCCACGTCTTATGTTGTTCCCTCAACTCCTCCAACACAGAATCACGGAGTTGTGGGGGCAGGCGAAATTGTTCCTGTCAAATAAATACAAAGTAAGTGTTAGTAGCTAATAAATATAAATTGAAATTGAAATTGAAATATAAATATAAATATAATACCTGTTGTTGATACCAAAATTAATATGCTGATGTGGACGAATAATACGAAGACACGTGTCAATCTACGTGGCACAATAGCAGCGAGGAAGTTCATTTCCCGACCAACCATGATTCTTTCCGAGCAACGAGGATACACCGAGGAACTCTAGCGCACCGAGGAACTCTAGCTCTCCGAGGTACTCTAGTGCTCCGAGGAACTCCTGATCAACGAGCAACTATGGCGGTCCGAGCTGCACCTCGGTCGTATCATTAATTGCCAGATAATCAACAGTTCAAATATTCATTGAATGCTTATATTCTTGACGCGCACGCTGCATTAAATGTATTACCCTTTCACATGTATATCATTTAATGTATCGAACCTTTCAAACATAGCCTCAAGGCTATAAATACCTTGTATCAACCCCATTCAAAGGGACCGAAATTTCTTGAGAGAACTTGTAATCAAGAATTCTGCAAACACTCAGCAATAACATAACAGTGGACGTAGGCTTTATTCCTAGCCGAACCACTTTAAAAATCTTTGTCTTATTTATTTATCTGTGATTGAATAATTAGAGCAATCTAGTTTTTTACATCAACAGATTGGCACCGTCTGTGGGAAACGACTGTTACTATCGTTTTTCGCAAAAATCAGTTATTATCAATGGCAGATAATCCAGAATCCAGTAATCGAAATGCTGGAAATACTGGAAATCTTCCAAATCCATCTGCACCTCCAGATCTGACTGGAATTATGATAAATCTGGCTCAAGGACAAACCGCCATGCAAGAATCTATGAGGCAACTCATTCAAACTCTTCAAGGCGGTGCACCTACCTATTCAAGACAACGGAGTGATCGTGGGCAATCACGATCCAAACGTACTGCGTCATATCGCAATGGGGAGTCTAATGATTCTTCTTATCAACCTGGGCGAACTTCATCAATACAGGCTACGGATACAGATCAACGTATCACTCTCTCTCCGGAGAGAACTAGCGCTTTAGAAAGATTAAGCAGGGTGTCTCCTTTCAGTCGATTAGGACCAAGGAGGAATATGAGTCCACCTAGAGCTCCATCGAGAAGTTTTCGGCCACCATCAGGTTTGAGAGAAGGATCAGCACAATCACGACCAGCTACTCGTCGAGATAAATCTCAGGAAGCTACGCCAGAACAATCAATTGCTCGGACTAAAAGGCCTGAGGAAGGAAATGAAGCATGGAAAGGTTCCATTCAGCGGTTGGAGGATAGACTGGGCGAAATGGCTAAGGCAAGAAACCCCTTATAGAGAACTTTCGTTCAAGGGACACCTTTTGTGCAAGCCATTGTGGATTTTCCTACACCATCGAAATTCAAAGCACCTGTGGTGACCCCCAAGTATGATGGAAAGACAGATCCTGTACTTCATATAGAATAATACCAAGCTGCTACCGATATTTATGCCGTCCCCGACGAGATGAGGTGTAGAGCATTCTCGGGAACTCTTACCGGATCTGCACAGATATGGTATAATAATCTTCCTCGGGGTAAGATTTCAACTTTTATTCAATTAGCCGAGTTGTTCATTGGCAATTTTTGTTTTGGGGAAAAGCCGGTAAAGCGAGTAGCACACTTGCTAAGTGTTAGACAAAAATCAGGTGAAAGTACTAGAGATTACATAACTCATTTTAATAACGAGAAGTTGGAAGTCATAGATTACGAAGAAAAGACAGCGATCACTGCTTCGATGAGTGAATTGTTGCCTAACAAGTTATACTACACTTTGGCCAAAGACCCACCTAAAACTATGTCGGAGTTGATGGCAAAAGCGGCCAAAATCATGAATGCCGAGGAGGCTATGCCTGCAAAGAAGAATATGGATAAAGAAACCAAGGTGGAGGTCGACAAGTCTAAGAAGAAAGACCAGAAAGGTAATGGTGGTGACAAGCATTCCAGAAATAATAGGACGACGTGGGAAGTCCTAAAGAAGTACGATAATTATACTCCATTGAAAATGGGTATTAGTCATGTTTTGGAAGAAATCAAGAATAGCGAGGAAATCAAGTGGCCATAGAAATTGAGGACAAATCCCGATCTGAGGAATAAGGCCAAATATTACGAGTTTCACAAAGATCATGGCCATATGAGCAAAAATTGCATAGCCCTTCAGAACGAGATTGAAACGCTCATCCGAAGAGGAAAATTGTCAAAATATGTAGACCGCAGGGGTGAGAGGAAGAATGATGATAGAACTAGAGAAAGATCTAGATCTCCTCATCGTGCCGAGGAGAAAAAGAAGAGGGACCATGAAGATGATCCAGATGATGACCCCGATCTTCCCAAGAAGCCAAGGCAGCCTGAACGAGAGGTATTTTCCATACGTTTTGGGTCATTTGATTGTAATGTTATTACAGGAGGAGATGCAGGAGGAGGAGACCTTACTGCAGAAAGAAAAGCTTACCTCGGAGAGGCTCAAGCTTGTTCATATATTCAGCGAATAAATCTGGCTGAGGATGATCGTCCGAGGAAGGTAAACAAAGAGAAGTTAGTGATTGGTTTTTCAAAAAATGACCTGGCAGGTGTTCTTTACCCTCATGATGATCCTTTGGTGATCAAAATGAGGATGAAGGACGTGGTCATTTCAAGGATGTTAGTAGACAACGGTAGTTCGGCAAACATCATGTATTACTCATGCTTTGATAGCTTGAATTTGAAATTATCTCAATTGGAACCTTATCATAGACCCCTTCTGGGTTTTGCTGGCGAGAAAGTTTTTCCACTTGGGACGATCAAGTTGGATATACTCATTGGAACTTGGCCTGCTTGTCGAACAGAAAGAATACGCTTCTTTGTGATGGATAAGAATGTGCAGTCAGCCTACAACATCATCATGGGAAGAGTTGGATTGAAGAAGTTCGAGGCAGTTCCATCTACAGTACATCAGTGTTTGAAATTCCCAACGAATTTTGGAGTCGGAATTATGAAAGGTGATCAAAAAGTAGCTCGGGAATGCTATTATTCGTCTGCCGAGCAAGAGGAACTTGAAGAGTCAAGGAAAAAGACTACTACTTACCAAGTGGAGGAAGGTACAGAAATTGAAACTCTTGACCCTAGGGATGAATCTCAACTCGTAAAAGGGCAGGTGGTGGAATCTACAGAAAATGTTATTCTGGACGACGAGCATCCTGAACGAGTAACCCAGATAGGATCGTCGTTGGATGTTTCAATAAAACAGGAGTTGATAACTTTCTTGAGAAACAGGAAGAATACTTTTTCTTGGAGTCATGAAGACATGCCAGGAATAGATCCAAACTTCTTATGTCATGAACTCAATGTGAATAAGGAGATCAAGCCTGTGAAGCAGAGAAGAAGAGTGTTTAGTCCCGAGAAGAACCAGGCCATACAAGAGGAGGTCGAGAAACTCCAGAAAGCCCAATTCATTGAAGATGTGAAATATCCAGATTGGTTGGCAAATGTGGTGATGGTAAAGAAGAAGAACAACAAATGGAGAATGTGTGTTGATTTTACCGATCTTAACAAGGCATGCCCAAAAGATCATTTTCCATTGCCCAGAATTGATCAGCTAGTGGATGCTACCTCGGGACATGAGCTACTCAGCTTCATGGATGCATATTCTGGCTACAATCAGATCAAAATGAAGCCTGAAGACAGGGAAAGTACTTCTTTTATTACCCCAAGGGGAACTTATTGTTATAATGTTATGCCTTTTGGTTTAAAAAATGCAGGTGCAACATATCAGCGGCTGATGAACAAGGTTTTTGCCGAACAAATCAGTTGCAATATGGAAGTCTATGTCGACGACATGCTCACCAAAAGCAAGAGAGCTACTGATCATCTAGTTGACTTAGGCCAGACCTTTGATCAACTGGATAAATACCAAATGAAGCTCAACCCGACGAAGTGTACCTTTGGAGTACGAGAAGGAATGTTCCTCGGATACATCGTCAATCAACGAGGTATTGAGGCAAATCCAGAAAAGATTAAAGCTCTTTTAGGGCTGCGATCTCCAACGATGAGGAAAGAAGTACAGAGTCTTACCGGACGAGTTGCAGCGCTCAACAGATTTGTATCCCGAGCAACTGATAAATGCCTCCCATTCTTCAAAACACTGCGAAAAAGTTTTGAGTGGACTGATGAATGTGAGAAGGCCTTTCAAGATTTGAAGAAGTATTTGGGAGCCCCACCATTATTGTCTAGGCCAATAACAGGAGAAAAGTTGTACTTGTATCTGGCAGTATCAGAGAATGCAGTCAGCTCGACGTTGATCAGATTGGACAATGGAGTCCAGAAGCCAATTTATTACACAAGTTTCCGAGGTGCAGAAATCAGGTACCCAAAGCTAGAAAAATTGGCACTGGCATTAATTGAAGCAAGTAGAAGAATGAGGCCATACTTCCAGGCCCATACAATCATTGTATATACTGACATGCCATTAAGACAAGCCCTTCACAAGCCAGAAAAATCAGGAAGACTGATGTATTGGGCAATAGAACTCGGTGAATATGATATTGTGTACGAACCCAGATCATCATTAAAGGGGCAAGCTGTAGCAGATTTTATAGCAGAATTCACATACCCTGATACCCCCGAGGAACAAAAGGTACTTGCTGACCTACCTGTGGACGATACAGGATCAACAGACACAGGTCCAGACCAACCAAGGTTGGTAAAAGGACTTGTGGATGTAGAAAAATCATCATATTCAAACCCAGACCAACTCCGGTTGGTAAAAGGGCGCGAACAGATGACCGACGAGGAACGAAGGATACCCGGGGATGATGAAAGAAAACAGATGATATTTTACCGAGGAACTCTAACAGATAAGAAATTTGAAGACGAGTTACCTACATGGAGATTATATGTAGATGGATCATCTTGCACAGCTGGTTGTGGAGCATGGATTGTTTTAAACACCCCTGATGATGTTGACATGGAGTATGCCTTGCGATTCCAATTCAAGGCTTCCAATAATGAAGCTGAGTATGAGGCCATGATAGCAGGTTTTCATTTGGCGAAAGTTATGGAAGCACGGCAAGTAATTGCTTTCAGTGATTCTCAATTAATTGTGAATCAAATGATGGGAGTATATGCAGTTAAGGGAGAATTAATGGTGAAGTACCATGCGAAGGTGATGGAGTTATTGGCAGAATTTGATGCTATTCAATTGGTGAGAATACCAAGGATGGAGAATGCTAGAGCAGACGCATTGGCCCGCTTAGCGTCAGCTACGCGCATCGAGCTGCGAAGAACGATACCAATTGAAGTATTAGAAAGTCGGAGCATAGAAGAAGACCTGATGGTGAATATAATAACCCTTGATTTAGGACCATCTTGGATGGATCCTATCAGGGCATACATTGAAGAAGGAGAATTACCAGAGGACAAGCTAACTGCAAAGAAATTAAAGTATAAAGTTGCTCGGTATGTGTTAACTAATGGTGTTTTGTATAGACGAGGAATTATGGCAGGTTTGCAGAGATGTGTGCATCCATCAGAAGTCAAAGAATTGGTTGAAGAAATCCATGAAGGATCTTGTGGAGCTCATGTAGCAGGTCGGACACTTTTGCAAAGGGTAATGACACAGGGATATTACTGGCCGACGATGAGGGCTGATTGTATAGCCTATGCCAAGAAGTGTGACAAGTGCCAACGTTTTTCCTCCATCCGAAGAACTCCACAAGCATTGTTGACACCCATAACCTCACCTTGGCCATTTGCCATGTGGGGGGTTGATCTGGTTGGACCATTGCCGACGACCCGAGGAAGGTTCAAGTATCTCGTCGTGGCAGTGGATTATTTTACTAAGTGGGTGGAAGCCGAACCACTTTAAAAATCTTTGTCTTATTTATTTATCTGTGATTGAATAATTAGAGCAATCTAGTTTTTTACATCAACACCTGTAGTGCCGCCCAAACATCCAACTTGAACTCATTTGGTACTTCCCTCCAACTGGTGTACCCCGGGCCGATAATCTCTTCACAAAATCGAGGGATCTAGCCAATATTCCCGTCTTGTTCTTAACTGTCGATCCCAATTTGACTCATTTTAGGAGCCTAGGGGCCAAGGAACACTCGTTGCCTCCATTGTCACCAATCCCTAAAGAAGACATTTTCTGTAAAAATTGTTGTTATTAGTACAAATCCAAATGAATTAGAAGAATACAAAGAACTAACCATATTATAACAAAACACTAGAAACTTTGAATTGATGCACTAAACTGATCAAGTACAAATGAATTAAAAGCACTAAACAGATGTCCGATAATAATAAAACACTAGAATAATACACCCAATAATAAAAGCATTAAACTGATGTCCGATTAAATCTAAATATTACATGCAGTAAACTGATCAAGTACAAATGAATTAAAAGCATTAAACTAATGTCCGATAATTGGAATACTCATTACAAATCTAAAAATTACTTCAAATTCGGGTTATCATAAAAAATGGATTGATATTCAGTAGGAGCAGCCAAGTCATCCACACTACTATTTAGATGCTTTGGCGCATGTAGGACGATTGACCACGGCTCGTTGTTGATATACTCTGAGTAAAACACTTGATTGACGTTTTGAAATGCACAAACAAACGACTCATCGCTCATGTGTTCGTTGCTCTTCAACTTGGACAAGTTAACCATGATCAAATTGGTGACATGACAAACTTCACAAGCATTTTTATCCTCACCTTTTACCAATCATAGTAAAATACCACCTATTTGAAGCTTACATAGTCCAATTCAAATATATTTTGAATTACACCATGGTAAGTCATTTCAGCTTCAATGAGGTTTTTATCTTTCGCGCTCGCTAGAAAGAAAGTAAGAGACTTGTATGAAATTCTAGAGTTCTGTACATTTGTTCTTTCCTCGTACACCCTTGCACCGAATATGTGACCGTTCAATTGATACTTTTTATACTCTTTTGCCATAAACAAGGATTCAGTGGCTAGACGAGCAAGCCTTGATGTCGCATCACCCGCCTTTAAGAGCAGATAATATAGATAAATTAATTAGGTTAGTTGTAAGGTTTTATTGTAATGTAATATTATATAACAACCATTTTCATTATAAATACCTCGTGTGACAGCCACTGCCTAAATTTGTTGTCTGATTGTGCCATTATTTTCCGTCTTTTATTGTTCTCACAGGCTTCATATTTTCTGTATAAAATTAATGTGACGAACGTATAAAATAATTTAAAATAATGTAAAACATAAAATAAGTTAAACTTAATTTTTCCATTCTTCAACATCTTCATGTTTGTCAAATAGATAACGAGCTACTTGTTCATATTGCAAACTTGTTAATTTCACTCGTTTGCCCATCACATGACCACCCTCATCGACGAACTCGTCAATTTCATCAACGCTGGTCGAGTCAGGCATATATTACCGAGTATAGATTGATGACTCCATGTTTATGTATTCCTCTACAATTGATCTTGCAATGTATCGTGTATTCTTGACGTAATATTTGAAAACTTTCATTAATCTTTCAAATGGATACATCCACCAATATCTAACTGGACCGCAAATAAGTTCTTCAACGCATAGGTGTACCAACAAGTGAACACTTATGTCAAGGAATGATGGGGGAAAGTACTTCTCCAACATATAAATCGCTTCGATAATCGCCAATTTTGCGGTCACTATATGTTCTCAATTGACTACCTTCTCACATAAAAGTAATAAGCATAGACTAATTTTCATAATAGCCCTCTGCAAATCCTTCTGCTTAGAGAAGCAGTTCTTAAACAATAGGGGAACCAATATTATGATCACATGTCAATCGTGGGACTTACACTTATGTAAATCATGGGCAGCACAATTCACAATCCTTTGCAAGTTGGATGAAAAATTAGATAGAACCTTCAAATTATATACTGTGTCTAAAAGAACCTTCCTTTCCTCACTCATCAAAGTAAATGCACCAGGGGGAATTATTGTCCTTCCCCTACTATCTTCTTTCAACCATAGTTATGTCTTAAGTTTCAACGATTTAAGGTCTTTTCGTGCATTTTATCCATCCTTCGAATGACTCTCCCCATGGCATGTTCCCATAATATGTTCAACGATTATCTTCTCTGCGTGCATCACATATAATACATAGCGCACCGGGTTATTCTTCCAATAAGTCAAGTCAAATAAAATTGATCTCCTAGACCATCTCTTTCTTGTCTCAGTTTCATTCCTAATTGGGGTCTTCTTATGCTTAACATTCTTAAATTTAGGATTATTACCTGGCATAATAGGGCCATAATCAGAAGATTTACTTTCAAATTCTGAACCTGAAAGTTTTCTCAACAGTAGCCTATGTTCAACCCCGCCCAATAAAAAATTGGAACCTTTCTCAAATCTGAAACTATGACCGGGGGTAAAAACCTCCTATGGCAATGGTATATATTTTTTGAGCTAGTGGGGAGACGAAGAGATTTAGTCTCCTCTCTACAAATAAGACACCCCAAATAACCATGTATTACACAGCCGGATAATGTACCATAAGCTGGAAAAGCATGAATTGCCCACATCAACATAGCTTTCAGTGTAAGCTTTTCTTTTTTAAAAGAGTCAAATGCTTTCACACCCTCTTTTCATAACTCATTTAATTCTTCTATCGAAGGAGCCAGGTACACATTGATGTCATCGCTTGGTGCCTTTAGCCCAGGTATCAATAAAGACAGCATCAAAAATTCAGGTCTCATACACTGTGAAGGAGGAAGGTTGAGTGGGGCTAGGATCACTGGCCATACACTCTGATTGGTGCTTAAATTTCCAAATGGATTGAAACCATCTGTTGATATTGCCAAACTAATGTTACACTCTTCACGAGCAAAACAGGATACTCATAACTCATACTCCTCAAAACTGTAGAATCAATAGGATGATGCATGAGATTATCCTCTAATTCAACATTAACAATTTATAACCAATTATAAGTTATCAAGGATGTATTACAACCATGAAGCATGAAATGTTGAGTTTTTTTAAAATAAAAACTAGTTCCTAAATTAGAAAACACCCTAAAAATTAGCATCAGAGTCATGTACAATAAAAAAGTAAACCCTTTAAGATACGAAATAAATCTCATAAGACATGAAATTTCATTTAAACCTATAAATATAAAATTATTCTTAAAAATTACCAAAAAGTGATGTCATATACAAGTAACATACCATGGGCGTGTTGTAACAATAATAATAAGGAGATTTTATTTCAACCCCATAATTTTATCTAACCCCCCCACCCCCCTATCCCCACCACACACACACACATCACCCCCTGCCCCACTGCCCTTTCCCCCCGACCACACACACACAACACCCCCCACTGCCCACGCCCCACTCTCCACCCCTCCACACACCCACACTCACACATATATACAAAGGAAAGAGAAAAAGAGAAAAAAACTAACCTGAAATCGTAGAGAGAGAGAGAGAGAGTAGTCGCTTAGAGAGAGAAAAATGGAGGAAGTTAAAACGGTGGGAAAAAAGAAGTGGAAGGTTTTTTTTATTGACAAAGTTGTCATGGTCTTTGACCATGACAAATTTATATGGTTATCACGGTCATGGACCGTGATAAGTCCGTGACAAGTATAATTATCACGGACTTATCACGGCCAATGATTGTGACAAGCCTTTGTCACAGAATTGTCACGGTCATTGACCGTGACAAGCCTGGTCGGCTGAAAAGTGACAATTTAGCCTTTTTAGTGTAGTGAGAATCCATCAGACGATAAATTAGGACTTAACTAGGAGGGACCATCAAAAGTCATCAGGGTTGACCTTCAAGGAGCTTACCATCTGGAAATAATGGGGGGCAGGGAGATACCTAGGGCCTGGAATAAGACCAACCTTGGGAATTTTATTTTTAAAAATTTGACCTTATGAAAAATTCAATTTTGTCATTCCAACTTCTTGGATGTTTTAAGTTAAATTAATTCAACTAGCTTTCTTATTATTCCAAATTGCAGGCCAACATCATTAATCACAAATTATCATTATGGCTAGGCCTTCATTATCAAAAAATTATTCCAAATTTTCCAATCAAGTTATAATTGAGCTTTTAATGACTTAATAGGATTACAGTTAATTATATCTTACGGTTACATGCTTTCGTCATTGACAAACACAAAAACATCAAGAATTGACTAGGAAAGAAAAAGACTTATTGGGTATCCCTAGGCACTAAGTGTTACAAATTTGGTCGACTAATATCCTAAACGGTTGGATGGCCCTATGACTAGGTGCAATTTTTCCATAATTTTCTCTAGGTCTAAGGTGGTATGACGGCACTATCCTAAAAGGTAAGGCAAGTAATAAAAACATGCTTGACATAGAAAAGTGGGAAAATGTAAAACATACAATTAACTGATAATTTTATTTATAAAATAATCATTTAATTACAAGTACCTAGATCAGGAGTAAATATACATGAGATTAAAAAAGGATAAATTTAGCGATCAACTTCAACGGGTCACCAGCTTGGTGACCATCGTCAAGATTGGGATGGAACTCATCATCACTATTAAGATCTAACAGATAAATTTTCACCAGTTTTAGAGGAATAACATTAGTGGGTATCCAATACTCATCACTCCTAGGGGTTAAGCCGACTAGAGGGACAATATACCTAGTACTAATGCCAAAGCTGAGAGTCTTTGGGAATCTTAAAATGGCTAGGTCTTTGAGCCAAATGTTCTCATAAGGCACATGTTTGGCTTCATCTTAGTGTACGAGCGTCCATCCAACCTTTATATGCAGTCAGCGACCCAGACTACATAAAAACCCTTCCTGAAATGATATCTCTGCTTCATAATTTAACGATCTAAGACTTGTCTGACCGTGTCGTTCCTATCAAAATCTGGTTTAGCCTTACCGATGTGCTCCCCTAAAGAATTATTCTCATTTTGTAACACACTGATAATATCTCTAAAATCTTTGATATCAGCCTGAAGAGAATCAACCACGACAGTCTGGTCATTGTAAGCACTTTGCTATCTTTTGAAGTGCTTGTCGAATAATAAAAAAGGCTTCTTGAGTTCGTCCAGAACCGTCCTAACCATGAATGGAGTCCATATATTCTTCCTCTTAAACTATTAGCACCAAAGCCAAGTTATTATCAGACTGCAATGATTAAAAAAAGAAAGGGAATTCAAAAACTAAAAACAAAAAAGCATAAGAAATTAATAAACAGTAGTCAAACAATCCAAATCAAAATGATAAGTTATAATGAAGTCAAAATGAGAAGTCATAATGAAGTAATCAGCAGTAGCCTTTAGGGAGACAAACAACGATTGAGTAGACTCCCTGACAACCTTCTCCAGTAACTCAACCTTGGATATTTGAGTAGCAACCTCTAACTCCTTGGACCTTATCTCAACAGTGAAGCCTTTGGTTTGCTCTCGAGAAACATTCAAATCTTTTACGGGCTGATTAAGGGCATGCCCCAAGTCGGTGTTTACCTCTTCCTAGTCGGACCTCTTGTCTAGGAAATCTAAAGCTGAGCAAAACAATTAGTAAATAAAATATTTAAAGTCATGGAAATCTAAACATGAATTATCAACATTTACCAAAGAGAGAATCGAGGCAATATATATAAAAAGATTATTGGTGGAAAAGATCCCAACTACTTCTTGGTTAGCTAGAAGACAACTCTCCTCAGCAGCGTAGGGTCCATGTCGGCATTTGAGTCCACTGAACCTTCAGTAATGCCCTCCCCCTTAATGGAGGCATACACCTTTTTTTTGGTGAGCAGAACAACTACAAGACTAGACCTCATCTTTCTTATCGTTGATGGTTGGTCCTATGCCTTATTGGGGAGTTTCCCAATGTAACTAGGTCAGATGGACCCCCCAACTCATTCCTTTCGAATGGCTATGCACTCGAAGAACTATGGGAAAAGCCCCCCTCCAACGAATTTGGGATTCGCTTCCTCGGCTGCATTTATTCCTCGAAAGCATAGGGTGTGATGACAGGAATAGATGTAAAATTTACAAACTCAAATGAGTCTGAGTTTTTCATATATGAAGAATCTTCCTTGTCACTTAGTAGAGGGATCTCAAGTTGTAATACCCCATATTTTTTATGATTTAAATAATTATGGGAGTAATTATTATCTTGGGATTAGTTGAATTAAAATGTGAAAATTTAATTGTTAAATTAATCCGTACATAAAAATAAATATTAACTAGCGTGGCAAGGGTTAATACTTATTGAGTTAATATTATCATGTGATATGTAATATGGAACTATATACTTTGATAAATTGTCGAGAGTGAATAATACGACAGTTTGATAAATTAAGTCTGACACGCGTGTGAGTCGTGTTGGGACTAATTGAAATGAATATAAAGATAAATTATTTTTATGTAACTTGTATGGTGATTTCGAGTACGTCGTTGAGTCCAGGATGGTCGAGATAGTCAGAAAACTCTACCCGGGTATTTTATTTGGACTCTGGGAGGTTTTAGACCAAACCGGCACCTCGTAGGGGTAGTTTTGTAATTTGGAATTTGGGGAAAAATTAAATGGGCGAAAATTAGAGATTAATTATATCACCTACAGGAGTTCTATTAGGTTTAAGTTACACAAAAATCAAGAACGACCACAGAGGGTGTGAGGGAGAACCAATTTCCAAGAGAGAAGGCTCAATTAGCACCACCTTGCACAACCGTGACCACCAATGCGTAGATCGAGAAGAGAGGAACACGTCTATACCAACATCACTAAAGAATTCAGACCTTCGATTTAAGGCAAGTGTTTATTACTTGATTTCTTCATCAATAATCATACTCATGTTAGAGTAGGTGCAATAATCATTTAAGGCAAGGGTTTCGATCGTCTACGAGTTTGCTGATGTATTTCAGGATACACCGGGGTTGCCTTCGAGTAGGTAGATCGAGTTTGTGATAGACTTAACACCAGGAACTCATTCGATAGCACGTGATCCTTACCGTGTGGCTCCGGAAGAGATGAGGGAGTTACGAGAGTAGATAAAATAGTTGTTGGGACAGGGTTTCATCCGTAGGAGTACCTCACCTTGGGGTGCCCCAGTTCTATTTGTGAAGAAGAGGGACGGGTCACTACGACTTTGTATTGATTATCGGGAGCCTAACAAAGTCACGATACAGAATAAGTATCTGTTGCCTCACATCGATGACTTGTTCGGCCAACTGAGAGGATCCGCCCACTTCTTGATGATAGACTTGAGATCCAGGTACCATCAGCTATGCATCAGGGAGTAGGACATAGCTAAGAATGCTTTTTTGACGAGGTATGGGTCGTATGAATTCAGGGTTATGCCATTTGGGCTAACTAACTCCCAGCGGTATTTATGGACTTGATGAACAGAGTATTCAGAGAGTTCCTAGATCAGTTTGTCATTGTCTTCATAGATGACATACTGATTTATTCCCGCACCGATGAGGAGCATGTCGAGCACTTACGTGTGGTTCTACAGACCTTATGAGAACATGAGTTGTACGCCAAATATGAGAAGTGTGAATTTTGGCAGCGGGAGGTACAGTTTTTAGGTTATATTGTATCAGAGAGAGGGATATCTATGGATCCTAGTAAAGTGTCAGCAGTGAGAGAATGGGGACAGCCCACGACACCGATGGAGGTGCAGAGTTTTCGAGGATTAGCAAGGTACTACAGACGATTTATTTGGGGATTCTCAAAGATTGCGGGTCCGATGACGAATCTGACTCGTAAGGGTGTGCCATTTGTTTGGGATGATTTATGTCAGTTGGTGTTCTATGAGCTGAAGGATAAGCTGACTTCAGAACCGATACTAGAACTTCCTAGGGCAGGGGTTGAGTACCTGGTTTATACGGACGCCTCCTTACAGGAACTTAGGGGAGTACTTCAGTAGGAGGAGCAGGCTATAGCTTTAGCTTCCCGAAAGCTTAAGCCTCATGAGAAGAATTACCCCACCCACGACTTAGAGCTAGAAGTAGTCGTGTTTGCGCTTTAAATTTGGAGGCATTATTTATTGGGGGAACAATTTCTCTTATTTACAGACCACAAGTCACTGCAGTACTTGTTCACGCAAAAAGAGTTGAATATGCGTCAACGCAGGTGGCTTGAGTTTGTAAAAGATTATCAGTTCGAGATACACTATCACTCGGGGAAGGCTTATGTAGTTGCAGA
The DNA here is from genome assembly GCA_949130495.1 of Sambucus nigra. Classification (NCBI taxonomy): domain Eukaryota; kingdom Viridiplantae; phylum Streptophyta; class Magnoliopsida; order Dipsacales; family Adoxaceae; genus Sambucus; species Sambucus nigra. The sequence goes on from OX422214.1 coordinate 224,478,050, forward strand.
TTCATTGAGCCGTAGGCTGGTAGATGAGATAGCCGAGGTGTGGAAAGCAAAATTGAAGGAATTGGGGCACCAGGATGCAGTTTCCAGGTCCTTCATTCCAGTTATGATCGTCACATCATAAATAGTGATGAGGGTGGTTCAGGCATAGGCGATAGATCCTTTTTGTCAGGAAAGGATTAGACATCTTTTAGCCGATGGAGTCGGGTCGTATTTGGTAAGCTCCGAGGGCGGTTTAAGCTTCAATGGGAGACTCATTGTCCCAGAGAAGGAGGAACTTTGACATGCAGTGATGATAGAGTCGCATGGGTCTCTATTTGCGGTACATCCCGATGGGAAAAATGTACCAGGATATGAGGCGGCAGTATTGGTGGAGCGAAATAAAAAAGGATATCGTAAAGTTCTTATCTAAGTGTACCACTTGCTAGTTAGTGAAAGTGAACCACCAGAGACCACCAGGTTTACTTCAGCCGTTGGAAATTCCTACGTGTAAATGGGATGGCATTTCCATAGATTTTATTTACGGGTTGCCCACTTCGTAGAGGGGGCACGATTCTATATGTAAATCGGTTAACAAAAGTAGCCCACTTTTTTCCCGTCAAGACAAACTACACAGCAGGATAGTATACTCAGCTATTTATTGCAGAGATAGTGAGGCTTCATGGTGTGCCTCTTAATAACATTTCGGATAGAGACAAGACGTTTGTATCTCACTTTTGGGAGAGCTTCCAGGAGGCTATGGGTACAGAGTTGCGGTTGAGTATGGCGTATCACCCGAAGATCGATAGGAAGACTGAGCGCAATAATCAGATGCTCGAAGATATGCTACGCATGTGTGTCCTTGATTTTTGGTGGAGGATGGGAGCAATACCTTCCACTGGTGGAGTTTTCTTATAACAACTCTTATCAGTTTACGATTAACATGGACCCATTCGAGGCATTGTACAGTAGAACTTGTCATTCTCCGGATTATTGGCTAGAGGTGGGAGATAATAAATTACTCGGTCCAGAGGTGATTCAGGACACATCGAGCAGAATCGAGATGATTCAGGGTCGCATACGGGTAGTGCAGGACAGGCAGAAGAGCAACGGCGATGCTAAGCGGTCCTTCAGAGAGTTTGCCATAGGTGATTAGGTTTTGTTGAGAGTATCTTCGATGAAGGGGGTAATGAGATTTGGAAAAAAAAGGGAAATTAGCTCCGAGATATGTAGGACCATTTCCTATTATCGAGAGGATCGGACTAGTGGCATATAGGCTTGGATTGCCGGAACACTTGCAACGTATACATGATGTGTTCCACATTTTGTCACTGAGGCGGTATCTTTGGGATGAGTTGGCACACACTCACATTACGATTGAGGAGATTGAGTTACAGCCCGATAGTTCATATGAGGAGAGTCCGGTGGCTATCCTAGATTATAGTGAGAGGAGGCTGAGGTCAAAGGTAGTTCAACTTGTTCGGGTGCAGTGGCAGCATCACAATGTGGGGGAGTCTACTTGGGAGCGTGAGGTGGATATGCGTGAGGAATATCCAGATTTATTCATACCAGGTATGCCTTATTTTCTAAATTTCAGGACGAAATTCCATTATTAGGGGGGAGTATGTAATACCCCATATTTTTAATGATTTAAATAATTATGGGGGTAATTATTATTGTGGGATTAGTTGAATTAAAATGTGAAAATTTAATTGTTAAATTAATCCAGATTTAAAAATAAATATTAACTAGCGTGCCAAGGGTTAATACTTATTGAGTTAATATTACCGTGTGATATGTAATATGGAACTATATACTTTGATAAATTATCGAGAGTGAATAATATGACAGTTTGGTAATTTAAGTCTGACGCTCGTGTGAGTCGTGTCGGGACTAATTGAATGGAATATAAAGATAAATTATTTTTATGTAACTCGTATGGTGATTTCGAGTGCGCCGTTGAGTCCGAAAGGGTTGAGAAAGTCAGAAAACTCTACCCGGGTATTTTATTTGGACTCCGGGAGGTTTTAAGCCAAACCAGCACCCCGTAGGGGTAGTTTTTTAATTTGGACTTTTGGGAAAAATTAAATGGACGAAAATTAGAGATTAATTATATCACCTACGAGAGTTCCATTAGGGTTAAGTTACACAAAAATCAAGAATGACCACAGAGGGTGTGAGGGAGAACCAATTTCCAAGAGAGAAGGCTCAATTAGCACCACCTTGAACAACCGTGACCACCAACACATCAATCGAGAAGAGAGGAATGCGTCTATACCAATATCACCAAAGAATTCAGACCTTCGATTTAAGGCAAGTGTTTATTACTTGATTTCTTCAGCAATAATCATACTCACGTTAGAGTAGGTGTAATTAACCATTGATTTACATGTTAATTGGGTGAAAATTTGAGTTTAAATGATGAATCGAGGTTGGGTTAATTAGTTGTCGATATTCCTTCATGTATCTAGAGGTTAAAATACAAAATTGAATCATGTATTGATGAATGAATCTGAGTTGATTAGGTTCTTTAATTGAAATTTTGGAAGCTAGGGTTCATGTGAATGAATTTGGGGGTTTTGTATAATTATGATGATTAATGACGAATTAAGGATCCTAGGATGTTAGGAATGACTTATAATCTGATATGGGTTTATGAGTATTGATGATGAGGTGTTGGGAATTTAATTTTAGAGATTTTTAGTATCTAAAATGGCGAGAAACACTGAAAATCTGGGCAGGAAGACGAACAGTGCAATCTCGCGCGGAGTCATTCGAGCGAGATGGCATCTCGCGCGAAGCCGCTCGAACGACACGTGGCAGTCATTCAAACGACATGCCATCTGGTTCAAGCGACAGAGGGAATTTGTGGGATTTTTCTTTGAGTCCAAATTTGGGTTTACCGGGTTTTTTGGAGTGAGAGAAAATGACCGATAGTAAACTAAAACAAAACAGAATTTCGGAAAAAGTATGTGAGACTTAATTCTTTAATTAATTCGGTATAGAGAGAATGTTCCTTGGAGAATATGAGAGAGATAGCAATCTAAATATTTATGCTATACGTAATGTTGAGATTTAAAATACGTATGATAAGTATATATGTATGTAAGGACATTTTTGTCCATTAGCCATTTATTATGTCGCACGCTGTTACACCGTTGAAGAAATTCAAGATTCATACATTCATCAACGGATCCAAATATCAAAAAAAGAAGAGGAATCAAAGTCTGACAGCCGGACCGGTCCGCCTCCCTACCTGACCGACCCGCCAACGAACCGGTCCACCCCTCAACCGGACCGATCCGCTTGCTGCAGATACAGTATACCCCAGACCGCAAGCGAACCGATGAAGCCTGGAAAAAAACCGATCCGATCATCAACGGATTGATCCGCCTCAGAATAAAAGAACCGCCTCAGACCCGGACCGGTCCGCCTGGGATAAACTTCGCCAGATCTGCTGAGATTTTTTAGGCTCAAAGTTTTCTTATTTAAAGCCAACTTCGGGGAGTTGTTTTTTAAGACTTTTCAAGACGATTTTCAGAGTCCTAAATACTCTAAGTCTTCACCTACTGAGCCCAAGACTCTAGGTTTTTTATTCACACAATTGCCAATCCTTTGTGAATCTTTTTGTGTAACCCAAGAACACAACTTTGGTTTGTTCAACCCTTGTGGATAAGCCGTTCTCTTCTTCATTGCTTCCCTCCTGGAAAGGGAAAATTCCAACCGACACACTTGTGGAGAAGTCGTTCTCTTCTTCGTTGCAGCCCTCCTGGAAAGGGATATTTCCAGCCGCCGACTACAGAATCCGATACCTGAGGGTAATTCTTAGTCACTGTATTTTCATTGTAATCCGAAATTGTATGTTACAATATTATAATGAAAATAAAAGGTTTTACCCCTTTGGGGGATTTCTCCTGAAATTGTTTGTTTTTATCCTGCATGCTATATTTTATTTGATAAATCATCTAGATGCATGTTTTAGGGTTTAACTAAAATGTGGGTTTAATTAAAATTGGATTTTATTTGAGAAGTCGCAATATTTCCGCTGTAGCTACTCTCTCAAATTGGTATCAGAGAGGGTTACGCTAATTTATCGCGTGATCCTGATTTTTCGATGATTTATTTTTTTTGATACAATTTGACTTCTCACGTCGTCAAATTGGTATCAGAGCGGGTTAAGCTAATTTATTGCGTGATCCTGATTTTTAAAGGATTTATTTTTTGATACAATTTGACCTCTCACGTCGTCAAATTGGTATCAGAGCCTGTTGCACTAAGTTATTGTGTTTTGATCCTGATTTTGCACAAAAATGGCTTTTGATGGTTTTGATGATCTTCGATGTCAAATTTTTGAAAAAATTAATTAGAAAATTCACACGAACTCTTGTTTTAAATCTTCTGTTGAAAACAAATCTGAGAGGTGTCCTTGTTGTGAGGGTGTTGGTCACACGTTACATGAGTGTACCACAAATTTAAAGAAGAAATTGAATAAACCGATTTCTCATGTTTCTACCCTTAGTGATTGTGATTCGGAAGAAGAAGTTTTTTATGCTTCTAGGCGAGAGTTTCCCATCCATGTGATTAGTGATGATAATGAAGGTGATGGGAGTGTGGATGAAAGTGAGGAGGAAAGTGTAGATGAGCATGACTTGCAAACTGCTTTCAATGAACTTTATGCTGAAACTTTGAAAACAAAGAAAGAAAATTTGAAATTGAAAGCTCAGTTGAAAGAGTGTGCCATAAAAAATAATGATTTTTTAGTTGAAGAACTTAGGGCTCATGTGAAAATTTTGAAAGAGAAGCTTGAGTACGTCGAGGGTGAGAGAGATAGTCTTAGAGGGTTGATGGAGACTATGAAAAAGGAGCTTTTAGAGTTTCAGGATTCTAAACGAGTACTTGAATCTAGGATAGGTGAACTTGAAGTGAAATTGAAAGATTCAAGTAAAGTGAAATTTGATTTGGAGTCTAGGTCTGAAAAACTTGATAAGATTTTAGGCACAATCGAGATCAAAACGGATAGGGGTGGGATTGGTCTTGAAAAATATGTTGCACCCATTCCCACACGTGTGAGAGAGCCTCCTAGGATTATTAAGAAAGAGGCACCTAAGTTTGTTAAAAAGGCGCCTCACAGGAAAATCGTAAGAGAACCTCCTAGGATCATTAGGAGAGACCCACCTAGGCAAATTCGGAGAAAGCAACCGATAAATTTGAGGAGAGGGCCACCTTTAGGGAACACAAACCGCCTGATTTACTCTTGCACACATTGTGGTAGGCAAGGTCAGCTTAGGCACTTTTGTTATAAGCTTTTAAATGGACCTAGGAAGGTTAATAAAAGAATAAATTCGATTCCCAAAACCCCCACACTTCGTTATACATCAATTTGGGTTAGAAAATCGGATTTAGAGGCTTATGGTTTATTTATCCATGATTCCCGTTTGCTTGTACGTAATTCACCCCATGTGAAATCTTTTGGTTGATTGTGATTGCATGTTTGTCATACACTAGTTGTGGTTTCATGATATATTTTTTCTAGTGTGATGACTTGTACTTTTTGTATAAATTTTTGTTTTTGAAAAATTTTGAAAAATACAAAAAGATTTTATTTTGTCAAATTTTAAAAATAAAAAAAAATCCAAAAAGATTTTTGTTTTTTTTTTGCACCGTTTATGGATGAACACTTAGGATGACCAACTCACAACATCATTCCATTTTCATGTGACTATTTGATAGTGTTTTGAGACAATAGGTCAATTCATCCATGTGCTTTATAATGTTTGGAGTCATTAAGATGTAATTAAGTGTTACTTCCTACATGTTTGACTCATGTTTCCTTTATTGCACACATGCACGGATTTGATTGATTATTGTGCTTGTCTTATCACATGTTGGTTGGGTGTTTTCACTTCAATCCCGTCTTTAAAATGAACCAAGCACGATAATTTTTATAAGGAAATTGTGCATATAAAAACCGTTTTGTGAGTTTGTGTGCTTTATTTGATAATGGGGAGGGGCTGCGAAAGGTAATCATCTATCCTTTGCGCAAAAGCCACCGTTAAAAAGGACCTAAAAAATTGAGGAATTTTATTATCCGAGGTCCAAAGAGGTTAAAAGAGCCCGAAAAAATTGAAAGGCAATAAAAAGATATTCATGCCAAAAAGGGGCCATTTAGGTTTTTGCACCAATTCTCCAAAGTTTGAGAATTTAGTTTATACACCTCTAAAAGAATATATATATGAGGGAGTTTGGTTGGAGAATTTAAAACGGGTTTGCACGTCCTTGAAATTCTTGAAAATGCGCTATATAATTTTGGACGTTATTGGTGTGGAAATCATTTTGACTTTGATTTGTTGATTTGCATAAGACGATGTCATTTAAATTCAACAAAAAAAAATTTCACCTAAGGATACTTTTGATGTTCATTCGTTAGGGGTACACATATGCATCGTGCACATATGATTGATTGAGTTGATTTACCTATCGAATGTGTTCACACCCATTCATTCCATTTCCATGACTTGATTGTTTGAGCCTAAATCGATGGTGTGATTTTTGTATCATATTTGTTCATATTGGTATCCTATCTTTGTATGAAATATTTAAAAAAATTAGGGGTACACATATGCATCGTGCACATATGATTGATTGAGTTGATTTACCTATCGAATGTGTTCACACCCATTCATTCCATTTCCATGACTTGGTTGTTTGAGTCTAAATCCATGGTGTGATTTTTGTATCGTATTTGTTCATATTGGTATCCTATCTTTGTATGAAATATTTAAAAAAATCGAAAATAGTTTGTGTTTTTTTTGTATACCGTAACACCCCAATTTTGCTTATTTGATTCATTCTTCTCATTTGTCTATTTGGGGACATCATAAAAAGGGGGAGAAAGAATTATCATATTATGGGGGAGTTTGAATTTTGGGGGAGTTTTTTTTTTAGATGTTGCTTATGTTTTTATCATATATTAATATCCATGTTATCTCATTTCAAACTCGATATGTCACTTGGTATTTTTCTTTGTCTCATGTGTGTAGGTACTACATGGATTATCATTGGATTGCACACCCTGATGAGAAAAGCTTTGAGATTTGATGATTCCTGAAGAATTGAAGAGCAAACGCTGTAGACTTATTCAATTGTATCTTTCCAATTTTGGGTTCATGGAAGGGTAGATTTGTATAGGTATTTTTAGTTGTTTTGATAATTCGGATGTTTTTTTTTTATGTATGTACCGGCATAGACATAGGGGGAGATTTGTAAGGACATTTTTGTCCATTAGCTATTTATTATGCCGCACGCCGTTACACCATTGAAGAAATTCAAGATTCATACATTCATCAACGGATCCGAATATCAAAAGAAGAAGAGGAATCAAAGTCTGACAGCCGGACCGATCCGCCTCCCTACCTGACCGATCCTCCAACAAACCGGTCCGCCCCTCAATCGAACCGATCCGCTTGCTGCAGATACAGTATACCCCGGACCGCAAGCGAACCGATGAAGCCTGGAAAAGAACCGATCCGATCATCAACGGACCGATCAGCCTCAGAATAAAAGAACCGATCCGGTCAATCGGATCGATCCGCCTCAGACCCGGACCGGTCCGCCTGGGATAAACTTCGCCAGATCTGCTGAAATTTTTTAGGCTCAAAGTTTTCTTATTTAAATCCAACTTCGGGGAGTTGTTTTTTAAGACTTTTCAAGACGATTTTCAGAGTCCTAAATACTCTAAGTCTTCACCTATTGAGCCCAAGACTCTAGGTTTTTGATTCACACAATTGCCAATTCTTTGTGAATCTTTTTGTGTAACCCAAGAACACAACTATGGTTTGTTCAACCCTTGTGGAGAAGCCGTTCTCTTCTTCATTGCTGCCCTCCTGGAAAGGGAAAATTCCAGCCGACACACTTGTGGAGAAGTCGTTCTCTTCTTCATTGCAGCCCTCCTGGAAAGGGATATTTCCAGCCGCCGACTACAGAATCCGATACCTGAGGGTAATTCTTAGTCACTGTATTTTCATTGTAATCCGAAATTGTATGTTACAATATTATAATGAAAATAAAAGGTTTTGCCCCTTTGGGGGATTTTTCCTGAATTTGTTTGTTTTTATCCTGCATGCTATATTTTATTTGATAAATCATCTAGATGCATGTTTTAGGGTTTAACTAAAATGTGGGTTTAATTAAAATTGGATTTTATTTAAGAAGTCGCAATATTTCCGCTGTAGCTACTCTCTCAATGTAGGTTGGAGAAATACCTATAAATTATAATAGTATGTGTGTATGCCTATTATGTGATATTATTATTAAGAGCACTAATTGGTGATAACCCGGGGCGCAAGAATCATATTGTTAGGTACACTAATGAGTGATAACTCGGGGGTGCAGGGATTTCATTATTAAGTGTACTAATGGGTGATAACCTGGGGGTACAAGACTATTATTATAAGCGTACTAATGGGTGACAACCCGGGGGTACAAGATTATTGTTATAGGTGCACTAATGGATGATAATCCGGGGGTGCAGTATTATTTTGGTTAGTTGCGCTAATGGGTCTTAGCTTGGAGGCGTAGTATTAGAATATATATATATAGGGAAGATGTGACTATATGTATATATATATATATATATATATATATATATACTTGTGAATCATTATACTGTGTATAGTTAGTAGAGATAAAAATGTTAATATATAAAATAAATCCTAAGAGTATAATTGATTTATTATGAAAACGAGAAAACATATTAATTAGCCATTCGACATAGGCTAATTTGAAAACGTATTGTATGGGCGATACGGGTACACTACTGGTGAGTATAGATACTATTAGAATGACTTTAGACTGGTTAGACTGGGTGGTATAACTAGGGGGAAATTAGATGTACGTTAGGCGTGCACAATAGATGAGAGGTGAGAAGCTCATGTGAGAATTCGATAACTAACATGCGTACAAGACTTGTTTTAAGAACCAATTTTAAATACTTGCTAAATTATTTTTTAAACCTCGGGCCCCGACCCGTTTATTGCATCTTTTCTCTCTTTTGCTATATATATATATATATATATATATATATATATATATATATATATATATATATATATATATATATATATATTATTTCAGGTGCTCAGCCGCAGGGGTACCAGAATTAGAGATTGAATTGTTAGACGTGCTGCATCTATTGTGGAAGTTGTATGTTGTATTTAGTTTCTTTATGGATTGGAGTTTTGAACTGGGAGGTTTTACCCAGTCTTATTTAATTCCGTATTAAATTCTTGTTCAGTACTTATTATTCCTATGTATCGTGAATGGATTATAATTTACTTTTGGAATATTGTGGTTAAATGGTTTTATTAAAAAGGGAAAATGTTTTGACACTTAGCTTAATTATATTATAGGTGATTAATATGGATTATATTATTTTTGACAGTGATGCTAAGAATGAACCGACCGTATATCTTGTTTTAAAATTTGGTAAAGGACTGATCACCCTATATTTAATTGGGCGGGGTGTCACACAAGTTCCCTATCTAGTGGTTAGGCAATGAAGAAAGTGGTGATGTAGGTGTATGTGTAGTTCAATAACAATAAGGTTGACCTCAGATGCTCGACACCAACAATTAAAGGTTGACTAAGCTTCTAAACCTTGCCCAATTCTTCAAAATTGATGTATATCTGGTCGGGCTCTCTCTTGTTGGATTTTTTTACCCAGACAAAGAACAACTACATCAGTTAAATCAAGTAAGTTTTAGCCGAACAAAAAAAAGCATAAGATTTAATGATAGACCTATCTCATAAACCTTATTAGGCACCTAAGGCCCCTATAGGGTTCACCATCCTCTAGTATGGGTGATTGATCCCACTCATTCACAATGAAACCATGTGCCAAGTAATCCATGTGAGAATCTTATGGTTTACGACAAGGACTCTCTCAACGTTCCTCACTTTCAAATAGTAAATGTATTCGTTCAACCTCACTCACATATTTCAATAACAGATTTATGGGATCCCAAACCCAGTACCATAAAATTCATTTAATGACATGGACTCCGTTTTCTATTATTCAAGTGTTACGAGAAAACTGTGTTGGGATCACATTAAAGAACTAGAAAAACTAAAAAAATAATTGGTTTGGGGGAAGGTTATACCCCCTTAAACGATAAATTAGGAGAACATCCAGTGTCCTCCCTCAATGTTGTAATAATCCTTAGGACATTCTCCTAATTCTATAACCACCCCATCAGGAATGGGAAAATGTCTCCTAAACTCCACAATCGAACCCTTACCAATTAGATAAATCACTTTTGCAGAAAAGAAATAAGAGATAATGAAAAAAGGTGTTTGATAAAAAAAGGTGGCAGAAAAAGGAAAATGAAGAAAAAAAATGAACTTACAGTGATAGTAGGAAGGAAAATGGCTTTGTAATCGTTGTTGAAACACAAATAGAAGTGAGAATAGGTTATAAGTGATGGAAATATGGTCATTAAGTGGAAGGATCAACTTCCAAGGCAATACCATCATTACAGACACAACCACAATGGCAAGTGACACATGCGATCACCTCTTGGTCTCATCAGTGCAGATATACAAGCGTGCCCCTAAAATATCGGGGGGAAATGACGAGTGTACTCTTCAAGAGTAACTGGAAAATAAAGGGTTATTTCACTACCCAGAAATACCAAAGTGTCAACACTTTTCGGCCATGTCTCCTATGGACGACCATATATCACCGCCGATCAAGATCAAAGCCAATATATGGCAAACAAACAAACCTTTACATCCTAGTCAAGCTGCAAAGCTTTGGGGCAATTGTGGGGGAATTATCTAATTAGGCATAAAGAAATGACATGTGTTAGGTAGACTTAATAGCGGTCACAACTCAAAGAGATATGGACAGATGGAAGCCGATCAACGAAAATCTCGGAATCGAATTCACCCGATAAGATACGATAGCAATCCAATGTCATCAAGTCCCACACGATTCAACCTTCTTTTGTTCTCTATAAAAGTAACCCACACCCTCGGAAAAGGGGGCATGTGATCTTTGTTATCAAGAATCGATCAGTAAAAAGATCGAAATACCCAATTGACGTAGACACATTGTCGAACGACGTATATATTGTGTTCTTGTGTGATTGCGATTATTTAGGCCACATTGTCGAACCATGTACATATTGTGTTCTTGTGTGATTGCGATTATTTACATTGCTCGGCTTTAATTGTGTTGACTCTTCAACATTATGATTTTACCACCCACATTGTACTTTTTAATGTTTAGAGATCGACCAGTTTTTAAAAAAAATTATGTGTGTGTGTGTGTATATATATATAGGAAGAGGTTCAGAAACGAACATAACAGATGAACATTTTAATGAACCTTAACACAAAACACTTAACACTCAATCAATTTTAATTTCTATGTTGTAATTGGTCCGAGCCAGCGGCAATAGACACGCGTGTGATACATGTATTTTTTAATACACCCGTATGACACGCGTGTCCGTTGTCGTTGACGCATGTCACATGCATGTTCACTGCCTCTGGCGCGGACCAATTACAACATATAAATTAAAATTAATTGGGTGTTAGATTTGTTTATTAAAGTTCATTAAAATATTCATCTTTTATGTTCAGATCTAAACCCGTCCTTATATATATATATATATATATATATATATAGTCATGCTCTCCAACGTACCTCCTATCAACATACCTATGGACATACCTATTTTATTAAAATATTAAAAAAATAAATTTTGAGTTGATATTTTTTAAATGGATTCATGATATTTCACTATAATGTGTTTTGTTATTTTTAAAAAATACGTAAAAAATGACAGTTTTAAAGGGTAAAAACTGTGAATTTTTGACTTATTTTTTAAAATAACAAAATATATTATTTTCAGTTGATTTTTTTATACAGGTACATTGAAATATTATTGAATCCATATTTAAAATATCATCACAAAATTATGTTTTACTATTTTAAAAAATGAATATATTACTGGGAGATATGTTAAAGAGTCTTACTGTGTATATATATATACAGGTTCCTGTGCACAGTAAGTTTGCACACTAAGTTTGCACATTAATTTTTTAAAGTAGTAAAAAAAATATTTTTGAGTGCTGGCGCACACCAATTTTTTTATGTGATATTTTAACATTTCAACGGACTCACATAAAAAAAATTAGCTGAAAAAAACTTTTTTTGCTATTTTTAAAAAATCGGTCAAACTTTCGCAGTTTTTAAAGCGCTTAAAAGCATAGAAAGTTTGACCGATTTTTTAAAACTAGCAAAAAAAATTTTTTTTACCTGATTTTTTTTATATGAGTTCCTTGAAATGTTTAAATATCATACAAAAAAAATCAACTCAAATTTTTTTTTTTTACTACTTTAAAAAAGTAATGTGCAAATTTAGTATGCACAGGAGTCTGCCTATATATATATATATATATTGTCCTTAACTTTGTTAATAAATTTATTTTTAAGAATTAGGATGACTCGGAATCCTTTTTACAAAGTCCATCCCAAAATAGTTTTATTTCAAATGTATCTACTCTTAGAGAAGTGGTGGTAACACGTGATGGCATTAATATGACCACCCAACCAAGCCTCTCCTTCTCTCTTAAATTAAAAACACACTGATACAGCGACAGAAACATATCGGTGGTTACAAATCTCAGAGAAGCTCGTGCCTGCTATCATTGCATGAAGCGTGAGAACACGCGCCAACATTTTCTTTTATTCTTTACTTCTTTCTTTATTCTTTGGTTCACAGTAATCCACTTAATCTCTTTGGTTTTGCTCCCATTGACTAATTTGACTCAGTCACATTTGAAGATAGTAAACTCATTCTTATGATATAATCCTAAGTTATTTATCCTTAATAATAAATATTATATTTAATTGTAATCCTAGATCAAGTTATCGTAACAGACGTGCCTAAGTATCATATTGACATCATTTTATCCAATTCTTGGTAATGTAATAAGGTGGTCCACTAACTAAAAAGTCTTGGTTTTTTTTTTTCATTTTATAAGTTATTTTAAGGCCCTTTGCTGATGACTTATGAGTACCTAAAGAGACATCTTGGTTTGGGGGCCTGTCAAAACAGCCCCTATCTAATGATATTTTTACACTTTAGTCCACTAATATGTTTTTCATCCCTCATCCTTAATGTATAGGTTATATATATTAACATATACACAAATTTAACTAATTTACAATATAAAACTTTACCTTTACCTTTACATTACAAAAGTACATGTGCACATTATAAAATTTTAAACTTTATTTTTATATCCTTCCATTTTAGTTTAGAGATTATTTTTCACTTTAGAATATATGTTATCCCTTATGTTTTATCAACTACTGTTTTTTTTATATGGAAGACCGAAAGATGTTTGGGTATTAAATCTTCAACTTTTATGTTGTTAATATTAAATGGAAAAAATATCACCATCTCATATTTTTCACATTTAAAAAATAAACAATTTGTATGAGTTTTTCTAAAATCAATAAGAGATGATAAAAAAAAATGTCTTTGAAATTAAGTACCACAAAATAAAAAAACAAGTGAAGACAATTATTTTTCTTATAGACTAATATAATGGCAATCAAATTAACTTTAAGGTTACGTTTGATTATAAAGTTAAATAAATATTAAAATATTATTCATCTTTAAGAAAAAAAAGTGGAAAAGAAGGGTAACTTAGTGATATGGTAGTTTACTTTTCATCAAATCTGTTTTGTTAGGTAATTGGTAAGAATATTTCTAACAGGTGTTAGAGTCAAAAGAGGAGGAGGCCTATGTTATACATGAACTCGACCTATCCCGTAGACGTTGTTAGAAGCCCAATAATGTGGGGACGATTGAAGAAAAGTCGAACATATTTATAATTTTCATCAGACACACTGTAGCATTAAACGTTTTTTCACATTACTCTTGAGATAATGTCATAATTAAACTTACCTCTACAATTTTTATAACTGACATCTAACATAGATAATCAAAATTGATAATTAATAATTGGACTTCACCCCTTGAGTTTTTTGCAACAAAAACACTCTCAATATTATCTATCTCACTTCAAATTGTTCCAAAATTTATTTATTTGGGTTTTGGAGCTTCAAATCAATAAAATCAATGAACACAAACTAAGAGTATTCACATTGGTGAATGTTCATAAAGGTGGCAGTTTAGAGAACTGACAAGTGAAGTTTACCATTCGTTTGGACTCATCTTTACACTGGTGGAGAACCTATAATTTATAAAACCATTTTCTACGAACTAATGTTGTTTGTAGGAAATATAAATCATATTTTCGTAGGAACTCTTACAGACTATTATTGTTCGCAAGAACCCAAAAAAATCATATTTCGTAGGAACTCTTACAGACTATTATTGTTCGCAAGAATCCAAAAATATGATAAAATGATTATTTATATTTCCTACGAATTTTATTTCTTCATAGGAATTCCAACAAACAAATAAAGTTCGTAAGACCTCTTTGCAAATTCTGCATGTGTGTTTGTATCTTTGCAAAATCACTATAAATCGAGGGACATAATTTGTTCAGTTATGGCCACCAGTGTAGACATTCAATTTTATAAACTTACAAATTTTCTTGGCATTTTGCATTCCTATCGTGGATGCTCTAAAAACCCTAAATCTTCAAAATTAAGATTTTTTTTATTGAAAATATACAAAACAACCTTTTTGAAGAAATCCTACATCAAAATTTTTGAAGAAACTTGATGTCAAAAAGTGAAGAAGAAATTAAATTAAAGAAAAAAAATATAAAATCGAACAGAAAGTAAGAATTCTAGCCCTTCCAATAATAAAAAATTTGAAGAAATCGAACCAATTAATGAAATTTGAAATCATTTTTTTTCATGTACAATCAATTTCAACAAATCCAAAATCTTACCATCTATTTCAATTATCAATTGGTAGATTTAATTAATGAGTAAGGTGGTGTTTGTTTTTATCTATTAAATCTAAATCTAAACCATTCATACTTAAGAGGACCTCTGAATGATTAAGAGTTAAATGAATCTCTAAAGTCTGAACGTGTCTAAATACATTCACTGATAAGTTCATTCAAACATAAAAATAAACATATTATTCAATTTTAAATTTCAATTTTAAACTTCAGATTGAGATTCAGAAGAAAAAACAAACCGACACTAAATCTTGTTATTGAAGAAGCATGTAGATAAGTATAATTATGACATTATGCAAAGGGGTAAAGTGCAAAAACACAAACATTAAAGCCCAACTTAACTTAATTTTCATTAGCGTATATGTAACCGTAAGTGGAACACCAAAAACGGAAAGACAGCGAGGTCGTTAGTTGTCCTCTACCCATTTAAAACTGTTCTCGTGATCAGAAGTGGACCCCACCCCAAACACCATACTAATGTCACTGATACCCAATCTCTACGCAAAGTAGTCCTCATTTTCTTATGTGTCTTAACTATCTCCCGTTGAAGTTTTCTTTGGCAAGATCTGCTCCCCGTATCCTTTCTCCCTCTTTAATTCAAACGCGTGTTCTTTGATATTTTTGTATACAACAAACAAAGAAAGATTGTAATTTGCTACTCTTGCAGGTATTCTTTTTGTTTTTACTTTCACTTTGGAACATAACATTCGTACACTCTTTTCCAACAGTCTCTATCTATGGATATTTCTCTATCTTCTTATTGCATTGTCTCTTATACTCCAAAATTTGACTTGGGTTTTGTCACATTTTTGTTTTTGAAAAATGGGTTCTTGTTTAAACTCTGTTTAAAGACTTCAATCGTTTTATAAATCTATGTAATCGACATTTTTGTTGCATTTCTTGAAAATTTCCCGTTTTTGACTGATTTTGTTTGATTTAAAATGTCCATTTTTATTTTGTACTTATTCATGTTGTCGAAAATGTGTTTTCTAGTAAATCCGTCTCAATTTGGAGAAGTTTGAACCGAGTTTTTTTTTTTACATTTCTTAATTAAGACATTTCAATGTCTGGGTTTTAACATTTTTTTTTTGTTGATGGATTAGATAAAAGTTTCTCTATTTTTTACATAAAATTACACAAAATGATGAAAGGGAGTAAAGTGCTGATATATACTGTAGATCTGTTCCAGAGGTATCTAAAATTTTGTTTGGAAAAACTTTAATCTAATAAAGTATCGGTTATTGGACATGTATTTCAAAATCTTTTATAAAAAATTGTCCATATATTCTCATTTGGGTTTGTAATATTGTGCATTTTGTTTGTTTTTTCTAAGATGAATTGATTGGTAAATGGGGAAGAAAGGGAATTGGTTCTCTGCAGTGAAGAAAGCGCTCAGTCCGGAATCCAAGGAGAAGAAAGATAAGGTTTGAATGATTTAAATTTAATTTTTATTTCTAGGGTATAATGCATAAGTAGATAAATAACTAAATTATTGCTTTTATTACAAATACCTCCTACCGCTTTAAATAACCACCTGAAAATGCTGCAAACACGGCCATAAAAACATGAACAAGACTTTTTTTACATGACAAGAACATGACCCATTTAAAATAAGATATGCCATGATTTATGATTTTCACACCCAATTAAACTTAAATAGGATTCAGCAACACGTCATATGACACGAATTGACTAACACGAGTCATATATTTGACACGAATAACAGGACGAACATAAGTCATACATTGTCACGAACATGACATGGCTTCGTGTCAAAAAATTCCAACATGAACGCGATTTATCTGGTCAATTTCGTGCATTGCCACCCATACGGAAGGGTGTTACTAAAAATATTTTTGGTGACACGTTGGAGGAAATTGCAACGGATGAGAATGTTTCTGTTTTTATTTTTTATTTTGCAGAATTAATAGTTCATTGAGGTATTTGTAACTAGTGTAATGGTTCAGGTGGTTTCTTGGAGTCTAGGCTTAGTTTCTATTTTTCATTTCTCGTTGTTGGATTGAATTTGATCAACATGCAGTTCTCACACCAGAAAACCAACAAATCGAAGAAAAAATGGTTTGGGAAACAAAAGAAACGAGATGAGGATTTTTCACCTGCAGAAACTGCATTAGAAATCCCTGTCCATCCTTCTCCTTCTCCAGAGGAGGTGAAATTGACCCAAGCTGAAAATGAGCAGAGCAAGCACGCCTATTCTGTTGCATTTGCCACTGCCGTGGCGGCAGAAGCAGCGGTTGCCGCTGCTCAGGCAGCTGCCGAGGTGGTTCGGCTCACAAGCACTGCCCGTTTCTCTGGCAAATCCAAGGAAGAAATAGCAGTTATCAAGATTCAGACAGCTTTCCGAGGATACATGGTAATAATCTTTCCTACATCATGAAATTTGTTTTAGGCTATTCAATACAAACTCAACTCAACAAAGGCTTTTCCCAATTATTTGGGTCGGCTTCATGAATCCTATTTTTCCATTCTACTATGTTTAGTGCAATATTCTCGATTAAACCACATAATATCATATCTTTTTTTATAATATCCCACCAAATCAACAATTTTTGTTAATTTAAAGAGATGTATTCATTCCATTACAACGCTCAATGCTTGTTTGATTTGAGTTTTTGTGTTCTCCTCACATTCCGGATAGGCAAATTCATTCAAGTCCAAGTTTTAGAAAATGAATCGGTATTTTCTTTTTCGAACCCTCACCATGAACTATGAGACATTTAATGTGAATTTACCATTTTGGAATTCCTGAAAACACAAAAAGTCCAATTATTTGGGTCGGCATCATGAATCCTATTTTTCCATTCTACTATGTTTAGCGCTATATCCTCGATTAAACCACATAATATTTTTTTTTTTTTATAATATCCCACCAAGTCAACATTTTTTGTTAATTTAAAGAGAGATGTATTCATTCCATTACAACGCTCAATGCTTGTTTGATTTGAGTTTTTGTGTTTTCCTCACATTCCGGATAGGCTAATTCATTAAAGTCCAAGTTTTAGAAAAGGAATCGGTATTTTCTTTTTCAAACCCTCGCCATGAACTATGAGACATTTAATGTGAATTTACCATTTTGGAATTCCTGAAAACACAAAAAGTCGAATCATTTGGGTCGGCTTCATGAATCCTATTTTTCCATTCTACTCTGTTTAGCACAATATCCTCGATTAATCCACATAATATCAAATCTTTTTTTTATAATATCCCACCAAGTCAACATTTTTTGTTAATTTAAAGAAATGTATTCATTCCATTACAACGCTCAATGCTTGTTTGATTTGAGTTTTTGTGTTTTCCTCACATTCCGGATAGGCAAATTCATTAAAGTCCAAGTTTTATAAAATGAATCAGTATTTTCTTTTTCAGACCCTCGCCATGAACTATGAGATATTTAATGTGAATTTACCATTTTGGAATTCCTGAAAACACCAAAAGTCGAATCAAATGAGCACCTAATTTTTATGCTTGTTATTAGAGTTAAGGGCTGGTAATATTTGTTCTTCTGTGATATTTTGATATGTCGTTTGCTATCATGTCTCAATTTTATGTACTAAATAACAAACTTAGCCTTGCATGATCTTAAATTGTTTTTAGCAGAAGATATTTTATTGAATTTAGAAACACATTGTTAAACGATATATACTCTTTGGCACAATTTTCTTTAGGGTGATATGTGTTTACTTGAAAATTTTCACTTCACAGGTAATTTTTTTTTCACCGTGAAATAAACTGGAACTTAGTCTGTCAGTGAAAGGAGATTTATGAGCAATGTGCTTGAATATGACATGGTTTGGTTTATGTATTTGGGGTTCATTGTCTATCAGGCAAGGAGGGCATTGCGAGCTTTGAGAGGGCTGGTGAGGTTGAAAACATTGATTCAAGGGCAATCTGTGAAACGGCAAGCGACAACCACCTTACGATGCATGCAAACTCTGGCACGCGTTCAGTCTCAGATCCGATCGAGGAGGATTAGAATGTCCGAGGAGAACCAGGCTCTCCAGAGACAGCTTCAACTGAAACATGAAAAAGAGATTGAGAAATTTAGAGCCTCTGTGTGTGCCTTTATTCACATTTGCGTTTATGTTTATCGACACGTGCTTGAGTGGCTGAATCTTTGGAGTAACATTTTTAACAATTGACATCAGGTGGGAGAGAATTGGGACGACAGTGTGCATACTAAGGAACAAGTTGAAGCAATTCTGCTGAGTAAGCAGGAAGCTGCTATGAGAAGGGAAAGAGCATTGGCTTATGCATATTCCCATCAGGTATCAGAATTATGTTAATTTTTTATAGCTCCATCCAAGCTGTTGTGCTTATAATTTGGTGAAGTTATTTAATATTTTTCGAGTGTGTGCACTCTAATTTAGTACTTTCTAGAAGGCGTTACTGTGAACATGTTTGTTATTCATTAGTAGGCACAAGCAGTAGGGGGAAATCCAGTTAGTAACTAGCCTGTTGTGTTTTATTTCCTTCCTCTAATTCGCCCTTTAAATTCCCAAAAACACAATGCTTTGCTAGCTGAAATAAAACAATAAAGTTTCAGTGAATATGTATATATACATTATTTAAAAACTTAGTTTTTCCATACACACACACACATATATATATATATATATATATATATATATATATATATTATATATCATTATCATTTATCTCAGGAATACGAGAAATGGAGATCTGGCAAATTTCCCAGATTTTCCTGTTCACTAGGCCTTGATAATAGCAAAAATGATTTGATATTTATTCCTGGTTTTAAAAAAATTTGGAGCTTGCAGCTCTTATTTTTACTTTAGGCAAAAATATTGATAAAGTTAACAATTGTCATTCTCATCTTGAAATGAAATCACATATGTAAAATAACTTGCATTGCATTATATATTTCTACAACAGCAAATGTGGAGGAATGCTTCAAAATCCGAAAACCAAACATTTATGGATCCAACCAATCCCCACTGGGGATGGAGTTGGCTAGAGCGATGGATGGCGGCGCGCCCATGGGAAACCAGAAGCACAACCGACAAAGACCTCAATAGTGACCGTGGCTCCATGAAGAGCACAGCAAGCCGTGCAGTTTCTGTTGGCGATATTAGCCGTGCTTATTCTCGTCGTGATCTCAATTTGGATAAGATTTCTCCGGTCACCAAAAAATCTAGCTGCCCGTCCAGTCACCAATCACCTTTGACTCCTACATCCAAGGCGGGAATGAGGCCGCCGAGTCCAAAGGGGAGTGGTTGCGGGGCCCACAGTGACTCGAGAAGCGTGCAGAGCGTCCAATCGGATCGGTACTACAGGAGGCACAGCATTGCAGGCTCGTCAGTGAGAGACGATGAAAGCCTCACGAGCTCGCCCTCATTACCGAGCTACATGGTGCCCACGGAGTCGGCAAAGGCGAAGTCGCGGGTCCCGAGTCCGTTGGGCTTTGAAAAGAATGGAACATCAGAGAAGGGCTCGGTGGGCTCAGCAAAGAAGCGGCTCTCATTCCCCGTTTCACCGGCAGGCCCAAGGAGGCATTCGGGCCCACCCAAGGTGGATAGTAGCTCTATTAAGGACGTTAAAGTGACCTAGTGATGTAAAGGGCTAGGGTTTTGATCATTCTTGTTCTAATTTAAAAACTGCTCTTATTAGAGGTGCAAATGGTGAAAGAGTGAATAAACCAACAAACAAGTGGTTGCTTCTTTGGTCTTTGTCTTCAATCGTGTCTATTTTGTAGTAGGAATTGATTTGGTTGTGAAATTAGGTCAAGGAAACAATTAAATATGTATCATTTGTTTGTCTATGCTTTTTAATGAGGGGATTGCTTATTATATTTTTTTCACTGCTATTAGATTTTGATTATTACTCTGCACTTTGTACAACAATTTGGTTTATTCCCTTTGTTTGTTCATTCAATGGAAATTTAAGCTGTTGTGGTTGGTATTCGATAGCTCAAATATAATATTGTTGGTGATGTTTTCCTTTCTGGAAACTGTCCCCACTTATTGATGGGTGTGTTCAGAATATTAATATAAAACAATGAAGCAATCAATATTTGTTTGGACATGCCAAAACTGCCTTACTGGAGCGGGTACATTATATGCTTTGTGCCTAGGCCCCTGGTAGGTGAGCTTTTTTTAAAGTTGATTGAATTGATTTTATAACCAACATATTAAACTCAATAGCAGTTAGTTGGTACTTGGTAGATGGATTCACCTGGTCTTTACCAAACTACTACAGTTTTTGGATAGTCAAAAGCTGTTAAGTTTCTCTTGAATTTGTGACTTTGGTACTGTGTACATGATTGGGTTCGTGATGCACAAAAATGACCCTTTTTTTACAAGTTAGTCTTTGTAAATTTCAAAAATCGGATACCACCCTTAAGATAAAAACCTCATCAGCAAAATAGCCATACTCTCTCTCGCTATGGCCTCTTTGGTGCTGGAGACTAGCAAAGATTTACCACCAACATAATTGGCAATAGAACTGTAGTATGCTTGGCAATGTAATGGATGAAATTTTGTCCTCGGAATCACGATTTATGTTTTCAGCATCTTGAATTACGGAAGTAATACATATTGTACTCGAACTTGTTTCGTAGAAGGAAAGTGTTTCCTTTTTCAAGTTTTTAAAATTAAACAATAATGTTTATGCTTTTAAGTTTATAGACGGCTTTATATCTCTTGGAGAAATTAGTGTGTTAATAGATTCAAGGTTTATTTAAATTAACCCGTTATTGTTGTTTGGGGATTAGCATCCTAAAAAAATTTTGCAACATTCACATGTGAGCAGCTTTCGCATATATGGGGGTAAAGTTAGCCGACATCCACCTCTTTGAGACTCTTAAGTGGGAGTCTTGTGCACTCGGTACAATTTTTTTATAACCTTTTTATTTCAGTGTATCAATACTAAAGGAGTATCACCTCTATTTATAATATAAACTAAAGCATTTCAAAAGATCCTTTTATAAATATGGAATATTAGTGGACATTCATCAAAATACATATTTTACAATTCTCCTCCTTGTAAGTACACCATATCCATCATTAAACGACTGTCGCCTCATTAAATTAGACGTGCTTGATGCTGCTTTATTAAACCCCTTACTAGAATAACTCAGTGAGAATAATCCAGTTAATGGAAAAAGAGTAGAACACACATATGTTCCAAAAGCATGTTTCCCGATTCTCCCCTTAATAAGAGTATCCCCCTACTGGCATGTATCAATGTGTCTGTTAGTGAAGTCGACGTATTCCAATCCCATGTACAAACTTTTGGAATGTTCTTTTCGAAAGTGACTTGGGAAACAAATCAACTAGGGTGTCACACTTGCTGGACTTCAATCTCATTTTTCTTTTGAAGTTCGTGAGAGAAGAATTTTTTGGTGAAATGTGTTTAGTTGTGTTTCTCTGGATGAAGCCTTCTTGAATCTAGGTTTTGCATGCTGCATTGTCTTCATAAATTCTACCCAAAACATACGTAATGGGAAAAAATTCACAAAAACTGTAAATGTGCTGTAAGGACATTATTTTATAAGTCTGTTATCAATTTAGTATGTCGTATACCGCTACACCGTCGAAGAGCAGTCAAGAAAATTCAAGTATCAAAGACGGATCCGAATATCAAGATCTTCAACATTCAAGCCTCCGCGAGGTTAAGTTTGGCAAGGTTGAGTTTTAATTCCTTAACATTTCACTTAAAGTGTTGGGATATTTTTATCAAATATTTTTCTAAAGATTTTATTCTCGGACACCTTTCCGTAGAAAAATCATAATTAATTCATAAAAAATAAAAAAATACGAAACTGGCGACTATGCGTTCGTATTGAAATTATCTACAAGCACGCCTGCAATCTCGTTTGATAGGTCGTTCGAACGACCTGCTTATGTCGTTCAAACGGCATAGAAATCTCGCGAAAAGTTGTCAAAAGTGGTCGTTCAAACGATAATGCCTTGTTGTTCGAACGACTTAGCTATCTCGTTCGAGCGACGCGCCGCCTTAAGTTTTTTTTATAAATAAGAGTCTTCAACTCCGTTTTTCAAGAGAAGACCTGCGTTTTTGAACTGTTACGAAACTGCTTCTGCAGAATTCTTTTGTCTTCTTCTTTTAGGTTCTTTAGCCTTTGATTTTCAATTCACAAAACATCCCAATCCTTTAGTGAATTATTTTGGAACCCTAGATTCAACTTTGTTGAAATTTATTCTTTGTGGGGAGATCTCTACAACCGAGAGTTGCGTGCTATTGTGGAGGGAGTCTCTGTGAAGATTGGACTGCGTGTCCATGTGGATTCACTGCTTGTGGATTCAATGCTGAAGATAGAATTGCGTGTTCTTGTGGAGTAGTAGCGATTGTTCCATTGCTGACGACGCCGACCGACACATGCGGGTATTCGTGTGTCACCTTATTTCATAGTAATCCGTGTAAGTTGTTATTTACAAATTATAGTGAAATAAAAAGGTTTTACCCTTCTGGGATTTTTCCTGAAATTGTTTGTTTTATCCTACATGCTTTATTTTATTTGATAAATCATCTAGATGCATGTTTTAGGGTTTAACTAAAATTTGAGAATAATTAAAATTGGATTTTATTTGAGAAGTCACAATATTTCCGCTCTAGCGATTCTACAAGTTGGTATCAGAGCTTATTTAAGCGATCACTACTTTTACAAATTGGTATCAGAGCGGGTTACGCTAATTTATCGTGTGATTCTGATTTTTCAAGGATTTTTTTTATACAATTTGACTTCCCACGTCGTCAAATTGGTATTAGAGCTTGTTGCACTAAGTTATTGTGTTTTGATCCTGATATTTCACAAAACTGGCTTTTAGTGGTTTTGATGATTTTCGATGTCAACTTTTTGAAAAGGTAATTGAAAAATTCACACGAACTCTTGTTTTAAATCTTCTGTTGAAAACGACTCTGAGAAGTGTCATTATTGTGAAGGTTTTGGTCACACGTTAGATGAGTGTACCACAAATTTAAAGAAGAAATTGAATAAACCGATTTCTTATGTTTCTACCCTGTGTGATAGTGATTCGAAAGAAGAAGTCTTTTATGCTTCTAAGCGAGAGCTTCCCATCCGTGTGATTAGTGATGAGAGTGAGGGTGAAAAGAGTGAGGAGGAAGAAGAAGAATTGAGTGAGTTGCAAGTTGCCTACAATAATTTGTATTTTGAATCTTTAAAGACAAAAAAGGCAAACTTGAAACTTGAAGCTGAATTTGAAGAAACATGCTTTAGATAATGATAATACTGATGCATTGATTAATGATCTTAGGTCACGTGAGGAGATGCTTAAAGAGAAATTAGGTTATGTTAAGGGTGAGAGAGATAGTCTTCGAGGTGTGATGGAAGTTATGAAAAAGGAACTGTTATAGTTTGAAGACTCTAGGCGTTTGCTTGAATCTATGATAGGTGAACTTGAGGTGAAATTGAAAGATTCAAGTAAAGTGAAATTTGATTTGGAGTCTAGGTTTGAAAAACTTAATAAGATTTTAGGCACCGTCGAGATAAAAAAGGATAGGGGTGGGATTGGTCTTGAAAAATATGTTGCACCCATTCCCACACGTGTGAGAGAGCCTCCCAGGTAGGGGTGAAAATGAGGCGAGCCGAGCCGAGCTTAAGACTGCTTAAGCTTGGTTTGTAAATGTAAACGAGCCTACAAGTATGTTCAAGCTCGGTTCATTTATCCTACGATCCAAGCTCGAACGAGCTTCTAAGCAAGCGAATACGAGCCAAGCTCGAGTAGCTTGGTTATTTTACACTAGTTTAATATGGATATCGATGATCCAGCCGAATCCGAGCCGAGCTCAATAAGATAACGAGCTTAATTTTTTGTTCAAGCTGGGCTCATTTATTTTACGAGCTAGTCTCGAACAAGCTTTTTTCCGAACGAACACGATCCGAGCTCGAATAGCTTGGTTCATTTTACACCCCTACTTCCAGGATTGTTAAAAAAGAGGCACCCTAAGTTTGTTAGTAAAGATCCCCCTAGGTACATCGTGAGAGATCTTCCTAGGATTGTTAGGAGAGAGCAATCTAGGAAAATTCGGAGAGAGCAATTGAGAAATTTGAGGAGAGGGCCACCTTTAGGTAGCACACCCCTCCCGATTTACACTTGCACACATTGCGGTAGGCAAGTGTAACACCTCGTATTTCTGTGCATTTAATATTTAATTAATTCGATTTTTTTTTAAAATTACTTGTGTGTCGTAATTTAATTGAATTAGTTATGCTAATATTTATTTAAATATTAATCGGAGAGAAGATGGTTAATATTTATGAAAATTAAATTACAAAGTGAATAGTAATAATTTATTTACGTCATAACGTGTATAAGTGACATGGCATTTTTTTGTTTCAGTCGGAAGTCGGATACAGATTAAGTTGGGTGTGAGATAAGGACTTTTTATAAATTAATTCGGATGTCAATTATGAGTGCACAATTGAGTTCGGATGGATCGAGATAGTCAAAAAAGTGTACCCGGGGGTGGTAAATGGGTCACGAAATATTTTTGGACATAACCGAGCCCACTCGGGGGGTATTTGGGCCATTTTAATTAGGGCCATATGATTAAAAACGGGATTTGGAGATAAAAAAAATCCTAAGTTTTGGAGTTGTGGTCAGCCATAACTCATTTGGGAGAAATTTGAGAACATAAGGGACAAAGAGGGATGACTCTTGAGAGCCAAAGAGGAAGAATAAGGAAGGTGTTCTTCATCACACAACGATCTCTATACCAAAGTATAATCAGACATTACGAATTTATAAGGCAAGTGGTTAAATTGCTTCAATGTAAATTGGTGATATTCAATTCATATCATAGTAGGTGTTATACAAATGATTTTTGGATTGGGTTAATACGAATTGGGTTTTGATTTGGGGAAGTTACGAATCAAGTTATTGGACTGGTTTTGATTCGTAAGGATTTTAGTGGATAATTCTGGGTAAAAAGCTTCACAAAAGCTGTTAATGGCGATTCTGTCCCCGCTATCCACTAGAAAATGGCGTTTTCTAACTTTCGTTCTCTAATACGCTTTTTCCAAAACGTCCCAAAATGCTCCAAAACGGCATTTTAAAAATCTGGACAGATTGAGTAAATTGACAATCTCGGATTTGGGGATATTGTATTATGGACCAAGGGGGTGTCTTGATATTTTGGTTGAGTGATGCCATGATAATAGATTACTTAATGGTGGATCAATTAATTAAATCTTATAGCTAGAATAATTTATTAAAGGATGATATAATAAATTGTTAAATATTATTTAATTAGGAGCTTTCTCTTTATAATGGAATTTTGAGGAGTACGTTCTAAGAGATGGAAATTCGGGTCAGGTGAGCAAGTCCGGGTACATTGGTTGTGTGACACCAGAGAGATATTAAATTAATTAATGAGTATATTAATTAAATTAGAGCTGGACCATAGACTCGGGGAGATAATAAGTTAATTAATGGGCATTTTAATTAAATTAGAGTCAGACCATAGACTCGGGGAGATATTAAGTTAATTAATGGGCATATTAATTAAATTAGAGTCAGACCATAGACTTGGGGAGATATTAACTTAATTACTGGGTAAATTAATTAAATTAGAATCGGACCATAGACTCGGAAATATGTTGGCTAGTGTTACGGACTTTGTACACGGTAAAGTCGGGATTAAATTTTATTTATATATATATATATATATATAGGAGATATTAACTTAATTACTGGGTAAATTAATTAAATTAGAGTCGGACCATAAACTCGGGAATATGTTGGCTAGTGTTACGAACTTTGTACACGGTAAAGCCGGGATTAAATTATATATATATATATATTGTGTGTGTGCTCATAAATACCGGTGGCTAGGTATTTATTTAGAATTATATGCTCCAGTGCTATCGGAGGAGGTTGCGCGATGTGGGTGAATCCCTTAGCCTGAGGAGTAGGGCGAGTATATCCCCAAGTCATAGCGTCCAAATAGAGGTGGGCATTAAGATGATTGTCTTCACACTCGGGGGAATATGACCGCCCCCAATACGTTTATATTTCTATGTTCTTATTTGGCGGTGGCTAGCGGTATCAGAAATTCAAGTGGGACTGAGTAGACCTGAGAAGATAGCACTTTAGAGAATGCATCCGATGAGGTGTTACTCGGAAGGATGGTTTTAATTATATTCAACATATGTGTGATTGTGGAATATAGTTCTATGTATATAATGGAGTAGATAATTATATACGGGTAATTAAATACATGAAGGGAATTTGTATTACTTATATAACTAGTGAATGTTATATGGCTTTTTAAGAACGGTTTTATTTATATTCAACATATGAATAATTATGGAATATAGTTCTATGTATATAATGGAGTAGATAATTATATAGGGTAATTAAATACGTGAAGAGAATTTGTATTACTTATATAACTAGTGAATGTTATATGACTTTTAAGAAATAATTAATTAAGTTAATGCGATAAATAACTTAGGAAGATTTTAAAACAGCAAGGTCATCTTAGGCCCTTTTGTTACAAGATTTTAAATGGACCTAGGAAGGTTAATAAAAGAATAAATTTGATTCCCCAAACCCCCACGTGTCGTTACAAATCTATTTGGGTTAGAAAATCAGATTTAGAGGCATATCGTCCTTTTGTTCACGAGTTGCGTTTGCTTGCACGTGATTCACCTAATGATAAATCTTTTGGTTGATTGTGTTTTTATGTTTGTCATACACTAACTATGCATCGTGTTATATTCTTTGTAGTGTGATGACTCACTTTGATGTAGCGCACATTGGTTTATTTGTTGCATTTGTGTGTTTCGCTACTGTTTTGGTTTATTTTGCCCTTTGAAGGTACTGTTTTCACGAAATTTTTGCACTGGGCAAAACTGTATATTTTTCTGGGCATTCTGGGAAGTTTTGGTTTTCTCATTCGAGCGAGATCTATAGGGCGTTTGAGCAACAACTTTGTCTCATGCGAAGTCGCATCTCACGATATGCCCTTGTCGTTCGAGCGACAGAGCTAAGTCGTTTGAGCGACCTGTCTGGAAATTTTCTTTTTGCTTCCCTTCTGATTTCAGTACCCGGTGTTCATATGCTTAGGTTTTTGGTAATGATGGGTTGCTTCTGGTCAGTTTATATGCAGTTATTCTTGGTATCCATGCTTAATTGATAACACTGCATTGCTCGTTTACCACATCTGCTTTCATTGTGGATTCTCTTGTGTGATTATTATTTGTTAGCATAGGATGCTGCTCATATTGATATTATATGCCTATTGCTGGTTGTATCATTTTGTAGTTATATTTTTTCTGTTTGAAAATTTTAAAAAATACAAAAAGATTTAATTTTGATAAATTTTTTGAAAATCCAAAAAGATTTTTTTATTTTGTTTACATCGTTTATGGATTGACACTTAGGATGACCGAGTCACAATTTCATTCCATTTATCCATGTGACTATTTGATAGTGTTTTGAGATAATACATCATGTCATCTTTGTGCTTTATAATGTTTAGAGCCATTAAGATGTAATTAAGTGATACTTCCTACATGTTTGACTCATGATTTCCTTTATTGCACACATGCATGAATTTGCTTGATTATTGTGCTTGTCGTATCACATGTTGGTTGGGTATTTTCATCTCAATCATGTCTTTAAAATGAACCAAGTGCAATAATACGAGAGTAATAAAAGTAGTGCATGTAAGATCCATTGCCCGTGAGGAATTTGTTTAAGACAAAAAATGATGAGTGAACACGGGAAAGGGCTGCGAGTGAATAATAGCCACGTCGTGAAAGCCACCGTTTGAAAAGAGCCCGCACAAAAAATTAAGGCAATAAAAAGATGAAATATGGCAAATTTTTGGGCCAAAAGGTTTTCTCTAAGTTGAGAATTTAGAAACGCATTAGAAAAATAAAATTGCATTATTATATATGAGGGAGTTTTGGATGGAAATAGTTCAATGGGTTTGCACGTCCTTTGAAAAGTTCTCGAAATGGCACTAAATAGTTTTGGACGTTATTGGTGTGGAAATCACTTAGACTTTGACTTGTTGATTTATATAAGACGATGTCATCTAAATTCAACAATTTTTACACCTAAGGAGGTTTTTGATGTTCATTCGTTAGGAGTACACGTATGCATTGTGAACATATGATTGATTGAGTTGATTTACCTATCGAATGTGTTCACACCCATTCATTCTGTTTCCATGACTTGGATGTTTGAGTTTAAATCCATGGTGTGATTTTTGGTATCTTATTTTTGTACGAAAAATTTGAAAAATCAAAAATAGTTTGTGAATGTTTTTGAGATACTCATTTTCATGCGCGTTGATTGATTCATATTTGCTATGCATTTTTGTCGTGACACTCCATGCTTAGTTTGTTTCTTCTTATCTCTCTATTTGGGGACATAATAAAAGGGGGAGAACGAATTACGATTTTATGGCGGAGTTTGCATTATGGGGGAGATTTGATTATATTGATTGATTTATTCTTATATCATTTCAAGCTCGATGCATCATGAAGGTATTTGCTTTATCTCATGTGTGTAGGTACGAAAGTGATGATCATATGTTGCACACCCTGATGAGAAAAATTTAAAGGTTTGAAGACTTTTGAAGAAAATTTGAAGACTTGCAAATTTTAGTATTTTCCATTTTTGGGTTCATGAGGGATATTAGATTTGTATAGGCACTTTGATTTGATACTTCGAGTTTTTATTTTGTACCGGCATAGACATAGGGGGAGATTTGTAAGGACATTATTTTATAAGTCTGTTATCAATTTAGTATGTCGTATACCCCTACACCATCGAAGGGCATTCAAGTATCAAAGACGAATCCGAATATCAAGATCTTCAACATTCAAGCCTCCGCGAGGTTAAGTTTGGTAAGGTTGAGTTTTAATTCCCTAGCATTTCATTTAAACTGTTGGGATATTTTTATCAAATATTTTTCTAAAGATTTTGTTCTCGGACACCTTTTCGTAGAAAAATCATAACTAATTCATAAAAAATTAGAAAAATACGCAACTGACGGCCACGCGTTCGTATTGAAATTATCTACAAGCTCGCATGAAATCTAATTTGATAAGTCGTTCGAACGACCTTCTTATGTCATTTAAGCTTCATAGCTATCTCGCGAGAAGTTGTTAGAAGTTGTCGTTCAAACGACAATGCCTATTCATTCGAACGACTTAGTTGTCTCGTTCGAGTGACGCACTGTCTTAAGCTCTTTATAAATAGGAGTCTCCAACTCCATTTTTCAAGAGACGACCTGCATTTTTAAACTGTTACGAAACTAGTTCTGCAGAATTCTTTTGTCTTCTTCTTTTAGGTTCTTTAACCGTTAGTTTTCAATTCACAAAACATCTCAATCCTTAAGTGAATTATTTTGGATCCCTTGATTCAACTTTGTTGAAATTTATTCTTTGTGGGGAGATATCTGCAACCGAGAGGTTCATGCTATTGTGGAGGGAGTCTCTGTGAACATTGGACAGCGTGTCCATGAGGATTTGCTGCGTGTGGATTCATTGCTGAAGATAGAACTGGGTGTTCTTGTGGAGTAGCTGTGGTTATTCCATTGCTGACGACATTGATCGACACCTGCGGGTATTCGTGTGTCACCCTATTTCATTGTAATCCGTGTAAGTTGTTATTTACAAATTATAGTGAAATAAAAAGGTTTTGCCCTTCGAGGATTTTTTCTGTAATTGTTTGTTTTATCCTGCATGTTTTATTTTATCTTATAAATCATCTAGATGCATGTTTTAGGGTTTAACTAAAATTTGGGAATAATAAAAATTGGATTTTATTTGAGAAGTTGCAATATTTCCGCAGTAGCGATTCTACAAATTGGTATCAGAGCTTATTTAAGCGATCATCACTTTTACAAATTGGTATTAGAGGGGGTTACGCTAATTTATCGCGTGATCCTGATTTTTCAAAGATTTATTTTTTTGATACAATTTGACTTCTCACGTCGTCAAATTGGTATCACAACCTGTTCCACTAAGTTATTGTGTTTTGATCCTGATTTTTCACAAAAGTGGCTTTTGATGTTTTTGATGATTTTCGATGTCAACTTTTTGAAAAGGTTAACTAGAAAATTCACACGAACTCTTGTTTTAAATCTTCTGTTGAAAACGACTCTGAGAGGTGTCCTTGTTGTGAAGGTTTTGGTCACACGTTAGATGAGTGTACCACAAATTTAAAGAAGAAATTGAATAAACCAGTTTCTCTTGTTTCTACCCTTAGTGATAGTGATTCAAAAGAAGAAGTCATTTATGCTTCTAGGCGAGAGCTTGCCATTCGTGTGATTAGTGATGAGAGTGAGGGCGAAAAGAGTGAGGAGGAAGAAGAAGAATTGAGTGAGTTGCAAGTTTCCTATAATAATTTGTATTTTGAATCTTTAAAGACAAAAAAGGCAAACTTGAAGCTGAATTGAAGAAGCGTGCTTTAGATAATGATAACACTGATGCATTGATTAAGAATCTTAGGGAACGTGAGGAGATGCTTAAAGAGAAATTATGATATGTTGAGGGTGAGAGAGATAGTCTTTGAGGTCTGATAGAAGTTATGAAAAAGGAACTTTTAGAGTTTGAAGACTCTAGGCATTTGCTTGAATCTAGGATAGGTGAACTTGAGGTGAAATTGAAAGATTCAAGTCAAGTGAAATTTGATTTGGAGTCTAGGTCTGAAAATATTGATAAGATTTTAGGCACCGTCGAGATAAAAAAGGATAGGGGTGGGATTGGTCTTGAAAAATATGTTGCACCCATTCCCAGGCGTGTGAGAGAGCCTCGTAGGATTGTTAAGAAAGAGGCACCCTAAGTTTGTTAGGAAATATCCCCCTAGGTACATCGTGAGCGAACCTCCTAGGATTATTAGGAGAGAGACACCTAGGAAAATTCGGAGAGAGCAACCGAGAAATTTGAGGATATTGCACACATTTCGATAGGCAAGGTCATCTTAGGCGCTTTTGTTATAGTCTTTTAACTGGACCTAGGAAGGTTAATAAAAAAATAAATTT
Source organism: Sambucus nigra (assembly GCA_949130495.1). Taxonomy (NCBI): domain Eukaryota; kingdom Viridiplantae; phylum Streptophyta; class Magnoliopsida; order Dipsacales; family Adoxaceae; genus Sambucus; species Sambucus nigra. The sequence goes on from OX422214.1 coordinate 224,510,003, forward strand.
GATTCCCCAAACCCCCACGTGTCTTTACAAATCAATTTGGGTTTGAAAATTGGATTTAGAGGCATATGGTCTTTTTGTTCACGACTCTCGTTTGCTTGCACGTGATTCAGCTCATGATAAATCTTTTGGTTGATCGTGTTGGATGTTTGTCATACACTAACTATGCATCGTGTTATATTCTTTCTAGAGTTATGACTCACTTTGATGTAGCGCATATTGGTTTATTTGTTGGATTTGTGTGTTGCGCTATTGTTTTAGTACTGTTTTGGATCTGTTTGCCCCTTACAGGTATTGTTTTCACGAAATTTTTGCACTGGGAAAAACTATATATTTTTCGGGGCATTCTGGGAAGTTTTGGTTTTCTCGTTCGAGTGAGATCTATAGGGCGTTTGAGCAACAACTCTGTCTCACGCGAAGTCGCATCTCGCGACATGCCCTTGTCATTCGAGCCACAGAGCTAAGTCGTTTGAGCGACTTGTCTGAAAATTTTGTTTTTGCTTCCTTTCTGATTTCAGTACCTGGTGTTCATATGTTTAGGTTTTTGGTACTGATGGGTTGCTTCTGGTCAGTTTATATGCAGTTATTCTTGGTAGCCATGCTTAATTGATAACACTGCATTGCTCATTTATCAGATCTTCTTTCATTGTGGATTCTCTTGTGTGATTACTGTTTGCTGGCATCAGATGCTTCTCATATCGATGTTATACGCCTATTGTTGGTTATATCATTTTGTAGTTATATTTTTTCTGTTTGAAAATTCTGAAAAATACAAAAATATTTTATTTTGATAAAATTTTTGAAAATCCAAAATGATTTTTGTATTTTGTTTACACCGTTTATGGATTGACACTTAGGATGACTGAGTCACAATTTCATTCCATTTATCCATGTGACTATTTGATAGTGTTTTGAGATAATACATTATGTCATCTTTGTGCTTTATAATGTTTGGAGTCATTAAGATGTAATTAAGTGACACTTCCTACATGTTTGATTCATGATTTCCTTTATTGAACACATGCACGAATTTGTTTGATTATTGTTCTTGTCGTATCAAATGTTGGTTGGGTGTTTTCATCTAAATCCTGTGCTTAAAACGAACCAAGTGCAATAATACGAGAGTAATAAAAGTAGTGCATGTAAGATACATTTCCCGTGAGGAATTTGTTTAAGATAAAGAATGATGAGTGAACACGGGAATGGGCTGCGAGTGAATAATAACCAAGTTGTGAAAGCCACCGTTTGAAAAGAGCCCGCACAAAAAAATTAAGGCAATAAAAAGATGAAATATGCCAAAATTTTGGGCCAATAGGTTTTCTCTAAGTTGAGAATTTTGAACCCCATAAGAAAAATAAAATTGCATTATTATATTTGAGGGAGTTTTGGATGGAAATAATTCAATGGGTTTGCATGTCCTTTGAAAAGTTCTCGAAACGACACTAAATAGTTTTGGACATTATTGGTCTGGAAATCCCTTTAACTTTGACTTGTTGCTTTGTATAAGGTGGTGTCATCTAAATTCAATGATTTTTACACCTAAGGAGGTTTTTGATGTTCATTCCTTAGGAGTACAAGTATGCATCGTGCACATATGATTGATTGAGTTGATTTACCTATCGAATGTGTTCACATCCATTCATTCCGTTTCCATAACATGGATGTTTGAGTTTAAATCCATGGTGTGACTTTTGGTATCTTATTTTTGTACAAAAAATTTGAAAACTCAAAAACAGTTTGTGAATGTTTTTGAGATACTCCTTTCCATGCGCGGTTATTGATTCATATTTGCTATGTATTTTTGTTGTGACACTCCATGCTTAGTTTGTTTCTTCTTATCTGTATATTTGGGGACATAATAAAAAGGGGGAGAACGAATTATGATTTTATGGCGGAGTTTGCATTAGGGTGGAGATTTGATTATATTGATTGATTTATTCTTATATCATTTCAAACTCGATGCATCACGAAGGTATTTGCTTTATCTCATGTGTGTAGGTATAAAATTGATGATCGTATGTTGCACACCCTGATGAGAAAAGCTTAAAGGTTTAAAGATTTGAACTTGAAGATTTTTGAAGAAAATTTGAAGACTTGCAAATTTTAGTATTTTCCATTTTGGGGTTCTTGGGGGATATTAGATTTGTATAGGCACTTTGATTTGATAATTCAAAGTTTTTATTTTGTACCGACATAGACATAGGGGAAGATTTGTAAGAACATTATTTTATAAGTTCGTTATCAATTTAGTATGTTGTATACAACTACACCCTTGAAGAGCATTCAAGAAAATACAAATATCAAAGACGGATCCGAATATCAAGATCTTCAACATTCAAGGCTCCGCGAGGTTAAGTTTGGTAAGGTTGAGTTTTAATTCCTTAGCATTTCACTTAAAGTGTTAGGATATTTTTATCAAATATTTTTCTGAAGATTTTGTTCTCGGACACCTTTCCATAGAAAAATCATAACTAATTCATAAAAAATCAGAAAATATGAAACTGTCGGCCATGCGTTCGTATCGAAATTATCTATAATCTCGCGTGAAATCTCATTTTATAGGTTGTTCGAACGACCTGCTTATTTCGTTCAAATGGCATTGCTATCTTGCGAGAAGTTATCGTTCAAATGACAATGCCTTTTCGTTCGAACGACTTAGCTATCTCGTTCGAGCGACGCGCCGCCTTAAGTTTTTTTATAAATAGGAGTCTCCAACTCCGTTTTTCAAGAGAAGACCTGCGTTTTTGAACTGTTACAAAACTGCTTCTGCATAATTCTTTTGTCTTCTTCTTTTAGGTTCTTTAACCTTTGATTTTCAATTCAAAAAATATCCCAATCCTAGATTCAATTTTATTGGAATTTATTCTTAGTGGAGAGTTCTCTACAATCGAGAGATGCGTGCTATTGTGGAGGGAGTCTCTGTGAATATTGGACTACGTGTCCATGCGATTGTTCCATTGCTGACGACGCCGACCGACACCTGCGGGTATTCGCGTGTCATCCTCTTTCGTTATAATTCGTGTAAGTTGTTATTTACAAATTATAGTGAAATAAAAAGGTTTTTCCCTTCGGGGATTTTTCCTGAAATTGTTTGTTTTATCCTGCACGCTTTATTTTTTTTGATAAATCATCTAGATGTATGTTTTAGGGTTTAACTAAAATTTGGGAATAATTAAAATTGGTTTTTATTTGAGAAGCCGCAATATTTCCACTGTAGCGATTCTACATGTGCTGAATTAAAGATCTCAACCATACACATTCGCGACTACCATCATAAAAAGCTAATTTAATATTGAGTAGAAGAAGTAGGTACTTAAATTTGTTTAAAAGAATGCCAAGAAATATCAGTATTGCCACTAAGAAATACATAATGTATCCAAAATCGATCCGTGTGAGGATCAGAGAGGTATCCAAAATCTGCACAAACTACTAACTCAGAACCATTAAAATTATTTAAATAAAATAACCCCACGCCAGTGGTTTTGCATAGATATCTTAGAATATTCTTGATAACAATCTAATACATTTCTTTTGGTTCAAAACTATATCTTGCAAGAAAATTCATTGAGAATGAAATGTTCGGTCTAGTGCATATAGTAACTGAATATTTAGACTTAAGTAGGATACTTCTGGATCCTATATTCCCTCATCGTTTTCTTTAGGATGATATTATTTTTTCTTTATGTTTAAAGACTAGACAACCGTGAGAGTAATTAGCGCTCCATACTAAATCCTTCCATGACCTTTTAAATATAATTAGACTAATGGACAAAAATTTCACTAGATTTTCTCTCAATATTCAAGCCGAGACAAAAATTTATTTTGCCCAGGTCTTTCATTTCAAATTTCGTCTTCAAATAATTAGCAGTTTTCTTAAGCTATTCTAGAGTCCCAATTAAATTTATATCATCTATATAAACAAACATTATTATAAATCTCATTGAGAAATTCTTTATGAATACATATAAGAAATTTTGATTATTTTCATACACTTCCTTAGACAAGTATTCACTAAGATGATTGTACCACATCCTTCTGGATTACTTTAAGTCACACAATAAGAGTCTTAGTTGAATTAAGTATGTAATCCGTGGGATTGTTTAAGGCAAAACAAATCCTTCTGATTTTTTGCTATAGATTATAGTGTTTGCGTCCTGTATAAATAAGATATCACAACATCCATGAGTCTCATATGTGGATTATTAGAGATCATCAAGATAATAACATATCTAAAAGTTATATCATCCTTAATGAGGGAGTATATTTCCTCATAGTCAGTTATAGGTTTATGAAGGAAACCTTATGCCATAAGTTATGTATTATATCGAGTGATTTCATTTTTCTCATTGCATTTTCTTACAAATACCCATTCGTAACCTACCGGGTTAACATCTTTTGGGGTTTGTACTATAGATCTAAATACACCATGTTTATTTAGAGATGTAAGTTCTTCCTTGATAGGAACTGATCGAGGTAAAAACCGAGCGTCCATGTAATACGCTAATCGTTTTTATTGGCTTCCGACCGCAATACAAAAAAAACTAAACTTTAACTACACTCTTATGGAGTATAGTGGCTAGTCTGGGTATCGAATCCACATGAAATGTTTGATAGATTATAATTGATTTATTACTTCTAAAATAAAAGTGTAAAAGATGATGATGGAGTGAGAAAGGAAAAAGGAAAAAATAAAGAAGTTGACTACGCTAATTATAACAAAATAAAAAAAATAAGAAAACGGGATTAGGATCACATCCCCCAAGTCGTCGGTAAAGTCGTTGGACTATAAATGGTTCTAAAATTATATTAATAATCTGAAGAATATATTAAATCTTCAAAGTACTAAACATATGAGAATTTTACTCCGCACAATATCTAGTCAATAAATAATATAACGTGAATGACAAGATTGTCGACACGCATATTATACCCTCAAATACTCCGGTTACCAAGGGCAAACGAATTTAAGAGACCTATAATACTCGTCTCGATAAAATATCAAGCCTACGAATTATCTTTACAATTTCATCCAATTTTATATTCAACTCATTAACCTAGGTTGGGCTCATGTATCCCAACCCTTTAACTATCTAGTCAGACATGATATTATAAGCCTCTATGTAAGAATCCATTAATATGCATGAAAACATAACGAAATAATAATAAAAGTTTTGGAATTTAATGTTACCAAGATAGAAGAACATAAGCATGCAAGAAGAATAAAATCTTGAAGAAAAATTGAAAACACTATTGAATTGAAGGTGTAAAACTTATATATTATTCTCCTAGATGTTCCTCCTTGATTAGGAGATTTTACATGAAAGAAATATGAATTAAAAGAACCTTAATAGCAAATATATAGGATATAAGTTGTTTAGAAGAGTCCCCAAAACATAAAATTCTTTTGGCTAAAAGATAAGGACAAAATAAAATTTCCCCTTTTGGAAAAATTGTAATGCTTTTAAAGCGTGACCAATATTTGTCACGATTATGGAGCGTGAATAATTGCGATCCAGTTCTCCTTTAACCGAAATCGTTCTACTTTCTACCTTCTTTAGTTTTGCCTCTTTGATTCTTCTCATCTTCAAATGAGCATAACTTCTTCACCGTAACTCGGATTGAGGTGCCATTTTTTCCAGTATTCTTGTGACTTTAAGATATTCAACGTTTCAGCTGTCCCACCTCCGAACTAAGGCTGAAAATTATGAAAATTCCCTTTAACTTCTCATTTCTTGGTTTCTTTCACTATTTTGAATTTTCTCTCGCACTATCTTACATGAAATACATGTAAAACACATAAGAGATACACAAAACACAAAATACTTGCCAAAAAGGTCAGTAGCATAAATATAAGATAAATTCAAACTATTTACACAACACGAGACCATAAAAATACCGAAATTAAGGAGATAAATATGAAATATTTATGCCTAATTAGGAACTTCTCTTTGTCCATATTTATTTATAGCACGTGATTCTGAATCATCATCAGTACCCTTAGAAATTTGTGTATCTACTCATATGTAAATATGCCATCGATGACTATTTCATTGTACTCACACATTTTTGTTGAATATGCATAAAACATAAAGATATCATTATTGTTATCTGGTGCCGCAATCTCTTTAGGGGCTTGCATAGTCACTTTAGAGACTTTTGTCTTTTTAAAAATAGAAATCTCTTAAGGTGTTTTAGAGAAATTAGATCTTTTATCCATAAACTATTCTAAAGTGTTATGAGGACATGGTTTTTCATTTGATCTCTACTTCCAGGGAGTAGAATCTTTGGAACCTATTGGTTTGCCACTCTTTTTAGCATCCAATAAATTTATTTGCTGCCGAAATCAAAGTTTTTCCCACTAGAATATCAATTTTAGCTAGTGCATTAGACTCAAGCATGTGCGATTTGGTCACTTTTGCTGCATCATTGAATGCATCAGAAAATTGATTCGAAATTCTTCCCCGATACTTCATGCTCAAAATGATCAATACAGGGGTCTAGATGAGACAAAGTGAAAGTATCTTAAGTTAATTCTCAACATTTAATAATTGACTGGACTTCAGGTCTGTTCTTTCCTCTCCTTAATAATGGGAAAAGCTCTTCATCAAAAGTACAATATGCAAATCTAGCGATAAACATATCATCTATCACTAACATAATATAAAGAATAATTGATATTGAATCATAATTAACATATATTCCCAAGCAATGTCGAGGACCTATTTTGATACGTAGTGGCGGTGATATGGGCATATGTATGAAACAAACAAATTTATGCAAGTCGGAAATATTTGGTTGACATCTTGACTTGAGTTGAGAAGGGAAAAATGTGGTAAGTAGTTGGACTAAGTTGAATGAACTTGGAAGGATGTAGGATGGAATGACCCCAATAAGAGATTAAGAGTTTTGATTGCATAAGTAAATTTCGTGCTATCAATTGTAAATGGTTATTCAATGACTCAACTAAACCATTTTAAGTATAGACGTGTGGAATTGGATGCTCAACATCAATTCCTAATGATAAACAATACACGTAAAAACTAGAGAAGTAAATAATCATGCATTGTCTAAGCAAATGGATTTAATCCGTTGGATTAGAAAAATGTGCTCTAAGTTTAATGATTTAAGCAAACAATTTATCAAAAGTCAAAGTTTGAATGGATAGTAAATAAACATGTGACCATTAACTGGATGTATCCATTACAATCATAAAATACTTGAAAGGTCCATCAAAAGGGTGGATGGGTCTATAAATATATCCCTGAATCTTTCGTAAGAAAGATTGTGACTCAAAGATTGTTTTAATAACGGATGTCCTAGTGATCAATTTCCCTTGAGTACAAGGGGTGAAAAAATTATCATTAGGGAGGGTAAGATGTTGGTTTGATAAAGAGTGAGCATTTGACTTATTTATGATCTTACGTAACATGGTTAATCCAAGATGACCCACATAGTTGTGCCAAAATTTCAATGTATTAGGATTATTGATCTTCTGAATCATGACAAAATATGATTCTATAACACTAATTATTGTATGGTATAGCCCCATGAATAATGCAAGGTGTTTTTTAGTATGATCTTCTAGCTTCCAACACTATAATTAATGCAAAGGTGCTCTTTATCACTTTCATTACTTATTTCCATATGATACTCATTCATTCTTATATCTTTAAATCTTAGCAAATTCTTCTAGAATTATTCGAGTTTATTGCATTTTGTACGAATAATTGGGTACCATTAGGTAGCACCACGTGGGCAATTTCGAAGCCTTCAATAATTTTAGCAATAAAAGATATTGTGGAAATGGTTATCATATTATATATCAAGTTTGAGAAAACCTCCAAGTAATATAAAATAATATAGGCTATTCCATTTGTAGGAGATATTTTTCCACAATATTTAGAGAAATATCAAGAATGCCCCAAAGAACGATATGAATGGAAAAAGAAAGAATGAGAAAACTGCTTACGTGGTTTGACCGTGAGATCGACCTATGTCCACGGGGTCAAATGGGACTCTTTTTTATTTATTAAAAAAGGGTAATGGAAATAACTGGAGTGCTAGTGTTACTAGCTGAGAGTCCGGGCTATTGTGTGTTAGTTACAAATTAGTCCCTAATATTGGTTGGACTGACATTATTTATTCACCTAGCGTTTTACCTCCGTAGGCTACTTAATATTTATCTCTATCTTTACCGATTTTTCTAGATTTTCTCTTATCCCAATTTTCATGGGACAATTACTCCATATCTTTCCTCCTGGTTATTCGACACGTGTTCGGTCATGTGACTAATTGATCTTGTTCCTTCATATGCCCTCAAGGTGGGGGAAATCAGTTGAACACACTGATTGACCTTAACTTGACTTGTTAGGTGAGTGCTCTATCATTCTAGGTTGATCGTCCTGATGTTTTGACTTTATTTATAGTCTGCCACATGTCCATTAATTTTTTGCACCATTTTTTTTCATATTCATTTTGGAGGGGCGCGAAGCAATTATTTCTTTTATGGCTTGCGCACGTATCTATCGCATTATTTAATGTGTCTAGCACCATCATTAGAAGTAATGATGGCGCGTGTGCGCATGACACTTTTTTCAAAGCGTTGTGACGCCTACTGAGGGAACCTCTTTTCAGAGGAAGTATAAGGGTTTTCATCCTTAAGCTTGTCATTTCCATTAATTGCCAATTTAAATTTTTCTCTCACTTATCTCCTCATTACTGGTGAGAGTACTTGACTGTTATGGAATACTCCCAGCCCAAGCAAACGATAACTTTTACCGTATTATAATGGGAACAGTGGCTATTAATCAAATTTGTGGGGTCAACCTTGGTCTCTAGGAGATAAGGTACTGTTATGACCTAAGGTTATCCCCAAGCATCGGACTTTACCACTTCCAGGCCATGGATAAGACAAAAAATTTGGTCATCTATTTTACCAGATTCCGAAAACACACAGACAAAAATATCATTGGGGTGTCTGGGGCAATATGTGGTGGAGGCTATAATAGCCTTGGGGTTCCTTCCACAAGGGGGATCTTGGTATGTCGCCCACAAGCAGTTTATTTTTATTTCCTTTATTTTTGTTTATTACTAACCGATCTGACATTTTGTTTGCAGATCACTTTCTAAAGACAAATCCCTCATATTATTAAGTGAACCCTAAATACTAAGAGATATTTTGGAAGCGATCGACCCCAGCATGAGTTCTCCCATATTAGAGAGTGGCCCACATCCTTCTTAATTACCTACTTACTTATCAATACCTTCCTAACTTCACTGCTATCCCTATCGGCATCCCAATTATCCAGATCATCGAACCCGTCCTCCGTAAAAACCAAACCCTTGTTATCCTCACGTGATCTCCATCGGACCCAGTGAGAGAGAATAGGAAGAAAAAAGGAGGAAAAAGAATAGGAGTAGGTGAGGGGAAAATATAAAGAAGATTTAGGTTCGTTCTTAGACGGTCTTGATCCTCTTTTTTCCTATGGGCGAGCATATATTGTCGGCCTTAAGAGGAGGTTGAGGCTAAAGAGGACTTTTCCCTTGAAGACTTTACTTTTCCCCCAATCCCCTCCTAATTAGAAGATATGAGCAACAGAAACAGAAATTCGACCGACCTGGAGATTTCCAGGGACAATTTGAAGAAATAATTGGTCACGAGCCAAAAAAATGGCCGATCTTCCTCTGTTGATGACCAGAGGAAGAGGAAGTTGGTCACCCTTGGGGAAAAGGAATCCCACCAGCTTGGACGCCAAAAGGTGGAGGCTATGTCAAAATGAAGAAGAAAAATAAAACTTCAGTCGGTGTTAACTCCAAGATGCCCCTTCACCAAGTTGATTGGTTGTTATCAACGAGGCCAACCAAATGCTTTGTTTAAGGGCTCCTTATCTCCCTATGGATCGAAACCATCCATGGGAGCCTGCCTTATTTAAGGGGAAGGAACCTATGATGGCCACTGATTCCGTCCATAGGGAATTGGATGTGGCCTTCTCTATTTATCAGGCTACAATGCTGCCATCTGATAAGATGGAGCTGAGGAGCTTCACTTTGGAAATTCTCTACACTGACTCTCTTGGCCACAACGTTCTGGTAGTTTCACCTCTTTTTATCCAATGTATTTATTTATTTCTATAATTTTTTTTAACACGTCTCTTTATTAGTGCAGAGAATGCAGGTTCAACAGGAGTTCGCTAGCCGAGCTTCTTCGTAATGAAAGTCTATTAAGGGCACTGAAAAGGAGAAGACTAACCTCAAGATCTAAATGAAGACTCATCCCCAATAATTGGACGACCTGAACAAGAAGCTGAAGGCATAATATGATGCCTACAACAATACGGTGGAGGAGGGTGAACATATCTAAAATGAGTTTAGCCAGGTCGATATTCAATTGACCAAGCTCATAATCTTCCACCAGTGAACCCTCTTAGAGAAGCTCATACTCTCTAAATTGAGAACCTAAGGAGAGAAGAACAGAGAAACTGACTTGGACAAGGCCTTCGATAATGGGTATAATGCAGCCATCCAGGAGATAACTTCCTAGCTAGACTACCATGACTTAGTTGCCTTTAATAAAGTCTGGGTAGTAGGGCTCAAGAGGGGTAAGGTTGATAAGGGTGACCCTACTTACGCCGAGCACCCTCATCTGGCTAACCCCTTGATTTTCCTTCCTCAAGAGCCATCTACCCCCTTCTCTAGTGACCAACCAATATCAATAGACCCCCTCACCCAGTTGATCTTTTTGACGAGGTGGCTGATGAGTAGTCTCGTAAGGATAAGGCTTTTTTGTTCTTTTCTCTTTAAGTCTTTTTTGTTCTTTTCTCTTTCTTTTTTATACTTTTTTGTTGACCCCTGGTGGTCTTTTGTTTATCATTAATGAAAATTTATTTCTTATTTTTGGTGTTTGTATATTGCTTTCTTGAAAACAAAGCTTTCTTAATTGTAACTAAGCACCCTAAATAAAGTGATTAATGCAAAATTTACTAATTTAGGCAATTAGTCAATGCCAGTCTTTAGCGATCAACTAAATTACCCTTGAGCATTACTAGCTTGGATAAAGCCATATCAGGTGACTGGCTAGGTTAAACTTCTAGGAAAATTTTAACTAACGACATAGTCAACCGATATTAACTCCAGTATGTACTTTCCCTTGTGTAATTTTCAAGATAATTGGTTATTTTTCCAAGTGTTTGGCCTTATTTTAACCAATTTAAACTTTTTACTTAAGCCGTTTCGAATATTTGGTAAACTTTAACCCTTTCACAGTTTCTCATCCATTAATAAGTAATCGATTAAGAAGTGAGTTTTTCTTTAGGTCAATCACTCAATGATATATTATTAACGTTCTATTCTCATATCGTTCCACATATAAAAGTGGGTATTATTCATAAGAATGTGATTTGACCGACCTTTCCCAGATCATATCACTTATTGGCGGGTTTTTTCCCTCTTCTAGGCCGATCTAATTTAGATTATACCATTCGTCAGAATGAGTTTTGACCTACCTTTTCCATATCGTACCACTTATACAAGTGGACTTTTTCCTCTTCTAGGCTGATCCGAATTAGATCATACCATTTATAAGAATGGGTTTTGATCGACCTTTCCCAGATCGTACCACTTATATAAGTGGGCTTTTTTGCCTTTTATAGGTCGATCTAATTTAGATCATACTATTCACAAGAATGGGGTATGATCGACCTTTCCCATATCATACCACTTATACTATTTAGTTTTTTGCTTCTTTTAGGGTGATCTAATTGAGATCATACCATTCGCAAAAATGGGTTTTTACCGACCTTTCACAGATTTCCCCACTTATACAAGTGGGTTTTTTGCCTGTTCTAGGCACCAATCTAATTTAGATCATAGCATTCGCAAGAATGGGTTTTGACTGACCTTTCCTAGATTGCACCACTTATACAAGTGGTTTTTTTACTCTTCTTGACCAATCTAATTTAGATCATACCATTCCCAAGAATGGATTTTGACCGACCTTTTTCAGGTCGTATCACTTGTACAAGTGGATTTTTTGCCTCTTTTATATTGATCTAATTTAGATTATACCATTCATAAGAATGGGTTTTGACCGACCTTTCCCAGATAGTACCACTTATACAAGTTGGTTTTTCATTGAAACAAATTATACGAGATATTCTAAATAATTCAAGATGATTGAATGTTAGATGTTTTTTATGCATAATTAAAAAAATTCAACTAACTGTTCATCTTTATGATAACACTTTCTAAGGTTCAAGGCATTCCATGACCTTGATACTACCCTCCCATTTAATTATTCTAAGTGATATGAGCCCCCACACCTTTTTGAAGATATACGGTAGGGTACCTGCCTGTTCGGCTTCAGCTTTTCATTCGATGGATTCTTCGCGACAGATAGCAGCTTTCGGAGGGCTAAATTGCTAACCTAGAATTCTCTGACTTTAACCTTCTTGTCATGTTGCTTTTCCAGTTCTTATGAGTAGGTGGCCAAATGTATTAGGGCTTGCTCTCTCCTTTATTCGACCAAATCCAACTCGTGGGCTATCTATTTATCATTTCATTCATCTTCAAATATTTTTTTATCCAAGCATTATTAGGTCGATCTCTATGAGAATTACTTATTCCATTCCATAGGCAAGGGAATAAGGGGTTTCCTTCATAGACTTCCTTGGAGTTGTCTTGTATGCCCATAGAACGCATGGAAGTTCGTCTACTCATCGTCCTTTTACTTTTTCCAATCACCGTTTAATGTTTGATAAGAGATTTTTATTGGTAATTTAAGCCTACCCATTGCATTGAGGGAAGAATACTGACACATAATGAATCTTGATTCCGTATTTTGCGCAAAAATCCTTAAATTGATCGTTATCAAACTAGGTCCAATTTTCAGTTACCACTACCCTTGAACCTTATGATAATATTTCTCTAGACGAATCTTCTGGCATCTGGTTCAATGATATGTGAGAGAGGTTTGGCCTCAACCCACTTAGTGAAATAGTGAATCGCCATTATCGATTATCTCTGATTTCCATGTGCAACTCGTAGTGGCCCTATATTGTCCTTGCCCCAAGGGGGAAAAGGCCATAGGCTTGTGAGAGGATTTATGTATTCGGTGGGCTCTTCGATCATTGGTGAGAACATTTGGCACTTTGGGCATTTTTGGCGAACTTTGCTTAATACTTGTGCATATATGGCCACCAGTACCCTTGAGATATGTATCTATAAGAAAGAGATCTCCCACCTATGTGCACGTCGTAGCTTCCTTTATGAGTTTCCTTTAAATCCTTTCAACTTGATCTGGGTGGACACACTTTAATATCGGGCCATTAAACAACCTTTGATAAAGCTTTTTATCCAAGATGAGGTAGAATCTGGACGCTCTAACATTCATCTTCTGTGCTTCTTTATCGTTCGGGGGTAGTTTGTCGATTTTCATAAAATAAATGATATGCTCCATCTATGATGTGAACAACTGCACTTGGAGGATATTGAGATCGCTTTCTACTTCTTTAATGCTCAGCCCGTCGACATATTCCACTTCAATTATCCTCTTTAGGTCGACTACAATGGAATATTAATAGTTATTTTCATTCCCGGGGAGCTACTTTACTAAGCCCGATTTGAAGTGCTGAAGTAGTCCTTAGGCTTTGTTTCTGTAAGCTAACATCTCAGGATCCCTTGCCTCATATTCCCTATTAAGTTAATTTGTGATTAGCTTAGAATCATAAAATATAGTGATGTGTTGAGATCCCGTGTTGATCGCCCTTCATAGACTATACACCATGTCTTCATGCTCAGCTTTATTATTTGACCTTTTGGACCCCAATCGGATGTCTTGCTCAATCAGGCCACCTTGTGGGTTTAGCAAGACTATCCCAACTCACGTGCCTTTTTCATTTGATGAGCCATATATAAAGAGTTTCCATCGCTTATCATTCTCGATGACTTGTAATGCTTCTAAAGTGGGTGGTGGCAGCTCATCCCTTGGAGATGCCGAGAATTCTTCCACAAAGTTCGTAAAACCTGGTCTTTAATCATTGTTCTAGGCTCAAAACCGATGTCGAATTGGGCTAGTTCAAGAGACCATTTTGTCATTTTGTTTGAGAGGTTATCCTTTTTAATGGCATCTTTTAAAGGGTATGTCATCAGGATGACTATAGTGCGAGCATCAAATTAATTCCTTAGCTTCCTCGCAATAGTTATTAATGCCACAACCATCGTCTCTATGGGCATGTACCCGTTTGCTGCTTCGAGAAGAGTGTAGCTCACATAATATATCACCTTTTTCTCTTCATTGTGTAGATAAATTAATGCTTTACTGGTTGCATGATTCAAAATAATCAAGTAAAGGTACAGGCCTTCCCCGTCATTGGGAGTTGACAGTAAAGGAGGAGGTCCTAAGAACTGTCTAATTCCTTCTAAGACCCGATCAAATTATTTTTTCCAGACTGTGGGGCTTATCTTTTTCAAGGCTTAAAAGAAGGGGCAACACTTGTCGGAGGATCTTTAAATGAATCGATTGAGGGCCTACATCATTTCAGTGATAAACTGAATATCTGTAATGGTAGTTGACCTTTTAATATTTTGGAGAGGTTTAATTTTATTTAGATTTGCCTCAATTCCTCTCTGAGTAACTAAGTATCCCAGAACCTTGTCGAAACTTATGCCGAACACATATTTAGAGGCGTTAAGCTTTGTCTTGTACTCTTGAGAATGTTGAATGTCTTCACGAGGTCTTTTAGATGATCGACTGAATACCTAATTTTGACGAGCATATCATCTATATAAACCTCCATAAAAGAGCCGATCAAATTTTTGAACATCTGCGTTACCAGTCTCTGATATGTTGCCCTCATATTCTTCATTCCGAAGGGCATTACCCTGTAGATGTAAAGCCCTAAGGTTGTGATGTAAGATGTTTTTCCTAATTTGGTCCAAACTTGGGTATCTAATTATAGCCTAAGTATGCATCCATGAATCTCATTCGTTGGTGCCTAGCTGTTGAATCCACCAACTGATCAATTTGGGCCATTGGAAAAATATCCTTTTGGAAATGTTTGTTGAGGTCGATGAAATCCACGCAAACCCTTTATTTATAACTTTTATTCTTGATAACAACAGTGTTAGAGATCCATTCCAAAAATTAGACTTCCAGCTTGAAGCATGTTGTCAACTTCAGTCTCTACTGCTTTCACCTTTTTTGGTGCTGACCTTTTGGGTTTCATCTTAATCGGCTTGGTATGTGCTTCCATAAGTAATCGATGGCAGGAGACCTCTAGATCTATCCCTAAAAGATCATAAGGTTGCTAAGAAAAAATGTATGTATTTGATCTGAGGAAGTGTACATGCTCCTCGACTTCATCTTTGGGAAGCTCTGATCTAATGAGGAAGATCTTCTTTAACAGTGAGTCATCTAAAGGAACTGAAACCAATTCCTATAGCATGCATTTGGCAGGGGCCAAGTGAGTTTCTTCGACCCCTCGCCAAACTTCCTTTCGTTTCTACTTGGGTTGGTCGTCGTCACTTTGATTATTCTTGGACGGATATTGACTTATCTTAATTGCTGAGACAAAATAACTACTCGTTGTTGCCTGATCTTCTCTGATTTCTACAACCCCTTGGTTCGTCACAAATTTGAGTTTTTAGTGAAGTGATGAGGGAACGACCATCATGTCGTGCAACCATCCTCTGCCTAAAATGGCGTTGTTGTGACACCTCGCCCAATTAAATACCGGGTGATCAGTCCTTTATTAAATTTAAAATCGAATGTTCGGCTGGTTCATTCTTAGCATCACTGTCGAAAATATTTAACTTTATTAATCACCTAATAAATAATTAAGTTAGTGTCAAAACATTTTCCATTTTTAATTATACCCAATTAATACATTAATAAATTCCAATTATTAATACACAAACCAAAAACCATACACATGAATAAAATAGACACTGGAGATGAATCAACTACTGAAATAAATAAGACTTGATAAAACATTCCAGTTCAAAGTCTCAAACCATAATCCAATAAATAATACTCAAACCAACTGAAATGAAATACTAAAGTAAAAAGAGTACAATCTCTTTGGTAAAGTAAAACTGAGGATGGGCGACACAATGCCCTAAATGAAATGTCTAAAGATACTGAATCAAATGAAAGTGAGACGTCTAAGCATGAGGACCTGCACCTTCAACAACTGCTACAACACGTCAAAATATATGACCGTCTAAGTCTGGCGTCCCTGTGGCTGGACACTTGATATAAATAATACAAGAGAAAGGAGAAAAATGCAAGAAACTGGTCAGAGACCGAGTTGTAAAAATATTTGGTTTAGCAAGTATTTAAAATTTGTAATAAAGCAAGTATTATGTGCATGCTAGATTTTTGGATTCTCACATGAGATCCTCACCTCTCATCTATTGTGCACGCCTAATGCATCTTCTAACCCACACTAGTTATGTTACCCAACCTAACTAGTTCGAAATCATAATATCAATATCTACGTTCACCACTAGTATACCCGTATCGCCCATACAATACGTTATTAAAATAGTTTATCCCAGATAACTAAATTCCATATTCACCATTCAAATAGTTAATATTTTACCCACTAAAATTATTTCATTTATCATTATTACCATATCTACTAGTTTCACACATTAGAATTATTCACAAGTATACACACACACACACACACACACACACACACACACATATATATATATATATATATATATACTAATACTGCACCCTTAGGTTAGGACCACTTGGCTCAATGCATACTTAGTTATCATGTCCCGGTGCATCACTCACTGCATGAAGGACTAATGGTTCAATCTCTCACGAACCGTAAAATTCAAATCATAACTATTGGAGGCGAACATAATCACCAGCCAAATGGGTCACCCACATACCTACGCTCCCATTCAGCCGTCGAAACTATCCTACATCTCAAATAGCACGTAACCAAGTTCATATGCTCTAGGTGCAAGTCAAATATCCCCCCAAATGGGCAACACAGGATAAGACTGTCCACTAAACGAAAACTTCCTCTTGATAGCAAGCAGTGTAGGTATGTTATACACATAGTAAATTAAGTATAGGTATACACACAACCTATCAAATCAATCGGTGCACCCACAACTCGAATATCATTTTCCATACGTATTATTATTATTATTATTATTATTATTATTATTATTATTATTATTATTATTATTATTATTATTATTATTATTATTATTATTATTATCACTTAATACTCTCGATGTATTTATACTTTTACGTTCATACTCTCTCTCTCGTAAAAAGATAAGGATAGTACATCGCTAAAAATCCTTAATTAAGTAATCCCAAGTAATCTCAATATTACTGGTCAATACTGATTTCAGCAACGTATGTCATATATTGCTCGAATTGATTACGTTGCACTTAAAGGATTGAAATCAGGAAATTCGCAAAAATCTATCATGTCGCTCGAATGAAGTGTCAATCTCACTTGAATGGAAAACGACGTCGCTCAAACTACAGCTTTGTGTGACATGCCACATCACTCGAATGACGGCTTCTTGCAACAACTTCTTGCGACATCACGCGACCTAGAATTATTTCGTCCCTAACCTCTAGCACTTGCGTTTTTCCACCACTTTTCATCCTAAAACCTCTACAGATCAAACCCAAAATCCCAACAATCAATAACAAACATTATTCTAACATGTAAGGATGATTTCTAATACTACATAATCATTAAATTCTAATTAATCGTCAAAAAATTTTGAAATCCCCAATTTTCATCATAAGAACCCTAATTTTCAAATTTTCAGATTAAGAACATGACTAACCCAGATTAATTCATTAATATTAATCGAAATTCCCTGGGTTCTAAACTATATACATGAAGGAATTTAATTACTATTAATTCAGTCCTAAATCATGAATTAGTTCTTCCAATCTCACCAAATTTCATATTTAATCATGTGTTTCCATCCCTATACTAACATGAGCATAATTATTGCTAAAAGAAAGAAAGTAATAAACACTTGCCTCGATTTGACGGTCTGATCCACTGATGAAATTGGTATAGACTTGTTCCTCGTCTTCCGATCTACGCTTTGGTGGGATTTATGGTGTGAGTTCTTGAATTTAGCACCAAGAACACCTATGGACTTTCCTTCTTCCTCTGTGGTTGTTTCTCTTTCTCTCTCTCTCTCCCTCTCTCTCTCTCTCTCTCTCTCTCTCTCTCTCTCTCTCTCGTAGGTTTAGAAACTGACAGACTCCCTCTCACCTCTGTACACTCATATTTAATTCTATAATTCTCGTCCATATTAATTCCCCAAAAATCCAAAAGACAAAAAATACCCCTACGATGTGCCGGTTTGGCCTAAAAATATTTCGAAGTCCAAATAAAACACCCGGGTAGAGTTTTCTGACTATCTCGACCCTTCTGGACACAATGACGTACTCAAAATGATCATACGAGTTACTTAAAAATTTATCTTTTTATTCCATTCAATTAGTTCCGACATGACTCACACGCGCGTCCGACTTACTTTACCAAACTGTCATATTTCCTACTCTTGAGAATTTATAAAATTTCATAATTTCGTATTATGTATTCTCACCATAATATTTGTCATCAATAAGTATTAACCCTTGGAACGCTAGTTAATATTTATTTTAATCCGGATCAATTAATAATTACTTTCTCACATTTTAATTTAATTAATCGAACAATAATAATTAATCCCATAATTATTTAAAATCCTAAAAAATATAGGGTGTTACAGTTGTATGGTGACTCCAACTAGATTACGTAAAACTCCACCTCTTTGTTGGCTAGACCGAGCTTGTATAGTAGTTTTATTTTTCCCAAAGGTGATTCAACGTCTCCATTGAAGTCGATTAGTGGGCCGACGTTAGTATCTAGATCCTTGATGTGGTAGCCAAGTTTGTAGAGCACCGTCAGGTACATGATCTCTGAGGAGATTCCTTGATCATATAATACTCTTCTTACATCAAAGTTTCCAATTCAGAGAGTAAGCACCATACCATCTTTGTGGGGCAAGTTGATTCCGACCAAATCATCGTCAGTGAACTTAATTGCTCGGCCAATATTGAGTTCCTTTCTTTACCTATTAACCAGGACTGGCTTGGTCGGGTCCACATGGAATGCTTGTTGAATGATGGATGCCACTATCACCTTCTCCCTTAGCTTCTTACTAATATTCTAGGTTGGGTCGGTAAAGTCGTGGATGACGATTTCCTACTGATGGGAGATCATCATTCACTTTCTGAACTGTGTTGATCTTGGTTACTGCCTTTGGGTTTAATGTATTAATAAAATCCTTAAGATTCCCCGCTTGGACAAGTTCCTCTAGATAATTTTTGTACATCTTGCAATCTTTCGTGAGGTACCCGTGTCATCCTTAGTATTTGGATCACCGATCATCTTGGGAGACCTTTTGAAACAAGGATTGACTTTGATTTAGTGAAGGAGCCTAAAGATGTGCTCTTTGAAGATTATTTCCACGGCCTTGTAGCTGTTTTCACTGGCCTGAGGCTTGGGGTAATTTTTGGAAGCTTCACTCCTGGCTACCCTTGTGGCCGATGATGACTGGTTCTCCCTTTAGGGGATTTCTTTGGCTCAATCTTCTTTTGGTCGTATGGGAGGAGGGGGAAATGGTAGAGATCTCATCTTCTACCTTGGCATATTTCTCAATACATGATATGAGATCGTTCATTGAATACATTGGCTTTTTGGTAAAAGATTGATAGAGATCGTCTGACCGCTCTAGACTGAACTTGAATGAGGCAATTTCCAGCTGCTCATTGCAATCATCAATTTCGTTATATAACTCCCAATACCTTTGAGTGTACTTCCTAAGATTTTTTTCTTTCTTCTTTTTAAGGGAGATTAGTGAATATACCTCCTTAACCACCCTATTGTTTGTGATGAACCGAGATGTAAACTGCTCAGCGAGTTCCATAAAGGTGGAGATGGATCTAGGGGAGATTTTTTCAAATCACTTTAGACCTATCTCGCCCAGAGTTGATGGAAACACCCTACACATCAGAGCATCGTGATGGATCCAAATAGACATAGTATGTAGGTAGTGCCTAATATGGTTAGCTAGGTCTATTTTCCTTTCATACATTGTATTTTTGGCATGGAGAAGTTATTCAGAGGTTCAAAAAATTCTATTTGCTCAGTGAACGGTGAGGCTGCGCCATATCCCAGTGTTTTCCTGGCTATATCCTTGGGGTTCCTGTTAAGGTCTAGTTTAATTCTTTCCTTCATCTTTTTGGGGATGATTCCCCTTAACTTGCCTGTCCTCGTTTGATTTTGCTATTTTTCAGAATAATCTAACATGCTACTCTAGGATAACTCTGATGGTTATAGTTGATAACGCCTATGGTTAATGAAGTTCCTTCAAAACGAACGATCGCATTAATAGCGATGGATCATATAGGGACTCCTTGAATGAGAAGCCCTGATCGGATGATTTTTTGGGGAGCGAAGTACCCTACTGTGGTGCCACCGAGTACGGGAACTCGAGGTATCGCACTCAGATTATAGAGATGGCTGGCAAGGTTCTCTCTTGTGGTGAGGCTGAATTCATGAGTCTCCTGTGTCACCATCTGACTATTGGGTGAGTTGTTTCCTTAGAAGGGTGATTTCCTGATCGTGGGTATTCAGTTTCTCCTCGTAAATACTGGCCAAATGGGAGACAACTTTCCCTTTATTTTGGTTGATCGATAACGTTCGATGCTGTCGACTGGGCCCAAATCTATCATGAGAGAGTTACCTAGACCTTGATGGTTGCTGGAGAGGAGGAATTTGCACAGGAGTTTGTTCCTTCCTAACGATGCGAAATTTGGACTGCACGCGACTCCTTGATTGGGTGGGGTGATATTGATCTACACTCATGATTAAGTTTTGATATTTTCCTGACTTTGAAAATAGTGAGAGCTTCGTTTCCAATAAACGGTGCCAAATTGTAGGAGATATTTCCCACAATATTTAGAGAAATATCATTAATTCTCCAAAGAACGATATGAATGCATAAAGAAAGAAAGAGAAAACTATTTATATGGTTTGGACATGAGACGGTCTTATGTCTACGGGTCTAAAGGGGAGTGTTTTTTTAATTAAAGAAGGGGAATGACAATATCCGAAGTGCTAGTGTTCTTATTTAAGAGTCTGGGCTATTGCGTGCTGGTTACAATTAGTCCCTAATATTTCCCGGACTGACCTTATTTATTCACATAGTTTTTTACACCAATAGGTTACTTTATGTTTATCTGTATCTTTGATATGCCAACATGAGACCTCGTATCGGCTCAAGCCAATCCTACAAAGTGTGCTCTCTCGAACCATCCTACAAGGACTGTCTCATCCTTGTCCAGGTCTAAGTTGAGACCATAGGCCACCTTGGTGGGCCTATTCCTTACCTCGTCCATCTCAGGAAGATGAGACCATATCGACCCCTCGTCTCGCCCTAATGCAGGTAGGCCAAGATTACAATTGGCAATCATTAGCATGCTATCCAGAGGAATGTCAGTGGTATCATAATCGGCTAGGCCGATACTTCATTCCAGCAGAACACGTTCGACGCTTGGAATGGAAGACACATAGGAGAGTGCGTGTGGGCTGCGATCCCACTTGAGCAAAACCGTTACAGCAGCATCAACCCCACTTGTATAGAATATCTCTTAATCATTCCTTACATGAACGAGAGACAGATGGCATAATATCATTGAACAATTGGTGTTGTGCATGCCTCATGCATGACTGGGGTGCATATCACACAACCCCATCCATATAAATACTTGTCTTCTACATCATTGTACAAAATCGCTTATTGTAAACTATAGCTAAAACTCTGCCAACAATATAGTAGAGAGAGAAATTTTGAGGGATTATATCCCAAGGCTATTATAGACCATATTTAGTGGATTTCTCACACACTCACAGTGGACGTAGTCCCTCTAAAGGCTGAACCACTTATATCTGGTGCTATGTTCCTCTTTGCCTTGTCTCTTTTTGTGTTTACATATATCTCTCATACTCCATTATTGTGCTGGTTAGAGTTTATTTATCATACTGATTTGGTGATACCAATTTTGGTATCATCAATCTGGCGTCGTCTGTGGGAAATGAGATAGCCATCCTCTTCCCTTTATTTGTATCTACTCCACTAGATTCTTTGGTGGTGGTTCAACCTCACACTTGGTTGAGCTTGAACCACCATTGATAGAGTTATGGTTTGAGTTCAATCTCACTTTCAGTTCATCCAGCTCACTTCCAGTACATCACTTGATTTTTTCGGTCATCGAAAATCTTCAATGGCATTAGATCCTCCTACAATAGGTTGACCCAGTACCAGCCAAGCCCCACCTTAGTAAAAAATGGTTGAGGTGGCGATGGCCTTACGCTCCTTAGTAGAAAGCCAACAGAAGATGTAGGCTAATCTTGTTGCGTTTAGTCAGAACATGTGGCTAAACCCACCAGTGCCGAAGATGAGATGATAAATCTTACCGCCAAGGAAGGTATTTAAGATCTAGCGGCCAGGGGATGACCCCTCAGTCTCCACTCAAAGATCTTCCTCCATAGCAAAAGCATAGAGATGTGGCTGACCCTAAGCATTTACGCTTGGGGAGGTCGGGTCAGGAGTGCCCGGATGATGAGGATGAATGGTATGATGATGAGGACGACAGAGAATGTTGGGAGACTTATCATATTTCTAGAGGCACTGTGTGACAAATTCAGCCCAGCTGAGGATGTAGCGGTAGGCCAAGCTGATAGTTTAGGCTAAGGGCATCAACTTTGGACAAACTATGCAGAGGGCCAGCCTTTGATAGGCTAGGTCGAGTAATAGATGACCTGAGAAATCGCCTCTCCAGATATAGAAGTATCACTGGTTCTAGAGGGAATGATAGAGGTGATGACCATCAACCTCGTAGAGGCATAGACGAGGAACAACGAGAGGTGAATAACTAACAAAGGACGGTTGCTAGAGAGCCCTTAATTCGGAAAGATGATAGAGAGGGGGTGGAGAGAACGTAGCCCAGGCCAAGGCAGTATCTGCGACCGAAAGGCCCTAGAATAATTCCATTTAGAGAATGAAGGATAAAATAGGGAACATACTAAAGATCCGAGACTCTTTGTAGAGGGGATACAGTGAAAGCTCCCCCATTATGCCTATGATCGTGAGTTATCCGACCCTCTCTAAATTCAAGCCACTGGTAGTGACGTCCAAGTATGATCGAATAACTAACTAGTACACCATGTGGAGATATATCAATCATCTGCTAATATCTACTCAGTCTCAGACGAGATGAGATGTCGGGCCTTCTATAGCACACTTACTAGTGCTGCCCACACATGGTTCACATCTCTCCCTAAGACCTCAATATGTAATTTCAAATAACTAGCAGAGAGGTTTATACACAACTTTTTCTTTAGAGTAAGGGCCCAAAAGAAGACAACACACTTGATGTACATAAAGCAGAGAAAGAATGAAAGTATGAGGGAGTACATAGCAAGGTTCAACAAGGAGAAATTAGAGGTTGAAGATTATGAAGAGAGTTTCGCTATGACCGCCTTGATAGGAGGGTTGTAGAAAGGAAATCTATTTTGGAATCTTGCCGAAGATCCTCCAAAATCTATGGATGAACTCCTGACTATGATCAGGAACGTCATGAATGCGTAGGAGGTAATGGATTCTAAAGGTGAAGATGAGAAGAGAACAAGCAGTGGAGGTAAGTTCCATAAAAAGAGTAAGGACGGCAAGAAGAGGTCGGCGGATGATAAGTTTCCTGACTACACCCCTATGGCAGTCAGTTGTGAGAACATCATGAATTAGATAAAGAATGATCAATCTCTGAGATGACCTGAGATATTAAAGGATCCTCCTCATAAGAGGAAGAATATGTGGTGTGAGTTTCACCAAGATCATAGCCATACGACCGATACATTTTTCGCTCTCAAGGATGAGATTGAGAAAATGCTGAAATCTGGCAAGTTAAGAAAGTATTTTGGCAAGAGCTATTTAAAGGGTGGCCGAGATAACACCCGAAAGAGGAGGAATGACAAGTGTAAGCCTGATGCTCCAACCAACCAAGACGAGGATGACTCGGATGATGATGACAAAGCCGACCCTGTCTTGCCTCCTCCAATCACCAATCCTAAGGGTCGGCTCCATGCAATTTCTCTTAAAATTAAGATGATTTGTGGAGGACTTGTTAGAGGGGAAAAGGAGATCGCTGACAAAAAGGCTCACATGGCAGAGGCCAAAACTCTTCCTTCAAAACCCAAGGAAGTACACTTAGCAGCAATTGAACCAAATAAAGTAAAAAAAACTAAAGTTGAAATGAATACTTTGATTATTGGTTTCTCTAGGCTGGATTTTAAGGTGATTTTAGCCTCGCATAATGATCCATTGGTAATAACCACCTTGGTGCACGGGTTTGAGGTTCCAAGAATATTGTTCAATAGTGCCGATGTGATGTTTTGGGACTACTACAAGGGTTTAGGTCTGAGCAAGAAGGGACTGGTCTCATATCACAACCCACTCATCGGTTTTAACAGTGACAAAGTGAATCCTTTGGGCACTTATGAGATGGAAGTTAGAATGGGGAATAGCTGGCCAAAATGCCTCACGAAGAAAATTAAGTTCTTTATCATGGATGAGAATGTCTACTCAGCCTACAACATAATTCTGGGATGGGTAGCCCCCAAGGAGTTTGAGACTGTGCCCTTAACAGTTCATCAGATAATTAAATTCTCGACTCCATATCGAGTAGGGGAAGTTCAGGAAGACCAAGTTTAGTCACACGAATGCTACTTCAACTTGGCTGAGGAGAGGGAGGCATGTAAAAGGGCCACGATAACTTACAACACTGATACTTTAGACCCTAGGGATGAGACTAAACTGAATAAGGGTGAGGCCGCTGAGGAGGTAGAATCCATCGTCCTCAATGAGGACGAGGCGAAAAAACCCATCCAAATTGGAAAAGCCCTGACGAAGGAGATCAAAGAAGAGCTGCTCAAACTATTGAAGAAGAGGCAACGCATCTTTTCTTAGAGCCATGAAGACATTGCCGACATCGATTTGAAGGTCCTCGGTTATAATCTTAATGTGGCCGAGGATGAAAATTCGATCAGACAGAGAGGGAGAGTCTACTCCAGAGAGAAATATAATGTCATTGAAAATAAAGTGAAGAAGTTGGAAAAGGCTAACTTTATTAGGGAAGTCATCTACCCTGAGTGGTTAACAAATGCAGTTATCGTCCCCAAGGCCAACGGAAAGTGGCGGATGTGTATAGATTTTATATGCTTGAACAAAGCTTGCCCCAAAGATAGTTTTCCCTCGCCAAGGATAGACCAGATGGTTTATGCCACTTCCGCCTATGAATTAATGAATTTTATGGACGCCTACTCAGGCTATAATCAGATATTCATGGACGCAGCTAACGTCGAGAAGACACCTTTTATTACTGACAAGGGGACCTATTGCTATAAGGTCATGCCCTTCGTCTTGAAGAAGACCGAGGCACCATATTAGAGATTTGTCAATAAGATGTTTGAAAAGAAGATTGGGAAGAAAATGGAGGTGTATGTCGATAATATGTTGACTAAAAGTCTTAAGGCTGACACTCATGTGGCCGACCTTGAGTAAACTTTTGATACTATGGACGAGTATAGGATGAAACTCAATCACTTTAAGTGTGTCTTCGATGTCGGGGTAGGAAAGTTCTTAGGATTTATTATAAACCAGAGGGGGATTGAATCAAACCCCTAGAAGATCAAAGATTTAATGGAGATGAAGACTTCAACAACAATAAAAGATGTGCAGAGGTTAACTGGACGGGTGACATCTTTGAATAGGTTTGTGTCTAGAGCTACTAACAAGTTCCTTACCTTTTTTAAAGGTGCTGAGAAAATCTTTTGAGTGGGATGAGGAGTGTGATAAGGCCTCTCAAGAGTTAAAGACCTACCTCGATTTACCACTCCTTCTGTCAAGACCAATTCAGGGAGAGACGTTGTATTTGTATCTAGCAGTGTCGAAATAGTTTATTAGTGCTACCATTGTCAGAGATGAGGATAGAGTCCAAAAGCCAGTTTACTTCAATAGACTGCCCCTTTAAGGGGCCAAGTAAAGATATCCTAAAATAGAGAAGTTGGCCTATGCTTTAATATATTCCTCTAGAAAGATGAAGTCGTACTTTCAAGAACACAATATGGTCGTCCTCACCGAATCTCCTCTCAGACAAGTTATCCACAAACTCGAGAAATTAGGTCAATTGATGGCCCGAGTAATTGAGTTAGGGGAATTTGATATCACCTAATAGCCAAGAATGGCCATTAAGGGGCAAGCCCTAGCTGATTTTATAGTCGAGTTCACATGGGATGAGGTCGATGCAGAAGAGATTGAAACTCCAACTTGTGAACCAGGAAAAAGAGTATGTCTTCCCTCGGCTGAGGCCGGGACGAGTACAACAAGGAGTAAGGTATCTGAGAATGAGGAAGAGAGGTACATCTTCAAGAATGGGACCCTGAAAGTGGGTAATTTTTCCAACTCCCAGTCGACCCCACATTAATGGGAAGACAGAGGTGATGAACCGAATAATTAATGGAATCAAGAAAAAGCTTGAAGATTCTAAAGGAAGATGGATTGAAGAGGTGCACGCCGTTCTATGGGCTTATAGGATAACAGAGAGGACACCAACAAGGAGAGTCCATTCATGCTGGCATATGGTTCAGAGGTTGCGATGCCGATCGAAATTAGCCTCCTAACACATAGGGTTTAAACATATGACCTAGAGGAAAATGTCGCAGAAAGAAGATTGAATTTGGATCTCATAGAAAAAATGAAGGGAAGATTCTGAGGTTAGGAAAGCTGCCTATTAGCAAAGAATAACAAAGTTTTATAATACAAGAGTGAATGCCGGACCACTGGCAGTAGGAGACCTAATTATGAAGAAGACTTGGCAAAAGACCGATGAGCTTCATCCTAACTGGCATGGTCCTTATCGGGTGGTTGAAGAAGTGTTTACAGGAACGTATCGGTTGGAAAATTTATATGGAGAGCCATTCTCCAATCCACGGAATGTCGATCATTTAAAAAAATATTACCAATAATAGTTGTGTAATATTTCATTTGTCTGTGTATATGAGAAGAATATTATGAATGAAAAATTTCCAAATTATCTCTCTTATGCTATTGTTTGAATGATTTTGGACTGTATGTATTAGTTCATCTTAAGCTACCGAACATCATTCGTGGTGAAGTAGCTCCAACTCACTGTCGGTGACATGACGGTCCACATGGGGTCAACCTCATCCATGGACTCTTGATAACACCAAGAGGGGGGAACATGTTAAACATCATTAATTAAGTGAAAACTCTCTTATGGTCGAGACGACAGTATATGGACGAGTCGACTCTCATCCATACACTCTCAAAACGATGAGAGGGGACTTGTGATGTAAGAACCATAATTTGGTGAATTCAACTCTAAAAACCACTCTAATGTGGTTCATATTAAACACCATTAATTTGGTGGAAAATCTCTCTCGGCCGAGACGACAATACATGGACGAGACGACTCTCATTCATACACTCTCAAAACAATGAGAGGGAACTTGTGATGCAAACATCATAATTTGGTGAATTCAATTTTAAAAATCACTTTAGTGGGGTTCATGTTAAACATCATTAATTTGGTGGAAACTCTCTCTCGGCTGATGTAAACTCTCTCTCGGCTGAGATGATAATTTGGTGAATTCAAATTTAAAAATCACTTTAGCGTGGTTCATGTTAAACATCATTAATTTGGTGAAAACTCTCTCTCAGCCGAGATGACAGTGCATGGACGAGATAACTCTCATCCATACACTCTCAAAATGACGAGAGGGGACTCGTATAATTTGATGGCCAATTCATTTAGGATTAAAAATCATTATATCTCGTCTTATGATGAGACGATGTTCATATGAGGAAACTTGTCACCTATGCTTGTCTTGTTTAAAGATGGGATGATATATGCAATATTTTGTTAATTGGTGATGTCAAGGTCATAAACCAGTTTAATTGTGGTTACTTGATAAAACATCAGAATAAGGCATACATATAAATGAATAAAGGCAAATCATAAATATGGAAAGGAACACTATTCATCTACACAAAGTACATAGATAAGGGATTAGAGCATTTGTAAGATCAGAAGTGTTCAAAGCATATTCAAGTGTTTAAAAACTTTACAATAAAAAAGAGCATCAGGCCACACAGGCAACAACCCAAAAAATAAAGACTGAGAAAAGTTAAGCTTGGAGGTTCGCCTCTTCAGTATTTGGATTTTCGGTTTCATTAAGAGCCGACGCATCCCCAATTGTAGTACTATCGGCTTCGGTATCTCCGACAGGCTTAGTCTCGTCCACCTGGTTCGTTGTCTGAACTATGGGCTCTTGTTCGGCCGATGCTTGAACTTGAGTCAATGCTATCATTACACAAGAGTCATCCAGGATGATTGTCTTCAACTGATCAGAGAGGTAGGTAATCTCAAGAAACTTCAAAGTTGCCCATAGGCAACTAGTGTGAGAACCTCTTTTAAGGTACTGCACACTATAACCCGGGAACTCCTCAGACGATTCGAAAACCTCCACAGCCTACTGTTGAGCCTCAGATATCTTGATATAATGACCTCCTTTATATTCCTTGCAATCTCGATTGAGTGCTAGTTTTTTTTATACTTGATAGCCTCATCATGACTTTTATTGAGATTGGTGATTGCCTCATAGTGCTGTTTCTTCAGGTTTTCAATCTGAGTCTCCAGATCTTGGATACGACTCTTTTAGGCCTCATCGTCCCTGATAAATTGACGAGACAAGCAGATCTCAGGGAATTTCTTCTTGATCCACTAATGGAGATTTTAAAGAAAGATATTTGACTGCATAAGAAAAAAATAAGTTAGTGCAAGACGGCCTCATGGGATGACCTTATAGTAATGCCAAAATATGAAAAGAATAATGACTTACTTGAACATCCATGTGAAGGACGAAATCGTTCATTAAGGATCTGTTGGTGGCCTCTAGGAACTTATTGTTAGACTTAGAGGTATAAGAAGTGAGGAACTCAAGGGATTTATCCTTGCTCCCCAAGGCAGAGTCAGGGCTAATCTTCAGATTCTCTAGCAACATAGCAAGCGCATCCTCCGAAGAGATAAGGATGGCTTGACTCGTCCCATCCTTGGATGGGACGTCTTTGCTCTTCTTGCTCTTATGGGTAGTGGGGAGGTTCTCTTGACCCCCTTTCTCTTCCTAGACCCCTCAGCCTGGATGGGGTTTATAGTCGTGGATTTTTTGGTCTGAGGCACAAGGTCCGATTTCTTCCCAACCTGCTTGAGAAAATTGGCAATGCTTCAGCTGCCATATTCCACACATCTTCAGGGGTATTTAGTGGTTTATCTATAATAAAGATAAAGAGATCATAAGATAGGATAGAAGAAGTACAACACAACACTTAGTAGAAATAATGCTAATACTTATATGGATCATATAGGGGTTCCTCCCCCATACCTATCTGCTCTAAGAAATACGGGGTCATCAACTATTCAAATTGGATGAGACCCCCTTTGTATCCTTATTTACTAACCTTCTCAAGGTTTGTAGAGGCTTAAACACTTAAGCCCAGATCAACTTTAACCGATATTGTGGCCTTGGCCCATCGCTGGGGAACCCGAGGACCAAAGGCAGTGCAAGGGACATCAGGGTTAAATTCTCCATCTCCCGAGATGAAAAAATAATGTGGTTTCCAATTATGATTGGAAGTTTGGGTTACTAACAGGGCTTTCTTCTTAGACTTACTAGCTACGAGGTGATAGTAGCTAGGCTGAGACTTGGGAGACGAAATAGTGTAGCATGCTTTGAAGACACAAACTGGGAGATCTGTATGATGAAATACCTTCCACAGGGCGACGAAGCTGAGAATAACTCTCCAGGCATTTGGTGAAAGTTGGTAAGGGGCAAGACTGAGACTGTTTAGAATGACTTGTATAGCCGAATGCACAAGCAGCCTATAGTCAACCTTGAACATCTATTCATATAGAAAAATTTCACCCTCTTGGCCTTAGAATGCTCTATCGTCGATCGATTTGGCTCTCATATAGATAAAAGGTCTAATGACATAGAGATGTCCACATCAAGAGGTTGACTTCAGTCACTGTACTGACGTAGGATTCAGAGCAAGATATGTTAAGTGTAACCCAATTGCATTTTCATTGTCGTCTTGATCTCTAGTCGAGACGACACCTAGGGCATGGACGTGTTAGCAAAGTGCTTCCCTGGAATAGTAGTGAGAGGAATGGAATCTATTTGGGGTGGCATAACAACGTCCACTCTCACCCCCATTATGGGACGAGAGAATCTATATAGAAGAATTTGACCCCTGGGAAAACTCAGATTGGTTTGATGATGACTCGACGTTGTTCGATGACTCGGCCCTATTGGATGACTCGTCTTGATGATAAGACTAGGCTCTTTAAGAACCATGAGCCTCCTCAGAACCATCATATGGGACTTCTATTGCCACTTGTAAAGAGTCAACACTCTCAGTAGCCGACTCAGACATGGAATCACTAAGTTCAACAACTGAAGGACGAATGGTTGTAAGAGGGATATAATAGATAGGACGAAGAGGAAAGACTTCATCTTTGCACTTGGCAATTTCCTCAGCCTCATGCCTTCGGATCTCATTAAAGCACCTTTCCCTAAGTTTAGGGAAATCCTCAGCTAGCTCGTATAGTTTCCTCAACATCTAAAGGATGACCCTTAACTTGGTTTGAAACAATAGAAAAAGGGAAATAGCTAAAAGTTTGAGTGGATTTGACTAAAATATCTAAATCAAGGAATATGAAAAGTTAGGACAAAGAACACTCAAGAACAGGATAAATGCTTCACCGGAGAAGATGACCGATGATTCACCAGAATGACCAAACGAGGGAAAAAAAGAGGGGAAAAACTCTAAAACTACCATCAAACCCTCAAATCCACTCTCTCAACCCCTTAAGCTAATTTTTTCATCCCTAAAAACCACCTAACAATCACTCAGCATAGTCGTCGAAAAAGTAATAAACCTGCCAAAAAAGCAACACAAATGCAGAAATGGCTAAAACGATGAAAAGTAAATGAAGAAGGGAAAAGAGGAGTACCTGGAAGGTTTTCCTAGGCTGGGAACCACAGGAGAGCAAAAAAATAGCTAAAAATTCTTGGGAGATGGAAGAAAGAGGGAGCTTTGGACCTGAAAAACATAGAGAGAGAAAATGGCGCATAAGTGAAGAAAGAGGAGAAGTTTTTGAATTAAACATTTTTAAATCCCCTAATGATGGGGTTTAACTCTCAATGTACCCATGATTAGGGCACAACTTCTAAGGTGACACATGTTGTCGCCACTACTTAGGGAGCATGCTAGGCCAGGGAATGGATGACAAGTGTCCTCCTCAAGTACACATTAGTACATCAGCATCTGACAACTTAGGGACGTACCTTCATTAGTGAAGTTTGACATTTTTAACCCTCAATCTTCTATATACACAAAAGACTAAGGTCTAGGGGTGGTTGATATGCCAATATGAGACCTCATCTTGGCTAAGGCAAATCTTGACTCAAGCCGATCCGATAAATTGTGCTATCTTGAATCATCCTGCAATGAATTTCTCATCCTTATCTAGGTCCAATCCGAGACTATAGTCCACCTTAGTGGGCCTATGCCTTGACTTATCCATCTCAGGAAGACAATACCACATCCGCTTGAAGAGACTCCTTTTCTCGGCCTGATGTAGAAAGGCCGAGACTACACTTGGCAATCATCAGCATGCTATCTAGAGGAACGTAAGTGGTCTCGTACTCGTCTAGACCGACGCTTCATCCCAACAGAACACATTCGACATTTGGCAAGGCAAGTGGAATGGAACACGTGTGGAAGAGTACGTGTGGGCTGCTAGCCCACGTGAGCAAAATCGTTACAACAGCATCAACCCCACACGTGGTGAATATCTCTTAATAATTACTTACATGCACGAGAGACAGATGACACAATATCATTGAATAATTGGTGCTGTGCATGCCTCAAGCATGACTGGGGTGCATATGACACCACCCCAGCCATATAAATACTTGTCTTCTACATCATTGTAAAGGATCGCTTATTGTAAACCCTAACTGAAACTCTGTCAACCATATAGTAGAGAGAAAAAGCTTGAGTGCTTGTATTCTAAGGCCATTAGAGCCCATATTTGGTGGATTTCTCACACAATCGCAGTGGACGTAGGGCCACTAAAAGCTCAACCACTTATATCTGGTGTTATTTTCTCCTTTGCCTCATCTCTTTTTGCATTTACATATATCTGTCATACTCCATTATTGTGCTCGTTAGAGGTTATTTATCATGCTGATCTGGTGATACCAAGTCTGGTATCATCAATCTTTACTAATTTTGTTAAATTTTATCGTATCCCAACTATTATGGGGCGATTACTCCATATCCTTCCTCCTGGTTATTCATCATGTGTTTAGTCAGGTGACTAATCAATTTTATTCCTTCACCATTGTCTATTAGATAAGTGTCATTGTTTGATTTATTTTTGGATCCATACCTTAAAGATGGTGTTGATACCAAATTTAATCTGTTGACGTGGACCATTCACTGGAAGACACGTGTCATCCTATGAACACTTTCAACGAACAACATACTGTCACCGAGCTACTCAAGCGCCCCGAGAAGCTCAAGCATACTGAGCAACTTAGGTGCCCCGAGCAGCTTAGGGGCCCCGAGCAACTCATGCATGTCGAGCAGCTTAAGCGGTCCGAGCTACTTAGCGTACAGAGCATCCAAATCAAGAGAATCAAAGAGATGACTGCGCATTAAATGCTCATTATTATCGTACATATGTATATGTCTACTAGATAACAACACATTGTCCTTTTACATGTACAACCTCAAGGCTATAAATACATTGTAACCTCCTCATTAGAAGGGGACTCTGGATCTCTTGGTAAACCACTTATCGAGAATTTCGATCAAACAGTCAGCAATAGAAAAACAGTGGACGTAGGCCATTCTTATAAGGCTGAACCACTTTAAAAATCTTTTGTCTTATTTATTTTATCTATGATTGATAAATTAGAGATAATCTAATTTTTTACATCAATAGATTGGCGTCGTCTGTGGGAAATGACTGTAATTAGCATTTTTTACCAAAATAATTCATCATCAATGGCTGATAATCCAGAACCCAGTAATCAAAATGTTGGGATATCTCCAAATCCATATACTCCCCCAAATTTTCCAGATTTGGCTGGTATAATGGCTAATTTGGCCCAAGGCCAACCGACCATGCAAGAAATCATGCAACAACTTATACAAACTATTCAAGGCGGAGTGACGGCTCAATCAGGATAACGAAGTGTTCAGAGAAATACTCGTTTACCCTCTTTGCGAACTAGGAGAACGTTATTCCCAGAGGAATCTCGATCCAGACGCACCGACTCATATCGTACTGAGAGATCTAATGATCCTTCTTATCAGCCTGATCGGACTTCCTCAGTACGTGCTACAAACACTCAACAAAACATCACTTTATCTCCAGAAAGGACTAGTGCTCTTGAAAGGTTGAGTAGAGTCTCTCCCTTTGATCGTTTGGGCCCTAAGAGGAATAGAAGTCCCCCTAGGATTGTGTCGAGGAACTCTCAACGACCATCCAATCTAAGGTAAGGCTCTGCCAAATCACGACCAACTGCTCGTAATGAAAGAACCCAAAAGGCAAATTCAACGTGATTAGTTGCTCGAACCAATAGGCCCAAGGAGGGAAATAATGCATGGAAGGGCTCTATTCAGAGGTTGGAAGAAAGAATAGGGGAAATGGCTAAGTGCAAGAATCCTCTACAACGAACTTTTGTCCAAGGGACACCATTTGTACAGGCAATTGTGGATTTTCCCACACCGTTAAAATTCAAAGCTCCTATGGTGACGCCTAAATATGATGGAAAAACTATCCTTGTCCTTAATATAGAACAATACCAAGCTGCTGCCGATATCTATGCAGTTCCAAATGAGATGAGATGCAGGGCATTTTCAAGAACTCTTACCGGATCTTCTCAGATATGGTATAACAACCTTCCTCGGGGGAAAATTGTGACTTTCTTTCAACTAGCAGAACTCTTTATTGGGAACTTCTATTTTGGAGAGAAACCAGTCAAACGAGTAGCACACTTGCTGAGTGTTAGACAAAAGACAGGTGAAAGCACCAGGGATTATATTACTCGTTTCAATAACGAGAAACAGGCGGTAATTGATTACGAGGAGAAAACAACAATTACTGCTCTGAGGAGTGGACTGTTGCGAGATAAATTGTACTACACTTTAGCCAAGGATCCGCCTAGGACCATGGCTGAACTGATGGTAAAAGAAGCTAAAATCATGAATGCCGAGGAAGCCATGGCTGCGAAGAAGAATGCAGATACTAAGGAAACCAAGGTCGAGGCTGACAAGACTGAGAAGAAGGATCAGAAGAATAATGGTGGCAACAGGCAGTCAAAAGCAAAGCAAGCACTGGAATAGTTGAAGAAATTTGGAAATTACACTCCTTTGAAAGTAGATATAAACCACATTCTGGAAGAGATCAAGAACAACGAGGAGCTAAAATGGCCAGAAAAAATGAAGGCAGATCCTGACAAGAGGAATAAGTCCAAATATTGCGAGTTCCATAAAGACCGTGGTCACACTACCAAGAATTGCATAACTCTATAGAATGAAATTGAAGCACTCATCAGGCGGGGAAAATCGATTAAGTATGTTGATCGCCGAAATGGTGAAAAGACCAACGACCGAAGAAGGTAAAGATCTAAATCTCCTGATCGAGCAAAAGAAGACATGAAGAGAAGTCACGAAAAAGATCCAAAAGATGACCAAGATGACCCCGATCTCTCCAAAAGACCAAGGCAGCCAGAACGTGAGGTATTTTCAATCCATTTTGGATCATTTGTATGTAATTTTATTACAGGTGGAGATGCAGGAGGTGGGGACATGACTGCAGAGAGGAAAGCTTACCTCAATGAGGCTCAAGCTTTCTCGTACATTTAGCGAATAAATCTGGCTAAAGATGATCGCCCGAGGAAGGTGAATAAAGATAAATTGGTCATTGGTTTCTCTAAGAATGACCTGGCAGGTGTACTATATCCTCATGATGACCCATTAGTGATCAAGATGAGAATGAAAGAAGTGGTGATTTCAAAAGTACTGGTAGATAATGGTAGCTCGGCAGATATCATGTTCTATCCATGCTTTGACAGTTTGAATCTGAAGCTATCCCAGTTGGAGCCATATCATAGACCCCTCCTTGGTTTTACTGGTGAGAGGGTTTTTCCACTTGGGACGATCAAGTTGGACATGCTTATCGATACATGTCCTGCTTGTCGAACATAAAGAATACGCTTTTTCGTGATGGATAAAAATGTCCAATCAGCTTACAATATCATCATGGGAAGGGTAGGTTTGAAGAAGTTCGAGGTGGTACCGTCTACTGTACATCAATGTTTAAAATTTCTAAGCAATTTTAGAGTAGGAGTTGTGAAAGGCGACCCGAAAGTAGCTCGGGAATGCTACTATTCATCCGTCGAACAAGAGGAACATGAAGAATCCAGGAACAAGACTACTACCTATCAAGTAGATGAAATAGAAGATGCAAAGATCGAAACGCTAGACCCTAGAGATGAGTCTCATCTCGAGAAGGGAAAGGTCATGGAGGTTACTGAAAATATCATTCTGGACAATGAGCATCCAGAATGAACAACTCAAATCGTTGCATCACTGGAGGTATCGATAAAAAAAGAATTGATAGCATTTCTAAGGCATAGAAAGCAGACCTTTGTATGGAGTCATGAAGACATGCCAAGGATAGATCCGAATTTCTTGTGTCACGAACTCAACGTGAACAAGGAAATCAAGCGATAAAATAGCGAAGAAGAGTGTTCAGTCCTGAGAGGAACCAAGCTATATAGGAAGAAGTGGAAAAACTATAAAAAGCCTCTTTCATTGAGGATGTCAAATATCCTGATTGGTTAGAAAATGGGGTGATGGTAAAGAAGAAAAATAACAAGTGGAGGATGTGTGTAGACTTCACTGATCTTAATAAGGCGTGCCCAAAGGATCATTTTCCTTTGCCCTGAATCGATCAGCTAGTGGATGCTACCTCGGGGCATGAATTGTTGAGCTTCATGGATGCTTATTCCGGTTAGAAACAGATTCAGATGAAACCTGAGGACAGGGAGAGTACCTATTTTATCACCCCAAGGAGAACTTATTGTTATAATGTTATGCCTTTTGGACTTAAAAATGCAGGTGCGACATTTCAGCGGCTGATGAACAAGGTGTTTGCAGAGCAAATCAGTCATAACATGGAGGTTTATGTTGACGATATGCTGACGAAGAGCAAGAAAGCTGATGATCATCTCGTTGACCTAGGTCAGACCTTTGATCAACTAGAGAAATATTAAATGAAGCTAAATCCCACCAAATGCATATTCGGAGTACGAGAAGGCATGTTTCTCGGGTATATTATTAACCAACACGGGATCGAAGTGAACCCTAAAAAGATCAAGGCCCTATTGGAGCTGCGATCTCCAACCACAAAGAAGGAAGTGCAAAGCCTCACGGGGCGAGTTGCAGCACTTAATAGATTTATGTCACGAGCAAAAAACATATGTCTCCCATTCTTCAAAACACTCCGAAATTTTTTTGAGTGGAATGATGAATGCGAAGAGGCCTTTCAAGAGTTGAAGAAGTATCTGGGGACACCTCCACTATTATCTAGACCAGTGATGGGAGAAACACTATACTTGTACCTGGAAGTTTTAGAAAATGCAGTGAGCTCAGCATTGATAAGAGTGGAGGACGGAGTATAAAAACCAGTCTATTACACCAGCAAAGCTTTCCGAGGAGCAGAAATCAGATATCCAAGGCTGGAGAAGTTGGCACTCACACTGATTGAAGCAGGCAGAAGGATGATGCCATACTTCCAAGCTCATATTATAGTTGTGTATACAGATATGCCATTAAGGCAAGCTCTGCACAAACCAGAGAAATCAGGAAGGTTGATGTACTGGGCAGTAGAACTTGGAGAATATGATATAATGTATGAGCCTAGATCGTCGCTCAAAGGGAAGGCAGTAGCGGATTTTATCGCAGAATTTACTCAGGAGGACTCCCCCGACGAGCAGGAGTTGAATACGGACCAACCTGTGGATGTTACAGGATCATCAAATTTAAACCCCGACCAACTTACATCGGTGGACGAGCAGCAAAAAATGCCAAAGGAGGACAAAAGGAAACTTCAAATATTCCACCGAGGAACTCTTTCTAATCAAGAGTTTGATAATGAAGTACCTATATGGAATTTATATGTGGATGGCTCTTCGTGCACCACAGACAGTGGAGCAGGGATTGTTTTAAATAGTCCAGATGAGATTGATATGGAGTATGCTCTGCGCTTTCAATTTAAAGCTTCTAATAATGAGGCCGAATATGAAGCTATGATCTTAGGCTTAAATCTGGCTAAAACCATAACGACAGAGCAGGTCATTGTATTCAGTGATTCACAGTTAATTGTAAATCAAACTCTGGGGGTGTATGCAGCAAAAGGAGAATTAATGGTCAATTATCATGCAAAAGCAATGGAAGTGGTATCAAGTTTTACTACAGTTCAGTTGATTAGAATACCAAGATTAGAGAATGCAAGAGCAGACGCACTAGCTCGATTGTCATTAGCCACACACACCGAGCTACGAAGAATAATCCCAATAGAAATCCTAGTTGGTCGGAGCATGGACGAAGATCTGATGATGAACTTCATTTCCCTCGACTTGGGACCATCTTGAATGGATCCCATCAGGGCTTATATTAAAGAGGGGGCTTTACCAACTGATAAACTCACATCCAAGAAACTGCTTGTTATGTATTGATCAGTGGCATTTTGTACAGACAAGGAGTTATAGCAGGGCTACAAAGATGTGTCCATCCCTCCAAAGTGAAAGACTTGATCGAAGAGGTTCATGAAGGGTCTTATGGAGCCCATGTAGCAGGTCAGACGCTTTTGCAAAGAATAATGATGCGGGGGTACTACTGGTCGATGATGAGAGCTAATTGCTTAACTTATGCTAAGAAGTGCGATAAATTCCAACGCTTCTCGTCCATCCGAAGAACTTCCCAGGCATTGTTAAAACCCATAACGTCCCCGTATCCATTTGCCATGTGGGGGATAGACTTGGTCGGGCCACTTCCAACGACCAGGGGAAGATTCAAATACCTTGTGGTTGCTATGGATTATTTTACAAAATGGGTGGAAGCTGAGCCTCTCATTGATATGACATACGACAAAGTCTATTAATTTATTTGGAAGAATATTATTTGCAGATATGGTCTCCCACATGCATTCATTACTGACCATAGAACCCAGTTTGACAACGAGGAGTTTGTTGCGTATTGTCATCAATCCAATGTACTGAATATCCAATCTGCACCAGGCCATCCCCAAAGCAATGGGCAAACTGAGGTGACAAACATAACATTGTTGAATGGCTTGAAGAAATGACTAGATGATGCAAAAGGAAATTAGATTAATGAGCTACATTCTGTGCTGTGGGCTTATCGTACCACAACACGAACAATAATGGGAGAGTCCCCATATATGATGGCATTTGGGAGCGAGGTTGTCATACCTGCTGAATTGGGCCTACCTACGCACAGGGTGCTTAATTTTAATTCTCCTGTCAGTGACTTGATGAGAAGATTAGACCTAGATATGCACGAAGAAGTTAGGGAAGAAGCAGCAATCAGGAATAAAGCATATCAACAACGAACAACTTTGTTCTATAACAAAAGAGTGAAGAAGTGTGATTTGAAGGAAGGGGATTATGTGCTAAAAAAAGTGATCCAAAAGCATAGTAAACTGGAAGCCAACTGGCATGGACCCTACAAAGCAATAGAAGTTATTTTCCCAGGGACATACATGATTAAAACCTTGGAAGGAGAAGAATTTAAGAATGCATGGAATGCAAAGCATCTGCGCAAATATTATCAGTAATTGTAATTCATATGTAATGCAGTTTCTTCAATATGAATAAAGTGATGCTTCACCCAGTTTCTTTCTTTGTTGAAATTGTTTCGGAATAGTAGTGCTACACACTACATATCAAATTCAGAGCAATTACCACCAACTCCGATTGGTCGAGAATCAATTACCACCAACTCCGGTTGGTCGAAAACTAATTACCACCAACTCCGGTTGGTCGGGGAACCAATTACCACCAACTTCGATTGGTCGGGAACCAATTACCACCAACTCCGATTGGTTGGAAATCAATTACCACCAACTCCGATTGGTCGGGGAACCAATTACCACCAACTCTGGTTGGTCGGGAATCAATTACCACAAACTCCGGTTGGTCGGGAACTAATTACCACCAACTCCGGTTGGTCAACAAATCAATTACCACCAACTCCGATTGGTCGGGAACCAATTTCCACTAACTCCGGTTGGTAGATAAACCAATTACAATCAACTCCGGTTGGTTAAACTAAGCAGGAAACATGGGACGCAAATCAATTCATTGCTTAGGCCCAAAGTGTGACAAGTCACTATAATCAAACAATAAATAGGACAAGTTCTATTATCCAAAAACAAACAGAATGTACATATCAGAATGTACATATATTCACAAATAAACAAACATGGACATTAAATAAGACAAGTTCTATTATCCAAAAACAAATCAGAATGTACATATATTCACAAACAAAAAACAAGCACATTCTGCAAATTACTTAGAAGAAAATAAAATGGCAAAAGACTAAAAATTTCTTCATTCAAATCATGTAGAATTACATATGCTGTGAAAAATACACTTCATTACATAAAAAATCCTATTCTATTGGTTTTTCCCCTTTCTGCCTTTGAAACAGGTTCTACTCCAGCAGGAGGATCATCTAAGGCATAAGGAGAATTTATAAAATTTACATCTCTCAGCATTTTAACATTCATTACAGAGGGCCGATCAAGCAAATGCTCTGGGCGAGATATATCAAAGTTTTCATGAAAATTGTAATCGCCGAGATACTTGGAGATTAAGCATTGAGGAATTGCTCGAGCAGGAATCCAACTGATGTCAAGCTTAAAAGGAGGCACAGGCAAATCAAGCACACCAGGATCATAATAATCCCATAAGTAGTGGCCCTGCTCTAATTTTAGCACACACAGTGCATTCAACCACCCTTGCTTGTACCCCTCGTTATTTGACTGCTGGATTCGATCATCAAGATGGTAAAGGGCTTCATTATACCCAGCCATCCAAAATTCTCTGGGTTTTTTATGGAATTGACAAGTTAACCTCTCCAGTTGCTCATGGAGATTCTTCACCAGGATTTCCTTATTTTCCAAGGCAGAACTCTGAATAGTGAGTTGTTCGCTGAAGTTCAAAATTTTCTTAGACATTTCTACTAAGGCTTGGTTCTTCGCCATCAACTGAAATGCCTGATTCTCTAAAGCTGACTGCATTCTAGCTTCTTCAATGGTGGCCCGACCAGCCCTAGCTCGTCCACAAGAAGAAGACCTTGCTCGTCCACGAGTAGACGAGAAGGGTCTAGCCCTTTTCAAAGTTTCCAACTGATCCCGTAAGTTGGAATTTTCTACCTCCAAGAAAGAGAAACCTTCATCATTAACAGGGACCAAGGCTCCCGAGGAGGATACGACAGATTTTAGTTATTTTATCTCCTCTTGCAAAGCAATGTTCTCCTGCTCTAATAACTTAGTGATATGCCTGGGCTCTTCAACTTCAAGCTTCAGAACACTCTCTTTCTTCTCATAAGAAGAAATAAATTTATCATACCCTTTGTCAGCACTCAATTGTTGATATTTCTTCTCGTATCCTTGATGCAAAAGTTTGGAGGACTCCTTATACTGCTGCTAAAGTTCCTCGATTATTCCTTGGATATCTTCAATCATCTCATAGTAGGCCACGTTATTGGTAACAACACGATCGAGCAAGCATTTCAGGTATTGGTAAGCTTCGACTACTCGTTCAGAAGTATCTGGACCAAGGATATCAATGATTTGAGCCTCATTAATATCTGCATGACCAGCTTTAAAATAGTCATTACATTTCTTCATTAATTATATGCCATGAGCTTATAAGAGCTCCATCCTCGCCATAAACTAGCAAAGAGAAGAAATAAAAAGAATCAATAATAACACAGACAGAGCAAGTAAAAGAGAAATTCAAGGTGAACAACCAAAGTTCGAATTTTATTTCATTATAAGAGAGAATACAAAGTCTGAGGTTACATGCAAAAATAACAAAATAAACACCCGAACAACTCTACACCTTCTTCTTGTTTCCTATGACTTCCTCAAAAGGTTTAGAGGAAGAGACTGGTTGCTCGGAGGGCAAGATTAGCTGCTCGGCAGAAGTACTGATTAGTGGGAGTTTCTCTATTCAAGGTTGAACAACAGTAATAGTAGGGACCTGATGTCCAATCATCATAGAAGATTCATCTGAAGCAGCTTCATCCTCTTCTTCTCCAGGAGAGGGATGAGGACCGTGAGTGTGCTGCTGAAATAACTCAGAATTTTCAGTAACTTTCAGCTCCTTCAAGGCAGCAACCCATCCATCCCTGAAATATTTGAGGCTGGCATACTCCATTTGAGAAGATATGGCAGCCAGGCCCTTGTTCCAGCCTTTGTCCCAACCAGCACTGAATGATTTTTTAACTACTTTCTTCCTTTTTGCCTTCTCCGAGGAGGTCCTTTCCCTAAGGAGCTCCTCGGCAGCCTTCAACTTCTCTTCCACCTCCATTTTTTGTCGCTCAACATCTTGAAGTTTAACTACTTCCTCCTCACCAGACTTGAGCTTAGCCTCAAACTCCTTGTTGCTCTGTTCAAGATCCTTACTACTCTATTCAAACTCTGTTAATTTCTTCTCCAAATCCTTGGAGGCATTCACAACTTGATTTCTCTATAGCTCAATGGACTTGAATTGCTTCTCCCAAACGACTTTATCTTCCTCGTACTTTTGACGAGAGTCCTTTAAAGATTGGGTCAACCCGACAAAAGCTTCCTCTACTCCTCCTGAGGAGCTTGAAGCCTTGATAGCTTCATCCTTTTTCAGAATACTGTTGAAACACATCACCAGCTGAAAAAAGAAATAACTTCAAGTCAATACATGGACAGAGTATTAAAAAAATAAAGGGGTCAAGATGAAGATACTTACTGAGGCAATGTGTTGAGCAGTCAGGGTAGTGATTCTCTCACGAGAAAGAGTATCTTCAATGCCTTGGACCTCTGGGACAGTCCAGGATCTCACCAAACTCACAGCAGATCTTGGAGCAATAAAGGATGGAACACTACATTCAAAATTTGAAGGTTGAGAGACAGGTTCAGCAAGTCTCTCAGAAGAGTTTTTCTTTAATCTCCTCAAAGGAGCAGGACATTGTTCAACTAAGGACGTTGTCTTTGTTGGAGATATGACAATAACCTCACTCAGAGGAGAGATAGCAACAATCTTGCTCGGAGCTACAAGGGGGCTTCTCGCCAGTTTTCTTGGAAGCAACAGGAGGGGGTACATCTACAGTCTTTGTCCCTTCTTCTAGGACATCTTGTTTACTTTTCTTTGCTTGCACAATAGTAGAGGCAGACTTGTCAAAAAAGGCAGTAGCTCTTTTCTTCTTTATCAGATCACTAATAGGAATACTTGACTCAGAGGAAGAACCTTCCACACTAGTCTCAGAGGCTGGTACTTTGTCAAGATTAACCACCACTGGACAAGGACGAGCAGTGAAAGATGAAGTATAGCTCTTGTACTACAACAAGTAAGAGGCAGATCTAATATGTTCCTCGGCACCAGATTGGTGAAAATCCCAGATAAGTTTCAAATGCTTTAAATTAACGTGAGCTTCTTTTGGAGGTTTTCTTTTACTGTCAACTGTAACAAATAAAAAAAAACAAATGTCAGTGATGCATTTTATCGAACACCAAGAAAACAAGATTTTAAATAATAAAACTAACCTATTCCATTGCCATAAGGGGGACATCTGGGACCTTGATATACATCATCTCCATTTAATGGAGCGTGTTGCCAATTTTTTATAACAACCCGTTGCTCAAAATAATCCCTATTGGCATCAGGAAGATTGACAACTAAAGCTCTATTCAAAAACCTAGTTTTTAAATAGAATGTGGTATCAATGACAACCCATCTATAGCAGTACATAATCTCTGGAATCCCTAAATGGGTTCCATGAAGTTGATTCAATCTATGTACGCCATTAACTATCCTCCAGGTATTTGGAGCTATTCTTACAGGTACAACATCAAAATATTGACAGAACTCCAAACATAGGGGATTTGGTGGAAAAGAAAAGCCACATTCGGCCACAAAAAGACTTGGGAACCAATGTCCCTCAGCCAAAGAAAAATAATCAGAAGGTTCAGAAAGTTCTTCCAAAATAACCCACGAAGGGATTGAAAATTCAGACCGAAATTTATCCAGCGACTCAACAAGATAAACCATGATGAACAAAGTAAATAAAAGAAAGGGAAGAAAATCTTACAGAGAAAAAGAGATCAAGTAACAATGAACGACGGAAAGAACGAAGGCACAAGACAGAGAGAAAATGAAGAGTTCAAAGATACATATTTGAAAAGTGAAAGACGATAGGATTTATACCGCGCTTAAATACTTTACCTCGGGAATAGAGAAAAGCAATGATTACAAGGGAGGACGTTTGCGTATCCGGCGGCCAAAAGAAGAAAAGGGGCGCAAATATCAAAGAGGTCATGAAAATTCAAAATATTTATGAGTTCTGATACTATGCACTCAAAAAGTAGTTATATACAATGAATGTTTTCCTAAAAACCATACAAACCAATAATCTATGTAGTTTTCAAGCAGAATGTTCCATACTTTTCTTCAACATCAAACTATAAAACATTGGGGGCTTCTGTTGATACCAAATTTAATCTGCTGACGTGGACCATTCACTTGAAGACACGTGTCATCCTACGAACACTTTCAATGAACAACTTACTGTCACCGAGCTACTCAAGCGCCCCGAGCAGCTCAAGCGTACCAAGCAACTTAGGTGCCCCGAGAAGCTTAGGGGCCCCAAGCAACTCATGCGTGCCGAGCTACTTAGGCGATCCGAACAGCTTAAGCGGTCCGAGCTACTTAGCGTACAGATCATCCAAATAAAGAGAATAAAAGAGACGACTGCGCATTAAATGCTCATTATTATCGTACAGATGTATATGTTTACTAGATAACAGCGCATTGTCCTTTCACATGTACAGCCTCAAGGCTATAAATACATTGTAACCTCCTCATTAGAAGGGGACTCTGGATCTCTTGGTAAACCACTTATCGAGAATTTTGATCAAACAGTCAGCAATACAAAAACAGTGGACGTAGGCCATTCTTATGAGGCTGAATCACTTTAAAAATCTTTTGTTTTATTTATTTTATCCGTGATTGATAAATTAGATATAATCTAATTTTTTACATCAACAGATGGGTAAAATAATTGAAATATAATTCAGTAACCATATAAGCACTGTAAAGATAAATGTAAAACTACACCGTGTATAATAACAACTTAAATATACAAAAAATGTTTTTTGTCATAATACAAAACCACTACTGTAGCAATACTAATTATTATGAAAAAAGAAAACATAATTATTTAGGTATTCAAGACCATCTTAAGGGATCGTCAATCATGGCATTGAACTACTCATATCATAAATAATATTTCCATCCTCATCTTAACATAACTGACTGATATTTAACAAGGTCGCATCATTCTTCGAGCGGTCTTTAGGATCCGCAATAATG
The DNA here is from genome assembly GCA_949130495.1 of Sambucus nigra. Lineage (NCBI taxonomy): Eukaryota > Viridiplantae > Streptophyta > Magnoliopsida > Dipsacales > Adoxaceae > Sambucus > Sambucus nigra. The sequence continues at coordinate 224,554,927 of OX422214.1, forward strand.
TTTGTATCCATTTTCCAGTGGTATTTAGGACTATGAATAATGTTTGTCTCCATCCTCGAGAGATCTTGAGGACTTCCACAATATTTTTATCCACTCCATTTTCGAGGTCTAATATTTTCCACCCCTTTCTCGGATGAACAACATGTGCGTGTCCACTACCCACTACAAACACATCAATGGCAAATATCATTTTAATTTGGTGGAGATGATATTTGGTTTCTTTTATTATTATAATTTTTTCACTTTTATTGGTGCTCAAATTTTGTATTTCTGTGTGGGCTATAGTTATAGGACCACCTCTTCTGGGCTTTCCACGACCTCATTTCATGTATCTTTAACCTCTGTGATTATTTTGAGCAAAATTAGCATTCCGATCAGAGAGTATTGCAAGTACAGTTTTTCGAGATGTATGATTCTTCATCAATAAATTATAATTTTGCTCAGTGACTAGGGGAAATGATATTAACTATGACTACTATTTGAAGTGTCGCTCTCAGTATTGTTATTGTAGGATTATATCTCAGGCATGGAAAGTGTAGAAAGTTTTCTCCAAGATATATCCATCCTCCACTTTTTCTTCACATAACTAAAGCTTGGAGGTAATTTTTTAAAATGGAAGAATTGTATCAAGGGCTTGGAGATGGAGATCCTTAGACTAGAACCGCTTCAGATAATTTTCTCCAAAAATATTAAGGGCTTCAAATTCAAGTTTAGAAATATTCGACATCTTAAATTGTTTAATCAATAAATTAAAATTAGAAAAATATAATGCGTAATTAAAGCATCCTCAAATATTATTTCAATAATTGGAACTTCAAATTCACATTAACGACCACATGTCCTTGATTAAAAACTATAACTTTAGGTTCTTATTATTCATTTGTGAGAAATTATGGTTCTACACATAATATAAAGAAACTTCGGGTTCAATTTTATTAATATCTAAGGAGTTTGAAATCCCTACCTTTTTATATCAAAACTTCAAGTTTAATAATGGATAAAATTTATTTAGAACTTTAGGTACAAACTATATATAATCATCATAGGACTTTTAATGTCCTTACCCTTATTATTAACAAAACAAAAATTAAGTTTGATTAAGGAAAAAATATTTGTTGGAGCCTCAGGGTTCAAATTATAGATAATTGTTAGGGAACTTTAGTATCCCTTGCCCAATAATGAAAAAATCTAAACTTCATATTTGAATTGATGGCATATTTTATAAGATTTTCAAGCCCAAAATTTTAACTCATTTAGGAATTTATGGTCTACAATTATAACCTTTATATGGGAACTTAAGGCCACAAAGTGTGAATAACGATTAAGAACTTGAGGTCCAAAATTTTAAATAATAATTGTAAACTATGTGCCTTAAATTTTAAATAGTCACATATCGAACTTAATTTAAGTTTATATTTTTAACTTGGCAACAAAAAATAGTTTATAGTTTAAAGTCAATTATCACCTAATTAATAGTAAATAATTAAAAACTGTTTATAAATACATTTAAAATTGACTATATCAATGCGTGATCTTGACTATAAAAATGGGCAAATTATACTAAAATTTATAGTGGATGCCTTAAATCACGATTTAAGGGTGCTTTCATCACCCTTAGGTGATGAATCACGAAACTAAGGTTTGGAATTATTTTACATATGCTTATAATTGTTCGTATTTTTATATTTTATATGCCACTTATCTCATTTGAGCACATGCCTTCAAATATTATTATGCGCCATCTTGGATTTGATTGCTTTTTGATATATATTGTTGAAGTCTTTCCCTTGTCTATTTATGTGAGAAATTTTGGATTTATGGGGGAGTATATATTAAGGGGATTATTTTAGTGCTTGAATTTCATATTTTAAAATTCATGTCTATGTATCACTCTCTTCTATCATTTGTATATCACGAGGTATATGTTTAACTATTCATGACTTCAAGGGCTCTTGATGTTGATAATATCGTTAATCGAAAGACATAAAAAGTTTCAACTATGTCTCATGGGATTTAGGAATGAGTAGATTGATGTATATATTTTTATCTGTTAATTGTTTTGGATCTTTTCCATCTTTGTTTTGTCTCGAAAAAGAAAAATGAGGATATTTGCAAGGACATGGTTTTACGCTCCAGTATTTTAGTTTTTAATTTATTCTGAAATAAATGTCAAAGAGTATTTATTATTGTCTTTTAAGTTGTAAATTTTATATCATTAAAGACAAGGACAAAGCACATCGACAAAAGGCTATCAGAGAGGATATATTCATATCATTTAGACTATCAAAGGTTTAGTAAACATTTTAGGGTTTTAAAATTTTGATAAATTTATTTTTATGTAGGAAATCGAGACAAAAAAACCTTTTTAAAATATAAGGAAAATACATTTTAGTTTTACTGCATTTTTACGAAAGGGAAAATTTTCTTCTCTCGTTTGAACGAGAGCACCTCATGCAAAAGGTGCTTCACATGATAACCCCGTTTTGTAAACATAAGTCCTCATAAGATAACATTATTGCATGAGAATCCCTCATTCAAATAAGGGCTCTCTGGTTCAAACATTTGAATGAGTGCCTATTTTCTAGAAAACATGATTTAGTTGGTGTCTTATGCTTAAAAGTATAAATAATAATGTTGATGCATCTTTCAAAGATTGCAACTTAATTTTTATAGAATCCTAATAGGTTTTGAGAGAGTTTTCTTGTGAGATTGAAATATTTTTAGTTTCATGCTTACAAAAATAAACTTTCATTTTATAATCCCCTTCACCAGAGTATTTTAGTATGAACAATTATGTGGGTGGTTATCATGTATCATATGTGTGGAAAGATCGTCATCAACCAAAGAGACTGGTGGATACTGATTTTAAGGACTATGTAAGCTGAGTCTAGAAGTGAGGCAATTGATTTCTAATTTGGGTAGAGGCATCAAAGATCATAATGCAAGGGAGTGATTTTCTGGAGGTTATCATTGTCATTAAAGTCGTGTCTATCTCTTTCTAAGTATTTTAAACATGATTCATAGTACTAGTCACTACACCAAAACTGACGAATAGTCACAGTCAAAAATCTTGACAAGGCAAACTTGTTATTGTAAAAAATCGTGACAAGTTTTAGGGTGACAACGTTTTTCTCACGGATGTGTCACGGTCAAAGTCCATGACATGTTTTTGACTCGTCACAGACTTTAACCGTGACAATAAAAAACTTCTCTCGGACTTTGACCGTGACAAGTCCGTGACAATTATTAGCTTGTCACGGACTTGTCTCAGTCAAAGTCCGTGATAATATTGGGTAGATTTTAACAAAACAACTGTTGGGCAGTATGACCATTGCCACTGTCCAGTACTATGTTTTAACCTATTATAGCAAATATACGGTATATATCTCAAGCAACATTTATTCATTTATAAAATCTAAAGCCATACACATTATTTCAATCGTTATCAAAAAATAATAATAAAATAATATTCAATATTCAATATTCATAACCAACAAATACGAATAAAATTATTATAAGTAATTGTCACGGGGTTGGGTTTTCAACAAGTCGAAGGAGGAAGTTAGGACACACTACAAATGAATTGAGACAACCATTAATAGTACGAATGTCGCACTGTTCGTCCAACCACAAGGGTTCATTATCTTTTTTGAGCACAATATGCGTGATGTGGACCCTTATCTCAATTGGTTGTAATGGCCATTGATGCACCAAAGTACCAGGGTGGGTGACCAGGTCCCTCCACCCCTAGCTATGGTCACACCACCGCGTGTGTCTATTATATACACATTCATCTACCAATTGTTGACATAGGTCGTTCGATGGGGGTAAAGGTGGCGAATGGATCATATGGAGACAAGTAGGTGGGTATCGGTGAGGGGGTGTGTATCGGAGGTGAGGGTGAGAAAGATGGAGCAATGACCCATTCGTCTACCGCTTTTCTCTTGCCCTTACATGAGCTGGACCCCAATTGATGCTTCGTGTAGTCGAAAGTATTATGGATCGTTTACTCCAACCATTCTGACTTCTTACCGTGGGTGCCCACCTCATGAACTAGCCCAGTGTATCTCATCTCTATCCCGGTGAGCCTCGACTTCCCCACCCGAGAGATCACCCCCTTGCTCGCCCCTTGTGATCTGGCCCGAGCACTCGTCTTAGTGCGTCCATAGCCAAAGATGCCTTGTCAGCATCCGTCTGGGAGTTGTGCACTTCCTTAAGCTTTGTCTGAAATGATAAAAAAAAGTACACGATTAGATAAGTTAATAAAAAAAGTATGTGATTATAAATTTTTTATTTTTATAAGGTAATTAATATTATAACTTACAATTATGGCTGCCACCTTTGGGGACACGTCTATATCCTTCCCCTTCTTCATTAGAATTACCACATTGACATCGTGCCTATATGTCTACCCCCAGTGCCACTCACCGTCTCTTGAAATAAAAAAATGCAAATTTAGTAAGTAATACAAAATAATGCTAAATTAGAATAACATAAAACTAAAATGAAATAAAATTAAAAACTTACCATCTTGTGCTCCACCTCGACGTAAGATGTACGCTGAGAGTAGTGCACATCGGCCTTTTTGACCCGATTTGGCCTCCCCGATTGACGAGAGGAAAACTTCCTATTCGAGATCTCATTGTTGACAAACTGTTTCCAGCTTGCTAATGAGATTGACTCCTTCGACAGTATCGTTTCCCCAAGCCTCAAGATGGACTTTCGGTCTTGGCCAAAGTACTGTGCGCTCATGTTTTTCTTCCACATTTTTTATTGAACTCTCAATTGTTCGAACGTGGTGTCACAAACATGCAGGGGCAAGTCGAATTTCTCCTTTCAAACAAATACAAAACAAAAAGAAAGTGAGTTAATTGTATTTAAATTATAATATATAATAAAATATAAATATAAATACAAAACAAAACAAAAATAAAGTGAGTAACTACCTATAATGCCACCCAAATGGTCATATTGATCTCGTGGGGAACCTTCCTCCAATCCGTGTATCCAGGGCCGACAATTTCTTGAGCAACTCTAGGGCCTTAGCCTGTAGGACTGTTTTGTTCTTGATGAGGGACCCCAATTTTCCCCATTTTGGGGGCTAGTTCCGACAAGCCTTCCTCGCCTTCGCTACCCTGTCGTCCTGTTGAAGACATTTCCTGTAAAAATTGATGTTGTTAGTAGAAATATGTATATGATAAAATGATCAAATCCAAATGAATAAAAATATTAAACTATCACTCGATTATAACAAAGCACTAGAAGAATACAAGTTAAGGACATTATAAGAATACAAATCCATATCATAAACCAAACTAAGCACTGTTTCAAATAAGTGGAATATTTATTACAAATGTAAATATTATTTCAAATTCGGCTCATGTTACAGACTTTGAATTAATGCTTAAATTGATTAAAATCCAAATTAACATATTCACTAACCAAAAAACCAATTTTAATTCAAATCCACATAAATTGATCAAGTCCAAATGAACTAAAAACATTAACACTACACGAAACTGGGCGATTGGTCATGGACTTTATCCCTGACTAGGCAGTGTGGGTCATGGATTTGGTTCGTGACCAAATCGGGTGTGACAAGTTTCGGTGGTCACAACCCAAAACCCTAACCCACTGCCTGGTCACGGACTTCCTATAGTCACGGATGTGGTCACGACCCATAGCCTTGACCCTCTTTACAAGCCTGGTCACAGTCCAAACCTGTGGCCACCACTTGATTAAGAAAGAACTTGGTCACAGTCCATATCTGTGACTACGTTCTTTGTACAATCAAACTTGATCACGACTTTAAGATCTGACTATTATTCTTATGATTAATATTCATCACAGTTGTGGGCCGTGACTATGTTTTCTGTAGAAATCAACTTAGTCACGGCTTTGGGCCGTGACCAAACTTGTAGTATGCATAACATGTTCACGACTTTGGGTCGTGAAGAGCTTTAATAATAATCATAAAATCCTCAAATTGGGAGGCTAATCGTTCAGTTGCTGAAAGTTCTCATTGTGTGACCTCGCCGGGTGTGCTCTAAAATCTGGGGTCTCGTGACCACGCGGTCACGGGACCCGTGTAGGCATTCTAAAATCTGGGGCGTGCTCCAAAACCAAGGGTCCCGTGACCACGCGGTCGGTTCGTGCGGGCTATGCTAGTATTGAGCGAGGTGTTGGCGCCATTCACGGGGCCGTTTGGGGGGGGGGGGGAGCGTTGCGGGGTTTCTCCCTCTAACGACACATTTTCAAGCCTAAGTAGGCATTCTAAAATCTGGGTTATGCTCTCAAACTAAGGCTTACGTGACTACGAAGTCGGTTCCTACGTGTTACATTGGCCCATGTGAGGTGTTGGAAGAGCTCACGGGGCCGTTTGGGGGGCGCTAAGGGGTTTCACAGCCCAATGACACTTTTTCAAGCCTAAGTGTGAATTTTCTCTGTTTTGGGTTGTGCTCTCAAACTGAGGGTGACCTCGCGGTCGGTCTGTGCGAGTTACATTTGGACTCGTGCGAGGTATTGGAGCCGCTCACAGGGCCGGGGGGGGGGGGGGGGCTAAGGAGTTTCGCACCCCAAAGACATGCTTTCAAGCCTAAGTATGAATGTTCTTTATTTTGGGCCGTGCTCTCAAACCGAGGGTCCTGTGACCACGCAGTCGGTTCCTACGAGTTACATTGGTCCCGTACGAGGTGTTGGAACTACTCACGGGGCCGTGTGGGGGCGCTAAGGGGTTTCTCACCCCAACGGCACATTTTCAAGCCTAAGTGTGGATATTATCTATTTTGGGTCGTGCTCTCAAATTGAGGGTCCCGTGACCACACGATCGATTCGTGCAGGTTACAATGGACCCGTGAGAGGTGTTAAACTCTGGTGAGGATTTTGACAATCATAACAGACTATTCAGGGGAGGATTCTGGTGGGTGGTGCCGGGTGAGGGTGGGGTTCTGTGTTTTTTTAGAAAGGGAATATATGAGTTTTAAATAGGTATGTGTAAGGGTACGAAAATCTTTTTAACGAATACAAATAACAATTTATCTGTTTTGTATACTCCTATATCTAAAGAGGCCACACAAATAAATATTATTGTATTATAGGACTATATTTATAAACGTGAAAACTAGTGACCTATAAATCCAAATATAGGGCGGAACACAACCTTTGGATAAATTTTCTATTTATTGTATCTGGGATCCTGTTTGGAGGGATTCCAAAGTTATAGTCATTGCATCTTAATTCAATAATTTTATGTCAGACTCGTAAATATGGTTAAACTATTTATTGTGGTTTTGACATATCAATTATTTATTATGGCTTTGACATATTCATTATATTCTATCTTCCTTTATTGTTAAAATGATAGTTAATTGTTAGACATTGGTAGTTTTATAAGATGTATTGGTCACATGTGTGTAAAAATTGTGAATGTCATATTTACCTCAGGAATTTAAAGTACTAGAGTCTATTTTTGATTCATTACTACTTATAACTACCGATAACTACAAGTTAGTAAGTTACTAAAGTAAATGTCATCCACTAACAATCATCCACTACCAATTGATAACTTATATCTTTATAATATTATAAAATTCTTTATAACATTTAATTGTCCTTTATTATTTGAGTGTGCACGTGCCACTCTATTTGCACACATTTATAGCAATGCAAGAGGCACAATATCCCCTGTGAGACGCACAATCAGTATGGGTCACGGACTTCGGCCCCGACCATTTTTCGTCAAGGTTGGGGGTCACGAACTTTGTCCGCGACCACTTTTTCCCCGTTGTGGTGTGGGTCACAGACCAAGTCTGCGACCATCTGCCGTGACCCCTCAAGGTCATGACCCCCCTATTGGTCAAGGACTTGGGCCGCGACCCATGAAATTGGTCGCACCCGAAATGGTCACAGCCCAAGTCTGCGACCCATAGTCTTGGTCAGGGATTTTGGCCGTGACCAGTCGCATATTTTGGTGTAGTGAATACTGATGTTTGCGAAACCAAATAGTTCGAAGGTCCGGGGAGTAAGTAATGGAATGAAAATGTGTTGGGAAACCATCCCTCCCTTTCGATCTCTCACAGATAAATGTTAATCTTCTCCTTTTAGAATCTGTGATGTGTGTGCACATGTGTATAATATAAATGATAGAGAATGGAATCATTCACCCTGTGTCATGGAAAGACACGGAGTGTTACTAAAAATAATAATTAAAAATATTATTTAAGGGTTGGACGACTCACAAGTCGCTATGGAATAACGAATGTTCTCATTGAACGAAACACAAGCATGTAAGAATATGAATTCATAAAGAGTATATCAGATATAAAAGAAATATATAAACACAAATAAGGGATGACTCGAATCTCGAGATTGGACCAAGACGTCTACGTAGCCCAAGGGGCATCAAATTTTACATAATTCAAAAATAACATAAGGGTTGGGTCCAATCCATAAATCCAAACGGGGGATTTCTCTTATGTGTGTGTGTAGAGAAAAATACGTTTTCAGAGTGGGAGTGTAATATGGAAATCCCTCTTTTGGAATTTGTGGATAAATCCTATTTTTCTTCTTTTTGGTTTTTTATGAAAGTAGATTAGGTGAAAATACTACTAATAAAGAGTAGATATTAATGGATGTAATGTAATGAAACAAAAATACTAAAGTAGAAATAAAGTAAAAAATAATAAAATGAAAGAATTAGAGAAAGGGATGGAGAATTTGGCCTCCTTATGAATGCTTGATGTTGACCTTGAGATATAGATATGATGATCTTGCAATGGTATAAAAATGGTATGGAGAGGTGGGGGTGAATTACCAAGTAAGGTAAGAAAGTGATGGAAGTAATTATGGGGAAATGGTTTTTTCAGAAAAGGGACCAACTCTGAATTCGAGAGAATGTTCTCTGACTTGCTAAGAGGGGTATTCATGCGTGTCTTTCAAAGTAATGCCACGGACTCTATTTATAGGGCCAAGGAGGGGATCAATTGTGACACCCCGCCTAGTAAAATACTAGGCGATCAGTCTTATATCAAATTAAATAGGAATATCAAATGGTTTCATTCTCATCATCACTGTCGAAAAATTAATTAATTACTAATAACCTATTAGGCATGGCGTTAAATTTTAAACTTTCTAATCTCTTAACTTAAAGAACAATTAAAAATATCCACACGACAATATAAACAGCAACTGAAATGAATAAATAAATAACCCAGAACTCTCGGTAAAACAATTATTACAACCAAATCGAATAGGCGTAAAATAAAATGGCTATAAATAAAATAAATGACATCAGCTAGTCAACATGCCCGATTATCAATTTCAATACCTCCTTTATAGATCTCAAAGAAGGAAGTGTCTAAAATAATCCCTACCAACATCCACATCTGGAGGAGCTACGCCTGACTCGAAAGAATAGTCATCCAGGTGTCCCTGTGTCTAGACACCTAAAAAGCATTCAAAGGAGAAGAAAAAGAAAAATAGATACGGGTCAGAGCCCGAGTTTTGAAAAATATTTTTAGCAAGTGCTTAATATACTTTAATATTTAAAATATAGTACTCTCTATATTTAAACTGGTGTCACACTCGCATGAGATACCCCTCACCTCTCATATAATAGTGCACACCTAACGCATGTATTTTAAAACGCCCTAGTTAAGCTACCCCGCCTAACTAATCTCTCACGATAACTAAATCATCAAACCCTATCTAATGCCCCGCGTATATTGTTATGCCAAGTTCTTGCATTAGCTTACTTTTTATACTACCTCACATATAATTTATCCATTCGTAATTAATAACTTTCATGAGTTATTATACACTATTCACATCTTAGCATAATCATCTCGTATATAATAATCTCGTATATAATAATATTACATATTATATTCTGGATTTTATAATCCCGGATAACCCAGAAATTAACTCACATTTCTTTTCTTGATTTAGTCCACATATATATATATATATATATATATATATATATATATGTGTGTGTGTGTGTGTGTGTGTGTGTGTATGTGTGTGTGTGTGTGTGTGTGTGTGTGTATGTGTGTGTGTGTGTGTGTGTGTGTGTGTGTGTGTGAGTGTGTGTGTGATATACTATACACATCAAGTATATCCATACTTATATATAACACACTATACGAGTATAACAGCCATCCCTCAGAGTTATAACTCAATGGATGCAGTCTCTCAATGCTATCATCTTTCAGGAAATTACTCACACATCATCCTGGGTACCAGCGGTCGGACTCTCACACCGACTTGGTATAAACCAAATCTCAACGTAGGGGAAGAGGCCATAGTTCCTCACGGGAAATAAGACGAATCATACCCAAGATGTTTTACCCCCGAACCTCACACATGGTTAATATTAGACACTATGACTTGGGGACTATATGCTCCTGCTCCTCAAGCCAGGGCCTTACCCACATTGCGCAACTTTCCATTATAGCACTAGAGGGGTATGCTTCATATAAATATATCATTCACACACAGATATATTTAAAATCACAACATATATATACTGTCTCTATACCCGAATATATATATATATATATATATATATATATATATATATATATATATATATATATATGTCATATCCGGATATCCATGCATATCTCTCGTGGCACTAGTCTATAGTCCTGAATATATCAATTCGTATAGATTAATAAGTATACGCACAACTTATTGTAATCTCATAATTATTCACTCACATATGATCAAATTCTCACATTCATTATTTTCGAATAGTAGCTTATCACTCTAGCTAGTATTCTTATAGCATCCTACTCACACCTTAGGATTTACTCATACATATTCGGCACATATATATTCTACCCATATATAATCGGTATATATATTCTACACGCATAAATATATATGTACGAACCTGCCAAAAAATTCCTCGAATGTCGTTTGTCCCAAACATTTCTAAATTTAAACCCCAGATCTTTCCCACTAACCCGAGACTTATATATATATACCACCCATTTACTCTTTTAGAGGTCCTCACACTCTATTTAGGATCCCCTACTATCGATCTTAAAAAAGGAAATTCTTCTCAATCCTTTTAGTCCAAGAATACTTTTAAGATTTTTTGACAAAATCGGACCGATCCGGTGGCCAATAAAAATGAACCGATCCATTGATAAACGAACCGATCTGATAAACCCCAAAAATGAACCGGTTCGGTCCCTACAATTTTCATTTCTTACGAGATTTGCCCAAAATCTTTATAACCCATGATTTTTTTATTCCCAACATAATCAACAATCCATATATATATATATATATATATACACACACTATGATTTACCCAACACACTAATTAATTTATGGGATTCCTCAATTTATTCAATAATTAAACCCTAATTCTTATTTATACCACATTTTCCATTTCTTCCAATTTTCTCACCAAAGATTATACCATTTACATGGGTTTTAACTCAGATTTCATGTAAGATTATTATCACATCAAAATTAAGTGAAATCATCTCCCCAAAACCATTTTTGTGCAAGAATCCCATACTCAAAATCTTATAGTTTTTCATCACGAACTATGATATGAAAAATAAACACACTTAAATCATTAAAGCAAGTTAAACACTTGCCTTATTGGATAAATCCGGCGATCTCATGCCGGAATCCGCCAGTGCTTGGCCTGAGTCTCCTCTTTTTCTCCCTTTTCTTCCTTGTTTCTTTTCTTTCTTCTTTCTTTCTTTCCTATCTCTTTCTCTCTTTTTCTCGTGCCCTTATAAGAGTGAAATAAGGGTATATCCCTTAATAAACCCAAAATTGACTCGTATACACGAATGTGAGTCCCTACTAATCCAAAAAGCCCCGAAACCCAAACACTACCCCGGGTACTTTATTCTGACTATCTCAGCCCTTTCGATACCAACCGTTCACTCGAAATTCCCATTCGAGTCACTTAACAAAAATTCTTGTCTTAAACCCAACACATCTCTACACGTGTTTTCCGCATAAAACAACAGCACTTGTCGCTTTTATTTACTTGTGACATAAAATAATTAGTCCATCTTATTTACTTTAAATTCTCAAATTATTAAACCACACCCACTCATGTAATTGAATTATCCATAAAAGTACGGGGTATTACATTCTTCCTCCCTTACAACATAATTTCGTCCTCAAAATTCGGATAAAATCGGTACCAAAGACTTTAGATCACAACCACATCACCTTCTCTAGTACCCAAAATCAAATCATACAAACATAAGGGTCACTCTACTGTATGCCCGCTAGTGGGACCCAACTGTTTAAAGGCTTAGCCACTATAACCCCAACTTTATAACAAACTTGTTCAATTCTCTTCATACCGATACACTCCATTAGTCATAAACTCTTACTTCAATAATGGCACATCACACATTGTGCTATACCAACGACATTCAAATAAGATGAGTCAATACTTCATTGGATCAATCGCCTCAATTCTATTGGAAGTCTTCACATCACTAAGTGCCAGCTTCTCGTATCCACCCCAACACAAAACTCCCTGAGAGAAACCATGAGAACATCTGACCATTCCTGTCAGTCCTTCAAATTTCGTTTCATGATGACGTAGCTCTTACGACGCTTTAAAGTCTCCCCAAACAGTTTGTGGTTAATGCCCCTCTCAACAATGGACTCTAAATCACGTCCGATCAAAAAGTCGATTTATTCTCTCACCTCTAAACAACTAGAGGGAGAGTGACCAAGATTTCCCACTCAAAACCTTAATAAGAACCTTATCCACATCAAACGGGTACAAGTGACTACACACAACTCTAGCATTCGGTAATTTCTTCTCCTAATTACCGTACTATGATTTACTTCAATTACAACTCATTGGGCCATACATGACACAAGTTGCCCATAACAAAATATCATCCCCACTGCTTCTCAAAAATCCCTATCTGAGGTGGGGTTCAAGGATCTCATCTTGATTTACAACCATATTGGTGGCACCTCACACTGGTACACTCTTCCTTTACTAGCTTATCTTCCCATTCCATCACTGGAATCGTCGGCCTGATACCTATGTTCTGGTTTTCCATCCAGAACCAACCTATTTTGATCTATAAGTGGTGCACCCAGAGACAGTCTCACTATGTCTCACCAATCACAACTTCCACTTATAACGTCTCACATTAAGTGGTGCTTATAATCCCCTTCTTCCCCGGGGTATACCAAGAGTTTCGGCCCGTGCACTTCTGGGCTCTTCATACCTTATTGATATCACCATTATATTTACACGCAAGTCACTCTCAACATTCAACTGAGTAAGACTTTATTTTAAATTTCTACAAGAATTAGACTTTTCGTCTTCTCAAGAGATATCTTTTCAGATGGCTTCCCACACCCTTTCAACCCTCTCAGGTGTGACAACTCTTATTGCACACATATACTTGGATTATCATCATTCTCACATGAAGTTCAATCCGTCATGCCATTATATCTTGTTTATAACATCCCCACATACATACATTCCATACATCTATTTCCACATCCCTCTCACTCAAACAATTATGAAATCAGCTAACCAGGGCGCCCACACACCCTATAAACCGCGCATATTAACATAAACACTACATACATCTCACACGTAATGAACATAATCATGTTTCCCTCGCATTCATAGCGTGGATATGTTACTTGAGTATTCTCAATCACCCCATAAATCAAAATTTTAATTCTCATTAACATTATTCCACCCTTCAACTCGCGGTGAGAAGAAATAGTTCTCTCTCATGGCATTACTGGTTCCACTGGTCTTATACCGTAATATAACTTTCAACTCATCTTTATGACTACTTACTTATATAATGATCAAGGCACCAGAATCGTGGACTAAGGACTAAACATCTCCCCACTTTCGACGATGCGCTAAGTTTCGTGCGTGGAACATATCGCAAAGCGAAATCCAAACAAGGAACCCCCCGGATAAACTACTACCTAACATTGTCGGAACATCGAAATCCGTTAGGCCTCAGTCCATATCATGTACCCTCAAACTCCTATCTCTTGACAAAATAGTATACTGGTCCACTTTATGTTACACAAGACCACGTATATCACGACGCTCTTACTATCATTAGTTTCTTAGTGCAAATAAATCACGAGCTATGTCTCTCTGCTCGATAAAAGCCAACATACCTTAAATCACATCAGTAAATGTCCCTACTCACCGAGATGAAATATAATAAGACAACATACACACATAAGTCTACTACACAAGATATCATAACATATATACATATATACATAGGCTCAACCCTATTCCATCGACCCAAGATTAAAAGGAAAAAAATGGAAATAACCATAAATGTGTAAAGTACTAATGTAAATTCTAATTCTTCTCATTTACAATATAAGTCTCATCTTGACAAAAGGATACACCAAATCCCAACAAATTTATCCATTTAATTATACTAAGAACAATAATCCAAAATGTCCTGGGGTCTAATATCTCCCAGCTCCCGAAATTTCCTGCTTTCGTCCGTGGGAGGTCTCGCAAGCGAAATCCAAACAAGGAACCCTCCCGATACACTACTACATAGCTCTGTTGGTTATTGAGATATGTTGGTCCAGGACCTAAGTCTAATAATGTATTTAAATCAATATATATGGATCCGCATGTCTAGTCACTACATGTGATACCTAGCAAATAAATCATATCCATGATAACATCATACTCATGTAACACGTCACTAAAATAAGTAATCTCAATAAAAATATACTCTCACTGACTACACTCGCTAAATAATAAGAAATACATACCCATAATAATGTTATCGATTTATCCATAAAACTCGTCTCACACGCAAATCTAGTGCTAATCAAAATACTGTGACTCGCTTGTGTCACAAAAAGAATACCTCATTCACCCGAGAATAAAACTCACATTTCCAACTTGCCAATCACCCTGGCTTCTAAAATGGTTCCCAATCATCACACGCTTGTCCTAATAAACCAAAAACTACTTTAATCATTGCCCACTTCTAGGCACCATACTCTTGTCCCTTACTTATTTTTGGAATAAATTAAATCATGTGGTTCAACTCTCCACACAAGATACATCTTTCCAAATAATCCACTTATCTTTGACCACGCTGGTCGTATCCGGAGTTTCCTTCTCTCGAACATCGATAGCCTCAACTTTGATGACTATCCTTGTTCCCTTAGTTCCGTTTGTCCTATGGAAGACACTATTGGACATCACAGCACTGGCTGAA
The DNA here is from genome assembly GCA_949130495.1 of Sambucus nigra. Taxonomy (NCBI): domain Eukaryota; kingdom Viridiplantae; phylum Streptophyta; class Magnoliopsida; order Dipsacales; family Adoxaceae; genus Sambucus; species Sambucus nigra. Next base: position 224,570,169 of record OX422214.1, read on the forward strand.
TTCACCATCACTTGGTAAGAATTCAGCTATCCGAATCATTTAAATGGGTACCCTGATGGGTCTCCCCCTTGTGGTGATTCATTAGCACCGTTTCACCCAGACTTACTCTCTGACTAAATCTTTCGATTCTTTTAGCTCCCCACTAAAGAAGTGTTAACATCTCTACTGAAATGCGACATTATCACCATCTGCATCGACCATCAAAGAAGAATTTCCCACAAGTGTCGACAACTAGTCCATCGCATATTTAAGGACTCTCTTCTCCATTGTACCTACTTCATCGGGTACAAAGTTCACTAGACAAGGTCTCCATCCAGCCCTCCTATGATAAGTTCAGAATTACCTTCACATCTTCTTCTGAACGAAAGATGAAGGAACTTTTCGTCAAACCGTACCGAAGATCCTTCCATTGTCATAATATTTCACTTTCTAAATGTGGTGGTTAACTCCCACCATAATAACTTTGCTCCAATGAGCCCAGATAATTTTTACCCCAATTCTCACTTCTGGGTATACTATTTGTTGATGTAAAAAACTAGATTATATCTAATTAATCAATCACAGATAAATAAGACAAAGGATTTTAAAGTGGTTCAGCCTTATGAAAATGACCTACGTCCACTATTTTTGTATTGCTGACTGTTTACTTGGAATCTCGATAATAGGTTTAACAAAAGATCCAAAAGTCCCCCTCTTATAAGGAGGTTATATTGTATTTATAGCCTTGAGGCTGTCCTTATGAAAAAACAATACATTGTTATCTAGTAGACATATACATCTGTACGATAATAACTACGCATTTAATGCGTAGTTGTCCTTTGATTCTCTTGATTTGGATGCTCTGCATGCTAAGTAGCTCGAATCGCTTAAGTTGCTCGGATCACCTGAGTAGATCGGTGGTAATATGTTGTTCATCGATAGTATTTTTATTTGTAACATAGTGTTGATACGTGTCTTCAAGTGATTGGTCCATGTCAGCAGACTAAATTTGGTATCAACAGAAGCCCCCAATGTTTCACAACTGAGGTTGAAGGAGAGTGTGGAACATTGTGCTTGAAAAACTGCTTGGATTACTGGTCTTCATTAATTTTAGGAAGGTTTTTATTGTACATAATTCCTTTTTGTGCGCATAATATGAAGCTTCATAAATATTTTGAATTTTCACGATCACTTCGATATTTATGCCTCTTTCTTCTTCTAGTTGCCAAAAACGCAAACGTCTTCCCTTGTAATCATTTTTTTCTCTATTCTCGAGGTAAAGTATTTAAACGCGACAAAAATCTAGTCATTTTCTACTTTTCAAATCTGTATTTCTGAATTTGTCATTTTTTTTCTACCCTGTGCCTTCGTTCTTTCCATCATTCATTGTCAACCGATCTCTCTTTCTTCTATAAGATCTTCTTCCCCTTTCTTTATTTACTTTATTCGCCATGATTTATCTTGTTGAATCATTGGATAAATTTCGTTCTGAGTTTTCAATCCCTTCTTGGGTCATCTTGGAAGAACTTTTTTATTCTTGTGATTTACTTTCTTTGGCGGAGGGACACTGGTTCCCAAGTCTTTTTGTAGCTGAGTGTGGTTTTTCTTTCCCGCCAAATCCCCTGTGTTTGGAGTTTTGACAATATTTTGATATTGTACCTGCAAGAGTAGCTCCAAATACATAGAGGTTAGTTAATGGCGTACATAGGTTGAATCAACTTCATGGAACTCGTTTGGGAATTCCAAAAATTATGTATTGCTATAGATGGGTCACTAGCGACAATACTTTCTATTTAAAAACTAGGTTTTCGAATAGAGCGTTAGTTGTCAATCTTTTCGATGCCAATAGGGTTTATTTTGATCATGGGGTTGTGATGAAAAATTGGCAACATCCTCCATTAAATGGAGATGATGTGTACCAAGGTCCCAAGTGTCCGCTTTATGGCAATGGGATATGTTTTTTTTTTTGAAATCTTATTTTCTTTGTATTTGATGAAATGCATCACTGACATTAATTTTGTTTGTTACTGTGGACAGTAAAAGGAAACCTCCAAAGGAAAATGAGGTTAATATAAAACATTTAAAACTGATCTGGGGCTTGCATCAATCTATCGATGGGGAGCACATTAGATCTGCTTCTTATTTGTTGCAATACAGAAGCTACTCTTCATCACTAATTGCTCGTCCTGTGGTGGTTGATCTTGACCAGACACCGAGCTCCGAAACTAGTGCGAAAGGATCTTCTTCTGACTTAAGCATTCCTATTACTGATCGGATGAAGAAGAGAAAATATCCTGCTTTTTTTGACAAGTCTGCCTTTTCCACTGAGAAGGAAAAGAAGAAAAAATAAGTTGTCCCAGATGAAGGGACAAAGAATATAGATGTACCCCCTTCCATTGCTGCCAAGGAAGCTGGTAAGAAGCCCTCTATGCCTCCGAGTAAGACTGTTGTCATCTCACCTTCGAGTGAGACTGTTGTCATTTCACCAATAGAGAAAACACCTTTAATCGAAGATGCTCATGCTCCTCTGGGGAGATTAAAAAGAAGTTCTTCTGAGAGACCTGTTGAACCTATCTCTCAACCTTCAAATATTGAAGGTAATGTTTCAGCTCTTATTGCTCCAATCTCTGCTATGGGCTTGATAAGATCTTGGACTGTTCCAGAATCCCAAGGTGTTGAAGACACCCTTTCTCGTGAGAGACTTACTACATTGGTTGCTCAACACATTACTTCAGTAAGTATCGTTAGCCCGAATCCTTTATTTTATAGTACTATATTCATATATTGACTCAAAATTCTTCCTTTATCAGCTTGTTACTTGCTTCAATAGTATTTTGAAGAAGGATGAAGCCATCAGGGCTTCCAGCTCCTCGGGTGGGGTAGAAGAAGCTTTTACTAGACTAACTCAATCTTTGAGGGAATCTCGTCAGAAGTACGAGGAGGACAAAGATTCTTAGGAGAAGCAATTCAAATCTGTTGAACTAAATAGAGATCAAGTTGTGACTGCCTCCAAAGAGTTGGAGAAGAAATTGAAGGAGGCTGAACAAGGTAAAGAGGAGCTTGAGATCAAGCTTAAATCTGCTGAGGAAAATGTTGCTAAGCTTCAATATGTTGAGCGATATAAGACAGAGGTAGAAGAAAAGTTGAAAGATGTCGGAGAGCTCCTTAGGGAAAGGACTTCCTCGGAGAGAGCAAAGAGGAAAGCTGCAGTTAAAAAAATCTTTTAGTGCTGGTTGGGACAAGGGTTGGAACAAGGGCCTAGCTATTATGTCTTCATAAATGGAGTATGCCAGTATTAAGTATTTTAGGGATGGATGGGTAGCAGCCTTAAAGAAATTGAAGGTTGTTAAAAATTCTGAGTTGTCAAGGAGCATACTCATGGACGTCCTCCCTCTCTTGGAGAAGAAGAAGAATATGAATCAGCTTTAGATGAGTCTTCCTTGATGACAGGAGAGCAGGTCCCTGTTATTGCTATTGTCCAACCCTCAGAGAAAGTCCAATAAGCTAGCACATCTACCGAGTAGCGGCCCTTGCCATCCGAGCAACCAACCCCTTCATTCAAACCATCTGAAGAAGTCGTAAGAAATAAAAAGAGGGTGTAAAGTTGTTCGAGTCTTTTGTTTTGCTGTTTTCTTGAATGTAACCTTGAACTATATTTTACTTTATTATGATGAATAAAATTTGAACTTCTGTTGTTCGTCTGGAATTTCTCTCTTACTTGCTCTGTTCACAGCATTGTTGATTTTTTTATTCTTCTCTCTGCTAGTTTATGGCCAGGATGTAGCTCTTATCAGCTCATGATACAGAGTTGATGAATAAGTGCAATGACTATTTCAATGCTAGTCATGCAGAACTTAATGAGGCCTAGATAACTGACATCCTCGGATCAGTTGCTTCTAAATGAGCTGTTGAAGCTTACTAGTACTTGAAGTGCTTACTTGATCGTGTTGTAGCCAACAATGTGGCTTATTTAGAAATGATTGAAGATCTTTAAGGAACTATCGAGGAACTTCAATCGCAGTACAAATAATCTAGCAAACTACTACATGAGGGATATGAATTAAAATACCAACAATTGAGCTCTGATCGAGGATATGATAGGTACATGCCAGCCCATAAGAAAAAAGAAAGTGTGTTGAAGCTTGAGATCGAAGAGCATAGACATATTACCAAGCTGCTGGAGTAAGAGAACATCGCTTTGTAAGAATAAATAAAACATCTCAAATATGCCGCCTCTTCTTCTTCGGGAGCCTTGGTCCCCATTAATGATGATGGTTTTTCATTTTTAGAAGTAGAAAATGCTAATTTATGGGATGAGTTAGAAACTTTAAAATGAGCAGGATCTTCCACACCTGCTCGTGGCAGAGCAAGATCTTATTATCGTGGACGAGCAAGGGTTCTGGTCGGGTTACAATTGAAGAAACGAAAACTCAATTGGCCTTAGAGAATCAAGTTGTTCAATTGATGGTGAAGAATTAAGCTTTGGCAGACATGTCTAAGAAGATTCTGAGTTTCACCGACCAACTCTCTAGTCAGAGTTCTGCTCTGAAAAGTAAAGAAATTATGGCGAAGAAGCTCCACGAGCAACTTGAGAGATTAACTTATCAGTTTCACAAGCAAACCAGGGAATTTTAGATGGTTGGGTATAATGAAGCTTTGTATCACATTGATGCTCGTTTGCAGCAGTCGAACAATGTAGGATATAAGCAAGGGTGGTTGAATGCCTTATGTGTTCTGAAACTAGATCAAGGTCATTTCTTGTGGGATTATTATGATCCTGGAGTTCTTGATTTGCCAGTACCTCCCTTCAAACTCGACCTTAATTGGATCCCAGTCCGTCCTATTCCTCAAATTTTGATCTCCAAGTATCTCGGTGACTACAACCTTCATTTAAATTTTGAAATATCTCGTCCAGAACACTTGCTTGATCGACCATCCATAATGAATGTCAGGATGCTGCGAGATCTAAACTTTATAAATTCTCCTTATACATTAGATGATCCTCCAGTTGGGGTAGAACCTGTTTTAAAAGAAGAGGGAAAGAAACCCATATAATAGGACATTTTTATGTAATGAATCAAACTTCATATCATATGTAATCTACTTGGTTTTAATGAAGAAATTTTTAGTCTTTGGCAATTTCATTTTCTTCGAAATAATTTGTAGAATGTCCTTGTTTGTTGGTTGGTGAATATATATATATACTATACTTATCCCATTTGTTGTTTGATTATAGTGACTTGTCACTCTTTGGGCCTAAGAAATGGAATGATTTTCATCCCATATTTCTGCTTAGTTGTAGTAATCTCGCCTGGATTACCTGGTTGCCTAGACAGTGGATGCCCCGGTACGTCATCCAGCTTCTTGCCTAGTTTGGTACCCACCAATCGGAGTTAATGGTTATTAAATTACCGACCAAACGGAGATGGTGGTAAATGAATTATCGACCAACCGGAGTTGGTGGTTATGAGTTACCGACCAACCGAAGTTGGTGGTTATGAGTTGTCGACCAACTGAAGTTGGTGGTAATGAGTTATCGACCAACCAGAGTTGGTGATAGTGAATTTCCGACCAACCGAAGTTGGTGGTAATGAGTTGCCGACCAATCGGAGTTTGTGATAATGAATTGTCAACCAACAAGAGTTCATGGTTTGCTGCTCTACATTTTCTCTAGATTTGGGTTTGTGTAGTGTGTAGCACTAATAATCCAAAAAAAATTCAATAAAGGAAGAAATATGTGCGAAACATCACTTTATTCATATTGAAAGAACTGTGTTACATAGGAATTTTTACTATTGATAGTACTTGCGCAGATGCTCTGCATTCCATGCATTCTTGAATTCTTCTCTTTCCAAGGTATCAATTCTATATGTCCTAAGACGAACAACTTCAGTTACTCTATATGGTCCATGCTAGTTGGCCTCCAGTTTGTTATGCTTTTGGATCACTTTCTTCAACACATAATCCCCTTATTTCAAATCACACTGCTTCACCTTTTTGTTGTAGAATAAGGTTGTTCGTTGTTGATATGCAGCATTGCTGATTGCTGCTTCTTCCCTAACTTCTTCGAGCATATCCAGGTCTAATCGTCTCATCAATTGCTTACAGGAGAATTGAAGTTAAGCACCCTATATGTGGGTAGACCCAATTCAGTAGGTATGACAGCCTCACTCCCAAATGTCAACATGTATGGAGACTCCCCAGTTGTTGTTCGTGGTGTAGTGCGATAGGCCCACAACACAGAGTGTAGCTCGTTGATCCAATTTCCTTTTTCATTATTCAGCCGTTTTTTCAAACCATTCAATAGGGTTTTTTTCGTCACTTCAGTTTTCCCATTGCTCTTGGTATGACCTGGCGCGGAGTGAATCTTCTGTACATTGGATTGATGACAATATGCAGCGAATTCCTCATTGTCAAATTGGGTTGCATAGTCAGTAAAGAATGCATGTGGGAGACCATATCTGCAAATAATGTTCTTCCCAATAAACTGATAGACGTTGTCATATGTCATATAAATGAGAGGTTCAGCTTCCACCCATTTAGTAAAATAATCCACAACAACCATAAGTTATTTGAATCTTCCTTTGGTCATCGAAAGTGGCCCGACCAAGTCTATCCCCCACATGGCGAATGGCCAAGGGGATGTGATGGGTGTTAATAATGCCTGGGGAGTTCTTCGAATGGAAGAAAAATGTTGGCATTTATCGCACGTATTAACGTAAGCAGCGCAGTCAGCCCTCATCGTTAGCTAGTAGTACCCCTGTGTTGTTATCCTCTGCAAAAGTGTCCGACCTGCTACATGAGCTCCACAGGTTCCGTCGTGAACCTCTTCAATCAAGTCCTTAACTTCGAAAGGATGGACACATCTCTGGAGGGCTGATATAACTCCTCTTCTATATAAAATGCCACTGGTCAATACATAACGAACAGCTTTAAACTTCAGTTTCTTAGCTACGAGTTTATCAGTCATCAAAGCCCCTTCTTTAATATAAGCCATGATGGTATCCATCCAAGATGGTCCCAAGTCGAGGGTAATGAAGGTCATCATCAAATCTTCGTCTATGCCCCGACCATCCAGGATTTTTATTAGGATTATTCTTCGTAGCTCCGTGCGTGTTACTGATGCTAGCCGAGCTAAGGTGTCGGCTCTTGCATTCTCTAATCTCGGTATTCTGATCAACTGAACTACTGTAAAAGTTGAGATAACCTCCATATCCTTTGCATGATACTTGACCATTAGTTCTCCCATCGCTGCATACAATTCGAGAATTTGATTTACGATTAACTGTGAATCACTGAACACCATGACCTGTTCGAATTTTATGGTTTTGGCTAAACTTAGACCCACGATCATTGCCTCATATTCAGCTTCATTATTGGAGGCTTTAAACTGAAAACGTAGAGCATATTCTATATCAATCTCATCAGGACTGTTTAAAACAATTCCTCCTCCACTGCCTGTGGCACATGAAGAGCCATCCACATACAGATTCCACATAGGTACTTCATTATCGAACTCTTGATCAGACAAAGTTCCTCGGTGGAATATTGGATGCTTCCTTTTATATTCCCCAGATACTTCTCGCCGCTCATCGATTATCCTCTCTTGATCGTCCACAGATGGAAGTTGGTCGGACGTTAAATTCGATGATCCCACAACATACACTAGGGGTGTTCAAAAAACCGACTGGACCGACGGACCGAACCGAACCGAGCCGAACCGACCCTTTTTTTACCGTCTTTTTTCTTAATCGGTCCGGTCTCGGTTTATTTTTTTGGTGGACCGACTTAGTCGGTCCGGTCCACGGTTTACAGTTTCAAAAACCCTGTTAGGACCGACCCGGACCGACTGTATATAAAATAATATATTTTTACATATATATGTATATATATAAGATAAATAAATAGTAAAAATATATATTTCAATATTTGATTAGTTTAAATTATAGTTGAATCCAATAGTAGGTTTGTTTTAATCGCAAATTTTGATATTTTTTAGTTTTTAATGTTTGAAAAAAATAGACTCGGGTATATTTGTACTATTATAAATGATGTAATTCATTAATGTGAGGACCGACGGGTTAGACCGGACCGACCCTATAAAAAACCGAACCGACTAGGGTCTGTTAACCGACATTATCCGTCCGGTCTCGGTCCATTTTTTTAGAGGACCGACCAAGTCGGTCCGGTAAAAAAAAAACCTTAAAATCGGACCGGACCGGACCGCGAACACCCCTAACATGCACGGGTTGGTGTGTATTAAGCCCCTACTCTTCGAAGGTATCAGAATGAGTAAACTCTGCGATAAAATCCGCTATTGCCTGCCCCTTAAGTGATGACCTAGGCTCATAAACTATGTCATATTCACCAAGTTCTACTGCCCAGTACATCAATCTTCCCGATTTCATCGGTTTATGCAGAGCTTGTCTTAATGGCATGTCAGTATACACCACTATAGTATGGGCTTGGAAGTATGGACTCATCCTTCTGCTCGCTTCAATTAATGCCAGTGCTAACTTTTCCAATTTTGGATATCTGATCTATGCTCCTCAGAAGGCCTTGCTGGTGTAGTATATCGGTTTTTGTACTCTGTCCTCCACTCTTATTAACGTCGAGTTAACCGCATTCTCTGAGACTTCCAGATACAAGTATAATTTTTCTCTCATCACTGGTCTAAATAACAATGGAGGAGTCCCCAGATATTTCTTCAACTCTTGAAAGGTCTCCTCGCATTCATCATTCCACTCAAAAGTTTTTGGGAGGGTTTTGAAGAATGGGAGGCATTTATCTGTTGCTCGTGACATAAATCTGTTAAGTGATGCAACTCGCCCTGTGAGACTTTGCACTTCCTTCTTCGTAGTTGGAGATCGTAGTTCCAATAGGGCCTTGATCTTTTTTGGGTTTTCCTTAATACCTTGCTGGTTAACAATATATCCGAGAAACATACCCTCTCGCACCCCAAATATGCATTTTGTGGGATTCAACTTCATTTGATATTTCACTAGTTGATCAAAAGTCTAACCTAGGTCAACTAGATGATCAGAAGCTTTCTTGCTCTTCGTCAGCATGTCATCGAAATAAACCTCCATGTTATAACTGATTTGCTCTGCGAACACCTTATTCATCAGCAGCTGATATATTGCACCTGCATTTTTAAGTCCGAAAGGTATAACATTATAGCAATAAGTTCCCCTTGGGGTGATAAAAGAGGTACTTTCCCTGTCCTCGTGTTTTATTTTGATCTGGTTGTAACCAGAGTAAGCATCCATGAAACTCAATAATTCATGCCCTGAGGTAGCATCAACCAGTTGATCTATTCGAGGCAAAGGAAAATGATCCTTCGGGCAAGCTTTATTAAGATCAGTGAAGTCCACACACATTCTCCACTTGTTATTTTTCTTCTTTACCATCATCACATTTGCTAGCCAATCTGGATATTTAACGTTCTCAATAAAAAAAGTCTTTCTATAGTTTCTCTATCTATTCCTGTATAGCTTGGTTCTTTTCAGGACTAAACACTCTTCTTCGCTGCTTCACTGGCTTGATTTCCTTGTTCACGTTGAGCTCGTGACACAGGAAATTCGGGTCTATTTCTGGCATGTCTTCATGAATCTATGCAAAAGTGCTATCAGTTCCTTTTTTATCGATTCATCCAATGACGCACTAATTTGGGTTGTTCGTTCTGGGTGTTCATCGTCTAGAACGATATTTTCGGTAGCTTCCATGACCTGGACCTTCACGAGCTGAGACTCATCTCTAGGGTCTAATATTTCAATCTCTACATCTTCTATTTCATCCACTTGATAAGTATTAGTCTTCTTACTGGATTCTTCGCGTTCCTCTTGTTCGGTAGATGAATAGTAGCATTCTCGAGCTACTTTCTGGTCGCCTTTCACCTCTCCCACTCCAAAGTTGGTTGGGAATTTTAAACATTGATGTACAGTAGATGAAACTACTTCGAACTTCTTCAGAACTACTCTTCCCATGATGATATTGTAAGCCGATTGGACATTTTTATCCATTACGAAAAAGCATACTCTTTCTATTCGACAAGCAGGCCATGGACCGATAAGCATATCCAACTTGATCGTCCCAAGTGGAAAAACCTTTTCGCCAGTAAAATCGAGGAAGGGCCTATGATAGTGATCCAACTGGGCTAACTTAAGGTTCAAACTATCAAAGCATGGGTAGAACATGATGTCTGAAGAGCTACCATTGTCCACCAGTACCCGTGAAATCACCACTTCCTTTATTCTCATCTTGATCACTAATGGGTCATCATGAGGATATAGTACACCTGCCAAGTCATTCTTAGAGAAACCGATGACCAGTTTGTCCTTGTTCACCTTCCTCGGGCGATCATCTTCAGCCAAGTTTATTCGCTGTATGTACGAGCAAGCTTGCCCCTTATTGAGGTAAGGTTTTCTCTCCGTAGTTAGATCTCTACCTCCTGCATCTCCACCTGTAATGACATTACATTCAAATGACCCAAAATGGATTGAAAATACCTCGCGTTCTGGTTGTATTGGTCTTTTGAGGAGATTGGGGTTATCTTCTCGATCATCTTCGTGATTTCTCTTCTTTTCTTCTTTTGCTCGACGAGTAGATTTAGTTCTTTGCCTTCCTCGGTCGCTGGTCTTTCCACCATTTTGGCGATCAACATATTTAGCCAATTTTCCTCCCCTGATGAGTGATTGAATTTCATTCTGGAGAGCTATGCAACATTTGGTCATGTGACCATGGTCTTTGCGGAATTCATAATATTTGCCACCATTGTTCTTCTGATCCTTCTTCTTGGTTTTACTAGCTTCTACCTTAGTCTACTTGGTGCCTGTATTCTTCTTCGTAGCCATTGCTTCCTCCGCATTCATGATTTTGGCTGACTTTGCCATCAATTCTCCCATGGCCCTAGGTTAGTCTTTGGCCAAAGTATAGTACAACTTATCTGGTAACAATCCACTCATCAGAGCAGTAATTGTTGTTTTTTCCTCGTAATCTATTACCTCAAGTTTCTCGTTATTAAAACGAGTAATGTAGTTCCTGGTACTTTCTTCTGGATTTTGTTTAAGACTCAGTAAGTGTGCTACTCGTTTAACTGGTTTTGCTCCAAAATAGAAATTCCTTATGAAAAGGTCTGCCAGTTGAAGGAAAGTCGCAATCTTCCCCCGAGGAAGATTGTTGTACCATATCTGAGCTGACCCGGTGAGAGTTCCCAAAAATGCCGTGCATAGATATCATTTGGAACCACATAGATATCGACAGCAGCTTGGTATTGTTCTATATGGAGTACAGGATTAGTTTTTCCATCATATTTAGGCGTCACTATAGGAGCTTTGAATTTTAATGGTGTGAGAAAATCCATAATTGTCTGTACGAATGGTGCCCCTTGGACAAAACATCTTTGTAGGGGATTCTTGGCATTAGCCATTTCCCCTAATTTGTCCTCCAACCTTTGAATAGATTCTTTCCATGCATCGTTTCCTACCTCGGGCCTATTTGTTCGAGCAACTGATAGCATTGAATTTTCCTCATGGGACCTTTAATTACGGACAACAGGGCGTGATTGGGCAGAGCCTTCCCTTAGATTGAATGGTCATTGAGAGTTACTCGACGCAATCTTAGGAGGACTTTTATTCCTTTTAGGGCCCAATCGATCAAAAGGGGAAACCCTACTCAACCTTTCTAAGGCGCTAGTCCTTTCTAGCGTTAGAGTGATGTTCCGTTGGGAGTCTGTAGCTCTTACTGATGAGGTTCGTCCAGGTCGATACGAAGGATCACTAGATCTTTCAGTACGATATGAGTCAGTACGTCTAGATTGAGAGACCTCCGAGAATAGCGTTCGCCTAGTTCTTAAAGATGGCAAATGGGTATTTCTTTAAATACTTCGTTGTCCTAATTGGGCTGGCACTCCACCTTGAACGGTTTGTATAAGTTGACGCATAGTTTCTTGCATAGCTGGTTTCCTTTGGGCTAAATTAGCCATTATGCCAGCCAGATGTTGAACATTTGGGAGAGTATAAGGGTTTAGAGGGATTCCAGTGTTTCGATTACTGGATTTTGGATTCTCAGCCATAGATGATGAATTATTTTGGTAAAAAATGCTAAGTACAGTCATTTCCCACAGACGACGCCAATCTGTTGATGTAAAAAACTAGATTATATCTAATTAATCAATCATAGATAAATAAGACAAAGGATTTTAAAGTGGTTCAGCCTTATGAAAATGGCCTACGTCCACTGTTTTTGTATTGTTGACTGTTTACTTGGAATCTCGATAATAGGTTTACCAAAAGATCCAAAAGTCCCCCTGTTATGAGGAGGTTACATTGTATTTATAGCCTTGAGGCTGTCCATATGAAAAAATAATGTATTGTTATCTAGTAGATATATACATCTATACGATAATAACTACGCATTTAATGCATAGTTGTCCTTTGATTCTCTTGATTTGGATGCTCTGCACGCTAAGTATCTCGGACCGCTTAAGTTGCTCGGAGCACCTGAGTAGCTCGGTGGTAATATGTTGTTCGTCGGTAGTATTTGTATTTGCAACGTAGTGTTGACACGTATCTTCAAGTGATTGGTCCATGTCAGCAGACTAAATTTGGTATCAACACTATTTCTTTCTATATGCCAAAGACTCTGGGTATCTTACATCCATTGGCTAACACACACAATCTTCAGATTTTTTAAAAATTCCCATGCATGGTCTTCTTCAAAGACCCCTTTGGCTCCTTCCCATTTTAACTACGCTGGGTGAGTCTAGTTTGGCACCACTTTCTGCTATAGCGATACTTGAAAATATATACTGCACCCTAGTAGTCATTACAACCCCATCTTCCCGAGCAACAATAGGGGTGACCTCAACTACGGTCATCGTCCCCAAAATATTTAGAACTCCAACTGAGCCCTGCCTCATGTTGCCTCCCCACGACCTTCGTCGATCATCTGTTTGCTGTTAGGCAAACGAACACACCCGAACGCAAATAAGACTCCCTAGTATATATATATATATATATATATATATATATATATATATATATATATATATATATATATATATATATTATAACAGGAGAACTGAATCTCACCATAGAAATCAACAATCCTAAATATAGGGCTCTAAATCAAATAGAAGGCAACGCTGAAAACGTAGCGCGTCCGCACAGATTCCTATGGACATTAGAACCTGATGCTCTGATACCACATGTGACACCCCGCTTAATAAAACACCTGGTGATCAGTCCTATATCAAATTAAACAAGAATCTCAAATGATTTCATTATCAGCATCACTTTCGAAAAGCCAATTAATTACTAATAACTTATTAGACATGACGTCAAATTTTAAACTTTCTAATCTCTTAACTTAAAGAACAATTAAAAAAGATGCACATGATAATGTAAACAGAAACTGAAATGAATAAATAAATAACCAATAGCTTTAGGTAAAATATTTATTACAACCAAATCGAATAGGCGTAAAATAAAATCTTTGTAAATAAAATAAAAGACATCAGTTGGGCAACATGACCGATTATTAATTTCAATAACTCCTATCTAGATCTCAAATAAGGAAGCTTCTAAAACAATCCCTGCCAACATCCATAGCTGCGGCAACTACGTTGTACTCGAAAAAATAGTCATCCAGGTGTCCCTATGTCCGGATACCTAAAAAGCATACAAAGGACAAGAAAAAGGAAAATACATACGGGTCAGAGCCCTGATTGAAAAATATTTTTAGCAAGTGCCTAACATACTTTAATATTTAAAATATGGTACTCTCCATATTTAAACTGGTGTCGCACTCGCATGAGATACTCCTCACCTCTCATCTAACAGTGCACACCTAATGCATGTATTTTAAAATACCCTAGTTAAGCTACCCCGGCTAACTAATCTCTCACAACAACTAAATCATCAAATGCTATGTAATGCCCCGTCTATATAATTATGTTAAGTTCTCCCATTAACTTACTTTTTATACTACCTCATGTATAATTTATCCATTCCTAATTAATAACTTTCACGAGTTATTATACACTATTCACATCTTAGTGTTATCATCTCGTATATAATATTCTCATCATTATATACATATATTACATATTATATTCCGGATTTTATACTCCCGGATAAACCAAAAATTAACTCACATTTCTTTCAATATTTTTGTCCACACACACACACACACACACACACACATATATATATATATATATATATATATAATAAATGATATACTATACACATCAAGTATATCCATACTTATAATATATCACACACTGTATAAGTATAACAACCAACCCTCAGAGCTATAACTCAATGGATGCAGTCTCTCAATGCTTTCATCTTCCAGGGAATTACTCACACATCATCCTGGGTACCAGCGGTCACACTCTCACACCGACTTGGAATAAACCAAATCACAACATAGGGGAAGCCGCCATAGTTCCTCACTGGAAGTAAGACGAATCATACCCAAGACGTCTTACCCCTGAACCTCACACACAGTTAATACTGGATGCTATGACTTGGGGACTATACTCTCCTGCTCCTCAAGCCAGGGCCTCACCCACATCGCGCAACTTTCCATGATAGCACTAGAGGGGTATGCTTCACATAAATATATCATTCACACATAAATATATTTAAAATCACATCGTATATATACTATCTGTGTGTGAATGATATATTTATGTGAAGCATACCCCTCTAGTGATATATATATATATATATTCTATCCATGTATAATTGACATATATATTCTACACGCACAAATATATATGTACGAACCCGTCGAAAAATGCCTTGAATGTCGTTCATCCCAAACATTCCTAAATTTAAAACCCGGATATTTCCCACTAACCTGAGACTTATATATATATATATATATATATATATATATATATATCACCCATTTACTCTTTTAGAGGTCCTCGCACTCTATTTAGGATCCCCTACTATCTATCTCCAAAAAGGAAATTCTTCTCAATCCTTTAAGTCCAAGAAAACTTTTCATATTTTCTAACAAAACTGGGTCGATTCGGTCGCCAAGAAAAGAAACTGATCCGATGATAAACGAACCGATCTGGCCAACCCTAAAAATGAACCGGTTCGGTCCCTATAGTTTCCATTTTTTACTATATTTGCCCAAAATCTCTATAACCCATGATTTACCCAACAACATCATCAACCATCCATATATATATATCTACACACTATGATTTACCCAACACACTAATTAATTTATGGGATTCCTCAATTTACTCAAAAATTAAACCCTAATTCTTATTTGTACCACACTTCATTTCTTCCAATTTTCTCACCAAAGATTATACCATTTACATGGGTTTTAACTCAGATTTTATGTAAGATTATTATCACATCAAAATTAAGTGAAATCATCTTCCCAAAACCCATTTTGCGCAAGAATCCCATACTCAAAATTTTATAGTTTTTCAGCACGAACTATAATATGAAAAATAAACACACTTAAATCATTAAAGTTAAACACTTGCCTTATTTGATAAATCCGACGATCTCATGCCGGAATCCGCCAGAGCTTAGCCCGAGTCTCCTCTTTTTCTCCCTTTTCTTCCTTCTTTCTCTTCTTTCTTCTTTCTTTCTTTCCTTTCTCTTTCTCTCTTTCTCTCGTGCTCTTATAAGAGAGAAATAAGGGTTTATCCATTAATAAACCCAAAATTGGCTCTTATACACGAATGTGAGTCCCTACTGATCCAAAAAGTCCCCGAAACCCAAACACTACCACCGGGTACTCTATTCTAACTATATCGACCTTTCCGAGACCAGCCGTGCACTCAAACTTCCCATCCAAGTCACTTAAAAAAAATCTTGTCTTAAACCCAACACATCTCCACACGCGTTTTTCGCATAAAATAGCATCACATGTCGCTTTTATTCACCTACGACATAAAATAATTAGTCCATCTTATTTACTTTAAATTCTCAAATTATTAAATCACACCCACTCATGTAATTTAATTATCCATAAAAGTACGGGGTATTACATCAACATGGCCCTAAGCCTGCCTATCGGCATAGCACCTCAAGCACACTGCCGAGATGCAGGGTCCCTGGGGTGCTTATAGGTTGTCCGGAACAGGTTTTTCAAAAAAAAGGCATAAAGTGCAAGACATAAGTCCAAATTGTGAACATGGGGGACTGTTAGAAAGGATATTTAGAGAACTTTAAAATATATTGAGCCACTCTTGGGTCGAAGAGTTGACCAAGGTTCAACGGGGCTTAGAAGCTGCTGTTGGTCTCTAAACATGAGTTTTTTTAGGAAAATAGATCGTTCGTCTGAACCGTAAGACTAATTCATGAATGGAACGGACCGTTGGAAAGGATATTCTATGACCTTTGAGATTTTATTCATATTTATTTGATTCAGAGAGTTGGCCAGGGTCAAACGGGGCCGAAAGCGCCTGATGACCGTTCGGAGTAAAATTAAACATTCGTTCGAACTGTAAGACTTATTTGCACATGGTATGAAATGTTGGAAAGGGAATTCATAGTCCTTAAAAGATTCAATAAGTTTCGCTTAAGATAAAGAGTTGACTGGAGTTCAACGGGGCCCGGGAGTACCCGATGGCCTCTTGTTTCATTTTTAGAGTAAAGAGAATCGTTCGTCTGAACCGTAAGGCTGATTCTATCACGGGATGGACCGTTGGAAAGGGAATTTATATCCCTTCAAAGATTCACTGAGCTTTCTCTTGGGCAAGAAAGTTGACTGGAGTCAAACGGGGCCCGGGAGTGCCTCGTGGCCTCTAGATTGGTACTCAGTGTATGATCTAGGGTTTACATCAATCCACCTAAACCATCCCACTTCTTCTCGCCTTATGTATCTGTTTCTCTTTCATTATAATATTTGACACGTGACTCCAAATATAAAATCAATAAAGCCTACCCCTTTTAGTGTGACAATCATAAAGATAATTTTTCTTTCATTGCCTCATATCCTGTAGCAACTCTCAAACTTCTACACGGCCCCTCTTCTACCCATATCTTTTTATTTCCCTCTCTCAAATATTTATTTTTATCAATTTTGAATGTAGATCATTATTTGTTCACGTCTTCAACATTATAAATGGGCAAAGAAAAATTTCAATTGCCACTGCAGTATCCAGGTAGCTCCAAATCGAATTTCCATTTTCTCCAATTTTATAGATATCTCTATCTATATGTATATTTATATGGCTATTGTCTTGGAAGATTTTACTTTTACTTTCTTTTTTTTTTATTATTTTTTTTTATTATTATTATTATTATTTTTATTTTTATTTTTTTTTATTTTTTTGGAAGAGGACTAGCCCCAATTTATTGATAACGAAAATCTTTCAAACAACCAATAAATCGGATGACTTTATAATAGAGTCACCTTTACAAAAGAAGGAAAAGAGACTACTTGTAAAATCTAAAGTTTGGAAATCCCCAAGCATCCATGTTTAGAAGACCTTTTAACTCTCTTGGAAAATCATTCACCGAGCTTGACTGAAGATGAATTTGAGATGAAGCACCATAGTTGGCAAGAAGATCTGCACATTTATTTCCTTCTCTAAGCACATGACAAAACTTGACATTGTATCCTTTAATCTTGTAGATGATGGACTTGATGCACCATGGACATTTGGATTGATTTAAAAGAACTTTTATAATGACTAATGAATCTGATTCCACTTGAAGCCCTTCTAATTAAGTGAGATTACATAAGTCAATACCTGTCCAAATAGCCATAGCTTCTGCTTGAATATTTGTACCATTTCCAAAGAATGAAGCAAAAGCTTTAGTGAGTTTACCTTTTGAATTCCTCAAAATTCCACCTCCTCCCATATCGCCTGGATTACCTCTGCAGCTCCCATCAGTATTGAGTTTTAGAAAACTATCATTCGGAGGTCTCCAATGAACCAGTCTAATATATTTGGAATGAGTATCTGTAGAACATATGTGTTTATCAATGGACATAAGGTCAATATCCATATGAATCCTAACCATTGAGTAAATATAAAAAATAATGGCTGACGAATTCATTTTGATATTATCGAATCTCCATGAATTTCTAGCCTTCCAAATCCCCCACAGAATAAAAGCAGGAATCACCATTTCCATGAATTTATACCATAACCCCCACTTCTTTTATAACGTATTTGTCTTACACATGCATGTTTTTCACTTATTTATTCAGGTGTGAAAGATTTCAAATGGATCAAAGACAATACTTTGGGCTATCTCCTTACATCCTTATAAATTTCTTATACGACAAAATTCAGTTTATGTCCAATTCCATAATTTGTTGCATATATAAGAATGTTTGTTGTCAGTAAGATGCTTTCATATTTAATTTGTTTTATTTGTTCTCCACAATTTGCAAGATTATGTATCTTTAGGTAAGACTTGTTATTTGTTTTACTATGGCGTACGTATTAGGTTAATTTATGGCATTTATTGAAAGAAAAAAAATCACGAAGTTGTGATTTGAGGATGCTCACGCTTCGAAAGTATTTGTGGATCTAAATATATGTTTTATAGTTATAAATTCCATACGAACCAGATGTTTGATGAAAGGTTTGAGTGAATTTCCATGTTACTTTATTAGCAATGTCGTGGTTGTTCACGTGGAGACTTAAGGACCTATATCTCTCATTATCACATATATAAGTTCTTGGGGTTATGTGCTCTCTCTGCACAAATATATGTGCTCTCTTTGCACAAATATTTCTGAATAACACACCAAATAGATGGGCGAAAAAAAAATTGTACTACCTAATGGCTCCCCTTATAAGGTAATTTTTTTGCTCCCAAATACTTTCATTTGTTGTGTGTGTTCACACCTATTTTTTTATTGATCTTTCAGTTATGCATAAAATTTTAATTCTTGCATCAATATGTTTATAATACGATGATACAATATGATATTTGTATTATTGCAATTTAAGTTTTACAAACAAGACATTACAATTCTGCCAGACATGTTTGTCTGAAAGCATTTTCCTAAAATAAATTCAATTTTTTTATTCATATATATTCCCATCATATAGTCATTATTCGGATGATGTTTATGGTGTTTACAAAGATGATTGTGATATTCTATGAAATTATATAAACATGAGATTTGGATTGTACACTTATTTTCATTCCTCAAATTATAAAATTGGAAATTCAGTTTATATTGTAATGAATAATTCATAAAGCGCCCGCGCCTTCCGCGCGGTTAAAACTTAGTTAACCATATAATTATAACAATCTAACCTATGTGGACGCTCCAAGAATGATGGTCCATGTTCTTCCAACATCCAACATAATGCCACATGGGTTTATTTATAATTTACTCTTATTTAAAATTATAATTTTCCTTTTCAATTGGGTTTTTGATATCTTTTTTTTATATGGTTGTTTTGGACTTTGGCACCCTCAATTTGTTCAACTTTAACTTCGCCTCACTCATTTTTATAATCTACTATTAAGTAACCAACCAAAGGCCTTTGGCTAAGGATGGAGAGATATTAAACATCACATTAAAAAAAATCTACTATAAAACGTTATTTTCACATTTAATGACACTTTTTAGCACTTTTTTGTAATGTTTTTCTTTCACAAAAGGGCCACAAAGGTGAAGACGGACCCGAAAGTGCGATAAAAAAGTTCGATAAATCAGCGATGGCCAAAGTTCGAATAAACCTTTAAAAATAAGGGTCATCCAGGGTGGAACCTGGGGTGGGCAGAGATCAGGGTTGTAGTCCACCCTAAACAAACAAGAATTTTTTTACTAGTAATTTTTTGCCCAACTCACTACCTAATTCAACATAGTTTAGCCCTCCCCAAAATAACACATAATTTTGGGATATGGGTATTGAAGAAAAATGTCATTAGGCTAAAATTTTTGCACTATTTTTGTTGTTGATTGAAATGGTTTGGGACAAGCATAAAATCGAAATTCTCTTGACAATTATATATAAATTTAAGTTTGTACCACTTTTATGCATATGTTTTTATTGGTTGGTATTTTAACAATGCAACGATAAATATATATAAATTTCTTAGACTTTATACACTTTTTTTCCAACAATGTCATTTATTTGGCAACCACCTTTGGCTATGGGTATATAAGTTAAAAATTCAGAAAATTTGGCAAGATATTTTAACTCACTCAAGGGTCCATTTGGTTAAGGATAAAATATTTAACCGATGACAAGTGAATTTGCACATATTTGAAAATAAGGATCTGTGTGATTGACATTAATTTCCTTTCTTTAAAAATAATTGTTTTACTTCATTTTTATTTTCATTCTTTTGGTGTTTGGTTTCAAATATATTCTGTGTAAACAATAATTACACATATTTAAAGTACTTTTTGGTTTTATCATTTTCAACCGCCCAAAATTTATTTCATGAAAAAGTTTAAAAGTAAAATGGAACGACTTCTAGATTTTTCCACTCATTTTTCAACTTCTGATTCAAATGAATTATTCTTCAATATCTTTTCAACTTTGTAATAAAAAAAAATTTATTCATTTGAAATTGTTAATAAGTGCACACGCCACAATTACACAATTTTGAACGAAAATGGTGAAGAGAATTTAACACCACATAGGTGAAATTATATTTCGTCATTTTAATTTTCATCACAATTTAAAGTATTTCATTTTGAAACAGGTAGAGGACCAAATTATTATAAGGTTATTATAATATTAGTCCACCTCTTCGACAAATCATGGCTCCGCCCTAGGATTCATATAAACTGAGCCCCCAAATTTTATTACCTAATTTGACTTACCCCTCGTTTTCATAATTCTTTTACTTTGCTCCTAACATATGGGGTTAAGTCTAGTTTGACATTATAGATAAGGGAAAAAGTGAAATAAATCTTTTTACCTAAACCCCAATTTTTATGTAATATTTTGAGATAACCCCCTCGTGCAGAGATTATGTCAAAGAGATTAGTAAAGTGAAGATTAAGTGAAATATTGCATTAAAAATGAGGGTTAAGTAAAAAAAATCCCTAAAAATATATGATAGGTCAATTGAAGAAAGACAAGGAGAAAAATAACTCTTATGTCGGTTTAATACATGTATGAATAAAACTACAAGTAAGTTTAAATTTATTTAAGTTGGTTGCATAAATATGTTTTATTAAACTGGGATAACAAGTATTTAGTTGTAATTTTAAAGACTCATTTGTAGCTACTTCTATATTTTTATTTTTGTAATTGATGGTCATGTTTTAACAACATGAAACACGTGTCATTCTTTACGAAAATGAAGATAAACGGTTACAAGACGGTTGGGGACAATTTAAATAGTTATAGAACTTAATACAAATTAAAAAAACACATGGGATGAGACATAATAATACTTTGGAAATGATACCAAACTATAAAAAATGATATTAATTTTGATGGTGATGATGTTACTTTAACTAGATAGTAAAATTTTGTAAAAGGAAGCGTAAAAATGATGGTAATTTAATAATATTAGAGGAGAGCGATAATTTTTTTAATTTGGTGATTTTGATGTAAGTCAAGAGATTAATGGATGAACATATATTTCATTACTAACAAATTTTAAATACATAATTGTTACATGAATTTAAATTTATTGACGAAACTCAAAAGTGAATCATTGTAACTCTCATTTCATTGATTGAAATATTAAAATTTGTAGAATTCATAATAAATATTTGTTTATTATCTTAATATTTGAAAATATTTTAATCAATGCATCGAGAGGGTCACCATATTCCACTTTTAGCCACTCTAACAATTTTGAACTCTTGTTATAAGATTAACAAAACCTCAAAAGACTTGTGTATAATTAAGCACTGTCTAATCTAACCTTTTATGAGACAACATTCAAGCCTACTTGCGAGTTAAGTCTCATTCCATGTATACATGCAAAATGACTCATACTTGAAAAGTGAGCTACTGTTACCCCCCATGATTTTTTTTTTATTCCTCTCTTTCTTGGATATATCTAATGTAGTTTCGTAAAGACATGTCACACTGGACCTGGAGCCGGGAAGAGCAGGAAGACAATGGTTTTGGTGCCTGAACTTTCATTAATGAAAATGGCTATAACCGACGGTAGATGCTATTTCATCAAAATTAAAAATCAGTCCGTGTGATACAATAATTCTATTTGTACAGAGAATTCGTACATAATCGTGTGTACAAATTGACGTGTCATATCTATATTAATTTGTATTTTAAGTAAAATTAATGTGAACACGACACATCAATTTATACATATGATTCTATACGAATTCTCTGTATATAAACTACTCCCGTGTCACGTCTAACTTAAGCTGTTTGATGGCTACTCGCGTATGGGGAGAGTAAGCAGTACCCTCAACATGTATACCGAGATACCTTGCTTCTATGTTACTGTGATTTATTTTAAAAATGTCAGTACCAACCCCACTTGATTTTTGTCCGTGAAAAAGTTGGACACTTTTACCTTTGCTTTGAATCAAGTTAACCACCATGTGACTCATTGAACAAAGCTTACCAAACAGTGAAAAAAAGGTGTTTCACTTAAAACTTTTCAGCTTAAGACGTGCCCTAATCATTTGGGTCTTGCGTACGAAAAACTGTCGGTTCCATTTGGCTTGCATCAATTTCGGTACACGGTCACTAGACCAATATATAATGAAAAATGATGTATACATCGAAATTGTGCATCGAAAATTTATCGAATGTGCTTTAATAGTATTGTACTATAATGTGGGTCCCGCCAGGATACAATTACTTAAAACACAATTTCGATAATTTTGGGATAATTTGTGTGTGTGTATCATTACTCATATATAATTATAGTAAAAGAAAACATGGTACTGTTAGCAAGTACTATTAGTTAGGGGTTCTTTATTTTACTCATGGAATAATGCGAGATTTTGAGCTAATTTGTACAAATGTAATAATTAGAGTAATTCTCGCACGTAAGAAATCATGCATAAGATATAAGATATAAGATATAAGCAATTTCATTCACATGTGAGTAACCATTTATTATCAAATATGTAGGGATACTTTCTAAAACTTCATTACTCAAGGCGTTGAAAAAAAAAACTTGATGTTGATGTTGTTATAATAAAATGTTATACTGACTAAAAATATTCTAAATGTATTACTTATCTTTTTATTATAATTTTAGTTCCAATGTAAGAACGGATAGAATAATAACATTTTAATCCCAAGTATTTAAAAATAAAAGAGTTATTTTAAAACTGGCCCCATTTTTTTTTGGTTAATCAGTCTAACTTTCAAAACTTATCTTTCTTAGCATTTGACGCTCATTTCTAATGAATTAATTAACAGGGCCAAAACGTTAGTCACCCTAGTATAAACCCAAAAAATACCCCTAAAATAATGCCTAAAAATATCATTTGTGTTTGGCACCTACAAATTGTGGGCCAAAAAAAAAAAAAAAACTCATGTCCTGCGCGCGCGCGCACACACATATATATGTATATATATTTATAATGCTATTTGACTAAAATACCAAAAAACTTAAAAGATAAAAATATGATTTTTTTATAATGTATGCAAACTTGCTTTTTTATTTGTTTTATAAGTTTAAAAGCATAATTTTTTTTAAAAGTGTAAGTACACACAATATATTTTTTAAAATATTATTTTTGCAAATACATAAAGAGAAAACAATAAATAAAAGACATTTTACAGATTCGGATAATCAAATTTACAAAATTTTAAAAATTGGTGATCGTTTCCATTATGTGAGAGCAATAGATAGAGAGAGAGAATTTTTTTCTGGCCCTAATTTTAGATAACAAACACAAATAATAATTTTAGGAATCCAAATGAGGGGTATTTTTGGGGTTTAACATAGATTTGTTGAGTTGGCTACCGATTTTACCATTGAATTAATAGATTTGTTAGGAATGGGGCAAAACGCCAATACAGTCAACTATTGAGGGCTAGATTAATTACCGAAAACAAAATGGGGGTTAAATCCAAAATACCCCCTTCAAAAATGGTAAATTGCCAACACTTTTTATTGATATAAGAAGCGCCACTAAAATTATTTTTCCTTAAACTTTGTTACGCATCATTAATAGTCTCAATAACAATTATTAATTGGCAAACAAATTATTAAAGTATTAAAAGAATTGTAAGTCGCAAAATGTAGGGCTGAATTTTACTAGCAGGAAATCATCAAAAAGATTAACAAGGACATCTTTGTAACCATAAGTAAACTAAGTTGTTATTAATAACATAATATAATAATTTTAATAGGGTGCAAATTAATTTTTAGTTGTTTTAAATACATTACATAGATATGTAGTTTCGTTGATTATCGTGTTCGGAATAAGGGTCCTACCTTATTACTAGGAGAAAAAAGACTATTTATCACTGTTCTAAAATTTATAGAAACCATGACAAATAGGGGCAAAAAGTGTGATTTGAGACATGTCATTTTTATCACAGTTCTATGTAAACATTGATAAAATATAGTGTACTCATGTTATATTTATCTAGATTTAGCTGTTAAAATGTGATAAAAGGTCATATTTTATCATATTTTTTAAGGAGAGTTTTCCTTATGTCTTTTTGTAAAAATCGATGTAAAATGTCATATTTTTTTTATATAAATTATTTTTTTATTAAACGAACCTGCAATTGTACAATAGAGATATATTTTTCATCCATTAATCAACTACAACGAGAAGTATAATAAATACAACAATTTCACACCAAATATACTAGTACCCACCATTAATTCAACTCAACTAATAATTACTACTTGATATTGTCTAACAAAAATGTGAAATATTTAACATAATTCACATAAAAAGAAGTGTACTATATACAAAGAACTACATTAAACGATCCAAATGAACTATATTTAACAAATTCACTTCTTGTTGACCACCTACGTCGACCGTGCAAATCAACTACATTCAATAATTAATCAATTAATAATGTATAAAATAAGTCAACTCAACTCAACTATGATAATATGTGAACCATCTCACCATCATCATAACATATACAAACAACAAAGCGAACATAGAATGAAGTTGATAAAAAAATATTGTCCCGCACGGCCCAACAAAGTACATAACATTAACTCTTTATATTTTGGAAAATATTGGCAAAGTCTTCTTTGTTTTTACAAGAAACCAATTTGTTTATGTTCTCATGAATATACGCATAAAAAAATCAACAATTTAAATTTCAATCACCAGATGCATGTCCAAGTATAAGCAGCAATTTCAAATTAGCTGCCCGCACGACCATGCATAGTCTAAATATGCATACGATCTTTGTGCATGTAACCTAAAGTACAAGTAATTCCATATAACCCTGCATTTTCAAATTTATATCAGAGATGGTTATACTAAATTATTGTGTGATCTTTAATTTTGAGATTGTATGGATAATTTGTATAACAGGCTAACTGTTTTTTATGGGTCAAATTATTCTTATTGAAAATCTTGAATAAGCTATGCCTTAAAATCAATTGATGAGAGGGTTTGGCTTGTGTGTGAAAGAGGGTGGACACCATCAACTGTAACTAATGACAATGTCGATGGTCTTAAACATGTCACTACTTGGACGGAGGATGATTTTAAGTGGAGTAATTTTAACTCCCGCGGCTTAAGTGTAATTTTTGGAGCCGTCACCCCCGACGAGTTTCGTTACGTCGTGACGTAAACCACATCTAAGGAAGCGCGGAATACTTTCCAACTCACTCACGAGGGTACCAACGTTGTGAAAGCTTCTAAGCTACAAAATCTCACCATGCGATTTAAAACAATCACTATGCTAGAATCTGAGACTTTTGATGAATTTTATGCTAGATTATCTAAAATAGTCAATTTTAATTTTAATTTGGGTGAGAGAATTCCTGAGATGAGGGTTATGAAAAATATTTTGAGATCCTTACTGTCCCGTTTTACCCCCAAAATCACGGTCCTTAATTCGTTGGGAATCTTGGATACCCTTAGGTTAGAACTCGTAGGAGACCTTCAAACTTATAAAATGGATATGTTCCCCAAAAATAAAAAATAAAATAAGGATTAATTTGAAAGTCCAGTCTAAGAAAAAAGAAAAGTTTAAAGATTCTGACTCCGAGTCTAATTTTAAGGTTAGTGATCTTGTCTTGATTGCGAAATTTTTCAAAAAAATTCTCAAATTTAATAATGAAAATTCTCCCAAAGAAAACAAAAGTTTTGAAAAAAAATAAAAATGTCAATGAGGGAATTTTGTTGAGAATGATCAAGTGAGATGCTTGAATATGAGGGTAAAGGACACAAAGTCCATGAGTGTTCCACTAGGCTAAAGAGACAGAACAAAGGCAAAGTTGCATACAAAACCACTCTTAGCAATAGTGACATTGAGTCGGTGCATTTCGAGGATAAATCACCACATGAACCTGCATTTCGTTCATGGTCAGTCACGTTAGTACTTCGAGTTTGTCCCACACCAGTGAGGATATTTCTAAACGTGATAGCCTCAATAATTTGTCGAACCATTCTGGAGAGAATGAGAGTGATAATGATATTTTGAGTGAAAGGGACGGTAGACTTCAACGCGCGTACACCGACTTTACAAAGTCTTTGAGAACCAAAAAGCAAAATAGGAGTTTTGACTCTCAGGGTGTATGACTTAAAGAAGGAAGTGAAAGTTTTGAGAGAGCATGAGGCATTCGTGAGTCAACTTTAGAAGTTAAAAGCTTCTTTATATGAACAATTGATTGTGTTTGGAAGGGAGAAGGTCGATTTGACCAACATTATGGCTAGTCTTATGAGAGATCTTCAAGTTTCATTGATGACTTGTGAGAAATATGAGCCCCATGTATCCCAACTTCAGAAAGATCTCGAACGTGACCGAGTGGTCAAGGTCACTGTAGAGGACATAATGAATAAGGTTGGAAAGATGATCCACGGTCCCACATTTTAACGAGAAATAAGGAATAGGTTATGACAGTGCATCCACTTCCAATACTGCACTTGAGCTGGTTCCCAAGTTTGTGATGGATCCTTATGGGCCTCGACCTAACCCACCCAGGAGAGAGCGTCCTAGACGTTTTAACCAAAGTAAACCCGATCCTATTTATATTTATTCCCATTGCAAAAAATGAGATCACCTTAGGCAGTTTTAATTTTAAGCTAGGGAGAGTTTCATGCACATGTGTTACTCTACATGCTCCCACATAAGTTCACACACATGTTCCTACACGTTCCCCCACACATGCTTCCAGTCATCCTACTGCACATCACCATAAATATTTTGAGAGTTTTTTTAGAGCAAGTAGAATTTTTAGTCAAAAATTCTCAAAGTGTAATCGAAGAATTTCAAAGGATGTCTACTTCTTATGTGAAGTCCTCTCGAACTAATGATTGAAATTATAACTTGCATCTCGTATAGGGTGATTATCATGTTCTTATAATTTGTCTATATTAATAGATGGTGTTTTTTTGTATTTATATGCTTGTATTTTGGAAAAATCTTAAAAAATTCAAAAAGTTTTTTGTAATTTTGTTTTTCACATTGTATAGATGTGCATTTCAGATGTTCGAATCACCCTTACACTCCATCCATTCATGTGACTTTTCATGATGTTTTGAGATATGGCTTCATTTCTTTAATGTGCTTAATAATGTCTGGCTAGAATGTTATTGTTCATTAATAACTAATTTCTCTATGTTATACTTTTTATCACCTTTATTACACACGTGCACGAAATTTTTTAACATTGTACTGGCTTATTGTTTATCAAATACGATGTCCTTATCTCAATAATGTTTAATAACGAACCAAATGTACTAGCAATAAGTTGTAATTTTAAGAGCCATTGCCCATATTTCGTTTCCCGAAAATTTTATTTTATGCGCAGAAATGGTGTAGAGAGAGGTCCAGGCTTAAAGTTGAGTAGAGCAATGCCACCACTTCACAAGAAAGATTAAATATGGTCACTCGCACATAGATAAAGCAGCTCGAGGGGCCTCCTGCAAAGTTGGTCACTTACACAAGGATGAAGATGCTCGAAAGGCCTCCTGTAAAGATGGTCACTCGCACAAAGATGAAGTTACTTGAAGGATCTCCCATAAAGATCAAGCCAGGAGATAAACTTAAAAAACACAAATTGTAATATGAACTTTGACGTACTTGTATTTGGCTTTCTTTATAAAATATAATGTTCACTTTGTAATGCTGAGAGGTTACTCGGTACCCTCGAGGGACCATGTCTAGCAAAGCGTGGGAGAGCTTACATGCTCTATCGAATAATTTCATCTATGGGTATCTCATAGGGATTTGGTTTAGAGGATTGGTTGCAAGGAAACGTTGGAAGAGACTAACCCCTCTAGGTCACTTAGGCAAAACCTTGGATTACATAACATTGCTTAATAGTCTCTCGAGATACCATCTCTGGGAACCCACTCGAGGGTCCCCAGTCTTAAATAGTGTCCAGAAAGTTAAAAACTTTGGTTTTTGCACACAAATCACAAGTCATTCGGGAAACCACCAATCGAGCAACCTTCAATTCAACAAACTACCCCTTTGGAGTGATGTGACATCGCATCCTATGCAAGTTACTGCTTACCAACTTGTTGACAGCATTTTTGATATTCAGAAACTTGATAAAATGGCACTTAAGTGAAAATATTCCTAGGATGGCGAGTCCATAGCTGACACATCATGTCCTATTTAATGCTATCACATCTCTAAGAGTCCGTACAGTGTTGCCGCCAAAATATCATATCTAGCTCATTTAATGAAATAACTTTGGCATTAAATGCATGATATTGTTGACATCAAGAGGGGTCTAACGCATTTAATATAAGAAGGTCTCTCGAATGATCTTGATCTCCTATAAATACCTCCAAAGTTATACTATTTAGGGATCGCATCTTTTCTAGCCCAGAACTGCTGCCAAAATACTCCTAGACAAGAGAGTTTATCGTGAGTAAATTTATTGTGTGACCAACTTCAATTACTCTATTCGTATTTAAGGTTACTTCCTTGCCTTTATTGCACTAAAGGTTCTTATCCCTACTCCCTCCAACTAAGTGAACTGTGGAATCCCCCTCATTGATTGTTTCGTTATAGCTTTTATGTTATAACAACATATTTAATACAATAGTTTTATACATTGAATATGCCGACTTGGGACTTTTTTTTATTATTGTTGATGTTTGTTCTGAGGCCCTAATCACCATCTTGCAGGAGACAAGTCTTTTTGCGTTAAAAGATATCATTTGTGAAAAGAGCCTAAAAGATTAATAGCACACAAAAACAAAAGTGCCAAAGCCAATTATATTTCATTATTGCTTCGCTACATATGAGCATTATGATATCTGTAAAAATTTAAGAGTGAATTCTTAAACATGCGAGATTTTAAGGGTGTTATAAAGTGTAAGATCAATAGGTTTGTACATCGAACTCTCTTGGAAAGTATTAAATAGTTTGGCGTTATGGAATGCTGCATAAGTCGAGTCAATTTCATTTAGGTTCAACTTTCTTACACCTAAAGTTGAAATTGAGTTCTTTCTTTGGAAGAACCTCATTAACTTCGTACAACTATATTATGAATGCCTTTATTGATTTGCCCGTGAAAAAATGTTCACACAATTGCATTCCAGTTTTATGCTCCAAATATTGTAATTTTATTATGTGGTTAATGTATTTGTACTTTTATGTACTTTTTATACCAATACTTTTATACTTGATTTTTTTTTGAAAATTTTAAAAATTTCGAAGAGGCATCCAACTTCGGGTTCCTATGTAACGCCCCGATCCGGATTTAGGGGTTAATAAAGGATCAACCCGATCCGGTTCGTAGGTTAATTGTGAAGTGCATGAAACAAACTAAATGATGTTTCTAATCCAGTTTTATTATTATTTAACGTTACTTTTGTTAGCATGCAATTCCAATTTTTTTATCAACTACGTGATAGGATTATAGGGAAATGTCCCCGAAGTCAAGTAAATAGAGCTATAAATCATAAAATCAAGTAACTACTTACCTGTATAACGCTCTTAAAGTAAGGAACATCATGCAACCTACCATAACAAAAGAGGGACGTGAGCCGAATGCTCAGTGGGATTATATACAAATCTAGTATAGAAACAAACAACATAAAATAATACTCACACGCTACACTACATGCATGTGAAAATACGTATATATGTACATATATACTATTGGAAAATACACGTCCCAATATACTAAACTGTTTTGTTTCAAAAACGTTATTTGACGCCTTGTATCTCCTCGTCTTTACAAAATAATCATTTTGTATATCAAGCTTATAACTAGCATATCCTTTTTGTTAACTCACCCTCTTAAACAATTAACAATTGTTGGAAAAGTCTTTCATTTACTTTCAAACGTTTATTATCCAATGTTTACTAACTCACACTGAGTCAGTAATCATTACTTAAGACATGCTTTCAACATACACGCATACCATGTTTAGAAAAATACTCACTTTCCATTGAAAACCTTACGTAACACACGCCTGTGTTCATTATGGTTCAAACCTCATTAGGTAGCTTAAACATCATTACATCATCTTAGTAAACCATCCCATGTTACCACATGAATTTTTAAACATTTAATGCATTTTTTTTTCATTAGTAAATCAATGGATTAATACCATTCATTTATGCCTATTTCATGAATATTCAATTGATTACTTAGCATTATCTTTAGGGATTCCGACAATAAACACACTCATCACGACACACGCATACCCACGATTTCATGAAATTTCACCGTCCGGCACCGAGCGCTAAGTAAACTGCAGTTGGTTTGAGATCTTTCACCACTAGAGACAAAATAACCCTGCTTAATTATTTAACCCGACATCATCCAATATCATTATCTTGTCAATGTATTCAATATTTTCATAATGTTTACTTTAATTTGCATTTTCGGGCTGAAGGCAAAGCCTTGGACTTAACCATCCATTTCCCTATTATACTTGGAAAATTATTACTTTCTCTTTTAAGCCCTTAATTTACACACATGTTGATTTTATGTAAAAAATCGTTCACATTTTAAGACTTAATTCACTTTCACCCATACTCGTATAACACCATTGATTAACACTTCTATTCTATAAAAATGTTCCACTTTAGGTAAGTTACCAATTTATACTTTATTTACCAAAACATGCAATTTAATTATTTAACAAGTGTCATTTCTAAAAAAAACAATCATTAAATTTCCAACATAACATTTTAACGCTTTAGCCGTTTTAACACTTGTTTAACATCACGCTTTTACCAAACTTTCATACTTGCCAAGTGAACAATTTAATTACATGAAATAACATCTTTGTCTTACTTTATGTTTAAACCCAACAAGACCTCTTTTAAGCTCGCTCACATATTTATTCACAAAATACTACGAGTTTCTACGTATAAAGGATGCACTATAAATGCTAAAATTCCATCAATGGATTAAACACGTATTTCTTTCTAGAATTTTTATACCTTTCATAACAAATATATTTTTCAAATAAGTGAGACATTCTTAACTCCCTAAAATTCTAAAATAACATTTATTCATAGCTATTCCATTTTGAAAACAACTTAGAAATATTTATTTTATAAATATTTGACAACATTAATATTTTCCATATTTTTATTTCATAAAAATGTTCATCATACCTTTTTACAAGGATTATACACAAATACTACTTTCTACAATTTTTATTTCATAAAAATTCCCCATATTTCTTTTTACAAGAAATTATGATAGGGTAGCATTCTCATACCTTTTTTTATTACCATAAAAATGTCCATTTTTTGTGTCATAAGAAAATACACACACACAATATTTTTCTAGCATTTCTACTCCATAAAAATGGTCATTTACAGATTACTAAGAGCACACATTATCGCAATATTCCTACTCTTAAAAAAAACAACAACAAGACTACCATATATACACACCAAACGAAGTCTTTAAATATAAGAGTAGAGTATCCCACCTCAAACACTCCAAATATGGTAGTGGTGTTGAAGAAGATGGGTGACCCCCCACCTTCAAAGGTGGCCTTAAAGGGAGTCACAAAAGCTCCACCAAATAGATGTCCATGGAAGCTTTGATACATTCCAAGAAAAATTCCATTAAAACCTCCTCCAAGACCTTCCCAATATATACATCTTCTTTCTAAAATACCCACCTTCTCAAATACCCATCAACACTCTCAATAATAACATCTTATATTTTCGTTGCTATACCTTAATAATGGGAAGACTGAGTATATGTATGAGTTTAAGCACTTTATAGTGCCAAACAATTGTGAATGACAATATCAAATTAGAGAGAGAGAGAGAGAGAGAGAGAGAGAGAGAGAGAGAGAGAGAGAGAGAGAGAGATAGAGATGGGTGTTGTCGAATGAAGGTTGTCCCCTCATTTACCAACCCCTGCTTATTTTATACACGTATGCAACCTTAATAACAAATAACCCACCCAACTCATTATGTTTGTCATACTCCAAGAGTGACACGCGGCTTGATCAACGGTTCTAAATGGTGACACCATTTGTGGCAGGTCATTTTAGGTTTCTTAAAAAATAACAGGATTCATATACCGACCTCGTGCTAAAACTGTCTTGTCTCAGGACCTCAGGCCACGCACATATATGGCAGAGACGTCTTCCTTTTGTTGTTGTACATGTGTTTCCTTATAATATATGACAATACCTAAGGCCATTTATCACATATTACCTATTATTCGATCAGATGGTCAGGCCCTAAGGCTGACCCAAGTTTAGACCCTTGAATAAGAGATCGACAGCGCACAAAGGGAGCAGGTCCGACCAACTGTCGCTGACAGTGAATATAATAGAGATTTCCCTTTTTTTTGTATTCCTAATTTATTCGAATCGTCCCATCGGTTACACTGTATTTCACGAGTTCGGTACCATATCTGAGAAGGTAGGCTCCCATGGGATGAAGTTTTGCAATCAGAGGGACGGAATAGGCAATCGGATTGACAGAATCGCCATCGGAGGCTTGATAGCCAGGAGAGAGATGCATGTGCCTTTCACCGTCGCTTGAGCGTCTGTAATTCTCATTTTAGCAATGGTGGTCCTCTTTTGAGCTACCTAGCTACTTGGAACGATGACTCCTGTAAGGAAATATTTTTAATAAGTTCGTCACAATTAATTATGTCATATACTGCTACAAGTCATCGATGAATTGTGAAGATTGCATCTACAAAAGACGGATCCGAATTACCAGTTGCCTTCAACATTCAAGCCCAATAATATGAACTTTGGTAAGATATTGTTTTAAAGTTTCATATACATTTCATATTAAGTGTGTTGGGATATTTTTAAAAGGTGTTTTAAAAAGCTTTTATATAAAAATGTTTTTTAAAGAGGTTTTATAACTGTTATTAAGAGAAAGTTTTGTTTTGAAAAGCTTTGTGAAAAAACTGCTACTGCAGTAAACGTACCTCGGTTTCGACACCAAGGTCGTTCAAGTGAGATCTCTATCGCGTTCGAACGACATTGGGATGTCGCGCGTAGTCGTTCAAACGACACGCAATCTTGTTCAAGCAGGATGGGGTTCTCATTCGAACGATCCTGCTTTTTGGCTGACACGCTGTTGTAATGCTTATCCTTTGACCGACTCAGATTTTGTATAAAAAGGGGTCTTAGGAGACTAGAAAAACGTGGAGAACAGTTTTAACTTTTAAGAGTCTTATTCTTTTGAAAATTTTGTGTATCTGCCCAAATTTAATTCAATACCTTTTGGCAGAAAGTTTTTCTCCAACAATTTTAAGGGTTCAAATATTTTTGTTTTAATTCACAAAATCCCAATTACTTTTATGTGAATTGTTTTGTGTAACCTAAGAACATATTTTTCTTTGGTTTATTCTTTTGGGGAAAAATCTACAACCGACAGCTGCGTGCTATTGTGGAAGGAGTCCTTATAAGGTTCACATCTTGTGGAGAAGTCGTCTTCTTTTTCATTGCAGCCTTCCTTAAAAGGGAAAGTTCCAACCGGTGACATCAGAACCAACACCTGCGGGTATTTCTGTGTCAATATTTCTAGCCGTTGCTTTTGAGGTTTGACAAAGACACCTTGTGTTACACTTGTGGGCGATTATCAGGTTGTATGTAAGTCAATGGTTTTGTAAATTCTTCAAAGTTCTATAAATAAAAGGTTTTTCCCTTCGGGGATTTTTCCTGAATATTTGTGTCACATGCTTTATTTATTTATTTATCATATTTAGATGCATATTTAGGGGTTGAATTTATTTGGTATAAAAATAGACTCTAATTAAATAAGGTTTAATTGGAAACTTGCGAATTAATTTAATCAATAATAACACAGTCGCACTTTTCAATTTGGTATCAGAGCAGGTTGCGCTAATTTATCGTGTATTCCTATTTTTCGCAAAATTGTTTGATATTGATTTTTTTAGAAAAATCAGTTTTGTGAAAAATCGTAATCTTTTCAATGGAACGCCCGTTTAATGAGGAGCCTATTTTTGAAAAAGTTCACGACCATGCTGAAAATCTAAAAAGTTTGAATTTGAAACTTTGCAAAAGAATTAAAGTTTTGGAAAAAGAAAATTCTCGTTTGAAATCCGCGATGGATCTTTTGCAAACGATTCAAAATCAAAGAGATTTTTATCGTGATAAACTTGTTTCCTTTGACCATGACTTTGTTTCTTTAAAATTGTCCAAGAAGGAGAGTGATGATAGGGTCTTATTTTTAGAAAAAGAATTGGAGGGCCTTAAAAATTCGATGGTTTGTGTTTGTGCCAAAGATGACAAAAATATTTTAGTCAATGAATTTGTGGCACGTGAAGAAACTCTTAGGGAAAAGTTTGCTTTAATTGAGGAAGAGAGAGATAACCTTCTAGGTTTGATTGATAATTTGATGAAGGCGTCTATTAAGTTGGAAGAGTCTAATTCTTTGCTTGAGTCAAAAATTTTGAAATTAAAAAATGATTTGACAAACTCAAGTAGGTTTGATAGTGATGGTAGTGGCTCATCTTGTTCTCATGCTTCTAATGCTAAAGCCAAAACCATTATTTGTTTTAGAGGATCTACTAATTCCAAGGATATTAGAAAAGTTCAACCCATAGGTGCCGTTCCACCCGTTTACACATGTTCATATTGTGGTAGGAAAGGTCACCTTAGGCGTTTTTGTTTTTATCTTGGAAAATATCCTAGGAAGTTTATGTCTAGTGTTCCCGTGGTTCCCAAAGCCCCCGCTCGACGTTTCATATCTATTTGGGTTAGGAAATCACTTTTGGATACACTAGATTTTAGAATAGTTGATTCTCATTTTCTTGCGCATGATTCTTCTCTTGCCATATCATATAGATGATTGTGTTTGCATGTTTGTCATACGCTAGTTATGATTTTTGATATATTTTTGCTAGCGTTGTGACATGTACTTTTTGTATAGATTTTTGTTTTTTTTGAAAATTTTGAAAAATACAAAAAGATTTTATTTTGATAAAAATTTTGAAAATTCAGAAAGATTTTTGTATTTTGTTTGCACCGTTTATGGATGAACACTTAGGATGACCGAGTCACAACATCATTCCATTTTTCATGTGACTATTTGATAGTGTTTTGAGACAATAGGTCAATTCATCCATGTGCTTTACAATGTTTGGAATCATTGAGATGTAATTTAGTGTTACTCCCTACATGGTTGACTCATGATTTCCTTTATTGCACACATGCACGGATTTGTTTGATTATTGTGCTTGTCTTATCACATGTTGGTTGGGTGTTTTCACTTCAATCCTGTCCTTTAAAACGAACCAAGCGCGATAAATTTTGATAAGGAAATTGTGCATATAAGAACCGTTTTGTGAGTTTGTGTGCTTTATTTAAAAACGGGGAAGGGTTGCGAAAGGTTTATTTTGCCTTTGCGAATACTAAGCCACCGTTAAATTGGACCTAAAAAATGGAGGAATTTTATTATCCGGGGTCCAAAGAGGTTTAAAAGAGCCCGAAAAAATTTAAAGGCAATAAAAATAAATTCATGCCAATTATGGGCCATTTAGGTTTTTGCACCAATTCTGCAAACTTTGAGAATTTAGATTCACCTCTAGAAGAAAATATTTATGAGGGAGTTTGGATGGAGAATTAAAATGGGTTTGCAAGTCCTTGAAAATCTTGAAAATGCGCTAAATAGTTTTGGACGTTATTGGTGTAGAAATCTTTTAGACTTTGATCTGTTGATTTGCATAAGACGATGTCATTTAAATTCAAGAAATTTTTACACCTAAGGATACTTTTGATGTTCATTCGTTAGGGGTACACATATGCATCGTGCACATATGATTGATTGAGTTTATTTACCTATCGAATGTGTTCACACCCATACATTCCATTTCCATGACTTGGTTGTTTGAGTTTAAATCCATGGTGTGTTTTTTGTATACTATTTTTCTATAAAAAATTTGAAAAATCAAAAAAATAGTTTGTGGATGTTTTTGGGACATACCTTTGCATGCGCGTAGCATGATCTTTGTTTGCTATGAATTTTGCCGTGACACTCCATGTTTTGATTTTTTCTTCTTATCTGTCTATTTGGGGACATCATAAAAAGGGGGAGAAAGAATTATCATGTTATAGGGGAAGTTTTTGCATTTTGGGGGAGATTTGGTTATTAATGCTTTATTCGTATATTATTTCAAACTCGATGCGTCACAAAGGTTTTTGCTTTATCTCATGTGTGCAGGTACGAAGATTGACGATTATGATGGTGCACACCCTGATGAGAAAAGCCTTGAGAGTTCTGATGTTAAAGAAAAATTTGAGAACTTACAAATTTTACTTTTTAGTTTTGGGATTCATGGGAGGGTAGATTTGTATAGGAATTTTGGTTTTTGATAATTCAGATGTTTTTATGTATGTACCGGCATAGACATAGGGGGGAGACTTGTAAGAACATATTTTTAACAAGTCCGTCACAATTAATTATGTCGTATATCGCTAAAAGTCGTCGAAGAATTGTGAAGATTGCATCTACAAAAGACGGATCCGATTCACCAGTTGCCTTCAACATTCAAGCCCAACAATATGAACTTTGGTAAGATATTATTTTAAAGTTTCATAAACATTTCATATTAAGAGTGTTGGGATATTTTTAAAAGGTGTTTTAAAAAGCTTTTATATAAAAATGTTTTTTAAAGAGGTTTTATAACTGTTATTAAGAGAAAGTTTTGTTTTGAAAAGCTTTGTGAAAAAACTTCTACTACAGTAAATGTACCTTGGTTTCGACGCCAAGGTCATTCAAGAGAGATCTCTATCTCGTTCGAACGATACATAATCTCGTTCAAGCGAGATGGGGTTCTCATTCGAACGACCTTGCTTTTTGACTGACACGCTGCTGTAATGCTTATCCTTTGACTGACTCAGATTTTGTATAAAAAGGGGTCCTGGAAGCCTAGAAAAACGTGGAGAACAGTTTCAACTTTTAAGAGTCTTATTCTTTTGAAACTTTTATGTATCTGCCCAGATTTAATTCATTACCTTTTGGCAGAAAGTTTTTCTCCAACAATTTTAAGGGTTCAAATATTTTTGTTTTAATTCACAAAATCCCAATTGCTTTTATGTGAATTTTTTTGTGGAACCCAAGAACATATTTTTGTTTGGTTTATTTTTTGTGGGAAAAACTCTACAACCGACAGCTGAGTGCTATTGTGGAGGGAGTCCTTATAAAGTTCACATCTTGTGGAGAAGTCGTCTTCTTCTTCATTGCAACCCTCCTGGAAAGGGAAAGTTCCAGCCGACGACATCAGAACCGACACCTGCGGGTAATTATGTGTAAATATTTCTAGCCGTTGCTTTGGAGGTTTGACAAAGACACCGTGCATTACACTTGTGGGCGATTATCAGGTTTTATGTAAGTCAATGGTCTTGTAAATTCTTCAAAGTTCTAGAAATAAAAGGTTTTGCCCTTCGGGGATTTTTTCGGAATATTTGTGTCACCTGCTTTATTTATTTATCATATTTAGATGCATGTTTAGGGGCTGAATTTATTTGGTATAAAAATAGACTCTAATTAAATAAGGTTTAATTGGAAACTTGCGAATTAATTTAATCAATTATCACACAGTCACACTTTTAAACTCCCATTTTCTCAGTTTTATTTGCATGTGTCCTTCTTGGTTATGAGATCTTTTTTTTCCATCTTGCCCAATAGTTGCCTTAGAAATTTGAGTACCTGGATAATTAACTTTTATGTCTATATTTGGACGACAATTAATATAAGTGAGTGGAGTATGGACTTAACTCCTTAATATCCAATCTTTTTAATTTCTGCATATGGCCCCCACTATTTATACTCAAGAATGTACATGTAATTGAATTTCCTCATAACCAATAATTTTATATAATCCTTTTGTGAATGTAAAATCCTAAAGTTCTTTTTATACGATCCGATTTGTTTCCCTTAAATCGTTTATAACCACACTTTATTCCTCGTTATATAATTTCAAACCCCACACTTTCAATAACCATCTAAAACCTCCAAATTAGTTTAATCACAGCTCCATACGGGAATTAACTAAAGTATTTAGGGCGGGGTATTACATTCTTCCATCCTTAGATAATTTCGTCCTTGAAATTTATCATCAAAAACTGACAAAACATCCATTCAACAATCTAATTCCAATCTTGGGTGTCTTTAACAATATAATCTAACTCAAATGTTTCATACCATTAATTTGATATGACCATGGCGGACCCTGATGTCTTATTACTAACTCCCAAGCATGCCTATCATGTCCATCTTAATAGTACCTCAAATAAATGAAAATCACCAAGTATCATGCTGACACCTAAAGAACACCCCGTATTTTCGTAATATTAATTTTTGGGGATTAATTGAATTAAATGTGTATTAATTGAAAATTAATCCGGATAAAATATTAACGAGATGTGAGTTAGTATTTGATTATAATGTGTATATATGGCATTATATGAATACTGGAACTATTAAAATTGTCGCGAGATTTAAATACGGCATTTTGGGAAATTTTGTTGGGACGAGCGTGACAGTCGCGTCAGGAATATAATTATTTGAATTAAAAAGTGAATTTTATTTTTATCACCCGTATGGTCATTTTGAGTGCGCCAACGAGTCCGGAAGGGTCGAAATAGTCAGAAAAAACTAGCCGGGGGTTAAGTTTGGGTCCCGGGGCATTATTGGGCCATACCGGTAACTTATAAGGGCATTTTGGTAATTTTGGAAATTGGGTAATTAAAACCCACTAAAATTAGAGTTAAAAATCTGACTTAGTATTAACCCACTAAGCCATTTCCAACCCCAATTTAGGTAGTGGGCTACGGGAGAAGTTAGAAACTTATAACTTGGCAAAAACCAGCCCCACCTCCATTAACACCTTGAGAAGAACTTGTAGAGAGAGAGAGAGAAAGAGAAGGATTCTGCAGAGAGAGAGAGAAGGCAATTCAACCTTCAAGATTCAACCTCAAATTCAGAGAAAGATTAGAGGCAAGTGGTTTAATTATAATTAATTCAATGCTCTGCTTTTCCATGTTTAGGAATTTTTGAAATTATCTTGGAAGATTGATATAGACCCATGAATTGAAAGGTTAAAACTATGAATTTATGTTAGGGACTGCATGTAGAAACATTCTGGACGAATTATGAATTCAAAATTATGACCCTTGATGATCTAAAAACGGATTTAAGAAGAGGTTTATCAATGTTCTTGAAAGAAGTAGAAAACTAGGGTTCTTGATGAAGATTTGATCCAAATATAGTCCTTGGTTGATGAATTATTAATTTTAGAACGTTAATAATGTTGTAGGATGGTTGTATGATGATACTATAACGTTATATTAGAGTTTCATGCATTAAAAGTATGTTTTGGGATGATTTGAAAACTGCAAAACGAAGCAGTCCGTAGCCATACCTGGTGCATTCGCTCGATCGATGTTCATCAGTCGATCGATCGACCACCATCGATCGATCGAAGGAAAAGGTCGATCGATCGACCTTCCCAGAATGAGTAAAGTTTTCCCTATTTTAAATTTTAATGGTGGTAACCCTTGGAAAATATTATTGGAGACCTTATGTATACCCTTAAACTTGAGGAAGACCAGTAGGCATGGTTATGAAATTTGGACCTTAATGAGAATTCAATTTGAGGAATCATTCTAAGCTAATGAAATTCGATAAGTGAGATAATATTTGGGTTAATAGTATAAATTTGAATAATTTGATGAAATGAGGTTTGGGGCAGAAGTAAGGACCTTAGGAATAAAGATGTTATATGTGGGAATAATGGGAACTTAATAATCTATTTTAGCTAGGTTTTAAGTATAAGAAACTACGACGTGAGACGTGTCGACAGTTTAACTTTTATATTATCGGGAGACGTAAAATATACAAATTTGGAATAATGGTATAAAGATGTAGAGTATACCTTTATTAATATTGAGATATCTAAGATGTGTGAATGCTTAGCATATAATTTTATGTGTATGACATACCTACCATACTTGCTATCACGGGAGGTTTACGTTCGCTTAGGGCCTTCTTATCCTTGTGTTGCCCGAATTTAGATTGGTACCTCGATGAACATAGGTCAGAGAAGGACTTATTGGGATGTTAATAAGTCTGCTGATCGTGGGAGCGTAGGTATGTACGTGACCCATGTTATGTGACTGTGTTTGCCTCCATTATTTGTGATGTTGTTATCTGAAAACGATTCCTGAGAGATTTGGAATGCGTGATCCTTATGTACGTGATGTACCGAGATGGATAGCAGAGTATGTGTGCACCGCAGCTTAGCCTCGGGGTGCTTGTATTGTATATTTATGATGTGAATAATATACGGTTAAATGGAAAGGAATTTGCTATGTTAAATTGTGCGTATAGTAATTGTAATGTTATGAAAAGATAAAAGGGGACGGATATCAATAAATGGTTTTGTTAATAATTGGGAATCCGAGAATTAAAGTAGAACCCTCTATTTAATTGTTAAGGTTGGAAATTAAAACGTGAACCGAGTAGAAGTGTTAGAAACTCTTTTGAACTAGATAGTTATGAGAAAACACATGAATGGGTATAGGAACGTTAGGAGTACACAGTTAGACGAGAGGTGAGTATTTCATGTGAGAGCACGTCCTAACATGTATCTTGCATTTATTGTTTTAAATGTTATTAAAGCACTTGCTGTTTTCAAAATACTCTCCACTTTCGGGCTCTGACCCGTTTGCTTTCAAATCTATTTTTTTGTAAAAACCATTTTAGGTGCCCAGCCACAAGAACACCATGCTTAGAAACCTCATTCAGGTGACGAGCTGTAGCTGTTTATGGAAGTTACATGACTTTGATTATAGACGCTTCATATATCTTGACTCTATATTCAGCATTTATCAGTTGTAGGGCTTGTCGCCCATTTCTTTTAGAGATATTTCATTTATTTCAATTATTCAGACTTCGGGCATGTAATTAATTCAGGTTTCAGACTTGTCATATTATTTTCAGTTGTGGGATTGTTGTGAGGAGTTTTTCCTCCGGACTTATTACTATTTGTGGTTATTTCATTACTTCGTTATGGTGAATGGATTTATGTCATTCTTCCATTATTCTTTTTGCATGTTAATCAGACTTAACTTAAAATTTGGCAACTTACTTTTTAAATACTAGGTGGTTAGTAATATTTAAAATATTTTCGACAGTGATGCTATTAACTGAACCAACTTGACATTTTGTATTGATTTAATAAAGGAGTAGCTACCCGGTATTTAATTAGTCGGGGTGTCACAGGTGGTATCAGAGCATCAGGTTCTAGTGTCCTTTAGGATCTGTACGGCTTATTATGTTTCCGCTGAGCTTTCTTTGATGTAGAGCCCTATATTTTAGGACTGTTGTATTCTTTTGTATATGCTACGTTCTTCAGCTATTTTAAGTTTATAACTGCGAACTTATAAACTTCATTCTTATTTCAGATGCCTCCACGACGTGCGCAACGAGTTCCCAGGGATGCACAGCCCGAGCCACAACCAGCTCCAATACAGGGCACTATGAATGCCGCTGAGGTTGCAGCCATTGTAGCCCAGGCGGTAAATTCCGCTCTTGCCGTTGTACAGCAGGCACCACCCCAGGCGCCAGTAGCCGCGCCAGTTCAGGCACTTGCATTCCCGTCTGCTTGGGAACGTGTACGTGATGCTTTTCAGAAAGCACATCCACTGGAGTTTGATGGTAGCTCCGATGTTGTTGTTTCGAGTCAGTGGAGAAAGGATATACAGAGGCACTTGAGGATGTATGAGTGCACTGACATTCAGAGGCAGGTACTAGCTACTTTTAAGCTAGTGGGATCTGCACTACAGTGGTGGGAGTCTATTACCACCGTGGAGGAGAGAGATACTCTCACGATTCAGGAGTTCTGGGTGCGGTTCGACCGCAAGTACTTTCCGTCTGCTGTTCACATGGAAATAAGGAGGAAGTTGATGAACCTTCGACAGGAGGGTAAGACTGTGGCCGAGTATGAGGCCGAATTCACCAATTTGCTGAATATTGTCCCAGATGAGATACCTACGGAAGAGAAGAAGATACATAAATTTACGGACGGGTTGACTTGGAGGATCCGTCAGCATTTATTGGGGAACCTATCGTTGGCCACTTATTCTGATGTGGTTAATGCTGCACTGTTACACTGCCAGGATCATCGCTTTCACATGGCTGAAGGCAAGAGGTCAGAAGAGTCCAGCCATCAGGGCAGGACTGGGGGAAATGGTGCCAGTGGGGCACATTCTGTTCAGGGGAAGAGGCAGGGTGATCAGGATTCCCAGCAGGGGGATCATAAGAGGTTCAGGTCGGGAAATTTTAGGCATGGACAGGGAGGTTTCCGGCAGGGCCATCAGGGTCCGAACGGCCATCAGAACCAGCAGGGTCAGAATGGTCAACAACAGTTTTAGCAGCGCCAGCAGGGCCAGTGGAGGAATGGTAACGGCCACCAGGGCCGGGGGCAGCAGGGACAGAGAGGGGGGAACTTCCCGGGGAAGTGTTTCGTTTGTGGCAAGACTGTCCATAAATGCCAGGACTGTCCTGATAGGGGCAGGGCCCCGCAGCAGCAGCAGGGTGCTCGACATGAGCCACATAGGCCACTTTTTCCACCTGGTCTCCCAGCTCCAGCCCAGGTGCCAGCACTACCAGCCATTCCAGCAGTTCCTGTGCAGCAGGGGCAGTTACAGTATGGACGTGTCTATAACGTCCACCAGACAGCAGCTCCACAGGCA
Organism: Sambucus nigra; assembly: GCA_949130495.1. NCBI lineage: Eukaryota > Viridiplantae > Streptophyta > Magnoliopsida > Dipsacales > Adoxaceae > Sambucus > Sambucus nigra. The sequence continues at coordinate 224,613,402 of OX422214.1, forward strand.
CCACCCGCGATTGAGGGTATGTTTCCTATCCATGGTACTATGGGTCGGGTTTTATTTAATACGGGGGCAACACATTGTTTTATAGCTACACATTTTGCTAAGGACTTAGGGTTGCTAGCCACAGCAGAGAGCACAGTGACGTGTGTAGACTCACCCTTGGGGAGTGGGTCACTTATTTTCTTTATATGCCGGGGAGTGGGGGTAGAGGTTGGTAGTTTGGTATTACCTGCAGATATGTTAGTATTAGAGATGACCGAATATGATGCCATTATTGGTATGGATTGGCTTGTTGCGTACCGAGCCATGATTGACTGTTTCAGTAGGAGTATTATCTTTGCCATTCCCGGGCAGGAGATGTTTTTGGTGGAGATGCCTCGTTCCGAGGGAGGATCGTCCACTCATTTGTACTATATAGAGGAGGAGACCTCTAAGGAGGTGGTGATACCACTTGATTTGATTCCGGTTGTTAGAGAGTTTGCCGATGTATTTCAGGATATACCTGGATTACCCCCCAGTCGAGAGATAGACTTTGTCATAGACTTATTACCAGATACGAGACCTATAGCACGCGCACCGTACCGTATGGCTCCAGCTGAGATGAGGGAGTTACGGGATCAGATTGAGCAGTTGTTGGGTCAGGGGTTTATACGGAGGAGTACTTCGCCATGGGGTGCCCCTGTGTTTTCGTGAAAAAGAGAGATGGTTCACTGAGATTGTGTGTGGACTACCGGGAGTTGAACAAGGTCACGATACGGAATAAGTATCCATTGCCTCGAATCGACGACCTATTCGACCAGTTGAGAGGAGCTTCTTTCTTCTCGAAGATTAATTTGCGATCGGGATACCATCAGTTGCGTATCAGGGAGGAGGATGTCTCGAAGACTGCGTTCTTATCGAGATATGGTTCTTACGAGTTTCGGGTTATGCCTTTTGGTTTGACCAATGCTCCAGCCGTGTTTATGAACTTGATGAATAGGGTGTTCAGAGATTTCCTAGACCAGTTTGTCATTGTCTTCATTGATGATATTCTGGTTTACTCCCAGACAGAGGAGGAGCACGCCGAGCATTTGAGGCAAGTTTTGCAGACACTACGTCAGAACGAGTTGTATGCAAAGTATGAGAAGTGCAGGTTTTGGCTGAAGGAGGTCCAGTTTTTAGGACACATTATTTCCGACCGGGGGATATCTGTTGATCCGGGGAAAGTATCCGCGGTGAGGGAGTGGGGACAGCCCACGACGCCGACAGAGATCCGTAGTTTCTTGGGTCTAGCAGGATACTACAGGAGGTTCATTCGGGGATTTTCGAAGATAGCGGGTCCTTTGACACATCTGACTCGTAAGGGTGTGCCATTCATCTGGAGTGATGCCTGTCAGTTGGCATTTGACGAGTTGAAGGATAAGTTGACCTCAGCACCTGTGTTAGCATTGTCGAGACCGGGAGTTGAGTATCTAGTCTACACCGATGCGTCCTTACAAGGACTTGGAGGTGTCTTGTAGCAGGAGAGTCAGGCCATAGCTTATGCTTCCCGTAAGCTAAAGCCTCACGAGAAGAATTACCCCACTCATGACTTGGAGTTGGCGGCAGTTGTATTTGCCCTTCGGATATGGAGACATTATCTTTTGGGGGAAAAGTTTCGATTATTCACAGACCACAAGTCCCTACAGTACCTATTCACGCAGAAGGAGTTGAATATGCGGCAGCGAAGGTGGCTTGAGTTTGTGAAGGACTATCAGTTTGATTTCCAATATCACCCGGGGAAGGCTAACGTGGTAGCAGACGTGTTGAGCCATAGACCCGTAGATGAGGTGGCAGATGTGTGGAAGGCCAAATGGAAGGAGTTGGGACACCAGGATGCAGTGGCCCGATCGTTCATGTCTGTGATGACCGTTACACCGCAGATTTTCACGAAGGTAGTAAGGGCACAGGCAAATGACTCGTTCTGTCAGGAGCAGATAATCCGATTATTGGCAGAGGGAGCCGAATCCTACACCGTTAGCTCAAACGGGGGATTACGCTTCAATGGGAGATTCGTAGTTTCGGAAGGGGAGGAATTGCTACACGAGGTAATGACAGAGTCGCACGGCTCACGATTCGCGGTACATCCCGGTGGGGATAAAATGTACCAAGACATGAGACGACAGTATTGGTGGAGTGGGATGAAGAGAGATATTATCGTGTTTGTTTCGAAATGCGCCACTTGTCAGCTAGTAAAAGTGGATCATCAGAGACCGACAGGACTTCTATAGCCATTGGAGGTCCCGATGTGGATGTGGGAGAGCATATTCATGGACTTTATCACGGGGTTGCCTACGTCACAGAGAGGTCACGACTCCATTTGGGTAATTGTGGACAGGTTGACCAAAGTCGCTCATTTTCTACCCGTAAGGACAGACTACACTACGGGACAGTATGCCCAGCTCTTTATTGCAGAGATAGTGAGACTTCATGGTGTGCCCCTAAATATTGTGTCTGACCGAGACAAGATATTTATTTCATGGTTTTGGGAAAGTTTTCAGGAGGCCATGGGCACGGAATTGCGGTTGAGTACGGCGTATCACCCGCAGATCGATGGGCAGACCGAGCGTACAAACCAGATGTTGGAGGACATGCTGCGTATGTGCATCATTGATTTTGAGGGTGGATGGGAGGAGTATCTTCCATTGGTGGAGTTTGTTTACAATAACTCCTACCAGTTCACCATTGGCATGGCCCCATTTGAGGCGTTGTACGGTAGACCTTGTCGTTCCCCAGCATGTTGGTTGGAAGTGGGGGACAACAAACTACTTGGACCAGAAGTGATTCAGGATACTTCGGCAAGGATAAAATTGATACGGAGTCGCATTCGAGTAGCTCAGGATCGACAGAAGAGCTATCCTGATGCAAAGAGGTTCTTCAGGGAGTTCCAAGTGGGGACCAGGTTTTGCTCGGAGTATCTCCTATGAAGGGGATTATGCGTTTCGGGAAGAAAGGGAAGTTGGCATCGAGATATGTGGGACTATTTCCTATTATTGAGCGGATTGGACCGGTTGCGTACAGACTTGGGTTACCGGAGCATTTGCATCGGATTCACGATGTATTTTATATTTCCTCGCTAAGAAAATATCTTAGAGACGATTTGGCTCATTCTCATATTGCTTTGGAGGACATTGATCTCCAGCCTGATAGCTCCTACGAGGAGGGACCGATTGCTATTTTGGACCGAAGTGAGAGGAAACTGCGGTCAAAGATAGTTCCGTTAGTACGTGTTCAGTGGCGACATCATAATATCGAGGAGTCCACATGGGAGCGCGAGGATGAGATGCGCGAACGCTATCCAGAGTTGTTCTTACCAGGTACTTTCTAGTTCCGAATTTCGGGACGAAATTCAGTTATTAGAGGGGAAGTATGTAATACCCGATATTTTCGTGATATTTATTTTTGGGGATTAATTGAATTAAATGTGTATTAATTGAAAATTAATCCGGATAAAATATTAACGAGATGTGAGTTAGTATTTGATTATAATGTGTATATATGGCATTATATGAATATTGGAACTATTGAAATTATCGCGAGATTTAAATACGGCAATTTGAGAAATTTTGTTGGGACGTGCGTGACAGTCGCGTCAGCAATATAATTATTTGAATTAAAAAGTGAATTTTATTTTTATCACCCGTATGGTCATTTTGAGTGCGCCAACGAGTCCGGAAGGGTCGAAATAGTCAGAAAACACTAGTCGGGGGTTAAGTTTGGGTCGCGGGGCATTATTGGGCCATACCGGTAACTTATAAGGGCATTTTGGTAATTTTGGAAATTGGGTAATTAAAACCCACGAAAATTAGAGTTAAAAATTTGACTTAGTATTAACCCACTAAGCCATTTCCAACCCCAATTTAGGTAGTGGGCTACGGGAGAAGTTAGAAACCTTATAACTTGGCAAAAACCAACCCCACCTCCATTAACACCTTGAGAAGAACTTGTAGAGAGAGAGAGAGAAAGAGAAGGATTCTGCAGAGAGAGAGAGAAGGCAATTCAACCTTTAAGATTCAACCTCAAATTCAGAGAACGATTAGAGGCAAGTGGTTTAATTATAATTAATTCAATGCTATGCTTTTCCATGTTTAGGAATTTTTGAAATTATCTTGGAAGATTGATATAGACCCATAAATTGAAAGGTTAAAACTATGAATTTATGTTAGGGACTGCATGTAGAAACATTCTGGACGAATTATGAATTCAAAATTATGACCCTTGATGATCTAAAAACGGATTTAAGAAGAGGTTTATCAATGTTCTTGAAAGAAGTAGAAAACTAGGGTTCTTGATGAAGATTTGATCCAAATATAGCCCTTGGTTGATGAATTATTAATTTTAGAACGTTAATAATGTTATAGGATTGTTGTATGATGATACTATAACGTTATATTATAGTTTCATGCATTAAAAGTATGTTTTGGGATGATTTGAAAACTGCAAAACGAAGCAGTCCGTAGCCATACCTGATGCATTCGATCAATCGATGTTCATCAGTCGATCGATCGACCACCATCGATCGATCGAAGGAAAAGGTCGATCGATTGACCTTCCCAGAATGAGTAAAGTTTTCCCTATTTCAAATTTTAATGGTGGTAACCCTTGGAAAATATTATTGGAGACCTTATGTATACCCTTAAACTTAAGGAAGACCAGTAGGCATGGTTATGAAATTTGGACCTTAATGAGAATTCAATTTGAGGAATCATTCTAAGCTAATGAAATTCGATAAGTGAGATAATATTTGGGTTAATAGTGTAAATTTGAATAATTTGATGAAATGAGGTTTGGGGCAGAAGTAAGGACCTTAGGAATAAAGATGTTATATGTGGGAATAATAGGAACTTAATAATCTATTTTAGATAGGTTTTAAGTATAAGAAACTACGACGTGAGACGCGTCGACAGTTTAACTTTTATATTATCGGGAGACGTAAAATATACAAATTTGGAATAATGGTATAAAGATGTAGAGTATACCTTTATTAATATTGAGATATCTAAGATGTGTGAATGCTTAGCATATAATTTTATGCGTATGACATACCTACCATACTTACTATCACGGGAGGTTTACGTTCTCTTAGGGCCTTCTTATCCTTGTATTGCCCGGATTTAGATTGGTACCTCGATGAACATAGGTCAGAGAAGGACTTATTGGGATGTTAATAAGTCTGCTGATCGTGGGAACGTAGGTATGTACGTGACCCATGTGATGTGACTGTGTTCGCCTCCATTGTTTGTGATGTTGTTATCTGAGAACGATTCCTGAGAGATTTGGAATGCGTGATCCTTATGTACGTGATGTACCGGGATGGATAGCAGAGTATGTGTGCACCGCAGCTTAGCCTCGGGGTGCTTGTATTGTATATTTATGATGTGAATAATATACGGTTAAATGGAAAGGAATTTGCTATGTTAAATTGTGAGTATAGTAATTGTAACGTTATGAAAAGATAAAAGGGGACGGATATCAATAAATGGTTTTGTTAATAATTGGGAATCCGAGAATTAAAGTAAAACCCTCTATTTAATTGTTAAGGTTGGAAATTAAAACGTGAACCGAGTAGAAGTGTTAGAAACTCTTTTGAACTAGATAGTTATGAGAAAACACATGAATGGGTACAAGAACGTTAGGAGTGCACAGTTAGACGAGAGGTGAGTATTTCATTTGAGAGCACGTCCTAACATGTATCTTGCATTTATTGTTTTAAATGTTATTAAAGCACTTGCGGTTTTCAAAATACTCTCCACTTTCGGGCTCTGACCCGTTTGCTTTCAAATCTATTTTTTTGTAAAAACTATTTTAGGTGCCCAGCCACAAGGATACCATGCTTAGAATCCTCATTCAGGTGACGAGCTGTAGCTGTTTGTGGAAGTTACAGGACTTTGATTATAGACGCTTTATATATCTTGACTCTATATTCAGCATTTATCAGTTGTAGGGCTTGTCGCCCATTTCTTTTAGAGATATTTCATTTATTTCAGTTATTCAGACTTCGGGCATGTAATTAATTCAGGTTTCAGACTTGTCATATTATTTTCAGTTGTGGGATTGTTGTGAGGAGTTTTTCCTCCGGACTTATTACTATTTGTGGTTATTTCATTACTTCGTTATGGTGAATGAATTTATGTCATTCTTTCATTATTCTTTTTTCATGTTAATCAGACTTAACTTAAAATTTGGCAACTTACTTTTGAAATACTAGGTGGTTAGTAATCTTTAAAATGTTTTCGACAGTGATGCTATTAACTGAACCAACTTGACATTTTGTATTGATTGAATAAAGGAGTAGCTACCCGGTATTTAATTAGTCGGGGTGTCACACTCATTATCGTGAATTACTCTAAACATCAGAATTTACAAGTCTACATTTCGTCAAACAATTTTGACCTTGCCTATCATAGGAAGATACATCCTCAACATCAATAACCATTCACACCGATGATTTCGAGACAACCATTTCAATCCCAATTATTCATCTGTCCAATACCTCCTATTGGACTACGCATCAAGCTAGAGTCATCCAAGGTGCGATAACCCAACTACACATTAGAGGCTAAATTCTCAATCTGCAAATTCCATACTGAGTGCAACACTAGCATGGAATGTTCCATCAAGTTCTGATGTTCATATCTTAGAGTCTTGACCTCAGATCCACGACATACATCGTAAGTAGATATACCGGTTAACTAGGGAGTGTGTTAACCTAAAGTTATCAAGTATACAAGTAAACTATATGTAACAGACTGCAAGAACATGCGCATACATCGACTAGTGTAAAAGGTGCTTTCGAAGAAGAGCATACTCTTGTACCATGATGCATCATCCTCAAACTGACATATCCTGCATCACTAATGAACTTTATACAGCGCTATACCTGAATACAGAACCATAACTACCATAATAACCTCCCATCACAGGGATTAAAAGACACAATAAGATACAATGGATCAGGCGATTGCCACGCGAGAATGAAATAATTGAATGAGGATAATGAACCATGCTATACGAAGTACCAACCACATTGTCCACTTGAAGTCTAAAATTTTCACTGACCCATACGTATGCTGAAGTATTAGCCTAGCCACGTGTCCTGGCTTGAATCACTAATCACGACTACCCATTCTCAAAGACAACAACTTGGGAACCGCTTCACTTTGAAAGTTAGAACGCTAGGCTTCCCTCCTTTATACTGAGGTTACTTATTATCCTTCATATTAAAGAGGAGTCATATTTCTCATTTCTTAATGTTAGTCACTGGCCTAAATACTCAAGTCTCCACAATCTCCACATGTGATTGCAATTTTTTTTCCAAACCTCGAGATCCTTCTTATCTAGTGAAACAAAACACTAACATAACTTCCAGCATTCAACTCATGAAACACTGCTACGACTCTTATCAATGTCGTACATTATCCCAATTCATAACTATCAAACTAGTTGCAATGGCATTTTTGAATTTTCAAGCATTATCCAAGCCTAATATCTAATGATTCTCCTCACTAGAGTCATAATGAGCCATACGTGTATCATACGTAGGTGCTGTAACCAAGCATATCACTCCAATTTGAGTGCTATCTGTAAAACCATAATGAGCATCATCGTGTTCTAAGTCTCCAGAGTGTAAAACCTAACATGTGTCAACCTTTTGTCGATATTATCCACAAGAGTCATATCACGACATCAGCTCATAAACAAAAATCATGGCACTAACTCCAAGTACTCTTAAAGTCAACATGACCCAAACATACTACAATCATCAGTGATTTATAATTACTATGTAGGCTTCAATACCGCAATGATTCCTAATGATTTATAAATGATAACACTGTACTTAATCATCTCTCTAAACAATCTGCACTTTTATCCCGAAAAATCACAAGCCGCATTACGACCTATGAGACATAACCTCGATTTTACCACTATGATATGTTTATCACCACATACACATCGACATAATTTTAATTTCTTTCCACAATTCATGGAGGAGATAAAATTCGATCATTTCCTAAAATTGTCATATATATCCTAGTGTAAGAATCATCATGTTAGAATCCTATGCATGGATGACAACTGATCACGGCTACCAAGTCGTGACCTCTAGGCATCAACCCTAGTCACTACGTTTTATACCAATTGTAAGACTCTATTTTGTACATCATAAGAAAATCCAAAAATTTCAAGGGGAAACATTTTTGTCATCACACTCATTTGCTAAATCATAGGCTATTACCACTATAAAACCTTTGGTAAGATATGGGGCATCACGTACAACCTATAAAACTTTTAGGTCAATACTTTTGATGCCACAAGAGATCTTATTCCTCAATACCATTTCATTTTTCTAACATTATAATTCAATACCACCATTTCTAACACTAAGTCCCAAGGACTATATATATTCATTATCAAATTTCCCTGAATCAATATGATTATCTAAACCCAAATCATAATCAAGTCACTTAGGCATTCTAATTCCCATAGAATTATTTGTTTACAAGCCACGCTACTTAGTCACCTAATCCCGTCGATGAAATCAAAAGAACACCAACTGAGATGCAACTGAAATCATTAAGACATTCTAATCATCTAACTCCCACATGATACATCTCACACAATCCTAAGGTACCACCACCTAACGGCTAACACCAAAACAATTGCAACGGAATGAGAATGGCTAATAACTTAGCTGATTACTAACTTAAAGGAAATAGCACAACATGCTCAAGACCTCGATTTTACTATCACGGTACAAATCTAAACCGTTAGCAGGCAAGCGTGATCGGATTCAACAAACAACGATACCGAAAGACCAACTACTGACCTCACCACGTCACACCCAAAAGGAACATTGAGCCTAAAGCTTTGATACCAAGTTTAACGTCCCGATTCAGATTTAGGGGTTAATTAAGGATCAAACCGATTCGGTTTGTACGTTAATTGTGAAGTGCAGTGAAACAGCCTAAATAATGTTTCTATTCGAGTTTTATTATTATTTAACGTTACTTTTGTTAGAATGCGATTCCAATTTTTTTATCAACTACGTGATAGGACCTTAGGGACGTGTCCCCGAGGTCAAGTAAACAGAGCTACTAATCATAAAAGCAAGTAACTACTTAACTATATAACACTCTCAAAGTAAGGAACATCATGCAACCTGCCATAACAAAAGAGGTACGTGAGCCGAGTGCTCATTAGGATTATATACATGTGTAGTATAGAAATTAACGGTAGAAAAGAATACTCACACGATACACTATATACATGTGAAAATACGTATATATCTACATGTATACTATTGAAAAATACATGTCCCAATATACTAAACTGTTTTATTTCAAAATGTTATTTGACGCCTTTCATCTCCCCGTCTTTACAAAATAATCCTTTTGCATTTCAAGCACATAACTAGCATATCCTTTTCCTTAACACACCTACTTAAACAATTAATAATTGTTTGAAAAATCTTTCATTTACTTTCAAACGTTTATTATCCAATGTTCATTAACTCACATCGAGTTATTAATCATTACTTAAGACATGCTTTCAACATACACGCATACCATGTTTAGAAAAATACTCACTTCCCATTGAAAACCTTACGTAACACACGCTTGTTTTCGTTATGGTTCAAACCTCATTAGGTAGCTTAAACATCATTACACAATCTTAGTAAACCATCCCATTTTACCACATGAATTTTTAAACATTTAATGCATTATTCTTTCATTAGTAAATCAATGGATTAATACCATTCATTTATGCCTCTTTCATGAATATTCAATTCATTACTTAGCATTATCTTTAGGGATTCCGCCAACACACACTCTCATCACGACACACGCACACCCACGGTTTCACAAAATTTCACTGTCCGGCACCGAGCGCCAAGTAAACTGCAGTTGGTTTGGGGTCTTTCACCACTAGGGACAACATAGCCCCGCTTAATTATTTAACCCGACATCATCCAATATCACTATCTTGCCAATGTATTCAAAATTTTCATGATGTTTACTTTAATTTACATTTTTGGTCCGAAGCCAAAGCCTTTAACTTAACCGTCCATTTCCCCCATATACTTGAAAAATTATTACTTCCTCTTTTAAGCCTCTAATTTACACACATGTTGATTTTATACCAAAAATCATTCACATTTTAGGAATTAATTCACTTTCACCCATACTAGTATTACAACATTCATTAACATTATTATTCTATAAAAATGTTCCACTTTAGGTAAGTTACTAATTTACCGTTTATTTACCCAAACTTGCAATTTAATTCTTTAACAAGTGTCATTTCTAAAAAATAATCACTAAGTTTCCAACTTAACATTTTAACGATTTAGCCGTTTTAACACTTGTTTAACATCACGCTTTTACCAAACTTTCATACTGGTCAAGTGAACAATTTCATTACATGAAATAACACATTTTTCTTACTTTATGTTAAAACCCAACATGGCCTCTTCTAACCTCGCTCACATATTTATTCACAAAATACTATGAGTTTATATGTATAGAGGATGTAGTATAAATGCTAAAATTCCATCAATGGATTAAGCACGTATTTGCTTCTAGAATTTTTATACTTTTCACAACAAACATATTTGTCAAATAAGTGAGACATTCTTAACTCCCTTAAATTCGAAAATGACATTTATTCATAATCATTCCATTTTGAAAACAACTTAGAAATATTTATTTCATAAATATTTGACAACATTAATATTTTCCATATTTTTATTTCATTAAAATGTTCATGATACATTTTTACTAGGATTATACCCAAATACTACTTTCTAGCATTTTTATTTCATAAAAATGCCCCATATTTCTTTTTACTAGAAATTATAATAGGGTATCATTCTCATACTAATTTTTATTACCATAAAAATGTCCATTTTTTGTGTCATAAGAAAATACACACAGACAATATTTTTCTAGCATTTCTACTCCATAAAAATGGTCATTTACAGATTACTAAGAGCACACATTATCGCAATATTCCTACTCTTAATAAACAACAACAACAAGACTACCATATATACACACCAAACGGAGTATTTAAATATAAGAGTAGAGTATCTCACCTCAAACACTCCAAATATGGTGGTGGTGTTGAAGAAGATGGGTGTCTCCCCCACCTTCATATGTGACCTTAAAGGAAGTCACAAAATCTCCACCAAACAGACGTCCATGAAAGCTCCGACGCATTCCAAGAAAAAATCCATTAAAACCTTCTCCAAGATCTCCCGCAATATATACATCTTCTTTCTAAAATAGCCACCTTCTCAAATACCCATAAACACCCTCAATAATAGCATCTTATATTTTCGTTCCTATACCTTAATAATGGGAAGACTGAGTATACGTACGAGTTTAAGCACTATACACTGCCAAACAATGATGGATGGCAATATTAAATCAGAGAGAGAGAGAGATGTGAGTTATGAAATGAAGGTTGTCCCCTCATTTCCCAACCCCTGATTATCTCATACACGTATACAACCTTAATAACAAATAACCCACCCGACTCATTCTGTTTGTCATACTCCAAGAGTGACATGCGTCTTGATAAATGGTTCTAAATGGCGACACGATTTGCAGGATTCATATACCGATCTCGTGCTAAAACTGCCTTGTCTCAGGACCTCAGGCCACACGCATATATGGCAAAGACCTCTTCCTTTTGTTGTTGTACATGTTTTTTCTTATAATATATGACAATACCTAAGGCCATTTATCACATTTTACCTATTATTCGATCAGATGGTCAGGCCCTAAGGCTGACCCAAGTTTGGACCATTAAATAAACAATCGGCAGTGCACAAAGGTGTTCCAAGTCTGGCCAACTATCGCTGATAGTGAATATTATAGAGATTTCCCTTTTCTTGTATTCCTCATATCTTCGAATCATCCCATCGGTTACACTGTATTTCACGAGTTTGGTACCATATCTGAGAAGGCAGGCTCCTATGGGACGAATTTTTGCTATCAGTGGGACATAATAGGCAACTGGATTGACGGAATAGCCATCGGAGGCTTGATAGCTAAGAGAGAGAGACCTGTGCTTTTCACCGTCACTTGAGTGGCTGTGATTGTCGTTTCAGCAACGGCGGTCTTTTGTTTAGCGACCTAGTTACTTGGGACGATGACTCCCATTATCTCAGTTTTGTTTGCATGTGGCCCTATTGGTTATGAGATCTTTTTTTTCCATCTTGCCCAATAGTTTTCGTATAAATTTGAGTACCTGGCTAATTAACTTTTATGGCTATATTTGGACGACAGTTAATATAAGTGAGGGGAGTATGGACTTTAACTCCTTAATATATAATCTCTATATCTCTATATCTCTATATACTATAAAATGCAAAACAAGGCATTAATTGTGGTTGATTGTGAGATTGTCCACGTGAAATGCTTTACAAGAATAAGAATTAATGACCCATCTCTCTTTAGAGTGTCCACGTGGACACTATCACCTTCTTTATTTCTCTCTCCCCCGTATTCCATTTGGTCCACCTTTTCATTTTCCCTTCCACCCAACTCTTTCATCTAAACTTATTACATTCAATGCAAACAACTCTTCTGCTATATATTTCTTGATTTTTCATCCAAATACAAATACCTCAAATCACCCCTTCTCTTGGTTCAATTTCCAACCAGGAAACGAATGGCTTCCCATATCTCTTCGCCATTTTTATCTATTCCTCAAATAATTTCAACACTCTTGCAACTCTTTTACTCTCCATCGTTTCCTCTTCACACTCTCCTATTTCGTACTGTTTATAAATTTTCACCTGGGACCATAACTATAGATCCTCTGTTATTTTCACCTTATTCTGGGTCCATAACTACATCCCTCTATTTTAGAATCACTGGGATATTTTGTGCTTTTTTCTGTATTAAATTTTCGCAAACCTCCTATTTTCCATCTGGACCTTTTCTGCGACCTCCGTTGTTGTATCCGACGACCCCGCCGTCAAAAAGTTATGCAGAAGACATCTATGCTCCATTGGGAGTGTAAAAGGTGAAGGGACATTGAACATGTCATTTTTTCAGCTTCATAAGATTGGTTACCATTTTAACACGAGATTGAAGGATAGTGTAATTCCCTGTTTAAATACCCATTTGGTTTCGAAAATAAATACATCCCATGTGAGTTTAACGAGTATCATCTACCATTGTGATATGAAGGATTGGCAAGATATCAAGTCTAAGAGAAAGATGGCATATTGAACGCCTTGAAGATGAGGATGGAAAATAACGGAAGAGTTTCAATCAAAAAAAGAGAGAGAAAGAGTCGCTTCGGAGTCAGAACAGTCCAAGTGTTCTGAACCGAGTCTGTCTCTATAATAGAAAACTGTATCCTTTATTGTGATCTTATTAGGTGTGTGGATGTGCACAATATAAATACATCCAACTTCTTAGAAAGTGTCAGTTGTTGATAATTATTAAGGGAGACAATTCGGGTCAACGGGCCGTGTTTTGGCTCGAGACGACACGACAAGGTTTTTTCGAACACGAGCACGACACGAATTCGTGTTTTTTTTAGCTGACACGAACACGACCCGAATAAAAAATAACATAACACGACAACCATAATTTCTTAAATTTCAGGCTTAAAAAACACAATAACACGACACGACACGAGTCATAATTAAGGCACGGACACGAAACATCGTGTCAATTTCGGGTCAATTTTGGATCGTTCTGTGTCGTTTTTTCGTGTCGTTTCTAAAATTGTCACCCCTCATATGGGTGTGTTTGTTGTGGCTACCAACATACGATGAAACTGACTCGAACGTAAATATAAGTGTATATAAAATGAGGTTCTATTGCCAATTAAGCAAATATATAAATATATGTATAGACATAAATGAAGTTTAGAGAAACTGGCTCAAACGTAATCACACAAGGGTTTTAAAATAAAGTACTAAACTACAATTGGATAGAATTTGGGAAACGTACAAAACATTATGTGTGAAACAACACGGGTTTATAAAAAATATGTAGAGAACCTAGCTGTCTGGCATGGGATAAAAATATCTGCAATTATGTTTTTTTTACGGTGCAGGGATGAAACTAGGAATCAAACTTAATTCACTTCACCAATGTCCACCAAGAAACTTGATTTCTACAATTATGTATGGTATTAATGACCAACACAGAAATGGCGGGGCCAGTATTGAAACGCCCAAGACAATAGATAGTGTATTTATAATGGTGGTCTTCCATTTTGATTCGTGGTTTTAAAAATAGGTGCTGGTATAAATGAATATATAAGGTTTTGTCCATTTGAGGCTTTTAAGGACAGTGTGGCTGGCGGTAAAAATATAAAGGAACAAATCTATATATATATATACATATATTAATATACCAAAGGCAGTTTACATGAGTGGTTCTAGGTGAAATCTTTACATATTATAAAATGTTTACACGTAGCTTAATTATGCATGTCAATGGATCGGATTTTATCCGAATCCGAATTCGAATCCGAATCTGATCCATTTAAGCGGATATGGATCATGCCTAAAATCAATTAATATAAAAATTCAAATAACATAAGAATTATTTTACAGTTCCTTTTTAATAAATTACATACAATACATCTTATATATATAAACAGTTTTTTATTTTTTTTAAAAACAGTTCTTTTTTATTTAAAAAAATGTTACAACTATTTTATATAAAAAAGATATTTTTTTAATAAAAATATAAACTTTGCTATATTTTTGCCAGATATTATGTAGTTATATTTCTTTTACATGACTTGTGATCACAGATACTCTGAAGTTTTTAATCAATTTTTTACTTTCGCTTAGTATCTTTTCATGTGTTTGCAATTTCACAAATGTTTTTTGTACACTAACGTATAACTCGCGCATCGCGCGGGTTTTCAACTAGTCTTTCTAATTTCTGCATATAGCCCCCCACTATTTCTACTGAAGAATGTATATGTAATTGAATTTCCTCATAACCAATAATTTTATATATTCCTTTTGTGAACATAAAATCCCAAAGTTCTTTTTATACGATCCGATTTGTTGCCCTTAAATCGTTTATAACCACACTTTATTCCTCGTCATATAATTTCTCTTTATTTCATTTCAAACCCCACACTTTCAATAAGCATCTCAAACCTACAAATTAGTTTAATCGCAACTCCATATGGGAATTAACTAAAGTATTTAGGGTGGGGTATTACATTCCTATCTTATGCTTTTCGCTCTTTGGAACTTCATCTCATGTGCTTGCTCGTTTATCTTTGTTATGTTATTTCTTTTGGATTTACATGATGCTAACATTCCAGGATTAATTTCTAGCCCTTTGTATATTATGGACAAAGGAGGGGGGGGGGGGGGGGGGATAAATTGAGCAGGAGTTTAATTTGTATCTAAACTCGTACGCGTCATGATATTTCTTTTCTCTCATACGTGTGGGTCATTTCGCCTTGATGATGAATTCATGGAGCACACAAGATGAAGACTTATACATTTATGTGTTTCCATTTCTTTTTTTGGGAAGACATTAGTTGAATTAGTCTTAGGGGTTCATTTTGGCTTCAGTTTGTATTTTGTACCAGAATAGCCAAAGGGGGAGACCTATAAGAGAAAGTTTTATAATTTCTCCTTTTATTTTTATTTGTCTCATCGCGTTACAGCCCACTAGACTTTGATGACTATTCTCAAGTTTTAGAAAAGAATAAACGTTAGTGACACTTGCAAGATTGATGATCGTTCGTCATGAATATACCCGAGAAGTGTTATGAGGTGGTTTAATAAAGATTTAAATATCTAGGGGTTCTTTTTAAATAGTTTGCATTTAAATATTTCTAAAAATGATATTTAAAAAAAAATTCAGCTCGTTAGAATGATTTGGCATATCGTTCGAATGAGATTGGGCATATTGTTAGATTGAGGTTCCCACGTTCGAACGAGATCTATAACGTCACCTTTTGGGTACGTTCGGGAATGTCTTTTGAAGTTTCATTAAAAATTCGTTTGAACGAGATAGGGTACAACGTTCGAATGAGGTGGCAGTTCGTTCGAATGAGTATACATGTTTTTGTTTTTTTAACAAAAATTTTCCAAACCTTTAATCCCTATCTCTTTGCAGCAACTCTACATATAGATATATATGTGGGATTAGACTTTTTATTAAGCTTTTTAGAGTTCTTTTTGTCATCAAACTCTACATTTTTCCATCCAAACCCCTAGATTTGAGGATCACTTTGCTAAACCAAAAAGAACACAACGGAATTTATGAAACCATTGTAAATATTTTCTCTACTGCTTATTTGTGAAGTTGAAGCTCTATAACTGAAGAAGAAAGGATTTCGAGATCCTGAGGTTGATTTGTGAATATCGAGGGAATAGTTTCTTCCTGTGGGTGGTGCTGGACTGCATCAAATTATGTTGGAGATTTGAAGACCCTGTGCATTATATTTAGTGGATCTTTACGTAGTTTGTAAGTAATCGAGTCTGTTAAACTCTTTAACAGTGCTGAATATAGATTCCGCCCGAAAAGGATTTTTCCTCAATTCTTCTTCTGCTTTCTTTGGTTGGTTTGGCACAAGTGATTTAAAATTTATCTTGCATGCACACCTAATTCTAATCAAGATCAAATTTGATTAAAAATTGGATCTTTGTGTATGTAACCTAAGATACAAGTAAATCCATATAACCCTGCATTTTCACAATGATCGGAGTGATTCCCTCAAAGTGTCACAGAGCTTCGGCAATGAAGACTTTATCTAGCTAAAAAAGTGGAAGAGAAAAACTTGAATAATAAAAATTAATATAATATTAAGTTTACTCTAATGATATTATTATTCAAGTTTTTCTCTTCCACTTTTTTAGCTAAATAAAGGCTTAGATTTTATAGAGTTCAAAACTTGATTCCCTCAAAGTGGATTGAGCGATATTACTTCTTGTCAATAGATATTGGGGAAATAATTAAATTCATTGAACTTTCAAACTTGCAAAGTAATATTAAGAAGTTCCTTTTAAATTAAATTGTATGAGGAGATGATATGAATGACAAATTTCAAAATCCAAAAAAATCATCAAATACGTAATTGGTACAAAATATGTGAAGAATACAAAATTATCAAATCAAAAACCTAGTTCTATAATATAATCGAATAGTCAAAAAGAAAAATCAAATCCTTAATTATCTAATAAAAACGTAGTTCTATTATCTAATCCTCAATTTCGATGAACTAAACTTATTTATTAATTTTTTATTTTGCATTATGTTATTTACCATAAAAAAATCTCCATCAAAATTATTTTCAAGAAATCTAAGCCTAAACACTATAAAATTTTCAACTCTACACTACTAAAAATAAAAAAATTAACATACTATAAAATCTCAATTTGTTTAGTTTGTCCAAAAAATGAAAAGAACTCGTGAACTTCCCTCCACTTAAACTGTTCTTCTCTATCAAAACCATAAACAAACAATAAACCTAACACCAAGAAAAAATACATAGTAGTAATAAAAATCAGATCTTGAAAGCTTTTATCATTAAAAATCTGCAATACTAAAAGGGTATATATAGATTGAAATTTAAAACCCACTTGTATATTATTTTAATCTTAAAAACTCTATCTCTTTCTATATATTTACTAGCGGATGCCTGTGACTAAAGGCACAGCTATAATTTTTTTAAATATAGCACATGCTTACGACATGTATACTGAAACAAATTTTTCAGTTTGTTGGCTAAAATTTATGTCATAATAAACTATCCAACCTTGCTTTTCAAATATATTTCAAACATTGATGCTAAAATTATGTGTATTGGCACGTAAATTTCAATACGTATAACTAAAAACCCAAACAAAAAAGCATAAAAGACGCATGCTTATTTCCCATTCAAGCTATCTACCGACGGTAAACTTTACCATTGCACAAAAAATAAAAAATGGTCACAGTCAATGGATCACGATTTTGAATCGTGACCAGTTGGTCACGGCTCTTAATTGTAATCCCTATCTATTGACAGTGATAACATATGTGACTAGGGTTGAGGGTGACCTTATTAAGGGCTGATAATTATCAGAAGCCTTAACCAAAGGGACACGGTCCACAAATGTGACTCACCGATGACCTATGATGGCCAATTGTCCTACGCTTTTGGTCACACTGGTGGTCATGGTCTATAATTGTGACCCACCAGTGACCACACATAGTGACTAAGGTTTTTTTGCTTCAAAATTCCCACCATTTTGGTCATAAAATTGATCTTGATCCAGAATCATGACCTACCAGTGACAATTACCAGTGACCATTGGTCACAATCGGGAATTGTGACCCCCAAACATATTTTAATATGGTCACACTAGGATGGTCACGATCCATAACCGTAACCAATTATCGAACTTACTAGTGGTCACCTATGGGGTCAGGGTAAAAAATCGTAACCCCATTTATGATATAAATGAAGTCAGAACCCTACATTTTATTTCACCCTTGCCGCAAAAATCAGAACCCTCTTTTTCTTGGCCAAACCCTTCCCCAAAAACCTCTGGTGGCCTCTCTCTCTCTCACTCCCTTTTAATTTTTCGATGACTTCTATCTCTCCAAACAAGGTGGTGCTTTCATTTGTTTCATATATTGTGTTCGGTGTGTTTGTTTTTGTGTGTATGTTCAGCACATGTGTGTGTGTGTATTCAGTATGTGTTTTTATGTGTGTGCATGTGTTCAGTGTGTGTATGTGTTTTCAGTGCACGATTCATTGTGTGTGAAATCACGTAATTAATTAGTGCATTACCGAATGTGAGTCATATATGTGTTACATGAATTCACAGTCTTTTGAAATTGACATATATTGATTATTGTTTTGATATTCAAAAAATGAAATTATATTAAGTTGGTTGTTGTTCTCCATTTCATTGTACTGTTTTTTCACATAATGAATATTTTTTAATAACTTGAAATTGAACAACCACCATTATATAATTTCATATCTTGAATTTTTAACGTGATGAATATTTTTTAGTTATGTATTCTAGTCCTTATAATGAACAACAACCAATGTACATAACAAATGTGCACATAATGTTGATGTGTACATCACATGCTCTATATTGAAATATGACCCTATTTACTGTTAAAAATTGTATATGAAACCCTTGATGTAGAACTGTATATGAAAAATCATGTTTTATAATTATGTTCTTGGAAATTAATCAAGTAGACGATTTAGAAGGAGTACGGGATAATCTTTTGTTAGAATATTGGGCTGATGGTTTGATACGGATGACGGATACTTAAAATGTTTACTCTATTAATTATTTATAATAAACCTTTAACTAATTATTTGTTTTAATAACTACCCTATCATAATAGCTAAATGTTTAGAATATTGTTATTTGGTTTGTCTTCACCCTTGAGACTCATATTCACCCCCTTATATATATATTTTCTCAGGATTTTGCCACTCTTTACCACCAGAAACATGGTTTGAACATTTTAACAAAGGGATCGAAAGAATTTAGGAAGGTAAACGACATTAAACCTGGATAGAATTTCTTTTTTGGAGATAAAAATGAAGTTGAGAGCATTTACAGATTTGGTATACCTTATCTTTCCCTTATCATCACTCAAAACTCTCCCTCTCTCTCAAAGATCCTCAGAATGGATTACAGCCAACATAACCTTGTCAAACTAAAAACAATTGATGAGTTTTATTTGAAACAACAATTTCAAGAGTAATTCGCATCCACATAGTAGTATTTTTATGTATGAGTAGTGCCTGAAACACCCACGCTTAGAATGAGCTACTGAATGTGTTTTAATGTATTAAACTATTGTGTGAGTCACACAATGTATAATGCATTTGAAAAATATTTGGTTTTAGATAAGTATTCAGAGTAGGTGTGTGTGTATATATAATCTCAATGTATATATTCTTTATATATCTACCTACCTTTTTTTCTTATTTATTGTAGAAAATTAGATCCATACATCACATTGATCAATAGCTTCAATTTTTGCCTACCCACTGATGTCCTTGAGTTTGATCAATTTTAATTTTCAGAATAGCATCAAACCCAAGGACATCAGTGGATAGGCAATAATTCAAGTTATTGGTCAATATTGTGTATGGATCTAATTTTCTGCTATAAATAAGGAAAAAAAGGCTAAGTAGATATATAAAGAATATATACATTAAGATTATATACACACAATCTAATGACAAATATTTTTAAATTCATTGTACAATGTGTGACTCACACAATAGTGCAATACATTAAAACACATTCAATAGTTCATGCTAAGAGTGGGTGTTTTTAGCACTACTTATACATAAAACTACAACTACGCCAATGTGAATTACCCTTGAAATTGTCCTTTAAAATTAAACTCAACAACTATTTCATGTTTGATAAGGTTATGTTGGTTGCAATACATTCTGAGGATCCTTGAGAGAGAGAGAGGGGAGAGAGAGAGAGAGTTTTAAGGGATGAGGATGGAAATATAGGGTATATAAATTATTGTTCTTCAAACCATTGTTCATCATGTTCCATAATTTTTCTTCATCCAATAGATTATGTGTTGATTCTTATTTAATTTATTTTGTTGGATTATGTCAAATTTTAAATGTTATTAACATAACACATTGAAACTAAATGTATAGTCACGGGACGCCCGATTATATAACATGACCAAAACTCGTAAATAGTTAGACTCAGCTTGAAAACATGTCATTGAAGGGAAAAAATGCATAAAACCCCCAAACGACCCCGCAAGAGGCACGAACACCTTGCACGGGACCAACGTACCACATAGCAACTAACCGTGTAGTCACGGTACGTCCGATTAGAGAACATGACCAAAACTTAAAAATATTTAGATTTAAGCTTGAAAACATGCCATTGAAGGTAGAAAATGCAAAATAGCCCCCAAATGGCCTCACAAAAGGCACGGGCACCTCGCACGGGACCAATGTAACACGTAGGCCACATAGTCACAGGACTCTCGTTTTAAGAACATGCCAAAAACTTGCAAATAGTTTGACTTAGGCTTGAAAATTTGTCATTAAAGGGAGAAAATACAAAATAGCCTCAAATGGAAATGCAAGAGGCAAAAACACCTCGTACGGAACCAACGTAACATGTAAAAACTGATCGCGTAGTCACGGGACTCTCGGTTTGAGAACATGACAAAAACTTGCAAATACTTAGAGTTAAGTTTGTAAATAGGCCGTTGAAGGGCAAGAATGTAAAATAGCCCCCAAACGGTCCCGTAAGAGGCACGAACACCTCGTATGGGACTAATGTAATACGTAAAAATAAACCCCGTAGTCACGGGACTCCCAATTCGTGAACATGATTAAAACTTTCAAATAGTTAGACTTAGGCTTACAAAGATGCCATTTAAGGGGAAAAAAATAAAAAATAGCCCCAAGCGGCCTCTCAAGAGGCACGGACACCTTGCACGGTACAAACGTAGCACATAGAAAATGAACGCGTAGTCATGGGGCTCCTGATTTGAGAACATGACCAAAACTCAAAAATAGTTACACTTAGACTTGAAAGCATACCATTGAAGGGAGAAAATGCAAAACATCCCCTAAACGATCTCGTAAAATGCACGAACACGTCGCAGATGCAGGTAGCAACTGGCCTCGTAGTCATGGGACGTCCGATTCAAGAATATGACAATACTTACAAATAGTTAGACTTAAGCATGGAAATTTACTGTTAAAGGGAAAAAATAAAAAACAACCTCCAAATAGCCCCACAAGAGGCACGAACACCTTGCAGGGATCAATGTAACATGTAGAAATTAATCGCACAGTCACGAGACTCTCGGTTCGAGAACATGTTCAAAACTTGCGGATAGTTAGACTTAGGCTTGAAAACATGCCATTAAAGGGTGAAAACATAAAATCATCCCACAAACGGCCCTGCAAAATGCATAATCACCTCGCACGGGATCAACATAATACATAGCAACTAATCGCATAGTCACGGGGCTCTCGATTAGAAAACATGACCAAAACTTACGAATAGTTAGGCTTGAAAACATGATGTTGAAGGGCAAAAATGTAAAACAAACCCTAAACAACATAGCAAGAAGCACAAACGCCTCGCAGGGGACCAACATAATAGTTTTAACGAACTGCATATTCATGAAACTTTTGGTTTAAGAACATGCAAATAATTAGACTTAGGCTTGAAAATATGTCGTTGAAGGGAAAAAAATGTGAAACCCAAACGACCCAGTGAGAGGCACAAACAACTCTTACGGGACCAACGTAACACATAGCAATTGAACGCATAATCATGGAATGCCCGGTAAGAGAACAAGACCAAACCTTGTAAATAGTTAGACTTATGTAAGGACATTTTTGTCCATTATCAATTTATTATGTCGCACGCCGTTACACCGTTGAAGAAATTCAAGATTCATACATTCATCAACGGATCCGAATATCAAAAGAAGAAGAGGAATCAAAGTTTGACAGAACCGGACCGGTCCACCTGGAATAAAAGAACCGATCCGGTCAACCGGACCGGTCCGCCTAAGACCCGGACCGATCCGATTGCTGAAGGCCAATATACCCCGGACTGCAAGCGAACCGATGAAGCCTGGTAGCGAACCAATCCGATCATCAATGGACCGATCCGCCTCAAAATAAAAGAACCGATTTGGTCAATCGGACCGATCCGCCTCAGACCCGGACCGATCCGCCTGGGATAAACTTCAACAAATCGTGTTCAGATTTTTAAGGCCCGAGACTTCTTATTTAATCCCACTATGGGAAGTGGTTTTCCAAGACTTATACACACGATTCTCAGAGTACAGAAAGCCCTAAGTCTTCACCTATTGAGCATCTAGACTCTAGGTATTTGATTCACACAAATTGCCAATCCTTTGTGAATCACTTTGCAACCCAGGAACGCACTTTTGCTGTTCACACCCTTGTGGAGAAGACCGTTCTTCTTCTCCATTGCAGCCCTCCTGGAAAGGGAAAATTCTAGCCGACAAACCTGTGAAAGAATCTAAGTTGCAAAATTTGACAACTCAATTTGAAACCATCACCATGCATGAATCTGAATGCCTTGATGAATTTTATGCTAGACTTTCTGACATTGTGAATACTAGCTTTAATCTTGGTGAACATATTCCTAATGCTAGAGTTGTTAAAAAGATTCTTCGTTCTTTACCTAAGTGTTTTATCCCTAAAGTCACCGTGCTAAATTCTATGGGTAATTTAAATACGCTAAAATTGGAAGAACTTGTAGGAGATTTGCAAACTTATGAAATTGATATGTTCCCTAAAACTGCTAAATCTAAAGATAAGGGAATTGCTCTTAAAGCCCAAGAGAGAATGAGTGAGGGGTCGGCTAGAAAAAGGGTAGAGTCGTCTAGAAAGAGAGAAACTGACACGTCAGATTCTGAGTGTGATTTTGACCTAGATGATTTGGTTCTTTTTGCAAAAAATTTCAAGAGGATTCTCAAATTTAAGAAAAATGGTAATTTTAAAGATAAAAAAAAAATTGAGAAAAATAAGTTTGAAAAGAAAAATGAAAAAGACTCCAAAAATCCTCCTAAGAAAGAAAGTGAGAGATGTTTTGAGTGCGATGGTAGGGGTCATAGAGCATTTGAGTGTGCCAATCGTCTGAATAGAGATAAAGGGAAAGCTGTCCTTAATGCTACCCTTAGTGACGACAGTGAGGTCGAGACGGTGGATTCAGGAGATGAGTCACCGCATGAGTGTAACTTCACCGCATTCATGGCCAGTCAAGTGAGCACTACTAGTTCTCTTCACGACGATGAAGATGATGCTTCACAGGGACACCTCGACAGTGAGAACGATGTGAGTGAGGGGGAGGATGACTCAAGTGAGAGCGAGAGTGATATTCAACGCACCTACGCTGAGTTATATTCTGAGTCTTTTAAAACTAAAAAATGTAACAAAGCGCTAGTTATTAAGATCACCGGCTTAGAGGAAGATTTAAGAAAGGCGAGAGAAAGAGAGTCCTCCACCTTCACCGCCCTGAGAGAGAGTGAATCTGTCTGTGTAGAGAAAGAGAGTTTGTTTAGAGAAAGAGAGAGTGTTTTAGAGAAAGAGAGAGGGGACTTGACTAAACAAGTGGCTAGTCTTACGAGTCAGCTCCATTCCTCCGTAGAGACTCGGAAGAAACTTGAAGCCCTTGTTGCCCAGCTGACTCATGATCTTGAGAAAGCACGGGAAGTCAAGGTACAAATCATGGACAGATCTGGGAAGATGGGAAAGATTCTCCTCGGCCCCGCTTTAGGTTTTGGTGATCGGCAAGGAATTGGATATGATGGTGCCTCCACGTCCCAAATTGCACCTGGACCAGTTCCTGAGTTTACTACAACTCCTTATGGTCACCGTCAAAAACCTCGAAGGAGAGTTCGACCAAGAAAAGCAAACCAAGGTCCGCCTTTGACTGTGCTCTTTTGTACTTATTGCAAAAGAAAAGGCCACCTTAGGGAGTCTTGCTATAGCATGGGTCGTACACGACGTACTATTGCTCCACCACATCATACTGATGAGTTTTCTAGTCTGAGAGAGAGAGTTGAGTTCTTAGTTGCCACGACCCAGAGTTTAATGAAAGAATTCCGACGGATGTCTTTGCCGTTAGTGAATGCTTCTCACATTCCAGCTAAAACCAACAACAACAAAGGCAAACAAAAGGTCATCCCGACTTGGGTACCTAAGAAAGATAAAAAGGCTTTTGTTGTTCATGTTGCTCTCAAAGCACACAATACCTCACAGTGGTATTTTGATAGTGGATGCTCCAGACATATGACAGGTGATGCCTCATTTTTTACGACTCTTGAGGATTATCAGGATAGCAGAGTCACCTTTGGAGATGGGAGAAAGTCTAGCATTATAGGACGTGGTACTGTCGAGTTACCTAGATTTCCTAAGCTAGAAAATGTTTTGTATGTCAAAGGTTTGAAAGCAAACCTTCTCAGCATTAGCCAGCTGTGCGACACTGACTTTGCAGTAAAGTTTGACCGGGATGCGTGTAAAGTCTATAATCAAGCCGGTAAACTTTTGATGCAAGGGGTGAGGACCGAGGATAATTGCTATGGGACTGAGCCCACGTCCTCACTTGTCTGCAACAGCGCCACGATCACTCCTATGGATCTGTGGCATCAACGTCTAGGTCACGTGAACGTTAGAGATCTCAATCGCTTAGCTAAAAAGGACCTAGTACGTGGCTTACCATCTCTTGGAAAGTCAACTTCGACCGTTTGTGGACCGTGTCAGTTGGGAAAACAAATTCGTAGTCCTCATAGGAAGTTGCACTCCATTACCACCTCTCGTGTTCTTGAGTTGATACACATGGATCTTATGGGTCCCACTCGTACTGAGAGTCTAGGTGGTAAGAGGTACATCCTCGTGATGGTAGATGATTTCTCCTGATACTCCATTGTAGGTTTTCTGAGAGAGAAATCCGATGCTGTAGAATTTTTAACGACCAAGTACCGTGTCCTGCAAAATCAACACGGTGTCACTATTAATAGGATGCGTAGTGACAATGGCACTGAATTCACAGATGCAAAGGTAGACCTTTACTGTGATAGCCTCGGGATCAATCATGAGTTTTCTGTTGTGAGAACTCCTCAGCAAAATGGTATTGTTGAGAGAAAGAATAGAACGATCCAAGAGATGGCTAGGTCTATGCTTCTAGGTCGTAAAATTTCTAGAAGATTTTGGGCAGAGGTAGTGTCTACTGCATGCCACACGGTGAATAGAGTTTATTTGCGTCCACACACACTTCAGACTCCTTATGAGTTGTGGACTGGAAAGAAGCCCAACCTAGCATATTTTCGTGTTTTTGGGAGTAAATGCTACATCCTACGAGATAGAGAGCAATTAGGAAAGTTCGACTCCCGGAGCGACGAGGGAATATTTCTAGGATATTCATCGAATAGCAGAGCGTACCGGGTTTTTAACTTGAAGAGATCTAAGGTTATGGAATCAATAAACGTCACCGTGCAAGATGATGAACCTCCGACGGTTATTGATCCTAACCTTCAGTGTGAGGATGAGAATTGTTCTGACAGTGATTTACCTGTTCCTCTCTCACACTCTGTGGACCCTACTCCTGTGCTAGGGGACACACCTGCTTGGGTTTGCAAGAGTCATGACCCTTCTGCCATTGTTGGTGATCCCACTCTAGGGGTCAAGACTCGTGCTCAGCTAGAGAACGTTGTTAGCCATCTTTGCTACACGTCCAAAGTCGAGCCCAAGAATCATAAAGAAGCACTCAAGGATGAACACTGGATATCTGCTATGCAGGATGAGGTGCTTAAATTTAAAAAGAATAATGTCTGGGAACTTGTCCCTCGGCCTAGTGAGACTAATGTGATAGGTACCCGGTGGACTTTTAAGAACAAAATGGATGAAAATGGTACCATAATCAGAAATAAGTCTAGGTTGGTCGCTCAAGGCTACACACAGATAGAGGGTGTAGACTTTGGGGAGACATTTGCTCCTGTTGCGAGGCTTGAGTCCGTCCATCTTCTGCTCGCCATCGCATGTCATCTGCGCTTCAAGGTATATCAGATGGATGTCAAGGGTGCCTTTCTGAATGGCATTCTACAGGAGGAGGTTTATGTGGAAAAACCAAAAGGGTTTGAAGACCCTCAGCACCCAGAGCACGTCTACTATCTTAAAAAAGCCTTGTATGGTTTGAAGCAAGCACCCCGTGCTTGGTATGAAAGGCTTACTTCCTATCTCTTAGCTCGTGGCTTCAAGAGAGGGGGGTAGATATGACATTGTTCGTCAGGAGAGATGACGGTGCTATTTTGGTTGCTCAGGTCTATGTGGACGACATAGTCTTTGGATCCACATGCTCCCAGCATGCTCACCACTTTGAGGAGGAGATGAAAAGTGCGTTTGAGATGAGCATGGTTGGTGAGCTTACATTCTTCCTTGGTCTTCAGGTTCGTCAGCTAGAGGATGGGATGTTCATCTCCCAATCCAAGTATGCTAGAGACCTAGTGAAGAAATTTGGTTTAGACTCCGCTAAGTATGCACGTACACCTATGAGTATCACTACCAAGCTTAGTAAGGACACTTCAGGCAGGGACGTAGAGAAAACCTTATATCGGAGTATGATAGGTAGTCTTCTCTACTTGACTGCAAGTCGTCCCAACATCGCCTTTAGTGTTGGAGTCTGTTCGCGATATCAGGCGTCCCCGAAAGAGTCACATTTACTTGCTCTAAAACGTATTATTAAATACGTAAGTGGGACTCTCTCATACGGTATTTGGTATTCCTTTGATACCGATGACCGTTTGTCCGCCTATTCGGATGCCGATTGGGCCGGGGATGTAGATGGTTGTAGAGGCACTTCTAGTGGGTGTTTCTATTTTGGTTCTGCTCTTGTCTCCTGGCTGAGCAAGAAATAAAATTCCATCTCTTTGTCCACTGCGGAGGCTGAGTACATAGCCGCCGGGAGTTGTTGCACACAACTCTTGTGGATGAAGCAAATGTTGGAGGATTATGGGATTTCACAGGACACCATGACCATTTCCTGTGACAACACGAGCGCGATACATATATCCCGTAATCCCGTCCAGCATTCGCGCACAAAACACATCAGGATACGTGAGCACTTTATTCGTCAGTTAGTTGAGGAGAACACTGTATCCCTGAGTTTTGTTCCCACCGACCGTCAGTTAGCCGACATTTTCACGAAACCTTTAGATGCCCTTAGATTTGAGAGTCTTAGGAAGTCTTTGGGGATTTGCACAGTTGACTGAGGGGTTGGTCTATGTCTAGAATAGGATGCTTCTTCATGTTCATATCATATGCTTCCTATTGCTAGTCTGTTTTATATGTACCATTGCTTAGTTGTACAACTTTTATTTATTCTTTTTGCTGTTTATATTTCTTTTGAAAAAATACAAAAAGATTTTCCTTTTAGAAAAATTTTAAGAAAAGCACAAAAAGATTTTATTTTGATAAAAATTTTGAAAAATCCAAAAAGATTTCTGTTCTTGTTTCTTTTATGGATGAGTATTTAAGATAGCCAAGTCACAACTTCATTCCATATATCCATGTGACTGTTTGATAGAGATTTGAGACGCTACATCATTTCCTCCATGTGCTTTACTTAGTATGGAGTCTTTGAGATGTAATTAGTGATATCTTCCTACATGTTTGACTCATATATCCTTTATTCCACACATGCACGGCTTTATTTGATTATTGCACTTGTCTATCTCATATTGGCTTGAGTGTTTTCATCTCAATTCTGTCTATACAATGTACAATATGCGATAAAACGTGGCAAGATTGGAATGCATGTAAAAACCGTTTTGGTGAGACTGTGTGTTTTTGTACAACGGGGAGGGCTGCGAAAGGTAATCATCTATCCTTTGCGCAAAAGCCACCGTTAAAAAGGACCTAAAAAATGGAGGAATTTTAATATCCGAGGTCCAAAGAGGTTAAAAGAGACCGAAAAAATTTAAAGGCAATAAAAAGCACTTCATGCCAAATATGGGCCACTTAGGTTTCACCTTCAATTCTCCAAAGTTTGAGAATTTAGAATTCCTCTATTCAAATATTATATCTGAGGGAGTTTGGTTGGAGAATCTTTAAACGGGTTTGCACTTCCTTGTAAGTCCTGAAAAAGCATAAAATCGTTTTGGACGTTATTGGTGTGAAAATCACTTTGAGCTTTGATTTGTTGATTTGATTGAGTCAATATCTTATATTGTCATTCTTTTACACCAAAGGACGCATTTGAGTTCATTCGCTAGGAGTATCTAATATTCATCGTGCACATATGTCATGTTTGTATGCATTGATTTTCCTATCGAATTTGATCACACCACCTCATTTACGCTATCATCGACTTGGTTGGTTTGTGTTCATTCATGGTGTGATTTTATACTAGTGACACCCCGCACTTGCTTATTTGATTTATTTCTCTCATTTGTCTATTTTGGGACATCATAAAAAGGGGGAGAATGAATTATCTTATTATGGGGGAGATTTGAAAGTTTGAGTTTGCTCATAAATTGGTATATATGTTTATCTCATTTCAAACTCGATATGTCACTTGGTATTTTTCTTTTTCTCATGTGTGTAGGTACTACATGGCTTATCATTGGACTGCACACCCTGATGAGAAAAGTGTTGAGATTCCTGAACGGATTGAAGAGAAAACGTTGTAGTCTTATTCAATTGTATCTTTCCAGTTTTGGGTTCATGGAATGGTAGATTTGTATAGGCATTTTTCGTTGTTTTGATAATTCGGATGTTTGTTTTTATGTATGTACCGGCATAGACATAGGGGGAGATTTGTAAGGATATTTTCGTCCATTATCAATTTATTATGTCGCACGTCGTTACACCGTTGAAGAAATTCAAGATTCATACATTCATCAACGGATCCGAATATCAAAAGAAGAAGAGGAATCAAAGTCTGACAGAACCGGACCGGTCCGCCTGGAATAAAAGAACCGATCCGGTCAATCGGACCGGTCCGCCTAAGACCCGGACCGATCCGATTGCTGAAGGCCAGTATACCCCGGACCGCAAGCGAACCGATGAAGCCTAGTAGTGAACCAATCCGATCATCAACGGACCGATCCGCCTCAGAATAAAAGAACCGATCCGGTCAATCGGACCGATCCGCCTCAGACCTGGACCGGTCCGCCTGGGATAAACTTCAACAGATCGTGTTCAGATCGTGTTCAGATTTTTAAGTCCCGAGACTTCTTATTTAATCCCACTACGGGAAGTGGTTTTCCAAGACTTATACACACGATTCTCAGAGTACATAAAGCCCTAAGTCTTCACCTATTGAGCATCTAGACTCTAGGTATTTGATTCACACAAATTGCCAATCCTTTGTGAATCACTTTGCAACCCAGGAACGCACTTTTGCTATTCACACCCTTGTGGAGAAGACCGTTCTTCTTCTCCATTGCAGCCCTCCTAGAAAGGGAAAATTCCAGCCGACAAACTTGTGAAGAAGCCGTTTCTATTCTTCATTGCAGCCCTCCTGGAAAGGGATAGTTCCAGCTGCGACTACATAATCCGACACCTGAGGGTAATTCTTAGTCACTTGTATTTTCATTGTAATCCGAAATTGTACAGCCTACAATATTATAATGAAAATAAATGGTTTTGCCCTTTTGGGGGCTTTTTCCTCAATTGCATGTGTTTGAATGTTCTTGCTTAGATTATCATCTTATTCAATCACATACTATTGCATGTTTAGGGTTTGTTTGGGTTAAAAGGTGTTGAATATATAAATTTATCATTTGAACGCGAGCACATACGTTCTCAACTTAGGCTTGAAAACATGTCGTTGAAGGGAAAAAATGAAAAAAACTCAATTTAGAGTGTTCTCACAATTATTCATTCACATATATTTTTGTAAATAAAAAAAGCAAGAAAAGGGGGCCTATACCACAATTTCCAATTTAGAATATTCTCACAATTTTCTACTCTTGCAACACATTTGACATAAATTTTCGTAAATCAAAAGAGACAACCTTAGATTCGAATTATGGGTTAGTCCCCAACCTTGCGCATCTTATGAACTACACAGACTTTAATGCCATTCCGAAGTTAATACCTGGGATTCAAGTCCTTAATTACTTACCACTTAGGACATTTTTGAAGTTTTGTTTGCAGGCCTCCATGCAGAAGGAACATTTAGAATATATTCACGCAGGCATTCGTTATATGTTTATTTCTGTTGTACGTATTCACGCAAACATGAATTGTATTTTATTTTGTGTTGTTCTTATTCAGGCAATCATGTGTTATAATTTATTAAATATTCACGCAAGCATGTGTTAGTTAACTTGTCTTGTATTATTAAATATTCACGCAAGCATGCGTTTATTATCTTTTATTACATACTAGTGAAATATTTATTTCTGGAAATGTAAAGAGGTTTAAAAAATGTATAGAAAAATCAATTTATTTTTTTAATTTTTTTATTTGGTCATGGTCCAAAATCGTGATCACATTTATTTTTTTTAAATTAAAATAAATATGAGGTCACGATTTTGGACCATGACCAACTATGAGCCCTCATGGTATAGGGCTCACAACTTGGGACCGTGACCCACATTCTTTCCCCTTTGGGTCACGGGCTTGGACCGTGACCCGTCGTGGAATCGTAGTCACGGATTTGGACCATGAATCGTATTCCCGGTTTGGATCGTGACCCAAGTTCTCCCCTATGGGTCACAGGTAATGAGTGTGACCCCTAATTTTGTCACGCTTAATATTATCACGGGTGTAGACTGTGACCCTTATTGGTGGTCACGGGTAGAAACCATGACCATTGGTAATATATGGTTTAGTGTACACATACAACTTCGGAGAACTAAGTTTGCAAATTATAGAAAGCTAACTCTAGGAATATGAAACATATATATGTTAAAAACTTTTAATATTGTGGAAATCGGGTTAGTCATGTGATCTTTGTTTCGCATTATGTTATCGTCATAACCACATTATCGTGTGAAAAAAATTCAGCCTTTGATCTTGTATGAGAGTCACAAAAGTGCATTGAAAAATAAAAGACATAACACTTATGAAATTCACTATTTTCCAGGACTAAATTAATCATTTTCATTTAAAAAAAGTATTTACACATAAAAAATAAAACTACATTACTCTTAACTTAACATGAAAAGTATAAATACATTCTAATGGAGAAACACTCAAAAAATAATTAAAAGATACTTTGATTTAAAACAAAATTTTTTTATGTATAAATGCAATATGAGTCACAATTGTTCAACCACTTTATAATAACAAAATTACAATAATTTCAAATTAAAAGCAATAGATGGGAAAGAGTAGTAGAAGACAATAAAGTAGGAAAAACAAATATTCTTACAATCATGTTTTGTACAATTTGTCTAGATAGTAAGTAGTACACATGTTAGTTCAACCATGACATTTTGTCTAGAAATTTTTAGGCACAATAGGCTTATCGTAAGGAGAAATAAGTAAGTTGTTCCCTTGTATATTTTTGTAGGAGAAAAAAAATTAAAAATCAGAAGAAAGTGAGAAGAACTAATAATTGAAGGTTTTAACTTCACATCATGGTTTGATTGGGTGCTGAGAATCCAACGAAAATGTAATACACCATATTTTTAGAATAAAAATAAAATTTGTTGGAATAAGAATTAAATGGGTGAATTTAATTAATTAAGTTGTGAATAAATTAATTAATTATTATTTCATGTTATGTGATATTGACTTTGCATGTTAAATAATTCCAGCAGGAAATAATCGCATGTGTATTGAATAATTGATATATGATGTGTGACACAATTGAAAAATATACTTGTTGAATAAAAATAATTGGGTCCTGTTTCAGGAGATTTTATGAACTCGTTTAGGCATTTTAGACCTTTAGAAATGGTCCTAGGGTATAGGTATATAAGTGGTGAGGTTATCGGGCTATTTAATTATGGGGTTGGGCCCATTTGAGGGTTCAAAAAGGGACTTTAGGCCTACCTAAAAAAATTGATTAGTATAGGTTAAGAATGGAGATTAAGGAACTCCCCACACTTAACAAAACCTAAACCTAGCAGTCAGAGGATACCAAGGGCTAAAACGGAGATGAGGCTAAAGATCTAAGGGGAAATACTCAAAGAGGAGGATAAGAGTCTAATTAAAGAAGACTTAATCCATCTATTTAGACAATAATTTTCTTTCTTAATATAAATGTCCATTGTATTTCTTAATTCATTGTAGTAAACCCCATATAATTTCTATATTCTAGTATGAAATTGGTGATTGCATGATAGGATCTAATCTCATGCATGTAGAGAAGACTAATATGAAATTAGGTGGCTTAAACCCAAAACTTAAGGATGATTATAATCTAGAATTTGATGTAGAATTCATGCCTTAGGACTCTTGAATAAATTGGAAATCTCAAGATACATATGGTGGATTATAAATCATGTTTTAAGATATGGAATTTATGAGAAGTACGGTCTTTGTATATGATTAGAATCTAATGGGATTAAGAGGTGAAAAATCTCATTACTATAGATATGTAAATTGATGTAAGTTCTAGGATTTGGGGAATGGATTTGGATGTTAATTTACATAATTAACTATCCTAAGCTGAAAGACTAAATCATGGGGGCTTGTTCTTATGTTATTGAAATTGTATAAACCATTCGAATGAAGTGTGGGATTCAATTAAGGATTTGCTTATTAAGAAACCATAGCAGATCTGGGTT
This sequence comes from Sambucus nigra, assembly GCA_949130495.1. Taxonomy (NCBI): domain Eukaryota; kingdom Viridiplantae; phylum Streptophyta; class Magnoliopsida; order Dipsacales; family Adoxaceae; genus Sambucus; species Sambucus nigra. The sequence goes on from OX422214.1 coordinate 224,646,668, forward strand.
TCTGCCCAGATCCGAATCAGTTCGACCTCCTGAGTCAAATCGATTTGACCGGGAAAATCGATTCATCCCCAAGAGGTAAATCGATTAGTCCATCGAGGTAGGTTGAGCTGGGACAAGGGATGGATCCGGAGGATTTTTAGGGACCCATACGAGTTGGTGGGACAGTGTTTGGATAAATGGGGATTTTATTATAAATGCTTTTATGGCACACATATTAAATGGGGAATTAGATTTAACTAGTTGTTTAAGCATTCTTATAAAAAGAAAGAAAATTAATAATTAACTAGTGGGTCAATTATTAATGTGGGATTACTTATGAATGATCATACGGGACATTTAGGGGTAACTATAGAGTATTTACCTATACATATTGAATGATAATAATATGTATTTATATTTATTTTGTAAACATACCTATGTTTGTGTACAATCCTATTGGTTGGGGTTATGAGCACTGTGGACCGTAGCACTCGTCGGTCATAATTTTAGGTACCATATAGCAGCGCCACCTATTAAAGATAGGTGTAAATGCTAGGATCCATTGTAACTCATGGGTATGGGTCGTGCAATGATGCACTATGTAGGGACAGCCCCACTTGTATATTTTTTTATTGATATGAATCATATACGAGTTCGATTGGGTTTCGTACTCTGAAAAATATAGGACGACTAGCAAGGACAGTTAGAGGGACGATAGGATGAGAGGCTTAGAAGAAGCCATAAAGTATTTTAGGAACAGTGACCTCGATAGGAGTCACCATGATTACTGTGCATGCAAATGACAATAGGATAATCACTAGGGGGTAGTAGTTTCCCCAAGCACCGTCGTATAGAACGATGGTGCAAATTCAGACTCACCCAACGTAGTCGATAAAGGGGGAAGACAGAAGGACTCTTTAGAAGATACATCTGTAAGGGTACGAGGAAGAAAGGAAGTGTGCCGAGACAATGGAAGGAAATAATCCAAAAGCAATTGTGCGGGGTGGAGTGCAGTAACATTCATAATTAAATTTTAAACGAATGTTTTCTTATAGGAGCAGTGTTGTATTGATGAGAGTCAATCACTATAACCAGGGAGAGACATCATTAATAATGATGGATTTGGGGTGCTATTTGACCGCGAATCATCTCGTCAGGTGTTGAAACAGAAAGGCAGAGGAGTTTTCAGTAGTTGTGTTAGAAGGTCCGGACAGCGGCGGACATCCAATTTGGATAAGGGACTCCTTCGGACTTACCGATAGAGCATGAACGATACACTGTTGTAGATGTCTGTGTGTGTCTCATGTATGTAAGGACATATATATAATCCAATAAATTAAAATAGATTAATTTATTAGTCTAATGATGTATACAATAAAAGACAAACCCAATACTATGTAGTTAGTATAATAAATGTTTATGTCACTTTTATGAGCGACATGATTGACATACTTTGGGTGTAGATGATTATTGTTCAGTATGTGGATTATGTTAGATGTACTTTTATTTAATTGGCACAGTTATCCTTTATTACCATTGGGACTTGGACGGTTATATATGTAGCATTTCCCTTAGAGGAGTGGTGAGATACTTAACATATGTGAGTGCGGATGGGGAATGATTGTTTTGAATTAACTGTATTGTTTCACTCTAAATTCAGTAAGTCAATTCCTGCAACTCTAGGGTGCTGACCAAAATTATAAATATTTTCTCCCTCCAGGTGCTCCTAGACATGGATAGCAGAACTATCGAGAGATCAGCCTTCCAGTCTCACTTTTCTTATCGAAGTTTAGATTATTGATTCTAGATTAGGTTACTATTACTTTTGGGATTATTATATGGGCATAAACCCAAAGTCTATTTTATTTCAATCATTTGTGATACTTATGCTTGTGTTGGGATTTTATTTATATTATGTGGATGTTGGACTTATCATTGTCTTGGTTATTAATTTAATTAATTCAATTTTAATTCAATCGTGGTTTGAAAATTAATTTTTATATTGTTTGATGATGAGAATGATATAAATTGACAAGAAAGCCCCATCTTTGGCGTATTATGTTTGGCCAACCTTTACGTGAGAAAATGAGGGTTATTATAAAAAAACATCATAAATCATGATTTAATTTTCAATCTTGAATCTAATGGAATAAATCTTTTTATGGAACATAATATGGATAAAACATAAAATGGAATGTGTTTTGGGATTAAACAATAATATCCTTCAACAACCGCTCTTGTGTGCACGGTTTTGAAATTTTTATGATTTAAGCGAAACACATATAATAAGATACCCTGAGACCTTTCCTTATCTAAACTGGAGAGTGTAATACCCCATAATTCTTCTTAACTAGGAAAATACGTTTTATTTAAATTACGTGAGTAGAGTAATTTAATATGATAAAATATGTTTTATTTAAATTACGTGAGTAGAGTAATTTAATGTGATACGTTTCATTTAAATTATGTGAGAAGAGTAATTTAATGTGATATAATGTTAATTAAGATTAATATAACGATTAAAAATTTAATAAATGCGAGTAGTAAATTTTAAATGTGGTTATGTACGGTCTAGGGATTTTATGGACGTACCTGAGTTATCTCAATCGAGTGTCACGCGTAGACAAAAATTGAAGATGAGATTAGAAAAATATTTTTAGAGACTCAAACGATAATTTAGAGTCCACATATGATTCCGAAAGGGTCGAATTAGTCAAAATAGTATACTCGGGGGTACTAGTTGAGTGCCGGGTCATTTTAGGGCTAAACCGGGGCCATTCGAGGGCATTTTGGTCTCTTTACATTTATGGGTAAGTAGACCTACGAATTTTGAAACCCTAAATCAGATTATAAGAGTTGAGACTAGGGTTAGAAAGATAGAATATACACCATAGCCATTAGAGAAGTGAGAGAGACAATTTCCCAAGGCAAAAGAAGCAAAGAGGGGGAAATTCTAAGGAGATTTGACCACAAATTTGTTGGGAAGGAGGATTAAAGGATCAAAATCATCAACCATCATCAACAACCATGAAATCAGACCCTACAAATCATAAGGCAAGTGGTTATTTGCAAAATAAATTGAGTTATAATACCCATATTTAAGCTTTATGAAGAACATGGTTTTTATGATATTTTTGGGAGAAAAACAATTGATTATGATCCATGATTGGTAGGGATTGCATGTAGAACGTTTTTGGATCTCCAAATATTCTGATATCATTGAAAACAAGATGATTAAATCGAACTAAAAATCTGGAATTATGATGAAAGATGTAAAGAATGTATTTTTAGGGTTCTTGAATATTAGTAAGATTTTTAGTTAATTTGGCCAAGATTTATGATGATTTTGTTGTTGTAAACCGTTAGTAATCATCCCAGAACATGTAGGAATGATTAGAAATTGTTGGATGCAAATATGGTGGACTATCATGAAAGATAGATAGATAAAAATGGTGAAACCCGCATGAAGAAGACGAACTGGGTCTGTCACTGCTTGATCGATCGATCGACCCTTGAATATCGATCGATCGAGCAGTCGATCGATCGACCTCATCCCATCGATCGATCGACCCTGCCTGGACTCTAGAGAATTTTATAAATAAATTTCCTTTTAATTACCATCGTTTAATGGGAACCTTAGTGATAATATTTTACCTATGAGGAAACTTCATAAATACCAGTAGGTGTACCGTGAGATTTATTCATAAATAATTGAGTGGGAATTTTGGAGAAACGGACCGAAGAGAGAAAGATCGATTTAGCCGTATGTTGGGATTAAGAGAATTTAGCTACGGAAAGAGTGAGAGTAAATTCCGGGAAAAATACCAGTAGGTTAAAGTTAACTTAACTACTGAATTAAGGGAGGGGTAACCAGGGCCCTTAGAGTTGCGTGAATACTCAAATAAATACAATAGTGAAATAAATTGTAAATTAATGAGTACGGTGAATATAAGTAAAATATATTACGTACGGGAATGATTTGATAGGTCGGGTGTGTACCTACTAAATTATATAAAAGTTTGGGTTAAGAGAATTTTACCTAAATTAATTATGTTAGGGTCGATGTGACATTCCGAACTAACATAAGGTTATTATATGTTTGGGGTCGATGAAAAATGCCGAACCAAACTTTAAACTGGTGTCGCGATGAAAGAGTTCCGAACCACAATATGTGTATATATTCATATTTTTAAATAGTTGGGGTCGATGGATCATTCCGAACTAACTCTTACTTGGGGTCGATGAATCATTCCGAACCAAGAGTCCTCTATGTGTGGTAAAAGGATATGTTAGTGATAACTGATATTGAGTACATGATTGTGTGATAAAATGTATTTTATGTGCATAATCTACAAATTAAGAAAAGTAGATAATGAAATGAATTGTAAATATCTTAGTAATAATTTATAGCACGATGTAATTATTACAAGAATAAGGATAACGAGCAGTAAATAAGTTATCTACGCTTATGGGTAGTATAACTAGGTGAACTAAGTGTCCTCGTTATACATACATTATAGAAGAGAGGTGAGGAAGATTAAGAGAGTTGTGCGAAACTTTAATATGTGTAATCAATAACTCAATTGCGATAACTGCTTACAAAATATTTTCAAATGCTTTGAGTACTAACTCTTGCTATGTAAAATCTTTTAAGAACCTTTTAGGTGCCCAGCCACGGGGACACCCAACATGATTTCATTCCAGGGATTTGGGAGCTGCAGCACGCGTGGATGTTGTAGGGATTGTTTAGACGTTTCCTCTTTTTCAGTTCTAGTGCAGGATCTCAGTTTTAGTATTCTTAGTTGGGACATGTTGTCCTATATTTACTTTTACAGTTATTCTGATTTTGGATTTTGAGATGTCTTTTATTGGCCGTGGTTTTCGGCAAGACCTTACCTGCATTCAGTTATTTATGCAACTGTTTTTATCACTAGACTTGTAATGTGCTTGTATGGATTATTTGTTTTGCTTAAGAAAGATAAAATTTGGCAATCGCTCAATTTCACTTAGGTGGTTAGTAACTTAAAAAGTTTTCGAGAGTGATGCTAAGAATGAACCATTTAAGAAACCTGTTTAAATTAAGTTAAGGCTTGATCACCCAAGGTTTAATTGGGCGGGGTGTCACAGATGGTATCAGAGCCAGGTTCTAGTGTCCATAGGATCTGTACGGCTTACTGCGTTTCAGCGTAACGTTTGGTTGTATTAGAGCCCTACTATTAGGACTGTTAATTCAATATCCACTTTTACGTTATCGTACATCTGCTCTTAAATTTTGTATAAACTGTGTACTTATACAATTTGAATCTTATTTAAGATTCCACCAAGGAAACAGCGAGTGGACAGGGCTGAAGCCAGAGATGAGGTGAGGGAGGCTCATCCGGAGCCACAGGTACCAATACCACCACCCCCACCCGAGTTAATTTCCACTACTCAGGTTGCAGTGATATTGGCTCAGGCAGTCGAGACAGCTATGAGGGCCATGGCAGCCCATTTTCCTCAGCCCCAGGTACCTCCTCCCGTGGCACCGGTAGTTCAGGCTCCAACAGGACCATCTACTTGCAGGCGAGTCAGAGAGACATTTCAGAAAGGACACCCACCCGAGTTTCAGGGTAGTACCAATGTAGTGGAGGCGTGAAACTAGAAGAAAAATATCCAGCGCCACTTGCGCTTGCTAGAGTGCACCGAGGTACAGAAACAAGTGCTAGCCACTTTCCATCTATCCAGAGCGGCCTTACAGTGGTGGGAGTCAGTTACCACCATCGAGGAAAGGGACACTATGGAAATTTCTGAGTTTTGGGTGCGGTTTGACCGCAAATCTTTCCCTCCAGCATTAGAGTCAGAGATGAGGAAGAAATTCAGCGAAGTGGTTCAGGGTGATCGCTCAGTTGCTGATTTTGAGGAAGAGTTTACCCTCTTGGCTAACTTTGTGCCAAATGAGGTGAGTGATGAGGAGAGGAAAAACTCAAAATTTATGGATGGCCTAACCTGGAGAATCAAACAGCATTTGATCGGTAATCCGGCGTTGGTAACCTACACAGATGTCGTCAATGCCGCTCTACTACACTGTCAGGATCACTTCTTTCATGCGAGGGGAAACAAGAGAGGTGAACCTAGCCAACCGGGCAAGGTAGGCGGGAGTAGCGACAGCAGCACACCACAACAGCAAACAGTGGGCTAGTTAGGGCAAGATTCCCAACAGGGGAACTCTAGAAAGAAGTTTAAGCAGAGGAGGCATCGCTTTGACAGACAGGGCTAGCAGGGTCCCCAAACACAAGTTCCTCAGGGCCGACAGGTCCAAGGGAACCAAAATGGAGGACAACAAGGCCAAGGTCGACAGGGCCAACGTTAGGGCCAAGGGCAGAGACAGTTTCAGGGTCAGTGTTTCACTTGTGGCCAACAGGGTCACAAGAGTAGAAATTGTCCACAGCCAGACAGGGCACAACAACAGGGTGCTCAACAGGGGCAACAGGCTCCGTTAGCCCCAGTAGCAGTACAGGACCCACAGCCAGGGTAGATGCAGTACGGACGTGTGTTCAACATCCGTGATATTCCATTTCAGCTAGCACCTCCAGCACCGCCGGCAGTTGCGGGTATGTTTCCTATTCATGGACTTGAGGGTAGTATTTTGTTTGACACGGGGGGCAACGCATTCATTTATTGCAACTAGATTTGCACGGACAACCGACTTATTAGCAACAGTTGACACTCATCTTATGTGCGTGGAGTCACCGATGGGTAGTGGGTCCCTTATACACTTAATTTGTAAGGGTGTGGACATTATAGTCGGGAGATTGAGTCTAGCGGCGGACCTCCTAGTGAGGGATATGGAGGGATATGACGTCATCCTAGGCATGGATTGGTTGGCGCATTAAAGGGCAATGGTAGATTGTTATGAGAGGACTATTGTGTTCTCTATCCCAGGAAAAGAGATGTTCCTTGTGGAAATGCCACGGCCCGAGGGAGGATCGCGAACTCATCTATATTATATTGAGGAGGAGACCTCACATGGGGTTGTCGTTTCTCTGGACTCAATCCCAGTTGTGAGGGATTTTGAGGATGTCTTTCAGGAGATACCAGGGTTACCACCCAGCAGGGAGATAGAGTTCGTTATTAACCTAGCACCAGGGACGAGACCGATTTCCAAGGCACCGTATCGCATGGCTCCTTCAGAGATGCCAGAACTGAGAGAATAGACTCAGCAGCTATTAAGACAGGGTTTCATTCGACGGAGTACATCGCCATGGGGTTCACCGGTGTCATTTGTAAAGAAAAGGGATGGTTCACTTCGTCTATGTGTAGATTACAGAGAGCTGAACAAAGTGACGATATGTAATAAGTATCCGTTGTCGAGGATTGATGATTTGTTTAATCAGTTGAGAGGGGATGCATACTTCTCAAAGGTCGATTTGAGATCAAGTTACCACCAATTGTGCATTGGTGAAGAGGATGTACCCAAGACCGCTTTCCTGTCGCGATACGGGTCATACGAGTTTAGAGTGATGCCGTTTGGGCTAACTAATGCTCTGGCAGTATTCATGGATCTCATGAGCAGGGTATTCAGGGAGTTTTTGGATCAGTTTGTGATTGTATTCATAGACGACATTCTGATTTACTCTCGCATGGAGGAGGAACACGCTGAACATTTACGAATGGTTCTACAGACATTGCAAGACTATCAGTTGTACGCCAAATTTGAGAAGTGTGGATTTTTGCTTCGGGAGGTTTAGTTCCTAGGCCACGTTGTATCTAGCAGAGGCATTGCTATTGACCCGAGTAAGGTATCGATGGTGAGGGAGTGGGGACAGCCCACGACACCGATCAAAATTCGTTGTTTCTTGGGGTTGGCCGATTATTATCGTCGCTTCATTAAGGGGTTCTAAAAAATTACCGGACCTTTGACGAACTTGACTCGGAAGGGAGTGCCCTTCGTATGGAGTGACAGTTGTCAGTTAGAATTTGATGAATTAAAGGACAAGTTGACATCAGCACCCGTTCTTGCCTTGCCTAGAAGCGGAGTGGAGTACCGAGTCTATACTGATGCGTCCTTACAAGGGCTTAGGGGTGTGTTACAGCAGGAAGAGAAGGATATAGCTTATGCTTCCCGAAAGCTTAAGCCACACGAGAGGAATTACCCCACCCATGACCTCGAGTTGGCAGTGGTCATTTTTTCATTGAGGATATGGAGACACTATCTTATGGGCGAGCAGTTCACTCTATTCACGGATCATAAGTCACTGCAGTATCTGTTCACTCAGAAGGATCTGAATATGAGGCAAAGGAGGTGGCTTGAATTCGTGAAGGACTACCAGTTTGATATACAGTATCATCCTAGCAAGGCTAACGTAGTGGCAGATACGTTAAGCAGAATACCTACTGGGGAGTTGGCAGAGATTTGGATGGCAAAGTGGAGTGAACTTCGACACGAGGATGAGATAGCTAGAGCATGCATGGCAGTTTTAGCTATCACTCTCGAGAGTGTTATACAGGTAGTGAGAGCACAGGCCGAGGACCCATTTTGTCAAGACAAAGTACGACAATTACTGGCCGAGGGGGCAGAGTCCTACTCCATCAGCTCAGAGGGTGGACTACGATTTAATGGTAGGCTGATAGTACCCGAAGATGATGATTTGAGGCATGTCGTTATGATGGAGTTACACGGGTCAAAATTTTTGTTACATCCAGGTGGGGACAAAATGTACCAAGATATGCGACGATTATATTGGTGGTCAGGTATGAAACGAGATATTGTAGAATTAGTCTCAAAGTGCGTTACATGTCAGCTTGTGAAAGTTGACCATCAGAGGCCTTCAGGGATGCTACAACCACTAGAGATTCCCGTGTGGAAGTGGGAGAGTATCTCGATGGATTTTATTACTGGGTTACCAACATCACAGAAGGGTCACGATTCCATATGGGTGATAGTGGATCGGCTGACTAAGGTAGCTCATTTCTTACCGGTTCGTACGGATTATGATACGATGCGGTATGCGCATCTATTTATTTTATAGATTGTTAAGCTACACGGAGTTCCTATTAATATTGTGTCGGACCGAGGCAAAATATTTGTGTCACATTGCTGGCAGAGCTTTCAGGAGGCCATGGGCACCGACTTACGGTTGAGTATGGCGTATCACCCACAGACGGACGGTCAGACTGAAAGGGTAAACCAGATGTTGGAGGATATGCTAAGGATGTGTGTCCTAGATTTTGGGGGAGTTTGGGAGACATACCTTCCTTTGGTGGAGTTTGCCTATAATAACTCTTACCAATTCACTATCGGCATGGCTCCATTCGAGGCACTTTACGGGAGGCCTTGTCGTTCGCCTGTCTGTTGGTTAGAGGTGGGGGATAACAAGCTATTGGGGCCAGAGATGATACAGGAGACTTCCTCCAAAATAGAGTTAACTCGAGGACGTATTCGAATAGCTCAAGATAGGCAGAAGAGTTATGCTGACGCCGGTAGGAGACACGTGGACCTAGATGTGGCGACCAGGTGTTAATTCGGGTATCTCCTATGAAATGGATTATGAGGTTCGGCAAGAAAGGGAAATTAGCACCGAGATATGTGGGACCGTTTCCTATCATTGAGAGGGTGGGATCGGTAGCTTACAAATTGGGACTCCCTGAACATCTTCAACGAATACACGATGTGTTCCATGTGGCATCGCTGAAGAAATACAAGAGGAGCGAGAGAGCCTTCTGGCACATCCCACTGGAGGAGATCGATTTGCAACCAAATGTCTCGTATGAAGAAAGACCCGTGGCTATTCTGGATTATAGTGAGCGCAAACTACGATCCAAGGTGGTACCCTTAGTACGAGTACAGTGGGGACATCACAATCTGGATGAGTCTACTTGGGAACTGGAGGAGGATATGCGAGAGCAATATCCAGAATTATTCACAGCAGGTATTTTTTAATTTTGAGGACGAAATTCCTTTTGTAAGAGGGGAAGTATGTAATACCCCGTAATTCTGCTTAATTAGGAAAATACGTTTTATTTAAATTACGTGAGTAGAGTAATTTAATATGATAAAATACGTTTTATTTAAATTACGTGAGTAGAGTAATTTAATGTGATACGTTTTATTTAAATTACGTGAGAATAGTAATTTAATGTGATATAATGTTAATAAAGATTAATATAACGTTTAAAAATTTACTAAATGTGAGTAGTAAATTTTGAATGTTGTTATGTACGGTCTAGGGATTTTATGGACGTACCTGAGTTATCTCAACCGAGTGTCACGCATAGACAAAAATTGAAGATGAGATTAGAAAAATATTTTTAGAGACTCAAATGATAATTTAGAGTCCACATATGATTCTGAAAGGGTCGAATTAGTCAAAATAGTATACCCGGGGGGTACTAGTTGAGTGTCGGGTCATTTTCGGGCTAAACCGGGGCCATTCGAGGGCATTTTGGTCTCTTTACATTTATGGGTAAGTAGACCTACGAATTTTGAAACCCCTAAATCAAATTATAAGAGTTGAGAGTAGGGTTAGAAATATAAAATATACACCATAGCCATTAGAGAAGTGAGAGAGACAATTTCCTAAGGCAAAAGAAGCAAAGAGGGGGAAATTCTAAGGAGATTTCACCACAAATTTGTTCGGAAGGAGGATTGAAGGATCAAAATCATCAACCATCATCAACAACCATGAAATCAGACCCTAAAAATCATAAGGCAAGTGGTTATTTGCAAAATAAATTGAGTTATAATTCCCATATTTAAGCTTTATGAAGAACATGGTTTTTATGATATTTTTGGGAGAAAAACAATTGATTATGATCCATGATTGGTAAGGATTGCATGTAGAATGTTTTTGGATCTCCAAATATTCTGATATCATAGAAAACTAGATGATTGAATCGAACTAAAAATATGGAATTATGATGAAAGATGTAAAGAATGTATTTTTAGGCTTCTTGAATATTAGTAAGATTTTTAGTTAATTTGGCCAAGATTTATGATGATTTTGTTGTTGTAATTCGTTAGTAATCATCCCAGAACATGTAGGAATGATTAGAAATTGTTGGTTGCAAATATGGTGGACTATCATGAAAGATAGATAGATAAAAATGGTGAAACCTGCATGAAGAAGACGAACTGGGTCTGTCACTGCTTGATCGATCGATCGACCCTTGAATGTCGATCGATCGAGCAGTCGATCGATCGACCTCATCCCATCGATCGATCGACCCTTCCTGGACTCTAGAGAATTTTGTAAATAAATTTCCTTTTAATTACCATCGCTTAATGGGAACCTTGGTGATGATATTTTACCTATGAGGAGACTTCATAAATACCAGTAGGTGTACCGTGAGATTTCTTCAAAAATAATTGAGTGGGAATTTTGGAGAAACGGACCGACGGGAGAAAGATCGATTGAGCCGTATGTTGGGATTAAGAGAATTTAGCTATGGAAAGAGTGAGAGTAAATTCCAGGAAAAATACCAGTAGGTTAAAGTTAACTTAACTACTTAATTAAGGGAGGGGTAACCAGGGCCCTTAGAGTTGCGTGAATACTCAAATAAATACAATAGTGAAATAAATTGTAAATTAATGAGTATGGTGAATATAAGTAAAATATATTACGTACGGGCATGATTTGATAGGTCGGGTGTGTACCTACTAAATTATATAAAAGTTTGGGTTAAGAGAATTTTACCTAAATTAATTATTTTAGGGTCGATGTGACATTCCGAACTAACATAAGGTTATTATATGTTTTGGGTCGACGAAAAATGCCGAACCAAACTTTAAACTGGTGTCGCGATGAAAGAGTTTTGAACCAGAATATGTGTATATATTCATATTTTTAAATAGTTGGGGTCGATGGATCATTTCGAACCAACTCTTACTTGGGGTCGATTAATCATTCCGAACCAAAAGTCCTTTATGTGTGGTAAAAGGATATGTTAGTGATAACTAATATTGAGTACATGATTGTGTGATAAAATGTATTCTATGTGCATAATCTACATATTGTGAAAAGTAGCTAATGAAATGAATTGTAAATATCTTAGTAATAATTTATAGCGTGATGTAATTATTACAAGAATAAGGATAACGAGTAGTTAATAAGTTACTTACGCTTATGGGTAGTATAACTAGGTGAACTAAGTGTTTTTGTTATACATACACTATAGAAGAGAGGCAAGGAAGTTCAAGGGAGTTGTGCGAAACTTTAATATGTGTAATCAATAACTTAATTGTGATAACTGCTTGCAAAATATTTTCAAACGTTTTGAGTACTAACTCTTGCTATGTAAAATCTTTTAAAAACCTTTTAGGCGCTCATCCACAGGGACACCCAGCATGATTTCATTCCAGGGATTTGGGAGCTGCAGCAGGTGTGGATGTTGTAGGGATTGTTAGTGCAGGATATCAGGTTTAGTATTCTTAGTTGGGACATGTTGTCCTATATTTACTTTTACAGTTATTCTGATTTTGGATTTTGAGATGTCTTTTATTGGCCGTGGTTTTCGGCAAGACCTTACCTACACTCAGTTATTTATGCAACTGTTTTTATCACTAGACTTGTAATGTGCTTGCATGGATTATTTGTGTTGCTTAAGAAAGATAAAATTTGGCAATCGCTCAATTTCACTTAGGTAGTTAGTAACTTAAAAAGTTTCCAATAGTGATGCTAAGAATGAACCATTTAAGAAACCTGTTTAAATTAAATTAAGGCTTGATCACCCAAGGTTTAATTGGGCAGGGTGTCACAGAGAGATGGACAATGACCAATAAATACTTAAGTGTCGCACCATTACAAAATTGGACAAACATATATATCCTGAAAAATTCCATTCCTTCCCTATATAAAATGTGTAAATCATTGCAGTCGGTGGAAAATCTTATAAAAACATCGAAACTTATAGAGGAGGGATAAACGAGTAATACAAATATGGATTGATTTTAAAAGACCATACTAACCTGAGGCAATGTTCAATAGTTTCACAGATAAACTCAAGTACACAACAAAACAAAAATGAAAGTATTCCTCATAGGCATATAGGTCTTCATTGACAAAATTAAATGTAGTCCTACTTCAACGAAGAATGGTCTTCAAACTCTCTACTTAAGGTAGCTTATATCCAAGCAACTAGGTAAGGGTTACATTGTGCAAATATTGGCAACACCAAACTATCAGACATGTTTAAACAAAAAAGAGAATGAAACCAATCTTAATTTTTTTTTTTAATTTAATTTAACTACTTGATAAATTTCAATGGCATTACTTAAGGAATTGAATAATTCCAATAACATGATATGCCCTCCAACAGTTTAATATTTTAAATCACATATACACGTCATTCCATTTTACATATACCCACTTAAACTCGTATCCACCTCTGTAACGAATTCGAAATGGATATTAACCTATCATAACCTATTATGTAATACTTAATACTATTCATAATCAAGAAATAAACAAACTAAATCGAACTGCATTCCTAATAGAGTTTATAATTATGTTGAACCCAAAAAAAACACTAATAGATACTAAATTTATTGGGAGGGACAAAAAATACCTTTAAGTGGAGAACAAGATTGATCATAAAACACGTTATGGCAGTAAAAACTAGAAGAGGGGACTCCACTTTACACCCACATTATTAATTAAACATGTCAATATAAGTCCCATAATAGTAGAAATTATAAACCCTCAACCTGTAAGAGGCTACTTTAGATGAGATGGAGGCATAACCCCTTTGAAGTATAGTAATGATAAGTTAATTAGCCAAAATCTTGAATTAGTGATAGAACATGCAAACACAAACTCAGTTTAAACTCACAAATGTCTCGTGTATAGCTCAGAAGGTGGTGATGAACTTAGAAGTAACTTAGCTAGAGGGAGAGAGAAGTAAGCACCCTAGATACACCCTGGTAGGTAGGAAAACACACTAAAAACTCTCAAGAATCTCTATCAAATATTAAAATCTTCGTAATAAATGACAATGGTGGGTGAGCAGACCCTTTGGTTTGTAATAACTCTCTCTAATGTATATTTTCTCTAGCAATAACTTCTGAACTCTCAAAAGGATCATCCTCTCCTCAAGGGTGGTTGGGGTCCTTAAATAGCCCCCACACCATCCCCGACGCAACTCAGTCATTAAAGACTATAAAATATATCCCTCATACTTTATTTCACAGCATTAAATGCTTGATGCACTAGTTGTCTCCACGTCATAAACATTAAATGCCAAGACATGCCTTTTGCCTAACCACTGTGTGTCAAGGGGCTGTTGTCGCAGAGGTGGCTCACCAACTACCTGACAGCCCCAAATACCACGGTGGTATACTCTAGTGTAGGTCTGACATTGTTTAGCTAGCTAGTGACATCACCTATAGTAGATATGACATTAAGTAGAGGGCTTTTTGGTTCACAACTCAACGTCCGATGGAACTCCGAGCTCCTTCGCCCGAGGTTCCATGATCAGGGTCCTTCGGTGTTTTACTAGGAGTATCTAATATGATCAGGACAATCCCTAATGGTGACTCACTTCTCAATCCTCCAAACTAAGTCCCTCTAAAGTTCCCACAGTGAGGTCATTCGGTAGAGCATGAAAGATCTCCTAGGCCCTGCCAAGTCTGGTCTCTCACGAGTACCGTTTGACCTCACACTAAAACTCATTATTATCATTACAGCCGTTATAGATTATAGTCAATATAAACAAAGATACAATATGACTAATACAACAAGCTAAAATACAAGTTGTCACGCTGAGCTGCCTCGCTTGAGCTGCCACGGTGCCTTAATCCCCAAAACACTGTTGCTAATGTGGAATTACTTCTAATCTCAAAATTACCTCCAAGCCCACTCTACACAACCAAAGTTGAGTAAGTATATATAAACTAGCGGATTGCCCATACCTGAATGAAATAATTTTTAAAAGTATTATGTTGTGCATAATTTAAATCAAAAAGATTTTTTTATAACACAAATAATTGTGAACAATTTAAAAAATTTAGGCAAAATTTCGTCTGTTTATACTACAATCCGCCTTGTTTATTAAAAAAATGCTCCAACAATAATACTAATAGTTCCTCCTAGACTTCATATGAACAAAATAATCAATTTAAATGAATTCGTGAAAATAACACCAATATATGAATAAGTAATAAAATTAGTGTGTGATGCGCAAACTTAATTTATTCGATCATTTCTTCCAAAGCCCCCTCATCATCTAATACTTTGTCTTGACCAACCTACATCAATACAAATATATTACTTTAGAAACCATCCAAGAGATTATTTTCAATCTTCAAACCCATCTGTTAATGCAACATACATGGATAATACAGAAGGAGAGGGTGGCATAGGCTCTTGTTTCTTTACCTCAACTTTTGCTTCTTATTTTTACTCTGTTGAAACTTTCCCATGTGTTTCAATCCAATATGGATCAGTTAATGAACCAAATTATACATTTACACAAACACTGATTGATATTAATCGTATTACCAGTAATGAATTTACATAATGAAGACTATTGTTGTTTGTATGTGTATGTGTGTGTGTGTGTGTGTGTGTGTGTGAATGATAAAGAACTATGATTCATAATTAATTTAGTTTATATATTGCCGATAAATAAACACCTAAAATTGTTGTGAATTAATGTAATACCAAGAAAAAGAGGAAAATAGTATAGACCTGTGAAAATGATGAACTACTATAAAGCACCACTAACACAATATATTAGCTTTTGTGAGTAATTAAAGAAATTTTACGATAGGATACTTAACTATTCCAACATCACATTCACTCTCCAAACCCTCTTTTCAATAGTACACTTAACCTTCAAATAGTCATAAAGAGTATAAAAACCATCAAACATAACTTTTAAGATACTTAACATTTCATTTAATATAAGATTAAGAATATTTCCAAATGGTTCCACAAGATAAATACGATAACAGTAATAAAGAAACAAGACACAAATAGTTTAAAATATATATAAAAATCAAACAAAAGGAAATAAAACGGATCATATAATGAGAATATAATGTCCAAGAACAACTAGGAACGTCCAACCATTTGTAGAACCATTAGTTGCTCAGAAACATGATTAAATATGAGAATATAATGCCCCAAAACAAATCCTCTTTAGGGATACATAACAATGAGAATAACTAAAAGTGGAATAACTCAAATACCAAATCGAAAATCACAACCCCTTTCTAAATATAAAATCTATACACAAATATAAATTGAAAATTACAAAATGATAATTGACACAAATTACAACAATAGTGAAAAATAGCACAACTGAATATGATACAACAATAAATTGTAGTCGTCGCAATAAACAAAGCCCTCATTATGGCGATCTAAGATCATTGTTAAAAAAGACACAACTGAACATGTAACCCATTATAAAAGAAATGGCACAAATAAAAATTGAAATATTTACTATTAAGATAATATAGTTTGATGAGGAGAAGGGAAAATGATTATTTACCGTGAAATCCTATGGAATTCATTCCAATTAACTGTTATGTATTAATAATTGTAGAAAACAAACCCCACTAACAGAATGAATATACAATCATAACACTAACATCATTTTTACCAAAAAATTCTAGGCTACCAATCTTTACCAATAATTATGAAAAATATCATGGAAACTTAAAATAAGAGTGTGATAAAAAAAATCATAAGAAACAAATTAGAGTGTTAGGAACAAATACCAAGAAACTTGAATAAGCAAACCAAAAATAGAAACGCGGAATAACATATCAGAGAAATGTTAGATCAATAAATAAATTGTATAAAAATTGAATACACAAACGTATAGAATCGATACACAACAATATATACATATGTGTAAAACACCGAGTATGCTTGGATCTGCTAAACAAACATTAATAAAAAAATAGTGGGAGATATAAGCACTGTTAAATTCACAAAAATTACTTCTGAATCTTCAAAATATGAAATCAAAAAGTAAATGTTTTCCTAATGCAACTACTTAGTGAACATAGAGTTTTCCTATAATGTTTTCCTAAATAAAAATGTAAGAGTAATTATTTTCCTAAAAACTCTATAATGCACTAAATGTTTTCCGAAAGAGAAATATAAGAGTAAACGCGACCGTTGCATTAACAAAACTATTTTAGTTTCTTCATTGAAAAGATGGCACAAATGGAGGCTTTAAAGTTTTGAAAAAAAAAATCTTAAAACTAATTTAGAAAAATTAAACCAAAAGAAGAAAAAAAATGTCTTTAATTTTAGTGCCAAATAAGCAATTTCAAGCCTTTAGCTATCACAAATTCGAACAGGTAGCATCTTGGCAAGCCTCCACGAGAAGGGTTTATATATAAATAAGATATATATGTAATGTTACATAGAGATTAAGTTAGTTATGAGATAAGAAATGATGTTCACATAATCAAACAACAATAGGAATCAATCTTTACACTAAATTTAAAAAGAAACCCATGTGAGAACATCATTTTAAACCCATTTAGTTCTCTTTGGAGAGTACACCCTAATTTTCAAGGACTAAACCTCCCAATATCAACTTAACATTGCATATAAAAGCATGCCTTCACATCACCAATGATTTGAACTCTAACCACGAAGTAGTATTAATCCTGAATAAAATAGCAAAATTAAAATTAGTTATATTTACATATAAATTCAAGTATGTTGGATGAAAAGATTATCATTCAATGGTTCCTGGATTAAAAATGTCAACAATTTGGATTACTTTCCCACAAAAATTTAAGTTACCAACAAAACGTAGTGTTTAAACATGAGTTAAATACATCATGTTAGGTACAAAACATAGAGCATCACCAACATATTCATTCAATTTCACTTCCTTTTTTCCCAGAAAAAATCTTGGTCCCTTTCAATCTAGCATCACCAACATCACAAAGTGTCCTTTTAAAAAGAAATGAAAACTCAAACATATACTAAACTCGGTATCAATGTTGTCAAAATTATGGACTCAATTAATCAAAATAGAATGTATAACCTATATAAGAAAATATACATATAATCAATTACATCTTATTATTGAAACTTTGATCGTTACAAAATGGAAACTGGGATTACACTGATAGCTCAGTCCTTAAAAAAAAATAAACACAATAGAATTTCATTTATATAACTAATAAAATGCACCAACCCGGTTAAAATATAATCTTCGAAGACACCCTCAAGTTTACAAACACTATACAGAAATTCATATAAATAATAAGAAAAATAGAAAATATTTATCATGAAAATTAAAAAGTGAGATTTCCTTAATATTATAAGACAATGTGAACATGGAAAATATGCCATTTTTGTTGTGTTTCAGAGTCAAACTTAAACTTTACAATATGATGCATAGTATTCACTCAATCCAAAATAAAAAAAATCTTGAAATCACAAATTACATTGTTGTATTACTTCTCAAATCCATATAAATTTAACACTTGAACACTTTTACATTGCACTTTGTCCAACTCAAAATCAGTTGAGAATAGACGTAAGCACTTTTACATGGCACTATAACCAATTAAAACTTGGTTAAGAATAGACACATCAAACTATGCACCACACTACAAACCAAAAATATAATATAACCACTTATATTAATCAAGGTTCTAAAAAATTTGGGGCGTGATCGAGGTGTGGAGGCCAAGCTTTAAGCCTTAGAAGCCTAGGCGGACCTTAGGCATAAAAAGGCGTTTAGACATTTTTTATATATTTTAATATTTTTTCAACCATAACAAGGCTATTAAATATATTGAAATTGTACATACCTTAAAACTATGTCAGAATATTTGCAAATTAATATACTATTTTTTTTAAATACTAATTTTTTTTGTTTGGGATACCATTTGTCTTTTGATTGTTTTGGACGTGAGACAGAGAGGTTTAGGATACTGTTTGTCTTTTGATTGTTTTAGACGAGATATTGGTCCGATTGGTAAAGAAATCTTTAAATGGCAATATCGTCTCACTAAAGCATTTTTTTTTAAAACGTGGGCCTTAAAGCTTTTACTAAGAATAAGGCGTAAAAGGAATAAGGAATGGCGTTTCTCCCAAGCCTCAAGCCTACGCACGCCTTTTAGAACAATGATATTAATATAAACATCAATAAGAAGAGTGACCAAAAATATATTTAAACAAAAATTCAATTAAGGATCCAAATAGGACCATGAGTAGAATAGAAAGGGAAGATATATTAAACAAATGGAAACCCACACAATAGGAAAAAAGATAATAAAAAATGATAGTCATAAAATATGTAAAAATATTACTTAGATCCAGAACAACATGTTATAGAAGCTGCAGCTATTTGAATTGTAAATAATCAAATACAGAAGGGAATTTTTTTTATCTCAAGTGGTACCTAATTAATACATGAACAAAAAAATATAAATACCAAAGAGAGAGGCACAAATAAAAGTTGTAACAAAGATAATACCTAAAACCAATTTGAACCCAAAACCATAAAATTTGAAATAAATGTACCAAAGAGGGAGTGCCCGAGCTGTCTTGAATAATGAAAGTGGTACCTGTAAAACCCAAATTAGCATATGCAATTGGTCTATATTAAGTTGATGTCATCTTTCATCCTACGCATATGAATAAAAACCACATTTACAATGGAGGCCTTTTTTAGTAACAAAGTGTGGTCGTACAATCTGAAACATGTCAAAATCTTTCACACATTGAACATTATATAAATGAATATTTATTCAATACATACAAATTGAAACTTGTTACCTTTTGAGTCTAATGCTTCAATAAATATAATGGGAAATTGCTAGAAGAATACCTTTTCTTAAAGACTCCACTAAAAGTTAAAAGAAGCAATCATATATTAAACTTAAAAGAATAACAAAACACCTATCGAATACAATTGGACCACATATCAAATTAATACCTACCCCAATTCAAATTAATCCCCTCAAACTTACACCTAAGTGGTTAAATAAAAAAACCAAAGAAAAAAAAATCTAAATTGATAAATCATAATGATCAAGAAATGAGTCATATACAGGGAGTAAACTAACATGAATAACGAAGTGACGAAGATATCTGTGCAGGAGAATTAGATCTGAAAGTACATTAGTGGATGCCCGTGTTGACCACACGACTGTGGTATTATTCTTAGTGTGCTCGTTGCTTATAAAACATTCTTGCATCGTACCTAAATTATGTCATGGATTCGGCCCCCGATGCGTTGTTCTTGCACACCTTATGTCCTATATATAACATATAATTCATCCACGTGTCTAGCATACAATATGTCCATAATTACACTGAAAGACCCTTTGAACTAATATACAACAATATTATTTTCTTCTACTAAGAACATAATATAGTAAAATTATGTATATTATTCTTGACCAAGAACTAAATTTGTAACTACTGACCAAGCCTAACATCATTAACTCCATCAAGTTCCAAATTAATTAGCAATCATTCTTATGAGATGTCACAAAAATATCGAACCATCTATTTCCATTGTTTAATACTTACTTTCCAATTACATGCAATCCACTTTTCATATTTACCAAAACATTCAACGGAGCATTGTAGGTGAAAGGAATACATATACTTATGGTGTTTTAACAATTTCATTTCAACCTTATGGCATTTAATAATGGCGGTGATGCAATGCTAAAAAAAATATATACTCTGTATTTTATTTTTAAACAATACAAAAGAAAAGTACAATATGTGACAAAATTATAGCCCTAATAGTTTTAAATATCGGTTTGGGGATGTATCAACATGTGTCACATTCTCTTTTGTCGATAATCCCATAACGATGATACATAATGGGTTTTCAAACCCATTCCCATTTACCTATACATAATGATATCAACCGATATATAAAATGATGTCCCTTAGTAATTGAAAAAAGAAAACGAATACAAGATATAAAGCTTCAATCAAAGTTCACATCGTTTATTGACGCTTGCTGAAATCTTAATAACATATGTTTAAATTAAATTTTCCCTTCTTAAATTAAGTATACCCAATTCAAAGTTCAAGAAATGGTGATAGAGTATGTACAAAACTTCAAGAATTGTGATGGAAGCATGAAGTAAAACCCAAAATCTTTGCTTTGGCATTGTGTATAAATTACTTTTTAATTCAATCATACTAACCAATAAGACATATGTAGATTATTAAATTAAATTTAAATTCTATTATCAATGAATATGGTTCAATAAATATACTGAAACTAATCCAAATGATCATATTTAGTGCAAAGTAATTAAGCCCACAATTTTCTATTACAATACTTGAAGAAGCAATATGGATTCCCTAAATCTGAAATTAATATACAAACTTCAAAGCCCAATTTAAAACACATTTAATCTAAAAAAAACTATCCCAAAATTACACAGAGAGAGGGAGGGAGATGGTATCTTGAGAATGGTGTTGGATACTTGAACTCTTCACAAAATAATGATTTTGAGCCAAAATTAATGACATAAATTAGTAAAATGATGGCATAAAAAACAAATAGCAATCCCATTGCATAATGCAATGAAACTCAAAAGAGCAAGTAAAAAACCCAATAAATTTATTTATTTTTCGTTTGAAACCCCATTCAACCCAGATCTATATAAAAAACCATATAATTATATGAAGATTTCATAATTACAGAGATCTAAATACACCTGATTTATACCAAATATAGGTGGAGGTAGATGTAGTTAAAAGAAATGGGGGAAGTAAGAAATGGATATCAAAGGAAAAAAATCATAGCTTACCTTAAACAACTGACCCAGAACAATTATGAGGTTGAGAAAAATTAAAACCTGAATCAAATGTTAGCTTATGTTTCAATGTGTAATTTGTTATATTCATGTATTGAAAAAACTTCATAAGCAAGAAAAAAAGTAAATAAAAACCCCTAATAATATATTTAAGAAGGAAAAACATAGAAACCTCCCATTTGGTGTGATTCTTTAGAACGGTGGTGGAGCTTGGTGTGGTTATGGTTTCATATAGCCTTGGATTGTTCAGAGAGTTAGAGAGTCGCTGAGAGGGAAAGGAACAAGACAAAAAAGAATGGATGATGGGAGTGGAGAAGTAATGAGAGGCTAATGAGGAATAAGTTTTGGACAAAAGAAAAGTCAAGTGGAATCAGGGTGGAAAGGATAATTAAAGTTCATTTGAAATTAAAAATGTGTAAAATAAAATTTTATCTCAGCCAATGACTGGATGATGTGGCAATCATTTGAACCGTTGATGAACTTTTGCATTTTTAAGATCCAATAACCGATTTATCATATTATATATATATAAACGCATGTATGTATTTATTAATTGATAATAAATGAAAGGGACCCAAACACACAAACACACACATAAGGAAATACCTTCGAATGAGAGGGGGAGGAGAAATACCTTCGATAGGGTGAGGTTTTCACCAGATAGAAAGTGAGGGAACCGCTGGAGAAGAGAGAGAGGGAACCACCGGTGAAGAGAGTGTGAGAGAGCCACCGAAGAAGAGGATTATAAGAGATAGATAGATAGTTTTGTGGGTTTGTGGGTTCCAAATTCATTTTAGTGGGAAATAGAGAGAGGAAAAAGCTAACCGCGGTATCTAAAAAAATGGGCCTCTTTTTTAGATTAGTGGTACTAAAAATTTAAGGAGTAGATATTGAAAATATTTGTACCTTTTGAAAGGGGAATTTCTTAGGTATTTTAATCATATTTTTAAAATAAAACGTGACAAAAATATTATTTTTTTAAAAAACATGATATAAAATATATAAGTATGATATATATGTCATTTTAACCTAAAATGAGAAAAGGGATATTTTAAAATCCTGATAAATGGCATTTTTTTCTTATAGTTAGAAATTGGTGTCTGTTTGAAGGATTGTGCCTATTTAGAAATGTTGTTTGTCATTTGATCAATATATTAATTCTCCATTTTATATGGAAAATAATTCAAGATTCAAATTGCCCTAAATCTTTCATCTTTTGAGTTAGTCCTTCTTTGAGATGGTATAAGCGTAAAGTATATGCACCAGAATAAGTAGCCAAATGCCTTGAACTTACCCTAGAAAGAATTTACTGGACTTAATACATTAATTTATTATTTCAATTTGCATGTGAGTGATCCATAATATGAATATAAAAAGCTATGAAAACAAACATACACACATTGCACGAGGATTTTAAAAAGGAAACACTTGCTGGAAAAAACACAACCACCGCAACCCAAGAAGTTCACTAATACTAGTAATTCATTTCTTACAATGAAAAGACGCGATTAGTATATAATACAATGAGTAACACCACTAAATCTCTCCATTGTGTTTATGATTTGATGCCTCTTACGATACTAGTAATCATCTTCCCCATGCCTGAACTTAGCTTGCATAATCCTCAAGCATCGGTATCGACCAATATCTGTTGCCGATGATCTACCGATACGTATGCTATGGGTTATTCATACCAATTGCTTATGATAACATCTACCACTAATGCAGAAGACTGGAGGGGATTATAAAGGAAGAGCTAAACTTGAAAGCATGACAGTTGACAAGATATCATAAGAAAACTCTCATAAAACTTTTTAGGGTTTTCATAAAATTAGGTTGCATATCTTTAAATACGCTTGTACATTGTTATTTATACTTTATAGAATATAAGAGAGAAACTAATATGCCCTCGTTCTAAAGAGGTCACTTCTTATGAGAGACTAAGAACTTTTTCCTAAGACGAAGGATTCTCGTGAAAATACCATTATGTATGAGGGGACTCTTGTTCGAATGAGAAGGAAAAAAATTCTCCTCTTGCAAATTTTTCTAAAAACTTATCATTTTCGACACATTAAATATATTTTGTACTATAAATTTCCTATTTAAAATTAAACTCAAAGAAATTACAAAAATCTCAAATGCTTACCAAACCTCTAATTACCTGAATATCTGAATATGACCGATTTGGTAGATACTTGTTGTAGTGTTTTGTTTGGGTCTTGAATGATATGAAATTTATAACTGAAAATTCTCTAACAATAAACATACACATTTGCAAAAATCTCAACTGCTTACCAAACCTCTGATTGCATGAATACCTGAATATGACCGGTTTGGTAGATATTTGTTGTAGTGTTCTGTCTGTGTCTTCAATGATATGACATTTATAACTCAAAATTCTCTAACAATAAACTTACACATTTGTTCTAAATCATAAAGATATAGATAACAAAATTTACGAATGATTTACTGTACAAAACAAATATTAATCTTTATTAAGCATATAATATCTAAATCATGCGGAAAAGTTAATCATTTTATCTTGATCAATACTAAAATACTTTAATATTTGTTTTATCCAAAGTAATTGAAAGATGCGTTAGTAAATTCCAATTAGGGGAAATGGATTATCAAACACCAATATTAATTTTCCAATTAAATTTAACCGAATAAACAATTAATCCAATTTTAATCAAGCACCTTTTAGACAAACATTGTGTAAACTAATTACCCTTGTTATCTTGCCCTAAGCATGAATATAGGTGTTATGTGCAAGATTAAAATGAAGGGATGATTCATAATGCCACGATGTATGAGAAAACGCAACAATGGAAAAAACTTCGGACATCCGAGCCACACAAGTCCACTATCATATAGGTCCCACACAGGGACACATTAAACTTACTCAGATACTCGACACCTTCAATCCCTGATTCTATATTTGCTCCTTATAACCTTCGTCACATCCATAACTGTACGCCTTCCAATGGCAATCATAATGCAGTCGCCTCTGATGTCTCGATATCCACCGATTTTCTTGTTTTTTCACTAGTTCAGTCCTCACCCAATGCAACACGGAATCCACTGCATTAAATGTATTAAAAAAATAAAGAGTAAACTAATCTTTGGTGATCAAACTTTAGATCACAAACATACATATTTTTGAAAGTGGGATTTTAAACAATGGATGTAAACTAGGGTTTAGAAGACTCCAGTTTTGTCTATCCAAAAATGTTTTAGCAAACCCTCTCTTGAAAATAACTTTCTTGTGTCGTGAACTTACAATGTAAAAATGGCGGTACACAACTTGAGGTAAGTCATTCGAATAAAAACACATAAATATTTCTAACGACATTAGCCATTTCATTCGAATAAAAAAAAGTCGTTCGAATGACATAGCTAATTTCATTTGAGCAAAATTCAAACGATCTTTGTGCGAGAACTTTTTCCAAAGAAGAAACATTTCGCTCGAAGATCGTTTAAAGCTCACTTGAATAAAAACCTCTACTCATTTGAACGAAATGAAACCTCATTTAAATGAAATTATGAAACTCGTTTGAAAGACATGGAATACTCATTCGAATGACTTTCAAAATTAAAAAAAAAATTTGTTCAAAAGTACTTTTCGAAAAATGCCTCAATAAAAATTTAAAAAAATATTAACACCAAAAAATTCACGAATCTAACATAATATATATTCATATTTTTTCAAGATCCCATGGTCATGGACAAAACATGACATAATAGTGATTTTGTAATACTTATCCTCTACGATATTCAACATACATCAGAGTCTTGAAGGACAAACTGAAATGAAATTATAACCTATGACTCAAAAAGTTTTGTCAAAATGTAGTATAAACATTATTACAAATTTTACAATAAACATTACAAATTGATTTGATGTGAAATTTTTCCTTACAAATCTCTCCCTTTTTGTTGTTCTGGGACAAAACTAAAAATAAATAAAAAAGCTACTAGGGCTTTAAGCTCTCTAAGACTCAATCCCAACCCAATAGGAAAAAGTACAAACTGACACTTGATTGACACAAAATCTTGAGTATCTTTGCTCTTATGTAACTTTTATAGCATCATCAATAAACTTTTCACACTTAGGACACCTTTCAAATGCAAAAATAATATAAAATATATAAACTGCGTATGAAAAATAAAAATCCCCCTTTGTTTTACATCTCCCCCCCCCCCTAGAGAATACTTATCCCCCTTAGGTTAGACTTATCCCCCCTTTTGTTCGAAAATAGACAAAGATAAGGTGCATAATATGAAAAATATTCTCTCCCTTAATGTGACACACGTGAACATAAGGAAATAAGCATATCATGTGGTGTGAAGTGAAATAACAACAACAAACAAACTTGGCAACGCAAGAACAAATAATCTAAATAATGAAACATATATGATACCAATGCAAACATATATGATAGACATGGATTAAATGCAATGAAAAGAATAAATGAACATATAACAAGAACGCACATGAATATATAGGTATAACACACTACAAAAGACACAAAAATATAAGCTTTCCCCAATCGTATGACATAAATGTGTCGAAACTAAATATGGTACAAAGTCAAGGGACATGAACTAGAAAACAAAATAAATACGTCTTAAGCACTCAAGATAGCCCAAAGAGTTCTATTTGATCGCATTAACTTATGAAACTTAAATTTAGCCTCATGTGACAACTAAATTAAACTCATAAAGGAAAAATATACAAAATGAAAACTAGCTTAGAAAATATTAAAGATTCTCAAATCAATAGCGTCAAGCATTAATGATTAACTAGGACTCATTGTGCAAACCCATTGATCTTCAACTTATAACATCCTAAAAATAAACATATTCAGTTTTATTTCCCTCATTTTGAAGATATCACTTTTGATGATCAACTCTAAACTTGGCCTTGAAAAATCTTTTCTTTTTCTCATTTTTTCTTTTCCCATTCTTTTTTTATTAAAGGCTCTTACCAATGATGGCATTTCATATAAAGGAGATTTACTCTCTTTATAGCCCCTTCAATTGCACTCTCTTATTTTATTTAAACCTAAGAGAAAACTCACCACAATGGTTCTTACATGCATAAATCCCGTAGATATATAGATTTGTGTATGACAAGATTGATAGGAGGACATATCACTTATCCCATGAAACATAAGTAGTTAAATTCTAAAAGGGCTCATGCAAGTGTGTGCAGAGGCATACACTTAGATGAATCCATTAAGAAAACCAAATTGTAATAAATTCATGCAAGCATCATTAAGAAACAATACAAAATATTGCAAATCATATTGTAATGTTCTAGTCACATAGAAAATATGGAACAAGTGGGATTCAAACACAACAATATGCCACGCAAAATGTGTAAAACTAACTACACAAATGAACCAAAAATCGTTTTAACATTTCACGTATTTTTTAAAATGTATTAAAGATAAACAACACATTTTTTTATTTTTCCAATAAGATTCAAAAAATGATAATTTAAAGTACAAAAGACATAAACATCATATAACTATTCAAAACACATAACATTGACCATAAAAACTAGTGTACTAAAAATATGCAAACACAATAACTCATAAGATATAGCATGCGAAGAATTTTGTGAAAGCATGCGAGAATCAATAAGTCTAATATTTAATGCCACAAAGAGGATTTTCTAACCCATATAGGTGTAACGTGATGAATTTGGGTTTTTTGGTAACACTATAATTAAACTTACTGGATCTTTTCTAAGATTGTAATAAAACTTCCAAAGGTTAACTTTCTTACAAAACTATGTGCAAGTTTACACTCGAGGAATATTACCTTTGCGATGACCTTTTCTAACGTCCTTGGCAGCATTCAACTATCTCAAAACTTTGGTCTTGCCTTTAGTAGGGGAAGCATTGTGATCATCAAAGATAGTTCCATGTAACACTAGTACATTTTAAACCTAGCTAGTTATTATCAACAACTACCTAAAATTCTCATTATCTCCTTTATATGTTGTTCAAACCCAAAAACATTCTAAACAAAGTTGAAACGACATCATTATAACTATAACTTTATGTAATTACCCAAGCACCCCCTGAGATTTTACATTTACCAATATACCCTTTGAACATTTTAAGGAAGAATAACTTGACATGTACTTAACACCTAAAACCAATCATTATATTAAATTAAATCTCTAGATTTCAACTAATTAGAATTTATAATTCTAACCCCTGAACTTTCATGAAATTACAAAGTCCCCTAAAACTTGGAAAATTCTCATATTTAATACCAAATAAATATAAAACTTTCCAACCAAGGACTAAAACTTAAAATCCAATATTTAGACATTACTCCTCCCACATCAGCCTCCATATGAGCAGAAGAAGTGAAAACCACATGGTTACACCATGTAACATTGTGTACCTCAAGTTCCTACATATTTATCTTCTTAAACAGAGGAAGAATTGCTCTCCTTTTTCCTCCAATGACCTACCTTCATCTCTTAATATAAATAGCATATGATTACCAGCCATAAAACTCACCCCTTAAGCCTGCCCAAAGTTTAAAATTTTCACTCCAAAATGCGATACTGCCATTTAATTTGTTAAAGATTATTTTTTTCAATTACAATTGTCTTCTATGTTGTTATTAGGATAATCCCAACAAAAAAACTAAACTTTTACGTCTGAAGCAACGTTTATTCAAAAAATTGCAAAAAACTCCATTAAAGCTTGAGCTTTGATGGTGAAATTTGATTCATTGACTCTGAACCAGTTTCAAAGCGAGCCGTAGACTTCTTATGATCCCAGAAGCTCAAATCTAATGATCGTTTTAAAAAAATTATACGTTTTGAACCTCAATTTCTCAAAAGTATTTTCTGTTACAGAAAACTAAAAACTTCAAATTCTCCTTAACCACACCGCCTAAATCCTTAAAACTAAAACTAAAAGCTTCCTTAGGATAGCAGAAACGCAACTATATGCATATAAACCATTTCCATGTTCAGTAAAACTTCGAAAGTTTGTTCGAATTTTTTGAAAAACACATAGTAGTTGTAACTCGATGAATACTGAACCTCAATCCATAAAACTTATATTTTTCGATTTCTTGTGAAAAATTAGGTTTGATTGGTTCAGGAATCATCTCAAATGGCTTAGAGAATTAGGATTTATTCACAATCAAAGTTTTTTCAAAATCGAAGTCAACTGTTGGGAGATTGAAGATGAACTTTTTAACCAGAAACCTTGACAAAGCGCGTGAGGGCGCCTGGCCAATAATTTTTTTTTTATTTCTTTCTAATATTTTTATTAAATTTTTCTGGTCAAAATGGTATAAGGTATGATATTGTTTGGTCCATCCTAGCTCAAGTTATAGAAAATTAGGGGTTTAGGTTACAAATATTTTCCTATAATTAAAAATTTACCCTCCTAACTTTTATAAGTTATGAATTTTAAGCCCAACTTTTTTTTTACATGTACTTGTTAAATTTTGAGTCAAAAAATATTCTATACCAAGTTTTAAATTTGACCTTAAGCTTAGATTTTAAAGCCCCTAAACTTAACAAACATAGTTTTTTTTAGCTATTTTCATAAACCTGACATTATTATCAACCACTCTAACTTATAAAAGTATTTATGTACAGATAAACAAGTACCAATCCCTCCCAATCTCCTCTTCAACCATACTTAAGCTTGTCCGATACTACGTTCAAGTAGGTTTTACCCTTTTAATAATAAATTTTAGCGTGCTTATTTTACTGCTATTGATATCACTACGTGATAGACCTACTTGATTCCTAGTGTGTGTAGAAATCATCATACGAATATGTTATTATACCCTGGTTACTTTTAATTATGATCAATTGGATTAATCTTATCCCTTCTCATCTAATAACTGATATTATGAAAATCATTGTTTTAATCAGTACACCTTGCACCTCTGTGCGTATTATTTATTGAAAGAATCATCAGTATTAACTAGTGATTAGAATGTCATGTTGTCCCACAAAAATTTTCTACTCGGTCTAAGGTCACAGATATTTAAGAACCTGGATTTAAGGAACATATGTACGAGTGCCACATTAATTGTGTGCTTAGCCGGTTACTTTTTCCCAAAGGTTTTAGGTTGATTATAATTTGGTTATATAGATGACACTTCATTTATTTCTATACCCATTTGTAATCTGATGAGTATGGGATTGTCAGAGTAAATTGTTTGACTTTCTTATTATATAATTTGTACTATGTTATTGTACTAAATAATGAATTATATACACACTCCAAGCTTCTATCTACATATAATTTGTTATCAAATTGGTGAGATCTACTTGGGTTATTTGTGCTAATTCCTTTTTCCTTTAGATGTTCCAGGAGAAAGAAGATAGTTTCCCCTACTTTTTTGTGATCTACACGAACCACATGCTTGAGTATTTAACTATATGGGTGGACAGTAAAGAAGATGGTAACAAGGAGTGACGGTTTTCGATGACCTACTTTATTTTTTAATTTAAGAATAAAATGTAATTCACTGTTGTGGTGGTAGTACAATAAGTGCGTGACATTACTTATTGAATAACGTTATGTTTTCCGCCTTAACTTTCATTTATTTCTTTGTTACTCTCGTTTACTTTCATAACAAAAAACAAGGCGTGACAAGTTGGTATCAGAGACTATTTAAAAAAAATAATAATACATCAGGTTAAATTCCTATATGGGGAAATTTTCATAGCACATTAGTTATTTTTTATTTTTCGTAACTTCTTTACATATTCATATAATAAATTCATTTTGCAGCACGAATACGTGTGATTCCATCTTACTTAGTTCAGACATCGTACCCAACAATCGATGGGATACTACAGTTCAAGAAGAGGACTTTATATGCCTAAATGAAATGATTAGGATAGTTGACAAAGAATTGCTTGACTCCAGCAACGATGTGAAATGATTTGTCTTAATAAATCGTGTTTCAATGGAAGCCCAAGTCTTTAAAAAAATGCGTGACTATGTAGATGATCTGATTATTATACAAGAGGCAATTAATCTTTCTTTGATTGATGCACAACCACCTCCTCCACTTTATAATGAAGCTAATTTGAATGGTTAACTCATTCGGATTTCCTCAAACTTTAGTGATTCTACATATAATGCACCCTTCGGAATTAGACGATTTCTCTGTTATTTTCGCACTGATCCTTTTGAGACAGATACCGTAGTTCCCAATTAGGAAAATCTAATGTAAATGTCCATCCTCGTGTAAAATAAGTGAATAAATTAGTGTTTATAGTGTGTCAGAATACTAGCTTAGGAGGATGACTAACTCTAACTCATGTGAAATTAGGCAACGTAGATTGTAAAATACTACTCTAAACTCCTTTATATAATATATATGAGGTTCTTTTATATCATGTTTTATGAAATGTTCTTACACATTTGAAATTATTATATGAATTTTTAGGATGGTTAGCACTCAAACTCCTTCAACCGGAACTTAGATGGAGCATATCCACACTGAAGGGATTATGCGATTCCTTCAAGAGTTAACATGTCTAGCTTATTAACAACTATTTCCACACCGATTCTAGAACAAGTGTCAGATGAGACTCATTGAATGAATGCTCTGAAGGAATTTTTATGACAATGATCCCTCCATTTCTAGGAAAGCTAGACACCAATGAAGCTGAAAAGTGGATGCGTCGGATTACAAAAATATTTAATGGACTAGGAATCATTACCAATCTTCGAGTAACCTTAGCATCACACATGTTTTAAGGTGAAGCTTATTTCTGGTGGAAATTCGTAGCCTGAAACCATAATATAACCACTTTAACCTGGGTATAATTTGAAAAACATTTCTTTAAAAAGTACTTCCTCATGACCAAAAAAGACCAATTGACCATAGAGTTATTAAGGTTACGATAAGCAAGTTTTTCTTTATCTCAATAGGAAGCCAAGTTTACCGAATTACCCTGTTATACAGCTGAGTATATGGATACTGAGATAAAGAAATGCAAACAGTTTGAGAGATGACTTCACCCAAGAATTAAAACTTCTGTCACTCCTTTATAGATTTGATATTTTTCTCAACTCACCGAAATCGCGTCAATTGTTGAATAAAATTCCCCAGATTATGTACATTCCCCTCCCCTATTCCTATGAACAATCAAGCTATTAGAACTTTACCTCGACCTCAACCCTAACCTTTTCCCAATTCGAGTGGGCAAGTTTATTCCAAAATTCATCATATCACCACATATCCTTTGATTCTCTATCACGAATGTCGGGAAGTAGGACATATTCGCCCCCAGTGCCCTAGGCTAAACCCTTCAACAATCCATCATCAATCAGGTAATCGTAGAGAATTTAAGAAACTCATCCTTTTCAAAATTAGCGTAGGCCTAATACTATTAGGAATGCTGAACCACTCCCTTGTCATGGAAATAATTGAGCCATACCGCTTATACGAAATTCACACGACGTGATAGAAGGTACAATACTCTTTCAATTTTTTCCTACATCTTTAACTACTCCCTTGGAAATAAAATTACCTACTCGTGAAATAAAATAATTTCCAATGGTATGAAATTGCAAAATTCATCTAGATTTAGGTACCCCCTTTGTAAATTTAATAATGTTAGATATTTGCGGATTCAATATTCTTATCGAAATGGATGTATTGTATAAGTATCACGCTTATATCGATTGCCATGCAAAGAAAATATATTTTTGAAACCAAGAAAATGGATCTTTTATATTTCAAGGAACTGGTCATTCCGAACCTTTAACATCTCAAATTCAAAGTTCCTTTTCTTCCTTAATTCTTTGATTTTTTAAAACAATTCGAGGATGTTTTCCCAGAATAATTTCCAGGTATACCCGCTTCCCGAGAAATTGAATTTACAATTAATCTTTATCTAAACACTTCTCTTATTGAGATCCCTCTGTATCGAATTTCTCCTTTAGAACTTCGTGAACTTTATACCCAGCTAGATGATCTCCTTGAAAAAGGTTTTATTCGCCTTAGCTCATCTTACTGGCAAGCAACTGTGTTATTTGTAAAAAAGAATGATGTAAGTTTTAGACTATGCATATACTACCATAAGCTGAACTCAGTAATAATTAAGAATAGATACCCTTTACCTAGAATTAGAGATTTATTTGATCAACTTAGAGGAGAAAAAATCGTTTTCAAAATAGATTTACGATCGGGTTACCATTAATTATGAGTAAGAGAAGAAGAAATTTCCAAAACTGCCTTTCGAACCTGTTATGGACATTTCAAATTTACCTTAATGTCTTTTGGCTCTTTTATGGATCTTCTGCATAGAAACTTTAGACCTTTTCTTGACTAATTTGTTATCGTATTCATTAAAGATATTCTTGTTTATTCTGAAAGTCGTGTAGAACATGCCCAACACTTAGAAATGGCATTAGGCACTTTGAGAAATCGTAAACTGTATGCCAAGAAAAGCAAGTGCGACTTTGCGATGAATGCAGTAAAATTCCTAGGACATGTGTTTTTGAGAATGGAATCCAAGTCGATCCATCCAAAATTTCATCCATTATAGAATGGAAGAACCCCACTAATGTCACCAAGATAAAGAGTTTTCTCAGACTAGCAGGTTATTACCACCACTTCATAGAAGCATTTTCACGAATTGTCTACCACTACTAAAGCAATCTAGGAAGGATGTACCATTTGTATGGACTGCTGAATGCGATTAAGCATTTCAAATATTAGAGGACAAATTAACAATTGCCCCTTCCCTAACTATTCCTTCTAAAGATGTAAGCTATGATGTATATAATGATGCCTTGTTGTGAGGCTTAGGTTATGTTTTGATGCAAAGAAGAAGAGTAGTGGAATATGGTTCACGTCATCTCAAGACTCATTAATGTAATTATCATGTACATGATCTTGAATTAGACACTATGGCCTTTGATTAAAGATATGGTGTTATTACCTATATAGTGATGAATTTCAAGTCTTTTCAGATCACAAAAGCTTAAAATACATCTTCACCCAAAGGGATTTGACCCAAAGGAATCTAAGATAACGATGTTAGATGATTTTTTTTTAATACGTTTAAATTAGACTACCATCTGGGAAAAGGTAATATGGTAGGTGACGCTTTAAGTCGTAACCCCATTGGGAGACTTCAGAACTTAATCTCTTATGATAATCTTGCTACCATCGAGCAGAATGATCCTTAACCAACCCCGCCTTTCTCAAAATTCTCTAGCATAATTTCTTATCCAGATTCGAGAAAGAAGATTATAGCAAAACAACCCTAAGATCCTTTTGTAATTGAATAGCAAGCCCAATATGGAACTCAAGATTTTTCCTACGATAAGGAAGATATCTTACAACTTAAAAATAGATTGTATATACCGAAGGAATCATACTTACGAGAAGGAGTATTACAAGAAGCCCATCATCCCAGATTTATGATTCACCCCAAAAGTACCAAAACGTATCATGTATTGATGAAATAATATTAGTGGCCAAATATGAGGAATGACATCGAGAACTTTGTGAAAAGAAGTCTTAGTTATTGTGAGTGCAGAAAAATTCACAATAAAATAATCTACGAAAAAAATCATAAATTGATAAAAGTAAACGGAATCCCACACAACAACAATGTACGTGGTTCGACAATTTTCCTATGTACACAAACAGGTTACTTGTTCTTATTAAGTGTCTCTCAACGATTATAATTTTTTCATTTTTTTCCCTGGGTCCGGAAGTACAATTTATAGATTTGTTCGTTACAGATTTTGAGTTGTTTAAGAAACTCCATCATAGAGGATTGGCCATAAGATACTTGATTATCTCGTCTGAGATTCTTGGTACCTGATTTGACTATATCAGTAAGTGTTCTCAAGTTACTGAAAGTCTCGTGTGGAAGTTAAACCATGATTTGGATCGGGCCAAGTGTTTTTATTTAGACTTGTTCGGCTATTCTCATGGGCTAGTAAAAAAAATGAGCTCCCACAATTTCCCCTAAAGTCTTTGGGCCCATAATTGAGGGCTAATAGATTTTAGCCAAGCTAGAAGGCCCACGGCCTGAAATAGTGAAATCACATTTTTGTTATTTATGAAAGCTGGCAAGTATGCGCTTGCCTTCGGGAGGAAATTTGAAGAGTTGAGATCTTCCTGGGGAAGCACGACTAATGATTTGAGACACTTTGAAAACCGTTGAAGTGCAACTTAACCGTCAGTTAAGTGTCTTTGGTCATTTCTATGTGTACTTAGTTTCCATGCTTCCTCTCTTCATCTTCTTTTTTAAAATTAGAGATACCTTTCTTCAGTGATTCCCCAAGGCTTCATCCACACTAGTAAGTTTTAACTCTAACTCTCCTCTAGTTCTTCTCTTTTGAAACATTTCTATAGCTGTAGCTAAGGTTTTATGTAGAAAATGGCAATGATTTATAACAAATCTCTTTCTAAATTTAGAAAATGCTATAATATTCCTGATTGGGTGGACACCGAGTGTGTTCCCATTCCTCGAAATATTCAACTATAAATGACGTCCATTGGATTCATACTAGGGGGTTTGACATTTCATCCCAATTGCTTATTTTTATATTTCTTCCAGTACTTTTCTATTGTTCCTGCCCAATGTACTCCAAATGTTTGGAAAATTGTAAATGGAATATATAGGATAAATGAGTTGTATGGGACCAACTTAGGGCTTGAAGAAATTTATTTTTGTTATATCTTTTCTAGTATAAAAAGTGAACTCTTGTACTTGAAAATGAGGAGTGTTGACCGTGTTTTAGTTATAAATTTACCCGATTCACATAAGGATTACTGGAATGAAGGCTTCATTGATAGAAAATATTAATATCCTCCCTAATTAGAGGGCGTAAGGTATAGGGGACCTAGGATCCTGAACTTTAGGGTGGAATATATAGGTAACTAAAATTGTCTCCCTTTTTCATTCTATGCTTGCTGTTTCTTCTTCTCGGTTTTTTCGATATGTCTGTGATTTTTTTATCCTGGTTGTCTTTACAGCTAAGGCGAAGAATCAGGAACCAGACTACCATGAGTTTAGTGCTTCTGAACTTGTGAAAGCTTGGAAGATTAGGGATTATCTTGCTAACGGTGAGCATCCCCATTTGGCTACTTATCTCCTTGAGTATAAGAATAATATCTCCAACTTCACTACTAGTCCAGTTGACACCATTCTTGAGTTGAAGTTTTCTTAGAAGGAGATTGGTGGCCCTTCTGAACCCATTCTATTAGAAGAAGAAGAAGAAGAAGAAGAAGAAGAAGAAGAAGAAGAAGAAGAAGAAGAAGAAGGAGGGAGTGAAGAGGAGGGAAAATATGAAGGAGAAATTAGTGAAGAAGAAAACAACGAAGAGGTAGAAGAAGAGAGAATGGCACTAGCAAGAAGGAGGTGTTTGATTGACTATGATGATGATGATATATTATGTGATTTAATGAAATCAATGAAAATAAAGGATGGGGACTCCCCTAATGCAAGTGGCTCTGAATCGGGAGCTAGGGAGAGTGAAGAAAAAGAGGGAAGAGGAAGAGAGGAAGAAAGAGAGAGAGAGAGAGAGAGAGAGGAAGAGGGAATATGCCTTGAAGGCTTATATTATTTCTTCCTCCGCCACTTCTAAGGGGAGGAGTGTGGTTGACTCTCCCCTTCTTGACCCTGCACTTCTAGATGGGGTTGTGCTCGTTGCTGATCGCGAGCGCTCCTAAAAAATGGGTACCGACCAGTTATCCCTAAATTCAGCTCAAGGGCTTGCACTGGTACTTCACTTTCCTCTTAAGTTCCCCAATCTTTTTTTCTTGATGCTTTGGTAAATTGACTTGTGTTTGTTGATCCTTTTTTAGTTTGTTTCTATTTTACCACGATGCTTTGTGGTAGGGTTGACCAATACAGGAAGTACGCTGAGCTAAAAGAGTCCTTGAAGCACTCTGAGGAGACCTTGGCCAACACTAAGGCCAGATTTGATTAAAAAATAAGAAGGCCTTGGACGTTTTGAAGGGGGAGGTTGAAAAAGTGATCGTCAAGCTGTGGGAGGTCTACACCCAAGTGATTGCTGATAAGATAAAAATGGCAGAGGACAATAAGGAGCGATCGACCAAAGTGGACAAGTTGGAGGGATAAGAGATTTTTTCTTGAGAAATCTCATACAACGAAGGATGGGAGGCAGCATATGACGACACAGAGTGCCAGATTTCTTATGTTCGATGCTTAGGATTAAAGAAAGCCTAGGACTAACATTTGGTCACGAAAAAAGTTCCAACTGAGTTTACTTTGTTCTCCTAGCACGAGAAAGGTCCAAACCCTATGGAAGTTATGGAACCTTTGATCG
This sequence comes from Sambucus nigra, assembly GCA_949130495.1. Classification (NCBI taxonomy): domain Eukaryota; kingdom Viridiplantae; phylum Streptophyta; class Magnoliopsida; order Dipsacales; family Adoxaceae; genus Sambucus; species Sambucus nigra. Next base: position 224,683,730 of record OX422214.1, read on the forward strand.
AGCAACCTCCGATTCAATCGCGGATAGAACCAGTTGGTCCTACTGTTAAAGAACCTTCAACTGGCCAAGTCGCAGATGACTCTATTACAATAGTGGCCAACTATTGATATGGGGAAAGTGTCAGCTTCTTTTGAGATAGTGTAGGATCTTGTTATTGGCCTAGGGCTTCTTCTACTTTACTTTTTATTTGTTGTATTTTGTGATTTACAAACATGTACTTGCATTTTGCCCCGACTATAATTTGAATGAAGATAATCTTTTTATAACTTAACTTTATGTTGATGCTGATGTTTTATCGAATCTATTTCTTGTTTTACTATTTTTAGCCCATTAATATAGATGAATATATTCCTGTGAATTCTCTACTGCGATAAATTCTTGGGATGAATATTGATATGAAGGTTCGCTGGGCCTTTATAAAGATCTGCAAATCTTTACGAGAAAGAAATCAGCAGTACAAGGACCAGTCCAAGTTGGTCACCATACTCAAAGATAACCTCCAAGAAATGGAAGAAGTTTAGGCTTCAGTCCATGAGTAGATAAATGACCTAAAGTCCAAACTTCTAGATGTTAGCGAGGTAAACCAAGTAAGAAAGCTGATCCAGAAGGAGAATGATAACTTACAGTGGGAGATTAGTGTTGAGAGGAACTTCTCCATCGATCAACGTGATTTCTCGAACTGAGTCTCAAGATTTAGAAAGGGAAGTTGATGAGGTAAAAGGATATGTTCGGCGAGCGTATGTAATCAATGTCGGTCTTCAAAGAGATGTGATAAGGTTAAGATATATATTCAAAAGGGGTCCTAGACAGGTCTAGGCACATGGCTATGACCAAGACTGGACTGATTCCCTAGGGACGCTGAAGGAGGCAGAAGACCTTGCTTTTACCTAAGGGTGGCTTAGTACTCTTAGAGAACTAAGGATGCCTAAGGACTTCCCCTTTTGGTACAAATATAAAATTGATTGCCTGACCTACTGATATAATCCCTTCTCCAAAGATGATCGATGGATACCAATTGGTGTTATTCCTTCTCAGATTCTGGAACATCACTTAGAGGATGTTGGGGAAGAGCTTGTTCCACCCCCAGATGATGGTCGGTGAGTGCGTGTAATAAATTACCCTGCTCACCACTTGGGTTCATCGTAAACTTCCAGTATATTTAAGTTTTAGTTATAAACATAACTTTTCGTTTAATGAAAATTTAGTGTTTACTACTTCTTAATTAGTTTTGTGTTTTGATCTCGTGCTCACTAAACATTTGACTAGTTATATAATTATCCGATCAAAAATCTGTTCGCCTCTGACTTTGCCATTTTGAGATTTTTAACTTACTAAATGAGATTTGAGAGACGATGATGGTTATATTTTGTTTTTATTGACCAAAGTGATCTTAACTGGTTAATCTTGGGCTTTATTGTTAGCTTATACTTAGTTTGAATAGTTTTGAACTTTTTTAGCCAACTAAACGATATTTAAGTACTAGTGCTTTGCTTTTTATGTGTTTGAACATTCTCCCAGTCCAATATGACCAAGTAATATCATTTTATTCATTTTACCTTTTAGGTGGTGTCGTCACATTGTCTTAGGCCTAAATGAGATGATGGCGAGAATGCACCTGGCTAGTGGGCAATCCACTCGAGCAGGCTTTTTTTCCACCAACAGAAGTTGGTGACTAACTAGAATTATCTTTGTTGCCTAAAGATCCCTTGTAGGATTTTTATTATTGACGGGGTAACTCATGAGTCTTCTTGTGTTTACAACCAGGGCTTGAGCGTAATTTGAAGTGTACATAATGAACTTCCTAACCCTGTTTGTTAGGCATTTAGATATGCGCAGAGAAGTTAATGTTGGATAAGGTGCAAATAAATGAGATATAGCCAAGATAAATTAAGCAACCAATGTAAATTTCGAGAATAGATGGGCCAATCCGGCCTTTATTCATTGAAAATTGTCTTTACCATGCAAAAAATAAAAATTATGCTAACTTAAAAGATAAAAAATATCTAAAAGTAAAACTTCTTGAGATTGGTTGCGTTCCATGCTCTTGGTATCTCCCTGCCCTACAGCGTTTCCAAATGATATGCTCTATGAAGATCATCTGTGATAACCCTGAATGGTTGTAAGGACATGATTTTATAAATGTCCGTTAACAATTGAGTATGTCATATACCTTTACAACCGTCGAAGAATTGTTCAAAATCATAAATACATCGAGACGGATCCAAATATCAATATTCTTCAACATTCAAGCCTCTTCAAGGTTAATTTCGGTGAGATGGTATTTAAATCCCTTTACGGTTCATTTGAAAGTGTTGGGATAATTTTTAAAAGAGTTTTGAAAAAGTTTTCAAAATATTTTCTAAGTGTTGAGGCGTTGTTTTGCATCAAAATAATTTTTCCCAGATTTATAGACGAATTTTTTGCAATAAAAAATAGATATATTTTTCGCTTTTTTTCGTTCGAGTGACGGGGGATCTCATGCGAAGTGTAGTTAAAACGACACATGTTTTCATTCGAACGACATGTTGATTTCATTCGAGCGACACGGTGTCTTAACGTTTTTATAAATAACTCATTAAACGAGTATATTTTTCAGAGGAGACCCAAGTTTTACACAAAAACTGCAAATTGCAGAAACACTTTTGTCTTCTCCTTTAAGGTTTTAATCCTTGCTTTCAATTCACAAAACATCCCAATCTTTATGTGAATTGTTTTGGAACCCAAGATACAATCTTGTTGAAGTTTTCTTTTGTAGAAAGGATCTCTACTACTGCTATAGGTTCCACTTGATTAAGGTACTGGGCTGACGACTGCATGTCATAGGGAGTGCTTGTGGATGTTCTTGGACTGATTGGACTACGTATCTATATGGATCTTCTGTGGTGGATTCATTGCTGAGTTAGGTTGTGGACTATGAGGGTTTGCTGCGGTAAATTCTTGGTAGATTTCACTTATAATCTTGTAAGTTGTAGTTTACAAATTATTAGTGAAATAAAAGGTTTTTGCCCTCGGGGGATTTTTTCCTGAAAATTGGTTTCCTTTGCATGCTATCTATTTTTATGATTTCAAATCATTTAGATGCACGAGTTAGGGTTTAACTAAAATTTAGGATTAATTAAATTAAGATAATTTTAAAACACTTGAAATTTTTCTCTGCACTGTACAAGTTTACAAATTAATATCAAACCTTATTTAAGAAGATCACTGCATTCTCAAATTGGTATCAGAGTAGGTTGCTCTAAGTTATCGAGTGATCCTGATTTGTAAAGTTTTTCCCTGATACAATTTGACTACTCACGTCGTCAAATTGGTATCAGAGCCTATTGCGCTTAGTTATTATGTTTGGCCCTATTTTTTTAATATGGCTATAGGTGGTTTAGATGATTTTAGAAGTCAAATTTTTGAAAGGACTAATTGGAAAATTCACTTGAACTCTTGTTTTAAATCTTCTGTTGAAAATGACACTGAGAGGTGTCTTAGTTGTGAGGGAATTGGTCACACTATAGATGAGCGTCCCACTAATATAAGGAAGATTTTTAATAAATCAACATCTCCTTCTTCTTCACTTAGTAATAATGATTCTGAAAAAAGAAGTTTTTTATGCTACTAAGAGAGAGCTCCCCACCCCTATGAATAGTGATGAGATTGAAATTGACGAGAGTGAAGAGGAAGATGAAGAATTGAGTGAGTTTCAAGATGCCTACAATAATTTGTATGTAAAATATGTAAAGTTAAAAAAGGCAAACTTAAAATTAGAAGAAAAATTGAAAGAACATATCTCAGATAGAAACAACACCGATGTGTTGATTAAGGATTTTATGACACGTGAGGATATGCTTGAAGAAAAGTTAGGATATGTTGAAGGTTAGAGAGATAGTCTTAGAGGGTTGATAGAGACTATGAAATGGAGCTTTTAGAATTTGAGGATTCTAAACGAGTACTTGAGTCAAGAATAAGTGAGCTTGAGAAAATCAAGTAAGGTAAATTTTGATTTGGAATCTCGGTCAAAAAACTAGATAAGATGTTAGGCACTGTCCAAATTAAGGAGGATAAAGGTGGTATAGGGTTCGATGATAGTGTTTCACCCATTCCTAAAGCCAATCCAACGCGTGTGAGAGAGCCTCCTAGGGTTGTTAGGAAAGAGGAACCGAAGGTTGTTAAAAGAGAGTCACCTAGAAACATAGTGAGAGAGGAACCAAGGAATTTTAGGAGAACTCAACCAAGAAACTTTAGGAGAGGGGCGCTTTTAGGTAACACTCACCGCCCGATTTACACTTGCACACATTGCGGTAGGCAAGGTCATCTTAGGTGTTTATGTTACAAACTTTTAAATGGACCTAGGGAGGTTAATAAAGTAATAAATTCGATTCATCAAACTCCCACGTGTCAGTTTGGGTTAGGAAATTGGATTTAGAGGCTTATGATCTAATTGTGCACGATTCTCATTTACTTGCACGCGATTCACCCCATGTGAGATCTTTTAGTTGATTGCATCTGATATTTTTCATACTCTAGTTGTGCTCCATGATATACTCTTACTAGTGTTATGACTTACTCTATTGTAGTTTAAATTGTTCAATTAGTATGCTACTATTTTAGCACTGTTTTGCTTATGTCAGCACCTTCCAGGTATTGGTTTCTGGAAATTTATTCACTCTTCAACACTGTTTAACATTCTGGTCAATTTGTGAAAATTTATTTTTCTCATTTGAGAGAGATTGATTTTCATTCGAGTGACTTCTGATGTCGCACGAAGCATTTTCTCGCGAGAAGCCGTTGTTGTTCAAGCGATAGGGCGCTTCGATCGAGCGACCCGTGGAGATTTTGTTTCTTCTGTTTGCAGTACACTAGTTCAGTTTGACATTATCTGGTACTGTTGGGTTGTATCTAGATGTTTATATGCAGTTGCTCTTGGTATTAATGCTTAATTGCTTATAATGCATTGTTTGTTTAATCACACCTGCTTTGATTACTGATTCATTTGTGTGATTACTATTCAATAGCATAAGATGATTTGAATGGTGATATGATTGCCTATTGCTAGTGTGTATCATTTTTGTATCAGATTTTTCTTTAGAAATTTTTTGAAAAATACAAAAAGATTTTCATTTTTTAAAAATTTTAAAAAAGTCAAAAAGATTTTATTTTGATAATGTTTTTGAAAAAATTCAAAAAGATTTTTTTATTTTGTTTTGCACCGTTTATGACTAAACATTTAGGATGACCAAGTCACAACATCATTCCATATCCATGTGTTTACTTGATAGTGTTTTGAGACAATATGTCATGTCATCCATGTTCTTTACAATGTTTGGAGTCATTGTGATGTTATTAGTTTATACTTTCTACATGTTTGACTCATTATTTCCTTTATTGCACACGTGCATGAATTTGTTTGATTATTGTACTTGTCTATCACATGTTGGTCGAATGTTTTCATCTCAATATTGTCTTTAAAACGAACCAAGTGCAATAATACGAGAATAATAAAAGTAGTGCATGTAAAAACCATTGCCCGTGAGGAATTTGTTTAAATTTGAAAAAATGATGAGTGACATGAGAAAGGGTTGTGAGTGAATCATGATCACATCGTGAAAGCCACCGTTTGAAAAGATCCCGCGCAAAAAAAAATTAAGGCAATAAAAAGATGAAATATGCCCAAATTTGGGCCAATAGGTTTTCTCTAAGTTGAGAATTTTGAACCTCTTTAGAAAAATAAAAATATTATTATTTATGAGGGAGTTTTGGTTGGATATGTATCAATGGGTTTGAACGTCCTTTGAAATACTCACATGAATATAATCTTAGGATATATCGACTTATATCAAATTAAACCTCTAGACTTCAACTAATTAGAATTTATAATCCTAACCCCTGAACTTTCATGATATTACAAAATTTCCCCTAAAACTTGGAAAAATCCCATATTTAATACCAAATCAATATGAAACTTTCAAACCAAGGACTAAAACTTAAAATTCAATATTTGCACATTATCCCCTTCCACGTCAGCCTCCACATGGTCAAAAGCAGCCAAAATCACATGGTTACACCATGTAACCATGTGTAGCTTAAATTCCTTCATCTTTATATTCTTAAACAAAGGAAGAATCTACCTCATTACTGCTCTAATGACCTCCCCTCACCTCCTACTATAAGTACCCCACGATTACCAGCCATAAAACTCACCCCTTAAGCATGTCTAAAGTTTAAATTTTTCCCTTCAAACTGGTATATTATTGTTATATGTGTTAAACCTTATTTTTTCAATTCCAATTGTCTTCTGCGTTGTTATTAGGATCATACCAATAAAAAAACCAAGCTTTTCTGTTCGAAAAAATCACAAAAAAAACGCCATTAACGCTTAAGATTTAATGGTGAAATTTGATTCCTTAACTCTAAATTAGTTTCATAGTGAGGAATAGATTTCTTATTGGTCCATGATCTCAAGTGCAATGATTGTTTTCAAAAAATCATATGTTTTGAACCTCAATTTTTCAAAAGTGTCTGCTATTTTAGAAAATTGAAAAATTTCAAATTCTCCCTAACCAGACCACCTTAATACTTCAAACACAAACCAAAACATTCCTTAGGATAGCAAAAACCTAACCATATGCACATAAAATATTTCCATATAAAGCCTCGAATGCTTGGTCAAATGTTCCGAAAAACACACATTATTTATAACTCGATGAATTTTGAATCTCAATCCATAATACTTATATTTTTGGATTCCTTGTGGAAAATTATTTTGGATTGGTTCAGGAATCATCTCAAATGGTTTAGAGAATCCAGAGTTATTCACGATAAAAGATTTTTTCAAAACCTAAGTCAATTATCGATAGATTGAAGTTGAACTTTTTAACCAGGAATCTTGACCATGCGCGTGAGGGCGTGTGACCAGTCAATTTTTTATTTTATTTTCTCCTAATATTTTTATTAAATTTTTTGATCAAAATGGTATAAGGTAAGGCAGTGTTTAGTAAATCCTAGCTCAAATTAGAGAAAATTTGGGTTTTAGATTATAAATATTTTCTTATAATTACAAATTAACCCCTCTTGACTTTTTCAAGTTAAATTTTAAACCCAACTTTTTTTTAAATGTACTTCGTTAAATTTTGAGTCAAAAAGACTTCTTCACCAAGTTTCGAATTTGAATTTATGCCTTAGATTTTAAAGCCCCTAAGAGATTTACAAATTAGACCCCAAACATTAATAAACACGATTTTTAGCTATTTTCACCAGCCCATCATTATTATCAACTATTCTAACTTATAAATGTATTTGTGTACAGATAATCAAGTACCGGCCCCTCCAGATCTCCTCTTTAATCATACTTAATCTCGTTCGATACTACGAGCAAGTTAGTTTCACCTTTTTAATAGTAAATTTTAGCATACTTGTTTTATTTCTATTGATATCACTATGTCATAGCCCTACTTAATTTTTAGTATGTGTAGAAATTACCATACTTATTTGTTATTATATCTATGGTTATTTTTAATTATGATCCATTGGAACAATTTTAATCTTTTTCACCTAATAACTGATATCATGAAAATCATTATAATGATTGAATCAGTTCACCCTGCAACTCTGTGCATATTATATATTGAAATAAGCATTAGTATCAACTAGGGAGTAGACTTCGGTGTTGTTCCACTAAAATTTTCTACTTGCCATAAGTTCTCAGATGTTTGAGAGCCTAGATTTTAGCTACATATGTATAAGTGTCACTTTCATTATGTGCCTAACCAGTTACTTTTCTCCAAAGGTTTTGGGTTGATTAAAATTGCGTTATACAGATGACACTTCACCTATTTCAATAACTATTTATAATCTGGTAAGTATGTGATTTTCATCTTAAATTCCTTGACTTTCTTATTATGCAATTTGTACTATGTTATTGTACCAAACAATGAATTATATATCCACTTCGAGCTTCTATCTACATATAATTTGTTATAAAATTGGTGAGATCTACTTAACATATTTAGGCTAATTATTTTTTCCTCCAGATGTTCAAAGATGGGTGCAATGAGCGATTTTTGATGACCTACTTTATTTCTTAGTTTAAGAATAAAATGTAATTCACTCCTATGGTGGTAGTACAATAAGTGTGTGACATTACTTAATGAATAAAGTTTTGTTTTCTGCCTTAAATTTAATTCATTTCATTGTTACTCTCTCGTACATTCATACCAAAAAATTGGGTGTGGCATTCCTACCTTGTCATTTTTTATTTAGACTATGCCTAAAATCTTATCAAACTTCTCTCACCTAGATTCCCAATATAATTTGACATAACTCGAGACTCTTAATTTCTCTTAAAACTCCAAAATTCTCGACTCAAGCAAAATTTTATTGTCATCAAACTTTAGGGAATCCTTCTTTATATTTTCAAACAAATCGCGAAGGTTATCTCACTCTTCCTCAACATATTCGAGATTTTCTCTAAGAGCCTTCTAACGTGCCCTTAAATCCTTAATTAATTTAGAATCATTATTTAAATTGGAACACTCTTTCAACTTAGCCTCTAACTTACAGATGGCCTTTTTTAACTTTAACGACTTGATGCATAATTCACGAAAGGAAACTTGAAGCTCATTGTCCTCCTCATCACTCACCTCTTATTCATATCTATCTTGGTAATCATGAGATCGGAGCTCAAAACTTTCATGTACACGATTATGTTTATTAGTAACCCAATTAACCCTTTAATATATAAAAGGCTTTTAGTCCCCTCAGCTTCCCTTTAGGAGGAGGAGAGGCCCCAAGGTTGATCTCTAAGCTTAGATCAGAGTCCCCAAGATAGACCATTGCTTCATCTGAAGACCTCTGTTGGCCTTAAGAAAAAGGTCACGACACTGTAGCAGACCTCATTTACCTCTAACTCATCCAAGAATGACTAGTTGTTTCAACATGTATCTTTAACCTAGACCAAAGACCACAACACTAGAGTTCTGTTATGTCTAATACTAAGAGAGGACGTTGTTTTGAAGAAAAATGACATCCTAAGGTCACTAAACCCTCATCACAGAAGTGTGTTGTTAGAAAATACCTCAAGATCAACCTATGTCGGGTCCTGGTCTCCTAAGCCTCGGGAAAGTCTTTTGTGACAAGTTTGGTGGAGCAGGTAGAAAGCATAACATTATTCCACCGACCGCCACCACTTAACCACTCAAGACCACTTGAATTAAAGGCCACAAGGACCTCAAACTCTCTTGGATAAATCCCAAGACATCTAACAGATTGTAATAGCTCTCTATGATATAATAAACAACATAAACACCCTTTGACAGTGTATGCAGGATCCTTAGCGGAGGTGAGAACCACTTTAAATAATTGTCTCATAATTTGACACTCCTCTCATCTTACCTATCTGAGGTCTATAGGGCAACACCCATGGGTTTGAGGTCAGATAAGATTTTATTACCCATTCGTTTGGCACCGTCTATGGGAATAACAAGTTCCATTTCCTTTACAAACAAACCTTTTTTTTTCTTGAAGATGCCAACTAACATCGACTTTTCCCATTCTTTCAAATAAATGAAAGACTGGGAAAAAAATCTCCAGAAAAGTGGGCTACTATTCTCAATATAATTCTTTAACCCCTGATGGAAGAGGAATCAATTGTAGAAGAGCATAACAGTATTGAGGAAAATCATGATCCCCAATTAGAGGAGGAGAATGATTCAGAGGGTGAGTCTAGGTCCCCCTGACAATCAAAAACTCGCAGTCCTATTATGGACAGTTATCAATCCTTGAAGATCAATCTCAAGGTGGTTCAATGGTGGATAAACGCTGGTATAATGAGATAAAAAAGATGCAAAACCAGTTGGGAAATTTCCTTAACTGGTACAAGACGCAAATACCCAACACCATTGAGTTGGATCTTCAAAAGACCATCTACATATTCTCTCCAATGACGTTTAACATTATTCTCTTCCTCTAAAGTGGAAGATGCCTATTATTGAAACATTAAATGGATCTAAGGATCCCATTGATCATTTAGAGACCTATAAATCACTCATGATCATTCAGGATACCCTAGATGAGGTATTATGTAGAGATTTTCCCGCTACCTTAAAAGAAACTGTTTGGAGGTGGTTTGTAAAGCTCGGGCAAGGGACCATGACTAGCTTCTCTAAGCTAGAAAGATTATTTCTCACCCATTTCACTACGACATAAGAGATGAGGAAGACTGTCATTTCCCTTCTCAACTTCAGAAAAAAACTAGATAATCTCTCAGGGAATATGACAACATGTTCAATTAGGAAGCCCTCCAAGTCAATGATTTAAATGACACCATTTGTGTGGCCCCTTTCATCTCAGGTCTCACCTCAGAAGACTTTCTAAGGTCTTTTAGAAATAAAACTCCAAAGTCCATGATCAATCTACTCATTAGTCACGAATAGTTCATTTAAAACCCTTTATATTTGCGCATTCTAGCATTCCTGTGTACCTTATTCTCGGGACTAATTCTCATTTAATGAATAACCTCTATTTTCATTGTATATACAATGTGAAATTTTATTTAAGATTTTATAAGTTTCAAAAATTCTAAACATGAAGTTCGATTAAGTTTTTAGGAAGTTTCGTTGACAATGGAATCTTTGGGGGCATTTTAGTAATGTCAACACTTGGGATTAGGTTCTGAGATCTCACGAAAGTTGGTGCTCATCGATTCATCTTCACGTGGTTGCAAACGGTGCATGAATCTGACTCCTATCGAAGAAGTTGAAAAACTTTCATTGAGGATGGTCTATAAGAAACCAATCCATCACATCCTTACATTTCAAGAAGTAGCGGATCGATTCGGTCCCTTTGGCTGAATTGATTCGATTTTAACCAGTGGGCAGTAGTTGTATACCTAATCGATTAGGACGAAATGGGCGAATTGATTAACCCATGTTTCCCCTATTTTCTTCTATTTTACAAGTTTGCTACCATGAGTTGGACTTGGTATTTAGGGTAGCTTTGTTCTCATTTGTAAGGATCTGATATTTTTAACGAGTTTCCTTATCATTAAACTCTCTTCTCTCTCTCCTAAGTTAAATAAAAAATATTGATTTCTCTTTCTTTTTTTGCATTTACTACATAAGATTATTTGGTTATTTTGTATTATACTCTTATCTACTCTTACTTTGGTTGGTATAATTGCTATCATTTGCATTTATTACACTAACTTTGGTTGCTTTCTTAATTAATTGATCAGTTATTTACTTATAAGGTTTGCTTGGTTTCCAATATAAGTGGATAGTCTTTTAGGTTGGGGATCATAATCCCACCATGGATAATTGAGTTTCATTGTTATGGTTTGAATTATAATTATTCTAATAGAACTGCACGTGTTAGTATTGGAGTATCCCAGTTTCTTAACTTCCCTTATCTTGTAAGGGTATCTTTTAAAGCTTTACAATAACCACAATCCATTTAGCACCATAACTAATTAACCATTAATCCTTCATTAGTGATTTTGTCCTCTATATGGTTTATGCTTGGACTTAATTAGTTATGATCAATTAGAATCAATTTGAATTGAATTCTATCATCTACTTGGAAACTCTGAACTGGGAGAATGATTCCTAATCATTTTTCTCCCTTTGAACTCATAGTTTTCTTCCATCATAATAATCGTCTTTTACTCATTCACTTTTAATTTAATGCATGTTATAATAGTTGTTAGCTACACTTCATCACCCCCAACTATTATAACCTTTTACACTTTCATTTTGTGATGTATAATGATCATCCTATAACCCGATTTAGTTCTCATATGAGAGTTCAGTCCCTGTGCAATACGATCTTGGACTTGCCTGGTTACTACTTGTTAGAATCGATTTGCACTTGAATCAAACACTATTTTTAGAGAATTAAGTTCTTGGCACCATTGATGGGGATTGGCAACAAAATTAGGTTATAGGATATCCTCTATACACTTTTTCGTTCCCTATGGTCACCATGATAACACAATTTCCTAAACAAATCAAAAATTCTCGTAAATACAAGACATGAGCGATAATAAGCTAAATCACGTAGTGGAATATCCATCATTAAGCGATTGTTTAGATTATTGAAGACCATCTCCTACTCCTTCTACTTTCTAACATTCCAAAGCCCACTCCAATTCCACCACCATGGGCGATAATAAAAGTGACCATGGTAGTCATGGAGAGATTGAACCCCCATATCGGCCAATGAGATAGTAATTATAACCGGAGAGGACCACCTCGCTATCGTGCATCATTTTTCCATACAATTTAGCACAATTCCATTTTTAAAATGGGATGATACAATTACTACCCACATACCACGACAAGTAAAGTGAATAATCGTACTTACATGTATGGGAGTTTGAGAAGGTGTGCGCTACTTTTAGGGACCAAAATTTCCCTCTCGATGTAACACGCCTCAAACTATTTCCCTTCTCTCTCAAGGACGAAGCTAAAACTTGGCTTTAGTCTGTGGCCCCAAATTCTATCGAGAGTTGGCGGGACATGCAAGCCCAATTCTTAAAAATTTTCTTCCCTACCTACTGTACCAACATCCTCAAGGGATAAATTCAAGCCTTCTCCCAAGGCGAGAGTGAGACCTTTGAAAGATTTTTGGAGATATTTAATGATCTTTTGAGTTGGTTCGTCCATCACGATTTTGAAAAATAGAGACTCATATCCTTTTTCCATAATAGGCTTACACTCAATGCCAAACAAATGGTGGAGACCACGTGCTCTGAGGAATTCTTAGGCTTAGATCTGGATGATACCGAGGCACAATTCATATATTGTGCTGAAACCACTCAAGCGTGGGGCGCATCAGACAGAATCAAGGCTAACCCTCGATCTTCAAATTCGACCTCCTCTAGCCATGGGTTGTACCACCTCACCGATGAGGACGATATGTTAATGAGAGCCGATCAACTAGCAAAGATATTTGAGGCAATGGACTTAAAAATTCGAGATACCGTCATTCCAACTCCATCTCTTATTGAGGAGTCTTATGCTATTTGCAATGTCGAAGATCACTCTACCAAGGATTTTCCCATAATCTCGGCCTATAAGTTAATGCTTCATTATTAATCCAATGCTATTGGCCACTTATATGAAGAAATTCATGACTCCTCTCGAAAAAGGATACAATCCTTCTTGGAGAAACCATACCAAATTCCATTAGCAACAATCCCAACACGCTCAAAATCACTCTATGGATAATTATCATTGTCCACCCCCACCTGCAAATTATCAAAATCAATCATCGTACTTACAAGAACCTCATCCTCTATTTTAAATTAAGGTTCCTCTAACGAGACCACCTCCTCCGATTATACCTCCCTATTTGCCCCCACATAAGAAAAGTCTTATAGATACTCTTCATGCTTTTATGAGTGCTCAACTTACTGTGAACAATAAAAATGCATAAAAATTTACGAAAATAAAATCATCACTATCTAAGTTGACTACCTCATTGGGTGTTCAAGAAAAGGGTAAGTTTCCCTCATAACCTCAAAGGCCTCTTGGGCAAAATAGTGTGAGTAATGACGACTTGATTCCCCCTTACGATCAAGAGAAGGCTATTCTCACTCTAAGGAGTGGGAAATCTGTTGATAAGTAAATCCTTTCCCCAGACCCAAATGCTAAGGAAGTCTCACCCGACCTAATAGAGATCGAAGACACTTCCCTAAAAGAGAGTGATGAGGAGCCTCAAGTCAATACGAAGGTAGGTTTGAAACCCCCCATTTTCGTGCCTTATCCTCAAAGGCTAATAGCTTCAAAGAAGGACGCCAATAAAATGTCGATGTCTTAGAGATGTTCAATCAAGTTAAAATCAACATCCCCGTCTTAGATGCAATAAATCAAGTTCCCTCATATGCTAAGTTCCTCAAGGACTTGATTATGGTGAAACGGAAACTCTTTGTGGGAAAAAAGGTATTTTTGGCTGAAAATGTGAGCTCTATCATCCAATTCTAGTTACCTCCCAAATATAAGGCCCCGGATGTGTCACCATCTAATGCGCGATCAGGAACTTTAAAATTGAACAAGCTTTGCTCGATTTAGGCACGAGTGTTAATTTTTTAACTCAACTTACGTGATCTCAAACCCACCAAAATCACTCTTCAATTAGTGGATCACTTCGTTAAGGTTCCGATAGGGGTAGTAGAAGATGTCATCTTTCAACTTGACAAATCCTACTTCCCGATGAATACTCATTATGTTTCTCCTAATAGCAACCATATCCCTATTATCCTTGGTCGGCCTTTTCTAGCAACCTCAAATGCCTTTATCAATTCTAGTAATGGGAAAATGAATCTCACCTTTTGGAACATGGCCTTGGAATTTAAGACTTTTAATATTTCTAAGAAAATGGGTGATGATGATGAGGTCTATGATGTAAACCTCATTGAGGAGATTTTCTAAGGGAACTTCGATGTTAATTATTGTGCGGACACTCTTGAGGCATATTTGGTAAACTCGCTTAACTTAGAGAATGATCATTACCTATATGATCATGAAGTCAATCTAGTGAGTTCGATGTTAGATGATATCGAGATAATAGAGGAGGTTAGTTGGTGTTCTAATTTTGAGGTTTTATCCCCTCGCGATTCGTATAAAATACTATCGGATGTGCGATTTTGAAAGCTTGATCTCAAATAATTTCCATCCGACCTTAAGTATTTATATTTGGGTTATAATGAGACATATCCCATCGTTATCTCATCCCATCTCGATGAGGGCCAAGAAACAAAGCTGATGAACTTGTTGAAAAGGCACAAATGTGACTTTGAATGGACAATCGAGGATTTAAGGGGAGTGAGCCTTTTGATTTTCAGTCATAAAATTCCCCTCGATGATGGAGCCATCCCCACCCGGGAAATGTAACATAGATTGAACCCCATGATGAAGGAGTAGGTTTGTTGGTGTTATAATTCTAATGATTTACCCCATCATGATTCGTACGAGGTACCCTCGGATGTGCAATTTCCAAAGCTTGATCTCAAGCAATTTCCATCCAACATTAGGAGTATGTATTTGGGTGAGTTCAATTCAAGTGGTTTTCTAATAAATCAAGAATGATCGTTGTTGAAAATGCGAAGGGAGAATTGATCTCAAAATGCACCACAAACGGGTGGCGCATGTGCATTGACTAACGAAAGCTCAATGTCGTGACCCTAAAAGGTCACTTCCCCATTCCATTTATTGAACAAATGCTTGAGCGCGTATTGGGCCACCAGTTTTATTACTTTCTCGATGGTTATTCAAGATATAACGAAATCGAGCTACATATCCAAGACCAAGACAAGACCTCTTCCACGTACCGTTTTGGCACGTTTGCCTATAAAAAGATATCCTTCAAGTTGTGCAATGCTCCAGCCACGTTCCAAAGTTGAATGCTAAGTATGTTCAGTGATATAGTAGAGAGAGAGTTATAGGTATTCATGGACAATTTTATCTTCTTTGGTAACTCCTTTGACCATTACCCCTCCATTCTTGAAAGGTTCTTGTCTAGATGCATTGAGAAAATTTTTATATACTATGTTAGTCAAACTCCTAACGGTGCACAATTTAATAACTCGACCACCGAAAAAGAGTCGTTAGCGGTAGTCTTTACCTTGGATCAATTCCAAGAATATTTGGTGGGATCTCCTATCGTGTGTTTTATGGACCACGCAACATTAAAATATCTTCTTTCAAAGAAGGATGCAAATTCGCGTTTGATTAGGTGGGTTATACTACTCTAAGAGTTCAATCTCACCATAAAAGATAAAAAGGGAGTAGAGAATGTCGTTGTCGACTACTGGTCTCGGTTGACGTTCAAGGAACTTAAAGATTAACTTCCCATCGACGAGTTCTTTTCGGATGAAATTATATTCTCCACTTTCTCTATTCTATGATTCGTGGGTATCGTGAATTACCTTGTGACAGGATCCATCCCCTCACATTGGACCCCTTAGGAGAAGAGGAAGTTCTTCACTTGGGTGCGCATGTTTTTTTATGATCCATACTTGTTCAAATATTACACACACCAAATCATCCGAAAATATGTGTAGGATGACGCGATAGTTGGCGTCATTTGATTTTCTCATTCAAAAGCATGTGGAGGATATTTTTCCTCCAAGAAAACCATCGTAAAAATCTTGCAATGTGGACTATAATGGACCACTCTTTTTAAGGATTCTCATGAATTTTGCATTTCATGCGAGCGTTGCCGAACGTCGGGCACCATTACTTGTGGAAACATAATGTCGATGCCCCCCATACAAGAAATCAAGGTTTCCTATTGTTGGGGCATTGATTTCATGAGACCACTTCCCCCATATTTTGGTAACCTGTATATCCTTGTCATGGTTGAATACATTTCCAAGTGTGTGGAAATACTATCATCACGGACGAGTGATCACAAGGTGGTATTGAAGTTCCTAAAGGAACAAGTACTTTCTCGCTTCGGTACTCCGAAGGTGATCATTAGTGACAATGGAACCCATTTTTACAATGGGCCATTTGACACTATTATAAGAAAGTATGAGGTCATTAATAAGGTTACAATGACCTAATACCCTCAGACTAGCATCCCAGCCAAGTTAGCGAACCGCAAGATCCAAAACATCCTAGGGAAGATGGTTAATCCCGACTGTAAGGATTGGTCTTTACAGCTAACCAATGCACATTGGGCCCATCACACGGAGTACAAAATTCCCCTAGGCATGTCCCCTTATAGACTTGTGTATGGAAAACCTTTCCATCTCCCCATAGATCTCGAACACAAGGCATATTAGGCAATAAATAAATTGAATTTCGAATTATATTAGGAGGGAAAAAGCATATGCTCCAACTCGATGAGTTGGAAGAAATTAAGAACAATGCGTATAAGAGTGCTCGTATCTACAAAGTGAGGGTGAAAGACAAACATGACAAGAACATATCACGAAATTCATTTCACCCATCACAATAAGTGCTCTTGTATAATTTTCGATTGCATTTATTTTCATAATAATTAAGGTCGAGGTGAATAGATCCGTACGTTGTAAAGACCATATTCCTGTACGGTACGATCAAAATTGAGAATCCTAAAGATGGGAGTGTGTTTAAGTTGAACGGTCAACGCCTTAAACGCTTTTTAGAATCTTTTAACCCGTCTATGGAGTCAATTCCGTTAGTCAACCCCATTTACGGGGGCCGAATAGGTTCCCTCGGGACCAATTTTTATGCCGAGCAACCCTCAACATATGCAGAGTTGCATACTTTTGATGTGGGCCTTATTATATGTTTCATATAAAATCTCGGGGCCACATATTCCATGCCCAACATTGATTTCATGCGCAATGATAGTTTTTTAGAAAAGCAGGTCCGAATCGATTTTGGTCCCTTTGGTCGAATTGATTTGTTTTTAGGCAGTCTGAGGTCCAAAGTGGTGCAAATTGATTCGCCAATTTTAGTCGAATCGACTCATCGGAATAGATATAGGAAATATCGGCCTTTGTTTTATATTACCCCTTACTCTTCTAACCCATCTCCTTTCAAATCGTTCGAACCTAAACACTTCAAAACTCTCTTCCACCCTAACTTTCATGCAATTATCCAATGTTTAATCGTTCTAGGTAAATCTTTCACCCTTATTTGTGGATTTCAATATTTGAATTATGGTTTTAGGTAAACATTTTAGGGTTGGGAATGATTTGAATGTTTTGTTTTATCTTTCATTGAAATGCAACAATTGCTTAATGTTTTCTATTGAACAAACAAATACAACTTGTGTATGATTATTTTGTTGATGTTATTGTGATTTGTTAGGGAGTCTCAAATTTATCGAAGGCTCTCCCACCCCAAGACAAACACCTTGGCTACAAGGTGTTTGATAAAATGCCTCAATTGGCTTATAGTGAACAATTTTTACATGCCTTGCACCATTTATCTCACACATTGTAAAATCATCCCGATTTGTATGCGATGCACGTAGGCTACCATTAACCGACCTATTCTCTACACGTTGCACCCTCGTCCACATTTTAACCGTTATTCATGTCTACTTTAATTTTTTCATCACACTAATTGTGTTGTGTATTAAATTATTGTCCTGCGGGTCTCTATGGCACGAAAACCCACATCGAATGAAATAATCGGATGAAACAGGTTTGAAGCGCTCCGCTCGAAGGAGGAATGAGATTTTTATTGGCCTAACTTTAAATCAAGACTCTTGATAGAGGTGGAGAGCCAACTTCACTTGGAGGAAATCCCGAACTCCATCCATAATTGTTTGAGAAAGTTTTCATCGGAGGCTCACCAAGAAAAGGGAGGGAAGGTTAATAAAGAGTTTGTGCGAATATTTTATGCCTCTCTCGCATCAACTCAGGATGGCACGTATGAGGCCTATGTGCGTGTGAGGCAGATTCCCATCTCTACTACCATTTTGTCATTGCATAAGGTGGGGCAAATAACCCCGTGAACTATCAGTTTCCCATCCTAGAGATCACGCCGAAGCTTTCCAATGACACCCTTATTACGCGTCTGGCTCCCTGGAAGAGTTGGACTGGGACACATTCTCGGCATCCGGAACGTCGAATGTTAACTGCATCCTTCACCTTATTAGCATGAATTACTTCCTTACCACACAGACCAAGTCCATCCTCCTCTATAAGCATGCTTATTTCCTATATAATCTGTTAGAGAAGGACACTATTATCAACCTTCATTCCCTTTTTCTAGACCAAATATTGGCCGCCGCATATGATAGACGAGGATTGACTACTCTCCCCAATGCAACCCTTATCTCATGGATATACCAAAACGCAGAGTGTGAGGCCCCGACGAGCGACGAGTTTTTAAGACCCTAACATCTCTAGGTGAGAAGATTATTGCCAAGGACATGGGAGAGGATTATTGGGAGAGGAGGAGGAATAGGGGGATGGAGCAGCCGGTTGCCTAGGGATCTAACGATGAGGTGGACCCTGATGAGGCGCAAGTGAGAGAGCGTGCATGAGAGGGTGTCCTACCTACGGATGCTGCTATACGTGACCTGGGGTGCATATGGACGCTCTTCAGGCTGACTTTACATTGTCCCGATGTGATTTCAAGTGAGACATCGACATGATCACACTGATGCAGATGGAGATGTATCATCACATGTGTGGGGTCGATGCGCTGATTCCTCTATATTTCTACAACTCCTACTCACCACATGATCCCATGGCGCCTGGTTCATCTCGACGCCATTAGGATATTCACCCTCCCCTTCAATTTCTATGTTATTATTTTATTAGTTTGGTTTTAGGATTGCTAGTCGTGTTGTTTTGGGTTGAGAGGATATTGTTGATGTACTCATTTTATTTTTAACCCATCGTGTCACAACTCATATTATATTAGTGACATAACCACATTTTCATATCTTGTTGTCATTTATATATCTCATATTTGGTTTATATAATGTTTTTTTGGTACTAACATGGTTTGTAGGCGTGTCATTACACTTAGCGGGGATCGCTCCATATGGGGTGATGAATTTCTCACCCTCTTTTCCATTTTTGTCCTTAGCAACATTGAGGACAATGCTTATTTCAAGTTAGGGGGTGTGATTTACTCATTTCATTTTTTGGCAACCGCATAACATGTTTTTATTAATTCACATTATTAATTAATTTATATATATATATATATATCAGAATTTAAAAAAAAAAACTTCTTTTTTCTTTCTTAGGCATCTTCCCTATGTCTCCAATGATTACTTGAATGATCTCCCTATCCAATTGTGTTGAAATGATGCATGTATAGACATTATAATTTATTAGACTTTAGTCCTTGTATTGTTAACATTATGAAAAACTTCATAAATTAAACTCTGCAACCCATTAGCCCATACACAAATACTTGTTTATGATTTGGTTTAAGGATACTATAACTCGGTGATCCTAATGTGTGTGGTATACACTTATAGAAGCGAGATTTGAGACCTACCTTCATTTATGAGTGTTTATACATTACTCTTTCCTCCTTGAAAACTTTAAAGTCATCAAATTTCTCACTATTCTTTCATTGATCGTTCATTAATTGAGTTCATATCTTGGAATGTGTTACTTCATCATGATTTTCAAAGTTATTTTGACTTGAGAACTGCGTAAACTTTAGGAAATTATCATAGGCCCTCTTTTTTATATCACATAAAAGTCCGCTTATCTCATATTTCTAAGGTTTCAATTTTGTTGAAGTTTCTCTAATAATATTAATAATTGTGGACTTTTATGTGAACTCTTGTTCACTTTGTTGATGAGTTTTGTTATCTTTGTTATTGTTGAGCTATCTTAAAGGATTTTGAGCAATCCTAGTATGAGTTGACTTGATGTTTGCGGGTAACATCCCTGGAAATACTCATGAGACAAAACTCATCCCTTAGGGCCACCTGAGGGTTTAACGACTTATTGCATGCTAAATGCAACCGTTCACCCACGAAAGTGGTTTTCTTTTATCCAGTGCACATTTCTCCTACACGTGGTTTTACTTGTGACTCTTTTTTCTTTGCGCTTCATTACTGGGGACTTGAAATGTTTAAGTTAAAGGTGTGATTAGTCACGGATATTTCATTTAAAACCCCTTATATTTGTGCATTCTATCATTCCCGTGCACCTTATTTCCAATGCTTATTCTCATTCATTAGATAATCTCTATTTTCATCGCATATATATTGTTCAAGGTTTATTTGAGCTTTTATAGGTTTAAAAAATGCCAGGTGTGAAGTTTGGTTGAGTTCCAGGGAGTTTCATCGACAATCTCATCTTCAGGGGAATTTTAGTAATTTCAACACTCAGCTCTTGAAAGTTAAAGCTCATCGAGTCGTATTCACATGGACACTGATGGTGCATGAATCAGACTCCTATTGAATAATTTATGAAATTTTTTAGGGAGGAGGGTCTATAAGAAACGAATTCAACATGTCCCTACATTTCAAATAGCAGCGAATCGATTCAAGGTCTTTGGCCAAATTGATTTTATTTTGACCGGTGTGCAACAATCGTATACCAAAAATCAATTTAGCTCAATTGGGTGAATCGATTCGCCCCTGTTTCCC
This sequence comes from Sambucus nigra, assembly GCA_949130495.1. Taxonomy (NCBI): domain Eukaryota; kingdom Viridiplantae; phylum Streptophyta; class Magnoliopsida; order Dipsacales; family Adoxaceae; genus Sambucus; species Sambucus nigra. The sequence goes on from OX422214.1 coordinate 224,704,781, forward strand.
CTATTTTCTTATATTTTAAAAGTTTGCCACCATGAGTTGGACTTTATATTTAGGGTAGCTTTGTTCTCATTTGTAAGGATCAGATATTTTTAGCAAGTTTCCTTAGCATTAATCTCTCTTCTTTCTCTCTCCTTAGCCAAATATAAAAAGTTTTATTGCTCTTTGTTGTTTTGCATTACAACATAAGAATTTGAGGTTATTTTGTATTGTACTCTCATCTACTCTTACTTTGGTTGGTTTAATTGCTATCACTTGAATTTATTACTCTAGCTTTGGTTGCTTTCTTAAGTAATTAATGATTTCTTTACTTATGTGGTTTTATAGCATAGTTTGCTTGGTTTATCATATGAGTGGCTAGTCTTTTAGGTTAGGGATCATAATCCCACCATGGATGATTGAGTTTCATTGTTAGGGTTTCATTTATAATTATTCTAATAGAACTTCGTGTGTTGGTACTAGAGTATCCTAGTTTCTTAACTTCCCTTGTCTTGCAAGGGTAATGTTTCAAGCTTTACTATAACCTCAACCCATTTAACACCATAACTAATTAACCCTTAATCATCCATTGATGATTTTGGCCTCTATATAGTTGATGTTCAAACTTAATTAGTTATGATCGATTAGAATCAATTTGAATCGAATTTCATCATCTACTTAGTAAATAAAAGGTAGGAGAATGATCCCTAATCCCTTTTCTCTCTTTGAACTCATAGTTTTCCTTGTTTTCTCCATCATAGCAGTCATTTTTTACTCATTCACTTTTAATTTAACGCTTGCAATGATAGTTGTTAGCTATACTTCACCACCACCAACCATCATCACCTTTTACACTTTCATTTTGTGATGTATAACGATCATCCTATATCTCGTTTTAGTTCTCTTAGGAGAGTCCAGTCCCTATGTATTACAATCCTAAACTTATTATGTTACTACTTGTTGCAATTGATTTGCCCTTGAATCAAACACTATTTTTAAAGCATCAGTTGCTCGAAAGAGGCCATAAGTATATGAATGCTGAAGATGCCATCTCAACAAATCATGATATGGTCTCTCCCTTGTAAGGGAAAATGAAAGATGTATTCTCCCACCTTGGAAAAAACTCATAAGCAGCCGAGGCCAAGAAGAAGAAGGGTGGATGTAAAAAGAATGGTCCTTTGGAGACCAATAACTTCACCTCGCTTAAAGCCACCATAGAGGATGTCTCTGCAGCGGGAGAAGCATAAGATCAGTAGCCTCCATAAAAGCCCATAAGGATTACTGAAGATAAAATAGATAAGTTAAAGTACTGTCGATTACACAAATACCATGGTCACAACACCAGTGACTGCTTTAGATGGAAACAAGGTATCAAAGGGGTAATCAATACGGGTTACCTCAAAGAATTTGTAACCAAAGATGCTCGGGGAGGTCAACGCAATAATAATGACAAAAATAAGGATGATGTCCCTTTCATTATCATACAAAGAATCTTTGGAGGCTTTGTTGAGGGTGGACTCTCTACCAAAACCATAAAGTCCATCTTGAGGAGTATTTAACATGTAGGAGTGAAGGTTAACCATATCTCTCTCCCACGTCAAGCTACCGAGGGAGTTTAAATGACGGTTTTTCTAAAAACAGACCTCAGGAGGGTTCATCTTCCTCCTCACAACCCCTTTTTAATTAAAGTGCTAATGGGAATGCCAACATGTGGAGGGTCACTAGTAATTCTGTAGATATCATGTTCTTAGATGCCTTTGAGGCTATAAGCCTTAGCAAAAAACATATACAAGTTGTCACTACTCTTCTTATTAGATTCAAAGGAGGGAGGACCTATTTTTTGGTATTTGTCACTCTCCCCATCATAATTTATTACAAATATTGTTGCACATCTATATGGAACAAGTTCATAGTAGTGGATGCCCCTTTATCTTACAATTTGATCCTATTCAGATCATTGTTTAATGACTTGAACGTTATCATCTAAACCTAGAGAGTGGTGATGAGGTTCCCAACCCCAAGGGAGTGAGAGAAGTGTTTAGAGATTAAAGAAAGCTTATGAGTGTTACATCACTTCCATGAATAACAAGAAGAAGCCATAAGCGACTCCTTAAAGCCGATCTGAGGTAATAAAAAGTTCACAAAAGGATCTATAAGACTTATCAAAGTTATTTCCTCCTCCACCGCCAATGTTTGGGGTACCTCTAGAAATCTTGGGAATAATATTATTGAATGTGGATACCTTATATCCACGGGATGCAGAAAAAGAGAAAAAAGGTGATCCAACTAAAGATTTGATCACCTTATGCATTGATGTGGAGGATCTGACCGAAAAATTCTAGATTAGGGATGGCCTGAGCTCCTCCCTCCGAGATGATCTCATCCAGTTAATAATGGAGAACAAAGGCATCTTCATTTGGAACCACTCAGACATGATCGTGGTAGCTCCTAAGGTCATGGTCCACCACCTTAGCATGGACCCAAATGACAAACCAACCCAAAAAAAGAAGAGGTTCTTTGGCTAAAAAAATAACAATGTTATAGTATAGGAGGTTGGCGAGCTCTTAACAACCAACTTTATTAGAGAGATTAAATACCCTAAATGGATCTTAAATGTGTTACTTGTTCCAAGAGCCAATAAAAAAGGAGGATGTTTGACGACTTAATGAACCTCAATAAGGCGTGTCCTAAAGACTGTTATCCTTTACCTCAGATTGATACCTTAGTGGACTCAACAATAGGTCATGAGATCCTCTCCCTCATGGATGCATACTATGAGTACAACTACATCAGAATGGACCCTACCGATAAAAGAAAGACCTCATTCATCACAGACAAAGGTAACTAATGTTAAAAATTATGCCTTTAGGACTAAAAATGCAGTTGCTAATTATTAGAGGGTTGTGAACCCCATTTTCAAAGACCTTATAGAGACCTTTGTCATCCTTAGGAGGAACCAAATGGTCCTCAACCCAAGGAAATGTGTTTTTGGGATTGTTAGAGGCACGCTCCTTAGGTTTATGGTCACTGGGTAAGGCATAGAGGCCAATCCAGGAAAAAAATAATTTGTGCTAGATATGAACTCTCTAAGGACAATCAAGGAGGTTCAAGGCTTAACTAGAAGAGTGGATTACCTTAATTGGTTTGCCTGAAAGTCAATATACATGTTCCTTCATTTCTTCAAAGTACTAAATAAGGACTTTGAACGAGCACTTGAGGCTAAAGAATCTTTTAAAAACTTAATAAGTACCTATTGCTCGCACATTTATTGTATAAAACTATCTTGGGGGAGATCTGTATTTGTAACTGTCTACCTCGCCAACCACTATTAGCTCAATTGTAATTTGATAAGAGTTTAGGGTTCAGTAACCCGTCAATTTCATCAGTTGAGATCTATAACAATGTTAGATAATCACTTGAATCCTTACTTATAGTCCTATACCATCATCTTCATGACCGATCAGCCTCTCGGACAGGTCCTTCATAAGCCTGATACCTCCAAAGGGTCATAAAATAATCTGTGGAGATGGTCGATCTTGATATCAAGTATCAACCACAAAGAACCATCAAGGGATATGCTTTAGTTGACTTCATCACATAATTCAATACCATGGAAGAAGTGGAAGAAGAGACTAAGAGCTCTAGGAATGAGGTTATAAAAGCACCCCAAAGAGCATAGATAGTCGTTATTATATGAGATAGATCTCGTCTCTCCTTTATAGGCCTTACACCTAGATGACTCCTCATAGAATTTAGATAGTAGAGCTAGATTTCATCTAAAAATCCTTTATGGAGGTGTTATCTCTCTTACTTTTTATTATATGTTTAAATCCTATAATAATGAGGCAGAGTATGAAGCCTTGTTGGCAGTCTTAGGCATGGCTATCCATTTAAAAGCACAACAGGTAGAGTCCATTAATAACTCTCAACTAATGGTCAACTAGGTTACTGAGGTCTATGAGGCCAAAGGTGATAAAATAGTAAGGTACTTAGCCATTGTGAATCACATCATTCATAGAATCCCTGGATTTAGCATCTAGAGGGTCCCCCGTGAAAAAAATTCAAAGGCTAACTAGTTGGCACGTGTAGCCTCATCAGAGTGGTAGATTTAGAGGTCTTACTTATCCCCTTGGAACAACTAAGCATCACTCAACATTAAATAAACGTTACAAAGGTCGACTAAAGCTCAGACTAAACCACTCCCATCAAGTCTTACCAGACAGATAAAGTCTCTAGCTTCCAAATCCTACATATAAGATGGGGTATTATTCAAGAATGAATGTTGTTCAGTAGCTTAGAGGTGACTAAGCCCATTAGATGCCAACTAAGTTCTCAAAGACCTTCATAAATGTGTTTGTGGTGCCTATATAGAACCTAAGACCTTACTATACAAGGTCTTAAGGCAAGGGAACTTTTAGAGAAAAATGGGGAAGGAAGAAAATGATCTGGTCTAGTGTTATAGTAATTTTTAAAGGTTTGTTTTTATTTCAAATCACTTGATTGAGAATATGGTTTTGATGCTAAGTTCATGGCTTTTTTCTCAATGGGGATTGGATTTGGTAGGGCCTCTTTCCCTCAACAAGGGTCAAAACCTATTTTGTATTATGTCCATTGACTACTTCACTAACTGGGATGAGTCTAAGCACTTAGTCACCATCACAGAGAAGAAGACTACCAACTTCATCTGGAAAATTATCATCTGAAAGTCTGGCTTACCCAAGGCCATCATCTAAGATAATGACAAATAGTTTGACAACCCATCCTTTATAGAGTTATGCTTATACAATGGCATAGCCAACCACTAATCATCTCCATGCCACCCTCAGGTCAATGACCAAGTTTAAGTGACCAACCAAACCATATTTCAGAAATTGAAGAAGAGGTTAGAAAGGTCTTTGGGCTGACGAACTAACGGGAATCTTATGGGCCTACAGAATACGATCATAGGTCCAATGGTTTGTAACAGAGAATTCAAAGTGGGGGACTAGGTCTTAAGAGAAGTTTCTATTGAGACCAGGAATCCAAGCGAAGGGAATCTAGGCCCCAAATGGAAAGTCCAATAGATGGTGACCAAAATTGCGGGTCCAGACTGCTATTACCTCAAAGACATAAAGGATATGAACTTCTCAGAACTGCAATGTAGAATACCTCAAAAAATACTTTCAATTTTCTAGTTTGTAATGAAATGAAAATAATCCTTTTTTCTACCCACGATTTCTCATTTTAAGTATTCACTATGTGTTTCAAGGATTTCAACCTTGGCTCTAAAACCTAAGGCCTAAATACCCACACACCGAGTTTCAAGGATTTTAGCCTCGGCTCAAAACTTAAACTAAGGTCTAATGACCCAAAATACAGAGTTGCAAGGACTTAAGCCTTGGCTTCATATTTAAGATACGATCTAAAGACCGAAACCTCAAGTTTCAAGGACTCCATCCTTGGCTTAAAACAATATTCAAAGGTCCAAGAACCCAAAAAAAACTAAAGGAATCACCACAGTTCTCACCTTTGATTATTTTCAAATTGACTAAGGTCCAAGGATGCACAAAAGTTATCCCAAAGTCTTTTTATGCACTTAAAAAATTGTTTTCAAAAAAAGGACGAAGTTATACAAAAAATCAAAGACCTTAGCAAAGCATTTGTTTAACCTTTTTTTTTTAAAAAAATCCTAGTGTCGAGCACATATTTTTACTTTAAAATATAAGACTTGTATAAAACTTCTGCTTTTTCAAAATGTTCTGGGGGGATTAGTGTCCAAATGTAAAATAAATGTCCAAAAAACTCTAGTTTTATAACCTCATGTGCAAACCCTAAGGCTCGGAGGTCTTAGACCCTATCATGGAACCTCAAAACGTCCTCCTCAAGGGGGCTAAAGTCCAGAGTCTTTCCATCCTGCTATGACCTTTTATGGGACTTCAAATTTTAAATCTTCGTAAGTTCATAGATCTTATGACCCTTTGTAATTCGATATTTTCTAAGTCTAGCAGTTTTATGACCCTTTACGGGGCTTCATATTTTAAAACTCTTAAGCCCAGAGGTCTCAGGACCCATTAAGGGCTTTGTGACACCCCGCCTAATTAAACCCTGGTGATCAGTCCTAAATCAAGTTAGAACAGGTTTCTCATTTGGTCCATTCTTAGCATCACTGTCGTTTTATTAATTTACTAACCACCTAAGTGAGAAAAATAGACTGGTGCCAATTTTTATCTTTCATTATTTAAACAAAAACCCATGCGGATAAAAAACAATAATAATAATCACAGATAACTGAAATAATCATCCACAAGTAAAAGTAATTAACCGAATAAACCATCGGTCCAAATAATAAATCCCGTAAAGACAAGAATGAACTCCCAACAAGTCTACTACAAATAATGGGATGTGAGCGACATGCTCGAATAACTAATCATGAATTTCTACATTAAGAATGAAGAATGAGGCGTCTATCAAGTCCCCGCAACATCCACATATGCTGCAGCAACGGATCCCTGGAATTGAGTCAAGGCTGGCGTCCCTGTGGCTGGACACCTAAAAGGGTTTTTAAAAGTATTTATAGCAAGGGTTAGTACCCAAAAACATTTGAAAAACATTTAACAAATGATTAACTTGCAGTAATAAATAAATATGCATGCTCTTCATATTTTTTTAGTTAGTATCGCACTCTCTTGAGGACTTCCTTACCCTTCCTCTAATGTACACTACTAACGCTTTAATTAAATTACCTAGTTATTCATCTCATGACTAGATAATTAACAAAGTTTCTTTATACCCACCCTACTCTAACTGAGTATGTAGTGATTATGATTTTTAAGTTATTAGTAACATCAACTTAACTAAATCATTTCCCTTTTCATATTCATATAACTTCTACACTTGTTATACATGTGAAATAGCTCACTTTTCATTAATAACCCGTATATAATTAATTATCTAATTATATACTTATAATCGTATTTCAGCATTCACAATCATACTGTAATGTATATAACAACTTGCATCCTCCCGAGCAAAATACTCTCGGAATGTAAATTCTATAAAGTGCTATCCCACTAGGTACAATCACATAGCCTAGATATCCCAAGTCAGAATTTTCACACCAACTTGATAAAAATAAATAATTGGAGGCGGTCATATTCCTTCCCTGAAAGTGAGATGTCCCTCACCCATATAACGGACGCTATGACCTCGGGAATATACTCACCCTACTCCTCAAGCTAGGGGATTCATCCACTACGCGCAACCTCCCCCTATAGCACTATAGTATAAAATATCTAATCACTGATATTAATTGTGCACACCATATATATATACTATCGCCTCCGTATATATATAAATATAAAAGTCCCGACTATACCGTTCGCTAAATCCGTAACATAAGCCTATTAAAATTATTAAGAGTTTATGGTCCAACTCTAAATATTAATTAAATTTCACCTTAATTAATTAAGTTATTTGGTGTCGCCCCCACCATAAATTTGGACTTACTCTCGTAGCCCAAAATAAATTTACCCGAGTCCAAATTCCCGACTCTAATTTATTAGCCTCAAACCCTAATTAATTTATCTACAATTAATTAGATTTACTCTCATGTATTTAATTTCTCAATAATTAATTACATAAGATTTATATATAATTTTCCCCTCTTATATAACTAACTGGCGAAACTGCCAAAATCTGGCGACCGTCGATCGATCGACCCCAGACCGTCGATCGATCGATCGAACAGGTCTTCGTCTTCTTCGCGAAGACAGGGCAGCCATGGACGGAATTCCTGAAACCCTAATCTCTGCTAACATGAATTTTAAGCCTTTTTAACACCAGTACATATTATAAACCTTATTAGGATTCCCCAGAAAGTCCACAACAATCATCAATTCGTCCATAAACTACAGATTTATAATTTTGGTAAAAAATCCATCTTTTTCCTTAAACACATTTTTACTCCAAATTTCTTTATCAAATTCGTTCTAATTTATCTGGATATCATTCTAACAGATACACATCAATATTCCAATATCAGATTTTTACATACTCCTCATAAATTCGGGCAAATCAGATTCATGTTTTCTTTTGCATTATCAAAACCCCATGTTTATGCCATGGAACCCCAAAACGAATTTTAATTCATTACATCACGCAAATATGAATTGAAAGACAGATTTAATGCTATTGCAAGTTATTCACTTGCCTTAGGTTTCGTAGTGTCTGAATTTGCGATGGATTCCAAGGTTGAAGATGACCTTGTTGGTTCTTTGAGATCCCCAAAATGGCTTTGGCTGCTGCTAGGGTTTCCTAACCCTTAAATTCCTTTTTCTAATTAAGCTCAGCCATGCCCTTATTTCTTTTTATTAGTTTAATTATTCAATTCCCGTTTTTTGGCTAATGGGCCAAGCCCAAGTGACCAAAATGTCCCCGAGTGGGCCCGACTATGTCTAAAAACATCCCGTGACCCGTTTACTACCCCCGGGTACACTTTTCCGACTATCTCGGCCCATCCGGACTCAACTGTACACTCAGAATTTGCATCCGAATTAATTTATAAAAATACTTACCCCCCACCCAATATAGTCTATACCGACTTCCGGATGTGATAAGTACATACCTCGTCATTAATACTTGAAACGACGAAATTACATTATTACTATTCACTTAGTAAATAAATTTTCCTTAAATATTAACCATTCAATCCCATATTAATATTTATATATTATTCTATCATAATTAATTCATTAAATTACAACACACTAGTAATTTAGAATATCCGAATTAATTAAATTATAAATGTACCAAAAATACGGGGTGTTACATACTCCCCCCTTTATAAAGGAATTTCGTCCCCGAAATTAGATCGTACCTACGTTGAAAAGCTCTGGATATTGTTCCCGCATATCCTCCTCTCGCTCCCAGGTAGACTCGTCAACATTATGATGACCCCATTGTACTCTAACCAATGGAACAACCTTGGATCGTAATTTCCGCTCACTATGATCCAGAATTGCTACCGGCCTCTCCTCATACGAGATGTCTGGATGTAAGTCGATCTCCTCGAGTGGAATGTGCCAAAAGGCTCTCTCGCTCCTTCGATATTTCTTCAGCGATGCCACATGGAATACATCGTGTATCCGCTGAAGATGTTCTGGTAACCCAAGCTTATACGCCACCGGTCCCACCCTCTCAATAATAGGGAAAGGTCCTACGTATCGCGGTGCTAACTTACCCTTCTTGCCGAACCTCATCACCCCTTTCATTGAGGATACCCGGACTAAAACCTGGTCCCCAACTTCTAGCTCCACATGTCTTCGAGAAGCATCAGCATAACTCTTTTGCCTGTCCTGAGCTATTCGAATTCTTCCTCGAATCAACTCTATCTTGGCAGATGTCTCCTGAACAATCTCCGGCCCCAAGAGTTTGTTGTCCCCCACCTCTAACCAACAAGCGGGTGAACGACAAGGTCTCTCGTATAGTGCCTCAAACGGTGCCATGCCAATCGTGAATTGGTAAGAGTTGTTATACGCAAACTCTACCAAAGGAAGATATTTCTCCCATCCTCCCCCGAAGTCCAAAATGCACATTCTGAGCATGTCTTCCAGCATCTGATTAACTCTCTCAGTCTGTCCGTCAGTCTGTGGGTGATACGCTGTACTTAAGCGTAACTCCGTGCCCATTGCCTCCTGAAAGCTCTGCCAAAAGTGGACGACAAAGATTTTGTCTCGGTCGGATACAATATTTATTGGTACCCCATGCAGCTTAACAATCTCTGCTATGAATAGCTGTGCATAACGCATCGTCTCAAAGTCTGTGCGTACCGGTAAAAAGTGGGCCACCTTAGTCAACCGATCCACAATAACCCATATGGAGTCGTAACCCCTCTGCGATACCGGTAACCCTGTGATGAAGTCCATGGAGATGCTCTCCCACTTCCACACGGGAATTTTTAACGGCTGTAGCATCCCTGATGGTCTCTGGTGGTCAACTTTCACAAGCTGACACGTGGCACATTTCGAAACAAACTCCGCTATGTCCCGTTTCATCCCTGTCCACCAATACTGCCTCCTCATATCTTGGTACATTTTATCCCCACCGGGATGTATCGTAAATTTCGAACCATGGGATTCTGTCATAACAGCGTGCCTCAAATCCTCATCCTCTGGCACCATTAACCTCCCATTAAAGCGTAGGCCTCCTTCTGAGCTAATTGAGTAACCCTCTGCTCCCTCAGCTAACAACTGGCCCACCCTATCCCGGCAAATCTGATCCTCTGCCTGAGCCTTCAAAACTCGTATAATGATCTCGGGTGTGATGGATAAAGCTGACATGCAAGCCTTGGCTACGTCATCCTCATATTGAAGCTCTCTCCACTTCGCTTTCCATACCTCTGATATCTCCCCAGTCGGCCTTCGGCTCAATGCGTCTGCTACCACATTGGCCTTACCAGGATGATACTGAATATCAAACTGGTAGTCCTTCATGAATTCTAGCCACCGCCTCTGCCTCATATTCAGATCCTTCTGTGTGAAGAGATACTGAAGTGACTTGTGATCCGTGAATAGAGTAAACTGCTCTCCTAGAAGATAATGCCTCCATATCCTCAAAGCAAAAACGACCGCTGCCAACTCTAGGTCGTGAGTGGGGTAATTCCTCTCATGGGGCTTTAGCTTCCTGGAAGCATAAGCTATAGCCCTTTCCTCCTGCTGGAGCACACCCCCAAGACCCCATAAGGATGCGTCTGTGTAAACCCGATATTCTAGCCCTCCCTTTGGCAAAGCAAGCACGGGTGCAGATGTCAACTTGTCCTTTAGCTCGTCGAACGCTAATTGACAACTATCATCCCACTTGAAAGGTACCCCTTTCCGAGTCAGATTCGTCAAAGGTCCTGCAATTTTAGAGAATCCCTTAATGAATCGCCTGTAGTAACCGGCCAAACCCAGAAAACTGCGCACCTCGGTCGGTGTCGTGGGCTGTCCCCACTCCCTCACCGCCGACACCTTATTCGGATCCACTGCAATACCCTGATGTGACACGACGTGACCAAGGAACTGTACCTCCCGTAGCCAGAATCCACACTTCCCTAATTTGGCGTAGAGCTGATGATCCCTCAGTGTCTGTAAAACCATACGCAGATGCTCTGCGTGCTCCTCCTCGGTGCGCGAGTAGATTAGGATGTCATCAATGAACACGTTGACAAACTGATCTAGGTACTCCCTGAAAACCCTGTTCATGAGGTCCATGAACACTGCTGGTGCATTGGTAAGCCCGAAGGGCATCACCCTGAACTCATATGATCCATACCGCGATAAGAAAGCGGTCTTAGGAACATCCCCCTCTCGGATACGCAGTTGATGATACCCTGACCTCAAGTCGACCTTGGAGAAGTAAGACTCCCCTCTCAATTGGTCAAATAAATCATCAATCCGAGGTAACGGATATTTATTCCGTATTGTCACCTTGTTCAGCTCCCTATAATCCACGCACAATCGGAGTGAACCATCTCGCTTCTTCACAAACAACACCGGCGCACCCCACGGCGATGTACTCCGCCGAATAAAACCCTGACCCAGTAGTTGCTGAATCTGTTCCCTCAGTTCTCGCATTTCTGAAGGGGCCATTAGGTAAGGTGCCCGAGCAATCAGCCTCGTCCCCGGTGCCAAATCGATAACAAATTCGATTTCTCTGCTGGGTGGTAATCCTGGTATCTCCTGGAATACATCCTCAAAGTCCCTCACTACAGGAATAGAGTCTAAAGGAACTACCACCTCCTGTGAGGTTTCCTCCTCAATGTAGTATAAGTGAGTGCGCGACCCTCCCTCAGGAAGCAGCATTGCTATCAGGAACATCTCATGTCCCGGAATGGAGAACACGATTGTCCTCTCATAACAATCCACCGTAGCCCGGTAACCTGCCAACCAATCCATGCCCAAGATGACATCATACCCCTCCATATCTAACACTAAGAGGTCTGCTGCTAAACTAAGCCTCCCAATCAAAATGTCTACTCCTCGACAAATCGAGCGAATCAAAGCCCCGCTGCCTACTGGTGACTCTACACTCATACAGAGGCTACCCGCTGTCTCTAATAACCCAGCCCGTTAAACAAATTAGATTTAATGAATGAATGTGATGCTCCCGTGTCAAAAAGAATGCTACCCTCATGACCATGAACGAAAAACATACCCTCAACCGCTGGCGGCGCCTGCTGTGCTGGAGGATTGGGAACATCCTGAACGTTGTACACACGTCCGTAGTGCATCTGCCCCTGTTGTTGTGGGGCGGGTGGGGCTGGTGCTGCTGGTGGCATCTGACCCTGTTGCCCCTGCTGGGCACCCTGCTGCTGGCCCTTGCCCCTCTGCGGGCACTCCCTCTTGAAGTGTCCTGGCTGGCCACAGGCGAAACAGCGTTTCTGGTCGTCACCCTGCCGTTGGCCCTGCTGGCCCTGACGTTGCTGGCCCGGTTGGCCTCCCCCGTTGTTCCCTTGGCCCTGACGGCCCTGAGGAACCTACTGTTGCTGATTAGGGCCTGGTTGCCCCTGCCTGAACCCCTGTCCTCCCGGTCGGAACCCACCAGGCTTAAACTTCTTAGCCTGATTCCCTTGTTGAATGATAACCTGCTGCTGTGTGCCACTTGTCTCACTACTAGTAATCGCCTTGCCCTGCTGGCTCGGCTCACCTGCCTTCTTGTTCCCCTTAGCATGGAAACGATGATCCTGGCAATGTACAAGTGCGGCATTAACGACATCTGTATAAGTCACTAACGCCGGATTTCCAATCAAGTGCTGCCTGATTCTCTAGGCTAGGCCATCCATGAACTTTGACTTCTTCCGCTCCTCATCGCTCACCTCATTTGGCACAAAGTTTGCCAAACGGGTGAACTCCTCCTCATATTCTGCTACTGACCTGTCACCCTGTACCAACTCGCTGAATTTCTTTCTCATCTCAGACTCTACTGCTGGAGGGAAGTACTTGCGGTCAAACCGCACCCAGAATTCAGAAATCGACATCAAATCCCGCTCCTCAGCGGTGGTTACGGACTCCCACCACTGTAAGGCTGCCCCCGACAGCCGAAAGGTAGCCAGCATCTGTTTCTGCACCTCTGTACCCTCTAACATGCGCAGATGGCGCTGAATGTTCTTCTTCCAGTCACAAGCCTCGACCACATTGGTGCTACCTCGAAACTCAGGTGGGTGACCCTTCTGAAAGGTCTCCCTCACTCGCTGCCAAGATGGTGGCCCCACTGGAGCCTGAACTGCTGGAGCCAATGGAGGCGGTGCCTGGGGCTATAGAAAATGAGCTGCCATAGATCGCATCGCTGTCTCGACCGCTTGGGCCACTATCACTGCCACCTGAGTGGTAGAAATCAACTCGGGTGGGGGCTGTGGTGGCGGTATCTGTGGCTCCTGGCGAGCCTCCCTCACCTCATCTCTAGCCTCAGCCCTCTCCGCTCTCTGTCTCTTTGGTGGCATCTGAAATAGATTGAATTGTATAAGTACACAATTTATACAAAAACTAATAGCAGGAATACGATATCTCACAAGCGGAAAATATAATCAACAGTCCTAATAATAGGGCTCTATAACAACCGAACGCTACGCTGAAACGTAGAAATCCGCACAAATCCTAAGGACACTAGAACCTTATGCTCTGATACCATCTGTGACACCCCGCCTAATTAATCCCGGGTGATCATTCCTAAATCAAGTTAGAACAGGTTTCTCATTTGGTCCATTCTTAGCATCACTGTCGTCTTATTAATTTACTAACCACCTAAGTGAGAAAAATAGACTGGTGCCAATTTTTATCTTTCATTATTTAAACAAAAACCCATGCGGATAAAAAACAATAATAATAATCACAGATAACTGAAATAATCATCCACAAGTAAAAGTAATTAACCGAATAAACCATCGGTCCAAATAATAAATTCCGTAAAGACAAGAATGAACTCCCAACAAGTCTACTACAAATAAATGGGATGTGAGCGACATGCTCGAATAACTAATCATGAATTTCTACATTAAGAATGAAGAATGAGGCGTCTATTAAGGCCCCGCAACATCCACATATGCTGCAGCAACGGATCCCTGGAATTGAGTCAAGGCTAGCGTCCCTGTGGCTGGACACCTAAAAGGGTTTTTAAAAGTTTTTATAGCAAGGGTTAGTACCCAAAACATTTGAAAAACATTTAACAAATGATTAACTTGCAGTAATAAATAAATATGCATGCTCTTCATATTTTTTTAGTTAGTATCGCACTCTCTTGAGGACTTCCTTACCCTTCCTCTAATGTACACTACTAACGCTTTAATTAAATTACCTAGTTATTTATCTCATGACTAGATAATTAACAAAGTTCCTTTATACCCACCCTACTCTAACTGAGTATGTAGTGATTATGATTTTTAAGTTATTAGTAACATCAACTTAACTAAATCATTTCCCTTTTTATATTCATATAACTTCTACACTTGTTATACATGTGAAATAGCTCACTTTTCATTAATAACCCGTATATAATTAATTATCTAATTATATACTTATAATCATATTTCAGCATTCACAATCATACTGTAATGTATATAACAACTTGCATCCTCCAGAGCAAAATACTCCCGGAATGTAAATTCTATAAAGTGCTATCCCACTAGGTACAATCACATAGCCTAGATATCCCGAGTCAGAATTTTCACACCAACTTGATAAAAATAAATAATTGGAGGCGGTCATATTCCTTCCCTGAAAGTGAGATGTCCTTCACCCATATAACGAACGCTATGACCTCGGGAATATACTCACCCTACTCCTCAAGCTAGGTGATTCATCCATTACGCGCAACCTCCCCCTATAGCACTATAGTATAAAATATCTAATCACTGATATTAATTGTGCACACCATATATATATACTATCGCCTCCGTATATATATAAATATAAAAGTCCCGGCTATACCGTTCGCTAAATCCGTAACATAATCCTATTAAAATTATTAAGAGTTTATGGTCCAACTCTAAATATTAATTAAATTTCACCTTAATTAATTAAGTTATTTGGTGTCGCCCCCACCATAAATTTGGACTTACTCTCGTAGCCCAAAATAAATTTACCCGAGTCCAAATTCCCGACTCTAATTTATTAGCCTCAAACCCTAATTAATTTATCTACAATTAATTAGATTTACTCTCATGTATTTAATTTCTCAATAATTAATTACATAAGATTTATATATGATTTTCCCCTCTTATATAACTAACTGGCGAAACTGCCAAAATCTGGCGACCGTCGATCGATCGACCCCAGACCGTCGATCGATCGATCGAACAGGTCTTCGTCTTCTTCGCGAACACAGGGCAGCCATGGAGGGAATTCCTGAAACCCTAATCTCTGCTAACATGAATTTTAAGCCTTTTTAACACCAAATACATATTAGAAACCTTATTAGGATTCCCCAGAAAGTCCACAACAATCATCAATTCGTCCATAAACTACAGATTTATAATTTTGGGGAAAAATCCATCTTTTTCCTTAAACACATTTTTACTCCAAATTTCTTCATCAAATTCGTTCTAATTTATCTGGATATCATTCTAACAGATACACATCAATATTCCAATATCAGATTTTTACATACTCCTCATAAATTCGGGCAAATCAGATTCATGTTTTCTTTTGCATTATCAAAACCCCATGTTTATGCCATGAAACCCCAAAACGAATTTTAATTCATTACATCACGCAAATATGAATTGAAAGACAGATTTAATGCTATTTCAAGTTATTCACTTGCCTTAGGTTTCGTAGTGTCTGAATTTGCGATGGATTCCAAGGTTGAAGATGACCTTGTTGGTTCTTTGAGATCCCCAAAATGGCTTTGGCTGCTGCTAGGGTTTCCTAACCCTTAAATTCCTTTTTCTAATTAATCTCAGTCATGCCCTTATTTCTTTTTATTAGTTTAATTATTCAATTCCCGTTTTTTGACTAATGGGCCAAGCCCAAGTGACCAAAATGTCCCCGAGTGGGCCCGACTATGTCTAAAAACGTCCCGTGACCCGTTTACTACCCCCGGGTACACTTTTCCGACTATCTCGGCCCATCCGGACTCAACTGTACACTCAGAATTTGCATCCGAATTAATTTATAAAAATACTTATCCCCCACCCAATATAGTCTATACCGAATTCCAGATGTGATAAGTACATACCTCGTCATTAATACTCGAAACGACGAAATTACATTATTACTATTCACTTAGTAAATAAATTTTCCTTAAATATTAACCATTCAATCCCAGATTAATATTTATATATTATTCTATCATAATTAATTCATTAAATTACAACACACTAGTAATTTAGAATATCCGAATTAATTAAATTATAAATGTACCAAAAATACAGGGTGTTACAGGCTTAAGGTTGAAAATACTTCTAAGTTACAAGGTCTCAGGACCCTTAATATAGCTAGTTTTTTTCTATACTATGACTTTCATCCTTAACAAAACATGTTTTTGAGGTACTGAGGTCTCAGGACCCTTTGTGGAACAAATTTTAATTTCAAATATATGATTTTATAACCTTTAATAGATGTACTTTTTTACCTTTATTCTCCAAAAAAATTATTTGTGTGTGTGTGGGGGGGGGGGGGGGGGGGCTAAGTGTTTGTTCTAAAAAATTGGGCCTTCAGGCCTAAAAAAGCACAAGAACAAAAAATCCCATGATTATAAGGCCTTATATCCCATTTAAGAGTCTCAGTCCTGACTTCAGAAACTTTAAAAATACGTGGCAGAGGTTTTAGGACCCTCATATATACTTCAACAAATTTTCAATCAAGTTATTTTTCTTTACCAAGAAATCTTAAGAGCTAAGGGGGTAATACTTGCAAAGAAGACCCCAGACAGATGAGGTGATATCTACTAATAAGACCTCAACAGATGAGTGTTATTTAAAAAAGTTAAAAATTCATTAGAAAAGAAAAACTAAAGCAAGTACGAAGCAATGCAAACGTTAAAATTTCATAAACCAAATCCATTATCATTAAACGATATAGACAAAAGGGTTCACATCAAAAGGCCAATGACCTAAGAACAATTCAAAAGAAAAATAAAAATATTACATAAAATTATTTTCAAGGCGTGAGATTGGTGGGTTCAACAAGAGCTTCACTTTTTTAGGGGATTAATTAGGGCTCAAAGGTGTAGGCTTTCTTCACAGCTTCTTTTTCTTCTTAGACATGGGAGGGAGAGGTTTTGTCAACGTCATCACCACTGTTGTTATCATCATCTAAGATATCTTCACCAAACTAAGGGGCTTCAAAGATCTCTTGTAACTTATCCTTGTAAGCCTCAAACCCAGAGTTATACTTAAGGAAGAGAAACTTCTTGAAGGGCTCAGACTGGAGATATGCATCCACTTTGCTCTCCACAGTGGCGTTAATCTTTAATTGGAGATTAGTATGCTTCACCATGACCTCAATATATTCCTTCTGTAGTTCATGACCCATTGAAGCTAAAATATCTTTCACATCGTTAAGATCCAACACTTGTTGCTTCAAAAGGTCCATGTCCTTTTCAGCCTATCGAATCTTCTCATGATCACTTTGAAGCTTGGGGGTTTTAATTTGAATCTACTACACCACCACTTTGAAGCCTGAGTAGCAAAGGCCCCTTGGCCCTTCAGTTGGGCCACCATCACCAAAGAATTATTTTTTTCCAAAGAACGGAGTGCATCCGCAATATAGTCATAAGAGTTGATCTCTTCGACGAAGGGAGTACTCGATTATCCTTCAACTCCTAAGGTTAAAAATCCTTACCTCACCACAACAACGGGATCCTTGGGTTAAGATGAGGCCCTAGTCACACCAGTCAGACCCCTCATTCTTGTGGAGCGATACCACCAAAACCTTCCTTTTTGTAAGGGGATCATGCAAAGCTTCATCAATTTTTAGACCAAATCATGCAAGTACCTTGAAATAAAAAGATCACTCTGGGTTTCTCCAGAGGTCCCACGTGCCCCCAAGTTTGCTTACAATCAAGACATGATTTTTTTAAGCTCCAACCTTGATTTTTCACCAGAGCCAGACCCCAAGTTTTCTTTTTCTACCAGCTTGACACCAGGGATTAGAATATCCACCGAAGTATTGAACTTTAAGCGCATGGTGGTCTTGGACCTATTTTTCTTGCTGATGGCAATGTCAATTGGGGTTTCCCATGCCTAGCCATCCTCCAATCCTCCCATTTATCTACTACATCAGCGAAAAATCAGAGTTAGCTATCAGAAAACCAAACATGTGATAACAATGAAAAATAAAATCCAAATTACTAACATGGGGAATAATCAAAATCTAGTAGAATTTAGCCTTCAGTTGTGGGTAGGACCTCTTCGATCCCTAGAGGGAGCTCATCCCTACTCTTAGGCTTATCGTCCTCACCCTCGGAGTCCTCAAGAGCCTCATTGGGGACCTCAATAGATTCCTTCCTCTTTTGAGTCACCAATATAAAAGGCTCAGACTCCATCGTATCCCAACCATGATTTTGGGGACCACATAAGCATTGATAGAGGTCAAAGCCTTGGGCTCAGGTCCCAACCCACTATCGAAGAAGTGATGGGATATTAAAAGGACTTCAAAAGGGGAATAATGACAACTTTAGGGCCTCAGTTTTCCTATGTACCTCCTCTTAAGAGGGCTTGACAACCACGATAAAAGAGAATATATAGTTAAAACTCATAACACAAGTCAAGAAAACTTAGGCATAAAAGTAGAGATTAAATTTGACTTACCCAACCAAATGATTGCACCAAAGATTAAGGAAACCAAGTGGCTCAGCAGAATCCAAAGTGGCCCAAGATCCAGCAACAAAGAATAATCTCTCCTTTTATTCCTTAAGGGGCCTTGTACTTGTCCTTGGCAAAGACCATAGTAGCTCTAGGGGATATGTAGTTACAACCTTTATCCTTGAATTTTTTACGCTTCCTGATCCCGTACAACTTGAAGAATTGGGCTAGAGTAACATCATGCTCTGCCCCACTTTATTCCTTGAAGGCCAATACCGTTTCCATAAAAGATCTTCGGTAATTGTCCACCAACTATGCATGGTATATCCCCATGACTTTTAATATCCTCACCACAAGGAGATGCGAGAGTAACCTGGCCTCATACTAGAGGAAACACTCACTGAAGCACACATGGTTGGAAACCATGGAACAATCCTTATCAACAGGCATAACAGACCTCAGAATGATAGAGTATGGAATTTGATAGTTCTTCTGGATGTCTATTAAGTCTTGCTCCATTATCAAGGAGACCGAGTGGGTCCTATAAGAAAAGATATAAGTGATCACCAAGTAAAGATATGGCCAAATTCCTTGGCTCCTTTCTCCTCTATTAAAGGAAGGGAAACATGTGGGCTAATTGTAGATAGAGTCTTTGGTTCCAAAACTTTTAAAAGATAAATATTCTCGGTAGACAATTGTTAAGGAAAATGAGGGAAATGAAAAAAAATTATTTACTCATTAGATTTCTAGAGAGGCAAGAGATATCTGGAGAGAGTGTTAAAGGACTCAACTCCATCTAATAGTCTCTTTTATAGCCCCAAAACCCTAATGTCTTAGTTCCTTTAGCCTCCAAAGGTAGACGCTTCAATACCCTCAATCACATAAATGATTTTAGCCCCCAACACTTATTTGTATCCATGTGCAAGTGCCTTCCCAATAAAATATAATTATTACGAGAATCTCGCTCGTTAGTAAGAAGCTTTACCCCAACTTGCATGAACAAATAAGTGTTTCCCCTTAAAACCTTTGCAAGAAGTGCCTACTAATGATATTCTATTAACCATTTAATATTTAGAAGGCTCTTAATCCCCTCGATTGCCCTTAGGCAGGAGAAGAGGTCCCAAGAATGTTCACTAACCTCATACAAACCACTGCTTAGCCTCAAGACCTCCATTATTCTCAACAAAAGGGCACAATACTATATAATACCTCATTTAACTCTTACTCCTAATATAATGACCAGTCCATCACGTGTCTTTAACTAAGATCAAAGACCACATCACCAGAGTTTCGTTATGTCTAATGCTTATAATAGACTTCAGTTTAAAGTTAAATGACCTCTTAAGGTCACAAAACCCTTAGTATAAAAGTATATCACTGCATATTACCTCAAGATCAACCTATGGCAGCTCCTGCGCCTCTGATAAGGCTTGTGTGACTAGTCTAGCAGAGTAGGGGAAAGCCAAATACTATTCAAACTATCGCCACCACTCAAGCCTAATTTAATTGAAGGCTCCCGTACACATTTAATGCACTCAGAAAATACCTTACACCATTTATAAAACCTTTATCCAACACTCCACCACCTTGCTGACATTATCAGACCTCAGAAGCACCACAGCCATGTTGAGACAGTTTACTCACTCTCTCTCCTATAGTTTGCATATAAATAGGAGGTTGATTGAAGGTTGGATGTATGTTCAAATCATCATGCATGCCTAGAACTAAGCTTTTTAGCATTCATAATTGTTTACTCCTTGTTATGTACTCTCTCAATCCATTATTAAGAGTATATATCTATCAGTCAAGTTACAACCCACTACCTAGTACCTTTTATTCCTTGTCCATCCCTAAAGTCTTATCTAGTAATCCTTCAGTAAGTCCATCAACTACTTCCAAACATCCTTTAGACTATTGACAAAGGTCGTAAGGACTCAGACTCTCTTGTCCAAATCTCAAGATATCTAACAGATTGTAATAACTCCTTACTATTTAATAAACAACATAAAAACACCTAGAAATGGATGTAAGATGCTTAGCTAAGGTCCTAACCACTTTAAATAATTTTCACACACTTTCACTCCTCTCCTATTACCTGTCTGAGGTCTAGAGGGGAGAACCTATAGGTCGGAGTTCATATACAATTTCAACACCAATCAATCTTCATCGAAAGATTTTTCATTAAGGGTCACATGACTAGTCGTGAAAGCTGTGAAGTTGCGCTCCATGGGAGAATTACATTCCTCTTCCGACTCACTGTCACTAAGGGTATAATTTTATGGCTTAGTATTCTTACCTTCTTTCCTTAGTCCAATGGGACACTCACGCACAAGATGCCCAAACCGTTGGAATTATAAACACTTGTCATGGTTATCCTCTTTCTTAAGGATATCCCTTTTTTCCTATCACGATCATTAGCAAAGTTATTTGGTTTCTTACAAAAACTCTTATCCTCTTTAAGTTTAAGAAACTTTGTGAAATTCCTAGCAACCTAGCAATATATTTGAGATCTAAATCACCATTACTTTGACACGTCCTCCATTTTAACTTTTAAAGATAAACTCTTTTCGTTCTTATCTACTTACCTAGGAGGAAGCGTGCTCATCTCAAAGTTTTGGAGATCACTTACAAGTACTTGAACCCGTATAATATCGACACCATCAAGATCTAGGACCGTGACCTTAGTAATCAATCTTTCGAACAAGGACGTTAAGATTTTCCTCACCACTCTTGAATCGGGGATAGTCTCACATAAAATAAATGAGGAATTAAAAATATCCGGCAACTTACTATCAAATTCATCAAACAACTCATGCTCTAACATTTTAATAGTTGTAAATTTAGTTGTTAAATTTTGTAACATGAAAAACTTTACCGTATCAGTACCCTCGTGTGTGGATTTTAAAATCTCCCAAGCATTTTCCTGTCCCTCGCAAGTCATAATCTGTCTATACCCTTCAGCCATAAACACGTAAAAAATATCATTCACACCCTTAGAATTGAAACTAGGATCTTTTTTATCCTTTCTCATGTCGAATTTTCTTTAGCTAAGTTGTTCTCGGTGGGAGGAGACCACCTATGCACAATAAAGTTCCAAAATTTTTAATTGATCAATTTTGTTAAAAAAAAGCGCCTTCCAATGGGGAAAGTTTTACCCATCAACATAGGAGGTCAGGTAATGATGATTCTATCGTCGTTAAAATCCATGACAAAACCCTAAACGCACCGAACGAAGATCTAACACGATAAAGTAATGCAATTTGCATTGATACCAATTTGAAAAATGTTCTAGAAAGTTCCAATTAGGGAAGATGCATTATCAAACACCAATTTTAATTTTCCAATTTAATTAACTAAATAAATAATTAATCCAATTTTAATAGAACTCCTTTAAAACAAATATTGTGTAAACTAATTACCAATTTTATCTTTCCCTAAGCATGCATCTATGCGACATGCGTAAGAGTAAAATAAAGAAATAATTGACAATATCGCGATGTATGAGGAAAACCCACAATGGGAAAAACCATGTACGGCCTATCCACACAAGTCAACTATAAAATAACTCTCATACAAGTAAAAATTAGACTTCATCACAAACTCCATGCCTTCTGTAGGTGGTATTATTTGTAAACCTGCTTAATTAGAGATAAATTTCTCCAGTTAATATGTTTTACTCTTTTAATTATGAGTTATGTTGTTGAGAAGGTTACTTAGACCTGATAAGAGATTAGGGTGAGCAGAACTGAGGAAGATTCTACGCTCCATTAAGAAACCCAATGTAGGGAATTCCCAAGTAAACTTGCTATGAGAATACAATGAGTGAAACGGTTATACACGATTTAACATGTGGCCAGACAGCTTTCATCAGTTGAACATACCCTTAGCAACCACCAGCTTGCTTAAGAAAAAGATTAACGAGCTGTAAAAGGCGCTAACATTAAGAGAACTATTTGACACAAAGAAATATTCCTTTTGCACACGATCCTATGTGTGCAGGTTTTCTATTACATATTAGGTAGTGCTCCTGGGCCACATTCTTAAGAAAGAGAAGTTCTCATTAAAATAATGGTTCCTCCATGTTTTGAGGTAAACTTTATCCCATGACTAATGGTAATGTTACCCATTTAATCCGTCAATAGTGACTTACTATTAGGAGATTCCTAGAAGGAAGGAAACACTCAAGGTTCCATAATTTAGGGATAAAACCAAAAAATAATGCATTAATCATTTGAGATCATCATTATAAAAGAGGGATATTATCTCTGAGGTAAAGAGTTTTGAGACAAGAGATTTTGAGTTTCTTGAAAAAGTCTAAAAATTCTATACACTTGAGAGGAGAAGTATTATTATTGAGAGTGAGTGCTTGTAAATATAAATTTTCATTCTCTAAGTGAAATAAAACTCGAGTTCCTGTGGACCCAGCCCAAGTTGGGTGAAACATGTTGATTGTTGTGTTCTTAACAGTTTATTTCCCTTTTTTGAGTAGTTTGTACTTTATTACTAAATTTGATTATCATTATTTCCTCAAAATATATGCATCATCGGATCAATAAAGGTTACGCCTCAACTTTCATTGCAAGCACTAGGTGATAAGAGATATGACTACTTCTTCTTACCATCCAGAAAGAAGTTTTCTCTTACAATTGATGACTCTGCTGGGGAAATATTCTCTTAGAGATGGTGAACAAAAAAAAATTAACTATACTCTTGCATTTGAGGATGCTCAACTCGAAGAACAGAAGGTTGTTGTTACACATGGAATAGAGGTTCCTCCAATTACTGTTGTCACAGAGAATGTTAATATGGGGAAAGCTTCCACGAGCACTATTATGGCCCCAACTAAATGACCAACCTCAAAATTAAATTCATGGAGTTTCTTTAAATAAATAAGGAATGGAAATGATTGGTTCCACGATGGATACAAGTTCCTTCGTTACTCCGGTGTCATAACTTATTATTCTTTCAATAGGATTACTCGTTACATCTGCAAGGCATGTTGCCCCAGTTATGATCAATCTTTGTTCTAATGCTTTACTGACCATTAAAACTCTAGTGGTTATCACCCTATCTCCTATGGTTACTCCACCACAGACCAAGGTAGTGGATACAGTTATTTCACCTCCCTTGAACATTGAGGAGGTGAAGCGGGAAATGATGAAATTTTAGCATCATTCGCTCTAACAATTAGTGATGCAACATCTATTTATGATAATTATGTATTCCTTACCTAGAGGAGTACAATGATGATCCATATCCTAAATGGTATATTTATCCGATTTTTGAGAAGTTTAATGGAAGAGGGAGCAACCCAAAACACCACTTGAAGATATTTTATAAGGAAAAAATTACATTTGAGTCAATTTTTATGTATTGGCTTAATTTCAAAAAAAATATTTTGAGTCATAGGTTAAACTTTGTATGTTGATCATTTAAGCCTATGAGGGGTTTGATTGAAGACGTAGCAGCAAAACTTCACGGATTATATATCGTAATGTGTTTTGTGCCGCATTTCATCTTTATGTTTCTGAGGTTCTCTCAGGGATGGATGCATATATTTTTATCATTTGAATTTTATTTTGGGTTTCTGTTTTTAAATAAAAATGTTTGTAGGAGTTTTTAAATTTTTTTTTTTTTATTTTAAGTCGTCCGAATGACTTTATAGGTTTCATTCGAACGAGTCTAGCAGTTTGTTCTAACGAACATCAAATTACAGTTTCCTGTTTACAGAAGTAATATCGTTTGAATCTCGTTCAAAGCTAGTTCGAAATAGATTGGTTGTTCATTCGAATGAGTTTTTTATTGGTTCAAACGAGATTGTATTTTTGTTCAAACAAATTTTCGTTCGAATGAGTTTTCTCAAAAACCTTGTTGTCTCAAAAAATGAGTTTCTATATAAAGGGGTTTAGACATTGTTTTTATCGATACTTTTGGCCAAAATCACTTTTATATACATATTCGAAGCTCCTAAATGCTAGTTTCACCCTAACTTGGTTTCATTCATTATATACTCTGAGAACTTATTTGTGGGCACCAAGAAGTCTATGACACATTTTTCAACTTGGTATTACAAATGGTAAACTAAGTTATTGTGTTAATACCTATTTAGTGATGTTTCAGGGTTATTTGTATGTGTCTCTCTCATTGTTGGTTTGTTTATCTCGATGGGTCATCATAGTGGTAAGTCAACCGAATTCTTGAGTGATAAGGATGATTTTGATATTCGAGAGGAGTTTAATGAGATTTATAACCACGCAGATAGGTTAACTAAGTTGAATTTAAAACAAAAATAAATGGTAAAAAATTGAAAAGGAAAATTCATGCTTAAAAGATGATAATGAATTTTTATGAAACATTCAAACTCAATGAGACATTCTTTATGAAAAGATCAAGGACATCAAATGTGACTTTTAAAATTTATAATTTTCTAATAAAGAGAATGAGGTTAGAGTTCGTGTTTTAGAAAATGGGTTAAAGGACTCTAAAGTTTCTATGGTGAAGGAACGTGTTGTAGAAGATAGTGATAAATTAATTGAATATTTAAGGGCACTCTTAAGGATAAGTT
Organism: Sambucus nigra; assembly: GCA_949130495.1. NCBI lineage: Eukaryota > Viridiplantae > Streptophyta > Magnoliopsida > Dipsacales > Adoxaceae > Sambucus > Sambucus nigra. Next base: position 224,730,079 of record OX422214.1, read on the forward strand.
CACATTGAGGGGGAGCAAAATAATCATCTAGGAATTATTGACCATATAAAGAAGGAGTCCTTAAAGGTTCAAGATTCTAAGTTTTTTTCTTGATTATTGGATTTTGAAGTTAGAAGATAAATTAAGAGACTCAAGTCGCATTGGTATTAGATATGATAATTTGAATGCTTCCACTGTTAAATCCAAGACCACGTGTTTAAGAGTATCAACTAATTCCTAGGACAATAGAAAAGGTCAACCCAAAGGTCGTATTCCTCATGTTTACACATGTTCACATTGTGGTAGGAAATGTCACCTTAGAATGTTTTTTTATGATCTCAGAAAAGGCCCTAGGAAGTCTAGTTCTAGTATCACTATGATTTCCAAAACCTGAGGTGTTGAGTATTCATATATTTGGGTTAGGAAATCAATTTTGGAGGCACTAAATGTTAGAGTGGTTGACTCTCGAATGCTTTCACATGATTCTTCACAAGCTATCTCTTACAAGTGATTGTGTTTGCATGTTTTTCATACACTAGGTTTTTTTCTTCATGTTATATGTTATTTATAATTGTATAAAGCTTGTGTCTTTTGTATTTTGTATTTTTATTTTATTTTCTTGAGTCTTATTGAGAAAAATACAAAAATATTTTCTTTATCTTTTGAGTCATTTTGAAAAATGTTTAAATACTCAAGAAGATTTTTGTTTGTTTTATGTATTTTGATTTTACACAATTTGTATGGGATATCGGTGTGTTTGAATCCCTTTCATTCCATGTTTCCATGTGTATAGGATATTTGATTATGGTTTACAATGCTTTATATGGTTCTTAATCATACTTTCATGGGATTGTTCAGACATAATTTGTTAAATGTATTCACTTTATAATACTTCCATACACACGTTCACGAGATCATTTGTATTTTAACTACCTATGTTTCATGAGCTAAATGAGGTGTTCTTCTATAAAAAAAAGTGTCATATACATATCTATTTTGATTAGGGAATTTGTGCATGTAAGAACCATATCTTAAGAGTTTATTTTTATTTGAAAAAAAGATAAGTCTGTAATGGGAAATGGCTATCAAGGGAGCAAATCTATTTAGTGTGAACGGACATCATTGACAAGATCCTAAAAAGAAAAGAGAGGCAAAAGACAAGAAAAAAATTGCCAAGGACAAAGTTTTTGCATTTATGCTTCAAAACAATGTAGCTTTAAATGAGAGAAAAAATTATATATGTTTATTTTTTAGGGTGTTATAAGTTGAAGATCAATATTATGTATGTATATCCATTATAAGTTCATATTCTTCACTTTACGCTATATCGAAGTTTGATAATTTAATGTGGTCAAATATAACTCCTTGGACTATCTTGAGTGTTTGGTACATAATTTTTTTACTTTTTAGTTCATGCCCCTTCACTCTGTACCACATTTGGTATAGACAAATTAATACTATATGAGTGTGGAAAGATTTTGTTTTGTGTCTTTTGTGGTGTCTATACCTATATATATTTGTGCATTATTGGTGTGTGTGTGTGTGTGTGTGTGTGTGTGTGTGGTATGTTTATTTAGAGCATTTACGTTGCATTTAATCCATGCTTATCATATGCTTCATAGTTTTATCACATTAACATCATATAGGATCATATTTGTATCTTTTGTTACATTATCTACATTGGTATCATTTGTTCATTGTTTGGATTATTTGTGCTTGTGCTGCTGAGATTCTTTATTATTGCATTTCATTTCACATCATCGCATTACTTGTTTTCATTTATGTTCACATGTGTTACATTTAGGGGTGGAAGTTGTTCATGTTATGCGATTTACTTTTATTTATTCCCGAACAAAAATGGAGAGAGATCAAACCTAAGGGGGGATGCATACTCTATGGGGAAGATATCTAACAAAGGGGGAGCTTGTTTTTCATATGCCGTTTATATTGTAATATTCTCTTTGCATTTGAAAGGTGTGTTAAGTGTTAAGGTCTGGAAAGATCCAACCAAGTTTCACAAGACCAAAGGTACTCAAGTTTGTGTCGATTAAGCGTTCATACTTTTTTCCTTTGGGGTTGAGAATGCGTCTTTAAGGAGACAAATGGTCCATAGGTTCTTGCTTTTGAGTTTTGTCCCAAAAATAGCCAAAGGGGGCATTTATAAGGAAAAATTTTCAGTCGAGTCAATTTATATGTATATTAGCTTTATTCTTTTTGAACAAAACTTGTTTGAGTCATAGTTTAGGATTTGAGTTGTTTGTCCTAGAAGCCTATGATGTGTGATTGAAGATTATAGAAACTAAGTTAAAGCGACATCAAGTACATGTTGAATTTCGTCTTCAATATTCTAGATATCTCAAGAGGTATGAATGAGCATTATGTTTGATCCATAGATACATGCTTTGGGTGTTTGCTTTAAAAAAAATAAATATAGGCTATTTTTGTAAAACATTTTTTTAAAAGAAAATATTTTGTTTTTTACAAAGTCGTTCGATCGAGTTTGCTAGTTTATACTAGTCATTCAAACCCCTTCAAGACTGGTTTAAACGAGCCGTGGGTTTTCGTTTAAAGGACCATCAAACGAGTTTGTTTTGTTAAGAAAATAATTGCCATTCAAAGCTCGTTCGAAGGTTGTTCAAGCAGGTTTAGCACTTTCTTTGTAATGAAATTTATTTTGTCCAAATTAAAATGTCAACTTCGTTCGAATGACCTTATATATTTCGTTCAAAAAAGTTTCATCAATTTTTATGTTGACTCAATTTTTGTATTTTCTATAAATAGGAGGGCTAACATCGGTTTTTATAAAGTGGTGTTTGCAAAAATGATTTTCCAAGTCAAATCTTGTGCCTACCAAACCCTAGTTTACACCTAAAGTTTGAGATTCAAGAATCACCATATTATATTTATTTAAGATCTTGTTTATCTTGCACCAAGATGTTTTCTCTTCATTTAAAGAAGTTTCTAGTGGTGGATCCATTATTTTCTTTGTGCGGGCGGTGGTCCGTGAGAGTTTGCTTTTGTGCGGAATGGTAATATCGGTGTGATACTGAGACATGAAGAGTGCCTCCATTGTGACATCGTTGGAAGGAGTCCAACAAAGACTATGAAGAAGTTTTAAGGATCAAAAATATCATCAAGGATTGGAAGTGTCAAGTTGGTTGAGTAATTTTAATTTGTCCTTATAACGATACCAACATCATAGTGATTTGCGCGGCTGGGTCGTTTGAGATTTTTTCCATTGTGGCTTTTCCTTGTACATTTTTGTATTATGGTGTGGTTTATTTTATGCTTTCTTATATCACCTAATGGCATTTGGGGCAAGATAAATTGGCTATATTTTTTACAACTCTTGGTTTAATTTGTGCATGTTTAAAACTAGTTTAATTAAGTTTAGAAAATTAAATAATTGGTGTGTTTAGTGTAACCCTAGCATTAGAAAAAAAAATCAAGATCAGAATGAAATGGAGGGACTTCGTGGCATGTATCAATTTCATATATATAAGATGTGTTTGTCTTCTATTTATGTAATATAAACATTATCAAGTAATAGTAAAACGCTGGGTTGGGGTGATAGTATTTTTTCCACAAGGATATCCACTTTAAAATCTTGGTGTGGTTGTGTGATTGCTTTTATTTTTTGCATTATTCATTGTATCAACCACATGTATATTGGATTAATTAATTTTATTTGGTTAAATTAAAAACAATTGAATTCCAAACATAATTTTCTTTTAAAGGACGCAATAATTAATTAAAATAATTAATTTGACCTGTATCCCAGGCCACATACTTTTTCAAATTGATATAATTTAAGGTCATTATGATGAATCTCCAGGTATATCTATTGAGGTTCAGCCGATCACCCACCCACCTGTGTTTGACGGTAGCAACTACGCATGCTAGAAAGATCTTATGACATATTTTTCCCTAAAATCCCAATATGAGTGGGTCTTTTAATATTCCGAATATTTTGATAATTTTCACGTACCATCTAATAAGATATATATATATATATATTTTCATGTGTATTACAAGTATTGATAGTGTGTTGCATGGGCATGCATGGCGCAGCATGTTACTCGCATGGCTTTGCATGGATTTGGATGTGAAGAATAATGAGATTTTTAAGCAAAGTTTTACACCAAACATTATTTATAAAGTATTGATTTGTGTGTACTAATTAATGATCACGTTTTTATAAAGTCATAAATTAAATTAATATTTTATTTAAATAATAATTGTTGAACAAAAAGATATGTAAATATTATTTTGATAAATTTTATTTTTGCATGGGGCATTATTTTGAGAGAATAATATTTATTAAGTATGGAATAAGGGGGGGGGGGGTTAAATTTAAGTGGTTTAGTTTAAAAAGAATAAATTTTGAGTAGAAATATTATTTTCACTTTTGCGGTGAAAATGTTGTTTGATAGGCTATATTTTTCAGAAAAATATTTAAGTATAATTTATAGGGGATTCAATGAGAATTATAGATCTTAATGTGATTACTATAAGTATGTTAGAAGGATTTTCAGGTGAAGAAGGCTTGTAAAGAAAAATATAGGTTTGAAGGGGGAACTGCTATAATCGGTGTACAATCTGCCATAGTGGTTGTACATGTTGTTATAGCGAGGAGAGAAAACCATTATGGTGGTACATCATGCACCAAATTATTTTCATTTACGTTGTCAACTTAACATTGGTGGGTCTCATTTGACTTGTTGAGTCCTCATTAGTTCTAACCTTTTAAGAGCGAATTTCATTGGAATGTAAAACACACACATACAACAAATGGTCAAAATACAAAAAAAACAAAAGAAAATTCTCTTCTCACTCTTCATTTTACAAACCCTAAGCGAAACCTCCATTTATGTTCAAATAAAAGACACCATTTGAGTTTATATATATATATATATTCTCAATCTTAAATATTTTACTTTTAATGTGTATATTTGGTGGTGCATCTATATTATTTTGGAGTTATTGTGAGAGTATATTATTTGGAGAACTACTGGCATATTTTTTTTGAAGCATTTCATTGAAGTATTTTTTTTTGGAATCTTGGAGCATATATTCTAATCTCTATTTTGAAAGATATATTCATTATGTATTATTATAAATTAAAATAAAACATATTTAGGGTAGATATTTTACATATTTAGGTTTATTTAGCATCCTATCTATTTATGTATGTATGTTTTATATACATGTTATTTATGTGATAAAAAAAATATTATTTCATGTGAGAAAATGATTTAACGAGTTAAAGTAATTTTGGGCAGAATATTCATGATGTTAAAATTGTATATTTTCATGGAAAATATTGCTAAGTATTTGTAGATAAAGTTTATGTTAAAACCCTAAATTGGTATGTTTATGTACATGTAGATGACTTTCAGTTAAAGCACCATGAATATGTACAAATATGCATAAAAAATTAGTTTTATGTTTTAAAATTGAAATATTGGACAAAAGTTGAAATAGTTACAAAATATTCTCTATAGTTATTTATTTGTAAAAGAACCCCTAAAAATGTGGAAATTAATTTTTTTCCCTTGAAATTATGATGTTTACAAAATGGTATTAAAAGTCACACTTTTATATAAAATGCCCTAAATTAGTGTGATCCTACTTAAGGTACTTGAGATTTAGTATGTTTAAAATAAAATGATAAAGATGCTATCTTAAAAGATAAAATGGTATTGAGTTTGTAATACTTGGGCACTAAGGACCGAAGGCAATAAAAGGGTAAACAAAGTGTGAAACTTTGGTAAACAGTGGATATTTAGAGAACGTAATTCTTTGAAAGGTTTGGCCTCATCGATCGGGTTAAAAGATATGGAAGTGCGAAAGACGTTACTTAAGAGTAAAGAAAAGATGCTTGGAAAAACAGTGAATTTAGAGCCCTAAAGTGCAGCTTTAGCATAAACCCAAGATGAATGACCAATAAAGCAATGATTGTGGAATTTATGGCAGACAATAAAAACTCGTAAACATAAAAGCAATTGGTGACCTTTGAAATTATGATAAATGATTTATAGTGGGATTAATGCTCATAAAATGAAAAAAAAAAGGGTTTAAAAGGAAATGTGTGAAATTGTTAAATTTTGTTAGAAGGTAGATAATTAATAATTGAATAAGAGATGTGATGTACCATAATTACAGTGGCATACATCGAAAATTTATGAAAATCAATAAGATAAACAATTCACATTAAGTTATTAAAGATGAAAGATATAGAATACAAACTCATGTAGGAACCAAAAGAACATAGACTAACATAAGATATATTAAATAAAGTGACAACAAAGTCTATGACTAAAATAAACCAACTCTAGTGTTTTGAGGTGGATTGGACCAAATTATGAATCTTCTTAATCGTATCTTTAATTTTATCTGAAGTGTCTTTTCTAAACCATAAATGATTCAAACAATGAGCTTTGGGATGAGGTGCGATATGAGGCACACTATTTTTACTTTGCCTCTTTTTCAATTGTTCTTTTTATAAAAAATGTTCTTACTCTTTTCAACCCAAATTTGTCTTTCAATGGGTTTAGGTACAAATTTTCTGGAATCAAATTTTTTTAGAATTGTTGTTCCTCACAATATTCTTACCATTTTTACAGTTTAAAGAAGAAATATAATTCTCACTCAGAACACAATGATTTAGTTTAATATCAATAATAAAAAAATAAAGAAGTAAAAGAGATGAATACCAAATATATGTAGTTCATATGGATTGACCAACGTGTAACACCCCGTATTTTTATAATTGGTTTATTTAATTAAATGGGAATTTTTGAGAAAAATAAAATTTTAGATTTTTGGATTTTTATTAATTAATTATGTTGGTTTTATTATTTGGAAAGTAGAATTTCAAACGGAATCGAAATCGGATTTAAAATGAAGTTTTTATGAGAGTTTTAAGTTTAGTTTTTTTTTTTAAATGAAAAAACATTTGTCGCGGATTTAGGCCGTGACTAATGGAAAATTTGATTTTCGATTAAATGGAATTAAACGAAGGGGAATGGCAGTGGCCGCGTATCTGTTTGATCGATCGACTATGCCAGATTTGAGGCGGTCCAGTGATTTAATTTGTAGTGTTAGAGTGGGATTATGATTCCTAATTAGTATATAAGACTAATAATCCGTAGGAGGACTTCTCATAATCACTTTTTCACAAGTTTTTCTCCATTGAACACTTTTAAATATTTCTCCATTAAAAATCAATTAGTAACTTAATTAGGGAAAGTGGACATTAATTATGGGACTATTTTTATTAAATCTTTTAATCTAAATAATATTCATAACCCTTGGGTACGTAGGATTGATGAGTGAATTTGGGGTTTTATTGGTATAGGTTGCATATAGAAAAATCCTTGTTTCGAATTAAATGAATTTGGGGATGTATAACTCATATAAATTGTGTGGAGATAATGAAATTGAAAATATGAAGTATTAATGTTGAAATCTCGGTGTATTTAATTTAAAATAATTAAATGGGATTAATTGGGTGTTTATGATGATGTGATAGTTAAATTAAGATTTAATTGAATTGGATTATTGTGCGTAGTTTTATACGTTGATTTATTATGATTGGTTGTGTGATTTGTTGCTATTATTTAATCGCATTTTGTGATGACGGGTTGTTGGGTATTTTTGCTCTTCCCATATTTTTAGGATGCCTTCTAGGTATGGGACGAGTGGGTAGGCCGTTTGATGATTTACACCTTCTAGGTATGGGACTAGTGAGGGTAGATTATTACGACTTTATTATGTCGGGTGTGGGCTGATTTTTCTTACTTTATCGTTGTTACGTTAGGCCAGGCATGAGATTAGGTTGAGGTTTATGTTAGAAATTCATCATATACATAGGGTAGGATGTATTGATAACTTGAGGACCCTTAGGTATGGAACTAAGGCGTATTTTGAGGATATAACATCGATAAAAGGGTGGGGTGATTTATAAATTATGAAATTGAGAAATTGAGAATTAATGCCTAAGATAAAAACGGGTATTAAAATTGGTGGCAACATAATGTGTCAGTGACCGACAGTTTAACCGGGTCAGCTTGGGCGATTTATATCATGTCGTGTGTTGGAACCTTGTCATATTGCAGGGGAATCGACAATTTAAACGGATTTCGACTGGCTATTGACAACGGGAAGTGTGACACTTTGGTGAATTATCACCTGAGGCGGGAGGACCGCTATAATGAATTTTGGTGAATTATCTCCCAAGGCGGGAGGACCGCCATACCTAATAATTATTGAAGTACAAACATAAATAATTGAGAAATTTGATAATTTGGGTTAATTAATAAAAGTTTAACTCTGCGGGACTTGGGAATTTAAAATCATACTGGTGTGTTCTTTTTAAATGGGGATTCCTACGGGTAGATAGTGATTTACATTTATCGCGTTTAATTGTTTCGTTAAATTAAAACATTCTATTGTGATATTTATTGCGTATAATGCTACTGTCTGGATTCAAGGATCCTATATGAGGGGAGTAGTGTGTATTGATGCTCGGGGCTCTGACCTCGTGTATTGACTAACCTTTTTTAGGAAATAGTATTTGGAGAAGCTGGATTGATTTATTTGGAGAATTGCTTGGAGGTCCAGTTGGAGTTGCTCTACCTTATGCCTATTGATTTAGTTTAATTTCCATTCCTTCGAATTAACTTTGAGACACAGTTTATGATTTTGATTGGGTCATTCAGTTCCAAAGTTGTATGGGTATTATTCAGTTATGTCACCAGATTCAGTTGGAGATTAGTCAGTTTCATATTAATTGGAGATTGGAAATTATTCAAAGTTTAGCATGTGATGGAGCTTTTGTCGTTCAGTTGTTATTATTATTTGGGATAGAATCTGTAATACCCTATATTTTTACTCATATTTATTTTATTATGAAATTATGGAAATTGGAATTAATTGGATTAATTAATTTAAAGGGAGAAATTTTAATTTATAATTAATCTGATTTCAAGATTAATAATTACTAGCGTGACGAGAGTTGGTAGTTATTGAAATTAATTATGTTGAAATTATGTTGAGTAATAACTAGGTTGAATATTGCGTAGTGAGTAATGTCATATCTTCACGGATATATAATATGGTCGGGAACGAGATATACGACAGTTAAGATATAATTATTTAGGACGCGCGTATGAGTCGCTTACTATTATCTATTTGGGAGTTAAAGACCTCATCTTCTCTCGTGAATGGTGGTGCCCACCCTTTTCTAACCTCTAACCAAACATGCTCATCTATGGCCTTAAAATCACTCTTCATATACATGTTCCAATTTCTAAAACCTTCATAAATACCGAAATTCATAGCGAAAGACACGTGGGATCACTCATACAATAAAATAATGCTTCAAGCTCTGATACCAATTCGTAAACGCAATGGTCCCTCTCTGTGTGTGTCCTTTAGGTGAAAATAATTTTCTTCTAAAAAAAATTCCTATTTTATTTAGCACCAATTTTGTGAACCAAACAAATTAAGCCAGTTTTATCTTCTTAACCCTAAACATGCACCTAGTGTAATTAAGCAAGATAAAGTCTAGAATGCTCACAAAACACGCCGATGTACAAGGAAACCACAACGGAAAAAACCCTCAGACGACCCAGGCGACAATCATTATGATACGGTTTTATGAAGGAAGATTACAGTCTTACTCAACGACTCGATCCCCATAAGCCTTGACTCATCTTCTTCTCTTCGATCATTCCTCCACAGTGCAATGTAGGAGTACACATGTGCCAAGTCTACAGCACACGAATTCATGTATACCTCAATATCCACCAATACATCCTTAACAACCGTCAATCAGTAAGTACGGAGCCCACCGCACGAAACAGGTTCTTTGAATGATGAAGAATGAAATAATGGTGCAAACACATGACCTCTATAACATATGGTTATGTAAATCTCAGATCTTGTAAACACAAAGGATGTTTATAGCTTAGGAAACCTTTGATAAACAAATGCAGAAAACGTATGGGTTCTATTATGTTTTGTATATTCTTCCCTCCTATTTTTCTGAGTAAAATATGCCTTAAATAAAAACTTTGAGGCGGCGCGTCGTTAGAACGAAATCAACATGTCAATCGAACAATATAAGGATCTCATTAGAACGAGAATGTCATGCCGTTTGAAAGATAGCATGATGTCATTGGAATGACTGTTAAAGTCATTTGAACCACACAAACACAAGGAAGTGTTTCATACCACTCTAAACACAAAATAACTCAGAAAAAACATTTTAAAAATATTTTAACATTTAATTTAATTAAAATAACATCCCTAGAAAATATTTACCGAGTATCCATAAACCAATATGCATCCATACCTGAGAGAATCTTGAAAACTAATGTGAAGACGTGAAACGTGCAACAACACTACCACATGATCTATCTTTGCAGCTTAACCGCTACTTCTTCAACACAACGTCATAAACATAATGGGAATCGTGACAAGAAAATCAATCCTACGACTCAAAGTGGTTTTTGTTCAGAATAATGCCAATACATTCAAATTGAATCTATTTGAAAATTTGTCCTTACAATATTGAAAAAAAGATGATTACAGTAATTAATTTATATATAATGATAAAAAAAAAATATAGTTGCACTTGTTAATTTATATATCGTTGCAGTATTTAAAACATGTGCATTTAGACTTACTAATTTGGATAGAGTTACAATAGTGAAAACTGATACAGTTACATTTGTTAGGTTAAATATTATTACATTAGTTAATACAAATACAGTAACATATATTAAGATAAATACAATCACAATATTAAAAATAAATAAAGTTATATTTATTTAGTTAGATATAGTTACATTGATGAAAAGACATACGATCTTAATCAATAAGTTAGATGCAGTTGTAATAACTAAAAGAGATACAGTTACACTTAGTAAGTTAAATATAGTCTCAATGATGAAATAAATTACAGTTACAGTTATAATGATGATGTAAGATACAACATATGTATTTATTTAGATACAATTCCAATGATAAAGACATATATAGTTACACTTATCAAGTTAGATACAATTACATTCATGAAAATAATGTTGAATGATTTTACAATTAGAAAAATTAATACGCATGCATTCTAACAGATAGTTGTAGTTATAATATTTAAAATTTTAGGTAAACTTTCATAAATACGAATTTAACCCGGACCCGATCTGTTAAACCCGGGTCTAAGCACTTTTATGAAAATCGGTTAACCGATTACCCGGTTATCCAATTACCCGCTAATTAAATGGATCGAATATGGATATAAGTAGACCCGATACGTTAAGGACCCGACTCTCTCTCTCTCTCTCTCTCTCTATATATATAGGGAGAGGTTCACAAGTGGACCAAAAGAATGGACTTTTTAATGGACCTTAACAAAAAACGCATAATAAACATTAATTTCAATTCCTATAGTGTAATTGGTCCGCGCCAACGGCACCAAATACGTGTGTCGATCGATCCCCCACCCCACCCTCCCACCCCCACCCCCATGGCAGCCCTGCTGTCATAAGGGCTGCCACAAGGGTTGCTTTGGTGATGGTGGTGGGTGGGGGCGGGGGGGGAAGTGGGCGTGGGTGGGGGGCAGTGGACGTGGGTGGGGGGAGGTGGGGGGGGGGGGGGTAGTGGGGTGAAGGTGTGGTCTCGGGTGCCGCTGGCGCGGACCAATTACACTATAGAAATTAAAATTAATGTGTTAATATGTGTTTTTTGTTATGGTCCATTAAAAAGTCCATTCTTTTGGTCCACTTGTGCACCTCTCCCTATATATATATACATACATTTTTTTTGTTTAAATTGGATTTTTTTGGTCTATTTTTTAGTTTCAGTTATTCGGTTATTCGGGTCAGGTTTTTGGGTCCTTAATGGGTCCGGGTCTGGACATATTTTTTTTAACCTTATGAGTAATCGGGTAAGACCCAATCCATTAAAAAAAATGTCCGGATCGAATATAGATATAGGTGGAGCCAACCCGTTTACAGAACTATTACTAGGTTTGTGAGTACGAGGCTCTTTTTCAAAGTCAGATACTAACATCTGTATCGCGGTTTCTTCGATTGAATACATTTAACATGCACCATTTGCTAAGCAATAATGACTTGCGGTACTGTCTCGTGATCAGGTATAAAAATATGATAATAATTGAAATTAAGTCAAGTGGTTTGTTTATTTATGTTGACAATATAAATGAAACTGCAACTAAACTTATCATTCGGAGATGATAATGTTGTGAAGAGTATTATTGGAGATTCTAATGAATTAAAGAAATCTAAAAGAAAGTCAAAGAAAATAAAGAAGGTATAAATAAAGTGATAATATTTAAAATTAAGTCAAATGGTTTGTTTATTTATGTAGACATTATAAATTAAATTGCAAGTCATCGTAAAACTATGATATGATAATATTGGAAATAGTATTGTTGGAGCTTCTGATGAATTGAATTCAAAGAAATCTTAAAAAAAGTCAAATAATATGAAGAAGGTTAAAGACCTGATTGTGGAGGTTGATAGTCGTATAGAGAAAAATAATGAAGTTGAAGGTGGTAAAAATATTTGGTTGAAATTTAAGTCAAAAAGGAATTTGAGAATGGATAAAGTAGTGGATTTTGGCTAAAGAAAGTGCAAGAACGGATCAGCACTGCACTGATATCATAACTATTGTTGCTGAGTCAGTAGATATTGATAAAATGAACGAGGTTGGCATAGATTATGCTCCTTGTTTTAGAACTAGGGATATTGCTATGTGTGTTTGTGTTGGTATGAGAAATGATACCAAAGAAAGAATAGTTAGTGATAAGGAGGGTGAAGGTGATGAAGAAGTTGGGGATGTTGGTGGGAATGGTGAAGATGATGAAAACTTCAAATTTGATCAGTTTGATAGTAGTGAGAGATATGATAATAATAAATAGTTAATAGGTGACACTATTGTTATACCCATATAATCTCTAAGTTGAATAAAACCCAAACGCCAAGAGAATTTATAACGTGTTCAATTCCAGTCCAAAAAGAGATCGGCTCAGTGATAATCTCCTTGACCTACCTATTTGATAGCTATCCCACCCATGTAAACAAAGTTGGACACACCATACATTCTTGTTGGGTCCTACACACTGAACATCCATCATCAATCACGTGGGGATAATAAGAATGTGGTTGTTATGAATTAGTTACCCATGCCCCTATCAATGACTTTAGTCCATGATCTAAGGCGTAATGGTTTGTTATTTTTTATAAACATGCATATTCAGGTGTAACTGCCCGACTTATAAGGGCAATCCGCCCGTCCTTTTGATATTCCCTATGAACTATCTTTAAATAGGGCACTAATCCACTTAAGAAGGGGAAGATAGATGGAATCCTCTCAATCATTGAGTTGAAACATCAACCCTAATTTTAATTTTGGTAATAGTGTAATAAAAGCCTAGAAACACCATGGACGTAGGTTTCCTCAAGGGGCAGAACCACCTAAAACCCATCGTGTTTTCTCTGTCTCTCATCCTCATTATATATTATTATTATTATTTTTCTTTTCATTGATTAAATCTATTATTTGTTGTCTCTATTTCTCGACATCAATAAATTGGCACAGTCAGTGGAAACTTCACGACAAGACATTATTATTCCTACGCAAATCCATTCATTTAAATATATAGCCGAGACAATATACAATGTCGGATAATCTCGAGAACAGTCGTATAGCAGAACTATAGATAATGTTCACCTCCATTGGGGTAGGCGGTCTCCACAGCATACTGATGAGCCTGGATAAAGGGCAAGAAATGATGCAGGAAAGTGTCAGGTTGTTGACATATACCCTCCAGGCGAGAACGATACAGACCAATCCAAATGTCGCAACCCCCGAACTAGAGGTATCGAGGAGCGGCAAGGGATAACTCCCCCCAGCACCTCACAAGGAGTAGAATCAGGAATACCACAGGTAAATAATGGAGAATCCCAAAAGGCTATACTTGGGATGCTATGGAAACACCATCTTTTCTCGACGAATCGGGTCGCATCGGGACGGGTCCTATCGCCCCATAGCCTATTCATTTTTTCCAGTCACCCAGCAATTTTGATGACTAATCATACTCTGAGGAGTGTCCTAGCTAGTGTTCTTGAAAGGTTGAGTAGGGGCTCAATATTTGATCAACTGGGCCCATGTTGCAATCACTGGCAAGTGGAAGCGGCCTCGCGCGACCACTAAAAGAATGAACCAGGACGATTCGTCACTATGCTCTGCTAGAGCATCGGTTGAAGCCGAGTAGATTTCCAAGGAAGAGAGCTCGGTCAAAAATTGAGGACGAATAGAAAAAATAATTAAAGGAATGCCCAAGATGATAACTAACCATGGAAAGGATCCATTCAGCGCCTGAAGGACCGCCTAAGAGAGATGGCCAAGTCCAAGGATCCACAGTAGAGGGATTTCATAAAAGGATTGTCTTTCATCTCTTCTATCATGGCGTATCCTACTCCAGCAAAATTCAAGCCACCGATTGTCACGCTAAAGTATGATGGGAAGACGGGTTCTATTTTGCATATCGAGTAGTATCAAGATACTGCAGACATCCTAGATGAGATGAGATACCGAGCATTCTCCAGCACTGTAACCAGTTCCACCTAAATCTGGTACAACAGCCTTCCTAGATGGCAAATGAAAAAAATTCAACAACTGGTCGACTAGTTTGTTAGCAACTTCTGCTCTGGTGCAAAACCTAGAAAACATGTCACCCATTTTCTTAGTGTTTGGAAGAGGGCGAAAGAGAGCACCAGTGATTGTATCACCCAATTTACATTGAGAATCTGAAAGTGGTGGATTATAATGAGCCAACTGTCATAATGGCTCTGATGAGCGGATTACGATCGGGGAAGAAGTTTTGGTCATTGGCAAAGGAGCCACCCAAGACTATGATGGAACTACTTGCCAAAGCAAGTAATATCATGAATACCAAAAAGGCGATGGCGGATAAAGAATTCGATAGTCCTAAACCATCAACCAGTAAAAATGTCGATAAACAAGAGAAGAATGATAGAAAGTCTCATACACCAAAAATGTACGATGAGTACAGACCTCACATGCTTGGCATCCATCACATCCTCGAGGAAATTTGAGGAAGAAAAGACCTCAGGTGGCCAGGAAAGTTTAAGATGCTAATGAACAGGAGGGACAGAAGTAAGTACTGCGAATTCCACTAGAACCACGGTCACAACACAAACAGTTGTTTAGCATTGAATAATGAGATCGAGGTCTTAATCAGGAGGGGAAAGCTGTCCATTTACATGGATAGACATGGCCAATCAAATCCTTAAGAAAATAAAACCATGAGATGATCAGAATCGCCTTGCCAAAGGGTAAATGATAAGAAGAGGGAGAGAATTGATGACTCAGATGACGACCCAGATCTCCCTAAAAAAATGTGCATGATGTCGGCATGATATCTTTTTATTGTCATTTCATCGTGGGAGGATGTGCCAGTGGGGGTGAAAACCCTACAAAAAGGAAAGCCTATCTGACAGAGGCTTAAGCTTGCACGCATATGCAAGTTAATCTAATCGTCAATTCAAAAAAATGACCCCGTAAGGTGAACAAAGATAAACTGATCGTCGGATTTTTAAAAGACGACCTATTTGGGGTTATTGTATCCTCGCGATGATCTTCTGGTCATCACAATGGTCATCTAAGAAGGTTGGGTGAACAGGATACTTGTGAATAACAGTAGCTCCGCAGATGTAATGTTCTACATCTGTTACAAAAAAATTGAAGCTTCGGGATATCGAGCTAACACCTTATCACTGACCTTTGATTGGTTCTCAGGGGAAAAAGTGTATCCCTTGGGGATGGTAGAATTAGAAGTCGTCATAAGCACTTGGCCAATCGTCCTCGACAAGAATATACTATCTGCTTACAACATGATATTTAGCAGGATCGACCTGAAAAAGTTTGAAGTCATCCCGTTTAGACTACATCAATGCTTGAAGTTCCCAACACACTTCAGAGTGGGAGTTGTCAAAGGAAATCAGAAGGTAGCACATGAGTGTTATTTCATCTCAACAGACCAGGAATAATAGAAGAAGTTGACAACCTCTTATCATATTGAAATTATTGATCTTCGAGATGAAGCAAAACTGGTCAAGGGGTAACCTATTAAGGAGATTGAAGCAGTCCCATTTTATGTTGATCACCCGGAATGAACTGTTCGAATTGGGTCGTCATTAGACTGACATTTGAAGAAAAATCTTATAAAATTCTTACAACAACGCAAGAGCGTATTTGGATGAATCCATGAGGACATGTCGAGCATCGATCCTGACTTCATATGCCATGACTTAAATTTGATAGAAGGGACCGAGATAGTCAAACAAAAATGGAGGATTTTTTACGCCGACAAGAACCTTGTCGTCCAGGAAGAGGTCTATAAACTACAGAAAGCTAATTTCATTAATGATGTCAAATACCAAGAATGGTTAGCCAATGTGGTCATGGTGAGCAAAAAGAATGACAAATGGAGGATGTTCGTTAATTTTACTGATCTGAACAAGGAGAGTCTAAAAGATTATTTTTCACTGCCACGAATTGACTACCTAGTTGACGCCACTACAGGCCACGAGATTCTCAACTTCATGGACACTTACTCCGACTACAACCAAATCAAGATCAAGACTTCCGATAGAGAAAAAGGGTCCTTCATATCCATATAAGTACTTACTATTATAACGTTATGCCATTTGGTCTTAAAAATGCAAGGGGCTCCTACCAGAGATTGGTGAACAAAGTCTTTGAAGACCAAATCAGGGTCAACATAGAGGTTTATATGGGCGACATGATCACTAAGAGCAAGATAGACGTCAAGCACATTAAAGACCTGGGGCAGGCCTTTAACAAACTAGAGAAGTACCAAATGAAGATGAACCCCACAAAATGCATCTTTGGGGGGTAAAGGAGGGCATGTTCCTAGGTTTTATTGCCAATCAAATGGGTATTGAAACCAACCCAGACAAGATCCAGGTTCTGATCAACATGATATCTCCCACAACAAAGAAGGATGTGTAAAGGCTAACATAATGAGTGGTTGTGATTAACAGGTTCATTTCTATAGGTGCCGATAAGTGCCTTTCCTTCTTCAAAGTGTTAAGGAAGTCGTTCCAATGGAATGAAGAATTTGAAAATGCTTTTATATATTTAAAGTGTTATATGGGTTCCCCAACTCTCTTATCACGCCCCGTCATTGGATAAAAACTCTATCTATACCTCGCAGTGTTCGAATCAGTTATTAGTTCAACAATGTTAAAGAAGGAGGAAGGAGTCCAGAGACCAGTATATTATACTAGAAGAGCATATCAATGAGATAAAGTTTGATACCCATGAATAGAAAAATTATCATTAGCACTAAAAGAAGCTTCACGAATAATGAAGCCATATTTGCAGGCCCACGCCATTGTGATTTACACAGACCTGCCTTTAAGGCAAGTCCTACATAATCCATAGAAATCCGGTCATCTCATGGCTTGGGCGGTTGAACTAGGTGAGTACGATATACAATACGAACTCAAGACCTCCATAAATGGACAGGCATTAGTAGATTTCATTATTGAGTTCACCTATGATGAGAAATCATTCGAACAGACTCCCTTGGGAGAGTGTTCAATTCTTTACAATGAACAACCTCCCCTAGAGGAAACCATAAATCCTATCTGCATCGAGTGGACTCCAAATGGAGAGATCTCCCTCAAAAAGGCTAAGGGATAGTGTGACGAGTCCCATAATAAGATTTTCAAGTTTGGAAAAATTGAAGAATCGAACTTCGACTAAGTTAGTGTTATTTGGAAGTTATATGTTGATGGATAATCTTGTTCAGTGAGAAGTGGCGCGAACATTATCATCACCACGCCAAACAAAATAGATGTGGAATAGGCTCTAAATTTTGAATTTGAAGCCTCCAATAATGAAGCGGAATATGAAGCTCTTATTACTGGGCTAAGTTTACCTTCATCCATGAGAGTCGACCACATTTCGGTGCATAACGACTCTCAGCTAGTTGTTAACCAGATACTGGGAGTCTATAAAATTGGGGAGGAATATATGAAAAAATATTTGTTCATTGTATGACAAAATTGTAGAAGTTCGCAGAGGCAAAAATAATAAGGATCCCTAAATTGAAGAATATCTGAGCAGATTCCCTGACTAGGCTAGCCTCGGCATCCGGAACGTCTTTACGAAGGATGATACTAATTGAAGTATTGACGCATAAGAGCATAGAGGAGAATAGTATGGAATTAATTGAGGTGAATTTAGGTCCATCGTGAATGGACCCCATACGGGCATATATTGAAGTTGGAGAACTCCCCACCGATCCGAACGAATCTAGAAAGCTGCACTATAAGGCATCCCAGTACGTGATGGAAGCAAAAGTAATATATAGAAGATGGTACCTTATCTCACTATTGAGATGTGTTCATCTTATGGAGATCAATAAGCTTGTTAAGAAGGCACATTAAGTATGTTGTGGAGCACATTCCATCGGAAGGTCATTGGTCAAGCATTTAGCAACTCAAGGGTAATATTGGTCGATCGTAAAGGTTGATTGTGCGAATCATGCGAAGAAATGTGACAAATGCTAGAAGTTTGCAAAGATACACTATTCCCCCGAGCTCCATTGACGCTAATCGCATCACCGTGGCCATTCACGATGTGGGGGATTAATCTTCTTGGCCAATTACCAAGGACGAAAGGGTGATACAAATACCTAGTGTTAGCGGTGGAGTACTTTACAAAGTGGGTGGAGGCTAAGCCCCTGGTAGAAATTCCTTACGAAAGGATATTCTAATTTATTTGGAAGATGATCATATGCCACTACGATTGTGATTGCCCTTCGCATTCATCACGGACCATGGCACGCCGTTGAATAACTAGGAATTTGAAGAGTACTGCACTAGATCGAATATTCAGAAACTACACTCTGCACCGGGTCATCCACGATGCAATGGCCAAACTGAGGTCACCAATAGGACACTCTTAGATGAGATTGAGAAGAGACTCGATAACGCAAAAGGGAATTGGATCAACAAACTCAATTTTGTGCTTTGGGCATACAGAATCACTCTACATATAACTATTGAATAAATGGCGTATATGCTCACCTTTAGCACCAAAGTGATCGTCCTTTCTGAAATAGGACTCCCCATCTACAGAGTCCTATATTTTGATTCCCCAAGAAGTGATCTGGCAAGGATAATAGAACTTGATTTATTGAAAGAAGTTAGAGAGAATACAGCGCTACAGGTGGCCACTTACCAGTAAAGGGTCGCACGTTACTATAACCATAGTGCGAACCCAAGCAGCTTGAAGAAGGGGGACTATGTTCTCAATAAGGTGATCCGTAAGAAATGTAAAACCTTATGTGTGATAAAGATTCAAATAGATGCGCAAATTCCAATCCCAAACTTATTTAATTAGAGTCAATTAATGAATCAAATCAACTCATCCCTTAAACTCAAATAGCAATGTGCGTGCAAGTGTCAAACTAACATAAATAAAATATGCGACACAATAGTTCAGGAAAAAATCCTCGTAGGGAAAAACCTATTCATTTCACTATAATTGTAAATCACAACTTACACGGTTATAATGAAATAGATTTTTGACACACGAATACCCTCAGGTGTCGATCGCTGATGTCAGCAAACATCCACACGCAACAAACATCCACACGCAGTTCTATCTTCAGCAAACATCCACACGCAGCGAATCTCAATGACCGCAGTCTTCAGCAATGAATCCACACGTAGCGAATCCATATGGACACGTAGTCCAAATATCGGTGTAGGTTATCCTCCCTACAAGAGTAAACTTCAACAAGATTCTATCTTGGGTAACAAAACAACTCATTAAAGATTGGGATGTTTTGTGAATTGAAAAACAAAGGTTTTAAACCCTAAAATTGAAGAAGACAAAGTGTTCTGCTGTTAGCAGAATACTGATATCGAAAATCGTCATGACTTCTCTTGAAAACGGAATGATTTAACGCATTTTATATAAAAAAAAATTGAGTTGGTGCGTCGTTCGAACGAGATTCCATTTCATTCGAACGAGATATGATGTCATTCGAATGACCTATCAAACGAGATTCCAGGCCATGATTGTAGATAATTTCGATCGAACGCGTGGCCGCCAATGTTGTATTTTTCTTATTTTTTTAATTAGTTATGATTTTTCTACGGAAAGGTGTCCGAGAATAAAATCTTTAGATAGTATGAATTCAAAAAAAATTAACAAAAACATTTAAACATCTCAAATACTTTTAAGTGAACTGTAAAGAGACTTAAATACTTTCTCAACAAAATTCATCTTACAAATGTTTGAATATTGAAGAAGATTGATATTCGGATCCGTCTCGATGCTTGAATGAACTTGAATAATTCTTCGACGGTTGTAGCGGTATACGACATACTCAATTGTGAACGAGAAATGTAAAATAATGTCCTTAAAAATCTCCCCCTAT
Organism: Sambucus nigra; assembly: GCA_949130495.1. Taxonomy (NCBI): domain Eukaryota; kingdom Viridiplantae; phylum Streptophyta; class Magnoliopsida; order Dipsacales; family Adoxaceae; genus Sambucus; species Sambucus nigra. The sequence continues at coordinate 224,750,594 of OX422214.1, forward strand.
GTCTATGCCAGTACAAAATAAAAATATCTTAATTATCAATCAAAAAATGACCTATACAAATCTACCCTCCCAAAAACTCAAACATGGAAAGATAAACTGACAAGTCTTCAAACTTTTTCAAATGATGCTTCAATAATAAACTTTTCAAATCTCCAAACTTTTCTCATTAGGATGTGCAACATAATGCTCTTCAATTTTACCTACACACATGAGACAAAGCAAAAACCTCGTAACGTATCGAGTTTGAAATGATATAAACATAAAACATGAAAGCATAATCAAATCTCCCCCATACTTAAACTCCCTTATAATATCATAATTCGTTCTTTCCCTTTTTATTTGTCCGAAATAGACAAGGAAAAGAATAAACCAAAATAATGCAAATCGGGGTGTCACGAGAAACAAACCAAACATACTTTTTTTTTTAATTTTTCAAAAAAAATTTATACAAAAATGCAAGAAATATGATGTTACAAAAAAAATCACGCCATGAATATTTACTAAGATGGTTAAATCATGAAAATGGAATGAATGAGTGTGAACAAATTCAAAAGGAAAATCAACTCAATTGTATCATATGAGCAAGATGCATAAGTGTACTCCTAATGAATGAACATCAAAAATAATCCTTTGGTGTAAAATTATTGAATTTAGATGACATCGTCTTAAATCAAAATCAACAAATCAAAGTCAACATGATTTTCACACCAATAATGTCCAAAACGATTTCATGCTTTTTCAAGATTTTTGAGGACGTGAAAAGCCACTTTAATTCTCCAACCCAACTCCCTCATATAAATATTCTTTTCGAGGTGATCTAAATTCTCAAACATTGGAGAATTGGTGAATAAACCTAATGGCCCATTATTGGCATATATTTCATTTTATTGCCATTCAATATTTCTTTGGGCTCTTTTAAACCTCTTTGGACCCCGAATAATTAAAATTCCTCAATTTTTTAGGTCTAATTTAAATAAAGGCTTAATCGCAAAGGATAGATGTGTACCTTTCATAGCCCTTCACATCTTTTAAAATTCACACAATCTTACGCCAAAACGGTAAACACATGCACACCTTTTATTATCTTGTTTTATCGCATTTGGTTCATTTTAATAGATAGAACTAAGATGAAAACACGTACCCAACATGTGATTTAACAGGAACAAACATCAAACAAATCCGTGCATATATGCAATAAAGGACAAAGTGAGTCAAATATATAGGTAGCAACACTATATCATCTCAAAGACTCCAAACTTTGTAAAGCACATGAATGACACAATATATTTTCTCAAAACACTATCAAATAGTCACATGAATATGGTTTGAAGTTGTGACTTGGTCATCCTAAGTGTGCATTCATATATGGTGTAAAACAAACTACAAAAATCTTTTTGTATTTTTTTTTCAATTTTTTTCTAATACAAAAAGTACATGTCCTAACACTAGTAAAGATATGAATCGTGAAATAAAACTAGAGTATGACAAACATGCGAACACAATCATCTATATGATATAGCAAGGGAAGAATTATGTGTAAGAAAACGGTAATCAGCATGTCTAAAATTGCGACAAAGGAAGCAAGATCAATATCACACAAATATGCGAAAAATAAGGATCAAACGCAATAAATTAGCGTAACCCGATCTGATACCAATTTGTAAAACCTTATGTGTGATAAAGATTCGAATAGATGCACAAATTTCAATCAAACTTATTTAATTAGAGTTAATTAATTAATCAAATCAATTCATCCCTTAAACTCAAATAGCAATGTGCGTGCAAGTGTCAAACCAACATAAATAAAATATGCGACACAATAGTTCAGGAAAAAATCGCCGTAGGGCAAAACCTTTTTATTTCACTATAATTATAGATCACAACTTATATGGTTATAATGAAATAGATTTTTGACACACGAATACCCTCAGGTGTCGTTCGGTGTCGTCAGCAATGGAACAACCGCAGCTACTCCATAAGAACACAGAGTTATATCTTTAGCAAAGATCCACACGCAGTGAACCTCAATGACCTCAATCCTCAGTAATGAATCCACACGCAAAGAATCCACATGGACACACAGTCCAAATATTAGTGTAGTTTATCCTCCCTACAAGAGTAAACTTTAACAAGATTGTATCTTGGGTTCCAAAATAATTCACTAAAGATTGGGATGTTTTGTGAATTGAAAAATAAAAGATTTTAAAGCCTAAAATTGAAGAAGACAAAGTTTTCCGCTGTTAGCAATTTACTGATATCGAAAATCATCAGGTCTCCTTCTTAAAAATGGAATGATTTCACATGCTTTATATAGACAAATTGAGTTGGCGATTCGTTCGAACGAGATCCCATTTCGTTCGAACAAGATCTGATGTCATTCGAATGACCTATCAAACGAGATTCTAGGCCATGATTGTAGATAATTTTGATACGAACGCGTGACCGCCAGTTTCGTATTTTTTTTATTTTTTTTAATTAGTTATGATTTTTCTACGGAAAGGTGTCCGAGAACAAAATCTTTGGATAGTATGAATTCAACAAAATTTAACAAAATTATTTAATCATCCCAAATACTTTTAAGTGAACTGTAAAGGGACTTAAATACGTTCTCACCAAAATTCATCTTGCAGAGGTTTGAATATTGAAGAATCTTGATATTCGGATCCGTCTCGATGCTTAAATGAACTTGAATAATTCTTCGACGGTTGTAACGGTATATGACATATTCAATTGTGAACGGACAATATAAAATAATATCCTTACAAGAGTAACAATCTCGAGCCCAATTGGCACGGGACTTATCGGGTAAATAGTATCATAAGGCCTAGAACATATCGCATTTAAACTCTGGAGGGAAAGCAATTCAAGAACCCCTAGAATTAGGAATACGTCAGGAAATATTATTAGTAATGTTTAGTTATTTCGTTTATGTAGTTTACACTGTCTTAATTAATAAAATTATGCTTTCATCCCTTATTTTATTATTTTATTTCTGATATAAGATATAGTGAGATATATGCAAACATATCTAATTGCATAAACTGCATTGTTATGCCAATAAGGATCGACTCCGAACAGAATTACTTTCCCCTTGTGCAAACTTATTCTCATAAGTTTAAGAACAATGATTTCAACCAAACCCTTGTATGACCTCGCAGATCAGAAATGAGGTGGTCGACCAAAAGACTGTACGACTTTACAGGTCATAAACAGTTGAACTTGTACAAACTTGTTCTCACAAGTTTGCTAAACTCTTGTACGACCTCACAGGTCGCGAATGAGGTGGTCGGCCAAACGAGTGTATAACCTCACAGGTCGTGAATAATTGAATAATTGAACTTGTACAAACCTGTTATCATAAGTTTGCCAAACCCTTGTACGACCACGCAGGTCGAGAAAGAGGTGGTCGGCCAAAAGACTGTACAACCTCACATGTCGCGAACAGTTCAACTTATACAAACCTATTCTCATAAGTTTGCGAATAAGGTGATCATCCTAAAAACTCTGTACGACCTCTCGGGTTATGAACAAAATGACATCAGATATCATTTAAAGGAATAAAGTTCTATTATTCTCAACAAGCATCTAGCACAAGGATATATGCAAGAAGATTGATAAGTCACATTCAAATAAAGAGATATTGATGCAAGCAACAAAAATAGTTCCATACATACTGTGCCAGAAACACAAACCCATAACTGGGAAAATTAAAGATACAAGGTAACATAAGAAAAAGATCAACAGTATTTCAATCAATCATGATTGGGTGCAAGACCATTAGCTGTGGGTTCACCACATTCTTCACCAGCCAAGGTCGTGGCCTCTTCATCATCCCCTTGCCATTGATTAATCGTCTTAGCGAAATCTGGATAACGGGTCATCACCCTCTTATTTAACTCCTCATACCCATCGAAAAATTAATGAAGTATGTGGTAAACTCGACTGAGGACTTATAAGCTTCAACAGTTGCTACTCTAGCTAAGGCAAGGGCGTCACGAGCAACCTGTAATTTCACAGCAAGGGCATCCTTTTGCTTGCTCAAATTTCTCTCACTCGGCAGAAAGATCTTCATTTAAACTATTAATTTTAGCATCATCAATGTCAATTGTATCCTTAAGGGTGGCATTCTCACTTTCCACCTTGCTCAGCTCCTCAATACTTGTTATTAACTGGTCGTCTCTGTCCTTTAGCTCAGCAGATATCTTATCGTGTCCGGCTTTTAATGTCTTGTTCTCTTCGGCCAGCTCATTATAGGTCATGTGATTCATCGAGGATTTATTTCACAGAACAATGAATGTTATGAATGCCTGGAGAATAAATAGAGGAAAGTAGTTAAGACACGACGATCAACACTAAGTCATAATAAACAGCTTAAGAAAGGATCATACCACTGACAATCTGTGTTGTGCCAAAGTCCACATAGAATATGGGTTAGAACATCTTAGTAACTCAAAATCCTTCACATGACTGCAATAATCGATCAGATCAGTAGCGTCATTCTTGGCATGGTAGAAGATAGAGTCATGGTAGGCCTTCAGGTCTTCATAAGTGACCTTGTGTTCTAGGTCGAACTCAAACTCAGAAACTTTACCATATCGAGAAGTGTGACCCGACCCAGAAGCATGATCGGGCCTAAAAGTATGACTAGGTCCCCTCATTAACTTACGTAGAGGTTGTCTATCTTCGTCTTCATCCCAAAATATCTTATCTCTGACTGAAGGATGCATGGGGGCTATACCTTTCACCCTAGTAGAAGCTTTAGCCTCCTTTTGGTGAGTATCTTGTTCGGATGTCTTAGAAGAAGTAGCCTGCTCGACCCAGTTTACTTTATCCAGCACCAACTTTTTTTTGCCTAACCAAATTCAAGGCTTTATGATCAATAGGATGATGAGCCATTCCCAACGTCTCTTATATTGGATTCTCATCTACACCTGAAAAAATAACGAGCAGATGCATCAACATATAAACTTAAAGCATTTGATGATAAAGAGTGGGGTGCTAGTACGACTTTCCTGATTCAAAGCTTCCTTCCCCACCTGCAAGCGGTTCACCCGCGTAAAGATGGGTCTCTTGCACCATATAACCTTCCAAGGGAACCTCAAACCTTAATGGGGTACAACCATCAGGGGGAGTATGGTGCCCGACAACTATGAATTTCTTAATAGAAAATAGATCTTCGAACTTCAGAGGCTTCTTCTTATAGTACGTCTCAACAAGGTCAACCAAAGTCTTAGTAAGACTGGGGGCTCGTTTCACTGAAATGAGCAAACATAATGGAAATATCATAATACCAAGACGACCAAAAAATAGGCAATCAATTGGAAGAAATTTTTTTACCTATGTTGTTGGGTCCATTCCACTCTCTGGGGACCCTACATGATCTATCGCGCTCAAGGGACCAAAATTCCCAATCTCCTTTAATGAACGCACACTAGCCCTTCCAGCTATGGTTACTAGTTTGGGCTACGGTAACCATCCAATATCAAGACTTCCAAGGGGAAAATAATAATATTCGGGGGCTTTAGCATCGTTTTTCAAACCATGAACATATCTAAAGATGTCCCCCATCAAATCAAAACATGTCCTAAGTTTCTAAAACATCATGACCCCTAGTAAAGTCCTACAGGCATTAGGGGCAGTTGGGTCAAAGTCACACCATAACCCCTCATAATATAATGAATGGTAGGATGAAGAGGTAGCCTTAACCCCACTTGAAGAGCTCGAAAGGGGAGGCAAATCTCCTCGACGTCCTTCACAGAATAACATCTCTTTGAGACACTAGGCATTCTAGTTTGGATAGATATGGGAAGGGTGAATTTTTCTCTCAACACATCAAGTTCCTATTTAATGATAGTGCAGTGATACTATCGAGCATCAGTCTCAGACGGATTATAAGTATTAAAGGACCCAGAAGGGCCCTCTTTCTCCTCATATATAGCCTCATCATGGGACCCAACGACAGGGAAACAGATGAATGGGGACCAACGCTCTCAGGCCTAATGTCCTCTACCCTATCAGTAGCAGCCTCATCAAAAAGGGAATCAAGATTAATGGGGTCTATGGACGCTGTATTTAAATAATTACCCTCAGTGGATAGGGGTATAATAGGGATGGTAAACAAAGTGTCTAAAATGGAGGAATGAATGTAAGGAACACTAGGATCAATAGAAGAGACACAACTAGAGGGAGTCTTGGGTGTGTAACAAGGGTGACCAAGCTCTTCCTCTGATCTAACCACTTGTAAAGGGCGTGAGAACCTCCTCTCAATGATACCAGGGCGTTTCGACTCAATTTTATGAATAAAATTATAAATTTACTGGACATATGGGGGAATACTCATAAGAACTCCTATCGCTATTTGCTAAACCTAGGTCAACCAACCCAATGGTCATCTAATTCCATAATCTCCAAACAACAGCAAAATACCAGCCAACAAATTGAAGAATCGAGAAACCTTAACAAAAACAAGGTAAGCGTACCTGATAAAATTAATTAATGGCAAGATAAGCTACGAAAGATAATGAAGAAACCACATAAATACTTTTGGTAGCAAAATAACTGATCCCCCAAGAAAGCTCAAAGTTATGCTTGATTATCTCTCTATATATACAGCTCTATGCAAATGTCAAAGTGACGATGAATGGGATGTGTGGAGTGAATTTATACTTTTGAAAAAGAGAGTGAAAAGATGCAGCAGATTAAATGTCAGAAAATATGCAAAAATGGAACCATAGTACATAGTATTTGTGCGCATGTCTTGTTGCCATCATTACAAAGAAGACACTTCAGCTACTGGACACGTGTCCTTGAAATTTTTATAAACCCTAAAGGCAATCTGCGCAGCCTAGGATGACCCAAAGTGAGTCGATCATGAACGCCTTAATACGAGAAGCATGTAACTCCTCATCCAATCACCCAACATCAAGCTGCAAAGTTCGTGCAAGAGGTCTTGGGGGCTTTCTGTTATACCCATATAATCTCAAAGCTGAATAAAACCCAAACTCCAAGAGAATTAACAATGTGTTTAGCTCCACTTTAAAAAGAGGTCGGATCAGTGATAATCTGCTCGGCCTACCTACTTGACAGTTGTCCCGTCCGTGTAAAAAAAGTTGGACACACCATACATTCTTGTGGGTGCCTATACATTAAACATCCCTCGTCAATCACGTGGGGATAATAAGAACGTGGTTGTTATGAATTAGTTAACAATACCCCTATCAATGACGTTAGCCCATAATTAAAGGCAGAATAGTTTGTTATTTTTTATAAACATGTATATTCAGGTGTAACTTCCCAAATTATAAGGGAATTTGACATGTCCTTTTGATATTCCCCGTGAATGATATATAAATTGGGCACTAATACACTTAAGAAGGGGATGCTCATTGGAATACTCTCAATTATCGAGTTGTAACAACAACCTTAATTGTAATTTTGGTAATAATGCAATAAAAGCCTACCAACACCGTGGACATAGGTTTCCTCAAGGGGCCAAACCACGTAAAACCCATCGTGTTTTCTCTGTCTCTTATCCCCATTCTCTATTATTGTTATATTTCTTTTTATTATTTAAATCTATTATTTGTTGTCTCCATTTCTGGACATCGTAAGAGATATGATAATAATAAATAGTTAACAGGTGACACTGTTGTTATCGATTGTCTATAAAATATGTACTAATCCCTCGAACCATTAAGACACACCAAAATTAGGGAAGAGACATTGGCTGCAAAGGATGTGAATAATTTAATGAGATGCTGGGAAATGATAAAAGGGATGGGGAAGGTGCTAAACATTTTAAACACCCTCTATACAATGATGATGAAATTATTGATAGCTTCGTCTATAAGTCAATGTGTATTAATTACTTGTGTTCTAATATAATTTTTTATATTGAGGTTGATGCAAACTCCAATGATAATGAAGAAACCATGAGAGAGAATATTGACAATGTTGTTCCAAGTACATCAATTACCATACGAAGTGTACCTATTGCAAATTCGAATGCTAATGTATTGCATGGATAACATTGCATCTTAGAACACCTTAATGATAGAAAAGATTAAAAGATCTTTATCTGAAAGGGATGTTATAGTGTTGGAGGGGAAGAATCTGGTGAGACAGATTAAATATCTCTAGTATGAGAGAGATTATATAGCAAAAAAAAATTACGATGTTGATAACAAGAGGAAGAAACTACTTGCTGAAATAGAATTGCCAATGGATGAATGAGTTAGAATAAAAACAATGGGTGAGATTAAACAAATAAAGAACATAAAATTGAGCTCCGAAGTTTGATAAATGGTTTGAGGAATGATATGAGATTACCCATAAAATCATTTGATGAAATGAAAACGGAATTAGAATGTAAGCTTGAATCTCTGTTTAAATGTAATGAAGAAGTGTTGAGAAATTCAGAGGAGGAAAATAGGGAGTTGAGGAATGAGATTTTAAAATTGGAGAATTAATTAACTCAAAGGGTTTATAGTGTTGAACAAAAAAAGGGTGAGATTGATGTAACACCCCGCCTAATTAAATACCGGGTAATCAGTCTTTTATTAAATTAAAACAACATTCCCATTTAGTTCATTCTTAGCATCACTGTCAAAAACATTTTAAAACTTTGACTAACCACCTAGTATTCAAAAAGTCGGTGCCAAATTTTTATCTTTTTATTTAACAACAATAACGTGCGAAAATAAATATAACAATCAACCTTCCATGCAATAACAAATAATGTAAACTATCACCAAATAAATAACTGAAATAAAATAATACCGAATAAACCATCGGTTCCCAAATCTAATATAAAAGTCCAAAACAAATAAAAATCCAAATACAAAGTCTAACATACATAAATGAAATAATTTAGGGCAACAGGCTCGAATGAAATACTGAACTACACCCAACACTAGGAATGAAGTAACTGAAATGACTAAGTCCAAATCCTGCAAGCATCCACAAGTGCTTCAGCTACGAATCCATGGAACAAATCATCAAGTTGGGCATCCCTGTGGCTGGACACCTAAAAGGTTTTGAAAATATTTTCCACAGGGGTCAGAGCCCAAGAAAAACCTTTTGAAAATATTTTTCAAGCATTTAAATCACAGGTTAAAAGTAGTTATTGATTACACGTGTTAGTTCAACGCACGATCCCTTGATTTCTACACCTCTCAACTGATGTGCACGCCTGACGACTTCTACCTAGCTATGATACCCAGCCCAACTATGTCTCATCAATAATTAACTAACCACTAACAGGCTTAGTTCCCCTATACTTCCCATACAATAAACCACCATATTCCAATCTTTACTCAATAAATCCTTAGTTAAACTGTCTCTTTAACTTTACCCTACCACCCATATCGTATGCTTTCATAATATTAATAATTAACATTTCTCATCTGTTATTATTAAACAATTTCATTAAGCAGCTCTAGTTAAATTATCTTTAGACCATCTACCTTTACTACTTTCACGCACTAAGTAGATTATTCCTTAATTGAATCACTTTTTCACAACACTATTTATCCTCCCTACATCACACGTAAGTATAACAATCACATAATCACTTTTACTTTTATATATACACTATCTATCCTTTCTGCAATCACATATAAGTAGAATAATCACATAATCACTTTTTACTTTTAGATATACACTATTTATCCTTTATACAATTACATATAAGTAAAATAATCACACATTTATATATTTATGTTTCTATATATATATACAAATATGTCATCCCCGGAATGGCCCCTCATGATGCCGGCATACTTTGCTATCAAGTCCATGTACGTCTCGTACCAAATCAAGGACTAATGGTTCGGCATGTCTCCTCGAACCCAAAATCAATCAACACATATTAATGAGGAGAATATAGTTCTAATCCTTTGGACTACGCACATACCTAACGTACCCAAATGACCTGCTAGCCCCACTAATACACGACACACAGTGAGCTGTCCTAAGTTCTATGTTTTGGGGCACTGGGGCACTAATCCAAACCTCACTGGAATCCTCAAGGTGGGATCTCCCTCTGGGCGAAAACCTCCTGATAGTAGGTAGCGTAGGTATATTTACACATAATAAATCACATATATGGATACACACAACCTGATCCATATGTCACGTATAGGTATACACACAAGCTATAAATATGATCCATATAGAAATACACACCACCTATAAATATGATCCACGTATACGTATAAACTCAACCCATAACTATAACTCGAATAGATATAGACACCCTCTATATATATAACGCGTATAGGTATACACTCAACCCATAACTATAACTCGTATAGATAACCATTCAGCCTATAAATATACTCCGTACGTGATATATATCTCTCGAATACACGACGTACTATCGATATACGATTACAAGTCTCTATCGCATTTTCTTGAGGATTAATCTTTACCCGAAGAGCCTTAGTTACCCCTTGATTAAAAATCATTAGCTAATACACTACTACACTATTGGTTGGAATCATAGGTTCACTCATCTCTCCCTGATTCGTTCTCATTCCCCCAAATTTACTCGCATTATAAATTATACCCAATTATCCTTAGCCTTAATTCTTCTCCTTTATGACTAAGCTCCAACCTTACCATTGAACTACTGGTGATCATTATATCCCCCACTATAATTTAAAGGCATCCCAAAAGTCCCCCGAGAATTATGCACAAGTTGAGGGCTTCAACAAGGAAAATTAGGCAATTATGGGTAACCAAATCGGATCGTAAATTTTCTGGCAGATTAAACACCCTATAGTAAAATTTTGATTTCTCCCTTTACAGAACCCCAATTGACCTCATTCAAAGCTCATTGGAAATCTAACACATAAATCTTACAAACATCTATGAATTTCACTCTAATTCTAAGTGTAATTAAAATGGCAATTCTGGCAGATTACTATGCTGGAAGATCGACATCTTGTGTTCATCAATTAAACCCAAACATCATTCAAGATTCATGTTCTTCAATCAAAAACCCATCAAGATTCCATCTTAATCATCAAACATATTCTAATTTCATTTTATCTTCACATAGGGTTTCATTCTACATGCAATTCTAAACTGAATCATGAGTTCTATTCATCGAAATCCTAAGAACATAATTGAAATCATGAAATTAAAAACCCTACACTACATGGGTATTATAACTTCTTCAAAAAAACATGCAAGGTAAACACTTGCCTTATCATTGTAGGTCTGATTTTATTGTAGGATGATAGAGTTAATCTCCCCTTTCTTTGATTACGATTCCGGTACGTCGGTGGTGAGAATTGGTGTTGAAAGCTCCAAGAATTCTCTTTTCCTCCTCTCTAATGGCCTCGTTCTTCTCTAATTTGAACTAAACTTAGCCTCTAACTCCAAGGGTTGAAATACTCTTTTAATTTTTGAAGTTCTCCACACGATAAACTCCCTAATGATCGAAACTCCCTTAAATGGTATCGGGTTGGTTTAAAATCACCCGGGACTCAAACTATACACTCAAGTATACTATTTTGACTATTTCAACCCTTTCGGAACCAACCATGATCGCAAAATACCATCCGAGTCACTTTATAAAATCATCTTATTTCCACCTCAAAATATGGCACGCGTGAAATTAAACTTAAACTGAATTAATTAAATCTAAATCACAAAATTAAATAAATTCCTAAATCACCAATTTAATTAATTTCCATATTCTCCAAAAATACGAGGTGTTACATACTTCCTCCCTTATAAAGGAATTTCATCATCAAAATTCGAATAAGATTCGTACTCCAAGATTCTTACACTACATAAATAATCTACTCTAAACTCACTATGAATATTTATATCTCTCGTAATCGCGAATACTATAAAAATAATTCAACTAACCATGGTGCACATACACCCTATACATGTGCATAACTGCACAAATGTTACATGACTCCACTAGTCTCAAATTTTAACATAGTTATCATCCCTCAGATATCACTGCATAAATGAACCATAACGAAGGTACTAAACTCATGTCCTAATGACCAAGCATCTCCCAACTTCCAACATTGCGCTAAGTTTTATGCGTGGGATGTCTCGCAAAGAAAAATCCAAACAAGGAACCCCCTCGATACACTACTACCTAACATTATCACTCGTTGAGATCCGTTAGGCCCTCAGTCCATAGTACGTACCCCTAAATCCCCGTATTTTGACATAAAATTATATTCGTCCACTCCCATATTATAAAAGACCACTCACATTACGGAGCTATAAATATCACTAGTTTCCCAGCCTGAATAAATCACGAGTTATATCTCTCCACTCAAGAATAATTCGGTCCACCCTGAATCACATCAGTAAGCATCCCTACTCACCGGAATCAAATATAACTACACAGATAAATTCTTATAAGTCTATTATGCAACACACTATAACATATATGCACATATTTATATATAGTCTAAACTCTCTTTCAGGGAATACCTAGCAAAATTAAATCATATCCTGGAACAACGAACACAAAGTATTACTATTATAGTATATTATTGCTCAAACTATTACTAACCAGTCAGAACTCGAAAACTAGTCTACTCTATTCTCATTATTCTCGAAAGTAGTATCTAGCACGTAATGTAAAAATCCTCTTAGTGCACACCCCCACCCTCTCATAGGCGACACCAAAGAGCCCCGCTACCCCACGGTAATCAATTATATATATAATAATAAGGCTACTACGGCCAACGCACCCACTAAATTCGAATCACTCATAAATTCTAGTGATCAACAACTTACTTTGTGATGCTCTCACTTCAATATGAATTCACCCTATACTCAATAGAATAATAAAGATAATTTACCTCCAAGTGCTAGTTTCATCTCTGGTCGACGGGTTCTTGATCATAGCCCTCATGTTCGAACTAACCCCAGACCTGCTGCAATGGTTAGACATCCAAAACCTCATCATGTGGCTGTCCCCTACCTCACTTAGGGTACTCTCTATTCATGTGTCTTATTTCTCCACAAACTAAACATCTCCTAGAAAACCCTTCATGCCACTGACCCTGTCTTTACTGGCCTCCCCCGCCATTCACTTAGCCCTGGCGGCCCTAAGGAACGAAATACTGCTACTGCTGTTGAGGGCCCTATTGACCCAGCCTGATCCTATCATTCTTGGGTCGATAACCCCCGGTCCTAAATATCTTTGTCGTATTACCCTGATGAAAATCTCGTTCCTGCTACTGTTGTGCCCCACTGGCACTGCTCCTATTATACCTTCCAGTCTCACTGGTCTCATTCACTCTTTTGCTATTCTTCATGTGCATGCGCTGATCCTGGAAATGAAGTAGCGTTGCATTAACCATCTCAGCATACGTCTCCAATGCCATATTACCCAACAAGTGTTGTCGAATATTCCAGGCAAGTCCATTAATAGACTTACGCATCCTATTTTCTTCAGTGTTTACCTCATCTATTACAAAATTTTCTAACCGAGTGAATTTTTCTTCGTATTCTACCACGGTCCTATCTCTTTGAGACACATTGAGAAACTGTCGCCTCATCTTTGTCTGAATAATGGACGAAAAATATTTGCAGTCAAACCACACTCAGAACTCTCTAATAGTCATCACATCTCTTTCCTCTGTTGTGGTCACAGAATCCCGCCACTATAAAGTTGTTCCCACTAATTTAAATGTCGCTAAGAACTATTTCTAAGTGTCACTGCACTCAATCCTGTGCAGGTGGTGCGGCATATCCTTCTTCCACTAACTGGCCACTACTGCATCCAAGTTACCCTGGAACTCTAGTGGGTGACTCTTCTGAAATGCCTCTCTCGCCCTCTACCAATTGAACGGCTCCAAGTGGTACTGAACATTGGGTTCCACTAACGGTTATGGATGGGGATAAGGGAAGTGATATTCCATGGATATCATAGCCACGTTGACCGCCTGGGCCACTATCTCGTCCACCTGTGCAATCGAGATCATCTCCGGTGGCGGCTGTGGCAGCGGTACCTATGGCTCCTGTTGAGCCTCTCTAGCCTCATCTCTGGTCGTTGCTCTTGCCTCTCTCTTTCTCTCTACTGGGAAACATCTAAAAATAGATCAAATTATGTATAAGTTTCACCATCAAATACCAAGTAATCGGAAGAAGAACGTAAATACACATACGTACAAGAATACAACAATCATATCATAAGGATATACATCAAAGAACTCTATGTTAAAACGTAGAAAAGTCGTACAGATTCTAAGGACACTAGAAACATATGCTCTGATACCATCTGTGACACCCCACCTAGTTAATACCGAGTGATCAGTCCTTTATTAAATTAAAATAGGATTCCCATTTGGTTCATTGTTAGCATCACTATCAAAAACTTTTTAAAACTTTTACTAACCACGTAGTATTCAAAAAGTCAGTGCCAAATTTTTATCTTTTTATTTAAAAATAATAATGTGCGGAAATAAATACAATCATCAACCTTCCATGCAATAATAAATAATGCAAACAATCACCAGATAAATAGCTGAAATAAAATAATATTGAATAAACCATCGGTTCCCAAATCCAATATCAAAGTCCAACACAAATAAACATCTGAATACAAAGTCTGACTGACATAAGTGAAATAACTGAAGGAAACACACCCGAATGAAATACTGAACTGCACCCTACACTAGGAATGACGTAACTGAAGAGACTAAGTCCAAATCTTGCAAGCATCCACAAGTGTTGCAGCTACGCATCCCTGGAATAGATCATCAAACTGGGCGTCCCTATAGCTGGACACCTAAAAGGTTTTGAAAATATTTTGTACATTTTTCAGAGCCCAAGGAAAACCTCTTGAAAATATTTTGCAAGCATTTAAATCACAGTTTAAAAGTAGGTATTGATTACACATGTTAGTTCAATGCACGCTCCATTGAGTTCCTCACCTTTCAATTAATGTGCACGTCTAACGCCGTCTACCTAGCTATGCTACCCAACCCAACTAGGTCTCATCAATAATTAAATAACCACTAATAGGTTTAGTTACCACATACCACCCATAAAGTACGCCACCGTATTCCAATCTTTACTCAATAAGTCCTTAGTTAAACTATCTCTTTAACTTTACCCTACCACCCATATCATATGCTTTCGTAATATTAATAATTAACATTTCTTGTTTGTTATTATTAAACAATTTCGTTAAGAAGATCTACTTAAATTATCTTTAGATATATAGAATCTATCGTTACTACTTCCACGCATTAAGTAGATTATTTCTTAATTGAATCACTTTTTGACATACACTATTTATCCTCCCTACATAACACACAAGTAGAAAAATCGCACAATCACTTTTACTTTTACAGATACACTATCTATCCTTTCTGCCATCACATATAAGTATAATAATCACACATGTATATATATATATATATATATATATATATATATATATATATCACACTATAATATATGCAAATGTGGCATCCCCAAAATGGCCCCTCCTGATGTCGGCATACTCTGCTATTAATTCCATGTACATCTCATACCAAATTAAGGACTAATGGTTCGGCATGTCTGCTTGAACCCAAAATCAATCAACACATATTATGGAGGCGAATATAGCTCTAAACCTTTGGGCTATGCACATACCTAACATACCCAAAAGGCCTGTCAATCCCACTACTACATGACAAACAGTGAGCTGCCCTAAGTTCTATGTCCTGGGTCACTAATCCAGACCGCACTGGAATCATCAAGGTGGGATCACCCTCTGCGCAGAAACCTCCTGATAGTAGGCAGTGTAGGTATGTTTACACATAAGAAAGCACATAAACGGCATACACACAACCTAATCCATATGTCGCATATAGATATACATACAACTTATAGAGATGATCCGTATAGGTATATACACCACCTATGAAAACAATTCATATAGGTATAAACTCAACCCATGACTATAACTCACATACATATACACACCATCTATATATATAACTCGTATAGGTATACACTCAACCCTTAACTATAACTCATATAGATATACATTCATCCTATAAATATACTTCGTACGTAATATATATCTCTCGAATACTTGACGTACTATCGATATACGATTACGAGTCTCTAACGCATTTTCTCGAGGATTAGTTTCTACCTGAAAGGCCTTAGTTACCCCTTGATTAAATATCATTTGATAATACACTCCTACACTATTGGTCATAATCATAGTTTCACTCATCTCTCCCTGATTCGTTCTCATTCCCCCAAATTTACTCGCATTACAAAGTATGCCTGATTATCCGTAGCCTTAATTCTTCTCCGTTATGACTAAGCCCTAACCTTACCATTGGACTACTGGTGATCATTATATCTCTCACTATAATTTAAAGGTATCCCAAAATTTCCTCGAGAAATATGCATAAGTTCAAGTCTTAAAAAAGGAAAATTGGGCAATTATGGGTAACCAAATCGGGTCGTAAATTTTCTGGCAGATTAAACACCCTTTAGTAAAATTTCGATTTCTCCCTTTACAGAACCCCAATTGACCTCATTCAAAGCTCATTGGAAAGATAAAACATAGATATTTCTAGACATATATGACTTGCACTATAATTCCAAGAAAATTAAAATGGCACACGTTTAAAGTGACGTCAAAAATTCTGGCAGAATACTATGCTAGTAGATCGACATCCTGTGTTCATCAATTAAACCCTAAGTCATTCAAGATTCATGTTCTTCAACCAAGAACCCATCAAGATTCCATATTAATCATCAAATATGTTCTAATTTCATTTTATCTTCACATAGGGATTCTTTCTACATGCAATCCTACACCGAATCATGAGTTATATTCATCTAAATACCAAAATTATAATTGAAATCATGAAATTAAAAACTCTACACTACATGGGTATTGTAACTTCTTCAAAAAAACATGCAAGATAGACACCTGCCTTGCAATTGCAGGTATGATTTCGTTGATAGGATGATGTAGATGATCTCTGTGACACACCGCCTAATTAATTATCGCCTGATCAGTCCTTAATTAATTAATTTCAGAATATCAAGTTGGTTCAGATAATGCACCACTGTCGAAAACTTAGATTTTATTTTAATAAAACTAACCACCTAGTATTTAAAAAGGGTGATGTCGAAATTTTATCTTGTCATTAACTACTACTAAAAGAATACCAATATATACCATGCATCATAGTAAACATAAGTAAAGTCTGAATGAAGTAAAATAAATGTTTGGAGTAAACATCTCCAGGAACAATCCCATACAATAAATCCAATAAAAGAGACCAAATCTAAGAGAGATAATTTAAAACGACTAAATCTCTGAAAGTAAACATAAGTAAGGACGAAATGTCCAACAATAACGGAGGACTGAAAAACAAAGAATGAGTTGAGTCGTCTACTAGCAATAATCCTGTAGCTTCCACAGCAGCTACATCACGGCAACTGAAAAGAGTCTCCTAAGGTTGGTGTCCCTATGGCTGGGCACCTAAAATAATGGAACAGTAGAAAAATAGACAGAAAAATGAGTCAGAGCCCGAGTTGAAAACAGTTTAAAATAGCAAGTGCTTAAATTGATTCAATTAGCACAATTATTAATCAAGTTAATTTAGAGTACTCACTTGAGATACTCACCCCTCGATCTAGTGTGCACGTCTAACGAGCCTAACTGCCCAGACTAGTCATGATATCCTGACTAACTACTAAGTGTATAATATGAGGTTTGAAAGTCTCCCTAAATAACTCATAACCGACGTACTTATGATTTCAATATAGAAATAGGGTTTCTTTAGTTTGTTCTCGTATCTTTTTAAATGTCCAGCGGATAGTACCATAAGTGTACATAAAATATATAACATAAACAACATAAGACACCAAACATGATTTCCAGTATACGCAAATTATTCACTTAATGTATACATATTAAATTATATAAATATATAGCAATATTCACCCTTGGTTGAGAAACCCTTGGTGCTATGCATACTCGGCTATCTAGTCCATTTGCAAAGCTCATGCATATAGGACAACAGGTTCAATCTCTCAAGAATCAATAAAAACATAAACACCTATTGGAGGCGAACATAGTCCCAAGACGATGGGCTACGCACATACTTACGCACCCATGCGATCGTCATCACTATCGTTCTCACTGATAGCCCATACCTAGATTCCATGCTCTAGTGGCATGACTCTAAATCCCCCGAAGGCACATAGGATCCGATCGTCCACAACTTGTTAACCTCCGTTCGATAGCCAGTAGCCAATTATGTCATACACATAATACTTTAATCAATAAGCATACACGCAACTTATATAAATTCATTAGCTTTCCCACAGTCTATTATATGCGGTACGTATATGAACTCTTATTATAACCCGTACTTTATTCGTGTATACTCTACCTTGTATTTTTGCACCTCCTTAATTCTATGGATTTTATACCTTCCGAGGGTCGACATATTCTCCTCTCACCATTAATTATCAATATAAGTCACTCGATGATCATTCTAGTTTAACACCTATTAAAATAATCCTACGGGAAGTTCGAAACAAAATCTGCCTAAAAAGACCATTCTGGAATCTCGTTAGAAGGGCCAAAAATATCGTTCGAACGAGGGTCGTTCGAACGAAGGTACTTCAAACGAACCACCTAACTCGTTATAAGGGCTACTGGAATCTCGTTAGAAGTATCGTTTGAACCACCTGGGCTGGACTTCTAACGAAATTTCTGAAGTCGCCCAGTTCATCTCCAAAGCTCATTTTTCCATATTTTCTCCACTCAAATCTCAACCTAAATCCTTTCCAACCCAAATGCAAGGTTTCTAAACTACTCTAAGTCACCCTAGAACACTTCTTGGCATAGTTTTTGAGGTCAAATCATTCTAATCATCCTTTAATTTCAATAAATTCCTAAATTTTACCATCAACCATATTAACATAAACCTAAAATTATTTGTCCATAAAAACTCCATTTTTATTTCGTGATTAACATCCAATTCACCAATTTCTCATTCCTATCAAGGGGAAAATCCTCTACATGCAAACCCCCATCAGATTTTCTAACTTTCCTACATGATCTCAACATAGGTAAAACCAAATTGGTATTTATTTTTCTAAAATCTCAACATAAATTAACAAGAGTAATAATTGCTAAGAGAAGAGAAAGATAATCACTTGCCTTAGAATGAACTTTTGATTCACGGGTTGAAAGTGGTATAGGGATGATCCTCCTGACACGATCTACGCACTGGTGTACTTTTTGTTGTGAAATGTTGAGTTCTTGGCTAAGGCTCTAATGGAGTCTCCTTCTTCTTCCTTGGTTCTCTCTCTCTCTTTTCATCTCTTCTCACATAGGTTGAAACTGACTGTCACTAACCCTAAATGTATTTTAATTAAACCCAATTTTCATCCATTTAATTACCTTAAAATTACTAAAGACCAAAATACCCCTTCGGGGTGTCATTTTGGGTTAAAATGCCCCTAACTCCAAATAAAATACCCAAATAGTGTTTTCTGACTATTTCGATCTTTTCGGACACTCTGGCACACTCAAAATAGTCGTCCGAGTTATACAAAAATAAATTATCTTTTGACCCTCCAAATATATACAAATGACGTGACTCATACGCGTCCCAATTATTTATAACATAACTGTCGTGTATCTCATTCCCGGCCATACTATTATTTCAATAATTACTAACTCTTATCCCGCTAGTGATTATTAATCATAAAATCGAATTAATTTCAATTTAAATTTTTTCCCTTTAATTTAATTAATCCCCATTTTCCATAAAAATAATTATGCGTAAAAATACGGGGTACTACAATCTCTCCTTGCTCTGATTATGATTCTGGCACGTCGATGGTGAGAATTAGTGTTAAAAGCTCCAACAATCCTCTTTTCCTCCTCTCTAATGGACTCTTTTTTCTCTAATTTGAGTTAACCCTAGACTCTAACTCCAAGGGGTTAAAATTATCTTTTAATTTTCGGAGTTCTCTAAACCACAAACTCCCGAATGACCGAAACACCCTTAAATGGTACCATGTTGGTCTAAAATCACCTCGGAACTCAAACTATACACTCGGGTATACTATTTTGACTATTTTGACCCTTTTAGAACCAACCATGACCTCAAAATCACCATCCAAGTCACTATATAAAATCATCTTATTTCCACCACAAAATATGGCACCCGCGAAATTAAACTTAAACTGAATTAATTAAATCTAAACCACTGAATTAAATAATTTCTCTAAATTAAATAAATTCGTAAATCACCAATTTAATTCATTTCCATATTCTCCAAAAATATGAGGCGTTACAATTGATTCTTTAAAAATGAGGCTTGACGAGAAGATTAAATAGTTGCGTGGGAAAGAGGTCGAATGTTGTAATATAATAAAGGATGATGATCAAAATAAAAGAATTCTTGAGGCAAACCAAACAAAAATACAAAATTTGAAGAGTATTGCTGATAAATTTGTGAAGGGTCATGGAAATCTTTCTAAGAACATAGAAGAAATGTTAACTAGCTTGAATTTTTTTTATATATTTGTGAGTTTGAGTTGGCATCTATAATGAAAAAAACAATCAATTCCAATGATGAAAGAATGAAAGGAATTAACAACGTGAAAAAAGAATAGTTGAAAAGGCATAAAATGAAAGAAGATGGGGTGAAATAAAAAGCCATTAAATTAAAAGATTTATGCGGAGGCTTTGAGAAATAAAAAAAGAGTTAGAAAGTATAAGAGAAATGAAAGATGATAGAGTGAAAATATTGGAGAGAAAGTTAGAAGATGCAATGTAGTTAGTAGAGAGAAGAAAAGAAGATATCATATTTATGATGAAGGTGAAGTCTAAAGAAGTTGCTATTTTAATAATAAAAAATCTTGTCAAAGGAAACAAATTGGCTAGGCTGAGATGGAGAAGAGTATTATTAATAAGCAACTGTAGTCTTCCACAAGGCAAACTTTTATAAAACATAAAAGTTAGCATTATGAACTTTATTGTAGTCATTTATCTTAATTACATGGATTTAAGTGGAATATTTGGCAAAATATATTTTTGTTTTATTTATTTTAATTTTCGTACAATACAGAAATGAACTTTCGAAGTTTAATTATGAACGGGAGGTAGCAGAGTTGTAAATAAAGACCTTAACTGACGGTAAATTTTTTTATAATTTAATAATTGTAATATAATTATGCACAAAGAAGTTTAGTTATGACAATAAATTTTGCTTTAATTTTGTTGTTTAGAGAATTTGAATTTAGAATAGAGACTGAAAGATTTTAGTGGTAAAGGTGTTTCTGATGAAATGAGAATCTTGAATCTTGTTTTGGGTAAGAATTTTTATAGTTGTAAATATATCATATAATATATTTTAAAAAATAGCTATAATTATATTAACATAGTAAGATATACGCAATAGTGTTGTTATTTTATTGCATTTTTAATGCTTTTTTGTTCCCATTTTGCATTTAACGAATGTCTGGAACGTGAAGTCAAAAGTATGAAAGAATAAAGTTTGTTACTTCAAGGAGATCTTGAAGGAATCTTGTAAGGCTGAGTGAAATATACTCTTAAAATTCAAATTTGGGTTTGGATTAGTGCTAATTATTTTTAGTTTAATGTGTATTTGATGTTTACGTAATTTTCATTTTTATTTTATTTTTTTATAATAGTATTTTAGAAAAGGTATCATGGTTGTATTATTACTTATTTTAGTAATTATAAATACATATGCATTTACAGTTACGGTTATAGTAATGTATGTACATCATTTACAGTTACAATTGTAAACAAATATAGGATTACATTCGCTTATGTTCATATAGTTACACTTAGTAAATCACATATAGTTACAATGATTACAGATTCAGTTACAATTTTTAATGAGACACGGTTATAGTGCTGTTGACAGATTTACATTTACATTTACACTTATAAATGTACATACAATTTCATCGATGAGTACGGACAAAGATTAAGCTTTATTAATGTGAGTATTATTACATTTATATTTTCATATACAATTACATTAACTAATATAGCTACTATTACTATTAGTAGTGTGGATACTATTACAAGGATAACAAATACAGTTACATTAATTTATACAAAACTGTTATTATTAGTAACGCAAAAGTAGTAAAAATGATTATAGATACATTTATAGTTTTTTAATTTAGATACAATTACAATAACGCTACCGTATTTATAATGTAATTTCATAAATATTAAAACAGTTATATTGATGAATATATATAATAGTTACATTTAGTAATATGCATATAGTTCCAATTGTAATTAGATATGTACTTACATTTATTAATTTGTATACAGTTATGCTTAGTAATGTGAAGTTTCATATTTTATGTTCCATCGTATAGAGAAGAAGTTGTTGCATGATGAAATTATAAGTTTCAAAGAAATTTTTTTGTAGTGGAGAACAGAGGCATAATTAGTTGGTTGAAGGTAATTTTTAAAATGGGTTTGTTTATTTGTATAATTTTTACATAAGTTTTAACTTTCTAAGTGTTAATGATAGTTTTATTGCAAATTTATAGAGAACTGAATCAACAAATATTGATTTTTTGAATGATGATGCCAAAGGTATTGTTTTGAGTTTTTATACATTACAATTTGAGTTTGTTTTATTATGATTTTACTAATCCCTAATTGTTTTGATTGATTATAAAGAAAGTAATTTTGGAGAAGGAAATTCTAAGCTGAAAAACAAATTTAAAAATGTGTTGAGTAAGAAAGTTATTTTTGTAAAAGAAGTGGACAACATCAAAGTTGAATCAAGTTAGAGGGAAGAAGATCTAAGCCAACAAACTCAAACTTACAATGATGGTATGTCTTTTTTATATATACAATATTTTTTTCTATTATGATAATGACTTTTTGCATCAACGATTTTATTAGTTTATTATTTTTCTAAAAAATATTTTACTGTAAAGGTGATCTTTGTCCATAGAACTTTAAGTTATATTTTGGTGTAACTAGTAATATGTAGCATAAACACTGTATGTTTTGGGTAACTAGTTATTGGTGTTGTTATGTTGTATTTGTATTTTTTTTATTTATAACAATATGATTCTGACATATATTAGATGTAATTAGTTTTAACATGTTTATAATCTTAAGTAGTACTAGACAATATAACTGGTTGGTATTTTTTTTAATTAATTACATATAGTATTGTTATTTTTTTAATAACTATAAGAAGTGAGCAACAACGGAATAATGCGACTTTTCAAATAGATCCAACTTTACTTGCCCAAATTTTTGTTAAACCCTAACACATGCATTTAGGTGATTTGATAATATAAAATCAAGAAGCATTCAAAGGAAACCAATAACAGGAAAAATTCCCAAAGGGCAAAACCTTTTTATTTCACTATAACTGTAAATCGCAACTTACACGGTTACAATGAAATATATTTTGACACACGAATACCCACAGGTGTCGGTCGGTGTCGTCAGCAATAGAACAACCGCAGCTACTCCACAAGAATACGTAATTCTATCTTCAGCAAAGATCCACACGCAGCGAACCTTAATGACTGCAGTCGTCATCCCAGTACCTGCCTCAAGTGGTACCCAGATCAGCAGTAGGTTACCCTCCCTACAAGAGAAAACTTGAACAAGACGTATGTTCTTGGGTTCCAAAATAATTCATCACAGCATATGGGATTTTTGTGAATTGAAAATAAAGAAGAAGCCAAAAGTGTTCTGTTGATTTCGCAGTGTTTGCAGGATGAAAAACAAGAAAGACTTCTTATGAAAAACGGACTCAAAGAGTCCTATTTATAAAAACTTTAAGGCAAAAGGTTGCTCAAATGAGATAGTGTGTCATTTGAACAAGATCCGATGTCATTTGAATGACAACTAGCACTTTGCGCGACATGCGATGTCGTTTGAACGACATACGGTGTCGTTCAAACGAGATTAAAATTAAAAAAAATTCTTTTTCTTTTTCTTTTTCTCGGTTAATGCACTGCCTCAAACACTCCGAAAATTATATTTTTGACAAAAAACATTTAAAGCTCCGCTCCAACACTTGGAAAATATCTTGCGAAAAATATCCCAAAATATTAAGTGAATAATTATGGAATAAAAACATAATCTTTACCAAATTTGTCTTGCAGAAGCTTCTTTGATGAATAACTTTGATAGTCGGATCCGTCTTGATGCTTGAATGATCTTGAATAATTCTTCGACGGTTCTAGCGGTATACGACATACTCTAATGTAAACGGGACTTATAAAATATGTCCTTACAAATCTCCCCATATGTCAATGCCGGTACAAAATAAAAATAACCTGAATTATCAAATCAAAATGCCTATACAAATCTAATACCCTCCCATGAACCAAAAAGTGAAAAGGTACTCGAAATGTAAGTCTTCCATCTTTTCTTCAAATTTCTTCATCAATCTTCAAATATCAAAGCTTTTCTCATCAGGGTGTACAATCCAATAATTTTTAACTTTGTACCTACACACATGAGACAAAGAAAGTACATGTGACACCCTACCCAATTAAATATCGGGTGATCAGTCCTTTATAAAATTTACAACAGAATGTTCGGTTGGTTCATTCTTAACATCACTGTCGAAAACTTAAATCATATTAATTACCTAACATTTAATTAAGCTAGTGTCAAAACATTATCCAATTAAACTTGAAACCAATTGATTTAATAAATTTCTGAACATGCAATTATAAACCATACATAAGAATTTAATGATGACTGAATCAATTACTAAATAATTAAGACTGGATAAAAACCTCCAGTTCAAAGTCACAAACCAAACCATAATAAATACTAAATCCAACTGAAAAGAACTACAAAGGAGACTGAGTACAACTCCACAAATGAGAATGGGCGACACATGCCCGAAATTAGATATCTGAACTAGGAGCTGAATGAACTGAGAGAAGAGTCTAATCTCAATGACCCGCAACTTCCACAACAGCTCCAGCTCGGCAAAGGATTCAAGTATCTAGAACCGGTGTCCTTGTGGCTGGGCACCTGTACTAATACATATATATATAGAAAAAGAGAGAAGAAATGCAAGAGACAGGTCAGAGCCCGATGTTTTAAAAAGATTTCTTAGCAAGTATTTAAAACTGCATTAAAGCAAGTATCATATGCATGGTAGTTCGAACTCTCACATGAGATTCTCACCTCTCGACTAGTGTGCAAGCCTAACGTACATCTAATCCAACCTAAACATCTGACACACTCTTCACTAGGAAAAGGCTTATCCTACTAGTTACCCCTCGTAGTAGTATCCCGTATTTGATCTCGACATTTATCATTTCAAATCAGTGTTGAAATACTAAAGTCAAGTATTTACTATTTACGTTACTGAATATTTCACTATCTTAATAATCTGATATCATCTCATTTTAGGTATACTAAAAGCATACATATCTATCTTTCACTATTATATATGTATTAACCCAATCTTAATTGCCTACAAATATAACATTATAAGTATAACACAAGTATATATAAATATCCACCACTATTATATGTATACTAACACAGCACCCCAAGGATATACCTGTAGTGCATTGCATACTCTGCTATCATGTCCTGGTACATCTCGAACTCAAATAATGGACTATAAATTCCGAAATCTACCACGAACCATATAAACAAATCACATGTATTGGCGGTGAGCATAGTTCACATACCTATGGATCACTCACATACCTACGCTCCCATAGTCAGTGACTTATCAACTCATAAATAAGTCTTCACAGTTCTATGTTCTGAGATACAAGTCAAATATCCCCCTGAAGGTCACTCAGGATAAGACCATCTCTACACAACCCCCCGCGATAGCAAACAGCAAGGTATGTCATACACATAATATCAAATATAGGTATACACACAACCCATCAAATCAAATGGTATACACACAACCAAATGTCATATTCCATACGTAGTATTACCATCACTAAATACTATCAACGTATTTTTAAATCACGATATTTCCCCTCTCACAATATATATAAGGATAATATGTCACCCGAAAATCCTTAATACATAATCATAAGAAGTCCCAAAAGTAATCACTAATTTTTATTCTTATAAGTTCCATATCGTTAGAACTAATATCGTAAGTATTTATCACTTAATACTATCGACGCTATTACAATTACGATTATCTCTCTCTTGCAATCTTCAAGGTAAATTCACGGTTCCAAATATTTGAATCATTACACCTAAACAACTCCTAATAATTCTGCACTATTTTGGGTTCATCGAACACTAATTTTTCTCACTCAAATTGACTGTTTACTCAAATATGGGAAAAATAGGAAATTCTCTGAAAATTAGAAATCTCGCTCGAACCAGAATGGATCTCGATCGAACGACCTCCACATATCGTTCGAACGACTTCGCGCGGCAACCAATCTCGCTCAAACAACTTCGAGTTCGCTCGAACGACTTCGAGCGAGATCTCGCAACCTGGGCTATTTCGTCATCAACCTTAGATAGCCTCGTTTTTCACCACTTTTCAACCCTAAAACCCCTAATGATTAAGCCCAAACTTCCAACAATCAATACCAAATATTATTCTAACATGTATGTGAGATTTCCCATAATCTAACATCATTAAATCGTCACCAATCATCCATAAAATTCGAAATCCCCAATTTTATTATCAAGAACCATAGTTCTTAAATTAATATGCATCACTTCTAAACTAAGCCCAGATTGGTTCATAGAAATCACTCTAATTTTATAGGCATCATTCTATCTACATTTGGTATTCAAATTCTCATCAAATCAGCCCTAGTTTATGATATAGTGTTCCAATTTCACTCAAATTAACTTTCATAACAAAGGTTTATTAATCTAGACTAACATGAACATAATTATCGCTAAAGAAAGCAAGAAATAAGCACTTGCCTCGATTTTGAAGGTCTGATCCATTGGTGTTGTTGGTATGGATGCGTTCCTCACGTTCCGATCTACACGATGGTGGTGGTGGTTGTGCAAGGTAATGAACATAGCTTCTCCTCCTTTGGAATTTGCTCTCCCTCACCCACTATGGATCTCTCTTGATTTTGGTGTAACCTCACCCTAATTGTCCTCAATTAGCTGATATATTATTTCTCCAATTTTCGTCCATTTAATTCCTCCAAAAATCCAAATTACAAAAGTACCCCTATCGGGTGTCGTCTTGGCCTAAAAATATCCCGGAGTCCAAATAAAATACCCGGGTAGAGTTTTCTGACTATCTCGACCACTTCGGACTCAACGGTGTACTCGAAAAGATCATACCAGTTACTTAAAATAATTTTCCTTTTTATTCCACTTCATTAATCCTGACACGACTCACACGCGTGTCCCAACTTATTATACCAAACTGTCGTATTTCTCTCTCACGACAAGTTATATAAAATCGTCATTCCATATTACTTATTCTCACAGTATATTAATAATTACTAAGTTCTCGTCACGCTAGTAAATATTCAAATTTAATTCGGATTAATAATTAATTCTCACATTTTAATTTAATTAATCCCACAATAATAATAAATCACATAATTATTTAAATCTTCGAAAATACAAGGTATGTCATACTTCCCCCTAATAATGGAATTTCGTCCCGAAATTCAGAGAATAAGGGATTTATGGTAAGGACAGCTCTGGGTATTAACCTCACATCTCATGTAATCTATGCAGTACCGCCCATTTAGTACATTACCGAATACCCTTAATAATGAACACCTCACTGATGTTATAATTTACTCTCCAAGCCTTACCATTTAAGTTTCACCACTTAACTTTTAGATAGTTACTATCTAGCCTCCTACTACTCGCACTAGTAGGTTAATTGATATTTAGATATATACAAATTTTTCTTACTATTATGTTTCATCAGTAGTTTATTCTTGCTTGTACGGTATATACTTTACACATAATATATACTATAAATGTTAACACATTTTCGCCATACTGCCTCCGCAAGGGACTATGGAGTCCAAGAATGTACGCTATCGGCTCAAACTTAACAATAATAGGAAAAGATCCCACATCACTCAGTACCAATTCCCTCATTCCAACATGAAATAATGCAACTCCCAATCATTTCCATCTTGGTTAACGGGCCTTAAATTTCCTCTAGACCTAGTAGATTATTGTCCTCCCCTCTATCCAATAAGCACAAGGATGACAAGGATTGATATATAACGCCTCAAATGGATTCCTATCGATAATGAGCTGAGGGGAGTCTCTTACATTAACTCCACCAGTGGAAGATATTACACTAAACCTTCCCATAATTGGAAATACAACATTCCTCGTAATATGTAACTAGAACTCTCAGTCTGACCGTTCACCTACGAGTGTGTTAGGCCGGATACGTTCGCATCTCGATATTAATGGCCTCACAAAAACTTTTCCCAATAATCGAGTTATAACTCTCTTAACTCTATCGGAAAAAAAAACTCTAATTGTACCCCGTATGACCTTACTATGCCAGGAATAATGTTTGGGGTATACTGTTATACGTTATGATTTGTCCTATCTTGGCATAACGTGAGCTAGGAATTCCTAATGTTGAACTCTATTATTTCCTGATGGTCCACTTCCAATTGGAGCTCAGTAATGTCTTGCTTTGCTTATGTCATTACTACTACGGATTTATACCATTATGCATTTTACCTTTCTTATAACCACATCCATATCTATGGCTCAGGCGAAAGTGTCATCACTGCATGTCGCAAGTCCTCCCCCCTCTCTCTAAACTTCAGATTACCGTGAAATATGCTCTCTCCATGTCCTATCAAGTAAGTTTCAACTTCCCCGAGCTAAACTTTATCGGATTCTTCCTATACTATCTTCGTGGAAAATCTGGGAATTAACGGTCCTAACTGCCCTAACCCATCCAACAGTTAAGTTCTAAAGTCACACTCTTCTACATTCAGTTACCTCTCGTAATACGCATTGTGCCATAATTCTCAATTATGGAAAATACTATAATTCAACTATCTAGGGTGCCCATACAACCTATTTTTGTGCATTACAGCGCCACCATATTAGACATGTTATATAAATAATAAATTATGCCCCACATACATGGCATGACTATATGGTAAGGTCCTACTCAATCACCCTACCTTTTCCACCTAATCATATCTTAGGTTGCCCTACCGGTTTGCTCGTGGTGTCAACGATTGGTAACATTATCACATTATTCTTATACGGCTCCATCGGACTTAATCTGTAATATAACCATTCTCTCGCAGTTATAACTACGTATACGGGTAATCATTATGATACTAAATCTATGTACTAAAGGCAAACTTCTCCCAACTTCCAACGTTCGCTATGCGTGGGATGTCTCGCAAAGTGAAATCCAAACATGGAACCCCCCCCCCCCCCCGATACACTACTACCTAACATTGTTGGTCGTCGAGATCTGTTAAGTACTTACTCCATAAAATATATCCCTGAATTTCCCATCTACGAACATAAATGTCTACTCTTCTACTTTCATGTCACTAAATATGGCATACAATGCGGAACTCTCCCGATCACAAGTTATTAGCTCTATATAATTAAGGAGCTATATATCTCCTCTCTATAATAAGTCAGTATACCCTGAATCACATCAGTAAAACATCCCTGCTCACCGTGATCAACATAGAAAGACAACATACTCGCTGAAGTCTACAATACAATACAACACATATACAGGATCATCCGTCTTTCGGGTGATGCCTCGCTAAAACAATATATTTAAAATTAATAAAAAAAAAAATTAGTACTATAGTCTTATCACACAAGTTACTACCGTTCAAACCCTCGGTAACCAGTAACCGTACAATATAATCATAATATGCTCTACTATCATAACGCTCAAAGGAGCACGAATCGTTACATAATACCATATACAAATTTCTCTTAGCGTCCACACTTGCTCCTCCCCGCAGGTGGCACAAAAATCTTTGTACCAAATGGTAGTCATTTACATAATAAGGCTGTTGTCGCCAGCGTACCCACTAAATCGAATGCACACTCAAATTCTTAGTATTAACTATTCACATATGTTGTGACACACCCACATCACTTGAACTCATCATTTATTCACAAGGATGAAACAAAGATCCATCAGTCTATCTTGATCGTAGGGTCCCCGTACGCTCGTTTTGTGACCCGAAATTATCTATAATCGTTATACCTTTCGGATTCCATTCATTAGATTTTCCCTTCCTTTTTTAGTGAGTAAATTATTCTGTTTTACGGCTCACCCGCCCAACATCGATACATTGGCCCCATATCTCTAGGCCTCAATTATGGCCTTACTGGCCTTCCCTTGATTTCCTGGGCCCCGTCGACCCTGAAATACGGTATGCTACAGTTATTGAGGAGTACGTTGGTCCTGACTAGACCCATTACTCTCGTGTTATTAGTTCCTGGGCCTAATTCTCATGACCCTATTCCTACACTGGACATTTTACTTCTTCAACTGGTATGCCTTACAGGCACGGTTTATTACTCCCGATACTATCAATTTCACTTCTCAAGTGATCAAATTCAATATTGGTAGCCCTTATATCTACATACAGGGTAATTTGCTTTTCATTGGTCCTCATGGCCTTGTTGGTATGTCCTTCTCTCGGACCTGGAAGTCTTAACTCCTAGTTGTTATTTTCGTTGTTCCTTGCGCTCTAAAGGGCATATGGAACACATGGTCGACCCGCTGGTCTTGACTGAATCCATAACCATTTCGTTAAGATTTAATCATATCATTTAAATAGGTTTTCCCCCACTAGGCATACGTTCTGGTGATATTCTACTGACACTATTGAATTCAACCTTGCCCTTCGGCTAGGTATCACAACTCTACTGGATCCCTTTCTTCTGGGGCGTTGACATTTTCTAATAAACATATACTTTGACGGCATTAACACTAGTCACCTTAGTCGCACCTCCCATTAATGCTAGGGAATTCCACCCACGAATCCATTTCCACTTACGGACCCTTTTATCTTCCGTGACTCCTACTTCAATTACGAAGTTCGCTTACCAAGTTAACTCATCCTTTATGATCGGTACCTTCCCGGCCAACTGGTGGAAGATTAAATGGTCAACCTGCACCCAATATCTCGATGTGATTGACTATTCTTACTCTTTGCCGTTTCTCTGAGCTAGAAAAAATTTCTTCTAAATTTAAAATTTTGAGTGTCACTGCACTCTACTTTACATTATTGCCTTTGGATCACACTTAGATATTAATGTTCGTGACTTCTACCGCGATCACCGTTCCCCGAATGCATCACAACTTTCAATTGTTTTCCTCCTCCTGCAGTCCCGCAAATGGCCTTCGTTGGTCGTCCCATATTGTTCGGAGTACAAAGTTCAATCACTCTCGCATGAGAATTGGATTCACTAGACTAAATCGCAGGAGAGTGTGAGTCGCATACGCAGTGGAATACAACAATCCTAGAATAAGGCTCTACATCAAAGAACGCTAAGCTGAAACGTAATAAGCCGTACAGATCCTAAAGGACACTAGAACCTGATGCTCTGATACCACCTGTGACACCCCGTCCAATTAAATATCGGGTGATCAGTCCTTTATAAAATTTACAACAGAATGTTCGGTTGGTTCATTCTTAGCATCACTGTCGAAAACTTAAATCCAATTAATTACCTAACATTTAATTAAGCTAGTGTCAAAACATTATCCAATTAAACTTGAAACCAATTGATTTAATAAATTTTTGAACATGTAATTATAAACCATACACAAGAATTTGATGCTGACTGAACTAATTACTGAATAGTTAAGACTGGATAAAAACCTCCAGTTCAAAGTCATAAACCAAACCATAATAAATACTCAATCCAACTGAAAAGAAATAAAAATGAAATTGAGTACAACTCCACTAATGAGAATGGGCGACACATGCCCAAAATTAGATATATGAACTAGGAACTGAATGAACTGAGAGAGGAGTCTAATCTCAATGACCCACAACTTCCACAACAGCTGCAGCTCGGTAAACGATCCAAGTATCTAGAACCGGTGTCCTTGTGGCTGGGCACATGTACGAATACATATATATAGCAAAAGAGAGAAGAAATGCAAGAGACGGGTCAGAGCCCGATGTTTTAAAAAGATTTATTAGCAAGTATTTAAAACTGCATTAAAGCAAGTATCATATGCATGCTAGTTCGAACTCTCACATAAGATTCTCACCTCTCGACTAGTGTGCAAGCCTAACGTACATCTAATCCAACCTAGCCATCTGACACACTCTTCACTAGGAAAAGGCTTATCCTACTAGTTACCCCTCGTAGTAGTATCCCGTATTTGATCTCGACATTTATCATTTCAAATCAGTGTTGAAATACTAAAGTCAAGTATTTACTATTTACGTTACTGAATATTTCACTATCTTAATAATCTGATATCATCTCATTTTAGGTATACTAAAAGCATACATATCTATCTTTCACTATTATATATGTATTAACCCAATCTTAATTGCCTACAAATATAACATTATAAGTATAATACAAGTATATATAAATATCCACCACTATTATATGTATACTAACACAGCACCCTAAGGATATACCTGTAGTGCATTGCATACTCTGCTATCATGTCCCGGTACATCTCGTACTCAAATAATGGACTACCGATTCCGAAATCTCCCACGAACCATATAAACAAATCACATGTATTGGCGATGAGCATAGTTCACATACCTATGGATCACTCACATGCCTACGCTCCCATAGTCAGTGACTTATCAACTCATAAATAAGTCTTCACAGTTCTATGTTCTGAGATACAAGTCAAATATCCCCCTGAAGGTCACTCAGGATAAGACCGTCTCTACACAACCCCCCGTGATAGCAAACAGCTAGGTATGTCATACACATAATATCAAATATAGGTATACACACAACCCATCAAATCAAATGGTATACACACAACCAAATGTCATATTCCATACGTAGTATTACCATCACTAAATACTATCAACATATTTTTAAATCACGATATTTCCCCTCTCATAATATATATAAGGATAATATGTCACCCGAAAATCCTTAATACATAATCATAAGAAGTCCCAAAAGTAATCACTAATTTTTATTCTTATAAGTTCCATATCGTTAGAACTAATATTGTAAGTATTTATCACTTAATACTATCGACGCAATTACAATTATGATTATCTCCCTCTTGCAATCTTCAAGGTAAATTCACCGTTCCAAATATTTGAATCATTACACCTAAACAACTCCTAATAATTCTGCACTATTTTGGGTTCATCGAACACTAATTTTTCTCACTCAAATTGACTGTTTACTCAAATATGGGAAAAATAGGAAATTCTCTGAAAATTATAAATCTCGCTCGAACCAGAATGGATCTCGCTCGAACGACTTCCACATGTCGTTCGAACAACTTCGCGCGACAACCAATCTCGCTCAAACAACTTCGAGCTCGCTCGAACGACTTCGAGCGAGATCTCGCGACCTGGGCTATTTCGTCATCAACCTTAGATAGCCTCATTTTTCACCACTTTTCAACCCTAAAACCTCTAATGATTAAGCCCAAACTTCCAACAATCAATACCAAATATTATTCTAACATGTATGTGAGATTTCCCATAATCTAACATCATTAAATCGTCACCAATCATCCATAAAATTCGAAATCCCCAATTTTATTATCAAGAACCCTAGTTCTTAAATTAATATGCATCACTTCTAAACTAAGCCCGGATTGGTTCATAGAAATCACTCTAATTTCATAGGCATCATTCTATCTACATATGGTATTCAAATTCTCATCAAATCAGCCCTAGTTTATAATATAGTTCTCCAATTTCACTCAAATTAACTTTCATAACAAAGGTTTATTAACCTAGACTAACATGAACATAATTATCGCTAAAGAAAGCGAGAAATAAACACTTGCCTCGATTTTGAAGGTCTGGTCCATTGGTGTTGTTGGTATGGATGCGTTCCTCACGTTCCGATCTACACGATGGTGGTGGTGGTTGTGCAAGGTAATGAACATAGCTTCTCCTCCTTTGGAATTTTCTCTCCCTCACCCACTTTGGATCTCTCTTTATTTTGGTGTAACCTCACCCTAATTGTCCTCAATTAGCTGATATATTATTTCTCCAATTTTCGTCCATTTAATTCCTCCAAAAATCCAAATTACAAAACTACCCCTACCGGGTGCCGTCTTGGCCTAAAAATATCCCGGAGTCCAAATAAAATACACGGGTAGAGTTTTCTGACTATCTCGACCACTCCGGACTCAACGGCGCACTCGAAAAGGTCATACGAGTTACTTAAAACAATTGACCTTTTTATTCCACTTAATTAGTCTTGACACGACTCACACGCGTGTCCTGACTTAATATACCAAACTGTCGTATTTCTCTCTCATGACAAGTTATATAAAATTCTCATTCCATATTACTTATTCTCACAGTATATTAATAGTTACTAAGTTCTCGTCACGCTAGTAAATATTCAAAATTAATCCGGATTAATAATTAATTCTCACATTTTAATTTAATTAATCCCACAATAATAATAAATCACATAATTATTTAAATCTTTGAAAATACGGGGTATTACAATACCTTCGTGACGCATCGAGTAAGTTTGAAATGTTATAAATATATCAATCAATATAATCAAATCTCCCAAATAATGCAAACTCCCCCATAATTCGTTCTCCCCCTTTTATTTGTTCGGAATAGACATGGTAACGAATGAACAAAATACGCATGGAGTTGTCACGATAAGAAAAATAAATATGGATCAAACGACGTGCATGTAGATGAAATACTCAAAAGATCCCCAAACTATTTTGGAATTTTTCAATTTTTTCAAACAAAAATAATTTACAAAAATCACACCATGAATAACATGAAGATAACTAAATCATGGAAATGTAATGAATGGGTGTGAACATATTCAATAGGTTGTAAAACTCAATCAAGTATATGTGCACGATGCATAAGTGTACTCCTATCGAATGAACATAAAAATTATCCTTAGGTGTAAAATTGTTGAATTTAGATGATATCGACTATATTAAATCAACAAATCAAAGCCTAAGTGATTTTCACACCAATAACGTCCAAAACTATTTAGTGCCATTTCGAGAATATTTCAAAGGACGTGCAAACCAATTGATTTATATCTAACCAAACTCCTTCATATATAATAATGAAATTTTTATATCTAATGAGGTACTAAAGTTTCAACTTAGAGACAACCTATTAGCCCAAATTTTGGCATATATCATCTTTTTATTGCCTTAATTTTTGTGCGGGCTCTTTTCAAAAGGTGGCTTTCACGCGGAGTCAATTTTACACTCTCCTAGCCCTTTCCCGTGTCACTCATCATTTTTTCAAATTTAAATAAATTCCTCGCGGGCATTGGATTTTACATGCACAACTTTTATTACTCTCGTATTACTGCACTTAGTTCATTTTAAAGATAGGATTGAGATGAAAACACTCGACCAACATGTGATAGACAAGTACAAAAATCAAATAAATCCATGCATGTGTGCATTAAAGGAAATAATGAGTCAAACATATATGAAGTATCAACTAATAACATCTCAATGAATCAAAACATTGTAAAGCACATGGATGACATGATATATTATCTCAAAACACTATCAAATATTCACATGGATAAATGGAATAAAATTATGACTCGGTCGTCCTAAGTGTTCATTCATATACGGTGCAAACAAAATACAAAACTCTTTTTTTCTTTTTTAAAAATTTTCAAAAACAAAAATCATAAATAGAACACACCAGCAATAGGCATAATATCGGCATGAGCATCATCCTATGCTAGCAAACAGTAAATCACACGAAGAATCATCAATCTAAGCAGGTGTAATAAAATAAGCAATGAAATATTAGCAATTAAGCATAAATACCAAAAGTAACTGCATATAACTGACAGCGACAACCCAACAATATCAAAAAATGTAACCAAAAAACACGGGGTACTACAAGCAGAATGATCAAAGTCAACCGGGTAGCTCAAATGAGACTTCATGTCGTTCAAATGACAGAGCATC
The DNA here is from genome assembly GCA_949130495.1 of Sambucus nigra. Lineage (NCBI taxonomy): Eukaryota > Viridiplantae > Streptophyta > Magnoliopsida > Dipsacales > Adoxaceae > Sambucus > Sambucus nigra. The sequence goes on from OX422214.1 coordinate 224,786,728, forward strand.
TCGCGAGAAGTCTTCGCACGAGATCAGAAGTTTCTCGAATGAGAAAATAAATTTTTCACACATTCCCCAAAATGTTAAGTAGTGTTGCCCAGCGAAAAAATTTCCAGAAAAAGTTACTTGGAAGGTGCTGACTAAAACAGTAGCATAATAAAATAAGGTAAACTACAACAAAGTGAGTCATAACACTAGTAAGAGTATATCATGGAGCACAATTAGTGTATGACAAATAACCATCACAATCAACCAAACGATCTCACACGGGGTGATTCTCGTGCAAGGAAATGAGAGTCGTGAACAAAAAGACCATAAGCCTCTAAATCCGATTTCCTAACCCAAACAGATTTGTAATGACAAGTGGAGGTTTGAGGAATCGAATTTACTTTTCTATTAAACTTTCTAGGTCCATTTAAAAGTTTGTAACAGAAAAGCCTAAGATGTCATTGCTTACCGCAATGTGTGCAAGTGTAAATCAGGCAATGAATGTTACATAAAGGTGGTCCTCTGCTCAAATTTCTAGGTAGCGTTATCCTCAAATTCCTAGGTGGCTCTCTCTTGCCAACCTTCGGTGCCTCTCTCCTAACAACCCTAGGAGGCTCTCTTACACGTGTGGGGATGGCTTTGGGAATGGGTTAAACACCCTCATCGAAACCTATACCACCCTATCCTCCTTAATTTGGACAGTCCTTAAAATTTTATCTAAGTCTTTTAACCGAGACTCCAAATCAAATTTTACCTTACTTGATTCTCTCAAACTTTTCTCAAGCACACCTATTATTAACTCGAGTAAACATCTAGAATCTTCAAATTCTAAAAGCTACTTTTTCATAGTTCCATCAACCCTCTAAGACTATCTCTCTCACCCTTGACATACTCAAGCTTCTCTCTTAAAATTTCCCACGTGCCCTAAGATCTTCAACTAAAATGTCATTATTTTTTACATCACGTTCTTTCAATTGAGCATTTAATTTCAAATTTTCTATCTTTCTTTTCAAAGCTTCAGAATAAAGTTCATTGAAAGTTGTTTACAAGTTACGGCCATATACACTTACATCCTCACTCTCATCACCCTCACTATCATCACTAATTAATTCGGGTGGGAAGCTCTCGCCTAAAAGCATAAAAAACTTCATCTTTCGAATCACTTTCACTGAGAGTAGAAACGTGGCCTGTTGGTTTATTTAATTTCTTCCTTAAATTGGTGGAACACTCATCTATCGTGTGACCAGCACCCTCACAACCCGAACACCTCTCAGAATCCTTTTCAATGGAAGATTTAAAACAAGAGTGTTGATACCAAATTTAGTCTGCTGACATGGCCCAACTGAATGAAGACGCGTGGCAATCTACGTGGCAACAACAAATACTTTTGAGGAACTCACACGCTCCGAGGAACCATACTACAACGAGGAACACTACTTCCCCGAGAAACTCACACGCTCCGAGGAACAAGAACTCTCCGAGGAACTATTGGGTACCGAGAATTTTAGGCGGTCCGAGCAACTCAGGGGGTCCGAGTTGCACCTCGAACAAAGAATTAATAGCTGGATAACCAACAGTTTGACTGTTCATTAAATGCTTATCATTCAGACGCACACGCTTAAGGGGCATTGAATGTATTACCCTTTCATATGTACATCATTTAATGTATTACCCTTTCACATTACAGCCTCAGGGCTATAAATACATTGTACAATCCTCAGTTGAAGGGGACCGGAATTTCTTGATAGAACTTGTAATCGAGAATTCCTAAACACTCAGCAATAACATAACAGTGGACGTAGGCCATTCTTATAAGGTTGAGCCACTTTAAAAATTCTTTGTCTCATTTATTTATTTGTGATTGAATAATTAGATACGATCTAATTATTTACATCAACAGATTGGCGCCGTCTGTGGGAAACGACTGGTAATATCATTTTTCATCAAAAACAATTCATCAAAAATGGCTGATATTCCAGAATCCAGCAATCGAAACGCTGGGAGTCCTCCAAATCCATCTGCTCCGTCAAATATTCCAGATCTGGCTGGAATAATGACAAATCTGGCTCAGGGCCAGACCGTCATGCAAGAAACTATGCGATAACTCATACAAACTCTCCATGGCGGTGCATCAACTCATTCAGGACTGCGGAGTATTCAAAGAAATACCCATGCGCCTTCTTCACGTACTAGGCGTACCAATTCATATCGCAATGAGGAGTCTAAAGATTTTTCTTATCAACCTGGACGAACTTCGTCAGTGCGAGCCACAGATACTGAACAACGTATCACTCTCTCCCCAGAAAGGACTAGTGTGCTAGAGAGGTTAAGCAGGGTATCTCATTTCGATCGATTAGGTCCTAGGAGGAGCAAAAGTCCTCCTAGAGCCCCATCGAGGAGTTTTCGACGACCATCAGATTTAAAGGAAGGATCTGCCCAGTCACGACCAGCTGCTCGACAAGAGAGATCCCAGGAAGCCACATCAACATGATCAGTTGCTCGAACCAACAGGCCCGAGGAAGGAAATGATGCATGGAAAGGCTCTATTCAAAGGCTGGAGGATAGATTGGGGGAAATGGTTAAAGCTAAGAACCCCCTACAACGAACCTTTGTTCGAGGAACACCTTTTGTCCAGGCCATTGCAGATTTTCCAACACCATCAAAATTCAAAGCACCTGTTGTGACCCCCAAATATAATGGAAAGACTGACCCTGTCCTTCATATAGAATAATACCAAGCTGCAGCCGACATCTATGTTGTTCCAAACGAGATGAGATGCAGGGCATTCTCGAGAACTCTTACTGGATCTGCTCAAATATGGTATAATAATCTTCCTCGGGGTAAGATCTCAACTTTTCTTCAACTGGCCGAGTTATTCATTGGGAATTTCTGTTTTGGGCAAAGCCAGTCAAACGAGTAGCACACTTGTTAAGTGTTAGACAAAAAGCTGGTGAGAGCACCAGAGATTATATAACTCGTTTTAATAACGAGAAGCTTGAAGTCATTGATTATGAGGAGAAGACAGTGATTACTGCCTTGATGAGTGGACTACTGCCAAACAAGTTGTACTACACTTTGGCCAAAGATCCACCTAGAACCATGTCGAACCTGATGGGAAAAGCGTCCAAGATTATGAATACCGATGAGGCTATGACTGCAAAGAAGAATATGGATGCCAAAGAAACCAAGGTGGAAGGTGATAAAGCTAAGAAGAAAGAGCATAAGAACAATGGTAATGACAAACATTCAAAAAATAGGTCGATATAGGACGTAATGAAGAAATTTGATAATTATACTCCTTTGAAGAAGGATATCAACCATGTTCTAGAGGAAATCAAGAATAACGAGGAGTTAAACTGGCCATAGAAAATGAAGGCAGACCCTGACAAGAGGAATAAGGTGAAGTATTGCGAGTTTCATAAAGATCATGGCCATATGACCAAAAATTGTATAGCTCTTCAGAATGATATTGAAACACTCATCAGACGAGGAAAGCTGTCAAAGTATGTCGATCGTGGAAGCGAAATAAGAAACAATGATCGAGCAAGAGAGAGGTCTAGATCTCCTCGTCGAGCAGAGGAGGACAAGAAAATAAACCATGAAATTGATCCAGAAGACGACCCCGATCTTCCCAAGAGACCAAGGCAACCAGAACGAGAGGTATTTTTGATACGCTTTGGGTCATTTGACTGTAATATTATAACAGGTGGAGATGCAGGAGGAGGAGACCTTACTGCAGAGAGAAAAGCTTACCTCTGTGAGGCTCAAGCTTGCTCGTATATTCAGCGAATAAATCTAGCTGAGGAAGATCGCCCGAGAAAGGTGAATAAAGAGAAATTAGTCATTGGTTTTTCAAAGAATGACCTCGCAGGAGTTTTGTATCCTCATGATGACCCATTAGTGATCAAAATGAGGATGAAGGAGGTAATGATTTCCTGAGTACTGGTCGACAATGGTAGCTCGGCAGACATCATGTTCTTCTCGTGCTTCGATAGTTTAAATCTAAATCTATCTCAATTGGAGCCTTATCATAGACCCCCCATCGGTTTTGCTGGCGAGAAAGTATTTCCACTTGGGACGATCAAGTTGGATATATTCATTGGTACGTGGCCTGCTTGTCGAACAGAAAGAATACGTTTCTTTGTGATGGATAAGAATGTTCAATCATCATACAATATCATCATGGGAAGAGTAGAATTAAAGAAGTTCGAGGTTGTACCATCTACAGTGCATCAGTGCCTAAAATTTCCAACAAATTTTGGAGTAGGAGTTGTGAAAGGTGATCAGAAAGTAGCTCGGGAATGCTATTATTCATCCGTCGAGCAAGAAGAACTGGAGGAATCAAGGAAAAAGACTACTACCTATCAAGTGGATGAAGGTGCAGAAATTAAAACATTGGATCCTAGAGATGAGTCGCAACTCGTAAAGGGTCAAGTTGTGGAAGCTACTGAAAACATCATTCTGGACGACGAGCACCCTGAACGAACTACTCAAGTAGGTTCGTCGTTGGAAGCCTCACTAAAACAGGAATTGATAACTTTCCTTAGAAGCAGAAAACAAACTTTTGCGTGGAGTCATGAAGATATGCCTGGGATATACCCAAATTTCTTATGTCACGAACTCAATGTGAATAAGGAGATCAAGCCTGTGAAGCAGAGAAGAAGAGTATTCAGTCTCGAGAAGAATCAAGCTATACAGGAGGAAGTCGAGAAGCTCCAAAAAGCTCGCTTCATTGAAGATGTTAAATATCCAGATTGGTTAGCCAATGTGGTGATGGTAAAGAAGAAAAACAACAAGTGAAGGATGTGTGTAGACTTCACTGACCTCAACAAAGCATGCCCAAAGGATCACTTTCCATTGCCCCGAATTGATCAACAGGTGGATCCTACCTCGGGACACGAGTTACTGAGCTTCATGGATGCTTATTCTGGCTACAATCAGATTAAAATGAAACCTGAAGACAGGGAAAGTACTTCTTTCATTACCCCTACGGGAACTTATTGTTATAATGTTATGCCTTTTGGTTTGAAAAATGCAGGTGCGACATATCAGCGGTTGATGAACAAGGTCTTTGCTGAACAAATCAGTTGCAATATGGAAGTCTATGTTGACGATATGCTGACAAAGAGCAAGAAAGTTGTTGATCATCTAGTTGACTTAAGTCAGACTTTTGATCAACTGGATAAATATCAAATGAAGCTGAACCCGACGAAGTACATATTTGGAGTTCAAGAAGGCATGTTTCTCGGGTACATAGTCAATCAACGAGGCATTGAGGCGAATCCTGCAAAGATCAAAGCTCTATTAGGGCTGCGATCTCCAACGACGAAGAAAGAGGTGCAAAGTCTTACAGGACGAGTAGCAGCACTCAATAGATTTGTATCACGAGCAACTGATCGATGTCTCCCATTCTTCAAGACACTCTGAAATACTTTTGAGTGGAATGATGAATGTGAGAAGGCTTTTCAAGACTTGAAGAAATACTTGGGAGCACCTCCACTGTTGTCCAGGCCGGTGATGGGAGAAAAATTATGCTTGTATCTAGCAGTATCGGAGAATGTAGTTAGCTCGGCGTTGATAAGAGTGCAGAATGGAGTACAAAAACCAATTTATTATACGAGTAAGGCCTTTCGAGGAGCAGAGATCAGATATCCAAGGCTGGAAAAGTTAGCACTAGCGCTGATTGAGGCGAGTAGGAGAATGAAGCCATACTTTCAGGCTCATACCACAGTGGTATATATTGATATGCCATTGAGGCAGGCCCTTCATAAACCAGAAAAATCAGGGAGATTGATGTACTGGGCAATAGAGCTCGGTGAATATGATATAGTTTATGAACCCAGATCATCGTTAAAAGGGCAGGCTGTAGCGGATTTTATAGCAGATTTCACCTATCCTGATACCCCCGAGGAGAAAAAGATGCTCGTTGATCAACCTGTGGATGTTACAGGATCAACAACCACAAGCTCAGACCAACTCCAGTTGGTAAAGGGTAAGTGGATGTTATAGAATCATCAAATTCGAGCTCAGACCAACTCCGGTTGGTAAAAGGGCAAGAAAAGATGATCGACAAAGAGCGAGAAATATCAGGGGAAGATGAAAGGAAGCAATAAATATTTCACCGAGGAACTCTGACAGATCAGAAATTTGAAGACGAGTTACCTATATGGAGGCTATATGTAGATGGCTCATCTTGCACAATAGGCTGTGGGGCAGGGATAGTTTTGAACACTCTGGACGAGGTCGATATGGAATATGCCCTACGTTTCCAATTCAAAGCTTCCAATAATGAGGCTGAGTATGAGGCCATGATTGCAGGTCTTAATTTGGCAAAAATTATGGAGGCGCAACAGGTAATTGTCTTCAGTGATTCTCAATTGATCGTAAATCAAATGTTAGGAGTATATGCAGTTAGAGGAGAATTAATGATCAGATATCATGCAAAGGCAAAGGAGCTGGTGTCAGAATTTGTTGCTATTCAGCTGATCAGAATACCAAGAATGGAGAATGCGAGAGCAGACGCCTTAGCTCGATTAGCATCAGCTACTAGCACCGAGCTACGACGAACAATCCCAATTGAAGTTTTAGCTGGTCGGAGTATAGATGAAGATCTGACAATGAACTTTATTACCCTTGATTTAGGTCCACCTTGGATGGATCCCATCAGGGCATATATTGAGGAGGGATAATTACCAATTGACAAGCTCGCAGCCAAGAAATTAAAGTTTAAAGCTGCTTGGTATGTATTAATTAACTGTATTCTTTATAGATGAGGAATTATGGCAGGTTTGCAGAGATGTGTACATCCCTCTGAGGTGAAAGAATTGATTGAAGAGATCCATGAAGGGTCCTATGGAGCCCATGTAGCAGGTCGAACGCTTTTGCAAAGGGTGATGACGCAGGGATACTACTGGCCGACGATGAGAGCTGATTGTATAGCCTATGCCAAGAAATGTGACAAGTGCCAACGCTTTTCCTCCATCCGAAGAACTCCACAAGCATTATTGACACCCATAACTTCCCCTTGGCCATTTGCCATATGGGGAATAGATTTGGTTGGCCCGCTGCCAACGACCAGAGGAAGGTTCAAATACCTCGTCGTCGCAGTGGATTATTTTACTAAGTGGGTAGAAGCTGAGCCTCTCATCGAAATGACGTACGACAAGGTGTATAAATTCGTTTGGAAGAACATCATTTGTCGATATGGTCTCCCTCATGCCTTCATCACAGACCATGGAACACAATTTGATAACGAGGAGTTTGCTACCTATTGTCATCAGTCAAACATTTTGAAGATCCACTCAGCACCAGGTCATCCTCAAAGCAATGGACAAACTGAAGTGACAAACAGAACGCTGCTAAATGGCTTGAAGAAAAGAATGGATGATGCAAAAGCAAACTGGATCAATGAGTTGCAGTCAGTACTGTGGGCTTACCGAACTACTCCCCTAGTAGCAACTGGAGAATCACTATATATGCTGGCGTTTGGAAGTGAAGCTGTTATACCTGCCGAGTTGGGCCTCCCAACACACAGGGTACTGAATTTCAATTCCCGTGTCAGCGACTTAATGAGAAGATTGGATTTAGACATGCTTGAGGAAGTTAGAGAAGAAGCCGCCATTAGAAATGCTGCTTACCAGCAGCGAACAGCTTTGTTCCACAATAAGAGGGTGAAGAAGTGCAACCTGAAAGAAGAAGACTATGTGGTGAAGAAAGTAATTCAAAAACACAATAAACTGGAGGCAAACTGGCATGGACCATACCGAGTTACAGAAGTTGTTCGACCAGGAACTTACCGAATAGCAACTTTAGAAGGGGAGGAGTTTAAGAATGCATGGAACGCAAAGAACCTACGCAAGTATTATCAGTGATGAATAAAATGAAGATATTCTGCCAAATTCTTTCTTTTTATTGAAAGTTTTTCGGGTAATACTAGTGCTACACACTACTCGAAAAAGCAAAGCTCATGCTACTCAAATTTTTTCTCGAAAACGCCAACTAAGGTTGGTCGAGAAACCTATATTCCTCTGGGAAGTAAAGCTACCTATATTCCTCCGGGAAGTAAAGCTACCAATATTCCTCCGGGAAGTAAAGCTACCTGTATTCCTCCGGGAAGTAAAGCTACCTGTATTCCTCCGGGAAGTAAAACTTGTATTCCTATTGGAAGTAAAACTATATGTTCCTCGGGAAATAAAAGTATTCCTAAAAATGCCAACTTATGTTGTTTAGGAAGTAAATATATTCTTAAAAACGTGCCAAAGCTCCTCGTAGAGGAAAAATCCACCAACTATGGCTGGTCGGGGATAAAAACCCACTAACTGTAGTTGGTCGACAAGGAAAATTTACCGACCTTGGCTGGTCGGAAACATTTAAGAAAAAAAATCTACTAACTATGGTTGGTCGGGGATAAAAACCCACTAACTGTAGTTGGTCGATAAGGAAAATTTACCGACCTTGGTTGGTCGGAAACATTTAAGAAAAAATCTACTAACTATGGCTGGTCGGGAATAAAAACCCACTAACTGTAGTTGGTCGACAACGAAAATTTACCGACCTTGGTTGGTCAAAATTTTTTTATGAAAACGAGAAAGTGATCGAGCAACATAAATGATACTCCTAACTTTTTACTAAGTTGGTCGAGAAACAAAATATTATTTTTGCCAAATGATTACCACAAGTTCAAGTTGGTCGACAATAAGTTGGTCGACAAACTACACAATATTGTTATCTTTTTAACAGATATGCATGCACAAATGTAAAGTATGTTATAATTACAAGACAATAGCAATTAAGATTGCGAACAAAAATGAAAGTCTTTCATTAAATCCAAAAATAAATTGCAATTACATTGATAATGAAATGTATACAAATTTATTACATTAATATTCCTATTCTACTGGTCTTTTCCCCTCTGCTTTTGACACAGGTTCCTCGCCAGCAGGCGGATCATTTAGAGACAGAGGAGAATTTATGAAGTTGAGATCCTTTAACATCCTGATATTCATCACGGATGGTCGATCTAAGAGGTGCTCGGGATGAGATATCTCGGCATTTGAATGGAGATTGTAGTCACCGAGATATTTGGAAATCAAGCATCTAGGAATGGCCCGAGTAGGGATCCAACTCATATCCAGTTTGTATGGTGGCACAGGTAGGTCGAGCAGCCCAGGATCATGATAGTCCCACAGGTAATGACCTTCTTCGAGTTGCAGAACACCTAAGGCATTCAACCAGCCTTGCTTGTAGCCCTCATTATTGGCATTATGGATATGATCATCCAAGTGATAGAGAGCCGTTGTATCCAGCCATCCAGAACTCCCTGGGCTGTTTGTGGAATTGATATGTTAGTCTTTCCAGCTGCTCGTGGAGATTTTTGATTAAGATCTCTTTATTCTCCAAGGTAGAATTTTGCGTGGAAAGCTTCTCTTCCAGATCCCTGATCTTCTTTGACATTTCAGCCAACGCCTGGTTCTTCTCCATTAATTGGAAGGCTTGGTTCTCTAAAGCAGACTGAGTTCGTTGTTCCTCGACAGGAATTCGAGGAGCTCTTGCTCGACCACGGAAAGATTTAGAGGGGCCAGACCTCTTCAAGGTTTCCAACTCGTCCCTCAAGTTGGCGTTCTCGACTTCCAAGAACGAGAATCCCTCATCAGTCACTGGGATCAAGGCTTTTGAAGTAGAAGCTGCAGACTTCAACTGTGATAACTCTCTTTGAAGATTGTTGTTCTCTTGCTCTAATAATTTAGTTATTTGTCTGCACTCCTCGACCTCACCCTTCAGAGTTCTCTCCCTCACATCGTAGCCAGCAAAAAGTTTTTCGTAGCCCTTGTCTGCAATGATCTGCTGGTACTTCTTCTCCTAACCCTCATGCAACAGGGCAGTGGATTCTTTGTATTGTTGCTGAAGATCTTTGAGGGTGCTTGGAGATCCTCGATCATGTCATAATAAGCCACATTATTGTCCACTGCTCGATCAAGTAGACACTTCAGATATTGGTATGCTTCAACTGCCTGTTCAGAAGCATCTTGGCCGAGGATGTCGACGACTTGTGCTGCACTCAGGTCTGTGTGACCAGCCTTAAAATATTCATTGCATTGCCTCAGCAGCTTTGTATCGTGAGCAGATAGTAATTCCATCCTGGCCAGAAACTAGCAGAGGAAGAAAAAGCAGTAATCAATAAAAGCACCAATAAAGCATGAAGAAGAGACGACAGTATGCAAAAACACAAGTTCAAGTTTTATTATATCATAAAGGTCAGAGGTACAAGGTTCAGAGTTACATATTCATGGTTACATTTGACAAAAGAAAAATATAAAGAGAAACCTGAACAACTCTACACCTTTTCGTTGTCTCCCAAAACCTTCTCGGGAGGCTGGGACGAGGAAGTAGGTTGCTCGGAGGGAATAGAAAGCTGCTCGGGGAGCGCCAGCAGTTGCTCGAAAGAAGTAATGATTTCTTGAGGTTCCTCGGTAGCAGGCTGGATGGCTGGGGGATAATCTCCCATCACCATAGAACACTCTTCGGAGGCAGCTTCGTCCTCTTCTAAGTCTTCAGGAGTTGGAGGGGGACCAGGGATGTGTCGCTGAAAGAGTTAGGAATTTTCATCCACTTTCATCTCCTGCAGAGTAGTGACCCATCCATCCCTAAAGTACTTGAGGCTGCCATATTCTACTTGCGACACCATGGCAGCCAATCCCTTGTTCCACCCCTTGTCCCAGCCAGCGCTGAAAGACTTCTTCACAGCCAATTTTCTCTTCAACTTCTCCGAGGAAAGCTTCTCGGACAGAAGGTTTTCAGCAGTCTTCAATTTATTCTCAACCTCCTCCTTCTGCCGATTTACTTCCCGAAGCTGACCCAACTCTGCCTCAGCAACCTTGAGTTTATTCTCAAACTCTCCTGCATTCTTGAGCTTCCCTTCAAGCTCTTTATTTTTCTCCTCCAAGTACTTTATTTTCTTCTCCAACCCCTTGGAGACTTCAGCAACTTGAACTTTTTCCTACTCGGTGGAGGCAAGCTTATTCTCCCAGATTGCCTTGTCAGTAGCATATTTCTGGCGAGAATCTTCTAAAGACTTAATAGCTTCTTCCAGAGCTTCCTCCACACTAGATGAGGAGCATGAAGCATTAATCGCCTCATCTTTCTTCACAATTATATTAAAGCAGCTCACCAACTGTAAAAAGAAAATGAAAGCAAGTCAGAAACAGAAATGACAAGGGAAATATGAAAAGTTCAAAGTAATGAGACTTATAGAAGCAATATGGCGAGCAGCTAACGAAGTGACCATGTCCCGAGTAAGGTTTTCTTCAGAACCTTGGACCTCGGGAATGATTCAAGACTTTACCGAGCTCATGATAGAGCTCGGAGGAACAAAAGTAGGAACCCCAGTCCCAGTGGTTGGGGACTGAGTGATGGTGCCAGCCAAATTGACCGAGGAGCTCTTTTTCAGCTTCCTCGGGGGAGCAGGAATAGATTCAACCAAGGAAGAACTCTTGGTCGGTGATATTACAATCACTTCTCCTGGAGCAGCAGCCTTGCTCGGGGCTTCTCGACAACCTTCACAACAGCAGCAGCCGAGGAAGGCGCATCAATTTTCTTTAACCCCTCCCATGGGACGTCAACTTTACTTCTCTTTGCCTCTCCAGCACCAGAGGCAGGTTTCTCGAAAAGGGTGGGAGGTTTTCTCTTCTTCATCCTTTCACTTAAAGGGACGTGTGATTCAGGCGAGGAACTGGTAGAAGCTGGCACTGGTTCTGCTTCACTTATCACCGGACGAGCAGTGAAAGAAGTGGTGTAGCTCTTATACTGCAGCAGATATGAGGCTGACCTAATGTGCTCGTCGACAACACTTTGATGCAAACTCCAGATAAGTTTTAAATGTTTTATATTAACGTCTGCTTCCTTTGGACATTTTCTTTTGCTATCAACCGCAAATAAATAAAAATTACAATATCAGTGGCACATTTTGTCAAACACAAAAGAAGCATGATTTCAAAATAAATAAAATGAAATAAAAATAACCTATCCCATTGCCATAGGGAGGGCATCTGGGACCCTGATAAATTTCATCTCTAGATAAAGGAGCATGTTGCCAATTTTTTATGACAACCCCGTGCTCAAAATAGTCCCTATTGGCATCCGGGAGATTGACTACTAAGGCCTTATTTAAAAATCTAGTTTTTAAATAAAAGGTGTTATCACCAACTGCCCATCTATAACAAAACATGATTTCTGGAATTCCTATGCGAGTTCCATGGATTTGATTTAACCTATGAACCCCATTAACAATTATCCATGTATTTGGGGCTATTCTTGCAGGAACAACTTCAAAGTATTGACAAAATTCCACACATAAGGGATTAGGTGGAAAAGAAAATCCACACTCAGCAATAAAGAGACTGGGGAACCAATGTTCCTCAGCCAAACGAAAATAGTCAGAAGGCTCAGAAAGCTCTTCCAGAACAACCCAGGAGGGAATAGAAAAATCAGAGCGAAACTTACCAAGAGATTCAACAGGGTAAACCATGATGAATAAAGGAAATGAAGATGAAGGAAGAAGATCTTACAGAAAATAAGTGGATCTCTTGACAACGAACGATGGAAGAGATGAATACACAGGAGAGAAAGAGACGATGGAAAACTCGAAGATACAAATTTGAAAAAGTAAAAGACGATGGGATTTTCTGCACCGTTCAAATACTCTACCTTGGGAAAGGGAAAAGTAATGATTACAAAAAGAGACTGTTACGTTACCGACGGCTAAAAAGACGAAAAGGGGCACGGGAATCGAAGCGGGCATAAAAATTCAAAAAAGCCTGATTCTACGAATGTGGAAGGAAAAGTAAATACAAAGGAAACCCTCCTAAAAATCAGGAGGACCATTTAAAACTGCCATCAATTTTTCAATTAGACGATTCAAACCGTTGATATAAAAAATCATCAAAACTACCAAAAGTCATTTTTAAGAAAATCAGGATCAAACCCAATAACTTAGTGTAACAGGCTTTGACACAAAAGTGCGTACAAAAATTAGGATCACGCGATAAATTAGCATAACCTGCTCTGATACCAATTTGTAAGAAGTGCGCTACCGCAGAACAATGCGACTTTTCAAATAGATCCGATTTTACTTAACCCAAATTTTCGTTAAACCCTAACACATGCATTTAGGTGATTTGATAACATAAAATCAAGAACCATGCAAAGGAAACCAATATGAGGAAAAATCCCCGAAGGGAAAAACCTTTTTATTTCACTATAATTGTAACTCGAAACTTACACGGCTACAATGAAATAGAATTTGACACACGAATACCCACAGGTGTCATCAGCAATGGAACAACCGCAACTATTCCACAAGAATACGCAATTCTATCTTCAGCAACGATCCACACGTAGCAAACCTCAATGACCGCACTCGTCATCCCAATACCTCCCTCAAGTGGTACCTAGATCAGCAGTAGGTTACCCTACCTACAAGAGCAAACTTGAACAAGACGTATGTTCTTGGGTTCCAAAATAATTCACCACAGTATATGGGATTTTTATGAATTGAAAACAAAGAAGAAGCCAAAAGTGTTCTGCTGATTTCGCAGTGTTTGCAGAATGAAAAACGAGAAAGATTTCTTGTGAAAAACGGATTTAAAGAGTCCTATTTATAAAAACTTTAAGGCAACGGGTTACTCAAACGAGATAGTGTGTCGTTTGAACGAGATCTGGTGCCGTTTGAACGATAACTGGCACTTCGCGCGACATGCGATGTCGTTTGAACAACATATGGTATCGTTCTAACGAGATTAAAATTAAATAATTTTCTTTTTGTTTTTCTCGATAAATGCACCGCCTCAAAAACTCTGAAAATTATATTTTTGACAAAAAACATTTAAAGCTCCGCTCCAACACTTAGAAAATATTTTGCGAAAAATATCCCAAAATCCTAAGTGAATAACTATGGAATAAAAACATAATCTTTAGCAAATTCGTCTTGCAGAATCTTCTTTGATGAAGAACTTTGATATTCGGAACCGTCTTGATACTTGAATGATCTTGAATAATTCTTCAACGGTTCTAGCGGTATACGACATACTCTAATGTAAACGGGACTTATAAAATATGTCCTTACAAATATCTCCCTATGTCTATGCCGGTACAAAATAAAAATAATCTGAATTATCAAATCAAAATGCCTATACAAATTTAATACCCTCCCATGAACCCAAAAGTGAAAAGGAACTCGAAATGTAAGTCTTCCATCTTTTCTTCAAAAGTCTTCATCAATCTTCAAATATCAAAGCTTTTCTCATCAGGGTGTACAGTGCAATAATTTTTAACTTTGTACCTACACACATGAGACAAAGCAAATACCTTCGTGACACATCGAGTGAGTTTGAAATGTTTTAAATATATCAATAAATATAATCAAATCTCCCCAATAATGCAAACTTCCCCATAATTCGTTCTCCCCCTTTTATTTGTCCGAAATAGACATAATAACGAATGAACAAAATACGCATGGAGTTGTCACGATAAGCAAAATAAATATGGATCAATCGACGTACATGTAGAGGAAATACTCAAAAGATTCCCAAACTATTTTGGAATTTTTCAATTTTTTCAAACAAAAATAATTTACAAAAATCACACCATGAATAACATTAATACAACTAAATCGTGGATATGTAATGAATGGGTGTGAACATATTCAATAGGTAATAAAACTCAATCAAGCATATGTGCACGATGCATAAGTGTACTCCTATCGAATGAACATAAAAAAATATCCTTAGGTGTAAAATTATTGAATTTAGATGATATCGACTAAATCAAATCAACAAATCAAAGCCTAAGTGATTTTCACACCAATAACGTCCAAAACTATTTAGTATCGTTTTGAGAACATTTCAAAGGATGTGCAAACCCATTGATTTATATCCAACCAAACTCCTTCATATATAATAATGCAATTCTTATATCTAATGAGGTACTAAATTCTCAACTTAGAGACAACCTATTGGCCAAAATTTTGGCATATATCATCTTTTTATTACCTTAATTTTTGTGCGGGCTCTTTTCAAAAGGTGGCTTTCACACAGAGTAAATTTTACACTCTCGTAGCGCTTTCCCGTGTCACTCATCATTTTTTCAAATTTAAATAAATTCCTCACGAGCAATGGTTTTTACATGCACAACTTTTATTACTCTCGTATTATTGTGCTTGGTTCCTTTTAAGGATAGGATTGAGATGAAAACACTCGACCAATATGTGATAGACAAGTACAATAATCAAACAAATCCATGCATGTGTGCATTAAAAGAAATAATGAGTCAAACATTTAGGAAGTATCAACTAACAGCATATCAATGACTCAAAACATTGTAAAGCACATGGATGACATGATATATTATCTCAAAATACTATCAAATAGTCACATCGATAAATGGAATAAAATTATGACTCGGTCGTCTTAAGTGTTCATTTATATACGGTGCAAACAAAATACAAAACTCTTTTTGTCCTTTTTAAAAAATTTCAAAAACAAAAATCATAAGTATAAACATACTACACACCAGCAATAGGCATAATATCGGCATGAGCATCATCATATGCTAGCAAACAGTAAATCACACGAAGAATCATCAATCTAAGCAGGTATGATGAAATAAGCAATGAAATATTATCAATTAAGCATAAATACCAAAAGTAACAAAATATAATTGACAGCGACAACCCAGCAATATCAAATAATGTAACCAAAGAACACGGGGTACTGCAAGCAGAATGATCAAAGTTAACCAGGTCGCTCAAACGAGACTTCCTGTCGTTCAAATGACAGAGCATCTCGCGATAAGTCTTCGTACGAGATCAGAAGTCGCTCAAACGAGAAAATCAAATTTTCATAGATTCCCCAAAATGTTAACCAGTGTTGCCCAGTGAAAAAATTTCCAGAAAAAAGATACTTGGAAGGTGCTGACAGACCCAAAATAGTGCTAAATCTATAGTATAATAAAATAATGTTAACTACAACAAAGTGAGTCATAACACTGATAAGAGTATATCATGGAGCACAGTTAGCGTATGACAAATAACCAACACAATCAACCAAACGATCTCACATGGGCTGAATCTCGTGCAAGCAAATGAGAGTCGTGAACAAAAAGACCATAAGCCTCTAATTATATTTCCTAACCCAAATAGATTTGTAATGACAATTGGATGTTTGAGGAATCGAATTTACTTTTCTATTAAACTTCCTAGGTCCATTTAAAAGTTTGTAACAGAAAAGCCTAAGATGTCCTTGCCTACCACAATGTGTGCAAGTGTAAATCGGGCGATGAATGTTACCTAAAGGTGGTCCTCTCCTCAAATTTCTAGGTAGCGTTCTCCTATAATTCCTAGGTGTCTCTCGCTTGCCAACCTTCGTTGCCTCTCTCCTAATAACCCTAGGAGGCTCTCTCAAACGTGTGGGGATGGCTTTGGGAATGGGTGAAACACCCTCATCGAAGCCTATACCACCCCTATCCTCCTTAATATAGACAGTCCTTAAAATTTATCTAACTTTTCTGACTGAGACTCCAAATCAAATTTTACCTTGCTTGATTCTCTCAAACTTTTCTCAAGCGCACCTTTTATTAACTCGAGTAAACATCTAGAATCTTCAAATTCTAAAAGCTACTTTTTCATAGTTCCATCAACCCTCTAAGACTATCTCTCTCACCCTCGACGTACTCAAGCTTCTCTCTCAAATCTTTCTCACGTGCCCTAAGATCTTCAACTAAAACATCATTATTTTTTATGGCACGTTTTTTCAATTGAGCATTTAATTTCAAATTTTCTTTCTTTATTTTCAAAGCTTCAGCATAAAGTTCATTGAAAGCTGTTTGCAAGTTACGGTCATCTACACTTCCATCCTCACTCTCATCACCCTCACTATCATCACCAATTAATTCGGGTGGGAAAAAACTTCATCTTCTGAATCACTATCACTAAGAGTAGAAACGTGACCTGTTGGTTTATTCAATTTCCTCCTTAAATTGCTGGAACGCTCATCTATCGTGTGACTAGCACCCTCACAAACCGAACACCTCTCAGAATCGTTTTCATTGGAAGATTTAAAACAAGAGTTTTTGTGAATTTTTCAATTAGACGATTCAAACCGTTGATATAAAAAATCATCAAAACTACCAAAAGTCATTTTTAAGAAAATCAGGATCAAACACAATAACTTAGTGCAACAGGCTTTGACACAAAAGTGCGTACAAAAATTACGATCACGCGATAAATTAGCATTACCTGCTCTGATACCAAATTATAAGAAGTGCGCTACAGCAAAACAATGCGACTTTTCAAATAGTTCCGATTTTACTTAACCCAAATTTTAGTTAAACCCTAACACACGCATTTAGGTGATTTGATAACATAAAATCAAGAAGCATGCAAAGGAAACCAATATCAAGAAAAATCCCCGAAGGGCAAAACCTTTTTATTTCACTATAATTGTAAATCTCATCTTACAGGGTTACAATGAAATAGCTTTTGACACAAGAATACCCACAGGTGTCGGTCGGTATCATCAGCAATAGAACAATCACAGCTACTCCATAAGAACACACAGTTCTATCTTCGACAATGATCCACACGCAACGAACCTCAATGACCGTAGTCATCAGCCCAGTACCTCCCTTAAGTGGTTCCTAGATCAGCAGTAAGTAACCTTCCCTATAAGAGAAAACTTGAACAAAAAGTATTTTCTTGGGTTCCAAAACAATTCACTACAGCATATGGGATTTTTGTGAATTAAAAAGAAAGAAGAAGCCAAAAGTGTTCTGCTGATTTCGCAGTGTTTGCAGAATGAAAAATGAGAAAGACTTCTCATAAAAAAATGGAGTTGAAGAGTCCTATTTATAAAAACTTTATGGTGATAGGTCTCTCAAACGAGATAGTGTGTCGTTTGAACGAGATCCAATGTCGTTTGAACGATAGCTGGCACTTCACGTGACGTGATATGTCGTTTGAATGACGTATGGTGTCATTCGAATGAGATTAAAATTAAATAATTTTCTTTTTCTTTTTCTCGATAAATGCATCGCCTCAAAAAATTCGAAAATTATATTTTTGACGAAAAATATTTAAGGCTCCGCTCCAACACTTAGAAAATATTTTGCAAAAAATATCACAAAATCCTAAGTGAATAATTATGGAATAAAAACATAATCCTTACCAAGTTCGTCTTGCGAAAGCTTCTTTGATGAAGAACTTTGATATTCGGATCCGTCTTGATGCTTGAATGATCTTGAATAGTTCTTCGATGGTTGAAGTGGTATACGACATACTCTAATGTAAACAAGACTTATAAAATATGTCCTTATAATAACTATACTTTTATTCTAAGTATTTAATTATAATGTATTAATTGAAAGTGTTTTTTATACAAAAAAATATCAATTGTAAAGGCAAATAAAAAAGTTGAATATTCAGTTTGAGAGTAGTTTGTTAGAACAAAATAATAATTTTGAGAGCGAGAGAAAGAACACCATGTCATTGAAGAATGATATAAACTTGTCAATACATTTTTTCAATTAGGAGCCTTTTGTCATTATTTTTTAATTCAATGTTTGTACAACATGTAGAGAAAGTGAAAATTAAAGAAATGAAGGATTCGATTGAGGGCATGAGCAACGAGATGGAAGATTTGAAACATCTTCTCTAATCAAAGATGTAATTATTAATGTGTTAAATACCAATATCGAGTTTGCACACAAGAAGCAGCTTGAGAATGAGAAATGTGCTAAATCAGAGAATAAATGAATGAAGTTTCACGAAGAAATTCAAATTTTTGAATGAACAACTAGCAATAAATTTGTCTATGAATTAAAAGAACGAGAAGATTATATCTTAAATTAAAAAAATAAAGAAAAAGTTGAGGTTGTCGAAAGTGAAAAATTTAAAAAGAAGGTCGAAGATAATATCAGTGTTGATGTAAAAAATTAGATCGTATCTAATTATTCAACCACAGATAAAATAAATGAAACAAAGAGTTTTTAAAGTGGTTCAGCCTTATAAGAATGGCCTACGTCCACTGTTATCTTATTGCTGAGTGTTTGGGAATTCTCGATTACAAGTTTTATCAAGAAATTCCGGTCCCCCTCAAATGAGGATTGTACAATGTATTTATATCCCTGAGGCTGTAATGTGAAAGGGTAATACATTAAATTATGTACATATGAAAGGGTAATACATTTAATGCTCCTTTAGCGTGTGCGTCTGAATGATAAGCATTTAATGAATAATCAAACTGTTGGTTATCTTGCTATTAATGATTTGTTCGAGGTGCAGCTCGGACCGCCTGAGTTGCTCGGACCGCCTAAGCTTCTCGGTACTCAAAAGTTCCTCTGAGAGTTCTTGTTCCTCGGAGCATGTGAGTTCCTCGGGGAAGAAGTGTTCCTCATTGTAGTCTTGTTCCTCGGAGCGTGTGAGTTCCTCGAAAGTGTTTGCTATTGCCACGTAGATTGCCATGTGTCTTCACTCAATTGAGCCATGTCAGCAGACTAAATTTGGTATCAACAGAAGCCCCCAATGTTTCATAGTTCAAAATTTTAGGAGTATGGAACATTCTTTCTCGGAATATGGTAGCTTTAAATGGTCTTCCTGATTTTTAGGATTGTTTCCCTTATATTTATTTCTCCTTCCAAATTCGTAGAATCATGCTTTTTTGAATTGTTATAACCGCTTTGACTGCCACGCCCTTTTTATCCTTCTAGCCGTCGGTAGAGTAATCGTTTCTTTTTGTAATCATTACTTTTTCCTTTTCCCAAGGAAAGGTATTTAAGCGTCATAGACAATCCCATCATCTTCTACTTTTTTAAATTTGTATCTTCGAGTTTTCCATCGTCTCTTTCTCTCCTGTGTATTCATCTCTTCCATCGTTCGTTATCAACAGATCCACTCTTTTTCTGTAAGATCTTCTTCCTTCTTCTTTATTTCCTTTATTCATCATGGTTTACCCTGTTGAATCTCTTGATAAATTTCTCTCTGATTTTTCTATTCCCTCCAGGGTTGTTCTGGAAGAGCTTTCTGAGCCTTCTGATTATTTCCGTTTGGCTGAGGGACATTGGTTTCCCAGTCTCTTTATTACTGAGTGTGGATTTTCTTTTCCACTAAATCCCTTATGTCTGGAATTTTGTCAATACTTTGACGTTGTTCCTGCAAGAATAGCCCCCAATACATGGAGAATAGTTAATGGGGTTCATAGATTAAATCAAATCCATGGAACTCGCATAGGAATTCCATATGTCATGTTTTGTTATAGATGGGCAGTTGGTGATAACACCTTTTATTTAAAAACTAGATTTTTAAATAGGGCCTTAGTAGTCAATCTCCCGGATGCCAATAGGGATTATTTTGAAAACGGGGTTGTCATAAAAAATTGGCAACATGCTCCTTTATATGGAGATGAAGTGTATCAGGGTCCCAGATGCCCTCCCTATGGTAATGGGATAGGTTATTTTTATCTCATTTTATTTATTTTGAAATTATGCTTTCTCTGTGTTTGACAAAATGTACCACTGATATTTTAATGTTTATTTATTTACAGTTGACAGTAAAAGAAAGTGTCCAAAGGAAGCAGACGTTAATATAAGGCATTTGAAACTTATCTGGAGTTTGCATCAGTCTGTTGCCAACGAACACATTAGGTCAGCTTCATATCTGCTGTAGTACAAGAGCTACACCACTTCTTTTACTGCTCGTCCGGTAATAAGCGACGCAGAGCCAGTAGAAGCCTCTACCAGTTCTTCGCCTGAGTCACACGTTCCTTTAAGTGAAAGGATAAAGAAGAGAAGACCTCCTACTCTCTTCGAGAAACCTGCCTCTGGTGCTGGAGAGGCAAAAATAAGTAAGATTGACGTCCCAGAAGGGACAAAGAAAGTTGATGCGCCTTCCTCGACTGCTCTTGTGAAAGTTGTAGAGAAGCCCCCAGTGGCTCCGAGCAAGTCTACTGCTCCAGGGGAAGTGATTATAATATCACCGACCAAGAGTTCCTCCTTGGTTGAATATATTCCTGCTCCTCCGAGGAAGCTGAAGAAGAGCTCCTCGGTCAATTTGACTGACACCATCTCCCAGCCCCCAACTACTGGAACCGGTGTTCCTACTTTTGTTCCCCCGAGCTCTGCCATGAGCTCGGTGAAGACTTGGATCATTCTCGAGATCCAAGGTATTGAGGAGAACCTTTCTCAGGATATGGTCACTTCATTGGCTGCTCGCCATATTGCTTCTGTAAGTTTTATTTCTTTGAACTTTTCATCTTTCCCTTGTCATTTATGTTTTTGACTTGCTTTCATTTTCTTTGTACAGTTGGTGAGCTGCTTCAATACAATTTTGAAGAAGGATGAAGCAATTAAATCTTCAAGCTCCTCATCTGGTGTGGAGGAAGCTCTGGCGGGCCTGACGAAGTCTTTGGAAGATTCTCGTCAGAAGTATGATGCTGACAAGGCTGTTTGGGAGAAGAAACTTACCTCCACTGAGCAGGAGAAAGCTCAAATTATTGAAGTCTCCAAGGGGTTGGAGAATAAAATAAAGGAATTGGAGGAGAAAAATAAAGAGCTTGAAGGGAAGCTCAATAATGCTGAGGAGTTTGAAGATAAACTCAAGGTTGCTGAGGAGGAGTTAATTCGACTTCAAGAAGTAAGTCGGCAGAAGGAGGAGGTTGAAAATAAATTGAAGACTACTGAAAACCTTCTGTCCGAGAAGCTTTCCTCGTAGAAGTTGAAGAGGAAAATGGCTGTGAAGAAGTCTTTCAGCGCTGGCTGGGACAAAGGGTGGAACAAGGGCTTGGCTGCCATGATGTCTCAAGTAGAATATGGCAGCCTCAAGTACTTCAGAGATGGGTGGGTCGCAGCTCTTCAGGAGATGAAGGTTGATGAAACTTCTGAGCTCTTCCAACGACACATCCCTGGTCCCCCTCCAACTCCTGAAGATGAAGAAGAGGATGAAGCTGCCTCCGAAGAGTCTTCTATGGTGATGGGAGATCATCCCCCAGCCATCCAGCCTGCTGTCGAGGAACTTCAGCAGCTCGCTACTTCCTCCGAGCAACCTCCAGCACTTCCCCAGCTACCATCTGCTCCATCCGAGCAACCTACTTCCTTGTCCCAGCCTCCCGAGAAAGTTTCGGGAGACAAGGAAAAGGTGTAGAGTTGTTCGGATTTATCTCTATTTTATTTTTCCTTTGTCAAATGTAATCATGAACATGTAACTCTGAATTTTGTGATATAATAAAACTTGAACTTTTGTTTTTGCATACTGTTGTCTCTTCTTTATGCTCTGTTTTGATTCTTATGGATTACTGCTTTTTCTTCCTCTGCTAGTTTCTGGCCAGGATGGAATTATTATCTGCTCACGATACAAAGATGCTGAGGTAATGCAATGATTATTTTAAGGATGGTCACACAGACCTGAGTACATCACAAATCGTCGACATCCTCGGCCAAGATGCTTCTGAACAGGCAGTTGAAGCCTACCAATACTTGAAGCGTCTGCTTGATCGGGCGGTGGCCAATAATGTGGCTTATTATGATATGATCGAGGATCTCCAAGGCACCCTCGAAGACCTTAAGCATCAATATAAGGAATCCACTGCCCTCTTGCACGAGGGTTATGAAAAGAAGTACCAGCAGATCATTGCCGACAAGGGTTACGAGAAACTTTTTCCTGGCTACGATGTGAGGGAGATAACTCTGAGGGGTGAGGTCGAGGAGTGCAGACAAATAGCCGAGTTGTTAGAGCAAGAGAATAACAACTTGCAAAAAGAGTTATCACAGTTGAAGTCTGCAGCTTCCAGTTCAAAAGCATTAATCCCAGTGACTGATGAGGGATTCTCGTTCTTGGAGGTCGAGAACGCCAACTTGAGGGACGAATTGGAGACCTTGAAGAGAGTTGGCCCCTCTACATCTTCTCGTGGTCGAGCAAGAGCTCCTCGGGGATGATCAAGAGCTCCTCGAATTCTTGTCGAGGCACAGAGGACTCAATCTGCCTTAGAGAACCAGGCCTTCCAATTAATGGTGAAAAACCAGGCATTGGCTGAAATGTCAAAGAAGATCAGGGACCTGGAAGAGCAGCTTTCGGAGTAGAAGTCTGTCCTGGAGAATAAGGAACTTTTCATCAAAAATCTCCACGAGCAGCTGGAAAGATTGACCTATCAATTCCACAAACAGCCCAGGGAGTTCTGGATGGATGGATACAACGAGGCTCTCTACCACTTGGACGATCGTATCCAGAATGCCAATAATGAGGGCTACAAGCAAGGCTGGTTGAATGCCTTAGGTGTGCTGCAACTCGAACAGGGTCATTATCTGTGGGACTAACACGATCCTGGGCTGCTCGACCTACCCGTGCCACCATTCAAACTGGATATGAGTTGGATCCCTGCTAGGGCCATTCCTCGATGCTTGATCTCCAAATATCTCGGTGACTACAGTCTCCATTCAAATGTCGAGATATCTCATCCCGAGCACCTCTTAGATCGACCATCCGTGATGAATATCAGGATGTTGAAAGATCTCAACTTCATAAATTCTCCTCTTGCTTTAAATGATCCACCTGCTGGCGAGGAAACTGTTTCAAATGCAGAGGGGAAAAAACCAATAGAATAGGAATATTTATGTAATAAATTTGTATACATTTCATTATCAATGTAATTTGTTTTTGGATTTAATGAAAGACTTTCATTTTTGTTCGCAATCTTAATTGTTATTGTCTTGTAAAACACTTTATATTTATGCATGTGTATCCGTTAAAAAGATAATGATATAGTGTTATTCTTCGACCAACTTATTATCGAGTAGTTTGAATTTGTGGTAATCATTTGATAAAAATGATGTTTTGTTTCTCGATCAACTTAGTAATAATTAAAAAGTTACGAGTATCAAAAAATTTTCTCGATCACTTTCTTGTATTCATAAAATGTTTTCGACCAACCAAGGTCGGTAAATTTCCTTGTCGACCAACTACAGTTAGTGGGTTTTTATCCCCGACCAGCCATAGTTAGTGGATTTTTCCTCTACGAGGAGCTTTGGCACTTTTTGGAATAATCTTAACTCTTGACCAACTTTAGTTAGCATTTTCAAGAATATATTTACTTCCTAAACAACATAAGTTGGCATTTTTAGGAATACTTTTATTTCCCGAGGAACATATAGTTTTACTTCCCGTAGGAATACAAGTTTTACTTCCCGGAGGAATACAAGTAGCTTTACTTCCCGGAGGAATATAAGTAGCTTTACTTCCAGGAGGAATATAGGTAGCTTTACTTCCCGGAGGAATATTGGTAGCTTTACTTCCCGGAGTAATATAGGTAGCTTTACTTCCCGGAGGAATATTGGTAGCTTTACTTCTCGGAGGAATATTGGTAGCTTTACTTCCCGGAGGAATATAGGTAGCTTTACTTCCCGGAGGAATATAGGTTTCTCGACCAACCTTAGTTGGCGTTTTCGAGAAAAAATTTGAGTAGTCTGAGTTTTGCCGAGTCGTGAGTAGCACTAGTATTCCCCGAAAAACTTTTAATAAAAAGAAATAATTCGACAGAATATCTTCATTTTATTCATCACTGATAATACTTGCGTAGGTGCTCTGCGTTCCATGCATTCTTAAACACCTCCCCTTCTAAAGTTGTTATTCGGTAAGTTCCTGGTCGAACAACTTCTGTAACTCGGTATGGTTTATGCCAGTTTGCCTCCAGTTTATTGTGCTTTTGAATCACTTTCTTCAGCATATAGTCTCCTTCTTTCAAGTCTCACTTCTTCACCCTCTTGTAGTAGAACAAAGAAGTTCGTTGTTGGTATGCAGTATTCCTGATGGCTACTTCTTCTCTAACTTCCTCGAGCATGTCTAAATCCAATCTTCTCATTAAGTCGCTGACAGGGGAAGTGAAATTTAGTACCCTGTGTGTTGGGAGGCCCAACTCGGCAGGTATAACAGCTTCACTTCCAAATGCTAGCATATATGGAGATTCTCCAGTTGCTGCTCGGGGAGTAGTACGATAAGCCCACAGTACTGACTGTAACTCATTGATCCAATTTGCTTTCGCATCGTCCATTCTTTTCTTCAAGCCATTCAGTAGCGTTCTGTTTGTCACTTCAGTTTGTCCATTTCTTTGAGGATGGCCTGGTGCTGAGTGGATCTTCAAAATGTTTGACTGATGACAATAGGCAGCAAACTCCTCATTATCAAATTGTGTTCCATGGTCTGTGATGAAGGCATGAGGAAGACCATATCGATAAATGATGTTCTTCCAAACAAATTTGTACACCTTGTCGTACATCATATCGATGAGAGGCTCAGCTTCTACCCATTTAGTAAAATAATCCACTGCGACGACGAGGTATTTGAACCTTCCTCTGGTCGTTGGCAGTGGCCCAACCAAATCTATCCCCCACATGGCAAATGGCCAAGGGGAAGTGATGGGTGTCAACAATGCTTGTGGAGATCTTCGGATGGAGGAAAAACGTTGGCACTTGTCACATTTCTTGGCATAGGCTATACAATCAGCCCTCATCGTCGGCCAGTAGTATCCCTGCGTCATCACCCTTTGCAAAAGCGTCCGACCTGCTACATGGGCTCCACAGGACCCTTCATAGATCTCTTCAATTAAATCTTTCACCTCGGTGGGATGTACACATCTCTGTAAACCTGCCATAATTCCTCGTCTATATAGAATACCGTTAGTTAATACATACCGAGCAGCTTTAAACTTCAATTTCTTGGCTGCGAGCTTATCAATTGGTAATTCTCCCTCCTCAATATATGCCCTGATGGGATCCATCCAAGATGGTCCTAAATCAAGGGTGATAAAGTTTATCGTCAGATCTTTATCTATACTCCGACCAGCCAACACTTCAATTGGGATTGTTCGTCGTAGCTCGGTACGAGTAGCTGATGCTAATCGAGATAGGGCGTCTGCTCTCGCATTCTTCATTCTCAGTATTCTGACCAGCTGAATAGCAGCAAATTCTGACACCAGCTCCTTTGCCTTTGTATGATATCGGATCATTAATTCTCCTTTGACTGCATATACTCCCATCATTTGGTTTACGATCAATTGAGAATCACTAAAAACAATAACCTACTGCGCCTCCATAATTTTTTCGAAATTAAGACCTGCAATCATGGCCTCATACTCAGCCTCATTATTGGAAGCTTTGAATTGGAAACGTAAGGCGTATTCCATGTCGACCTCGTCTGGAGTACTCAAAGCTATCCCCGCGCCACATCCCGTAGTGCAAGATGAGCCATCTACATATGGTCTCCATATAGGTAACTCATCTTCAAATTTCTGATCTGACAGAGTTCCTTGGTGAAATATTTGTTGCTTCCTTTCATCCTCCCCTGATATTTCTTGCTCTTCGTCGATCATCTTTTCTTGCCCTTTTACCAATCGGAGTTGGTCTGAGCTCGAATTTGATGATCCTGTAACATCCACTTGCCCTTTTACCAACCGGAGTTGGTCTGAGCTTGTGTTTGTTGATCCTGTAACATCCACAGGTTGATCAGCGAGCAAATTTTGCTCCTCGGGGGTATCAGGATAGGTGAACTCTACTATAAAATCCGCTACAGCTTGCCCTTTAAGCGATGATATGGGTTCATAAACTATATCATATTCACCGAGCTCTATTGCCCAGTACATCAATCTCCCCGATTTTTCTGGTTTATGAAGGACTTGCCTCAATGGCATATCAGTATATACCACTATGGTATGAGCCTGGAAGTATGGCTTCATTCTCCTACTCGCCTCAATCAGCGCCAGTGCTAACTTTTCCAGCCTTGGATATCTGATCTCTGCTCCTCGGAAGGCTTTACTTGTGTAGTAGATTGGTTTTTGTACTCCATTCTCCACTCTTATCAACGCCGAGCTAACCGCATTCTCCGATACTGCTAGATACAAGTACAATTTTTCTCCCATCACCGGCCTGGACAACAGTGGAGGTGCTCCCAAGTATTTCTTCAAGTCTTGAAAAGCCTTCTCACATTCATCATTCCACTCAAAAGTATTTCGGAGTGTCTTGAATAATGGGAGACATCGATCAGTTGCTCATGATACAAATCTGTTGAGTGCTGCTACTCGTCCTGTAAGACTTTGCACCTCTTTCTTCGTCGTTGGAAATCGCAGCCCTAATAGAGCTTTGATCTTTTCAGGATTCGCCTCAATGCCTCGTTGATTGACTATGTACCTGAGAAACATGCCTTCTCGTACTCCAAATATGCACTTCGTCGGGTTCAGCTTCATTTGATATTTATCCAGTTGATCAAAAGTCTGACTTAAGTCAACTAGATGATCGGCAGCTTTCCTGCTCTTTGTCAGCATATCGTCAACATAGACTTCCATATTGCAACTGATTTGTTCAGTAAAGACCTTGTTCATCAGCCGCTGATATGTCGCACCTGCATTTTTCAAACCAAAAGGCATAACATTATAACAATAAGTTCCCCTAGGGGTAATGAAAGAAGTACTCTCCCTATCTTCAGGTTTCATTTTAATCTGATTGTAGCCAGAATAAGCATCCATGAAACTCAGCAGCTCGTGTCCCGAGGTAGCATCGACTAGTTGATCAATTCGGGGCAATGGAAAGTGATCCTTTGGGCAGGCTTTGTTGAGGTCGGTGAAGTCTACACACATCCTCCACTTGTTGTTTTTCTTCTTTACCATCACCACATTGGCTAACCAGTCTGGATATTTAACATCTTCAATGAAGCAAGCTTTCTGGAGCTTCTCGACTTCCTCCTGTATAGCTTGATTCTTCTCGGGGCTGAACACTCTGCTTCACTGTCTTGATCTCCTTATTCACATTGAGTTCGTGACATAAGAAATTTGGATCTATTCCAGGCATATCTTCATGACTCCACGCAAAAGTTTTCTTTCTGCTTCTTAGGAAAGTTATCAATTCCTGTTTTAGTGAGGCTTCCAACGACGAACCTACTTGAGTAGTTCGCTCAGGGTGCTCATCGTCCAAAATGATGTTTTCAGTAGCTTCCACCACTTGACCCTTCACGAGTTGAGACTCATCTCTAGGATCCAATGTTTCAATTTTTGCACCTTCATCCACTTGATAGGTAGTAGTCTTTTTTCTTGATTCCTCCAGTTCCTCTTGCTCGGCGGATGAATAATAGCATTCCCGAGCTACTTTCTGATCACCTTTCACAACTCCTACTCCAAAATTTGTTGGAAATTTTAGGCACTGATGTACTGTAGACGGTACAGCCTCGAACTTCTTCAATCCTACTCTTCCCATGATGATATTGTATGATGATTGAACATTTTTATCCATCACGAAGAAATGTATTCTTTCTATTCGACAAGCAGTCCACGTACCAATGGATATATCCAACTTGATCGTCCCAAGTGGAAATACTTTCTCGCCAGCCAAACCGAGGAGGGGCTATGATAAGGCTCCAATTGAGATAGCTTTAGATTTAAACGATCGAAGCATGAGTAGAACATGATGTATGCCGAGCTACCATTGTCAACCAGTACTCTTGAAATTATTACTTCCTCCATCCTCATTTTGATCACCAATGGGTCATCATGAGGATACAAAACTCCTGTGAGGTCGTTCTTTGAAAAACCAATGACCAATTTTTCTTTGTTCACCTTTCTCGGGCGATCCTCCTCAGCTAGATTTATCCGTTGAATGTATGAGCAAGCTTGAGCCTCACAGAGGTAAGCTTTTCTCTCGGCAGTAAGGTCTCCTCCTCCTGTGTCTCCACCTGTTATAACATTACAGTCAAACGACCCAAAGAGTACTGAAAATACCTCTCGTTCTGGATGCCTTGGTCTCTTAGGAAGATCGGGGTCATCTTCGGGATCAACTTCATGGTTTCTTTTCTTGTGCTCCTCTACTCGACGAGGAGATCTAGACCTCTCTCTTGTTCGGTCGTTGTTTCTTCTTTCACGATCAACATACTTGGCCAGCTTTCCTCGTCTGATGAGTGTTTCAATCTCATTCTGAAGAGCTATGCAATTTTTGGTCATATGGCCATGATCTTTATGAAACTCGCAATACTTTGCCTTATTCCTCTTGTCAGGGTCTGTCTTCATTTTCTCTGTCCAGTTTAATTCCTCGTTGTTCTTGATTTCTTCTAGAACATGGTTGATATCCTTCTTCAAAGGAGTGTAATTATCAAATTTCTTCATTACGTCCCATACCGACCTAGTTTTTGAATGTTTGTCATTACCATTGTTCTTATGCTCTTTCTTCTTAGCTTTATCACCTTCCATCTTGGTTTCTTTAGCATCCATATTCTTCTTTGTAGCCATAGCCTCCTCGGCATTCATAATCTTGGATGCTTTTCCCATCAGGTCCGACATGGTTCTAGGTGGATCTTTGGCCAAAGTGTAGTACAACTTGTTTGGTAGCAGTCCACTCATCAGGGCGGTAATCGTTGTCTTCTCCTCATAATCAATGACTTCAAGTTTCTCGTTATTGAAACGAGTTATATAATCTCTGGTGCTTTCACCAGCTTTTTGTCTAACACTTAACAAATGTGCTACTCGTTTAACTGTCTTTGCCCCAAAACAGAAATTCCCAATGAATAACTCGGCCAGTTGAAGAAAAGTTGAGATCTTACCCCGAGGAAGATTATTATACCATATTTGAGCAGATCCGATAAGAGTTACCGAGAATGCCCTGCATCTCATCTCATCTGGAACAGCATAGATGTCGGCTGCAGCTTGGTATTATTCTATATGAAGGACGGGGTCAGTCTTTCCATCATATTTGGGGGTCACAACAGGTGCTTTGAATTTTGATGGTGTTGGAAAATCTACAATGGCCTGCACAAAAGGTGTTCCTTGAACAAAGGTTCGTTGTAGAGGGTTCTTAGCTTTAACCATTTCCCCCAATCTATCCTCCATCCTTTGAATAAAGCCTTTCCACGCATTATTTCCTTCTTCGAGCTTGTTGGTTCGAGCAACTGATCGGGTTAAGGTGGCTTCCTGGGATCTCTCTTGTCGAGCAGCTGGTCGCGACTGGGTAGATCTTTTCCTTAAATTTGATGGTCGTCGAAGACTCCTCGATGGGGCTCTAGGAGGACTTTTGCTCCTCCTAGGACCTAATCGATCGAAAGGAGATACTCTGCTTAATCTTTCTAGCGCACTGGTCCTTGAAAAACGTTGCTAATGCCGTTTAATACAAGATTAAACTGTATAAGCAACTCTGAGATGTTTGTTGAAGAAACCCTTTTCTTTTGAAAATAAAAATTATAAACAACAAGATGTGTTTACAAAAAACTTATGTACGAGAGTAATTAAGACTTTGTAATCAGTTTTTAAAACTAAGACAGTTTCAAAAATTCAGCACACTTATAGAATGAGATGAGTAGATGAAGATAATCAACACACAGTTTTTAACGTGGTAAAACCTCTCCCAACAGAGGAAACATCCACGGTGACTTATAAGTCACAAAAACAAAAATCAACTAATAAAAAATAATAGTTACAAACAATACAACATACATGCACACAAATCAACCTATTCTAAGTTTAGGAATATACCCCACTTGGTGTCCTTCTAACTTCTCATAGATCTGATTGTTGATGATGTTCTTCCAATTTGATAACTTCCTTTGCTTTAGCTTCCTTATGTCAACTCAATGATCTTTGATCTTATACACAACACTTTTAGTGTAGTAGTGTGTTAAGTGTTTGTGAAGTGATTCCTATTCACATGCATGAACTCACACACACTTAGATTTACAGACAGTCCTATAAAAATTACATATAAAGTCTATATGCTGTGATTTTGTTTTCTTTCTTTCTTACAGAACTAAAAACCTTTTTGACCTTTAATATAACCCAGATTCCACGGATATCTCGCTTTAAAATCGGTCAAGATCTTAATCAATCTCGATTTTTAAAAATATTTTTGAGATTGAAAATCTCCAAGTGTGAATCCAACTAGGTCAAGGTTAAGTTTCGTAAGAACAGAAACCATAAAACATTTTCAAAACCAAATGAATAAAGATTTTCTTAAATCAAGTAAGAAATATGCAGATCTAGTGAAAATGTAACATGCAGAATGTAGATCTAAAGTTTCTATGAAAAAGAAACACAGATCTTCACACGAATGTTTAAGTTGTAAACAAGATCAAGAACAAAGAGGTTACAGCTTCAAATGAACAAACCACTCTCTCTCAAACACTCAAGGTTGTGTTTGGGGTTAAGTGTATACGAAGGTTTGATTCAGAAAATGAAGTGTTTAGATTTAGGGTTAGGGTTTGGCTAACTGTTTTTCCTTTCTCTCTCTTCTCTCTTTTCTTTTATCTCTTCTCTCTTCTCTCTATTTTTTTTCTCTCAGAAATGACGAATGCCCAAAAATCTTGAAAGTCTGAGAAGAGGGGGGTTTATATAGAGGTGAGGGAAGATTCTGGAACGACGAAGGCAATCAAGGGCTGAGATCAAGTCTTTCAAACATTGACTTGATCCAAGGGTTATGAAATAGCGGTGGTTAAGATGATTGTGATTGGTTCATAGATATAGCACCAGGATTGACTAAAAACACATGCAGTCCATCGATTAAGAATGATCCAACGTTCAGCAATGCACCAGGCAATCCTCTCACATAAGAAACACAAATTGAAGCATCAGGAGGATGACAAGTGTAGGCGTGTGATAGGTGTTCAAACGCGCGTCAAACTTAATTACAAGCATCACCCTGAAGTCTCTAGCACTTTTATATTCTACCCGACCAAACAATTTAATGAAAACTGAAGTTTCCAAAATAGGATATTAACCCCACAAATTTTATAACCACATTTTATTAATGAAAACATTTGTTTTAAAAATGTTTAAAAATTCCCAAAAATAATTAAAACCACATATTAAGGGAAATTAATCACACAATCAATTTTAAGCAATATATACACATCTATGCACTTCTAAATGTGTGTAGTGTGAATCAATTTATACCTTCATGGATCATTGAAGAGGATTAGAGAGATAAGTTCTGAGGCTTTTTGGATTGTAGGATAGACAACCAATTTTGTCACTATTTCCAAACTAGATGAACACTTATACAGTATAGACTTAAGCAAGTCAAAGGTATAAGGTGCTTCAGTCCTTTCTGGGGAGAGAGTGATACGTTGTTCAGTATCTGTGGCTCGCACTGACGAAGTTCGTCCAGGTTGATAAGAAAAATCTTCAGACTCCTCATTGCGATATGAATTGGTACGCCTAGTACGCGAAGAAAGTGCACGGGTATTTCTTTGAATACTTTGTGGCCCTGAATGGGTTGGTGCACCTCCATGGAGGGTTTGTATGAGCTGTCGCATAGTTTCTTGCATGATGGTCTAGCCCTGAGCCAGATTTGTCATTATTCCAGCCAGATCTGGAATATTTGGAGGAGAAGATGGATTTGGAGGGGTTCCGGCATTTCGATTTCTGGATTCTGGAATATCAGCCATTTGTGAAGAATTGTTTTTGATGAAAAACGATATTACCAATCGTTTCCCACAGACGGCGCCAATCTGTTGATGTAAAAAATTATATCGTATCTAATTATTCAATCACAGATAAAATAAATGAAACAAAGAGTTTTTAAAGTGGTTCAGCCTTATAAGAATGGCCTACATCCACTGTTATGTTATTGTTGAGTGTTTGGAAATTCTCGATTACAAGTTCTATCAAGAAATTTCGGTCCCCCTCAAATGAGGATTGTCCAATATATTTATAGCCCTGAGGCTGTAATGTGAAAGGGTAATACATTAAATGATGTACATATGAAAGGGTAATACATTTAATGCCCCCTTAGCGCGTGCGTCTGAATGATAAGCATTTAATGAACAATCAAACTGTTGGTTATCCTGCTATTAATGCTTTGTTCGAGGTGCAGCTCGGACCGCCTGAGTTGCTCGGACCGCCTAAGCTTCTCGGTACTCAAAAGTTCCTTTGAGAGTTCTTTTTCCTCGGAGCGTATGAGTTCCTCGGGGAAGCAGTGTTCCTCGTTGTAGTCTTGTTCCTCGGAGCGTGTGAGTTCCTCGGAAGTGTTTGCTGTTGCCACGTAGATTGTCATGTGTCTTCACTCAATTGAGCCATGTCAGCAGACTAAATTTGATATCAACAATCAGTAATAAAGTTGATGCTACACATGCTATAACATGGAAGATAGATTAGAAAAAAGTGGGTGTCAAGAGATTGTGCAAGGAGGATAAGGATCTCCTTAAAAAGTATATGACCAGCAAGAATATGGGTTGGTTTATTTCGATACATTTTTTAATATTTGGTTCTAAATTTAATGGAGCATGCTAGTTGTTTTGGAAAAAAGTGCGTTAAATTTGAGTGCCAATCATCATGCGTCTATAACTTTTGAAGACATTGAGGATTTGTTATATCATTGTGTAATTTCAAATTTTGTAATTTATTATTTGCGTAATAATTACTAATTATTTATAATAAGTAATTACTTGTTTTATTTGAAAGTGTTCTATTGTATTTGTATCAGGTCATCGCCGCTTTCACTGTTTTACTACAAGATAAGGAGAATAAAAAAAGTAATGCAAAGAAAGTAGATAGCATGAATTTTTCATATTTTTTCAATGTTATGCATGGGTATGGAGGGATAAAGTAACATAGTTTAAACTTTTTGAATATATTAGTTTTTATTTACTTATCAAAGTTTAATTATATTGCAGAATTCTTTAAGGGATCCCAATGAAAGTGATAGAGAAGTATATCTTAACAATCATTTACTTGAAGCAATAGAAAATTATAGATTTTTACACTTTTCAATGAATGTACGAAAACTGAAGGTGGTAAAATATGAGACCATTGGAGTTAGTTGGTGTTGGACTTCGTCGAAGGAAAATGGATGCATTTGAACTCACTGATCCCGAAAAGTGGAGTTATAGATTACTATTTCATTGATGCTGAAAAATTGTTAAGTATAATTCATTGTTATAGAGTTCATTTTAATATATATATATATACACATTAATTGTTGCAAAAAAAATGTTGAGGATTTTTTGAAAAAGAGGAAGTTGCATTTATAGAAAAAATTGAAAATGATGAATTTGTGCTCCTTTGATTCAAAAGAATTATTTTCAATAGAATTCGGGATCATACGTTTATATATTTGAAATATATGTTAAATTCTCCAATATTAATTACTTTATACCATCTTTTAGTAATCGTTTTTATATTTTCTAAAAAACGGGGTTGGTTGTGGGATTGTAGTTTGTTACTGCATGTTCAAACTATCTCAAAATTCAGAACTTCAAGAGAAATCAAAGCGAAATACTATGTTAGAGTGTATAGAAGGTAAATAGTTTAGAAAGAGTAACGATTGGTAATTTGCATTAATTAATATTGAAAAAGTTACATACAATTACATTTATCAATACAAATATAGAGACTCTTATAGGTGTAAAATATATTTCAGTTAAGACTTATTAAATTTTTTACTTTACCAATAAAATTACATAAATATATATGTATTTGTAAGTGTTTATATATAAAAGTATAATTTGTATACATAGAAAAAATTTATGATTTAGATAAAGTTACATTAATGATATTTTATTTACATTCACACCTATATATGTTAATACAGTTACAATAAGAATACGTAAAATTTATGTATATGCAATAAAACTTGTAAAGTAGATGTTGTATATACAGTAAGATTTAGTAATCTATATTGATTAATGTAGATACAATTATTTTTATACTTATAAAAATAATATTTATACACAGTTATAGTTATGAATACAAGTACAATTACACTTGTATTTTACCTATATTTATACTTATAATTATAAGTATATTCAATTAATATTCTAATTTAGGCATTTACAAATAATATGTACAATTACAATTGTAACTTACTAATTAACCAATAGTTACAGTTTTTACCCTTATAATTTAGTAATTATAAATAGCTACAGTTACAGACACAACTAGAGTTTTTAGTTTATCTAAATTAATTAAGTTTGATATAGTTACATTTGCACTTATAAGTGTATATAAAATTATGTTTATCAGTGCTAATACAATTATACTTTTTGCTGTAAAATATATTTTAGTTAAGACTTATTTAAATTTTTTAACATTGCCAATACAGTTACTTAAATATATTTGAATTTGTAAGTTATTATATGTATAAATATAATTATTATATATATTTAAAATTTGTGACTTAAATAAAGTTACACTAATGATATTACATGTATATTTAAACTTATATATGTTAGTATATCTACATTGAGAATAAGAATATAGTTACATTGAATAATGTAAATATAGTTACACTTGTGACTACATATACAGTTACATGAATTTATGTAGATACAATAAAACATTGTATATAGAGTAAGAGTTAGTAATCTATATTAATTAATGTGCATACAATTACATTTAAACTTATAGATCTATATATAGTTACATTTCTGAATACAGATACATTTACATTTATATTTTTAGTTATAATTACTTTTGTAATTATATGAACATTGAAATTTACTTCTAAATTAGATATTTACGTATAGTTGATACAATTACCATTGTAATTTACTAATATACAAATAGTTATATTTATTACCATTTTAATTTAATAATTTATCAATAGTTATAGTTACACACACAGTAAGAGTTTTTAAGTTATATATTTTATTTATCTAGAAAATTCATGTCGACTTGTCAAATTTTTAACAAGATAAACATGAAAACTATTTTCACAAAAGGACTAAAGTTAAATAATTATTGATGATGGATTTGATTCAATGAACTCATAGGTGAAGTGATATAACTTTTCAAAGATTACTTATGAAAGGTTAATAAATATAATTGACAACTTTTAAAAGAATATTTAGTGAATGCTCTGTACATAGGTTGAAAAGGCGATTCTCATATATGAGGAAATTTAGTTATAGTTGTGTAAAATTAAGTTACCATTATATAAAAATAAATCAATTAATAGTTTTGACAAAAAATTAAGTTATAATTCTTTAAATATAAGTAGTTACAATTGAGTTTAATCATAAACAATTTAAAAATAATAATTCAGTTACACTTGTGAAAATTTTAGTTACCATTATGTAAAACGTAATCCAGTTACACATATGTAAATAAAGCAATTACAATTGTGTATTTACATAAAGATTGCTAAAAGAAAAAATTCAATTTATATGAATGAATATATTTACATGTGTAATTACATATATAATTACAAAAATTAATTTAGTTATAATTTTCAAAAAATTTAGTTACAATTCTTTAAATAAAAAGATGTACAATTGAGTATATACATACATAATTTTAAAAAAAAACACGTATCTTATATATTGTAAAATTGAGTTACCATTGTACAAAATGTAATTCAGTTACAATTGTATTAATAAAAGCATTTACAATTGAGTGTCTACATAAAAAAATGTTAAAAGAAAAAATTCAATTTATAGAACGAATATAGCAACATCTATGAAATTTATCTTGTTTGATATTATTTAAAATAAATTATTAATACATGTTCACAAATTCACTTACAATTATTGAAAAATTCAGTTACACTTATGTAAAAAATTTGAAGTTTTGAATTTCATAACAAGGAAAAAACTCCATTGTAAAATTTAGAATATTCTTTTAAAGCCATAAATAAAAAACTTAGAAAGAGTTACAAGAAAAAACTATAGTCACAGTGTTACTGATATATTTACAATCTTTAACAAATAATTACATTAAAGAAACATATATTGATGTCAAATGTGTTGGTTCATATTTTTAATTTCCTAATAATAAATAGAAAACTTCATTTAATATCCAAATAAAGTTAAAAACACTTACAAGAAAAAAACTTCATTTATAGTGTTACTAACACAATTACACTTTTCAATAAATTTTATTTTTTATTTCTTATTTTCTCAATCCTTAGTTATCATGTTCAGGTTTTGAATTTCCTATCAATGAAGATGAAAATTCATTTGACTAACAAGACTTTTGTAATTAACTTATAAATAACAAAACTAAAAAAATGTTACAAGAAAATAGCTACAGTAACTGTATTACACATTGAATTACAAAATAGATAGTTTCATGAAAATATCTCAGAGAGTAACGTAAAACATAATACATAATACATAATACAAAACAAAATTAAAAATACTTTAAAAAGAAAGTAGTGTCTCTGAAAAGTTAAGAGACGCATCCCAAACATCATCAAGGGATTGTGTGGAGTTGATTATCGTTTCGATTCTGTTTAGAAGCCATTTCTCAAGCAAATGCATATACGACTCTCTAGTAGAAATCATTTTCTTGTATTGTGGTATGACTTCATGGACATAAAAATTCTATAAATCATTAAAGTTACAAGGAATGTCAACACTCTCACTTAGTTTTGATATATGAGCAATCCAATGCAATAATTTGCAACAGATATCAAAAGCTCATGATACGCAGTATTGTATTAATTGATAACATTCTCAATTCTTGTCCGTAATTTATTTCTATAGTAAGACAGTTTTTTAAACGTCTTATTCGTTGAACTATTGTTGACAACAGAAGTCAATAACTTTTAGGGTTTGTATTGATATTTGGTGGAGAATATGTAAAAGAAGATTTTCGGATGTTATAGTATATATGGAGAAAATAATGTAGATATGTTGATAATACAAATGCCGGACAAGTTGAAGTTTTTTCATACACAAAAAGCATTTACTCTATTAATGACTTTAGCTGTAAATTATGTCATTCTTTATATTTTGTC
The DNA here is from genome assembly GCA_949130495.1 of Sambucus nigra. Classification (NCBI taxonomy): domain Eukaryota; kingdom Viridiplantae; phylum Streptophyta; class Magnoliopsida; order Dipsacales; family Adoxaceae; genus Sambucus; species Sambucus nigra. The sequence continues at coordinate 224,824,438 of OX422214.1, forward strand.
ACTTTACTGCTCACATCATCTAACAAAATTTATAATTATTATGTGTGTTGTTCATGTCTCACATTATTTTATTATATTTCGTTACAATTATCAAAGCAGATACATTATTCTTTAATTTACATATTGTTACAATTATAAAAATGGATACATTATTATGTGTGTGTTGTCACTTCATTGCTCAAGTCATTTAATTAAATTCATGATTAATATTTTTTAGTATTCCAAAATAAACAGATATAGTTACAATATATAAATGCATATATGTATATGTACATACATACATGTGTAATTGTATGTATACGCATATATGTACACATACATACATACATACATACATACATACATACATACATGCGTACATAGATACATACATACATATATGTATGCATGTATGCATATGTATTTGTAAGTCGTTTTATATATGTGTAACTATTTGTGTATTTGTTTATTTTACAAATACAGTTGCATAAGTATATATGTATATTTAAGTGTTAATATGTTTGTGTAATTTATTAATGTACATGTACACTTTTTAATTTAGGTGAAGTTACAATAATTCTTTTATTTATACATTAACTAATATAATTGATCTACATTTTAATTTGTAATGTTGATATTGTATATAGAGTTAGACTTAATATTAATTAGTAATGTAGATATTGTATATAGAATTCGACTTTGTATGAGTTAGTGATGTTGATATAGTAACACTTGTAATTAGATCTACAGTTACATTAATTACTATAGGTGCAGTTGTAAAAATATTAAGTTACACTTGTGCAAAATTTAGTTACCAGTGTCGAAAAAATATTTGAGCTAAAATAATTCAGTTACAACTATTTTAATAATATCAATTACTATTGAGTTTCTATATTAACAATTTTATATAACAATTCAGTTATATTTTCATAAAATTCATATTTTGTAAAACATAATTCAGTTACATTTGTGCAAATAAATAAGTTACAATTATACGTCTACATTAAAATCGTTCAAAGAAAAAATATTATTTATACAAAAGAATATAGTTACACTTTTAATTAAATATACAGTTACATTAATTAATTCAGTTACAATTGTGACACAATTCCATTACAATTCTGTAAAAATCAGTTACCATTATGTAAAAAATATGTTAGTTCCTATTTATGTAAAAAATTAGTTATAATTCTTTAAATAAAACAAGATACAATTGAGTTTGTATATAAATAATTTTAAAAACTAATTTAATTATACTTTTGTAAAATTTAATTACCATGATTTAAAAATTAATTCAGTTACACATCTACAAATAAATCAGTTAGAATTATTTGTCTAAATAAAAATTACTAAAAGAAAAAATCCACTTTATACAAATGAATATAGCTACAATTATAATTATATATACAATTACATTAATTAATTCAGTTACACTTGTGAGAAAATTTAGTTACAATCGTGTAAAACTCAATTACCATTGTTTAAAAATTAGTCTATTACTCTTTATGTAAAAAGTGAGTTACGATTCTTTAAATAAAAAAGATACAATTGAGTTTATACATAAATATTTTTAAATAACAATTCGGTTAAACTTTATAAAATTCAGCTATCATTGTGTAAAACATAATTCAGTTACACTTCCGTAAATAAAGGATTTACGTTTATATGTCTAAATAAAAATTTGTAAAAGAAAAAATTCAATTTGTATAAAAGATTATAGCAACGAATACCAATTTATGTTGTTTAATATTATTATAAAAAATTTATTTATAATTGTTTAAAATCCAGTTACGCCTGTGTAATAAATATTTCATATACAATTGTGTGAAAATTCGCTTACACTTATCTAAGAAATAAGCAATTGCAATATTGTATATATAGAGAGAGATATAAAAGCAGAGATATATATAAAAAAATATTCAGTTACATTTATACAATTGGATATAATGACAATTGTTCAAAATTAGATATGGTTACAAATGTAAAACTAGATATATTTAGAAAAAAAATACAATTCCATTTGTAATATTCTGTTAGAGTTACAAAATTATATACAATTAAGTTTCTATCTAACTGTTACCAAATTATATGTAGTTACCTTTATAACATTCAGTTACAAAATAGTTCAGTTATAATTTGCTGTATACATTTGTACAATTAAATACAATAACAACTATTATTATTTTTCGCAATTGTAAAAAAATAATTCGGTTATTAATGTGTAAAAATTAAGTTATAATTTTGTATGAGAAAAATAGTTACAATTGGAAGTCGACAAAAATATTTTTAATTAAAAAGAATATAGTTACCCTTTGTAGGAACAAATATAGCTACATATATAAATTATGGGAAGTAAATTGTATTGATCAATATGAAATTTTTTCAATCAAATTTTGATTATTTAATCACTATTTTTCAAGTTTTTTTTTGTGGTTTCCTACACACCTACTATATTTTATTCTTATTGTTGCCTCTCATTTATTCTTGTACCATTTTTTCTTCGGATGACTAACTATTTTTTGTTATTGGAGGAAGTATTACGATGCTACCTTCATGGCATGGCTTTTATGGAGTAGGTACCAAAAAATTGTTAGATCATAGGACATTCGATTGTAAGAAGTCACTACACCAAAAACAGGAATCTGGCACGGTTTAAAACTGTGCCAGATCAAATCTGGCACGGTTTTCGACTGTGCCAGAATCAGGTGTTCCAAAATGGGATTTTTTTTCTGGCACGGCTCAAAAGTGTGCCAGATTCAGCCAAACAGGAACACTTCTGGCACACTTTTAAACCGTGCCAGAATTTGATATTTCTGGCACACTTTTAGCACAGTTTTTAACTATGCCAGATTCAACCAAACATGAACACTTCTGGCACACTTTTAAATAGTGCCAGAATTTGATATTTTTGGCACACTTTTGACACAGTTTTTAACTGTGCCAGATTCAGCAAAATAGGAACACTTCTGGCACACTTGTAAACCGTGCCAGAATTTGATATTTTTGGCACACTTTTGGCACTGTTTTTAACTGTGCCAGATTCAGCACAGTTTAAAAAATTTTGACACAGTTCAAAACCTTGCCAAAATATGATACACTTTTGCCATGGTTTTGAACTGTGCCAATTTTTTTTTTAATAAAAAAAAAATTATTTGAAAGCACAAAATTCACAAATTAATAATATTGCGCGTTATTAATAAACTAATGTACATACAAACTTCAAAATATTACAAGTCTTTAACAGCTCACAGGTCCAAAAAAAATTGGGCAGAGTTTTCTCTATTTTCTGAACATTCCAAAACCTGTTAATACAAAATCTGCCTAACATAAAGCCCGCACGGCCACAAAATATAACAATTAACTTACAAAAGCCCTCATGGCCATAAAAGTCAATAATAAAACAACAAAAGACCGTACGGTCATGACACAAAAAATTGGAATCATTAATAAACCCATTGTTGTAAACCATTGAGTTCTTTGTGTGTTCCACGTGAATAAAAGTCAACAATAAACTGTTATTCTGCAAAAAAATTCGATATCAGTAACCCAATAATTTACAAAAAAAAATACTCAAAACAAAAAAATTACATATATGAGTGAAAATTATCGTCATACTTACAAATCGGGAGATCCGGGACTACACGGTTAGTTCCTACAAGTTACATTGGTCCCGTGCGAGGTGTTCGTGCCTCCTACGGGGTCGTTTGGGGGTCGGTTTGGGTTTTCACCCTTTAACGGCATGTTTTTAACTAAGTGTGATTTTGACAAATTATCGTCATACTCTCAAATCGGGAGACTCGGGAATACGCGGTCAGTTCCTACAAGTTACATGGGTCCCGTGCGAGGTGTTCGTGCCTCCTACGGGGTCGTTTGGGGGCCGGTTTGGGATTTTCACCCTTTAACGGCATGTTTTTAACCAAGTGTGAGTTTTCCAAATTATCGTCATACTCTCAAATCGGGAGACCCGGGACTACGCGGTCAGTTCCTACAAGTTACATTGGTCCCGTGCGAGGTGTTCGTGCCTCCTACGGGGTCGTTTGGGGGCCGATTTGGGTTTTCACCCTTTAACGGCCGATTTTTAAGTTTAAGTGTGATTTTTGCAAATTATCGTCCTATTCACAAATCGGGAGACCCGGGACTACGCGGTCAGTTCCTACAAGTTACATTGGTCCCATGCGAGGTGTTCGTGCCTCCTACGGAGTCGTTTGGGGGCCGGTTTGGGTTTTCACCCTTTAACAGCATATTTTTAACTCTAAGTGTGATTTTTACAAATTATCGTCATACTCTCAAATCGGGAGACCCGGGACTACGCGGTCAGTTCCTACAAGTTACATTGGTCCCGTGCGAGGTGATCGTGCCTCCTACGGGGTCGTTTGGGAGCCGATTTGGGTTTTCACCCTTTAACGGCCTGTTTTTAAGTTTAAGTGTGATTTTTACAAATTATCGTCATACTTACAAACCACGAGATCCGGGATTACGCGGTCAGTTCCTACAAGTTACATGGGTCCCGTGCGAGGTGTTCGTGCCTCCTACGGGGTCGTTTGGGGGTAGGTTTGGGTTTTCACCCTTTAACGGCATGTTTTTAACTCTAAGTGTGAGTTTTGCAAATTATCGTCATACTCTCAAATCGGGAGATCCGGGACTACGCGGTCAGTTCCTATAAGTTACATTAGTCCCGTGCGAGGTGTTCGTGCCTCCTACGGGGTCGTTTGGGGGCCGGTTTGGGTTTTCACCCCTTGACGGCTTGTTTTTAAGTCTAAGTGTGATTTTTGCAAATTATCGTCATACTCTCAAATCGGGAGACTCGGGACTACGCGGTCAGTTCCTACAAGTTACATTAGTCCCGTGCGAGGTGTTCGTGCCTCCTACGGGGTCGTTTGGGGGTCGGTTTGGGTTTTCACCCTTTAACGCCATGTTTTTAACTAAGTGTGATTTTTGCAAATTATCGTCCTATTCACAAACCGGGAGACCCGGGACTACGCGGTCAGTTCCTACAAGTTACATTCATCCCGTGCGAGGTGTTCGTGCCTCCTACGGGGTCGTTTGGGGGCCGGTTTGGGTTTTCACCCTTTAACGGCATGTTTTTAACTCTAACTGTGATTTTTGCAAATTATCGTCATACTTACAAACCGGGAGATCCGGGACTAAGCTGCCACTTCTTTTGTTTCATGTTATTTAGTTTACTTGTTTATATATAGATAATATATCAATCAATTATAAGTTACTTCTGGAAATTAGTATCTTTATGTAATTAGGACTTTCTTAGAAATTATAAGTTTACTTGTATAAGTTACTTCTGGAAATAAGTTACTTCTGGAAATTATAAGCTCAGCCAATGTGGAGAAATGGCTGCTTCAGCCTTATTCTTATACAACAAAACATCCAAAGGATTTGGAGGCTTCCTAACAAAAGGTGAAAAACTTTAACACTAACATAAGGGTGAAATACCTAGAGCTTCCCACTAAAAAGTCCAAGGTTGATAAGCTGGAAAAGGCAGAGATAAGGCATATGAATAAGGCAGAGGTTCTAGTCTGAATAAGGCAGAGATAAGGCAGAAACATGGCATATGAATAAGGACAGGCCATTTCTCTGAATAAGGATAAGGCAGAAACAGGGCATAGATAAGAGGCAGAAGTAAATGTGGATAAACTAAGAGGCTGAAGCAGCCATTTCTCAAACTAAGATAATCTTTTTGGTTCCATTTCTCAAACTGCGTGCATATATGCAACTGTGTGCATATATGTTGCATATATGCAGTAGTTGTATGCATATATGCAATAGCATATATGCACGCAGCAGCATATATGCAACATATATGCAATAACTGTATGCATATATGCATATATGTTGCATATATGCAATAACTGTATGCATATATGAGTAGCATATTTGCACGCAGCAGCATATATGCAACATGTATGCATACAGTTGCATATATGCAGTAGCATATATGCATGCAGCAGCATATATGTTGCCTATATGCTCACAATAACATATTTGTTGCATATAAATAAGAACCAACATACAGATATACATACACACAAATATTAATGGATGAATATTAATTAGTAAAGCGAAAATTGAAAGAGAGTCTAATCAGTGTGTTTATACCTGTGTTCATTCGTCGGTGTCACCAATGGGAGGACAAAGGTCGTCGAGCCAATACATAATTCCATTTTTACCAACATCTTCCAAGTTCTCGCAATGAGCTTGTTTTCCACCCCAAACTGGATACTCGGGCACTTTGATGTCATCGAGTAAAACTCACACTTCATTCTTTCTCAACGCATGGAAGTGAACGGTCGAGACGGCTCCTGGTTGCGTTTTCCTCCCATAACCAACAAGTTCACGTGTATGGGATAGTATTTTGCATTTAATTAGAGAGGTGAAATTTGGAACCTCGAATGCAGGGGAGGAAAGAGAACACAAAGGAGCCGCGGTGCCTAAAGTAAGTAACTCCTGAACGTTGTGCCCAACACATGAAAATTTTCCGATTTTGAAGTCAGTAATGAATTCTGATAATGAGGACTTTATCCCCTCTATGTCACTCCTTAGGTGATCAACATGATCCTTCCAATTTTCGCTGTCCTCTTTCACCTCTTCAAGCATTTCTCTAGCAAATGCCGACCCTAATATAGCGGTTCTCAAAATTGTGGACACAACACAATGAACACGTCCTCGCGTATCTTTTCCAAAAACATCAAAAATAGGCCCAGAATCCAAGGTCTCCTCTTGACCACTCGCTTTGTATACATCCAGAAGCAATTGAATTTGGTCCTATAGAAAAATATATTAACATTAGGTTTGATGATACGATACTTTTTTTTGACAAAACGAACATTAAAAATTTTAAATTACCGCAAATACTTTATCATGAGGGGCATAACCACCTCCTTTGACTATATGAGTTGCCAACCACAATTCAGCACGAGTGGGTGCACGCCCATGCTTCTTTCTCCAATTCTCTGAAGCTCGGGCATAACCATGACGACCTGTGTTATGAGTTGTCTTTCTCACACAATTTTGTTTAGTCTCTTTGTTCTATCTTCGCAAAGTTTTTTGAACCTCTAAAGCTTCATTATTGCAAAACACCTCCCAGTCCTCAGATGTGACATTTCGTGGAACTTTCTCCTTCCACTTTCCAACATCACCATCCTTCAAATTAACCCTTAGCTTTGACTTGAACTTTTTCCAAGCATCGTTCGCTTTTTTCATAAAAATTTGCTTCTGACTTTCGCGCACATCTGGGAACTCTTTCTACAACATATGAAGAAATAAAATTAAAACATCACATAATTGAATTTACTAACTATTACATTATTTGGAATAGAAAGGAATAGTATACCATTATTGATGACCAAACTAAGTTCTTATATCGCACATCCACTTATTTCCAACTCGTATAAGAAATGGGAACATGTGTCCTTGCTAAGTCTCCCAACCTGGTTGAGAGTGTATATGAATCTTCACCAACTGGAAGGCCGTGCTCATTAAATTTTAATTTCTTGGCGGAAGAGTCATCACTTACTCTTGAAACACCCGAAGCAACCTTAGAACGGGAGGTTGATATAGGTGTCACCCCATTTATTGACAGTTGCGAAGTATCACCAATATGAGACATTTATCTGGAAAAAAATGACTATTGGACACCAAAATAATCAGAATAAACATTACAAGAATATATGTTCAAATAGACACCAGTATATTACATGTTCAAACATCAGTAAGCATAGAATTTCAAGTTCAAACAGCCATATATGTATTAAATGTTCAAACAATAATAAAGTATTAAATGTTTACAATAACAAACTAAATCATTGCACTAGAAATTCGTGTCCAAAAGCTCCAGCAATTTATCATTTTCCTCGAGAATGGAGTCATACATCGTACGGTCAATATCAATCGCATCTATTTCTTTTGTCAGTCTCTTGGGAGAGTGTAAAATAACTAACCACCCCTTCATCTTTACATCTTGACAATAAAATACTTGACTGGCTTGAGATGCAAGGATGAACGGATCATCGTGAATGGTATTTTTACTCACGAGCTTACTAAGATTCACCATCACCAATTTTGAGGTGGGTTCAACTTTGCAAGCATTCTTATCATTAACATCCACCCAATCACAATAAAAGACAGTATGTGTGAACTCAATTTAATTGAGGTCGAGTATTTGTATAATTACTCCATAAAAGGTTGTCATAATCCCCTTCTTATTAAAGGCCTTAGTGGATACACCACTACTCTAAAAGTTATGATTCTCTTCATGTCCAGAAGTACAAAAGGTGTACCCATTGCATCGAAATTTCTCATAACTGGTAACCCTATGGAGCGGATCATCAGCATATGGCAAAATTCCCGTATCATTAAATCTTGAGGCCTGTAAGGAATTGATAATTTTTTAAAGTTTCATTAAAAATAATCACGGTTGATAAAAAAAGTACATGTATAAATAAAGACTTGCCTCGTTCCTTAGCCAAGGGATGAAATCATCAATTCTATGCCTCGATTGAGTCTCAGTTACCATAAATTTTCTACAAGAAATTAGTTTCAAAATTAAGAAATATCACATTACAATCAATTAATATGAATTAACATAGAACTAAGTGTGTACCTTCTCCATTCATCAACACCATCGCATTGAGATAAAACCCATCTTCGCACTTGCTCATATTGTACATTATTTAAGATCAATTCTTTACTTTTACCCAATGGTCGTTGGCATTCCGAGTCATCAAACTCATCATCAATAAAATCCTCAAGATTCCTCTTATGAGTTCCTTCACCTCTTTTCGATATGTACTCCGTGGCATACAAAGAAGCTTCATGTAATAAATATGCATTAGCAATGCTCCCTTCATTGTACCTCTTGTTTCGTGACCACTTTTTATATCTTCCCATTTCTCTCTCAAACAACCACATCGCCCGATATCTTGGTGGCCCAGCTGTCAAAGCTTCATCGGCTAAATGGTGCAAGAGGTGGATCATCACCACAAAAAAGGCAGGTGGAAAATAAATTTCAAAGAAACAAAGTGACTCTACCAATGCGTTTTTGGCCTTCAAAAGATGTTCCCTAATATCACTTTGGCACACAACACATTAAAGAATATGCTTATCCGCTGTATAGCTTTAAACAAAGGCTTATCATCCGGAAATGAATGCATAAGCAACGTAGGAAGCAACAGTTGCATAATGACGTGATAATCGTGGGACTTGAGATTGGTAAATCTAGGTGGATCGAGGTTAACATTGTTGCTGAAATTTGATGAAAATCCAATCGGTACCTTTAATGTTTTTAGTGTACGAAAAAAGGCTTCTTTCTCTTCCTTTCCTAATGTGAAAGGTGCCTTTGGCATAAGCCTTTTGTTACTGCCTTCAACATCTTTCATCCATAATTTCCTTTTAAGTTTCAAATGAACTTTCAAGTCTTCACGGGATTTGAACGTATCTTTATTTGATGAACCTTTCACCGAGAGTATTGTACCTAAAAGAGTCTCTGTGACATTCTTTTCAACATGCATAACATCTAAATTATGTCTAATATCATGGTCCTTCCAGTACTCTAAGTCAAAGAAAATTGACTTCCTTGAAAAACCCTCGGTACCCGCTAGATTCTCATCGTCACCCTCACTTGGATAATCATCATCTTCCATTACGACATCCTCCTTCTCATTCCCCTTCCCCTTACCCTTACCCTTCCCCTTCCCCTTTCCCTTTGCCTTTCCCTTTTTATCTCCCTCTCCCTCTCTTTGAACACCTTCTCGAGCGATAAGTGACACTATCTACTCAACTTCTACACTTGTTAACTTTCTTGGAGCCATAGCATCCTCTATTTTACCATTAAATGTTTTCTTTGATGTGTCAAACCTGTAACGATGGTCTTTAGGAAGGAACATACGAGATCGTTGGTAACAACATTTCGTTGACTTAGAAAGATATTGAGAAGGTGTATTTGTAGAACAAACAGGACACCCAGTGTAACCTTGAGTTGAACAACCTGATAACATCCCATAAGCTGGAAAATCATGTATACCCCACATCAACATGGCTTTTAACTGAAATTTCTCATTTTTGTATGCATCCCAAGCCTCAACTCCAGACCATAAGATATTTAACTCAACAACCAACGGTTGGAGGAAGACATCAATATTACTTGATGGTGACTTTGGTTCGGGAATCAATACATACAACATTGAAAACTCACTTTTCATACACATTGATGGAGGAGGGCTGAGAGGTTGAATTATCACTGGCCAACAACTATACTTACGACCAAACATGTTATTCGGGCTAAAACCATCAGTTGTTATTGCAAGTCGAATATTCCGCGGATCTTTTGCAAAATCTCTCCACAAAATGTTTGAATTTACCCATTATGCTGAATCTCGGGGATGACGCAAGAATTCCATACAAGAGCTTGCACGAGCGTGCCAAGTCATTTTCTCTGCTATCCATTTTATGGTATACAACCGTTTTAGCCTAGGGATTAGAGGGAAATATCACATTACCTTCTTAGGAACCCTAGAGTACTTTTTTTTTCATTAGTATTCTGAATTTCTACACCGTCCTCGTCTAGACAAGTAAACTTGTAGCGTAAAGAACCACATTTTATACATCTAGTAGATTTTTCATGCTCTTTCCAAAAGAGCATACAGTTGTTAATGCATACATCATACTTAACGTAATCCATACTGAGATCTCTAATGGTGTTTTTCATTTCTGTATAACTAGTTGTCAGGTTGTTCTGTTCAGGAAGTAGTTCATTTAACAATCGAAGAATTCCACATGTAGCACCATCCGATAAATTGAATTGTGTTTTCAAATCATTCAACTTTATAAGAGCATACATTGTGGTATGACGCGAAGAACCGATAGCTGGGTGCAATGGCTCCATTGCGAGTTGATGTAAACGATCATACTTCTTGCCTTTGTATTTATGTGTGTACGAATCATTGGGAACCTCATAAGTTGCGGGGGCTTCATCACTGCCTACACAATTAGGTTCACTAGGTTCCGCTTCACCCATAAACATCTCACAATCATCATTCACAAGATCATTCAAAATTGGAATATTGTGCACATCAGCGTGTTTTTTCGGTGTCACGGATTGCGGTAGTGGTTGGACTTGATCAATAACTAATGTCTCACCATGAAAATGCCATAAGGTATAGTTCATGTCCATACCATATGTCATTAAATGAACGAATATGTCATCTATAACAACATGTCCTTTCCCATTTCGACAACGTCTACATGGACATGAATGTTTAGCATTCGAACTATTACTACGAACATAATGTAGAAACTGTAACACCCTATCTCTATATGTATCGGTCTCGATATTTTTCTCATTTATCCACTCTTTGTTGATTCCCGACGACATCCTGATAAGTTTAAAGAACACACATTATACTATAAACGCTTACTGTAAATATATTGAAGTTTATTCAACTGTAAATATGTATATATTTGAGCTCCTATATTTCCTCCATCTCCACTACAGGGTAAGGGTCCTATCCCATTCGAAAATGCATATTTTGTATTGGTCATAATGTCTCATACCATGTCCTAATCTAGAAAATTTCGCCAGCATCTCCCTACAGTTCTTCAAGTACACAACTTAAATTGGGAGTGTTCATGTGTTACTTAAGTTTTTCAACCAAGAAAACACAAAACACTACATCAATCTAGTATGCACCCAAAGAACATAAAGAGATGCCACCGAATTTTTCAAAATAGGACATGCATAATCATTATGTACAATACAAACTTTTGCATTTCCAAACTGTCCAAAAATGGGACAATTCAAGAGTTCTCACCACAGTCATAGTGAGACCTCTTGAACGGGTCTAAGGTTTTTCTACATGTGTAACATCATTATTGAATGTTTCGTATTAATGTCTACTTACTATTTAAATAATTTTTTTTTTTGTTTTTTCTTAAATTTTCAACACATAATCTCATTTATCCATTTAATTAGTGCGGTGTCTACTTTTCAATTTGTTATTTTTACATTATTATTGAATATTTAGCACTTAAATTTTCTTAAAACTACGTAACATGTACAAATCTGATCAAATATACATTTTTGTTAAAGGGGTAAGAACATAAAAACCTATGATTTATTTATTTTTCATTATCAACATTCAATTTGCACCAAAAACTCACACATTAAAAAAAACAATAAATATTTAAATATGTATATATAAAACCCTAAAAAGAAAATACGAATCAAATCAGGCATATCATAAACTCTAGGATCAAATCTGAAACCTAACTTAGGTTAAAAAAAATACAATGCTTTAAACAATTACCTGATTGGGATGAGTGCAGTGAGAGAACAGGGCAGTGACCAGAGAAAGAGAGAATGGGCCGGAGAGAGAGTGTCGGCAGTAGAGATGCCGACCTAGGGAGAGAATAAATCGCCAGCAGCTGTCGAGAGAGAGAGACCGAGAGAGACCGCCGAGAGAGAGAGAGAGAGAGAGAGAGAGAGAGAGAGAGAGACAGAGCGAAGAGGCTAGAGAGAGAGAACGAGCGGGGCGGGAATTGTGAGCGGTAACAAGAGAAAGAGAGGAGTGTAATGTTTTTTTTTGGTATTATATATTTTAGTAAGTGTACTCAATTTTGGCACACTTTAAAACAGTGCCAAAATTTGGCACTGTTTTAAAGTGTGCCAAATCTCTATAAAATCGTGCCAAAATCTGGCACAGTTTTAAACTGCGCCAGATTTTTAATATCTGGGTGTGCCACAATGCTGTTTTTGGTGTAGTGAGTATGGAAATACAACTCATTAATATTTCATTACGTCTTAACCACTATTACATATTGCAACTACAACATGAGCACAAGGGAAAACATGTATTTGCCACAATCCACAAGAAGACAATTATTTGTGTAGACCAACAATAACTGATGGTTGATAGTGGATTTTTGAGACAAATGAACTTAAAATTGAGGCAAACCACATGCTCGATTCCAACATAAATTGTTGTATTTTTTTAATCCAGATTGGCTCCGTTTTACATCCAAATTCCATTCATTGATGAGTTACGATCCTTATGTTTAGAGGTGGTCACAATATTTGATAGAATTAAAGTAATCTTGTCTGGGAATTATCGATAGAAGGTTTCCTAAACCTCTCCAGGTTGTTCGACCTAAGGGAGAGCCTGGTCACCCCAGGAACACCCCCACTATAGCCTCTTATGTTGGTTATGTACCACAACCCCCATATGTGGAGTCTCATAGTCCTGAGTTTGTGGGACCAAAAATAGTTAATGAGGCTGAATACCGACCTGGTGGTAGAAATTTTGTGAACGTGGTCTTAGATATATCTATCCTTGACTTGGAAACTTTGGTTGAAATAGTCATGTCTAACAGACTTGTGACTTACATCTCTCCCGTGGAGGGGTCTTCTGGCGAAGAGATTATTTTTTGGAGTTCCAATGTCTCCTATGACTCTTCCAATAATGATGCTAGATGGCATGCTTGTGATGTGATTAAATATGAGTTGGATGATTTGAAGGAAAAGTACAACATTCCCATTAGTATTACAACTAGGTTGCCTGATTGTGACGAGAGGGTTTGTGGTCATCTCAATGAAGATGAGATTTGAAACCCCTTGTGGGCACTCCAAGTTGGGATTCGTCTGCCCTTGCGACCATTTATTAGGTCTATCTTGAAGGGTTATAGTGTTGCTCCTACCTAATACCCCACCAATACCTACACGACAATTCTTGGGTCAATGATGTTTTAGCAGTCCCAAACTGGTTTCGATCTCACGGGGGACATATTTAAGTTTATCCATGGCCTAAAGGATAATGATAAAGCTCTTGGGTATTAGTACTTTTCACCCCAGTAGTCCTATTTGAGAATGGTAAAGGTTGTCCAGACGAGTAACCATAGATGGAAAAAAAATTGTATTTATAAAAGGTGATTGGGAGTTCCGAGCTCATGAGAAGAATAGTACTTGTAAGCTTCCGCACGAATGGCGTGGGTCGAATAAAATTAGTAAACATCAGCTTTTATTTTGCTTTCTGACTTCCCCTTGACATATACGGTGCTGATAGCTTTGTTCAACGTTTTCAGTAAAGAAAGATCCCATACTTTCTCCTGCATTCTCGAAATTGATCGTAACTTATTGTGATCCTAATCCTCTAAAGTTTTAGAAACTCTTCTCTATTATCAAGTTTACATGTGCTGGGTATCACACTCCCCCTAGTGGTTTTCCCCCTATGGATACATTAGTCCATTTGGTAGCAAAAAGCCCTGTTAAAGACGACCAGGGAATTGAAGCCAAAATTAAAGCAAATGACAAGATTTTTCTATATCAGGTTATCTTCTGCTTATGCACTATGATATGACTAACTATTAAACTCCTATGAATCTTCTACTCCTACTACCTCGGGCTTTATTATTAAACCTTCTAGCTGGATGGCAACTAGGACAATTGATCGTGTACTATGGATATTACTCATAAAAAAAGATAAAGCATGAGGAAAAGAAGAAGGCTAATGCATAGGCTAAGGCTAAGAAGAGAGCTGACGCCCCAAAGAGAGTTGATGTAAATGACATGAAACACGTCGAGATTAATGATCAGAAGAAGGTTGAAGTTGAAGCTACTGCTCGATTTAAATTAAAAAAAATCTTTAATGCCTTCTAGTTACCCTGTTGTTGGTGGAAAAAGTCCTCTTAAGCCCCCCACTACCCAAAGTGACCTTAAAGTCCTAATGGTGAATGAGGCTAGGGTAGCTGGTTCTACTGTGGAAAGGATTTAGATCGAAGGATGATCTTTATGTCATTTTGTTCGTGGTCAAGGTCCATCCTCCTATTATTGCGATATTGAAGACTATAAGTTTGATCCCAACAACCCTATTAGGATTGAGGAGCTAAAAAATAACCCAGAATTCATTTTTCACTACATGATGCCACTAATTTTCTTGGTTACCCCAATTATAATAAAGATTTTGAATTTATGAGGGGATGTGACCCTGATGTTATGTGCAAACTAGTTCAGAATCATCTATTAGTGGTGAGTTAGCTAAATTTATGTTTGTCTGCTTAAGAAAAAATCTTTATTTCTTTATGATCTCTTTATCTTTTTATTTCAAGGTTCAATGGTTGCCACTATCCTAAGAGAGAAGGGAGTGACCAATCACCACGCCTTTAAGGAGTCGGAGGAAACCATTACTGCACTTACTTATCAAAATACTAAGCTAAAAGATTAACTAAAATAGTTTGGCGATGAGCTATAGAAGACCTGTCATGAGCTCCAGGAGAGAGATGACTAGGTGCTCAAAAAATGATATCTCTCAACCAGGTCAAAGAGGAGATCCAGACGTTGAGGGACCAAGTTGACACTGATGCCATTAAATTTTAAAGTTTTGAGAAGGATCTTAAATAGGACAATGATGAGCTAACTGCATCTAAAAAGGAACTTGATATCGATAACCGGGAGCTTGTTAGGGTAAACCAAAATCTCTTTAAAGTAATGAAGCTCCGGTGAAAGCTGAGGAGGTTGGGGTGTCTAAGTTCAAATAATCTACTGACTATAATATAAAGACAGTAATCTTCTTTCTTAATGGTTATGAGGAACTTAAGAAGAGGTTTATGAAACATTACCCCGATATCGCAGAGGTTATCAACAAATGGGAGGGTGGTGATGAGGAAGTCACGACTTAGGACACTGGCAAATTAATGGATGTTGATTATTCTGCTACTAAGATGAGGAGATAGATTGCTCAGGACACCGTCATAGCTGACGTGCCTGTTTCCAGTATTCTTTCAGTTGATCCAGAGACTGACCAGAATCTTGAAGTTACCCTTGGAACTGAAAATGTTCTTGTGGCCTAACACTTCTGAATTTATTATCTTGTGAAACTTTTGTATTCTGATTTTCATATTTTATAATGAACATTTTTAGTTATGATTGCTTTTAATTTTAAAATCATATATAATTCAATTTCTCATCTGCATGCATGTATATATATAGACTTTCTTCCAATTATTTTGCTCGGCTAAGTTTTTAGCCTTCACTTGTAGTTAAGGGTTTTTACGAAAATATTTTTGACAAGTAAATATTGTTGGATCTCGTCGATCTTTCGCTAATTATAGTATTAGGGTATCAAGGTAAGATCTTTTCCACTTGCCATGTCAACTTACTAGATGTTTAGTGTTGGGTTAGGCCTGCTAGTAGTTTTGACTTACGATCATATAATCGAATCCTATCGACCTAATCTGCCCTATTGGCTACCGATTTTGGATGAACCTAAGTTTTCTTGGCTTAGGATCTACCAATGCTTGTGCTAATTTACTGGTCATATGTATGGATCTTGTTGCCATGGCCATGTGTCAACATTGATTACTAGAGTAAACCAAATGTACTAGGATTTATCCTTGCGTTAGTGAATTATGGTCAGATCTTATCGTCCATATGACTGCACGGGATTTCCTAGATTTAGTTGAAACTTCTTGATCGTGACCTGTCTAAAGATGAGGTCATCTATGTAGTGTGGTTTTTTATTATGTATCTTTATGTGTTCGATTTTAAGATGTCTTATGCCTAGTCTTGTCGTACATCTCTCGTACCGATAAAATAATTTATTGAATAATGCAAAAAAGCTTTAAGTGACATCATATTTTAGAGGATGGAATTCAAATTCTCATTGATCACTGAGTTGATTACAAAATAATGAAGAACTGTTTACATATTTAAATCACTACTACTAGTATTTCCTCAAATGCTTATAATTCCATGGATTTTTAAACTACTCACCTTTCACAATCTCAATTTTGTACGTCCCAGGTCGTACAACAGAAGATACTCTGTATGGGTCATGCCAGTTGGTTCCAACTTTTTCCTTTTCTGAGTGACCTTCTTGATCACGTAGTCTCCTTCCTTTAGAGTGATCAATTTTTCCATTTTATTGTAAAACCGAGTAGTCTATTATTAGTAGACTTCCACTCATAGTATCGAACTCTCACTTAATTCTTTTATAAGATCCAAATCGAGTCTTCTCATGAGATTACTCGTTGGTGAGTTAAAGTTAAGTACCCGATGGTTAAGTAAGACGATCTCAGTGGGCACTACTACTTCGGTACTAAACACCCATATGAATGGAGTCTCGCTCGTTACTATTCTAATTGTCATCATATACGCCCAAAGTATGCTCTGAAGATCATTGATCCAATTCCCTTAGCATCATCTAGATTTTTCTTCATTCCATCCAGTAGAGTTTTATTCATCACTTATGTCTGCTCATTGCACTATGGGTGACCAGGTGCTTACTGCAGTTTCTAGATCTTTGAACATATACAACCTCAAAATATTTGATATTGAATTGAGTACCACGATCCATGATGAATTATATGGAATCCCCTAATGGCAAATAATGTTCTTCCATGTAAAATGGATTTTTTTTTCATACGGCATCTTGACTAGGGCCTCGGCCTCCACCCACTTGGTGAAGTAATCTAGTACTATGAATAAATATTTAAATTTACCCTTTGTCTTCGACAGAGGATCGATAAAAATTAATTCCCCATATTATAAAGGAGAAGGGTATGTGATCGATGTCAATGTAGCTCCAGGCCTTTTATGATTTATGACGTACTTCTGGCCCTTATCACGGTTCCTTACATAGTTTGCACAGTCTTCTTTCATTGTGGGCCAGTAATATCATTTGGTGGTCACTCGCTTCACCAATGATCTTCTTGCTGAATGGGTCTCCACACGAGACCTCACACACTTATTTTATCAAGTCATTAACCTAACTAGGGTGGATGCACCTATGTAGTGACTTAATAAATCCTCTTCGAAATAGGATTTTTCCTTCTAATACATACATTGCCACCTTATAATCGAGTCTTCTCACCTTCTTTGGATCTTTCGGGACTACGTCGTTCTCCAAATATGCTCGGATGGGATCCATCCAGGATGGTACCATGTCTAACTCCATCACAAAAAACATTCTTTATTTGTACTATAATGCATCAAAACTTCTACATGTGATATTCTTCTCAGTTTTGTTCTAGTGGCAGATGCCAAATGACCAAGTGCATCTGCCTATGTGTTTTCAACCCTTAGTATTCTGACCATTTGTACAACCAAGAACTTTGATAAAAATGCTTTCACCTTTGCTAAGTACTTCATCATTGACTCTTCTCTTGACTCATAAACTCTGAGGAATTGGTTTACTATGAGCTGAGAATCATTTTGCGCACATAATTTCCTAGTGACTAGTGAGGATGTCAGTCCTAGGCATGCAGATATTCATACTCTGCCTCATTATTGGAGTCCTCAAAGTGGAACATGGAGGAATACTCTACATCATCCCCATTAGGTGTCATGATTATAAATCTAGCTCTGTTGCCATTGGCACACGATCTATCCCTAAATATCTACTAAACCAAGGATTTTTCTTTAAAGCTTACTTCAACTAAGCATCCACTCTGGAATAATTTTTTCATTTGCTCCATATCTCGAGTCCTTTCTTCCTACCGAGTCAATGAACCTAGTTTATCAATGATCTGGCCATCAAGATTTATTGAGCTCTCTTCTAAAAAAGTCTGCTCAGTTGGCTTCGCTGCTGAGCTCTCTTCCATAGAAGTCTATTCTGCTATTTTTAGTGTTGAGCTCTCCTACATAGAAGTCATCTCAACAGTCTTCTCTTCTTAAGTAAACTTTACTATAAAAGTATCCACTACTTAGCCCTTAATTGATGTTCTTGGTACTTGGTCTTTAATTATTATTCTGGGTTTGTACTGTATGTCATACTATTCTAGTTACTGCCGAAAATATCAATCTTCTTGATTTTTTAGGTTAATGAATAGATTGTCCTAGAGGAAGGTTTGTATAAATGACAATAATTTATTCTTGGAAGTATGGCTTCATTCTATGAAAAACTTCAATCAAAGCCAATGATAACTTCTCTAGCCTAGGGTACATGATTTCTTCTCCATGGTATACCTTGCTAGTGTAGTAGACAAGCCTCTGCACCCCAACTTCTTATCGGACCAATGCCGAACTGACTACCAATTCTAACACCGCTAAGTATTTATAGAGTTTTTCACCTAAGATTGGCCTTGAGAACAAAGGCGTGGATACTAAATACTTCTTTAATTCTAGGAAGGTTGTTTCATACTCGTTATTCTACTAGAAGGTCTTTATTAACACCTTAAACAATGAAATACATTTATCGGTAGATCTTAACACGAAGTTGTTCAGTGTTACTATTCATCATGTCAACCTTTGGACCTTATTTTTGCTCTTGGGAGGCTGCATATTAATTAGTGTTTGAATTTTGTCTGGATTGGCCTTTATACCCCTCTAGTTGACTATGAATCCCAGGAACTCTCCCTCATTGACCCCGAAAACATATTTCATGGGGTTATCTTCTAAAACTAGTATACTAGATCGGCCTAAGCAAGAGTACACTAATTATAAATTATGACAGATAGAGAGATATAAATCGTAGAAATTCTAATTTAGAGCAAATAATAGAGATAGATGGGAGAACGATATAAGAACCAGGCTTACGTGGTTGAGCCCGAAGAGGTGTCTATGTCCATAGGTGTTAGTGTAGATTGTATAGATTTATATAGAAAATGCCATTAATGAGTAGTAGTCACAAGCTCTCGTGTTCACTTTAGAAATGGACAACATACGGTGTGGAAAGTATATCTTGATCCTTTTATAATTAGGGATAATGTGGTATATATAGGATGTTAGAGGAGAGAGAATGTAACACCCGTAATTAAATATCGCGTGATCAGTCCCTTATTAAATTAAAATAGGCTTCTCATTTGGTTCATTCTTAGCATCACTGTCGAAAACTTTATAATTGCTAATCACCTAAGTCAAATGAAACCGGTGCCAAATTTTATCTTTCATTAAATAAATAACCATAATATGCGAAAAACTCCTTTAACTCATTTACACCATAAAAGAGTATAAATCATCTCATAATATAAATAAATCAATAAAGTCTTGCCGAATAAACCATCGGCTACAAAATCCAAATCCAAATATTAATCCAACAGATAAATAAACAAATCAGAATATAAATTTGAACTGAATAACTGAATATGTACTGGGGGCAACACGCCCAAAAGGAAATATTGAAATAATGAGATCCTAATCTAAGAATGAATAACCAAAGTATCTAGTCTGAATCTTACATGCATCCACATGTGTTGTAGCTACGCATCCCTGGAATAGCATAATTAGGTTTGGTGTCCCTATGGCTGGATACCTAAAAGGTTTTGAAAATATTTGCAGTAAGCGGTTAAACCCAAAACATTTTGAAAACATTTAGCAAGTATTTATAAAAGTGTAAAAAAATCAGTTATTTATTACACATGCTAGATTCACGTACACTCTGTTGAGTTTCCTCACCTCTCATCTATAGTGCATGCCTAACGTTCTCTACTTAGCCCACCTAGTTGTAATACCCAAGATAACTAGACTTAAGTATCTAACCGATTATCAACACGTCTCAGTTCCCGTACCGCCTATACAGTACTCTATCTTAATTAACACTTCTCGTATGTAATTAGCTTTGTATGTAACATTTCACACATGTTATCTTCTTTTAATTAAGTTTCTTTACTTAATTTATTTCTTAGATTTACGTCATCAATTGTCTACTGTCACACGTAAATGTAATATTTACATTGGTATATATTTTACACACTGATATATACTTTTACGGCGTCTCTTAGAATGACCACCGTTTATACGGTCATATTCTGCAATCAGGTCCATGTATCACTCATATTACACTAAGGACCGTTGGTTTGGTATGTCTCCTCGACCCCAAAATCAAATAACACGTAATGGAGACGAACATAGTTTTAAGCCTTTGGGGTATGTACATACCTAACATACCCAAATGACACGCTGGTCCCACTACTACACATCATATAGTGAGCCGCCCTAAGTTCAATGTTCTGGGATACAAATCCATACCTCAATGGAATTGTCATGGTGGGATCGCCCACTACGTACGGAACCTCCATGATAACAAGCAGCGTACGAATGCAAACGTTTCACACCAGTCATATAATAGGTACACACACAACCTATATATATGTATCACAATCAGTAGGTATACACACAACCAAGATATCATCATTCATTTATGATTTATTTTCATTATCGCATTCAATCGAGTATTATTATCTACTCTAAAGGATCCTAATTACCCCTTACAACACTTCAGTAGCTAACCTATCCATAACCCGCTGGTCCATGAATTTAAACTCATTCGAAATTCCCATAACTTATTCTCATTCTCTCGAATTTACTTACGTTACCACTTAAGTCGGTCATATCATTTCCTTAATTCTCTCATTAAGACTAAGCCATAACCCTTTCATAGGCCTACTCTGATATAATAAGTCCCTCATTATATTTTAAAAATGTCCCAAATGTTTTCCCCATAATAATTTAGGAGTTCTAGGCTTAAAATGAGAAATTTCACATTTTTGGGGAAACCGAATCGATTCGCCCAGGAGGCCGAATCGATTCGCCTCAAGGCCGAATCAATTTGCCTCTGGGCTGAATTGATTCGAAATGTACCAGATCGTCTTTTTCGTTGGTTTATTGCGTTTTTCACCATTTTTAAATTTTCAAACTCTCATGCAAAGCTTCGAAACTTCTAACCAACATGTCAAATCACTATATATATATATATATATATATATATGATTAGGGATTCATTCTAACGTATTCAACATATTAAATCTATAAAAAGCACATTAAGAATGGATCAAATCCAATAAAGGCCCTAACCCTAGCTTTTGGGTGTTCTTCAATCATTTCCAACAAAACACCAGATTCAATTCATGGTAATAATCACATACCCTTTGATATCTTGTCCTCTACATATATTAATTCATGCTACATGAAATTCCTACCCATAACATGGATTTAATTCACTTTAAATTCAAGTTTCATCATTTAAATCAATATAATCAACCCTATTCTCACATGGGAATTATACCTTCAAAGAAAAACCATGAATAAACACTTGCTTTGGGTTAATGATCTGATTTCATGATTTGGTGTTCTGTTTGATTGTCTTCTCTTCAAATTCTTCCCCCCAAAGTTGTTTATGGCGCAAGAATCACTTAAATCTCTCAAGAATCCTTCCTTAAGCTTTAAGAATGGCCTTTCCTTCTTCTCTAATGGCCTCTCTTTGATCTTTGAGTTTCTAACCCTAGCCTCACCCTCCTATCAGCTGATATATAAGGCTATGAAATTCGTAGGTCTCTTTACCCTAGTTGACTAGAAAGACTAAAATACCCTCATACGGTGCCGGTTTAGTCTAAAAATGCCTTGGGATCCAAATACCATCCTGGGTATACTATTCTTAGTATTTCGACGCTTTCGAAATCATCCGCGGCCTCAAAATTATCATTCGAGTCACTCTAAATAATTTTCCTATCTCGACCTCAAATTAGTCTACACGCGACTTCCGATTGAGATAAAATTAAAATACACAAATATCACTCGTTATGACATAAGTTAATAATCATAAATAATTTACTATTCACTTAGTTAATTTATTTCATAATATTAATCAATTTCTCTCTCTCGATTAATATTCAATAATTCAATTATTATTTTATTAGATTAAATTATGTCACTCGTGTAATTTAAAATAAAACGAATAAATTACCGAATTAATTAAATTTCAAGTACACAAAAATATGGGGTATTACATACTTTCCCCCTTACAGGGAATTTGGTCCCCGAAATTAGGTCATACCTGCGGTGAATAACTCTAGATACTGCTCTTGCATGTCATTCTCCTTCTCCCATGTAGACTCATCAACACTGTGGTGTCCTCATTTTGACCAATGGTACCACCTTAGACCACAACTTTCTCTCACTAGTCATAGGTAACTCCTCATATGAGATGTTTGGCGGCAAATCGACCTCCTCGGGTGGAACGTGCCAAAAATCTGTAACAACCTGGATTTTTAATGAGTATTTTTTAAATAAAAATTGGAATATTCGAGAAAAATAATTTTTTGAATTTTATAAATTTTATTAGTTAAATATGTTGGTAATGATTTTAGAAGAATAAAACTTTAAGTGGAATTGAATTCAGAGTTAAAATGAATTTTTAATTAATTTTTAAAAGATTTACCCCTTAAAATTATTAAGCTGGTAGAATCGAAAAACCTGAGTGATCGTAATTATGACGATTTGTTTTCAAACCCTTAAACTTAGCTATATAAATGATTTCGGGGCTAAGTCTTTAAGACTCATTCTCCACACACCCTAAAGAACCCAACCCTCTACTTTTCCATCATCTTCCACTTCCAAGCCCTAACCTCCATTAAAACCAATTTTCAAGCTCAATTTTGAAGGCATAAACAAAGATATTCCAAGTTGGTTCAATTTTTCAAGGATAACTCGAATCTCTAGTCAATTTCTATATCTAATCACATGCATGTTTATCCTATTATTTTCCTTTAGTGTTATGTGTCTTGATTGTAGCCTCCATTAAACTCATGCGTTCTAAAATAATTTATGAACAGAATATTTTTAGAAACTAATTTCGGGACTGTTTTTGTATAAATATTAATGATAACAAATAATTATAACTTTGTTGTTATTCGGTTTGTATTTAGGTAGTTGGTTATATTATGGGCATATACATGTAGAGGAGCCCTTAGAAATTTGTAAGGACATATTTTTAATAAGTCCGTCACAATTAATTATGTCGTATACCGCTACAAGTCGTCGAAGAATGATGAAGATTGCATCTACAAAAGACGGGTCTGAATTACCAGTTGCCTTCAATATTCAAGCCCAACAATATGAACTTTGGTAAGATATTGTTTTAAAGTTTCATATACATTTCATATTAAGAGTGTTGGGATATTTTTAAAAGGCGTTTTAAAAAGATTTTATATAAAAATGTTTTTTAAAGAGGTTTTATAACTGTTATTAAGAGAAAGTTTTGTTTTGAAAAGCTTTATGAAAAAACTGCTACTGCAGTAAACGTACCTCAGTTTCGACGCCAAGGTCGTTCAAGCGAGATCTCTATCTCGTTCGAACGACATTGGGATGTTGCGCGTAGTCATTCAAACGACATGCAATCTCGTTCAAGCGAGATGGGGTTTATCCTTTGACCGACTCAGATTTTGTATAAAAAGGAGTCCTGGCAGCCTAGAAAAACGTGGAGAACATTTTCAACTTTTAAGAGTCTTATTCTTTTGAAACTTTTATGTATCTGCCCAGATTTAATTCAATACCTTTTGGCATAAAGTTTTTCTCCAACAATTTTAAGGGTTCAAATATTTTTGTTTCAATTCACAAAATCCCAATTACTTTTATGTGAATTGTTTTGTGGAACACAAGAACATATTTTACTTTGGTTTATTCTTTGTGAGGAAAACTCTACAATCGACAGCTGCGTGCTATTGTGGAGGGAGTCCTTATAAAGTTCACATCTTGTGGAGAAACTGTCTTCTTCTTCTTCTTCTTCTTCATTGCATCCCTCCTCGAAAGGGAAAGTTCCAGCCGACGACATCAGAACCGACACCTGCGGGTATTTCTGTGTCAATATTTCTAGCCGTTGCTTTGGAGGTTTGACAAAGACACCGTGCGTTACACTTGTGGGCGATTATCAGGTTGTATGTAAGTCAATGGTCTTGTAAATTCTTCAAAGTTCTAGAAATAAAAGGTTTTGCCCTTTGGGGATTTTTCCTGAATATTTGTGTCACATGCTTTATTTATTTATCATATTTAGATGCATGTTTAGGGGCTGAATTTATTTGGTATAAAAATAGACTCTAATTAAATAAGGTTTAATTGGAAACTTGCGAATTAATTTAATCAATTATCACGCAGTCGCACTTTTCAAAGTGGTATCAGAGCAGGTTGCACTAATTTATCACGTATTCCTATTTTTCACAAAATTGTGTGATATTGATTTTTTTAGAAAAATCAGTTTTGTGAAAAATAGCAATTTTTTCAATGGAACGCCTGTTTAATGAGGAGCCTATTTTTGAAAATGTTCACGCCCATGCTGAAAATTTAAAAAGTTTGAATTTGAAACTTTTCAAAAGAATTAAAGTTATGGAAAAAGAAAATTCTCATTTTAAATCCACGATGGATCTTTTGCAAACGGTTCAAAATCAAAGAGATTTTTATCATGAAAAACTTGTTTCCTTGGAACATGACTTTGTTTCTTTAAAATTGTCCAAGAAGGAGAGTGATGATAGGGTCCTATTTTTAGAAAAAAAATTGGAGGACCTTAAAAATTCGATGGTTTGTGTTTGTGCCAAAGATGACAAAAATATTTTAGTCAATGAATTTATGGCACGTGAAGAGACTCTTAGGGAAAAGTTTGCTTTAATTGAGGAAGAAAGAGATAACCTTCTAGGTTTGATTGATAATTTGATGAAGGCGTCCCTTAATTTGGAAGAGTCTAATTCTTTGCTCGAGTAAAAAATTTTGAAGTTAAAATATGATTTCACACACTCAAGTAGGTTTGATAGTGATGGTAGTGGCTCATCTTGTTCTCGTGCTTCTAATGCTAAAGCCAAAACCATTATTTGTTTTAGAGGATCAACTAATTCCAAAGATATTAGCAAAGTTCAACCCATAGGTGTCGTTCCACCCGTTTACACATGTTCATATTGTGGTAGGAAAGTTCACCTTAAGCATTTTTGTTTTGATCTTGGAAAATGTCCTAGGAAGTTTATGTCTAGTGTTCCCGTGGTTCCCAAATCCCCCGCTCGACGTTTCACATCTATTTGGGTTAGGAAATCACTTTTGGATACACTAGATTTTAGAATAGTTGATTCTCATTTGCTTGCACATGATTCTTCTCTTGCCATATCATATAGATGATTGTGTTTGCATGTTTGTCATAAGCTAGTTATGCTTTTTGATATATTTTTGTTAGCGTTGTGACATGTACTTTTTGTATAGATTTTTATTTTTTTGAAAATTTTGAAAAATACAAAAAGATTTTATTTTGATAATTTTTTTGAAAAATCCAAAAAGATTTTTGTATTTTGTTTGCACCGTTTATGGATGAACACTTAGGATGATCGAGTCACAACATCATTCCATTTTTCATGTGACTATTTGATAGTGTTTTGAGACAATAAGTCAATTCATCCATGTGCTTTACAATGTTTGGAATCATTGAGATGTAATTTAGTGCTACTTCCTACATGTTTGACTCATGATTTCTTTTATTATTGCACACATGCACAAATTTGTTTGATTATTGTGCTTGTCTTATCACGTGTTGGTTGGGTGTTTTCACTTCAATCCTGTCCTTTAAAATGAACCAAGCGCGATAAATTTTGATAAGGAAATTGTGCATATAAGAACCGTTTTGTGAGTTTGTGTGCTTTGTTTAAAAACGGGAAAGGCTGCGAAAGGTTCATTTTGCCTTTGCGAATACTAAGCCATCGTTAAATTGGACATACAAAATGGAGGAATTTTATTATCCGGGGTCCAAAGAGGTTTAAAAAGAGGCCGAAAAAATTGAAAGGCAATAAAAATAAATTCATGCCAATTATGGGCCATTTAGGTTTTTGCACCAATTCTCCAAAGTTTGAGAATTTAGTTTAACACCTCTAAAAGAAAATATATATGAGGGAGTTTGGTTGGAGATTTTATAACGGATTTGCACGTCCTTGAAAATCTTAAAAAAACGTTAAATAGTTTTGGACATTATTGGTGTGAAAATCATTTGACTTTGATTTGTTGATTTGCATAAGACGATGTCATCTCAATTAAAAAAAAATTACACCTAAGGATACTTTTGATGTTCATTCGTTAGGGGTACACATATGCATCGTGCACATATGATTGATTGAGTTTATTTACCTATCGAATGTGTTCACACCCATACATTCCATTTCCATGACTTGGTTGTTTGAGTTTAAATTCATGGTGTGTTTTTTGTATCTCATTTTTGTATAAAAAATTTGAAAAATCAAAAATAGTTTGTGGATGTTTTAGGGACATACCTTTGCATGTGCGTAGCTTGATATTTGTTTGCTATGCATTTTGTCGTGACACTCCATGTTTTGATTTTTTCTTCTTATCTGTCTATTTGGGGACATCATAAAAAGGGGGAGAAAGAATTATCATGTTATGGGGGAAGTTTTTGCATTTTGGGGGAGATTTGGCTATTAATGCTTTATTCCTATATCATTTCAAACTCGATGCATCACGAAGGTTTTTTCTTTATCTCATGTGTGCATGTACGAAGATTGAAGATTATGATGCTACACACCCTGATGAGAAAAGCCTTGAGAGTTTTGATGTTGAAGAAAAATTTGAGAACTTACAAATTTTACCTTTTCAGTTTTGGGATTCATGGGAGGGTAGATTTGTATAGGAATTTTGGTTTTTGATAATTCAGATGTTTATATGTATGTACTGGCATAGACATAGGGGGAGATTTGTAAGGACATATTTTTAATAAGTTCGTCACAATTAATTATGTCGTAAACCGCCACAAGTCGTCGAAGAATTGTGAAGATTGCATCTACAAAAGACGGATCCGAATTACCAGTTGCCTTCAACATTCAAGCCAACCAATATGAACTTTGGTAAGATATTATTTTAAAGTTTCATATACATTTCATATTAAGAGTATTGGGATATTTTTAAAAGGCGTTTTAAAAATCTATTATATAAAAATGTTTCTTAAAGAGGGTTTATAACTGTTATTAAGAGAAAGTTTTGTTTTGAAAAGCTTTGTGAAAAAACTGCTACTGCAGTAAATGTACCTCGATTTTGACGCCAAGGTCGTTCAAGTGAGATCTCTATCTCGTTCTAACGACATTGGGATGTCGCGTGTAGTCGTTCAAACGACACGCAATCTCGTTCAAGCGAGATGGGGTTCTCGTTCAAAAGGGGTCATGCAGCCTAGAAAAACGTGAAGAACAGTTTCAGCTTTTAAGAGTCTTATTCTTTTGAAACTTTTGTGTATCTGCCCAGATTTAATTCAATACCTTTTGGCAGAAAGTTTTTCTCCAATAATTTTAAGGGTTCAAATATTTTTGTTTTAATTCACAAAATCCCAATTACTTTTATGTGAATTATTTTGTGGAACCCAAGAACATATTTTACTTTGGTTTATTCTTTGTGGGGAAAACTCTACAACCGACAACTGCGTGCTATTGTGGAGGGAGTCCTTATAAAGTTCACATCTTGTGTAGAAGCCATCTTCTTCTTCTTCATTGCAGCCCTCGTGGAAAGGGAAAGTTCCAGCCGACGACACCAGAACCGACACCTGCGGGTATTTCTGTGTCAATATTTCTAGCCGTTGCTTTGGAGGTTTGACAAAGACACTGTGCGTTACACTTGTGGGCGATTATCAGGTTGTATGTAAGTCAATGGTCTTGTAAATTCTTCAAAGTTCTAGAAATAAAAGGTTTTGCCCTTCGGGGATTTTTCTAGAATATTTGTGTCACGTGCTTTATTTATTTATCATATTTAGATGCATATTTAGGGGCTGAATTTATTTGGTATAAAAATAGACTCTAATTAAATAAGGTTTAATTGAAAACTTGCGAATTAATTTAATCAATTATCACACAGTCGCACTTTTCAAAATTTAATTTGGATGTTTCATGTAAAAATCCTAAATTAACTAAATTACTTGTTCTAGAAAAATAATAGCTAAGATGGAACTTGCGTGTAATTATGATTCGAAAAATCATAATATTTATGTGTTCTTGATTTTCTTCTATTTAGATTAAAAATCGTTTAATTGGGAATTTAGTTTTGTTGAGAATATTATTATAAATTGTGGTTTGTGCCACTTATGAAATATTATAATTTTGAATATCTCGAGAATGTTGGGTATTGTAGGTAATTGGTTTTCACCCCTTGTTATAGTACACTTGTTAGGTATGTGACTAGTAAGTGGGCCTTAGTTGCGATTTATGCTAATTAGGTACGGAACTAGTTAGTATGAGTCTATGCGGGTTATATAAATTGGGGTGGGGGCTAATTCCCTATATTATACCATTGTTACGATAACCTAGGATTGATATCTAGGTGGAGTGAAATTTTTATAATCATCATTTACTTAGGATAGGGCGAAATTGGGTTTTGGGAACTTTACTTGGGACTAAGGGGTATTTTAAGGATTTTTCACATCCCTTTTAAGGGTGGGATAACTTAAAAATTTTGAAATTGAGGAATTAAGGATTAATACCTAAGATAATAGCAGGTATTAAAAATTGTGGCGACATAATGTGTCTGGGCTGACAGTTTAAACGGGTCAGAGGGAGATTTATATTATATCGTGTGTGGAACCTTGTCAT
Organism: Sambucus nigra; assembly: GCA_949130495.1. Taxonomy (NCBI): domain Eukaryota; kingdom Viridiplantae; phylum Streptophyta; class Magnoliopsida; order Dipsacales; family Adoxaceae; genus Sambucus; species Sambucus nigra. Next base: position 224,853,736 of record OX422214.1, read on the forward strand.
ATCGTGAGGATCGCAGGATAAAAATGGATATCAGACGGCGAATTTGATAAGGGGATGTGTGTGTGAGTGGAACTTTGTCATGTGTCGGGGCCGACAATTTAAACGTGTTAGAGGACGAGTGACAAGGGGAAGTGTGACACTTTGGTGGAAATTACCACCCGGGATGGGAGGACCGTCATAATAAAAAGTGAGAACAATAATACAATTTGGTCAATTTAAGTAAATTAACATCATGGGATTTGGGTTAATTTAAAATAATATTGGTGGGACACATTTAAACCTTGCGGGTACTTAGAATTTTACTATTAATGATTATAGACTTTCTTTTAATTAAAAGATTCTATTGTTATGGTCGATATATATAGCATTATTGTCTGTGTTTAAGGACCCTAATTGAAAGGAGTATCCGGTATTCATGCTCAGGGCCTTGGCTCAGACACATGCGTTGACTAATATTTTCAGAGATTTATTTGGAGTAACCATATAGGAATTATTGGAGATCTTTCGGAAGTGCAGCTGAAGCTATTTTATTGTTTTAGTAGTTTGTTTCTTCTCCTATTAAGTCGTATTTATTGTGAGACTATATTTGAGTTTTATTAGGCCTTTCGGTTCCAAAGTTGTCTTAAGATTTCAGTTGGGTTTGATTTATTGTAATAATTGAGATATTCGGAGATTGCATGTGATGGATTTTTATCGCACTTTGGTGTTAAATCAGTTGGAGGTTCTTGATATTTGGGATTGATTTAAATCATTTATCTCGTGGATTAAAATTTTATATGTCTCATATCTGTCACATGCTAAGGATGATATTTAATTTACTAATGCCTGGCTTAATTTCGGTGGAGGTCGACGCCAGAATTTAGCGGGGTCTTACAAAATCTCTCTCGATCCTACGGTACTTCTTCAGCGATGCTACGTAGAACACGTCATGTATCCGCTGAAAATTCTCCAGAAGTCCCAGTATATATGCTACTGGTCCCACTCTCTCAATGATAGGGAAAAGTCCCACATATCTCAGCGCTAGCTTGCTCTTCTTGTCAAATCTCATGACCCCCTTTATGGGAGACACCCGCCCAACACATGGTCACCAACCTCTAACTCAACATGTCTCGATCTGCATTGACATAACTCTTCTACCTGTCCTGAGCTATTCAGATACGTCCTTAAATCAGCTCAATCTTGGCAGTAATCTCTTGTATCATATTTGGCCCCAATAACTTGTTATCCCCCACCTCTAACCAGTAAGCGAGCGAATAACAAGGTCTCCCACAAAGTGCCTCAAATGTTGCCTTTCTGTTGGTGAATTGGTAAGAGTTGTTATACGCAAACTCTACCAATGGAAGGTATCGCTCCCATTCTCCCCTAAAATATAGGATGCAAATCTTCAACACGTCCTCTAGCAACTGATTTACCCTCTCAATCTGTCTGTCTGTCTGTGGGTGGTATGCAGTACTCAGTCGCAAGTCAGTGCCCATGGCCTCCTGAAAACTCTGCCATAAATGAGACATAAAGATTTTATCTCTATCAGATACAATGTTGATTAGTACCCCGTGCAACTTAACTATCTTTGTTATGAACAGCTGCGCATACTATATTATCTCAAAATCGGTGCGAATTGGCAAGAAATGGGCTACCTTAGTCAATCGATCCACTATCACCCAAATGGAATCGTGACTCCTCTGCGATGTCAGCAGCCCTGTAATAAAATCCATTAAATTCTCTACCACTTCCACATGGTAATCTCTAGTGGCTGTAGCATCCCTGAAGGCCTCTGGTGGTCTACCTTAACTAACTGGTAGTTAACACATTTCGAGACAAACTCTGTTATGTCTCGGTTCATCCTTGACCACTAATATTATCTCCTCGTGTCGTGGTAAATATTATCCCCACTGGTATGTACTATAAATCTCGAACCATGAGCCTCAGTCATCACTACCTGCCTTAAGTCCTCATCCTTTGGCACTACTAGTCTTCCATTAAAATGCAAACCTCCCTTTGGGATGATCGAGTAAGGCTCCTTACCCTCAGCTAATAACAATCGCACTCTGTCCTGACATAACCAATCCTCCGCCTGTGCTTTCACTAATCATAATATAATATCGAGAGTGATATCTAGAACTGATATGAACGCTCTGACGATCTCATTATCCTGTCGAAGCTCACTCCACTTCGCCCTCCAAACCTTTACTAACTCCCCAGTAGGTCTCCGGCTCAACACGTCTGCCACCACGTTAGCCTTCCCAGGGTGATACTGTATATCAAACTAGTAGTCCTTCATACATTCTAGCTATTGTCTCTGCCTCATGTTCAGATCCTTCTGTGTGAAAAGATACTGAAGTGACTTATGATACGTAAATAATATAAACTGCTTCCCCAAAAGATAGTGTTTCAATATCTTGAAAAAAAACACAATCGCTGCTAACTGAAGGTCGTATGTGGGGTAATTATTCTATGGGGTTTAAGCTTTCGAGATGCGTAAGCTATAGCCCTCTCCTCCTGTTTTAATACATCCCTAAGTCCCTATAAGGATGCATCCGTGTAGACCCGATACTCTACCCCACTCCTAGGTAATGCAAGCACAGGTGCCGATGTCAATTTGTCCTTCAGCTCATCACACTCCACACAAACGGTACCCCTTTTTTAGTCAGGTTCGTCAATGAATCCACAATCTTTGAAAATCCCTTAATGACGCGACGATAATATTCGGCCAACCCCGAATCTCAGTTGTTTTTTCGTGAGTTGTTCCCACTCCCTCATCGTCGATACCTTACTCGAATATACAACAATACCCCTATCGGATACGATATGGACAAGAAACTGTATTTCTTGTAGCCAAAATTCACACTTCTCGAATTTGGCATACAACTAGTGGTCTCGAAATATTTGTATAATCCTACACAAATGCTCCGCATGCTCCTCCTCAGTGCGAGAGTAGTCTAGAATGTTGTGTATAAACACGATCACGAATATGTACCTGAATACCATGTTCATGAGATCCATGAACACTGTTGGCATATTGGTGAACCCAAATGGCATCACCCTGAACTCGTAGACCCGTACCGTGACAGAAAAATGGTTTTGGAAACATCCTCCTCTCAAATACGCAACTGGTGATACCTTGATCTCAAATCAATCTTGAAAAAGTACGTAAACCCTCTCAAATGGTAAAATATGTCATCAATCCCCGATAACGAATACTTATTTCCTATTATGACCTTTTTCAGCTCCCTGTAGTCTACACACAAGCGAAGAGAACCATCCATCTTCTTTACAAATAACACCTATGCACCCCATGATGATGTACTCCACCAAATTAAACCCTGAACCAAGAGATACTAAATCTTCTCTCTCAACTCCCGAATGTCGGAGGGAGTCATGCGATACGGTGCTCGGGCAATCGATCTCAAACCCAGTGCTAAGTCTATGACAAAATCAATCTTTCGACAGCTTGGCAATCTGGGTATCTCCTAAAACACATCCTTAAAATACATAACTACTGGATTGAGTCCAACGAGATAACCACCTCCTATGAGGTCTCCTCCTCAATATAATATAAGTGGGTGCGCGACCCTCCCTCGGGAAGAGGCATCGCCACCAGAAACATCTCCTGCCCCGAAATGGAAAACACAATGGTACTCTTATAGCAATCCACCATCACCCTATAACTTTCCAACTAATCCATACCCAGAATCACAGCGTACCCGTCCATATCTAACACTAGGAGGTCTGCCGCTAAACTCAGTCTCCCAATAATAATATCGACCCCTCTACAAATCGAGTGTATCAGTGATCCACTACCCATAGGTGACTCTACACACATAAGGAGGTTATCGGTTGTCTCTAATAAACCGACAGCTCTAGAATATCTGGTCTTAATAAAATAATGCGATGCCCCAGTATAAAAAAGAATCCTACCCGCAAGACCGTGAATACGAAACGTACCCCTCTATTGCTGAAGCGCCTGAGGTGCTGGTGTCATGGCTATGTCTCAAACGTTATACAAACACTTATAATGCATCTGCCCTACTGATGCTGAGGGGTTGGCGGTGCTGGTGGTGCAGGGGTTAAAGGAGCTTGCTGTCTTTGCTGGGCACCCTGTTGCTGTGGGTAGTTTCTTCTCTTGTGATCCTGCTAGCAACAAATGAAGCACTGCCCCAGGAACTCTATCTGTCTCTGGCCCAGACGATGTTGGCCCTGTTGTTAGACTAGATGGCCTCGGCCTTGCTAGCCTCCCCCTGGTTCCCTTGGGCCTGAGGAAACTGCTACTGCTGGGGACCCTATTGACCAAGACTAAATCTCCCATTGGTCCGATAACCCCCAGAGCTGAACCTCTTGGCCTAATCCCCCTATCAAGAATCCTACCCCTGATGCCTAACTGCCTATTGCTACTACAGCAGTGCTCCACTAGCAATGCTCCCCCCGGCCTTGCCCAACTAGCTAAGCTCCACACCTTTCTTACCCCCTTCATATTGAAGTGATGATCCTGAAAGTGTAAAAGAGCGGCATTGACGACATCAATATATGTCACCAATGTAGGGTTGCTGATAAAGTGCTGCCTGATCCTCTAGGCTAAAACATCCATAAACTTTACTTTCTTTTGCTCCTCATTATTTACCTCGCCTGGCACAAAATTAGCCAAACTGGTGAACTCTTCCTCGTATTCAGCTACCGATCGATCACCCTGAGTTAATTCACCAAACTTCTTTCTCATCTCTGACTCAACTGCAGGCAAAAAGTATTTACGGTCGAATCGCACCCAAAACTCAGCTCTAGAACATCTGGTCTTAATAAAATAATGCGATGCCCCAGTATAAAAAAGAATCCTACCCGCAAGACCGTGAATACGAAACGTACCCTCTATTGCTGAAGCGCCTGAGGTGCTGGTGTCATGGCTATGTCTCAAACGTTATACAAACACTTGTAATGCATCTGCCCTACTGATGCTAAGGGGTTGGCGGTGCTGGTGGTGCAGGGGTTAAAGGAGCTTGCTGTCTTTGCTGGGCACCCTGTTGTTGTGGGTAGTTTCTTCTCTTGTGATCCTGCTAGCAACAAATGAAGCACTGCCCCAGGAACTCTATCTGTCTCTGGCCCAGACGATGTTGGCCCTGTTGTTAGACTAGATGGCCTCGGCCTTGCTAGCCTCCCCCTGGTTCCCTTGGCCCTGAGGAAACTGCTACTGCTGGGGACCCTATTGGCCAAGACTAAATCTCCCATTGGTCCGATAACCCCCAGAGATGAACCTCTTGGCCTAATCCCCCTATCAAGAATCCTACCCCTGATGCCTAACTGCCTATTGCTACTACAGCAGTGCTCCACTAGCAATGCTCCCCCCGGCCTTGCCCAACTAGCTAAGCTCCACACCTTTCTTACCCCCTTCATATTGAAGTGATGATCCTGAAAGTGTAAAAGAGCGGCATTGACGACATCAATATATGTCACCAATGTAGGGTTGCTGATAAAGTGTTGCCTGATCCTCTAGCCTAAAACATCCATAAACTTTACTTTCTTTCGCTCCTCATTATTTACCTCGCCTGGCACAAAATTAGCCAAACTGGTGAACTCTTCCTCGTATTCAGCTACCGATCGATCACCCTAAGTTAATTCACCAAACTTCTTTCTCATCTCTGACTCAACTGCAGGCAAAACGTATTTACGGTCGAATCGCACCCAAAACTCAGCGATAGTCATCATATCTCTCTCCTCTGCGGTGGTAATTAACTCCCACAACTATAAGGCCACTCCAGCCAGTTTAAAAGTATCCAACATTTGTTTATACACTTCACTCCACTCCACCATGCACAGGTGGCTCTGTATATTCTTCTTCCCTTGACATTTCGCAACTACATCAGAGCTACCCTGAAACTAGAGCAAGTGGCCCTTCTGAAAGGTCTCCCTGACTCTCTGCCAAGTAGATGGCCCTGGCTGGGCTTAGATCACTGGTGCCACTGGAGGTTGTGGTTGTGGTTGAGGGAAGTGAGCTACTATGGCTTTCATAACCGTGTTGACCGCCTAGGCTACTATCTTGGCCACCTGTGCAGTCAAAATCATCTCAGGTGGTGGCAGTGACGGCGGGACCTGTGGCTCCTATTGAGCCTCCCTCAACTCTCCCATGACCTCTGCCCTCTCCGCTCGCTCTCTCCTCGGTGGCATCTAAAAACAGATTGAATTGTATGAGTTCACAGTCAATATAAATAGAAAACCAGAAGTATGTAAATCTCAGGTACGTTATCATGAATGCAATAATCCTAATAATAGGGCTTTATGTCAAATAAGGTTACGCTGAAATCGTAGTAAGTCGTACAGATCCTATGGACACTAGAACCTGATGCTCTGATACCATCTTTGACACCCCGCCTAATTAAATATCGGGTGATCAGTCCTTTATTAAATTAAAACAAGCTTCTCATTTGGTTCATTCTTAGCATCACTGTCAAAAACTTTTTAATTACTAATCACCTAAGTCAAATGAAATCGGTGCCAAATTTTATCTTTCATTAAATAGATAACCATAATATGCGAAAAACTCCTTTAACTCATTCACACCATAAATGAGTCTAAATCATCTCATAATATAAATAAATCAATAAAAGTCTTGCCGAATAAACCATCGGCTACAAAACCTAAATCCAAATAATAATCCAACAGATAAATAAATAAGTCCGAACATAAATCTGAACTGAATAACTGAATAAGTATTGGGGGTAACATGCCCAAAAGAAAATACTAAAATAATGAGATCCTAATCTATGAATGAACAAACGAAGTGTCTAGTCCGATATCTGCATGCATCCACATGTGTTACAACTATGCATCCCTAGAATAGAATAATTAAGTCTGGCGCCCCTGTGGCTGGACATCTAAAAGGTTTCAATTAGTGGTAATAATCACATACCCTCTGATATCTTTCCCTCTACAAATATTAATTCATGCTACATGAAACTCCTACCTATAACATGGATTTAATTCACTTTAAATTCAAGTTTCATAAATTAAATTAATATAATCAACCCTATTCTCACATGGGCATTATGACTTCAAAGAAAAACCATAAATAAACACTTGCCTTGGGTTAAATGATCTGATTTCGTGATTTGGTATTGGGTTTGATTGTCTTCTCTTCAAATCTTTCCACCTAAAGTTGTTTGTGGTGCAAGAATCACTTGAATCTCTCAAGAACCCCTCCTTAAGCATTATGAATGGCCTTTCATTCTTCTCTCGATTATTATTTACTATACACTTAGTAAACTATTTACTATACACTTAGTAGATTTATTTTATAATATTAATTATTATCTCCCTCTCGATTAATATTCAATAATCCAATTATTATTTTATTAAATTAAATTACGCCACTCGTGTAATTTAAAATAAAATAAATAAATTACAAAATTAATTAAATTCCAAGTACGTAGAAATACGGGGTATTACAGAGAATAGAGTGGGACAAGTGTCGTACCTTAGGTCAGAAAGTTTCACCTATTACATACGAGTGGGAGAGTATACTCATGAGTTTGTTACACGCACATAGAGGAGGAATATTTGCATATCTCCCACATGCGTACGTGATGTGACTCATGCTGACATCATTCTATCACCTTGTATATGCTTGTTTTGACGGTGTTATATAAGAGCGTTAACTGTTGTGAGCTAGATGAGTTAAGTCGACTGCCAGTGACATCGGGGTCGACCACAATTGCACTGGCCGACCAGATGGAAAGCTGAGCCGAACTCCTTCAAGAGGTAAATGAGTCCAACTGTCATATTTTAATTGGTTCTTGGGTCCTACCATATTCATGGTACAACGACCATAAAACAAAGGCCATTTCGCAAATAATCCCCCCCCCCCCCCCATCCATACAATGTGAAAAAGAGATACAACTAACAAGTTCAGATATAGTAACATAAAATTTCATACAGTTACACAATATATAAATAGCAAGGTTCTAAAAAACGCAGAGCGTGGTCGAGGCGTGGAGGCCAAGCCTTGAGCCTTAGAAGCCTAGATGGACCCTATGCGTAAAAAAGCGTGAAAAGGCGTTTAGGCCTTTTAAAAATATATTTTAACATTTTTAACTATAACAAGGCCATTAAAAATACTAAAATCGTACATACATTAAAATACGTCTGAATATACGCAAAATAAAATACTATTTTTTTTAAATACTAAGAAAACAATAAAAAAATAAAAAGAAAAGACGCGATATTTTGGGCGAGAGGCAGAGAAGTTTGGGACACCATTTGTCTTTTGATTGTTTTGAATGAGATACTGGTCCCGTTTTTTTAAATAAAGTCTTTAAAATGTGATATCGTTTCACTAAAGCATTTTTGTTTTTATAAAAAGTGCGCCTTAAGCCTTTTATCAAGAATAAGGCGTGAAAGGCTTTAGGCGGGACGTTTCTCCCAAGCCTCAAGCCTAAGCGGAGCCTAGGCGCGCCTTTTAGAACACTAATAAATAGTTACAGAAAAGATATACAATCACGTAAAACAGATACAGTTACACAAAAACAGATACATTAACAAGAGTAAGAAATACAGTTACAAATTGATACATTTATCGTATAGTGAATATATTGATAGTTATATAGTTACAATTTTAATGAATCATTTATATTAAGAAAAATATTTGTTTGATCTAAATTTTTCATATTCAATTGATGAATTATATAACGAGGAAGATATCATGATTATAGTAAATTACAATTATATCATCATGACAACACCAAAATATAAAATTACATTTACCGAGAAATCATGAACAACAATTTAATACATTTAGTTATTAATTTAATAGAGTTTTCCTGCAATAGAAAGAATTAAATCCATTTAATCATCTTCAAAGTTTAAATATACATTGTTATTGTTCACAACGTAGTATATCAGATTAAACAATTGTAAACATTTGATAAAAGTCATCAATCTGTGTAAACATGTTCAAAATATTCTCTCTAATCACTGATTCTTTTATTTTTTTCTTCTGTATATTTTTTTTTTGGTATATATGTATACATGTATATGTTTAGTCAGTAAATATATAAATATATATGAGTTTTAGAATAAAAACCTAGTGGATCCAGAGAAAATAAAACCTTTCAGCCATCACAGATATTTTTTGCAACTTCAATGAGCAATGTGATTCAGTAAAGAGACTTAAGCGTTCAATAATGGTAAACTAAGTACATCGCGCATATGACTTGTAGTGCGTGAACTTATCGTTAATTAAGTAAAAAGTTTACGAGTTTACGATATTAAAAAAACTACCGCTTATAGTGACCGTATATAAATAAAATTTTAGGAGATTTCCCAATTAATCTTTCAATAATAAAATATTAATTATTTAATGTAACTTTAGATTTTGAAAGGGTATGAGGTTCAAGATGAAAGTGACTTAATTATTGAGTTTAAAGGAAGACTTGAGGTTGAGAATGACCAAACGAGAGGTGCTTTCTAAAACTGTGTAACGTTATCACTAAGAAGAACTTTGAAAAAAAAATAAAAATGAAATGTAAGATTAATATTATATGAAGATATATTTTAAAAATGAGCTATGCTAGTTCTTCACTAATCACCATCACTCCTCGGTGACTTGAGATTTGTCTACCCCCACTACACAATCAACATAAAAAGATTTGTCAAATCGTTCCTGAAATCTTCCTCTAATTTGAGCAGGTAATTGTGTCTGAAATCTTAAGCTTGGTTATACCCATATAATTTTTTATTGGGTTGTTTACTTTAACATTTTTTCCCATCTGATTTGGATTTGATATATATAAAGAGAAGTGATTGAGGTAGGGTTTTAGTGATGCTGTCTGGAAATGACCATGTGGGGTCCTTGTTGAATTCAGTTCAACTTGTTAAATCTGGTATTAGGAAAGTAGCAAAAGACTTTGATAATGGGGTTAGAAATCTTCAACTTGTGATGGGAAAAATGAATGATAGAAAGGAGGTGATCCCAATTAATATAAATTTGGGGAGTAATGGGCATGAGGTTGATATACAAGACAAAGGGTCTAGAAAGAAGGATCATGTTAAAGATGAAGGGAATAATATAAATTTCTTGCATTGCTGCTCAAATGCATCTGAAAAAAAGGTTTCTTGTGAAATTACTCAAAGGGAATTGAAGGGTCAATCTGTTATGTTTTTTCATGACGTGGGTCGAAAAGATAGAGAAGGGAATAGCTTGCCACTTGAATGCTTTACAGGGTTTGTGTGTGATCAGTTCACTAAAAATCTTCTGAAATTCGATATGGGTGTGCAGGAAAGTGAATTCAAGAATAATTTATCTCCCTTTGATCATTTGAAGGCAGTTATTCGTATTTTTGAGGGTAAAAGAGCAGAAGTTACTGCATTTTTAGGGAATTTTAAGTTTGCTAAAATCGTGGGTGTTCCATCAACTCTGGTTGGAGAAACTTCTCCGATCAAGGAAGATAGTGGCGCCAATGGCATTCCTTTATCAAGGGGATTGGCCAAAGGCCATCCTGACAGGAAGAAACTGTTCTCAGTTGAGGAATTTTTCAAGTACTCGGAGTCTGAAGGTAATTATCTGAAATAGCTGGGAAAGCTATTTAACGTTGCTTTAATTTAGTTTATATAGCAGTGCGTGGCATTATTTTCTTGAATTGTAAACCTTCATACATAGTTCTCTAAATTTTGTGTTATATGACCGGGTTGCTCATCTTATTTGTTCATTATTTATGTGCATTATATTGTACCTTATGCCCCTATAACAAGAGGAAGATTGTTGAAAATAGAGGGTAAAAGAAAAAGTGCTTGCCCTAAGCTATTGTGAGAGGAAATTATTAAGAGAAACCTTAAGGAATTACACTTGAATGATAATAATGCATATAATAGATTAGAATGGAAAGGAGAATCCATGTGGCCGACCCCATATGATGGGATTAAGACAAGGATGATGATGATGATAATGATGATGATGATGATATATTGTACCTTATGAGAGATAATTACTCGTTTTACATGTATGTGTCACTTTGTATATTAAGGGGGGTGGGGTGGGGGTAAGATTATGATTTCACATTATGTTTGGTTGAGTGATGTCAGTTATAGAATATGATTTACATTTAAGGTGTGTTTGATTGACATGTAAATTTTTTCCATGGAAAATAGTTGTTTTGACTCATGTTTTGCCTTTGTAGTACCTTTATCGCAAATACTTGAACAACACTCATTGACACAAGTGCTCCATCTCAAACCTCATTTTTAGTGAAAAATATATCTTATCCACTCACCAAAGAATTGGTTTCTATGGAAAATAGAAAAATTAAGACCAAAAACTTATATCTTCTTCCACTCATTTTCCAACTTCTCTTCCAAATTAACTATTTTCCATGTTTGCAATCAAACGCACACTTACACGAAGTTATGATATGTCAGTGGGAACGTTGAGTTGATAAGCTTTATGATCAATCCTCGTGATAACTTCAAATTGCTTTTCTTACCTTCTATAAGCTTAAATTGGAGCCAATTCGAGCACACTATTAGGCCTCATACGATAAACAACCTCACACAGAGGGAGGTCTGTTGTTCTTTTTTTGGATAAATTATTAGTAAATTCTGCAGGTGGAATAATAGCACCCAATGCTCTTTATTTACCCTGATCAAACATCTTAACAAGTGGCCCACTACCCTTTTGAGAACCTCAATCTGACCGTCTGTTAGTTGATGTTGAGACGTATGAGCTATTTTAGAAAATCTATCAATCACCACAATAGTAAATATCATGTTGTCCTTGTGCTTGAAGTAATCAACCCATGAAGTCCATGCTAATGTTTACCTAAGCTCCTGTTGGAATCGCCAATGGTATGTAAAGACCTTCCCTTTGCACGTTAACTAAAAATGCACCTTTCAACATGTCAAGCTACATCACACTTCAAATAAGGACAGTAAAATCTCTTCATACTGTCAAACTCTTCTTACGATCAAAACGTCCCAAATTATGTTGATAAATCACAATTCCTGCAAAGAACACTTTGGGATTCACAAACGCACATCTTTATAGAGAAACCATCTTGTAAATGGTAATAAATTTGTCCAGATTTGATTGCTAACAATATTGACCAAAATACTCAACCTGTTAATATTAATCTCAGAAGGAACAAAATCTGCAACTCGAGCACGCTGCCCCGTATGTTAAGAGGCATTCCTGCTCAACACACCATCTACATGAGATAAAGTAGTTTCTTGTCCAATTTTTAGTTAGTGATAAAATTTCACCGCAGTTTCTATTTATGTATAATTCGTCCATGCGTAAAGTTGTTATATAAATATGGATCAATTACCAAAAAGTCCCGCAAACATTTTTTAATACACATTTAGTCCAAGCCTTTTATTTTGTTCTAAAAAGTCCCTCAAACACCCATTTAACCAATATTCTCTTATTTTTAAAGGTCTGCACTAGTGACACCCTCGCCCCACCTCCCCCGCCCCACCCCACCCACTCGCTGTCGGAGCTCCGGCGACCCTCACCGGAGCTCCTTGTTTTGAGTCTTTTATATGTGGTGAGGGACTTTTTGTAACAAAATAAAAAGGATTGGACTAAACGTGTATTAAAAAATGTTCGAGGGACTATTTGGTATATGTCCCTATGAATATTGTCATTGTGTGTAATGCTTGTGTTTGGTGGACAGTCATTGCATTTTCACCTTCCAAAATGCAAACTATCCTCTAATTGGCTATCTTCTATTGGGATTTCTTTCTCGTCATTTTTTCAATATATTCTCGTTATTAACCTTGCATTTTTACAGGAATGAGGTTCTTTAATGAGTTGGATAGGGATGGTGATGGGCTAGTCACTTTGGAAGATCTTGAAGTTGCTTTGAGACAGAGAAAACTACCTCATATATATGCTCATGAATTCATGCGTCGTACTAGAAGTCATTTGTTTTCAAAATCAATTGGTTGGAAACATTTCTTATCCTTGATGGAACAGAAGGAGCCAACCATTCTTCGAGCTTATAATACTCTCTGTTTGAGGGAGTCTGGGACACTAGAAAAGAGTGACATCTTAGCCTCACTAAAAAATGCCGGATTTCCGACAAATGAAGATAATGCTGTTGCCATAATGCGTTTTCTAAGTGTAGACAAGGAAGAATCTATTGGTTATGGACATTTCCGGAATTTTATGATTCTGCTCCCATCTGATAGACTTCAAAAAGATTCTCGGTAAGATGAAAATATCTCACACACTAATGTCTTAGGTGGTTGGTGCTTTATGAATTCATAGGGAAAATAATATTAGAGGTATTGATGGGAACTTCTATCTCATGCTTCTGTGAGATTTATGCTTGAGAATGGAAGGAGTGTTGCTTGCAAAATAATGACATCCTAATTTTCAATTTAAACAAATGTAATATTTGGGGAATCCTATATTATTATTGTAAAAGGGATATAACTAAACCTAACACTCGAAATTCATAACCTAGATAGGTTCTATCCATAGGGGTAAGACATAACCAAGTAACTTATGGTTGAGGTGGGGGTTATCCCCACAGGCAAGGCAAAACAACTCTAAGACTAGCTAAGATGGGTCAGGATTATAAAAATTTAGACTGGGTCGGGATTGTTTTTGGATATCTTAACTGTTTTAAAGTGGATGGTTCAATCCCATCCACTTTATTTTCAAGATGCATTCACCATGCTTGGTTACTAATAACCCATCAAAACCTACAGTTGATAACATCTAAGACTCGTGGAAATCTGGACATAGTTATAGCTACAAATACTCGAGATCAATAGTAGCAGTCGACAAGTTAACAGGGGTATTCCTCTTTCAGCCAACCTATGACACCCCTTTCTAAGAAGTTGACATACCTTTAATTATAATTTTCTAATAAGAGCCATAACTTCCTATTTAATGTCCATCGCTTCTGTGAGTGCATGTCTATTGGAGCTAGAAAAACTCTAATGAACCGACGCTACACAAATTGAAAATTATTACCAAGATTGAGGTAATACTTTCTTTTATTTCACTTTAAAGGTCATATAGACAATCTCTATATGCCAAAGTTTACCAAATATTTCAATCAAATTTTATCTTCTTAGATTAAGCGATGAATCAAATTATGTAAAAGATAAATCAAATCCACAACACAAGGTCGTATGTGAAAAACCCACCGACAGGAAAAATCTTGGACCGAACGAGGTAAGTGGATTATTGTAGAGAATTACATGAAGGAAACTGCAATTTACAATCTGTTAGACACAACTTTCACAACCCACTCTTTCGCACCAGCTGGAGAATGTTCTACAAAGGTGACACTTTTCGGTCAACAACCAATCGATGGCTTCGAATCAACCTCGAACCATAAATATTATTATAGTGCAGAAGAACTTGCTCTAGTGAAAATGAAACCAAGAGAAGACTCAGAGTGATAGCCACTAAAACCTACCATTGATAATTGCTAAGACTAGCGGAAAATTTGACAAAGTTATACCTAACTAAAGATGCTTTGAAGGAAATAGTACTGATCAGAAGAAGTTGGCAAGAGGACATCTGTCTTTCAGACAATCTACGCCACTACTTTGTGACAAATATTCATACATTTCTTTTAGTGCTCTGATAAGAGTCATATTTCCCATTTAATGCCCATATCTTACTCGATAACCACCCTCACTAAAAACCTCCAAAATCTCCCAATAATTAGCCCTTACTCATTTATTATAAATACCCCTTACGTCATATATTACACATACATTCACTTTTCCATTATTCTCTCTCTCTCTCTCTCTCTCTCTCCCTCCCAACTCACTTTCTGAGACTCATAACTCTTAAGAAAAAGAGCATAACATTTTCTGACCCCCTGAACCTCACTTTGATCTAGAGATGGTCTTTATTATCACATCTGGGCTGTTTGGTCTGCCCACCATTTTGTCTCTCGGTTGAAGTGCCTGCCTTGGCTGTCAGTTTCCTCGTCTCCTGTAGAGAAGTTTCCGCTCTTTCCATCAACTGGGGTTACGTCTCCTTACCCTCTCTGGATCTCTCATCCTATCCCGTCACCCGACTGTCACACATTCACCAACTAAGTTGATCGACAATTAGAATACCGCCACTCTACATTTATAATATGCGCAAAATATGAGAAAGAGACTAGGTCATGAGATCTTTTTCAGTATCATAAATAAAAAATGAGAAAGAGAATATAGTTAAGATAATTTTAAATTTTAGCCGTACTATTATTTGTTGGAAAATATGTCTATTCCAGATTTAGATGTATGCCCACAATACCTATGTGCTATGTCCATTGGAATTGCACGAGTTTTTACATGAGGCCTATGACGAAATAAACATCCTTTCATGGAAGAATTATAGTGAACTGAAAAATAATCCTTTCGGGGGACTAATATTTTACAACCTGGGTTACAAAATACTTGCCCTATTTTTAGGGAACTAATATTATACCTCCTTACAGGTGCTCGGAACATAAAGTAACTTATTTGTTCATAACATGTAGGAATATCTGGTTTGAAGCTGCTACTGGTGCTGTTGCACCATCAGTGGAAGTACCTGTTGGAAATGTTCTGAAATCTGCATTGGCTGGAGGCCTTTCTTGTGCATTTTCTACAACTTTAATGCACCCCATCGATACTATAAAGGCACGTTCTTCAAAGTAGTAATAATGTATATTACTCTTTGACATCTGATATGCATCCTTTCATCATTATTGATCAGATATGGTTGAATCTCAACTCCGCCCCCTCTTTTTTCATAATAATATGTAGACATGCACATGGGATTGTCCTAGTCTAGGTTTTACAGGATAATAATAGAATGAGTTAATAATGAAAACAGAAACTGAAAAGGTGGTGTCCCTATTTCTTCCAATCCTTGCATATTTTATGCTTCTTCAATGAGGTCATCTGACAATGGTTAAATGGCTATCAGACTCAAGTACAAGCATCGACGATTTCCCTTCCAGAAATTATCTCGAAGATTCCACAAATTGGACTTCGTGGATTATACAGAGGCGCAACTCCATCAATTCTTGGACAGTTTATGGGGTAAAGTTATTTATATATTGTTTTTACATTTTATTATCTTCTCTCTCCCTCTATGTGTGTTTGTGGTGTCATTTTCATATCCTGGTACTATGTTTATTTGATATTGCAGACATGGCTTGCGAACTGGAATTTTTGAAGGTTGTAAGATTATGTTGATCAATGTTGCTCCAGCACTTGCTGGCACACAGGTAACGGCCATTTATTATATCTAAAGTGTATTTCACTATTTGTGTTACTAAAATTGTATTCTAATGCAATAGTATTACATAGTTAATTCGTGCTCTCTTTCACTTTGGTTCCTGTTAGAAAATATTTTCTTAAATAAGAATTTCTAATTATTCATAATGCATAATCGCTAATGATGGGATGTACATCATACTGGAATACCATTCCATAATTACAATATGTCAAAGAAATATCTTCTGATTGAAAACTGGACTTCTAACTCTCTTCACTGTCCCTTTTGTCTTTCAGTTTCTTTGTAAGGAATTATATCAATCTGTCCCAGTATTTCCCCTGAATATTTTAACTGTCCTTACATTGTACATGTTCAAAAATCTTTACTAGCCTGCATGTAGCAACCTATTTGGTCTCTTTATTAACTACTCAATTACCATACACTGCTTTTGATGTTGTCTTGGTGTTTTCCTTAAAAGTCTATTTTATATAACATGAATAGAGCACATTCCTGAAATCGTACATAATTTAACATTAAAGTTATACACACAAATATTTCAATAAATTAAGGAGAAATACAATTTTCTTAAGGTCGTACCCTATGCACAAAGCTCCCGCTTAACTGCAGGTCAGGGAGAAGATACAATTTTCTTGCGTAATAATATAGTAATTGAAGCGGAAGCCATTATTTTAATAGTGATAGTTGCAATGATTATACTTTACATAATAAGAAGATATCAACATCATCTTAAGTATAAGTAAGGTAAATTATTCTAAAATAATTAAATTGTAACATATAATACAATTATAGGTTGTCTACGCTAATAAACTTATTTCTATTCACTTAAAAAAGTTATGGGTTATAATTTATATCTATGGGTTCAAATTTGGATTGACTAAAGTAATTTGTATTTGTGATAGAATTTCAAAAACCTAGTCGTCTTATATACGGATTTCAATAGAACATACAACTTTTATACTTTACTTTCAGATTGATAAAGTATAATTACATTATGCTTGTATAATCTTATATTTGTTGTAACCAATCAAGGTGATTTCAAATCAAATGTAACCAAATATATTTAATTCTATCATTATAGTTCACTTGTTGAGTATAAACAAGAAATTTAACTATGCATAATAAAGAAAAGGATTATTTATTCAATGTTACTTGAGCCATCTATCGGTGCGTCTGTTGAATACACTTTTTTTTGGGTTACTAGTGGAATGAAAATGTGCTCCCTTTGGTGTCTTTCTTAGTCTAATATGTGTTACTTGTAAGAAAACATCCATGTACATGTCTTACCTTATTACCTGACCAACCAAATTAATGACAAATCACTTTGGGTGATAATCCTTTGTTTTGGCTTTGGAGATTCCCCTTGGAGCAAGATTCACTTTGGTGTTCTATTATTCCGGGAAAATATCATTACCATGTCAATGGGTGAGTTCTAATGCGTTTTGTAGGGGTTCTTTTTGTTGTCTGTGGAAGATCATTTTTCAGTGTTGAATAATTTCTCTCTAATGTCTGCTTTCTTGGCGTCTCCTCTGCTTATATTCTTTCCTAGGCTTTTTCCGAATTGTGATACACTTAATGCTTCTATAAAGACACTTATTTCTTAGATATTTCATTTCGGAGGAATTTTAATGATCGAGAATTTCATGTGTATCTCAAATTGATCTCTTACAAAGGGTCACATCTCTATGGTGCACCAGATAGAAGAATATGGGTTGGTATTCTTCTGGTCTGTTTTCTTGCGAGTCCTATTCTGAAATTTAATTGACTCAATATCATTCACTATCTGTGAACATCACAAAGTTATATGGAAGGCTGGGGTACACTTACAAGGGCAAGTTTTTGCTTTATTGGCTGCTCGAAAGATGAATAGTCATTGGGGCCTTTCCCAACCAGAAAGACCTCATATCAGGCTGTCATTGGTGTTCTTTATGCAATGAAGGGGAAAGTGCTGATCACATCTTGTTACACTCATGGCAAGTATGGTTGGAAAGAGATACTAGGTTTTTTTAAGACAAGGAAATGGACCAGGAGTTATGGGAAAAAAATCAGATTTGTGGCCTCACTTTGGGCATCAACTTCGAAGGAATTAATGGGTATTGGAGTCTCAGAAATTCTCTACAACTGGATGGAATGCTGCGCCACACTACTGGCCAGATGTTCTTTGTACACAGGGGCTGGTTTGATTTAAGGAGAGAGGGGGAGGGGGGGTCTTATGTTTGATGTTCACCTGCTGTCTTGATACTTCATTTCTATCTTTTTTTGTGGACTTGTTTTCATTGCTCTGTAATTATATATTTACAATATCAATAAAGTTCTTTGTTATAATAAAATATTCTGTACCTTTTTTTTGTGCATTTTTGTATTTTTTTAAGGCAGTTATAAGGTTGAATAATATTTTGAAGCACTGAAGAGGTTGCTTTGTATTGTCATGGCTGCTTAGGTTCAATCTGTATTAGCATTCTGTAGCACTATTCTGGGGACAGTAACGCGAGTACCATCTGAGGTATTGAAGCAAAGGTTGCAGGCTGGCGTATACGATGGCTTGGGAGAGGCTATTATTGGTACGTGGAATCAAGATGGTCCTAAGGCCTTTTTCCGTGGGACTGGTGCCACACTCTGCCGTGAGGTTCCTTTCTATGTTGCAGGCTTGGGTTTTTATACTGAATCCAAAAGGGTATGGAGTATAATACCTATAAACATAGATATAATTTTATCTTCCTTGCATTAACATACTTTTCTTTTCTTATGGTAAATGGTTCTCCTAGTGCTGTGTTCAAGTTATTCCTACCCACATTTTACTAATAGATCCAGTTCCTATGAAATATAATCAATTCATACTCACAAGTTTAATGAAGTCTTTGTCCTCGATATGGGTGGGCTTTGTTGCTTTGGTCAGTTGACAAATACATATGACAAAATTTTATACCTATATTCGCTGTTTTAAAAATCCCAACCTAACGCTGCACCGCTCTGCGTCTCGCGCAGGCCCTAGCCGCTGGCCTGTGATCTGTATCATTCCTAAATTGATATATATATATATATCAAGGTTCTAAAAAACGCGGGGCGTGACTGAGATGTGGAGGCCAAGCCTTAAGCCTTAAGCCTTAAGCCTTAAAAGCCTAGGCGGGCCTTAGGCGTAAAAAAGCGTGACTAGGCCTTTTTTAATATATTTTAACATTTTTAACTATAACAAGGCTATTAAAAATACTAAAATCGTACATACATTAAAATATGTCTGAATATATGCAAACTAAAATACTATTTTTTAAATACTAAGAAAAAAAAAAGAAAAAACACCCGTCTTTTTGGACGAGACGCAAAGAGGTTTGGGATACCATTTGTCTTTTGATTGTTTTCAATGAGCTATTGGTCCGATTTTTTAAAAAAAGTCTTTAAAAGGTGATATTGTTTCACTAAAGCGTTTTTGTTTTAAAAAAAATGCGCCTTAAGCCTTTTATCAAGAATAAGGCGTGAAAGGCTTAAGGCGAAGCGTTTCTTCCAAGACTCAAGCTTAGGAGGGCCTTTTAAAACACTGATATATATATATATATATATATATATATATATATATATATATATATATATATAGAGAGAGAGAGAGAGAGAGAGAGAGAGAGAGAGAGAGAGAGAGAGGTTCTCATGCATACCCCAGTTTGCATACCGCTGGCGCGGACCAATTTTGATAAAATAGTAAAAAAAATATTTTTGATGTAATTTTTTTTTTTATAGTTTCTAAACATTTCAATAGGACCATAAAAAAAAATTCAACTCAAAATGAATTTTTTTGCTATTTTAAAAAAATCGGTCAAACTTTGTCAGTTTTTAACAACTTAAAAACTTACAAAGTTTGACCGATTTTTTTAAAATAGCAAAAAAATTCATTTTGAGTTGAATTTTTTTTTATGGTCCTATTGAAATGTTTAGAAACTATAAAAAAAAAATCAGCCCGAAATTATTTTTTTTACTATTTTAAAAAAATGGTCCGCACGGAGGGTATGCAAACTGGGTATGCATGAGTTCCTTTCTGTATATATATATATATATATATTTTCAAATAGTTGTATTATATTTTATTACAAAACAATGACCGCCTAGGCGCTAGGCGGCCTCACCATGCACTTTCTTCCTTTTAAACATTGCATTGCATTTATCGCACAAAAAGTACAAGTTTGAAAGTTAGCCAAAACCATTTTTAGTAATAAAAATGAATATTATTTATTAATTTACAAACACATAATAACTAACTAACCGCGTGTTTTCTCTCTCAGTGCTGCTGAGTGCTGAAATGGTGTTAGGTTCATATAGAATACAATTAAGAAGGGACTTGCTTTTACATTTTACGAGGAACTAACGTTCAATTAACCACGTGTCTGTTACTTTATGTTTTCTGGTAGTTTAGGGACCTGCTCTATGGTTAAATTTTACCATTTCTTTTCTTTTTCAACGGGGATTATAGTTCAGTTCATTTTGTTTTTGCAATTTACCCTTTTTTATTTTATTTTTTAAGATTTTGGGTATGGTTCGGTTTTCGGTATTTTACTTTGTTTGTTTACTTGAACAAAACAAAGACATAAGTGAACTAAGTAAAGTAACCCTCAATTTTCTCAAGCTCTATATATTTGTCTTAAAAACTTGCATTATTATTACTGATTATATAGGACTTGAGCTAATCAGAATTCAGTTTCGTATTGCAAACCAAATACTCACAATCAAATGCATTTAAAGATTAGGAAGACTTGAAGAACTTTCCACCTCAGGTAGAAGACAACCAAAGCAGAGCAACATGTTACATATTTATTTAAACTCACACTTTATTCAACCATGAAATCTGTTTTCAGGTTATTCAGAAGATCTTAAGGCGGGATCTGGACCCATGGGAAACAATTGCTGTTGGGGCTGTAACTGGTGGGCTAACTGCTGTTTTAACAACCCCATTCGATGTGATTAAAACTAGAATGATGATTGCTACTCAGGGCCAGCCCATGTCAATGTCCCTTATAGCCTTGTCCATCCTTCGTCACGAGGGTCCCCTTGGATTATTCAAAGGAGCTGTACCCAGGTTCTTCTGGGTTGCTCCACTGGGTGCTATAAACTTTGCAGGCTATGAGCTTACAAGGAAAGCCCTGGGTGTTATGGAGTAGCAAACTATTGAGCAAGCTCCCTCAGTCTAAGATGGCCTAATGGGTAAGTTTCTTACTACTTATGATTAGTGCTTCAAGTTTGAGTCGTCGACATTCAGCTTTTACTAAGGGAGCTTGCTCAATAGTTTGCTTTTGGGATATTCTCCAACACCCAGTTTTCAAGTTTCTTATGAAAATCAGTATCTGTGTACATTGCATTAGATTTAGTCCTAATATACTACATTAGATTTAGTCCTAATATCATTGCAATATACTCTGAATTGTCGTAATATACGTCGCGTTAGATTTAATATCAATATCAAGAAAACACAACCCAAAATCTGTTCAAATGAAAATCCAACTCTATCATGGAACTTTTTTTCCATATATAGTTTCTCCATTTGAATATACATAGCTTCTAATGAAACAAAATACATTAAGGCATAACCTGAATAGAATAATTTGGTTAATGTCCCTTGTACTTTTATATATGGAAAAGCTTAATATTACGGAACAAACAATCGACAAAGATACTTATATATTATATAATTTGCCACATATGTGAAGGACGTTAATGTAACAAACCTCTTAGAAGTTAGTAATTAGTTTTTAACAATTAGTAGAGTTTGTTATAAGTTTGATAGATATATAATTCGATCAGTAGAGCATTAGTTACAATTACTAATTGTAACTTTGTAACTCCTATAAATAGGAGATCCACTCACAATTGTAAGGTATCAATTGATATTATCAAGAAATCGATTCTCCCAATTTATAATTTTCTCTATGGAAACAATGGCTAATCCCCTTAAAAGTGGGATTTTATACTGAAGTTGTAAGCGTCATTATTGGGGCTGTGACAAATGTTATCAAAGCCATTTTGACTCCATCGACATGCCATGGACATGGAAGAGGATGGAGACGCTCAAGACTTGCAACAAGAGTTAAGAAAGCATGCTCAAGCATTCGTAGATAACTGTAAAGGCGCCATAAAAGTTTGTCAGAATTTTTCAAGATGAAATGGTGGAATTGAGGAAACAAGGTCAAAAAATGGAGGAACCCTATAAGATTTGGGAGGAGGAGGATGGTTGCTCGAGTGCTAAAAGAAGGAACGAAGGGGAGAACCAATAAGATAGGAGAGTATCTCCGACACACATAACAAAATTCAAAGAGGGCAAAGAAGAAGAAAGGGAATAACATTAAAAAATGATAAACAAGAACAAATGTGAACAAAACAAGTAAAATTAGATTTGATGGAACTTTTCTCGTTTACGAAGAACCAGGGTGAAAAGGCTTTGGAGCCTATTATAGGAGGTCCAGTTCACCGTCGACGAATTTTTCCTTATATCTCACTATCCCCTATCACGCACCACAATTCCTTCCACCATCATAATGCCTAGAATTTTTTTTGAAATCCTCAGTGACATCAATCCCTTCATTTTAGAAACACAACTCAGCCATCATCCCATTGGTGCAACTCATAACTCATCAATGTATTATATAATAAACCTTCCTTGGTTAGCACATTATTTGAATCAGACGTGTTTGATAAAATGTTGTTGTCAAGAATGTATGTTAATCCCGATTTGGAGTTATAGGAGTTGGGGAGATATCATAAGAAGATTCTTGATGAGATTTATGGGGTTGATTTTATATATATTTTGAAGGTGTTAATGCGAGGAGGGAAAAAGTTTGGCAATGCCAGGGAGATCTGAGCAAAAGCTGAAGCATTTGGTGTTTGACCTAGGTGGAAGCCACTCAAATTATCAACTTCAATCCTTGAGGACAAGGATTGCTTTAACGGTGTGATAATTGTAGCGAACCTATTCGAAGTTAATAATTAGTTTTAATGGTTAGTAGAGTTTGTTATAATTTTGCTATACACATATATATAGTTAGATGATTAGTGAATTAATTACAATAGATTAATTGTAGTTCTGTAACTCCTATAAACAAGAGATCCACTCATAATTGTAATGATACCCTATTCTATACATTACTTGCCTTATAAAGCCTCTGTCATTCTCAAGGATGAACTATGGTACTGTAGCATACCTTAGTTGAACTTTCTTCCTCGTGGGAAGGTCAATCTTTCTCTCATACCTAATCAAGCAAGCTCAGAGACCACGACCTTAAGGTTCCATTATAACCCGTGCTTAGAGAAAAGCTCGTATTGAAGGAAAGTGACCTCCTAAGGTTGCCTAGGCCTCAGTCCTAAGATGTTGCTGTACGTAGTACTTCAAGATCAATTTCGAGTAACTTCATGATCCTTTTAGACCATTTGGACCTCCGACAAGGCTCCTACATTAGTCTAAAAGAGTGAGTGAGAATAGAACACTATTTCGCCTACCGCCACTACACATCTCCACTTGCATTGAATGTTTCCATCAACATTAAATGCACTCAACAACCACCTTACACTACCTGCAAATAATTTTCTAATACTCCACCACCTTACTGACACTGACAGACCTCAAGGACACTCCAACCATGTTGCGCCAGTTCACTCGTTACCTTTCTAGGTATTAATGTCTAAACAGGAAGATGGTGGAAGGTGAAAAAGGACTAATCTTGAGCATTCTAAGAGATTGATGCATTCAAGCAATTATACTTGCAAGAGTTCTAAGCATACATGAGTGTTTACACTTCGTTCCACAATCACAACCTATTGTTGTGAGCTTATATCTATAACTCGGACCAGTTCCATTGCTTACACAACTTGTATATCTTGTAAATCCCTAAGTCAGTACCTAGACACCTTTAGAGAAGTCATTCGATTACTTCCTAAGGTCTTCTGTGCTGTTGACAAATTTCGCATGATGCTCCATTTGCAATCAAATAAACCTACGGAACACCTTTGATAATGGACATAGGACATTCATATGAGATCCGAACCACTTTAAATCATTGTCTCCTTTTTTACAATTCTCTCCTCTTACCTGCCCGAGGTCCAGAGGGGAGCACTTGTGGATCTAAAATCACTTACGATTTTAACACTCATCAAATTATAAGGCATCCATTGAAATACGGAAGAAATCAGTTATCTCTTTGTATAATTCTCACCATTGATGTAAAGAGTAATCCCTCAAAAACTGGGATTTGACATTGAAGTTGTAGCCTCAATAATGGGGTTGTGACAATTTAAGAATCACCCTCTAACTAGAGTTTCCCCTTTCGATGGTCCGATCTCAACCCCTCTCCAATCCTTACCATCTCCCTCCCTTATCCTCCTCACCCTAATTGGCGTCTACCCGATACTCTTATCCTTTTTTTGAATTAAAAAATAAATTCATTAAGAAAAACAAGGAAATGCTAGTAGGTTACAAACAAATCAAAACTAACATCAAACTACGAAAATATACGAGGTTTGGATTTATATACAAACGTCCTATGATTAAATTTTAAAGCATTCTTCTCATCTCTACTTAATGCCATGAAAACATTAATTGTATCTTCATTAACACCATTCAGTTCAGAATCCATCACTCTAGTCATTGAATTATCGTCTTGAACCTTGTCATCTTTGACCACAATCAGAATTATTTGTGGGTTAATTCGAACATTCTCACTTTCTTTGAACTTTAACTTGGTACTTTACTTGCTAGTTTTCTTACTAGCTTGAACTAGGGTAAATTCTTCTTTAGCATAGTTAGAAAGCTGGTCAATATTTCGTCCATCCAAATTATCTCCGAGAGCTCCTTCTTTAACAGAGGGAGAGCATCGAGCACCTGGTGTCCTCCCCTTTCTCACGATAGGAGATTGGTCTCTAGGTGAGTCCTCCGTGTTCCCAACATCACCCACCACAATGGGAACCAAATTATCATCCAAACACTTATTTGACCTTCCCAATCATCTACATTTGGTTGTTTAAGATTCTTACCGTTATGACGAAGATCCTCAATAATTACAGACTCTTTTACCTTACCCCTTTCAAATGTTTGAATAACAATATGAGGCCCCATAATCATATCACACGTTTGTTCAATTTTTCATTTATTATAAACAAATGATTTTGAAACCCAAGACTTTATAGAATCTTTCACCCAATTTTCATTATTTTTCCATCTACAATAGTAACGAAATCCACTATCCTCTCTAATGGTTTTGAATGAGACTCTTCATCCTCCCCAAATTTACATTCCTCAACCCAATGACCATTCTTTACACAAAATTCACCAAATTTATGGATATTTTCATACTAAATATATTGTCAAAACCCCTTATTCTACCCTGTCCAGTCCACACACGAGATGGGTGTTCTTGGAGAATGTCCAATTCCACACATATTCTAGCCAAACTAGAGAGGCTGTAGATGCGTGTAATTTGGGTAGGGAACTCACAACATTTGAAATAGAAAAAAATGCTCGATTTATTATAGAGATGGATCGAAAGAAGAGGTAAAGAAATCCAAATAGGCGCTATCGATGACTCAACCTTCGAGTGGAAATCTGGTCCTCATTTGAAAATTCTCATGGAAAATTTGTAAATAAACCAAGTTTCACACAGCTATAGTCGAAAGAAATCTTTCGCATTATATAATCTGACGAAGATGTGTTTTTGGTCAATCAGCCCAATTTTAAATGCGACCTGGAGCCCAAAAGATGCAAAGAATTTTCTAATATTATTGAGTGATGGCTTGACATGTGAAAATTTTCCTAACAAGGATTATTTGAATGGTTAAAATAACTTCCTAATATCTGATTCTATAAAGTAAATTGTTGGTTCACCTTTATAATTACAGACAACCTTAAGAGGAACTAATACATCATTATGAGCACTAACCACTGCACCCGTTTCTTATTCCTTTATCCTTTTTGAATTTGATTCAACCCTGCATAGAAGCATAAGAATGTAAAGAATAGTTTTTTTCTTTCAAAATGCTTACAAATGATTTAGTCAATAGAATTATTGTTTGATTTCCTTGCGAATCTCGTGGCTTAGGGTTTGTGTATATGTGTGTGGCAAAGACATGGAAGCCCTTCCTATTATCCCCTTAGCTCTAACCATATATAGCCTTAAAATATGGTCTTAGAATACATGGAGTCTCAACCTCTTGAACTCGTTATCCTCCCGTTCTAACTAGCCTCAGTAATTATTGTACTACTATCTTTTATATTTTTCTTTTAGTAGTTGTGTGTCTTATTTTACCTTTTTTCTTTTTCTTTTGTTATTTTGGATTACTGCACTTCTATTTTAATTTCAAGTTTTAGTTTGGAGTCCTAAAGTGCCTACAAAAGGCCTATATTTGTAATTGTAAAGGACACTTATTTCCTCCCGAGTATACTTGAGTTAAGATGAATTTTGGTTTCTCAAATCCTCTTAGAGAAAACAATATTTTTTGTAATCCTCAACGAGCTATTGATACACCTCTCTTTTTGTCATAGTTGAATATTAATAACGTTGTGGTCGTTCAGCAAATTATGTGTAAGATTAATGTATACTCATGTGTCCCACATCACGTAGATTGTCCTATTTCATTTTATAAAACACAATTCGAATGTTGTCTAAGAGGTCTCCAAAAAGCTTCATAAAATCATATAAGATCATTCATACCATTGCCTCGAGCTAATCAATTAGGATAAAAGTATAGTGACTAGAGGATTTAGATTCACTCTCTTGGTTAAATGTTTTCTTAAATTTAAAAATATTTTATTTTAACTTTGGGGTTATTGAGATTTGCCAAATACATGATGATATATTCTTCCTATATAGACCATATGATTAAAATTACTCATTTGTATTTAAAATTTAATTGGTTTTAGGTCGGATAAGAAAATTTTATGTTTTGTAAATTTGCGCAAAGTTGGCAAACGTTGGCTATGTATGCAGTTTTTCATTGATTGTTTGCCTCAGCGAAGGACTTTGAGTTCGTCAAAAGTGTCATTTGCTGGTCTTGATCTTTTGGAAGACCCCGTGAAAGTCTCTGGTTTATGGCGTGACCTTGTGTTGCCGGTCCTACGAGTTAGTGAAGACCTTTTTCGTGATCGTGAAGGGTCCGAAGCCTCCAGGATTTGTTACTTTTTACAAGATTGCGTCGGTAATTGTGCTAAGACGTAATCGTGATTGAGCAACCACATTGATCTTGTCTTAACCTATGAATTTTCTAACACTTGATCATATACTATAGATAAGAGTTGATCAAGAGTTGATCTATTGTTACAAACAAGGGGTGAGAAGTGAATTTTTAAGAGAAAATATCTTAGCTTTCAAGAGCAAAAATTATTTACTCTTTTTATTGTATTCTTTAAGGTTTTTTTGTTCATTCTTGAATCAAAGAAAGTTAGGATTTTATATTCAATTTGTTTCGCAAATTATTTTTCAAAATAGTTTTGTTCTTGAATATGGTCTACTTTCAAAATCCTTAAAAAATATTTTGTGAGTTCTTAAGAGAAACCAAACATTTACTACATCTTTTTCAACCATATGATATCCTCACACATCTTAGATTGTAGTATGTGGTTACGCGGTGATACTATTGCCTTGGAAGAAAAGTGCATTTCCATTTCAAAGAAGATTTGATTGACGTAAGATTGACATCGGTTGTAGACAAAAATCGACCGCATTTGTGTAACGTACTACATCTGTTAGTGATTTCCTTGGGGAATATGGTGTGAAAGAGTTAATAAGAAGTTAGTACATTGTGTGATTGTAAGTCATTTTTTCTATTTGTGTAAATGTCTACTACAGTACACTCGTCGTTCAATTTAGCCTAAGTTTTTTTTTTCTCTTTTGTGGTTTTTTTTCTCGTATATTTGGTATTGTGTGAATTATTTTACCTCTCCGCATTGGTTAGATTCTAATATTAACAAAATATTTTTTCACATAGACCTTTTGGATTCTTCTTACCACTTGTTGTTTTAAAAAGTAAATTATCTTTTCAAATTAGTAATTAATTTTTAATTGAGTAATTACCTTCGAGGGATCACACTCTCAACTAATATCAAATCATGTCTCATTGTTTGTAGGGTTAAACACCTAGAGCAGATCTTTTAATGCGAAATAGATAGTGGTTCGTCTTTAGTGGTTCGTCTTTAGTGGTTCGTCTCTCTGACTTC
This sequence comes from Sambucus nigra, assembly GCA_949130495.1. Classification (NCBI taxonomy): domain Eukaryota; kingdom Viridiplantae; phylum Streptophyta; class Magnoliopsida; order Dipsacales; family Adoxaceae; genus Sambucus; species Sambucus nigra. The sequence goes on from OX422214.1 coordinate 224,882,121, forward strand.
CACCATTTGTTAGTAGCAACTATTCCTCTTGGAATGTTCGTATTATGGCACATATAATGTCATTGGGTGATCGAATATGGGATAGTATTTTGATGAGCTGAAATCCTCCAATTACCGTTGTTTGACAACGTCATAGTCCCCAAAATAAGATTTAGTTTGGATGAGAATGACATGAGAGAATGGTTAGAACACTAAAGGTTTAAATGCAATCTTTTGCATTACCATAAGTGAGTTACGATGTATTTTGATGTGTACAGCGTTAAACGAGGCATGAGAAGTTTTAGAAATAACATATGAAGGAACTTCCACCATGAAGCATAAGAATATTCAACGCCTCACCACTCGTTTAGAATTCCTTACCATGAAGGAGAATAAACATTTCATGAATTCTATGCTCAACTAAATGAAATAATTAATTCGAATTTTGCTTGGGGAAAATGACTAAAGTGGATATCATTATCGATAATATCCTTAGGTATCTTCCCTTTAAGTTTTGTGGCGAGTTTAATGCCATTAGAGAAGTTTGAGCTCTACCTACACTCGTGAAAATAAATGAGTTAGTATGCTCACTTCCAGCGTATGAGGTGAATTTGAATTATCTCCCTAGTGAACATATTAAAGAGAAGAGTATAGCCTTTAAAGTGAAAGTTGAAAAGGTTCCTCCGTTTATGGAATCCCTTGATGTTAGTGGGGATGATATGACCTTCCACATTAGAAAATTTTCCAAATTCATGGAAAAAACGAGTTCCATCCAAAGTCTACCTAAAATTATATCCGCCTAGGTTCGCATCAAGTAAAGGAAGTGTGGAGAAGAAGCAAGAGTTACTGGAGTTATATTCTTGAAATAATGTTTATGCCATTTATTTTTCAGTAAATGGTTGTCATGTTAATTTTTATAATAAAAGTCATATTTATGAGAATGCCTTATATTTAAAAAAATATATATTATATGGATATCGATCGATTGGACATAATAGGAATTTTGATGAGTTGGGTTCGACATGATCGCAAAGGATCATAATTTTAATTCTAGTCAATTGAACACCTCACAACCTAGATAGGGAGTTGACATCCTACCAGTAAAGCTGCGTGTCCAATCTTAGTAGTTTATCTTGATTATGAGAACTTGACTGATGATTCGAGAATTTATTTCATAGTTCAAAGATGATTGTACTGGTACATCAAGATTGTATTGAACATGGCCACAAGTGAGATCGGAGTCTAGGAGCTGACTAAAATAGACTTGCACAATCTCATCAAGTTTAAAAATGGTGCATAGATTCTTAATCCAGAGGACTGGAATATCCACATAATTATTTATATGATTGTTATCAGTGCCATCCAATTTTTTGGGTCTAAATCTTTGCAAATTGGGCAATCATTATATGGGTATGTCTCAGATCATATTTCGAAGGAATCAACGATTGTGAGATATCTTGGATTGTGATACCCCCTCGATAAACTTATAAGTTTTGATTTTACGAATAAACACGACTGGTGGATTTTATAGTTACCATATTATCTACTATCCAACTTTGCAAACAAGGCCTCTTTATTTCAGTAAGTTTGAGATAATGAAATTGGAATGCAATTATAATTATTTAGTGGAATTAAATACAATTAAATATAGAATAATATATATATATACACACACACACACACACACGCACATATGAAATTTTCACATTTCTATTTGGAAGTTAATTTAGTTATTTAGAGAGGGTGAGAAAAACAGTACACATTTTTGTGTGGGGGAGGGGGGCGAGGATGAGAGAAATTTCTCTCGTAATTCACCAAATTTTCATCTCCGGAATCGCCCACATGCAAGACTTCTTTTGAGTTAATCACATGCTAGAAGATCTAAGGCCTATAACTTACATCTAAGGAAGGATTTGGGGGTGGAAAAAAGGAAACAACACCACCTTCTTCATTAAATCTTTCTCCTCTTGGATCACCTACCACATGCACAAATGTATAGTGATCCGAATCCTATATTTATGAACTAAATCTCGTTATTTTTGCTTATTTTCTAAAACATAATCAATCCAAAATTTTAGGCAATAATTTTTTTTATAATGTCAATCCGCATCAAGATTCCTCAAGTGTTGTCACATGTTACACGTGGTGGTAAAGAAAATTGTTCCAACAATGTCCCAAGGAACCGGGTCAATTTAGTGTCAAATATGCATATCAATTCATTATTATTAATGATGACTCAGATTCGGAACATGAAACACATAGTATTTTGTCATAACCCATGCACTTTACTCCACATTATAACTTGAGAAATTTTAATTCAAAATCTTTTCTACCTCTAACGAAATTAAAAATTTTATGTACTTATTGATAAAAGGGTGTCATTTGAAATCCTAGTACATGAGAGTATTTGATTATGGTTGTAGTTGAAAAAACAAAATTGCTATATTATTCTATATCATGAAAGAGGACGTGGCCATGACTATAACTGGAGGATGTGGATTTCTATCTTTATAAAAATTGGAAATAGTCACCGTTGAAAGTTGCCACTTCCAAAATCATTTTTGAAGCGATCTATCAAAGATTTATTTCTTTATAAAGTTTGGGTTAGACCAAAAGAGATGAGAAGAATTTAAAGATTTTAATGATAAATCGCTTGATGAGGAAGAAAAAATTGGTTGTTGAAAATGATCGAAAAAAAGGAAACTTTCTCCAAGTTGCATAAAATCAAAATTTTAAAAAGGATTTTAAACATTAATCTTCATTCTTTATTTTACCGATTAATGTTAATTTTATCCATTTTAACATGAGTTATGTCTTTAAAATCATTCTTCTATATAAATAGGTATAATTTGACTATTAGGCATTTAAATGCTAAATTATTCTTTGTGTGGAGTATTTGACATATTGCGAACCTCGAGTATGATTTTTGAAAGTATATTTTATCATATGAAAGTTATTTTATTAGGGATATAATGTATTTTCTTACACTATGAATATTATTTTACGCTCTCCTTATGCATTTCTTCCAGCAAAATTTTAAATACCATGACAGTTTTCGCGACCCACGAGCAAGCTGCGCTATGATCGTGAATGGACGACTCTTTGCTTGTGAAATTGTGTAGAGTGAGTTAAACTTGCTTTTCAGACTCACTTCACAACTTCACCCATTTTAACTAAAACGAGATATTGTCTTCACCATTTTTTCATCTCTTTTCCTACTAGCTCCATATCTTGGAAGATTATGTGCTTATTCCACTATATCTAAGTGGTTATTCATTTTCTTGGTAAGTTTTCTTCCTAGATTGTGCGAATATCAACTTTTTTGGATATTAGGTATTGGTGTTATAGTTTTTGGTTCGTAGATGAATTTTGTCTATAATCGATAGATTAATTTGTCTTGAGATGGGATTTATCGGCTTAGAGTAAGTGTTCTAGTGTTCTAGTGTTTAGCCTTATAGATCCTTATATATATCTCTACCTTTTAGGACTTTGTTACAGTATTGCAAGCATGACTGATAATCCACAATCGTTTGACACATTGTCTTACATAAAACTATCTAACATCTTTTTGTACATGATACTTGGTTTATCTTTGATATCCACATTACTCATATTATTTCGTATTTTGTCTTGGTTCATGATTTTTAGGATGGATTGATGGTTCCAAATCACGCTCACATGTCTTGACATCCACCAAAACCCGCTCCAGATTTATTGAAATCTTCTCTTAACGCTTTGTGCATTGGGAAGGTTCACTAGATTTGAAATCTTTATCTCAGACTTGTGCCCCTTAATTTTGGAACATGCTTAGCTAGATTGGCATTTGTTGTTAAACCGATAGATGTTATCCTAACCTGGTGAGAAAACTACACCAATATGTAAGAGCAAAATTTATGATTGATCACATTTTTATCTATGTTAGTTTGGAGTATCATGTTACACAAACACAACACAACACCTAAACACATCTACGTTAACACTTCTCGGTACTTGAAGACTATGTTGACGATCGTCAAAGAATGCAAGATTTGCTCATCTCAACAATCATGGAAGAAGTATGTGTTTTGAGTGGTAAAAAGGTTATGAGTATTTTTTGGGGTTCAATTATTTTTATGAGGCAATATTTTATATATGGGAACTAAATTTTTTTTTTTTGAAATTTTGAGGCTTCGTTTGAATGAAGCTATCCTCATTCGAACGAGATTTTTTGGCTCATATTGACAACTCGTTAGAAGTCCTCGTTCGAACGAGTTTTGTTTATTGTTCGATTGTTGTTCGAACGAAGTTGCTAACGAGTTCCTTTTGGCTCACACTGACATCTCTTTGGAAGCTTACGCTCGAAGCGTCGTTCGAACGAGATGCAGTGTCATTCGAATGAACTGCCCCTTTGTTCGAACGACCGAACGAGATTCAATTTTTTTAAATGAATATTTTTCCAATATCTTTTGTGTTTATCCTTTTTATATGCCCTTCTTATAAAAAGGCTAAACAAAATCAGATATTCCTATAACTTAAAAAAAACACCTTTTGAGTTCTCCTTTTGTGATCAAACATCGCATGTCATATTCATCATATTCAAGATCACTTTTACTAACATCAAGCAGGTTTCTTGTGATACACTCTTATATATACCTTTTTATATGACTTTCTTTGTGAAATGAGATTTCATTGTTGAAAAATGAAGAAGGCTGAATCGGTAGATACCGAGGGTAGACTGCTTCCTGTGGACGACTCAGGAGCTGAGTCGTATTTATTGGCATTTTGAAGATTCCGCACGTCTAACTTGCTGTAGCTAAGCATTTTTTAAGTCGATTGTATTCAAAACTGTCAATAGTGCTAAATAAAAGGTTTTTCCTTGCAAAGGGCTTTTTTCTCATCTTGTGTGTTTTTGCATGTTTGGTCTGAAAATTGCAAATCTATATTTGAACACAATTCTCACGCAGACCATAGTAATTGAAGATTAAAATTTGATTAAAATTTGGATTTGTGTGTTGAGGCATTTAATATAATAAAATGATCCATTACTTCGTACGCACTCTCAAATTGGTATCAGAGTCAGTTGCACTAATTTATTGAGTAATCCTTTTTCGCAAAATAAATTTTTTGAGAATTTTTTTTTGAAAAATTGTTGATATTTAAAAATTTGGAATTTAATGGATAATTTGCATAATCGAATGCCCATTTTTTATGGTACAAACTATGCATATTGAAAATCTAGGATGAGGTCTACATTAAAATCTATTGATCAACGTGTTTGTTTTATTTGTTAAAGAAGTTGGACATCACCCACTATAATTGTTGATAATATCGTTGGCCCTAAACCCGTCTTTCAATGGACAGAGGACGATTTTAAATAGAGAAATTTTAACTCGCGCGGTTTAAGTACCATCTCAAGAGTTGTCACCCCTGACGAGTTCCCCACCACATTATGACGTACACGACGTCTGAAGAAGCTTAGGATACCCTCTAGCTCACTCACGAGAGAACCAATGTTGTTAATGCTTTTAAGCTACAAAATCTCGCCACACAAACTATCACTATGCTTGAATCTCAATCATTTAACGAGTTTTACCCATGATTATCCGATATAGTATACTCGAGTTTCAATCTAGGTGAGAAAATACCTGAGACGCGTGTTGTTAAGAAAATTTTGAGATCGCTCCCTGCCCGTTTTATCCCTAGGGTTACCGTGTTAAATTCGTTAGGAATCCTAGATACTCTTAGGTTAGAAGAACTTGTAGGAGATCTTCAAACATATGAGATATATATGTTTCCTAAAACTATTAAGCCTAGGGAAAAGGGAATTGCACTAAAGCCCAATCTAAAAAGAAACAGGAATTGTACTCAGATTCCGAGTATGATTTTTACTCAGACGACATAGCCTTTTTTGCTAAAAATTTCCAAAAAGTTTCTCAAACTTAAAAAGCAAAATACTTCCAAAAAAAGAAAAGTTTTGAGAAAGATAAAAAATATAAATCGGGCAGGAAAAATTTTGAAAAAGAAAGGAAAGATTTACCAAAGAAAGATGAGGAAAGATGTTATGATTGTGAGGGAAAAGATCCCAAAGGTCACGAGTGTTCGACTAAGTTAAAGAGACAAGAAAAAGGCAAAGTTGCCTTAAATGTCATGCTTAGCAATAGCAAGGTCGAGTCAGTGAGTTGGGGGGATAAATCATCGCATGAATTGCACTAAAATCCCAATCTAAAAAGTAACAAGAACTGTCATCAGATTCCGAGTATGATTGACTTAGATGACTTGGACTTTTTTGTCACGACCCCGACCCAAAAATCGTAGGGAACGAGTGTCTTGACATGCCACCAAGGCATCCAATATTCTGGCATTAAAATTTTTCTTTTAAAATATATGTAGCGGAAGTATAATCACATGGTTATGAATTGTAAAATACTGAAGGTGAAGGAATTACATCATCAGAGCTTTCTAAAGGAAACTTCATTTATATTAAAATATCCAAGAGTTACAAGTTGACAGAAATTTTAAAGCCTTTTAATTAAAGAGCCAAACATCCTTCATCTAAAAAAATAAAATTCTACTTAATGTAACAAAAGGAGCTCTAAAAGCTAAATCTTCAACATAGTCCCCTTATGTTCCATCCGCTTGCCTAATTATTTCCTGAAAAATGGTTAATTATAAAACATCAGCTAAAAGCCGAATGAGATTCAATCTCCAAATATTCCAAGGTTTTCAGAAAATAGATATCTATTCAATTTAGAACAGAAGGTATATACATAGAGATAGGAATTTCGAGTAATATATATAGAGTAAATGACAATATATATATTCAGAATAAACAGTTCAGAACAGAGCAGATAATACAATTGAGCATATGTAAATTATTCAGTTTTAGTGGCCATGTGCACTCTAATACCCAGGCAGATAGTGTTACCAAGTGTTTCCACCCGGTAACATCACAGACAGAAAATCATGATTTCTGGAACAACGCCTTGTTTAGGGAACACCAGCGATAAACCAGCTGGGAAGGTACCACCCAAATATTTCCACCCGGTAGTCAAGGCCAATATAGTAAGAGAGTTTCCATAGGCCGAATCAATAATTTTAGAATTCAAATCAAATGTTTATATGGAGAGATATAAACATATAACAAATGATGGAATCATCGGTATCAGATGCATTTTGAGAATAAAAGCATTTCACAAAATGTACATAGTTTGCATGATATAATATAATCAAAATGCGCAAGAAATTGCATAGAGTACTCACCTAAAATAGAGGTCGAAATTATAGATAATGAGTCTTCGATCGCACGTTAATCTAACAAATACGATAAAGGTTTAAGTATACGTTCTAAACAAGGTCCAATCTACATATTGTATTTTAATAGTAACTTGTTTCAAAGGATTACTAAAAACCATTTTCTTAACTTTTAAAACTTATTGATCGTAATTAAAGGATTCAATTCATAGTTCTTCCTAATCAATCGGTTCCCAGTAGAGATGGAGGGTCACAGGGGCACCGCTTAAATACCATCTCCTCTAGACAGAACATTTCCGGATTCATTCCCAGTAGAGATGGAGGGTCACAGGGGCACCACTTAAATACCATCTCGTCTAGACAGAATTTCACCGGGCCTGACTTTGGAATCACTTAAATGGGATTCTATAATAACGAGCAATTTCTTTAAAAAGAATTAATTTTTTAAAAGCGTATAATTTCAAACAAGTTTATAAAATCAACTTGGATTTGTTCTAAATTTTAAGTTTTGATTAGTGAATTCTTTATTGTATTTTACCAGCATAACTACTAAGTAAAGCTATAAAACAATAAATTAAAACTATAAAGATGCATTATAACATTAAGATTACCTTAAGATGAATATCCCTAAGAACTTCTTCTAAAACTTTCTCACACTTTCTCTCACTATTTCTTTCTATAATTCTCAAGGAATTGGTGTGAGTTTCAAATGATCCCCAAAGGCCCTATTTATAGTTTTCCAAAGATATCACGGCATTGACACGTGTCCATGATGACCAAGCTTTTACAATGGCAGTCAGCGTTGACGTGTCGTGTAACGGAGGTATCTTTCAGTCTTATTTCACTAGACTGCGACACGTGTTTTAGCTTATCCTCTAACGACGACACATGTTTTGGCTTCTCCTCTAATGACGACACGTGTATGGTGGAGGTGACCAACACATGGTGGAAAGGTGATAGGGGTATAAGGGTCATTTAACACATGAAGGGTATTTTGGTAATTTCACACTATATATTTTGAATATTTCTTAGAGGTCCTTGAAAATATTTTATTTATAAAATGGCCCAATTTATATTTTTATTTTAGTCCTTAAATTTTCATAAAATTGTATTTTCTACCCCAAAACTTATTATTTACCTTATGATATGTGATAAGACTTCGATTTGATCCAATTTACAGTTGATTCTTCGTAATTAAAAATGGGGTTTGTTATATTGATAGCCAATAATACCACATATCTAATAATACAACATCTATAAGATAATAAGTAACACATGAGTGTAAAAACAAACTATATACATATGAGCATATAAAAGTGGGGTCATTACATCCTTCCCTCCTTGTAAAAGTTTGGTCCCCAAACTTGACTCATATTAATTTACAAACAAGCACGGATATCTCTCCTTTATTTCAACTTCCCGCTCCCATGTTGCTTCTTCAACTGAATGATTACGCCATAATACTTTGACCAGTGGAATTATCTTGGTTCGTAATATTTGATCTTTACGGTCCAAAATTTCTACCGGATGCTCACTGTATGACAAATCTTCTCTAACTTTAAGAGGTTCGTGACTTAAGATATGTGTCGAATCTGGGACATATTTCTTTATCATTGATACATGAAACACATTATGTACACTAGAGAGTTCAGGTGATAAGGCTATTTTATACGCAACAGCTCCTATCCTTTCAAGGATTTCAAAAGGTCCTATGTATCTTGGGCTCAACTTCCCCTTTTTCCCAAATCGTATTACCCCCTTTGCAGGTGATACTCGCAAGAACACATAATCTCCTCTTTGGAATTCTAGCTGTCGATGCCGATTGTCAACATAATTCTTTTGACGGCTTTGGGCGGTTCGAAGTCGATCTTGTATTAATTTCACATTCTCTGTTGTTATCTGAATCAATTCTGGTCCCAATAATTTTCTTTCCCCAACTTCTACTCAACACGTAGGGGAACGACACCTTCTACCATAGAGTGCCTCATACGGAGCCATTTGAATACTTGCTTGATAACTATAATTATACGCGAATTCCACTAACGATAAATGATCATCCCAATTCCCTTTTAAATTAAGTGCACATGCCCTAAGCATATCCTCTAAGGTTTGAATAGTTCTCTCTGATTGTCCATCCGTTTGAGGATGAAAAGCAGTGCTAAAATTCAATTTTGTTCTCATGGCTTCTTGTAGGCTTTTCCACAAGCGAGACACAAATCTAGGGTCACGGTCAGAAACAATTGAAATTGGGGTTCCATGAAGCCTAATAATTTCCTTCACATACAACTTAGCTAACTTTTCTAAAGAATGGGTAATCTTAATGGCAAGAAAATGAGCAGATTTAGTTAGACTATCAATAATTACCCAAATAGAATCATTACCACTTGAACTCCTTGGTAAACCTGTCACAAAATCCATAGTGATATGTTCCCATTTCCACTCAGGGATAGGCAGTGGTTGTAGCAATCTTGATAGTCTCTGATGCTCAGCTTTTACTTGCTGACAAACCAAACACTGAGATACAAATTCCGCTATCTCCCTTTTCATGTTATTCCACCAAAATACTTCTCGAAGATCCCTATACATTTTTGTACACCTGGGATGAAATGTGAATCTTGAGTAATGACTTTCCTCCAAAATTTGCTTCTTTAGTTGGGCATCACATGGTACACACACTCTATTTCCAAACCTCAATATATCATCTCGCATCGCAAATTCAGTTCTCTTACCCTCGATGACTTCTTTTCTAATCTTCTTCAGTTGTGGGTCATTTACTTGTGCAATTTTGATCCTCTCCATCAACATGGGTTGTACTTGTAAGTTTGCAATTATTCCTCCTTTTCTATAGATACGTACATCTATTTCCATACTTCTCAAATCCCTTAACAGTGCTTCCTGGCTTGTGATAAGACATGCTAAATTTGGTGTAGACTTCCTACTTAAAGCATCGGCTACTACATTAGCTTTCCCTGGGTGATAGTGAATATTTACATCATAATCCTTCATCAATTCTAACCACCTCCTTTGTCTCATATTCAACTCTTTCTGAGTAAATATATACTTCAAACTCTTATGATCGGTATAAATCTCACAAGTCTCACCATACAAATAGTGCCTCCAAATCTTAAGAGCAAAAATTACAGCTACTAATTCTAGGTCATGGGTTGGATAATTCTGCTCATGGGTTTTCAACTGTCTCGAGGCGTAAGCTACTACTTTTCCATTTTGCATTAGCACACATCCCAAATCATTTTTAGAAGCATCACTATAAATCACAAATCCCCCTGTCCCGGAAGGAATAGTCAAAATTGGGGCAGTTACTAATCGATTCTTAAGTTCTTGAAAACTTTTCTCGGCTTCCTCAGACCATTCATATTGTACTTTCTTTTGTGTTAACCTAGATAGAGGTTTGGCAATGCTAGAAAATCCTTCAACAAATCTTCGATAATAACCTGCTAATCCAAGGAAACTACGAATCTCACTCACATTAGTTGGTCTGGGCCAATCTAGTATAGCCTCAATCTTTTGAGGGTCAACTGACACTCCCTCTTTGGATATGACATGTCCTAGAAAAGAAACTCTAGGCATCCAAAACTCACACTTCTTTAATTTTGCATATAATTTCTCTTTCCTAAGGATTTGTAATATTGTCTCTAAATGCTTCTCGTGTTCTTCAATACTCTTAGAATAAATGAGAATGTCATCGATAAAAAGAACAACACATTGATCCAAATATTTCCTAAAGACTCTATTCATCATATCCATAAAAGCAGCTGGTGCATTAGTTAGTCCAAATGGCATTACAAGAAATTCATAGTGACCATATCTAGTACGAAAAGCTGATTTTGAAATATCATCATCGTTAATCTTCAATTGATGATAACCTGACCTAAGGTCAATCTTAGAGAATACTTGTGCACCTTCTAATTGATCAAATTAGTCATCTATACGAGGTAAGGGGTATTTATTCTTAATGGTTACCTTATTCAGTTCACGATAATCTATACATAGTCTCATTGTCCCATCCTTATTTTTCACAAATAACACTGGAGCACCCCAAGGCGATATACTTGGTCTGATAAAACCCTTGTTTAAGAGGTCTTCTAATTGCACTTTTAACTCCCTTAATTCTAAAGGTGCCATACGATATGGTGGTTTTGAGATTGGTATAGTTCCAGGAATAAGGTCAATGGTAAATTCTATTTCACTATTAGGAGGTAGGCCTGGTAAATCATCTGGAAAAACATCCAAAAATTTCTTAGTGATAGGAATATCTTCTAAGCTAGGCCCTATCGTCTGCAAACTGGTAACAGTTGCAAGAAATCCTTGACATCCCTTCTTAAGAAAACTATAGGCTTGCATTGCAGAAATAATACACATCGGAGATATGATGCCAGTTCATTCAAAACTAAATTTTGGTTGGTGAGGAATTTGGAAAGTAACACTCTTCTCAAAACAGTCTACCTTAGCATGACGTGATGCTAACCAATCCATCCCCAAAATGACTTCAAAATCTTTAATGTCTAAAACTATTAAATCAACAAATAGTTTATGACTATCAATATCTATGGGGCAAGCCTTGTATACTAATTTACCCATCAATAACTCACCCGAAGGAGTAGAAACATGTAAGTTATGATTCAAGGGTTCAGGAAATTTATGAAAGCGATTTAGTACATGTATAGATATGAACGAATGGGTAGAACCAGGATCTATCAAAGCTTTAAAAGGCTGTGCACATATAGAAAGTGTACCTGACACTACCGCATTAGAAGCTTGGGTATCAGAAAGTCCAAAAACTCTACCCCGTCTGTCTTGATCCTTCTTTGCACTTGAAGGTTTTATCCGAACCCTTGCTAGGTTTGGGCAGTCTTTTATCTAATGTCCTTTCTGTCCACATCTAAAACAAGCTCCTGAATCCTTATAACAAGGTCGTCCTCCATACATCTTTCCACATTGCTGACATGTCTGGTTATTATACTGTTTGTTATCACTAGATCCCCTAACATTGGATGTGTTTCTAAAGAAATTTCTATTATTAGGGTTCTTTCCTTTTTGTTCCCCAAACTTCCTCTTGCCATCTCTAATTCGATTGTACTCCTCACCATCCCTCTCTGCTATTGTAGCCCTAGTCACGACATCAATATATGATGTTAATTTCAGGATGGAAATTCGACTACGAATATTCAACCTTAACCCACGCTCAAACTTCTTCTCTCTTAAAACATCAGTTGCTACAACATGACGTGCAAAACGGGATAACTCAGTAAACTTTGCCTTATATTGACTAACCGTCATATTCCCTTGCACCAGACTCATAAAGTCAGCTGCCATTTCGTCTTTCACCGTTTCTGGAAAATATTTCTCATAAAAGATTACTAAGAAATCATTCCAACCTATGTAAGTATTCCTTTCCCCGTGTATTCTCTTAGTCATTCTCCACCAATGTTCAGCCTCCCCTTCTAACATAAATGTTGCAAATGACACCCTTTCTTCGTCGGTACACTTAAGAACATCGAGTATCTTTTCCATCTGCATCACCCAACTTTCTGCCTCGGTGGGGTTAGGAGTACCTTTAAAAGATGGAGGATTCAACTTCTTGAACTGTTCAATAGTACATCTACTTAGTTCAAGATTCTTTGGTACTCCATTGTTCACCTGCTGCTCCACAATCTTTGCCAGACTTTCAATTGCCTTGTATGCACCTTCCAGTCCTTCTATACTCAAATCACTAGTTCCCATTGATGATCTTCTCTTGGTCATTTTCTACAGTCATGGCCAAACGTAAGATCTACTATACTATATCAATATTTAAAACTAAAAGGCCAACTATAAATAATATAACACATACGGAGGGTTATCACATAAATTAGATTTTTAATACTATCTCCTAAGGATGGAAACATAAAATCTATAACATTCGAAACCTATGCTCAGTAGTCTACGGGTTCATAACCTATGCTCTGATACCACCTCTGTCACGACCCCGACCCAAAAATCGTAGGGAACGAGTGCCTTGACATGCCACCAAGGCATCCAATATTCTGGCATTAAAATTTTTCTTTTAAAATATACGTAGCGGAAGTATAATCACATGGTTATGAATCGTAAAATACTGAAGGTGAAGGAATTACATCATCAGAACTTTCTAAAGGAAACTTCATTTATATCAAAATATCCAAGAGTTACAACTTGACAGAAATTTTAAAGCCTTTTAATTAAAGAGCCAAACATCCTTCATCTAATAAAACAAAATTCTACTTACTGTAACAAAAGGAGCTCTAAAAGCTAAATCTTCAACATAGTCCCCTTATGTTCCATCCGCTTGCTTAATTATTTCCTGAAAAATGGTTAATTATAAAACATCAGCTAAAAGCCGAATGAGATTCAATCTCCAAATATTCCAAGGTTTTTAGAAAATAGATATCTATTCAATTTAGAACAGAAGGTATATACATAGAGATAGGAATTTCGAGTAATATATATAAAGTAAATGACAATATATATATTCAGAATAAACAGTTCAGAACAGAGCAGATAATACAATTGAGCATATGTCAATTATTCAGTTTTAGTGACCATGTACACTCTAATACCCAGACAGATAGTGTTACCAAGTGTTTCCACCCGGTGACATTACAGAGAGAAAATCATGATTTCTGGAACAACGCCTTGTTTAGGGCACACCAGCGATAAACCAGCTGGGAAGGTACCACCCAAATATTTCCACCCGGTAGTCAAGGCCAATATAGTAAGAGAGTTTCCATAGGCCTAATCAATAATTTTAGAATTCAAATCAAATGTTTATATGGAGAGATATAAACATATAACAAACGATGGAATCATCGGTATCAGGTGCATTTTGAGAATAAAAGCATTTCACAAAATGTACATAGTTTGCATGATATAATATAATCAAAATGCGCAAGAAATTGCATAGAGTACTCACCTAAAATAGAGGTCGAAATTATAGATAATGAGTCTTCGATCGCATGTTAATCGAACAAATACGATAAAGGTTTAAGTATACGTTCTAAACAAGGTCCAGCCTACATATTGTATTTTAATAGTAACTTGTTTCAAAGGATTACTAAAAACCATTTTCTTAACTTTTAAAACTTATTGATCGTAATTAAAGGATTCAATTCATAGTTCTTCCTAATCAATCTGTTCCCAGTAGAGATGGAGGGTCACAGGGGCACCACTTAAATACCATCTCGTCTAGACAGAATTTCACCGGGCCTGACTTTGGAATCACTTAAATGGGATTCTATAATAACGAGCAATTTCTTTAAAAAGAATCAATTTTTTAAAAGCGTATAATTTCAAACAAGTTTATAAAATCAACTTGGATTTGTTCTAAATTTTAAGTTTTGATTAGTGAATTCTTTATTGTATTTTACCAGCATAACTACTATGTAAAGCTATAAAACAATAAATTAAAACTATAAAGATGCATTATAACATTAAGATTACCTTAAGATGAATATCCCTAAGAACTTCTTCTAAAACTTTCTCACACTTTCTCTGACTATTTCTTTCTATAATTCTCAAGGAATTGGCGTGAGTTTCAAATGATTACCAAAGGCCCTATTTATAGTTTTTCAAAGATATCACGGCATTGACACGTGTCCATGATGACCAAGCTTTTACAATGGGAGTCAGCGTTGACGTGTCGCGTAACGGAGGTATCTTGCAGTCTTATTTCACTAGATTGCGAGACGTGTTTTAGCTTATCCTCTAACGACGACACATATTTTGGCTTCTCCTCTAATGACGACACGTGTATGGTGGAGGTGACCAGCACGTGGTGGAAAGGTGATAGGGGTATAAGGGTCATTTAACACATGAAGGGTATTTTGGTAATTTCACACTATATATTTTGAATATTTCTTAGAGGTCGTTGAAAATATTTTATTTACAAAATAGCCCATTTTATATTTTTATTTTAGTCCTTAAATTTTCATAAAATTATATTTTCTACCCCAAAACTTATTATTTACCTTAAGATATGTGATAAGACTTCGATTTGATCCAATTTACAGTTGATTCTTCGTAATTAAAAATAGGGTTTGTTATATTGATAGCCAATAATACCACATATCTAATAATACAACATCTATAAGATAATAAGTAACACATGAGTGTAAAAACAAACTATATACATATGAGCATATAAAAGTGGGGTCATTACATTTTTTGCTAAAAATTTCAAAATGTTTCTCAAAGTTAAAAAGTAAAATACTTTCAAAGAAAAGAAAAGTTTTGAGAAAGATAAAAAATATAAATTGGGCAAGAAAAATTTTGAAAAAGAAAAGACAGATTTCCCAAAGAAAGACGCGTAAAGATGTTATGATTGTGAGGGAAAAGGTCCCAAAGCTCACGAGTGTTTGACTAGGTTAAAGAGATAAGAAAAAGTCAAAGATGTCTTAAATGTCATACTTAGCAATAGTGAGGTCGAGTTAGTGAGTTTGGGGGATACATCACCGCATGGATGTAACCTCACCGCATTCATTGCTAGTCATGTTAGTACACCAAGTGCACCTCATGCCGATGAGGAAGTTAGTAAACATCGACACCTTGGTAGTGAGTCGTCATTCCAGCAAAAGTGAGGGGGGAATGTTTTAAGTAAGAGCGAGAATGACCTACATCTCCCCTATGCCGTTCTTTATGCCATGTCCTTTAAAAATAAGAAACAAAACAAAGGTTTAACTATGAGAGTTTTAGTGTTAGAGAAGTAGTTGAGAGAGGTGAGAGGGGGTGAGTCCTCTATGAGAGAAGATTTGGGAGAGAGAGTTTATTTAGTTGAGAGAGAGACTGGGTAATTGACTAACAAGGTGGCTAGTATTACGAGAGATCTCCAAGCATTCGTGGAGACTTGTGAGAAACTTAAATCTCTTGTATCCCAACTAGATAAAGATCTCGAACGTGTCCGGGAGGTCGAGGTTATTATCGAGAATATGTCAAAGAAGGTAGGTAAGATTCTCCTCGGCCCAACTTTTTGTTTTGGTGAAAGGCATTGAATAGGTTATGACGGTGCATCCACTTCCCATACTGCACCGAAACTAGTTCCTAAATTTATGATTAATCCTTATGACCCTCAACCTAAACCAAAAAAATAGGATTCAATCTAGAAAAGTGAACTAAGGTAGACCCAAACCTGTCTATGTTTGTATTTTTATGCAAAAGGGGGAGGTAACCTTAGAGATTTTTACTATAAATTAGGTAGAATTAGGCGTACACATACTCCCAAGCACCGCTCTAATGACTTTGATAGTCTTAGAGAGAAAGTTGAGTTTCCAGCCGTTACTTCACATAGTTTGATGGAAGAATTTCAACGGATGTCTTTGCTGTTTGAGAAAGCTTCCAATGTTCCAACTAGAGTCAACAACAATAAGGGCAAACAAAAGGTTAACTCCACTTGGGTACCTAAGCAAGACGCCAAACCCCTTGTTATGAACTTTACTCTTAAGGTTCAAAATACTTCCCAATGGTATTTTGATAGTGGGTCCTCTAGGCACATGATAGGTGACGTCTCATTTTTTACCCACCTTAAGGATCACAAGGAAGGTAAAGTCACTTTTAGATATGGGAGAAGGTCTAGTAATTTTAGGACGTGGATGTGTTGAGATATTTAGATTCCCTAAACTAGACAATGTATTGATTTAAAAGGGTTGAAAGCGAACTTAATTAGCATATGACAACTGTACAGTGCAAACCTTGCGGTAAAGTTTGACCGGTCCGAATGTAATGCTTATGACCAATCCGGGAGCTTTTACTACAAGGTATGAGGACCAAAGATAATTGTTATGGGATTGTGACCATGTCCTCATTTGTGTGCAACAGTGCCACAGTCTCCACTATGGACCTTTGACATCAACGATTGGGTCACGTGAACTCTAGAGATCTTGAGAGATTAGTGAAAAAGGACCTAGTTCGTGGCTTACCATCTCTTGGGAAACCAACTTCCTCGGTTTGTGGACCTTGCCAACAAGGAAAAAATTCGAAGTCCTTATCGGAAGTTAAACTTCACTACAAGAAAAAAGACTTTTAGGTTCAAAGCAAAATTGTGACTAATCATTAAAAGTTTGCCACTAAATCATTTAGTGGCAAAAAAAAATTTGTCACCACTTTGCTACTAAAGATCTGCTGCTAATACCTTTAGTGGAAATATATTGGCGTTTGCTACAAAATGTTACAAATTTAGTGGCAAACAGATTTTTCTACTAAATGTAGTACTTTAGGGGTAAATTATTTGCTATAAAAAACGATCAAAATTACCACCAAAGACATGAAATTTTCCACTAAAAGGTTCTTTTAGTAGCAAATATAAGATTTGCTACTAAAACTAAACTTTTTCTCGAGGTAAAGATAATTTTGTGGCAATTCAGATTTGCCACTAAAAATATTTCTATACCGAATTATTGCCTCCAATAATAGTTATTGCATTCAATTTTCATATTTTATGCTTAAAATAATTTGCAAATATTGCTTTTTTTATAATAGACTGAAAGAGCCACAACTATATTAAAAAGAAAATAAGGAGAAAACAAGCAGACAAAAAATCCCAAATGTAAAAAGAAAAGCCTAAAGCCTTATATGAATGCCTTGTACAATGAAGTAAAGTGATATGAGATTTGAGAAAGATACCAACTAGGTTGGCCTAAGTTCACAAAGTGATATCAATAAAGAGTAAAAAGAGTGGTTTTTGAAATGTAAATTTAGAGTACACCAAGAGCATAAAGAGGAGATTCATGCTAATCATCCTAGAGGAAATGCATATCCAAAGAGACTATCCCCATATGAAATGAGGGATGCAGAAGATGACCTTGACTGTTGTCATCTTGAAAGGAGTTTCCAATCCAATACATGGGAATTGAATGTGGAATCCAAAGAGTGGGCAACATAATCACAACAGTAGCAGTAAGGTTAATAGGAAGGAGACTCCTAAGATCAAAGTGGTGGCTGGAAAGAGTCCATTTCAAGTGGCAGTCCTACAAAACTTGATATTGTGTGATTTTGTATGATTCAAGTGGTGCAATATACCAAGTGTGGGAAACATGTGACTAGTGAAGAACAAGGGAAAATAATAAGACATTCGAGGCACATAGTTGACCCACATGAAACCCAATAGATGACTGCAAATAATCCCTCTGAAGTGGAAGGTTCAAATGAAATGGATCTTGTGAAAAGTACAAGTATATCAATAATAATCCGTGATATTGAGCCATCTTAAATGGTAGGTCCATCTCGAGGGGATCATGTTAGAGATGGAAACTGCAAACTTAGTCTTCCAAAGATTCTCCAAGTGAAGTACGCTCCAAGTGAAGTACACGACCTTAAGCATTATCACAAGGATTCAAATTGCCGTGAGATGGCAGCATATGACAAGTGCTGACCATTTTCAAAGTATAGCAGTAGTAACAGGTGAAATCATCATAATAGTAGGTCCATTTGGTGAAATGATTGTGAGTGTGGGCTAAGTCAGTGTAGCAGGAGACAAGAAAGCCACAAGTTACACATATTATCCAAATAAGAAGTGGATAATGGGTGGGACTAGGGCAAAACTTCAACCGATCAGCAAAAACACTTGCTTGAGAAAGGTTTTCAAAACAAAAAGGAATAATGTTATAAACACCTCTAAGTAATGAAACTAAGATGAAATCTACCATCTATAGGAAAGCTCAATATACAAATAATATATATATATATATATATATATATATATAAATAGGAATAATGTTATAAACTTAAAAACTACCCAAACTAATTGAAGAATATGTACAACATATATTTAACATAGTGAAGCATAACCAATTTAGATCCATGGAGGCGAACATAGATATCTTGTTAGAAGTAAAAAGGGGAAATAACCGATAATGAAACTAAGATGAACTGATAATTAATGACACATACCACCTGTTATATCTCATCCCTAACCTAATTAAATAATGTAAACAATGAAGTGAGAAAAAAGATATCAGTGCCTGATAAACAAATTAGAAGATATAATATTTCTTAGGTAGGAGAAAATGAGATTTTAAATTAGATCCAAATCCTAATAAACAAAGTAGATCCGATCGATTGATAGCAATAGTCAGCAAACCCAATAAACACACATGTGCAAATCACTAGCATCACAAGGATTTCAAACTCATACTTAGCAAGATGTTAAACTTGATTTTATTGAACAATAGCTAAAGCTCATTTTTTTATTCAATGCGACTCATTAAAATGAAAAAAATTATGCATATTGATCACTAGCATCACAAGGATTTCATAGAGGTCAAATTACTCGATTATGTGATAATGGGTTTTTAAAAAGGTTTAAAGGTTTTTGAACCTGTAAGATGGAAGGTAATAGTTGACGAGGGGAGTAAGGGTGACAGGGGTCATTCCACTATTTTAGAAACTGATAGGAGCGACTTCCGTAACGCGAATAGTAGAAACTTCTATAAAAATCAATGAGCATAACCGTTTATTTAAATTGAAGTTTGAACATGTACCGATGGAATATTTATTATTTTCATTCCATCTGCAAAATGTCATATACTAGAAACATACCAAATAATTTTTTTATTAGACACATGATTGTATTAATATAAAGAGGCAGAAGTTACAAGGTGGGGAGGACCAGCAGTTCAGAAGATAATCCAAAATAAAAACAAGAAGAAAAATACCAAATAATAGGAAGGTGGCTTCTTCAAAATGATATATGTGATATTTTTTTCTATCGTGTTATTTTGTGAATGATTACACTGTTGACAATGGATATACAATTCCCTACATTTGAGCAATGTGATAAAGAAGGCAAAAATAGATTACCCACTACTGAAAATGATGACCTAACCGTCCGGTTATATATTCACACCCAATGCAATTATATATACGTTATTTTTTTGTTTTTATTTTTATATACACACATCTCATCACATATATTTATTGACCCTTTATAAACAGTATCCCGGATCTAACTCTCTCTTTATCTCCCCCCCCCCCCCCCCCCCCACACACACACACACTCAAAATCAAAAATAAAAACTTGGAGAACTTGAGATTATAACTGGAATGCTGACAATGTATTCATTTGCATTGACATTTGGGAAATTAATAGTATTAGTTTTGGGTTATATGTTTGATTTAGGGGCAATAATTATTATTTGTTGAGGAAGCTGTGGAAATAAATTCAGTAAGGAGTTGCTATCAAAAGTTTTATCCATGAGATCGGTTGAGGTCTTCCACAAAGAAGAATGAATCCATGGCTAGTGGTAACGAAGAGTCAGCCCCACTATCGGATGAGGAAGCCTCCAATATTACCAAGAAGAAGGTCGCCGCTACAAAGAAGTATATTGAAAACCATTACAAGGAGCAGATGAAGAACTTGCAAGAGAGGAAGGAGCGACGATATTTACTAGAGAAAAAATTGGTTGATGCTGATATTTCAGAGGAAGATCAAAACAACCTATTAAAATTCTTAGAGAAGAAGGAAATTGAATACATGCGTCTTCAAAGGCACAAGATGGGTGCTGATGATTTTGAGTTACTGATAATGATAGGGAAGGGTGCTTTTGGGGAGGTCAGAGTTTGTAGGGAGAAGAAAACGAGTCATGTATATGTGATGAAAAAGCTTAAAAAATAAAAATGCTTCGTAGAGGCCAGGTTGAGCATGTAAAAGCTGAAAGGAATCTGCTTATAAAGGTGGACAACAATTGTATTATCAAACAATATTATTCTTTCCAAGATGAAGAGTTTCCAAACCTCATTATGGAATATTTGCCTGGCGAAGATGTGATGACTCTACTTATGAGAAACAATACGTTGACCGAGGATGAGGCTAGGTTTTATCTAGCAGAAACAGTTTTGGTAATTGAATCTATCCAAAAACATAATTACGTTCATAGAGACATTAAGCCGGGCAACTTACTACTTAATAAATATGGTCATTTGAGACTATTAAATTTTGGATTATGTAAACCTTTAGACTGCAGTACTCTAAAGGAGAAGGATTTTTTGATGGGGGACAACTTTAATGGTACTTGAAGCTCGTCAGCTCCAAAACGTACACAATAAGAGAAACTACAATATTGGCAGAAAAATGGGTGAACACTTGCTTAGTCAACATTTGGTACACCTGATTACATTTCTCCAGAAGTCCTCCTGAAGAAAGGTTATGGGTAGGAAGGTGATTGGTGGTCACACGGTGCTACCATGTATGAAATGATCGTGGGATATCCACCTTTTTATCCTGATGATCCAATGTCCACATGCAGGAAGATAGTAAATTGGAGAACTCATTTTATGTTGCCTGATGAGGCATAATTATCTTCAGAAGGAAATGATCTCATTAGCAAACTGCTTTGTAATGTTAACCAGAGACTGGGATCAAAAGGGTAAAATGAAATAAAGGTTCATCTTGGTTTCAAGGTATTGATTGGGACCATTGAAAATGGAAGTTGCATTCATTCCTGAAGTCAATAATGAGATGGACACTCAAAAATTTGAAAATTTTAAAGAGTCTAAAAACCAGTGTCAGACTTCATCAAAATCTGGTCCATGGAGAAATATGCTTTCATTTAAGGATTTAAACTTTGTTGGCTACACATACAAGAACTTTGAAATTTTCAATGATTATCAAGTGCCTGGAATGGCTGAGTTGAAGAAGAAAAACACCAAACCAGAGAGACAAACCATCAAATCACTCTTTGAGGATGAATCAGATTCAACGGATACAGCTTCTAATCAATCACTGCAAGGGAGATTTTTGAATCTCCTGCCTCACGAAATAGAAGTTTTCGATAAAAAAAAATTGTAAATCCATGTAAAAGTCCGTCCATATCTTCGTTCCCTTTTTTGGTTGATGAGCTCCAGCCCATTGAATCAAGCGAAATTATCCCTCGAGTGAATCTATATATTGGTGACATCTCCCCTCTCCTTTTACTCTGTGATTTAGTTAGGGAGGATTTGAGGTTTGATTGAGTGTTTCACTTTGAAATCCTAACAATGGTGCCCAGGGTTCTGGAGCTAGTAATCTTTCCTTCTCTCTTTTAGTTTTTATTGTTTAGTTTGTCCAAAGATAACAAAGGTAATTTATAGCTAATTTGATATGTACTTTATTCTTTAACTTATTATTAACTAACGAGATGTCCTGTAAAAAAGAAGTTACATACCGAAAAAATAAAAAAATAAAAAATAAAGAAGGCAAAAATAGCCACCACGAATCGGCAAGAATCTCTATTGTATAACTAACAGAACGAGTAATATCATAAGTACAAGAAAAGATTTTATTATACAGATAAATTGTAAAGAAAATAAAACACTGAACTTTTCACGTTTTTCAATTTAGTCATTGACCTCTTATTTCCATTAAAACCACTAAACGTTTTTTTACATATCATTTTAATCGAAAAGTGTCAGTAAAGTCGAAACTAAGTTTCCCTAAAAGTCCTATTAGGAGTGAAATGAAATTTCCATAAAAAATTTAATGGTCTTTCTAATTTAAAAAAAATGTTCAACGAATAAATTGACAAAAAAAGTTCAATAAGCCTTCTATATGTATCATAGTTGTACAACATTGATATCTTGTGAATATATATGCAATGCATGAGTATCGAGGATCATTTTCCTACTTCCCACTATTTTAACATTTTGATTCTAGAGACTAGTGATGTTACGAGTGATGCCCCACCCCCGTGACATCACCAAGCCTAGAACATCCTCGCACCTATAAGAGGAACTATCCATTGTATTGTACTCACTAGTAGTAGTCGCTATTATTTGGTGAATGAATCAGTATAAGAGGGCCCAATTTAAATGTTCTTGCTGTGTTGTTTATTATAATAGCTTCCGCCCCTTACATCACATTACCTTAATTGATTTTATAATATCTTTTATACATAGTAGATTTTTCAATTCAGTGGGATTATTCACCATCCTCCTAGGATAATTTTGTGTTACATATTCTTAAGCTAAACAACAATTATGAAAGGAATCTATTCCGAGTATTGATTTACTTAAAGTCAGGTTAACAATTCAATGTCCTTTTACTGTATGGACATTCATCTTATGGTCTTTTATTATGGTAGGTAGATGGCATGATTCTTTTAGGGAAAAATTTCTTCATAATACCTAATTGAATCCTAAGTCAATCCATAAAAAAAATCAAGAAAAATAAAAACCACCGTTATTAGCACAATGAACACACACAGAAATTCAATTTCAATTGCATTAAAACATAGAATGAGCGCATCTAAGCCACTACTTGAGGTTCTTTCTTGTTCTTTTATTCTATGATTAGGGCCTCTTTTCTTGGAGAAAAGATCAATAAAACTCCAAGAAATCCAAAAATTCCTATGGATTGGACACAATCAATATTATCTATAACTCTAGTAATATATTAAATTAGGAAGATCCCTAATTGACAAAATCTAATTTGGAGTTTCCTAACTCTAAATATAGCCAAAACAAAAAAAATTTAAAAATGAGTTTTCGAAGGCCTTGATGACTTCAAGTTGAAATAGGCCCATACCTTCACAAATCAATGGCTTTCGTTCGTCTCACCACGATCAAATATATTCGAGCTCACATTTTTTGGACATCAACAACCAACTGCTATTGTATGTAACAACTTTAAGCACTGTAAATTTGCAAATAGTTATACGTCATAACATATCAACATCAACAATATAGGAAGTACTGTAATACTATGTTCAATATGCAAATAATATAACTATGCTAGCAAGTTCCTTCCAGACGTCATGTAAACATTTTCTACCATAAAAATAAGTGTGTGCCAGAAAGACCCGAATCTGACTTTCCCCTAATACATCTCCCATGCCATTCCATTGTTTCTCAAAAAGTTTGTGGCAATTAGTAAATATGAATCGCCTATCATCTGGACAACCCATACTTGGTGTTATTGAAAATGTTTCTAATAAAGTGCAACTATGTGCATCTATTTCACTTATGCTTGGAGGGAGTGTTGGCAATGCTCGAAGCTTTGTGCAATTCTCCAGATTAAGGCTGTGAAGTTGAGTAAATCTAATGATGCTTTCCGGTAGAGTAAATTTTTTTTTCTACTTAGATCAACATTTACCAATGAGGCCAAGCAACCAAGATCAAGAACCGTTCCCTCCAATATATTGCAGTCACAGAGATTCAGTTCTCTTAAATTAAACAAGTCCGTGATGGAATCCAGTCGTGTATTAGTTATGGGAATTCTCTTTGACAACAAAGAAGATAAGGTCAACTAATTCTGTGTCTTTGAAGATAGTCCTTTACAACAATTGAGATTTCAGAATGGGACAAACTAAAATTCCAATTGCAATTTGAATAATTCTATTTAGTGTAAAAGCAAGTAGAGTCACAAAGAACTCAAACTTGTGAACTTATTCGGAATGAAAGACACAACAAAGATGCTTTTAGAACATCTGACTTGAAGACATCTACATCATTTCCATTAAATGTAAATGACAGCTTAAGACTTGTACCATCTGTGTAGTTCACTTCCAATGAAGGAAATTAAGGAAATTTTACAGCTTCCATTGCCGGAATCATAATCTTATTTGCCATTCCAACCTTCACAAAAAATAAAATCCAAATTCATAATCACAAATGATCACCCGAAAGCTTGAAAATTGAACATTTCATATATTCCTTACCTTACCACCATGTTTCTTGGACTCATTAATGTCCACAAAGTAACAAACCGAAAAATATATAAACCATATGTACCTCTCTCAATACACAATAGAGAAACAAACCCCCAATTTCGGTACAAGAATGGAATTCCTAATTTTGCAACCTACAAAATAAAAGAAAAATAAAATGAAATAAAGCTCGTGAACAAACCCAAATATCTTCTCAAATATACATGTATATCTACATATGAGCCAAATTAAATCACAAATATGAACAAATCGAACCAAATATACATGTATAACTATATCTGAACCTAATTGAAGATCTGCATATGAAGAAATCGAACCAAATATACATTTATAGATCTTCTTATGAACAAACTTAATCAAATTAAAGATCCTCTACTAAACATATATAGCTATATATGAACAAATCGAGCTGAGTTCAAAATGAAATCGAACCAAACAAAATTAAAATCTATGAACCAAACGTACAAACTGAGTTTGATACACAACAGAGAAACAAACTTGTAGGTTTGAAACTGAAAACTGTATGAACCATATATACCTCTCGATACATAATGGAGAAACAAACCCCCAATATGACAATGCACTTAAACATAAACGCAAATTGCAAATGAGATATACATCAAATTAGAGGAACACAAACTTAAATCAGATATATATTTGAATATGAATGCAAATTGGATTTTGGGGGAAGAATAGAGGACGACGACGATTTGGGGATGAATGGGAGAGGTTGGAAGACTCCTTGGTTTGGTTTAGGAGTAATTTGGGGGAATCCTTTGAAAATGTGGTTTAGTCAAAATTAATTTTGGAGGGTAAATTAAGTTTATCTTAAATGTTTTGTGTGGCAAATTAATATGTTTGCTACTAGTGAACCTACATTAGTGGTAAATATTTTAAGTTTGCAAGTAATAAGAATTTTGTGTTCCCGCTAAATGTCTAATTCTTTCCGTTTTACAATCAATGGTAAAATTAGTGGATATTTTAATTTGTTGCCACTAATACATTATCTTTTAGTGGCAAACATAATTTTTGTAACAATGTATACATTTTAGTGGCAATAAATGATTAGTCACTGTCATGAATTGATGTTTTTCTTGTAGTGGCACCATTACCACCTCTCTTGTTTTGAAGTTGATTCATGTGGATCTTATGGGTCCTACTCGCTCGGAGAGTTTAGGTGATAATAGATATATTATCGTCACGGTAGATGACTTTTCTAGATATTCTATCGTAGGATTCCTTGGATAAAAGTTCGATGCGATTGAGTTCCTTACAACCAAGTGTCATGTCCTATAAAACAACCACATATTCACTATTAATCGGATGTGTAGTGACAACGACAATGAATTTATATAAGCTAATGTGGATAGCTATTGTGATGGATTGGGCATCAAACATGAGTTTTCGACCGTTCGTACTCCTCAGTAAAATGGGATTGTTGAGAGGAAATAGTGGATGATACAAGAAAGATCTAGATCCATGCTTCTTGCGAGAAATGTGCGTAGATGTTTTTGGGCAGAGGTGGTGAGCACTGCATGCCATATGGTGAATAGGGTATATCTTTGTCCGCACTTACTTCACACGCCTTATGATTTGGGGACAAGGAAGAAGCCCAACCAATCGTATTTTCGTGTCTTTGGGAGTACTTGTTACATCTTACGAGATAGAGATCACTTAGGAAGGTTCGACTCCCAAAGTGATGTGGGGATATTATTAAGATATTCATCGACGAGTAGGGCTTATAGGGTTTTTAACCTTGCAAACTCTAAGGTTATGGAGTTGTACGCCCCTTTTTCTTTCGAATGTGTTTTAAGGATGTCAAAACAAACTTTCTTTTTAAAAAATTCTTTTCCAAATTTTATACACACCAAGTATGTGATTTTTTTTAGTTAAGTCCAATTTTATCTTGTTTAATCCTAAACATGAATCTAGGTGATTAAAGCAAGTAAAATAAATAAGTTCACAAAAGCGACGCCGGATGTACGAGGAAACCACAAAGGGAAAAAACCTCGGACGGCCCAAGCCAGACAATCACTATGATATGGTATTACAAACTACAGATAATAGACTTAGACAACGACTCGATCCTCCACAAGTCTTGACGCTCCTTTGATCCTTCAACCAATCCTCCACAGTGCACACGCAGAAGTCCTTCTACGATGCTCGTCCACAACACACGGATCCACATATGTCTCGGTGTCCACCGATACATCTTGGCAACGTCTACGATATTGAACACAAACTCCTTCATTTCTTCACTACAAAACCCAACGAATAATTCTTCAATGATGGAAGAACAAACCAATGGTGCAAACCAAGATCTCTATTGCGTATGTGAATGAAAGCTTCGATCTTGAAACTCTAAGGATGCTTTTAGACTACGAAAACCTTAGAAAACTTGTCCAAAAAATGTACTGATTGTAAACTAATTTTTTGGTTCTACAACTTACGAATTTTTGAGTGAAACACGCCTTAAATAAAAAAGTTAAGTCGGTGCATCGTTCGAACGAGATGAGGTTGTCGTTCGAACGAGATAGCTATGTCATTTGAACGATAAAGCCACTTTGTTTGAGTGACCTCCACATGTCATTTAAACGATTTTGAATGTCGTTTGATCCTTCTAAACACACGAGAAGGATTCATACGACTCTAAACAATCCTTATCTCAGAATAAACAAAGTTAAAACTCTTTAAAATCATTTTTAATAAAAATTACATCCTTATCTTATTTTCGAGTCCCCTAAACATTACACATTCATACTTGAGAGATCTGAATGCAATGAAGACGTGAAACGTGCACCAAATTAATTTCGACATGAAAAATCTTTAAAGCTTGGGCACAACGTCTTCAATAAACTCTATGTCATAGACTGTCTGGGATCATGACAATACAAAATCTATATATGACTTAAAAAATAATGTTTTGTTTTGGGAAAAGTCAAATACTTATAATGGACTCGTTTGAAATTTTTGTCCTTATAGGAGTCAATAAACGTCATGATTAGAGATGACAAGCCATCGGTGTTTCTTGCTACTAGCCCCCATTATGAGGATGATTCACCCGCTCTTGACGATCCCATCCTTCATATGCTACTAAGGTGGACCCTATTCCTGATTTAGGGTAAACATCGTCTTATATTCGAAAGAGCCATGACCCTTTCGCTATAATTGGATATCCTACACTAGGTGTCAAGACTCGTTCTCAACTCAAAAGTAATACTAGCTATCTGTGCTACACATCTTTAGTCGAGACCAAAAATGTGAAAGAAGCACTCAAGGACGAGTATTGGATATCCGCCACACACGACAATTTGCTTCAGTTTCATAAGAACGATGTCTAGGAGTTAGTCCCCTAACCTATAAATGGTACACTATGGGTTTACAAGAATAATATGGATTATAATGGTACCATAATTCACAATAAGGCTAGGTTGGTTGCTCAAGGCTACACACAGATCGAGGACATAAATTTTGACGAGACATTCACTCTTATTGGTAGGCTTGAGTTTGTTCACTTACTGCTCACCATAGCATTGCACGTGCGCTACAAGTTATATAATATGGTTGTTAAGAATGCCTTTCTTAATGGAATTCTAAAGGAGGAGGTTTATGTGAAGCACAAAAAGGATTTGAAGAACCTAAGCACTCGGGACACGTCTATTATCTTAAGAAGGCCTTGTATGGTTTGAAGCAAGTACCCTGCGCTTAGTATGAGAGGATCACTTCCTATCTCTTAGCTTGTGTCTTTAAGAGAGGGGGAGTGGATAAGATGTTGTTTGTGAGGAGAGAGAATGGTGATATTTTGGTTGCCCAAGTCTATGTGTATGACATAGTCTTTGGATACACATTCTCACACCTTGAGAAGGGGATGAAGAGTGAGTTTGAGATGAGTATGTTAGTTGACCTTACGTTCTTCCTAGGTATCTATGTTCGTCAGCTTGAGGATAGGATATTCATATCTCAATTCATATACGCAGTAGACCTTGTGAAGAAGTTTGGGCTAGACTACGCTAAGCACTCACGCACTCTATGAGTACTTCGATAAAGATTAGCAAAGACGCTTTAGGTAAGGACATATATCAAACCCTTTATCGTAGTATGATAGGTAGTCTACTCTACTTGACCGCTAGTCGTCTTGATATTTCCTTTAGTGTTGGAGTCTGTGCGCGATACTAGTTGTCCCCGAAAGATTCACACTTACACTCACTTAAACATATCATCAGATACTTGAGTGAAACTTTTTCATATGGTATTTGGTATTCCTTTAATACTGTTGACCGTTTGTCCTCATATTCGGATGATGATATGTCCAGGTATGTAGATGGTTATAGGAGCACTTCGGGTGGGTGTTTCTATTTTGGGAGTACTCTTTTCTCTTGATTGAGTAAGATGCAAAACTCCATATCTTTATCAATGGTAAAGGTTGAGTATATTGCAACCGGGAGTTGTTGTAAAAAACTTTTATGGATGAAGAAACTTTTGGAGGAATATGGTATTCACAAGACACGATGACTATTTATTGTGACAATATGAGTGCAATCCTTAATGTCCATTATCCGATCCAACATTCATGCACAAAGCACATTAGGATACGCGAGCACTTTATATGAGACCTAGTTGAGGAGAAGGTTGTGTCCTTGAACTTTATGAGCACTGATTGTAAGTTAGCCGATATATTCATGAAACCTTTAGATGCACTTCAATTTGAGGATCTTAGGAAACATTTAGGTATTTTCACCATTCATTGAGTTCGAATATTTTATGTAGTGTATGATATTTTTCATGATTATATCTCTTATTCCTATTGCTAGATTTTAATATCATTGTGATAGCATTGTATCTATATTTTTCATTTTGATAATTTAAAAAAATACAAAAAGATCTTTGTTTTTTTGAAAAATACAAAAAGATTTTCCTTTTTATGAAAAAGGTGAAAAGGGAAAAAAGATTTTAATTTTGATAAAATTTTTGAAAAAGATAAAGAGTTTTGTATTTTTTTTTCTTTCACCATATATGGATGAACATTTAAGATGCCCAGTTCATCCATTCATTCCATATTTACAAGTGACTTTTTTGTAGTGTTTTGACACATGATGTTATTTCTATAGTGTGCTTAATATTGTGTGAACTCATTACGCTGATCATTGATGATTACTTTCTTCATGTTTGACTCCTTGTCACCTTTAATGTACACGTGCATGAACTTGTTTGAACATTGCACTTACTTGTCACTTATCGAATATGCTGTCTTAATTTTGCATTATAACGAACCAAATGTAAAAATAGATAAAGTTGTGCATGTAAGAACCATTGTCCGGATTACCACTATTTGTTTGGAAAATATTGTTATATGTTAATCAATGGGAAGGGAGTACGAAAGATACAAATATTCTTTATGTGAAAATCCACCATTTTCATAAAAGAGCATAAAAATATTAGAGGCACATAAAGACAAAAGTGCCAGACCAATTTTTAATACATTGATGTTTCACTACTTATGAGCAATAATTTTTTCATAATCATTGAGAGTTTATCATCATATATATGAGATATTGAGGGATTTAAAGTTGAAGATCAATGGGATAGCATAACTACAATGTCTCGAAAAAAAATATAACATAGTTTGGCGTCATTGGTGTGAGAATCATTTATGTTCATGAAGTTGAGTCAATTACATTTGAGTTCACAATTTTTACACCTATGGTTGACTTTGGGATCTTTCGTTAGAAGTATCTAAAACTTCATGCACATATGTTATGACTATATATGTTGATTGATCTATGGAAAATGTTCACACCCCTACATTCCATATCCATGATTAAAATATTTTAGTGTTATTACATGGTGTGCTGTATTTGTTCCTTTTATACTTTGTATTTACAAAAAAATGAAATTTTTTCAAAAATCGAGGAATGTACTGGTCATGATCGCCTTTGAGATTATCATCACCTATCCTTACTTGATTCTACTTGATTTCATTTGGCACGGTGGATTCCGTAATACTGTGTAATGTATACTATTAAGAGATTGGTGGATACTGAGACACAAAAGGACTTCATTGTAAAGTCATTAGTGGATTAATACGATTACTATGAAGAAGGTTCGAGGAGCTAAGATTGAACCAGGCTTGAAGATAGTTACAAAACTCATAATTAATCATAGTATAAATGACAATTCATTACAATATTAACTATGATTTGTCTTTAGGAGTAACCTTTTAATGCACTCAATGTGACTCTTAGTATGCTTTAATTATGGATCACATTAGGAAAGAATTATTTAAAATAATTCAACCATTTCTTTCATCCGTAAATAAACAACATGTTTGTAACTAAAGAAAACTATTAAACATGTAAATTTTAAATAGGTGAAAAATAAAGACATTCCCTGTTGATGTAAAAATTAGATTATCTCTAATTAATCAATCACAGATAAAAACAAACAAAATAAAAGATTTTTAAAGTGGTTCAGCCTTAAAGGAATGACCTACATCCACTGTTTTGTTATTGCTGACTGTTTGGGAATTCTCGATTACAGATTTTACCAAGAAATTTTGAATCCCCTTACAATGAGGATGATACAATGTATTTATAGCCCTCAGGCTGTAAATGTGAAAGGGTAATACATAGCTGTCCAATAGGCGTATACATCTGTATGATAATAATGAGCATTTAATGCGCAGTCGATCTGTTGATTATTCGGTCATTAATACTCTGTACGAGATGCAACTCAGACCGCCTAAGTAGCTCGATATTCATGATTTGCTCGGTACAGAAAATTTCCTCGGAGGGAACCTATTGCTCGGAGTGTCTGAGTTGGTCGGGGAGGTTGAGTTCCTCGAAGTTAAGATGTTGTTCAGAAATGTTTATAAGTGCTATGTGGATTGACACGTGTCTCCACTTAACTGATCCACGTCAACAGACTAAATTTGGTATCAACAGAAGCCCCCAATGTTTCACAGTTCGAGGTTGAGGAGTGTGGAACATTCTTCTCGAAAAATGGCGGGATTAAATAGTCATCCTAAATTTTAAGAGTGTTTTCCTTGTATTTATTTTTCCTTTCGAATTCATAGAATCAGACTTTTTGAATTTTTCCCACTGCTTCGGTCTTCGGTCTTCGTGCCTTTTTTATTCTTTTAACCGTCGGTAGCGCAAACGTCTTTCTTTGTAATCATTATTTTTACCCCTTCCCAAGGTAAGGTATTTAAGCATTGCAGAAAATCCTATCGTCTCTTACTTTTTCAAATCTGTATCTTTGAGCTCTCCATTTCTTCTCCATCTTGTGCGTTCATTCCTTCCATCGTTCGTTATCAACTGATCTACCCTTCTTCTGTAAGATCTTCTTCCTTCTCTTTTATTTTCTTTGTTCATCATGGTTTACCTTAATGAGTCGCTTGATAAATTTCGTTCTGATTTTTCTATTCCTTCCTGGGTCATTTTGGAAGAACTTTCTGGTCCTTCTGATTATTTTCGTTTGGTTGAGGGACATTGGTTCCCCAGTCTCTTTGTAGCTGAATGTGGCTTTTCTTTTCCTCCAAATCCCTTGTGTTTGTAATTCTGTCAATATTTTGACGTGGTACCTATAAAAATAGCCCCTAATACATGGAGAATAGTTAATGGAGTCCATAGGTTAAATCAGATTCATGGAACCCGTTTAGGAATTTCAGAGATTATGTTTTGCTATAGATGGGCTATCAATGATAGTACTTTTTATTTGAAAACTAGGTTTTTAAATAGGGCTTTAATTGTCAATCTCCCAGATGCCAACATGGATTACTTCGAGCATGGGGTTGTTATGAAAAATTGGCAACATGCTCCATTAACTGAAAATGACGTATATCAGGGTCCTAGATGCCCTCCCTATGGCAATGGGATAGGTTGTTTTTATTTTATTTAGTTTTTGAAATCATATTTTCTTTATATTCGATAAAATGTGTCACTGATATTTTGTTTTTTATTTATTTGCAGTTGACAGCAAAAGAAGGTCTCCAAAGGAGACATAAGTTAATTTAAAGCATCTGAAACTTATCCGGGGTTTGCATCAAACTGTCGCTGACGAACATATCAGATCACCTTCGTACTTGTTTCAGTACAAGAGTTACACCTCTTCTTTCACTGCTCATCCAGTGATAAGTAACATAGAACCAGCACCAGTTTCTGTAGATTCTTCTCCTGAATCGCATATTCCTCTCAGTGACAGAATGAAGAGAAGAAGAGCTCCTGCCCTCTTCGATAAGTCTGCCTCTACTGATGGAGAGGAAAAAAAAAGTAAGAAGGATATCCCAGAAGAAGGGACAAGACAAATTGATGTACCTCCTCCAGCTGCTACTAAGAAGGTTACCGAGAAGCCCCTTGTGGCTCCAAGCAAGATTGCAGCTATATCCCCTCCAAGAGAGGTTGTAGTTATATCACCGACCAAGACGGCATCCTTGGTCGAGAATGTTCTTTCTCCCACGAGGAAGTTGAAGAAAAACTCCTCGGACAATTTGGCTGAATCCATCTCTCAGCCTCTAACTACTGGAAGTGGTGTTCCCACTTTTGTTGCTCCGAGCTCT
Organism: Sambucus nigra; assembly: GCA_949130495.1. NCBI lineage: Eukaryota > Viridiplantae > Streptophyta > Magnoliopsida > Dipsacales > Adoxaceae > Sambucus > Sambucus nigra. The sequence continues at coordinate 224,915,550 of OX422214.1, forward strand.
GCCATGAGCTCGGTGAAGTCTTGGATTATCCCCAAGATCCAAGGTGTTGAAGAAAATCTTTCTCGGGAGAGGGTTACTACCTTAGTAGCTCAACATATTGCCTCTGTAAGTATTACTATTTTAAACTTTCATTTTTCAATGTTATGTCCTTGCACTGACTTATAATTATTTTCTTTTTCCAGATGGTAACTTGTTTCAACACCATTTTGAAAAAGGATGAAGCTATTAAAGCTTCGAGCTCCTCATCAGGTGTGGAGGAGGCTCTTGTAGGTCTGTCACAGTCCGTAAAGGATTCTCGTCAGAAGTATGACGAAGACAAAGCTGCTTGGGGGAAGCAACTAAAGGCCACCGAGCAAGAGAGAGATAAAGCTGTTGAAGTATCCAATGGTTTGGATAAGAAGATTAAAGACTTGGAAAGTAAGAATAAAGAGCTCGAGGGGAAGCTCCAAAATACTGGAGAGCTTGAGACCAAATTTAAAGCTGCTGAAGAGGAGTTAGGCAAGCTCCGTGAAGCGGATCGCCAGAGGGAAAAGGCAGAAAGGAAATTAAAAGTTGTCGAGGAACTCATGACTGAGAGGGTTTCCTCAGAGAAGGTGAAGAGGAAACTTGCTGTTAAGAAGTCCTTTAGTACTGGCTGGGACAAGGGTTGGAATAAGGGTTTGGCTACCATGATCTCACAAATGGAGTATGGCAACCTTAAATATTTCAAGGATGGTTGGGTGGCTGCTCTGAGAGAGATAAATGTCGATGAGAATTCAGACCTATTTCAGCGACACATTCCTGGCCCCCCTCCTTCTCCCGGGGAAGAAGAAGAAGACGAAGATGCTTCTGAGGAATCCTCTATGGTGATCGGAGATCAGATTTCTCATCCCCTGGTTGTCCAGACCTCTTGCGAGCAAATTCAACTAGACAGTATTTCAACCGAGAAATTTCCAACACCCTCCGATCAACCTTCTATGCCATCCGAGCAACCTACCTCTTCGTCCCAGCCTCCCGAGAAAGTTTTAGGAGACAAGGATAATGTGTAGAGTTGTTCGGACTTTTTCTCTTTGCTTTTTTGTTAAATGTAACTCTGGGCTATGTACTTCTTTTATGATGTAATAAAATTTGAAGTTTTTGATTTTGCATCTTAACTCCCTTTTTCTTGCTCTGCTTTTATTCTTCTTGCTATGTCTGCATTTTATTGATTCTTTCTATCTATTTTCTTTACTAGTTTATGGCTAGAATGGAACTCTTGTCAGCCCATGATACAAAACTGATGAAAAAATGTAACGACTACTTCAAAGCTGGTCATGCTGACTTGAATGAATCTCAAATCGTCGGTATCCTCGGTCCAGATGTTTCAGAACGAGCAGTTGATGCCTACCAGTATTTGAAATGTCTGCTCGACCGTGCAGTTTCTAATAATGTGGCATACTATGAGATGATTGAAGATCTCCAGGGTACCCTCGAGGAACTTCAATAACCGTACAAGGAGTTTACTATCCTTCTGCATCAGGGATATGAGAAGAAGTATCAGCAACTAAGTGCTGATAAGGGATATGATAAGTTGTTTGCTGCTTATGATATAAAGGAAAGGACTTTGAAGACCGAGGTTGAAGAGCATAGGCAGATCGCCAAATTGTTAGAGAAGGAAAATAATAATTTACGAGGAGAGATATCTCAGCTGAAATCTGCAGCCTCTACCTCGGGAGCCTTAGTTCCTGTCAACGATGAAGGTTTTTCTTTCTTGGAGGTTGAAAATTCCAATCTGAGAGACGAATTGGAAACCTTGAAGAGAACTGGTCCTTCTACCCCTGCTCGCGGACGAGCAAGAGCTTCTCGGGGATGAGCAAGGGCTGCTCGGGTTACTGTTGAAGAACAAAGAACTCAATCAGCTTTGGAGAATCAGGCCTTCCAGTTAATGACGAAGAATCAAGCATTAGTTGAGATGTCCAAGAAGATTCTGAATCTGGACGAGCAACTCTCTGCACAAAAGTCTGCCTTGGAGAGTAAAGAACTTTTAACGAAGAACCTCCACGAGCAATTAGAGAGGTTAACCTATCAATTCCACAAGCAGGCCAGAGAATTCTGGATGGCTGGTTATAATGAAGCCCTCTACCATTTAGATGATCGGATCCAAAATGCAAATAATGAGGGTTACAAGCAAGGATGGCTGAATGCCTTGGGTGTGCTGCAATTGGAACAGGGTTATTATTTATGGGATTACTATGACCCTGGGTTGCTCGAGTTTCCAGTGCCACCTTTCAAACTGGATATGAGCTGGATTCCTTCTCGGGCCATTCCTCGATACCTGATTTCAAAGTATCTCGGTGACTACAGTCTTCATTCTAACTTCGAGATATCTCGCCCCGAGCACCTACTTGATCGGCCCTCAGTAATGAATGTCAGGATGCTCAAAGATCTAAATTTCATCAATTCCCCCTATGCCTTAGACGATCCTCCCGCAGGTGAAGAACCTATTTCAAAAGCAGAGGGGAAGAAGCCAATAGAAAAGGATTCTTGATGTAATAATTTCTCATATAATATGTATTTCATTCGCAATGTATTTTGTTCTGGATTTAATGAAAAACTTCTAGTTTTCTTTGCAATCTTAATTGTCATTATCTCTGGAAATATTTTGTAAGACATTTCTAATGAATGTGCATGTATATCTGTTGAAAAGACAAAGATGTTTTGTGCTATTTTAAATTGTCGACCAACTAGAGTTGGTGAAAATTTATTGTTGACTATCTTAATTGATGATAATTATCTGACGACCAAGCAGAGTTGGTGATATTTTATTTCTCGACCAACTTTGGTGATAATTTATAATGTCATAAGTATCAAAAATTTCTGTTTTGTTTTTGATTGTAATGACTTATCACTTTTTAATTTTAAGCTCTGAAATGGCTTTCATTTTTTAACCAACTGTTCCCGACCAACCTTAGCTGGTGGATTTTTATTCCCGACCAACCTTAGCTGGTGGATTTTCTTATTCCCGACCAGCCTTAGATGGTGGATTTTCATCCCCACCAACCGTAGTTGGTGTTTCTGGGAAATTTTTATTCTCGACCAGCCTTAGCTGGTGGATTTTCTTCCCAACCAACCGTAGTTGGTGTTTCTGGGAAATTTTTTACTCCCGACCAGCCTTAGCTGGTGGATTTTCTTCCCAACCAACCGTAGTTGGTGTTTCTGGGAAATTTTTATTCCCGACCAACTATAGTTGGTGGATTTTCTTATTCCCGACCAGCCTTAGCTGGTGTATTTTCTTCCCAACCAACCATAGTTAGTGTTTCTGGGAAATTTTTTATTCCCGACCAACTATAGTTGGTGGATTTTCTTATTCCTGACCAGCCTTAGCTGGTGGATTTTCTTCCCAACCAACCGTAGTTGGTGTTTCTGGGCTTGAGGCGTAGTGTGTAGCACTAGTACTCCGAAAAATTTTCAACAAAAGGAGATAATTGGGTAAAACATCCAAAACTTTTATTCATTTTGAAGAAAACTGCATTACATAGGGATTGAACTATTGATAATATTTGCGAAGATGCTCTGCATTCCATGCATTCTTAAACTCCTCCCCTTTTAAAGTTTCAATCCTATACGTCCCTGGTCGAACAACCTCTGTTACTCTGTAGGGCCCATGCCAGTTAGCTTCTAGTTTGTTGTTCTTTTGAATTACTTTCTTTAGCACATAGTCCCCTGATTTCAAATCACATTTCTTTACTCTCTTGTTGTAGAACAGAGCTGTCCGTTGCTGGTATGCAGCATTTCTTATTGCTGCTTCTTCTCTAACTTTCTCGAGCATAACTAAATCTAATCTTCTCATCAGGTCACTGATAGGAGAGTTAAAATTCATCACTCTGTGCGTGGGGAGACCCATCTCGGCAGGTATAACAACTTCACTTCCAAATGCCAGCATATATGGAGATTCTCCTATGGCTGCTCATGGAGTAGTACGATAAGCCCATAGTACAGAATGCAGCTCGTTGATCTAATTTGCCTTTGCATCATTTAATCTTTTCTTCAAGCCATTCAGCAGCGTTTTGTTCATCACTTCAGTTTGCCCATTGCTCTGGGGGTGACCTGGTGCAGAGTGGGTTTTCAATATGTTCGACTGATGACAATACACAGCAAACTCCTCGTTGTCGAATTGGGTTCCATGGTTTGTGATGAATGCATGAGGAAGACCGTATCTACAAATGATGTTCTTCCATATAAATTGATACACTTTGTCATATGTCATATCGATAAGGGGATCGGCTTCCACCCACTTAGTAAAATAATCCAATGCGACGACGAGATATTTAAACCTTCCTCTGGTCCTTGGAAGTGGCCCGACCAAGTCAATTCCCCACATGGAGAATGGACAAGGGGAAGTAATGGGTGTCAATAGTGCTTGGGGAGTTCTTTGGATAGAGGAGAAGCGTTGACATTTGTCACATTTTTTGGCATAGGCTATGTAATCAGCCCTCATCGTTGGCCAATAGTATCCTTGTGTCATTATTTTTTGCAAAAGCGTTCGACCTACTACATGGGCTCCACAAGACCCTTCATGTACCTCTTCAATCAAGTCTTTCACCTCGGAAGGATGGACACATCTCTGCAAACCTGCTATGATTCCTCGTCTATATAGAATACCATTAGTCAGTACATAACGAGCAACTTTAAACTTCAGTTTCTTGCTACGAGTTTATCAGTTGGTAATTTCCCTTCCTCAATATATGCCCTGATGGGATCCATCCAAGATGGCTCTAGATCAAGGGTAATGAAGTTCATCGTCAGATCTTCATCTATGCTCCGACTAGCCAATACTTCTATTGGGATTGTTCTTCGTAGCTCGGTGCGCGTTGCTGAGGCTAACCGAGCTAAAGCATCTGCTCTGGCATTCTCCAATCTTGGTACTCTAATTATCTGCACCGCCATCAGACTTGATAAAATCTCCATTGCTTTTTCATGATACTTGATCATTAATTCTCCTTTGGCTGCATATACCCCCAATATTTGATTCACGATCAGTTGTGAATCACTAAGTACGACGACCTGTTTTGCCCCCATAGTTTTTGCTAAACTAAGACTTGCAATCATAGCTTCATACTCAGCCTCATTATTAGAAGCCTTGAATTGGAAGCGCAAAGCATACTCCACATCGACCTCATCCGGGCTGTTCAAAACAATCCCTGCCCCACAGCCTGTAGTGCAAGATGAGCCATCCACATATAGATTCCATATAGGTACCTCGTCTTCAAATTTTTGATTGGACAGAGTTCCTCGATGGAATATTTGCTGCTTCCTTTTATCCTCCTCTAGCACTTGCTGCTCGTCGACCATCTTCTCTTGCTCACCGACTGCCTTAAGTTGATCGGGGGTTAAATTTGATGATCCTGTAACATCCACAGGTTGGTCGGTGTGCAGCTATTGCTCCTCGGAGGTATCAGGATAGGTGAACTCTGCTATAAAATATGCTACTTCTTGCCTTTTTAGCGATGATCTAGGCTCATAAACTATGTCATATTCACCAAGTTCTACTGCCCACTACATCAATCTCCCTGATTTTTCTAGTTTATGAAGAGCTTGCCTCAATGGCATATCAGTATACACAACTATGGTATGAGCTTGGAAGTACGGCCTCATTCTCCTACTCGCCTCGATCAATGCTAGTGCTAACTTTTCCAGTCTTGGATATCTGATCTCAGCTCCTCGGAAGGCCTTGCTAGTGTAATAAATTGGTTTTTCCACTCCATCCTCCATTCTTATTAATGCCGAGCTAACTGCATTCTCCGACACTGCCAAATACAAGTACAATCTTTCCCCCGTTACTGGCCTGGACAGCAGTGGAGGCGCTCCCAGGTATTTCTTCAACTCTTGAAAGGCCTTCTCGCATTCCTCATTCCATTCAAACATTTTTCAAAGTGTTTCGAAGAATGGGAGGCATCTATCTATTGCTCATGCTACAAATCTATTAAGTGTTGCAACTCGCCCAGTGAGACTTTATACTTCCTTCTTCATCGTTGGAGATCGTAGTCCCAATAGAGCCTTGATCTTCTCTGGGTTTGCTTTGATTCCTCATTGGTTGACAATATACCCGAGGAACATGCCTTCTCGTACTCCGAATATGCACTTGGTGGGATTCAACTTCATTTGATATTTATCTAATTGATCAAAGGTCTGACCTAAGCCAATTAGATGGTCAGCAGCTCTCTTGCTTTTCGTCAGCATATCATCAACATAAACTTCCATATTGCAACTGATTTGTTCTGCAAATACCTTATTCATCAGCCGCTGATATGTTGCACCTGGATTTTTCAAACCAAAAGGCATAACATTATAACAATAAGTTTCCTTAGGGGTAATGAAAGAGGTACTCTCCCTGTCTTCAGGTTTCATTTTAATTTGGTTGTAACCAGAATAAGCATCCATGAAGCTCAATAACTCGTGTCCCGAGGTAGCATCCACTAATTGATCAATTCTGGGCAAAGGAAAATGATCCTTTGGGCAAGCCGTGTTGAGGTCGATGAAGTCTACACACATCCTCCACTTGTTGTTTTTATTCTTCACCATCACCACATTAGCCAACCAGTCTAGATATTTGACATCTTCAATAAAGCAATATTTTTGGAGCTTCTTGACCTCCTCTTGTATAGCCTGGTTCTTCTCGGGGTTGAACACTCTTCTTCTATGCTTCACTGACTTGATCTCCTTATTCACATTGAGCTCGTGACGTAAGAAATTTGGGTCTATTCCTGGCATATCCTCATGAATCCAAGCAAAAGTTTGTTTTATGCTTTTTAGGAAAACTATCAATTCCTGTTTTAGTGAAGCATCTAACAACGAACCTATTTGAGTTGTTCGTTAGGGGTGTTCATCATCCAAAATGATATTTTCAATAGCTTCCACCACCTGACCTTTCACGAGCTGCGACTCGTCTCTAGGATCCAATGTTTCAATCTCTGTACCTTCATCCACTTGGTAGGTAGTAGTCTTTTTCCTAGATTCCTCCAGTTCTTCTTGCTCGACAGATGAGTAGTAACATTCCCAAGCTACTTTTTGGTCACCCTTCACAACTCCCACTCCAAAATTGGTTGGAAATTTCAGGTATTGATGTATAGTAGATGGTACTGCTTCGAACTTCTTCAAACCTACCCTTCCCATGATGATATTGTAAGCTGACTGGATATTCTTATCCATCACAAAGAAACGTACTCTTTCTGTTCGATAAGAAGGCCACGTACCGATGAACATATCCAACTTGATCGTCCCAAGTGGAAAGACTTTCTTGCCAGCAAACCCGAGGAGAGGCCTGTGATAAGGTTCCAGCTGAGACAACTTTAGATTTAAACTATCGAAGCTTGAGTAGAACATGATATCCACCGAGCTTCCATTATCCACCAGTACTCTTGATATTATTACTTCCTTCATCCTCATTTTGATCACCAGTGGATCATCATGAGGATATAGTACACCTGCGAGGTCATTCTTGGAGAAACCGATGACCAGTTTTTCTTTATTTACCTTCCTCGGGCGATCATCCTCAGCTAGATTTATTCGCTGAATGTATGAACAGGCTTGAGCCTCATTGAGGTAAGCTTTCCTTTCCGCAGTAAGGTCCCCGCCTCCTGCATCTCCACCTGTAATAACATTACAATCAAATGATCCAAAACGAATTGAAAATACCTCATGCTCTGGCTGTCTTGGTCTCTTGGGGAGATCGGTGTCGTCTTCTGGATCATCTTCATGATCTCTTTTCTTGTTTTCTTCTGCTCGACGAGGAGATCTAGACCTCTGTCTTGCTCGGTCGTTACTTTTCTTTCATTTCTTCGATCAACATACTTGGCCATCTTTCCTCGTCTGATGAGTGCTTCGATTTCATTCTGGAGAGCTATGCAATTTTTGGTCGTGTGACCATGGTGTTTATGGAACTCGCAATATTTGGCCTTATTCCTCTTTTCTGGATCTGTCTTCATTTTCTCAGGCCAATTTAGTTCCTCGCTGTTCATGATCTCTTTGAGGACATGGTTTATGTCTACTTTCAAAGGAGTATAATTTTCAAATTTCTTCAATATTTCCCATAATGGCTTTAATTTTGACTGCTTGTCACCACCATTGTTCTTATGTTCTTTCTTTTTAGCCTTATCAACCTCCACCTTGGTCTCTTTGGTGTCCATGTTCTTCTTCGCAGCCATAGCCTCCTCGGCATTCATGATCTTGGCCGCTTTTTCCATTAGTTCTGACATGGTTCTGGGTGGATCTTTGGCCAAAGTATAGTACAATTTATTGGGCAACAGTCCACTTATCAAAGCAGTAATTGTTGTCTTTTCCTCATAATCAATAACTTCGAGCTTCTCGTTATTGAAACGAGTTATGTAATCCCTGGTGCTCTCACCTGTTTTTTGTCTAACACTTAACAAATGTGCCACTCGTTTAACTGGTTTTGCTCCAAAATAGAAATTTCCAATGAAGAGCTCGACCAGTTGAAAGAAAGTTGAAATCTTCCCCCGAAGAAGATTATTGTACCATATTTGTGCAGATCCGGTAAGAGTTCCCGAAAATGCCCTGCATCTCATCTCGTCTGGCATGGCATAGATGTCGGCAGCAGCTTGGTATTGTTCTATATGAAGGATAGGGTTAGTTTTCCCATCATATTTAGGGGTCACGACAGGTGCTTTGAACTTCGATGGTGTGGGAAAATCCACAATTGCCTGTATAAAAGGCGTCCCTTGGACAAAAGTTCTTTGTAGAGGATTCTTGGCCTTAGCCATTTCCCCTTGTCTGTCCTCCAACCTTTGAATATAGCCTTTCCATGCATCCATTCCCTCCTCGAGCCTATTGGTTTGAGCAATTGATCATGTTGAAGTCTCTTCTGGGATCTATTATGTTGAGCAACTGGTTATGATTGGGCAGAGCCCTCTCTTAGATCAGATAGTCATCAAAAGTTTCTCGACACAGCCTTAGGAGGACTTTTATTCTTCCTAGGGCCCAATCGATCAAAAGGAGAGACCCTACTTAATCTCTCCAATGCACTAGTCCTTTCTGGAGAGAGAGTGATGTGTTGTTCAGTATCTGTGGCTCGTACTGATGAAGTTCGACCCGATTGATAAGAAAAATCATCAAATCTCTCAGTGCGATATGAATCGCTCTGCCTAATTCGCGAATAAAGTAAACGGGTATTTCTTTGTACACTTCGTTGTCCTGAATGGGTCGGCGCTCCACCATGGATAGTTTGCATGAGTTGTCGCATAGTCTCTTGCATGACCGTCTGGCCTTGAGCCAAATTGGCCATGATTCCAGCCTGATCTTGGACATTTAGAGGAGCGGATGGATTCGGGGGGTTTCCAGCATTTCGATTACTGGATTCAGGATTATCAGCCATTGGTGATAAATTGTTTTGGTGAAAAACGATAATTACAGTCGTTTCCCACAGACGGCGCCAATCTGTTGATGTAAAAAATTAGATTATCTCTAATTAATCAATCACAGATAAAAACAAACAAGATAAAAGATTTTTAAAGTGGTTCAGCCTTAAAGGAATAGCCTACATCCACTGTTTTGTTATTGCTGACTGTTTGGGAATTCTCGATTACAGATTTTACCAAGAAATTCCGAGTCCCCTTACAATGAGAATGATACAATGTATTTATAGCCCTCAGGCTGTAAATGTGAAAGGGTAATACATAGCTGTCCAATAGGCGTATCCATCTGTATGATAATAATAAGCATTTAATGCGCAGTCGATCTGTTGATTATCCGGTCATTAATGCTCTGTACGAGATGCAGCTCGGACCGCCTAAGTAGCTCGGTATTCATGAGTTGCTCGGTACAAAAAAGTTCCTCGGAGGGCACCTATTGCTCGGAGTGTCTGAGTTGGTCGGGGAGGTTGAGTTCCTCGAAGTCAAGGTTTTGTTCAGAAATGTTTGTAAGTGCCATGTAGATTGACACGTGTCTCCACTTAACTGATCCACGTCAGCAGACTAAATTTGGTATCAATATTCCCATTTAACAAAAAATAATTAATTTTAAACTTATAAACATTATTGGATACGTCAATTATAACATGACAATTCATCTTAAACAATTTGTACAAATAAATTACAATGTTTAACATTTATTAAAACAAATACTCAATATTTTTTGCCTATCAAATATGATAATTTTTAACGTATATAATGTGGAACAACATGGAAGAATGCCATAAAATATATGTGCAATAAAATTTGGGACTATAATTTTTTTAATTAAAAAGCAGAATCCAAGGAGCACGATGATGGAGAGAATGTTTATCAATGTTTGTGTAGAAAAGTTCCAATCATGGAGGCTAGAAGGCTGATGGTGAGTTAAAACCCTTTGAGCAATTAACACCATGGTCAGCCCTAGATATTGGACAATTAGGCCATCTCTTAGTGCTGTAGGACCCTTAATTTTTTTCCTAAAAAACTAAGGATAAAAAATGGAGTTTCACAAATAAGTCTTGAGATATTTACTTATAAGTCCCATTGGAAGAAATTTTTCTCAATAGTTCCTATTACCTATTTTTCACAAGTAGTAAATATAACAATATTACATATTTACTATATATTTTTGACAAGTTGAATAGGTAGTAAATATATACTACTTGTTTTAATGATGCTCCAAAACCCTTCGCTTCCCTTTATTGATGCTCCAAAACCCCCGCCTCCTCAATACACCATGTAGACACCCCATTCCATTACCCCTAAACTCTCCTTAGATCCCTAGTACCTCCCTTCATCACTACAAACCTAGGTCATGTCCCGAGTACTGACCTAGAAGCCATCGGGCACTCCCCGGCTCAATTTGACCAAAACGTCAAACTCTTCATCTCGACCGAGACTGAATGAATCTTTGAAGGGCACTGAATACCCTTTTCAACGGTCCATCTTGTGCACAATTCCGACTTACCATGCGGACGAACGATCCATTTGGGTCCAAAATTTGACCCGGAGGCCATCGGGTGCTCCCGGGCTCTTTTTGACCTAAGTCAACTCTTTAGCTTGACTGAGGTTGAATGAATTTTTGAAGGGAACTGAATCCCTTTTCCAACGGTCCGTCCCGCTCGCAATTCCGACTTACCATGCGGACGACCGATCCGTTTGACTCCAAGAGGTCACTGGATTCTTCCCAGGCCCGGTTGACCAAAGTATGCTCTCCAAACCGGGTCAAACTCTTTGGAATGTCGAAGTACATCTCCAAACCTTTCCAACAGTCCACCCCGTGAGCGATTTGGACTTACCATGCAGACGAACGATCCGTTTTCGTCCGAGCGATTCCCCGTCCAATAGACCGACAAACGCTTCCGAGCCATATTTGACCCAAAGTCAACTCCCAAACTCGGGAGAGGTCCCAAGGAATTTTGAAGGTCTCTGAATTACCTTTCCAACGGTCTACCCCGTGCGCAATTTTGACCAACGGTTTGCCCTCGGCAGTTGATTTTCCGAAAAAGCTTAAAGCGCACTACCAAATGGCAGGTTCCAAACCCTGCCTATCGGCACCTGCCGTTAGGCAGGAACAGGTCTATGCCGATCGGCAGTTACCCGAGCCTATAAAAGGAAGCCTTCACCTTATTTGCAAGGGGATCCGATATCTGATAAAATTCACTCTCAACAAATCCAAGAAACCTCTCTCGAAGGCAGCGTGATTTCAACTTCCAAATCCCTTTTTTACTTTAACATTCCATCATACTTTTCATAAAACTTGGTGAATTAGCCACTCTCCATCATCGTCCAAGTTCAAGGGCTGCTATCCAACATTCAAGATCAGGCTCAAGATCTTCAAGAAGGTCCAACTTTCTCAACTTTCTCTTAAAGTCTCTTAAATTCGCAATAACTTGTTTTATTACTTAGCACTTTTTATTATCTCATCTCACACATCCTAATATACTTTTTATTTAGTATTATTGCACATCTCTTATTTTCATATAAATAAAAAATCCAAAAAACAAGAAAAATAGGGTTTACTCATAAATTCCAAATAGGGATTCTCATAATTTTCTCACACTTTTCTCACCACTAAAACACTTTTTCTACACACACACACACACACAAAAATAAGAGATCCCCCATTTGGATTTATGGGATAAACCCCACCCCTCGTTTTCTATGCGAACTATGTGGACTTTGATGCCTTTATAGGCTACGTAGGCGTCTCGGGGTAAAACCTGAGACTCGAGTCCTTTTCTCACTTTTTCTCTTATTTTCCTATCTTTTCTAAAGCTAATCTTCTTATATTCTATATACTTGTAACACATTACTTCATATGCGTTGTCGTTCTGTTATAATGATCAACGTAGGAGTAATCGCATAAATCTTATTTTTCTAATACTATTCTTATATCTTCCTACGGATGACTCGCTTTATCTTTTCCATGATAGAAGTCGAGGATTCCTACCTCCATTATATATATACACATGCACACATATCACAGGAGGAAATATAAAGGAAAATAGAAAATATCCATGAGAGACCGAAAGGGCAGAATGGGTGCCTAACACCTCCCCATTTCGTAACTAAGTCTCCGAACCCTTCTCGAATCATCTTGGTTTCGCATGCACCAGTATGTCTTTGGATGCCGTCCTTCGGGATGGCTTCCCCTTTTTCTTTTGTCTGTTTTGAGTAAAATAGAATGGCGACTCCGAATCTCTCTACATTTTGCACCTCATCTCAAACGATGCCGGTCGAAGCGCTCCCGAGAGGGATGCGGGGGACCCAAGGGATCCTCTCCCCTTCGCGCGCCCGCCCCAGCGCGGTGAGGATCGGTGATGGCCACAATGGCGACTCTGTTGGGGATTTGTGTTTGTTTTGAGGGCTTGACTCTATTTGCATGGATGCTATATTTATGTTTCCCCCCATATCTGCATGTTCCCCTTTTTCCATATGTATCCCATGCTTATGCTTATGCTTATGTTCACACACTCTTAGAAAATTCTCCATGTACACTTCATACTACGTGCACCTAGGATCACATATATCCGCATGTTGCATGCATCACCTATCCATACTTGGTGTACCTTGGGTACTTGTACTTTGCTCCCTGTTTGGCATAATCAAGATAGGCATTCTCATCATAAGATACTAATAAGAGAATCATGCATGATTCACACAAAATCACCAAAGAGCATTGCTATTGACCAAATTTTACCCAGTAACTGGAGGGTCACTTCATGATGGGCGCTGGTCCGGCAGGTCGCAGTAAGCCTAATCGATATGACTCTCACCTTCTATTGGACAAGTATCTTCAACGTATATCGAACGGTTCCGCCGCATCGTACCGCTTGACCGAAGTCATGATGGGAGGTATATCGCAGGGAATTCGTTCACGTACACCGAGTATATCGAATTCGCTCTCACACGTACCATCCCCACAAGGTATATGGTGAGGCAATTCACGTACACTCATGTATATCAAATGGCTTATCCACATGTACTGATTGATCGCAAGAGCAAGACGTATATCGTGGAAGTCATGCCAAAAGGGGGAACCCATGCCGATTCACCCAACCAACTGCATACCCGCATATAGGTGTCAAACCTAGGACACGCACTTTAGATTCTCGGTTTCAACTCGAAACTCTGTCAAAATTTTGGGTCGGTCTGTCGCCCAATTTTCAAGCATTTTAAAATGGGACCCTATCCGTGAGCCTGGTTACAAGTCCAAACCGTAGCTTTGCATACATTAAAACCCCACTTTTCCAAGCTCGGGTCCCGTCCGATATTGCATTTAGGAGAATTAAATACAAGTGAGAACACAATAATCATAATAATCATGCTGAGTTCTGTCTCCAAAAACATTTCTCCCTTCTTTATCAAAAATCCAAAAACATTTCTCCCTTCTTTATTAAAAATCCAAAAAATAGTCCTTCCTTTTTTTCTCAAAAATAAATCTCATCCTACGCTTTCTCAGGTCGATTGCAAGCCCTTGCCCTGGCTCCCTATTGGCTTCGGTCTTCAGTCAAATCACCCATGAGTTTCATCCGTTCCTCTACTACTTCTTCCGAGTCCGGAATCCATCCACTTTCTATGGAGAATACACATCAAGCACCAGTCATACAGTCGGATTTGACGACAGTCCTAGCTCAGCTCGTGTCCAATATTGACAACCTCCAAACTGAGGTCCGAGAGATGCAACGAAACCAGGTTCCCATTCCTCAAGAGCCCGAGGCCCTATTACCTCATGCTATGGGTCCACTCGAGCCTATCTGGGTTCTCGAAGAATATCAACACGCTCCACATGCCCCTCCTATCAATGGGCTGCCGCATGCCCAACTTCCAATGCCAAACATTTCCCAGCCTATGGCTAAACTGCCTATGGTTGCTGATCCAAAGGAGAAGGAGTTGAATAAAGTCAAAGAGGATCTCAAGATGCTCACCAAGAAGTTTCACCAAGTAAGGATCTCTGGAAATTACATGGACTACACCCACATGCCTCCTTATCCTAAAGCGAGGTTGCCCGTGAAGTTCAAGATGCCAAATATCGAGAAGTTTGGAGGGAGTGGACCCCCGATTGTTCATCTTTGCAGTTATCATCGTTCCATAACTCTACTAGGGGCTTCTGAAGAAGTGATGGCCCAATTATTTCAGCAAACTTTGAAGGATAGTGCCCTCCGATGGTTTTTATCCCTTGAGGAATCTAGAATCCGTAGCTGGGAGGATGTAGCCCGAGAATTCATGTCGCAGTATAAATACAAAGAAGAGCTTGAGGTCACCCGTCGTGATTTAGAGCTGCTCAAATAGAATCCAAGAGAATCAGTCAGTAACTTCATAACCCGGTGGAGGGAGCAGGCAGCTACCATGATCAATCGGCCATCCGAGGAAGAACATGTCAATATAGTGAAGAAGAACTTCTTGCCTCATGCCCAAGCGACGATGGGAGGATAATACTATCCCCACTTTCGAGCTCTCAGAGAGGCTGGAGAAAAAATCGAGGAAAGCCTTGTTAAAATAGAGGTTGAACCAAAGAAGGTATCCAGACAGTTCACCCCTAGAAAGTATGACAAGCCTGCCAGTGCTACAGTCTCAACCATTAACAATATCTCCCAACCAACCACATCATGGGCACCAGAAAGCCGCCCTGCCCCCGTCCGAAGGGAATACATTGAGCTCCATGCTCCCCTCTCCAAAGTTTACCAAGCCCTGTTAAGTCGAAACCTCATCAAACCCTTGGACCCACGTCCATTGCCAAATCCACTCCCAAGAAACTTCAAGACCGATGCTCATTGGGCCTTTCACCAAAATGCCAACCATACCACCGACCAATGCTTTCATCTTTGGAACATAATCCAAGATCTCATTGACTGGGGTACCATCGGCCCACCAGCTAATCCTAAGCCAAACACTACTCACAATCCACTTTTGAATCATACTAATGCCATATTCTTAGAAGAAAACATAAATTTATATCCCTTAACTCAAATCACACCCATATACTCTCCTAAACCTCTTCAAATCTGCCCATATTTCCTCCTACACCTTACTAGCCTCGCTGATCAGGCACTATCACTCCTTACTAGAGCATGCATCGTTGTCCATACCTGTTCTGAAAATGTAGGTATGGAATTGTCAAACGTGTTAAACCAACTCCTAGAGTTCGGGTAGAAATTGCCCTCATAGATGATCATCGATTGTCAGAAGTTCAGCACACTATTATTGGAAGCACGAAAATGGGTTCGAGATTCAGACAATTAGGTGGTACCGACCGATGAAGTCAACCTAGATAATGTTGTCCAGATTATAGCAGAGTTATTCGGGCAAACCAACAGCAGTTGCAGTATCACCGGGTTACTTGACGCTTTAAAGATACAAGGGCGCTTGGTCCCTTCAACCACGCATATCCCCAAAGAATGGGAGGGCTGTATGAAGAAGCCGTTGAAGTTGTGGAATGCATTGACTTTACATGGAAAGATAGAATTATTGCCACCGGATGGGGGGAATAGTGTAAAGATTCGAGCGAAGAACAGTCTTCAGGAAGAGCTGGCCCAGTAACCGACATATGTGGGATGATATCATTTGAAGAGCTCCTCGGAGAAATAAATAGGCTGTCAGAACAACCTGAGATTGACGAGGAAACGGGATTCATGTTATTTCCTTCTTCAATAAATCACATGACCAGATCAGGGAGACATTACCAAGTTCCAAGCTCACTACCAGCAAATAACAAGGGAAGGGGCCTTGAAAACCTTCCTATGCCAGAGATGACCATTGAAGAGAGCAAGATCCTCGATCAACTAAAGGAAACTCAAGCGAACATCACTCTATAGGGACTCTTCATGACTTCTCAGCTGCACATAAATGCTTTAATCAAGCTACTCATTGGACCCATAGTTCCTCCTTCTACCACACCAGAAGAAGCGGTAAATCTGGTCGGATCCTTAACCTCTACCCGAATGCTATCATTTTCTGAAGAAGAAATCCCCAAAATTGGGCCAAATCACAATCATGCACTCAACATCTCCTTCGAAGTTATGGGGAAGGCCGTGCCACGTTCCCTTGTCGATAACGGATCCACCTTGAATGTTTGCCCTCTGAGAACCTTCAAGTGTTTAGGCCTGAAGGAAAGCGACCTCGCTCCAACTTCCGCCGCTGTACGTGCCTACGATAATACCCGTCGTGAGGTGATGGGATCCATAAAACTTGTAATAGGGGTTGGACCTGTAAACCCTGTCGTTGAATTCCAGGTCATAGACATCCCATCTTATTTCAACCTGTTGCTCGGACGACCCTGGCTCCACAATATCAAGGGTGTGTCTTCCTCACTCCATCAGAAATTAAAGTTCTTCACCGACGGGCATCACCATTTTGGGTGACGATGGAAATATTGAGGGCACAAGCACCAACAATCTAATTCTTGAGATAAAGCATGAGTCAAATGATATTCTCCTATCGGTATTTTGGGTTGAGCCACTCCTCCCGGTAGGGGACGGTTTCAAATAAAGGGTTTGTCCAGAATATGACCCTCATGGCAATGTCAATGTTATTCAGATGTTCAGAAACATACACTTCATGCCCGGACTGGGACTAGGGCAAAGGCAGCAAGGGACACTCGAGCCCATCAAACTGAAGAAAGCTTTCCCTCCTTGTGGCTTGGGGTATCAACCATCAAAATAAGAGCTCAGAATGATCCACCAGTCTTGACCAAAGAGAAGATTAGAATACACCCAAAATATCTCAGGAGACTCCTTAAATGGACGATTCATCAAAGAAGGCTAAGATTTCCCCTTTTGCAGTTTTCCAGAACTATGGTACGACCACACAGACAAGAAGATGAAGCCTGGAATGGAGATATTTTTCCAAGATGGCTACCCATGGGCCGAAAGTTTTCCACACCGCGTACAACCACTCATCAAAGATACCGAAGAGACTGAGGAAGGTGATTCCGAAGATTCTTTCAACTTACAGATACTAGGGCTGGCACTCTGCATGGTCCATTCAGGGACTACATCAATGGATCCATTCCATCTGATTAAAGATGCTGATACACCTCTCCTCAACTGGCATGCTGCGCCAGTTCTGCCTCTTGAAATCCACCCTAACCCCAATGTTTACCCTATTTCTTCTTCTGTTGTCTATCCTTGTTCAAATGTAATCGAGACCTCTTTTGACGAGGTTCTCAATGCCGTTTTTCCTATCAATGAAATAAACGAAGATTTTGAGTATCTTGCCGTGCCTTACATTAACTGCTTGGATTCTAATCAAACTTTTGATGATGATGATTTTGCAAATGAACAATTCTTAATTGATCTAAATAAGGTTAATAATAAATAACATAACTGCGTTCAAGTTAATGAAGAAGAGACTGTTGTTATTAATCTCGGTTCTAGTAGCCAACTGCGCGAGATTAGGATAGGTGCCACCCTTGACGAGCATGAGCGTGCAGAACTCGAAGAATTACTAAAGGAGTCTGTGGATGTCTTCGCATGGTCGTATGATGATATGCCTGACATTGATCCTGAAATAGCTCAGCACGAGATCCCCACTCTCCCAGATTACAAGCCGGTTAAACAAAAATTGAGAAAACTCCGCACCGAATGGTCGCTCAAGGTCAAAGAAGAGGTGGTCAAATAGTTGAACGTGGGCTTCATTCGTGTGATCGAATATCCCACATGGTTAGCCAACATTGTACCTGTACCGAAATCAGGAGGGAAGATTCGAATGTGTGTCGACTACCGAGATTTAAAAAAAGTTTATCCAAAAGATGATTATCCGCTACCCAATATCGACATGATCGTGGATAACACAGCCAGTCATGCTCTTAAGTCATTCGTCGACGGGTTCGCTAGATACAACCAAATCAAGATGCACCCGGACCATCAAGAAAAAAACTGCATTCATCACCCCATGGGGAACCTTTTACTACACCGTTATGCCATTCGATCTCAAGAATGCTGGGGCTACCTACCAAAGGGCTGCCAAAACCATCGTGCACGATCTGATTCACAAAGAGGTCTAGGTTTGTGTGGATGATATGATTATCAAGTCCAAAACTAGAGAAGGTCATGTTCCCGCTCTCCAGAAGTTATTTGAATGACTGCGATGGTATCAGATGCGACTTAATCCACAGAAGTGTGTCTTCGGCGTTATAAAGGGAAAACTCATGGGATTCATGGTCAGTGAAAAGGGGATAGAAGCAGATCTTGCAAAGCTGAAGGCCATACTTGAGATTCCACCACCTCGAACAGAGAAAGAAGTCCGAGGTTTTCTTGGGAAATTATAATATATCAGCCGGTTCATCAGCCAGCTAACCTCCATCTGTGAACCGATCTTCAAGATCCTCCGAAAGGATTCAACCAAGGTTTGGAACGAGGACTGCCAAGAAGCTTTTGACCGAATCAAACAATACCTGACCCAACCTCCAGTGCTCATGCCACCACAACCTGGTCTCCATTTTCTCCTTTACCTAACCATAACCGACACTGCCACTATGGCTTTACTATCCCAATACCTTGAGGACTCCCGTAAAGAAAGATCCATCTATTACGCCAGTCATAAATTGGCCGGGTACGAGGTTAACTACAGTGCTTTGGAAAAGGCGTGTGTCGCACTTGTCTGGGTTACCCAAAAGTTACGACACTACATTCTTGCCTTCCCCATCAAACTTGTATCCCTAATGGACCCCATCAAATACCTTCTTGAGAAACCCGCCTTATCTAGTTGAATGTCCTGATGGTTGATGCTCCTAACCGAGTTCGACATCATGTACGTCACACAGAAAGCCATTAAAGGAAGAGCCATATCTGACTACCTCGCCGATTACCCCATAGACGAAGCAGATGTCCAGATCTCCAAATTCCCAGATGAAAATATCCTCTACACCATTCAAGACCGCCTTCGATGGAAAATGTTCTTTGATGCCGCTTCCAATAAAAAAGGATATGGCATTGGGATACTTCTGATCTCCTTAGATGACTCCCACACTCCTATCGCCATTAAATTGGATTTCCCTTGCACCAACAACATGACGGAATACGAGGCATGCATAGTGGGCCTCAAAGTTGCTCTCAAGAAAGGTATTTAATACATTGACATCTACGGGGATTCTGCTCTTATCATCGGTCAAGTGCTCAGAAAGTGGAAAGTCAAGGATGAAAAACTCCAACGCTTTCATGCCCAATTAGAAGAGTTAGACTCCTGATTCCGAGATATCACCTTCTATTACCTACCTCGAGCAAAGAATAACCTAGCCGATGCTCTCGCTACCTTGGCTTCCATGGTCGACATGCCCGAGGGAATAACAATGACCCCCTTCCTAGTTCAAAAGAAAGACAAACCAACCCATTGCTACCATATTGAACTTATCTCCACCGAAGATCCCGAACTAGCCGATTCCTGGTACTATGATATCTGGTGCCTCCTCAAACATGGTAGGTATCCCGAGGGTTCCAACAAGAAAGATCGAACGACTCTCTGAAGACTGGCCGCCCAGTACATCCGAAACCTCGATGGAACTCATATACACTGCATCGCAGGGGCTGAGATTGAGAAGAAAATGCAGAAAATCCACAGCGAAGAATGTGGGCCCCATATGAATGGTCATATGCTTGCCAATAAAATCATTCGATAGGGCTACTACTAGACCACCATGACCCAGGATTGCACTGCCTATGTTCGGAGATACCTCAAATGCCAACAATTCTCCAATCTTCAACACCTGCCTCCGCGAGAATTATACAACATGACCTCTCCCTGGCCGTTCTCCACCTGGGGTGTCGACATCATAGGAAAGGTTACGCCAAAGGATTCAAACGGACATCAGTTCATCCTAGTTGCCATTGATTACTTCACCAAATGGGTCGAAGCTGAGTCATACGCAGTATTGAACGCGAAGAAAGTGGCCAAGTTCCTCAAGAAAAATATCATCTGCCGATATGGGGTCCCGCACGAGCTGGTATGAGATAACGGGTTGCATTTGGAAGCAAAAGTCACAGAAGTTATTAACGAGTACGGGATTTAGAGATACAAATCTTCTCCCTACTGACCTCAGATCAATGGTGCAGTTGAAGCGGCCAATAAGAACCTCAAAGCTATCATCAGCAAGATGATTGAAAGTTGTAGAGATTGGGCCGACCGAATCCCGTATGCCCTCTAGGGATATCGAACCTCAATCCAAACCTCTACTTGGGCTACCCCTTACTCCCTGGTCTACATCATGGAAGTAGTTATACCTGTGGAGCTGGAAATACCCTCGCTACGCGTCATGCTGGAAAGAAAAGTTAGTGAAGAAGACTGGTGCCAAAGCCGTCTTGATGAGCTAGCCCTCCTAGATGAAAGAAGATTAAAAGCTCTTCACCACATACAGGGGTACCATCGCTGAATAGTGCGATCATTCAACAAGAGAGCCAAGGACCGCGGTGTCCGGGAGGGGGATTTATCCCTCAAAGAGATAATAGAACCCATCTGGGACCCCAGAGGGAAATTCAAGACCAATTAGAGCGGCCCTTGCATTGTGAAGAAAATCTTATCCGGTGGTGCCACCATGCTCACTGACCTAGATGGGGAAGATATGGCTCGTCCAGTCAATCTGGACCGTCTCAAAAAATTCTACCCCTAGTCCGAAATCTCGGCGCGCTACGATTCTTCTCATCCCTATTCTATTATAAAAAAAAAACTCTTCATTTCCCTCTACCTAGAACTACGTGGGCCTGATCCTTTGCAAAAAAAAAATATATTTTCAAACAGATAAAAACATTTTCAAAAAACCCCAGAGGTACGTAGGCAGATCATGCACCTCACATGAGTGCGGCCCCTTTCTTTTTTACAAAATACCATTTCTTTTCTTAACTCCGAGAACGGCGGTTCATTCTAAAGAATACTTGAACAAAAGGATTATGTATGCCTTAGCGATCGGTGTAGATAATTCAAAATTACAAAGTTAATCGAAAGGCACAACTGGATGATCAGAAACTTGCTTATTTCATTAATAAGAAAATTCATCACGGATTACATAAGAAAAAGGAACGGATAACTCCCTTCCCCTTACTACCATAAAAGCCAAATAAAAATCCCCACATATATCACACAAATAAACTCCCCAGGAGTCCTACCCACAACTACCCAAGGATCTTGCACCCTCATCATCTACATCCTGAGGTCCCCAAGTTTCCCCTAACTGAATAGAGTGCCGTAAACACTCCATGGAGCGATGAGCTTGAACCATCTTCAAAAAGACCACAACGCCCCCTTCCATGGTGTTAGATAAAACAAACCATCTTTGTCCAGTCTCCACTGCCAACATCTTGCTAACTACTTTCCTCCAAAACCACTTCATATAATCTTTGGGGACGTACCAAACTTTCCCGACCGACTGTGAGGGACGAGTCAACGTATGCCGATTTTCCCACACGGATCCAAGCAACAGACACATGCGCTCAGTCAAATATTCTATCGAAAAGAAATTTGAGGTCCGTGGTGGCACGACCTGTGCCCAGCCAAATTGGCGTAGAAGTCGCCAAGGGAAATAAAAGGTGGTCTGCCTGAGACCAACCAGTCGCACATGCAAATACTCTCCTAGCTCCAGAACGGGCTGCAACTGCCCCCACCAGGGCACTGTCCAATACAGCCCACGAGCCCCATGCTCTACAAACCAATGCTCCCAGTTCTCAACATACATGCCAACGCTAATGAAGTAGCATGAAAAGAAGTTGGGTATGGCCGACAAGGGATATTTTGGAGGAGTCGCCAAGAGAAATCTTTAAGACAACCACATGAACAGCAACACGGGGCTACCCCTCAAAAAGTCAGAACGACCTTCTCTCTAGGCATCCAGGCCATTCAGGGTCTCCGCCAGTATCACCCCCACAGGATTGCGATGATATGACATCCATGAAGTAATGGCTGCAAGTTGTTGGTCCACTCGCACTTCCCCAGTCACCAGCAGCAATTTTGAAACCAGACCCAGAACAACGGCTCCAGCATAGCCAGCATCACCTACTTCCCGAAAATGCACGAACTGCAGCACTGCCGGGAGGGAGATCATTCCTCCAGTAACCAATGATCTAGCCACCGAAGGCGAAATATGAAGAAGCCCGACCAATCAATCCTTAGGAGAGTGGGAAAATTCGGGCAGAGCCGCAGCAACACTAGGATTTACACCCAGTATGGCAGAAAATTCCTTGTAGGTAGGACAAACTTCTTCCAACCCAAAGCGGAATACATGGTCCTCGGGGTACCAGAATTGTACCGCCGCCGTCAGCACGTTCCACTCAAGAGGCCGATTGTGCCAGAAGGAGACTCGACGCATGTTGAAAGCATCGTAGTTGACATTATAAGAGCACATTACTTCCAAGGCTTTGAGGTAATTGACAAACTCAATGCCACCAGGGAGAGCCATCTTGCAAGGCTAAGAAATAATGGGCAAGTAAGTGAAAATGCAAAGGATGTGATGAAAACACTCCACTCTTCCCCTTTTTTATACTTAAGAACCCTCACAAGAGACATAATCCCTGCAGAAATCGGAGGGAATCCTACCCCACAAGGTACCAAAGGCTGAAGAGGGTACCATTCAAAGCTTTGAATTTATGGGACTGGACTGAACTGCCGATAGGCAGGCCAGGGTGCTTGCCGATCGGCAACCCCCCATTTTAGAAATGTCCTCTTTTCCTCTTTTGTCAAATTAGAAAACTCAATAGAAATAAATTGATATTCTCAACAGAATTTCAAAATCCCTTTAAATTTCCCTTTTTTGATCAAAAAACTTTCCTTCAAGCATCAAAGTAAAAACCGCATGTGCATACATTCATTCATCATTAATAAAAGATAATAAAAAAACTCCATTGCATTGCATATATCTATTTTCTGTGTTACATCATTTTTGCAGGAAATAAAAAGAAAAAGCAAAAACAACGGGACTCAGCCCGAACCCGCATTTTCTCTCTCTTTCTCTCTCTCTTAAGAGCTTCCACCCCTGTGGCGTGCTCTCTTCCCCCTACGACGAGACGACACACCACAACTTCCCGAGCCAAAGTCTTATTTAGACGAGGCAGACGACACCAAGCAAGAAGGAACGGGAATCACATCTCGAATATGGGCAGTCGCCGAATATATCTAGTCTCTGATGTCCCTGAGCCAAGTGGTCGACACCCGGACTTGCTGCAAGAAAAAGGTGAAATCAGTATCAGGGCAGGGATGACCAAAATAGAAAAGAAAGAAAAAGAGGAACATAAAGGTATACCGAAGGTCAAAGGACCTCCTCTGTCAAACCCAACTCCTCCGGATCCATCGCATGAGGACACTGCAACATGGGTACCATCCCTCCATAAGCCCATCGAATGTTGTATGAAGGGGTATGCAGCCGCACAAAAGGAACCTCTGAAGTCACCGCCGCCGCAGATGCCGACGGACCACCGCCGCTGTGGGAAGATCCCACAGCCGACTCGAACCCGTTGGAAGGAAATGAAGGGCATCATATATGGTGGGCAGCATTAACCAGCTCGTCACAAAGTCCATATAGTCATACGGCACAGCCATATCGGTGTATAACAAGTAGGACTAGACAATCATAGCCACGATCCTCTCATCCTCTGACAATAGTCGCTCCCGCCTCATAGACGTAGGAGGCTACACAAGTGGCAACACCACCTCCTCCTCGGTAATCTGACGAACCACCCTCTCCTCGAGATACCAAGAATGACCGAACTCATGGGCCAACAAATGCCTCATTCGCGCATTCACCCAGTCGCCCCCACATCCTGAATAGCTGTCCCCTAGGGATAAAAGGTCACCTGAAAATCTCCAAGCGAGCATAAATCAATACAAGATCAGAAGGTGCAAAAACCAAGACTAAAATGGAAAGAGTCTTACCCTACCACTGGTCAGGTCATTTAAGACCTGACGCACCGCCTCCAGGGAGAGAGACCCCTTCGACTGCCGATTGGCCTTATGCCATCAATACAATCGACAGAAGTCCCCAACAGTGTCGTCCTTCAAAGCGATCAGCGGGGTATTGCACCCAATCACCTCGTAGAACCACGTCTGAATTCACAAAACAAAAGAGACGAATAAGGAAAATGCGAATGCATGAAAAGAAATGCGCAAATTAAAAGAATGCCTAAAAAAGGTATGTGGCTCCAGTAATGCATCCAGAGAAGAATAAAGGGTCGCCAAAGTCAGACTCCCCCAATCATAGAAAGGGATGTTCAAAAACATCCTCAGGTACGGTAAAAACCATAAATGAATGATGTCACCGCTCGACACCACCATGAAACCTCCTAATACCAGCAGAATAAATAACTGGGCCATCTGCCTCACTTGTATCCCGTCCTCCACATCAATCACCCTGCTCAGCAGAACATCCTTCAGCAGGGACAGCCAAATAGAATCCCCAGAAACTATCCTCCCTACATCACAAAGTGCCGCACACACTGCCTCCGGTCTCACCCGTAAAGAGCGATCCACCTCTATCTGCTCTCCATCACAATCCATCCCTAACAGCTGCTGCACGTCTATGGGAGTCACAGTCATCTCCCCGAAGCCGAAATGGAAGGTGTGTGTAGTATCCCACCACCTCTCTCCCAAAGCGCACAAGACCGTTGTCGAACGAGGCGTCTCATCCAACACCAATACCAACCACCCAAAACCCATTGATGATACAATCCAATGCACCATAGGTGGGAGATGCTCCCAAACATCCCTGAGCCCCGTCGTCCCACGGGCGCGCATGTTCTTCAAAGAAATATCAGACTGGCCAAAAGGAAAAGTCTCATCAAAAGTCAAAAAAGAAAGAAAAATCTCTAAAAAGAGAAGAATGCCAAAGGTCAGGTTACTTACATAACCGCCGGGAATCACTCTCGAAGAGAGATGACGTGATGATTCCCGCAGCAAGGTCCGCTCATCCACAACAGGCTCAAACGCATCAAAGGAGTTCTCACTCCCCAAAGAAAGAGGCACCCTGTCCCTCCAATCCACATTCGCCCAGTCATCAATGGTCAACCACTCCCTATGGACTGCGGTGCTCACAAAAGTGGCCATTTCTTGAAGATCGAAATGCTGGAACAATTTGCAGAAGAATCGCAGAGAGAGAGAAAGCAAAGAAATTGTGAAAAAATGAGGGGATTCGCCCCTTTATATAGGATGCCAAGCGCCATGCCGATCGGCACTTCCCCCAACCATACTGATCGACACTGACCCCTTGCCTTCCCGAGGTACCCCAAAAGTCCGTGCCACTGCCGAATGGCACCCTTCATACTATGCCGACCGGAACCCCCATTAAATTTCGTACAGAAATTCCCAGAAAATACCAGAAAGCCTCCAAAAATCCTCAGAAAATTCCTAAAAATCCCAGGAAGGATTTAAAGCCTTTTCACCGAGAAAAACTTCGCGTTCCTTTGAACGAAACCCCTCTTTCCCATCAAAACCCTCAAACATCAAGTGAAAACTCCTCCCAGCACAGCTCCAGAGGATCTCTAAGGATCACCTGATCACTTCCCCAGCGGAATTCTCTCACAACACCCAAAATAGGTTGTTCCCCCCTGCAAGGTCTCCTGATGAAACAAAAGCTTCCCCAGCTATCAGCTCCCCAACTCAAATCAAAATCATAAAGCACTTTCCCTAGCAAAATCAAAATCCAATCTCCATACACTCTTTAGGTCTTAATTGACCTCGGTCTTGGATCGTCATCTGAGTTGGGTTAGAATTGACCCCGGTCCTCGGTCGTCACCACTCTTTAGGTCAGAATTGACCTCGGCCTTGGATCGTCACCTAAGTTGGGTCAGAATTTATCCCGATCCTCAGTCGTCACCACTCTTTAGGTCATAATTAACCTCAGTCTTGGATCATCACCTGAGTTGGGTCAGAATTGATCCTAGTCCTCTGTCGTCACCACTCTTTAGGTCAGAATTGACCTCGATCTTGGATCGTCACTTGAGTTGGGCCAGAATTGATCCTGGTCCTCGTTCGTCACCACTCTTTAGGTCAGAATTGACCTCTATCTTAGATCGTCACCTGAGTTCGATTAGAATTAACCCCAGTCCTCGGTCGTCACCACTCTTTAGGTCAGAATTGATCTCAGTCTTGGATCGTCACCTGAGTTGGGTCAGAATTAACCCCAGTCCTCTGTCGTCACCACTCTTTAGGTCAGAATTGACCTCGATCTTGGATCGTCACTTGAGTTGGGTCAGAATTGAACCCGGTCCTCGGTCGTCACCACTCTTTAGGTCAGAATTGACCTCGGTCTTGGATCATCACCTGGGTTGGGTCAGAATTGACCCCGGTCCTTGGTCGTCACCACTCTTTAGGTCAGAATTGACCTCAATCTTGGATCGTCACCTGAGTTGGGTCAGAATTGACCCCGGTCCTCGGTCGTCACCACTTTTTAGGTCAGAATTGACCTCGGTCTTGGATCGTCACCTGAGTTGGGTTAGAATTAACCCCGATCCTCGGTCGTCACCACTCTTAGGTCATAATTGACCTCGGCAATTAGATCTTAGCCCTAAAGCTCACAGATTTGGCTTCGACCCACAAAATTGGTCATCCCCCCAACACCACTTCAGGTCCTCAGAATCGACCTAAACCTTGGATCATCATTCCATCCCCAGCACACTCCTTAGATCCTCAGAATCGGCCTCGACCCTCTGAATCGGTTATACTCCCTCAAAAGCATCATGTGGTGTCCATTCGACGGTCATCATTTATTCTAAACTCACCCGTAAAGGGGCTCTGTAGACACCCCATTCCATTACCCCCCAAACTCTCCTTTGGTCCCAAGTACCTCCCTTCATCACTACAAACCTAGGTCATGTCCCGAGTACTGACCTAGAAGCCATCGGACACTCCCCGGCTCAGTTTGACCAAAAAGTCAAACTCTTCATCTCAACTGAGACTGAATGATCTTCAAAAGGCACTGAATACCCTTTTCAACGGTTCGTCCCGTGCGCAATTTTGACTTACCATGCGGACGAAGGATCCGTTTGCGTCCGAAACTTGACCTAGAGGCCACCGGGCACTCCCAGGCTCTTTTTTACCTAAGTTAACTCTTCAAATCGACTGAGGATAAATGTATCTTCGAAGGGCACTGAATCCACTTTCCAACGGTCCATCCCGTTCGTAATTCTGACTTATCATGCGAACGAACGATCCGTTTGACTCCAAGAGGTCACTGAATGCTTCCTGGGCCCGATTGACCAAAGTCAACTCCCCAAACTGGGATAAACTCTTTGGAATGTCAAAGTACATCTCCTAACCTTTCCAACGGTCCACCCCGTGCGTGATTTGGACTTACCATGCGGACAAACGATCCGTTTGCCTCCGAGCGATTCTCCGTCCAATGGACCGACAAACGCTTCCGAGCCATATTTGACCCAAAGTCAACTCCTAAACTCGGGAACGGTCCAAAGGACTTTCGAAGGTCTCTAAATTACCTTTCCAACGGTCTGCCCCGTGCACGATTCTGACCAACGGTTTGCCCTCGACAGCCAATTTTCTGAAAAAGCCTGAAGCGCACTGCCAAATGGCAAGTTCCAGACCCGGCCTATCGGCACCTGCCGATAGGCAGGAACAGGTCTATTCCAATTGTCAGTTACCCGGGCCTATAAAAGGAGGCCTTCACCTCATTTGCAAGGGGAGCCGATATCTGATAAAATTCACTCTCAACGAATCCCAGAAACCTCTCTCGAAGGCAGCGTGATTTCAACTTCCAAATCCCTTTTTTACTTCCACATTCCATCATCATTTTCTTAAAACTTGGTGAATTAGCCACTCTCCATCATCATCCAAGTGCAAGGGCTGCTATCCAACATTCTGGATCAAGCTCAAGATCTTCAAGAAGGTCCAACTTTCTCTTAAAATCTCTTAAATTCGCAATAACTTGTTTTATTACTTAACACTTTTTATTATCTCATCTCACACATTTTTATTTAGTATTATTGCACAACACTTATTTTCATATAAATAAAAAACCTAAAAAACAAGAAAAAGAGGGTTTACTCATAAATTCCAAATAGGGATTCTCATACTTTTTTCACACTTTTCTAACCACTAAAACACTTTTTCTACACACACACACACACTCACTCACAAATAAGAGATCCCCCATTTGTATTTATGGGATAAACCCCACCCCTCGTTTTGTATGCGAACTACGTGGACTTTGATGCCTTTATAGGCTACGTAGGCGTCTCGGGGTAAAACCCGAGACTCGAGTCCTTTTCTCACTTTTTCTCTTATTTTCCTATCTTCTCTAAAACTAATCTTCTTATATTCTATATACTTGTAACGTATTACTCCATATGCGTTGTCGTTCCGTTATAACGATCAAGGTAGGAGTAATCTCGTAAATCTTATTTTTCTAATACTATTCTTATATCTTCCTACGGATGACTCGCTTTATCTTTTCCATGATACAAGTCGAGGATTCTTACCTCCATTATATATATACACATGCACACATATCACGAGGGGGAAATATAAAGCAAAATAGCAAAATTAAGCCTCCGAACCCTTCTCAAATCATATTGGTTTGGCATGCACCAGTATGTCTTTGGATGCCATCCTTCAGGATGGATTACCCTTTTTCTTTTGTCTGTTTTGAGTAAAATAGACTTGCAACTCTGAATCTCTCTACATTTTTACACCTCATCTCAAACGACGCCGGCCGAAGAGCTCCCAAGAGGGATGCGCGGGACCCGAGGGATCCTCTCTCCTTCGCGCGCCCGCACCAGCGCGGCGAGGATCGGTGATGGCCACACACCGAATTTGGCTTTTTAATGAGAACTTTACATCTCATGTAATTACCTTGTATCCATCTATTTTGGCCAAGCACATTTATGCATTTCAATTCTTTTACACCTTTTATATACCCTAAAATCAAATCATTCGTCCTTAAATTCAATCCAAGCCACTTAGAACAACTAACTCACCTATACAAAAACCACACAGATCTAATGCCACCTAAAACTAACAAATTCTGACCTTCAGAAATAACGTCCTGAATTTAGGTACACATTTGCACAACATTATGATCATTAATCTCTTCTTCCTCCTCCTCCTCCTCCTCGATCAACATCTTCGTGTTCCCGTTCTTTCAGTCAGAAGGTTTTTTCGGCAACAGCTTAACTAGAGCCACGATTATCCACTGTAGGAGCAAGAAACCTATTCCAATTATGACATAAACAGTAATTAGAATTTTTGTTAAAAGATCTGGCAAAATTCCAACCCCATGTTGTTGCCGCACACTGCAGAAAATATTTGAAGATAGAGAGAGAAAGTGAAGAGCTATTTTTTTGTGTTCCTGAGCCTGACTATGTTTCGAATAATATTCCTTTGAATGGTAAGCCGTGTGTATATACTAACTGGGGAGAGAAGATAACGGGGAATATAATAGAATACAAGGGTGGAATGTAAAATATAGTTTAAAAAAGTTCCCGCTAAGGGCACCCATTCCTCCAAAATAATATATGTAATTTTTTTTAATTAAGCATTACACTTCATATAAAAACTTGCAAATATATGATCTATTTTGAATTGGTTTATATAATAACACATATTTCTTATCTCAATTTATAATGATATATGGTTAGGTGTGATTGTATACCACCCATTTTATGTGTATATTTTTACTTTTCCTATTAATAGAATGAAAGTTTTTTCTTGTTCATATTATGAAACAACTTTTTGGGTCAACCTAACTAGCACATGTAGATTGCAAGATTGCAGTACACCACTATTAAATATTGAAAACCTCTAAGCAAATGTTTTGGTGATTCTGGAATCGACTCGGGGACTTCATATTCAATAAAAGCTCCATCTCTTAGACTTTTTTACGATATATAATATGTCTTTACTTTTGATGCATATTCAGAAATTACACACACACATCAATTTTGTACAAGATTGACACTACTTCCTTACTTTTGTTTTTATGATCCTTCGTAGGCTGGTCCATTGATGCAATATAGAGCTTCAACAAAAGATAACGAATCTTATAACCATTTTCCTCTTCCCTCAACTGAGTTTTCCTTAAATAGTTTTCAATTTTCTTAGTATTGCATTAGTTGTAGCCTTGTATGTTGTACTCAGATGATCGCTTTGGGATTTCTCTTGGATTCTGAAGTTCAGTGATTGAGTTTGCTTGTAACTTTTGAGTGCTATTTTAGTTTATAAAACTTTATATCCTTGCGTTCCACGACTTTATGGACTGATTATGTTTATTTGGCAGAAATTGTCTCTTATAAAGCCATTAGCACAAAATTTCACCTCTTGGTTTTGTATTGTTTTCCATCCTTAATAGTCTATAATGAATATCTGAAACATCTGTTTGATAGGACAATTAGTATGCTACCATAATGTTTATATCCATGGAATAACATAATCTGATTTATGCTTCTTAATGGAATGCAATATGTGAGACAACTTTTAGACTTTTGAATGCTTGATTATAACTTATTTCTACTTTTTAAAATTACTTTATATCCCATTTATACATTGTTTGTGTTGTTCATGGGAGACATGATAGATGTGTGAAGATCTATTTTTTGGTTTTTGATTACAACAAATTCTACAAAAACAACAACCATAGCTTCCAGGTATAACATTGTTGTGGGAAAGGTCAGACCATGCTTTTCGCATCGTTTCACTCCCACAAGAGCTGCAATTTTATGATCTGCAAAATATTAATTTTTCACAAGGAAGGTATTCCTATGTTGGTTTAGCTCATTATTATATGAAAGTATGATATGTGGGATCTACCACCATTATGTTTTCAACATTAATAAAATACCATACAACTATAACTAATACCCCGTATTTTTAATGACTTTTAAAATGGGATTAATTAGAATTAATTGTGATATAATTGGAAATTAATCCGGATTTAAATATTACTCGAGAATAAAGTAATATGTGATTTATGTTGAATATTACTTAGTGATTAAATTAATATAAATGATTATGACTTTACAATTGATTATAACTTTATAAAATTATCGCGAATTATGTGTACGACAATTATGGTAATTAAGTCGTGATGCGCATTTGAGTCGTGTCCATATTATAATTTAATGTAATAAAAGTAAATTATTTTTATGTCATCTGAATGGTCGTTTTGACTATGCCAAAGTGTCCGTAACGGTTCAATTAGTCAAAAGATACTACTCGGACATTGGTATGAGGTCTCGGGGCACTTTGGGGCCGAATAGTCACCCCGGAGGGGTAATATGGTCATTTCACTTGGAAGGTGAATAGTGAACACGAATTTGAGTGGTTACTTATAAGTCTAAAGGGTTTAGAATATTCATTTCATTCTACAAACTTAGAGAGAGAGGAATTGAGAGAGAGTGGATAGTTTCTCTAAGGGAAAAAGGAAGAGTCATTGAGGGAGAAGAAGAGACTTCTCTAGGAAACCAAAGGACAATCACCTCCACCACTGTCAAAAGTTGGCCAAAAAAGAGAGGACCACCAGCAGTGTATCACCCCCAATGGATCAAACCTGCAATCTAAAGGCAAGTGATTAATTATTGCAAGTTTAGCTTGTATATTATCCATGTTAGGTTGTTTAGAAAATTCTGAAAAGATGCATAATCAAAGATCAATTTTGGAGATGTTAATTGAATATTTGAAAGGAGAATGATGTAGGATTAATTTTATCTTTAGTATATAATTTAACCCACGAAATTTGAGAAGTATTGGTGAACAAAATCTTAGTTTATATGATGTTTTTGGAGAAATAATAAAATATGAGTTTTCTGGAAATTATGGGAAATTACATGTTTTGGAGATAAACTAGTTAGATGTTAATTCGTTTATGGAAAATAGAAATATGTAGGATTAATCTCATGTTGTTGGTAGATATTAATTCACGAAATAAACATCACTTGTTGAAGAAATTCTGAGAATTATTGGAGTGTTCTTGAAATATCATATGTTTAGTTTTCTGGAAAAATATGAGATACATATATGCTTTTAATCTAATTCTTGATGATTATAGGTTGTTTAGATCAGTAAGAATAATTTATATATTTTTCTATATAATGTGGTATGGATAATAAGAGATTTGGGACGTTAAAATAGAGGTTTGATTGGTTAAAAGATGTGAAACCCGTAGGATAAAAGTTGCAGAATCTGGGCGATCGATCGATCGACCTATAAAGCTCGATCGATCCCTTACCATCGATCGATCGACCTTCCCTGAATTGATGAACTTATCCCTTTTTAATTCTTGATTTAATCCCAAAACTTTTAGAAATCTTTAGTGATTATTATTTGAATATAATGGGACTTAGAGAACGACAATAGGATATACCTAAGACCCGAAAAATATTATTTCGAGATTGTGAATGAGGGGAAATGAACGAATGTTTAATTAAAAGATTTTTTTTGGAGAATTATATTACTTGGGGTTTAAATCGGATAAACGATAATTTAAGGTTAGGACTAGTAGTAAGAGAGTCATAAATTACCGGTATAACCTTAGGTATAATTGGGATTAACCTTAAGAGAAGGGATAAAGGGTTAAGAGTGAATTGGGTATTATCAAGGATTAAACCTAATTAAAGTGAATTTAATTCGTAGAAATTCAGGGGTCGTGATGACATGGATTTGTAGGACGGGATGTTTACCTACTATAATTATTTGAGGATTAAATGATCACCATCGTGCGGGTAGATAAGTTCGGATATATATATATATATATATACTTTGAGAATTAATGTCATAATCGAAAATATATGTAGTATATTCGGGTTATAATTATACTACATATGGGATTTATTATATGGGTTGTGCGTATGCCCTACAGTTATATACTGGTATGATGAATACCTATTATATATATATATATATATATATATATATATATATATATATATGGGTGAGATGATTACCTATTATTATCATATGGTTGGGTGAATACCTTATTGATGTTATATTTATATAGGTGGAATGTATACCTATATTATAGTTTGTTATGTGTATGACATACCTATGCTGCTTGCTATCGGGGTGGAGGTTTCGCGTTGTGTAAGGTGTTATCCTTGTGCACCAAATTGGGAAGGATTTTAGATTCATACCCTGAGTATAGGACTTTCGAAACGTGCAATCCGAGATATGATAGTTCGAAGGTTGAATGAGAGCGTAGGTATGTGCGTGACCCATTTGGCTGGGGAGTATGCGCGCCTCCAATATATTTATGTTATGATATGGTTCGTGAGAGGTGCCGAATCAATAGTCCTCTATACAATGACATTATGTATGAGGGAACGATAGCAGAGTATGCATGCACCGCAGCTG
Source organism: Sambucus nigra (assembly GCA_949130495.1). NCBI lineage: Eukaryota > Viridiplantae > Streptophyta > Magnoliopsida > Dipsacales > Adoxaceae > Sambucus > Sambucus nigra. Next base: position 224,949,245 of record OX422214.1, read on the forward strand.
TGACTGGGGAGGTTCCGTATTAGTATATATATAAATAGTGTGATATTATATATATATACTGTGATGTAATCTACTGTGTGACATTATAGATATAGAGATGTAATATTCTGTATGAAACTGTAGATTAAAAATATAAGTTGTGATTTAATCTACTGTATAATGTGTAGATAGAAGTGTATAATGAAATATGAATTTAATTAAGCAAGTGAACACTTAATTCCAAGATTGTAACAAGACTAGTTCATATTAAAGAGAAATGAATTTGAATAATTATATTACGTATGGTATGAGACATAAGGGTTTATGATATGGGTTATAATTATTTTACTAGTTAGGAGGGAACCTTAACTAGGAAGATAATAAGATACAATAGGTGTGCACTCTAGATGAGAGGTGAGAATTCTGAAGAGAGTCGAGAAACTAACATGTACATAATAAATGCTTAATTGTAATTGTTAAGCACTTGCTATTTTTAAAACCTTTTACAATCGGGCTCTGACCCGTTTCCTTGCATATTCTTTTCTCTACAATATCTTGTACATTAGGTATCCACTGGCAGGGATGGCCAGCATAGATTATGGATGTTCCGATAGATTATAGCTACTAGCAGAGATGTGAATTTTGTTTAGACCCTTCCTTTATATATATTCACTCATCTATAGTGTCTACTTCATTTAGGGCATGTCGTCCAGGATTCTAGAGGTTGTAATTACTTATGTAAGCATTGTGGATATCAATTTTAATTAGTGTAAATGTTATATTTTAACTGGAGAGTTAGTCCAGTCACATTTATTCTTGTTGTAGTAAATTCAATTGTGATGTGTTGTTGCAAATTATTATTCAGTGTCGTGGAATGGTTTTATTAAATTAAAATTGGAAAGTTTTTAACACCAACTTAATTGAGTATCAGGTGATAGGAAAATATTTTCGACAGTGATGCTAAGAATGAACCAACTGTATATTCTTATTTAATTGGGTATAGGACTGATCACCCGGTATTTAATTAAACAGGGTGTTACAGGTGGTATCAGAGCATTAGGTTCTACTGTCTTTAGGATCTATGGGGCTTACTACGTTTTAGCGTAGCGTTCTTTGATGTAGAGCCCTATTATAGGATGTTAAATTCTTCTGTGTATTTCGATTTACACTCTCCCGCCATGAAGTATGTAAGATGTAATGCTTATACGAGTTCGGTCGGGCATCGTGTGCTTAAAATATTGGGACGACTAGCAAGAGCTGTTAGAAAGACAATAGGAGGAGGACTCAACTAAATATATAGAGTATTTTGGAAAATGGTGTTGGAGATAGAAACCTTCATAGTTAATAGTTGTGTCGTTCTTAACTCACCCAGCACTGTATGTGAAAGGTGAAGGAGTCGGAAAGACTTTTGTGAAGGAAGAAATTTAAAGACAATTGTGAAGGGTGAAGTGTAGTAACACCCAGGATCTGAAAATTTTCTATTCAAATTTTTCTAGGAAGAACAAACTTAAGTGATGAGAGTTAGACATCACATATAAAGAACATTTGTGAAGCTGGAATACAAATTTTAGGTATGGTTTGATAGTGAAATCTTTCATTTGACGTTTTAATCAGAATATGAATAGAATTTTGAAACTTATCTCTTATGTTCAAGAAAGAGATAAGTAACTTGTTTAACGAACTCCTACCCTAGGAAGAATGGGGTATATAGAAGATAAATAAAATTTATTGTGTGAAAGGACTCGTGAGTGAAATATTCTAGTGTGAGTGAAAATCTGACGAAGACAACTAAGATTAACATCACCAATAAATTTGATGATGTTTCCAAATGAAGGGGAGCTAGAAAGGTTAGTAAACCTAGCCGAAGGGCAATACTGAATTCAATATTATTAATGAAACATAACCGGAAGGTGTAACCAGTAGAGGACCTATTTAAAGCGACATGATTAAACCCCTACTTAGTGGCGATGAAATCAGCCAAGACTAGCGTGGTCGATAATGTATCCCATAGGACCCGTAGAGCCAAAAGAATAATGGGAATAGCAAATGGGTGTTAAGATTGATAGGTCCAAGATAAGGACGTTTAAAGGATCAGTGACGAGAAAATAGTAATGGAAATCACCTTATGGTAGAGAAAGAGAAACTACTAAGTGTTAAATGTGTCCACATTGAGTAGTGAGGCCGATAAATTTTAGGAATAGTAAACCATACCAATTAGGAATAATAACTGGAGGAGTGAGATTTCTAGGGGAGTAATTGGGTCAAGAGAATTAGGCCCAGGAAATTTATGACCCAAGAGTGGTAGGTTTATATAGGAGCAGTGGAGTCCTCGATAATTATAGCATACCGTATCTTCAAGGTCGGCGGGGTCCAAGAACAAAAAGGGAGGTCGGTAAGACCATACTTGAGGCCTAGATATAGTGGGCCAACATTTCAATAATGAGTGTGTAACCACATGAGTAAATAATTTGTCCACAATGGGTGGGTACAACTATAGGATGAAAACCTAGATGTATAACTGACGCAAGTGATCGTGACTTGTTTTGACCGTGAGGAGTGATTGTAAGGACCCTACGTGATCAGGAGAGGTTGCTGAAATTTTATTTCATCCTTGTGAATAAAGGATTAATTCTAGTGACATGGTGTGTCACAACAAACTTATATAAATTGAAAATCCTAAATTCGCGTGCGAGTCGAGATTGGTGGAAATGAAAATTTTAACAGTCTGGTTACAAAAGTATTTCTCGTTGATAGCAGGACTTTTTAGTGTCACCCATGAGTGAACCGAGTGGGTCCTAAGAGTATATTTTTGTTATTATAATTTGTTATTGCTTTGAGTTAGCATAATAGAACTTATTATGGTAATGTTTAGTGATAAATTACCAAATGTTTAAACGATAGTAGATTGAGTGAAAAGACTATCGTATTAGATACTCTGGGGAGAGTAAAATTAATTTGATACGGTGCCAACTGAAATAGGGTTGGACCTATATTTCATGATATTATAGACCTTAGTGAGAATGTTGTCTAGTTATAAATGTGAGTAGAAATTTACACTACTGATGTGACTCAGGATATATTATGTTTTTGTCGAACAGCGAGAAATATCTCATTATATATAGAGCCGAGAATTTGGGATAGTGAGAGCAACATGGTTTATGTTATTTTTGGGGATATAAGCATGGACTAATAGACTTTTATGTCAACATACAAATTATGGGAAGGTACAAATTATGGACTGAGGGCCATTTCGGATCTCGACGACCGACTATGTTAAGTAGTAGTGTATCGGGGGTTTCTTGTTTGGATTTCGCTTTGCGAGACATTCCACGCATGAAACTGGTGAACTTCGGGAGTGGGAGAGAATTTTGTAAGATAGTACATAAGTTCGTACCTTAGTTATTTTAAATACACAAATATATATTTAGAGTTGATAATTCTATTATGACTTAAGAGTCGCCTAGTCTTAGTAACATTATGAATAAACCAATGATGTCAATGATAAAGTGATCAAGTTATGACTAGTGGGGTGGTTGAGTGTATCCCTACCATATCAGTATGCCAAATGAGCAAAAATTGATTTAAGAATAGTATAAGTTATTTGTGCAACAACATAGGGTGTATGGGCGCCCTAGTTAATTGAATCTGATATTATTCCCCATTTTGGAGATATGGGATAAGGAAAATAAATATAGAGGTTTAGATATCGGGGCTTTAGTGTCCGGTCATTTATGACGATTAGAGATATAGTCGGTAGAATAAAAAATGTATCAGACTATAAATGACTATGGTAATAAGATTTAAATGAAGGGATGTTTGGCTAGATTCCTTTTGTAGCGGGCCACCTGTCTGTTGGAATTAGAGTGGACCATTCGAAACCAGAAGAGGTTTCTCCAATTGTTAAGGACTTCTAAGTAGTATTGGGAGAGTATTCGTAAGGATTTTATCGCGAAGATGGTTATGATCCTATATGGGTGATAGTGAATGAGTTAACTAAAGTAGATCACGTTATGCCCGTTAGGGTTGATCATACTACGAGACAATATGCTTTGATCTTAATATAACCGAGATAGTGAGGTTACATAGGGTACCATTTAATATTGTGTCCAATTAGGAAGAGATTTTTTCTCCCGAGTTTGGAAATTTTTTTCACGAGGCATGGGTACCGAGTCGTGATTGGGTATAATCTATCATTTGCAGAGTAATGGGCAGACTAAGCGGACAAATCTGATGTTGGAATATAAATTATGTTTGTACCCTTGAATCTTAAGGGAGGGAGAAAGACGTATGTTCCACTAGTGAAGTTGGTATACTATAACTCCTATAAGTTTACTGTTGGGTATGGTGCCAGTTGAAGTATGGTATGGTAAGTCTTATTGTTTCTCCTACTTGTGGGGTAAAAGTGAGGAATCAGGAACTGTTGTGAATAGTAGAGATGATTTGAAACTTATAGTATATATTATGTGTAGAATATATACGGCACAATTAACCTACTTGTGTATGATAATCGCAAGACAAGATGGTGTTTATCTAAAGAATGGTTAATCTAGTTAAGTGCATATAATAGAAGGTTAGATAGTGAATATCTAGAATATAGTATAAGTAGTGAAACTTAAACTGTAAGGATTGGACAAGAACCTACGTGACAGGGTAACCTGGGGTTAAAATGATCATAAATGAGGTGCTCATTATTGGGAGTATTCGATAGCATACTATATGGGCGGTGTGGAGTGGTCTACTTGGTAGCGCAAGTATGCGATGTGCAATACTTATCCAGAATTGTTCATGCCTGCTAAACTTTTGTTTTTTGAATTTCTGGATGAAATTCCGTTGTAAGGGGGGGAATTATGTAATACCTCGTATTTTTAATGACTTTTAAAATGGGATTAATTAGAATTAATTCTGATATAATTGGAAATTAATCCAGATTTAAATATTACTCGAGAATAAAGTAATATGTGATTTATGTTGAATATTACTTAGTGATTAAAGCAATATAAATGATTATTACTTTACAATTGATTATAACTTTATAAAATTATCGCGAATTATGTGTACGATAATTGTCGTAATTAAGTCGTGACGCGCATTTGAGTCGTGTCCGGATTATAATTTAATGTAATAAAAGTAAATTATTTTTATGTCATCCAAATGGTCGTTTTGACTATGCCAAAGTGTCCGGAAGGGTTAAATTAGTCGAAAAAGTCTACTCGGACGTTGGTATAGGGTCTCGGGGCACTTTGGAGCTGAATAGTCACCCCAGAGGGGTAATATGGTCATTTAACTTGAAAGGTGAATAGTGCAAACGAATTTGGGAGGTTACTTATAAGCCTAAAGGGTTTAGATTATTCATTTCATTCTACAAACTTAGAGAGAAAGGAATTGAGAGAGAGTGAAGAGTTTCTCTGGGGAAAAGGAAGAGTTACTCAGGGAGAAGAAGAGATTTCTCTAGGAAACCAAAGGACAACCACCTTGCACCACCAAAAACCACCTCCACCACTGTCGAAAGTTGGACAGAGAAAGATAGGACCACTAGTAGAGTATCAACCCCAACGGATTAGACCTACCATCTAAAGGCAAGTGATTAATTATTGCAAGTTTAGCTTGTATATTATCCATGTTAGGTTGTTTAGAAAATTCTGAAAAGATGCATAATCAAAGATGAATTATGGTGATGTTAATTGAATATTTGAAAGGAGAATGATTTAGAATTAATTTTATCTTGAGTATATAATTTAACCCACGAATTTTAAGAAGTATTGGTGTAGAAAATCTTCGTTTATATGATGTTTTTAGAGAAATAATAAAATATGAGTTTTCTGGAAATTATGAGAAATTACATGTTTTGGAGATAAGCTAGTTAGATGTTAATTCATTTATGAAAAATAGAAATATGTAGGATTAATATCATGTTGTTGGTAGATATTAATCCAAGAAATAAACACCACATGTTGAAGAAATTCTAAGAATTATTGGCGTGTTCTTGAAATATCATATGTTTTGTTTTCTGAAAAAATATGAGATATATATATGCTTTTAATCCAAACTCTTGATGATTCTAGGTTGTTTAGCTCAGTAAGAATCATTTATATATGTTGCTATATCATGTAGTATGGATTATAAGAGATTTGGGACGTTAAAAATGAGGTTTGATTGGTTAAAAGATGTGAAACCCATAGGATAAAATTTGCAGAATCTGGGCGATCGATCGATCGACCCACGAAGCTCGTTCAATCGACTGATTGATCGATCGATCCCTTACCATCGATCGACCAACCTTCCTAGAATTAATGAACTTATCCCTTTTTAATTCTTGATTTAATCCCAAATTTTTTAGAAATCTTTAGTGATTATTATTTGAATATAATGGGACTTAGAGAAGGGCAGTAGGATATACCTAAGACTCGAAAAATATTCTTTTGGGATTATGAATGAGGGGAAATGAATGAGAGTTTAATTAAACGAGTTATTTTGGGGAATTATATTACTTGGGGTTTAAATCGGATAAACGATAATTTAAGGTTAGGACCAGTAGTAAGAGAGTAATAAATTACTGGTATAACCTTATGTATAATTGGAATTAACCTTAAGAGAAGGGATAAAGGGTTAAGAGTGAATTAGGGATTATCGAGGAATAAACCTAATTAAAGTGAATTTAAGTCGTAGAAATTCGGGAATCGTGATGATATGAATTTGTAGGTCGGAATGTTTACCTACTGAAATTATTTAAGGATTACATGAGCACCATCGTGCGGGTAGATAAGTTCGGATATATATATATATATATATATATATATATATATATATATATATATATATATATATATATATATATATACTTTGAGAATTAAAGTCATAATAAAAAATATACGTAGGATATTCGGGTTATAATTATACTATGTATGGGATTTATTATATGGGTTGTGCGTATGCCCTACGGTTATATACAAGTATGATGAATATCTATTATATAGATATATATATATATATATATATATATGGGTGAGATGATTACCTATTATTATTATATGGTTGTGTGAATAGCTTATTGATGTTATATTTATATAGGTGGAATGTATACCTATATTATAGTTTGTTATGTGTATGACATACCTACGCTGCTTGCTATCGGGGTGAAGGTTTCGCATTGTGGACGGTCTTATCCTTATGCCCCCAATTGGGAGGGATTTTATATTCGTACCCTGAGCATAGGACCTTGGAAATGTGCTATCCGAGATATGATAGTTCGACGGTTGAATGGGAGCATAGGTATGTGCGTGACTCATTTGGCTGGGGAGTATGCTCGCCTCCAATATATTTGTGTTATGATATGGTTCGTGAGAGACGCCGAATCAATAGTCCTCCATACAATGACATTATGTATCAGGACATGATAGCAAAGTATGCATGCACCGCAGCTGTGACTGGGGAGGTGCCATATTATAATATATATAATTTTTGTGATATTATATATATAAACTGTGATGTAATCTACTGTGTGACATTGTAGATATAGAGATGTAATCTTCTGTATGAAATTGTAGATTCCAAATATAAGTTGTGATTTGATCTATTGTGTAATGTGTAGATAGAAGTGAATAATGAAATCTGAATTTAATAAAGTAAGTGAACACTTAATTCCAAGGTTGTAACAAGATTAGTTTATATTAAAGAGAAATGAATTTGAATAATTATATTACGTATGGTATGGGACATACGGGTTTATGATATGAGTTAGAATTATGTTACTAGTTAGGAGAGAACCTTAACTAGGAAGATAATAAGATATGATAGGTGTGCACGCTAGATGAGAGGTGAGAATTCTCAAGAAAGAGTCGAGAAACTAGCATGTACATAATAAATGCTTAATTGTAATTTTTAAACACTTTCTATTTTTAAAACCTTTTACAATCGGGCTCTGACCCATTTTCTTGCATATTCTCTTCTCTACTATATCTTGTACATCAGGTATCCAGCAACAGGGATGATTGACATAGATTATGGATGTTCCGATGGATTATAGCTACTAACAGAGATGTGAATTTTATTTAGAGATTTCCTTTCTATTGATTCACTCATCTGTAGCGTCTACTTCATTTTTGGGCATGTCGCCCAGGATTTTAGTGGTTGTAATTACGTATGCAAGCATTGTGGATATCGGTTTTAATTAGTGTAAATGTTATATTTTAACTGGAGAGTTAGTCCAGTCACATTTATTCTTGTTGTAGTTAATTCAGTTGTGATGTGTTGTTGCAAATTATTATTCAGTGTCGTGGAATGGTTTTATTAAATTAAAATTGGAAAGTTTTTAACACTAACTTAATTGAGTATCAGGTGATAGGAAAATATTTTCGACAGTGATGCTAAGAATGAACCAACTGTATATTCTGATTTAATTGGGTATGGGACTGATCACCCGGTATTTAATTAGGCGGGTTGTTACACTATATACACTATTCTCTTTCCATATGTCACTTTTATATAATGAAATAATACATTAATGGGAATATATTTGAAATAATATAATTTGTTCAACAATATTCTCAACATACATTTTTACCTGGGCGTCGCGCGGGGTACATGCTAGTATTAAATAATAATTGTAGTGAGCTTTTATTTTAATTGGGCTAATTAAGTAATCTAATTAGTAGAGCACAATAAAACATCCAAAATGAGTATGAGATTAGTAATGTATGGTTATCCATGAGTTACCTATTGATTACTCAAGAGTCGTGGTTATTCAAGAGTCACCTATTGGTTACCTAAGAGCCACCTAATTAGAATGTATGAAGTTCTAATTAGATGCCTATATAATGACTTGTTTTAGTCCCCAAGACTAATGTACTCATATACTTTCCTCCTCATTTTCTATCATTGATAGAGAACTCATAGAGAGATATGGATTTGTCTGTGGAAGACCTCTAACCCCCCAAGTCTCAATCACCACTATGAATTTAGGTACACAATTCTATCAATTTTATTATGTAATCTTAATAATCTAATATGTTGATATTAATAATTTCATCCCAACAAGTATTATAAGATCAACTTCATATTAGATTACTGGGATTGATATGTGATTATGATTTATGAATGATTTTGTTTTACCTTACATACGATATGAAAATAACCCATATGCCTTTTAGGATTCTATATAGAATTTTATGTATGTATTCTGATATTTTTCATAATTATAATCCTAAAATTGATTAAAGGATTAATGATTTTTGATCCATAGTTTTTTTTATTTATTTATCTCAAAAGGTTTTAATTCATGATGGATTTAGATGGATTAGTTCAATTTTGTTCATGATAAATTGAAAATAACTTTCAGGGACGTTTTCAACGACATATTTCATTTTCTTGCTCCAAATTATATGAAATTTTGATGGTCACCTGGAAATGTCAAAATACACAAAACCCAATGTAAACAATGGGCACCACCCCATCTCGGCGATTTGATGTCGTTTAGACCCTTAAAAATGTATTTTTACCATTTTTGATAATAATGTCAACGATAATAACTCTTACTTAAAATTAATTTTGCGATTCCATGAATTGGAGAGTGATCTTGAAGAAATTGTTTATATTACCATAGTGATAACTCAAAAATTTCCATTTTTGAAAAAAAAAATTATTTTTTCATATTAATCATTACATATATATTTTATCATTAAATGTGTGTTATAATATTCATGTTATGTATTATTAGGTATTGACCAAAGGTTCAATATAAAGTTTTGAATATGATAAGGTGTTCATATGGTTGATGGTAGGGAGAAGAATCCCATGAGGGGAACATATGTTTTCGGAATGATTTGTATTCATGATATTTTTTTATTGAATCTAAACACTGCTCTCATTTGTGGTATTTAATTAATACCCTTTTGTCTTATATCTTAAAATAAATTAATTGAAGTAATACGTTGCCAAAGTAACCTCTATTGTGTATATTAGTCTATTTTGAATAATTGCGATGTGTGTGCTTATTATTTATGCGATTAGTGATCGACCAAAGGAAGGTTGTTAATTGGACGAATAATAAATATACATGCGGGAATAAATGTTTGATGATTATAAAGTTTCCATGTCGACAATATACTAGTCCAAAGGAAGCTTGTTGTTTGACCGAATTTATCATGAATATTTGATTTCTGTGTTAAGAATACCACTTACCAGTTAATGTTTCTGTCCAAAGACTAACTGTTAGTGTTGTGATAGGAATATTAAATAGGGCCCACCATTATAGTTGTATAAAATTTATTTCTTGTATTTTTCTTTTAATATATCTTGACACAAATTTTAATTTGAGCTTATGTTATTTATTTGTTCTCTGAATTTATTTACTGCTTTTGCTACTAATATCACTGCCAACATGAACACAATTCTTGTTCTTAACGGCATACAATTCATGAACTAAATTGAGAACATTCTGATAGTTCTGATCGCTTAAGTCTAATGATGTTAATGTACAGCGTTCCAGAAGCATTCATGGGCAGTATGTTTGATGAGGTAACTACTAAGGGTTTCCTTCTAGATATTAAAAATCATTTTGCAATGAACAAAAAGGCCGAGACAAGGATACTTCTAGATAACCTTATTCAAATAAGGTATAAAGGTAAAAGAAACATAAGGCAGTTGATTATGGAGATGTCTAGCATCGCCTCAAAACTTAAGGCAGTAAAGTTAGAGTTGTTTGATGACTTGCTCATGCATCTGGCACTGATTTCCCTTCCTTCACACTACAACCAGTTTATAATTGGATGTAAGGACAAATGGACTTTTAATGAGCTCATTTCTCATTGTATGAAAGAAGAAAGTAAATTGAAGCAAGAAAAAATAATTAAAACTGCTCAGATTGTATTTACCTCAAAGAATAATAAGTGAAAAATGAATGATAATAAGAAAAATGCAGTAGGAACATCACAACCTAAAATGCCACAAAATAAGTAGGATATAGAATTTACCTATTACTTTTGCAAGAAACCTGATCATGTGAAGAAATATTGTTCCATGTACTCTGTATGGCATGTAAAGAAAGGTACTCTTCTCACTTAGGTTTTTTCTGAAGTTAATTTGCCTTTTGGCACTTAGTCATACTTGGTGGATAGATTCTAGTTCTACTACTCATGTCACCGTGTCTATGCAGTATTGCCTGTGGAGCTGATTGCCAAATGATGCTGAAAGATTCATCTATGAGGTCGATGGAAAAACAGTTCCACTTGAAGCAATTAGGACCTTTAGATTATCTTCGGAGATCGTTCATTTGATTGAATTAAGAGAGACTTATGTAGTACCATCTTTCAGGTAGAATTTGGGTTCTATTTCTATTTTGGACAAATATGGCTTTTATTGTTTATTTGGAAATAAAAAGTCATTATTTTTCTTAATTCTACTTTTGTTGTGACTGGTTCTTTAATTGTAAATTATATATGTTGAATACCAATGCTTCATTTAATGAAACCTTACAAAAACTACACGAGGCACATAATGAAAACTGAATGATGAGAATTCCGTTGCCTTATGGTACAAATGTTCAGGTCATATCTCTCAAAGGAGAATTGGAAGGCTCGTGCGAGATGAAATACTTGAACCCCTTGATTTAATAGACTTTGATGTTTATATTGGGTGTATAAAGGGAAAAAGATAAACATTTGGAAATTAAGTGCCAAAAAGAGTTCTGGCATCCTAGATTTGATACATATTGATATTTGCGGTCCATTCCCTACGATATCTTAGAATGATGAACATTATTTTATCACTTTCATACATGACTATTCTTGTTATGGATACTTATATTTAATTCATGAGAAGTCACAATCCTTGGATGTTTTTTAAGCCTTCAAAGCTGAATTTAAAAATCAACCAGGCAAGAAGATTAAAGTTATCAAATCTAACCATAGTGGTGCGAGATATGATAGATCAGGTGAACAATATCCATGACCTTTTGCCAAATTCCTAGAAGAATGTGGTATCATCCCACAATACACAATGACAGAACACCCTAGCATGAATGGTATTGTTGAGAGACTAAACATAACCCTTAAGGACATGGTAAGAAGTAGGATTAATCATTTTTCTTTGCCAAAATCACTCTGGAGAGAGGCACTGAAGACTCCAGTATATATTTTAAACAGAATGCCTAGTGAAGTGGTATCTAAAACCCCTTATGAAATATGGACCTATCATTAAGAATTTACACATTTAGGGATGTTCAGCCAAGGTAAGGCCTTATTGGCAACTGGACTTAAGAACTATTAGTTGCTATTTTGTTGGGTACGCTGAAAGATCGATGGGTTTCAAATTCTATGATCCCTCAACTAAATCATTTTTCAAGATGGGAAGTGGGATATTTTTTGAGGATGTTGAGTATGACGGGGAAGATACTGTTAAGAATAAGAATATTGTCTTAGAAGAGGAATTAATTTCTTTTTCAAACATTGTTCATTCGGTTAACAGTGTTCAAGGAGACAATAATACGGACTTCCCTACTCAAAATTAAAGAGTTACTTCAGAAGAGTAAACTCAACAACCTCATCAGGAAGTGCCACTGAGGTGATCCACTAGAGAAAGAAGAAGTACAATTTGAAGGGATTAAATTGTATTTCTTCAAGACCATGAGTTTAACATAGGGTCAACGGAAGATGATCCAATCAACTTCTAACAAGTCAAACTAAGTGCCAACTATCAAAAGTGGATTGGTTAAATGAATGATGAGACAGAATAAATGAGAGATAAAGATGTTTGGGATCTTATCAAGTTACCTGAAGGTACGAAGACTATTAGTTGTAAATAGATATTTAGAATCAAATGAGGTTCTAAGGGAAATATTGAGAGATATAAGGGGTATCTAGTCGCAAAGGGTTTCACTCAGAAGGGAGGCATTTCCTATAAGGAGACTTTCTTTCCAGTTTCGACGAAATTAGGACAATAATGGCACTTGTAGATCATTTTGATTTTGTAAGGACACAAGTCTCCGATTGATTCTTAATGTAGTGTTGGCTCAATTCCGGACAAAAACATTTAAGTCATAGGATATTGTTCAAGTGTATCCTTCAAGCCTATGACAAGTGAAAGTTGAAGACGTTGCGGCATTACTTTTCAAGAGAACATCATTGCCAATTTTTGTGCCAAGTTTCACATCATCAATATGTGGATTCCAATCTCTCCTAAAGGTATGAATGCATTAATATATATATACGAGCTTGGAAGTTTATTTTGGGTGTTAGTATTTTTCTGTTATTTTTTTTGAATTCATAGTTCTAAAGATTTTGTTCTCGGACACCTTTCAGTAGAAAAATCATATCAAATCCAAAAAAAATCAGAATAATACGAAACTGGATGCCACGCGTTCGTATCGAAATTATCTAGAATCATGGCCTGTAATCTCGTTAAAAAAGTCGTTCAAACGACCTCCTTCGAATGAACTTCTAACGAGATTCAGAAATTGTTTCTGTTTTCTCGTTAGAAGTTTCGTTCGAACGAAACTCAAACTCGTTCGAACGAACTTTTAACGAAATTTCAGTTTCGAGCAGTTTTTTGACAGTTTTTTTATAACTTCCCACTTTTCCCACTAACTTTCACCACCTTTCATAGTACGGGAAAGACATTTTCTAAGAAAACTTTTTCACATTCTAAGAGTCTTTTGAGAGCAAAACTTTGAAGAAAAAGTTCCATGTTTTGTGTTTGATTTTTATGGATTAAACTCATTAAAAAACACATACACACCCATTTTGTTTAGTTTATTACAAGTACCTATTAATATATCATTGCTTGGAGAGTTTTGGCGCCTGGTTTTCTTTACACCAACAAGAAGAGAGTTTGGGTTCTTCTCTACCCCAAAAAGGAGAAAAGTTTATTGCGGTGTTCTCACTCGAAGAAAGGCTTCACACGTGGGTTGACGGTGACCATAGCCCCATCGATGGAGTTCGAGACTATGGAGGAGTCCATGGTTATACACTAGGCGAAGGTTGAAGACGAAGGAGCGCGTCAAGGCTTGGACGGACTCAAGTCAGTTTGTGTAAGTCCTCTTGTGTCGAGTCTTGGTAAAAACTACCATACTTAGTGAATTCGTGGCCAGGGCCGTCCGAGGTTTTTCCCATTTGGGATTTCCTCGTACATCGGCGCATCGTGTAATATTGTTTAATTTTTTCTTGCTTAAATCACGTAGATGCATGCTTAGGTAATTAAAGATAAAATTTGATTTAATTATCACACTTATGTTCTTTGGTGTTAAAATATATTTGGGTGAAATTGAAATTAATTCAATTCAAAGATAATATATTTTGGTAAAATTTGGTTTGGCCTAATTTTCAAAATGGATTATTCTTGTTAGGCAAATTTCTAGGACTTGAATTGAAATATTTGGTTTAAGTGAAAAATCAACTTGTGTGGATTTAAGCTTATTTCACTTGGTTTAATTTTAATTTAGAATAGAAATTAAAATTTGGTGTTTGTTTATTTTGTGAACCATCTAATTGAACCATCTTACGCTTCCGCATCAATTTCATAAAAAGGAAAAATTATTTCTTAAAGAAATTAAAAAGGGGGCCCTCCGAGCGACTACAAATTGGCATCAGAGCCAAAGCGATAAATTATTTCGTTAAAGATCTTTTAAATAATTTTTGGCTAAAATGGAATTTTCCCCATTTTCAAAATTTCCTATTTTCGATGGTTCAAACTACGCGTATTGGAAGGCGTGAATGAAATCGACACTAAAATTTATCGACGAGAGAGTTTGGATGTCTGTTGTTAACGGGTGGTCCCCACCTACTCATTTAGTAGATAATGAGCGTGTTACCAAACCCGCCGATAGATGGAGTGAGGGTGAATTTAAACTTTCTAACTTTAATTCCCGAGGTTTAAATGCCTTATTTAGCACTGTCACACCGGATGAATTCCGACGCATTATGACGTGTGAGACCGCTAAAAAAGCGTGGGATATTTTGCAACTCACTCATGAAGGTACTAGTGTAGTTAAAGCTTCGAAACTTCAAAACCTCACCACTCAATTTGAAACTATCAAAATGAATGAAAAAGAAACTTTTGATGAATTTTATGCTAGACTTTCTGATATTGTTAATTCATCTTTTAACTTGGGAGAGAAAATACCCGACAATCGAGTAGTAAAGAAAATTCTAAGGTCCCTACCCGATAGATTTATTCCAAAAGTGATCGTTTTAAATTCTTTACCAACTTTATCCTCTATGAAATTAGAAGAGCTCGTAGGTGATTTACAAACCTATGAACTAGACATGTTTCCCTCTAAAACTGAAAAGAAAATTGAAAAGGGCGTTGCTTTAAAAGTCCTAAAAGAGGTCAAACAAGTAGTAGAGAGCGAGAGTGACAGTGACTCGAAAGATATGGCCTTGTTTGCTAGGAAATTTCGAAAATTTCTTAAATTTAACAAAGGTAAATTTAAAAATGATTTTAAGAAATTTGAAACTTCTAAGCATGACAAAGCCGAAAAGATCCTTAAAATTTCTAAAGAAAATTTAAATAGGGACGAGTCAAATAGGTGTTTTGGTTGTGAGGGTTATGGCCATAGGGCTTTTGAGTGCCCCACTAAACTAAGGAAAGAGGGTAAGCGACCCATTTCATATAATGCGACCCTTAGTGATAGTGATAAGGAAGAAGGACCCGATTCCCCCACTAAGCCCAACTTTGTGGCTTTTATGGCTAGTCATGTGAGTGATAGTGAGAACTCGTCGATTGATGAAACTTTAACACATGACACTTTCGAGGTCAAAGTTTTTAATTCCCTTATTTTTGATGATAGTGAGAGTGGAGAAGAAAGAAAGAGTGAAAATGAAGAAGAGGTTAATGTGAGTGAACTTCAAAATTCTTTTCAAGAACTTTGTAAAGAATCTATTAAATTAAAAAGAGCTAATTTGAAGTTAGAAGCTAGTTTAAAAGAACATGTCAAGGTCGTTGATAATATCATGTTGGTTGAAGACCTTAGGACACGAGAGAAAGCTCTTCTAGAGAAGCTTGAATATATAAAAGGAGAGAGAGATAGCCTTAGGGGTTTAATGGAATCCTTGAAAAAGGAGCTTCTTGCTTTTGAAGAGAGAAATTTTTTATTAGAGTCTAACATTTTAGAATTGCAAAATAAATTAAAAGACTCTAGTAATGTCAAATTTGATTTGGAGTGTCGTTCGGAAAAATTAGATAAAATATTAGGAACGGTGCAAATTAAAAATGACACTTATGGTTTAGGCTTCAATACTTGTAATGAATTTACTCATAACTCCAAAACCAATGTTTTAGGAGAATCTACTAGGAAAGTCTTTAGAGATCACTCCTTAGGTAAATCTTTTCGGCATGTTTTTACTTGTACACATTGTGGTCGAAAAGGTCATCTTAGGAAATTTTGCTTTTATCTTAAATGTATTCCTAGAAAATCCCAACGTAAAGCAACCAAGGTAGTTAAAATTCCAACACCCCAAGATAGTCATTGTTCATTAATTTGGGTTAGGAAATCCGACTTAATTGCCTTGCAAAATGGGGCTTTTGATTCTCATTTACTTTCACATGCTTCCTCCCTTGCTAAATCTAAAGGACGAATGTGTTAGTGTTTGCATACTTTAGCTTTTGTACTTCATGCTATATTCACATGCTAAATGTATGCTTGTTTAATCATTTTCTAGTGTATGCTCCATGCTTATCACATGCTAGAATTATGATTTTTGTTTATCTTTTGTATTATATTTCCTTCATTTTGTTTGCATTAAATGAAAAATATAAAAAGATTTTTGTTTATCATTTGGATTTTATCTCTTGGTAATTTAAGCTTAATGAAAAATTCAAATGATTTTTGGTTTATCTTTTGAGTATATATTTTTTTATTTTTGGTTAAAAATTTCAAAAACTCAAAAAGATTTTATTTTGTGTGTATTTTAGTTTGACACACTTTACGTGGCATACACTTGTGTTTGAATCCCATCTTTTACGCTCTCATGTGGCTAGAACTTTTGGTTTAGATTGTCAATCCTTATTATGTTCTTTACCATGCTTACATGTAGTAGTTGGATTTTGTGTTGATTAAATGGATTCTATTTTTATATGCCTCTATTCACACATGCACGAGCTCTTTTGAAATTTTAACTTCATATGTATATTTGAGCTTTGTGAGGTGTTCTCTTACCAATCTTGTCATCTACATATTTGTAACCTAGGAGGACTAGTGCATGTCAAAATCCGTTGCACGTGAGATTTGTGTGAAAAATAAAAAATAATAAATATAAATGTGCACGAGGAAGGGCTCCTAAAGGATTTATTATCCTTTACGAATAGTAAGCCACCGTTTGTTTGGACCTAAAAGAAATACGTGGTCCAAAGGCCTAAAAACAGAAAATATGGCATTAAAAAGAAAAATAATTGCCAAGGCCTATGTTTGATTGATATAGTCATTCAAAATCAATATAAATGCTTATTGAGGGAGATTGGATGGTATATCAACGATTTTCACAATGTCCATTTATCCTAGTTGCGTATCTCATGTCATGACTCTATTGGTTTGTAGAATCATCAATATGCTAGGCTTGTATGCATTGTGTATGTTTGTTCATTGAGTTAAATTTATATTGTCACATGAGGTTATATTCAAATGTGATGAAGTTTGCAATCAATTGAGAACTCCGTGAACATGTTTTAAGTGATTGTGTCTAAATTTAATCGTTACTAGTTCACCCCCCAACATTTCCGTTTCCATATGACACATTTTTTCCATACGAGTGTGAAAGACTCCTATTATATTTTGTGTGTGTTATTTATGTGTTTATATATGTGTACATGAGTCTCTTTGATATATATTATGTATACATATATTTTATATTTTTGTTTAGTCTTTGCTTTGATTTCTAATCCATATATGCTTTAATTTATACTTGGTATCCATCTTATTGCATTCTTTTTTGATATCACATGCTTAATAATTTATATATCATATTGGTATCATTTTATTGCATCCTAGTTGGTATCCGATGTTATTGTTTGGATTAGTTGAATTTTTGTTGCCCATATGCTTTAACGTTCTCATCACTATATGCACAATTACATATTTTAGCTTGTTATCCCATTCTTTTATCCCTTGCTTAGTTTAGAGGGTGTATATGCTTTATTTGAGGGAGATAAGTTACTTTTTTGATTCTTTAGCCTTTGTCTATTCCTGAACAAAAAGGGGGAGAATGATAGGGGGAGAAATGGTATCTAATGCTATTATTATCGTATCTTAGTTTGGGGGAGATTTATCTTAGGGGGAGACGTCTTTCTAAGTATGTCATTTGTTTGATAAAGGGGAGAATTAATCTAAGGGATTAATTATTTAATTGCATTTAATATTTTGATATTCCATATGCGTTTGACAGTTTGCTTAAGTGTGCAAGAATACTTCAAAATGGCAACATTCAACATCGGCAAAGATATTGATCCTTGGGTTGTTTGAGTCAAGCATTGTATTTTTATTTTGGGTGGGACAGTGTTTTTGAGTCTAGTGAGCTTGACGGCCCTTTAGGATTTTTATTTGGTTTTTGTCCCGGAATAGCCAAAGGGGGAGATTTGTATGGACACAAGTCTCCGATTGAGTCTTAATGTAGTGTTGGCTTAATTCCGGACAAAAACATTTAAGTCATAGGATATTTTTCAAGTGTATCCTTCAAGCCTATGACAAGTGAAAGTTGAAGACGTTGCGGCATTACTTTTCAAGAGAACATCATTGCCGATTTTTGTGCCAAGTTTCACGTCATCAACATGTGGATTCCAATGTCTCCTAAAGGTATGAATGCATTAATATATATATATAGGAGCTTGGAAATTTATTTTGGGTGTTAGTATTTTTCTGTTATTTTGTTTGAATTCATAGTTCTAAAGATTTTGTTCTCGGACACCTTTCAGTAGAAAAATCACATCAAATCCAAAAAAAATCAGAACAATACGAAACTGGCGGCCACGCATTCGTATCGAAATTATCTAGAATCATGGCCTATAATCTCATTAGAAAAGTCGTTCAAACGACCTCGTTCGAATGAACTTCTAATGAGATTCAGAAATTATTTATGTTTTCTCGTTAGAAGTTTCGTTCGAACGAAATTCAAACTCGTTCGAACGAACTTCTAACGAAATTTCAGTTTCGAGAAGTTTTTTTATAACTTCCCACTTTGCCCACTAACTTTCACCACCTTTACATAGTACGGGAAAGAAATTTTCTACAAAAACTTTTTCACATTCTAAGAGTCTTTTGAGAGCAAAACTTTGAAGAAAAAGTTCCATGTTTTGTGTTTGATTTTTATGGATTAAACTCATCAAAAAACACATACACACCCATTTTGTTTAGTTTATTCCAAGTACCTATTGATATATCATTGGTTGGAGAGTTTTGGCACCTGGTTTTCTTTACACCAACAAGAAGAGAGTTTGGGTTCTTCTCTACCCCAAAAAGGAGAAAAGTTTATTGCGGTGTTCTCACTCGAAGAAAGGCTTCGCATGTGGGTTGACGGTGACCATAGCCCCATCGATGGAGTTCGAGACTGTGGAGGAGTCCACGGTTATACACTAGGCAGAGGTTGAAGACAAAGGAGCGCGTCAAGGCTTGGACGGACTCAAGTTAGTTTGTGTAAGTCCTCTTGTGTTGAGTCTTTGTAAAAACTACCATACTTAGTGAATTCGTGGCTAGGGACGTCCGAGGTTTTTCCCATTTGGGTTTTCCTCATACATCGACCCGTCGTGTGATATTGTTTAATTTTTTCTTACTTAAATCACGTAGATGCATGCTTAGGTAATTCAAGATAAAATTTGATTTAATTATCACACTTATGTTCTTTGGTGTTAAAATATATTTGGGTGAAATTGAAATTAATTCAATTCAAAGATAATATATTTTGGTAAAATTTGGTTTGGACTAATTTGCAAAATGGATTATTCTTGTTAGGCAAATTTCTAGGACTTGAATTGAAATATTTGGTTTAAGTGAAAAATCAACTTGTGTGGATTTAAGCTTATTTCACTTGGTTTAATTTTAATTTAAAATAGAAATTAAAATTTGGTGTTTGTTTATTTTGTGAACCATCTAATTGAACCATCTTACGCTTCCGCATCAATTTCATAAAAAGGAAAAATTATTTCTTAAAGAAATTAAAAAGGGGGTCCTCCGGGCGACTACAGATTTGGACCTACATTAGATTAATGTTAAGACGAATTTTTTCAACGGTAACATTGAGGAAACCATATATATTGTGTAACCCGAAAAATTCGTCTCGGGTGATCCAAGCCTATGGTTCGCAAACTCAAGAAATCCATCTATGGTCTCAAATAATCTTCCCGTCAATGGTATCACAAGTTCTATCAAATCATTATCTTATATTGTTTTAAAACCTACCGCAATTGTGTATATCATAAGTTTAGTGGGAGTAAATTTATCTTCTTTGTACTTTATATTGATGACATACTGTCGGCTAGCAGTGATGTAGGATTATCGCACGAAACCAAGAGATTTCTATATAAGAATTTTGAAATAAAAGATATTGGGGATGCTTCTTTTATATTAGAAATTAAGATACGTCGAGATTGATCTCGGGGTGTCCTTGGATTATTAGAAAAGAGCTATATCGAGAAGGTACTCACTAGATTTAGTATGAAAGATTGTGCATAAGGGGATACTCCCGTGGCTAAGGAAGACAAGTTTAATCTATGTTAATGCCCTAAGAATGAGACTGAAGGTAAAGAAATGAAAAAGTTCCTTATGCTTTAGCTGTAGGGAGTCTGACGTATGCTAAAGTATGTACGCATACAAATTTAGTGTACATAGTGGGTATATTAGGACGATAGTTGAGTAACCTTGGGATGGATCATTGAAAAGCTGCTAAATGGGCTATGACGAATTTACAGCGAACAAAATATTACATGTTCATTTATCGAAAGTTAGATAATTAGGATATCATTAGGTGTTCTGACGTCGATCTTGCGGATTGCCAATATACTAAGACATCAACTTTTGGCCATGTTTACATGTTGTCTGAAGGAGTTATTTCCTAGAGGAGTGCTAAGCAGTCACTCATTGCACCTTCCACTATGGCAACAAAGTTCATAGCTTATTATGAGGTAACAAATCATGCGACATGGCTGAGAAATTTTATCATCGGGATGCAAATTATGGATAGTATTAAAAGACCGCTAAAGATATATTGTGGCCATAATTCAACAGTTTTATATTCGAATAACTACAAAATCTCGTCGAAGTCTAATCACATACACATTAAGTTTTTTTATTTTAAAGGAGAGAGTTCAGAGAAAGATAGTGTTTATTGAATATATGGAACAAAATCCATTCTCGCGGATCCTCTTACTAAAAGATTACCACCCAAGGTCTTTCATGAGCACACTGCTCACATAGGTGTTGTCTTGTTTGATGATATGAAGTTTTAGTGGGAGTTTGTTCTTATTATTTTTTTGACACTATTGAGATACTTTATGTATGTATCAGTTTTCTGCAGAATAAAGTTGATTGTATTTTCATTTTGTTATTTACTCTGAATGTATTATCTTTTTATTGTGGTATAACATAAGGTTTACAAGACTAAGTTTGATCTCACTTAAGTTTGATCTCACTTCAGAATAAAGTAAGGACCAATTAATATAGGCATGTCTGAGATCATATTGCATGTATTTTCAAGCCACACCTCCATACTTGATCTATGTCATTGAAAATATTTGGTATGGTGATTATTGATGGATCCGATTATGAAACAAACGTAACAAAGATGGCTTTAATCTCATACTAATATATGAGATGAACCAGATTGATTCGGGATATGTTTTAAGAATAAACAGGTAATATGGTGCGCACCTAAGGTTATCAAATATAATTTCCTTTGGAATCAATATGTAGCCTAAGTGGGAGATTGTTGGAATATTTTTAATATTTTAATGCGGGCTTACATATTAAATAACAATTCTATTTGATCTTCAATTCTAATTGGGCTAATTAAATTATCTAATAAGTAGAGTCCAATAAGACATCTAAAAGAGTATGGGCTTTGTAATGTGTGCTTATACAATAGTTGCATATTGATTACTAAAGAGTCACCTAATTAGAATTAGAGTTCTAATTAAATTCCTATCTAATGAAGGATTATGGTCCTAGAGGCTAATGAACTCATATACTCTCCTCCTTATTTTCCATAATTAAGAGAGAACTCATAGAAAGAGAGGGATTAGACTGTGAAATACCTCTAGCCCCCAAGTCTCAATCACCATCATGGATTCAGGTACACTGTTATAACAATTTTACTATGTAAGCTTGATAATATAATATGTTGATATTAATAATTTCTTCCCAACAGCAAATGCTAAAATCTGTGTGAGTTGGGATACAAATCAATTGTGGGCATGATTTTGGCTAGAAGCACAAGTTAGGGAATATATCTAGAGAAGATTTACACACACACACACACACACACACACACACACACACACACACACACACACACACACACACACATATATATATATATATATATATATATATATATATATATATATATATATATATATATGTTAATGGACACATAATTTGTTCGAATGCATTGTACAAGAGGGGGAATGTCATGTTCTATAACATTTGGGTTCATCTCTAGTCACTAATTAAAAATTTCTTCTATTTTATCACTTTGATTATATTAGGGTATTTTTGAATTCATGTAAAAGATTTAACTAATCAAAGTGAGAACTTTAGGACATTAAAATTTGATTTTTAGGACGGAATTTACATGTTGAATTGTTTAGTATTATTCTTAGAGTTTAATTATTAGAATTAGTTTTTTAGTTGTAAACTGGGGATTAAGTTGTGAATATGATTTATGATATAATACAGAATTATGTTTTAGTTGCGATATCATGTTAGATTATGTTAGGTGGTTGATAATTATTCATCAATCAAGGAAACGAGGTAAGCATGTGCTAGTGCTAATTCGGAAAATTATATGTATTTGTGTTATTAACATGTAGAACTGGTATTGAACCTTGTTGTATGTTTACCTTAGACTTTGGTTATGATTCACACACCATCTTATTAGGAATATCATAAGCTAGTCAAATTTTCCTAGAAAAAGATTTCATGTTATTGTTGGCTTAAATTATGTATTAGTCTAATCACATGTTATCATTGAATTTGATAAGATTGTATGTTGGCAATGAATTTGGAAGTTCGAACATGTTAGAATAATGATATGTAATTCTATTCTCTTTCGAAATTATGTTGTTGTAATCAATAGTCGAAAGTTAAAAGTTGAAATCCCTGAACTAGGCTTCTTAGGGATCATAGTGTTCTTATGCTTAATTAGGTTGATAATTGTTATTGAGTGATCTAATTCATGATATATATATATATATATATATGTTAGTTTGAGTATTTAAATAATCGATAAATTTTATGGAATAAATTTATATTGGTTGGAATCGAATTGGGTTGGGAATTAGGGTAAAACCAGTAGTAAAAATGGGCTAGACTGGGCATAGTTCCATGACCAATCGAGTCGACACTAGAAATTTTTCAGGGGTTGTATCGATCATGATTTAGGTTTGGGTTTGTTCTGGTTTGATGCAAGGGCTTCGTACATATTTTTATCAAAAATTTGGTTGAAAATAGGAGGTTTAAGACTATAGTTGTTGGTATGTTTAAGTATGAGATTTATTATAATTAATGAGTAGTTAATGAATATTTTTAATAAGGGTAAGTACTATGTTTAATGACATTAAGTTGAAATCCGTTACAAATCCCAAGAAAGGTTTATTAAATGATATTAATGAATAATTTAATTAACATTGGGATTTAAGATTAGATATGATTGATAGTCTAAATAAAAAAATGTTCCATGTAGAGGATATTTAGGACAACTTAAATGTTGTAATAACCACTCTTAATGAGTTTAATGTGGAATCCCTTATGAATGGAACTTATAAATAAAGTAACTCTTAACTGCGTTGTGAATAGTTTTAGACTAATTGTATGTGTTACATATTAATGCATGCAAATGATCTACATCATGTATTGATACGATTTTGTGGTATAGAGGTGGGAGGACTATCTACCTAAGGTCATTGAGGCGATATGCGCGGGAGGACGCTCTTCACCATGTATGGAGGGGAGTGCGCTATATAAATTAAATAAGAGATTTTGCAGACTATGTGGATGTTCTTGTAAACTATGCATTGATGTATGTCAACGCTTTATATCCTTTATTGACGTGAGTTCACATTGTAGATGAGGAAGGAAGATCTACTTGAGGATATTGATGTGAGTTCACACTATATGCATACGAGGACGTTCTACATGATATATGGATGAAAACACGCATTATATTTTATACTTGAGCCGATGGCATGAGCGATGTGTATTATTGATGATTAAATATACTATACTTGAGCCGTGATGAGGCCATGTATAATATATGTGTAATGTTTCAACTTTGAATAATTATGTGGGCTTTAAGTGATACCTTACATAATCTACGCGATCTTTAAATTGGAGATGTCGTACAATTAACTTATGTGATCAATAAGAAAATTCAGATATTTAAAATTAATCTAATACAATAAAATCGATTATTGCCTTAAGTTACAAGAGTTATTATGAAAAAAGATAAGATGTAAAATAACTACCTGAGAGGTATCTATGACTTGTATAACAAGGTCTAGAGATCTATCCTTTAAATTATGAAATTAAGTCATAAATAATGAACAGTTACAATTGTAAAAATTAAAAATATTGAGTTACATACACAAACACACACACAGACACACTTGTGTGTATGTGTGTATAGTATTTGGATGGAGGTTAAGATTAGACTCCCTACGACATCAAAGGGTGTGCTAGCTAGTATTATTTATTTAAGAATGGGCTATATATTGGGGAAGGTATCGAGGTAATTAAGATTGAGGCATACTTGATTTAGACATAAGTATATATGAAGCATTGCTTGTTTGGATTTCATTTATGATGAGTCCCACACATGGAGTTTATTGAAGGTTGGGAGTTAGTAGAGGACAAGTTGCTATAATGTTAAATTCGGGATCTTAGTAGTAGTTTAAGATTAGAGGCCTAGGAAGGTATAGGATTTGGTTTATTATATTCAAGTTGTAATGAGTCATGATATATTTAGTAGATGCAGCTGAGAATATGGTCAATGATTATAAGTTCTTCCTTAGAAACTCTCATAGAGAATAACCCTTATCTACTATTGAAATATTACTTTGGGAGTTGTGGTTACTTTTATGATGTGTGATAACATGTATTGTCCAGAAGTCATTGCTTATATTTTGGAGTCTCGTGTTTATGCTTCATTATGATCGCTTATTTTCGTATTATACTCTATTCTTATCACTCTAAAGTTAAATATAATATTTTGTGTAAGGTCTTAGTCCTATTTCTCTAACTAATAGTTTCTAAGTTCTATATCGGGAGCTTTGATTGCGATAATTAAATTGTCACGTGTAGAGCTCTTCTAGTCTAATAGTGTGGATTATATACTTATATTCATCTATTTATTTCTTTCATTTATAGACTTGTACTTTACTTTAGTTGATCTTATTGTAATTAGGAGTGTTGTAATGACATTGGAGATGTACAAATTTATTCGTATTCAGGTTTTTTATTATTGGCATATTCGTATGGTTTTGGTTCATTCATATTTATTGTAACCCTATGTTATTTTGTGTGTATAGAATGCTAGTAATTTTTTGAAAAAGATAAATTTGATATTTAAAATTTATCAACCTAAATATCTAATTTACGAGGAGTTACATAAAGTTTAGCAATGTGGTTATATTTAGCACAAAATAGATTTGGATGAATTTTGATCCTTTTTATTTTGAAATTTTTAGCAAAGTTCTTATTAGTTTTTGTCAATAACTTAGGTTCAACCTTCTCTTTGTGTTACTCTTTTGAAGGTTGTACATTGGTTGCGCTATAACACACAAGAATTAGTTTTAAAGGGTGACTCAACTTTTTCTTTCAACTTGTCCTATGAGTTTGAAAAGCCAATTCCAAATGTATCTCTCTTTACTTTATCATGTTCAAAAATATTTTTTTTCCAATTTATTAGATCTTTCATCCAAGTTCATTTTGAAACATTTTGCTTCTTTTAAATTAATCGAAAATTTCTCAAAGTCAACCTTTAGAAACATGTTTTCCAACTCAATTTCATCATTTTCTTTCTCAAAAATATTATAGTCTATAATATCATGTATTTTCTTTACATTTATTTAAATTATGTAGTTAATTATTTAATTTCCTTTCATGACATGTGATATGCCATTTAGTATATTTTTATATATGTTGTTTTATGATTTGTATATGTATTACGTGAAATTGCACTCTTTGAAAATTAACATAATACATGCTAATGCAATAATTATATATTTGAGTTGACTTCGTGTTTTACATTGACTTTTAGGATGCTTAGAAAGTCCATATTTTACTTAAGACATTAGAATTTAAGTTCGTTGGGTTAGTATATGTGTTGGACCAAGTTTCGGGGATTTCAAACATGTTTTGGGCTCATTAAATTAATGTTATTATGGGCTATGGCTTAATTTAGGGATTAGAGCCATTAATTACTTAATTAGAAAACCTAAGGCTCTCATAATACATTAGAGGAAAACCCTGGCAGCTGAGGATGTTGAGAGAGAATTAGGATGTTAAAGAAATTGAAGATTTAGGACTCAATTTCTACAATTGGTTATAGACAAGTATACTTTAATCAATATTTTAATTAAGCTTGTATTATGGTAGTAGTAGTTCATTGGAATCTGAAATGAAATTCATGTAATCTATTTTTAATCATATCAATCCTAATTCTTCTAATTTTATTAATTACCTATTTAAGTCTTAATCACATATTGATAAATTAGTGTAGTTTATAGGTCGAATCCTTAAATTAAATCACGAAATCATCTAATCTGATTGTAATAATGTTAGATCTAAATCATAGTAATGATACCCCATGTTTAATTACCCATTGAATCGAATTTGAAAACAACCTTTATAAACTTTGCTTAAACTATGAATTTAAGGTTCAAATCTTATAATTTGAAATTAAATAATGAATCATAGTTATACTCGCCCAAAACATGTTGTTGTAAGTTACTAATGTTGTCCATACTTGTTGTATAATGGGTTTTGGATTCTTTAGAGGATTTAAAATTATGATTTGGGTTGTTAATGGCCATTTCTACACTTTGGAGAAGAACGCCTCATTCGAACGATATTAGAATTTCGTTCGAATGAGATAGCAGTCTTGTTCGAATGACATGGCTTTCTGGTTTGAACGATATTGGATTCTAGTTTGGCTAAAATTTGGAAATTAATACTTATTTAATTAGAAATAATAAATTTGAGATACCATTTTAGTAATCCTCGAGTAGAATCGACTACTACTGATTTGTTTTATGCATAAGCATACATTGGGTGTGTGTGATTTCGGGGGATGTATTAGGAGATATTTTATTGGGGAACCTACGATGTTGATCACATTGGTACCCCAGTGATTGCTGTGGTCTTACCATGATTTTATTTACCCCATCCTACTACTGACGAACCCGTATCCCAAGTGGGGTAAATAGGGGTGTCCTTTGGTACGAAGTCTATATGATAGGTAGGAAAACGTAGTGATTTTTACTTTATTATCTCTACTAGGTTAAAGGTATAGGATGAACTTTAACTATACATAGTATGCATGAGCGATCCTTAAATTAAATATGCATAGGTCTTTGAGATTTTATGCGTGGGATTGAGCATATTCCATTTGTTGTATATAAGTGGGGTATACTCACTTGGATATTAAATGAGATTCTTTTTCATTTTCTAATACAATACAAGAGATATATATATCAGATAGTTCTTTATGGAACATTGTAATGATTATCAATTGAGAAGATTTATAATTATATATCATTGGGTTCAGTCGGGCTTAGGCTTAGACCTGCCTCCTATATTTAGGTTATTTGGGTCGGGTTAGTTTAAAAAAAACTAAAACACAAGAGGAATATCGATTATATTTACTGTGGCCCAAATTTAGTTAAATTCTTACCTATTGTAGACTTGCTAGGTTAATTCTATTTATGGAACTATTTTCATTTCCTAGGCAATAACAACTTCAACAACTCGATTTTTATCATTCATTCCTAGTTACATCTTTCGGTCTTGCGATGTAGGTGTCGAGCCTACTTCATCCGCTTTATTTATTATATTTTCTTTCAGTACCTGCACTTCCATTTTACTAGTCAGAGAGTCAGATTGATGTATTTGGATTTTATTATGTTGGAGTCTCTTTTATTTATAGTTAGAGTGGAATATTATTGTGACACAATTGTTTGTTCCATTGATGATGTTCATTTATTATGGTTTTGGGGATTAGTATTAGAGTTATATTTTGTTTACTTCTTTTATTATTATCAGTGTATTATTGTTTTATTTTCTTTTAGTATTGCTTCGAATGATACAAAATGTTAGAATCCTATATTATTTATATTTAGAACCGATCAAACTAGTTATGAATTTTACGGGGTGTCAAAAGTTGGTATCAGAGCATTCCAAGTGTATGGTCTTTAGTGCGTCCATCACTTTTCTACATTACGTCCTTTGATAATGTTGGAGCTAAACTATTTAGGATTTGTGTTATTATCTCATGCGATATTAATTCACATTGTTTATTGACTTTCAGATGGTGAACAAGGGAAAAGGAGATGCACGTCACTGATAGGATGTGGTTGTCGAGTCAGAGGCATCGAGGCATCGCAACCTCAACCGTAGCCATAAGGGCAGGTTACAACACTTGCTCATATAGATTTTGCATCCATTATAGCACAAACAGTAGAAACTACTATGTCCACCATGCGTCTGGACCATCCACCACTACCACATATAGTTATATCTTCCTTACATACTACTTTTGTATGGGAAAGATCTATCATTTACTTCAACAAAGGTAACCTACCAAAGCTTGCAAGATCTACGGACTCCATTATCTCTTTACCTAAAAAGTGAGATATTTACAGGAACAAGCATCTCGTAGAGTGATCGGAGGTTCAAAAGAAGATGCTAGCTAGTTTCAAGCTTATATAGGATGTGCTTCGATGGTGGGAGTTAGTTAATTCTGTTGAGGAAAGGTTGTGGATGACCATACAAATGTTTTGGGTCAAGTTTGAGCGAAATTACTTCCCACCATCACTATAGAAGAGCATAAGGAGAAATTTTATGGGGATATTATAAGAGGACCGTACAATAGTGGAGTATGAGTGATAAATTACTTGACTTGATTTATTATCCCCCAACAATGTTAATACGGAGGAAAAGAAGACGGATCGTTTCATTTGGGGCCTCACATCCAGGATCGGGTAGGTGTTGCTTGGCAAACCTACTTGAAATACATATAGTCAGGTAGTGGAAACCTCTTTTCTTCATTTCCAGGACCACTGTGGACTTTAGAGAAATATGACTTTAAAAAATAGATGTTTGGTACCGGTTAAGGGTCAAAGACTAGGGAGTACAGTGAGCCGTGTTAAGCACATGGAGTTTCACATTAGCAGAGAGGACCACCACAATGGGAGAAAAACCCTAAGAGTTTTCGAGGATCAGAGGATTAGCACCGTGATATCGATTAAGGTCATAGATCACAGAGCGATCCACCTTTGACACCCCTACAAATCAAATACCGGATAGCTACTCCTTTATTTAAATTAATACAAAATGTCAAGTTGGTTCAGTTCATAGCATCACTGTCGAAAACGTTTATTTAAATAATTACTAGCCAACTTATATTATAAAAAGTGAGATGTTAATTTTAATTTACTTAGGTTAACATGCAACCAATCAAATTATGAGCTAAAAGTAACACAATCACATCACAGTCACAACAGAAAAATAATGGAATAAAATGAGTCTAGAGGAACACTCCTCTGAATAATTCGAATAATGAATAAAACCAAATACAAAGTCTGAATAAATAAATTAATTAACTCCAACACTGAAATAAACTAAGTATGATAAAACTGTCTCTAAAAGAAGTGGGGCGACATGCCCTAACAACTGAAGAAAATCTGAAATGGAGTCAATGTAGAAAGTGGAGGCGTCTACTATCGAGGTCCTGTAACTTCCACAGCAGCTACAACACGTCACTAGAATGGAACTTCTAATCTTGGCATCCCTGTGGCTGGGCACCTAAAAGGTTTTTACAAGAAAAATAGATTTGAAAGCAAACGGGTCAGAGCCCGATTGTGAAAACAGTTTAAATTATAACAAGTGTTTTAATAACATTAACAGAGTGAATATAAAATACATGATAGTACGTGCACTCACATGAGTTCCTCACCTCCCAACTAATTGTGCACTCCTAACGTATCCGTACCCCTTCTAGTTATTTCGCTATGTAACTAGTCCAATCCATAACCTGACTTTATTATACAATTCAAAGTTCAATTGTCGACATCTTATTATAAACTGAGAGTCTTACTTTTTATACCTCGAAATTAGTTATAATATTTACTATGAATTTCCATTTTTAACTCTACTAACAATATCACAATTTCACATTCATACTTTATTAAAAGTCCATTTCAATTACTAGTATATTAATCTCATCATAAATATACAATAATGGCACCCCTAGGCTAAGCTGCGGTGCACACATACTCTGCTATCGGATCCCGGTACATCACGTACATAAGGACCACGTATTCCGAATCTCTCAGGAACCGTTTCAATAAGCAACAATCACACATAATGGAGGCGAACATAGTTCACATACCCATGGGTCACGCACATACCTACGATCCCCACTTTTATTTTCCCCACTTTTATTTTTTCCATTTTCTCATCTTTAAATCCATCCTAAGTTCATACCAATTAAGTTTTAATGTTCTCAAACTACTCTACATCACCCTAGATCACTTATTAACCTAGTTTTGGGGACAATTCTTACGAATCTACATATTAAAACCATAAATACCCAAATTTTGCTCCAAACCTAATGAGCATGAACTCAAAATCTAATTGAACATAGGAACTCCTTTTTAATCCGTTTTAAATGATCAGAAAATATAAATTGAGTACTAATTTCGTCTATAATCATTCTACATGCAATCTCTAACAATTCCATTGGGCTTTCATCAATCTTTCAAGACATATGTTAATTTCTCTGCTAAACATGGAGGAAATATTCAATGCAAGTAATGTGACTAAAGCGCTTGACTTAGATTTGTTCTTCTGATTTGTTATTGGTGATTAAAGGCTGAATATTTCCTCTTTCCGGTCATAAATCCTTCCCAATTGGTGGTTGTGGTGGTTTGTTTTGGAACTCCTTGAAACTTCTCTCTAACTCCCGTAGCCCACTTCTATTTTTCTTGGCTGATAATGGCCTTAGTGGCCTCTTTAATAATATATAATTAAACTCTAAAATTCATGGGTCTTAACTCCTATATTTTTAAAATTACCAAAATACCCTTCTGGGCTGCCGGTTTGGCCTAAGAATCTCTGGGACCCAAACTAAACCCCCGATTAGTGTTTTCTGACTATCTCGACCCTTTCGGACATGTTGGCGCACTCAAAATGACCATTCGATTGATAAGAATATAAATTACTTTTTAATATAATTAAATTCATTCCCGACGCCTCAAAATGACCATTCGGTTGATAAGAATATAAATTACTTTTTAATCTAATTAAATTCATTCCTGACGCGACTGACACGCGTGTCCAACTTAATTTTTCAAATTGTCGTATTTCTGCTTCGGGACAATTTTAATATTTTCAATACTCATATTTTACCATATATTCTCTCTAATGTTTTATTTTAGCATCATAATCAAATACCAACTCACCTCTCGCTAGTATTTACCTCCGGATTAATTTCTAAATTAATTCTCGTTTAATTCAATTAATCCATTAAATAAAAATCAGTAAAATTATGGGGTATTACATACTTTCCCCCTAATAACAGAATTTGGTCCCAAAATTCAGAAAAGTAAGGCATACCTGGAAAAAATAGATACCTCTAGTACACAAAACAAAGTATAAAGAAAGGCCCAATCACTAAAGCCCTCGCTTCATAATAAGCTTATTTAATAGTTTGATATTCTATCTGATTACACTTTAATAAGTGCACCTCACGTTGTGCTCTTACTAAACAACATTCGAATAAAAATAGACTATGCATCACTGGTCGCATTATCTCAATATTATTGTGAGTCCGCACCTCACTACGCATTAACTCCCGCGTTTATCAAAACACCAAACTCCTATCCTGGAAGACATCAATAACACATCTGACTACTCTTGCCCATACTCTGAATCTCTGTTCCCGGCGTTGTAACTTTTACACAAGAGAAAACCACTTCAGCCAGGTGGTGTTACACAAAACATTTGTAAGCACCTTGTCCATTATAAATAGATACGGTGTTTTCACCCAACTCTACTATTAGGTAAGATCTTCTCCCCATTACCACAATATATCATGCTTACTAGTTATACCCGATTTAAAAATGAAACGATCGCAACGAATCCAAAATTTCTTTCATACAATCCACAAGTCATCAATCACCTTGCTCCTACACCTCGTACAATAGGTGATACAACCTCCAGAATGAAACGCTATTTCAACTACTTCTTGCTACCTCAAGTTGAAGGTGGTTTTCGGGGATTTTCTTTTTAGTTTTGAGAAATACTGCGTAGGACCACTTACCGGCGTGTTCACTATCTCATAATGTAAATCACCCAAGTATATAACAATTTCTCTCCTACTGGACAACCTATCCTACATATTCGAAGAAACTGGATACTTCTCTATAAGTTTGTAACCCCTCCAAGCAATTTACCAACTTGGCTCTTCCATATCTGGAATCGTCGGCTTGATAAAAATTTATCTGGTTGATCATCTCACCCCAACCGATCTACTACTGACTATACCCCTTTCAATGCCGACTTTCACGTATAATTCTTCCCGTTAAGTGCTACTTAATGATTTTCTTCTTCTCTCGGCGTATACCAAAGTTTCGACTCTTGCACTTTTCACCACGTTGCGCACATTTGGACCCTTTATATCTTAATGACACCCTCATTCTTTTTACTCTTGAATCACCCTCAACATTCGATGGGTCGAAACTCTACTCCAAATTGTTCATAATATTAAAGTATTTGCCTTCTCAAGAGATACCCCCTTATAAATGGTTTTCTACTTCCTTTTCACCAAATTCGAACGTGCTACACTGATTACACATGATATTCATTAACACCTTCTCTTATGACGTTTAATCCCATAAGTAATAATCTCACCCATCTATGTCCCTTCTTTCGATGACTACTACATTAGCAACCAAGATGTCTATACCCCTTATAACATAATCATACAGTTTTAAACATTATTTAAGCTTCATACATATTCCAAACTCTTTATTGTCACTGTATTTACCACGTGGCTATACCACTTGGGCGTTCTCAATCACCTCTGAATTTGAGATCCTAAATTTTCCTTAACCTCAATGCGTTCTTCAACCTTCCGTAATAAACCAAAATTATCAGTACTTTTTCACTAACCACTGGCTCTTCTTGCCTTATATTGTAAATTTATTCCTTGTTAACTTCCAGTTATAACTACTCATTTTTATAATGACCGGGGTATCCAATTCATGGACGAATGGTCAAACATCTCCCTACTACCAACCTTACGCTAAGTTTCATGCGTGGGATGTCTCGCAAAGCGAAATCCAAACAAGTAACCCTCCCGATACACTATTACCTAACATTGTCGGTCATTGGAATTTGTTAAGCCCTCAGTCCATAACATGTACCCCTATATTCCCGTCTCTTAACAACAAAGTTAACTCTCCTTCCTCTATTAGACTTAAACACGGAACTCTTTTCGAAATACACTTTCTCTTGACCTTGATGGTGATCACATTCCATATACACCATGCAATTAAAATCGGGGCTCTCAAAATCCCGTCCTCAGTGACACAACTATGAGCATAAACTCCCCAAATCTCTAAAGGGTGGTAAAAATAATGCCCTCTCCTTAATAGGACATCCTGAGCGTTAATTATAATAACCAGCTAAACCTTTTCGCTGACTAGTAAAGCAATTACATACGAATCATATCAATTAATTCCCTATGCATGCGGGAATTAAATATCCGAGACCATTACACCTTTTAAAAATTTCTCCAATATATATATATATATATATATATATATATATATATATATATATATATATATATATATACACACACACACACACACATATACAAAAGTACAATTGCAAGCCCGACCCTCTCATAGATGGGGCCTCGCTAGAACAAAACATTCTACCCCAAGGTAAATACCCCGATAAACTTGCAATACTAGCACACTATCGGTATAATCATATTTAAAACCATAATTAGGATAATATCATACTCGTATAACACAACACTCAAATGAGTAATTTCAATGAAGTATATACTGCTATCAATATACCCATTCATCCTCCATGGATGACAATAAATGTAACCCCACACTATCAGGGAAAAATATTCATATAAATGATAAAATGGTCGATACACTCACTAAACTCGACTCTCAAGCGGAAATAATAATAATAACAAATGTAGCAACTCGTTCATGCCACACGCAACATCATATGAGGATATAACTTATACTTCTATCCTGATAATCGTCCTGCTGCTCAAATGGTTCCTGGACTTACCACCCCTGTCCATACCAAACCGAATATTTCATTAACTGTTGTCCTTGCCAAGCACATTACCCTTATCCCCGCACTTGCTTCGGTAAATATTAATAATGCATGGGTTTCACTCCCCACAAAATACCTCTACTCATTCCCCCACTTATCTTCGGTCACACTGACCATGTTAAGGTGGTCCTTCTCTCGGACGTTGGTAGTCTCGACTCCGATGACTACCTTCATTGTTCCCTTAGCTTGATGGACCTAATGGGCACGCTACCAGTTTCCACATCTATGACTGAATTCACCATCGCTCGGTAATAATTCAGCTATTCGAATCATTTTAACGAGTTCCCCATTGGGTCTCCCCCTTATGGTTCTTCTCCAACACCATTTTCCCCAGTCTTACTATATATAAATTCCTCGATTCTTTCATCTCCCCACCCAAGGAAACGTTTACCTCCAAATTATCACTATGCGACATTACCATCTGCATTAACCGTCCAAGAAGAATTCCTATAAGTGCTAGCAACTCTATTTATGAGTAAAGTTCTCCACTTTTAAAACCCTCTTCTCCATTCTAAAGAGGAAAACTCTATAAATGGTAAAGTAACATACCTCCAAACACGGGCGGTAGTGGTGGTAGCCGTGGCATGACTGCATATTGGGCATTATATATGCGTCCATACTGTACTACTTGCTGTTGTTGTGGTGCCTGCGATGTTGGGGTAACTATCCACGTTTCTTTATGTTGGGCACCCTTACCTGGTGCTCTCTCTGGTTGTGGGCAGTCCCTCCATCTGTGACCCTTCTATTCGCACTTATAACACTGACCCTGAAGCCCTTTTCTTCTTAGGCCTAATTTTCCTTGTGGAGTTGGACAATGTTTCTCTCCAGCCGAATTGGGGCAGACTCGACGGGTATGGCCAGTTCTCCCACATTTAAAACACCTCTTGGTTGTAGCCTTCTTCTCCTAGCTTTGTTGGTTCTGGCGGGTTTGGCTCTTCCTGCCATTTCTATTGCTCTTCTGTCTTTGACGACTCTGAGGCACTTGTCGCTGCTGCGGCAGTGTTTTCCATTTGTTGCTAACTTTATCAATGTCATATTGATTCACTTCTCTCGTCCTTTTGCCCCCAGCGAGCTGCATGCTGTTGTTTTGGTATTGCAGTATTGCGGTAGTCACTTCCCGTGCCACGATATTTGCTATCTCAGTGATTTTCGCTCTTTCTTGGTGTACCTGAGGTACATGTTTATCTTGTCCCTCACTTGTTCCCTCATTGGTTTTAGTTTGTACCTCCCTCAAGAGCGACATCTGAAAATTAAATTAAAAAAATAATAATAAGCCCATCGACCATTCATAAGACTCTAGCAGAATAACGTACTCTACAAAACGTAATGAAGGAGTGCAACAGTCCTAAAAATAGGGCTCTATATCAACGGACGATACATGGAAACATAACAAGCCGTACAGATCCTAAGGACACTAGAATCTGAGGCTCTGATGCCACCTGTGACACCCCGACTAATTAAATACCGAGTAGCTACTCCTTTATTCAAATTAATACAAAATGTCAAGTTGGTTCAGTTCATAGCATCACTGTCGAAAACGTTTATTTAAATAATTACTAGCCACCTTATATTATAAAAAGTGAGATGTCAATTTTAATTTACTTAGGATAATATGCAACCAATCAAATTATGAGCTAAAAGTAACACAATCACATCACAGTCACAATAGAAAAATAATGGAATAAAATGAGTCTGGAGGAACACTCCTCTGAATAATCCGAATACTGAATTAAACCAAATACAAAGTCTAAATAAATAAATTAATTAACTCCAACACTGAAATAAACTAAGTATGATAAAACTGTCTCTAAAAGAAGTGGGGCGACATGCCCTAACAACTGAAGAAATCTGAAATGGAGTCAATGTAGAAAGTGGAGGCGTCTACTATCGAGGTCCTGTAACTTCAACAGCAGCTACAGCACATCACTGGAATGGAACTTCTAAGCTCGGCGTCCCTGTGGCTGGGCACCTAAAAGGTTTTTACAAGAAAAATAGATTTGAAAGCAAACGGGTCAGAGCCCGATTGTGAAAACAGTTTAAATTGTAGCAAGTGTTTTAATAACATTAACACAGTGAATATAAAATACATGATAGTGCGTGCACTCACATGAGTTCCTCACCTCTCAATTAATTATGCACTCCTAACGTATCCGTACCCATTCTAGTTATTTCGCTATCTAACTAGTCCAATCCATAAACTGACTTTACTATAAAATTCAAAGTTCAATTCCCGACATCTTAATATAAACTGAGAGTCTTACTTTTTATACCTCAAAATTAGTTATAATATTTACTATGAATTTCCATTTTTAACTCTACTAACAATATCACAATTTCACATTCATACTTTAATAAAAGTCCATTTCAATTACCATTATATTAATCTCATCATAAATATACAATAATGGCACCCCTAGGCTAAGCTGTGGTGCACACATACTCTGCTATCGGATCCCGGTACATCACATACATAAGGACCACGTATTCCGAATCTCTCTGGAACCGTTTCAATAAGCAACAATCACACATAATGGAGGCGAACATAGTTCACATACCCATGGGTAATGCACATACCTACGATCCCATGGTCAGCTGACTTATTAACTCACCAATAAGTCATTCTCTGACCTATGTCCTTGAGGTACCAAACTAAATCTCCCCGTAGGCACACAAAGATTAGATGGTCCTGATCAAAAGCCGACCTCTTGTGATAGAAAATATGGTAGGTATGTTATACACATATAAGTCCATATACTAAGCATTCACATATCTTAGATATCTTATAATATTAATAGAGGTATATTTTACATTCCTATATCGTCGTTAAATGTTGTACTTTTACAAGTCCCCGTATAATATATAATACAGAGATCACCAACACTTCTCATGTCGCAAATTCAAGTCCTTACAACCTAACCCATAGAAGTCACCAGGTATTTTATATAATTCCAAGTTTTAGTCCTCAACGTAATACAATCTCACAAATATACCCACTTATCAATATGTGAAGAATACTACTGAATTAAATAAGCCTACGGAAAGTTCAAAACTAAAATCAAGCCGAAAAGACTATTCTGTAAACTCGTCAAAAGTATCATTCGACCGAGGTCGTTCGAACGAGTGTCGTTCGAACGAATGGCTTTGAACGAACTATGAACTCGTTA
Source organism: Sambucus nigra (assembly GCA_949130495.1). NCBI lineage: Eukaryota > Viridiplantae > Streptophyta > Magnoliopsida > Dipsacales > Adoxaceae > Sambucus > Sambucus nigra. Next base: position 224,987,165 of record OX422214.1, read on the forward strand.
GAAGGGCTACTGGAATCTCGTTAGAAGCTCGTTTGAACGAGGACATTCGAACGACCTGAGTTGGTCTTCTAACGAAAATTCTGAGAATGCCCAAAATTTTCCCCACTTCATTTTGTCCCATTTTCTCTTCTTTAAATCCATCCTAAGTTCATACCAATTAAGTTTTAATGTTCTCAAACTACTCTACATCACCCTAGAAGACTTCTAAACCTAGTTTTGGGGATAATTCTTACGAATCTACATATAAAAACCATAAATACCCAAATTTTACCCCAAGCCTACTGAACTTGAACTCAAAATCTAATTGAACATAGGAACTCCTTTTTTATCCATTTTAAATCATCAGAAAATATAAATTTGAGTACTAATTTCATCCATAATCATTCTACATGCAATCCCTAACAATTCCATTGGGTTTTCATCAATCTTTCAAGACATATGTTAATTTCTACACTAAACATGGAGGAAATATTCAATGCAAATAATGAAACTAAACCACTTGCCTTAGATTTGTTCTTCTGAATTGTTGTTGGTGATTAAAGGCTGAATATCTCCTCTTTTCGGTTATAAATCTTTCCCAATTGGTAGTGGTGGTGGTGGTTTGTTTTGAAACTCCTTGAAACTTCTCTCTAACTCCCGTATCCCACTTCTATTATTTTTGGATGATAATGGCCTTAGTGGCCTCTCTAATAATATATAATTAAACTCTAAAATTCGTGGGTATTAACTCCTATATTTTTAAAATTACCGAAATACCCTTCTGGGTTACCAGTTTGGCCTAAAAATGCCCCGGGACCCAAACTAAACCCTCGGTTAGTGTTTTCTGACTATCTCGACCCTTTCGGACACGTTGGCGCACTCAAAATGACCATTCGGTTGATAAGAATATAAATTAATTTTTAATCTAATTAACGCCTCAAAATGACCATTCGGTTGATAAGAATATAAATTACTTTTTAATCTAATTAAATTCATTCCTGACGCGACTGACACGCTCCTCCAACTTAATTTCCCAAATAATCGTATTTCTGCCTCGCGACAATTTTAATATTTTCAGTACTCATATATTACCATATATTCTCAGTAATTTTTTATTTTAAAATCATAATCAAATACCAGCTCACCTCTCGCTAGTATTTACCTCCGGATTAATTTCCTAATTAATTATCGTTTAATTCAATTAATCCATTAAATAAAAATCAATAAAATTACGGGGTATTACACAAGGCTAGTGGCATTAGGTCCAGTAGGGCCATGAGCATGGACGCTAGGCCCAACAAGGCATGCGTCAGAAAAATCGATCCAGGGGCTAAGGATAATAAGACCTCCCATTAATAGGTGCATATTATACTTGTGTAGAGAATCATGGCCAGTTTAAGTAGGGGCAATATTAGGTTGTGCTAGCACCACCTCAATTTCAAGTATCCTTCGTTGCCACCACCAACCCAATTAAGGATTTCCCATAGTTGAATTATGGATGTGTATTCAACTTCTATCAATAGGATCAATAGTCCCCACTAAAGGCCATAATGGGTCCATCTTACGTTTATAGTAGTTATGCTTGTGTTTTATTTGACATGGGAGCATCACACTAGTTTCTTAGTAACACTTCTTCTATGAATTAGAGGTTGTAAGATATTGATACTGATATTTCTTTACACGTGGATACCCAGTGGGTAGGAGTGCTTCCTTACGTCATGTTATTAGTGCTGTTGTAGCTGAAAAAAAGGCGTTTATGTTTTGTGACTGGTTTGTTGATATTAAAAATGCAGACTTATGATGTTATTTTGAGCATGGACTGGTTAATACAATCACGCATAGATTGGCTGCATTTGGTAGGATATAACATTTTCCAATCCCAATCATGAGATATTCTTTATAGCCATGCCTAGGCTCGAGGGAGGGTCTAATATTTACATATTTTATATTAATGTGAGTACATTAGAGGAGGTTAGTGTAACATTGGGGTCGTACTAGTTTTCTTGGAATTTATAAATGTGTTCGATGGGGTACTGGAGCTACCACCATAATGAGAGATAGAATTTAATATAGACTTAGTGTTGGGCATCAGGCCCATTGCGGGGGCACCATATCGAGACGAGGTGGTCGTGTGAGAAGATTCGACAACTCTTGAGTCCGGAGTTCATACAGAGGAGTATGTCTTAGTGTGGAGTCCTAGTGTTGTTTACGAAGATGAAGGATGGTTCATAGAGGCTTTGTGTTCATTATCGACAGTTAAACAAGTTCACAATACAAAATAAAGATCCATTTCCACGTATCGAAAACTAGTTTGATTAGGCATGCCGTTCATTTTGAAGATTGATTTGCAGTTAGGTTATCATCAATTACGTATTCAAGAGGAGGATATTTTAAAAATGAGCTTTTTAATGCAATATGGATATTATGAGTTATTGTCATGCCATTTGGGTTGCCTAATGCCCCAACAGTATTCATGGATTTCATGAATAGGGTAATCCACCCATTTCTAGACCAATTTATAAGAGTGTTCATTGGCGACTTTTTGGTGTATTATCAATCTGAGGAGGAGACTGCACAACATCTGAGGATAGTTTTATAGACACATCGGGAGCATAATATGTATGCTAGGTTCTCCAAGTGTGGATTCTTGGTGACATAAGTGAAGTTTTTGGGAAAAATAGTATCGAAGGGTGGAGTTTGATGGATCCTAGTAAGATATTCTTGAAAATTTCCAAGCCACTAACTCGCCTCACCTGGAAGAAGGTATTATTTTTTTTGGAGTGCTGACTATCAATGAGATTTTTAGGAGATAAAAGGAGGGACTCACAACCAATTCTGTTCTTTGTTTACCATGGGGCAAAGTGGAGTACATGGTATACATTAATTAATCACTTCAGGGTCTTGGAGGAGTTTTAATGCAGAAAGGGAGGCCCATTGATTATGCCTCTAGTAAACTTAATCCTTATAAGGGAAACTAGCCCACCCATGATTTGGAGTTGATTATGATATTCTTTGCTCTTTATATCTAAAGACATTTTAAGATAGAGTTTCACGTTGTTCTTAGAACACAAGAGTCTTCAGTACTTCTTCACTCAACTACCAATTATCGGTTCAATATCATTCGGGAAAGGAGAATGTGGCAGTAGACGCCTTGATTCATTGATCGATCATGAGTTTGGAAGCCTTATGTGCAGAGCAGATGAGTTATCTACTTTTTGGGAAAAAATGGAGTACTTTGCGTATAGTGGGAGCATCAGAGGGATAATTGACCGATATGACTATCACACTGGATGTTGTGTCGCGCTTGATTCAGTTCCAAACTTTGTATTCCTTTTCTTAAGAGGAGGTGCGGGAGCTCTTATCCGAGAAGTTTCCTTCTATTCGATTGGATCAGATGGAGGACTTAGGTTTTAGGGTTGTTTGGTTGTGCCAGAGGATCTCGAGCTGCGAAAGGCATTTTTGGTTGAGGCACATGGTTTGTAGTTCATAGTGCATCATGGGGATGAGAAGGTATATCATGATATGAGGAAACCATATTGGTGGGCCAAAATTAATAGAGACACGTATGAGTTTGTGTCTAATTATTCCACCTTTTATCTAGTAAAGGTGGAGTACCAGATACTAAAAAGGGTGTTGGAGCCGTTGGATATTCTTATGTGGAAACGGGCGAGCATCTGCATGGATTTCATCATTGGGTTGCTAAGGTCCCAAAGGGGATATGATTCAATTTAGTTCATCTTCAATAATATAATAGATGTGTTTCTTTTCCTTCTAGTACATAACCATATAGTAGTATGTTTGACTCTTCATTGTAGAGATTATGCATCTCAATGGGGTATCACTCGATATTGTGTTTGATAGGGACAACATTTTTGTATTTCGATAATGGGGAAGAGTAAAAGAAGTTATGGGGGTATAACTAACTATAAATACCACTCTTCACCCTCAAATTAACGATTAGATTAAACGGATGAACTGCATCTTGGAGAATATGTTACATATATTTTTTAGGATTTCGACGTAGAGTTCAGAATAATATTTTTCATTCTTTGAGTTCTCTTATACCAATAGTCTCCAACAGACTATTGGTATGAAATCATACTAGGTTGTGAATGGAAGGTAATGGTATTTTTTGAGTAGTAGTTGAAGATGGGTAATTATTGACTATTCATGGCGAATTGTATTTAGGACACCTTAGAGAAGGTGTAGCTCATTATGGAGCATATGAAGACTGCCCAAAGTCGACATAAGAGTTGAACTGACAGTAGGAAGCATAAGCTAAAGTTCTATGTTTGGGATCAGGTGCTTCTGAAGGTATCATTGATGAAGGGAGTTATGAGATTTGTATCCAAAGGGAAGTTGGATCCCAGAAACATAGGCCACCTCATGATCTTGAATTAGGTGTTCTTAGTGGAATATTGATTGTACTCAATCGATCATCTTTTGTGAGTATATGATGTGTTTCATGTGATAATGCTGAGGAATTTCTCGAGGGAAAAGTTAGCCTACCAACAAATTAACCTTGACACGATTTAGTTGATGCGAGATGCGAGTTATTAAGAGCGACCACAATTCCTTCTTGACATGAGAGAGAAAACTCTACGATCGAAGGTCATTCTAGTTAGAGTCTATTTGGGACATCACAATTAGGTTGAGTTTACTTAGGAGAGAGAGGAGGACATGCAAGCAATGTATCCTGAGATCTTCGAGTAAGGTATATAAAAATTGAATTTTGAGGGAAAAATTCCTTGTTTAAGGTGGGAGGAATGTAATACCTATATTTTTTGTACATTTATTTAAATTATGTAGATAATTATTTAATTTCCTAATCCTTACATGTGATATGTCTCTTAGTATATTGTTATACATGTTGTTATGTGATTCGTATATGTGTTACATGGTTTCACACTCTTTCAAAATTAACATGATACAGGGTAATGCACTAATTACAGATTTTAAATGACTTAATATTATGGGAGACTATGGAATGATCACGGAGTAAGTGTCAGGGGTTTCGTTAATTAAATTATTCTTTTGGTATTAGGTCCCACTGATCATAAAGTTGTTTCTTGTAACGTCGAGCCATGATTAACAAATTAATAATTAATTTTGAACTTAATTAACTCATACTGGCTAATAAATTAACTTATCGAGATAGTCAGTTTATTAATATATGTTTTATTTTGCGTTGAATTCTGGGATTCTTAGAAAGTCTCAAAATAGTGGATTTTATTTCCATTGGGTTAGTATATGGGTTGTGCCAAGTTTCGGGCCATTTGAAGCATATTTTAGGCTCATTGGGTTAAGGCTATTTTTGCGTTTAGGCTTAATTTCGGGATTAGAGCCTTTAATTACTTAATTAGGAAACCTATGACTCTTATATCACATTAGACACAAACCTAAGCAGCTAAGGAGGTCGAGATAAGACTAGGAGGGTGAAGAGATTAAAGGTTTGGGATTCGATTCGAACATTCAGTCATATGTAAATTTACTTTGATTAAGAATTTAATTAATTATGTTTTATGGTAGATGTAGTTCACTGGAATCTTAACTTAAATTCATTTAATTCGATTTTTATCTTATCAAATCGAATTTTCGTAGTGAGATTCGTTACATTTTGAAGACTTAATCACATATTGATGAGTTAATGTAAATGTCATGTTGAATCCCTTAATTGAATCATAAAATCATGTAATCTAATTGTAATATTGTTAGACCTGAATCATAGTAATGATAACATGTAAAGGCTATCATGTTTAATTAGTTATTAAATCGAATTTGAGAAAAAAATGATAAACCTTGATTAAACTATGACTTTAGATTTCAAATCTTATAATCTGAAATTGAATCATGAATTTTAATTATAATCCCCTAAAACTTGTTGTTATAAGTTATTAATATTGTTAAACATGTCATACTTGATTGATAATGGGTATTGGGTTGTTTAGAGGCTTTAAACTTAACATTTAGGTAATTAATGGTCGTTCATTCATTATAGATTAAAAGGATATGCATAGATCTTGGTCAGACAACATTCGGATTTCGTTTGAATGAGATAAGGTGTCTCTTTAAAAGGACAAGGATTTTTCGTTCGAACTAGATCTGATTCTTATTTAAAAGTCTCGTGGATTTGGTTCGAATGTCATAGTGGTTTTCATTAAATGACTTGTTATAGTTTGGAAATTAAACACTATTTAATTAAAGATGAATTATATCAGATTTGAGATGCCGTTTTAATAATCCTCGAGTATAATCAATGACTATTTCTTTATTTTATGTGTAAGCATACCATGTGTGTGTGCTCATAGGTGATATACTATGAAGGATTTTGATGAGGCATGTGCGATATTGACTGCGCTAGTCCCCAAAGATTGCAATGGAATTGCCTTGGTCTTTGTTGCTCTGATCCAACTACTGATGTACCCATATCTCGAGTCGGGTAAATGGGAGTGTCCTTTCATATATCCTTGTGAATGGACTGTATACGATAGTTAGGAAAGCACAGTTATATCCCCTTGTTTTTTCTTTGAGGTTATAGGTATGGGACGACTGATAACTGTACGTAGTACGCACGAGTGATCCCCGAAGGCAATATGAATAGGCCTTCGTGCTTTTATGTTTAATATTGATCATAACCCATATTTCGTATTTGACAGGGGCATACTCAATGGGATATTGGACTTATGCGATTCTATTTACTTTGATGAGACTATATAAGAGATATATGTACGAGATTTTAGTTTACGAAACCTTGTAATTATAATAACTTCATAAGATTAATAATTATATATCATTCAGTGTACTTGGACATGAATGTTATATTTAGATTGTTTAAGTTGGGTTAACGTTAAAACAACTAAAATATGAGATGAAGGTACACTATTATTATTATTGTGGCCCAAATTTAGTTGCATTGTTACTGACTGTAGACTTGCTAGGTTTAATCCTATTCGTGGAACTGCTTTGGGTCCTAGGTAGAACAAATAAAAAAAACTGTGATCTTTAGCATTCATTTATAGTTCTAGCTTCTAGTTTTAGGATGTAGGTGTCAAGCCGACATGCTCATCTTTATTTATCATATTTCCTTTTAATACTTTCATTTCCATATCAGTAGTCAGATAGTCGAATTATTGTATTTTGATTTTATTATGTTAAATTGTATTTTATTTACATTTAAATTTGGGTAATATTGTAAGACAATCATCTATTTAAGTGATTGACTTTATTCATTATTATTTTGAGCATTGGTGCCAGAGTTATATTTAGTTTACGTCTTTTATTAATTTTAGCGTATTATCATTTTATTTTATTTCATTCATGCTTAGAATGATAAAGATTGTTTATAATTCTGTATTATTTATATTTAGAACCAATTAATATAGTTATGCATTTTATAGGGTGTCATATGTCTTTCTTAATTTAAGAAGTTTCAACATTTAAGCCACTCATCGATTTTTGGGTTGAACGTTTTCGATATTTTTCAAAGCATTTTCTTTCCCAAATTGAAAAATCTTAAATTTTGACATAATCTTTATGTTTAATCTTTTCATCAAAATCTTGACTCAAATATACATCATCCCACTAACATATAAAGAATTAGATCAATACATAGGAGAATCAATGCTGCTAAGAAGAAAATATTACTACGAGTTTTAAAGATAAACTCATCCTCCAAGAGACTCAGTATGTTTTATGGGATTATAATTTATTTTATCAACAAGAATATTACATAAGCTTACTTCATGATCCCAAACATCAAACCCATTAAAGTTAGACATAATTAGAATGTCATCTTTACTTTCATCACTTGATGAATCTGATATGGAGTCATTCTCCAAATCACTAAGACTGGACTTATGTGGTTTTCTTCTTGTTCATAATAATCTTCCAACACTTCATTAAATGAGTGGGAAAATTAGTTGTGAGATGACCAACCCCACTACAACCATAACACTTGTCATGTTCTCTTAGTTTCCCTTTTATTTGATTCGAATAACTCCTATATCCATGACCTTTATAATTATGTTTAGAGAAATCTTCTCGGTTTCCCTTTTTATTGTTTCTATAAAACTTACTAAATGGGTTGACATAAAGATCTTTGCCCTTATCAATATAACCATATGTCTTCCTTTCTCCCTTTCAACTATATATTTTCACTTCACTTGACTTTGAAAACTAAGTCTTCATTTAACTTCACAACTTGATCCTTCTTATTCTCACTACTTTAATGTGGACCAACTAACTCCTCGACATACATTTGTCTGTATCCAAAATATCATTAAGTATATCCACCTTCATATAAAACCTGTTAAGCAATAATCTCAAAAGATTATTGACTACTCTCTTGGATCCTCTCACCAATATTAAATGAGACAATAATGAACTAACTCAATATAGGCTATTACACATTAATAATTTCTTTTTTATTCAGTTTTATGATCTCAAAGCTAGTCGAACGTCTTTGAAACTTTTCCCTCCTTACGATTGAAGTTTCCTAATGTAATTCCAAGAATATTCCAAGACTTTTTGGTCATATCACAATTAAGAATATAACTGTACTCATAGGTAATCATTGAAGTAAAAAAGGAATTTAAAGAAATTGATTTGTAATTGCATGTCACAAATTATGCTTCGTTCAAATTATCCCTAGTATTTCTCAGAAGGACTCCATTAACATCAGTCAACGGACAAGACCACCCATTTTGAACATTCATTTAAATGTGTACATATCTATATCTCAAATGAGATCACATTTTCATTTTCAAATGACCATAGTTGTTCCACAAAATAAAGTGGGATATTGGCGAAATCTCCAATATGCATTGAATGCATCTCAATAATATAAATAAACAAAAAATTACAAATATAATAAGACCAAAATATATTTAAACAAAAATAACATAAATAATAAAAATAAGGATCTACTCAATCACGTGAATGCGAACAAGAGAAAAGCAATCTGATACCAATTTGAGGATATATCACTAATTAAGAGTTTTTTTTCAATTTAGAAATATAAAACCTTAGATTTGCGAAAAGAAGTTGAAAACCAATTTTATTCATTAAGTTGAAATTGAAAAAGTGTGAATATGATTTTAAATCTTAAAACACTATATGTATTGGATCATAACTCATGCACAAAGTGTGAGATATATTTTAACTAATTGTGAATTAAATAGGTTAAAACCTTTGATGTTCAATTTATCATATGAAAATTATGAAATAACACTACATATAGGACCACAAATTACTCACACAACAACATATTTACGATAAAGTTCCCCAAACAAGTAAGCGTCCTTGGATATATGTATAGCTATAATTCAACTTTAAATTAAAAAATGATACTAAAAGATATTAGAAGATACCTTTTAGATGTCTCTTTTACAAGTAGTTACCTATGCATATTAACACTTTCTCCCATTGAATAAAAAACCTCTTCGAAGCTCCATCAAAGTGGTAAGGAAGTACATTCTCATCCTTAATGTCATACCTTGAGCGAATTCATCCAATGAACTTCTAAAACTAAATAGATCAAGATTAAGACTTGATTCTTATTTTAGATTGAAGTTGAATATAAGTTTGTGTGGTTTGATAAAATAAATAATCAATCAAAAGGATATCAAATTCATGCCTGCTTGGAAGCAAAGTTGGTGTGTTAAATCTGTTGATGCCTAATGATGCATAAGACAATCTACTAGGAATAAGTCAGTAACCTACGAAATCTATATGAGAATTAAGAAATGAGATTTAGTATGCAAGACTCAATGTTTTGACATCTGAGATAGACAACTATTATACAAATGGATTAGAATAATTTTTTTAGAGTTTCTTGCATAATATGAGGAGGGATATCAAGATCGTAAGACGAATGTATATGAGCTATATTACCCCCCCCCCCCCCCCCCGATGATGTTACTCCATGGCCGACCTTAAGTGTGGCCTCCATTGCAACACTATTAATGTTGAGTTTAAATATCGTGTCCTCTTCGATTTATCTTCACATCTATGATGAGAATTACTAAGGAATACCTAAATTATTCTATTAGGGATTTCTTCAATATATCTGATGAGGACTGTTGGATTACACCGATCATATATTTAGAGGATGCATGTGAACTTATGAACTATATTCCCATCGCTGGGGAAGAATCTTTTTGGTTTGGTATCACATATTTCCTTATCCATCATAATCAAGGTCTTTATAATTGACCTCGACCACATGAATCATCCACCCTAGACACTTAAGTTTGTAAAATAAACCTCAACACCTCCTAGACCCGCTGAATCAGTCTATACACTCCTTATGTCCTCAAAACTGACTTTGATCCTCTGAATTGGTCATCCTCATCCTCTAGGTCCACATAATTGAATTAAAATCATCTTCCTTTATTATAGATGTGGTGTCTATTATTCTATGACCTTCACTTATTCCAAGTTTGGCCATCAAGGGTCTCTGTAGACACCCCATCTTAGGACCCCCTAATCATATCTTTAGGTCCCTATTACTCATCCATCCAACATAAACCCTAGGTCATAATCTGAGTATGAATTTAGAGGCCACCGAGTTCTCATGGGTCCCATTTGACTCCAGTCAACTTTCTCATCTGAGTGAATACTCAATGAATATTTGAAGGGCTTTGAAGCCCCTTTCCAATGGTCCGTCCCGTGCACAAATTAGTCGTACAATTTGGACGAATGGTTCATTTTACTCTAAAAACTGATTTGGAGGCCAATAAGAGGTCCAAGGCCCTTTTTGACTTTGGTTATCTCTTTATCTTAAGCGAAGATGGATGAATCTTTGAAGGTGTCTGAATCTCCTTTCCAACGGTCCATCTCGTGATCGAATTGGCCTTACAGTTTGGACGAATGAATCATTTTATTTGAAGCGTCGTCGAGCGCTTCCAGACCCTATTTGACCCTAGTCAACTCTCCTAGCTAAACGAAGCAAAATGAAATATTGGAGGTCATTAAATATCCTTTATAACGATCTGTCCAATGCGTGAGTCAACCTTACAATTTGGACGAACGATCTATTTCTCTCCAAAAACCTCTTGTTCAAAAACCAATGGTGCTTTTGAGCCCCATTTGACCTTCCTTAAATCCTAAACCCAGTAGTGGATCAATGGATTCTTAAATGACTATGAATACCCTTTCCAACGTTCCACCCCATGCACAAGTCGGACTAACGATTTGTATTTTAAGCTCATTTTTTTTGAAAAACTCGTTCTTGACTGTCTATAAACACCTTAGGGACCCTGCCTATTGGTAGTGTGCCTGAGATTCTATCCCAATAGGGATTCCTAGGACCATGATGATCAACACCACCTTGGCCCTATAAATAAAGAACATGACCTCACTTTGAAAGACACCCCTGAACACCCCTCTCAGCTAGTCAGAGAACATTCTCTCCAATTCAGAGGTTTTCCCTTTCCTAAAAAAATCATTTTCCCACATTCCCTTCTATCACTTTATTATCTCACTTAGTAATTCCCCTCACCTCTCAGTACCACTTTCATAACATTGCAACATGAGCACATCTACATCTCAAAGGTCAACATCAAGCATTCATAAGGAGGACAAGTTATCCATCTCCTTCTCTAAATTCTTCAATTTTAATGTTATATACTTTATTTCTACTTTAGTATTTTTATTTCATTACATCACATCCATTAATCTCTACTCTTTAATAGAGTATTTTCACCTAATCTATTTTCATAAAAAAACCCAAAATAAAAAAATAGAGTTTGTCCATAAATTTCAAAAGAGGGATTTTCATTTCACACTCTTAAAACACATTTTTCTCTACACATACAGATAAGAGAAATCATCCATTTGGATTTATGGATTGAACCCCACCCGTATGCTATTTTCAAACTACGTGGACTTTAATGCCCCTTAGGCTATGTAGGCGTCTTGGGTCAATCTCGAGATTCGAGTCCTCCCTTATTCGTGTTTATATATTTCTTTCATGTGGTATATATTCTTTATGAGTTCATACTCTTACATGCCTGTGTTTCGCCTGATGAACATATTCACTATTTCATAGTGACTTATGATTTTGCGAACCCTTACATAATATTTTGCATTACTATTTTTGGGAACACTCCTACGAATGAGTTCACTCCGTCTCTTTTCATAATGCGGGTTGAAATATTCCATTCTACACCATTTATATTATACACATGTGCACACACATCACGAAATATAAAAGTAGAAGATTAACATTTATCCATGAGAGATTGAAAGGGCGGGATGAGTGCCTAACACCTTCCCATTCCGTAACTTATTTCCCAGACCTTCAAAGTATTTTGTTTCGCAAACATCAGTATTGGTCTTGATGCCGTTCTCTTGAGGCAGTAACATTCTTTTGCCTGTTTTGAGAAAAATAGGCTTGTGAATCTATCTTTATGTATTATCCCCCACATTGATGATGCTCGAGGACCCCTAAGGAAGGGTGCAACCTTGCACTTGCTGGAGGGGATCCGAGACCATGGGATGGCCACACTAGACATAACTACAACCTCTGTACCCAAGTCCAGTGACTAACATGTAAGCTACATGATTTTTACATAGAGCTACAATAGATTATCATAATCACTAACCATATACTAAGCATCATACATTCTACTACACCGTATTCCATAAATCATTAACCATAATAACGCAATCCAATATTCGCATATAAATACATCTATTATTGAACCAACTATACATATAATCATAACACCAAGTCTGAATTTTTAGGGTATCCATAGGATGCCCCACTTCTAATGGATTGAAAAAAAAAACATAAATGGGGAAATAAGTATGTCAACAAACCACCATGCAACCATATTCAAAGGTTTCACGGTGGATAAAATATCCTATGTTTCCCTCTTTCGATGTAGTTAACTCACAACACATAGGATAGAGATATAAACCTATATGAACCCTTCATCGTAAACTAGAGGTGTAGTACCCAATCTCATGATTATTCCCATTAAATACCTATAAATAGACTCCTCACGAGTTTCTCACACACCCATGTCAGTACAAACCACATTAAGAATACAATATCCAATACATTCATATGAACTCGATATAAAATCATAAACATCTAAGTTGATCCAATATTTCCCCTTAACTATCCCCAAATCCTCAAACTGATTTCCATTAATATATTCACTTATACAAAAATCCATCATTTATTTTATAATTGCCATACTAGTCATATATATGATCCTATAAGTTATAATGACCATAATCTCCATAAAACCAACAAAAAAGGGGTTAATAGGATTTGTTTCACAACTGTGATTGATCGGGACTAAATCCAGATGGATTTGTCCTTCCAAAATTATTTTGTATCTTTATATACCTAAATATATCCATTTTTTACCAGAGTTGTTCTAGCCCCTCACCAAAATGATGTCATTTTGTTATTTTGAACCAGAATGGCAATTAAAATGTTTATGTCTATCATGGACCCTTATGGGAGGTTTTCCCAACCTCCAATTAGTCTAAAAACATATTATAATGGTTTCTAATGGATTCTAATCGAGTTTGAATATTATAGATTCGCTAACAAATGTAACTTTAACATCAACAATTCTTTTTCCTCAATATATTTATGTTCTTTACTTATGTTCGTCATAAAGAAAAATTTTAACAATTCAAAATATCATATTCCAACCTCTTGTCCATAATATAAATATGTAAATCACTAATTCACTAATTTTCTCAAATAAATTAATAGATGTAAATAGTAATTAATGTATTAAACTAATTTTGCATTAACAATTCCATGATTTATCCCTAACATGAGATTAACCTAACTTTATTACATGACCAATAATAAATCATAAAAAAGTTATAATTAATAAGCAAATCGAATCCTGTTATTTCTTGCGTGGATTCCCGGTGTTGAATATCCATTAATGAATCTCCATTATTGGTGTTTCTTTACTCCAATTTTCCTCTCCCACATCAAGGTGAATTAAATGATTTCATGGACTTATTTAATCTCTAATTTCTCAGATCCCCTATGGTCCAAACTTAGATCCACTAAATAATAAAAAAATAATAACATCACGCTTTCAAAAATTATCCTAAAGGGTTACCCAACCCCAGGGTCTAACTTAACACGTCTTCAACATAGTTTCTAGCCTGTAAACTCATGTTGAGCCCAAAAAAATGGTACATGAATAGATTATGATTCAAGTATGCATATGGCATGACATGTGGAAATTAGAAAGTTACAATGATCAGGTTGTCTAGGGATCACAGAGAAACTTGAAAAAAAATCAAGAAGGATAGTAATGTGTGCGACCGTATGTGGAAACTCTACTACCTTAAGGTTAAGATCCAGAAGAATGACCGATTACTAGGAGAAAGTCCTAAGGATCTAGGATTTTTGTATCTATAACTATGTATGACCCCAATGGTCTAGGGTATGCAATTACACGTCATTGTATTCACGTCTTGTACTCTCATATAGCAACCCTATCACTACAAGTCATCTTTTTATTTTTCCCAAAGAAGTAAGACTCTCATCTCCTTTCCCTATATACATAAGCATGCCAACCAGCCAAAACATGTACATCTGTATATATTTTTTTATATTTAACTCAAATTTGTGGTCAAATATTTATAAAACCTTTAGTGTACGAGCAATATCCCCAACAATTTTACTCTGTCTGTGGTAAGAGATAGAGGAGGAGAATGAGGAGGGAGAAGACTTTTGTTTCCCCATAGTTCCCAATATCTCAAAGACATGACTGACCATCTAAAGTGAAAGTAAACCTTGATGTCCAAGGGAAAATATGAAGAACAGGGGTCCAACCCGACTAGGTTGCCTAAGGTCTAACTAGCACTAAGAAAAGGATAAATTTTGCTTAGGAGAAGGAAACGAGAATACAATGAAGGATATATATATATATATATATATATATATAGAGAGAGAGAGAGAGAGAGAGAGAGAGAGAGAGAAGGCCAAGAAAAAGAAAACTGATATGACTCGTCCCTTAACTCCCTCTAGGGAAAATAATCGACCTTTGGTGATAGCCCTAAGGAAACAAACTCTAATAACACCATAAATATCAATGATGCTACTAACTAGCTGCCCAAGCCGTCATGTTTGCGGATATGGATCCTATAATAAATTTTTAATACCAATTTAACCAGAAACATAAGTGAAATAAAAAAAGTGAGACACATATGTACATGGTTCAACAGGTTGGCCTTCCCACGTTCATGGGAAAAGGAGAGAAGAATGTTATAACTTTAGGAAAAAAAAGAAGGCGACTTGGAGTGTTAGGATTTCTATCTGAGAGTCCAAGATGTGGAGAAAATACTGTGTAATTAGCTGTCTTGAAACATTAGGGTCATGACTATTTATATATAAATGAGTCTTAGGCCTTTCTCATAGTAATTGAATTTTATTCTTGATCTTATCCTTAAGGTAGCAGAGTTTCATTAAAACTATATTAAACAATATACATTGTTATTTTTTATGGTTCGTCTATATATACTTTGTGATCTCCGAACAACCTGATCGTCACATCTTTTTAATTGCAATGTATCATGCCATGTGGCGTAACCAACTCATAATCCTTTCGATTGCCCTAGAATTGCAGTGATCTATCTTTAGGCATAACCTGTATAACTCTGCGTTGTTGCGTTATCCATGGCGGTGTGGTTTTTCTCATTAGGTGTTCATCAACTGCCATGGGTCCCACTTGTGTTTAATGGGAGTGTAATTATTATAATGTACACATGTAATACCTAAGTTTAATATGTATTGCATCGTAAATTTATTTCCCCAAGAAATCATTACACGTGAAGTGCATGACCTTGAGCACGTGAGAGTAAGGTTCTGTTTCTAAGAGAGAAATCACTTCCATTACCCTTTGTCAATAAAGAGTATGAGGGTACACATCCAAAAATGCAGATGCTTCCAAAATTATAGTTATCCATAGACGTAAACATAAATTTATTCAAATTAAATCCCCAATTATTTAATTATTTAAAACCATATGGTATTACAATTTCTCATTTTTCGCCTAAAGTTTAACAATAAAGTGTGTGGATTTCTCATTTTTCTAGCTCTAATAAAATGGCCAATGAATGATCTGACCAACTCCGTGAAATTATTGATATTGGCTATTTTTGGAAAATTAATCCCAATAAATTCCCCTTAACGTGGCTCAGGAGACTCTATAAAAACCTAATCAAGTTTCTTGAAGAACTTATAAGTCTTTATATAATCGACTGGATCTTTTTTACCATTAACGAGCCCTAAAGTGTGGGAATCTTCCATTTTGAGGTCAAAGCATGTTGTACCATATTAATGAACAATGGGAGTTTATTCTATAAGGTTAAGTAAATGGAACATGGTCCTTTGAGTTTTTATTGATTAATGAGGTTGCCTAGTTGATCCCATATTTTCTTGATATTGTAGTCCCACATTTTGAGAGAGTGAAATAATCATCCATAAGAACACTTGTCTATGAGTAAGAGTCTACTGTATTAATCAATCTTAAATGAATTGAGCCAACTATTTGATATTAATACTAGAGTACTCTATTCTCCTTGTACATCAACACCAAGTTCATATGTAAAAATACCAGGAAGTTATTCAGACTAAATAAACTTATTGGACTATACTAAATAAGAAACATAAGTGAAAAGAGTAATCCTACGAGCTACAACTACATTTGTCATTTCATTCCCCAAATAATGTGGCATAAGAATAAAGTGTTGTACTTTGTACTTATTATTGTACAATGTACAACACATGTTTCAATGCCACATCAGTTCAAGAATGAATTAGGGTATGTGGTTAGTATTCATAGTATTTTTCAAGTGAATGTGATATGATAAGGGTAGAAATAATTATTAAAAAAAATTATACGAGGCTCCATTTGATAATATTATAGAGGCTTGGTATTTTTCAAAACTAACTAGTGTCTTAATGACCCCTCCCCTTCTTTCATTAAAAATATCATATGAATTAGTTACTTTTAGTTGACCCGTCAACGGGTCCTGTCGGGTTGTGTACGAGTCGTGTTAACAGGTTAAAACACCCTAACACAAACACACAACACGTAAAGACTAACGGGTCTAATGACAATATCGAAACACGATCTGTTAATATTAATGGCTACACGACCCTAACCGTTAGCACCGCCTTATATTAACAAATGAGTTTTGGGCTAAACGGGTAACGAGTTGGGTGACCCTATAGTACCCGTCAGTCTTTATTAGTTTAAAAATAATGAATTTTAATGGTTATTCTTATTGGGTATATGTTGGGCGAACCTATAGTACCGGTTAGTCCTAAAGGATTTAGAAATAATAGGTTTTGATGGTTATTATAATTGGCTACGGGTTGGGTGACCCTATAGTACCCATTAGTGTTAACGGGTAGAAACAGGTAAAAATGTGTATAAGTAAATTTCCAAACCTAAACCGTTAGTATTAACGGGTCTACCATGTTAAACCGTTAATGATCCAAATCCAATAAAGGTAAACCTATTAACTCATAATTTTTTGTCGGGTCGTGTTGTGTTAACGGGTTATCATAATTTTTGACAGTTCTATCTTTTAGATATGCTTGAGGGCTCACTATGGTAAATAGTATATGTTGATGATTTAATAATAATAAAAGAAAATATTAACAAAAATCATTCAGTAAACATACAAATATAAATCGTCACTCCTATACTTTATATAGATATATGTTTTATACAGTGATTCGAAAATTTACAATCGAGATCAAGTTTAATTTACCATCCAATCGTCCAAAATCATTGCAGGAGCTATGTTTCTATGATGTATATTAAAAATATTAACACAATCAATGATAACCATTTTCATTAATTTAATATGTCATGAAATATTCTTTAACTTACATGCATTATTTTGATCCTATTTTTTTTTATAGTTTTACCATTAAAATATAAAATGATAGGAATTATGTCTTGCGCATACGATGAACCATGGGATTAAAGCAAGCATGATGCGAAGTGAGAGAATGGAGTATGGCCATGCTATTGACGTGGTGCATAAGGATTAATGTGACACCCTGCCTAATTAACCCTGGGTGATCAGTCCTAAATTAAGTTATAACAGGTTTCTCAGTTGGATCATTCTTAGCATCACTGTGGCCTTTTGAATTACTAACCACCTAAGTGAGAAAATTAGCCTGGTGCCAAGTTTATACTTCATTAACTTAAATGAAACTCATACGAAAATAAAATAACACAATAATCACAATTATCTAAAACAACCATTCATAATTTAATAACTGACCGAATAAACCATCGGCCCAAAACCTAACAAATAGAAAATGAACATAAGTAATCAATCTCAACATGTCTAGCAAAAATTTAAATGAACTGTGAGCGACATGCTCAAAATAACTGATAAGAAGTCTCTATACTAGGAATGAAAGAATGGGGCGTCTATCAAAACTCCCGCAACATCCACATATGCTGCAACAACGGATCCCTGAAATAGAGTCAAGCCTGGCCTCCCTGTGGCTGGACACCTAAAAGGTTTTTAAATTTTTTTATAGAAAGGGTTAGTACCCAAAAACAATTGAAAAATATTTACAAATGATTAACTTGCAGTAATAAGTAAATATGCATGCTCTCCATATTTTAGTTAGTGTCGCACTCTCTTGAGGACATCCTCACCCCTCCTCTAATGTGCACTACTAACGCCCTAAATAAATTCACCTAGTTCTTCATCATATGACTAGATAAATTATAAAACCCCTTGCAAACACCCTGCTCTAACTGAGTATGCCTTAATTATAATTTTTAAGTTATTATCATCATCAACTTAATTAAATCATTTCCCTTTATAATTTCACATAACTTCCACATCTGTTATACATATAATACAACTCATGCTTTGTATTAATTTGCCCGTATATAATTATTTACCTAATTATATACTCAATCATATTACGGTATTCACAAGCATACTGAAATAACATTTAATAATAGTATTTCCCCCGAGTAAAGTCTCACCGGGTATAAATCCTCTAAAGTGCTATCCCACTAGGTATATTCACCTAACCTAGTTACCCCAAGTTAGAATCGCTCACTAACTTGGTTAATACATAAATGTTGGAGGCTGTCATATACCTTCCCTGAAAGTGAGATGCCCCTCACCCATATATCGGACGCTATGACCTCGGATTATACTCGCCCTACTCCTCAAGCTAGGGGATTCATCCACTACGCGCAACCTCCCCCTATATATATATATATATATATATATATATATAATATCTATCCACTGATATTAATGCACACGTCATATATATATATACTATCAGACATCGTACATATATAAATATAAAATATCCCGGCTACACCGTGCACTAAGTCCGTGACACAAGCCTATTCCATTTTATTTTTGAGTTTATAGCCCAACTCTAATTATTAATTAATTTGCACATTAATTTCTTTTGGTATCGCCCCAACCAATATATTCGGACTTACTCTCGTGGCCCGAAATAACACCACCCGAGTCGAAATCCCCGACTCTAAATTATTTAGCCTTTACCTAAATAAAATTTACATCTCGGTATCGCTCAACCATTATTCCCGGACTTGTCTACTACATCCGTATTTAATCATTTTGAATAAACTTTCCAAAGATTAACTCTAGTGTGACACACCTAATTTCCTCCAAATCCCAATTAATTTTAATCATGATGTCACACCAAGTTGCCCTCAAATCTTAATTAATTTCCATTCACAATTAATTAGATTTAAACCCATGTATTAATTACTCAACAATTAAGGCATGGAAGAATTTATATTTAATTTCCCTATATATTAAAAACTCGACGAACTGTCAAAGTTTCCGGGCCATCGATCGATCGATGGTCCACCTTCGATCGATCGATCGATCAGGTCCTCGTCTTTCTCGAGTTGGCTGTTTCAGCCATGGACGCACACCTCAAACCCCTAGCTTCTTCTACACTGAAAACGAAGCTTTCCCATCGACAATAAACATCAAACACCTTATATGGAACCTCCGTAAAGTCCAAAAACATCAATTATTTTGCTTTCTCTACTGTTTCCACGAATTTGGGGAAATATCCAATTTTATCTTTAACCCAATTTAAACATCAATTTCATAATACCAATTCGTTTCTAATTCATTCGGGTTTACACATCTTACCAGATACAAATACAAACACAGATTGTACACGAATTTCTACTGAATTTAGAAATCAGATTCATGGTTTACAAAACCCCATGTTTATTAACTTTAAATCCCAAAACGAATTTTCTTTGATTATCCACATCACGTGAATATGAATTGAATTACACTTTAAATGCTACAACAAGTTAACCAGTTGCCTTAGGGTTCATAGAGTCTGAATTTGGAATTGTGAGTGCCCAAGGTTGAAGATGACTATTTTTGGCTCTCCTGTGATCCCCAAATTTGCCTTTAGCTACTGTTAGGGTTTCCTAACCCTCTAAGTCTTCTCTAAAATCAATTTAGCAATTCCCTTGTTTCTTTTATTTGTTTAATTAACCTTAATCCCGTTTTTTGTCTAATGGGCCAAGCCCAAGTGACCCAAATGCCCTCGTATGGGCCCGGCTATGTCTAAAAACGTCCCGTGACCCGTTTACTATCCCCGGATACACTTTTCTGACTATCTCGGCCCATCCGAACTCAACCGTACACTCAGAATTGGTGTCTGAATTAATTTATAAAAATACTTATTTCGCACCCAAATTAGTCTATACCGACTCCCGGCTGAAATAAGTACATATTCCGTCATTAATACCCGAAATGACGTAAATACATTATTACTATTCACTTAGTAAATAAGTTTCCCTATATATTAACCATTCACTCACCGATTAATATTTAAATATAAATTACCATAATTAATTCAATTAAAATTATGACACACAAGTAATTTTGAATTTCCGAATTAATTAAATATTTAATGCACAAAAATACGGGGTGTTATATACTCCCCCCCTTACAAGGGAATTTCGTCCCCGAAATTAGGTCATACCTGTGGTGAAAAGCTTTCGATATTGTTCCCACATATCCTCCTTCTGCTCCTAGGTGGACTTGTCAACGTTGTGATGACCCCACTGTACTCTAACTAGTGGAACAACCTTGGGTCGTAACTTTCGCTCACTATGGTCCAGAATAGCCATCGGTCTCTCCTCATATGAGATGTCTGGATGTAAATCTATTTCCACGAGTGGAATGTGCCAGAAAGCCCTCTCGCTCCTACGATATTTCTTCAGCGATGCCACATGGAACACGTCGTGTATCCTCTGAAGGTGTTCTTGCAATCCCAGCCTGTAAGCTACTGGTCCCACCCTCTCGATAATAGGGAAAGGTCCCACGTACCTCGGTGCTAACTTACCCTTCTTGCCGAACCTCATCACCCCTTTCATAGGGGACACCCGGACCAATACCTGGTCCCCAACCTCTAACTCCACATGTCTCCGTGAAGCATCCACGTAACTCTTCTGCCTATCTTGAGCTATCCGAATCCTCCCTCAGATCAACTCTATCTTGGCAGACGTCTCCTAAATAATCTCTGGCCCCAATAGTTTGTTGTCCCCCACCTCTAACTAACAAGCGGGTGAGTGACAAGGTCTCCCGTAAAGTGCCTCGAACGGTGCCATACCGATCGTGAATTGGTAAGAGTTGTTATACACAAACTCTACCAAAGGAAGATATTTCTCCCAACCTCCCCAGAATATAATATGCACATTCTGAGCATATCTTCCAGCATCTGATTGACTCTCTCACTCTGCCCGTCAGTCTGTGGGTGATAGGTTGTACTCAAACGTAACTCCGTGCCCATGGCCTCCTGAAAACTGTGCTAAAAGTGGGCCACGAAGATCTTGTCTCTATCAAACATAATATTAACCGGTACCCCGTGCATCTTAACAATCTCAGCTATGAATAGCTGTGCATAACGCATCGTTTCAAAGTCTGTGCGAATCGACAGGAAGTGGGCTACTTTGGTCAACCAATCCATAATGACCCATATGGAATCGTGACCCCTCTGCGATGCAGGTAACCCTGTAATAAAGTCCATGGAGATGATCTCCCACTTCAACAAGAGAATCTCCAGCGGCTGTAGCATCCCTGATGGTCCACTTTCACAAGCTGACACGTGGCACATTTTGAAACAAACTCTGCTATGTCTCGTTTTATTCCTTCCCACCAATACTCTCTCCTCAAATCCTGGTATATCTTATCCCCACCGGGATGTACCGTGAATCTTGACCCATGGGACTCTGTCATCACAGCGTGCCTCAACTCCTGATCCTCTGACACAATTAACTTCCCATTAAGGCGTAAGCCTTCTTCCGAGCTGATCGAATAACCCTCTGCTCCCTCTGCTAGCAACTGGCTCACCCTATCCCGGCAGACCTGATCATCTGCCTGAGCCCTCACAACCCGCATAATGATCTCAGGTGTGATGGATAATGCTGACATGCAAGCCCTGGCTACATCATCTTCATATCGAAGCTCTCTCCACTTTGCTTTCCAGGCTTCTGATATTTCCCTAATCGATCTCCGACTCAATGCATCTGCTACCACATTAGCCTTATCAAGATGATACTGAATATCAAACTGGTAGTCTTCCACGAATTCTAGCCACCGCCTCTGCCTCAAATTCAAATCCTTCTATGTAAAGAGATACTGAAGTGATTTGTGATCCGTGAATTACGTGAACTGCTCTCCTAGAAGGTAATGTCTCCATATCCTCAAAGCAAAAATGACCGCTACTAGCTCCAGGTCGTGAGTGGGGTAATTCTTCTCATGGGGCTTTAACTTTCTGGATGCATAAGTTATAGACCTTTCCTCCTGCTGAAGCACACCCGAAGTCCCTGTAAGGATGCGTCAGTGTACACCCGATACTCTAATCCTCCCTTTGGCAACGCAAGTACGGGTGCAGATGTAAACTTGTCCTTTAGCTCGCTGAAAGCTAATTGACAATGATCACTCCAAGTGAAAGGTACCCATTTTCGGGTTAGATTCGTCAAAGGGCCTGCAATCTTTGAGAATCCTTAGATGAACCGCCTGTAATAACCAGCCAATTTTAGAAAATTGCGCACCTCGGTCGGTGTCATGGGCTGCCACCACTCCCTCACCACCGATACCTTACTCGGATCCACCGCAATACCCCGATCTCACACCACGGGGCCAAGAAACTGAACCTCCCATAGCCAAAATCCACACTTCCCGAATTTGGCATAGAGCTTGTGATCCCGCAATGTCTGTAAAACTATACGCAGATGCTCGGCGTGCTCCTTCTTGGTGCGTGAGTAGATTAGGATGTCATCAATGAACACGATGACAAACTGATCGAGAAACTCCCTGAAAATCGTGTTCATGAGGTCCATGAACACTGCTGGTGCATTAGTGAGCCCGAATGGCAGCACCCTGAACTCACAAGATCCATATCGCGACAGGAAAGCTGTCTTAGGAACATCCTCCTCTCGGATACGTAGCTGATGATACCCCGACCTCAAGTTGACCTTAGAGAAGTAAGATGCCCCTCACAACTGGTCAAATAGATCATCAATCCTAGGCAAGGGATACTCATTTTGTATCTTCGCCATGTTCAACTCTCTATAGTCCACGCATAATCATAGTGAGCCATCCCGCTTCTTTACAAACAACACTAGTGCACCCCACAGCGATGTACTCCACCGAATGAAACCTTGACCCAAAAGCTGCTGAATCTGCTCTCTCAGCTCACGCATCTCTGAAGGGGCCATACGGTATGGGGCTTGAGAAATTGACCTCGTCCCCGGTGCTAAATCGATTTCCCTGCTAGGTGGTAACCCTGGTATCTCCTGGAACACATCCTCAAAGTCCCTCACTACCGGGATTGAGTCCAACGGAATTGCCACCTCTTGTGAGGTTTCCTCCTCAATTTAATACAGGTGCGTGCGTGGCCCTCCCTCAGGTAACGGCATCGCTATCAAAAACATCTCCTGTCCTGGAATGAAGAACATGATTGTCCTCTCATAGCAATCTACCGTCGCCCGATAACCTGCCAACCAATCCATACCAAAGATGACATCATATCCCTCCATATCTAACACCAAGAGGTCCGCTTCTAAACTAAGCCTCCCAATCAAAATGTCCACCCCCCGATAAATCGAGTGAATCGAAGCCTCGCTGCCTACTGGTGACTCAACACACATCCGAAGATTACCCGCGGTCTCTAGTAACCTGGCCCGTTTAGCAAAATTATATTTAATGAATGAATGTGATGCTCCCGTATCAAAAAGAGTACTACCCTCATAACCATGAATGAGAAACATACCCTCAATTGCTGGCGGTGCTTACTGCGCTGGAGGATTGGGAACATCCCGGACGTTATACACATGCCCGTAGTGCATCTGCCCTTGCTGCAGTGGGGCTAGTGCTGCTGGCGGCATCTTCCCCCGTTGCCCTTGTTGGGCCTCCTGCTGGTGACCTCTGCCCCTCTGTGGGCACTCCCTCTTGAAGTGTCCCGATTGGCCACAGACAAAACAGCGTCTCTAACCATCCCCCTATCGTTGGCCCTGACGTGGCTGGCCCTGTTGGCCTCCTCCATTGTTCCCTTGGCCCTGACGGCCCTTAGGAACCTGCTGCTGATTCGGGCCCGGCTGCCCCTGCCTGAACCCCTATCCTCCCGGTCGGAACCCACCAGGTGTAAACTTCTTAGCCTGATTCCCCTGCTGACTGCCCATCTTCTGCTGAGTACCACTCGTGTCACCACTAGTAACCGCCTTGCCCTGTTGGCTCGGCTCCCCTGTTCTCTTACTCCCCTTCGCATGGAAGCGATGATCCTTGCAATGTACAAGTGTGGCGTTAACGACATCTGTATAAGTCACCAACGCCGGATTCCTAATCAAATGTTGCCTGATCCTCCAAGCTAAGCCCTCCATAAATCTCGATTTCTTCCGCTCCTCATCGCTCACCTCATTTGGCACAAAGTTTGCCAAACGGGTGAACTCTTCCTCATAGTCTGCCACTGATCGGTCACCCTATACTAAATCACTGAATTTATTTCTCATCTTAGTCTCTACCGCAGGTGGAAAGTATTTGCGGTCGAACCGCACCCAGAACTCTGTTATCGTCATCAAATCTCTCCCGTCGGCGGTGGTAATTGACTCCCACCACTGTAAGGCTGCGTCCGATAGACGAAAGGTAGCAAGCATTTGTTTCTGCACCTCAGTACATTCCAGCATGCGCAGATGGCGCTGAATGTTCTTCTTCAAGTCATAAGCCTTTACTACATCTGTGTTACCCCGAAACTCAG
This sequence comes from Sambucus nigra, assembly GCA_949130495.1. Classification (NCBI taxonomy): domain Eukaryota; kingdom Viridiplantae; phylum Streptophyta; class Magnoliopsida; order Dipsacales; family Adoxaceae; genus Sambucus; species Sambucus nigra. The sequence goes on from OX422214.1 coordinate 225,012,456, forward strand.
GTGGGTGACCCTTCTGAAAGGTCTCCCTCACTCTCTGCCAAGATGGTGGCCCCACTGGAGCCTGAACTGCTGGTGCCACTGGAGGCGGTGCCTGGAGTTGTGGAAAGTGAGCTGCCAAAGCTCGCATCGCTATCTCGATCGCATGGGCCACTATCACTGCCACCTGAGTGGTGGAAATCAACTCGGGTGGGGGTGGTGGTGGCGGTACCTGTGGCTCCAGATGAGCCTCCCTGACCTCATCCCTAGCCTCATCCCTCTCCGCTCTCATTCTCCTCGGTGGCATCTGAAATAGATTAAATCGTATAAGTACACAATTTACACAAAAATATTCACAATAGAAATACGATATCTCACAAGCGGAAAATGAATCAACAGTCCTAATAATAGGGCTCTATAACAATCGAGTGCTACGCTGAAACATAGTAAGCCGCACAGATCCTAAGGACACTAGAACCCGATGCTCTGATATCATATGTGACACCCTGCCTAATTAACCCCGGGTGATCAGTCCTAAATTAAGTTAGAACATGTTTCTCAGTTGGATCATTCTTAGCATCACTGTCGCCTTTTTAATTACTAACCACCTAAGTGAGAAAATTAGACTGGTGCCAAGTTTTATACTTCATTAACTTAAATGAAACTCATGCGGAAATAAAATAACACAATAATCACAATTATCTAAAATAAGCATTCACAATTTATTAACTGACCGAATAAACCATCGACCCAAAACCTAACAAATAGAAAATGAAGACAAGTAATAAATCTCAACATGTCTAGCAAAAATTTAAATGAACTATGAGCGACATGCTCAAAATAATTGATAAGAAGTCTCTATACTAGGAATGAAAGAATGAGGCGTATATCAAAACTACCGCAACATCCACATATGTTGCAACAGCGGATCCCTGAAATAGAGTCAAGCATGGCGTCCCTGTGGCTGGACACCTAAAAGGTTTTTAAATTTTTTATAGAAAGGGTTAGTACCCAAAAACATTTGAAAAATATTTAGCAAATGATTAACTTGCAGTAATAAGTAAATATCCATGCTCTCCATATTTTAGTTAGTGTCGCACTCCCTTGAGGACATCCTCACCCCTCCTCTAATGTGCACTACTAACGCCTCAAATAAATTCACCTAGTTCTTCATCTTATGACTAGATAAATTATAAAACCCCTTGCAAACACCCTACTCTAACCGAGTATGCCTTAATTATGATTTTTAAGTTATTATCATCATCAACTTAATTAAATCATTTCCCTTTTTAATTTCACATAACTTCCACATATGTTATACTTATAATACAACTCATGCTTTGTATTAATTTGCCCGTATATAATTATTTACCTAATTATATACTCAATCATATTACGGTATTCACAAGCATACTGAAATAACATTTAATAATAGTATTTCCCCCGAGTAAAGTCTCACCGGGTATAAATCCTCTAAAGTGCTATCCCACTAGGTATATTCACCTAACCTAGTTACCCCAAGTTAGAATCTCTCACTAACTTGGTTAATACATAAATGTTGGAGGCGGTCATATTCCTTCCCTGAAAGTGAGATGCCCCTCACACATATAACGGACGCAATGACCTGGGATTATACTCGCCCTACTCCTCAAGCTAGGGGATTCATCCACTACGCGCAACCTCCCCCTATAGCACTAGAGTGTATATATATATATATATATATATATATACACTATCAGACACCGTATATATATAAATATAAAATATCCCGGCTACACCGTGCACTAAGTCCGTGACACAAGCCTATTCCATTTTATTTTTGAGTTTATAGCCCAACTCTAATTATTAATTAATTTGCACATTAATTTCTTTTGGTATCGCCCCAACCAATATATTCGGACTTACTCTCGTGGCCCGAAATAACACCACCCGAGTCGAAATCCCCGACTCTAAATTATTTAGCCTTTACCTAAATAAAATTTACATCTCGGTATCGCTCAACCATTATTCCCGGGCTTGTCTACTACATCCATATTTAATCATTTTGAACAAACTTTCCAAAGATTAACTATAGTGTGACACACCTAATTTCTTCCAAATCCCAATTAATTTTAATCATGATGTCACACTGAGTCGCGCTCAAATCCTAATTAATTTTTATTCACAATTAATTAGATTTAAACCCATGTATTAAATACTCAATAATTAAGGCATGGAAGAATTTATATTTAATTTCCCTATATATTAAAAACTGCGCGAACTGTTAAAGTTTTCGGACCATTGATCGATCGATGGTCCACCTTCGATCGATCGATCGATCGATCGATCGATCAGGTCCTCGTCTTCCCTGAGTTGGTTGTTTCAGTCATGAACGCACACCTCCAAACCCTAGCTTCTTCTACACTAAAAATGAAGCTTTCCCATCGACAATAAACATCAAACACCTTATATGGAACATCCCTAAAGTCCAAAAACATAAATTATTTTGCTTTCTCTATTGTTTCCACGAATTTGGGAAAAAATCCAATTTAATATTTAACCCAATTTAAACATCAATTTCATAATACCAATTCGTTTCTAATTCATCTGGGTTTACACATCTTACCAGATACAAATACAAACACAGATTGTACACGAATTTCTACTCAATTTAGAAATCAGATTCATGGTTTACAAAACCCCATGTTTATCCCCTTTAAATCCCAAAACAAATTTTCTTTGATTATCCACATCACATGAATATGAATTGAATTACACTTTAAATGCTACAGCAAGTTAACCACTTTCCTGTAATACCTCGCAATTTTATTGATATTTATTTAAGGGATTAATTGAATTAAATGAGAATTAATTGAGAATTAATCGGGATATAAATTCTAACGAGATGTGAGTTGGTATTTGATTATGATGTGTATATATGGCAATATATGAATATTGAGAATATTAAAATTATCGCGAGACTGAAATACGACAATTTGAGAAATTTAGTTGGGACGCGCGTGTCAGTCGCGTCAGGAATATAATTATTTGAATTAAAAAGTGAATTTTATTTTTATCAACCGAATGATCATTTTGAGTGCGCCAACGAGTCCGGAAGAGTCAAAATAGTCAGAAGACACTAGCCGGGAGTTTAGTTTGGGTCCCGGGGCATTTTTGGGCCATACCGACAACTTAAAAGGGTATTTTGGTAATTTTAAAAATATGGGAATTAAAACCCACGAATTTTAGAGGTTTATTTTATATTATTTATGAACCCACTAAGCCCATTATCAACATTAGATAAGTTAGAGGGCTACGGGAGTTATAGGAGAGTTTGAAGAGATTCCTAAAGAAACCTCCAACCACCATCTTCAACCTTGGGAGAAAAATCTGTAGAAAAAGAGGAGAAATCAACCTTCATTCACCAACATCAATTCGAAAGAACAATCTAAGGCAAGTGTTTGGATGTCGTTATTTGCATTGAATATTTCCTCCATGTATAGTGCAGAAAATTGTTTATATCTTGAAATTTTGATGAAGAACACCCAATGGAATTATTGTGAAACCTGTGGTTTTGAGTAGGAATTTGCATGTAGAATGATGTTGGACAAATTCGATTTACAAACAGAACTTTTGATGATCTGAATACGTATTAATAAGGAGTCTTTTTATGAAATTTAACTTTGGGTTCAAGTTCATAGGGTTTGGGGACAAAAAATTGGGGATCTATGATTTTGGCATGTTAATTGGTAAGATTTAACCCCTAAAATATGTTAAGGGATGACCTAGGATGATTAGAAGTGGTTTAAAAACGTTAAAACATAAATTGGATGGTCTTAGGGTGGATTTAGAGAAGAGAAGAATGAAGAAAAACGGACTCGAGAATTTTTGGGCTGAATCTGCCATCTTGTTAGAAGACCTACCCAGGTCGTTCGAACGACCTCGTTTGAACGAACTTCTAACGAGTTGGTAGTTCATTGGAAGCCTTTCGTTCAAAGGACCTCGTTCGAACGAGATTTCTAACGAGTTGACAGAATGGCCTTTTAGGCCTGATTTTATTTCTAGTGTCCCGTAGACTTATTTAAATGGTGAGATAACCTTCCCTTATTAACTAGTGGGTATAGTTGTGAGATCGGGGTACATTGAGGAGTAAAACTTAGGATCTTGTAGTAAATCGGATGACATTTATGGATTGGAAAGCGAGTACCTAATTACGACGTGAGAAGAGTTGATATCTTAAATATATATAAACCGGGGACTTGTGAGTTGTATAACACTAAATGTTGGTATAAGAACGAGAAGTATACCACTAATAAACTATTGTGATATCTAAGATGTACGAATACTTAGTATATGTGGTTATTTGTGTATAACATACCTACCATACTTGCTATCGTGGGAGGTCGGCGTTCGATCAGGGCCATCTAAGCTTTGTGTGCCTATGGGGGGGATTTAGATTGGTACCTGGAGGACATAGGTCAGAGAAGGACTTATTGAGAAGTTAATAAGTCTGCTGATCATGGGAGCGTAGGTATGTGCGTGACCCATGTGATGTGAACTATGTTCGCCTCCATTGTTTGTGATTGTTGTTTAATGAAACGATTCCTGAGAGATTCGAAATACGTGGTCCTTATGTACGTGATGTACCGGGATTGGATAGCAGATTATGTGTGCACCGCAGCTTAGTCTCGGGGTGCTAGTATTATATATTTATGATGAGAATAATATATAGTTAATTGAAATGAATTGTCATGAATAAATGTGAGTATAAATAATAGCAACAGTTTGTAAAGTGAAAATGGAAGATTTTTAGTAATTAGTAGTACTAATATGGGAAACTGTGTAACAAGGTATAATACGCTGGTAAATAGAAGATGTTGGGAATTGAATTGGATATCATATAAAAATGTTAGATTTCGTATTGGACTAGATAAATATGGGAATAACTAGAATGGGTACGGGTACGATAGGAGTGCACAATTAGTTGAGAGGTGAGGAACTCATGTGAGTGCACACACTAGCATGTACTTTATATTCAGTGTTTAATGATATTAAACACTTGTAAATTTTTAAACTATTTTCACAATCGGGCTCTGACCCGTTTGCTTTCAAATCTATTTTTTTTGTAAAACCTTTTAGGTGCCAAGCCACAAGGACACCACGCATAGGAGTTATATTCAGGTGACGTGCTGTAGCTGTTGTGGAAGTTACATGACCTTGACTGTACACGCCTCCATTTTCAATCTTAACTCCATTATCCGATTTTCTCATTTGTTGGGCATGTCACCCCATTTCTTTTAGAGACATCTTACTTTTTCAGTTATTTCAGACTTTGGGTTGTAATTAATTTAGTGATGCAGACTTGGTATTTATTTATTTCAATATTCGGATTGTTGTGAGGAGTATTCGTCCAGACTCATTATTATTTGATGGTTATTCTATTGTGGCTATGTTGTGGTGGTTATGTTAGCATTTCATAATTTACTTGTTGTATGTTAATTGGATTTAATTAAAATTGACAACTCACTTTTTAAATATTAGGTGGCTAGTAATTGTTAAAACGTTTTCGACAGTGATGCTATGAACTGAACCAACTCGGCGTTTTGTATTAATTTAATAAAGGAGTAGCTACCCGGTATTTAATTAGTCGGGGTGTCATAGGTGGTATCAGAGCCAGGTTCTACTATCCTTAGGATCTGTACGGCTTGTTATGTTTCCGCTAAGCTTTCTTTGATATAGAACCCTATATTTTAGGACTGTTGTATTCTTTTGTGTCTGCTTCGCTCTTCAGCTATTTTGAGATAATAACTGCGAACTCATAAGGCTTTAATCTCATTTCAGATTCCTCCACGACGTGCGCAGCGAGTTCCTAGGGATGCACCGCCAGAGCCACAGCCTGCACCAGTTCAGGACACTATGAATGCCCCAGAGGTTGCAGCTATTGTAGCCTAAGCGGTAAATGCCACCCTAGCCATTGTACAGAAGGCACCACCTCAGGCACCGATAGTTGCTCCAGTTCAGGTTCATGCATTCCCGTATGCTTGGGAACGCGTTCGTGATGCTTTTCAGAAAGTACACCCTCCGGAGTTTGCAGGTAGCTCCGATGTTATGGTATCCAGTCAGTGGAGGAACGACATTCAGAGGCACTTAAGGATGTACGAGTGAACAGATGTTCAGAAGCAGATACTGGCTACTTTTAAGCTTGTAGGATCTGCATTGCAGTGGTGGGAGTCCATTACTACCGCGGAGGAGAGGGACACCCTTTCTATTCAGGAGTTTTGGGTGCGGTTCGACTGCAAGTATTTTTCGTCAGCTGTTCACACTGAGATGAGGAGGAAGTTGATGAACCTCAAGAAGGAGGGAAAGACTGTAGCCGAGTATGAGGCTGAGTTCACCAATCTCTTGAACATTGTTCCGGATGAGATTCCGACTGAGGAGAAGAACATTCAGAAGTTCACGGATGGATTGACTTGGAGGATCCGTCAGCACTTGTTGGGAAATCTCTCGTTGGCCACTTATTCTGATGTGGTTAACGCTGCACTACTACACTGCCAGGATCATCGCTTCCACATGTCTGAGAGCAAGAGATCAGGAGAGTCCAACTATCAGGACAGGACCGGGGGAAATGGTGCCAGCGGGGCACAATCTGCTCAGGGATAGCACAGGTAGGGTGATCAGGGTTTCCAACAGGGGGATCATAAGAGATTCAGATCTGGGGGTTTCAGAAGTGGACAAGGAGGTTTCAGGCATGGCCATCAGGGTCAGAATGGCCATCAGGGCCAGCAGGGTCAGAATGGTCAACAACAGCAGTTTCAGCAGGGCCAGGGTAGGAATGGAAACGGCCGACAGGGTCGTGGACAGCAGGGACAGTGAGGGGGAAACTTCTCGGGGAAGTGCTTCGTTTGTGGCAAGACTGGCCACAAATGCCAGGATTGTCCTGATAGGAGCAGGGGCCCACAGCAGCAGCAGCAGCAGCAGCAAGGTGCTCGACATGAGCCACAGAGGCCTATGTTTCCCTCCGTCCTCCCAGCACCACCACAGATGGCAGCACTACCACCCATTCCAGCGGTCCCAGTTCAGTAGGGGCAGCTTCAGTATGGGAAAGTGTATCAGCTTCAGCATGCCACAGCCCCACAGGATCCACCTGCCATTGAGGGTATGTTCTTTATTCAGGGGACTATGGAGCGTATTTTATTTGATATGGGGGCCACACATTATTTCATTGCCACGAGATTTGCACGCACTATTGGGTTGCTAGACACCGCAGAGAGCACGATTATTTTTGTAGATTCACCGTTGAGTAGGGGTTCCACGATTTCGCTTATTTGTAGAGGTGTGGGTATAGAGATCGGGAGGTTTACTTTACCCGTTGATATGTTAGTGTTAGAGATGACTGAGTATGATGCGATTATTGGTATGGATTGGCTAGTTGCATACCGAGCCATGATTGACTATTTTAGTAGGAGTATTATCTTTGCCATTCCCAGGCAGGAGATGTTTTTAGTGGCGATGCCTCTCCCTGAGGGAGGATCGTCCACTCACTTGTACTATATAGAGGAGGATACCTCTAAAGAAGTGGTGCTACCACTCGATTTGATTCCAGTCGTGAGGGAGTTGCTGATGTATTTCAGGATATACCTGGATTACCGCCTAGTAGAGAGATAGATTTTGTGATCGATTTGATGCCGGGCACTCGGCCGATCGCCCGCGCAACTTATTGTATGGCTCCAGCAGAGATAAGAGAGTTACGGGATCAGATTGAGAAGTTATTGGGTCAGGGGTTTATCCGAAGGAGTACTTCGCCATGGGATGCCCCTGTGTTGTTCGTAAAGAAGAGGGATGGATCTTTGAGGTTGTGTGTAGATTACCGAGAGTTGAATAAGGTCACGATACGGAATAAGTATCCGTTGCCCCGAATCGATGACTTATTCGACCAACTGAGAGGAGCTTCATTCTTCTCAAAGATTGATTTTCTATCGGGATACCATCAGTTGCGTATCAGGGAGCACGACGTCTCGAAGACTTCTTTCTTGACGAGATATGGTTCCTACGAATTTCGGGTTATGCCTTTTGGCTTAACCAACGCTCCAGCCGTGATTATGGACTTGATGAATAGGGTGTTCAGAGAGTTCCTAGACCAGTTTGTCATCGTTTTTATTAATGACATCCTGGTTTACTCCCAGACAGAAGAGGAGCATGCCGAGCATTTGAGGCAGGTTTTATAGACGCTACGTCAGAACGAGCTTTATGCAAAGTATGAGAAGTGTGGATTCTGGTTGAAGGAGGTTCAGTTTTTGGGGCATATCATTTCAGACCGGGGAATATTCGTTGATCCGGGGAAGGTATCCGCGGTGAGGGAGTGGGGATATCCCACGACACCAACTGATATCCGTAGTTTCTTGGGCCTAGTAGGATACTACAGGAGGTTTATTCGGGGTTTCTCAAAGATAGCGGGTCCTTTGACACATCTGACTCGCAAAGGTGTGCCATTCATCTGGAGCGATGCCCGTCAGTTAACATTCGATGAGTTGAAGGACAAGTTGACCTTAGCACCTGTGTTAGCATTGCCGAGACCGGGAGTTGAGTATCTAGTCTACACTGATGCGTCCTTATAAGGACTTGGAGGTGTATTGCAGCAGGAGAGTCAGGCCATAGCTTATGTTTCCCGTAAGCTTAAGCCCCACGAGAAGAATTACCCCACCCATGACTTAGAGTTAGTGGCAATTGTATTTGCCCTTCGGATTTGGAGACATTATCTCCTGCAGGAGAAGTTTCGATTGTTCACGAACCACAAGTCTCTACAGTACCTCTTCACGCAGAAGGAGTTGAATATGCGTCAACGACGGTGGCTTGAATTTATGAAGGATTATCAGTTTTATATCCAATATCACTCGGGGAAGGCTAACGTGGTAGCAGACGCGTTGAGCCATAGGCCAGTAGATGAGGTGGCCGAGGTGTGGAAAGCCAAGTGGAAGGAGTTAGGACACCAGGATGCGGTGGCCCGATCGTTTATGTCTGTGATGACTGTTACACCGCAGATTATTACGAGAGTGATAAAGGCCCAGTCAATTGACTCATTTTGTCAGGAGAAGATAGTTCGATTACTAGCAGAGGGAGCCGAGTCCTATACCGTTAGTTCAGACAGGGGATTACGTTTCAATGGAAGACTGGTTATTCCGGAAGGGGAAGACTTGCGACACGAGGTGATGACAGAGTCGCACGGCTCACGGTTCGCGGTACACCCTGGTGGGGATAAAATGTACCAAGACATGAGACGACAGTATTGGTGGAGCGGGATGAAGAGGGATATTACCGTATTTATTTCTAAATGCGCCACTTGTCAGCTGGTAAAGGTGGATCATCAGAGACTGGCAGGACTTCTACAGCCATTAGAGGTTCCAACGTGGATGTGGGAGAGCTTATCCATGGACTTTATCACAGGGTTACCTACGTCACAGAGGGGTCACGAGTTCATATGGGTAATTGTGGACCGGTTGACCAAAGTTGCTCATTTTTTATCCGTAAGGACAGACTACACTACGAGACAGTATGCCCAGATTTTCATTGCGGAAATAGTAAGACTTCACGGTGTACCTCTAAATATCGTGTCTGACCGAGACAAGATATTTGTTTCACGGTTTTGGAAGAGTTTCCAGGAGGCCATGGGAACTGAATTGCGGTTGAGCACGGCTTATCACCCGCAGACCGATGGGTAGACCGAGCGAACAAATCAAATGTTGGAGGACATGTTGCATATGTGCATCCTAGACTTTAGGGGTGGATGGGAGAAGTACCTCCCACTAGTGGAGTTTGCTTATAATAACTCCTATCAGTTCACCATTGGTATGGCTCCATTTGAGGCGTTGTATGGTAGACATTGTCGTTCCTTAGCATGTTGGTTAGAAGTGGGGGACAACAAACTCCTTGGGCCGGAAGTGATTCAGGATACTTCGACAAGGATAGAGATGATACGGAGTCGCATTCGGGTAGCTCAGGACCGGCAGAAGAGCTATGCTGATGCCAAGAGGTTCTTCAGAGAATTCAAAGTTGGGGACCAGGTTTTACTCAGAGTATCTCCTATTAAGGGGATTATGCGATTTGGGAAGAAGGGGAAACTGGCACCGAGATATGTGGGGCCATTTCCTATCATCGAGCGGATTGGGCCAGTTGCGTATAGACTTGGATTACCGGAGCACTTGCATAGGATTCATGATGTGTTCCATATTTCCTCGCTAAGGAAATACCTTAGGGACGATTTGGCCCATACTCACATTGCTTTGGAGGACATCAATCTCTAGCTCGATAGTTCCTACGAGGAAGGGCTGTTTTCTATTTTGGTTCGAAGCGAGCGAAAACTGCGATCAAAGATAGTATCGTTAGTACGTGTTCAGTGGCGACATCATAATCTCGAGGAGTCCACATGGGAGCGCGAGGATGAGATGCGTGAGCGTTATCTAGAGTTGTTTTTACCAGGTATTCTTTAGTTCAGAATTTCGTCCCGAAATTCTGTTATTAGGGGGGAAGTATGTAATACCCCGTAATTTTATTGATATTTATTTAAGGGATTAATTGAATTAAATGAGAATTAATCCGGATATAAATACTAACGAGATATGAGTTGGTATTTGATTACGATGTGTATATATGTCAATATATGAATATTGAGAATATTAAAATTATCGCGAGACTGAAATACGACAATTTGGGAAATTTAGTTGGGACGCGCGTGTCAGTCGCGTCAGGAATGTAATTATTTGAATTAAAAAGTGAATTTTATTTTTATCAACCGAATGGTCATTTTGAGTGCACCAACGAGTCCGGAAGTGTTGAAATAGTCAGAAAATACTAGTCGGGAGTTTAGTTTGGGTCCCGGGGCATTTTTGGGCCATACCGACAACTTAAAAGGGTATTTTGGTAATTTTAAAAATATGGAAATTAAAACCCACGAATTTTAGAGGTTTATTTTATATTATTTATGAACCCACTAAGCCCATTATCAGCATTAGGTAAGTTAGAGGGCTACGGGAGTTATAAAAGAGTTTGAAGAGATTCCTAAAGAAACCTCTAACCACCATCTTCAACCTTGGGAGAAAAATCTGTAGAAAAAGAGGAGAAATCGACCTTCATTCACCAACATCAATTCGGAAGAACAATCTAAGGCAAATGTTTGGATGTCGTTATTTGCATTGAATATTTCCTCCATGTGTAGTGTAGAAAACTGTTTATATCTTAAAATTTTGATGAAGAACACCCAATGGAATTATTGTGAAACCTATGGTTTTGAGTAGGAATTTGCATGTAGAATGATGTTAGACAAATTCGATTTACAAACAGAACTTTTGATGATCTGAAAACGGATTAATAAGGAGTCTTTTTAGGAAATTTAACTTTGGGTTCAAGTTCATAGGGTTTGGGGACCAAAAATTGGGGATCTATGATTTTGGCATGTTAATTGGTAAGATTTAACCCCTAAAATATGTGAAGGGATGGCCTAGGATGATTAGAAGAGGTTTAAAAATGTTAAAACATAAATTGGATGGTCTTAGGGTGGATTTAGAGAAGAGAAGAATGAAGAAAAACGGACTTGGGAATTTCTGGGCTGAATCTGCCATCTCGTTAGAAGACCTGCCCAGGTCGTTCTAACGACCTCGTTCGAACGAACATCTAACGAGATGACAGTATCCCTTCTAACGAGTTAGTAGTTCATTCGAACGACCTCGTTCGAACGAGATTTCTAATGAGTTGACAGAATGGCCTTTTAGGCGTGATTTTATTTCTAGTGTCCCGTAGACTTATTTAAATGGTGAGATAACCTTCCCTTATTAACTAGTGGGTATAGTTGTGCGATCGGGGTAGATTGAGGAGTAAAAATTAGGATCTTGTAGTAAACCGGATGACATTTGTGGATTGGAAAGCGAGTACCTAATTACGACATGAGAAGAGTTGATAACTTAACTATATATAAACCGGGGACTTGTGAGTTGTATAACACTAAATGTTGGTATAAGAACGAGAAGTATACCACTAATAAACTATTGTGATATCTAAGATGTGCGAATGCTTGGTATATGTGGTTATTTGTGTATAACATACCTACCATACTTGCTATCGTGGGAGGTCGGCATTCGATCAGGGCCATATAATCTTTGTGTGCCTACGGGGGGGATTTAGATTGGTACCTCGAGGACATAGGTCAGAGAAGGACTTATTGAGAAGTTAATAAGTTTGCTGATCATGGGAGCGTAGGTATGTGCGTGACCCATGTGATGTGAACTATGTTCGCCTCCATTGTTTGTGATTGTTTTTTAATGAAACGATTCCTGAGAGATTCGGAATACGTGGTCCTTATGTACGTGATGTACCGGGATTGGATAGCAGAGTATGTGTGCACCGCAGCTTAGTCTCGGGGTGCTAGTATTATATATTTATGATGAGAATAATATATTGTTAATTGAAATGAATTATCGTGAATAAATGTGAGTATAAATAATAGCAACGGTTTGTAAAGTGAAAATGGAAGAATTTTAGTAATTAGTAGTACAAATATGGGAAACTGTGTAACAAGGTATAATACGCTGGTAAATAGAAGATGTTGGGAATTGAATTGGATATCATATAAAACTGTTAGATTTCGTATTGGACTAGATAGATATGGGAATAACTAGAATGGGTACGGGTACGATAGGAGTGCACAATTAATTGAGAGGTGAGGAACTCATGTGAGTGCACACACTAGAATGTACTTTATATTCACTATTTAATGATATTAAACACTTGGAAATTTTTAAACTATTTTCACAATCGGGCTCTGACCCGTTTGCTTTCAAATCTATTTTTTTTTTGTAAAACCTTTTAGGTGCCCAGCCACAAGGACACCATGCATAGGAGTTATATTCAGGTGACGTGCTGTAGCTGCTGTGGAAGTTACAGGACCTTGACAGTAGACGCCTCCATTTTCAATCTTGACTCCATTATCAGATTTTCTCATTTGTTGGGCATGTCGCCCCATTTCTTTTAGAGATATCTTACTTTTTTAATTATTTCAGACTTTGGGTTGTAATTAATTTAGCGATGCAGACTTGGTATTTATTTATTTCAGTATTCGGATTGTTGTGAGGAGTATTCCTCCAGACTCATTATTATTTGATGGTTATTCTATTGTGGCTATGTTGTGGTGGTTATGTTAGCATTTCATAATTTACTTGTTGTATGTTAATCGGATTTAATTAAAATTGACAACTCACTTTTTAAATATTAGGTGGCTAGTAATTGTTAAAACGTTTTCGATAGTGATGCTATGAACTGAACCAACTTGACATTTTGTATTAATTTAATAAAGGAGTAGCTACCCGGTATTTAATTATTCGGGGTGTCACATTTGTTTAGGGTTCGTAGAGTCTGAATTTGGAATTGTGAGTGCCCAAGGTTGAAGATGACTCTTTTTGGCTCTCCTGTGATCCCCAAATTTTCCTTTGGCTGCTGTTAGGGTTTCCTAACCCTCTAAGTCTTCTCTAAAATCAATTAAGCCGTTCCCTTGTTTCTTTTATTTGTTTAATTAACCTTAATCCCGTTTTTTGTCTAATGGTCCAAGCCCAAGTGACCCAAATGCCCCCGTGTGGGCCCGACTATGTCTAAAAACGTCTCGTGACCCGTTTACTACCCCCGGGTACACTTTTCTGACTATCTCGATCCATCCGAACTCAATCGTACACTCAGAATTGGCATCCAAATTAATTTATAAAAATACTTATTTTGCACCCAAATTAGTCTATACCGACTCCCGGCTGAAATAAGTACATATCCCGTCATTAATACCCGAAATGACGTAAATACATTATTACTATTCACTTAGTAAATAAGTTTCCCTAAATATTAACCATTCACTCCCCGATTAATATTTAAATATAAATTACCATAATTAATTCAATTAAAATTACGACACACAAGTAATTTTGAATTCCCGAATTAATTAAATATTTAATGCACAAAAATACGGGGTGTTACAATTAACTATACTTTGACCCTTCAACTTTACTCCCATTTTCACTTCACCACTCGTACCTTCATTCTCTAAACTTAACCCACTCAACTTCTATTACTCAAACACTAACAATGTTAATTTTTTTAATGAAAAATGGATCATATATGTTGCAAATGAGGATATTTTTGTCAAACCACTTGTGCAAATGACCACTTTTTTGTTCAAAAACTTAACACCGTTACTTTCAGGTGGTAAAATAATGTGATTTTAAAAGTTGACGGGTTTAAATTTAGGAAATGAAAGTTCAAATGATGAAATGAAAATAAGCAAAAAATTTAAGCTTTTAAAAATGTGTTACCCTCAAACACTAATAATGTTAAATATTTTGACAGAAAATGGAGCATGAGTGTGGAAAATGTGAGTATTTTTATCTAGCCACTAGTGAAAATTATTATTTTTTCGTCCAAAAACATAACACCGTTATTATTGGGGTTGAAAAAATGCACTTTTGAAAAGGGAATCTTACATATAAGTTCCATTTAAAGAGACTTTTCATAAATAAGTCCCATTGACTTGTAAACCATCAAAAAAGTTATATTCCTAATTTTTAAAAATTTTATTTGACAAATTTATCCCTTTTAAACTAATCACGTGAAACTGTTGGGGGAAGTTACTCAAGTAGTTAATTTTTTATTTTCCTATTTTTTAATCTTCTAATGATCATAACTTTTGATTTACGAATCCATTTTTCACAAAATTACTATTTATGAAATCTACTCATCGAAATCTATCAAACAAGATCCATGAATCCTATACAATTCTATAGAAATAAAAAATTTACACAGACAGTAAATATTTATTGTGTTTACCAAAACATAAAATTGTTTTATATTTGGAACGTTTCCGCAAACAGTAAATATTTACTATGTTAATATTACACAGACAGTAGATATTTATTATCTACCAAGGAAAGAAAAAAAGATACATCATTTTTATTTTTTTAATATTTTATATTTATATGCATCTTATTTTATTATGCTCGATTAGTAGTGATCAATACTTTGTAAACTTTTGGATCTGCATGTGCTCTCAGAGCTTTCCTCTGGACGATTCTAGGGTTCCTCTCCCTAGGGTTTTCATGGCTACTATACCTGGCATTCTCCCCCCATCTCCTAAACCTCCAGACCAATCTAATCCTAGGAAAAGATCCTTTGCGAGTGTTCTTTCTTCCGCAATAACTTTTGAACCCCTATTGAATCCTCCTTCCACTTTTAAAGGTGCTCCTGCTGTCATTTTCTCCCATGAAGATATTCAAAAGTTTTTCGGAACCATTCAAACATGCAGAAGTTGGTAAGTTCTCTCATGGTAGGACTTCAAAGGAGTTTATTCGCAAAGCCTTTCTCTTCTTTTCATTGAAGACATCATACACTATAAGATTATTAGATGCTAAACATATCCTGATAAGATTGAATAGCGGGGAAGACTTTGTTCATTTATGGTCCAAGGATCAATGGTATATTAGAAAATTACCTATGAGAACCTTTAAATGGACTCTTCATTCAGACCTGACGTGGAAAGCCCAATCACTCCTGTATGGATAAACTTCCCCAATCTCCCAATACATTTTTTGCCAAGTCATCTCTATATTCCATTTCATAGCTTATAGGTAAACCTCTAAAACTGGATGCATCAACCATGTCTATGTCAAGACCAAGCCTTACTTGTGTTTGTGTGGAATTGGACCTTACTGCTGAAATGATTGATAGAGTCTGGATAGGTACAAGTGACAATGGGTTTTTACAAGATGTGTCTTATGAAAATTGTCCAAGCTATTGCTCTTATTGTTCCAAAAAGGTCATTATCTAGAAGATTGCATGTTAAAAATCCTCTTAAGAAGAAAATCACAAAATATCCACCTCCCAACAAAGTCAATGCAACATGGACTATAAAAGAAAAAATTCCATAAGTCAGTATTGAAAATAAAGCTCCTCAAGATCCTACAGTCAATGACCAAGAAGATACAGTCCAAGATACTATCAAATCCATTGATCTTCCTTTACACAAGTTGCAAGCAGTGATCATGCAAATTCCAAGCCAAAAAGAAGATGCGAGACTAGAGACCTGTGATGGTTTAAAAGAAGAAAATAGTGCAGTAAAATTCTTAAATCTCTCTTTTAAAGGTGATTTAATGCCTAACAAAGATAGACATCCAGACCATGATAAGGATTATTCTTCTGACTCTGAGCCAAGATCCAAGATTTAAATTCCATTACAAGAAGAACTGAACTTTTTTACTCAATATTTAGATAAAAAAATGGCAGTCTTATTTAGAGGTGAAAGCCAGAAGGAATAAAAAAGTGGCCCACACAAAAGATCCCAGATCCCAACCATCAGGTTTTCAAATTCCTCCAAAGCTAAAGGCTATTCAAGATCCTATGTTTAAGAGAATTACCAGGTCTGGTAACAAGCTAACCTCATTCACTTTACCTTCTAAATCCAAATGATTAACTTCATATGCTGGAATATTAGAGGTGTTTCTAATAAACCCTCTATTAGAAGAGTTAAAAAACTGGTCAAACTGTATAATCTTCCTGCCATTGCTTTACTCGAGCCTAAACTAGAATCATCTAGAATAGATGGATTCAAGTTCAAATGGAATTTTGAAGGTTGCATATCCAATATTGCTTCTAAGATTTGTTTTTTTGGAAGTTTAGCTTATGTATATCCATTGTAGCTAATGAAGAGCAATCCCTCACTCTGAAAATTAAAGACCAATCACTTTCATCTTCCATTTTCCTATGTATTGTCTATGCTAATGTACTCGCATTGAAAGAAGAGTTCTCTGGTCCTGTTTAAATGATATTTCTTCTTAGGTTTGGGAGTATCCTCATGTGATAATAGGTGACTTTAATGTGGTGGCTTCTCAAAATTAAAAATCTGGAGGTAATGATATTGATTTACACTAAACTCAAGATTTTACTGATAACATTTTTTCTTGTCGTATAAATGATCTTAGTTTTAATGGCTCTAATTTTACCTGGTGTAATAATCGAGATGAAGATGGTGTAATTTTTGCAAGGTTGGATCGAGCTTTGTCTAATTGTAAATGGCAAGAGGAATATCCCTCAACATCAGTTTAACACCTGAATAAAAATTGCTCAGATCACTCACATGTCTTAGTCTCTATTAAATCTCAGTTGGACTTTTTTCCTAAGCCTTTCAAATTCCAGAAGATGTGGAGTTCTCACCATGCTTTCAAAGATGTGGTTACTGAATCTTGGAATGTTATATTTCAAGCAACCCCTATGATAATGTTTGCTCTCAAATTAAAAAGGCTTAAAACATCTCTCCACAAATGGAACAAGGAGACATTTAAGGATATATTTCAGAATATTAAGGATCTTAAAGACTCTCTTGTAGCGGCTGAAATTGCCTACGAACACTGTCCTATTGCAGCTCTTATAATGGTTATGTAAAATACCAAATCTCAGCTAAACAAGGCTCTAAAAGTAAAAGAAACTTATTGGCAGCAGAAGTCTCATATAAAATGGCTCAAAGAAGGAGACCTCAATACAAAAACAATTCATTCTACATTTAAATCTAGAAGGAAAAGATTATTCATTCAAAAGGTCCATACTACTGAAAATCAGGTGATTACTTCTCAACAAGAGATATAATAGGAATTTATTTCACATTTTTAGCACCTATTATCTTTTGAGCCAACCTCTAATATGTCAGATATTCTCAATGTCATTCCTTCTATCATCTTATTTGATTTAAATGAGTCCTTAACTGCTTATCCCACTGAAACAGAAATTTTAGATGCCATTAAAAACTTGAACTCTGATGCATTCCCAGCCCTGATGGTTTCGATGGTAATTTTTATATTTCATGTTGGGAAATTATTAAAACAGACCTCATTAGAGCCATTACTTCCTTCTTTGTTGGAGCTCAAATCCCTATGAGTTGGTCCTCTAATTCTATAGCCCTTATTCCAAAGTCAAATAATGCATCTTCTTGCTCTCAATTCAGACCTTAAGCCTTTCCAATTTCTCTTTCAAAATCATATCCAAAATTCTCAACTCTCGAATTGCTCCTATTATTCCTTCAATTATTTCCCCCAATCAATGTGGCTTTATCAGAGGTAGAAGCATTACTGAAAATATCCTTTTGGCCCAAGAACTCATTACAGGTTTGGATAAGAAAACTCATGGATCTAACCTTATTATTAAGCTTGATATAAAGAAGGCATATGATAGAGTCTCTTGGTTGTTTTTGCTATTTGTGCTGAGAAAGTTTGGTTTCAGTGAATGTTTCATAGACATGATTTGGAGGCTTATTTCTAACAAATGGTTTTCCATTATTATCAATGGTCATACAACTGGCTTCTTCAAGTCTACAAGGGGTCTTAAATAAGGAGACTCGCTTTCTCCTACATTATTTATCATTGCAGCTGAAGTCCTATCTAGAGGTTTAGATCAGAAGATCAAAGAAAACATCTTAAAGACTTTTAAACACCCTTCTGGATCCCCAATAATTTCCCATCTTTCATATGCAGATGATTTTATCATTTTTACAAATGGGAATAAAAGAAGTTGTCAAAAGCAGATAGAATTTCTTCACTCTTATGAATACCTTTCAGGCTAAAAGATCAATATCCAAAGGAGCTCTTTTACTACAGGTACCAAAACCAATATTGATAGAAGGAATTATATATCCTCTTTTCTTAGTCTGCCCTTTAAGTATTTTCTTATTAAGTATCTTGGCTGACCTATTTATAAAGGTAGATTAAAGCTTTGCTATTTTACTGAGTTGATTGATAAAATTATAGCCACAGTGGCAAGTTGGAAGTTGAAATATCTATCCCTAGGTGGAAGGCTTACTCTAACTAATCATGTCCTAGATTCAATTCCTATCCACACTATGATTGCAATTCAACCTCCCATGGCTATCATTAAAAGAATTGAGTCTATTTTCTCTAATTTCTTATGGGGTTCTTTTCAAGAGGATAAAGCCAAACATCACTGGACTGATTGGTATAAGATCAATCAAACTTTCTATCAAGGTGGTCTGAATGTCCGAAGTTTAATAGGTATCTCTAAAGCAGTTAGTTTGAAACTTTGTTGGCCTTTAATAACTTCAAAAAGTTTGTGGGCTTCATTCATGCAAAAGAAATAGAAGTCTAGATTCTTTTTTGGAACTCAAGGATCCCATGTTCATAAAAGAATAAATTCATTCTATGGCTGCTTTGAAGAAAATATAATTCAAGATGGAGAATCTACTATTTGGACACTCACTACAGATGGAAATTTCTCTTTCAAGTCTGCTTATACAGTCAGTATGCCTCAAAGTCCTCTCTCCTTTATTTTGAAGTTTCCTTGGTCCTCAAACTGCCCTATCAAACTTGCTATTTTTACTTGGAAAGTTTTGCAACAAGCAGTTCCGTTGGACTCAATGATTCAGAAGCTGAATATTCAGTTGGCCTCTCGATGTAGATGCTGCAATGCTCATATTGAAAACATCTCCCATTCTTTTCTGTCAGGACCTATTACTCATCAAGTCTGGATTTTTTTTTGGCAATCTGATTGGCTTAAAGCTCAATTTCCTAACATGTCATGCAGTGCTAGTTTCTTGGTGGATCAAGAAGTTTCCTCCTCACATTCAGTTCCTGGCTCATAATCTTCCTATCATCATTTTTTGGGAACTTTGGACTGTAAGGAACATAAGTGTTTTTTATGGGATCCACACGGATCATAACTTGATTATTTCCAATGTTATTTCATATATGAGATCTTTAATTTCAAGTATAAGGTTCAACATTGGTATTAAACAGGAGAATATTTACATTTCAAATATGTTTGGCATAAAAACTCATCACAAGGCTTCTACCTTCTTAGTTATTCATTGGATCAACCCCCCCCCCCCCCCCCCCCGAACTTTTTCAAGCTAAATGTTGATGGGTCTCCATTAGGTAATCCTGGAGCTAGTGGTTGTGGTGGTGTTATTAGAGATCACAAAAGGTTTTTTATCTCTGCTTTTTCTCAATTTGTGGGCCATCAATCTAGTCTTTATACAGAAGCAGAAGCTTTGAGAATAGGTTTCGACCTATGTTTAAAGATGGATATAAAAGCTCTTATCATTGAGACAGACTCAAATTCCTTGTATCATATGGTGCTAAACAAATGGAATTCCCCTTGGAAGTTGAAAAAGTATATTGACTATTGCTCAAAGATCATTTCTTCTTATCAGTTCAACATTCATCATGTTTTCAGAAAAAGAAATGGGGTTGCGAATAACCATGCAAATTTGGCTTCTTTTTCAGCTAGACCAGCCTTGTTTAATGCTTACAACCAAATGCCTAGATTCACAAGGGGTTATTTGAATATAGATAAGCTTGATCTTCCATCAATTAAAAAAACATCCTAATTTTATGGATCCTTTTTTCATTGTCTCTCTAAGGGGAATAAATCTAAATTCCCTCTTTTCTTGCTTTATTAGATAACCTCATTCGGCTTTCCAAAGTTTCACTTTGTTCATGTTTCTTCAAGTTCTATATGCCATCTAGGAGAGGCTATTTCTCCTAACATAATAAAATCATAGGGGGATTCCCCCTATTTAAAAAAAAAAGAAAAAAAAAGAAAAAAAGATTAGTAGCTTTAAAAAATGTAAATTTCATTAAGTTCGGATTTTTATATCGAAAGTTATAGTTCTTTAATGTTTGAAAGGGAAAAAATAACTATAACTTTAAATTTGGAGGGAATATAAGGAGAGAGTTATGTTGGTAATGAAAAAAATTCTTACATTTAAAAATATGACTTAATTAATATTTAACTAATGAATAGGATTTAAATAAGAAAATACAATTTACTTACATATGTTATTTCCTTCTAAAAATTGAGAGTATAAATTTAGAAAATAAGAATAAAAATAATAAAATAAAAATAAGTATAAGGTTGAAGGGATTAAAGTTCAATCAATCCTGGTGAACAGTATGTCTTGTACATAAATTTACATTAATAGAAATATGATTGTGCCTTCGATAGAAGTCAACATTCCATGTTCTAGATTTATGAAAAAGCAATGCCTCACGCTTTTATATTGAACATATCTGTTGTTCTCTTTTGTCTTCCATTACTCTCTAGTTTTGTTGAGGGTAGCGCGGCTCTTATACCGATTGCAGAATCGGCCAAAGACTTAGAACAATTGACTTTCTTGTTACAATAATGTCACTGGTTACAACAATTACTTAATATGTTGGGTATATTGAATTAAAAATAATGTGGCATTTTTTAAACGATAAGTTTGGGTTTAATTGCTCCGTGATAGATATTATCATATTATTATTTTGAGACATCATGGATATTTTTTATATAAAGTCCATCAATAGAGTTTTAGTGCATTATCTGTGTTGTAATTTATATGTGAGTTTTTTTGTAATTTATACGTGATGTTTTCTAATGTATATGTATATTGTTTACATTAATGATGCGAAAGTTTATGTTGGAGATTTTATAAAATAAGCGAGTAAGAGTTTTGGGTGTAAGAGCTTAAAGAGCTTGTTCCACCACTACAAGAAAAATGATCATTTATGTCAGTCAAAAACTGACATAAATGACCATTTATGTCAGTTTTAGAATTTTTCAAAACTGACATATAAAGCCCTGACATAAATGTTCGTAAAACTGACATAAATAAGATCACATTTATCTCAGTTTTTAAGAACACACATAAAAACTACGGTATTCACCATATTTTTAATCACATTTTCACTAAAAACTGATATAAATAACATCACATTTATGTCAATTTTAGTAATTTTTATGAGAGTTTTATCAAAACTGACATAAATGTTGATATAAAATTTAAAAAAAATCATTACTCCATCAATAAACAACTATTATTTATAGTTAAATCAACCCTTGTAAATAGATAATAAATAGTCGAACAATATTCAAATAGTCTAGATTTCATCAAACAAATTCATATATAACTTGAAATATACAATATTCATTAAAGAAAATTACATTGTGCCTCAAATAAAAGTCTCAATTTAAAAAAAATGGACAGAGTCTCCTTTATTTATTGAACTATCCACCCAAAGGGTAACAACCAATCCAACAAAATGTAAAATTGAAATACAGGGCAACCTTTTAAGAATTCTCCTACAAAAGGTAGTTGCGGCCATCTTTGAATCAACACTTGGCAGTGCTTGGTCCCTTTTCACTTGGCAGTGCTAGGTCAATTTTCACTTCGCAGTTCTTGGTCCGTTTGGTTTCACTTGGTAGTGCTTAGTTTTGCTGCTGTTGCTCTGATTTCAGTCATTGGGTTGCTGGTTCATTCTGCCCCATTTGTTATCTGGCCCGTTCTTCCCCATTTGTTATCGGGTTAATCTTGAGTCCGTAAAATCGAACAAATAAAAAAATGGGTAAAAATGGAATGCACAAACTGCAGAATCCTTACCTGAGAAAAAATCAAACATATAAGTAAGCATTAGAAGATGAATACTACAAAAAATAAAGGAATACCTGAGATTTCGACGCCTTACACTGAAGCTTTAAAGACGGATTCTTAAAAGCTCTTAGTTACAAACTCTTCTGCTAAGCACGCAATTTAGTAAAACAACTCGACCGCTTGCAATACTATTGACCTTTACCTGTACATATTAAATGGATGAAGAATTAGAGTGATCTAGTTTTTTACATCAACAGATTGGCGCCGTCTGTGGGAAGCGACTGTTGTTATCGTTTTTCATAAAAATCATTTATCACCAATGGCAGATAATCCGGAATCCAGTAATCGAAATGCTGGAAATACTGGAAATCTTCCAAATCCATCTGCATCTCCAGATCTGGCCGGAATTATGATGAATCTGGCTCAGGGACAAACCGCCATGCAAGAATCTATGAGGCAACTCCTTCAAACTCTTCAAGGCGGTGTACCTACTCATTCAGGGCAAAGGACTGATCATGGGCAATCACGATCCAGACGTATTGGGTCATATCGCAATGGGGAATCCAATGATTCTTCTTATCAACCTGGGCGAACTTCATCAATACGGGCTACGGATACAGATCAACATATCTCTCTTTCTCCGGAGAGAACTAGCGCTTTAGAAAGATTAAGCAGGGTGTCTCCTTTCAGTCGGTTAGGACCAAGGAGGAACATGAGTCCACCTAGGGCTCCATCAGGAAGTTTTCGACCACCACCAGGTTTGAGAGAAGGATCTGCACAATCACGACCAATTACTCGTCGAGATAAATCTCAGGAAGCTACGTCAGAGCAATCAGTTGCTCGGACTAAGCGGACCGAGGAAGGAAATGAAGCATGGAAAGGTTCCATTCAACGATTGGAGGATAGACTGGGAGAAATGGCTAAGGCAAGGAACCCCTTACAGAGAACTTTTGTTCAAGGGACACCTTTTGTGCAAGCCATTGTGGATTTCCCTACACCGTCGAAATTCAAAGCACCTGTAGTGACCCCCAAGTACGATGGAAAGACGGATCCCGTACTTCATATAGAACAATACCAAGCTGCTGCAGATATCTACGCTGTCCCCGACGAGATGAGGTGTAGAGCATTCTCGGGAACTCTTACCGGATCTGCACAGATATGGTACAATAATCTTCCTCGGGGTAAGATTTCAACTTTTGTTCAGTTAGCCGAGCTGTTTATTGGCAATTTTTGTTTTGGAGCAAAGCCGGTAAAGCGAGTAGCACACTTGCTAAGTGTTAGACAAAAATCAGGAGAAAGTACTAGAGATTACATAACTCGTTTCAATAACGAGAAGTTGGAAGTCATAGATTATGAAGAAAAGACAGCAATCACTGCTTTGATGAGTGGTTTGCTGCCTAACAAGCTATACTATACTCTGGCCAAAGATCCGCCTAAAAATATGTCGGAATTGATGGCAAAGGCGGCCAAAATCATGAATGCCGAGGAGGCTATGACTGCGAAGAAGAATATGGATAAAGAAGTTAAAGTGGAGGTCGACAACTCTAAGAAGAAAGATCAGAAAGGTAATGGTGGTGACAAACATTCCAGGAATAACTGGATAAAGTTGGAAGCCCTAAAGAAGTATGATAATTATACTCCATTGAAAATGGGTATTAATCATGTTTTAGAAGAGATCAGGAATAACGAGGAAATCAAATGGCCAGAGAAACTGAAGACAGATCCAGACATGAGGAATAAGACCAAATATTGCGAGTTTCACAAAGATCATGGCCATATGACCAAAAATTGTATAGCCCTTCAGAACGAGATTGAAACACTCATTCGAAGAGGAAAATTATCAAAGTATGTAGATCGCAGAGGTGAGAGGACAAATGAGGACAGAATTAGAAAGAGATCTAGATCTCCTCGTCGTGCAGAGGAGAAAAATAGGAGGGACCATGAAGAGGATCCAGATGATGACCCCGATCTTCCCAAGAAGCCAAGAAAACCTGAACGAGAGGTATTTTCTATACGTTTTGGATCATTTCATTGTAACGTTATTACAGGGGGAGATGCAGGAGGAGGAGACCTTACTGCAGAAAGAAAAGCTTATCTCGGAGAGGCTCAAGCTTGCTCATATATTCAGCGAATAAACCTGGCCGAGGATGATCGTCCGAGGAAGGTAAACAAAGATAAGCTAGTAATTGGTTTTTCAAAAAACGACCTGGCAGGTGTTCTTTACCCTCATGATGATCCTTTGGTGATCAAAATGAGAATGAAGGACGTGATCATTTCAAGGGTGTTGGTAGACAATGGTAGTTCGGCAGACATCATGTACTATTCATGCTTTGATAGCCTGAATTTGAAATTATCTCAATTGGAACCTTATCACAGACCCCTTCTGGGTTTTGCTGGCGAGAAAGTTTTTCCACTGGGGACGATCAAGTTGGATATATTCATTGGAACCTGGCCTGTTTGTCGAACAGAAAGAATACGATTTTTTATGATGGATAAGAATGTGCAATCGGCCTACAACATCATCATGGGAAGAGTTGGATTGAAGAAGTTCGAAGCCGTTCCTTCTACAGTACATCAATGTTTGAAATTCCCAACAAATTTTGGAGTTGGAGTGGTGAAAGGTGATCAAAAAGTAGCTCGGGAATGCTATTATTCGTCGGCCGAGCAAGAAGAATTAGAAGGATCGATGAAAAAGACTATTACTTATCAAGTGGATGAATGTACAGAAATTGAAACTCTTGATCCTAGAGATGAGTCCCAACTTGTGAAAGGGCAAGTGGTAGAATCTACAGAAAATGTTATTCTGGACGACGAACATCCTGAACGAATAACCCAGATAGGTTCATCGTTGGATATGTCAATAAAAGAGGAGTTGATAACTTTCTTGAAGAATAGGAAAAATACTTTTGCTTGGAGTCATGAAGACATGCCAGGAATAGATCCAAACTTCTTATGTCATGAACTCAATGTGAATAAGGAGATTAAACCTGTAAAGCAGAGAAGAAGGGTGTTTAGTCCCGAGAAGAACCAGGCCATACAGGAAGAAGTCGAGAAACTCCAGAAAGCCCAATTCATTGAAGATGTAAAATATCCAGATTGGTTGGCTAATGTGGTGATGGTAAAGAAGAAAAACAACAAATGGAGAATGTGTGTCGATTTCACCGATCTCAATAAGGCATGCCCCAAGGATCATTTTCCATTGCCCAGAATTGATCAACTGGTGGATGCTACCTCGGGACATGAGCTACTCAGCTTCATGGATGCTTACTCTGGCTACAACCAGATCAAAATGAAACCTGAAGACAGGGAAAGTACTTCTTTTATTACCCCTAGGGGAACTTATTGTTATAATGTTATGCCTTTTGGTTTAAAAAATGCAGGTGCAACATATCAGCGGTTGATGAACAAGGTTTTTACCGAACAAATCAGCCGCAACATGGAGGTCTATGTCGATGACATGCTCACTAAAAGCAAGAAAGCTGCTGATCATTTGGTTGACTTGAGTCAAACTTTTGATCAATTGGATAAATACCAAACGAAGCTTAACCCGACGAAGTGCACCTTTGGAGTACGAGAAGGAATGTTCCTCGGATACATCGTCAATCAGCGAGGTATTGAGGCAAATCCAGATAAGATCAAAGCTCTTCTAGGGCTGCGATCTCCGACGACGAAGAAAGAAGTGCAGAGTCTTACCGGACGAGTTGCAGCGCTCAACAGATTTGTATCTCGAGCAACTGATAAATGCATACCATTCTTCAAAACACTTCGAAAAACCTTTGAATGGAATGAGGAATGTGAAAAAGCTTTTCAAGACTTGAAGAAATATTTGGGAGCACCCCCACTGTTGTCCAGACCAATAACAGGAGAAAAGTTGTATTTGTATTTGGCAGTATCAGAGAACGCAGTCAGTTCAGCGTTGATCAGATTGGAGAATGGAGTCCAGAAGCCAATTTATTACACAAGTAAGGCTTTCCGAGGTGCAGAAATCAGGTACCCAAAGCTAGAAAAATTGGCATTGGCACTAATTGAAGCAAGTAGAAGAATGAGGCCATATTTCCAAGCCCATACCATCATCGTTTATACTGATATGCCATTGAGACAAGCCCTCCATAAGCCAGAAAAAGCAGGGAGACTGATGTACTGGGCAGTAGAACTTGGTGAATATGATATTGTGTATGAGCCCAGATCATCATTCAAGGGGCAAGCTGTAGCAGATTTTATAGCAGAGTTCACGTACCCTGATACCCCCGAGGAGCAAAAGGTGCCTGCTGATCTACCTGTGGACGATACAGGATCAACAGAAACATTTGCTGACCTACCTGTGGACGATACAGGATCAGCAGAAATAGGTCCAAACCAGCCAAGGTTGGTAAAAGGACTTGTGGATGTAGAGAAATCATTATATTCAAACTCAGACCAACCACGGTTGGTAAAAGGGTACGAGCAGATGACTGACGAGGAGCGAAAGATACCGGGGGATGATGGAAGAAAACAGCAGATATTTTATCGAGGAACTCTGACAGATAAGAAATTTGAAGACGAAATACCTACATGGAGATTATATGTAGACGGATCATCCTGCACAGCTGGTTGTGGAGCAGGAATTGTTTTGATCACTCCAGACGAGATTGACATGGAATATGCTTTGCGATTCCAATTCAAAGCCTCTAACAATGAAGCGGAGTATGAGGCCATGATAGCAGGTCTTAATCTAGCAAAGACTATGGAAGCACAACAAGTGATGGTATTCAGTGATTCTCAATTAATTGTGTATCAGATGATGGGAATGTATGCGGTTAAAGGAGATTTAATGATCAAATATCATGCAAAGGTGATGAAATTGTTGACAGAATTTGAGGCCATTCAATTGGTGAGAATACCGAGGATGGAGAATGTACAAGCAGACGCACTGGCCCGACTAGCATCAGCTACTCGTACCGAGATGCGAAGAACCATACCGATTGAAGTATTAGAAGGTCGGAGCATAGATGAAGATCTGACAACGAATGTGATTACCCTTGATTTAGGACCATCTTGGATGGATCCAATCAGGAAATATGTTGAAGAGGGTGAATTGCCGGAGGACAAACTCGCTGCCAAGAAACTGAAATATAAAGCTGCTCGGTATGTATTAACTAATGGTATTTTGTATAGACGAGGAATTATGGCAGGTTTGCAGAGATGTGTACATCCCACCGAGGTGAAAGAATTGATTGAAGAAATCCATGAAGGATCTTGTGGAGCTCATGTAGCAGGTCGAAGACTTTTACAAAGAGTGATGACACAGGGATATTACTGGCCGACAATGAGGGCTGATTGTATAGCCTATGCCAAGAAATGTGACAAGTGCCAACGTTTTTCCTCCATCCGACGAACTCCACAAGCATTGCTAACACCAATAACTTCCCCTTGGCCATTTGCCATGTGGGGAATTGATTTGGTTGGACCACTGCCGACCACCCGAGGAAGATTCAAGTATCTCGTAGTTGCAGTGGACTATTTTACTAAGTGGGTGGAAGCTGAGCCTCTTATCAATATAACGTACGAGAAGGTATACCAGTTTGTATGGAAGAATATCATTTGTCGATATGGTCTCCCTCATGCTTTCATCACAGATCATGGAACACAATTTGATAATGAAGAATTTGCTGCCTATTGTCATCAGTCGAACGTTTTGAAGTTTCATTCAGCACCAGGCCATCCCCAAAGCAATGGACAGACTGAAGTGACGAACAGAACATTACTAAATGGGTTGAAAAAGAGGCTAAATGAAGCTAAAGCAAATTGGATTAACGAGCTCCAATCAGTATTATGGGCCTACCGAACAACTCCCCGAGCAGCAACTGGAGAATCACCATATATGCTAGCATTTGGAAGTGAGGCTGTGATACCGGCCGAGTTGGGTCTCCCAACACATAGAGTGCTGAATTTCAACTCTCCGATCAGTGACTTGATGAGAAGAATGGATTTGGATATGCTCGAAGAAGTAAGAGAAGAGGCAGCCATTAGGAATGCTGCTTATCAACAACGAACAACTCTATTCTACAACAAAAGGGTGAAGAAATGCGATTTGAAGGAGGGTGATTATGTGCTGAAGAAAGTCATTCAGAAACAGAATAAACTGGAAGCAAACTGGCATGGACCTTACCGAGTTACAGAGGTTGTTCGACCTGGAACCTACAGAATAGCAACTCTAGAAGGAGAAGAATTTCAGAATGCATGGAATGCTGAACACCTGCGAAAGTATTATTAGTAATGTAAAATGTAAAGTATTTCCTTCATTATGAATAAAGCGAGGATGGTTCACCATTTTCTTTCTGTTGAAATTTTTTCGGGGAATATTACTGTTGAACACTACACTGCTTGATAACAAGAAGAAGACTGCTCTACGGAGCCAAGCTCTACGGAGCAAAAGAGCTATAAGTAGCCAACCTCCTTTGGTTAGGAGGATAAGCTCTACGGAGCGCTCTACGGAGCAAAAGTGCTATAAGTAGCCAACCTCCTTTGGTTAGGAGGATAAGCTCTACGGAGCGCTCTACGGAGCAAAAGTGCTATAAGTAGCCAACCTCCTTTGGTTAGGAGGATAAGCTCTACGGAGCGCTCTACGGAGCAAAAGTGCTATAAGTAGCCAACCTCCTTTGGTTAGGAGGACATGCTCCAAGGAGCCAAAAAGTTCGAAAGAACCCTACTACTCCTTTGATTAGGAGGTGTATACCAGCATGATCAATTACGGTTGGTAAGACTTTATATACTCTCGCATTACAGATTATGTTGATCGGGAGGTAACATTATTACAAAAAGTTCTTTGAAGAACAAAATATTCCAAACTGTACCAAGTATGGTTGGTCGGGGATAAAAACCCACTAACTGTAGTTGGTCGACGAGGACAAAAGTATTGACCTTAGTTGGTCGGACACATGTTTATATTTTAAAATTGAACCAAGTATGGCTGGTCGGGGATAGAAACCCATCAACTGTGGTTGGTCGACAAACATTATTTATCCACCTTGGTTGGTTGGAAACAATTTTGAACAATTTATGCTTGTTATAAATTCTAAGTTGGTTGATGAACCATATAATTTGCAAACAGAAAAATAGCTATTGGCAAAACAGAAAATGAAATTCTTTCATTAAGATAAAAATGTATTACATGTTACATGTATGTGCTAACTATTACATTAAAGATTCCTACTCTATTGGTTTCTTTCCTTTATCCTTTGAGACAGGTTCCTCGCCAGCAGGAGGATCCTCTAGACAAAGAGGAGAATTAATAAAGTTCATGTCCTTCAGCATTCTGACATTCATTATTGTAGGAGTGTCCAACAGGTGCTCAGGACGAGATACTTCAACTTGAGAATGAAGGTTATAATCACCAAGATATTTAGAGATCAAACTCCGAGGAATGGAACGAGCAGGAATCCATGCCATATCCAATTTATAGGGAGGAACAGGCAAGTCTAGCAATCCAGGAGCATGATAATCCCATAAATAATGACCTCGTTCCAATTTTAATACACCCAGGGCGTTCAACCATCCCTGCTTATAACCTTCGTTGTTAGCATTTTCAATGCGAGCATCCAAATGATAAAGAGCTTCATTATAGCCTGCATTCCAGAACTCCCGAGGCTGTTTATGGAATTGGAAAGTTAATCTATCTACTTGCTCGAGAAAGTTCTTGATAAGAGCATCTTTATTATTCAGATCAGACTTCATCGCAGCCAATTGATCCTCTAAAGATAAATTTTTCTTAGACAAATCAGACAGAGCACGATCCTTAACATTCAGTTGGAATGCTTGAGTTTCCAGAGTAGATTGGGTGCGAGATTCTTCAACACTACGGCTAAGAACTCTTGATCGGCTCCGAGAAGCAACTGGAGAACTTTGCTCCTCGACGATTCTTCCTCGTCCCCGAGAACTCCTTCCTCGTCCCCGAGCAGTCACAGGAATAATAGACTTTTTCAAGTCATCCAACTCTTGCCTTAGTTTGGCGTTTTCAACCTCTAGAAACGAAAAACCTTCATCAATAACTGGTACTAATGCAGTGGAAGAGGAGGCAACGGATTCATATTGAGCCAATCTTTTCTGCAGACTATTATTTTCTTATTCCAGGATCTCGGCAATTTGTCGGCAGGCTTCAACTTCACCTTTTAGGGTCCTTTCCCTAATGTCATATGCAGCAATGATCTTTTTATGACCTGTATCAGAGGAAAGTTGTTGATATCTATTTTCATATTCCTCGTGTAATGAAGCCATCGATTCATTGTGCTGGCCTTGGAGATCCTCTAAGGAACAATGCAGCTCTTCAATCAAGTCATAATAAGCGACATTGTTAGCTACAGCTCGGTCGAGTAAATTTTTCAAGTACCGATAAGCCTCAGTCGCCTGTTCTGAAGCATCATGACCAAGAATGTCAGCAATTTCAGAAGAACTAAGGTCTGTATGACCAGCCCTATAGTATTGGTGACATTGCTGCATCAGCTCGGTATCATGAGAAGAGATTAGTTCCATTCTAGCAACAAACTAAAGACAAGAAAAAGACAACAATCAACAAAGAATCATCAATAACGGCGATGAGTAAAGAAGTATTTTATTATATCATAAAAGGATTACAGTGTTCGATTACAAATGATAAAAGATAAGAATGATACCGAACAACTTCACACCTTTTCCTTGTCTCCCAAGACTTTCTCGGGAGGCTGGGACGAGGAGCTCGGTTGATCGGTGATAACAACAGCTTGATCGGCAGAAATCTTCTCGGCAGGAAGAGGCATAGAAGAAATATCCTCAATGACAGAGGGTTGAGAAGCAGAAATTGGGACATCCACAGCCATGGAAGATTCATCTGAAGCAGGTTCATCTTCTTCTTCTTCCACAATTGGTGGAGGAGGACCAGGGAGATGCCGTTGGAATAGCTCAGAATTGTCTTGGATTTTTAGCTCTTGTAGAGCAGCTACCCAACCGTCATGGAAGTATTTCAACTCCCCATATTTGACTTGAGATGTCATAGCTGCAATCCCTTTATCCCATCCTTTTTCCCAACCAGCACTGAAATGTTTCCTAACTGCAACTTTTCTTTTCAACTGCTCCGAGGAGAGTTTGACATCCAATTATTCTTTCTGGATTTTGATGTCTCGCAGGATAGACAGTTCTTCTTCTGCCTTCTTCAGTTGGTCATCGCACCTTTGCTGATTGACCTCTAAGCTTTTCACCTTCTCCTCCAAATTCTTGGAGGTTTCAGCCATCTTCATCTTATCAGCCTCAGCTGCAGCTAATTTTTTCTCCCAGGCAGCTTTCTCCTCGACGTACTGCTGGCGAGATTCTTTCACAGATTGGGCTAAACCCAAGAGGGCATCGTCAACATCGGACGAGGAACTAGAAGCTTTAATAGCTTGATCTTTCTTCACGATGGTATTGAAACAGTTCACCAGCTGAAAGATAAGAAAAACAATAGAGTCAACACAAATATAAGAGTTCAGGAAAAAGAAAAGAAAGACCAAAGGTATGAGAAATTTACTGAAGAAAGATGGCGAGCAGCTAGGGATGTCAGTGTATCCCTAGGAATCTTTTCATCAACCCCGAGAACCTCAGGTATAACTGAGCTCGTTGAAGAACTCGGAAGAAGGATTTTTGAAACACTACTACCACCAGCGGGTAGAGAAGATGCAGTTCCAGCAAGATTAACCGAAGATGATTTCCTCAATCTCTTCAAAGGAGGGTCAGCAGCATCAACCAAGGAAGAAGTCTTGGTCGGAGATATTGTAATTACATCAGCTTTCTTGCTCGGGGCCACTGGGGGCTTCTCGACAACTTTGGAGGAACTAACATCTACTTTTTTAGTCCCCTCTGGGACATCAATTTTGCCTTTCTTTGCTCCAACAGCAGAAGAAATTTCACCAAATAGAGCAGGAGGAGCTCTTTTCTTGCCCATTCTCTGAGATAGGGGAATATGAGAATCTGAAGATGAACTTTCTGGTGTTGAGGCTGGTTCAACAGGGCGAGCAGTATAAGAGGTTGTGTAGCTCTTATACTGCAGCAAATATGATGCAGATCTAATATGCTCGTCTGCAATCGTCTTATGCAAATTCCAGATAAGTTTTAAATGCTTGATATTCACTTCCGACTCTTTTGGAGTTTTTCTTTTACTATCAACTGCAAATAAATACATAAATCTCAGTCATACATTTTGTCAAACATGATGAAAACGCAATTTCATAAGTAAAATAAAATGAAAAATAAACCTATCCCATTGCCGTATGGGGGGCATCTGGGACCGTTGTATACTTCATTCCCAGATAAAGGCGCGTGTTGCCAATTTTTTATGACCAACCCATGCTCAAAATAATCTCTATTTGAATTAGGGAGGTTAACTACAAGGGCTCTATTTAAAAACCTAGTTTTTAAATAATAAACATTATCTAAAGTGGCCCATTTATAGCAGTACATGATTTCTGGGATCCCTATACGAGTCCCATGAGTTAGATTTAACTTGTGCACCCTGTTAATTATTCTCTATGAATTGGGGGCTATTTTTGCAGGAACAAGATCAAAATATTGACAAAACTCAAGACATAATGGGTTTGGGGGAAAAGAAAAACCACATTCAGCAATGAAAAGACTGGGGAACCAATGTCCCTCAGCCAATCGAAAGTAATCTAAAGGCTCAGAAAGAACCTCTAGAATTACCCAAGAAGGAATGGAAAAGTCAGAACGAAATTTCTCAGCAGATTCAACAATATAAACCATATTGAATAAAAGAGATGCAGAAGAAAGGAAGACGATCTTACAGAAAGAAAGGAGATATGTTGACAACGAACGGAAACAATGATGAACACACAAGAGAGAGGAAGAGAATAGAAAACTTGAATGCAGAAAAATGGAAAGTGTAGACGACGGTATGGTTACCAAAGGAGTTTAAATACTTTACATTGGGAAGCGGCGAAAGAAATGATTACTAAAAAGAAACTACTGAACTTCCGGCGGCTAAAAAGACAAAAGTTGCACGAAGATCGAAGCGCTTATAAAAAAGGCGGAAACTGCGAAATGAGAAGGAAATTTGAATACAATGCTCCTAAAACCCAGGAAGGTCATTTAATATTACCATATACCGAGAAAGAATGTCCCATACTCCTCAAAGTTCGAAATATGAAACATTGGGGGCTTCTGTTGATACCAAAATTAATATGCTGATGTGGACGAATAGTATGAAGACACGTGTCGATCTACGTGGCACAATAACAGCGAGGAAGATCATTTACTGAACAACCATGGCTGGTACCGAGCAACGAGAATACACCGAGGAGCTCTATCATGCCGAGGAACTCCATCCGAGGAACTCCATCATCCCGAGATACTCTAAGCACTCCGAGGAACTCTTGATCAACGAGCAACTAAGGCGGTTCGAACTGCACCTCGGCCGTGTCATCAATTATCAGACGGACAACTGTTCAACTATTCATTAGATTTTTGACGCACACGCTGCATTAAATGTATTACCCATTCATATGTATATCATTTAATGTATTGGACCTTTCATGTACAGCCTTGAGGCTATAAATACCTTGTATCAATCCCATTCAAAGGGACCGGAATTTCTTGAGAGAACTTGTAATCAAGAATTCCACAAACACTCAGCAATAACATAACAGTGGACGTAGGCTTTATTCCTAGCCGAACCACTTTAAAAATCTTTGTCTTATTTATTTATCTGTGATTGAAGAATTAGAGTGATCTAGTTTTTTACATCAACAACACATTCACATCAAAATTGTTAATAAACATTTTATAGTACACAGCATTAGTTTTATATGATCTTACTCCTAGTTATTGTTCTAATTGTCTAAAAGTAAGGCATCATAATGAAGACTGTAAAGTTGGAGGACATAAGGACTATGGTAAGGCAGCTACTCCTTTGAAACCATGCTTCAAAACTAGCAACTTAATTTACAAGAAGAAGAAAAATAAGAATGTAGTCCCCAATGGATTAACTACAGTTCAAAAAGATCATACAAATGAATTTTTTGACTTAGAAAAAGGGGCGATGATCAACTACAGTATATATATATATATAGCTATATATATGCTCATATATATATATAATATGCAGTATATATATATATATGCAGTATGCAGTATATATATATATATATATATATATATATATACTGTTATATGTATATATGCTAGCGGAATGCCCGTGCCTGAAGGCACGTTGAAAATTTTCAACATACGTAATCCCAAAATGACAATAATTTCCATAGTACGGAACTGCAAAACGGAAAAAAATTTGTTCTCGAAAAAAACAATGTGTAATTGTTAAAAAAATTGGCCATAATGTCCTCCCAAAAAATGTATAATCAAGTCAAAAGGTTCTTTTTACATTGCGTCATAATTTCATGAAAATAAAATACATGCTTACTTCATATAAAATTGAGTCCCCAAAAAATTAATTAGTCCTAAAAAATTAATTTCCTAATTCTATATCAACTCTATCATAATCCAATGTACACAACACCATATGCCAAATTGAAACATGCTTCAAACAATCTCAGAGCAATAAGACTTTATTTCTTTCTGCAACCTTACACAAATAATAGACATCACAATAAAGACACCTTGTATGGTTAGAGAATTACGTCGTCTTATGTTGGTTGGCAAAGATCATCAGGCAATGACTTTAGATTCCCACAACCATAGAATATAAGTGTTAGCCGGCTGACCGAATGACCTCCTTTTGGAATGAACTCTAGGCTCGGACAGTTCC
The DNA here is from genome assembly GCA_949130495.1 of Sambucus nigra. Lineage (NCBI taxonomy): Eukaryota > Viridiplantae > Streptophyta > Magnoliopsida > Dipsacales > Adoxaceae > Sambucus > Sambucus nigra. The sequence goes on from OX422214.1 coordinate 225,047,603, forward strand.
AGATTACCAGTATGACGATGTTTCCTCTAAGCAACCCCATTTCGAGCGGTGGTGCAATGGTAATTGTAGGTAGTGATGAATTGCAAACTTAGCACACAGGTTGGTGAAACAATTATTCTCAAAGTCTGTCCTCGGCCACTTTTACGAACTTTTAGTTCCACAGTACCACCATTGGTAGTGGGTAGCACATTGAGGACTTCCACGGCTCGGTAATAACAAACCCATGATGACGATCCTTTATGATTTCTGCCACCTGGAAAGAAAATAGCTAATAAATCCATATAATATCCTCAAGGTACAGTACTAAAAATCAAGTAACAATATGAAACAAAATGAACTTACCTTATTAGGATCTAGACCAACCAATCCAAGGGCTTGTGCTGCCACGCAAGTGAAACTATGAGCTATAAAAGCAACTCCAATGGAATCCAAGGGCTTGTGATGCCACAATTGTGTTATAACACTAATATATTTATAGCAATTGTTGATAGCCCTGTCAACATTCAATTCAGTTTGACTGAAAAGCTCCCACAATTGTTGACAGGGATCCCTAACTATTATAGATATATTTATAAGCCCCCACTATATGTTATAACAGTAATATATTTATAAGCTCCCACCATACATCTACAAAATAAAAAGGAAATAATTGTAATAATAACTACAGAAATTTATAATATAAGAAGATAAACTAAGTAGTATATAAGGGAATGTGAGATAATACCTTCATCTTCAATGGTATCGGCGCCTCGTTGTGGAAATTGGTGAAGAATGAACTAAATCAATATCAATTTCTCTACACCAAAGCAAGTATAAACATTTGTATGCTTAAAAAACAAACAAAACAAACAAACAATCAATAATCAAAAAAATAATTTGAATGATTTATAGACATTTGTATGCTTTAAAAACATCTTGCGAGAAGCTCCACTTAAACTATCAACTTTAAAGTAATGACATAAAGACTTGAACGGGTTATTATACATTTATACCACAGTTCTTTACAATTATCCTGACCAACCTTAATTTATTACTTCGACCATGTGCTTCAGTTGTCAAAGCATTGGTGAAAGTCTAAAACTTTCCAAGAGGAATGCGTATTCTCAACAACTAAAAGGAATGTGTATTTTTTGGAAATTTCTCTCACCACTTGTACACCACAAACCAATGCATGTCTTCAATTCTATTCTCACGGTGAGCCTCTAAATACACCCCTCAACAATAGCAAACACTCCTCAACAATAGCATACACATACATAATTCTTGCTGAAAAAGAGTTAGTGATAATTTTCTATGCTTCCTATCCACTGAAATGTGACTACAATGAAGTCATAGTGCACCTTCCTATTTTTTAGTATACAATCTAAAATTGAACAAACTTATTGAAGTATTCCAGATTACAAATTAAACTAACAAAATAAATTAAAAGGGAACTTGAAGTTGAACATATAGAGTATACCTTGGGGGCATTGAAAAGTTAGATCTTTAAAACAACTAACAATTCCCGCAAAAGAAATATAATCACGCACAAAAGAAGCACCGAAATAACCCATCTGATGATCCAAAAGAAGCACAAATAAAATTTGAACTGAGCATGAAACATTAAATAAAGAAGCACAAAAGAAATCTAAAAGTTCAACTATAAATCTGAACCAAAAAAGTGCATTTATTGTTGCAATCACCAACTCAAGTTCTGAACCTAAAAAATATATGAACCTATAAACTAAACATTACCTGCTTAAGTTCATTATAAACCAAAAGATATATAACCCAAGCCAAATCCCTATCAATAGACACAAATAGTAATTAGGTAGTAAATTACTTGGTTATTCATCAATGGAAATCAGAAAACAGATAATGTACAAAACATAAAATATAGCGATTGCCATGTGCGCGAATCACGCTTGTGTCAATGATACATTTTCTCTATAGTAAATGGCTCCGATAGCAGAATGAATTGAGAAGACAATGATTCTTACCAATGCAGCCTTCTTAGTACCAGGGGAAAGATTCAAACATGGGTCTGCTAAAAAGTCTGCTTTCCCTTCTCAATCCGTTGATAAGGGTAAGAAGATTCCAACAGGAGTGAGTGACAGCATGCATACTGCCCCTTCGCAATCAGTAAACAACAGTAAGTAGATTCATGACAGTAAGACAAACAATTCCATCAAGCATTCATGACAGTAAGACAAACAATTACTTACAGCCAGAGTGACAAAACTGTGGCAACTTCATCACAGGTCCATGCTGCTCTTGGTGGCAGTTCTTCTTTGTGTTACCTCTTTGGTGATGGAAAGAACTAATGTCTCTGGCCCTGGAAAGTAGTTGAAATGTATGGTTTTAATGCATCAAAATCGTACATTTCAACTAAATTGTAGTGCATTCAAGTGAAGATATAAACAGAATCATAAAAGAAATCTCAAACGACACCGAGTTAACGATTTTGTATTTAACAAATGTTACACTTTGAGTGAAGTAAGAAGGGGGGGGGGGGGGGGGGGGACTTTCCACCCTATTTATTTTCTATTGAAAATAAAGAAATATATGGAGAGAGTTTAAATACCAAACATACAAACGACCTGTTCAAAGAAATATGATGAGATCTGAAACCCAAGTTGAGAGAGACTTGTTTTAAGTATCAACAAAGATAAATGAATTAGTTCAGTGGATATGTAAATCAAAAAATGAATTAGTTCTTTTAACAAAGCCAAAAACATTAAATTTTCAGTGGATATGTAATCCCCAAGCCAAAAACATTAACAAAGAGAAATAAGGTTAATATAATGATGTATACCGAGGAAGGGAGAATTAAAATAACTACTAACTCAAATATTGAATAAAGAATAACAAATAAAATAAAAGTTAATTACACTAAATTGTCTTATTAATTGAGTTTCCAAGAGTAATGCAATTCATTGGTACATGAAAACAAATAGTCCTAAATACATTTTGCAGTGTAGTTTGCATTCAAGATCACTATTTTTCCCTCGAACCCCAGAATGACAATTCACATGTATGATGTTGTAGAAGTAAGGAAGAACCCAAAGATGCAGCTGAAATCCTCCGGATTAGACCTTCGGTGAAAAAAGGCAGAACCCCGTGCCAATTTAAAACCCGTGAAAGAACGCTAAGAGTAAACAACAAATGATACATAAAGGAGATAGAGTATAGATTCATGAAGAAAGATCCAAATCAAGTCAAATGTGCGAAAATCCAGGAGCAACACTGTCTTTATTTAGGCTAATCAATCAGTTTCACACAACCAGAAACATCTAATGTTCTTAAATTTTTAAGGTTTGACAAATCAGGTAAATTTGCAATTGACTTCCACCCTTCAATGTTCAACTGTTCTAATAACTTCAGCTTCTCAAGTCCTGGGATCTTTGTTAATTTCACACAACATGAAACATTTAATATTTCTAAATTTTCAAGGTTTGACAAATTAGGTAATTTTTCAATTGGCTCGCAAATAAAAAATAACAAGTCCCAATTGGAAGAGGCCTTTATGCGATCAGGTATGCTTTAGTTGACTGACTGGATCAGTTTCAGAAGCTCCTGATCACAACACTTATGCGAATGTTTAGCCGCCTTTTCTGTATGACAAATTGGATATTATTGCTTCTGCAGCGACACTTAAGTAAAGATACTTCTTACTGCAATTGTTGTAATTACATTTGAGACACCTAAAAAAATTGGCAACTGATTACAAGGAGAACTTGAGTTATAAAGTCTAATGGAGACGGAGATAGAAACAGTATGCATATCATCTCTTAAGACACTAAGGCATATAGCAAATGGAATTACTAGAAATTTACTTTAATGAAATTCTTAACCAGGTAATTGATTCAAACATTGATCTCAATATATGATATTCTAGTCCTGTCTCTAGGACCATAATGCAATGTCAGTTAACAAATCCTAAAATCAATCCAAAGAAAATGGAACTAGCCATTCATATTTTTTTAAAGAAAATGAAGCATACCTGATCAGGATGTTCTGAAACATGCGCTCTCAACTCATAGAAACCTCGCCCGCTATCCTCATTTGAATGAAGTACTGATTGATAATCATGGATCTATACAAAAATTCTGTGGGAGTTACTAAGGTTTTGTAAAAGAAAATACCTTAAGTTGTATGTTTCTCTTTTTTAACTCAATTGATATATTTCACACAATTATGTTCCTTTTCTTTCAAAAATAAAGAGGGATATTTCATTGATTCCGAGCTTATAGAGAAGATATATTTGACACAACAATTCTGACTGACATATTTTCAAGTATCCAACACAAATAGAGATTTGATTATGTCCAACGATGTTGCTATGTAAGTACATAATATATTCCTCTTATACTAGTTAAGAACACTGCAATAAGACTCAGTCCTTTGCAATTTCATTCCAATTATAAAAACTACCATCAAATCTGAGAAATAAGAGGAGCAAATCTTTGAAAGGTGTGAGTTAATTTTGCAACTATGTGCAAAATGAAGATCAGAATGTCAAATAAGACAAACCACTGAACCTTGATTTTCTGCAGGGATAAGGTATGCACGGTAGAATATAAAGGAAGAATGTATAATGTTTATTCTAGAAGAAGATGCTAGTATTTGTAAATTGAGAACGGCTATCGGCACTCCTACATTTAATTAAACACTCCAATTGTTTTATAAATGACAAAGATACCCTTTGCCCTAACATAAACATTTAGCCTCTTCACCTGTTCAAGGTTAGACAGAATATCCATGACCTTATTAGACTGGAATATTCTGTGTAAATAATGGATATTGTTAAGATGGCTAAGCGACGCAACATTTTTAGTTCAGCTAAAACTTCCCCTTTGGCATTGGTGTCCATAAAGTACAACTCTTCCAATTAGGAAAAACATGATATCACATTGGCGCCAAGATAACAAGGCCCATAACAACTCATATCCAATAAAATTAAGAGGCATTTCTGTAGGCCCATCTTTCTTGTCCAATTCACATGATGGCAGTTTATGTTGGTTTTGGCTCTCTTATTTTTTCAGTTTTGGTTTATTTACAAATTTGCCATTTTGGCTCAAATCTATAAATACACGTGTTATTTCTAGATTTTGGGATGAGGACAAAAAGAGTGGGCATATTTGAGAGTTATCAAATTTGGTTTATTTACAAATTTGCCATTTTGGCTAAAATCTATAAATACAAGTGTTATTTCTAGGTTTTGGGATGAGGACAATAAGAGTGGGCATATTTGAGAGTTATCAAAGGCAAAGAGAGATAGAGAGCTACTTTGAGCAAGGTGAGTTCTTCAGGTTGGTTAGTGATTGACTTTTGAGAGAGATAAGTGAGGTGTGTGTGTAACCATTGGTTCCTAGCCATTTATCTATAAAAGAAGATATCCTACCATTTGTGGATATAGCCCAAAGCTTGGGTGAACCACGTTAATTGTTGTTGCTTTGATTGTTTGTTGCTTGTATGTTCTTATGGTAGCAGTGATAGATAAACTAGGAGGGAGCTTTGGCATGGAATTAAAGATTTGGATAATAAGGAGTGTGATCCAATCGTCACTGGTCGTGACTAAAATATTGTTATGGAGAAATCTGACAAGCTGGAACGAAATAGAATTGACCAAGTGGCAGCAGATGATTTCAAATATACGTTGACTTCAGCTGGTTTTATGGAGATTGACTTCACAAAGAATTTTGGAAAGGCTTGACAGGGTTCTAAGTAATACGTCTTGGAACAATCTCTTCCAGACTACAAAAATGGACCATTTGGTCAGACTACACTCGGATCACTCTCTATTAATAGTATCGTTGGACTAAACATCACACATTCTCTGAGTTGGTGGTGCTGACTTTGAATTATACTACTGTTGTCCCTCCCATGTATAAATTTGTGCAGAAACTTAAAGCTGTTAAGTATGCGCTTCGAATGTGGAACATGGATGTATTTAAAAATGTTTTTCAAGAAGTTAACCAAGTTGAAAATAACCTTTTCCAAGCCGATGTAGCTTTGCAGACTGACTTTTCAAAAGCAACTTTCATAAAGTGGAAGAAAGCTAAGGCGTTAATGCAGCAGGAACACATGAAAGAAGAAACTTACTTGTGTCAAAAATCAAGGGTGAAATGGATTAGTGAAGGGGACGCAAACACCAAATTCTTTCATTCTCTGGCTAAGAAAAAAACTCAACAGTTTATTAATTTTTAGACTAAGGATAGATAGATTCTAGCTCTTGTTCTACTGATTTCCCAGAGATAAAAGATACTGGATGGGGTTGCATATTAGGTGAAGTTCAAAATAAAGAATAACACAATTCTTGATAACTGAACATTGAAACACCAGTATTTTTAAAATCTAAGAATTTTTTCCTCGATGTATAAGGTCACTTTGTCACTGGAGCAATGATTCAAAAGATGTTTCGCCAATAATTTCACAGATAATGGTGACATTGAGGATGGATTCATGGATCATGAAAAGAAATAAGTATTTGCATACATAACTTGATATCCATAAAAAAATATTGTTTTCTAAAGATATGATGATAGAGTTTCCTTAAATACAAGTAGGAATGGAGTTAATGACTTCCTATGCTTCTAATCAATCTCTGTTTCAGTCTCTAAGAAGGGGTAATTGATGAAGTGAGCATGAAATAGTACCTCGAATCCTAAACTGTTCTCATCTTTTAAATATTTACGAAAATAATCTTGCATCTGTTATGTATGCATCAACACATCAATACAAAATTTTAAGATTGAGCCTTTATAACAGAAGGAAACAACCAAATCGAATTATATTTTCCCAGTTGTAGCTCAAGGAAAGAATCCATAAGGAAGTGAAACAAGTCAAATACATGATGAAATTTAAAGGAGTTCCTTTAATTTACTTTGGAATGGCAGAGATGTTATATGATGGAATTTACCTTAATACAACTCCACGATGTGTTCGGCCTTTTCCCATCGATGTTTAACGTGTTAATCCCACTACATGTAAAGAGAATTCAAAGATGTGTATTAGGAGATCGCAATAATAACGTACACATAATGCATGTCAAACAAAAGTGAAAATTATATTATACTCACGTAGTGATATACAACTTATCTTTATCACTCGGTATCATATTCAATGAATCCAACCAATAAATAGTTCTTATGGACAAATGAACAAATTCTTGTCCACAACCAATCCCCTAATCAAAACAATCCCCTAATCAAAACATACATACGTATATGTTCAACACGATTGTGCACGTGTGCACGTGTATAGAAATAGAGAAAACAATATAGAAAATGATAGTTCACCGTGTGTAGCAATAGAGAGGTAGAGATGATGAAGGCCTAGTAAAGATGGTCGCTGATTGTCAAAGATCAGCCTGATGAAAGCGTGGCAAAAAAAGTTCATAATCATACTCAAAATGTGAGAAATAATACTATGTTGATGTTATTTATCTCATCTTGAACCTTTTGTGACATAATGTAAACTTAAAAACAATTATTTTTCTTGTAGTGACACTAGCCAATGGAAGGAGGCACAACTCTCCCGAATTCTAGGAATTGCTCGTGAACTCATGGTATGATATGGGTTCTGTCAATGACTACAATCCTCACATCTACAATTACATTACACATGGTATGATATCATATGTTATGTGTTGACTCTCACCACTCTAACATCGCAAATAGTCACACAACACACACAGACACACACACACACATCAAACACAACAAAGATATACCGATAAATAAAACTAAATCTAGATACAAATGATAAACACAACGGAGATGATTATTAAAGCAGTAATGCACATCTTAGTCGATGGGAAACGAGAATGTCATCAATAATGCATAGTAATAGTCGACAATCTTCTCCCATTTAGTATCTTGATTATTTATGCATTTGATAAACTCAAATAGACATATTATGTGATTCTACAATCAACTCAACCTTAACATAAACATACCAGTGACGTAAACACATTTCCATCTCTAATATCATAGACAACAAAAGTAAAGCTTCCTTCAATATCTTATATAAACTTATCAGTTGGTTAGGGATCCGATAATGAAGAAAACTATATTCTTATATGACAAACATAGTCACATTGATCGCCTATGATATACCATATCATCTAAACAGAGCAAACATGTTATTTAGTATCCGCAGGAAAAAATCTATTCCACAAAATAACCTTCAATATGGAGAGAAAAACATGATCTTACAAACTCTAACAACCATTTATATCAATAGAGAGTCATTTATGGATTATCTTTGATGAGGTGAGGATATGTTAACAATAGGATGATCTCAGATTGGGTTATTTATATGAATAAGTCCACTATGACATTGAGTCATCAGAATTACTATTGGTCTTTGGAAACAACTCACGCATCTATACAAAAGACAACATTAGTGATTAATTTATAAATGATATAAACCAAAAGAACTATCTCATTAATAACATATGTTTACAAATAATAGTCCCATTGTCAAAATAACGACGCGCCTCACAAAACCCACGAGTAAGATTAATTATTTATGTACAGGTGTAACAATATATTTCCTAATGAATGAACTCACTCCCAATAACATTATCAACGTTCTTAAAAAGATAGAAAACACATTAAACTTGAAACAAGATAATAAATCACAAAATTTCAAATCTAAATTACTCACAAGACAAAACATTCAAATATTAAACCTTCTTAGATTTTTCTATTACTGTCAACCCCATCAAGTCGACATTATTAATGTGTATGGTTATATTAGGTAATTTTATGAAACACGTAAACCACATCAACATTTTTGAAATTTCAAAAAGTTATAGAGATGTATATCACATTCCTTTTAATCAGTTCATTATCATAAATCGTAATGCAATCATCCATATGCATTTTGAACATGATTTCCACAACTTATATTCTTTCTGTATGAAATTGTAAATGTAGATGAAGAAAAACAAAATATCACACAAATTGAGCTATATTCATTACTAGTTTCAACAAAATCAAAGAAAAATACTAGTGTAAATGCAAGCTCAAGTGGGTATAAACAAATCGTACAGCCTGATTTGCACAAAATCCTACTAACTATAAAACTTCAACCCTTATTAGCGCAAATGCACAAATATCGAAAATGAAGAAAAGTTGGATAATGAACCATATGTATTTTGATTTCTTATGTCTGTATGCTTCTATGGAGACTGCGAGCAAAATGGGTCTTAAGTGGTGGATGGCGGATAAACCCTAGCCTCCACTGCCATCGGGACAACACAAACCGCCGGGAGAAACACAATGCAATTTAAGACAAGCTCAAAAAGATGAAATCAACGGTCCAAATGTCTAATTACAAAACAATGGATCACAAAACACAATAATCATTGAGTGTATATGAACATTCAAGAATCCATATAATTTTGATAACAGGCACTTATTTGATCATACTTTGCTTCATACACATACATATATGGGTCATATACATACACATACATACACATACATGTATGCTTCATACACATACATGTATTCGTGCATATTATTATATAAGCTGAGATAATGAAAAAATATAATAGTTGTTGTTCCTATATGGTGCATATTATTTCATATGTAAGATATACCAAAGTTAAGGAAATCAAACCTCTTCACTTCACGAATAAAAATTTCACTAAAAAATATGAACTTTCATAAAGAATACTACATAATTTGATAATATCGTATCACAAACATGCATTGCCCCCTTTCCAGAAGAGAATCAAATGAGGAAAATTTAACTAGGTACTAACTAATAATTAAAGAGTAATACTACATGTACCCTTATTCGGTACCCTATAATAAGACAAGGCAACAAAAGCTTGTACTTATTGCCTTGACGGGACCCACAACAATAAGTACAAGCTCTTGGTGCCTTGTCTTATTAGAGGGTACCAATGAGGGTACCAAACAAGGGTACACATAAGTTTATTCATAATTAAATGGCAAAAAATCAACAGTAATAAGGAGCTTTGCCTTACATCTGAAAAACCAAAATAGGTTAAAAAACATAAATGTAAAGAGAATTTATCAATTTGACTAGTAGTTCTTCAAGCACAAACATGTCCATAAACTCAATTTTAGACACTAAAAGAGAAAAATGAGAGAGAATAAACATGTCCATAAACTCAATTTTAGACATTAAAAGAGAAAAATGAGAGAGACTAAGTCTTAAGTATCAATTATGTTTATACTAGTTTTTTTTAGGAGATCTATTCATTGAACAAATCGATTCAAGCCAGAAAGCTCTTAACAAATCGAATCACTGAAGAAATCGATTCACTGAACAAATCGTGAAGCTTTTGAAAAACCTAGGAATTAATCTTAAGGACAAATCGTAAGAGTTGGAAAAATCGTAAGAGTTGGACGAATCGTGTACCTATCGTGGCGATGGTGACTCGCCGGCGCCGGTGCCGCTGCCTAGAGAGGTGGAAGAGATGAGGCAAGAGACCGAGAGAGATGTGCCGCTGGACGAGGTTGGATCGTGCAAGAGAGGTGTGAGAGAGTTGACCCTTTTTTTTTAGAAAGAATTTGATATGGAGCCAATTCTACGGGGGCGGGATTGCAAAAAAAAAAAAGATCCCGCTTCTTTTTCTCATTTATCTCAGTTTTTAGTTAAAGTCTAACAGAACTAAAATTACAAATGGGTACATTTATGTCAACTTTATATAAATTTGAGATAAATGATTTAGTTTTTATCTCAATTATATTTAAATTGGAATAAAAATTTACCTTCAAAGCCAACCTGACATAAATGTATATCATTTATGTCATTTTACATTTGTCTGCCATAACGCTAATTTTTAAACTCACATAAATGATACTTTTTCTTGTAGTTCACATTGGAAGTGTGTGGAAGATGTGGGAAGCTAACCCAAATATAAAAAGGGATAGTGTCTCACATTGGAAAATGTACAAACCTAAGTGTCACCACTAATCTATAAAAGGACTGGGCAACCTTTGAGTCCCATATTGAAAAAATATTAACAATTTGTGCACTTAATAAGTACAAATGGAAGGTGAAGAGTTAATTCATCTAGCATTTACGAGGCTATTCAAGAGACCTCAATACAGTGCGAAGCACTGTACGCACATGCGCACGGGTGCGGGTGCGGGGCAGTGGGCTGTAGAGGCGCTAGTGGTGCACTTTGCACTTCGCATGCCTTAGTGGTAGCGAGATTCGTCCGAGTCGGATCGCGGTAGCTCGGGCGCGGTCACTTTTTGGTTGACCCGTGTAAAACTGATTCGGTATTAATTGTACCTGTTCGGAAATGACTTAAGAGTGTTAATCCAACAGTCATGACTCTTGAAGACAAAGCTTTTCATTATCTATAAATAAAGGCTGCCTAAAATGAAATTAGATTGATAACAAAAACCCAGTTTCAGATTTCCAAACCCTGCTATTACTCGCTTATAATTTTCAGGAGATACAAATTCTCTTATTCTGTTTTGTGCACAAAAATAGAATAAGAACTTGATTGACTGTTCTTTGCTACTGCATCCAAGGTGGTCTTCAGACATACAATTTGCAGACAGTGCAATTGCTTCATTGTATATTGAGTACGAATTTACTGATTCTTGTCTGTATACCGAAGTTATTCATGTGGGGCAAATACTGTATTTAGGAAAGTGACATCACGCCTTGAAGATTCGTAAAGTTACATTGTTGTATTAAAATTGACATTGTTGTGATACAATAAAAAGTTCTATTTCTGTATTTGCTACATAATTTTCAACAGTTTATTGACGAAAAAATATGTCAGTGGATTATAATAAAGAAAATTGGCTAGTCAGGTACTTAATTAGGAAGCTCCAATCTTAAAATCATACATAACACTAGCGCCTCCTTACACTAAACAATAATTTTTTAAAATTTTGTACGTAAATTACAAATTATGTTTGTATATTATTACTCTTTCATATATATACCTGGTGAGATATTAGAAGCACCAAATAGGACCCAAGTTAGTAATAAAAGTATAAATTCATATTTAAAAAAAAACTCAAATTATGTTCAGTTAGAAGAAGACACCACGTCTCATAATACATTGAAAATAGCTGCCTTATGATTAGATATATAATCATATCAACGAGGCTTTTTCTTTCAACGATTGAGAGCGGTCAATTAATTAGGGCTAGCAATATAATAATAATATCCCATTCATCTAGCCATGTATGGCTTGTGTCAACTTTAACATCTTATTTTAGTATGAACTCTTCTCTTTTTCAAAAAAATAAAAATAAAAATTTTCATATGAACTCTGAATGTCACAAAGATATGAGATTATCATCTGCATGTATGCATATATGCCTTTGGAATGCTGTTAATCGAAATTATCTGCCCCCTCTTAAGTGACTGCACTGCATTGTGATTATAATGTCTCTTTCCGATGCAAGTTTATTGACTCCAAAGTGTAATACACCGTCCTGAGAATAAACCCATCCTCAAAAAGGATCCGGCTCTTAACTGCACGTTAATGGCTACAAAATGGAAGAGGAACACAACCCCGAAATAAGATATGTAGTCAAAGACTTAAAAATTGCAAAAAAAAAAAGTTATTCTAAGTAGTTGAAAATTTATTAAGCTTTGCTTTGTCTTCTAGTTGACATTCGTGTTTATTTCTTCAATATTGGTCAACCCGTTTGGCATATATATTTATTCCTCATGCAATATCATCATTAGATAGCCACTAAACAACCACTCGAACCTGCAATTCAACTTTTCATACGAAACTCGTTTCCAAACGATGTCCATTGTGATTATACATCATTATCTCACGTAGAATGCATGAGACCAAAGTCGAGCAGAATCATGCTTCAAATAATACTAATATACACACACAGACAAAGGAGACCAAGTATGTTCACATACACAATGGATATTTAGGATCTCCCTTTCACATATACTTAATACTAAAAGGCCTTACTGAGTGGAGATAAATATTATCTCAAAGGAATCAAGTGCCCGTCTAAAGCGGGACCCTATATTATATATGATGTAATTGATTTTGCTATGTACTGTAACCAATTTACCTTTTTATAATAATCTGCGTATGAGAACTCGTTTTCTTTGTCACGTACAGCATGTGAGAGAGAGATGGAGAAAAAGAGAGGGGGATGTGAAATGGAAGTGATTTTATGAACGTGTGAAATCGGCCATGAAATGATTTTGCTGGTGTCATTGTTGAGATATGAACACAGCAGAAAGGTCTTCTTTTTTGGGGAAATGAGTGAGAGTCTCTGAGCTTGACTTGCTTTCTTTCTTTGTCTCTCCCTTGTCGATAAAATTCTCTTTGTAACTACTCATGATTCAATAAACGGAAGATCAACGATTACTTCTCCATTCGGTCAAATGCATGCTAGTAAATTCAATTCATAGAAAGGGTATAAAATACTTTTATAAAAGCAAGTGCCGCAAAATACTTTCAGAAAAGTTGCTATGGTCTTTGGAGAGTGCATCCCCATTACATGTTCATGTGTTTGTGATAATTGTACCAGTCCCCTTCAATTTTATCTCTATTAACACTTTACCAGGATTTATATTTTCTCGACGAAACTCCGAACTAATTAAGACATTTTACATTGATCAAAAACCAACCGACTTAATTTTTTGGATAGGAAAAGCCCACGAGCTTGGCATGTGCGGCTTGGCTGTGGGTAATACTCGAGAAAATAATTCCAAACAATCCAGATAGCCAAATCACCCCTAAATCCCCCAAGTCGTACCTATGCTGACTTAATATGTGTAGTATTCTGTTCAAATACATTTCCATGTCAATTTCTAATAAAAATTTGAGCTGAAAAAATACAATGGGATATCAAGTTCTAGAGGGTTTATTCCATGAGGGGTATGGATCAGTAAATCCATTGTATGGAAGTATTCAATTCGAAATCAGTTCTTTTTTATTTTGTTTGCTGCATGTTACTTCAATATCTATAGATTCTTAAGATTTATCTCGATTCGTGTTGTTTTAATTGACATATACGTTTACACGTGTTATCCCTTGTGAGTACTAATGACATCAAGTGTGATATTCAACCTCTAATCCCTGAGAAGACTAAGTTTTACCCTCGTGCCATGCGTTAGCACTTTATGAATTATTTGTTTCAAAATATTCACCGAGAAATCAATTCTACAATTTAAGTAATGCAAAGCAGTGGTTTCTTTGTAAACACCATGAACGTACTTCAATATGGTGTAATTTATGACATTAAAAAGGCAATATGATTGATATATTACATTTTGTAATATGTAATTGGGTAACAATTTAAATAACAGTGACGTGTAAAAGCCATAAATACCATAATTTTTTTTGGACGAAAGCAATTTCAAAGTCTAACAGTAAGATGTCAAAGTCATAGATAACATATAACAATCTTTTTGCACTGAACCGTATAACAAAATTAGAATGTGAAAATAGAGAAAAAGAGTGGCAACAATGGTGAGACTGGAAATCAAAAATATAAATGAGTAAAAACACAACTAATTAACAAAGAGTCTATCTATTAACTAAAACAAATTACAAATATCAGAAAAGTATTAGGAGAAAAAAAAAAAAGAAGCAAAATGATAATTCAATTAAAATAGCACAATCCCATCAAATTCGAAATGCACGACTCTTAACATGGGCATACTCTACCACCATCACATCACCGATCCACCTAAATGTGTCATGACTAGTGAAAAGTCTTACTACCTGTTTTTTAAATTATCTTACACTAATTACCTGCTGAAAACTCATTTGCATAACAATGAAAGGCTCCTCATCGAAATTCAATTTTTTGGTTGAAATAGTGAGAAAATCATATGGGTCGCCATATAAAAATGTCTATCAAGGGGCCAGCATGAAGTACGCAGGCATAACCCATTCTTTTTTTTTTTTTTTTTAATTTGGGGGTGGGGGGGTGGGGTGGCGCAATAACCTATTAGTAAACTAACTGGAAAATAGGGATACAAACGAACCAATTTGACTATTTCTCTAGACTCTAATATCCATCTGTAAGGATTCACATCCAATGTGTCCTTCAATTACCCACCCTAAAATTTAAGCGAAAAAAGTTTTGAATCAATGAAAGATACCAACTGGAATGTTTTGCAAAACACAACGCACACAAAATTGCGCAACTAAATATCCAATATACATGAAAAAATATGAACTTAAATTTGAGCTTTTTTTATAATTTAGTCCCATGTATATTTCTTTTCTTGTTGTCTACTACAAAACTGAGTCTCTTCCAAACGAACTCTTCAATGGACTCGATAATGATGCTTTCAAAACCTTTGGAATCATAATACGCGTAACTATACATTTTATATATACATTTATAGAATATATACATGCATATATGTGTTTAAAAATAAAACAAAACTAGCGTTTCTTTTTCTCTTTTTTTTTTATTTGTTTGTAAACCGGAGATTATTTGTTCAAACACACACACAGAATAACACACATAATGAATCGAGAAAATTTGAGATTGGAAGTTAAACGAAAATAAGAGACGATTAGTATATGATCCCACATGCGCATCTGTACACAAATTAATAATACAAACCACATGGTAAACATGTGTCTAATCCTTGTAGATAAAGGATCATAGCTACCTCAACGTTCAAAAATTGTAAATTGAAGGAAAGCAACAAAATTACTGTACAAACTTTTTTCTTGTATTAAACAAATAGTAACAAAATCAAAAAATTGCAGCTTGTGAAATGAAGTAATCAAGATAATATGTTGTATTAAAGACGGTGTTACAGTTCTTAACTATTCTTGAAATTGCAAGAAAGAAATAATCCCAGCATGCAAAGAAAGAAAGAAATTTTCAAATACAACAAAAATCAAAATTTTCAATTTTTGGTATCAATTGAATCAGGAAGAAAAAGAATAAAATACAAGAGAAAGAAAGAACTGACTGAGCTCTGAGCTCGGAGATGAAGAGCAAGAGCATGATAATTGAAAAGGTAAGGATAATGAGTCCACCAAAGAGGGTTTCTGTAAGGACATGTTCTATAAATGTCCAGGGTAGTATTTAGGCATTTATATTTTATCCTAGATTCTAGAATATATATCGTACATCGCTACAGTTGGTTCGTCTCAACACGATCGTATTTCGATGGCCTCAATCCGAATTCTGCATTTCACGTATCCATCATCACCAACATCGTGCGTCATGCCCGTTTCCTTCAATTGTTTGTTCATGGTAACATTTTATCGTTCATAAGAGTCCTCATTCAGAGAAGCTGAAGCAAAACATAGACCGCGTCGATTCGGTCTTGAAGAAAATCGAACTGGTCCGATGACCTAAAATCTGATTGTCCAAGTTTGGATACCGAACCGATCCGACCCTATGCAAAAACGAACCGATCCGGCTCTGGAAAACCTTCAGCCAAGTTTTAACAAGCCGACCGATACGTTTAAAAAGAAAAACGAACCGATCCAGATGCCAAACCGATCCGATTATCCTTTCCGAACAGGTCCGACGAGCTCAGAAAAATCCGGCGTATATGTTTTCTGCGAGTTCTATAAATATCCAAATTCGGAGACCTTTTCGTTTAAGACTTTGGAGAAAACATTCATCAGACCTAATTTATCAAGTCTTTAGCTTTTATCAAGCCCAAACACTTTAAGATTCACAAACACTCAAAATTATGGGTGAATCGTGCTAAACCCAGCGATACCCACATCCGTGGAGCAACTTATGTTGAGAAAGGGTTCTCTACACTGCTGAACTTGGAGCGTCTTGTGGGAAGCTCTTACTGATGACAAGGTACCAATGCCTGAGGGTCTTCGTTTGTCAAATTGTATTTCTCTATGTATGTAAGTATTTACAAATCATGTTGAAAAAAAAAGGTTTTGCCCCTTTGGGGGATTTTTCCTCATCTGCTTGTGTGTGATTGAATCTTTCATGATCTGAATGTGTTTATTGTTAATCAATCACTGCTAGATTCATAATCTAGGTGGGCACTTAAATCTGGTTATTTAAATATTGGGATTAATTTTATTAATTTATCTAGTTGAACAAAAAGCGCACTACCAACTTTGCGACTATAACCATCAACAACAAGGGTAAACAAAAGTTTACCTCCTCTTGGGTACCTAAGAATGGAAACAAAGCTCTTGTTGCTTATGTCGCTCTAAAAGCTCAGAATACCTCACAATGGTACTTTGACAATGGGTGTTCTAGACACATGACTGGTGACGTCTCATTTTTTACCTCCTTAGTGGATCGCAAGGAAGGTAAAGTCACTTTTGGTGATTGGAGAAGGTCTAGCATTATAGGGAGAGGTACTATAGAGATACCAGGGTTTCCTAAGCTAGAAAATGTGCTATATGTCAAAGGTTTAAAGGCAAACCTTCTCAGCACCAGCCAGTTGTGCAACGCTGTCTTTGTAGTTAAGTTTGACCGGGATGGCTGTAATGTGTATGATCAAGTCGATAAACTGGTATTGAAAGGGATAAGGACAAAAGATAACTTCTATGGGATAGTACCCAAGTCCTCATTTGTCTACAACAACGCTACGATCACTCCTATGGATCAGTGGCATCAATGTCTAGGTCACGTGAACTTTAGAGATTTAGATCGTCTTATTAAAAAGACCTAGTACGTGGATTATCATCTCTTGGAAGACTAACTTCCACAGTTTATGGACCCTGTCAGTTGGGAAAGAAAATTCGTAGGCCCCACAGGAAGTTGAAGTCCATTACCACCTCTAGAGTACTTGAGGTGATTCACATGGATCTTATGGGTCCAACTCGTACAGAGAGTTTGAGTGGTAAGAGGTATATCCTCGTGATGGTGTATGATTTCTCTAGATATTCTATTATTGGTTTTTTGAGAGAGAAATCAGATGCTGTTGAGTTTTTGACGACCAAGTATCATGTCCTGAAAAATCAACACGGTGTCACTATTAATAGAATGCGTAGTGACAACGACACTGAATTCAAGGAGAAAAAAGTATAGCTATACTGTAATAACCTTGGGATCAAACATGAATTTTCGACCATAAAGATACCTCAGTAAAATGGGATTGTTGAGAGAAAAAATCGAACGATTCAGGAAATGGCTAGATCTATGCTTCTTGGTCATAACGTTTCAAGGAAATTTTGGGTAGAGGCGATGTCTACCGCATGCCATATGGTGATTAGGGTTTACTTGTGTCCACACACACTTCAGGCGCCTTATGAATTGTGGACTGAAAAAAAGCCCAACCTGTCATATTTTCGTGTCTTTGGGAGTAAATGCTACATCCTACGGGATAGAGAGCAACTTGGAAAGTTTGACTCCCACAGCGACGAGGGAATTCTGTTAGGATATTCATCGAACAATAGAGCATACCAGGTTTTTAACCTGAGTAACTCTAAGGTTATGGAGTCAATTAATATCACCATGCAAGATGACGAACCTCTGGCATTAGTTGACCCCAACCGGTTGTGCGAGGATGATGCACATTCTTTTGATGATCCCATTGTGCCTCATACACCTAGGGTGGACCCTACTCCTGTCTTAGGGGACACACCTATTTGGGTTCACAAGAGTCATGACCTTACTGCCATTTTAGGATATCCCACCCTAGGGGTTAGGACTCGCGGTTAGCTAGAGAACATTATTATCCATGTCTGCTACATGTCCAAAATCATAAAGAATCTCTCAAGGATGAACACTGGATATCTTCCATGCATGATGAGTTGCTTCAATTTAGAAAGAATGATATCTGGGAACTTGTCTCCCGACCTAGTGAGACTAACGTGATTGGTACCAAATGGATTTTCAAGAATAAAATGGATAAAAATGGTACTATTATCCGTACTAAGGCTCGCTCAAGGCTATACACAAATATAGGGTATTGACTTTGACGAGACATTTTTTCCTGCTGCGAGGATTGAGTCCGTCCATTTACTACTCGCCATCGCATGTCATCCGCACTTCAATTTATATCAAATGGATGTTAAGAGTGCCTTTCTGAATGGCATTCTACAGGAGGAGGTTTACGTGAAATAACCAAAAGGGTTTGAAGACCCTAAGCATCCTGAACTCGTCTACTATCTGAGGAAAGCCTTATATAGTTTGAAGTAAGCACCCCGTGCTTGGTACGAGAGGATTACTTCCTATATTTTATCCCGTTGCTTTCAGAGAGGGGGAGTTGATATGGCGTTGTTCGTCAGGAGAGTTGACGGTGCTATTTTGGTTGCTCAGGTCTATGTGGACGACATATTCTTTGGATCCACGTTCTCCCAACATGATCATCCCTTTGAGGAGGAGATGAAGAGTGAGTTTTAGATGAGCATGGTAGGTGAGCTTACATTCTTCCTTGGTCTCCAGGTTCGTCAGCTAGAGGATGGGATGTTCATCTCCCAATCCAAGTATGCTAGAGACCTAGTGAAGAAATTTGGTTTGGACTTCGTTAAGCATTCACGTACACCCATGAGTACATCGACAAAGCTTAGTATGGACACTTCAGGCAAGGACGTTGAGCAAACCTTGTATCAGAGTATGATAGGCAGTCTTCTCTACCTTACTGCTAATCATCACGACATCACCTTTAGTGTTGGAGTTTATGTGCGATATCATGCATCCCCTAAAGAGTCACACTTACTCGCTCTAAAACGTATTATCAAATACGTAAGTTTTGGAATTTAGTATTCCTTTGATACCAATGATCGTATGTTCGCCTATTTTGATGCCGAATGGTCCTGGAATGGAGATGGATGTAGGAGCACTTCTGGTAGGTGTTTCTATTTTGGTTTTTCTCTTGTCTCTTAGTCGAGCAAGAAGAAAAAATCTATCTCTTTGTCTACTGTTGAGGCTGAGTATATAGCAGTAGGGAGTTACTGCATGCAACTTCTGTGGATGAAGCAGATGCTGGAAGATTATGGGACATCACAGGACAACATGACCATTTTCTGTGATAATAGTGCAATACACATATCCCGCAATCCTATCAAGCACTCGCGCACAAAGCACATTAGGATACGTAAGAACTTTATTCGTGAGCTTGTAGAGGAGAAGGTCGTATCCTTGAGTTTTGTGTCCACTGACATTCAGTTAGTTGATATTATGTCAAAGCCTTTAGATGCCCTTAGATTCGAGAGTCTTAGGAACTCTTTAGGAATTTGCACAGTTGAGTGAGGGGTATTTCCATGTCTAGAGTAGGATGCATTTTTCATGTTCATATCATCTGATTCCTATTACTAGACTGTCTCATTTGTATCATTTTGTATACTGCATTATTCTTTATTCTTTGAAAAATACAAAAAGATTTTTGGGTTTTTAAGAATATATGAAAAGTTCAAAAATATTTTTGGTTCTTTTTAAGAAAAAAATGAAAAGTCAAAAGATTTTTGTAATTTTTTGCACCTTTTATGGTTAGACATTTAGGATGGAGAAAGTCACCACATCATCTTCATCTTTTATGGGACAGTCTGTTAGCGACTCGATATGCTACTTCATTTCATCATGTGCTTTACAATGTTTTAGTTCCATTGAGATGTGTTTAGTGATATCTTCCTACATGTTTGACTCCTTATCACCTTTACTTCACTCATGCACGAATCTGGTTGATTATTGTGCTTGTCTTATCCCACGTTGGTTAGTGTTTTCATCTCAATTCTACCTATACAACGAACAAAATGCAATAAAACTTGACAATTGAAGAGGTGCATGTTATTCCATTTTCAGTGAGGACTTTTATTTAATAAAATTTTGATGAGTGAAAAAAGGGAAGAGGGCCGCGAAAGAATAATAATCTTTGTGAGAAATGCCTCCGTTTAAAAAGAACTTAAAAATCATGGCACTAATTAAATTTGCCAAGGTCATTTAAAAGAGATGCAAAATTGGGCAAACCTAGTTAATTGTATATATTGATTCATATCCTTGAGGGAGATTGGTTGAAAATTTTGTAAACATTTTGCACTTTCTGAAAAATGTCTCGACAAAGCATTCAATAGTTTTGGGTTTTATTTGTGTGAAAATCATGTTAGACTTTGAGTTGGTTATTTGGTTAAGTCAATTTCAGGAAAATTCACCTCTTTTACACTTAAGGACGAGATTGAGTACATTCGTTAGGAGTATCTGATATTCCATCGTGCACATATGTCATGTTAGTATGCAATAATTGTCTTATCAAATTTGTTCACACCCATATAATTCCTCTTCCATGGACTTGGTTGTCTTAGTGTGCTTTCCATGATGTGATTCTGTGTTGTTTACTTTTGCAAGATAAACTTTAAAAATTCAAAAAAAGAAAGTGGTTCTTCGTGTGACATTCTCCATTTGCATTTTTTTTCTCCTCTTATTTGTCTATTTGGGGACATCATAAAAGGGGGAGAACGAATAATGGGGGAGCTTGATTTATTTTCATTATGGGGGAGAATGGTTTGGTTTTTATAATGATACGCTTGCTCATACTGAATATACTCATTGTTTCTTATCATTATATTTCAAACTGTTGCGCATCAAGGGTACTTGTTTCTCGCCTAATGTCTGTAGGTATCAAATTGAGGAATCTTTTTGCACACCCTGATGAGGACAAATAAAGTTTGAAGATTTGATGATGGTTGAAGTTATTCATTGAGTTTTTCCTATTTTTGGGTTTACTTGAAATACTACATTGTATGACATTTGGTTCTTTTATGTTGGGGGATCATAATTCGGATTTTGTTTTTATGTATGTACCAGCATAGACATAGGGGGATATTTCAAAGGACATGTTCTATAAATATCTAGGGTAGTATCTAGGTATTTCTGTTTTATCCTAGATTCTAGAATATATGTCGTACACTGCTACAGTTGACTCGTCTCAACATGATCTAATTTTGACGGCCTCAATCCGAATTCTACATTTCATGTATCCATCATCACCAATATCATGCGTCATGCCCGTTTCCTTCAATCGTGTGTTCATGGTAACATTTTTCGGTTCATTAGAGTCCTCGTTCAGAGAAGCTGAAGCAAAACAGAGACCGAACCGATCCAATCCTGAGGAAAATTAAACCGGTCTGATGACCTGAAATTTGTCTGTCCAGGTTTGGATACCGGGCTGATCTGTCCCTATGCAAAAATGAACCGACCCGGCTCTGAAAAAACTACTGCCACGTTTTAACAAGAGGACCGATCCATTTAAAATGAAAAACGAACCAATCTAAATGCTGAATCGATCCGAATATCCTTTTCAGACTGGTCCGACGAGCTCAAAAAAATTCGGTGTATATATTTTCTGCGAGTTATATAAATTGCCAAATTAAGAGACCTTTTTGTTTAAGACTTTGGAGGAAACATTCATCAGACCTAATTTATCAAGTCTTCACCTTTAATCAAGTCCAAACACTTTAAGATTCACAAACACTCAAAATTATGTGTGAATATTGTTAAACCTAGGGATACCCACATATGTGGAGCATCTTGTGTTGAGAAATGGTTATCTAAAGTGCTGAACTTGGAACATCTTGCGGGAAACTCTTGCTGACGACAACGAACCGGTGCCTGGAGGTCTTCATTTGTCAAATTGTATTTCTCTATGAATGTAAGCATTTACAAATCATATTGAAAAAAAAGGTTTTGCCCGTTTGGGGGATTTTTCCTCATCTTCTTACGTGTGATTGAATCTTTCATGATATGAATGTGTTTATTGTTAATTAATCGTTGTTAGATGCATAACCTAAGTGGGCACTTAAATCTGGTTATTTAAATATTGGGATTAATTATATTAATTTATCTAGTTGAATAAAAAGATCACTCTCAGTTCCGCTGTAGAAATTATCATTGATCTTAGGGTAGGAATCCAAGTTCCTGATCTTGTTGAATATATTCTCCGTCTCCAATAATTAATTTAATAAACATTGATATAATTATTTAAAGGGGAGTTTAAGTATTCAAGGGATTCACTTTATGTGTGTGTGTGTGTGTGTGTGTGTGTGTATATATATATATATATATATATACATAAAGAAAGAAAAAAAAGAAGGATACAATTATGATAATGGAGAGAAGGAGAGGCCTTTCATTGGGGAGATAAAAGGATTAAAGGAAAATTAATATATCTAATAGAAGAAGATGGAGAGGCGTAGGTAAAGAGGGAGACGCTTAAAAAATATATGAGGGATAAGTAATGTAGTGCCATGTTGATTGGATGAATAAAACAGAGAAGAGAAGAGGCACAAATGAGAAAACTTGATTTAATTTTAATATATTCAATGTAACCACGTGGTTACAAGCATTGAATATATTAAAATCAAATCAAGTTTGCTTATTTGTGCCTCTTCTCTTCTCTGTCACACACACACACACACATATATATATATATATATATATATATATATATATACACAAGGATACAATTATGATAATGGAGAGAAGGAAAGGTGTTTCATTGGGGAGATAAAGGGATTATAGGAAAATTAATATATATAATAAAAGAAGATGGAGAGGTGTAGGTAAAGAGGGAGACGCTAAAAAAATATATGAGAGACACGTGGATTGGATTAATAGAACGGAGAAGAGAAGAGGCACAAATAAGCAAACTTGATTTGATTTTGATATATTCAATGCTTGTAGCCAAGTGACAATCCTCTCAGAAGGGACTCCAAAATTATATTTATATATTAGATGTCTCAAGCATCAAGCTCAGGTCAAAGTGCAAGAAAAGGGACTTCATTCCTAATCATCTTTACTCTCGCAGAAGGTCGAAATGCATTAGATAAACAAAGATATTCTAAATAGCTCCATAAGACAATAGACTACACCAAAATAGTCTATTAGTAATGGTAGTGCTACAAAAATAATTACTAATATTTAATTATCGTTAAAAAAAAAAAGACGTGGTAAAGCAAAATAATTCTTTTATCATTACTAAATTATGTATTATTAACACGTCACTACCGTTACAAAGGTGTTACAAATTAATTAAAAGCCTAATGGACTTTTACCATTACCAACATTACATAAAACTTTGTAACATTTAGTAACGGTATAGTTTCGTTACAAATATTCTAGAACTTTTTTAAAAAATAATATATATTTTGTTATAATTACAACAATGAGCAAAACCGAACACACTTGAGCATAAGTAGACCAATTCTTTTTAGTTACTTCAATCCATACTATAAATTCAAAGCTCAAAAATATGATTAATAACACCAATAGTCAAATAGAATCGAAAACTAAGTGTTGATACCAAATTTAGTCAGCCGACATGGACCAATCATATGAAGACACGTGTCAATCTACGTAGAAAATACAAATACTTTCAACGAACATCATACTTTCACCGAGCTACTCAGGCATTCTGAGCTACTTAAGCGTACCGATTAACTTAGGTGGTCTGAGCTACTTAGCGTGCAGAGCATCCAATCAAGAAAACCAAAAGGAGACTACGCATTAAATGCGCATTATTATTGTACATACGTATATGTCTACTAGATAACAACGCATTACCTTTTCGAATTTATAGCCTCAAGGCTATAAATACATTATAACCTTGTCATAAGAGAGGGACTTATGATCTTTGAGTCAACCTATCATCGAGATTCAAGGCAAATAATCATCAATAGAAGAACAATGGACGTAGGCCATTTTGATAGCCGAACCGCTTTAAAAATCCATTGTCTTATTTATTTATTCATTTTTATCTGTGATTAATTAATTAGATTGCATTTAGTTTTTTACATTAACAGATTGGCGCCGTCTGTGGGAAACGACTATACTTAGGGTTTTTCACCAAACAACTCATCATCTATGGCTGAGATTTCGATATCCAGTAATCGAAACACTGGGGTCCCTCCAAACCCCTCTACTCCACCAAATATTCAAGACCTGGCTGGCATAATGGATAATTTAGCCCAAGGGCAAATGGTCATGCAAGAAACCACACGTCAACTTATACAAACTGTTCGAGATGGAGTACCGACTCAATCGGGACAATGAAGTGCTCAGAGAAATACCCATCTTCCATATTCAAGAACTAGACGAACGCTATTCCTGGAGGTCTCTCAATCTATACATACTGGCTCATATTGTACTGAGAGGTCTAATGATCCTTCGTATCAACCTGGTCGGACTTCATTAGTATGAGCTACAGATTATCAACGGAATGTCACTCTAACTCGAGAACGGACCAGTGCTCTGGAAAGGTTGAGTAGAGTCTCTCCTTTTGATCGATTGGGCCCCATGAGGAATAGAAACCCTCTTAGGATCGCGTTGAGCAACTCTCAACATCCATCCAATCTAAGGGAAGGCTCTGCCCAATCATGCCCAACAGCCCGTAATGAAAGGTCCCAAGAGGAAAACTCAACGCGATCAGTTGTTCGAACAAATAGACCCGAGGCGGGAAATGATGCATGGAAAGGCTCTATTCAAAGGTTGGAAGACAGGTTAGGGGAAATGGATAAGGCCAAGAATCCTCTACAAAGAACTTTTATCCAAGGGACACTATTCGTGCAGGAAATTGTGGATTTCCCCACACCATCAAAATTCAAAGCTCCTATGGTGACACCTAAATATGATGGAAAAACTGATCATGTCCTTCATATAGAGAAATACCATGATGCTGCAGATATCTATGCTATTCCAGATGAGATGAGATGCAGGGAATTTTCAGGAACTCTCACCGGGTCAGCCCAGATATGGTATAACAACCTTCCTCGGGGGAAGATTACGACTTTCCATCAACTGCCAGAACTTTTCATAGGGAATTTTTGTTTTGGAGAGAAACCAGTTAAAAGAGTAGCACACTTACTGAGCGTTAGACAAAAGACAGAAGAAAGTACCAGGGACTAAATTACTCGTTTCAATAACGAGAAACTTGAGGTAATTGATTACGAGGAGAAGACAACAATTACTGCTCTGATGAGTGGACTGTTACCAAACAAGTTGTACTATACTTTGGCCAAAGATCTGCCTAGGACCATGACAGAACTGATGGTAAAGGTAGCCAAGATTATGAATGCTGAGGAAGCCATGGCTGCGAAGAAGAATACAGATTCTAAGGAGACTAATATTGAGGCTAGTAAAACTGAGAAGAAGGATCAGAAGAATAATGGTGGAAGTAAGTAGTCAAAAGGCAAACAAACGCTGGAACAGATGAGGAAATATGTAAATTATACTCCCTTGAATGTAGATATAAATCATATTCTGGAGGAGATCAAGAACAACGAGGAGCTAACTTGGCCAGAGAAAATAAAGGCAGATCCTGACAAAAGGGGCAAGTCCAAATATTGTAAATTCCACAAAGACCATGGTCACACGACCAAACGTTGCATAGCTCTCCAGAACGAAATCGAAGCACTCATCAAGCAAGGAAAACTGACTAAGTACATTAATAGCCAGAGTGGTGGAAAAACCAATGACAGAGGAAGGCAAAGATCTAAATCTCCTCGACAAGTAAAAGATGACAAGAAGAGAGATCACGAAGATGATCCAGAAGATGATCCTGATCTTCCCAAAAGGCCAAAGCAGCCTGAACGCGAGGTATTTTAAATCCATTTTGGATCATTTGAATGTAATGTCATTACAGGTGGAGACACAGGGAGTGGAGATCTTATCGCGGAGAGAAAAGCTTACCTCAATGAGGCCCTAGCTTGCTCTTACATAGAACGCATAAACTTGGCTGAAGACGAGCGCCCGAGGAAGGTGAATAGGGATAAACTGGTCATCGACTTTTCTAAGAACGACCTGGTAGGTGTAATATATCCTCATGATGACCCATTGGTGATCAAGATGAGAATGAAGGAGGTGGTGATTTCACGGGTACTGGTGGATAATGGTAGCTCTGCATATATCATATTTTACCCTTTGACAGTTTGGATCTGAAGTTAGCCCAGTTAAAGCCATATCATAGGCCCCTCCTCGATTTTACTGGAGAAAAGGTTTTTCCACTTGGGATGATCAAGTTGGACATGCTTATTGGTACATGGCCTGTTTATCGAATATAAAGAGTACGCTTTTTCGTAATGTATAAAAACGTCCAATCAACCTATAACATCATCATGGGGAGGGTAAGTCTGAAGAAGTTTGAGGCAGTACCATCTACTGTACATCAATGTTTAAAGTTCCCAACCAATTTCGGAGTGGGAGTTGTGGAAGGAGACCAAAAAGTAGCTCGGGAATGCTACTATTCATCTGCTGAACAGGAAGAACGTGAAGAATCCAGGAAGAAGACTACTACATATCAAGTGGATGAAATAAAAGATGCATAGATTGAAATATTAGACACTAGAGACGAGTCTCAACTCGTGAAGGGTCGGGTCATGGAAGCTACCAAAAATATCATTCTGGATAATGAACACCCAGAACGAACAACCCAAATTGGTACGTCATTGGATGTATCGATAAAACAGGAACTGGTAGCATTTCTAAGGCGCAGAAAGTAGACTTTTGCATAAAGTCATGAAGACATGCCAGGGATAGACCCGAGTTTCCTGTGCCATGAGCTCAACGTTAACAAGGAAGTCAAGCCAGTGAAGTAGCAAAGAAGAGTGTTCAGCCCTGAAAAGAACCAAGCTATACAGGAAGAAGTAGAGAAACTACAGAAAGCCTTTTTTTTTATTGAGGACATCAAGTATGCTGATTGGCTAGAAAATGTGGTGATGGTAAAGAAGAAAAATAATAAGTGGAGGATGTGTGTGGACTTCACTGACCTTAACAAAGCCTGCCCAAAGGATCATTTTCCTTTGCCCCGAATCGATCAGCTGGTGGATGCTAAATCGGGGCATGAAATGTTGAGTTTCATGGATGCTTACTCTAGTTACAACCAGATTAAAATGAAACCTGAGGACAGGGAAAGTACCTCTTTTATCACCCCAAGGGGGACTTATTATTATAATGTTATGCCCTTCGAACTTAAAAATGCAGGTGCAACATATGAGCGGCTGATGAATAAGGAGTTTGCAGAGCAAATCAGTCATAACATGGAGGTTTATGCTGACGATATGCTAACGAAAAGCAAGAAAGTTGCTGATCATTTAGTTAACCTAGGTCAGACTTTCGATCAACTAGAGAAATATCAAATGAAGTTGAATCCCACCAAATGCATATTCAAAGTACGAGAAGGTATGTTTCTCGGATATATTGTTAACCAACGAGGTATCGAGACGAACCCTGAAAAGATCAAGTCCCTACTGGAGCTACGATCTCCAGCTACAAAAAAGGAGGTGCAAAGTCTCATAAGGCGAGTTGCAGCACTTAACAAATTTGTGTCATGAGCAACAGACAGATGCTTTCCATTCTTTAAAACACTTAAAAAAACTTTTGAGTGGAATGATGAATGCGAGGAGGCCTTTCAAGAGTTGAAGAAATATTTGGGAACACCTCCATTGTTATCTAGACTAGTGATGGGAGAAAGGCTATACTTGTATTTGGCGGTTTCAGATAACGCGGTTAGCTCAGCATTGATAAGAGTGGAGGACGGAGTGCAAAAACCAGTCTATTACACCAGCAAGGCCTTTCGAGGAGAAGAGATCAGATATCTAAGACTGGAGAAGTTACCACTAGCACTAATCAAAGCAAGCAGAAGGATGAGGACTTACTTCCAATCCCATACTATAGTAGTGTATACTGATATGACATTGAGACAAACTCTGCTTACACCGAAGAAATTGAGAAGATTGATGTACTGGGCAGTAGAACTTAGAGAATATGACATAGTTTATGAGCCTAGGTCGTCACTTAAGGGGAAGGAAGTAGCGGATTTTATCACAGAGTTTACTCACTCTGATGCATCCGAAGAGCAGGAGTTTATTACAGACCAACCCGTGGATGTTACGGGATCATCGAAGATAATACCCGACTAACTTCCATTCGTGGATAAGCAAGAGAAGATAATCAATGAGTAACGAGAAGTGTCGGGGGAAGATAAAAGGAAGTATCAAATATTCCACCGAGGAACTCTATCTGACCAAGAGTTTGATAATGAAGTACCTGTATGGAGTCTATATGTGGATGGTTCTTCGTGTGCCACAGGCAGTGGAGCATGAATAGTTTTAAACAGTCCTGATGGAATTGATATGGAGTATTCTCTACGTTTCCAATTTAAGGCTTCCAATAATGAAGCTGAATATAAAGCTATGATCGTGGGTCTAAGTCTGGACAAAACCATAAAGGCAGAGCAGGTCGTTGTATTCAGTGATTCATAATTAATCGTAAATCAAATTCTTGGGTTGTATGCAGCGAAGGGAGAACTAATGGTCAAGTATCATGCAAAAGCTATGGAAGTTATCTCGACTTTTACCGTAATTCAGTTGATCAGAATACCAAGATTGGAGAATGAAAGAGCCGATGCCTAGCTCGGCTGGCATCAGCAACACGCACCGAGCTACGAAGAATAATTCCAATAGAAATCATGGTAGATCAAAGCGTAAATGAAGATTTGATGATGAACTTAATTACCCTCGACTTGGGACCATCCTGGATGGATCCCATCAGGGCCTATATCGAAGAGGGGGTTGTGCCAATTGATAAACTCGCAACCAATAAACTGAAGTTTAAAGCTGCTCGTTACGTATTGACCAGTGGCATTTTGTATAGAAGAGGTGTTATAGCAGGACTACAGAGATGTATCCATCCCTCTGAAGTTAAAGAATTTATTGAAGAGGTTCACAAAGAGTCTTGTGGAGCCCATGTAGCAGGTCGGACGCTTTTGCAGAGAATAACAACACAGGGGTATTACTGGCCAACGATGAGAGCTGACTGCGCAGCTTATGCTAAGAAGTGCTATAAATGCCAACATTTCTCTTCCATCCGAAGAACTCCCCAAGCATTATTAACACCCATTATGACCCCTTGGATATTCTCTATGTGAGGGATAGACTTGATCGGGCCACTTCTAATGACCAAAGGGAGATTTAAATACCTAGTAGTTGCTGTGGATTATTTTACCAAATGGGTGGAAGCTGAACCTCTCATTGATATAACGTATGACAAGGTCTATTAATTTATTTGGAAGAGTATTATTTGCAAATATGGTCTCCCACACGCATTCATTACTTATCATGGAACCCAATTTGACAATGAGGAATTCGCTGCATATTGTCATTAATCCAATGTACAGTAGATCCACTCTGCGCCAGGCCATCCCCAGAGAAATGGGCAAACTGAAGTGACAAACATAACCCTACTGAATGGTCTAAAAAAGCCTAGATGGCGCAAAGGGAAACTGGATTAATGAGCTACACTCTGTGTTATGGGCTTATTGCACTACACCGCGAATAACAACTGGGGAGTCTCCGTACATGTTGACATTTAGGAGTGAGGCTGTCATACCTGCTGAATTGGGTCTACCCACACATAGGGTGCTTAATTTCAATTCTCCTGTAAGCGAATTGATGAGACGTTTAGAACTGGATAAGCTCGAAGAAGTTAGGGAAGAAGCAGCAATCAGGAATGCTGCATATCAATAATGAACAATCTTGTTCTACAACAAAAGGGTGAAGAAGTCCGATTTGAAAGAGGGGGATTATGTGCTGTAGAAGGTGATCCAAAAGCATCACAAACTGAAGGCCAACTGGCATGGACCTTATAGAGTAACTGAAGTTGTTCGTCCTGGGACATACAGAATTGAAACTTTGGAGGGAGAAGAATTCAAGAACGCATGGAATGCAGAGCATCTGCGCAAGTATTATCAGTAATTAAAATCCATATATAATACATTTATCTCAATAGGAATAAAGTGATGTTTCGCCCATATTTTCCTCCTTTGTTGAATTTTCTTCGGAATATTAGTGCTACACACTACACAGACACAAATTAAGAACAACAACCACCAACCCCGATTGGTCGGTAATTCAATAACCACCAACTCCGGTTTATCGGCAATTCAGTAACCACCAACTCCTCTTGGTCGGCAATTCACTAACCACCAACGCCGGTTGGTCGGCAACTCAATAACCACCAACTCCGGTTGGTCGACAATTTAATAACCATCTACTCCGGTTGATTGGTAAATAAAAATGATAGAGTACAAAAGCCTGTTTGATCACAGGTGATTTCAAGGGACACCCCAAACTAGGCAAGAAGATGGGTGACCTCCCGAGGCATCCACTGTCTAGGAAATAAAGTAATCCTGGCAAGATTACTACAACTAAGCAGGAACATGGGATGAAAATCATTACATTGCTTAGGCCCAAAGAGTGACAAGTCACTATAATTAGACAACAAATGGGACAAGTTCCATTGTCTAAAAACGAAACAGGACATTTCATCCTTCTATATATATATATATCACCAACGAATAACAAAGACATTCTACAAAATATTTCCAAGGAAATAACATTGTAAAAGAGACTAAATATTTCTTCATTAAAACCAAGAAGATTACATACGATATGAAATTTGATTCATTACATACAAATGTCCTATTCTATGGGTTTCTTTCCCTCTACTTTTGAAACAGGTTCCACCCCAGCTGGAGGATCATCTAATGCATAAGGAGAGTTTATAAAGTTCATATCTCGCAGCATTCTGACATTAATTATGGACGGTCGATCAAGCAAGTGCTCTGGACGAGATATCTCAAAATTTAAATGAAGACTATAATCACCGAGATACTTGGAGATCAAAATCCGAGGAATGGCACGGGCTGGAATACAGCTAAGGTCAAGTTTGAAGGGAGGAACGGGTAAATCAAGAACTCCAGGTTCATAATAATCCCATAAGAAATGACCTTGCTCCAGTTTCAGAACACACAAGACATTCAACCATCCCTGCTTATATCCTTCGTTGCTCGACTGCTGCAAACGAGCATCAAGATGATATCGAGCTTCATTATACCCTGCCATCCAAAACTCCCTGGGTTGCTTGTGAAATTGATAGGTCAATATATCAAGCTGCTCGTGGAGCTTTCGTACCAAAAGATCCTTATTTTCCAATACTGAATTTTGGTTGGAGAGTTGATCGGTGAGAACTTGCATTTTTTGAGACATTTAGACCAAGGCTTGAGTTTTGGATTTTATCTGAGTGGCTTGATTTACTAAAGTCTGGTCAGTCCTCGTCTCTTCAATATTTTTTCGAACATCTCTACCTCTACCCCTTGAGGAGGATGTCGATTTAGCTCATTTCAAAGTCTCAAGCTCTTCTCTCAAGGCAGCATTTTCAACCTCTAAAAAGGAATAACCCTCATCGTTGACTGGAACCAAGGCTCCCGAGGAAGAAGAGGCAACAATTTTAAGTCATTTTAGCTCCTCCTGCAGTGTAACATTTTCTTCTTCCAACAGCTTGGCAATGTGCCTATGTTCTTCGACCTCGTGATTTAGAACATTTTCTCTTCTCTTATGAGCAGAGAGATACTTATCATAACCCCGATCAGCACTCAGTTGTTGGCACTTTTGCTCGTAACCCTCATGTAGGAGTTTACTGGATTCTTTGTACTATTGTTGAAGTTCCTCGATCGTTACTTGAAGATCTTCAATCATTTCGTAATAAGCCACATTGTTGGCTATAACACGATCAAGTAGGCACTTTAAGTACAGGTAAGCATCAATTTATCGTTCAGAGGCATCTGATCCGAGGATGTCAATGATTTGGGCCTCAGTAAAGTCTACATGACCATCTTTAAAATAATCATTGCATTTCTTCATCAACTCTGTATCATTAGCTGATAAGAGTTCCATCCTGGCCACAAACTAGCAAAGAGAAAAAAAAAACAAAATCAACAATGATGTGAACAGAGCAAGTAAGGGAAAAATTCAAGACGAACAACAAAATTTCATTTTTTATTCATCACGACAAAGGAAAATAAATTTCAGGGTTACATCCAAGAAACAACGCAATAAGAGACCCGAACAACTTTACACCTTCTCCTTATTTACTACAATCTCTTCGGAGGATTTGGATGAAGGGGTTGGTTGCTCGGAGAGCAATGGCTGTTGCTCGGCAGATGTGCTAGCTTGTTGGGCTTTCTCGGAGGGTTTAATAACAACAACAACAGGTACTTGCTCTCCTATCATCATAGAAGACTCATCTAATGCAACTTCATCTTCTTCTCCTTAGTATGCTCCTGGAACAACTCAGAATTTTCAGCAACCTTCAATTTCGTCAAAGCTTCTATCCATCCATCCCTAAAATACTTAACACTAGCATACTCCATCTGAGAAGACATAACGGCCAGGCCCTTATTCCAACCCTTGTCCCAACCACCACTAAAATATTTCTTAACAATAACTTTCCTTTTTGCTCTCTCCGAGGAAGTCTTTTCCCTAAGGAGCTCTTCGGCAGATTTTAGTTTTTCTTCTACCTCTTTCTTACGTCGTTCAACATCTTGAAGCTTGGTGACATCTTCCTCGGTAGATTTAAGCTTAACCTCAAGCTCCTTTTCACGTTGTTCACCAACCTTTAATTTCTTCTGCAACTCTTTTGAAGCAGTTATAGCTTAATCTCGATTTATTTCAATAGACTGGAATTATTTCTCCCATGCATTTTTGTCTTCCTCGTACTTCTAACGAGATTCCTTCAAAGATTAAGTTAATCCAGCAAAAGATTCTTCTATTCCGACCGAGGAAGTGGAAGCCCTAATGGCTTCATCTTTCTTCAAAATACTATTAAAACACGTCACGACCTGAAAAAATAAAGAAATTTAATTCAATATATGAATATAGTACTAGAGGATAAAGGATTCAAGATAACGATACAAACTGACGTAATGTGTTGAGCAGCCAAAGTAGTAATTCTCTCACGAAAAAAGGTGTCTTCAATACCTTGGAATTTTGGGACAGTCCAAGATCTGATCAAGCCCATAACAGAGCTTGGAGGAATAAGAGCTGGAACATTACCCTCATCATTTGAAGGTTGAGAAACAGAGTCAACATGTCTCTCAGTAGGATCTCTTTTCAATATCCTCAGAGGATCACTTTCAATTAAAGGTGTTGTCTCTCCTTATGAAATGGCAATATTTTCAATCGGAGGTGATGCCTCTTTTGGAGGCACAGGGGACTTCTTGACAGTTTCCTTAGCAGCAGTAGATGAGGGTACATCTATATTCTTTGTCCCCTCATCTGGAAAATCCTATTTGTTCTTCTTTTCTCCTTCAGTGGCAAAGGTAGACTTGTCAAAAAATGCGGGAGCTTTCCTTTTCTTCATCAGATCAGTAATAGGAGTACTTAAATCAGAAGAAGATCCTTCCACATTGATTTTAGAAGTTGGTATCCGATCAAGATCATCCACCACAAGACGAGCAATGAAAGATGAAGTGGAGCTTCTGTATCTCAACAAATATGAAGCGGACCTCACGTGTGCTCCATTGATCGACTGATGCAAACTCCAGATAAGTTTGAAGTCATTTAAATTAATATTAGTTTCCCTTGGAGATTTCCTTTTACTATCAACTGTAACAAACAAAATTAATGTCAGTGATGCATTTCATCGAATACAAAGAAAATAAGATTTCAAAAATAAAAACATCCTATCCCATTGCCATAAAGAAGATATCTGGGACCTTGGTACACATCATTTCCATTTAATGGGGGGTGTTGCCAATTTTTCATCACAACCTCATGATCAAAATAGTCCCCATTGGCATCGAGAAGATTGACAACTAAAACCCTATTCGAAAACCTAGTTTTTAAATAGAAAGTAGTGTCACTGGTAACCCATCTATAACAATACATAATTTTTGGAATTCCCAAATGAGTTCTATGAAGTTGATTCAACCTATATATGCCATTAACTACCCTCTAGGTATGTGGAGCTACTCTTGTCGGTACAATATCGAAATATTGACAAAACTCCAAACACAGGGGATTTTGCGGGAAAGAAAAGTCACACTCGGCTACAAAAAGAGTTGGGAACCAGTGTCCCTGTGCCAAAGAAAATAAATCATAAGGACAAGGAGGTTCTTCCAAAATAACCCACGAAGGGATTGAAAAATCAGACCTAAATTTATCCAACGATTCAACAAGATAAACCATGGTGAATAAAGAAGAAGGAAGAAAATCTTACAAAAGAAAGAGATATCGATTGACAATGAATGATGGAAAGAACGAAGGCACAAGATAGAGAGAAAATGAAGAGTTCAGAAATACAGATTTGAAAAGTAGAAGATGAAAGGATTTCTGTCGCACTTAAATACTTTACCTCGGGAATAGAGAGAAACAATGATTACAAGGGAAGACGTTTGCGTTTTCGGTGGCTAAAAGAGGAAAAAGGCACAAATATTGAAGTTATCGTGAAAAATTCAAAATATTTACGAAGTTTGATATTATGCGCTCAAAAGGAATTATATACAATGAAGATTTTCCTAATCTCTGAAGACCAATAATTCGAACAACTTTCAAGCAAAATGTTCCACACTCTTCTTCAACCTCAACTGTGAAACATTGGGGGCTTCTGTTGATACCAAATTTAGTCATCTGACGTGGACCAATAATATGAAGACATGTGTCAATATACGTAGCAAATATAAATACTTTCAATGAACAACATACTTTCACCGAGCTACTCAGGTGTTCCGAGCTACTTAAGCGTACCGAGCAACTTAGGCGATCCGAGCTACTTAGCATGCAGAGCATCCAATTAAGAAAACCAAAAGGTGACTACGCATTAAATGCGCATTATTATTGTATAAATGTATATGTATACTAGATAACAACGCATTACCTTTTTGAATGTATAGCCTCAAGGCTATAAATACATTGAAACCTCGTCATAAGAGGGGGACTTATAATCTCTAAGTTAACCTATCATCGAGATTCAAGGCAAATAATCATCAATACAAGAACAGTGGACGTAGGCCATTTTGATAGCCGAACCACTTTAAAAATCCATTATCTTATTTATTTATTCATTTTTATTTGTGATTAATTAATTAGATTGCATCTAGTTTTTTACATCAACACTAAGGAAAACTCAAGTTTCAAAATTGAAAACTAAGAAAATCAAAACTCTAAATAGATTTAATGCAACAATCAGTTGCTCGAAGTGTTATTGCTACTCTTGAATTCATAGCTCCAAAACTTTATGAAGAAGAATATGATGAGCTTGTTGACATATATTCTTTTGGCATGTGTATAATAAAGTTGATTACTTGTGAATACCATTTTACCGAGTATAAAAATCAAGCACAAATATACAAAAAAATTACTTCAGCTATAAAGTCAACTGTAGTTGGTAATGTGAAGGCCCCCAACTAAATCAGTTTGTAGACCAGTCTCTGGTTCCAACAGCTCAGAGGTCGCCTTGGACTGAGCTCTTGAAAGATCCATTTCTTTCATATCCCAATTTAAAGGAGCTGCTTACTTGTCATCCTTCGCTACAGTTACCACCCAATTTCATGCCTAAATCAAGAAACTTGCAAAAGAGTAATTCTCCCTGTCCTATCATGGACATTGACCAGTTTGACTCTAAGAACCATAACAATAGATTTAATGGGAGAAACGAATTCATATTAAGAGGATAGAGAACTAATGATAGCTCAATTTGATTAACCTTGCACATTGCTGACTTGTTTGGATGGGTGAGGAACATTAATTTATATTTTATATTAATGTTAATATTACAGTTTCAATAGTGGGTGAGATGGTTGAATAACTTGATTTCTTAAATGAAGATGTGGCCTTCATAGCTGAGATGATTGATATCTCAATTCTAAAACTTGTGCCAACATGGTAACTTTCATTAGTAAATTCTAGTGATGGGGGATTACAAAAGAGTTCATGTAAAGATGCCACGGAATCTCAATTAGCTGAAATAGCCAAAGATTTCATAAAAAAGCATCCAATCATTATTCAACAATTATGTTTGATGCCAAAAGATATAATAAATACAATGGTGGTAGTATTGATGATGGGGTGTTGCGTGAATGCACAAAGTATTTAGGGATCACTTACATGGACTCATGCACTGTCATATCTAATGATCTGAGAATATCTCCTATCTCTCTACCTCTTTTCAACAAATCTAATAATAACAATGATCTAAGGATAGATTTTGACACAATTGAGACCCAGTATCATGAGTTCTCTAATCCACTTTCAAGGATGAGAGAGGAGGTAATTGGATATGCCAGAAAGAGATGTATTTATGCTAAGAAGATGTCAACTTTAACATCCTCGAATTCCTCGTGTAATTATATTATCATACTCTATCTGGATAAACAAAAAAGATCTTATTTATGTGTGTAAATTATCACTGTATATATAAAGGAAACAATAATTTCTTACCCAAAAAATAGAAAATAAAAACCCCATCCCAACACAAAAAAAACTTTAATATAAAGAAATAAATGACCTAAAAAAACACTGTATCCTAAGCATTTATCATAACTAACTATTAAAACTTCTGGTTTAAAAAAATATACTTGTAATACACCTAACTTTACAATACTATCAACATTCAATCCTGAAAACATATACAATCCTATCAACATTCATCATAACTAACTTTTAAAAATATTAACATATATAATGACTAAAGTGTCAAACACCATATACTAAGCATTTA
The DNA here is from genome assembly GCA_949130495.1 of Sambucus nigra. Lineage (NCBI taxonomy): Eukaryota > Viridiplantae > Streptophyta > Magnoliopsida > Dipsacales > Adoxaceae > Sambucus > Sambucus nigra. The sequence goes on from OX422214.1 coordinate 225,085,021, forward strand.
CTAATGTTGTGAATTAAAATAAAGAAATAAATAACCTGAGAACTTAAATATGCTTAGCGAACTTAATATTCAATTTCTTTTCCAAGTAATAGTTGTGAAAAACATATACTTGTGATACATATGTGCAACCATGTTGATTTGAACTTCTCGAGGAGCAAGGCAGGAAACTCCAGAAAATGTAAGTTGGAATACCTAAAACTATCCACAAAACAAACTTATTTCATATTTGATTGAGTTAATTGTACCTTAAATTTTAACAAACAAAGGAATAAAGAGTACGATTGTTACCCACCAAGTTTTCTATCAAGGTAGAGAAAAGGCTTCTCAAAGTTTCTATAGCTTTTTGCTGAAATCTCTTGGTACTAAAGATTCTTCTTCCTTAGGAAAGTAGCTTGTGTTGCCTTTACTTTCTTGCACTTCACATCAACCTTGTTTTCGCAAAGCATAATCAAAATATTCTCACACCCCTGATATTGGCCACAAAATTTTATTTTGTTAAGTTAGATGAGCAATACAAGGTATTAAAATTACTTCAATTTTGTTAGCTTGCAATTCCCAATGGTAGTCACATGCCAGCCACATACTGTGTAGTATACATATTGAAGTCTCTTAGCTATAACATGTTACTTGTTGACTCTAAATCAATCTTGAGATTAGTGAAAAAATTTCAACAGCGTGATGGGAGGTAATTTTGGTTTGCATTGAGTTACGTGCTTCCTGGCTTTCTGTTTATTCTTATCTTTTATCTTATGATACATGGGAGTATCCAAGTTTTAAGACCAATCCCAGTTACAATGAAACTAGACGTGGTATAATTTTTTTCTATCTTATTCTATTATAATATAAATCCAAATGGAGGCAAAAGGGGGCAACTTAGGTATAGGTAATGATACAATCTCTGTTTTCGTTGAAAGGAATATAGTTATAATATTTTTAGAGGGGAAAAGAAGAAGAGAAATAATTTAAGAATAACGGGTTATGTATAAACTACAAGAACCTAGGACAGTTATATTATTGAAAAGGAACCATAATTGATATACATAAGTATGGTCTCGTACTCGGATGGACTCACTATAGGTCGGACGACATTACTTAAAACTCATCACTTGGGCCTTCCTATTAGCTGACATTGCATAAACCACCCATTGCGGCCTCGTCCTTCGAGACCACACATTCAGCACATCAGACATAGCCATCGGAGTCCACTCTTTAGCCTTAGTGGTCTCGTCTTGACCTTATGCCACTTTCGTAAGTCCGAGATTAGACCACCCAACTCAACAATTGTTTACATGGACATCAGATTTGTCGATCTCGGCTTAGCAGAGAGCACTAGGGATATCATCTATACCACGTTTGACACAAGGTTCAAGCATGGTTAGTCCACCTGGTCTTGCAGTTATAACAAGATCTTCTCGAGGGAATATTCAGTCATTATACACTTAACACGTGGCATCATCTTAATACAGCAGTTACCTCATGCACATCCTTGGCATGCTTAGGGGCCACATTTTGCACCCCCAAGACTATAAAAGGGAGCTCCATCTCCTTCCTCAAGGGAACCAAAATTGAAACCCTAACTAAGTTATTTCAAAACCATTGTAAAAGAGAAATTTCTTAAGAGTTGTAATTTTGGTCCATTAGAGTTCCATAGTTATTACAAAACACACCAAACACCTTGCATAGTGTAGTTGGCCAAGGCTTAACCACTTATATCCTAGTGTCTTCCTCTTTTCCTCATATTATTCTTTTATTTTTATACCTACATTAATATCTCTATTATTATATCATTTTGAGCTTGAGCTGCACACACAAATTTAAGTGGTGATTTCATTGCATCATTATTTTAGCGTCGTCAGTGGGAAGAGACATCATCTTCTTCCTCATCATTTTGGCCTGAAAACCTACTACTTGCCTATGGTGGTGATCCAACTCCACCTCTATTGGACTTGAATCACCACTGAAAGAGCTTGGGTATCTTTTCCAAGTTTTACAGCTCATCTCATTTGATTACTTACTCTCGCCGGAGATAATGGCTTCAGATCTTCCATTGGGTGCTGGCCCTAGCTCCAACCAACCACCACCTCAATCGGAGTTAATAGACACGGTGGCATTGTTGCGAGCACACTTATCCAACTAGCAACAAATGAAGGAGAAATTACTCAACTTTAGCCAAATCCCGATGGCTAAGGCTACCCCCAGTCAAGTGGATATAATCACTCCGGCATCCAGAGAAGTGGTGGATCTGGTAATAGGAGCACTCCCTTTAGCTCCTCAAAAGGAGGCTTAATGCCACCATCGGCGAAGGGATGTTTTTAATCCTAGGAATCTTCGCCTAGAAAAATAAGTTCAGGATTGTCCAGATGACCCGAACTACGATGAGGAAGACTGGTGGGGGCCTTATGACATTTCATGTGACGCAATTCGCCCGACTCCAACCTACAATGAAAAAAGTGTTAAGCTGACACCAGATGGCCAACCAAGGACTTCAGCCTTTGATAGACTTTGTAGAGCGTTAGCCTTTGACCATCTCAGCCCAGTAGGAGGCCTGTATGATCAGATCTCCCATTCTAGCAATAATGTAGCCTCCAAAGAAAAAGCCAGATGTAGCGAAGATCGGCACAAGAACTATAAAAAAAAAGGTCCAGAAGATCAAAGGGAAGTAAATAGCCGACAAAGGACCGTAGGCAGAGAGAAGATTCTAGTCCCTTCGAGTAGTAGATTCCATCCTCTTGAGGTATTTAAAATGGACGTCTACATGGGCACCTGGCTGAGGTGCCTCACTAGGAAACTAATCTTCTTCATCATCGATAAGAATGTTTTTTCGGCATACAACATCATTATTAGAAAGTGGCACTTAAGTAATTTAAGGTAGTCCCATCCATAATTGACCAAATGATAAAATTCCTGATTCCTTATGAGGTAGGGGAAGTTCAAGGGCACCAAGTGAAATCTCATGAATTTTACTTCAATTTAGTAAGGAAAAAAGAGGCTTAAAAGAAGCTGGCTGCTTCCTACAACATAGATACTCTCGACCCAAGGGACAAAAAGAAATTAAAAAAAGGCGAAGCCACTGAGGAGGTAGAATCCATTGTACTCAATGAGGATAAGACCAAAAATACCATCCAAATCGAAAAAGTCTTAAAGAAGGAAGTAAAGGACGAGTTGGTAAAACTACTGAGGTGGAGGAAAAACATCTTTGCTTGGAGTCATGAGGACATGTCGAGAATAAATCCAAAGGTCATCTTCCATAAACTGATTATTGATGAGAAGGTAAAGCCTGTGAAACAGAGAATAATGACCTATGAAAGAGAGAAGTAAAAGGTCATTAAAGAAAAAGTTAAGTAACTACAGACAACTGAGTTCATTCGGGAAGTACAATAACCAAAATGGTTCTCCAACGTCGCAACCATCCCAAAGGCCAATGAAAAGTGGAGAATTTGCATGGACTTTACTTATCTAAATAAAGCATGTCTTAAAGATAACTTTCCTTTGCCTCGTATAAATCAGATGGTAAATGCCAAGGTCGGGCACGAGCTGATGAGATTTATGGACTACTCAGGTTATAACCAGATCTTCATGGATGAGGATGATGTTGAGAAGACTTTCTTTATCATATATAAATGAACCTACTATTACAAGGTCATGCTATCTGGCCTTAAAAATGTAGGGTCAACCTATTAGAGGTTTGTCAATAAGATGTTTGAAGACCAAATTAGGAAGCCTATGGAGGTTTATGTTGAAGATATGATGACTAAGAGCCTTAAGGCCGAGGATCATGTGGACGACTATGAAAGAACATTTGATACCATGGACCTTTACAAGATGAAGTTGAATCCTGCAAAGTGTGTGTTTGTCATCGGCATTGGCAAGTTACTAAGATTTATTGTTAACAAAAGGGGGATTGAAGCTAACCAAACAAAGATAAAAGAATTGATTGACATGAAGACACTAAAAACCATAAAAGATGTGTAAAGGCTGACAGGAAGAGATGGTAACTCTCAATTGTTTTGTCTCTAGAGCTATAGATAAGTGTCGACCCTTCTTCAAGATCTTGACATAAGCATTTGTTTAGGATGAAGAGTGTGATAAGTCTTTTCAAGAATATAAAGATTATTTGGTATGCCCAATGCTCTTGTTTCTACCCATTTAAGGGAAGAAGTTATTACTTTACCTAGAAGTATCAAAATCAACCATAAGTGTAGCTATCGTCTGAGATGAAGAGGGGGTTCAAAAGCTCGTGTACTTCAATAGTAAGGCTCTTCAAGGGGCTGAGATCAAATACCCAAGTATGGAAAAGATGGAATATGTTCTGATCCATGCCTCCAGAAAAAGGAAGCTCTATTTCCAAGCTCATACTATGGTGGTACTCACTGACACTCCTTCGAGATAAGTCACCCATAAACCTGATAAATCAGGTAGGCTGATGGCTTTGTCAATTGAGTTAGGAGAGTTTAACATCATTTATCAACCGAGGAACGCAATCAAAAGGTAGGAGTTGGCTGATTTTATGGCGTAATTCACTTGGGTTGAGTTCGATGTTAGAGATAGTGGAAATACAGTTTTTCTTGAAAGGGTTGTGGCAAGTCCGACGCTAGCCGATAAAGCGACAGCCGAAGCTTTTTTATTAAAAAAATGAGCGCTGTTCGAGGGTCCCTTCTCATTTGAGAGCCCAATTTGGAGCTTGTTTATCGATGGCTCCTCCTGTGAAGGTGGCAGTGGTGTAGGGTTGTTACTATCAGCCCCTGATGTAACTGATATTAAGTATGCTCTAAGATTTGACTTTAAAGCATTAAATAATGAGTCTTAATATGAGGCCTTGCTGGTCAACCTCTCCCTGGCCAAAGTGTTAAACATCGATCACATGATTGTACATAGTGACTCGTAGATGGTGCTGAACCAGATCTTGGGAATCTACGTAGATAAAGATAAGAAAATGACCAAGTATTTGACAAGGGTCAAAAAGGTAATCATCAATTTCAAGGAGATAAAGGAGAATAAAATACCTTGGCTTGAAAATAGCCGAGCTGATGCATTATCAAGGTTAGTCTCAGCCACAAGAATGGAGATCATGTGGACCGTGCCCATGGAGATCCTACATAGGCCCAGTATTAAGGATGATCATAATGGGTTAGAATTTTTCTTAAACTTGATTAGGAGACTCATGGATGTATCCTTTGATCAAATACAACAAAGACGGGGAACACCCAGATACTAAAGCCATAAGAAAGAAACTCCCATATCGGGTAACAAAGTTTACCATTATAGGAGATGTTCTCTATAAAAAAAGGTTTCCTACTGCCCCTTCTTAGGTGCATCCATCCTATAAAGGTTGATTATGTCCTACATGACATTCATGAGGGGTCATGTGCAAGGCATATTGGAGGAAGATATCTCGTGAAGAGAATTATGACGTAGGGATACTGATGGTCGACCCTGGAAAAGGATGCATCCGACCATGTGAAAAAATGTGATAAGTGTAAAAGGTATCTGAGTACTCCCCATGAGCCTCATCAGCCACTCTCATCCATTACTTCACCCTAGATGTTCACAGTATGGGGAATTGACCTTATTGGTCCACTTTCAAAGGCAATATGTGGTTATTAGTATCTGATTATGACCATTGGTTATTTTTCTAAATGGGTAGAGGACGAGGCCATGATCTCCATAACTTAAGTGCAGATGCTTATGTTCATTTAGAGAAACATTATCAGAAGGTACGAACTACCCAACACGCTCATCTTAGACAACGAGAAATAATTTAAAAATAAGTCCTTGGAAGCATACTATGAAAGAGTGGGCACAAAGCAGTTATATTATGTGCCAAGCTGACCCAAAGCCAACGACCAGATTGAAGTCACAAATAGGACAATATTTAATGGAATTAAAAAGAAATTGGAGGATGTTAAGGGCTTGTGGACTGAATAATTGCATGGGATCCTATGGTCTTATAAGAGTCAAAAGTAATTATTCCTACCGAACTTGGTCTCCCTAGACAAAGAGTCCAAATATAAGACCCCAATGCTAAAAATGAAGAGAGGAGGCTTAATATGGACTTAATTGAAGAGAGATGAGAGGACGTTGAGGTCCGATAATCTACCTACTAGCAAAGCGATGCTAAATTCTAAAACAAGAGGGTAAAACAAATGTCGATAGCCGTGGTAGACTTGGTATTGAAAAAGGTTTGGCAGAAGCTGAACAAACTGCATCTGAATTGGAATGGGCTGTATCGAGTTACAGAAGAAGTCATCCCAGGGACCTATAGATTGGAGAATTTAGAGGGTGAACCTTTCTCCAACCCTTGGAATGCAGACCATTTGAAGAAATACTATTAGTAGATATGGATATTGTATTGGATATTGTATGAGTGTCATCCTCTTTATAAAAAAAATCGATGTATTTGTATGACAATGAAAGATGAATGAGAGATCCAAGTGTTTATTTATATCTGTGTTTTTTTAATTATTGTTGCATGTTTTGGATGATGCTAAACTCACTCTCGGCGATATGAGAGTTTACAAAGAGACTCGTCTCGTCCATGAACTCTCAATAACGCCAAGAGGGTGGATGAGTGTAATAACATCACATAAGTGGTGGAAAATAAAAAAACTTATAAAATCATTTCATTATGGTTACTTAAACATCACTACGTGGTGAGCATAAAGTTATAATTCTCTCGGAGACATAAAGGTGTTTGAAGAGATAAGTCTCATCCTCACACTCTCGGTAATTACAAAAGAGGACTATACCACCATTCATTTGGTGGAAAACTTTAAAAAATCATTTCATTATGGTTACTTAAGCATCACTACGTGGTGAACATAATGTTACAACTCTCTTGGAGATATGCGGGTTTGTTAAGAGATAAGTCTCGTACCCACGCTCTTGACAACTACGAGAGAAGACTTATAACATCATTCATTTTTATACATCACAACTTGGTGAACTTAAAGTTACAACTCTCTCTAAGGTATGAGGGTATGTGAAGAGACGAGTCCCATCAATGCGCTCTTAAAAACTAAGAGAGAAGAATTAATTACATTGAATGAATGGTTATATCATCATTGAATCAATATAAATGTATTATCAAGAATAGATATCCAACAGTGATGTAGAGCAATATCAATAAGACGATACAAGACTTGGAAGAAATGATTGTAATGACATTAACATTAACAAAAATGGCGTACAATCAAGAGAAGATATCAATGTTAAAGTTACGATACATGAATGTTAGAGGAAATAAAATTATTAACATGCTATAGAAGCTACTCAAAAACATGTTCAAATACATCAGAAGGATATAGGCCACAGACGACCACCCTATGTTGTCATCTTGGCTTCTAGAGGGATGACGTTGGCAACCTCAACTTCTCTGTTAGGATCAGCTTCCTTCTTAGTTTGAGAGTCATAAACTACCCTTGAGTCTTTGGCTTCGTCATTCACCATCTGCATGGTGGTCTCGACGACAGCCACAATTTCAATATTAACCAAAGTGGTGGTAATCAAAGGGTCATCCAAGTCAAGAGATTCAAAGTCTATCGGTAGTTATCCCATAACGTCGAGAAATTTAAGGATAACACAATGTCATGCCATCCTCGTACCCCTTTCCATATATTAGCAGTCGTATCCTCCCAAGTTATAAGAGGTCTTAAAGGTCGCCACAGCCTCAACTTTCCCCTTCTCCACAGCCGTCTTCTCGGCCTCACACTTGGCCGACAATGTCTGAAGAGACGAATCGTGCTCCTTATTTAACGCATCAAGATCATCTAAGTGCTCTTTCTTCAAGGCATCTATGGCCTTCTTGTTGTCAAAGTCTTTGGCTTTCGGCTCATTTTTCAAGTCTTTCTCCGCCTGAATTTCCTTATTAGTTGGTTGTATTTGAGGGGGCTTCTCAGACACCCATTCACTAACCTTCACAAAGGTCAGCATAGACTGCAAAAAGAATAAAAAAAGATAAATTAGTATGAGAAAACACTTGAATAGATATATCAACAAACAAAAGAGAAAACCAGACAACTACCTAAGTGACCTTATGAAGGCTAAATTCAAAGAGATGAGAGGCATCCATGGCCATTAGAAAGAGACTATTGGTCTCAGGCATCATTGACATCACAACATCCATGTCCCTCTTTGGGTCATCGATTAGCGAATCCTTATTGATGCCCAACTGGTCGATAGAAGCCTTTTAAACCACATCAGAGGAGATTAGGATGGCCTAAGATGATTTTTCTTTAGTCGAGTTGGTGGTCCCCTTAAACTTCTTCAAAGTAAGAGGGGGAATGAACACATCGCCTATCGACTATTTCCTTTTGTGAGAACCCTCGACCAGGCCAGGGCCTCTGTTGTGGAATTCTTTTTTGCGATCATAAATGAGGGACTTTTGCCCCCTTTTTTAAGGCATTGAGGAGACTAGGGGAAGACATATTCCAGACCTCTTCCGATGTGTTGTCTTGATGACCTATAGATTATAAATGAGGTTATTAACAATAAAAAATAGCTAAAGACGACACAATAGATAAGAAAAATTTCACTTATATAGAACTACAAAGGGTCAACCCTCAGACCCGTATTTCTTAGATATTTGTGAGTCATCAATTTTTCAAACTCCATAATCCTCATCATCATCCCAATTGGATCGAAGCTTATCAATTTTATCCCCGTTGTCTATGCCAAGGCAGGGGTCAAGCCTAACCGACTTGGGAGCCTTTGCCCATATTGTGGGTACTCTTGGTGAAGAGACACTCTTGGGGGTGTCAACATCAAACTCCCAGGTACCCGAGATAAATAAATATTAGAATTTCTAATGATAGTTGGAAGTTTGGTTACATGGAGAACCTTTTTGGTAGTGTTCCTGGGTATGAGACGATAGCAGCCAAGTTGTGCCTTTGAGCATGAGACGTTATAGCATCCTTGAATACTAGAACGGGAAGTTCAGTCTTATGAATTAAATGCCAGAACTAGATAAAGACGATGAGGATCCTCCAGGAATTAGGAGATAATTGAGATGGGGCTAACCCCAGACTGGCATGAATGGCTCACATGTTAGGATGAATGGGAAGTCTAAAGCTGACCTTCAACATTTGTTCATAGACAAAGACTTCACAATCATGGTCATCATCGGCCATATCGTCTCTCGTAGGCACTCTCATAAGACTGCCAGATTTTATACCATACATGTGCCTCCATAATAATAGATCAATCTCCCTGATAGTGCTAAAAATTATTTAGGCATAGCTGGTGTCAAGGGGATCCTCGTTTGAATTAAAAAAGAGATCCTCAACCTCAGTGACCTGGGCTCCTTCTTGATAACTCTTGACATACTCTACACCAGACATGTCCGTAATCGGAACAACCATGGGTAGGGGTTGGAATGCAACATCCATTCTCAACTCATAAGAGTAAAAAATCTCATGGACAGAATGGTCGGCATGGTTAGAGAACTCAACACGATTAGAAGATAAGGTGCAAGAATAGGTCTTGATGGACTCAGACTCCTCCGGATGGTAGGAGGGAACCCTTATTGCCTCCTAGAAAGAATCTTCATTACCAGATTGAGCGAAGGTAGCAGGACAATGGTCAGAAGAAGAGACGCATATTTAGAATCCAAAGCCGATGTTTCAGACATCGAATCACTGACCTCAATAATAGGAGGGTGTATCACAATCAAAGGGACAGGGTGAATGGGAAGTGTAGGGTCATCTCCGACCTTTCATTTATACTCGACCTTGGCTTTACACTTACGTATTTCTCCAATGATTCTCTGATTAAGGTTTGGGTATGGGTCAGCTAACTCGTATAGGGTAACATTCAAGCAGTTCTAAGTTTGACTTGGATTGACTTTTGGATTTAAAAAAGGGAACTTAAGGGTTTTGTTACAAATAACACTAATAGTAGTTTAGTCTAGTTCATTAGAGAAGATGATCGGAGGGTCATCGAAATTGTAAACTGATGAGGGAAATTGGAAACCAATCCTAAAAACCTCCAACATTCTCTGTACACAATCTAAAACACCCAAGAAAAAACCCATATAAACCCTAAAACCACCCTAATGGCTGTAAAAAAAAATATGGCAATTCTTCGATAAGTGAAAAACAAATAGAGAAAGGCAAAAGGCGTGCTAGAAATGAAGAAAAAGAAGAATGGAGGCTAACCTGAGTTGAGATGAAGACTTGAAAATGAAGGAAGTCTAAGAAATTTCCTAAAAATCACCGGCAGAAGAGAGAGAGAGAGAGAGAGAGAGAGAGAGAGAGAGAGAGAGAAAATATGGAGTTGCAGAAGCTTGGGTGCGAAGGAGTTATTCTAGGAAGAAAGGGAAACTGATTTTTTTATGGTTTTAAACCCCCAAATCGTTGTGTGCTAATTCCCATAAAGACATCATTTGGGAAAGGAAACCAAGGCAAGACTGCATCCTCCGTACCTTTGTTAACACGCCAAACAATACGTCCAATACCAAGTGTCAACCCCAAACACCTGACATACACTTTAACTTAGGGCATTGAACGGGCGCTCTCACCCTTAGCCAAATTAGTTCATATCCTATGAACCCTCAGATATTGGGGGGGTCTCATCCTTATTAGGGGGTCGGACGATAGTACCCCTCAGCTTTCCATTCATATTTAATACTAAGGGATAAGGGTGATTGATATACATAAGTATGGTCTCGTACATGGATGGACTCAGTATAGGTCGGTCGACACTATTCAACACTCATCACTTGGGCCTGCCGATCAACTGAAATTACATATCCCACCCATTGTGGTCTCATCCTTCGAGACCCTGCATTCAGCGCATCAAAGAAAGCCAGCGGATTTCGCTTTTCAGCCTCAACGGTCTCGTCTCAGCCTTGTGCCATTCTGGTAGTGCCGAGACTAGACTACCCAACTCAATAGTGTTTTACATGGACGTCAAATCTGTTGGTCTCGGCTCAATCGATACCACTAGGGATATCATCTATACCATGTGTGACACAAGGATCAAGCATGGTTAGTCCACATGGGAATGCAATTATAACAAGTGATAAATACCCAAAAGTGTATATTTTATACCTTGAATAGACGCATTTTAGTTGTTAATTCTCGAAAAATTGGGTCTGATATGCTTATTTGTTTATTTTGTAGGTCAAATGCATGTTGCGGTGTTTCAAAGCTCAAATCAAGGAAATTGCAACAAAAATGGAGCAAAGCACGTATACCCTGTCCCATAAGCGTAACCGAGCCTAAGCCTATCCCGAGCCGTGTCTGTTTAGTTTTTCTCCTTTTATATTATCTTATTTTATTTTCTTAGATTTTTATTTGTGTCGTTTATGATTTTAAGAATTTATTTTATATTATAATTTTTCAGTCATGTATATTTTTTTAGGATTTATTTTTATACTTCATTTTTGTGTGTCGCGTGTGTTTTTATTATTTTTATATTTTTAAAAGTTTGCGTTTGCGTTTTATTTATTTTTATTTTTATTGGATTTTTAGTTTTTAGTATTAGTTTAGTTTTGTTATTTCTTATTTTACTAAATTATGTTTATTAGTATTCTTTTATGTTTTTAATCCTTTTATTTTTAGAGTAGAATTTTATTTTTTAATAGATTTTAATTTTTAGTTTTGTTAGTTTTTTTTAGCTGGGTACAAACTATTACACACACATAAATCCTACAACACACATACACACAATTACCACATACCTAACATACACACAAACACCTCACTCACCCACACCCTCTTCTCTAACACCTCATTACACCAAAACAACACCCCCACCCAAATACTATTCACCTTCTTCTTCCAACCAGAAACACACTTCTCTATCTCCCTCCATTAACATTCACTCACCACCACATTAACCAACCCAACCTTCATAACCACAAACCTTATACCTCCCATTCAAAACCCCAACCAACGCCACCTGCAATACCCGGACTCCGACGACGCCCCCAATTCCTGCGAGACCAACCTGACCCAAAACATCACAAACCCGAGCTACCCAAACCCCAAACTCGACCTTCTCAATTCCAGCCGTCCCTTAACCTGAGAACTCCCCTTGTCGCGACCCAACCCCTGCCGATATCAACCCATCATCAACTCAAACCACCTTATAGCTCCATCGAAACCACCAAAATTCCAAACCCATTATCGAAGGCCAACCCCACAAACCCGATTGCATAACACATATGTCCAAGACCATTTCAAAGCCACGATTTCTTCACTTGCAATGCTAAAGACCAAAACTAACAAAGCCCCACACGTCTTAAAACCTTTTTACCCCTTTTACCCAAAATACCCCCACATGTGTTTTAACACTCTCACCTCATTCTTTCATTGCACTTGTGTGTCACATTCCTAAAACAACCCCCTCACACCTCTCACCCCCCATGCACAATTACCTTACCCAATTTACCCCTAACTCTATGTTTGTCATGTATAAATTGAAGACTTGGTGCCATTTGAGGGGAATCTCCATATTAGTTTTTAAACTTTGTGTGATAAATTTCTCTCCACTCCTCTATAGAGAGTATTTGCATTTTTAGCAAATATCTCAATATAGAGGTGTGTGGTGAAATTTATCTCTATGATGAATTCTACTCCATCCCTTTATAGTGAGTATTTGCATTTTTAGCAAATATTTTAAAATAGAGTGATGTGGTTGCATTCATCCCTCTTGGATGTAAATTCTAATCCATTCCTTTATGGTGAGTATTTGCACTTTGAGCAATTTTCTCAACATAAAGTGATGATGTAGAATTTATATCCTTGGATGAGTTCTAATGTACAATTTTATAATGAAAGGATTTGTATTTTTAGCAAATCTCTTTCATTATTTAAGTGTCCATTATGAATTCATCCATTATCTATTGTATATATTATAGTTTAGTTTTATTTCTTTTTATTTGTGGTTTTTATTTTAGAATAAATAAATACATTTGTGAGGGATTCTAATTGAGAGAATTTGGTGTATAATTGAAGAGTTGCTCCAATTCAAGTACAAATGGGTTTAATCTATTCCTATTTAATTCCTCTTAATTTAATCCTAATATGCTCTTATTGTTTACTTTTATTTTTGGATACTGATTATTGAGGGCAAATCATCCCTTTTTAGGGATGAAATTTTGAAGCCCTCATGAGTCCAATTTAGTTAGTTTACTTTTTAGCACCATTTTGTTTACCTCATTTTTTTATTAGCTTTTACATCTTAATTAGTACTTTAAAAATTAGTATATAGTTAGTTGATTCATAATCCCTTGAAAAATCGATAAAAAAATATAAAAAGAAAAAATAGAAAATTCATAAAAAATACTAATATGCAAATGAATTATATCATATATTTTGTGTTTCATCCTTAGAGTTGGATTGATACTCCCTTACTTACCCTATACATATTTTGAGTTTATTTGTAGGTTCAAGGGAATTTTGATGGAAAAGGAATTGCAACAACAACAAAAATACATTAGAGACGCATTTTTTCCTTATCAACAAGATCTTTCCCTCACGTGAAGGAATATTCAGTCATTGAACACTTCACATGTGGCATCATCTCAATGGATCAGTTAGCTCATGAACAAATTTGGCATGCTTAGGAGGTACATTGTCCAACCTAAGACTATAAAAGGGAGCTCCATCTCCTTCCTCAAGGGATCCAGAATCAAAACCCTAGCTAAGCTCTATCAAAATCATTGTAGAGAGAGAAATTGCTTGAGAGTTATAATTATGGGCCATTAGAGCTTAATTGTTAATAAAAAGCACACCAAACACATTGCATAGTGGAGTAGGACAAGTCTAAACAACTTACATCAGAGTATCTACCTCTTTTCCTCATCTCCTTCTCTTATTTTCATACCTACATTCATATCTCTATTGTTTTATCATGTTGAGCTTGAGTTACACATACAAATTTAAGTGGCAATTTTATAGAGTCTTCAATTTTATATATATATATATATAGTTGTAAACCTGTAAGATAGTAAATGGTCCTCTACAATGGCCCTTTGACAACAGTATCGACCTCATACCAATCTAAAGAGTTGAGACCTTTCAGTTATCTCTTCATAAGTTCATCAGTTTCGACTCATAGCGATCTTATAGGTCGATACCTAACTGTTGGCCTATTAGTCCCTCGTTAGTCTTGTCTCGACTTTGCACCACCTAGACAATCGAGACCACACTTGAGTTCAACCTGTCACTTGCCCTATAGGATATCAGGTATATCAGCCTCGGCCTAGCTGTGATCTCCCATAAAAACATACATCTCACTTATGACAAAAGTTTCCATCATGACCAATCCACGTGGGCAGGTAGTTATGATAAGATCTTAAGAACACGTGAGGAAATATTACATCATCATTACATACTTGTTTCGGGACATATGTCCATACCCTATTGGTAGTTTCACCATGCATATGCTTCTTACATGCTTGGGGGTACAATGTGCACCCTAAGCACTATATTTACCCATCTTTTTCACCAGTGGAAAGGATCCAAAAATTGTAAACCCTAGCTAAACTCTGTCTAATTTACAATAGAGACATAAAGCTTGAGTTTTGTATAATCAAGGCCATTATAGCCTTATTTCCATAGTGAAAATCTCACATCCCTGCACAGTGGAGTACGCTGAAAAGTTGAACCCTTACATACTGGTGTTCTTCCTCTTTTCCTCACCTCCTTCTCTTATTTTTCATATATGTTCTGTTACATGTCTCTATTATTGTGTTGTGTTTGAGTTTGAGATGCATGTACAAATTTAAATGGTGATTTCTTAGCATCATCATTTCGTCATGTCTGTGGGAACGAAGGTTCATCTTCCCCCTCTCCTTTTTAGCGTGTTTCTCACTTGATTCTCTGGTGGTGATCTAGTTTCACCCTTGGTTGGATTTATATCACCATTAAAATAGACATTGTTGAGTTATTCAAAATTTTTTATAGATCACCCAATTCTTATATTCTTTCACCGGAGAAAATGGACTCTGATCTTCCTCAAGGCGCTGGCACCAGCTCTAGCTCCTCTGTCATAATGGCTGAGATGGTGGAGCTAATATGCTCGCTGGTGGCCAACCAACAGAAAATTCTAGAACAACTTACTGCCTTTAGCTAGACTATGATGGCCAGACCCTCAGGCGCTGCGGTGGAGATGATCACTCTGGCCGCCAGAGGTGGTGTGGATACGGTGATAGGGGGCTGCCCTCAGCCCCACACAAGGAGGCGCAACATCGTCACATGCGTAGATATGTGGCTGCTCCCAGGAGACTTAACTAGGGAAAGTAAGTGCAGGAAGTTCTAGACGACCTTGATTTTGACGAGGATGACTACTGGGAATTATATGAGATCTCTGGAAACACGGTTCACTTAACACCAACTCTTAAGGGAAAAAGCATTACACTAACCCCAGAAGCCCGACCCAGGGCTTTCGAATTCGATAGATTAAGCAAAGGGTCATCTTTTAACCATCTCAGCCTCGTAAGAGAGATACAAGAGTGTCTCTCTTGATCTCGGAGCATTTCAACCTCCAGAGGGAATGGAGGATGTGCCAATTATTGACCAGAAAAAGGCCTAGAGGAGGATTAGAGGGAAGTAAACAACCGACATAGGACGGTTGGCCGAGAGCTTGTGCCTAACCCAGATGACAAAGAAGGAGGAGGGGATAATACTGTGGCGATCGAGAAACCATGGAACATTTCAATTCAAAGGCTGGAAAATTATATCGGTGACCTTTTGAAAAGCGGAGACCCCATTCAAAGGGGGTATGTGGATGGGTCTCCCTTTGTAGCAAGGATTGTGAGCTACCCAACTCCAGCGAAGTTCAAACCTCTAACTGTCATGCCCAAGTATGATGGGACTATAAATTCAATATATCGCATAAAGATGTATCAATTTACGATCGACATCTACTATGTCTTAGATAAGATGATATGGAGAGCATTCTCCAGTACTCTCACTGGCCCAACACATACATGGTACACTTCTTTTCCTAAAAACTCTAAAGAGAACTATATACAGATTGTTGATAAGTTCATTTACAAATTCTTGCTTTGGTATGAAACCCCAAAAGAAGGTTACCCATCACTTGTATGTAAAATAAGGGAAGAATAAATCACTGAGAGACTATATCGCACGCTTCAATATGGAGAATCTTGAGGTGGAAGATTACGAAGAGAATATTTCTATGACCTCCCTCTTAAGTGGATTACAGAAAGGAAAACTGCGTTGGAAGCTGGTCGAGGATCTTCAAAATTCCATGGCAGAACTTCTGGATACGATCAAGAGAGTCATGAACAGGGAGGAGGCCATGGAGGACAAATGAGAGGATGAGAAGGAAGATAGTGGGAGAAAATCTCAAAAAGCAAAGGGAAAAGATGAGAAGAATAGGTTGGTTGATGATAAGTTTATTGACTACACTCCATTAATAGTAGGTCTTGACTTGATTTTGAATAAGGTTAAAGATGATAGAGCTCTGAGATGACCTGAAAAGCACAGGAGGGACAAAAGCAAGTGGTGTGATTTCCATGAAGACCACAACCACACTAACGACAAGTGTTTTGCTCTAAAAGATGAGATTGAGAAGATGTTAAAATAAGGGAATATTTGAAAGTATATTGACCGGAGTGGTTCTAAGGAAAATAACCGAAACAAACACAGTGGACCAAGAGACAAGAGGCCGAGACGACAGCCTCAGGTAAAAAAGAAAGATGATAATTCTGATAGCGATAAGGACGAACCATAACTCCCACCGAATATCCCTCAGCTTAAGGGACGTATGTATATGATCTCATTTGATATGAAAATGATCAGTGGGGGGATGAATGGGTGAGGAATAGAGTTGGACGACTATAAGGCACATGTGTAAGAAGCCAAATCGGTGCCAAAATGGATGGAAGTAAACTCAGTTGTTTCAGAGCCGAAGCCAGGGTAGACATGGACACTTTGATTGTGGGATTATCACGCCTAGATTTCAAGGGCATCTTACCCCTCCCCCCCTCCCCCCCATGATGACCCTTTGGTCATCAGCACTAGGGTCTATGGGTATGATGTGTCTAGAATTTTGGTGGACGGGGACAACTTGGCTAACGTCATGTTCTGGGAATGCTTAAAAGGGTTTAAGCTTAGTAAGAAGAGGTTGGTCTCTTATTATTAACCCTTAATAAGTTTAACGAAGAAAAGGTGCACCCCCTTGGGGTGTTTGCATGAGAACCTAGCTAAGTTTCCTAATAAAGAAAGTTAGCTTTTTTGTGATGGATGAAAATATTTTTTTGACCTACAACATCATCATGCGTCGAGTGAACCTCAAATAGTTTGAAGCAGTGCCCTCCACCGTTCACGAAATGGTAAAATTCTCAACTCCTTATGGAGTAGGGGAAGTTTAAGCTAACCAGGTAGAAGCCAGGGAGTATTACTTCATCTTGGTCGAACAGAGAGAGGCCCATAAAAAAACTCAAAACCGCCTACAATGTTGATACTCTTAACCCCAGGGACGAGAGTAAACTAAATAAAGGTGAATCCAGAGAGGAGGTAAAATCCATCGTCCTCAATGAAGTCGAGCTAGAAAAAACTATCTAAATCTTCTCATCACTAAAAAAGGAGGTGAAGGAAAAATTGATAGAGCTCTTAAGGAAGAGGCAAAGTGTCTTAGCATGGAGCCGTAAAGACGTGCGAGGAATAAATCCAAAGCTCATCTTTCACAAGATGAATATTGATGAGAAGGCGAAACCTATGAAATAGAGAAGAAGTATCTACACAGGAGAGAAGTATGGGGTCATCCATAAAGAAGTCAAGAAACTTCAATCCACTAAATTCATCAGGGAGGCACAGTATCCAGAGTGGTTGTCCAACATCATAATAATCCCAAAGGTCACGAAAAGTGGAGAATGCACATTGATTTCACTGATCTAAACAAAGCTGGCTCGAAAGATAACTTTCCTTTAGATCGTATAAATTAGATGGTGGATGCCACAACAGGGCATGAGTTAATGAGTTTTATAGAGGCATACTCATGATACAACCAAATCTTTATAGATGAAGACAATATAGAAAATACTTCCTTCATCACTGACAAAGGAACCTACTGCTACAAGGTCATGCCTTTTCGGTCTTAAGAATACGGGGGCAAACTATGAGAGGTTGGTCAATAAAATGTTTGAAGACTAGATTGGAAAAACTATGCAGGTTTATGTAGACAACATGCTCACAAAGAGCCTCAATGTTGAGGATCATGTGGCCGACCTTCAGTAGATGTTTGACAAAATGAATCTGTACAAGATGAAGTTAAATCTATCCAATCATTTATTCTTCATGGGTGCAGGAAAATTCCTCAGCTTCATAGTCAATCAAAGAGGAATTAAGGCGAACTCGGAGAAAATCAAGGCATTGATAGAGATGAAGATGCTAAAGACTCTAAAACATGTGTTGAGGCTAAGAGGAAGAGTCACAGCTCTCAACATATGTGTCTCCATAGCCACAGATAAGTTCTTTCCCATTTTCAAAATTTAAAAAAAACATTTGAGTGGGATGAAGAGTGTGAAAGAGCTTTTTAAGAACTTAAAGTTTATTTGGGTTCTCTAATGCTCGTGTCTCGGCCCATCCAAGGATGGAGAAGTTTGCGTATTCTTTTATCCATGCCTCTACGAAAATAAAGCCCTACTTTCAATATCATACTAAGGTGCTACTTACTAATACTCATTTGAGATAGGTCATCCATAAACTTTAAAAATCAGTTAGGTTGATGGCTTAGTTAATCTATTTAAGGGTGTTAGACATCATTTATTATCCAATCACTATAATCAAAGGGTAGGCATTAGATGACTTTATAGCCGAGTTCACTTGGGTCGAGGCCGATGTCAAAAAAGATGAAGTTACAATGTTACCTGAGAAGATAACTATGGGTGTGTCCATAGATGATGGTGTCAGGGCCGACCCTATTGAAAGAGATGTTTTGTTAAAGATTGGGGCGGTAAATGAAGGTCCTTTTTCAGACCACATTTCAGTTTGGAGTTTATTTGTGGATAGACCCTCTTGTGAAAGTGGTAGTAGATCAGGACTCATATTATTGACCCCAGACAGGATCGATATTGAATATGAATTGAGATTCAGTTTCAAGGCATCAAACAATGAATCTGAGTATGAAGCTTTGTTGGATGGCTTGTCCTTAGCCAAGGTGCTGAATATTGGCCATATAATAGTGCATAGAGATTCTCAACTAGTGGTTAAATAAATTCTAAGGATCTATGAAGCCAAAGACAATAAAATGTCCAAGTACCTGGTAAGCGTGAAGAAGGTTTTGGGAAGCTTCAAATAAGTGACGGTAAAGAGAGTACTTCGACTAGGGAACGATCGGGCCCATGCATTATCAAGGTTGGCTTCAGCCACCAGAACAGAAATTAGGAGGGCCGTCCTGGTTGAGATCCTATACAAACCTAGTATTAATGAGGATGATAGTAGGATTGAATTTTACTTAAATTTGAACCTCGAAGCATCATGTATGGATCCCCTCATAAGATACATCAGATACGAAGAGCTCCCAGAAGTGAAAGCCGATATGAAAAAAGATGCAGTACAAGGCGAAAAAATTCACCATATGTAAGGGGCTTGAATGTAATCTCCGAGTTAGAGAGAGCTTCCCTAATTAATAGAAGAGACCCAATAGAAGGAAGCAACACGAAGACAGCAAATCAGCTCAGTGAGGCAGCTCAAGAATGAAGGTAAATGAGGAAACTTTCGAGAGATCTCTTATTTTATCTTTCATTTTTACTTAATCAAATGGTGTTAGTGTTGGGACTGCTAGAGGCCCTCTGAAAGGGCATCTGTTCACTTTGCATCAAAGGTGATTCGAACTTGGTGGTCCATTAAGTGAATGGGGAATACGCATTGAATTATCTCATCCAGGCGCCATACATAATAATCATCCAACATTTGATCAACCAATTCCATCAGGTCAAGATAAGGAAGCATTATAGAGCGATGAACAGGCATGCTGACGTTTATGCAACCATTGCACAAAAAGTGGCCATGAAAAGAAACACAACTATAATTATGATAGAATGAAGAATAGTTCCCTCGGTGGTACAATTGATCTTGCCAATGGAAGAAGATTCAGATTGGAGAGGTTAGATCAAGAAGAAGCTGGAGTTTGGGTAAGGAAAGATGGAACTTAGAGAATTGGCGCAGTGCTTTGCTAGCCAGGGAAGTCTATACTTCAAGAATGTGGGAGGATGGATATAAAGGTATATCGGATCAGAGGAAGTAGAATGAAAGCTGGAGAAGACACATGATGAACATTGCAAGAAAAATGAGATCCCCTTGTACAGAAGAATCTAGAGGGAGCGATACTTCTAGCCAATGATGAACCATGATGCAGTAGAGTTATAATGAAGGTGTGATAAATGTCAACTTTTTTTCAGGCAGTTAAATGTCACTTCGTTAAAGATGATGCAGATTGGAGGTAGCCTTGCATTGATTTCATAAAAAATGAAGTTATTCCTTCAGATAAAATGGATGCAATGGGACTCAAGAGAAGTTCCCCGCATTTATACATTCAAGAGAAACAACTCTATCATAGAGGATACTTCAACAATAATTTACGTTGCATCATAAGGGAGTAATCACTAGAAGTCTTGAAACAAGATCATGAACCTTCTCACATTGGAGGGGCAAAGTTGTATGACCAATTAATAACCTTGGGTTAATATTGGCCAACCATAGAGAAATATTCTACTAAGTTCTTTCGCAAGTGCAAAGCATGCCAGCTGCATGAAATCATGATCCATGCTCCCTTAGTATACTTACACTCTTTGGCCACTCCTTACCAATTACACACTTTGACGTTTGACCTGGTTGGGGTAATACACACATCTTCTAGAGGAAAGATCTGGATATTGGTGGAAAGGAGTGTTTCACTAAGTGAGTTGAGGCAATACCTTTGAAGAGGGCAATAGCAGGGTTGGTGGCAAACTTCATCAGGGAGTATATAATTTATTGAGTTAGGATTCTAAAGGTCATTCTCTCTGATAATGGAACCCCGTTTGTTAATAAATAAGTAAAGATGTTAAGAGATAAATACTCCATTATTCACCACACCTTAATGGTGGCATACCCCAAGGGCAATGAGATGGGAGAGGCAACTAACAAAACCTTGGTCAACATTTTGTCTAAGATGATGGAATATTCTCCATGAGCATAGGATAATAAGATACCACCAGTCCTATGGTCCTATCACATAAGAAAGAGGAAGCCAATAGGGTATACACCATTCTCACTAGTTTTTGGAGATGGGGCCATTTTCCCAGTATATATGAAAGTCCTATCATCCAGACATGCCTTGTGAAGCAGCATGCTACCCCAAAGTAGGCACGTTTAGTTGAAGGCACTTGATGAGCACAGAGATAATGCAATGCAACACTTCCAAATGTACACGAAGAAACTCTCCAGGACATATGATAACTTAGTGATATCACGAAAGTTTGTGGAAGGGGACCTAGTTTTGAAGGAAGCCATGAAGAACATTTGGGGGCTTCCATTACCCAAATTTGCTGCCAATTGGAAGGGACCTTTCACAGTGAAGGAAACTCAAGACTCAAGTTACTACTCAATCTAAAAGATAGAATAAGACAAACCTTTCAAGATTAACAACAAGTGGATAAAGGTCTATCATGTTTAGAGTTGCATCGCTTGAGTTGAGATTTTTTTTATCAACCTTTATTATTATTAAACTCCAATATTTTGTTGTTGTTATTTATTTTCCTTTGAGAAGTTAAAGTTAGAGGAAAAAATTGACTGTAAATTATAAGAGATTTCACTTTCTAATTTGAATATAGAAGAAACAACTTGAAACATAGATTGAGACATAATGTAGCCAAAATAATCTCCTTTTATATATATTTTTTTCACTTCGAAATATCATAAGCAAGGGGAGCTACAGTATCGAATTACAGGTATGGACATAAAAGAAAGTACATAGAAAGGGATCAACCCAAAATAAACCAAAGGTCATGGGAGGAGAACAAGTCCCCAAGAAATCCAGAAGAAACTTCTAAGAATATTCATTGAGTTGAAGTAGACCTTCAAGCTTGGTTTGGGCTTGGGTGCATTGAATGACTAAAGCTTCACATTCGTGTATGGCCTTGAGAAAAGCTTCTTCGAATGACTTAACCTTTTGGCCAACTGCTTTCAATAAAGGCACCAATTCCACTAACATAGCCTCCTCATCCCGTTGGGCCCCTACATGCTTCAGATAAAGTTCCCTCTTGCTGTCCAGCTGAGTGGTCTTCAAAAGCTTTAAGTGATTGATTAACCAACTAAACTGGAAGACGTCTTTGCCCAACTCCCTTATGTTGGCCAAGTATTGATTAAGAAGGGGCCTAAAAAGACTTGAAGTTTGAGTTTTGACGATCTCATCAATAACGGTTGACATACCTTGGTGCATATAACTCATCATCAACATGTTTGATTATAGGAAATTAGGGGTAAAAGTTTGTAGGTGATGGGTGGCCGATTGTTCGATGATAGAACAATGGCATGTAGAGAATTGAGGAGACTATAGAAGAACCTGAAGGCATAATTCAGGAGTATCATGTCAGAAAGAGGAACCTCGCAACTAGATTCACTATCAGTTTGAAGGTCGGTGGTTGAACCATGATCATTGTGACTTGACTCATCCGGAGAGCTAGTTTCTAATGGGGCGATACAACAGGCGAACGAGGGCACTAGGTTTTCCCTTCATAAAGAATGGGCTCCCTCGCTACCTAAAAAGTGATATAGAAGAATGAGTTTGCGAAAAATATTAACAAGTGTATTTTCGTTGTTAAGTCACCTCAAAAGTGTGAGTTTGAGAAAAAATTTAACAAGTGTGTTTTCATTGTCAAGTCACCTAAAAGTTGTGAGTTTGCAAAAAAACTTAACAAGTGTATTTTCATTGTTAATTCACCTCAAAACGGTGAGTTTGCAAAAATTTTAACAAGTGTGTTTTCATTGTTAAGTCACCTCAAAGGTGTGAGTTTGGAAAAAATCTTAACATGTGTGTTTTCATTGATTAAGTCACTTCAAAGGTGTGAGTTTGTAAAAAACCTTAACAAGTGTATTTTCATTGTTAAGTCACCACATAGGTGTGAGTTTGCAAAAAATATTAATAAGTGTGTTTTCATTGTTAAGTCACTCATATGTTGGAATTCTTTGAAAAAACTTTACAAGTAATGAAAAGGCAAAGGTTACCTCAACAACAGGAATAAAAGATGAAGGAGTAGTACCTTTAGCGCCCCCAAGGGCTTCAGACGAATCTCCAGATGGAGGGACCTCAGTCTTTTGGGAAGTAACTTCCCCACAAAAGGGCAAAAGTGCCAAAATTAGGGAAGGCTCCATTGAAGTATCTTGAGCCTAAAAGGTATCAATCAACGATGATGAAGGAACCTCAGGATAGGAAGGTGTTCTCCCTTCTTTCCTTACAGAGGAACCTCGAAGGTCTGAAACTACAAATACTACCAAAGTGTTAAATAACAGAAGAACCACATAAAAGAGTGGCAAATGAAAAAGAATGATCTTACTTAAGTGATTGCAGTGAAAGGTGCAAGCCCAGCGATAGACCTCGCTAAAGGGAAGTGTAGCAACGAGCCAGTAAGGGTTGTGGATAAGGAAGAAACAACGACCTAAAATACAATAAAACACTTAGTATTCAACAAGTCAAGTTGTAAAGATAAGTTAAAAGCATAAAGAAATTGTTACCTCTAGAGGGCTTGAAAGGACTGGAATCATGTCTATCCAAAGCAAGCATAGGTAGGATGATGCCCCAGAAGATGCCAAAGGAGTCTCCTCTACCTAAGGTGAGGCTCCAATAATTTTAGCAGATGTATCATCTCTTCGACTAGCCTCCTCTAAAAATTTAGAGGTATAATGTCATCACTATGTAAGCCCGGTCATAGGCGAAAGGTTATGAGGTGCAACAGTCTCAGAAAGACCAAACCGTCCACCGATGAAGGGGCTCATAGGGGGAAAATATTTATCTTCTTGATGGTCCTACAAAGGCAAAATAAATATGTAAAAGTGTTAAAACTACACCTCACTAAGAAAACTCTTTTGATCAAAAAGTTTTCGAAGTGTGAGGAATATACCTCTTGATCTGAAGATGAGGGCAATAATAGAACCATGGGAGAAGAAGGGGAATGGGGCACCGAGGAGGCTCCTCTAGAAGGTGAATGTTCCTCCATAGGACTATCTTCCTGGTCTATGGTTAAATGAAAGGGGGAGGAGGAGAGGTGTTGGGGATGGAGGGAGATTGTGGCAGTTATACCTCATACGCACGCTTCTTTTAAGTCTTTGTACCCAAAGTTTTTTAACTTTGGGAAGGACCACCAACACCAGATGTTCCTCTAGAACTGTTTCTTATTTAGGTGGTTCCTTTTGAGAGAACCACTTTGATTGATGGAAAAACGATCGAAGGGGGAACAACCATGATTTGTTGTTGAAATAATTGTTGAAGCCGTTCAAACTCTGCATGATATTTGGCTCGATTTTCCTCCCGAATTTTCATAAAAGCTTGAGGTGGAATGGAGGAAATGGGGAAAGCATCAATAGAAGTTTGGGATTTAGACTTGGAATTTGATGAATTAACACTCATTGAAGTCTTTATGTTTTTTTTTGTGGGGGGGGGGGGGGGGGGGGGGTTGAGAAGTCCCCTCGCTAGCAAAACATCTAGTAGGAGCAACTTCGATAGGGGCAGGTAATCTGGCATAGGAGCTTTCTTGGCCCTTAGAGCAGTAGTAGTGATGGATGGTAAATATGGAGGTACCTCACTAGGGGGAACCTTTAGGGGTGTTTCTCATAGGAAACTCAGCCCCTAGAATGGAATTACCTTTAAGGCGTAGCTCTAAGGCTGGGAAAGTGAGAACTGGTGGATAGATGGTGGGATCTGAATAAATTCTTTAATTTTGGCTAACTAGGTTGGCCAATATTTCATCGCAAATTGAGAAGATACATCTCCTTTCTTCGTTAGGCTTGGAATGGTGACTTGACTGTTGAGTTTGGAGCACATAGATGAAATGGTAGAGATGGTGTAACAGGAGCATGATTCAAATAAAGAAGAACTGGGGTGAGGTGCTTGAAAAACTGAGGAAGGGCTCCTTAGTCGTAGCCAAACTAGCGAGAGCAACAATCAGGATTATACAGTTAATAGGAAAAACCCCACTCAGTGTAGGTAGGCAAGAAACCAAGGGTCAAGAGAAGTACCACGACAAAAGAAGGATCCTTAGTGATAACCAACTCAGTAGTCATTTGAACTCTCTTAGATTCATGACAGAAAAAGGATCAAGTTTGAACAAAAATGTCCTCATTGTAGGGCCTCGTGACAAAGAAACTAGATTTGTCAAAGATCGAAATGATCTCTTTGTGACTCTATTTCCTGTTCTAATGTAGCAGGCGATGGGGCTTGAGAGTTGGTTGATTTGGAAGTGCCACTTCGGCTGCAGTTATCTCTGGATAATGGGGGTAGAAAAAACATGTCAGAAGAATGGCGTTATAAAAATTGGCTAGGATATAACGACCCAAAGAGCATTCTATGTGAAGATGAGTTATATTTGACCATTTGTAGAGGGAGCCTAAAGCCATGGCAGCTAGAGGAAGCTTGAACCCCCTGGCGGCCTGGAGATGTTGATCAGGTCCCTTTAGGGCTGATCATTGGGCATCCTAGTCAAAAGAAAATGGGAAATAATTACTAAGATATATGTAGGTAGTTCCAAGGGTGTAACCTTACCCTTACCAAAATCAGAGGTGACACCATTGGTAGAGGGAGCATGAAAGAAATAGTTGATAAGGGGGTGAAGGTGGCCTTATTAAAAGAATATATGCACTTGCGACATATATGGTTTAGGTCCGCTCGGTTTGTAGTCTTTTCGGCATCCAAAGGCTCATCAGACTAGGGCCATGCACCTATAGGATTAATCCCAAGAAGCTCACATACATATTCTAGGGTTATGGTGAACTCCTCCCACGCAACAAAGAAGGTATGGGTAGCATTGTTCCAGAGATACAAGTACTTATAGGGAAATCATGTGCTTGGAGAGTATGAACTCACCAAACCATGTAGACCAATAGAGCCCAATCTTAGTGAGAGCATCAGCATGGGTAGTTTGCACATAATTACTCCAAGCAGCGAAGTGGGAGGAGCATCCTCTAGGACTCTTAAAATCTATCTGAGAGCAAGGAAAGTTCCCACGATTATGACGTAACCTGAGAGTCCCCTCTAAGGGAAAGTATCCATAAACTAAAGAATCATCACTTTCACCACCAAGTGTCATAGGTTCTCATGTGGCATTTGGAGAGTAAGTTTTGCAGGCACCTGAGAAATCATTACCCTTACCAAAGATATGAGAGTGGCGATAAAAGAAGAGTTGCTCTTGGTGAGCTGCCAGTAAGGAGGTGGCATCCAAGGATGTGGAAGGAGTGCAGGAGAAACAGAGGTGGCTAGGGAAAGTGGAGCATCAAACGAAAAAGACATTAGAGATTGAGGTGAAGTAGTGGAGGAAAGAGAAGCAAGAAGAGGGTAAAAGCATCGGAGAAGTGGTTGCTGATGGTAGTAAACAGAAGAAGGAGAAGTTTAATAAGCAAAAGGAAAACTTAGAGAAAGTAAAAAATAACGGAATGTATTTTTCTCTCTCTAAAAGCTCTGAAAGTATGAAGGCAAAGGAAATCATGAAAAGGAAAAAAAATGGCTAAGTGTTTGTGATATTAGACATTTGGAATTCAAATGGGTGGTTGAGTTTCCCATAAAGGCGCATGCTTAGACATCTAAAATGATTACAAATGGACACATAGTGCTTTGGGGAGTGCTTTGACAATTAGAAAGACATCCTCGCTTCATTAATGATGTGACGCTTAGGGAACAGAGAGGGTTGTCTTCATAAAAAGTAATGATTTGGCATCAATTTTTTTATATTTGATAGAATTCCAAAAGCCTAATGAAAGATTGTCCCTTTGCTTCAATAACAGTGTGAAGTTGTATAGAATAAAGGTGAATCGTAGAAAATAAGTGCAAGCCTTTACCAAAAGTTAAAAAATCCCACGATGTGAGCAGTCAGAATGATGACGGAAAGGATCCACATACTTCGAGAAAATTTCAACAAGAGATAAAGAAGACTAAACGGTTAGATTATACACACAGAAAAAGTTACAATGTCCCCTCACCATATGCCCAAGTATTGAAGAGCTTTGACTCAGGTACATCGGAGATAATTTAACTTTTTTTTAACAGTAATAATAGAAGTAGTATCAACGAAGGAGGATAAGGGGAAATTTTTACCGGAAAATGAAGGTGGTCCATCGAATTGAGAAGTTTTTATACAGATATTTCTTATGCTGACAACAAATGTCTACAAGAAGGGGAAAATGTAGGGGCATGAAGGTAAGATCTGAATTAGAGAGATCTTCCCCAATTAACACAAGAGACTCAATAGAAGGAAGCAACATGAAGATAACAAAGAAGCTTAATGATGGAGCTCAGCGAAGAAACTTATTGAGAGAGATCTTCTTTTATCATCCACTTTTACTTAGTCAAATTGTATCTTTATAATTATATTGATTGTAATGGTGTAACGATTGTAATACTAAATGTGAGGTCAAACGGTACTTACGAGAGACCAGGCCTGATAGGGCTTCGGAGAGCTTACTTGCTTTATCGAATGACCTCTTCGTGGGAACTTCATAGGGACTTGGCTTAGAGGACTAAAAGTGAGGTATCATTAAGGCTTATCTTGACCATCTTGGATACACCTAGTAAAACACCGAGAGACCTCTTACCGTGGAAGCTCTTGCATAGTAACATTGATTTCCATCGTATATTGAGCTTTAATCCAAACGAAATGTCATATCTACTTTAAGGGATGTCATTATCTAGCTACACACTACCCAATCCAAACTTGAGTAATCCACTGTGGCATCGGAGCTATTGGATAGTTTTGTGAGCCACCGCTATTTTGACAGTCCTCTAGCGCACAGTTTATAGGTAAAAGGCATGTATTGGTATTTAATGAATATGACCTGGGGTATGCTGACCCATCAGTGATTTAATGTACGTGACTTAAAGTGTGAGAGGAATGTCTTTCACACTAAGGAGGATTGAGTCATCTCGGGATATGTCTGGGACTACTTATTGGCCTCAACCCCTTTTGACAAGGGAGAGTTCTTTCTAGTGAGAGAAGACACATTGAGATAAAAAGAGTTATTATAAACCAGAGTTTTATCCACCCACCATTAACACTTATTACAAAGTTTTTATCAGCTAAGAAGGAAGATATTGGAAGTTGTTGGTGTGTTGACTGCCTGCCAAGGTGTATCTAGGGTGTTTACCTCTCTCTTATTTTGAATGAGTTGTTTATGAAGTTCTTTTATTATTATTTGAGTACAGAAGAGAGATTTATGAGTTCGATATGAGTGTTTATTATATACAATATTGAGTGGTCATTGGTCATGGGTAAAAGTATTTGGGTTACTGTGTTATCACCATATCTATAGGGGTTATGCATCTGTTCATATTACTATACTCCCAGAATTCAAGGGGCTACCCTCTTACACCATAATAGGGGACGTTTTATACAAAAATATTTTTTTACTTCCCTTGCTACGATGTGTACACCCCACGGAGGTGGAATATGTCATATGAGGTGTGTACGAGGGGTCATGCTCAAGCCACATTGGGGGCGATATTTGGAAAATCGAATTATGACCCAAGGCTACTGGTGGCCGACCATTACTAAGGACACAACCTACCACATCAAGAAATGTGACAAATGCCAGATTTATGCTTGCATCCCCCATCAGCCTCATCAACCTTTTACTTCCTTCATAGCCCCCCGACCATTTGTAGTGTGGGGAATCGACCTAATATGACGTTTATCTAAGGCTGCATGTAACTATATATACCTGGTTGTGGCAATCGACTACTATTTGAAATGGGTGGAGGCAGAGGAAATGGTATTCATAACTGAGATGAAGACCTTCAAGTTCATTTAGAGGAAAATCATCTTCAAGTATGGACTTCCCCACACATTGATCTCAGATAATGGAAAGCAATTCAAGAACAAGTCCTTAGAGACCTACAGTGAAAGGGTTGGCAACAAGAAGTTTTACTATGTGCCAAGCCAGCCTTAAGCCAATGGCCAAACTGAGGTAACCAATAGGACAATTTTAGATGTGATTAAGAAAAAGTTAGAAGATGATAAGGGATTATGGACAGACGAGTTCCATGGAGTCTTGTAGGCTTATAGGACAATAGAAAGTACACTTACAATGAAGACACCCTTTATATTGGCTTATGGGTCAAAGGTTGTATTCCCAACTGAACTCGGCTTACCCAGTAATAGGGTATAGACTTACAACTTGGAGAACAACAATGAAGAAAGATGGTTAAACCTGGATTTGTTAGAGGAGAGAAGGTAAAACGTCGAGGTTAGGCAAATGGAAAATAAACAAAGGATGGCCAAGTTCTATAACAAGAGGGTTAAGGTAAGGTCGATAGTTGTGGGGGATCTAGTTTTAAAGAAGGTTTGGCAAAATCCAAACAAGCTACACCCGAATTGGCATGGTCTATACAGGGTAACTAAAGAGGTCATGCTTGGGACCTATCGACTAGAGAACTTAGAGGGAGAACCATTCTCCAACTCATGGAATAGATACCACTTGAAGAATTATTATTAATAGACTTGTATACAGTTTATGTCTCATCCTCTTTTTTTATTTTGAATACCTCAAAGTAATGAATGAAAAAATCACAAGTGTTTCCTCGTATCTTTTTGTCTCGTATTTTTCAATGCATGGTTCGAATTGTTATAAGATAAATAATATCATTCATATGTTGAATTAGTCTTGCTTGACTCTCGGTGATATAAGAAATCATAGGAGACTCGTCTCGTCCATGAACTCTCAATAATACCAAGAAGGGGGAAATTGTGTGACAACACCACTCAAGTGGTGAAAAACATAAAAAACTCTATTTAAATCATTTTATTATGTTTTCTTCAAACATCTTTGACTTGGTGGCCTTATATTATTATCTCCTTCAGCTAAGAGGAGAGTGCGTGAAGAGGCGAAACACTTTCGTACACTTCCAAAAATGATGAGAATGGACTTTGGATTAACATTTCTAAATTTGGTAGTCTCTAATTCAAAATAATTAATTTGGTTATCTCTCTCAGCTTGGACAAGAGAGGAATTAAGATTAACATCATGAATTTGGTGTTCTCTAATTCAAAATCATTAATAAGGTTATCTCTCTCTGCTTGTACAAGAGAGGACTTGTGATTAACATCATTAATTTGGTGGTCTCTAATTGAAAATCATTAATTTGGTTATCTCTCTCGGCTTGGTCGAGAGAGGACTTGAGATTAACATCATTAATTTGGTGGTCTCTAATTCAAAATCATCATTGGTGTATGAAGAGACGAGACTCGTTCATACAACTCCAAAAATGACGAGAGGGGAAATGGAATTAAGAACCATTTACGGTTACTCAAAAATCATTTATTGGTTATCGCTATTAGCTGAGACGAGAGTAACTGCATTATAACAAAGCAGATGTGAGATGAGATGAAAATAATGATACATTAGATGTAACGAAGAAGAGAATTTTCATTCAAGAAAGGCAGTTCATCACATTACAAAAATAGCACAAACATTAGTTGGGGATGATGATATAGATCATCAAATATTGTTCACAAATTATTCAAGAAAAATAATTGTATAAGCGGTAGGGGCAGTTAGGCCACATATGGCCGCACAATAATTATAACATAAAAGAAGATCAACCCGTTTCCTTCGAAAGGCCTTCATCCTGGCTGTTGAAGACCTTTTTCATAGCATTTTAAGTGTCTGATCCATCATTATTAGTGGCACCCTCAGTCTTCTCCCAACCAGATTGCTCAATAGTCTCAGCCTCGACTTGCTCAGTTATCTCTGTAGGGGAAACCATAGTCGCTTCCACCTCAATTAAAGTAGTGCTGATTAAAGGATCCGAGAGATAAAGGTCCATAAAGTCTTGGGGTTCCAGTTTACTAACCTCAGGGAGTTTAAGGATGACCCAACGACAAACATACCCTACAAATTCATTAGAGGCCTTTAACTCGATGACAACTTATTTTTTTGCTTCATCCAAGGCCTCCTTTACTCCTACATCTATGTCGATCTTTCTCTTTTTAGCCAAGACCTTGAGGAAATCATCATGATCCTTCTTTAGCTTTTTCACCTCATCAGTGTGCTTTCACTGGACTGTGGCCACGACCTTTCGGTGGTCCATGTCCTTACAAGCCAGTTCGGCCCTCAGACTTTTCTCTATATTCCCAGCATCCTTCTCCATTTGGAGCAAAGGAAGCTTATTCTCAACCCACTCACCAAGGCATGTGAAGGTGACTAGGGATTGCAAAAACAACGAGGGACAAGTCGGTTAGTACGAAATAACACTTTAATAAAACTAGTGACTAAAAGTTTGGTAAGTTTGAAGAAATTACCTGAGTGGCCTTATAGAGGCCAAACTGGATGATACGAGGAGCATCCATCTCCCCAAGGAAGTGCCCATCCACCTCATTTGGATTCACCAATGAGAGTATCGTTGATGAGGTTCAACTGCTTGAGACGAGCTGCTAGAGAAGCATCAGAAGATATCGGGATCACCCTGTTCGATCCACCCTTGGACGAGGCATTCTTTTTGTTCTTATTTTTAGGACGATGGAGTGTGGTATCATCCACCACCTATTTCCTCTTTTTAGAAGCCTCGGCATTGCTGGGGCCACTGATAGTGGTTTTCTTGGTTGTGGATGGAGGTGTCGACTTCTACCCTAACTTGTTAAATATGGCAAAAATGATTAGGGGAATCCATCTTCCAGATAGCTTTTGGTGTGTTATCTGGCCGGTCTGCAAAAAATTATAAGAGATTAATATTATAAAATATTAATTAAAGATGACACTACAGTTCAACATCAAATATTTGTAAGTCTAACAACAAAGATACAGTAAAAATGACACTATAATTCAAAAGAAAGACTTATGTATTTCAGTGAGGGGATCAATACCCAATCCCATCTCGGTCAGGTCTTTAGGGGTCATAATTTTCCCGAATTGCACAAGCCCATCATCTTACCCTTGTACTCAGATTAATTTGACCCTATCTTAGTCATTTATGCTCAAGTCAGGGTCAAGTTTGGGAGACATTGATGCTTTTGCCCATTTTTGTGGGACCCTCGGCTCTGAGGCAGAGCAGGCTCCATCAGAAGGGAACTCCCATGCACTAAAAATGAAAAAATATTGCAGCTTCGAGTGATGATTGGATGTTTGGTTGACTTAGATGACATTCTTAGTGGACTTCCTAGCTACAAGATGGTAATAGTCAGGTTGGTCCTTAGTGCAAGAAATAGTGTAATAGGCCTTCAATACGCTAATTGGAAGTTCGTAGCCAAAACAAAACTTCCATAAAGTTATTAAGCCGACCAAAATTCTCCACGCATTAGGAAAAAGTTGGGTCGGGGACAGACCTAGACTATCAAGTATCGTCGAGATAGTAGGATGGATAGGAAGGTGAAATCCGACCTTGAACATCTATTCGTAAATAACAATCTCGCCCGATTGACCGTCAAACTCCCTCTCGTCCCCCTTAGAGACCCTGATGTTGATATTGGGAGCAATCCCATACAACTTTCTCCGGTAAAGAAGGTAGATGTCTCCAACAATGCTCATGAACTTTTGAGCATAAGATGTATTTATTATTTCCTCGGACTCGTCTTTGGAGTTGACGATCTCTATAGCCAGTACTCTACTTGAAAACATACTCTGAAACTCCCCCTTAGTGATGGACGAGATAGGAACTACTATTTTTAAAGGGGGTTAGGCAACAGTAACTCTCGAACCCTCAGGGATCGAAGATTCAAGAGTCTGGTCATGATCATAAGACCCGACGAACCTTAAATCCACGATACGAGAAGGAGGGACTCTCATAGCTTTCTTATAAGAGTCAACCTTCCTAGATACCTGGGAAACAAAGGGGCTACAGTCCTTTGAGGATGAGGATGAGCTTCCACTCATGGAATCCTCATTGATGTCAATGATCGAAGGACGGACGATAACCAAGGGAATATGAAAAATAGGGCATGTATGGTCGACCTAGACTCTTCTCTTAGCCTCGTCCTCTGCCTCAAACTTTTGTATTTCCTTAAGAATATGACCCTTAAGATGGGGAAATTGGTCAATAAGTTCGTATAAGGTCTTAAACATTCAAATGGTGGAATATGATTCGTTTTCACTCAAGTATACCAAGAACACACAGTTGGAGCTCATCCGAGTAGCCGAACGGAATAACTCTGATGACTCACACAAAGGTCATGGAAAGCAATGAAAAGCTCATAAAACCCTATACCACTAACCTAATCTCTAAACCTCTAGTCAACCTCCTATAACAAGACCTAGAACCTCTACCTAAGGCTACCCAAAAAGCTTGGAACTTGCCACAAAAGCTACAGGAGATAAAAATGTCTAAAAACCTTGAAATATTAAAGAAAAAGAAGGAGGAAGGTTACCTGAATGGATGATGATGCCGGAGGAACAAATAAAATCCTTGAAAGTGGTTGAAAACGCTTGAACAGAGGAAAGAGAGAAGGGGGTTGGATTTTCTAGAGAGAGGGAGATAGAGTTTGAGCGCAAGAATAAGGGTGAAGAAGAAAGAGAAAAAAATTTAAACCATATAAATATAATTAATGATTGCTCACATTTCTCCATGAAGTCATCATTAGGGCACAACTTCTTATAGCATGCATGCATCCTTCACTCAAGAGCTCAATTATTCTACAAATGTAATTCAGTCGAGAACAAACACTAAAATTATTTAATAAATGCAAACTATAAAAAAATAACAAAATTTTTGAACAAATACAATTCCAAAAACTCAAATCAATAACACCTCGTCCCATATTCTGACCCTCTGCAGTTCTGCCCAAAAAAATTACCTACAGTACACTGGGAGTAGGGGTGATAAATATTAATATATATGATACAGAGAAAGCGCGTCTCCCATACACAACTGTCAGAGGCATGACAAAGATGTTTGTGTAGCATGCATTCAAGTGGCAGAGTGGTGCGGGGTGCGATTAACTTATAGAGGGCTATGAAAAGAGAGAGTGAGATAAGTTGGCCTTTCATGGATATCAAGGAGCCGCACAGAAACCTGACTTTTAGGATTATATTTATGGAGGGAAATGAAAGGGCGAAGAGAGGGTAAGCGAGAAGAGAGGATCTACATAGAAATGTATCATCGATTTTTACCGTTAAGGATATGGTAATAGTTGAAATATTAACCAGATAAATAAAGTATGAACGAAACTATAAAACAAAAAATTTATAATTAAAAATATAAAAAAATAAAAAAAATCATGGAAACCAAAGAAAAATCAAAGTGTTGTGGAATAGCTATTATACTCGACCAAACGTATAATGGGCATCCATTTGAGAGATACATTAACCTTTTATTACATTGTATCCCTGCTTGTATTAATATAAGAAAATGTACATGTTAGTGACATAGATTCACAATTAATCACAATAAGGTTAAACCCAAAACAATCAATCACAATAAGGTTAAACCCAAAACAATCAATCAAGTATATCTAGATTTCTATATTTATGGAAACCAACTAAATTTTGGGCTTAATCTTAAGGGATGCAAAAACAAAGTGGCAAAGTCGAATAAGGCTCTAGAAAAGAACAAAATCTTAGAATATATAATTATAGATCAATAACGTATTTGTTGTACATGACTATTGTTAATATATCATGAAATTGATAAAAATATTTATTTGGGGTAATCATGTAAGGAAATTAGGAATGTAATGTATTTGAAAAGTGAAAAAAGGTGGGAAAGGAACTCAAGATTAAAGTATTGGAATTGCATATAAAATGATTACGATTTGAGGATAATGGAGATACTAATAGCTCAATCCCAAAAGAACCATGTCATCCAACTTAAGAAAATATCTGGCATATTGAAGATTTTAAGTTAGCGATAGATATCCTTACATTGAAGTATCGTAAAAACATCAAAGCTAATGCCATCATACTTAAAAATTGTAAAATATCCGAGCTAATATCATTACACTTAGAGGAAATAATGCTTGGAAATTAAAGAGGATAGGTCTAAGAATTTTATAGTATTATTTGAAGAGATGAGAATTTAGTAACAAATCGACACAACATTTAGTTTAAAAACCAGTCAGAGTATAAGTGTTAGAGGAGTTTTGACGCATATTTTTTTTCACTCATGAAGATGATTACTAGACTATAGAGGATATAAAAAATTGAGAGAATTGTGTAAAACAAAAAATACCCACACTGTTATATGAAACACGAAAATAATAATTTAATTTCCCACCTTATACACATATCTTTGTGTCACAAATTGAATAAAAAACACCATTTCACGTAATTATGTATGTTGGATTTCATATATATATATTCATGGCATAAATTGGATGAAATAACACATTAAAGTAATTACAATTAATATGGTTCAAAAAAAATTTCATGCATGATTTAAAGAACTTATGGGGTGGAAGAATAAATATATAATATAAAAAAGCCTACCCAGAGATAACCAACTCTCCCTTGCCACCAAATTTTCCCCGACTCCAATTCTACAATACATTGTAAAGGAACCCCTTGGGGCCATGAATCAATCCTTGAACCTACCAAAAACTATAAAAAGTGAGGTATTCTATATTGTGAGCAAAGTGAAGTGTGAACCCTCCTTTCAACTGTCTAACATTCTCATAATCCAAAGACCTTTTAATCGCTCATAGATAGAGGTAAAAATGTATGCATAACTTTTGTTAGGCCATAAAATCATTTGTATCCATTTCAAATGTGTTGGCTTAAAATGACTGATAACAGTCTGGTTCACAAATTAAAAATTATCATAGTAAATTAAAAATAAAAGACAAATCACCACCTCTCTCTCTCTCTCTATATATATATATATATATATATAGAGAGAGAGAGAGAGAGAGAGAAAGAGAGGGAGGGCTTCTCTTAAACTAACCAAAATGGTCCGATTTTTTTAAAATAGTAAAATGCATTTTTTTGAGTTGATTTTTTTTTAGATATATAGACATACATGGGTACCCCTACAAAAAAAATCAGCTTAATTTAAAAAAATCTTTCAAAATCTGTCAGATTTTACTGGCGCAAACCCAAACATATATTGACATATATTGACAGATTTTGAAAGATTTTTTTAAAATAGCAAACAAATTCATTTTAAGCTAATTTTTTTGGGGGGGCACCCATGTATGTCTATATATACAAGAAAAAAAATCAACTCAAAAAAATACATTTTTCTATTTTTTAAAAATCAATCCGTTTTTTGGAGGTCCTTTCCTGAGAATTCCTTTATGTATGTATATGTGTGTGTGTGTGTGTGTGTGTGTATAATCATGATTTTGTGCGGACTAGTCCGCATTTTAAAAATATGGACCGGACATGTGTCACCTCACAGTGCGCTTAGAAATTATCGCTTAACTTATAGGCACACTCTCTCTTTTTTCTACGCTCATCGTCAGGTGACACATGTCAGGTCCGTATTCTTAAAATGCGGACTAGTACGTACAAGAGCATGACTATATATATATATATATATATATATATATATATATATATATATATATATATATATATATATATATATAATGCTTGGTAAAATGGGTATTAACCACAAATCACCTACAAATAAAAATGGACCTTGTAAAACTACAAGGCCTAATCTGATTTAATAAAGACATGGAATAGGAGAAGCTAATACAAAAAGAAAAACGTCATATTCATATTACAATTCAAATCTAAAAAAATCTGGCATAAGAATTGAGTAAAAACATAAAGGAAAAAATTACTTATCCGTTGGTGGGTCATGTGAGAAAGTGATATTAGTGGTGTTATTTGTCCGCGACTGTGTTCGAATGTGAAACTCTCTCTTTTGTAGACATGATGATACTTGTTAGATCATAGAGAGATAGAGAGAAGATAAATATCAACAAAATGCATATAATATAATTGTGACAAATAAAGAGTGGAAAAGAGAGAGGTTGTAGGAATGTTTTCTATCCAGTAGAAGTTGAATAGTTCACTGAAAAGATAAATAAATTGGAGAAGGGAAATAGATTTCTCGTCTTCATGGCATAAATTTCCAAGCCTCGGGAAGACCCAAAAAAGAGGAAACATAATAGAATTTGAGAGTTGCCACATGGATGCCCTAAACAAGGTTTTACATTAAAACATCATGTAGTGCGTTTTATAATCTATCTAATTGTAGATCAAAATCATGTGAGATTGACACGTGACAACTTAATAAATGTCAAAATCATGTGAGACTAACACCTGGTAACTTAATAAATGATATAATAATAGGCTTCCTATTCAATGCACTTCATTTTTAATTTTCCAAGAAGCTATATTGAAATCTGCAACCTTTTCCTCTTCTTCTTCTCTCTCTCTCCCCTTTAATATATGAACCATCCGTTAAGGCAGTCAAAGAAAAAAACACACAATTCCAAACGACGGCAGCCGTCTATCAATGCATTCTCAGTTGAATCATTTGAAAGGTATGATATAGTTACAAACATTCGTTTATTTTTTATATGTGAAATATTGAATATCTCATGTTTATCCTACTGTTTTATGTTATAAGTGGATTTCAGCACATTAGAGGAGGATTTGTTTGGAGTCATAGACGTCTATGGTAATAGTTAAGAAAAATATCTGAAAAATAGTAAAATCCAAATGATATAGACGTATGGATAGATTTTTAAATACGATTCTTGCTTTCAATACAATCATGCTTCCAGAGAGATTTTCTAACTCAATTCCATCCATAAACAAATGTGAATCTGGAGAGGGCACATCTATTGTTCATTCCTTTGGTAATGTCAAGGAAGTCAACATTGATATAGATCATGTCAATGATAGTACACCCAAGCTACTGCCCACTTTGTTTCCAGGTATCATTTTTTGGGGGCTTAGTTTTGTTTTCCATTTATTCTGCAGATTTCGCTTGTTTCACACTTCAAATTTAGTTTAAGAAATTTTGTGTTTGTGTGTGTTGAAATAACAAAACTTATTGTAAGTATCAACACTTATTGTAAGTGGGTTTTGGTATCCAACATATAAAATTATGTCATTTATCAAATTACCTTATCACTCATCTTTACCTATTGCTTATTTAAATATTTTCTAAACATCCTATTATAAATTCGTTTGCTAAAAACTAATTCATACAGTATTTATAATGAAATACAAGTTTATATTCGGCCACGCATCGCGCGGCGGACTTATTGCTTATTTAATTTTTTTCTAAACATCCGATTATAAATTCATTTGCTAAAAACTAATTTATACAGTCTTTATGATAAAATATAAATTTATATTCGACCACGCATCGTGTGGCCTTCATGCTAGTAGTTATATAGATTACCCTCTCTTCAAAACAAATATGAAGTTAATAATACCAGTAAAACTATGAACTCCAGTAGTTTCAAATAGAATCAACTTATTATGTGGACACAAAGCTCCCCACACCTCAGAGTTCCAAGAAAAGTTCAATAATATAAGGTTTTGGTTCTATTTTAAAATTAATTGTTGCATTCAGAATGCAAAGTTCTTGATTTTTAAAAAAATTCCTACCATGTCGCCAGTAGAATAGAGAATGCAATGGGATGACAATTTTCAAACAGTGTTACAATTCCAACTACCAATTCGAAGCCTCAATCACAATGATATCCTAGATCACCTAATTCACCTTTCAAAAAGAATGATCTTAATTATTATAACACTCCAAATTATCATCCCATGCCATATACAACAACTAACTTGATAGCATTGTACACCATGACACATGGTTGCTCTTATGTATCCTTACACTTTCTAGGCAACAAATTTGTGGTTCTCCCTAATTTTTGAAGATTAATGCAGAAAAACAGTTTTTTAACATTTTGTTTAATAATTTGAAATATTCTCTCCTTTGGGATCGTTGGTTTACCAAAGTATACCCATACCACAACACATATGAGATAATAATTTTCATGAGTAATCACAACAAACAATAAAATATATAGGTTATGTACTTTTAGGACTTCAAATAATATTGATTATGGATATAG
Organism: Sambucus nigra; assembly: GCA_949130495.1. Classification (NCBI taxonomy): domain Eukaryota; kingdom Viridiplantae; phylum Streptophyta; class Magnoliopsida; order Dipsacales; family Adoxaceae; genus Sambucus; species Sambucus nigra. The sequence continues at coordinate 225,124,151 of OX422214.1, forward strand.
GACAACAAATATTTCGTTTTCATTTTTAGTCCCTATTTTCAAATTAAAGGGACATGTGACATGCTGTGATTGGTTGACATTTTATGAATATGGGTCCGCGCCAGTGGCTTTATTCAAAAATGGGGACTAAAACTATAAATAAAATGTTTGTTGTCCTATTTCCAAAATACATATTACAATAAGTCCTAAATTTACAAATCCCCTAAAATATACTAAACAATAGGGTTAATTGGTCAAAGTTGAATCCATTCTAACTAAAAAAACAAAAATAAATAGGTGCATACACATTGAGCACATGTTAATAACAAAGAAACATTTTTAGAAACAATTAATACTAATGAAAGCATGTATCAAACACCTTTAGTGCATATAAATAAATACATTTTTATTAACTATTGCTAGATAGGATGAGGCATGATAATGGTTAGAGAAAGAGGGAGGGAAAGGTAAATACCAAGCCAGACTAAACATTCGTAGATAGCTGAAAAGAATGATAAATGATTAAAACCCACATAGTAAAAAATAATCAAACAGATAATTTATGGTCATATATATCTTACCTAATAACATAAAACAATGAATTTTTAAAATATAAAATAATAATAAAAAAACTAGGCATTGAGAAGGGGGGAGTAGTAGCAATAAAAATGGGATGATATGAATAGTTATCTTTGTGGATCTGAGACAACTCTTATTGTTTCTTTGCTGAGGATTGATAGTGGCATTTGATTAACTTATAGATAAGATGAAGAAATTTATAGATAAAAATCATAACAATGTCACTTTTGAAATTACTTTTAGGTAATTACCCAAATGAAATCAATAATTTGTTTGCAAGTTCGATAAGATTGTACATTCTCCTCGAACTTATAAAATTTATGATACGAACTTCAAATTTCATTTCAAACATTTTTCAAAACAAATACTCCTCAAAAAAATTATAATATGAAAAATACAGCCAAAAGAATTTAATCAAAATATATGAGAGGATGAACCATAATAATAACTAACACGAAAAAATGGTTATAAAAAAATCTTAACAATAATTCATAAGTACGATGATTTGACGTACCCTTAGGTTACCCTTTTTTGTACTAAAATCTATTTGTGACTGCGATGCCAAATTTGAACTTGGTCGTGACTTTTAGGATTTTTTGTGCAGTCAGTCGAGAGAGAGAGGGAGAAAAACTTTTTAAGGCTTTTCCTTATTAGTCTGTAAGGACATAATTTTATAAATGTTCGGGGTAAAATCTAGGAATTTTTTATTTTCTCCTAGATCACAGTTCGTATGTCTGATACCGCTACATTCGGCACGTCAACACGATCATCCTCGACGGCCTTTATCCGAATTCAATGCATCCAGTATCTTCACGTGCATCATGCTACATGCGATGTTCTGCTCAACTCATTCCCACTACTCCACTACGCTTTATCGGTAAAATGATTTATTGGAGCTTTAATATTTGCATAAATATTTGGAAAAATTTTTAAAAATTATTTTTGAAGTCTGGATTAATTTTTTATCAAAAACAGAATTTTTTTTCAAAGTGTAGAAGCGAAGTGCCTTGAATGACGAGCTCGATTAAACAACTTTGAGTGTCTTTCGCGCGAGATAGGCATGTCACGAGATCTCGTTCGAACGACATCTGTCCTTCGTTCGAGCGACATGGCTATCTCGTTCGAACGAGCCACCGCCTCGATTTTTGTATAAATACCTATACACCTTCTACACGATTTTCAAGTCTTTCTGAAATTTCAAAATTCTGCGAAAACAGTCCAGAATAAGACTTCATCTTTTCAAGGTTTTCTAAACCTTTCTGATTCACAAAACCATTCCCATATATGTGTGTGAATCTATAAACCTTCAAGAGGATCATCTACTCATCTGGAATAATTTGTGAGGAAGTCGTTCTCTTCTTCATTGCTGCCCTACTAGAAAGGGATAGTTCCAGCCGACGACATCAGAACCGACACCCGAGGGTATTTCTGTGTCACATATTTTCATTGTAATCCATGTAAGCCGTTTTTTTACAAAATTATAGTGAAAATAAAAGGTTTTTCCTATTTGGGGGATTTTTCCTCATTTGTGTGTGTTTGAATGTTCTTGCTTGATTTTATCATCATCAATCATACCTAGATGCATGTTTAGGACTTAATTGATAAAAACTGAGTTTAATTAAATAACTTCCTTATTTGAACGCAAGCGCACTCTTCTCAAATTGGTATCAGAGTCAGTTACACAAGTTTACCGTGTAATTTTCCACAAAATTTTTCTAAGATATCAATTTTTTGAAAAAATTGATTTTTGAAAATGAGTGTGTTCATAATGGAGAAGTTATATAATAAAATGCTAGTTTTTGACGGGAAAAACTATGCATACTGGAAAGCCCGCATGAGATCTGCATTAAAAGCCATTGATGAACGTGTTTGGATTTTGATTGAAAGAGGGTGGACACCTCCCTCCGTCAGTCTTGAAAACATGACCAATTTAAAACCTGTTACTACATGGACTGAAGAAGAATTTAAATGGTCATCTTTTAATTCTAAGGGTTTAAATGCTATTTTTGGGTCTGTCACACCTGATGAGTTCAAACGCATAATAACGTGCACCACGTCAAAAGGGGCATGGGATGTTTTACAACTTACCTATGAAGGAACTAATGCTGTGAAAGAGTCTAAACTGTAAAATTTAACAACTCAATTTGAAATAATCACCATGCTTGAATCAGAATGTTTTGATGAATTTTATGCTAGACTGTTTGATATTGTTAACACTAGCTTTAATCTTGGTGAACACATTCCTAATGCTAGAGTTGTTAAAAATATTCTTAGATCTCTGCCTAATCGTTTTATCCCCAAAGTCATTGTGTTAAATTCTATGGGTAATTTAAATATGCTGAAATTGGAAGAACTTGTAGGAGACTTGCAAACGTATGAAATTGATATGTTTCCTAAATCTGTCAAGTCTAAAAATAAGGGAATTGCACTTGATGCCTAGGAGAGAAAGAGTGAGGGGTCGGAAAGAAAGAGGGGAGAGTCATCTAGAAAAAGAGAGACAGATACGTCTGATTCTGAGTGTGATTTTGACTCAGATGATTTGGCCCTATTTGCTAAAAATTTCAAGAGAATTCTCAAATTCAAGAAAAATGGTAATTTTAAAGATAAAAATAAGTTTGAGAAAAATAAGTTTGAAAAGAAAAATGAAAAAGATTTTAAAGATCCTCCTAAGAAATAAAGTGAGAGATGCTTTGAGTGCAACGGTAGGGGTCATAGAGCTTTTGAGTGTGCTACTAGGCTAACAGAGAAAAGGGCAAAGTTGTCCTTAATGCTACCCTTAGTGACGACAGTGAGGACGAGTCGGTGGATTCTGGAGATGATTCACCGCATGAGTGTAACTTCACCGCATTCATGGCTAGTCATGTGAGTACTTATAGTGCTCCTCACGACGATGAGGATGCTTCTTCACAGGGACACCTCGACAGTGAGAGCGATGTGAGTGAGAGGAGGATGACTCAAGTGAAAGCGAGAGTGATATTCAACGCACCTACGCTGAGCTATATTCTGAGTCATTTAAAACTAAAAAGTGTAACAAATCGTTAGTTCTTAGAATCACTAGTTTAGAGGAAGATTTAAGAAAAGTGAGAGAGATAGAGTCCTCCACCTGCACTACCTTAAGAGAGAGAGAGTCTGCCTGTGTTGAGAAAGAGAGTTTGTTTAGAGAGAGAGAGAGAGTTGTTTTGAGAAAGAGAGAGGGGACTTGACTAAACAAGTGGCTAGTCTTACAAGTGAGATCCATTCCTCCGTGGAGACTCGGAAGAAACTTGAAGCCCTTGTAGCCCAGCATACTCAGGATCTAAAGAGAGCACGGGAAGTCAAGGTACAATCGAGGATAAATCTGGGAAGATGGGAAAGATGCTCCTCGTCCCCGCTTTAGGTTTTGATGATAGGCAGGGAATTGGTTATGACAATGCTTCCACGTCCCAAATTGCACCTGGACCAGTTCCTGAGTTTACTACAACTCCTTATGGCCATCGTCAAAAACCTCGAAGGAGAGTTTGACCAAGAAAAACAAACCAAGGTCCGCCTAAGACTGTGTTCTTTTGTACATATTGCAAAAGAAAAGGCCATCTCAGGGAGTTTTTTTATAGTATGGGTCGGACACGTCGTACTACTGATCCACCACAACATATTGATGATTTTTCCAGTCTGCAAGGGCGAGTTGAGTTTTTATCTGCCACATCACAGAGTTTGATGGAGGAATTCCGACGGATGTCTTTGCCATTAGTTAATGCTTCTCACATTCCGGCTAAAACTAACAACAACAAGGGTAAACAAAAGGTCACCACTTCTTGGGTACCTAAGAAAAATAAAAAAAAGGCCCTTGTTGTTCACGTAGCTCTCAAAGCACATAATATCTCACAGTGGTATTTTGATAGTGGGTGCTCCAGACATATGACAGGTGATGCCTCATTTTTTACTTCTCTTGAGGATTATAAGGATGGTAGAGTCACCTTTGGAGATAGGAGCAAGTCTAGCATTATAGGACGTGGTACTGTAGAGTTACCAGGATTTCCTAAGATAGAGAATGTTTTGTAAGTCAAAGGTTTGAAAGCAAACATTCTCAGCATTAGCCAACTGTACGACACTGACTTTGTCGTAAAGTTTGACTGAGATGCTTCTAATGTATATAATCAAGACGGTAAACTTTTAGTGCGAGGGGTGAGGATAAAGGATAATTTCTATGGGACTGAGCCCACATCCTCACTTGTTTGCAACAGCGCCACGATCACTCTTATGAATCTGTGGCACCAACGTCTAGGTCACATGAACGTTAGAGATCTAACTCGTTTAGCTAAAAAGGACCTATTATGTGGCTTACCATCACTTGGAAAGCCAACTTCGACGGTTTGCGGACCCTGTCAGTTGGGAAAACAAATTCGTAGACCCCATAGGAAGTTGAATTCCATTACCACCTCTCGTGTACTTGAGCTTATTCACATGGATCTTATGGTTCCTACTCGTACTGAGAGTCTGGGTGGGAAGAGGTATATCCTCGTGATGGTGGATGATTTCTCCTGATACTCGATTGTAGGTTTTCTGAGGGAGAAATCCGATGTTGTGGAGTTTTTAACAACCAAGTGTCGTGTCCTGCAAAATCAACACGAAGTCACTATTAACAGGATACGTAGTGACAACATCACTGAATTTATGGAAGCAAAGGTACATCTCTACTATGATAGCATTGGGATCAAACATGAGTTTTCTGCTGTGAAGACTCCTCAGCAAAATGGGATTGTTGAGAGAAAGAATAGGACGATCCAGGAAATGGCTAGATCGATGCTTCTAGGTCGTAAGGTTTCTAGGAAATTTTGGGCAGAGGCAGTGTCTACTGCAAGCCACACGGTGAATAGGGTTTACCTGCTTCCACACACTCTTAAGACGCCTTATGAATTGTGTACTGGCAAGAAACCCAACCTTTCATATTTCCATATTTTTGGGAGTAAATGCTACATCCTACGGTATAAAGAGCAATTAGGAAAGTTTGACTCCCGAAGTGACGAGGGAATACTGTTAGGATATTCATCGAATAGTAGAGCGTACTGGGTTTTTAACTTAAAGAGCTCTAAGGTTATGGAGTCAATAAACCTCGTCGTGCAAGATGACGAACCTTCAACGTTTATTGATTCTAGCCTTCAGTGTGAGGATGAGGATATTTCTGGCAGTAATTTACTTGTACCTCACCCACACTCTATGGACCCTACTCCTGCGTTAGGGGACACACCTGCTTGGGTTCGCAAGATTCGTGACCCTTCTTCTATTGTTGGTGATCCCACTCTAGGGGTTAAGACTCGTTCTCAGCTAGAGAACGTTGTTAGCCATTTCTGCTACACGTACAAAGTCGAGCCCAAGAACCAAAAGGAAGCACTCAAGGATGAATACTGGATATCTGCTACGCAGGATGAGTTGCTTTAGTTTAAAAAGAATAATGTCTGGGAACTTGTCCCCCGACCTAGTGAGACTAATGAAATAGGTACCAGATGGATTTTCAAGAACAAAATGGATAAAAATGGTACCATAATCAGAAATAAGGCTAGGTTGGTCACTCAAGGCTACACACAGATAGAAAGTATAGACTTTGGGGGGACATTTGCTCCTGTTGTAAGGCTTGAGTCCGTCCGCTTACTACTCGCCATCACATGTCATCTGCTCTTCAAGTTATATCGGATGGATTTCAAGAGTGCCTTTCTAAATGGCATTCTACATGAGGAGGTTTACGTGGAACAACCGAAAGGTTTGAAGACCCTAAGCACCCGGAGCACATCTACTATCTGAGGAAAGCCTTGTATGGTTTGAAGCAAGAACCCTGTGCTTGGTACGAGAGGCTTACTTCCTATCTCTTAGACCGTGGCTTCAAGAGAGGGGGAGTTGATATGACGTTGTTCGTTAGGAGAGATGACGGTGCTATTTTGGTTGCCCAGGTCTATGTGGACGACTTAGTCTTTGGATCCACGTACTCCTAACATGCTCATCACTTTGAGGAGGAGATGAAAAGTGAGTTTGAGATGAGCATGGTTGGTGAGCTTACTTTCTTCCTTGATCTCCAGGTTCGTCAGCTAGAGGATGGGATGTTCATCTCCCAATCTAAGTATTCTAGAGACCTAGTAAATAAATTTGGGTTAGACTCCGCTAAGAATGCACGTACACCTATGAGTACCACTACCAAGCTTAGTAAGGACACTTCAGGCAAGGAAGTAGAGCAAACCTTGTATCGGAGTATGATAGGTAGTCTTCTATACTTGACTGTCAGTCGTCTCGACATAGCCTTTAGTATTGGAGTATGTGTGTGATATCAGGCGTCCCCGAAAGAGTCACATTTACTTGCTCTAAAATGTATTATTAAATACATGAGTGGGACTCTCATACGGTATTTGGTATTCTTTGATACCGATGATCGTTGGTTCGCCTATTCGGATACCGATTGGGCCGCGGATGTAGATGGTTGTAGGAGTAATTCTGGTGGGTGTTTCTATTTTGGTTCTGCTCTTGTCTCCTGGCTGAGCAAGAAGAAAAATTCCATCTTTTTGTCCACCGCGGAGGCTAAGTACATTGTCGCAGGGAGTTGTTGCACGCAACTCTTGTGGATGAAGCAAATGTTGGAGGATTATGGGATTTCACAGGACACCATGACTATTTCATGTGATAACACGAGTGCGATACACATATCCCGCAATCCAGTCCAACATTTGCGCACAAAGCACATCAGGATAATCGAGCACTTTATACGTCATTTAGGTGAGGATAAATTCGTATCCCTGAGTTTCGTACCCACCGACCGTTAGTTAGTCGATATTTTCACGAAACCTTTAGATTCCCTTAGATTTGAGAGTCTTAGGAAGTCTTTGGGGATTTGCACAGTTGACTGAGGGGTTGGTCTATGTCTAGGATAGGATGCTTTTTCATGTTTATATCATATGCTTCCTATTGCTAGTTTGTTTTATTTGTATTATTGCTTTGTAGTACATATATTTATTTATTCTTTTAAAAAATCCAAAAATATTTTCTTTTATAATTTTTTTTAGAAAAACTCAAAAATAATTTTGTATTTTATTTGCACCTTTTATGGATAAGCATTTAAGATAGCTGAGTCACAATTTCATTCCATTTATCCATGTGACTGTTTGATAGAGATTTGAGACGCTACATCATTTCATCCATGTGCTTTACATTGTTTGGAGTCTGTGAGATGTGATTAGTGATATCTTCCTACATGTTTGACTCATATGTTCTATATTTCACACATGCACGGCTTTATTTGATTATTGTACTTGTCTATTACATATTGGCTTAAGTGTTTCCATCTCAATTTTGTCTATACAACTAACCATATGCGATAAAACTTGATAAGATTGGAATGCATGTAAAAACCATTTTGGTGAGACTGTGTGTTTATTGGAAAACGGGGAAGGGCTGCGAAATGTTCATTTAGCCTTTGCGATTTTAAGCCACCGTTAAAAAAGGACCTAAAAAATTGAGGAATTTTATTATCCGGGGTCCAAAGAGGTTAAAAGAGCCCGAAAAAAATTAAAGGCAATAAAAAGTAATGTATGACAAATATGGGCCATTATGTTTGATCATCAATTCTCCAAAGTTTGAGAATTTAGATCGCCTCTATACAAAATATAAATCTGAGGGAGTTTGGTTGGAGAATATAAACGGGTTTGCACTTCCTTGAAAGTCCTAAAAAAGCATGAAATAGTTTAGACGTTATTGGTGTGGAAATCACTTTGAGCTTTGATTTGTTGATTTGATTTAGTCAATGTCTCATATTACCACCTTTCTACACCAAAGGAAGATTTTGAGTTCATTCGTTTGGAGTATCCGATATTCATCGTGCACATATGTCATGTTTGTATGCATTGATTTTCCTATCGAATTTGATCACACCCCTTCATTTTCGCTATCATCGACTTGGTTGTTTTTGTGTTATTTCATGGTGTGATTCTTTGTTGTATACTATGTGTGAAAATTTTTAAAAAAATACAAAAATAGAAGTTTATTCCTGTGTGTCATTCTCCATGTGCATTCATTTATGCTTCTCATATCTATCTATTTGGGGAAATCATAAAAAGGGGGAGAGGAATTATGGGGGAGAATTATTTTGGTGTTTGGTTGATTTATGAATGATTTGCTTAAGCTTAATTGTTTTGGTGTTTGGTTGATTTATGAATTAATTGCTTAAGCTTAATTGATCATTAATTTTTGCATATCAATATATTTCAAACTGTGGCTTGTCACGGGTATTTGCTTTATCTCATGTGTGTAGGTACAACATTGTTCATTATTGGATTGCACACCCTGATGAGAAAAGCTTTGGAAGTTTTGGAAGAGCTGAGGATTTGAAAGACATGTCATTTAGTATTCTCAGTTTGAGGGTTTAATGGTGATATTATCTTATATGTCATATGATTGCATAATTCGGATTTTTTATGTATGTACCGGCATAGACATAGGGGGAGATTTGTAAGGACATAATTTTATAAATGTCCAGGGTAGAATCTAGGAATTTTCTATTTTCTCCTTAGATCACAGTTTGTATGTTTGATACCGCTACATTCGGCATGTCAACACGATCATCCTCGACGGCCTTTATCTGAATTCAATGCATCCAGTATCTTCACGTGCATCATGCTACATGCGACATGCTGCTCAACTCATTCCCACTACTCCACTATGCTTTATCGGTAAAATGATTTATTGGAGCTTTAATATTTGGGAAATTTTTTGAATTTTTTTTTTAAAGTCTGGATTAATTTTTTATCAAAAGCAATTTTTTTCTAAGTGTAGAAGCGAAGTGCCTTGAATGACGAGCTCGTTCAAACGACTTTGACTGTCGTTCGCGAGAGATAGGCATGTCGCGCGATCTCGTTCGAGCGACATCTGTCCTTCGTTCGAGCTACATGGCTATCTCGTTCGAACGGGCCACCACTTCGATTTTAGTATAAATACCTGTACACCTTCTACATGATTTTCAAGTCTTTCTGCAATCTAAAAATTCTGTGAAAACAGTCCAGAATAAGACTTCATCTTTTTAAGGTTTTCTAAACCTTTTTTATTCACACAACCATTCCCATATATGTGTGTGTGAATCTTTAAACCTTCAAGAGGATCATCTACTCATCTGGAGTAATTTGTGAGGAAGACGTTCTCTTCTTCATTGGTGCCCTAATGGAAAGGGATAGTTCCAGTCGACGACAGCAGAACTGATACTCGAGGGTATTTCTGTGTCACATAGTTTCATTGTAAGCCGTGTAAGCCGTTTTCTTACAAAATTATAGTGAAAATAAAAGGTTTTTCCCCTTTGGGGGATTTTTCCTCATTTGTGTGTGTTTGAATGTTCTTGCTTGATTTTATCATCATCAATCACACTTAGATGCATGTTTAGGACTTAATTGATAAAAACTGAGTTTAATTAAATAACTTCCTTATTTGAATGCAAGCGCACTCTTCTCATAGTCATTTCACTTAGGAGGATAGTGCTTGGTGATTTTATTTGGGAGGGATAGTGCGCGTGTTCTCCATTTTTATTTTTTACTTTAACAAATTATGAACCAAAATTACTAACAGATATATTATATTACTAACGTTAAACTACCATAACAATTAGTGACAATAGAATACTATTAGTAATCCAAAAATTGATCTGTTACTATAAGAGCATTTTGGTGTAGTGATAGTGAATGACTAAAGTAACAAATAAACCTTAATACCTAAAAGAAAAGCTCATGTTAATGGATAGTAACCCTCCACCACACCCATCAAAGGAGGAAAAGGTTCTCGAAATATCCTTAGTTTAGAAACGAAACTCCCAATTCACTTCTCTTTGACCTCAATAGGGATGGGGAGCACTTGCGCATAATGAGTACAACCTCAATAGATCATAATCACGACCTCAAGATAAGGGAAGCATGTAAGAGCCAAACAAAGCATCAGTAGACCAATCTGGCGGGTTGTTCAAAGTATATACACTATTCTATCAACCCCCACTCACAACTTGTAGTTTGTCCTAGTATGTTAAATTTCATTTAAGGCACTAAACAACCATGACCACTCATTGTAGCAGTAGAGCTCAATCACGAAAACGAATGCCTCTACAACCACTACTCAATTACTCTAAGAAGATGGAAATATATAGGGTACTTAGGGAAATTGCAAGGGACCAAATTTAAGAGGTTTATTTAGTAGATGAAGTATTAAAGACTATATTTAGCATTGGTAATAGAGATAGATGTTCTAGTCTCTTTTTGGTCTTGTAAGTCTTAGGCGAGTTAGAATTACTTATATGATCCAATTAGTTTCTTCCTAAGGGTTCTTTGTCTAATAGAAATACCTTAGACCCTCTTTTTGCCACATTAGCTAAAGTCAAAGTTTGGATGTATTTGTACTATTCATAATTAAAGAAAATATACAGGAGAGAAATACCTTAAGAGTGGACATAGGTACCTTAATTGAGGCACTTGACCACTGCAAATTCTTGTGTTCTTATTAATTCTAACATAAAACACCTTCCACGCATAGGAAGATAACTTGGTGAGGATGATATCAAGATCAATTTCATCACCATCAGTTTGGCGCCATATATGGGAATGGTTGTTCTCTGAATTTAGTATACTAATTTTCATTCCTCTCCCTATCATCACTATGATTACCAATGTCAAAATATAGAATGGAAGCCCAACAGAGAGAGCCTCGAGAATAGGTTACATTACGACACCAATTATACCCGCACCCATTGCACTAGTACCCCAACCTAATAAAGGGGAAAAAGAAGGAAAGAACATTAAAGAAGAATATGGTTAAAGCAATGATGAGGAAACCAGGTTCTCCCCAACCTCAAAGGTCCTAAACCCGCTTTCCTACATGAGAAAGACTATATCTCACAGGAGAGAATTTTCAAGGCAGCACTAGGATGGTAAAGTCTTGGGATTGCAAGATTAAAAAAATACAAGATTACTGGGTAACTTTCTAAACCAATATCAATCTCGAATCCTTAACACTATCTAATTGTCCCTTAAGAAAACTCTATTTTTGTTCTCTAATTAACTGTAATACTATCCCCTTCCGCCCAAGTGGAAAATCCCCACAATTGAACCATTTGATAGGTTAAAGGCCCCATTAACCGTATAGAAACTTACAGGTCCTTAATGTTAATTCAAGACATCCCAAATGAGGTGCTATGCAGAGCCGTTCCTACCCCTTAAGAGGCACACCCAAACATTGGGTTTCCATGCTCAAAACTAGGACCATAAAAATCTTTACATAGTTATCTAGATAATTTGTATGTCACTTCCTAGTAGATCTGGAGATGAACAAACCAACCACATCCCTTCTCAACGTCAGGAAAGAGTAGGAGGCGACTCATAGGGAATACACTAAAAGGTTGAACCAAGAGTATCTATAAGTTAATGATCTTAATGATAACATATACGCGGCTACCTTTATTTCACGACTCAATTTTGAGCATCTATTTAGCTATTTCAAGAAAATACCACCCCCAACTTCACTAATATATTAGAAAGGGATCAAAAGTACATAAACATAGAAGATTCTTACTTGGTAATAGGCCTTAACCTGCCCTATTTACCTTTGACTTATCCTAGCAATATCTCCTGAGTATAGGCAAACATGAGAAGAAACAAAGTCTAAAGTAAATAAAGGTAATAAAAATAGAACCCCAAGGGTCAATTATTTCACTCCTTTTACAAATTACCTTGAGGATATATCCTCAATAATGCCTAAGATAAAGCATATGAAGTATCTAGAATAGAAGAGGGATACGTTCAAGTAATATCGTTTCTATAGGGATCATGAAAACAACACCAATTATTAATTATGTCTCAAAAAATCCATCGAAGAGGTCATTAAAACGACTTAACTTAATAAATTAATAGATAAGAGTCATTTTCTTGTCTTATGAGTTTTTAGAGAGTTTGAGAAAAGAGTTTTGAGATGAGTTTCAACACCTCCCACCTCTCCGAAAAAATACCACAATGAGTTTTCTAGCGAATAGTACGAACCCACGAACTACGCTGACTTTGATTTCGAGCATAACGGATATGTAGGCACAACCGAAGTTGCTCAAGTCAAACACGTACAAAAATCTGGTATTTCCCCATATTAAACTACCCTCTTACACCTATCACATTATTCATTGATCACTTGATACATTATTTATCATGAATCTTGAGGTCTATTAACCATTGACTTTAAATCCCTTAACTTTAAATGTAATCTTAAGGTCCAAGTACTATTGAGTTTAAACCCAATATTAAGGTACAAGGACCCTTCACTTTAAATCCAGTCTTGCGAGCGCAGTAGCCTTTACTTTAATTCCAATATTGAAGTCAAAATACCACCAATTGAGAACAAGTATGGAATTCCAAACGCCCATGGTTTAAGGTTCTGATGTATCCTAACCATAAACTTTACTCATAGGTTCAAATACCTTGACTGATTTTTAATGGAATTTCAAGGACCAAAACCTAGAAGGGCTTGTCATCCTCAATACCTTCATTAGAACTATGGGAAGCTTTTTTATGAGCTTCATCCTTTGAATTTGAGGCCTCAACTTGGTCAAAATATTCTTTGGCACATTCTTCCTCTTCACCCGATTCACTAGAAGAAGCACAGTGAGGTCAAAATCAGGGCACATAGAGGCACCCTTGTCCCTACAATCAATTAAGTATGCCATATAATACATGTTAATAAAGGTTAGGTACTTGAAATATTTAAAATACAACTAGATTTTGGCCTTAACTATGTTACACACTTAGCTTTCAAGTTTGTTGTACCTCCAATTAACCTCGGTCAATTTCTCCCTAAATCCTAAATATTGAGAGAATAACTAATGAAGATATATTTTAGCATCAACAAGTTGTCTTAAACTTCATTAGGTCCCCATTGCCTTCCCCAACTTTTGTCTTTATTCCTCCTCCAACATAAAGCTTTGAAGTTGATCTACATGGTTAGCGAGGGGCTCCCTTTCCACTTTGTCTTCCCTTAAAAAATATAGGAGGAAGACCTTTAGAGATCACCCAAATCCTTCTTTGTTGTAGAAAATAGACTAATATCCCTTGATATATATATATATATGTCCTTAAGATCTATGAGTTTCTCTCATGAGTCCAAATGTGCTTTTTATTAATCCTGGCCATACTCTAAGTCTTTAATCACTAGCCTTTAATTATCATATATCACTCCCACTCCAACAAGGAACACTCCTAAACACTAATAAAACATACTGACTTTGTCCAAGATTGCTTCCCCTCTAGAGATGAAGTCGTCAAATCCTAAGTTTAGTGATGATTCAATAAGACAATAACAATGATACAAACTTAGAGAATTTAGGTATAAAGAAAAGAAAATGAAAGCAGGAACATTGGCTGAAGTACACAGTTGTCCCATGATGTGGAGAAATTCCCTAGCATTGTCTTTAAATACCTTTTCCTTTAGGATTTCCACCATGTGACGGAAATTTACCTTCACTGTGGACTTTAAAGTATCCTCGATAGAAGCGTATATATCCAGGCTTCTACATTCCTAAGGTTGATCATAAACATACAAATTTTAATATATATAACTAAATGGGGTTTCTCTTTCCCCTAGCCTTCACTTTACCTTTTTTTAAGGTGTTACCTACTTTATAGTGATGGAATTACCTGCAACATCATTTGAGGTTGAATGCACCACATCAACAATGCTTGAAGTTTGGGGAAGAGTATCAAATACTAGGTTGGTCATCTGTAAATCCCCATTAAGAAGTTAAGGATCCTTATCTTATGAAACTAGGGGTTGTTAGTTCCCTATAATAGAGGATACACCTTAAGGAAGTTAAAGGGATCCACCAACCCCCTTCACCTCTTATAGAGATGGTTGGATTTTTCTAGTATAATAATTAATAAGAGCCTTGGCACATAATTCCACTAAAGGTGATTTAGTCGTAACCCCAAATGGATTAACATGATGACTCACCATCTTGGTAGCCTCAATGGATGGATCAACAATCTCATTTGACATTTCTCTCTCCTCTTTACGTGAAGTATAAACCTCAATAGGGTGAACCAAATTTTCATGCTTTATCATCTTACTCCCCCTTCCCTTTATTATTGTAAAAGAGACTAAACCTTATTTGAAAAGCCTCATAGTCTCTATATTAGTATCTATCATTTTCCATGAACTCTGGAAAAATAAATAATAAAGTTAGTGTCGACATTTTTATCCAATAATCATGAGATAAATAATAATAATTGTTTGGTTTAAAGTCCAAGGTCACCATTGGAGCCTCGAGAATATCCCGTATTATAGCATCAAAGTTTGTGGCATAGGTAACGTCAACTACTAATTATATCTCCCCTCCTTGCAAGACTCAAGGACCTCGACATTAAGGAGGACCTCAAAGAAGGATGGTACCCTCATCAATCATCGCCAAGTTATACACATTCTCGCCAACCTCCACCAACAAGTGATGTCCCTAAAGATTTGAGTCAGGACCCACTTACTCTTTAAACAGTTTGGTAAGCATCACTAGTGTATGAAAAGAAATTTTGCCCACTTATCCACTTATTTGATCCTATATATTTCCTTAATGGTGATTAGCAAGTTGTTAATCGCATGGGGCTTACCTTAAAGGGTGGGGATGATCACACCAAATTTTCATTTTAATGCCTAATTTCGTCCAACGAAAAAGAACCTCATATTCCAGTCCTTAGGGGCATTATGAACATCTTTTGCAAAGAATAGAACCGTGTTCTTAGAGGTTAGATACTTCAAACCCATGTCTCCCTTCTTTTTTTAAATTAAAAATAATAGATATAAAATAATTTTGTAGTTATCATGTCGAAATCCTATTTGCATGAATCCCTGAAAACCAACACTACCACCATCAGTGGATTCCATGAACCAGCCACTAACCAAGTATGGGATAAATTAGCAGTAATAAAGACATATCCCATATCAATAGGGAGAGGGAAGTGGTCTCCATACTCAAAGAATAACTCATTAAATCATATAAACCATTCGAAATAGGATCATTCGCGCTAATAAGGTTCAACATCCCTCATAATCACTTCATCAATGATTATCACTTCCACCTCAAAGTTTTGAGGGCCTTAACACTAATAATGGAGGATTCTTAGGCTCCACGAGTAAAATTGGGGTTCGAAGCACCACAGTACTGCATGACCATTGTCTTCGTAAGCCTCATAGATGGCTTAAGCGTGGGATGGTAGGTACGAGTAATGTCTACCCCATGGTTTTATGAGGAACCTCCCCTCTAGAAGGGTCATTGGTCGTAATAGGAGAGGGGTTTATCACATTAGGAGATCAATATTTTGGAGCCATAAATTTAATTAGGAAATATTGGTAATATGTATATGAAAGAAGATAGCGTGTATGGAAGAAGGAATATGTGAGTTAGTTGCGCATTATTTATAAAAACACATCAAGGATCCATTTAGATGATGAGGAAGTTGAATTCTCCTCTAAAACGTCACATCATCAACAAATTCTCCAATAATTTGGTCAATCCAATTTGAAACGGTGAAAAATTCAATATAGAATTAAAATTTGGATATGAAATGGTTTTAGCCACGGCTGTTGTGATTTTAAGAGAAATTCACTAATTAAAAAGGCTTCACAAGATTAAATCAAGTCTAAATCTTGAATAGTCACTCATTTTGATTAGGCTAGTGAAATTGCAAAAGAGGCTCGATAATAATATCTTAAAAATGAGTTCTCTCAAAGAAAATGGTGTGTATTTTGAAGACATCATCCACCCTTTTCAATTTAGAAGAAATGAATGATATCTATAGAATCTTTAAAAATTCTAACCGCATAATGTGAACTGTTACAAAATCCCTTTGTGCTCACGATTTTAACAAGAATAAAAACAAGTCAATAACCTAACACATTTGTGAGAACGAATGTAGATTGGAAGCATGCACTTGGATGTCCAAAAAACCAACATAAAAATAATTTAGGTTATAAAATCAAATATCATTGTTCTCAATTAGAGATTACATACAACTTACAGTTGAATTTTCACTAGTGCCGATATACATAATTTTTCAAATTAATAAAATTATGAATAGCTATAGATGTCCAACAACGTCCAAAAGGATATAATATTCATTAACGCAACAAAATTTGTGGTAGACATATTGAATTTGTTGATGCCGAAAGATATGCATGGACATCTATATGGATATCAAGTCAACCATCTACCTATTACATGTACATGAATATCAAGTCATATTATTGAAAACGTAAGGCTCAAACGTTTTGGGATGGGAATAATCCAACCATATCAATATATATTAATGAAATACAATGAATTTTAAATATCTCATTTTGGATCTTATGTGGAATCCCCCCCCCCCCCCCCCCCCCACACACACACAAAAAAAAAACATATTGATTATGACGAATATACAAACCCCGCAAGTAGTTAATAATGTGAGTATGAATGTCACAATACCATGACAATTCTAAAAATCGAAGAACAATAACCAGAGTAAAGTTTGAATTTGGGATGAGCCTAAAATCTGAGTCAATACCTAAAAAAATATGAACAACAACAAAACATCATGCATATATACAATATAAGAGAAACTCCCCCTGCTCAGGAATGTTTCAAAAATATCAATATGGGTAAAAAATGGAAAATAAGCAATCAACAATATAACAAATATACTCCCCCTCACTCATATCAATATCAACATCATAATGAATATCTTAAAAGATGTTTCTCCCTAAAATATATGTTTCTCATTCATATGTCATATGAAACATGATTTTATCCCCTCAACATAAGATCCCCCAATCTTAGATGTTTCTCCCATATTTTGACAAGAAGTGCTCAGCCAAGGTAGAATCAACATAGATAATGGACAAAATCATGGTAAAAGGAAGAATCACAATATAATATAACCTAGTAGAAACAATGTATAAAAACATAGATTAAGTAGTGAGCACTCCTCCATTCATGAGGTCTCCTCGTTGTTTGTTCCCCAGAATGAAACACAGATGTGGTCATGATAGGACTAATGATATGTTTAGTAACATCACCTAAAACTCTCAGAACCAAAAGAGAATACAGATATCGGGTAACAATCCTACTACAGGGTAAATCCTCATAGGATGCATCAGAAGCACCTTACCTAATAAAAACAAGGACCAGGGATGAAAATTCTATAGTTCACTATAAAGAAATAGCATGCGTTAGTATGGATGGCAACGGGTTGGGTCTGGGTAGGATTTGTCAAAATCCGAACCTGCCCCACGAAATTTATTTAAACTCTCCCCGTCCCGCGACGGGTTTTGTTTAACCAGCCCGAACTCGATTAAGCGTAGATCCCTTAAACATGCCCTCGCTCCGTTTACATTAAACGGGTAAAAAACCTCAGGGGGGGGGGGAGGGTTAAAACTCGCATAGCGCATACATGACTTATATATATATATATATATATATATATATATATATATATATATATATATATATATATATATATATATATATATATATATATATATAAGGTTTTACTGTAAATAATATATAAAAGAATAATATTTAAGTAAGTATATGAAATAAATGGGGCAGGGTGAGGCGGGTTATGCTTGTATATAGTAAACCCAAACCCGCCCTGTTTAACAAACGAGTCTTTTTATAAACTCCATACCCTCCCCGTTTATTTTAAACACGTCCTTAATCCACCCCTGAAAGGGCAGGCGAGGACCCGACGGGGCGAGTTAAATTACCATCCATATCCATCAGCCTACCTAGCTCAAAATAAAAATCTCGAGTGATATACCCATGTATACCCTCGGCCAGGCCGAGGGTGTCCTCCGTCCAGACGAGGGCTCAGGCCCAGGACGAGTCCAATGACCACAGTACTGCTACAGGAAGGATCGACCAAGACGATCCCTCAGCCAATATCAAAAGACCCTCTAAGGGACCGACCCCTCATCATGGCCCAGATGACCCTTCAAGGGGCTGACCCCTCATCATGGCTCAGACGACCCTTCAAGGGGACGACCCCTCATCATGGCCCATACGACCTTTCAAGGTTCCAACCCCTCATCACTGGCTGGACGACCCTATAAGGGTACGACAGTACGAGGCCCACACCAGGCCAGGCTCGCTGCCAGCAGGACATTTACCCTCGGCCTTACATCATAAGCTGAGGGTGACATCATCATAGTGCATGATTTGGGAGACGCATGGAACAGTGAACGTGGGACTCATATATCACGTGGACTAGACCGTTATAATAATATCATCCCCTCACATGAGGGACTATTATGTCATCATTTCTCATAAGGGGCACATCCAAGTGTCAGCAAGGGATTGGCTAGATCATCATTCACATGCACCATGCATGCTTGGGGGGTACACTATTCCCCTTAAGCCCTATATATACTTGTCATCTACAACCCTGTAAGGGAATCGATAATGGTAACCCTAGCTAAAACTCTTCTTGTACACACACTAGAGAGAGAGTGAGCTTATGTACATTGTATCCAAGGCCATTAGTGCCCATATTTAGTCGATCACACACTCACAGTGGATGTAGGCCTAATTGGCTGAACCACAATACATCATAGTCTTATTCCTCTTATACCCATCCCCTTCTATATGATTATACACATATACAACTCCATGGCTACTATTGTTTTCACTGTTTGAGCCCTTAACCTCTTATCTGGTGGTGCTAAATCTTAGCATCATCATCCAGTCATATGTCTGGGAAATAGACAATAGGTCACATGAAAATGAATGATGGTATATGAACGAATAAGATCAATATGAAAAGTACAGATTTAACCCATTTTAAATATCTACATGCTAAGAATGAAGTCACAACATGATGACTGATACCACTACTAATAAATGATACTACATGACCACTCAGGGGTTTCTTGGTGGATAATTTCTTAAGTTTCATCATAATAAACTCAATAAATGTCCAAAATAGCTCCCAATATATAGGATATTACCCACAAGGTTAAATCGAACCGTAAAACACTCAATCAAGTGCATACAAAATGAAATCAATGATCAAAGTGTGGAAAAATGCACTAGAGTTACAAAAGCTCTATGAATGGATCGAATAGTGTCAGAGTGCAAGAAATAATGATAAAAAACCAGAAAAAAAATTTAGAAAAACTCTAACATAAGATTTAGAATGATTACCTAAGATGAAATCTCAAAAATCCCCAAATTTTGTAAAACTATGTTTAGAATTCTAGATCCCTGAATCAGGAAACTAAAGCATGTTTAATATTCAGATTAGGAACAAAATCACCTAACCAAAGTTATATGTCACCTATAGGAACTCCTAGAAAGACGGAACAAGGGATTAAATGTGTTAAAAGAGATTATAAACTTCAAATATAACTAGAAGTCGAGTAGTTGTTGGGTTTGTCCATGTGAACAAAGCTGAAATAACTCCGTGAGAATGAACTTTACCCATACAAATAGAAACAAGCAATAGCCTCCAAAATATACCTCATGCAAATAGACAAAATATACATATGTGAATATGTTCCACTAAAATACACAAGTCAAGGAAAAACTCTAGAAAAGATTTGGTATAATATACCAAAATTCCAATATTTAAAAAATTCAATGCGAGTGAAACTGCATTCTCAAAATCTATTTTTTAAACCTTTTCACATATCAAAGAAAAGCATATATACATAAAACTATAAAAACATGTAAAGAGATCAATTAAGCTATCAATGCACATGAATTATCTTCATAAATCTATTTTGAAACATAAATAAAAGAATGAATTGTTTACAAATAACGACAAAGGTCAATATCAATATTATCGCTTAAACTCTCATTGAATAAATCTAGTTATTTTCCTATCAACGAAGGTATAATGTGAAAAAAATATATCAAGAAATTGATAAATTCAGAGAATAATTCCACAAGAAATACATATGACATTTGATTTTATCATATTTTATTAATATCCCATATAATCTCATAGAGGTAGTTTCTAATTTTATAAACACCTTAAAAATTACTTTTATTCCTTATAGTGGATAATATAAGTAATACATAAATAAAATAAAAAGCGCGCTCGTGTTTTCGACCATGAATTTTCTAGCACCTGGGGTTACTCTTTTCATCATTTAATTGGATTTTTCTACGGTAGTTTTCAGAGACATTTTGGTAGACACCATATTGTGATACTCAAATCTAAGCTAACATTATATTTATAATGGTATCCACTTCCTTTTTTTTTTAAATGTCTCATCAATAAGCTCTATTAAACATATATAAATTTCTCTTAAAATTTCAAATGGTCTTGAGAAACATTTTTCTTTTCATGTAACCAATATTCAATTTCCATATTTAATCATGAATTTAAATCAAACCATCACGCAACACACATAAATTTCTCAAATGTTCTAAAGACAAGAAATGCGCAAGTTTAGTGAATAAGCAATAACATAGACTTATGAAGCAACCTGTTTTTTATTTTTCATACGAATTCTTGCAAAGAATTGAAATTTTGATGAAATGTTTATCATTTTATATAAATTCATATTTCAATCCTTGGTCCAATGTAAATTCATACAAATTATTGTATATAGAATATAACTCAATCAAATATTCAAAAATGATAAATTTAAAAATCATTTTGCTTTTTCTCAAGAATGATGCAAATATATGCATATTAAATGATAAGAATGAGTATATAAAGTGCATGAAGTTCAATATGCATGGAAAATTCTCACCAAATTTATAAAGAAAGATAAAAGATATATCAATCAATCAATCTATCACCAAAAACGTGAATCTCACAATGATCAAGATTACCTAGGAATGGATAAATCAAATTATAATGACCTTTAGGCAACCATAGAAATCTACGAATCTAAGTAGACATGAGAGAGTTTTCGAGATCCTTTTGAGGCACAAACACAACCTCTATCTTGACCTTAGGATCATTAACTATATTAATTATATATTTAGGATAATTTCTTCTCACAACTCTAGTTATTCATCTCTATTCATGATATGGGAACCTATCTCTCCCAATTCTTCTTTCCTCGCGAATGATAATCAAGTCAAACTTTCTCATAAGATTTCCAAATTTGAAGAACATCGTAAATAGGGAAGGTTTGTTGATACGGGAAACTAGTTTTCCCAATTTTTCTTTACTCATGATTGACAACCAAGTCAACCTCTCTCGTGATATTCCCAATATTAGTTTTCAAATCCACTATAGGATTTTTTTCCCTTTCCTATCAACAAACCTTTCCGTCTTAATGAAGTTCATCCTAGAAATAAAATCACAATTACAATGATCATAAAAGCATACAAACCTTCTCATTTTAGGTTTTGTTTGTGCTATCTCAGTAATCATACCCTTTCTCCCCCACAAGAGTAACCAAGCTCATTAGAACTTGGTTAATACTTAGGCATAACCTCATTTTTTTCAGTTTGGGATTTTTTCTTTGGTCAAGCTCTCGTAATAAGAAGATAATTCAAATATTCATTTCAAATATTTTTTTCTTCTCCTTTAATCAAATCCACTTTTAGATCATTGGCACGTTTTAATGCAAGAGTCAATTTTTTAAATTCAACCATCAAAGTCTCTTTTTGAAGTGCAATATTTTTCTCTCAGAAATATTTCATTCATATTCCTCAAGGAGGAAATTTCTTTTACCAAGCTATGAACATTTTCATTATGCTGTACATTATCAATTTTAACATATTTCATTTATTAAGTTCTTCTTCTTGTTCATTTTGAATAATTTTCATCTTTAACAAAAGTTTGATATTATATTTTTGAGTCTGAGAGATTCTTGATAAAGTTTAGCAAAGGCTTCATGAATGTTCCTTATTCCATTATTAATATCATAAGATGGTCTAATACCATATGTGTATAATCCTACACTAGCATAAGAAAATGAATCTCTTTATGACATATGGTTAGACTCTCTCACTATATTTTTATTCACACTCACTTTAAGAAAATCATTCTCATTACCCACACTTTCTCCATCACATTCTTACTTAACCATGAAGGAAATCTCATTGACATTTTATTTACTAGAGGATTTTTCATTCGAATCACTCTTAGAGTCACTTAAACTAGTTTCTTTTTGTCAAAGCTCTTTTGACTTTACTAGTTTTCTCGAGTGCGTTGGGTAAATGTTCATATCATGACGAACTTAATCACATTAAAAAAACATGTCATCATCTTCCAAATTTCTTTTCTTATGTGCATTGTTCTCATATCCACATTTGATATCATATTTAAATGATTTTTGTCATTTTGGTTCAAAGTTATTCTCATTTCAAACATTTTTTTATTATTTTTATTGAATTTTCTAAACCCCGGGAGAAAAAAGCAACATCCCCATTAATACTTTCATAAGGTATATTTTTGCCTTTTCACCTTATTTCTCACAGACTCAATAATGAAAGATAATTCATTCTTAGACTTAACTCTTGGAGCATTATCTTGATCACATATTTGGAGTGAACCTACAAGGTCTTCTAGAGTACAAGTGTAGGTATCCTTAACATCATTAAAGATAAAAACCTTCGTCTTGAATCTAGAATCCTAAGTACTCAATAACTTTTTTTACCACCATATTCTTCGAAATCCTTTCCTTAAGATTATAAGAATCACAAAAACTATTGTTAAATGAGTGTAGTGATCACCAAATGTCTCTTCTTCATTCATCCAAATCACCTCAAATGAAGCTGTAATTTTTTACAACATGGCACACATAATGGTTGACGTGTCTTCATGTGTTATTATAAGGAAATACCATGCTTCCTTCATGGTTTCACAATTGAGTATTTTGGTTATACTTAATTATGCTTGCAAACGAGAATAAGGAATTCAAATTAATGTGGTTATTATTGCACTTACTATACTTAGCTTCAGACCAATTTTCTTTAGGTTTATTTGACAAAACACCCCCTACACCAATTGTATGGAAAAACCATTCTTCTTATATACTCATCCACACCCTTTTGTGTCTTTGTTTAAGATGATCTCTCATATTTATTTTCCAATGGCCATAAATCGAACCATCAAAGTGAGGTGGCCTACTCGTGGAACCTCCATCTCTCAAATTCTCCATTTTTACAAAAAATAATAAGATCTAAACGCAAACAATTATTATCTAAGAGAACAAAAACTCTATCAATAAAAATGATCACGAATGAACTTTACCACGTGAATTCTTTTTAAATAGGAACCGATCTGATGCTAATTGAGAATGCAAGTGTGTATAATTCAAATAAACCTAAAAGGGGTGAATGGGTTGTAAAAGTATTAGATACTTGATGTGTTCCACAGAATAGATTGACAACATCCTTGACCAAAACATGTTTGATTCTTTGCCTAAGAGGTCACCAGAAAGCTTTATCATAAATTGGATTCACTCAATATTGAACCTTAATCATAGAACTTAGGAAAAAGGTATAAGACTTATCAAACTTAGATTTACCTTCATTAATATGGATTTATAATTGAGAAATCTTATTAAATTAACATTGTTTTTATAATTTTGTCAAACACACATTCAAATACACTTTTTATATAGAAAAATCTACTTAACAAAGAATTGCATCTCTTTATATATTTTAAGTATGAGTGTTCATGTTAAAAACGGACATACTCAAAATTTGCTTCAAAAGATACCTTGGAAAATATTTTAGTGGAAAACTAGAAAAAACCTCTGGACACATATGCTACCTACCTCACCTCATCTTAGCCATAGTAACAGCCTCAATGCAGAGAAACTTGTCGGGGGCATTTTCTTATCCATATTTTAAAATCTCTAGAAAAGGCGCGACTTGTTTCCTAATAGTTTTGTCGCAATGATGGTCCTCCTCACTACAGCGGCATTGTCTCGCTAATTGGTTGTGTATCCATATAAAAAGCCTGGACTAGTGCACATTACAGATGGATTTAGGTTCTCTGTAGATACATAATAGTTTACTATAGGGACCCTCCGAAGACCATATCTGACAACACTGAAAGTCACTTTTTCACAAGATCTTTCTTTAAGATCTTCTTGGTTAGTGTGTCAAGTACAACCTTTTGGGTGACTTAGGCCCTTATGTGACTAGTTGACACTCTAAGAGTGTGACATATGGAATTTTCCTTTCAATCATTTTCAAATTAAAAGGCTATAAGTTGAGACATTTTCTACTCTTCCAAAACAAAAGTGAGAGCTTTGAAAAAATATTTTGTTGATAAAAACATTTCATCTATTTGAGAGCACATTTTTTCACTCCACTTCTTTGAGTTTGTTTCAATACATTATTTTTAATAGATATATATTTTCTCACCTTGTTTCAAAAATCAAATTTTCATTAATGTGTAAATATTTTCTCATCCCTAGATTTTAAAAAGTCATTATGAAATTTAAAGAACCACGCCCTTTTCAAACACCCCAACACACATGTCTATAGGATTCCCTAAAAAATCCCAAGTGTGGCATTTTGGTTGCTTGAAAGTTCCATCTAGTAACAATAAAAGTTTCATCTACTTGTAAGAGGAAATGTTTCAGCCAGAAGATTCGAAGGGATTGTTTGCAAACCAAATCCGGTCGCGGTTGTGCAATGTACTCCAGCTGTTGGCACTCTTTATTGAGAATATAGTGGGAAAGAGTGCCTAGTCAGTTGTTGAATCATGAGTTTGTAAGTCTACTTCCTATAGTTGTAAAACTCTACCATAGTTCAGTTATCATTCTTATCGAGCCAAGTTTTCTCGTTAGTGGATTTTTTCTCTCGTACATCATGTCTTGTCGTTATTTTACTCTATCTCTGTCTTTAAGATCACTTGTCTTAAGTAAGAAGATAAAACTTGATAGATTCTAAAACTTAGTAAAATATTTTATCGCATAACCTTTTGGATTGTTAAACCCTTGTAGAATAATAAATTAACAAATAATTTTCTTTAAATATGTGAATTAGTTTTTATTTGGGTAGCTACTGTCAAGAGGCATAATCCCAACTGGTATCAGAGAAAGTTTCCAAGTTTTAGGTGTAAAAACCTAGGTAAACATCCTTTTTGTGTGCAATGGATGGAAGTTCAACCCTCCGACCTCCTCCATTTGATGGTAGCAATTAGTCCTATTAGAAAAATAGTATGACAACATATTTAATGTCTATGGATAAATGCATATGGAATGGTGTACTAGTGGGATATACTTTTCCCTAAACCATTGTTAATGACATCCAAGTTGGTGAGATAATATCTAGTTGGAATGATAACGATTTAAAGGAGAGTGGGTCAAACATAAAGGGACTTAACATTATTTTTTGTTTTCTGTCACAGAGTGATTTGAGACATATATCCACCTGTACGACATCAAAGGAGGATGGGAAAATTTACAAACCACCTATGAAGGCACCTCCACCGTGAAGAACTCCAAGATTCAACAACTTTTCACCCATTGTGAACTTCTTACCATGAAGGAGAAGGAATATTTTGACGACTTCTATGACAATCTAAATGACATAATTATCTCTGTATTTTCTTTAAAGAAGACTGTAAAAGAGAATAAAATCATGGTCACGTGCCTCGACTTCCACTAAACACCCGAGATTTGATGAACTCTTCGCCATACGTTTCATGCATTAGGAGATGTTAATAGACGTAAAATATTTTTCGACAAAAGTTTACATAATTTTGGGGATTAAAGAGATTGATTTGGTAATTTCTCTCAAACTGGACCATGCTACCCCAACGTGGTAAGATACTTTTATTTTACTCTTGTAGATTTGAAGGATAACGAAGACAATGGAACTCTTTATGCCAAAGTGAGTGGAATTCAACTGAATCTTTATTCTAAGTGGATAACAAAACACTTTTGTGTTCCAAAAGAAAAGTATCCCAAATGTCCTTACGATGAGTATTTGAGTGGACATTGCAACCAGCATGCTATAACTCTTTTGAGTGACAACTATTGACAGGAATGGAATGGTAGGACTTTTGCATGTTTATTTTTCTAGAGACTTGTACATCTAAAATATGGTTATTTTTCCTTGTATTTTCCCCATATACCACCCTCATAATGTAATTTCTTAACATGCATGATTGTTGTACACCATTAATTTAGGTGTTGGGATGTGTTTGTGTGACTTGATCTTTAATTGGATCTTTGATCACACTAACGATAATTTTAAATCTCACGATTTTCCCTATGGTCATTTGATCATGCATTTTTTTATAGTGTGGAGTTCATTTTGGGATGACTTGCATAATGCTAATAGTATTCTTATTGATTTGTGTACCTTTGGGATTTAATAGAGGATAAGTAATGTAATTTTTTTTCCCGTTTTGGTTTAGAGTTATTTGGATTTTGGTACAAATTGATCATATTCATTGTCATCCTTCTAAACTCTAAACTTTGTAAGATTTATCATTCCATACATCTTTGTTTGATATATTTTATCTTCCCATAAGTAGTTTAACTTGTTGATCTTATCCCTTTACTCATTATTATATCTTGCCTAGACTAACATGTTAATTATTCGCTAATAATATGATTATTCTCTATTTTTTGGTTTGATTAGAATGTTTATTATCTTAAAATGTTGTAAGAACTTGATCATTTTGTGTGTTCAGTTGTTTCCTTTTTCAGTTTCCATAATAAAAAGAATATTAGATTGCTTAGAGTTATTTGTTGCTATATCATGTTTGTTAAGAGGAACTGAATATCTGAGCGAAGTTATTATAGGTTAATATGATGTTCACGTTCACGATGTAATATCCGCACGTTAATATTCATCCTATTTCCTTGTAATATTTCTTCACATTGAAACTTTGATGAGCTTTCTAGTGCGTGATGGGAAAAGTTTGAACAAAATCTTCTTAAAGAGGGTTGAGTTTCTTATAGTGACTAGTTACTTACAACAAATGTAATTTTCTATTTTTGTGTTTTCCCTTGACCAGCCGAGTGATAAAATGGTAGATTCCCATAATTTTTTTTGTAAGTTTTTCTTTTATCTTTTGCCTCGGAATTAGATAGAGAGGGAGATTTTAAGAGTGTAGTATACTCGATGTGAACCATTGAATATATTTTTTACTTTTCTTGAAAATAATATGTTTGAGTCTTTGTCAAAGGGGTACCCAAAGAGCTTTATTAAAAAATTGAATTCACTTAATACCGAACCTCAAGCACATCACTTAGGAAAAGGCATACGTCTTAGCAGACTTAGATGCACCTTAGTTAATCTTGATTCTGTAATTTTTTCAAATACACATGCAAAATAATTTTCAAATAGAAAAATCTATTGTATAAAGAATTGAATCTCTTTGTGTATTTAAATATGAGTGTTCATGCAAAAAACAAATATACTTTCTCAAAATATATCATGCAAAATATTCTAAAGAAAAATTGGAAAAAATATCTGGACACTGGTGTGACCTGCCTCAACTCAGCTTCTCTGTAGAAACGGCTTGCCTCGCTATAGTGAAACTTGTCACTAACATTTTCTTGTCCTTATTTTAAAATATCTAGAAAATGACGCGACTTACATCATAGTAGTTCCGCCGCAATGATGGACTACCTTACTATAGCGATACTACCTCGTTGTTGCTTTTTATGTCTTATGCAACCCACTTCAAGTTCACCGTAGTAATGCAATATCTCGCTACAGTGAGCCTGCAAGGACACGCATCTGAAAATGTCGAAAGTAAATTTTGCAGAAGATCATCCTTTAAGATCTTTTTATTTAGTGTGTCAAGTATAACGTTTTGGGTGACTTAGAACCTGAAATGACTAGTTGAGACCTAAAGAGTGTGGCACCTAGAATTTGAGAGTTTAAATATTTTCAAATCAAAAGTCTACAAGTTAAGGTGTTGTCTACTCTTCCAAACCAAGAGTGATAGCGATGAAAAATATTTTTCTAGTAAAAAAATTCATATATTTGAGAGCACATTTTTTCACTCCTCTTCCTTGAGTTTTGTGAAGCCATTATTTTTAATAGAGGTATATTATCTCACCTCGTTTCAAAAATATAATCTTTATTGGTGATTAAATATTTTCTCTTCCTTGACTTGGAAAAAATTATTTTGAGAATTAAATCACCACACCCTTTACAAACATTCCAATACACATATCTATAGAATTCCCTTAAAGTTCCTAGGAGTAGCATTTTTGTTGGTATAAAGTTCCGTCTCAAAATAAAAAATGTTATTTGTACTTTGAAGAAGAAATTTTTTGGTGAGAGGATTCGAAAGCATTAGTTGCAGACCAAATCTGATTATGGTTATATAGTGCACTCTAGCTATTGGTGCTCTCAATGAAGAATATGGTGGGAACGAGTGTCTATTTAGTTATTGCTTCGTGAGGTTTTAAGTTTATTTCTCCTAGTTGTACAACTATACCATAGTTCATTTATCGTTCTTATGTTTATTTTACTCTTTTCGCATCTTTTGGAATCATTGTCTTAAATAAGAAGATAAAACTTGAGAGATTCTAAAACTTAGTAAATATTTTATCATGTAGACTTTTAAATTCTTAAACCCTTTTGTAATAATAAATTAACAAACATTTTCCTTGAATTTGGTGAGTTGATTTTTATTTGGGTAGTTACCCTTGAGAGGCACATTCTCATAGGTTTATCCAACATTTTTGCCAAATTTTGACACAATAAAAGACCAACGCTCTATATTTGATCATGTAGGTTGAAAAGACAAATTTATCATTAGAAAACTATTGAAGAAGAGTGAATAGAGTTTTTAAACCGTTAGATATTATTTAAAACAATCTATTTGCAACTCACACTCCAAAGGACAAATTAAAACTAATAGTTGTGACTATCTAGAGTTATGACTTTATAAGTCTTATTTACCTACCAATGAATAAAACAAACCTAGATTTATGTGTATAGGTGTGTGAAGTGAATTATCTAATAGATCAAACCACAAATCAACATAAAATAACATATCTACGAAAAAAAGTACAACCTAAGAAAAAAACCTCAGATGCATGCCTATCTCTTATTCTACATGAATCTTTTTTACAAGATGAAAAAAATAGCTCTCACATATTCCCTAAAAAGTAATTACATATTCATATACCAAATCTCTCCCATTACAGATGATAAATACCCTCTAATTTTCACTAATATGGTGTGGAATTCGCATTCTCCTCCTAGGCATCATAGCATGAACGAATTCTCCAATAATATGGTCAATCCAATTTGATCCGGTGAGATATTCGACCTATATCAGAAATTTTGATATTGAAATGGTTTTAATATAGGCTATTATGGTGTTCAGAGAAATTCATGAATTAAAAATTCCTCATAAGCTTATATTAAGTATAGAACAATGTAATATAATCTCATTAATAAGATCTCAAAATCAAGCTCTCCCAGATAATGTAGAAAGTTTTTAGATATATAGTAGACTAAGTGTTTAATTGAACAAATGAATGTTGTTTATAGAATTTTGAAAATTCTAGACTGCGTCTTGAGCGGAGTTATAAAATCCATCCATGCGCACAATTTTGATAGAATCAAAACATGCGAAAAACATGACACAACTGTGCAAACAAATGTAAAATATAATCGTGGGCATGAAAGTGCACAGAACCGAAGTAAAAATAAGTTCAAGTTATGAAATAAAATATCATTGTTCAAATTAGATATTACACACAACTTACAATTTCATTCTCAGTAAAGTCCATAAAAAATTGAAATAAAGAAAACCGTGCTTGTGTTCATACTCATATATGTTCAACTAAGTTCAAAAGGATACATTCTTCACTAAAACATTTGAAACTTTAGTAGTTGTACATAATTCGTTGATGCTGAAAGATGTGCAGGGAAATCAATTTGGGAATTATGTCACTCATTTACCTACCACATTTACATGTACATTAAGTCACATGCTTGACAATGTATGACTGGAATGTTTTGACCCGTGAATAAAATAACTATCTCTCTCTCTCTCTCTCTCTCTCTCTCTCTCTCTCTCTTATATATATATGTGTGTGTGTGTGTGTTTCACTACTCTAATTTATGGTAGGCTTGTCATGTGAAATACCTTAAGGCGCTTCTATGAAGTTCTCTAACTATTTATCGTTCCATATATTAAAAGAAGAGATATGAGTACCGATAATACCAAGTGTGATATTAAACCTCAAATCCTTAGAATACTTATCAAGAACCAAGTCTAGGTCGGATGTAAGGCACAAGGATCGCATCACTACTCCTTCTAACTCCAGCATAAGGTCAAGCCTCCTAATGTAAACAAATAGACTTTAAAAGTCCCCCCAAAGACAATACTAAATAATTGAAGTTCCTTAGTACCTAAAGGCAAAACACGTGTTCAAGGATAGGGATGTCTACAACCCTCCTCCACATCCAACTAAGCAGGAAAAGGCTGTCAAAATATCCCTAGCTAAGAAATGAATCGCTTATGCCTCAGTTCGATAATTGTTAAGATGCATCAAATCTATATCGGGGCATAGTCAACCTCATTCACCTCTCCTAGACCTCGGTAGTAGTAGGGCCCACTTGAACATAATTAGTATAGACTTAGGCCCAGTTTGGTTGCGCAAATTATTTGATTATGTAAATTGGTTCATTGTGAATTAGTGAATTATAAATGAGTGAATTTGAAATGAGTTAAATCCAATTTTACACAATGTTTCGTAATTTGAAATTGATGTTAAGTTTCTATGAAAAAAAATAAAAAAAATCAAAAGAGAGAGGGGGAGGGGGAGGGAAAGAGAGAGGGAGAGGGAGAGGGGACATGCACTTAATGTGACTCCTATTTTAAATGGATTCATTTCACATTTTTTGTGAAATGATCCAATTTCAGCTTTTTCACATGAGCTAAAATGGGGCAATTAATTAATCATTTCATTAATGAAACCAAACACAATTAATGAGTCAATTTTTAAATGGGGCAATTTATTAATGATCCAATTTACAATTTTGGGACAACCAAACGAGGCCTTAATGTTTCATGACCACGACCTCAAGCTCATGAAATGTCATAAAAGCCTCACAAATCTTTAGCACCCCAACTTGGAAGGCTTGTAGAAAATATATACATTATTCTACAAACCCCACTCATAACTTGTAGTTTGTATTAGTTCATTAAATGTCATTCAATGCAATAAACAACAATCACCACTCACCTATAATACCTTCCACCAACACTCCGTCGCTCCTTTGGAGCATTACGGATGAATCATGGACTCCCATGCCCCTATTATCACTTCTCAACTACTCCAAGTAGCTGTCTATTTAATTGGTGCATTGGGAAAATTTTAGTGAATGGAATCAAAGATATTTATTTACTATAACAACTATTAAATATTATATTTAGAAATAGTAACAAACTTTGGCCCACTTTCAACTCCTATATTCTTCCTTGTAAATTAAACGTAGATATTCTAGTCTCTTTTTGTTCTTATTAGTACTAAATGAGTATGGAGTACTTAAGAGATACAATTATTTGATTCATAAGGGATCTCTTTCCATTTTAATGATTTCATACCCTCTTTGGTCGACCTTATCTGAAGTTTAAGGTTAGATGTATTCGTATTATTCATTATTATACTTGATATTCAAGAAAGAAACACTTACCTCAACAGAGAACTAGACCACTATACACCCTTGTGTCATTATTTCTAACTTAAAATACCTCTTCTTCTTCGTAGGAGGATCAATTGGTGATGACGAGGTCAAAATAAATTTCAACACCACCACATATGTAGATATATATGCCTTATTTCACTTTATAGGGTTTAAGTTTTGGCAAAATTTGTGATGATTTATTTTATTTATATTGTTTCTTGATTCAGAGGAAACGTATTTTACAATTTAAATTCATAATTAGGGACAATAAAAATATATAGGGAAAAATGTGTAAGAGGGGGAAGGGTATATTATATAGATTTTTGTAACCCTAGGGAGATGTCCTATCATGATTTTGTACCATAGTTAGGGAATATTATGACACGATGTATCAGTGTTGGGTTGGAGAGTAGTTTCTTAAATCTCTAACGCCAATTACAATAAACATAGATTCCATGAATTAGAAGTTACATGTCTACTCCAAATTCATTGCCCAAATTTTCATTAAAAAATTATATAATGTTATTGTTGTTGTTAACTTAATATTGAATCACATCAAGTTGAATCCATATCAGCCTCTTCAAGTTCTTGTTGACATGGATACTGATGGTATATATTGGGAACTTAACTCAGATATAAAGACGTATTGATTCTCAATATAAATAATTGTATAAGTAAGGGAAATGGAATAATTAAATGGGTTGGTAAAGGAAAGGATATAGTGATGGAGTTTTTAAAAGCAAAATGATGAGTTAAAGGGTTGGTAAAGTATAAAGAAGTATAAAAAGATGAGGTGTGAGTGATGAAGATGAAAAATGGGTTAAGTGATAGGAGTGATAAAGGATAATAAAAGGGGGTAATTATTATTATAGGTTATGGGGAATGTGACATAAATAAGGGCAATGGGTTAGTGATTATCATAAATATGATTATAAAATTGACCATGCACACACAAATGAGCTAATAAACATATGCAGTTGTTGATCATGGGATGATATGGATGATTTGATGGGGTCAAATTCTAGGAATAATGGAAACAAATTTTATTTTGAGAGGACATGCATTGTTCAGAGTTTAAATTATATATTATATTAAAAAATTTAGTTTAATTTAGGTACACAATGAGAGAGTATATTTGGTCACCCCAAAACGTCACCACTAGCCCGTGATCCCATCCTTAAAGTTTAGCTTGATATCGATCCCCAAAATTGAAGGCTAATTATCCACCCAAAGTTGAGATATTCTTACGGAAGTTCCTTCATAACATAACCCCTTTGATAACAACATACAAAGTATGGGTGTTGACATGGATTGTCCATGAAGATGTTGTTTCAAATCATCATAAGATATGCCTCATTTTCTCACTCACGACCCTATTGCAATTGAAGTGTGGAACTACTTCGCTAACCTATTTGGCATCAAACTCAATTTCACATCTCTGAATTCCTTACTTATGTCCTGGTTTGAAATGATTCCTAGAGTGGTGCTATGATCCATATGGATTGATAAGAATTTTAGCAAATTTCAAGGCTCAATGATGAATTGTAGTTTAATTATTGACAAGGCCTACCATCTAATTTCTTCTTCTTGTTCTAATGTTTCCATCAAATCTCATTTATCTCATAATTATCTTCTTCAGACTCAAATTTGGTTAAAGGTTTGTCAAGTCAATTCAGCTGGTAAAATGGTCTAAACCTCGTGAAGGTTTTTTCAAACTCAACTCAGATGGAGCATTTAAAGGTAATCTAGGAAAATCGGGATCAAAAGGCATCATTAGGGATCACCATGACTCTCTCATTCAAGCTTTATCTTCCTTTAAAGGAGCTGAAACTAATATAAAGAAAAATGTTTGGCTATTTTTAGAGGTCTTAAACTTTGTGCATCTTTAAAATTAATAAATGTTTTTTGTGAATTTGATTATAGGTTCATTATTGAAGTTCTTAATGGTATTATTACAAATCCTCCTTGGCATTTAATTCCTATTTTAAAACTCATAAAAGTATAAAGTATAAAAGTTAATGGTACTTTTATATACTTCTTTAGACAATCAAATTATATTAAAGATTGTCTAGAAAAATAAGGATTTCTTAATAATGCCTTAAGTACATTCAATCAAGTTATGTCGCTCCCTTTAAGTGTTAGTGGTCTCTATAGGATGGACATTCTTGGTTTTCAATCAATTAGAGTAAATCATAGTTAGATGGGTTTCTCTTCTTGTAAAGTTGGTTTATTATAAAGACATCCTAGAGTTTGTATAATCCTCCTAGGTAGGGCTATTCTACCTTCCTATCAATAAAAGTTATACTTAAAAAAATTGAAACCCTTAAATGCTAAAAAACTCTAACACTTATAAACCTGCCCAAAAAATCTTAAGATACCAAAAGAGATCAACTCCTAAGCTAAGAAAAAAAATAAGTAGGAAAAAGTATCCCTTTATTGTGCGGTATAAAGGAGTCTATCATGCGTTAGATGGTCCATTCCCCAATACGAGCATTAAATGTTTCCTTAGTTATCTGCAACAAGTAATCGTAACTTATTTCTCTTTTTCATGTGAGAGAATGATTAATTTTTTGTGCGATAGGAGACTCACCTTCTAAAAACTATAAATAAGTGCCCAAACCCATGGATTTCAAGGCACCAGAATTCAATTATTTGAGTCTTAGAATCCTTATCTAAGGATCCCAACATTCCTTTAAGTTTTTTTTTTTTTCATCAACCAAGGTTGATTATATTAATGACCCAAAAGTAGATTACACTTTACAAGAAAGAAAAGGAGAGCTACATGAAAGGGACCCAGCCCATATAAACACACGTAGACTCTCAAAGCCATAAACCAACATAAAAACCGTTTGCCAAAACCACAAACCATAAACCACAACCCACAATCAAACAAAGTCCTCAAATTCCCAAAACAGACGAGAGAGAGAAGACAAAACCAACAGCTCACTGCCAAAAAAACCCAAGTAAATGAGCTAAAACCAAACCTACTTTATCAAAATAACATAAATCATCCAAGAGCAAGATCACCCCACCCCTTCCTGGGGAAAATCCGATCAAAGAATGGCCAAGAGTGCAGAAGGAGGGTTAAAAACCCAGTCACAAGGCAGAGAATGAACCGAACACCTCTTCAGCACCCAGTCAACAACAGCAATAGATTTTCTGGACACGTGCTAGAAAGAAATCTCGTTACAACAATTGGTAAGATCCATAACTTGCAACTTCCTTCTTCTTAATTCCCATCTAGGCTTAATATCTCTCTGCATGCAATCTATAATGATTTTAGAATCAGATTCAAGAATAATCTCGTCAAGACCTTTGTCTTTAATAAAAGAAGCAGCAGAACAAATAGCAAGGGCCTCCATCGGTAGGGCAGAAAGAGCATATGAACAAAAGTTAGCCTTACCTGCAATTACAATACCTTCTGAATTTCTCACAATAAAATCATAAGAACCAGTGTTTAACTCTTTAATAAACGAACCATCACAACTAATTTTAACCCAATTCTGGGGAGGGGGGAACCAATAGCTTACTCTCAAAGAGGGTAAGGGAGGGTTAAGTCTAGGGGAAGACCTAAACACCTTACAACTACTACTGTAGTTTACAGATAAGGACCAGGCCTTAGATAATACTAAAGAAATGTGAATATTCTTATTTCTGAAAACAACCTCATTTCTAGTCTTCCAAATATCCCAACAAGTAGAAACCAATAGAGATTGCAAGTCCACATTCAGACCAGAAAAAACCTTCAGCCCGTTCAAAGATTTAAACAACCAATCTTCAATCCTAACACAATGTCAACCCAAAACAGAGTAAAAAAAGAATCTCTCCCAAACTTTCTTAACCCAAGGGAAAAAAATCAGCAAATGTCCAATAGTCTCCTTAGAAGTCCCACAATAGAACACAAGGGGTCATCTTTAAGTTTCTTTTTCCACGGATAATAATTAACAGCGAAACCCTCATTACAGCATCTCCAAACAAAATTAAGGACCTTAGGAGGGGCTTTAATAGCCCACAGAATTCT
The DNA here is from genome assembly GCA_949130495.1 of Sambucus nigra. Taxonomy (NCBI): domain Eukaryota; kingdom Viridiplantae; phylum Streptophyta; class Magnoliopsida; order Dipsacales; family Adoxaceae; genus Sambucus; species Sambucus nigra. The sequence goes on from OX422214.1 coordinate 225,160,318, forward strand.
CCATAGGTCAGGGTGGGGGATAAAAGAATATTGAGGGGCCAATCTCAAGGACTGCTTAGGGGTAGAAACATGATAAGCAGTTGAAACCGTGGGGATTCCGTCAATGGTCAGGGGCCAAATCAAGGCATCCCTATCCAAAGATGAAATAAGGGGGATAGCCAGGATAGAAGAAACAATATGAGAAGAAAAAATGGAAGAAATAAGTTTAGCATCCCAAGAGAAAGAAATAGGGTCAATGAGCTCACACACCATAGAAACTTGACTAGAAAAAGTGGGTGAGGGGAGTAATAAGAGCCCATCAACCCACCTATCACCCCAAATCCGAATATCCACCCCATTACCCACCAACCAACACACCTGGTCCTTAAGGAGCTCCCTACCAAACAAAAGGCTATTCCACAACCAAGACCCTTTTTTAGAACTAGGGACCTCCCAGAAGGTACAATTTTTAAAATAAAGGATTTTAAGGACCAAACCCCACACCGACCCAGGATTAAAGAGAAGCCTCCAAGCTTGTTTATCCAAAAGACCTTGATTTTTCCTATAAAAATCTCTAAACCCCAAACCCCCTTCCAATTTTAGCCTTAGATATCCCCTCCCAAGCCTTCCAATAGATCCCTTTCCTATCTTTACAATTCTTCCACCAGAAATTAGCAATTAAAGAGGATAGGTCAGAACAAAATCCCGCCAATTGGTATTAATAAGTTTCCTTGAAAATTACTTTCAGATCTCGATAAAATAACCTTCCCTTACACCTGATTGAAGTTTTACTTAACTCAAAATCGGCCCTGCTACCAATAGGAATTTTTTTTTTGTTGCTAACGACATCATACTTTGATGTCGCCCAATCAAATTTGAACCCTCCTTTTTTTTCTTTTTATCACTCTCTCCTCATTAAAGACTTGCATGCACATCCTTAATCAATTCCAATGGTTTGCTGTTAAAGACTTGCATGCCTAATAATATTAATTGATATATCCGCTAATATCACCTTGTAAATAGGATCACAATTAATTACATTTAATATTCTTTTAATTACATTTTTTTATTAGTAAACAACAGTTGTAATTAATAAATAAAAATTAAAGTAACACAAGAGTTATAATTAACATACAATACAAAATCACTAAAGTAAAACAAGAGTTATAATTAACATACACCATAAAACCACTAAAGTAAAACAAGAGTTATAATTAACATACACCATAAAATCACTAAATTAAATATAAAAATTGAAATATTGTACTAGATTTGACTATTATTTGGTCCTCTCACTTCTTCATCCAAGTCAATAAATTCTTCCATCACCGACATATTCAAATCAAATCCTTATGTAAAAAAATCATAAAAGTATGAGAAAATATAAATCAAACAATTAGCGTAATAAATAAAAAAATATTTCAAAACATACCAGCACATTGTTAGGCATATATGATGGTCCAACTGAATGATTCATTTGGATGCCATTTACATTTGATGATACACCTACAAATGGATGATGATATTAATTGAAACTTCAAAATAAGAATGAAAAATAATTTAAAGTTAAATAAGGCTTAACTAACCTCCACATTTTTTTTTGTTCTTCTTTCTTTTTCCCTTTTCAATTGCACCTTTAATTCACCCTGTTGTTCCTTTATTTGCTTTCCTTCGTGGCGGATCTCGAATTTTTATGTTGGCATTTGATTTATCCAAGTAGTTTTCAGTCACTTTATCTTGAGTAGCGTCAATATCCGACTTCAAAAAATTATCCAATGTTTCCAATGCAGTACCTAAAAGTGCTTTAGTAAATGGTACAGAAGTTTTAGTGCTAGTACCTTTCATAGCTATAGTCAATGCAAGGTGTTCCAACCCACTATATTCCACAATGTTGGATAGTTGAAAATTCATTTGAATCGATCCTCCCCGATTTTCCATAATAACGCCATCTTTTGCATCTTTCGTCCACCTTTTCAAATAGTATTGAGGTGGAATTTCTAGTAACCGCCTGTGGTGGATCACTTTCAACGAGTGTGAACAAAGAATTCCCACAAACTCAAACATCTTACAACTACAATTGATGGTGTAATTTGAAGAATAAAATGTGACGGTGCGTGATCTACCACGGAAGGAAGGTATTGTGTATGTGGTGATTGTTCCAATCTCATCACCAACCTCCGCAAACATATCCAATGTATGGAGATACTCTTCTTGAAATTTTAAAAATATTTTTGTTGTATACCTATCCCTTGGTTGGGCTTCTCCAGGCCAATTTGTACGTAAGTTCGGCGTTTTTTGCTTACAAACAAAATCTTGCAATCGTTCTTTCTCTCGTCGACTTACAAGTGCCTTTTCATATTGTGATACAAACTCTCGTAGTGATAATGTTCTCTTGAAGTACTTCTTGAGAAACCTATTCATTCCTTCACTTCTTTGAGTAGTTGTCATTCCAACACAGAAATATTATCGAACATAAAATTGTGCCCATTTTTCTTATTTTTGATATAATCCACGCAACCATGCATTGTCTCTTAGATTGTAGTTCTCTAACAACCCATTCCAAGATGATTAAAATTCTTCTTTCGATTCTGTCTCATATATGAAATTTTTAAAATCTTTTGAGAAATTCTAAAATTGATCAAATACATGAGAAAGATGCTTCGCTACATTTTGATAAATATGCCATAAACATAAGTAATGATGTGCTTCGTGAAAAACCTTTTCTTGGTCCGTAAATATGCATTTCGGCATTTTCCATTCATTTCTTCTACAAATGTTTGAAACAACCAAACAAATGATGTTGTTGTCTCATCTAGTAATAATGCACACCCAAAAAATATTGTTTGCCCATGATTATTTACACCCACAAATGGTGCAAATGGTTTATCATAGTTATTTGTATTGTTGTATCAAAACATATTACATCCCCAAAATAACTATAATATAACCGTGACTTTGCATCAACCCAAAAACAACTACACATTCGGTCTTCACCATCCATTTGAATCGAATAATAAAAATATGGATTTGCTTTCTTCATTGATGATAAGTACTCCAAAAGAAGTTGTGCATCACCCTTTTCCAATATGTCACTACGCCTCATTCTTTGAATTTGATTAACATAATCTATTTGGGTGAAATTCAACTTTTGAGGCCCTCCAACCTCAGCACTCATGTATAAATAAATATCAGTTGATCCAATACCTGCATAATGCATATTCCGCATAACTCTAGCTTGAGAATCAATAATCTTACGTTGTGACCTCAAATGATGTACTTCACTTGGCGGTGCTAGCTCGTGGTTATGCATTTCGTTAAAATCAACCACATGAAAAGAATCTCCCACTCTTTTAATAATAAGACGTGCTTCACATTGTGTTCTGGTTGTAAATATAGGATTCAACGAAGATCCTCTAGGATGCTTATGATAAAGACCTTCTTTAGAACAATATAAAGTTCTTCTTGTGATAATTTTATCTTTTCCTCTTGAAGTAGATGATTGGCGCACACTAAAACCAATTGAACGGGCGTAACGATTGTAAAAATCATACATTTTCAGATTGAAATATCATTCCACTTTAGGTATATTTTCGGATTCTTCATTTTCACCATCCATCCTACAAATACATAAAAAGTATATTAGAAAAAAATTAAAAAATAAAACATTCAAAAAACTGTTTTTACAGCAAAAAAAAAAGTACAAATATTTAAACTGCTTTTTAACAAAAAAAAATATTAAAAAAACTATTTTTTTAACAACTTTATTTTTTTGGAAAGAATAGTAAAAAAAAAGTTACTAATAAACTCTAAAAAAAACTGTTTTTTACAACATTATTTTGTAGGAAAGAATAATAAAAAACGGTTACTAAAAAAAATTCAAAAAACTGTTTTTTTCAACCAAAAAAAAAGTACAAATATTTAAACTGTTTTTTAACAAAAAAAAGATATTAAAAAACTGTTTTTTTAATAAACTGTTTTTTTTACAACTTTATTTTTTTGGAAAGAATAGTAAAAAAAAGTTACTAATAAACTCTACAAAAAATAAAAAAACTGTTTTTACAACATTATTTTGTAGGAAAGAATAATAAAAAAAGGTTACTAAAAAAACATTCAAAAAACTGTTTTTTACAACATTATTATTTTTTAGGAAAGAATAATAAAACTAGGGGCCAATATAAAAAAAACAGTTTCGTGCCTCTTTAAAATTCACTTGTTACCTTTTTCAAGATGTGGCAAAAAAAGAAAAAGAATAATAGAGAGAAAGATATTTGAAAAATGATAGTTGAAAAATCAAAACAAAATATAAATGATATATATAGAGGATTATTTGACAACTACTCAAGTTTAATTAATATTTACTTACTCTTTTTTCTATAAAATATATTAATTGTGATTCTATTTACAAGGTGATATTAACGGATATATCAATTAATATTATTAGGCATGCAAGTCTTTAATAACAAACCATTGGAATTGATTAATAATGTGCATGCAAGTCTCTAATGAGAAGAGTTAGTGATGAAAAAAAGGAAAGGAGGACTCAAATTGGATTGGGCGACATCAAAGTATGATGTCATTAGCAACAACAAATTTTTTTCCCTACCAACACCCCTAGCAAAATCTCTGCTCCCAAAATACATAAAGAGGGGAGGGGGGTAGTTATTCAACCTTCTTTGACCCTAGTCTATGTAATACCCCGTAATTCTGCTTAATTAGGAAAATACGTTTTATTTAAATTACGTGAGTAGAGTAATTTAATGTGAGTTTTATTTAAATTACGTGAGTAGAGTAATTTAATGTGATTAAATACGTTTTATTTAAATTACGTGAGTAGTGTAATTTAATGAGAGTTTTATTTAAATTACGTGAGTAGAGTAATTTAATGTGATTAAATACGTTTTATTTAAATTACGTGAGAAGAGTAATTTAATGAAATATAATGTTAATAAAGATGAATATGACAATTAAAAATTTACTAAATGTGAGTAGTAAATTTTTAATGTTGATATGTACGGTCTAGTGACTATATGGACGTACCGGAGTTATCTCAACCGAGTGTCGCGCGTAGGACAAAAATGAAGGATGAGAGTATAAAAATAATTAAGAGACTCAAACGATAATTTAGATTCCACAGTTGATTCCGAAAGGGTCGAATTAGTCAAAATAGTGTACCCGGGGGTACTAGTCGAGTGCCGGATCATTTTTGGGCTAAACCGGGACCATTCGGGGGCATTTTGGTCTCTTTACAATTATGGGAAAGAAGACCTACGAATTTTGAAACCCTAGATCAGATTATAAGAGTGGAGGCTAGGGTTATACAGAAAGATATACACCATAGCCATTAGAGAAGAGAGAGATACACAAATTCCTAAGGCAAAAGAAGGAAGGAAGGGTCATTTTAAGGAGATTTCACCACAAAGTTGTTGGGAAGGAGGATTGAAGGATCAAAATCATCAACCATCATCAACAACCACGAAATCAGACCCTACAAATCATAAGGCAAGTGGTTATTTACAAAATAATTGAGTTATAATACCCATGATTAAGCTTTAGTAAGAACATGATTTTTATGATATTCTTGGGAATAAAACAATTGATTATGATCCATGATTGATAAGGATTGCATGTAGGACGTTTTTTGGATTTCCAAGTACGTTGATATCATAGAAAACTAGATGATAAATTCGAAAGAAAATTTGGAATTTGGATGAAAGATATAAAGAATGCATTTTTAGGGTTCTTGATTATTAGAGAGATTTTTAGTTGATTTGGCCAAGATATATAATGATTTTGTTGTTTTAAATCGTTAGTAATCATCCCAGAACATGTAGGAATGATTAGAAATTGTTGGTTGTAAATATGGTGGATTATCATGAAAGATAAAGAAATAAAAATGGTGAAACTCGTAGGAAGAAGATGAACTGGGTCTGTCACTGCTTGATCGATCGATCGACCCTTGAATGTCGATCGATCGAGCAGTCGATCGATCGACCATATCCCATCGATCGATCGACCCTGGCTGGACTTTAGAGAATTTTGTGAATAAATTTCTTTAATTACCGTCGCTTAATGGAAACCTTAGAAATGATATTTTACCTATGAGGGGACTTTATAATTACCAGTAGGTGTACCATTAGGTTTCTCCACAAATGATTGAGCGGAAATTTTGGAGAAATGGACTGACGAAAGAACGATCGATTTAGTCGTATGTTGAGATTATGAGAATTTAATTACGGAAAGAGTGAGATTTAATTCCGGAAAGAAAATACCAGTAGGTTAAAATTAACTTAACTACTGAATTAAGGGAGGGGTAACTAGGGACCTTAGAGTTGTGTGAATACTCGAATAAATACAATAGTGAAATAAATTGTAATTAATAAGTACGGTGAATATAAGTAAAATATAGCACGTACGGGTATGATTTGATAAGTCGGGTGTGTACGTACTAAATTATATAAAAGTTTGGGTTAAGAGAATATTACCTAAATTAATTATGTTAGGGTCGATGTGACATTCCGAACTAACATAAAATTATTATATGTTTGGGGTCGATGAAAAATGCCGAACCAAACTTTTAACTGGTGTCGCGATGAAAGAGTCCCGAACCAGAATATGTGTATATATTTATATTTTTAAATAGTTGGGGTCGATGGATCATTGCGAACCAACTTTCACTTGGGGTCGATGAATCATTCCGAACCAAGAGTCCTTTATGTATAATAGAAGGATATGTTAGTGGTAACTGATATTAAATACATTGTTGTGTGATAAAATGTATTCTATGTGCATAATCTACTGATTTAGAATAGTAGACACTGAAATGAATTATAAATGTCTTAGTAATAAATTATAACGTGATGTAATAATTACAAGAATAAGGACAACGAACAGTAAATAAGTTACCTACGATTATGGGTAGTATAACTAGGTAGACTAAGTATCCTCAATAGTTACGTACTATAAAAGAGAGGTGAGGAAGTCCAAGGGAGTTCGGTGAAACTTTAATATGTGTAATCAATAACTCAATTGTGATAACTGCTTGCAAAATATTTTCAAATGTTTTGAGTACTAACTTTTTCTATGTAAATATTTTTTAAAACCTTTTAGGTGCCCAGCCACAGGGACACCCAGCATGATTTCTTTCCAGTGATTTGGGAGTTGCAGCACGTGTGGATGTTGCAGGGATTGTTTAGACGCTTCCTCTTTTTCAGTTCTAGTGTAGGATCGCAGTTTTAGTATTCTTAGTTGGGACATGTTGTCCTATATTTACTTTTACAGTTTATTCTTGTTATGGATTTTTAATTGTCTTTTATTGGCCGTGGTTTTCGACAAGACATTTCCTGCATTCAGTTATTTATGTAGACTGTTTTAGTATTACTAGAATTGAAATGTGTTGGTATGGATTATTTATTCTGCTTAAGAAAGATAAAATTTGGCACTCGTTTAATTTCACTTAAGTGATTAGTAAATTAAAAAGGCTTTCGGCAGTGATGCTAAGAATGGACCATATAAGAAATCTGTTTAAATTGAATTAAGGATTGATCACCCAAAGTTTAATTAGGCGGGGTGTCACAATCTAAACAGGATAAAAACAAGTTTTTTAGAATGGTTCTAACTCTGCATTTCGATTTTACTAGGGGAACAGTTCTGCATTGGATTAGTATAATATATATTTTATTCTCTTTGAGACTTGCTAGAGATGAAACTTGTATATATATACTATTCTTTATGCTTTACGCATTAGTCAAGGCTCCCTAGATCTTGGAATTTACATTATTTATAATTTATGTGCTCATCGACGCATATTATATACAAGCACCAACTCTTTTATTTATTTTACACTAGTAATTGTTGGGATACAGCTGTCAAAGCTGTTATTAGTGCAACTTTGAAAAATGGCTTTTGCTGTTTGTCCCACATCGGTAAGGGCAAACAAATGGAGTGTGTTAATATACAATTTTTTGGGAATAAAGGTTCAGCCCTTTGGGCATTCAAGTTTTTGTGGGTATGTGGGGCAGACCCAATGGGCCAAGCCACACACGCGCGCGCGCGCCGCCGCCGTCCGTCCGCCCGACCCGTGCCCGTGCCCGGGTCTTGGGCTTGGGCTCATTAAGAATTAATTTTTTGGACAAATAAATTAACGTTTTTGGGCTTTAAAAATTATTTTTTAACGGTAATTAATTCCGAAAAAATTAAAACGTGGTTTATTCCGTGTTGATTTCTTCAACCGAGTTGCCCACTTCTTCCAGTTTTTTCTCCACGTTGTTTACCAACGTCTCTTTTCCTTTTGCCCCATAAAAGAGCTGGTTGCCTCCGGTTTTGGAATACAGTTATCTTCTTCCAACACAAAAATTTTCTCTACAGTTCTGAAAAATTTCCTTCTCCCAGAATACTTTTTCCAGAATAATTAATCTCATTCGTGTACAGATTAATTATAGAATCGAGCAATTAATACATAATGGGTGTATACAGACCGGATTGATTCTTGTGCTATCAATCCGTAATTTAATTGGAGGCTGTTTTATCCTGGGGGTGATGGGGCTGCACACTGTCGGCACAATTGGAGGCAGAGCCGCGAAACACCTTAAAGAGAGCGACCTAGTCCGCGACTCAGCCGTGTTCTTCGCTGTCCAGTTTCCAGAATTCTTATATAATTTTTCTGCCCCAGAATTATTTGCTCCAATTGGGTAATTTCGTTCCTGAATTTAATTCTGCATTTAATTGTTTATTACTGCAACAACAATTTTAAGGTGTTCTTATTCTGCCATGGACGAAATTAATTCCAGTAACCTAAATAAGCCTTTCAAATATGAAGGCACTCATTTTAAACGTTGGAGCAAAAAATTGCTATTTTATTTAACTACGAAAAAGGTCGCATCATGTGTTCAATTTGACAAACCCGTAGTTAATAATCCACCTACTGTTGAGGAAAGCAAAACAATTAGAACTTGGGAGGAAAATGATTTTTTGTGCAAGAACTATATTCTGAATGCTCTAAGTGACGAACTTTATGACTATTATGCCAATTATAAAACTGCGAAAGATGTTTGGGACGCACTTTTTAAAAAATATGACACGGAGGAGGCGGGTGCTAAAAAATATGCCGTCAGCCGTTATTTGAAATTTCAAATGACGGATGACAAATCTGTTGTTGCTCAAACCCATGATTTGCAAATGATTGCCCATGAAATTATTTCCGAGGGCATGGCTTTAGATGAGCAATTTCAGGTGGCTGTAATTATTGATAAATTGCCTCCACTGTTCAAAGAGTTTAAAAATATTTTGAGGCATAAGTCTAAAGAATTCTCACTTGAGTCATTAATTACTAAATTGAGAATTGAGGAGGAATCCCGAAAACAGGACTATAAAGATGAAATTCTTGTTGTGTCTAACAACAAAAATCAGAAAAAGAACCACACTCCAGTTGTTTTAAAGGCAAACGGGAAAAATATGAAAAATCAGAAAAAGAGCCACAACCAGAATTTTAAAAATCAGACTTAGACTCAGAATAAGTATAAGAACCCTGGAAATGGACAGTCTAGCAACTCGGGACAGTTTCTCTGTTTCAAGTGTGGCAAGCCTGGCCATATGGCTCGCAAATGTCGCAATGTGCCAAAATCACAAGCGAATTTGACCGAAGAGGACCTATGTGCTATGATTTCAGAAATCAACATGGTTAGCGGTGCCGAAGGGTGGTGGTTGGATACTGGCGCTTCCCGCCATATCTGTTATGACCGTAGTCTGTTTAAGACTTATTCTGAGACTGCAGATAAGAAGGTGTTGTTGGGTGATTCTCACTCCACTGAGGTTGCTGGTACTGGAAATGTGGAATTGAAGTTCACTTCGGGAAAGACTATTATCCTCAAAGATGTTCTTCACACTCCCGAGATAAGGAAAAATTTGGTTTCGGGCTATCTTCTCAACAAAGCTGGCTTTACTCAAACTATTGGTGCTGATTTATTTACTTTGACCAAAAATGGAATTTTTGTAGGCAAGGGTTATGCCACTGATGGGATGTTTAAATTGAATGTTGATGCAATGAATAAAATTTCTCCTTCTGCTTATATTGCTTGTTCATTTAATATTTGGCATGCTAGGCTTTGTCATGTTAATAAACGACTTGTTAAAAATATGAGCACTTTAGGATTAATTCCCGAATTATCATTAAATAATTTTGAAAAATGTGAATGGTGTAGTCAAGCAAAAATCACTAAGACACCACATAAATCTGTTTTTAGAGAATCTGAACCACTTGATTTAATTCATTCGGATATTTGTGAATTGGATGGTGTCACAACTAGAAATGACAAACGTTATTTTATAACTTTTATTGATGATTGTTCCGATTATTCATTTGTGTATTTAATGAAAAATAAAAGTGAAGCGTTTGACATGTTTAAAATTTTCCTTAATGAAATTGAAAATCAATTTAATCGGAAAATAAAAAGGTTACGTAGTGATAGAGGCACCGAATATGATTCTGAACCATTTATTGAATTTTATAAAACCCACGGTATTATTCACGAAAAAACTGCCCCTTATTCGCCCGAAATGAACGGTAAAGCCGAAAGAAAAAATAGGACATTAACTGAATTAGTAGTGGCTATTTTATTAAATTCCGGGGCTGCCTCACATTGGTGGGGTGAAATTATTTTGACTGTGTGTCACGTGCTTAATAGAATTCCTAAGACTAAAATGAAAATATCTCCTTATGAAATTTGGAAAAATATTAAGCCCAACGTGTCATACTTTAGAACGTGAGGGTGCTTAGCCTATGTACGTATACCCGACCCTAAAAGGTCTAAATTGGCAAGTAGAGCATATGAGTGTGTTTTTATAGGCTATGCTATTAATAGCAAAGCATACCGATTTTATGACTTGAAAAATCAAGTAATTATTGAATCAAATGACGCCGATTTTTATGAAGATAAATTTCCTTTTAAATTGAGGAATAGTGGGGGCGAGTCATCCACTAATATTTCTTTAAATAAAAATAAAGAAAATAATGAATCCATTTTAGAAATTCGAAAAAGTAAAAGGGCTCGTGTAGAAAAAGATTTTGGTCCCGACTTTTATGCTTACACCTTAGAGGAGGATCCTAACACTATTCAAGAAGCCTTATCTTCTTTAGATGCCGATTTATGGCAAGAGGCTATTAATGATGAAATGGATTCTTTGGAAACAAATAAAACTTGGCATTTAGTGGACCTTCCTCCTGTATGTAAAACAATTGGGTGTAAATGGATTCTTAAAAAGAAATTAAAACCTGATGGCACTGTTGAAAAATATAATGCACGTCTTGTTGCTAATGGTTTTAGACAAAGAGAAAATGTAGACTTTTTTGACACATTTTCACCCGTGACTAGAATAACGTATATACGTGTACTATTTGCTATAGCTGCCTTAAATGATTTAATTGTACACCAAATGGATGTTAAAACTGTTTTTTTAAATGGAGAATTAGAAGAAGAGATTTATATGGATCAACCTGAAGGTTTTATTGTACACGGTCAAGAAAATAAAGTATGTAAATTAGATAAATCTCTTTATGGACTCAAACAGGCACCTAAACAATGGCATGATAAATTTGATAGCCTAGTCATCTCTAATGGGTTTAAAATTAATGAAAGTGACAAATGCATTTATTATAAATATGTTGAGAACATTTGCACTATCATATGTCTTTATGTTGATGACTTGCTTATTTTTGGTTCCAATAATCATGCTGTAGAAAATGTTAAATCATTATTATGTGCCAACTTTGATATGAAGGATTTGGGTGAAGCTACTGTAATATTAGGAATTAATATTACTAGGTCAGAAAAGGGACTTTCTTTGGATCAATCTCATTACATTGAGAAAGTTCTAAAGAAATATAATTACTTTGACTGTAAACCTGCTAGTACTCCATTTGACCCTAGTGTAAAGTTATTTAAGAACACTGGCGACAGTGTAAACCAAAATGCTTATGCAAGCATTATTGGTAGCTTACGTTATGCTACAGATTGCACTAGACCTGACATAGCTTATGCTGTGGGAGTACTATGTAGATTTACTAGTAGACCTAGTATGGAGCATTGGCATGCTATTGAGAGGGTCATGCGGTACCTTAAAAGGACGATGAACCTCGGATTACACTATAATAAGCATCCCGCTGTCCTTGAAGGATTAGTGATGCAGATTGGAACACCCTATCTGATGATTCTAAGGCTACTAGTGGATATATATTTAGCATCGCTGGTGGTGCAGTTTCTTGGAAATCTAAGAAACAAACTATTTTGGCTCAATCCACTATGGAGTCTGAGATGATAGCGCTAGCTGCTGCTAGTGAAGAGGCAGGTTGGTTAAGAAACCTCCTGTCAGATATCCCATTATGGGAAAGACCAATTCCAGCCGTTTTGATTCATTGTGATAGTACCTCGGCTATTGCAAAAGTTGAGAACCGTTATTATAACGGTAAGAAACGACAAATACGTCGTAAGCACAGTACTGTTAGAGAATTTATCTCTACGGGTGCTGTGAAGGTGGATCATATATGGTCTGAACAGAACTTAGCTGATCCTTTGACGAAAGGACTAGCTAGGGAAAAGGTGTGGAACACCACGAAAGGGATGGGACTAAAGCCCTTGGATAAATGAGTCATTTGTGATGGTAACCCAACATATAGACTGGAGATCCCAAGAAATATGTTCAAAGGGTAATAACAAGTCACAAGTGATATGGGTTGAATCATGCGATTATTAATTAAAATAGAACGGGGTTTTACTCCGAGTCCATCCCTAAGGAGCATGATATCCTGAAGCGAGTTAAGGATGAGTTATGATAACTCTTAATGAGATCTATAGCTCTATTTTGAGTGGGGTACTTAGCTACAGGAGTATTCTTGATAGACTCACCTATGTGAATGTGGAAGTGTGGCCACTTCCTATGGATATTTTGGGCAAATTCCTAAAGCGTTCACTATACTGGGATAGAAGTACATGGCCGTAACGTGCTAGCTATTAGACTTACACCCAAGTAGAGTTGTGTGTGGGATGTTGTCAGAGATAGAGTTCAAAACTATGGTTACTCTAGTATATTCTGAATCATCTTTACTACGTAAAGGTTCAAGTCGAAAGACACATTTGCTTATGCACAATTCTATAGATTATTGCTCGATAAAATGTTTTCAAATTTTGCAAGTGGGGGATTGTTGGGATACAGCTGTCAAAGCTGTTATTAGTGCAACTTTGAAAAATGGTTTTTGCTGTTTGTCCCACATCGGTAAGGGCAAACAAATGGAGTGTGTTAATATACAATTTTTTGGGAACAAAGGTTCAGCCCTTTGGGCATTCAAGTTTTTGTGGGTATGTGGGGCAGACCCAATGGGCCAAGTCACACACGCGCGCGCGCGCCGCCGCCGTCCGTCCGGCCCGGCCCGTGCCCGTGTCCGGGTCCGGGTCCGGGTCCTGGGTCTTGGGCTTGGGCTCATTAAGAATTAATTTTTTGGACAAATAAATTAACGTTTTTGGGCTTTAAAAATTATTTTTTAACGGTAATTAATTCCGAAAAAATTAAAACGTGGTTTATTCCGTGTTGATTTCTTCAACCGAGTTGCCCACTTCTTCCAGTTTTTTCTCCACGTTGTTTACCAACGTCTCTTTTCCTTTTGCCCCATAAAAGAGCTGGTTGCCTCCGATTTTGGAATACAGTTATCCTCTTCCAACACAAAAATTTTCTCTACAGTTCTGAAAAATTTCCTTCTCCCAGAATACTTTTTCCAGAATAATTAATCTCATTCGTGTACAGATTAATTATAGAATCGAGCAATTAATACAGAATGGGTGTATACAGACCGGATTGATTCTTGTGCTATCAACCCGTAATTTAATTGGAGGCTGTTTTATCCTGGGGGTGACGGGGCTGCACACTGTCGGCACAATTGGAGGCAGAGCCGCGAAACACCTTAAAGAGAGCGACCTAGTCCGCGACTCAGCCGTGTTCTTCGCTGTCCAGTTTCCGGAATTCTTATATAATTTTTCTGCCCCAGAATTATTTGCTCCAATAGGGTAATTTCGTTCCTGAATTTAATTCTGCATTTAATTGTTTATTACTGCAACAACAGTAATGGCTCATGAAATCCTACCCTTCATGCTTATGAACTCTTTTATTTATCATATAATGTGTAGAGCTCATTAAATCCTCACAGTAATGCACATAAATTATTTTATTTATCATATTCATTCAAGGCTCCTTAAAGCTTGGCAATCCTGCCAATAAAACCGATATAAATATCACTGAACTAAGAACATGTGTAATAAAATATAATAGTGATGTGTTTCATAGCCTAGTTTAACTCTTTAACACCTATTCTACAGGATATTGGATGTACATTATGTGAAATCTCAGATGCCTTATAATCCAACCCTTATATAAGAAGTGCTTATCTAAATGTGTCATTAAACCCTACCCTAAGGAAATTAATCATTGGTACCAAGACATAAAGCTTCAAGCGGATATACTTCACCATTCACAAACAAACTTGTGTCCAAAAAAGATACTACATAATGATCTATCTCCAATCAATTTCAACACTTGTTCTTACATAGAACATTTTTACTCCAAAAGTCCAGTATGACCAAAAGTATGCGTTATAAAAACTATTTATTAGGGTCACAACTGTAATTTTCTGGAATCCTGGACGTAAGAAATATTATTCGAAATGGAATGTTATGTAATGGAAGAATCCTAAATAACATGCGACATCCAGACTCTAATATCAAGAAAGGTTTTCCACACACACAAGCACATCATTGAGATAGCGAGTACCCACTCGTGATCATAAGGACTGTAATATATCACAAAAACAAGTTTCCACATGATGTATCACCCAATATGTTTAGTCACAATGCACCTACAGTATATGGGCCCTTAAAAAATCATTTGTATTCACTCTCATATTTTTATTTTTTTAATCATTAGTCATGTTTTAACAATTGTAGGACACATGTCATTCTCTGCGGAGAGAAAAAGAAGCTGTTACAATACGGTTGAAAGAGGTTTTGAGTAATTATAGGACTTAATACAATTTAAAAAATACATGAGAGGAGAGACTTATAAAACATTGGGTATGGGACTAAATCCAAAAAAAACTATTAAAATTAAATAATCCAATATCTTCATGTGATACACTGCTTTCCACCTGATATACAAAACATATGGCTTCTCACATTCACACCCTAAGATATCATGATATCTACACAACAACTACTCCTATATTAAACTATTTTGTCTTTGATTTCGTGATTTCACAAGTACCTAGGCACAATATTTTATTTTTTCTCAATCGCACTAGCACCCACGTATCGCACATAATC
Organism: Sambucus nigra; assembly: GCA_949130495.1. Taxonomy (NCBI): domain Eukaryota; kingdom Viridiplantae; phylum Streptophyta; class Magnoliopsida; order Dipsacales; family Adoxaceae; genus Sambucus; species Sambucus nigra. The sequence continues at coordinate 225,175,653 of OX422214.1, forward strand.
ACCCCCACAAGTGCACATCCTAAAATACATAGGCGTTTACTCATTAATTCAAGCATATGTCCGGTTAATACCTAGTTTTTTTCTGATAAGCACAAGCCCCTACACCACATACACATTCACCGACACAAGTGCAAAAATACAAAAGTCACTTACCTTCCCACTCAAATATTATTTTGGGACTAATTTTAGCACCTAATACGTCTAAGGGGTTTTAGTATTAAGGTGTCTATAATTTCCCAACATTTAAAGTTAATTAGATTAAAACAAACAAATATATGAAATAGATAAAGAATGAGTGGGTTTCATGCACTTTCCCTACTCACAATATGGACCTCCAACCCCATATCCCAAATCTCTAAATCCCTGACCAACAAGGCCTTAATGTGAAGTTGTAAGGGACACCCGACTTAATTTTTTATTTTTGTATACAATAAACTAGTGACTCGAATCATACCTGCAAACCCACTTAAGCTCGTGCACATACTCACATAATGGACTAGTCGACGAGAACAAGATGAAATTGCACAAAGCCGCAGTCGATATCTAGAGATCTTAGTCCCAAGAATCCACAATATGTAAGAGGTACTAATATGTGACTTACTTGTCCAAGCCTCCTTGAATATCTTCTATAAGCAGTAGACAAAGCTAGTATCTCGCTCAAACACAACGGAATACCATGTAACTTCAGAATTTAGAAATTATACGATCTCATATAATGCTCGGTTGACAAGTTTGTATGTACACACATTCCACAATCGGTCAAATAATATCCATATCGCATCTATCGGAATGTTATCCTTACTCATGCAATGAAATTTAAGGATTTGATATCCCATTCGATAATGGGATGTAATTGCAAAGGTAGTCGTAGTATATGACAACTTACCTTTACCATTTCATTGGTGTTACACTTTGACACGAACACTAAGATACACCTTTTGTCCCTGCCCACTAATACTTCCGTTTTATATTACATTTTATATCATCCTGGTTTTACCACAAAATCTGAGAACCATGCGCATTTTATAAAAAAATTCAACGAAAGTCCTCATTAATTGGAACAACCAATCATTCCATGTTCGAGAGACGAAAAAAATTTGATGTCTATAAGATATTGAAATTTTGATTTTTTTAATTTTTTTTTTAGGAAAATAACATTTTATTAATAGACGGAGAAAAAACCTCTCCAATGGCACTTACAATCGCAAAAAAAGAAAATTTGCAAAAAATAAACAAAAATCTAAAGTCAATTTAAAAAGCATTTATGTCCTTCGATTTCTAGATCGCGTTCTCTTACGTACGACGTTTCAATTGTCATTTTTTGCAGTCGTATTTTCATCAATCGAAATAAGATCGGAATCCACCGCAAATGCTAAATCAAGTTTGGGGAGATTCACGAATAAATCAATGCCCCGCTCGTCGTGAATATGAAGGCTAATAGAATTAACTTGAGATAACTCGCCACTTGTATTAATATTCTTTAAAGAAATCAAATCTTCATCACTTTTGGAGTCTTCATCACAGGATGAAGTTTCATCAAATAAATCATTGTGCAAAACAAATTTATTTCCTATTAAAATGATGGAATCACGTTGGATTAAATGATGAATATAACTTTGTTTTTTATTTTTCAATTTTTCACGAATATTATCCAAATTTTTCCCCGTAAAAGTTGGAGCATCAGAGTTAAAACAATCACTTTCAAATGATATGGATCCGTGCCAGTGATACTATTCAATTGCGAATTTAAAATATCAAAATTTTAATATCTTGAAGACATTAATTTTATTTCCTTCCAGAGACCTCCGCTCAATCCTATTGAATATCATGCCTTGTTAGATCCAAGAAGATCCTCCACGTTATCTCTATATACTAAATCCAATGATTTCACCTTAATAACGTGCCTACGCAACTTCTCAGATTTCAATACTAAAGATCAATAATCAGTATCTTCCAATAAAAGAGTCTCAACCAACTTGTAAATTCCAAGGTACAACTATGTAATGAGCAGTAAAATTTTAGATGACAAAGTCAAATTCAAATATACTAAGAATGAAGAAATTTATCATCTATTTATAGTAAGATATATTAAATTAATAATCTAACATGGTAATTGGATTAAACATAAAAAAAATCCTAAAATTAATATTTTTGCCATTACAAAATATTAATCGATATATAAGTATTCGTGACAAATTCCATTTATGGTCGAGATAATATCTTACAAAATAATAACTCCTAAATTTGAATACGAAGAATTTTCCTAATCTAATTAGCATGAGAGATGTATTTAACATAATAGCATGTCATAGAATAATTATATTGATCAATGATCCGTATTTAAATTAATAATTTTAATCCATTTTTTCTATTTGAGACTCATAAAAAAACTAAATTCTATTGCTAACAATTTTTATGGTTTATCAATTCATGTTAATATTTAACATTAACTCCACTAAGGAAGAAAAGTAGAATATCAATTGCCTTTAGTGGATTCTTAAACTCTTAATCTCCTCTTTCCTATGAAAAATATTCTCACTTAAACATGCCTTGATTTTTTTTGTCCAAAATGCTCCAATGGCGTGGCTATGGTTGTTAAGAATGTGTGGGATTTTGGGAGAGAAAAAAGTGTTTCTAGTTAAAGAGTGAAAAACTTAATAAAAAGGTTAATTACACTTAAGCCCCTTGAACTTTACTCCCTCCTATACTTTCGAACCCAAACTTTCAATTTCTTTATATAACCTCTTGAACTTCTAACACGACTACACATAACCCGTTATCGTCCAACTTTGTTAGTTAATTGGTTGAAAAAGTTAGGCATGTGCCGTGCATGTGACTTTTTAATGCTTAGTTTGGTCATTTTGTCAATATTCTTGAAGAATAACCCATTTTTTCTTTACTCTCTCTCTCTAATCCTTTCCCCTATCTCCCTATCTCTCTCTCACCTTTGTTAACCCCATCCCCACCACCCCTGCTACCTCTAGCCCCCATCCTCTGCCACCTACTACCCCACACCCTTGCCACCCCCATCACCCATTTCTCTCCCCCTTCTACCCTACAACCCCCAACCCCTACAGCCCTTCTCCCTACAGCCCTATAGCCCCCCAGTACATGATGCCCTGCCCCTTCCACTAACCCACACCCTCCTCTCTCCCGTCTTTGTTCACACACACACACACACACACACACACATTTGTAAAGGTTTTATTTAGATGTGTTAAGGTTTTTGTTGGATCTATTATTTGTTATGGCTTTTGTTGGATCAAAGTTCTATTTGATTTTATAATGGTTGGGTCTCAGGTTTGATTTAGATTTCAAATGGATGGATCCAATTTTTCTATAATTTTCAATGTTTTAAGGCTTTTCTTATATATTTTTCCAAAATTTTGCTCTTTTTTTGTAATCATTTTCAATTTCGTGTTCAAAAATATTTTAATAATAATCTCTAAAATTATTTATTCTTTTTTTTTTGTTTTTTAATAGAATTTTTTTATTAGAAATCTATTTTGTTAATGCAAATCTAATTTGTTATTGGAAATATATTTTTTTGGGGGGGGGCGGGAGAATTTTTTTATTTTTTTTTTTTTGGGGGGGGGGGGGGGGAGGAATATGTTTTTTAGGGAAAAGTTTTTTTTCCTGAAAATATATATTTCTAATATTATGATTATTTTTAAAATCTTTTTTAATATTTTTGCAAACTTTTAAAATGCTTTTAGCGTTTTATTATTTCCATAACTTTAAAAAAAAAGCAGTTTTTTTTTGGTAATTTACCTTTTTTCTAGTTTTCAGTAATTTTTTAATTTTATATAATTAAAAATATTTTTGTAATTTTTTTTTTTCAATATATTTTTTAAAATGTTTTATTTTGTAAAAGTGTTTTTGATTTTCCCTGATTTTTACATTTTTAGGTGTTTTTCTAATTTTTGCAATTTTAATATTTTTTTCAATTTTTAAAAAATATTTATTCACTTATCCTATATATGTTTATTGAGTTTAAAAAAAAAATTATGTATTTTCTGCAATTTTAATATTTTTGCAAACCCTTTTTTGTTATTAGAAGTTTTCTTTTTATATTTTATATATTTTTTTATTTTGTTTGTTATAGATATGCTTTTTTAATTTGAAATTTTTTTAAATGCTTTTTATAATTTTTAAATTTTTAAATGTATTATTCTATAATTTTCATTTAATTAAAGTTGTATATTTTTTTGGAGCAAAATAACCTCAAAAGTGATCATGTGCAATGCACATAACTAAACTTTCCGTCCAAAAAGTTAACGGTGTTAACGTTGGGGGATTATTTGAAGTCTTTTTGAAAGTTTAAGGGGTTAAGTATAGAAACTGTAAGTTCGGGTGTTGAAGTTCTGGGAGTAATGTTTAGGAGGGCCAAGCATAATAAACCTTAATAAAAAACTTGTCAAAATTGATTCAATAAAACCATGGAGAAAATACTTACGCATACCTCTCTATAGCAGTGTAAATTGCCCGATGTAGCGGCCTTAGACTCCTCCCTCTATATTAGCCTTCTAGGATTGCTATAGCGACCATGTGTTGTCCAAGTTGTGGCTTACCCCTCTCCCTGATCAATTCCAAATTAGTTCCTTTGAATTTCCCATTACTCACCACCAACCCATATGAACTAATAAAAATGTGGTTAAACATGAAACCCCACATCATTTTCCTACTGAATCACATAAAGATTCCAATACAACCTTAGGGTCTTAAATTAATCTCTAGACCAATATATTCAAAGTCAAATTTATCAACTTGGGATCAATTCCATATTAAATTAAAATTCAACTAATTTATTATGGCCCAATTTTGATTTAATTTTAATTTAAATCTTCCCTTTGAATAACTAAACAATTATTAATGAATTGGATATTAATGGTATCAGAGGGATGAAGTTAGTGATGTGGTCAAAGGCATCTTTATAGGTAAATTCCTTATTGAAGAGATAATTAGAAAAAATGATTCGAATTTCTAAAGTCCAAGCTCCCAGATTTATCTCAATTTATATTGGTTAGCCCGTGTAACATTATTTATAAAATAATATATAAAATAATGGTTTTTGTACCTAATAAAAGTATTCAAGACTCTATAATTATGGGTCATGGGGCTTTTTACCAGTTTAAAATTAGAATAAGAGTAAATAGGAATAAATGGTTCTTGAATAATATTTTAACAATCCTTAGATATAGTGGAGTGAGACTTTTATTTCAACATTAGTGCAAACTTGGTTTCAATGACCATTGTCATAACCTGATAGATTAATACATCTCCGTAGTGACATTCACTCTTATATGAATGTTGAAAGAAAATGAAACATCACCACTGAAGAAGAATTTGACTAGGATATCCCTTTACTTATTCATCTTTGTTCAAGATGTTATCTCTAATGCTACAATTAAAGAAGTCCGCAATAACCTCTCTTCGACATTAAACTTTGTTTTAGCATAATTATCCTTTACCACATCTTCTTTGCATAAGATAATCTATATGAATGCAACAATCTCATCTACATTATTGGTCAATATAGTCTTTTATCTGGCCAACTTGTGAATTTTTTTCAATATTTTGAGCATTCTTGTCCTCTAATATCTACCTTAATTCCATATATCTTGATTTTCCCTCCTTTTGTGGTATATCAAAAACTGAAATGATGTTTTTTTTAAATGGAGAAAGATAAAATTCTTTGTTGTAAGTATAATTCTTTTATCCGCAAAAACGATAAAAACACCCTTATCGAAGTTGTCATCCAAAGTATCCTTCCTGTGAAATATATAACTGTAATGTCGATGAGAATATCAACATATTAGATGACTTGATCATCCAATCAACAATGTTTCTCTTGAGCCAGCTCGAATTTCTTCTTCTTTATAAATGAAGAATCTCTTGATGAACTACTTGATTACAATAATCTCCAATTGAATAAAAGTCTTATGTTTGAAAATGATTAAAGGGACAAAAGTGTTTGATTGCTGAGAAATTTTCTTCTTTCTCTTCGTTATTGATCAATCAATGAAATATTAATCATATGCAAATAACAGTAAGAAAGACACATATGAACAAGGATTTAACCTAGCTGTTATCATCTAAAAATGGAATTCAAATTTGTACCTTATCTAGAAGAAAACCAATTAGAGATAAAAAAAAAATAGATATGTAATATATATGAGAATGGGATGCGGATAAGAGTATTATCAACGATATATAAGTGGTTCATCCTTTAAGAATAGATATGTCCATAAGATGACTTGTTACTTTTAAATATATCCCATAGGATACTATCGTGTCTAGGTTTTAGAGAATAAGAATGTTTGAGTATATTTATTACAGGTTTCAGTATCGAATCAACTCGTTGCCTCTTTCCCTATAGGGGATTTGTTCTTTTATAGTGATCCTTGTAGAAGGAATATATATGTTTTCCATAATGGACCAGGAGGTGACGTCTTGGATTGGTGGAACACTTCTTGAGTTATATCAGGGTTTCTCCTTATCAAAAAGGGAACTTATCACATGCTGACCATCTAAAAAATCGGATGGATGTTGTTGTCCACTCGTAAAAGTTCCAAGCTGTCCAACCGCCTTGCTACCGTCCACCTAAACTGGGAATATGGTCGAGCTCGCGATTGACCAATCTCTTGTACTTACGTCTCTTCGTCTGAGGCCGAGGTCTTCAGGTCATGAGGTGTTGTTCTGGAATATGATATACCACTAGCTTTATTTTCCTTAAAATGTCTTTCGAGTTCTTTAAAATGAAGAATAAAATACACTTGGCTTCTCTCTCGGATATTTTCTCTTTTAAAATATAATTAAATCTTGAGTAAAATGAAGTGATAATGGGGCTTATGTATGAAAAATAAATTAATGGTGAAAACCCCAATCTAAGATACTACGTATGAGATAAAAAAAAGTGTGTGAGCTATTATGTCCCATGAGAAAAAAAGTGATTTGAGAGAAAATATAATAAAAGATCTTTGAATTTGTAAAAAATAGATTTTTAATATGGTCATCATTGAAGATAGGGAATGTTATGAAATTTATGTCATTCTTAGTATCAGTAATAACCAAAAAAATGACAATAAATTAAAACCATTCACAAGATAATAATAACGAATAATGTAAATAACTCAGATAGCATAATATAAAAGAGTCTTTAAACCAAAACTGAATCCATCAAGTATAATAAAACTCCATAATATTTAATAGTCTTAAAATGAGGGGAACAACCTTGGCTTGTAAATAAAAATCTTTTTAATGGAAACTGTGGCGTTAAGAATCATGCCGACTCATGCTCGACAACATGTGCTCATGCCACGTGCGCCTATAATTAATGAGGACTCCAAGTCAGAATGGACTCCTCTAACTTAATCACTTGCAACCACTGATGAAGATAGAGAATAATCCCAAAATATGAGGGATAACGATCAACGGGGCCCATGACTCTCCTAAGGAGCCTTAAAAATGTAAACTCGCTCCATATGAGATAGTCATGTATCATTATAAGTTCGAGGAGTAGTACAAGTCTCCCGAATGAATTCTTAACTAATAAAGAACAAATCTTGCACACCATGGACATAGGCACGTTGTCAAACCACTTACATCTTGTGTTGTTTATGTGATGTCATTGTTTACACTCATTGTTATTTTCACTTGTGTCCATTGAATATCATCACCTCTAGTAAACTACCACCTATACCATGACAACATATAATTATCGTTCTGAATTGAATCTTATGTAGGGGATCAATCGGCCGGCTTACCAAGAAAAGAGGTTGAGATGAATCATAAGGTCATTTGTATGTTCATCGAGATTCCATTCATTCTCTTCACGAAATCTACATAACATAAAGATGGAAATCAGTGTCCCCATACTACCTGCCTACCTCTTCGGCCTGAGGGATCGGACATAAAAAAAATGCCTTCTATACCACCCCATTCATCTTGGTGCCATCTGTGGGAACGATCTGAATTCTTTGGCACTAGCCAGCTTCCCGAGATATCTCACACACCCAATATAAGATCATTAGAATCTAGATGACCATGATGGTCGTCACCCGCATAGTCATGGTGACCATGAGGGTCACTATCTAGACTATGACATTCATGATGACTAAGGGGACCATCATCCATCTATTCCATCCTAGAGATTCAAATTAGATATTGATAACTATTACCAATATCTTGGTGCACGCTATCATCCTCGGAATGAGGGGACAGTCTAGAGTGATGATCTTTAGTGATCTAATCAGATATCAGGTCTTATTGACAACTAGAAGAAACATTTATGTGATGAATGAGCTGCCAATAAGAACTAATACGAAGAATGATGCGTTTCAAAGATTCCTATATAAGTTGTAAACAAAGTCCCAAATGTAAAAGAACAAGCACGGCCATGAGTCATAAACTCTTAGTCCTTAGGAGAGTAGAGTTCACAACCGGATGAGGAGAAACCAACGACAAAAGGAATGTCGTCCTCGCAAGAAGTCACATGGAAGAAGCGCCTACTATAATAAACGTTGAGGAGGAAAGGATCTTTACAATTTTATTAGGAGAGAGGTGCCTAGGAACACAACTTATAATGGAGCATAAACGACTTTGGAACTCGAGATGAGAACCCTTGTTTGTTAAATGAAATTGCCTTTTAATTGGGCTATAAAAAAGGTTGAACCTCCCAAAAAGTTTTTGGCTCTAAGCTTCAAGATCTATAACAGGAATATGGAATCCACTAATCACGTCACAGGCGATGAAATTTTAGAACACCAATGAGGGATTGATGTGTTGAATATTCCCCCCCCCCCCCCAGTGTTGAAGATATTGCTAAAAATGGTTCAATAAATGTCCACACATGTCGATCATGTCCTTTTAGAATCTCTCCGAGGCCTTTATGACCAGGTTCATTGAAGTAGTACCCATCCCGATAAATTATTAAATGATAAAAAAAGTCTCAAGAGATACTCGATGTTCTCCATGTAACAAATTGTCTTAATTCCTTAACCAAAACAAGTTTGAGTTTTTTTTTGTAACAGTTCACTGGAAATCTTTATCAAAAAACTAGATTTGCTCAATAGCGAACTTAAAGCAAACCACTTAGGAAAAGGTATAAGACTTAGAGGACTTAGATTCATCTTGGTTAATTTGTTTTTACAATTGGAAAATCTTTTTAAATTAACCTTGGTTTTGTAATTTTGTCAAATACACTTGCCAATATACTTTCATTTAAAAAAGTCTATTTTATAAATAATTGCATCCTTTTGTGTATTGTAAGTATGAATGTTTATGAGGGAAATAAACATACTTTGAGTTTTCCTTAAAACATATCTTGAAAAATCTTCTAAAGGAAAATGGAAAAAAAATCTCTAGACACATGCACTGGCTTGCCTCGTTACAGTGAAACTTATCTCTGGTATTTTTTTGTCCATGTTTCAATATCTCTGGACAAAGGCACGACTTGATGTGCAACAATTCTACCTCAATGATGGTCCTCCTCACTATAACAACACTGTCTCACTAGTTGTTATGGACGCATGAAAAAAGTCTAGACTAATGTGCATCCTGGATCGCTTCAGGATTGTCAAAGTGATGTAATAGCTCCCTGTAGCAATCCTGCGGCGACACGCGTTAGACAGCGCTGAAAGTCACTTTTTCACCCGATCTTTCTTTAATATATTTTTTGTTAGTTTGTCAAGTACAAATTTTTGGGTGACTTAGACCCTGATGGGACTAGTTGACACCTTAAGAGTGTGACTTCTAACATTTTAGCATTTAAATATTTTTAAATTAAGAATCTATAAGATAGTGTATTATATACTCTTCCAAACCAAGATTGAAACCTTTTGAAAATATTTTATTGATCAAAACATTTCATTTATTCGATAACACATTTTTTCACTCATCTTCTTTGAGTTCTTTCAATCCACTATTTGTAATAGAGGCCTATTTACTCATCTTGTTTCAAAAATGTAATCTTCATTAGTGAGTAAATATTTTCTCTTCCTTGATTTGAAAAAACTTGTTTTGAGATTTAAAGCACCACACCCTTTGCAAACATCCCAACACACATATCTATAGAATTCCCCTCAAAGATCCTAGGTGGTACAATTTTATTTCTTGAAGGTTTTGTCCCCAGATAATATAGGTTAATTCTACTTTGAAGAAAAATGTTTTGGCCAAAAGATTTAATGGCATTGGTTACGGACCAAAACCGATCGTGGTTGTGCAGTACACTCAAGTTGTTGGTGATCTTTATGGAAACACGGTGGGAACGTTTGTCTACTCTATTATAGTATCACAAGAATATAAGTCTATTTCTTCTATTGTAAAACACTATTATAGTGCATTTGTCATTCTTATCGGTCCGAGATTTTTTCCATTTGTGGGTATTTCACTTTTACATCTGGTCTTTAATTTTTTACTTTTTCATATCTTTTAGATTTATTGTCTTAATTAAGAAGATAAAACTTGAGAGATTAAAAAACATAGTAAAATATCTGGTCACATAGAATTTTGGATTATTAAACCCTTTTATAATAACAAAGAATTCACAAACCTTTTTCGTGAATTAGGTGAATTAAATTTTATCTTTGTAGCTACCATAAAGAGGAACACTCACAACTGATATTATAGCGGGTCTCCAAGTTTTAGGAGTAATAACATATGAACTGATCCTTTTTGTGTTCAATGGATGGAAATTCAACCCTCTGACCTCCTCCATTTGATGGCAGAAGTTATTCCTATTGGAAGCTTGTATGACATCATATTTAATGTCTACAAATGATCGTATATGTAATAGTGTTCTTGTGGGATGGACTTGCCCTAAAATCGTTGTTAATGAAATCGAAGTTGATAACGATTTTAAATGAGAGTGCGTGAGAAATGTAGGGAATTAATTTTTGGTTGCGTGTCTCTAAGTGAATTTAGGTGTATATCCACATGTAAAATATTTAATTAGGCATGTGATGTCTTATAAACAACCTACGAAGGCACCTCCACCATGAATCATTCCAAGCTTTAATGACTTACTACCCGTTTCAAACTCCTTACCATGATGGAGAGTAAATTTTTTGACAAGTTTCATGCCGAATAGAATGACATAGATACCTTTATCTTTGCTTTAGGAAAGTCTCTAAAAGAAAATAAAATTGTTGATAAAATCTTATAGTCTTTTCCCCTAGGATCCGTGGCAAAACGGATGTCATTGAAGAGGTTAGAGCGTTGGTTTCGAAATCGATGTGTATTGATGAATTAATTGTCTCCCTCCAAACCTTTAAGGTGAATTTTTTTAATCGCCAAGGAGTTCCTCCTAATGAAAATTAGAAAAATATATCTTTTAAGGATTGGAAGGTATCTATCAATTTTAGTTTCCATGATGTTAAAAAGGATTATATGGCATTTATCATTAAATATGCCAAGAAGTTTAAAAAATGATTTCATTCTAGAGGCACACCGAAAAACTATTCACCTAGAATTGGGAATGGTCATGGAAGTTGAGAAAAGAAAGATATCTTGAAGGATCCCTATGTGTTTCACGTGTGGGGATCGAGGTGTGTGTCGAAGGAATGTCCCTTAAATTAAGAACTATTGATGAAGAAAATGAACTTGATCTTCAATCAGAGTATATTAGGCTTTATGGAGAGTCCAAAAACCTCTTAAATCAAAACATGGAACTCCTCACCAAGTTAGTTGATGTCAAAAATCAAATGGCTACTATGAGTCAGAGTTATGTGAGTGATTTTTTTCTCACACATGATGAGTAGTGCACCACATTTTGAAGGAAGTTCAATTGACTTTTTTCACATGGAGATTGAGTTCCTTAGGATGTCCCTACACGAGAGTGAAAACACAATAATGGTACTAGAAAACCAAATCTATTTTATTGATACCAAAGCACTTCCCATGACCAATTTACAGATGAATATGGCAAGTAGGTATCAAAAGTTAGATAAGATGATTTTTTATGCCAAGTTATCCACTAAGGATAAATGAGGACTCGTTTTGAAGGTTACTATCCTAAATCAAACTAAGATTTCATAGAATCCTAATCTACTTTTCCATCTCCCATTAGTTAATAATCAAATCATTATATACACGAAGAAAGACAAGGCAAGGTGACTTTCTTATGTTCCTATTGCAACAAGGAATGATACTTGAAGGATATTTACTTTATACATAGGAAGCAATAGCCCAAGGGCCCCGTAGACCCACAACCCTTTAGGTGCAGACATTGTCATAAATTTGGATACCTTAAGGAGTTTTGTGTTTTCCTTCAACCCGCATTAAAATAAGATGATTTTGATAAGGGTAGAAAGTTCGTTAGGAAAGGGAAAAAATGGTAGAAGGCCCTCAAAAGGGAAAGAAAAATGATTGATCCTCCCATACTACCCAATTTGATTCCTAAATGAAACTCTGTATGAATTGATCCAGATAGGATTAATAAGCTATTGATAGAAGAAAACTAGAATCTATAGAAAAATGTGCTAAGGCTGTGTCCTTGTTTAAGAAGAAATATGATTCTTTTGGTGTAGATGTCTTAAAGTGTTTGTTTTACTATTTTTGGATAGACATCTTACTTTATCTCTATCACTAATTTTAATCTTTAGATATGAGATTTATTTTGGTCATACCTTTAGACATTTATTCTTGTACAATATTGATCTTCTATGCTTTTAGGTACTATTTTATCCCATAAACTTAAATAAAAATCTACATGATTGGTTATTGTACCGATGGTTTTATTTGTGACTTTTAATACTCAATGCTTACACTTTATCGCTAGAATTGCCTTGGTAAACTGATCTTGCAATTTTGCAATATTCATCGTAACTCATGCACTTTTACACCGCATAATAAACTTAAGCATTTCATAAAAATATAATAAAGGAATTTGTTTTCTAATTCTATCAAAAATTAAAAGTTTTATGTGATGTTTTGATGAAATGGTGTATATATATATGCTTGTGTGTGTGTGTGTGAAATAATGAGTGATGATGTAGTAAGTGCAACAGCTTTGGGTCATGAAAACTACCTTTAAAAAATTGGAAATAGTTTCCACCCTTTGTAATGAATAAGCAAAAGTCGCCACATAAAATTTTTTTATTAAAAGAAATGTCCCAAAGACTTTTATTTATACAAAATTGAGTAACATAAAGGATATAAGACTCAAAAGGTTTTAATTATAAATCTCTATTTTAGGGAAAAAATGATTGTTGAGAATTTTATTTGTTTTTAAAGAATAATGAGGATTTATTTTTATTTCATAACATCAATAAAATCCAAAAAAGTGTTTAAACATTGATCTTCATTCTTCAATTTTACAGGTTAATATTGATTTTATTCAATTTCTATCACGAGTTATGTCTTTGAAATCACTATATGTTTTTCATGGCTTTAATATTACCTTAGGTTATCGAATGCTAAAACTATTATTTTTGTAGAGTATTGAACATAACCAATAACAATTGTATGATGTTTTTTATAGATTATTTAGTGATTCAAAATGGCATTTTAGGGATCAAAGTGTACCTGGTATTTAGTTAAGAATTTATATGTACATTTCATTTTGATTTAGTGTTGTATCTGCACAGTTTTTGATCGCTAGAAGTTGGAACGACCTATGTCGTGGAAGCTTCACTACAGTGATGATGGCACGACCCCATAGAACTTTCTTGATACATCGAAAACTCATAGGAATAATAAAAAACTAATTTGGGATGTTTTAATCTTCTACCCACCACTCTCCCAAAAACCCTTTCACCGTTAAAAGAAACCCTTTACATTCCTCCTATTTTTAGGATCTTAGAAGTATTTTAGGTTGTCTTTATCTCACTCTAGTGGATTAATCGCCATTTTAGAAGTTTTTGTTCCATGGATTTTTTATTTACTCCTTTTTAGAGTTAGAGTTTGGTGATGATTATTTTGATAGTTTTTGATGAATTTTTTTTATGATTGATGAGTTTCTACTTATCTTGAGTACATAATGAATTACTTGAGTAGGTTTAAGGGTGTATAGATTTTGCTTTATATTTTTAGGGATTTTTCTACTCATAGTTTTAGTAAAGGATCCTTGGATTTTATTTTTACTTCTCATAGAATTTATGTGTTTGTGTCTTGGTATGTGATTGCAGGCTATCTTATGGCTAACAAATCAGGCTCACACGCCTTGACTTCTACCAAACACTCCAGATTTGTTGAACACTTTGCCACACATTTTTTGCATTAGGAGAGGTCAATAGATATGGAAACTTTTTTAGGCACCCTTTTATATGAGTTTATGGATAAAAGAGATTGATTTTGTATTTTATCTCAAACTGGACCATGTTACCCCTACATGGAGAGAGAATTTCATTCTATTCTTATGGATGATATAGGTGACGATGGCAAAAGAATTATTTGTGCCAAAGTGTGGACTTCAAGTTGTACATTATTCGAAGTGTATAAGTAACAAATTTAATGTTCCATAAGAAAAGTATCACAAATATCCTTATGATAAGTATGTGAGTGAACTTAGCAATTGGGATGCTATCACTCTTTTGAGTGACAATTACTGTCAGGTATGGAACGATAGGACTTTTACACATGTTTATTTGCCTAAAGACTTATACATCCTAAATATAGTTTTTTTGTATTTTCCCAATGTACCGCCCTCATAACGTAACTTACAATCGTACATGATTATTGTACACCATTAGTTCGAGGGTGGGTATGTGTTTGTGTGACGTGATCTTGGATAAAAAAATTATCACTCTAAGGATAACTTTAAAGCTCACGCTTTCCCTTTCGGTTATTTGATCATGCATTTTCTTTTAGAGTGTGGATTTCCTTTTCTTCCAAGGGAAGGTCACGAAAGGATGAAGTCTATATTGACTATTCATTTATATCTTAAGTCAATTAATCCATTTAACGACATAGATGACCCTATTATACCATCAGATGTTGATCCTTCACCACCTCCTCATCCTTCCCATACATCACGAGCATCTAGTTCATGCCCTTTAACTGAAAATAAGTTGGATATCAACTAAACTATGTTCTAGTTTGCTATCATCATTTGGTCCGATGAGATCTCTCTTCTACAATGGCATTCAACACTAGTATTATACGCATGTGCGGAATTTTAGGGGTGCCTTTCAAAATGCTAGTAGAGAGCTTATTGATAATGTGTCTTTGGGATATTAAAGAGGAAGAAGAAGTGGTGTAAATTTTGTTTCTTCTGGGTTTTATTTAAAGTTATCTGGATTTTGTTTCAAATTGATTAAATTTATTATAATCCTCAGAAACTCTACACTTTTAATGCTTATCATATTTTAGAATTTCATATATCTTTATTTGATATATTTTATTTTCCCATGTGTAGTTTAACTTGTTGGTCTTAGGCTTTTACTATCATGATTATATCTTGACTAGACTAACAAGTTAATTATTCACTCATATTATGATTATTCTCTATTTGTTTGTTTGATTACTTTGTTTTACTCTTTCAAAATGATATAAGAACTTGATCTTACTATGTGCTTCCTTCCTTTGTCGCTTTCCATGATGAAAGGGGGAGAAGTTTGTAGAAAGAGCGAGTGTAGTTATTAAAGCATATTAGGTCTCTTATAGTTATTTGTTGCTATATTATGTTTTTGAGAGGAAATGTATATTTCAGTGGTGGGGGTCAATTTAGATAGATATGATGTTCATGTTCATAATATTATATTCACATGTTCATATTTATCATATTTCCTTGTTATATTGCTTCACATTTGTACCTTGATGAGTTTGCTAGTGTGTGATACAAAATTTTGAACAAAATCTTTTTGAAGATAAATGAGTCTCTTGTTGTTATTAGTTAATTAAAACAAATGTAATTTTATATTGGTCAGGCGAGTCGTAAAATGGTAGATTTTCGTCATTTGCTTATAATTTTTCCTTTTATGTTTTGTCTTGGAATTCGACAAAAGGGGATATTGTAAGAGTATAGTATACTCTGTGTGCTTTATAAAATATATTGTTTAAATTCCTTGAACAAAACATGTTTGAGTCTTTGTCGAAAAGATTACCGGAAAGATTCATCAACAAACTATATTCATGCCATACCAAATCTCAAACCCACCAATTAGGAAATGTTATAAGACTTAGAGGACTTAGATTCACCTTGATTAATATGTTTTTGTAATTGAAAAATCTTTTTAAATTAACCTTGGTTCTGTAATTTTATCAAATACACATGAAAATATACCTTTCATGTAGAAAAATCTATTTTTTAAAGAATTGCATATTTTTTGTGTATTGAGTGATGAATTTTCATGCAAGAAAATAACTTTACTTAGAGTTTGCCTCAAAACATATCTTAAAAAGTCTTCTAATGGAAATTTGGACAAAATCTCTAGACTCATGCGCGGCATTCCTTTCCTTAGCTTCGCCACAATGACATCTTACCTCGCTGTAACGAAACTTATCACTGTCATTTTCTTATCCATAATTTAAAATCTATGGACAAAGCCATGACTTTCTTCCAAGTAGTTTCACCACAACAATTGTCTTCCTCACTGCAACGACACCATCTCGCTGGTTGTTTGTGTCCCAGTGTAAAAAGTTTGGATTAATGCATAACCTAAATCGCTTCAGGTTCACCACATCGATGCAATATCTCCTCACGTTAACACGTGTTTAATAATTCTAAAAATAACCTTAGCACAAGATCATTTCTAAGATCTTACTAGTTTGCGTGACAAGTAAAACCTTTTGGGTAACTTAGACCCGGGGGTGAATATTTGACACCTTAATAGTATGAGACCTACCATTTGAGCCTGTAAACATTTTTAAATCAAAAGTATATAAGATACTGTGTTGTCTACTCTTTTAAACTAAGAGTGAGAGCATTGGAAAATAATTTGTCGATCAAAACATTTCATATATTTGAGGGAACATTTTCATTCATTTTCTTTGAGTTCTTTCAATCCACTGTTTCTAATAGAGGTATATTTACTAACGTTTTTTTTGAAAATGTAATCTTTAGTAGTGAGTAAATATTTTATATTTCCTGGCTCGGAAAAAATCATTTTAAATTTAAAGAATCACTCCCTTTGCAAACACCCGAAGACATATATCTATAGAATTTGCTTAAATATCCTGGGTGTATCATTTTGGTTTCTTTCTCCCCCTCCCCCCCCCCCCCCCCCAAAAAAAAAAATAAGTTGATTTTACTTCGAAGAATAATATATTGATCGGAGGATTCAGAGGCACTAGTTGAGAATCAAAATTGGTCGCGGTTGTGTTTCGTAATCCATCTATTAGTGATCTCTATGATGAATATGTTGGGAAAGAGTGTCTTGTCAGTTGTTGTATCGTGAGGTTATAAGTCTATTTGTTCTAGTTTTAAAACTCTACTATAGTGTATTTCTAGTTCTTAACAACCCAATTTTTCACCCAATAGTGGGGTTTTCCCCCGTTCATCCAATTTTGTATTCTTATCTTACTCCTTTCGCATGTTTTATAATCATTGTATTAATTAGGAAAATAAAAATTGAGAGATTCTAAAACTTATTAATATATTTTATCGTATAGACTTTTGGATTACTAAGGCCTTTTGTAATAATAAGTTAACCACTTTTTTCTTGAATTAGTTAAATTAAGTTTTATTTGGGTAGCTACCAACGAGTGGCACACTCTCACCTACCATTTGAGAACTATACCCAATATATTACGAAATTTCTCAACTAAACGCACTTTAACCATAATAGTCTATTCTTGAAGCTCTCACCGTGCTATGGAAAACCAACATGCTCTCTATTAAACAAATCAACCGTGTTGTGCATAGAAACCATACCATCTTACTCAACAAATTATCATTGATGATGAGAATGGTATATATTCCATAACACACCATATATTCGGTGTGTCAGCCAATCAGCTACATATGGAAAGTAGGGGGCTATAGTAGGCAATAAAGCCCAAAATGTTCTAGAAAAGTCTATTTTAATTAAAAGTATCAAATGTGACCCATTGACCCCTCATTGTGTCCCCATCCGACACTCATATCAAGTACACATCACCTATCATCTAACTTGAAACACTTATAACTATTTATATTCATCCTTGCCTTAATGTACCTATCCTACCATACAATGTATAGTAACGTTCGCAAAATAATCGAAGTACCAAGTCAAATAATACAACAAAACAATTACAGATACCTTAACTATGCAAGATTTAACTATTGCTACATAACCACACTACCATCGTATAACCCGATATATTCTAACCATAAGAAATATACACATATTATCATTCCCTAAAATTATCATTAAATTCTTAATAAGAACCTTGTGATGAATATCTCCTAACTCCCAACTAAACTATATTTCATGTCGAAGAGGTCTCATAAATGAAATCCAAATAATAAGACCCTTGATGCACTTATGTCTAGCCGAATCATTCATCGGAATCAAAGGTATAAAACTCCTTAAGAAAATACCAATAAGCCCAATGAAGGGTCAGACCCATCTAAAAAGACCCCATTAGTTACTATTGTGCATTATCTCATATATACGCATTAGTTACCATATAGCATTAACCCATCTCATCTATATAAATATACACATTAGTTACCCTGGAGCATTAACCTAGCTCATACACATTGGTCACTATAGAACATTATCTCATCTCGTATATGCATATATAAGTTCCTAATCAAACGATCCCATCATAGAGAAATCAACCGGCTCCAAAATCACATTATGTTACAGAGTATGAAACACAATATAAATTTTTATCTTGGTATAGAGTAATCAACTAACTCTAAACCACCATAGCACAGAGTTTTCAACAAACTTTTTTCATTCCATCACTTGTATAGTTAAACAAAACCTTACCCTTCCTACAACCAAGTAATCAACCAACTCACTTCCCCACCTTAAGCCATATAAAGACTTTAACTACTCTACACACATCTTTCATCATGGAACATACCATAAACATATACTCTTAATCATTATTTACTCATTATCACTAACCCACCAAAAGTGTGTGAGTTTTAGAATTATCAGTACATTAATTACACTTCCTAAATTAATTTTAGCATAAATAATCATACATGTGGTCAATAATACAAGTGATCCCTAAAACTTGTGTATATCCATATGCATATATACTAAACATGAGTCATATAATCTGTACCTATTACACACACACACACACACATGTGTGTGTGTGTGTGTGTGTTTTACGAGGGTCTAACCTTTATTACTTAATATAGGATAAGATCGGTCGAGCGTCCAAACACTTTCCTAAATTATCCCTAAACCATCCACAAATCTTCATAAAGCAGTCCTAGTAAAAATCAAATATACTCCATTGCTATCAGTATATGTGCACAAGTCCGCACAAGTCCCCCCTTTGAGGCCATGTGCATGACTTCAAGATATTGAACTTCGAAGTAGGTTTTTGGTAAAATAAAAACCTCAAGCATGGACAGCCAAATTATAATTTGAAAATAAAAATAAGATAATCTAACAAGTGAGAAAATATGGGTATACTATACTCTTACATTTTTAAATATTAATATCACATAAACCCACTTTTATTACACAACATGACTATACATAATTAAAATAAGGCACAATAAAAATTAGTGAATCCTATATCTTTTTGTGAATTTAATGATGTCACATTGTATTGAAAGAAACCCAACTATGTATTATTGTTGATATTCACTTCAAACATGATCACTAATTCTATATTTAAAATCGTGTGTTATAATAGATTCAATGAAGTTGTCAAAAAGTGTTAAAATTTAAATGTTATAGTGTTCCAGAAATTACATGGGCATGGAATGACTTCTTGTGTAATCGTGAGGTTTCCTAATGGAATTTACCGAGAAGTCAATAAATAATAATTATAAATATCAAGTTAATAACAACGATATTAGTCTAAAAATAATAATTAAATTTTTTTACATTGGGATATAAATGAAAATTATTTTTCTAAAGAACTCATTAATAAATTATCATTCAAAGGGATAGACATGCAGCAACTTATAGACGACTCTTGTAAGTAAGATTTGTAAGAAGGGGCATATACCAAATAGTCCCTTGAACTTCTTTTAATACATGTATAATCCAAGCCTTTTTATTTTGCACTAAAAAGTCCTTCACCATGCCAAAGGCTTTACCATGCCGTTGACGCGGACCTTTAAAGATAAGAGAGTAAGGGATTTTTTGGTACAAAATAAAAGACTTGGACTAAATGTGTATTAAAAAATATTTGAGGGACCTTTTGGTATTTGATCCTTATAAGAAATACACATGAGTTAATATATAGACGAAAATGCACTTATATTTAATATATATATATATATATATATATATATATATATATATATATATATATATATATATATATATATATATATATATATATAGTACTCCTCTTATGCATATCAGTCCGCATTTTAAGAGTGCGGACCGGATATGTGTCACCTGGCGGTGAGCCTAGAAATTATAGGCTAAATTATCGGGGTTCTCTCTTTCTTTTCTGGGCTCACTGCCAGGTGACATGTGTTCGGTCTGCACTCTTAAAATGCGGACTGGTATGCACAAGAGCAGTATTGTATATATATATATATATATATATATGTAATTGAGAAATAATAATAGGAAAATATGAAAATATTTTATGTATAATAATATGCTAACGATGACTAGATTATAGGAAGTAAATAATCATTTTGAGGTTAGAAATTAGACACAACGAAATGCACAAAGTATTTTTTTCTACAGTACTAGTTTCTCAAAACAAATCCATTTTCGACATAATCATAGGCCTTCAAACAGTACTCACCCAAAGAAAAAATAGGAAAATATTATTTAATTTATCTAACACTTAATTAAATGTTCGTACAAACCATCAAATTTATTGTTTGAATAAAAAACTAGGAAACAAGGTCTTAAAAAGAATAAAAACACCAATACAAATTTGTAAAGAATAAGCTCAATAAAATTTGGGCTAAATATATATTAATTAATTAAAGAGTAAGGCATAAGTCAGTCCCAAGCTAGTTGTGTGCTCATTATTGTTATGGAAAATGCCAAACCGTATATGTCCTCCCTCATTTAAAAACTAAATAAACCCCAAAGGCTCAATAAAACTTAGGTCGTTTTGAGCGTATATTGACACTACCGATTTCACATAGTGTTCCTATGTACAAGATTTTTCTAATCCACTTCATCAAAACTTTCATGTTACAACTGATACCTTGGAAAACATTATTATAAAACCATGAATGTTAAAATATGGATATAACATGTTAATTTAGTAGGTTACGTAACGAAATCCAGCTCAAAACCGACTCAAAAAATGTTGCATGTTAAATTAATCTCGATGTTAACCAAAAACTAGTGGTCAAAACCATCCAACAATCCACCACATTAATGTAAATTGGAAGGATAAACATTCAAATGACTATGCAAAAATTTAAGATATTTCTTTTAAAATATTCTTGCGTTAAGAAAGATAGATTTTTGTCCTTGAATCAGTCGAAGTCATATATCAAATTTATTGGTTGATCGGGGAATATGAAGTCTTGAACTAATAAAGATTTTTTAAAAATAAAGACAATATACTTCATATTGTATCTTTATAAACATATATTCACCTTTTCATTTTAGAGTGTGAGATCTTGATGGTATGTACCTAATTAAAATAATAATTACCAAATTAAAATGTAATTTCTTTTTTAGATGGACACACGAAATAAAAAATCCACAAATTAAAATGTTTAATGAAGATTATAATCTAATAACTTTTGTTTCCATATTAAGACAAGGGTTATAACATTTTGTAAACATAAAATAATTAACATAACACCAGATGTACAAGGAAAAACCCACTAATGGGAAAAAAACTCGGGTTGAAATGAGTGAAAAATATAATTGTAATACCCCGTACTTTTATTATTAATTAATTTTTGAGCTCTTAATATTATTAATTTAACTGGGAGAAATTAACTTGGATTTCAGTAAATTTTAATTAGTGAGATATCTGATATATTATATGTCGCGTATGAGTGATATATTATATGTCACGTATGAGTGAAAGTGGCAGTGTATTAATAGATATGTGATATATTGTATGTCGCGTATGAGTGAAAGTGGTAGTGTATTAATATATGTCAGTGGAGTATTAGATCGACGTATCAGTATAATTTATGGGCGACGCGTATGGTACGCGCGTGTCGAGCCCGATTAATGATATATTAACATATTTGGAGTCGGGTGACTCAGATGACATTTTTAGTGCACTTGTGATTTAGGAAGGGTCGACATAGACCAGAATAGGTACTCGGGTGGTATGATTGTGTTCCAAGGACTTTTTAGACATAACAAGACCCGTTTAAGGGTAGGAATATCCTTTTAAACTTAGGGCTAAGTGGAAAAAAATGATTAAGGTAGTTTAGAGTATTTAAGATGTTATGGAGGTGGATGGTAGACTGCCTTTGATATTCTGCACAAGAGAGATTGAGAGATAGTCCAAAGGAAGAGAAAAGAGGAAGAAAGAAGAGAAAGGGTTTGGAGAAGAGGAAGAAAAGATTTCTATGAATTCAACCCATCATCAAACACGTAGAGAACATCGAATCTTAATCCATCAAGGCAAGTCGTTATTTCATTAAGTTGTAATTGTGCGTAGTTAATTACTTTCATGACTAAAGATAGAAAATTAGGAATTAAAGTTATAAATATTAAAACTTCAAATTGATTGATGTAGAGATTTAGATGATAAGGGATTTTTTTATTTAAATTAATTAATACCTGGGGTTAATCATATTAGAGTTTTAAATTTTTTTCTAGAATTAAAATGATGATCATGTAGAACTTTAATAGAAAGGTTGAACTTTTGAAAATCAATTGGGGAAATTCTGAGTTCAATTAAATCAATGTTTTATGTGTAATCCTAGGTGTTTTATATAGAATTCATGGTTAATTAGATATTTTAATGCTTTTGGAACATTAGTATATTGATGTGTGAAGTCGATTTGATGTTTGAGGTTGCTCAGGACTTTGATTAGAGGGCTTGGATGAGAAAAAATCGAGGAAGAAGATAATAGTGAACCAAGCAAACTGAACTGGTTCACTGGGGGAGCGAACCGGTTTGCTCAACCAAACTAATTCGGTTTTCTAGTGAACAAGTTTGGTTTGTTCGCCTATCCAATTTTTATTTATGCGTTATTTTGACATGATAGGGCTTGGGTAATGACCGTAGGGGCATCCGAGGTACTGTGGGATTATTGGTGGAGGTTTACTAGGGTTTAATATGTGAAAAGGACCAACGATAAGGATTCATGTGAGTGTCTGTTTAAATAGTAATCAGGAAGCTGGTTCAAACTTCTAGATTAGGCGAACTGCACACTCTAGGATATGCGTACGCATTCGGTACTTTATATATATATATACATATTAGAGTTACATATATATATATATATATATATATATATATATGTGTGTGTGTGTGTGTGTGTGTGTGTGTGTGCTACTGATTTTTATTAAACATTCCTACTCGGCACTGCTATCATAGGAGGTTGTACATAGTGGGCAGTCCATCCTGGCGTTGACCAACGGGTGTTGGATTGATTCCCCAAGTTATAGGACTAATGCATGGAAAAATCCATATATGAGGATAAATTTTTGTTCGGACACCGAGTGAGTGTGACGTGGTGTGTTTGTGACCCCCGGACGTATGTCTATAACTACCTCCATTTTATGTGTTTAAGTTTGGGATCAGTGGTAAGATTCTGACCTAATGGCTCAGTG
The DNA here is from genome assembly GCA_949130495.1 of Sambucus nigra. Taxonomy (NCBI): domain Eukaryota; kingdom Viridiplantae; phylum Streptophyta; class Magnoliopsida; order Dipsacales; family Adoxaceae; genus Sambucus; species Sambucus nigra. The sequence goes on from OX422214.1 coordinate 225,199,442, forward strand.
TGATGAATGATTCCTGGGGCTTGATAGCACTCGAGTTATGTATTCGTAAGGTCTAGGATCTAGGGATAGGGTTATACTTATATAGCCAGTGATATATATGTATGTTAATATGATATAGTATATATCTTTACTTATAGTATGAGCGTAGCTATGTTATATATTTTATGTGATTATTTATCTGTAGCACATGTATCGCTATAACATTATTTATGCACGTATACCTAATGAAAGTAGTTTTACCTTGCTAATAGAGAGAATTAGAGGGGGTTGGGCTTGGATAGAAGTTACATGTCCTAGTTAGATCGACTAGTTTAATTAGGATAATTAAATGAACATGTTAGGTGCGCAATGTAGTTGAGAGGTGAGGTTTTATCTCATGTGAGTGTGACTGTTTAATTATGAAAGTAATACAATTCAATTTTAAATTGATTTAAAACAATTATATACTTGCAATTTTTTTTACTTTTCAGGCTTTGACCTAGGGGAAATTATTTTTCCTTATTTTTCTTTTTTTTTAAAATTCCTCAGGTGTACAGCTTCAGCAAACAGTACTGCAAGGTCACATCCATTCTTGTCATTTCGATAGTTGTGGACTCTAGAGGACTTCATTTAGATGCCTAAGCTCATTATATATAGATAGGATCATTTCATTTCAGTTTTCAGTTTAGGCGTGTAGCCCATAGATGGATAGGGCTTTATATTACTATCAGATATTTCATTTCAGCACTCAGTTTTATTATTCAGTTTTATATAGTGCATGATGTTATTTGGTGACGGACTACTTATTCGAATCACTCTTATTTATTTATGCATGGTGACTTATTCATTCATTTTGATTGTGTAGTTTTATTCCTATTATATTATATTACATTATATTTGCTACAGTGATGCTGAGAATGAAACCATATTGAGATTCCTATTTTATTGTAGTATATGATTGGCTACCCAGTATTAAAATAGGCGGGTTGTCACCGTTAGTATCAGAGATTCAGGTTCTAGTGTCCTTAGGATTTATGTTAACTTTCTCCATTGTCTTCTTTTCATTTTCTTTAGAGTAGAGCCCTATATTTAGGACTATTATTTCATATTGTGCATTTAAGTTCTTTTGCCTTTATTTATGATTGAAGTGAATATCATATAATTTTGATTTGGTTTTAGATGCCAAACAATAGGATATGTAGAACAACTCGTAGTGTGAGGAGGGCCATATATGAAGAGGCTCATTCGGAGCTATAGGCCACTTAGGGAACTATAACCATAAAAGAGGTTGCAACTATTGTCACATGAGCAGTTAATGCCGCAGTGATCGCCTTAGCACATCATTTTCCCCAGTCAAAGTCATAGAAGCTATTAGTAGCAGCAGTTTAGGATCACCCGTTGTTAGTTTGCGATAGAGCTATAAAGGCCTTTTAGAAGGGCTATCTGGTAGAGTTCTTGGGGAGTGCAGTAATTCGGCACGAATATTTCATTTATTCACCCTTTATATTTATGCATTTATTCCAGCCCCACAAGTAGTTCTAATATTTCCGCCTCCAAGGGGGAGGAGGTAGGGGCAGGGGAAATTTGGGCGTGTGTATCACATTCGAGGAACAATGTTACCGCCAACGATTGAGGGTATGTTTTCTATCCATGGGCATTTACACGGGAGAGTCACACTCATTTGTTAGGACTATATTCACACATTCGATATGTGTAGTGGATTTATCTTCAAACATTATCATGATCGTAGATTCATCATTAGGTGGTGGGACTCTCATTCGTTCCTTATGCCAGGGGGAAGGTATGAACATGGGGAGTTTGTTCTTAGTATCATATTTGATCATGTTAGATTTGGACGAGAATAATTTTATTTTGGGTATGGACTGGTTAGTGACCTATAGAGCGATGGTAAACTGTTATAGTAGGACTATCGTGTTCTCTATTCCAGGGCAGGACATGTTCCTTATGGCAATGCCACGTTCGGAGGGAGGGTCGAGCACGCACTTATATTATATTGAGGAGGATATTTCTGAGGGTATATTCATCTTATTAGATTAGATCCCTATTGTAAGGGGTTATGTTGATGTGTTTCAAAAGATACTAGGGTTACGACCAAGTTGAAAGATTGAGTTTTGTTATATCTCTTTTATTGCAATGCCTCATATATATAGGATAATACGATTTTAGGAATTTTCCATTAATCTTTCTCATATGAATATTACCATTAAAATGTATGAGATGGTAAGATCCACATTTAAATACTTTATGGATTTGAAATGGTCATATCCATTTGGGAGAACACTTTCCAAAAGCTGGGTATTTTGTTTGTGGCTTCAACCATGTCTTCATTTATATTTTATAATTACACACACACACACACACACATAAACACACATACACACACACACACACACACACATATATATGTCACTCATGCACTAGATATTTTTGAGGTCCTATATGACCATAACACTTAATAGAGTAAATTATGTCAATATGTGGAATTCTTTTCGATGACATTGCACAAAGTATCATTTATCACGTTATTTGTAACTTATGCTTCTTATTCGAGTGGGCATAATATATGGTGCAGATCGAGTAGGCATAATATATGGTGCCTCAAAGTAAATTTTAGTACTATATCTAGTTCAAAATTCTCTCATTATCTATAGTAATAGTTTGGGGAATCCAAAACCTATAAACAATAGCTTGTTAAAAGTCATCAACTTCATTTTGGTTTACTGATTTCAAAGGTCTAGATACTACCCATTTAGTGAAGTAATTTGTTTCTACAATTATAAAACCATATAACTGTAAGAAATGAGGGTAAAATTTTCCAATCACATCTATTGTCCATTGTGGCCATCCCCGATCCTCGCGATGGGACAAACGTAGGAAGGCGTGTCATCTCCGTGGTGAGAGGATCTCGGTCCCGTGCATCCCTCTCGGGAGCGCTTCGGCCGGCTTCGGCGATGTGTGAGGTGAAAAATGTAGAGAGATGGAGTCGCTAGTCTATTTTACTCAAAACAGATAAAAGAAAATGGGAAGCCATCCCAAAGGACATCATCCAAAGATACGCTGATACATATGAAAACAAAATGATTCAAAAAGGGTTCGGAGGATAAGTTACGAAATGGGAAGGTGTTAGGAACCCATTCCTCCTTTACGGTGTCTCATGGATTGTTGCTATTTTCCTTTATTTCCCCGTGATATGTGTGCATATGTATATGTAATGGATATAGGAATCATCGGCTTGTATCATGGAAGAGATAAAGCGAGTAATCCCTAGGAATGTTCCTAAAAGTAATATTAGACAATAGGATTTACGCGATTATCCTTTCGTTGATCATTACAATGGAGCGATAACGCATACGAAATAATACACCACTAAGAAAAAATATATGTATATGTAAATATATAGATTTTAAAAGAATTAAGTTAAAGAATATAGAAAAATAGACAATGGGAGAAAAGTAGGACTCGAGTCTCGGGTTTTTCCCCGAGACGCCTACGTAGCCTATAGAGGTATCAAAGTCCACGTAGTTCATATGCAAAATGAGAGGTGGGATTTATCCCATAAATCCAACCGGGGACTTCTCTTATATGTGTGTGTGTGTGTAAAAAAGTGTTTTAGTTGTGGGAAAAGTGTGAGAATTCCCGTTTGGAATTTGTGAGCAAACCCTCTATTTTCTTTTCTTTTTTTTGGGTTTTATTTATATGAAAATAAGAGATGTGTAATAATACTAAATAAAACGTATAATAGGATATGTGAGGTGGAGAGAATAAAAGTACTAAGTAATAAAAACAAGTTAGTGCGAATTTAAGAGAATTTGAAGAGAGAGTTGAGAATGTTGGACCTTCTTGAAGATCTTGAGCTTGATCTTGAATGTTGGAGAGCAACCCTTGCGCTTGGATGATGATGAAGGGTAGTTAATTTACCAAGTTTGATGAAAAATCTGATGAATAGTGAGGGTTGGAAAGGGATTTGGATTTGGAAATCACACTGACTTCGAGAGGGGTTTTCGGAGCTCGCTGAGAGTGATGGATTTCAGATCTTCTGTCCTCTTTGCAATGAGGTCAGACCCTACTTTTTATAGGCCCGGGGCATTGACGATTGGCATAGTCCTGGTCCTTCCAATTGGCAGGTTTTTTTAGGCACACTGCCGATACGCAGGGTTTGGAACGTGCCGTTTGGCAGTCTCTTTAAGGTTCCTTTGGAAAATTGATCGTAGAGCGCAAACCGTTGATCCGAACCGTGCACGAGATGAACCGTTGGAAATTTACTTCAGATACCTTCAAAATTATTTTAGACTGCTCCTGGGTATCCGAACCGTGCACGAGATGAATCATTGGAAATTTACTTCAGATACCTTCAAAATTATTTTAGACTGCTCCTGGGTCTGAGAGTTTACTTTGGGTCAAATGTGGCTCGAAAGCGTTTGTCGATCCTTTGGACGGGGGATCGTCGGGCGCAAATGGATAGTTCGTCCGCATGGTAAGTCAGAATTGTGCACGTGGAGGATCATTGGAAAGGTTAGGAGATATATTTCGACATTCCAAAGAGTTTGACTCAATTTAGGAAGTTGACTTTGGTCAATTGGGGCCTGGAAGCGTTCGGTGACCTTTCAGCGTAAAACGGATCGTTCGTCCGCACCGTAAGTTAGAATTGGGCCCGAAGAGGACCGTTGGAAAGGGGTTTCAGCGCCCTTTGAAGATCCATTCAGTCTTAGTTGAGCTAAAGAGTTTGACTTTTGGTCAAATGGAGCCTGGGAGTGCCCGATAGCCTCTAAGTCAGGTTTCGAGGGAAAATAGGTCGTTTGTCTGTACTGTAAGTTAGAATTGTGCACGGTGCGGACCATTGGAAAGGGTTTACAGTACCCTTTGAGAATTCATTCAGTCTTAGTCGAGCTGAAGAGTTTGACTTTTGGTCAAATGGAGCCTGGGAGTGCCCGATAGGTTCTAGGTTAGTATCCGGGATATGAGTTAGGTTTGTAGTGATGAAGGAAAGTGCTAAGGTCCTAAGGAGAGGTTACTAGAATGGGGTGTCTATAGGGACCCTCAATGCGCGAGTTTGGAACAAAAGATAGCCATCGAATAGACACCGTATGATGCCTTTGAAAGAGGATGACCAATTCAGAGGGTCGAGGCTGATTCTGAGGACCTAAGGATGAGGATGACCGATTCTGTGTGTGACAACCCGAATATAATTATGATAAATTATATTTAAATCATGCTTATCTTATGTGATATGAATAATGTGATATTAGTATATCTAATTTTAAGTGATTATGTTTATTATAATCCTACTTGCTTAAATAATGAAAGGTCGAATTATTTACAAACACAAATTTTGTTGTTTTCGGTGGAAAGGTTCCTGTTAGAGACTAGTTTTGACCCTTATCACATTATAATTGACTTGAGGTGAAAACTAGATAGTTGTAGACATGTGATCTAGGGTTGTAATACAGCAAACGTATCATCAAATGGATGCCCGAGTAAAGAGTTATACCAAATTTACGAACAAAGGGCAAAGTTGTCCATTCCCTTTAAGTGGTATTTTGTCTTTTATTAAACCAAATGGTTTAATTTGATTGGTTGGCTTGGGAGGCATGCTTGGACGACCTTATACCCTTGAAATAGACTTATCCTTCAGTCAAAATCAGCCATGAAAGGGTTTTAAGCTTAAGGAAAGAGAAGGTAGAAGTTTAGGAAGAAAAGTGAGGAGAAAAAGTGTAGAAAAATCCGTAGAAATTACGTAAACGTCCCGAAGGTAATACTAATTGCAAATATTGTTATTTTTCATATATTTATGATTTATATGATATAAATCCTTGATTTGTTTATTGACCTTTGATGCTTGGGTGCATATGTATGAATATATGCAAGTTTAAGTTAAGTTAAATGCGTAAACCCTTAAAAATTGCTTTGTATTGAAATCCCTTCTATTCAAACTTACATATATCTTTGTGTGCTTACTGTAATTGAGAAATTACAATTGGACATGAAATTAGACTCATATATTCATATCATATATGAAAATTAGAATTTATCTCCTTGTGGTTAGGCCGTAATGATGATTTCAAGTTGGTACATGGTTGCTGTTTGTATACTTGATTTTGGTATGCCTTAAGTTTAGTCAAGCTTTTGAGATAGCAAATGAAGTCAAAAAATTATGAAACTTTAATTCTGTACTATTAAGTATGTTTACTGAAAATGGGTTGAAAATCATTGAAATTTATGCAGGAGAAAAATTATGAAAATTCTTGGAAGTTGAAGGAACAATAGAAGAGCTTGTAGGGCAGATTTCTTGTGTTGTAAAGAAATGGCCATAACTTGCTCTAGGAAGCTTAAAAAATTACACCGTCACTTTTACCAGAAAGTATATTCATATATGTTTTCATATTGATAAGGTTGGACCCCTGTATTTATACAATTTAGGAATATAGGATGATTAAGTATGTAAGACAATAATTTCAGGCCATACTGGATACCCCTTGAATGAATGTTTGTATTTCGTCCTCACAAAGAGTACTTTGAGTACATGTTTCATGTGTATATATATTGAGAAGTATAATTTCATGTTTAATTGACATTGGTTATAAATTCCTCATAAGGTATTTCCTACGGTTGAATGTCTGTAACTTTATCAACATGTACATCATTGTTTTGCCTTGACCTATGTTTTATGGAATGTGACTTAATTGGAATTATATTGTTTATGTATAGTCATGGAAAGTTACATAATAATGTTTGGATAATATTTATGATTGAGGTTCAGTACTGATTTAGTTGGATTGACAGGTGTAAGGCCTAATCAACCCAGTTCAGCTCCCCCAGAAGAAAACGTGAATACATAGTTGTCAACCAAGGTGAGTGTACTCACTGGAAAGATATATTTGTATCGTGTTATTGATATGATCATAATATAATGAATATGAAATTGTTCATTTCGATTTACCGAAATGAGGGGTTACTCCTCGACCAGGAATGGGGGAGAATTGTCTATTTAGACAGGATATGTGAATTATGATTCGGAAAAGTTGGTCATTCATTATGAATGAGCCGGATAAGTTAATACATAAGTATATGGACATGATTTATTGCATTTAAATTCATGCAGTAGTTTAGTAATGATGCATTCACTGGGCTATTTTTGCTCATGGTTCCTATGTTCACATTTTTCAGGTAATGCGATGTCACTGCCAAATCTAGGAGGTCGGGTTGGGTTAGCCAGGAATGGGAGAAACTATGATTTTGTGTAAATGTAAATGATGTAATTAAGTTAACTTATCCTTCAAGAAATTTTTTATGGGCATGATTACTCTGATGTTGTAAAAAGTTATTTCAGTTATATGGATTTACAATGATGACTCTGAAATCAAAACTCATGATTATGGTTTGGTTAGATTAATTATGGTTTGACTCACTTTGACTTTCAAACTTAATTATAAGTAACTTGGTTGGGGTGTGTCAGCTTTTAGTATCAGAGCCTAGGTTTTAGAGGTTCTGGAGTGAGAAGAGTCTAGATTTGGCAGTTAATGTTAAAAGTATATTTTGTTTGATACTAACGATTATGGTAGGAAAAATATGTATATATGCATGTTGTTATATCTTTGATCCATTTTAGATATAAAAGAATGGAAGGAGGGAATGTGAATGTGGAAATAGAAGATGAGGCTTCAAATATGGCAGCAGAGGCAGAGGTTGAGCAACCTATTCGTGGAAATGTAGAACCTGACCCATAACAATTGACAGACAGGCAAAAAATGGCACATGCTATGACTTTAATGGCAGAGCAGCAAGCTAGATTTATGGCTCATATGGAAGAACAACAAGCCAGGCAATTAGAGGCACAAGCATTGGACAGGGCTAAGGAGGTGATACACCGGGAAGAAAGAAGTACTTCACATGAGAAATTTATTAAGATGAACCCACCCTCATTTGAAGGAGCGGTTGATCCAGCAGAGGCAGAAGTATGGGTTAAATAGATTGAACTTATTTTTGGGGTAATGAGAATGCCTGAAAATCAACGAGTGACCTTGGCGACGTATATGCTGAAAGGAGAAGCTAAGTACTGGTGGGATGCCACAAAACATTTGTGAAAGAGTTGGCGCTTGCGTTCAATTAAGAAATAATATAATAAATACCATTTTTAACCCAAATTAACCCTAAGCATGCAACTAGGTGTGATTGAAACAATATGAAATCATGCACAAGATATTCAACACACAAAGTTTAAGGAAAATTCCCCCACAGGGGCAAAACCATTTGTATATCACTATAATTTGTAAAAGACGGTTTACAATCGGATTACAATGAAATACAGGTTGACTAAGAATTACCCTCGGGTATCGGATTCTGTAGTCGCGGCTGGAATATCCCTTTCCAGTAGGGTTGGCGGCTGGAACTATCCCTGTCCAGTAGGGCAGTAATGAAGAGGAAGAAGCGGTACACTTCACAAGGTTTGAACAGCAGCAATGGTGTTCTTGGGTTACCAAAAGTGATTCAAAAATGTATGTAATTTGTGTGAATCAAAGGTATGAATCAATGGACTCAAATACCATGAAGACTTAAGAGTTATGGAACTCAGAAAATCGTGTGTAAGTCTTAAGAAAACCAACTCCCCGATCGTGGTATAAATAAGAATTCATTTGCCCTGAAAATCTGCTACACGATCTGGCAGAGTCTATCCTCGTCGGATCGGTCCGGTTCATTAGGCGGATCGGTCCGGTAAGCTCGGATCGGTTCTTTTTCTGAAACCGGATCCATCCGGTTGGCATCGGATCGGTTCGGCATTATGGCTTCATCGGTTCGCTATGGATCCGGGGTATACTGGCTTCACCTCAGCAAGCGGATCGGTCCGGTACCTTTAGCCGGATCGGTCCGGTGAACCGGATCGGTTCTGTTATCTGTACCGGATCGGTCCGGTCTGTTCCCTTGATTTCTTTTCTCCTTTTGATATTCGGATCCGTTGATGAGCATATGATTCTTGAATTTCCTCAACGGTGTAACGGCGTACGACATATAAAATGCTAATGGACAAAAATGTCCTTACAAATCTCCCCCTATGTCTATGCCGGTACATACATAAAAATAAACATCCGAATTATCAATCATAAATAATTGCCTATACAAATCTACCCTTCCATGAACCCAAAACTGAAAGAGTACAAGTGAATAAGACTGCATCGTTTGATCTTCAAATCTTCAGGGATCTTAACGCTTTTCTCATCAGGGTGTGCAATTCAGTTATCAAAGTAGTACCTACACACATGAGACAAAGAAAAATACCAAGTGACATATCGAGTTTGAAATGAGATAAACATAAGCAATATATACCAGATTTATGATGAACCTCAAATTTCAAAACTCCCCCATAATTCATTCTCCCCCTTTTTATGATGTCCCCAAATAGACAAATGAGATAAATAAATTAAGCAATCAAGAACCGGGGTGACACAAGGCATAAAATCACACCATGAATGAACATAAAACAACCAAGTCGGTGATGGCGTAAATGAATGGGTGTGATCAAAATTCGATAGGAAAATCAAAGCATACAAACATGACATATGTGCACGATGAATATTGGATATTCCTAACGAATGAACTCAAATGCTTCCTTTGGTGTAAAAGAGATGCAATATATGACATTGACTAAATCAAATCAACAAATCAAAGCTCAAAGTGATTTCTACACCAATAACGTCCAAAATGATTTTCAGCTTTTTCAGGACTTTCAAGGAAGTGCAAACCCGTTTTTCAATCTCCAACCAAACTCCCTCAGATTTATATTATTAATAGAGGTATACTAAATTCTCAAACTTTGGAGAATTGATGGTGAAAACCTAAATGTCCCATATTTGGCATGAAATGCTTTTTATTGCCTTATCAATTTTTTCGGGCTCTTTTAACCTCTTAGGACCTCGGATATTAAAATTCCTCCATTTTTTAGGTCCTTTGTAATGGTGGATTTTGCGCAAAGGATAAGAATCAACTTTCGCAGCCCCTCCCCGTTATGAAAATGTACACACAGTCTCACCAAAACGGTTTTTACATGCAATCCAATCTTGTCAAGTTTTATCGCATTTTGTACATTGTATAGACAGAATTGAGATAGGAACACTCAAGCCAATATGTGATAGACAAGTGCAATAAGCAAATATAGCCGTGCATGTGTGCATTAAAGGATATAGGAGTCAAACATGTAGGAAGATATCACTAATTACATCTCAAGGACTCCAATCAATGTTAAGCACGTGGATGAAATGATGTAGCGTCTCAAATCTCTACCAAACAGTCACATATATATATGAAATGAAGGTGTGACTTGGCTATCTTAAATGCTCATCCATAAACGGCAAATCTCTTTTTGAATTTTTTAAAAAATTTTATCAAAACAAAATCTTTTTGTGCTTTTTCTCAAAATTTTTCTTAAAAGAAAATCTTTTTGTATTTTTCAAAAGAAATATAAAAAGCAACTAGAATAAAACAAAACTGTACAACTAAACAATGGTACATATAAACAGACTAGCAATAGGAAGCATATGATATGAACATGAAGAAGCATCCTATTCTAGACATAGACCAACCCCTCAGTCAACTGTGCAAATCCCCAAAGACTTCCTAAGACTCTCAAATCTAAGGGCATCTAAAGGTTTCGTGAAAATATCGGCTAACTGACGATCGGTAGGAACAAAACTCAGGGTTACGACCTTCTCCTCAACTAACTGACGTATAAAGTGCTCGCGTAACCGGATGTGCTTTGTGCGCGAATGTTGGACAGGATTGCAGGATATGTGTATCGCGCTCGTGTTATCACAGGAAATGGTCATGGTGTCCTGTGAAATCCCATAATCCTCCAACATTTGCTTCATCCACATGACTTGCGTGCAACAACTCCCAGCGGCGATGTACTCAGCCTCCGCAGTGGACAAAGAGATGGAGTTTTTCTTCTTGCTCAACCAAGAGACAAGAGAAGAACCAAAATAGAAACACCCACCAGAAGTGCTCCTACAACCATCTACGTCCCCAGCCCAATCGGCATCCCAATAGGCGGACAAACGGTCATCGGTATCAAAGGAATACCAAATACCGTATGAGAGAGTCCCACTCACGTATTTGATAATACGTTTTAGAGCAAGTAAGTGTGACTCTTTAGGAGACGCCTGATAACGCGCACAGACTCCAACACTAAAGGCAATGTCGGGACGACTAGCAGTCAAGTAGAGAAGACTGCCTATCATACTCCGATACAAGGTTTTCTCTATGTCCTTGCCTGAAGTGTCCTTACTAAGCTTGGTAGAGGTACTCATAGGTGTACGTGCATGCTTAGCGGAGTCTAAACCAAATTTCTTCACTAGGTCTCTAGCATACTTGGATTGGGAGATGAACATCCCATCCTCTAGCTGACGAACCTGGAGACCAAGGAAGAATGTAAGCTCACCAACCATGCTCATCTCAAACTCACTTTTCATCTCCTCCTCAAAGTGGTGAGCATGCTGGGAGCATGTGGATCCAAAGACTATGTCGTCCACATAGACTTGGGCAACCAAGATAGCACCGTCATCTCTCCTGACGAACAGCGTCATATCAACTCCCCCTCTCTTGAAGCCACGGGCTAAGAGATAGGCAATAAGCCTCTCGTACCAAGCACGGGGTGCTTGCTTCAAACCATACAAGGCTTTCCTCAGATAGTAGATGTGATCAGGGTGCTTAGGGTCTTCAAACCCTTTTGGTTGTTCCACAAAAACCTCTTCCTGTAGAATGCCATTCAGAAAGGCACTCTTGACATCCATCTGATATACTTTGAAGTGCAGATGACATGCGATGGCGAGTAGTAAGTGGACGGACTCAAGCCTCGCAACAGGAGCAAATGTCTCCCCAAAGTCTACACCCTCTATCTGTGTGTAGCCTTGAGCGACCAACCTAGCCTTATTTCTGATTTTGGTACCATTTTCATCCATTTTGTTCTTGAAAATCCACCGGGTACCAATAACATTAGTATCACTAGGTCGGGGGACAAGTTCCCAGACATTGTTCTTCTTAAACTGAAGCAACTCATCCTGCATAGCAGATATCCAGTGTTCATCTTTGAGAGCTTCTTTGTGGTTCTTGGGCTCGACTTTGGACGTGTAGCAATGATGACTAACAACGTTCTCTAGTTGAGCACGAGTCTTGACTCCTAGAGTGGGATCGCCAACAATGGCTGAAGGATCATGACTCTTGCGAACCAAAGCAGGTGTGTCCCCTAACACAGGAATAGGGTCCACAGAGTGTGGGAGAGGAACAGGAAAATCACTGTCAGAACAATCCTCATCCTCACACTGAAGGTTGGGATCAATAACCGTTGGAGGTTCGTCATCTTGCACAGTGACGTTTACTGATTCCATAACCTTAGAGCTCTTCAGGTTAAAAACCCGGTACGCTCTACTGTTCGGTGAATATCCTAGCAATATTCCCTCGTCGCTCCGGGAGTCAAACTTTCCTAATTGCTCTCTATCCCGTAGAATGTAGCATTTACTCCCAAAAAATCGGAAATATGCCAAGTTGGGTTTCTTGCCAGTCCACAATTCATAAGGCGTCTTAAGTGTGTGTGGACGAAGATAAACCCTATTCACTGTGTGGCATGTAGTAGATACTGCCTCTGCCCAAAATCTTCTAGAAACTTTACGACCTAGAAGCATAGATCTAGCCATCTCTTGGATCGTTCTATTCTTCCTCTCAACAATCCCATTTTGCTGAGGAGTTCTCACAGCAGAAAACTCATGTTTGATCCCAAGGCTATCACAGTACAAATCCACCTTTGCTTCCTTAAATTCAGTGCCGTTGTCACTACGTATTCTGTTAATAGTGACCCCGTGTTGATTTTGCAGGACACGGCACTTGGTCATTAAAAATTCTACAGCATCAGATTTCTCTCTTAGAAAACCTACAATAGAGTATCTAGAGAAATCGTCTACCATCACGAGAATGTATCTCTTACCACCTAGACTCTCCGTGCGAGTAGGACCCATAAGATCCATGTGAATCAACTCAAGAGCACGGGAGGTGGTAATGGAATTCAACTTCCTATGAGGACCACGGATTTGTTTTCCCAACTGACATGGTCCAAAAATCATGGAAGTTGGCTTTCCAAGTGATGGTAAGCCACGTACTAGGTCCTTTTTGACTAAACGAGATAAGTCTCTAATGTTTATGTGACCTAGACGTTGGTGCCACAGATCCATAGGAGTGATTATGGCGCTGTTGCAAACAAGTGAGGATGTGGGCTCAGTCCCATAGCAGTTATCCTCTGTCCTCACCCCTTGCACTAAAAGTTTACCGGCTTGATTATAGACCTTACAAGCTTCCCGGTCAAACTTTACTGCAAAGTCATCGTCGCACAGCTGGCTGATGCTAATAAGGTTTGCTTTCAAACCTTTGACGTACAACACGTTCTCTAGCTTGGGAAATCCTGGTAAATCTACTGTACCTCGTCCAACTATGCTAGATTTGCTCCCATCTCCAAAGGTGACTCTCCCATCATTATAATCCTCAAGATGGGTAAAATATGAGGCATCACCTGTCATGTGTCTGGAGCAACCACTGTCAAAATACCACTGTGAGGTATTATGGGCTTTAAGAGCGACATGGACAACAAGGGCCTTTTTCTCTTTCTTAGGAACCCAAGCGTAGGTACCTTTTTGTATTCCCTTGTTGTTGTTGGTTTTAGCCGAAATGCGGGGCGCATTCATTGATGGTAAGGTCATTCGTCGGAATTCCTCCATCAAACTCTGTGAAGTGGCGGCTAGAAACTCAACACGCTCTCTCAGACTAGCAAACTCATCAGTCTGATGTGGTGGAGCAAACGTACGTCGTGTCCGACCCAACTTATAGCAATCATCCCTAAGGTGTCCATTTCTTTTGCAATAAGGGCACAGTATTAGGAGGACCTTGGATTGATTTTCTTGGTCGAACTCTCCTTCTTGGTTTTTTATGACGGCCATAAGGAGTCGTAGTAAACTCAGGAATTGGACTGGGTGCAATTTGGGACGTGGAGGCACCATCAAAACCTATTCCTTGCCTATCGCCAAAACTAAAGCGGGACCGAGGAGCATCTTTCCCATCTTCCCAGATCTGTCCTCGATTTGTACCTTGACTTTCCTAGCTCTTTCAAGGTCATGAGTAAGCTGAGAAACAAGGGCTTCAAGTTTCTTTCGAGTCTCCAGGGAGGAATGAAGCTCACTCGAAAGACTAGCCACTTGTTTAGTCAAGTTCGCTTTCTCTTTCTCAAAACTGCTCTCTCTCTCTTTAAGCAAATTCTCTTTACTAAACCAGGCAGATTCTCTCTCTCTCATGGCGGTGCAGGTGGAGGACTCTCTCTCTCTCTCGTATTTCCTAACTCTTCTTCTAACGCGGTGATCCTAAGAACTAACGCCTTGTTACGTTTTTTAGTTTTGAAAGACTCATCATATAACTCGGCGTAGGCGCGTTGAAGGCTACTCTCGTCCTCACTACCTTCCTCCTCTCCCTCACTCTCTTCGCTCTCGTTGTCGAGGTGTCCCTGTGAAGTAGCATCCTCATCGTCGTGAGATGCACTAGGAGTACTCACATGACTAGCCATGAACGCGGTGAAGTTACGCTCATGCGGTGACTCATCTCTCGAGTCCACAGACTCGACCCCACTGTCGTCACTAAGGGTAGCATTTAGGACAGCTTTACCCTTTTCCCTATTCAGACGAGTGGCACACTCAAACGCTCTGTGTCCCTTACCGTCGCACTCAAAACACCTCTCACTGTCTTTAGGGGGTTCTTTGAAATCTTTCTTTTCAAACTTATTTTTCTGAAAATTCTTTTTATCTTTGAAATTCCCATTTTTCTTAAATTTTAGAATTTTCTTGAAGTTTTTAGCAAAAAGTGCCAAATCATCTAGGTCAAACTCACATTCAGAATCAGAAGTTTCTATCTTTCTAGACGACTCGACTCTCTTTCTTGCCGACCCCTCACTTTTTCTCTCTTGGGCTTTAAGGGCAATTCCCTTATCTTTTGACTTGGCAGATTTAGGAAACATGTCTATTTCATAAGTTTGTAAATCTCCTACCAGTTCTTCCAATTTTAGAGTATTTAAATTACCCAAGGAATTTAGCACAGTGACTTTAGGTATAAAACGCTTAGGAAGGGAACGAAGAATCTTTTTAACAACTCTAGCATTTGGAATATGTTCACCAAGATTATAGCTAGTATTAACAATGTCAGAAAGCCTAGCATAAAATTCATCAAAACATTCATTTTCATGCATGGTGATGGTTTCAAATTGAGTTGTTAAATTTTGCAATTTTGACTCTTTAACAGCATTCGTTCCTTCATGGGTAAGTTGCAAAATAACCCATGCCTCTTTTGACGTGGTGCACGTCATTATGCGTTTGAACTCATCAGGAGTGACAGACCCAGAAATAGCACTTAGACCCTTAGAGTTAAAAGATGACCATTTAAATTCATCATCAGTCCAAGTGATGTCAGGTTTCAAGTTGGTCACATTATCAACAGTCACGGTTGGAGGAGTCCACCCTCGTTCAACCAAAATCCAGACACGTTCGTCAATGGCTTTTAAAGCCGACCTCATACGGGCTTTCCAATAGGCATAATTCGACCCGTCAAAAACAGGCATTTTATAATATGACTTCTTCATTTGAACACGCTCTTTTCAAAAATCAATTTATTTTAAAAATTGATATCTTTAGAAAAATTTTGCGGAAGTAAAGAATACGCAATAGAATGGCGTAACCTGCTCTGATACCAATTTGAAAGAGTTGGCGCTTGCGTTCAATTAAGAAATAATATAATAAATACCATTTTTAACCCAAATTAACCCTAAGCATGCAACTAGGTGTGATTGAAACAATATGAAATCATGCACAAGATATTCAACACACAAAGTTTAAGGAAAAATCCCCCGCAGGGGCAAAACCATTTGTATATCACTATAATTTGTAAAAGACGGTTTACAATCGGATTACAATGAAATACAGGTTGACTAAGAATTACCCTCGGGTATCGGATTCTGTAGTCGCGGCTGGAATATCCCTTTCCAGTAGGGTTAGCGGCTGGAACTATCCCTGTCCAGTAGGGCAGCAATGAAGAGGAAGAAGCGGTCCACTTCACAAGGTTTGAACAGTAGCAATGGTGTTCTTGGGTTACCAAAAGTGATTCACAAATGTATGTAATTTGTGTGAATCAAAGGTATGAATCAATGGACTCAAATACCATGAAGACTTAAGAGTTATGGAACTCAGAAAATCTTGTGTAAGTCTTAAGAAAACCAACTCCCCGATCGTGGTATAAATAAGAATTCATTTGCCCTGAAAATCTGCTACACGATCTGGCAGAGTCTATCCTCGTCGGATCGGTCCGGTTCATTAGGCGGATCGGTCCGGTAAGCTCGAATTGGTTCTTTTTCTGAAACCGGATCCATCCGGTTGGCATCGGATCGGTTCGGTATTATGGCTTCATCGGTTCGCTATGGATCCGGGGTATACTGGCTTCACCTCAGCAAGCGGATCGGTCCGGTACCTTTAGCCGGATCGGTTCGGTGAACCAGATCGGTTCTGTTATCTGTACCGGATCGGTCCGATCTGTTCCCTTGATTTCTTTTCTCCTTTTGATATTCGGATCCGTTGATGAGCATATGATTCTTGAATTTCCTCAACGGTGTAACGGCGTACGACATATAAAATGCTAATGGACAAAAATGTCCTTACAAATCTCCCCCTATGTCTATGCCGGTACATACATAAAAATAAACATCCGAATTATCAATCATAAATAATTGCCTATACAAATCTACCCTTCCATGAACCCAAAACTGAAAGAGTACAAGTGAATAAGACTGCATCGTTTGATCTTCAAATCTTCACGAATCTTAACGCTTTTCTCATCAGGGTGTGCAATTCAGTTATCAAAGTAGTACCTACACACATGAGACAAAGCAAAATACCAAGTGACATATCGAGTTTGAAATGAGATAAACATAAGCAATATATACCAGATTTATGATGAACCTCAAATTTCAAAACTCCCCCAAAATTCATTCTCCCCCTTTTTATGATGTCCCCAAATAGACAAATGAGATAAATAAATTAAGCAATCAAGAACCGGGGTGACACAAGGCATAAAATCACACCATGAATGAACATAAAACAACCAAGTCGGTGATGGCGTAAATGAATGGGTGTGATCAAAATTCGATAGTAAAATCAAAGCATACAAACATGACATATGTGCACGATGAATATTGGATATTCCTAACGAATGAACTCAAATGCTTCCTTTGGTGTAAAAGAGATGCAATATATGACATTGACTAAATCAAATCAACAAATCAAAGCTCAAAGTGATTTCTACACCAATAACGTCCAAAATGATTTTCAGCTTTTTCAGGACTTTCAAGGAAGTGCAAACCCGTTTTTCAATCTCCAACCAAACTCCCTCAGATTTATATTATTAATATAGGTATACTAAATTCTCAAACTTTGGAGAATTGATGGTTAAAACCTAAATGGCCCATATTTGGCATGAAATGCTTTTTATTGCCTTATCAATTTTTTTCGGGCTCTTTTAACCTCTTAGGACCTCGGATATTAAAATTCCTCCATTTTTTAGGTCCTTTATAATGGTGGCTTTTGCGCAAAGGATAAGAATCAACTTTCGCAGCCCCTCCCCATTATGAAAATGTACACACAGTCTCACCAAAACGGTTTTTACATGCAATCCAATCTTGTCAAGTTTTATCGCATTTTGTACATTGTATAGACAGAATTGAGATAGGAACACTCAAGCCAATATGTGATAGACAAGTGCAATAAGCAAATATAGCCGTGCATGTGTGCATTAAAGGATATAGGAGTCAAATATGTAGGAAGATATCACTAATTACATCTCAAGGACTCCAATCAATGTTAAGCACATGGATGAAATGATGTAGCGTCTCAAATCTCTACCAAACAGTCACATATATATATGAAATGAAGGTGTGACTTGGCTATCTTAAATGCTCATCCATAAACGGCAAATCTCTTTTTGAATTTTTTAAAAAATTTTATCAAAACAAAATCTTTTTGTGCTTTTTCTCAAAAGAGTAGTGGTACAGAATAGGTTCAGGAGTTTCAGCACAAGGAGATCCGAATGTTTGTTTCTTTTGTGGGGCATCAGGCCATATAAAGAGAAATTGCCCAAAGTTACTGAATATAGAATGTTTTAACTGCCACCAGAGGGGTCATTTGAGAAAGAATTGTCCTATGTTGGCAAGAACAGTTTCAGTCAGTAGTGTGGGGCCTCATAAAGGATCTTCTCCAAGCAGTGCCACCAGGGGGAGAGGTACAGAACAAACAACTGGATCGAGGGCAGGAGGAAGAGTGTTTGCGATGACGCTACAAGATGCCCATGCTACACCTGAAGTGGTTACAGGTAAACTTTCTATTGCAAACAAAGATTTATATGCACTCATTAATCCTGGATCTACGCATTCATTTGTGGCATTACATAGTTTTCATATTTGGGTAGACCATGTTCATTTATCAATTGTGCCTTATATATTTCTACCCCAATGGAAAGTGTGATTCTGGTTGAGCATGTTTATAAAGATTGTATCTTACGAATGGGGGAAAGAGATTTCTATGTTGACTTGATACTGTTGGCCATTCGGGATTTTGATATTATACTGGGGATGGATTGGTTATCATCGTATCATGCTTCCATTGATTATTTTCGAAAGGAAGTTACATTTCATCTGCCAGGTGAACCTGAGTTTCAGTTTACAGGAGAAAGGAATGTTGTCCCTAATTGTCTTATCTCAGCCATTAAGAGTAGAAAGTTATTGAGTAAAGGTTGTAAAGGGTATTTAGCTTATGTTGTTGATGTTAGTAAGGAAACACTTAAAGTTGAAGATATACCAGTGGTTAGAGAATTTTATGATGTCTTCCCAGAGGAATTGCCATGATTGCGACCCGATAGGGAAGTAGAGTTTTCTATTGAATTAATTCCAGGTACTGGTCCAATTTCTCTTGCTCCATATAGAATGGAACCAACAGAGTTGAAAGAATTAAAAGTGCAATTACAAGATCTGATAAGCAGAGGTTTCATTCGGCCTAGTGTTTCGCCATGGGGAGCACCAGTGTTATTTGTGAAAAAGAAAGATGGGACAATGCGATTATGTATTGATTATCGGCAGTTGAATAAGGTGACCATTAGAAATAAGTACCCTCTACCTCGTATCGATGACTTGTTTGACCAATTACAGGGGGCCACAGTATTTTCGAAGATTGATTTGAGATCGGGTTACTACCAACTGAAAGTGAAGGATAGTGATATTTCCAAAACAGCTTTTCGGACTCGATATGGGCACTATGAGTTTTTGGTGATGCCTTTTGGATTAACCAATGCTCCAACAGTTTTTATGGATTTGATGAATCGGGTATTCCACCCTTTCATTGATTCATTTGTGATTGTATTCATAGACGATGTGTTGATTTACTCGTGTAGCATGGAGGAACATGAGAAGCATGTGAGACTTGTATTGCAGATTTTGAGAGAGAAGAAATTATTTGCTAAATTCAGCAAGTGTGAGTTTTGGTTGAATGAAATTGTGTTTTTAGGGCACATGGTCTCGGGAAATGGGATATATGTTGATCCAAGGAAAGTGGAAGCAATTGTTGAATGGGAAAGTCCTAAGAATGTGATAGAAATTAGGAGTTTCCTAGGATTGGCAGGTTACTATCGCAGATTCATTAAGGGATTTTCAGCAATAGCATTGCCATTGACAAAGTTGACTCGTAAAGAAGTGAAGTTTGTATGGGATGAAGAATGTGAGAGGAGTTTTAAAGAATTAAAGAATCGGTTGGTTTCAGCCCCTATACTTACTATTCCATGTGGGAATGAGTCTTTTGTGATCTATACAGACGCTTCATTTCAGGGGTTAGGATGTGTTCTTATGCAGAATGGGAAGGTAATAGCATATGCCTCTAGACAATTAAAGACGCATGAACGAAATTACCCTACACATGATTTGGAGCTAGCGGCCATTGTTTTTGCTTCAAAGTTGTGGAGACATTACTTGTATGGAGAAACTTGTGAGATATTTACGGATCATCAAAGTTTGAAATACTTGTTTACACAGAAAGAACTGAATTTGAGACAGAGGCGTTGGATAGAGCTGATTAAAGACTATGACTGTACCATTCATCATCATCCTGGGAAAGCCAATGTGGTAGCAGATGCTTTGAGTCGAAAATCATCAGGGATGCTTGGTTGCATACGGTGTGCCCGTGTTGGAAATATTCTTGACTTGGCATCGATGGGGATTGAATTTAGGTTTTCAAAAAGCGGAGGATTATTAGCACATGTCACAGTGAGACCTTTATTGGCAGAACGCATACGAAATTTGCAGATCGGTGATCCATTTCTTAAGAAGAAGAAACAAGAAGTTCGGGATGGTAGAGAGAGTGAATTTGAAATTAAGAATGATGAATCGTTGTGTTATAAAAATAATATTTGTGTACCGAATGATCCACCCTTAAAGAAAGATATATTAGAAAAGGCACATAGTTATATTTACTCTATGCATCCGGGAGGTACCAAAATGTACAGAGATTTGAAAGAATATTACTGGTGGAACAATATGAAATGTGAGATTGCAGAGTTCGTAGCTAAATGTTTAGTGTGCCAGTAAGTAAAGGCGGAGCATTAGAAGCCGGCAGGATTATTACAGTCATTGCCTATTCCGGAATGGAAGTGGAAGCATATAACGATGGATTTTGTTACAGGATTACCCCGGTCACCAAAGGGGAATGATTCTATTTGGGTGATTGTAGATCGATTGATGAAGTCAGCTCATTTTCTTCCAGTTAAGACCACCTACACCGTTGACAAGTATGCACGTATGTACGTTGATGAGATTATTCGTTTACATGGGGCACCAGTGTCAATAGTATCAGATAGAGATCCAACGTTCACTTCTAAGTTTTGGCCTCGTCTCCAGAATGCCATGGGCACAAGTTTGAAGTTCAGCACTGCGTTTCATCCACAAACTGATGGGAAATCAGAAAAGACGATTCAAATATTAGAAGACATGTTACGAGCCTGTGTATTTGACTTCAAAGGTAGTTGGGATGATCATTTGCCATTAATGGAATTTTCATATAATAATAGTTATCAGTCGACTATTGGTATGGCTCCTTATGAAGCTTTATATGGGAGGAGATGTAGAACGCCTTTGTGTTGGGATGAAGTGGGTGAAAGGAAAATATTGGGTCCTGAATTAATAGATGTGACGACTGAAAAGATCAAAATTATTCAGGAACGGATAAAGATAGCACAAAGTAGGTAGAAATTTTATGCAGATAAGAGAAAGTATCCATTGGAGTTTCAAAAGGGAGATTTTGTATTCCTGCGTATTTCGCCATGGAAAGGCGTTATGAGATTTGGCAAAAAGGGAAAACTAAGTCCAAGATACATTGGACCATATGAGGTGTTGGAAAGAATTGGGGCCCTGGCTTATAGATTAGCATTACCTCCAGATTTATCCCGTTTACATGATGTGTTTCACGTATCGATGCTTCGTAAGTATTTGGCGGATCCATCTCATCAGTTGAAAACTCAACCAATTGAACTGAAGGAAGACTTGTCGTACATCGAGGAACCAATGGAAATTATTGATCGTAAGGAGCAAGTATTGAGAAATAAAGTTATTCCCTTAGTTAAGGTTATGTGGATGAGCCATGGAGTTAAAGAAGAAACTTGGGAAATGGAGGATAGCATGAGGAAACAATATCCCCATTTGTTTGGTAAGTGACCTTTATATTAAATTTCGGGGACGAAATTTTCTAAGGTGGGTGAGTTGTGACAACCCGAATATAATTATGATAAATTATATTTAAATCATGCTTATCTTATGTGATATGAATAATGTGATATTAGTATATCTAATGTTAAGTGATTATGTTTATTATAATCCTACTTGCTTAAATCATGAAAGGTCGAATTATTTACAAACACAAATTTTGTTGTTTTCGGCGGAAAGGTTCCTGTTAGAGACTAGTTTTGACCCTTATCACATTATAAATGACTTGAGGTGAAAACTAGATAGTTGTAGACATGTGATCTAGGGTTGTAATACAACAAACGGGTCATCAAATGGATACCCGAGTAAAGAGTATACCAAATTTACGAACAAAGGGCAAAGTTGTCCATTCCATTTAAGTGGTATTTTGTCTTTTATTAAACCAAATGGTTTAATTTGATTGGTTGGCTTGGGAGGCAGCCTTGGCCTACCTTATACCCTTGAAATAGACTTATCCTTCAGCCAAAATCAGCCATGAAAGGGTTTTAAGCTTAAGTAAAGAGAAGGTAGAAGTTTAGGAAGAAAAGTGAGGAGAAAAAGTGTAGAAAAATCCGTAGAAATTACGTAAACGTCCCGAAGGTAATCCTAATTGCAAATATTGTTATTTTTCATATATTTATGATTTATATAATATAAATCCTTTATTTTTTTATTGAATTTTCATGCTTGGGTGCATATGTATGAATATATGCAAGTTTAAGTTAAGTTAAATGCATAAACCCTTAAAAATTGCATTGTATTAAAACCCCTTGTATTCAAACTTGCATATATCTTTGTGTGCTTACTGTAATTGAGAAATTCCAATTGGACATGAAAGTAGACTCATATATTCATATCATATCTGAAAATTAGAATTTATCTCCTTGTGGTTAGGCCATAATGATGATTTCAAGTTGGTACATGGTTTCTGTTTGTATACTTGATTTTGGTATGCCTTAAGTTTAGTCAAGCTTTTGAGATAGCAAATGAAGTAAAAAATTATGAAACTTTAATTCTGTACTATTCAGTATGTTTACTGAACATGGGTTGAAAATCATGGAAAGTTATGTAGGATAAAAATTATGAAAATTCTTGGAAGTTGAAGGAACAATAGAAGAGCTTGTAGGGCAGATTTCTTGTGTTGTAAAGAAATGGCCATAACTTGCTCTAGGAAGCTTGAAAAATTACACCGTCACTTGTACCGGAAATTATATTCATATATGTTTTCATATTGATAAGGTTGGACCCCTGTATTTATACAATTTAGGAATATAGGATGATTAAGTGTGTAAGACAATAATTTCAGGCCATACTGGATACCCCTTGAATGAATGTTTGTATTTCGTCCTCACAAAGAGTACTTTGAGTACATGTTTCATGTGTATATATATTGAGAAGTATAATTTCATGTTTACTTGACATTGGTTATAAATACCTCATAAGGTATTTCCTACGGTTGAATGTCCGTAACTTTATCAACATGTACATCATTGTTTTGCCTTTACCTATGTTTTATGGAATGTGACTTAATTGGAATTATATTGTTGATGTATAGTCATGGAAAGTTACATAATTATGTTTGGATAATATTTATGATTGAGGTTCAGTACTGATTTAGTTGGATTGACAGGTGTAAGGCCTAATCAACCCAGTTCAGCTCCCCCAGAAGAAAACGTGAATACATAGTTGTCAACCAAAGTGAGTGTACTCACTGGAAAGAGATATTTGTATCATGTTATTGATATGATCATAATATAATGAATATGAAATTGTTCATTTCGATTTACCGAAATGAGGGGTTACTCCTCGACCAGGAATGGGGGAGAATTGTCTATTTAGACAGGATATGTGAATTATGATTCGGAAAAGTTGGTCATTCATTATGAATGAGCCAGATAAGTTAATACATAAGTATATGGACATGATTTATTGCATTTAAATTCATGCAGTAGTTTAGTAATGATGCATTCACTGGGCTATTTTTGCTCATGGTTCCTATGTTCACATTTTTCAGGCAATGCGATGTCACTGTCAAATCTAGGAGGTCGGGTTCGGTTAGCCAGGAATGGGAGAAACTATGATTTTATGTAAATGTAAATGATGTAATTAAGTTAACTTATCCTTCAAGAAAGTTTTTATGGGCATGATTACTCTGATGTTGTAAAAAGTTATTTCAGCTATATGGATTTACAATGATGACTTTGAAATCAAAACTCGTGATTATGGTTTGGTTAGATTAATTATGGTTTGACTCACTTTGACTTTCAAACTTAATTATATGTAACTGGGTTGGGGTGTGTCAGCTTTTGGTCGAGATCGATTCTGCGGACCTAAGGGGAATACTGGGGATGATCTAAAGGAAGTGATAATCAAAGATTTAGGTCAATTCTGAGGACTTAATGTGATGCCGAGGGTGACCGATTCTGCGGGTCGACGCGAGTTCTAAGGGTTTAAATTGTCATGACAAATTCTGCTGGTCGAAGCCAATTTTGAGGGCTTAGGTTGAGATGACCAATTCTGCGTGTTGGAGCCAATTCTGAGGGCTTATGTTGAGATCACGAATTCTGGGGGTCGAAGCCAATTCCAAGGGCTTAAATTGAGAGACCAATTATGCGAGTCGAAGCCAATTCTGAGGGCTTAAGTTGAGATGACCAATTATGCGGGCCAAGCCAATTCTGAGGGATTAAGTTGAGATGGCCAATTCTGCGGGTCGAAGCCAATTCTGAGGGCTTCAATTGAGATGACAGATTCTGCGGGTCAAAACCAGTTCTGAGGGCTTAGGTTGAGATGACCAATTCTGTGGGTCGAATCCAATTCTGAGGGCTTAAATTGAGATGACCAATTCTGCTGGTCGAAGCCAATTCTGAGGGCTTAAGTTGAGATGACCAATTTTGTGGGTCGAAGCTAATTCTGAGGGCTTAATGTGATGTTCTCGGGTAACTCTATCGGGGAAATTACCTTGGGATTTTGAATTGAGATGGGGAGCTGATTGGTGGGGAAATCCTCGTATCTTTAGGAGACTTTGTGTGTGTGTGTGGGGGGGGGGGGGGGATAGCCAATTTGATGTTGTAAATTCCACTGGGGAAATTATTAGGTGTTCCATGGCTTAGACGCTTTTCTTGGGGAAATTTGAGACTTTTGGGGAATAGGAGATAACTTGAAGTTCAGGATACTATAAAGGTCCTTTGGGGACGTGGACAGGGAGAGATTCGCTTGGCCTTTGAGAGTACCGCTGGGGAAATATGGATTTCGCTTAAGGGAGTGTGAAATTTTCTTAGTAAAACTTTTCTAAACCCTCCCTGAGATTTTGAGGATTTTTTTGAGGATTTTTTAGGATTTTCTGGGAGTTTTTGTATGAAAACTTAAGGGGGTGCCGGCCGGCATGGTGTAGAGGGTGCCATTCGGCAGTGGCATGAACTTTTGGACTGCCTCAAGAAGGTAAAAGGTCAATGATGATCGGTAGGTAGGGGTGCAATGACGATCGGCATGACCCTTGGCTTCCTATAAAAACGGGCGGGCTCCCCTCATTTTTCACAGCTTCTTGCCTTCTCTCTTTCTGCGATTTTCTTCTGCGAATTGTTCTAGCATTTCGCATTCTAAAAAATGGCCGCTTTTGTGAGCACTGTAGTACACAGGGAGTGGTTGGTTTTTGACAACTGGGTGAATGTGGAGTGGAGGGCCAGGGCGCCTCTTGCTTTGGGGAGTGAGAACTCTTTTGATGCATTTAAGCCAGTTGCGAATGAGTGGACTTTACTGTGGGAGCCATCGTGTCATCTCTCTTCTAGGGTGGTGAACCTTGGTGGTTATGTAAGTAAAAAAATGACCTTTGGCATTCCTTTTTTGGTGATTTCTTTTTTTCTTGGATTTTGACAAGGTTTTTCTTTTGACAGTCTGATGTTTCTTTGTCGACTACGCATTCCCGTGAGACGACGGGGCTTAAGGATGTCTGGGAGCACCTTCCACCTGTGGTGCGTTGGGTAGTATCATCAGAAGGCTTTGGGAGGCTGGCGTCTGTGTTGGATGAGATGCCTCGTTCGACAAAGGTCTTATGCGCTTTGGGGGAGAGGTGGTGGGACACTACCCACACCTTCCATTTTGGCGTCGGGGAGATGACTGTATCTCCCATAGACGTGCAATAGCTACTAGGGCTAGATTGTGATGGAGAGAAGATAGAGGTAGATCGTTCCCTGTGGGTGAGGCCGGAGGCAGTACTAGGTGATGTGGGGAGGATAGTGTCTGGGGACTCCATTCATCTATCCCTACTGAGGGATGTTTTGCTAGATAGGGTAATTTATGTGGAGGAAGGGGTGAAGGTGAGACAGATGGCTCGGCTATTTATTCTGCTGGTGTTGGGGAGATTTCTGGTGGCGTCGAGCGGCGACGTTGTCCACTTATGGCTTTTTCCACACTTGAGGATGTTTTCGAACATCCCTCTATATGATTGAGGGAGCCTAACTTTAGCGACCCTTTATTTTTCTCTGGACGCATTTAGTTAGTGCTGCCAGTAGACTTTTACGGGAGCCACGTATCTTCTTGAGGTATTCTTTAATTTGTGCATTTTTTTTCCTGCATTCGTATTTTCCTTGTGCGTCTCTTTTTTATCGCAGATTCTTGTCTTTGACAGACGTGGTTCTATGAGGTGATTGGGTGTAATACCCAGCTGATTTCTCTGAAGGATGAGACTGTGGGGACTTTTTCCAGTTATATCGGTGGCGAAAGGCCAATCAACTGTCGAGGAAGTCATTTTCTCTGGAGGCGGTGCGTCAGGTCTTGAATGGCCTAACCAATGATAGGGTAAGATTTTTTTCTTCTTCAGTTCTGGTCTGTGTGTGCTCTGATTCTGTGTTGACTTATATCTGTTGGGGATTTTTCTGGTGACCTTTTACCTTTGGGAGATGTTTGTTCAAGACAAAGGGTCGACTGGAGTGAATACGCAGATGAGGCATTTCCTGGCTCATGAGTTTGGCCACTATTGGTATCTGGGGGAGAGGGTGGTCCGACAGATTTCTCAGGAGGAGGTGGTGGTGCCAACTGTGAGGCCCCTTATGTCTATGAGACGAGAGCGGCTGTTGCCCGAGGATGTGAGGATCGCAACGATGATTGGCGAGTTCTATCCTTTGTACATCGATACGACTGTGCCGTATGATTATATGGACTTCGTGACGAGTTGGATGATGGCGCCCAACATATATGATGCACTGCCCTTCCCTCCTGCGAGTTTGATTCGGCCAGTGGGGTCCTCCCACAGCGGTGGAGGTCCGTCGACATTTGTGGCGGTGACAACTTCGGAGGTCCCCTTTGTGCGGTTGCATACCCCCTTATACAACATTTATCGGGCTGATGGAGGGATGGTGTGTGTGTTGCATCTCCCTCATGGGATGGCTCCGTAGGAGTTGGGCTTGATAAAGGAGGTTCTTCGTCCTTTAGTATATCTTTTTGTTCTTCTCTTTTCCTTCTTTTTGGTTTCTTTTAATCTTTTCTTCTTGATACCGATTTTTTTCTGCCTTTTCTTGTAGCAAGTCAGGATGTCCACCACTTGGCCAAGGGATATTAGAGACTGGATATCTTCAGCGATCGCCCATACTCAGGACGCGGTCCCTGTTCCTTCTTGCTTGGTGTTATCTGCCTCATTCGGGGAGGAGTCTGGTTCGGGTAGCGGTGGTGCATCGTTTCGTCGTAGGGGATAGAGAGCGTATCGTAGGGATGGAAGTTCTTATAGAGAGAGGGGAAGGGTAAGTGAGAGAGAGAGAGAGAGAGAGAGAGAGAGAGAGAGAGAGAGAGAGAGAGAGAGAGAGAGAGAGAATGTGGGTTCGGGCTGAGGCCCATTGTTTTTCTGCTTTTCTTTATTTTCCTGCAAAATGATGTAACACAAAAGCATATCTATGCAATGCAATGGAGTTTTTTTATTATCTTCTGTTAGTAATGAATGAATGAATGCATACGCGGTTTTTATTTTGCTACTGAGATCGTAAAAATAAATATTTTTGGGATTTGAAGGAAAGTTTTATTTAAAATGAGAATTTATATAAAGATGGAAGGGGATTTTGAAATTTTGTTGAGAATATCAATTTATTTTTATTGAGTTTTCTGATTTTGACAGAAGAGGAAAAAAGAGAAGTTTCTAAAAATATGAGGTTGCCAATCGACAAGACCCTTGTCCGGCCTATCAGTAGGTTAGACCAGTCTAATCAATCAAAGACTTGATTGGTACCCTCTTCAGCCTTTAGTACCTTATGGGGAAGGATTTCCTTCAATTTCTGCCGGGGTTATGTTTTTTGTGAGGGGTTTCAAGTATAAAAAGGGGTAAGGGTGGAGTGCTTTCATCACACCTTCATATTATATCTTTCTTATTCTGTGGGATGGCTCTCCCTGGTAGTGTGGAGTTTTCCAACTACCTCAAGACTTTGGAGGCAATGTGCTCCTATAATGTCGACTACGATGCTTTCAACATGCGTCGAGTCTCTTTATGGCGTAATAAGCCCATAAAGTGGAACATGCTGATGGCGGCGGTACAATTTTGGTACCCCGAAGACCATGTATTCCATTTTGTCTTGGAAGAAGTTTGTCCGGCTTGTGAGGAATTTTCTTCCATGTTGGGAGTAAATCCTAGTGTGGCATCTACTATGCCTGAGTTTTTTGAATCTCCTCGAGAGATGTTGGTTGAACTTCTCTGTGTCTCGCCCTCGGAAGGTATATCCTTGGTTATTGGAGGAATGATTTCCCTTTAGGCGGCGCTGCGGTCTGTGCATTTACAGGAGGTTGGTGATGCTGGATATGTGAGAGCCGTCGTTATAGGCTTGGTTTCAAAATTGTTGCTGGTGACTGGAGAACTGCTCGTGGACCCATAACTTATAGATATTACTTCATGGTTGTCCTACCGTGGCAATCCTGCGGAGGTGAAACTAGCGAAGACTTTGAATGGCCTAGATGCCTAACGAGAAGGTCATTCTGACTTTTTGACAGGTAACCCTGTGATGTTATTCATGTGGCTGTCTGAAAGACTCCGCCTAGTGACTCCTCTCGAATACCCTTTGTCGGATGTACCCAACTTCTTTTTACGATATTTCATCAGCGTTAGACTGGATATTGAGAGCTGGGAGAACTGGTTTGTGGAGCATGGGGCTCTAAATCTGCACTGGTCAGTGCCTTGGTGGGGACAGTTACTGCCTATTCTAGAGCTGGGGAAATAGTCGTACGTCTGGCTGGTTGGTCTCAGACAAACCTCTTTCTATTTCCCTTGGTGGCGTCTGTGCTAATTTGGCTGGGAGAAGGTCGTGCCACCTCGGACAGTAGATTTCTTTTCGGTAGAAGATCTGACATAGCGTCTGCTCATGCGGCTTGGCTCTTTACGGGAGAGTTGGCGTCCGTCGACCCGTCCTTTTCAGTCTGTTAGGAAAGTTTGACACATCCTAGGGGATTATATGAAGTGGTTGTGGAGAAGAGTGGTCAGCAAGATGTTGGTAGTGGAGACTGGAAAAAGGTGACTTGTCTTATCTGATACCATAGAGGGAGGTGTGGTAGTTTTTCTAAGACTAGTTCTAGCTTATCGGTCTATAGAATGTCTATGGCACTCTGTTCAGGCAGGGGAAGCTTGGGGACCCCATGATGTGAATGATGATGATGAAGCAAACTCCTCTGGTAGCTATGGGTAGGACTCTTTGAGAGTTTGTTTTGTAATGGGGAATAAATTTGGGAATTTATTTGGCTTTTTAGGAAGGTAGGGGGAAGGGAGTTATCCGTTCCTTATGTAGTTGCACCGTAATTTCTCATTAGTGAAATAAACAAGTTTTTAATCATCCAGCTGTGCCTTTTGATGAATTTTGTATTTTGAATTAACTATACCGATCGCGAAGGCATGCATAATAATTTTATTCAAGTATATGTTAGAATGAACTGTCGTTCTCAAAGATAAGAAAAGAATAGTTTTTTGTGACAAAGAAGGTTTTAATTTTTTCTCAAAAAAGGTTATGGCAGAGGGTCAGGACCGCGTAGTTCTGGTTAGAGGGAAATGAAGTTTTTATTTTTATTTTTAGAATATAAGGGAGATGAGAACAGTCGTAGCTCACCGAGATTTCAAACTAGGGGTAGAACTTCTTGAGATGGTTCAGGTTGACTGGACGAGCCATCTCTTCTCCATCTAAGTCGGTGAGCATGGCGGCACCGTCGAATAGGATCTTCTTGATGATGTATGGGCCGCTCCAATTGGGCTTGAATTTGCTTCTGGGGTCCCAGATGGGCTCTACTATTTCTTTGAGGGCTAAATCCCCTTCTCGAACACTGCGATACTTGACTTTCTTATTGAATGATCGCGCTATACGACGATGGTACCCTTGTATGTGGTATAGATCTTTCAATCTCCTTTCATCTAGGAGGGTCTGCTCGTCAAGACGACTTTGTAACTAGTCTTCTTCGCTGACCTTGCTTTTAAGCATGATGCGCAATGAGGGTATTTCGAGCTCCACAGGTAGGACTACTTCCATACCGTAGACTAGAGAGTAAGGGGTAGCCCCAGTAGAGGTTCGGATTGAGATTCAGTATCCCCAGAGGGCGTATGGGATTCGGTCAACCTAATCTCGATAAATTTCGGTCATCTTACTGATAATGGCTTTGAGGTTCTTGTTGGCGGCTTCGACTGCACCATTGGTTTGGGGTCGGTATGGAGAAGATTTGTGTTTATGAATCCCATACTCATTGACCACTTTCGTGACTTCTACCAGAAAATACAACCCGTTATCTGACACTAACTCGTGCGGGACCCATAGGCGATGCAATCCTAGATCATGTTGGTCCAGTAATGGCCTTGTCGGATGATCTTCTTGGAAAGCATGTGACCGTTCATATGGGGCCTGCATTCCTCGCTGTGGATTTTCTGCATTACTTATTCAATATCAGCCCCTGCAATGCAGTGTAGATGGGTTCCATCGAAGTTTCTTTTGAACAGTGCTTTGTGACAAATGATGTATTGGGCGTCTAGTCTTAGGAGGGTTGCCCGGTCTTTCTTATTGGAACCCTCGGGATACCTACCATGCTTGAGGAGGTTCCAAATATCATAGTACCAGCAATTGGCTAGCTAGGGATCTTTTTTAGTGATGAGATCAATGTGGTATCAATGGGTTGATTTATCTTGCTTTTGAACTAGAAAGGGGGCTATTGTTATTCCTTCGTGCATTTTGAGCATGGAGTCTAGGGTATCATGGGCATCGATTAGGTTATTCTTTTCTCAAGGTAGGTAATAGAAGGTTATATCTTAGAATTAAGAGGCTAGTTCTTCTAAGTGGGCATCGAAGGGTTGGAGTTTCTCGTCCTTGACTTTCCATTTTCTGAGCACTTGACTGATGATGAGAAAAGAATCCCCGTATACATCTAGGCATTGAATTCCTTTCTTGAGAGCAACTTTGAGGCCTACCATACACACCTCGTATTCAGTCATGTTGTTGGTGCAGGGGAAATCCAACTTGATGGCAATGCGAGTGCGGGAGTCATCTGGGGTGATCATAAGTATCCCAATGCCATATCCCTATTTTTTGGCAGGGTCATCAAAGAACATTTGCCATCGAAGGTCGTCTTGAGCAGCGCAGAGGATGTTTTCATCTGGGAATTGAAGATCCAGTTTTCGGTTTCTTCCATGGGGTAGTCAACGAGGTAGTAAGAGATGTATTTTCCTTTTATGTCTTTTTGTATAACGTACGCGATATCAAACTTGGCTAGGAGCATTAACCATCGAGCCATTCGACTGGATAAAGAGGGTTTCTCAAGCAGGTACTTGATGGGGTCCATTCAGGATACAAGTTTGATGGGGAAGGCGAGCATGTAGTGTCGCAACTTTTGGGTGACCCAGACAAGCACGACACATGCCTTCTCCATAGTAGTTTAGTTGACTTCGTACCCGGTTAATTTGCGACTGGCGTAATAGATGGATCTTTCTTTGCAGGAATATTCAAGGTATTGGGCTAGCAAAGCCCCAGTTGCAGTGTCCGTTATGGTTAAGTATAGGATCATGGGGAGACCAGGCTATGGTGGCATGAGTACTGGAGTTTGGGTCAAATATTGTTTGATTCTATCAAAAGCTTCTTAGCAGGCCTTGTTCCAAACCTTGGTTGAATCCCTTCAAAGGAGTTAGTAAATAGGTTCGCAGATGGAGGTTAGCTGGCTGATGAACCGACTGATGTATTATAATTTTCCAAGGAAACCACGGACTTCTTTCTCCATTTGGGGAGGTGGAATTTCAAGTATTGCTTTCAGCTTGGCAAGATCTGCTTTTATCCCTTTCTCACTGACCATGAATCCCGAGAGTTTTCCCTTTGTAATGACGAAGACACATTTATGTGGATTGAGTCTCATCTGATACCGTCGCAGTCGTTCGAAGAGCTTTCGAAGGGAAGGAACATGACCTGTTCTAGTTTTGGATTTGATAATCATATCATCCACATAGACCTCGACTTCCTTTTGAATCATATCATCTAGGATGGTTGTGGAAGCCCTTTGGTACGTAGCCCCAGCATTTTTGAGACCAAATGGCATAACAGTGTAGCAAAAAGTTCCCCACGGTGTGATGAACATGGTTTTTTCCTAGTGATCCGGGTGCATTTTGATTTGGTTGTATCCGACAAACCCGACGAAGAATGACTTAAGAGCATGACTAACTGTGTTGTCCACGATCATGTCGATATTGGGTAACGGGTAATCAACCTTTGGATAGGCTTTGTTCAAGTCCCGGTACTCTACACACATTCGAACTTTTCCTCCTGATTTCGGCATAGGCATTATGTTAGCTATCCATGTGGGATATTCGATCACACAAATGAAGCCCATGTTCAGCTATTTAACCACTTCTTCTTTGACTTTGAGCGACCATTCGGTGAGGAGCTTTCTCAACTTTTGTTTAACTGTCTTGTAATCTGGGAGAGTGGGGATCTCATGTTTAGCTATTTTGGAATCAATGTCGAGCATATCGTCATATGACCACGCAAAGACATCCACGAATTCTTTCAGTAATTCTTTGAGTTGTGCATGTTCATGCTCGTCAATGGTAGCCCTTATCCTAATATCGCACAGTTGGCTAATATAACCAAGGTTAACAATAACAATTTCTTCTTCATTAACTTGAAAGCGGTTATGTTTTTTATTATTAAACTTATTTAAATTAGTTAAGAATTATTCATTTGCAAAATCATCATTATCAAAAGTCTGATTAGAATCCAAACACTTAATGTAAGTCACAATAACATACTCAAAATCTTCATTTATTTTATTGATAGGGAAAATAACATTGAGAACCTCATCAAAGGAGGCCTCAATTACATTTGAGCAAGGATTGATAACAGAAGAAGAAATGGGATAAACATTGGGGTTAGGTGGGATTGTAACAGGTAGAATCGGCGCAGCATGCCAGTTGAGGAGAGGTGTATCAATAGTTTTAATCAGGTGGGATGGATCCAGTGATGGGGTGCTTGAATGAACCATGCAGAGTGTCAGCCCCAGTGTCTGTAAGTTGAATGAATCCTCGGAGTCACTTCCCTCAGAATCTGTGATATCTTTGATGAGTGGTTGTACATGGTGTCAGGAACTTTTAGCCCATGGGTAGCTATCTTGGAAACATATTTCCATTCCAGGCTTCATCTTTTTATCTGTATGGTCATACCAGGGTTCCAGAAAGCCGCAAAAGGGGAAGTCCTCGCCTTTTTTAATAAATCGTCCATTCAAGGAGTCACCTGGGATAGTCTGGATGCATTCTAATCTTCATTTTGGTTGAGACTGTAGTATCATTCTGAGCTCTTGTTCTAACCGTTGATACCCCAAACCACAAGGGAGTGAAGATTTTTTCAGTTCAATGGGTTCAATTATCCCTTATTGTCTTTGACCTAGCCCCAGTTCGTGCATGAAGTGCATGTTTTCGAATATCTGAATCACATTGACATTGCCATGAGGGTCGTATTCTGGATAAACCCTTTCTTTGAAAATCGTCCCCTACCGAGAGTAGAAGTGGCTCAACTCGGAATCCTGATAGGAGCATATCATTTGACCCATGCTGTATCCCAAGGATTGGATTGCTGGTGCTTGCACCCTCAACATTGTCGTCGTCGCCCAAAATTGTGATGACTCGTCCATCGATGAAGAACTTCAATTTCTAATGGAGCGAGGAAGACACACCCTTGATACTGTGGAGCCAAGGTCGTCTGAGCAACAGGTCAAAATAAGATGGGATGTTAATAACATTGAATTCAATGATAGGGTTTATAAGGGCCAACCCCTATTACAAGTTTTATGGATCCCATCACTTCTCGATGAGTATTATCGTATGCATATATAACAGCGGAGGCTGGAGCGAGCTCACTTTCCTTCAGTCCTAAGAATTTGAAGGTTCTTAATGGGCAGACATTCAAGGCGGATCCATTATCGATAAGAGAGACTGGTATGATCTTTCCCACAACTTCGACGGAGATGTTGAGTGCATGATTGTGGTTTGGCCCAATTCTAGGGATTTCTTCTTCGGAAAAGGATAGGATTCGGGTAGAGGTCAAGGATCCGACTAAATTTATCGCCTCTTCTGGTGTGATAGAAGGAGGGACTGTGGATCCAGTGAGAAACTTGATCAAGGCATTTTTGTGCAGCTGGGAAGATTAGCTTGAGTTTTCTTCAGTTGATCGAGGATCGGCATAAGAACGTTTTCAACGCCCTTCCTTTTGTCATTGGCTGGTGGTAAGTTTGGGATCGGGTAATGTCTCCCTGATTTGGTCATGTGATTTACCGAGGAAGGGAAGAACATGAATCCCGTTTCCTCGTCGATCTCGGGTAATTCTGCCACCTTGTTTATTTCTCCAAGGAATTTTTTAAATGATATCATCCCACACATAACGACTAACGATCCAGTCTTCTTTAAAGATTGATCTTCATTTGAATCTTCAAATTCTTCTTACCATCTAGTGGCAATAATTCTATCTTTCCATGCAAAGTCAATGCATTCCATAACTTCAATGGCTTCTTCGTACAGGTCCTCCCATTCTGTGGGGGAGATGTAAGGGTGAAGGGACTAAGCGCCCTTATAGCTTCAGAGTATCAAGTAACTCGGTCATACTGTAAATATTATTGGTTTGCCTTAATAATTCTTCCATGATCTGGACAAAATCATCTAGGCTGACTTCATCGATTGGTACTACCCAATTGTCTGACTCTCGGGCCCATTTTTGTGCTTCCAAGAACAACGTAATGAACCTTTGGCAATCAATTATCATCTATGGGGGCAATTTTATCCCAAACTCTAGGAGTTAGTTTAACACTTCTGATAATTCCATACTTCCATTTTCAGAACGGGTACGGACAATAATGTATGCTCTGGTAAGGAGTGACAGTGCCTGATCAGCGAGGCTAGCAGTGTGTATGAGGAAGTATGGGCAAGTTTGGAGAGGTTTGGGAGAGTATATGGGCATGATTTGAGTTGAGGGATCAAATTCTGGGTTCATTTCTAGGAAGATAACATTGGCATGATTTGGGAGTGGGTTGTAAGTAGTGTTTGGCTTAGGATTGGCTGGCGGGGCAATGGTACCCCGGTCAATTAGACCTTGGATTATGTTTTGGAGGTGAAAGCCATTTGATTGAAATAACTTTTGCGTTGCTTGAAAATCTCCTCTAGTCAAAATCTTCAAATATATACACAATATAATAAACTCAAGTGTAGAGGTAAGTAAGGGTATCAATCCACATCAAGGGGGTAAGCTAGAGAAACTCAATTGTAATTCAATTTTTATTTTCTTTTTAGAATTTTTCTTTTTCCTTTTTTTTAGCTTTTCAAATATGAAAACAATTGGGCGAGGTGAGGTGAAATAACACTAAACTAAAATGAAAGATCAAATTACAAACTAAAATGTGACTAAAATGAAAAATAAAGTCTAACACTAAAGTATGAGATAAATGAGGTAAATAAATGTGAGAACAATCAAGGAGTGGGATTACACCACAAATTTTAGCTATTCTAACTAATTAATTTAATTAATTGAATTCTCCCAAATTAATATCAAAATTACAAATCAACTCTCGTTGCAAATACAATTTTAATAGTAACCTTTTAGAAAATTAAGTTTAACACCCCAGAACTCTAGAAAACTAGATCTACACCCCTTGTAATTAATCACCCGCTAGGATCGATTTATCAAAATTTGTATAAATCATAGAAATTGAAATTAGAGTTGAAATTCAAGGAATATTACCACACTTAAGAAACCCCTATCTCTAGTTCGAATCTAAAATGGGTATTATAACTAGAATTTTGATTTTCCCTCGAAAATCATTTTACCCTCTCTCGATGCGTAAATTTAAGGGTGAGGCATCAAAATTAATATTGAAAGGGAATTTTCAAGTAATGAAATAATTAAATCAAAATAACATCAAATAAAGGTTCACCCCACCCTTTGAAAGGGGATTTAGCCTAACATGGTATGAAATTTGACAAATTAATAATCAAAGGCATATAAAATAAAGTAGAAGAGAAGAACAATAAAACCAAATCTCTTTGAGTGAAATTGGACTTCAATCATTGAATTTGCAATTTACATCACTCCAATTTTTGTAATTAAACCAAAATTACATTAACAATTACACTCAAAAATGGATTCTCACTAATTTATTTTTTGAATCTAAAATAAAAACTACAAAATAAAAATAAAAAGGATAGTGGATGAATTCATAATGGACAATTAACTAATAAAAGAGATTTGCTAAAAATGAAAATCCTAACATTATAAAATTGTACATTAGAACTCATCCAAAGAAATAAATTTTAGATCATTACTTTATATTGAGATAATTGCTAAAAATGCAAAATCTCAACATAAAGGAATGGATTAGAATTTACCTCCCATAAGGAATAAATTCAACTACATCAAGCTATTTTGAAATAATTGCTAAAAATGAAAAAATTCATTATAGAGGGGGTGGGGTTGAATTTATCCTAGAGATAAAGTTCACTACACACCTCTATATTGAGATATTTGCTAAAAATGCAAATACTCAACATAGAGGGATGGAGAGAATTTTATCAGACAAAGCTTAAAAACAAATTTGGACATCTTTTCTCAAATGGTCTTCATATCCCTTGAATAGTAGTCATGGAGCATGGGGGTAATTTGGGTAGGGATTAAATGGACATGAGGGGTGTGAGGATCAAAATAGGAAAATGCACAAATGTTCATGGATTGTGTGAGGTCATGTGGGAAGTGGGGTGGTGAGGATAAAAATCTTATTTGTTAAAAGGGATTGAGTATTTTGTATAAATGGGTTAAAAGGGTTTATTAACATGTGAGGCTTTTTGACTTTGGTCTTTGTTTTATTTTTGGTTGTGTTTTGTAGCTGACAAGGTTTTGGCATTTGGGGAGAAATGGAAATGGGTTTGGGTCTTTGGTTTGGTTTGAAAAGTCGGTTATAGGTTGGTTTGGAGCTGGTGGTGTGTCGGGTTTTGGTGATTGGTGGCAGTGGCTTGGAGGTTGGGTCCGAGCTAGTATAGAAGGAGCTCGCGGGTTTGGGGTAGGGGCTGGATCGACAGGACTCCGGTGGGGCTCTGACGTTTTTGTGGGTATCGCAGGTGGTTTGGATCCGCGGGTTCATCAGGAGGGTCACGCTCGAGTTGCGCTGGGATCCGGGTTGTTGGCTGCAGGTTTGAGTCTGGTGGGTTGGGGAGGTTTTCAGATTTGAGGTATAAGACAGGTTGTTATGGGGGTGTAAGGGTAGGAGGTATGGTAATGGAGTTTGGAGAGAGGAGAGAGAGTGAGAGATGGTGGGTGTTGGTTGAGTGGGGAAGATGAAGTGGGTGTAGATAGAGTGTGTGAGGGTGTATGGGATAAAGGTGGGGATAAGGGATTTGTTTGCGTGTAGGATAGTGTGTAGGTAAGTGGGTGTGAATGGGTTTATGTGTGTGTTTAGTTTGTGACCCTAAAAAAAAATAAGACACAACTAAAAATAAAATAAAACAAAAAAATAAAAATTTAGCTAAACTAAAAAAATAAAAAATAACTAAAATAAAAATGACACGACACGACACACTATACAAGCTCTGAAAAAACTAAACACAATTAAAATAAAAACAATAAAAATAAAAACTAATAAAATAAAAAAATGAAATAATAATAATTAACTAAAAACTAAAAGAAAATAAAAGAAAATATAAAAACTGATACACGACGCGCTAAAAATATTAAAATCCTAAAAATATATACAAGACTCAATAAAATAAAATAATAAAATAAACCCTAAAAATAAAATGACACAAATAAAATAAAATGGGACAAACTAAGCACACATGGTTCGGGATAGGTTTAGGTAGGTTTAGGGTAGGCTAGGGCTATGGGATTGGTAATTAGCTCCATAATCTGCACAATTGCTTTGAAATATGCATTTGAACACCGCAACGTGCATTCGACCTACAAAATAGACAATACAACGCATAAGACCATTTTTATTACAAAGGAGCGACTAAAATGCATCTATTCGGGGTATAAAATGAACACGTTTGGGTGCTTATCACATTGGTCGGTGGTATGGCCAGCAGTTTGGTGAAAGGTACAATGGGCATCTACCTTGAAGTTTCTTGGTAGTGGATTTGGGAATAGATGGGGGTCCAAGGGCTTGATAAGGTTTCGGCTTAATAGGGCTTGATAAACTTTGGAGAGGGGAGCATGGAGCTCGGTGTATTCCTTTCAGACTGGGATAGCGTGACTTTCTGGTTCCCACGAGGTGGTTAGTTGAGAGATGTTGTTGATGGATGGGACTGCAGCACTGACACTTTTCTGGGAGCGAACTATACGGACACTTTCTTTGGTTCAACTTCTATTTTAGCAAGACATTCCTCGATTTATACTCTTGCTTCTCTGAGAGATCGTAAGTGGGGGTAGTATTGTCCTCCCATTGTTTCTCGGACAAGGGGTAAGAAGTTCTTCTTCACTATGTTTTTGTTCTTCAGATGGCCGATTGGTCATAGTGGCTGATTTTTCCCTCCATCGAGCTATGAAGTTACTGACCGATTCCCTAGAGTTCTGCTTGAGAAGCTCTAAATCACGACGGGTGACCTCAAGCTCTTCGTTGTATTTGTACTGCGACATGAATTCTCGGGCTACATCCTCCCAGCTACGGATTTTGAACTCCTCGAGAGATAAAAACAATCGAAGGGCGCTATCCTTCAAAGTTTGCTAAAATAATTGGGCCATTACTTCTTCAGAATCCCCTAGGAGAGTCATAGAACGGTGATAAATGCGAATATGAACAATCGAGGATCCATTTCCTTCGAATTTCTCGATATTTGGCATCTTGAACTTCTCGAGTAACCTCGCCTTAGGATAAGGAGACATGTGGGTGTAGTCCATGTAATTCCCATAGATTCTGACTTGGTCGAATTTCTTAGTTATCATCTTGAGAACTTCTTTGACCTTGTTCAACTCTTCCTCTTTTGGATCAATGATCATAGGCACATTAGCCTCAGGATGGGCAAGGTTTGGCATAGGAAGCTGGGCAAGTGGCGGCCCATTAGCAGGAGGGGCACGTGCTGATACTCTTCAAAAACCCAAATAGGCTCGGGTGGACCCATATCGCGAGGGATAAGGCATAGGGCTCTTGAGGACAGGAACCTGGTTTCATTGCATCTCTCGGATCTCGGTCTGGAGGTTGTCAAACTTGGACACGAGCTGAGCTAAAACTGTCGTTAGATTTGGTAGCACAACTGGTACTTGATCTGTGTTCTCCATGGAAAGCGGATGGATTTCGGGCTCGAAAGAAGTAGCAAGGGAACGAACTGAACTCCGGGGTGATTTGACTGAAGACCGAAGCCAATAAGGAGCCAGGCCAAGGGCATGCGATCGACCTGAGAAGGCGTAAAATGGGATTTATTTTTTAGATAAAGAATGAAAATATTTTTGACATTTTTTTTAGATTGAAAGACAAAATTTTTTTGGATTTTTGATAAAGAATGGAGAAATTCTTTTTGATTTTTGATAAAGAAAGGAGAAATGTTTTAGGATTTTTTATAAAGAGAGGATAAATGTTTTTTGATTTTTGATAAAGAAGGGAGAAATGTTTTTGGATTTTTGATAAATAAGGGAGAAATATTTTTGGATTTTTGATAAAGAAAGGAGAAATGTTTTTGGGAGACGGGTCTCAGCATGATTATTAATATTATGTTCTCACTTGTATTAAATTATCCTAAATGAAAAATGAAATGATGGACGAAACCCGATCCTGGAAAAATTGGGTTTGTAACATATGCACAACTATGTTTGGACTTGTAACCAGGCTCACGAGCAGGGTCCCATTTTAAAAATGCGTAAAATTTTAGGCGGCAGGCCGATCCTGAATTTTGACAGAGTTTCGAGTCAAAATCGACAATCTAACATGTGTGTCCTAGGCTTGACACCTATATGTGGGTATGCAGTTGGTTGGGTGAATCGGAAAGGGTTACCCCTTTAGCGTGGCTTCCACGATATACGTATTGCTTTTGAGGGCAATCGATACGTGTGTAAAAACCATTTGATATACCTTAGTGTACATGAATTGCCTCACTATATTCCTCGTAGGGACTCTACGTGTGAGATAGAATTTGATATACTCAGCGTATGTCAAAGAGTTCCCTGCGATATACCTCCCATCATGACTTCGGTCAAGCGGTACGATGCCAATGGAAGGTGACCTCGTTCGATATACGTTAAAGGTACTTGGCCAATGGAAGGTGAGAGTCATATCGCTTAGGCTAACTGTGCCTTGCCGGACTAGTGCCCATCACGAATTGACCCTCCAGTTACCGGAAAAAATTTGGTCAATCACAATGCTCTTTGGTGATTTCATGTGAATCATGCATGATTCTCTTATTAGTATCTTATGATGAGAGTATCTTTCTTGATCATGCCAAACAAGGAGAAAAGTACAAGTACCAATTATATACCAAGTATGGATGGGTGATACGTGCAATATGTGGATATATGCTTTCTTAGGTGCACGTGGTGCATAGTGTACATGGAGAATCTCCTACAAGTGTGCGATAAGAAGAAGGTACACATGAAAAGGGGAACATATAAAATAGGGGAATAAATAAGAAAATAAAATACCCATGTAAATTGAGTCTAGCCCTCAAAATAAGTCCCCAGCGAAGTCTCCACTGTGGCCATCCCCGATCCTCACAGCGGGAAAGACGTAGGAGGGGGTGTCATCTCCGTGGTGAGAGGATCTCGGTCCCGCACATCCCTCTTGGGTGAGCTTCGACCGGCGTCGACGATGTGTGAGGTAAAAAATATAGAGAGCTGGAGTCGCCAGTCTATTTGACTCAAAACAGACAGAAAAAGGGGAAGCCATCCCGAAGGATAACATCCAAAGATGCACTGATATATACGAAACCAAAATGATTCGAAAAGGGTTCGGAGGCTAAGTTACAAAATGGGAAGGTGTTAGGCACCCATTCCGCCCTTATGGTCTCTCATGGATTGTTGTTATTTTCCTTTATTTCTCCATGATATGTGTGCATGTGTATATGTAGTGGGGATAGAAATCATCGACTTGTATCATGGAAGAGATAAGGCGAGTCATCCCTAGGAATGTTCCTAAAAGTAATATTAGACAATAGGGTTTACGT
The DNA here is from genome assembly GCA_949130495.1 of Sambucus nigra. Lineage (NCBI taxonomy): Eukaryota > Viridiplantae > Streptophyta > Magnoliopsida > Dipsacales > Adoxaceae > Sambucus > Sambucus nigra. The sequence goes on from OX422214.1 coordinate 225,240,874, forward strand.
GATTATCCTTGCGTTGATCGTTATAATGGAGTGATAACGCATACATAATAATACGCCACTAAGAACAAATATATGTATATGTAAATATATAGATTTTAGGATAATTAAGTTAAAGAATATAGAAAAATAGACAATGGGAGAAAAGTAGGACTCGAGTCTCGAGTTTTACCCCGTGACGCCTACGTAGACTATAGAGGCATCAAAGTCCACATAGTTTGTATGCAAAACGAGGGGTGGGATTTATCCCATAAATCCAACCGAGGATTTCTCTTATATATGTGTGTGTGTAAAAAAGTGTTTTAGTTGTGGGAAAAGTGTGAGAATTCCCGTTTGAAATTTGTGAGCAAGCCCTCTTTTTTCTTATTTTTTTTGGGTTTTATTTATATGAAAATAAGAGATGTGCAATAATACTAAATAAAACGTATATTAGGATATGTGAGGTGGAGAGAATAAAAGTGCTAAGTAATAAAAACAAGTTAATGCGAATTTAGGAGAATTTGAAGAGAGAGTTGAGAAAGTTGGACCTTCTTGAAGATCTTGAGCGTGATATTGAATGTTGGAGAGCAACCCTTACACTTGGATGTTGATGAAGGGTAGTTAATTCACCAATTTTGATGAAAAATATGATGAAAAGTGAGGGTTGGAAATGTATTTAATTGTGGAAATCACGCTGACTTCGAGAGGGGTTTTTGGAGCTCGCTGAGAGTGATGGATTTCAGATCTTCTATCCCATTTGCAATGAGGTCAGTCCCTACTTTTTATAGGCCCGGGGCATTATCGATCGACGTATTCCGATAGCCAGGGTTTGGAACCTCCCGTTTGGCAGTCTCTTTCAGGTTCCTTCGGAAAATTGATCGTAGAGCGCAAACCGTTTATCCGAACCGTGCACGAGGTGAACCGTTGGAAAGGTACTTCAGAGACCTTTGAAAGTATTTTGGCCTGATCCCAGGTCCGAGAGTTGACTTTGGATCAAATATGGCTCCGAAGCGTTCGTCGGTCCTTTGACGGGGGATTGTCGGACGCAAACGGATCATTCGTCCACATGGTAAGTCAAAATCGTGCACGGGGCAGATCGTTGGAAAGGTTAGGAGATGTATTTCAACATTCTAAAGAGTTTAACTCAATTTAGGAAGTTTACTTTGGTCAACCGGGGCCTAAAAGTGTTCGGTGACCTTTCAGAGTAAAATGGATCGTTCGTCCACACCGTAAGTCAGAATTGGGCCCAAAGCGGACCGTTGGAAAGGGATTTCAACGCCCCTTTGAAGGGTCAAATGGAGCCTGGGAGTGCTCGATAGCCTCTAGGTCAGGTTTTGAGGGAAAATGGGTCGTTCGTTCGTACCGTAAGTCTGAATCGCGCATGGGGTGGACCGTTGGAAGGGAGTTTCAGTGCCCTTTGAGAATTCATTCAGTCTCAGTCGAGATGAAGAGTTTGAATTTTGGTTAAATGGAGTCTGGGAGTGCCCGATAGCCTCAAGGTTAGTGTCTAGGGTATGACTTAGGTTTGTAGTGATGAAGGGAAGTGCTAAAGTCCTAAGGAGAGGTTTAGGGGGTCCTAGAATGGGATGTCTACACCCATCCTCGAAATGGCCACGATTTCATTAAATACTGAAGATATATTGTTGGCAAATGTTTTAATGAGCAATGTTGTTGACATTTTTGGCATCGTTTAGAAAACTCAATAAAATCTTTCAAAATATTTGGAGAAAAATAGCCCTTCCTTTTCAACAACCACCTCAGTTTGATTCAGTATTTATGTGATTAACACCCCCTTTATGGACTTGAGTTATGGATTTTAGGCATTCTTCCCTAGTAGATAACTAGTATACATTATTAATTTATTGAATTGAACTTAGCATCAGTTTGAAATCTATTAGATATTCAATTATTTGTTTTCTCCAGTCACTATAAACATCGATATTATTGATTTCAATCCCGGAGAATGTATTTTTGAGTAAAGATAATAATTTTATAATATAATTTAACTTTTATCTTTCATTAAAGCTCTCATTAGGTTTAAGTCTAGATGATTTTTGATCCATTTTATTATCCCTTTCATTCAAGAATTTTCTAATATAATTCAAATTGACATTAGGAAACTTAAACAGAAACTCCAAGGATGTTTGATTGTGTAAGTTCCACTGTTCTAAAAAACCCGCCTAGGCTTAAGGCTTGGGAGAAACGCCTCGCCTTACGCTTTTCACGCCTTATTCTTGGTAAAACCCTTAAGGCACACTTTTTTCTAAAAACAACAATGCTTTAGTGAAACGATGTCGCCTTTTAGAGAATTTCTGTACAAACCGGACCATTATCTCATCCAAAATAATAAAATAGTATTTTAATTTTCATATATTCAGACATATTTTTATGATATGTGAAATTTTTGTATTTTAATAGCCTTGTTATGGTTAAAAAATATTGAAATATATTAAAAAGGCATAAACGCCTTTTCACGCCCTTTTACGCCTAGGCCCGCCTAGGCTTCTAAGGCTTGGCCTCCATGCCTCAATCACGCCCCGCATTTTTTAGAACCTTGGTAAGTTCAATCCATTATTAATGCACTCGTGTTCACCAATTAACTGCTTTATTACCAAATAATAATCCCCGTATGATGGGAGTACCAATCTTGTGCACCATGTAGAGATGTACCGGTCGGCTACAGACATCTACTCTGTCTCAGATGAGATGAAATGCCGTGCATTATCAATCACTTTGACTGGATCTTCCCATATATGGTTCACCTCACTCTCGAAGAACTCCATTGAAAATTTTAAAAAACTCGTAAAACGATTCATCCACAACTTCTTCTTTGGGGTAAGACCCCAGAAGAAGACTACTCACTTGATGTACGTTAAGCAGGGGAAGAATGAGAGTCTCAAGGAGTAAATCATGAGGTTTAATAAGAAGAAGTTGGAAGTGGAGGATTATGAGGAAAGTATTATGATGACAACATTAATAGGAGGCTTGTATAAAGGGAAATTACTTTGGAAGCTTGCTGAGGACCCACCAAAGTCTAGGGCCGAGCTATTGACGACGGACAACAAGGTCATGAATGCCGAGGAGGCTATGAAAGATAAGTATAAAATGAGAAGGGGAATAGCAGTGGGAGAAAGTTCCAGAAGAAGAATAAAGATGGAAAGAAGAGATAAGCTGATGATAAGTTCGTAGGGTATACTCCTCTCCCGGTCAGCTGCGAGCACATTTTGAATGATATCAAGAATGATTAGTCCCTAAGATGGCCTGAGAAGTTGAAAGCTCCTCCTCACAAATGGAATACAAGATTATGGTGTGAATTTCACTAAGATCACAGGAACTTAAAGGACAAGTGGTTCGCCCTAAAAGATGAGATTGAGAAGATGCTTAAGGCGGGGAAGGAAGTATGTGAGCAGTGATGTCCCAAAAAGAGGACGAGATGACCCCAAAAGAATAATGTCCAACAAGTGCAAGGAAGATGTACCAGGGAAAAAGGATGATGCCTCAGATGACGATGATGATGACCCAGACCTGCCGCTAAAGGATGATGATCCAAACGGTCTACTCCACATGATCTCATTTGATGTGAATATCATCTGTGGAGGCCCGACAGGGGGTGGTGCAGAAGTGACCGACCGTAAGGCGCATGTGGTCGAGGCTAAGTCCCTTCCCAAGGTTAAAGACATTAACTCAACTAAAGTAAGCACAAAGTCAGAGAAGAGAAATAAGGTAGATATGAATACCTTAATTGTGGGATTTTCAAATTTCACCTCAAGGGAATCCTAGATCCTCAGGATGACCCTTTCGTAATTACAACTAGAGTTCATGGGTATGACGTACCGAGGATATTGGTCGACAGGGGAATTTCAGCCGACGTTATGTCCTGGCCTTGTTTTAAAGGTTTAGGACTCAACAAGAAGTGGATCGTACCTTATCATCATCCTCTGATACGATTCAGCGGTGAGAAGGTGAATGTATGAAATGGACGTTAGAATTGGAGATGTTTAGCCTAGGAGGCTAAGAAAGAAGGTCAATTTCTTTATGATGGATGAAAGTGAATACTCGTCTTATAACATTATCATGGGAAGAGTGACCCTGAAAGAATTTAAGGCCGTTCCATCCACTGTACACCAAATAGTAAAATTCACGACCCCTTATGAGGTAGGGGAAGTCCAAGGTGATGAAGTATTGGCACGTGAATGCTACTTCAACTCAGTCGAGGAGAGGAAAGCTCAAAAGAAATAAACTACAACCTATAATATTGATAACTTGGATCCTAGGGATGAGACAAAACTCAAGAAAGGAGAGTCCACTGAAGAGATAGAATCCATCATCCTCAATGAGGACGAATCGAAAAAAACCGTCCAGGTCAGCAAAGCCCTGAGAAGAGATATCAACGAAGATCTAATCAAACTCTTGAGAGAGAGGCATATTATTTTCGAGTGGAGTTATGAGAACATGTCGGACATAGATCCTAAACTTTTTTTGTCATAAGATGAATGTGGTCAACGATGCTAGGTCGATATGACAGAAGAGGAGAATCTATTTTCAGAAGAAATATGAGGTCATCCAGGAAGAAGTAAAGAAGTTGGAAAAAATTGACTTCATAAGAGAGGTGATATATCCTGATTGGCTGGCCAACTCGGTTATCATCCCCAAAACTAATGGGAAGTAGATAATATGTGTGGACTTTACTGATCTAAACAAGTCTTGCACCAAGGATATCTTTCATTTTCCTAGACTCGACCAGATGGTTGATGCCACAGCAGGCCATGAGCTGATAAGATTCACGGATACCTACTCGAGCTATAACCAAATTTCTATGCACCCGATCGATAAGATAAGACTTCCTTCATAACTGATAAAGGGACCTACTGCTATAAGGTCATGACCTTTGGTTTGAAGAATGTTGGAGATACTTATCAGAAGCTTGTTAACAAGATGTTTGATGATCAAATTGGGAAGATGATGGAAGTTTATGTTGATGATATGGTTACTAAAGGTCTCAAGGCTGAAACACATGTGGCCGATCTCAACACGATGGATAGGTACAGGATGAAGCTTAACCCCGCAAAGTGCATGTTCGGCGTAGGGGCTGGAAAGTTCTTGGGCTTCATCATAAATTAGAGGGGGATAAAGACCAACCCAGGTAAGATCAAGGCCTTAATATAGATGTAGACACCAACTACAATCAAAGATGTTCAGAGGCTAACTAGGAGATTAGCAGCACTTAACAAGTTTATATCCAGAGCCACCAATAACTTTTTTCTATTTTTAAAGTTCTTAAGAAATCTTTCAAATGGAATGAGGAATATGACAAGGCTTTCAAGGGGTTAAAGTCCTACCTCGGCTCTCCCTTATTATCGTCACGGTGATTCCAAGGGGAAAAACTCTATTTGTATCTAGCAAATCTCAGAGTCAGTTATTAGCGCTTCCATCATAAGAGATGAGGATGGAATACAGAAGTCGGTATATTTTAAGAGCAAGGCACTCCAGGGGGCGAGCAGAGGTACCTCGGGATGGAAAAATTAGCCTATGATCTGATTCACACTTTGAGAAAGATGAAGTCGTACATTCAGGCCCACGCAATGGTCATCCTCACGGATTCCCCACTTTGATAGGTCTTACTCAATCTTGAGAAGTCGGGAAGATTAATTGATTGGGCAATAGAGCTGGGAGAATTTGATATCATCTATCAGCCCATGGTGGCCATCAAGGAGAAGGCGTTTGCAGACTTCATGGCTGAGTTCACCTGGGATGAGGCCGATAGTTAAAATTGTGAGACTACAGGTTGTGAGGAGGGAAAAACTGTAAGCACTACCCCGGACGAGGCCGAGATAGGTTCAGTTAGGAGGAGGGTACCTAAAAATGAGGAGGAGTAATATTTCTTCAAATATAGAGTCTTGACAGAGGGTAACTTCTCTGAGGATGGTATGGTGTGGAGCCTTTTCATTGATGGGTCCTCTTGCATGAATGGAAGTTGTGCAGGCCTGATAGTGTCAGCACCAGACGACATAGATATTGAATATGACTCGAGGTTCAATTATATGGCATCTAATAATGAGTCCAAATAGAAAGCTCCCATAAAAGGCCTCTCCTTAGCTCATGCTCTAAATTTCGGCCAGCTCCTAGTTCATAGTGATTCAAGATTGGTGGTGAATCAGATCTTAGGGGTGTATAAGGCAAAAGATGACAGGATGGCCAAATATTTGGAGAGAGTAAGGTCTGTATTGAAGAGTTTCAAAGAGGTAAAGCTAAAAAGGATACCTCAATTAGACAATGGTCGGGGTAACGCACTTACAAGACTGACCTCAACTACAAGAATAAAGATAAGAAGGACAGTGCCGATAGAAATCTTGCATCGACCGACAATTGAAGAAGAGGATAGTGCTTCAGAGTCTTGTTTGAATTTGAACATAGGATATTTATTAATGGATCCCCTCATCATGTACATAAAATATGGGGAGTTTTCAGAGTCAAAGACCGAGAAAAGGAAGTTGAAGTATAAAGCTGCTAAGTTCTCCATCATAGGAGAGATTTTATACAAGAAAGGGTTTTTTATTCCTCTGCTCAGATATGTCCATCCATCTGCGGTAGCGTATATCCTGAAGGACGTAGATGAAGGTTATTGCTCTATTCATGTGGGAGGAAGATCTTTGGCTAAAAGGATTATTACATAAGGGTATTGGTGTCCGACCTTGGCCAAGATGTTGCAGCATATATCAAAAAGTGCGATAAGTGCCAGAGGTCAACTCTCATCAACCTCTGACCTCCATCACATCTCCCTAGACCTTTGCAATTTGGGGAATTGATTTGCTAGGACCCTTGCCCAGAGTAGTGAACAATATCGATATCTGATAGTGGCGATATACTACTTTTCAAAATGGGTGGAGGTTGAGCCGATGATTACGATTACGGAGAAGAAGAATTTCTAATTCATCTGGAAAAATATCATCTTCAGATATGGCCTACCAAACACCCTCATCTTTGATAATGGAAAACAATTCAAGAATGTCTCCCTAGAAAAGTACTGCGAGAGGGTCGGTATTAAGCAATTCTTCACTACTCCTGGCCGACCATAGGCTAATGGGTAGACAAAAGTGACAAACCGAACGATTCTTAATGGAATTAAGAAGAAGTTATAAGATGAATAGGGGAGATGGATCGAAGATGTTTATGTTGGCCTGTGGGCCTACAGAACAACAGAGAGGACTCCTACTGCGGAGACCCCAATTATGCTTATTTACAGCTCAGAGGCAATTGTACCAACGGAGATAGGTCTACCTACTTATAGAGTTAAGACGTACGAACCTAAATAGAATAGTGATGAGAAGAATCTTGATTTGGATCTTATAGAAGAAAGAAGAGAAGCCGATGTGATTAGGCAATCTGCCAACTAGTAAAGAACAACAAGATTATACAACAGGCAGGTAAAAGCGCGTCCACTGAAAGTAGGAGACATGGTACTGAAGAAGACATGGCAAAAACCCAATAAGATTCACCCAAATTAGCATATACCAAACAAAGTAGTTTAAGAGGTGGTTCTAAGTACGTATAAATTGGAAAACTTGGAGGGGGAGCCATTCTCTAACCCATGAACTGCCGATCACCTCAAGAAATATTACCAATGGGATGATAGTTTTGCTGTCTTATTTGCATCCAATTGTAATACATGTGTATGAGGCTTCAACTGAAAGAAATTCAATGAAATTAAATATGTTCAAGTGTTCCCTCATATGTTATTTATTTACTCATATATTTGTTTGCATCAAATAACTCATCTTAAGCTATAGAACATCATTCGTGGTGAAGTAAGCTTGAGTGGCCTCGGTGACATGACAGTCCAGACGAGGTCAACCTCATCCATGGGATGTCAACAATATTAAAAGGTGCGTATTATTATCAAACATCTTTAATTTGGTGGACTTACTCCCTCGGCTGAGACGATAGTGCATGGATGGGCCGACGCTCTATACACTCTCAAAAGATGAGGGATAACTTATGCCTAAAACACCATAATTGGGTGGATGTAATCTCTCAATTGTGGTTGATTATTAAACATCATTAATTTGGTAGACTTACTCCCTTGGCTGAGACGACAGTGCATGGATGTGATGACCCTCCATACACTCTAAAAGAGATAAGGGTAGACTTATGCCTAAAACACCATAATTTGATGGATGAAAATTTAAAAATCACTCAGTTGTTGTTAATTATTAAACACCACTAATTTGGTGGACTTACTCCCTTGGCTGAGATGAAAGTGCATGGATGAGACGACCCTCCATACACTCTCAAAAAGACGAGGGAAGACTTATGCCTAAAATATCATAATTTTGTGGATGCAAATTTTAAAATCACCTAGTTTTGGTTGATTACTAAACATCATTAATTTGGTAAACTTACTCCCTCGGCTAAGACGACAGTGCATGGATGGGACGACGCTCCATACACTCTCAAAAAGACGATGAAGGACTTTGATAACACACTATATATTGACTTATTTGAGTCTACATATATAGGATTTACAACTAGTTTGAATATCTAGACAAAATAATTAGATTTTATGATAACTCCATCTCCTCAAGGTACAAGATCAAAGAAGAAATCCTGTCAAAGAGAATCTTCAAAGGGAAGTTATTTCTATCCTTAAAACCACAAATAGGACACACATTATGCATTATTCATATCACCTATTTTCTCTAATGGTTCTTCAACACTTCAAGTCATTTTAAAATAATTTTAATTCATTTTAAATCATTTTATATATTTTTAAATAATTTTTAAATGATTTTTGAATTAAATAAAAAATGTTTTTAAAAGTGTTGTGGGTGAAATTTGAATTTTAGAAAGTGATTTTCTTTGCTGATTGTTTGCCTGGGTAGATTCCAGAAGCACTAAAAAATTCAAGGTAGCCTCTGTAATTATTTTCAAATAAGCATTTTTTATTACATCTCATGCGTACACGTGTTAACGTCCTGGCGGCTTAGATTGTGTTTTCTATAAGACACAAAATGCGCACATATTTTCATCCCTTGGATCAACATTATAAACGTACTGCATGTGTTGTGAGTCAATCCTCGTGAACCCAATTTAAAACAATCAACAAACGTTTAACCCACCACTAGTGTTAAACCATTGGATTAAAGTCAAATAGTCAAGACTCAATCCCAGCCATAGGATTGAGGTATATGTTTTGGATCCTTCCTCTGTTAGTATAAAAAGGACCCAAGCCTCAGCATTTTGAGACTTTTTCCATTTCGTGAAATCTGAGAAAAAAGAGAGAGTAGAAAGAGAAAAGAGAGAAGGGGGAAGAGAGGGAAAGAATAGATAGAGATTAGAAAGAAGAAACCCTAGTTTCTTCATAGTTCAAACCTCTAAGTGATTTCTCCCAAGACAAACACCAAAACCTGAAAGTTCCATACACCACAAAACACATATTTTTTAGAGTTAAATTGTTCTAGGGTTTCTGTGTTTTTGGTGTTGAGTTTTCGTTTCAAGACCTCTTCAAATCTTTGATTCTATTATAAGTCATTTCTAAAAGAGACTTAAGTTTCATTGTTCAAACTGAGTTTTTCTAAAAGAGAACATCACACAATTTGTTTTATGTTTCTCTTTTTAGATCTGGTATTTTAGATCTATTATGTTTCAACAAATTTTGAAATAGAAACTTTTAAGTTTTAAAGTATTTTAAGATCCAGTGAGATATTTATGTTTCTAGTTTTCTATTTCATATTTTATGAAATACGTGTGTACAAAAATAAAAAGAAAACAAAGAACTCTTGCTAAAGTTTTAAGGTGTAACCATAGATCTGAAAAGAAGTTTTATGTCAAAAATTGTTGAATCAGTCTCTGCATGTTAAGCCTGAATCTGTTTTAATAAAGTAGACTTCCAGTCTAGTTTGGATATCAATTGGAGGTTTACAATTTCAAAATACTGAAATTGTTTAAGACCTTGAACCGTCTTCTGAGCAAGGTATCCTTGAGATCTGTGTATAAATAAAAGATCAAGAAGTCTTGGCTTAAAAAATCAAGATTAAAAAATAACCTATTATTTTAGAACTGATTGTAATTTGTTAGGATTATTTATATAATCTTGAGAGGGTGAGTATTATGTCTGCATGTAGTAGCACATCACAAACACTATCTCACACGAACACTTAGACACTGTGGTTCTGTCTGAGAATTTTGGATTTTGAACGAGTTACTGGAGTCAGAATTCAAAGAGAAGAAGATCAAGGAAAAAGCAAAGATGGAGCAAGAAAAGATGAGTCCAATTCAAATTACCTTTGGAGTGAAGAATCTCAAGTAGGTATATTCTGAACTTAGGTTAAGGTCTTTGTGGTTTTCTTAAGTGTTGTAACTTGATTGTTTATTCTAGTGGATTTTTGTTTTGTGTCGTAGAGGGAACCGTGGATGTTTCCCTTGTTTAAAGGTTTTACCACGTTAAAATTCCGGTGTCTATTTCTTTGAATGTTATTAACTTTTGTTATGATTGGGATTACATGGTAACTTTAGTAGATGTTTATTAAAAACTAAAAATAAGGTAACCAACTATCAAATTCAAACCATACATTCAGAAAGTCTTTTATAAAACATCTTGTGTTTTTTGAAAAGAGTTTTGCACAAAAAGCTTATTCGGAGTTTACACAACTTATAACAATTTGCTATTAATCTTGTAAACAAGATTTTAACCCTAAAGCTTTTCTTCAAATGGTATTAGAGCGGAACACCTTTTGTGATCCTGAAACTTGAGAAATTTTTTTCGAAACTTCTTTCTGGAAAAATTTCTGAATATGGAAGAAAAATTTGAGAAGTTAGGTAACCTATCCAGACCTCCACTCTTTGATGGAAATAATCTTTTGTGCTGGAAAGTGCGAATGAGTGCTTTCGTTCAAGGAACCCTGGGTGATCAAGTCTGGGAAATGATTGAAACAGGGTTTTAACATCCTACTAAACCTACTTCAGCCACTGATCCAACAAGGATTAAGAAACTTCTCAGTGAATTTACTAAGGAAGGGAAAAAAATTGTCTCTAGATAATAACAAATGAAAGAATGCCATCTTTATGTCCATAAATGAACATGAATTCAAAATAATATCCATATGTTCTACTTCTAAATAAGCACGGGACACTTTAGTCATTGCTCATGAGGGTGATGAACGTGTCAAAGCTGGAAAAACTCAAATGCTTATTCAGCAATATACACCCTGATTATGAATGACAGTGAATCCTTTGACGATTTCTACAGAAGGTTAACTGATATTTTTACAAAACTTCATGAAAATGGTATAACCTATAGTAGAAAGGAAATTGTTTCAAAGATTCTAAGGCCATTTCCATCTAAATTTGAAAACAAGAGATATGTTATTGAGGAAATGATTGACCCTAATACGACTCCTGAATTACTTAGCAGTAAACTGAGGACTGTAGAATTGGAACTAGACTTAAAAAAGAAATTGACCAGATAGACTAATAAAGCCTCTAGTTCAAATGTTGTGTTTTCTTCTAAATTGCCAGTGCCTAAATGAAACACTATAGAGTATGAAACTGACTGTCTTGAAAACTATGATTTGGAAAACCTTGATAATGAAATAGCTCTTGTGACTAAGCATTTGAAAAAGATTTAGAAATTTAGAAATGATGTAGCCTCTAAACAAGGCAAATCAAATTATCAAGGTAATCAATCTCACGGACCTCGTGACCGAGACAATACCAAACACACTTATGACAATAGGAGGAGTTATGACCCCAACAGACCTAAACCTGACATAAAAGATGTTAAGTGTAACCATTGTGGTAAACTTGTTCACTGTGCTAGTAAATGTCCAACTAGTTATAATAACAATAACAAGGCAAATATGTGTAAGACATGGGACGGCACTAGTGATTCTAATGAGGATGAAGCTGAGTCAACCCAGATAAATGAGTACTACATGTCTTTCTTTGCTAAAATAATATATAATGATGATGCATGCTTGCCTGATCATGAACTTCATATGCCTGTTGATGTTGTTAATGATCTTGTTGTTACTGCTGAAAAACTGAGTGTGAGTCAAAGTGAAAATGTTGATGACGAATTGAATGTGTGCGTGAGTAATGAACCTACCAAAAACATAGGGGACACTTCACATGATGCACATAGTGAGTCTGATGATGGCCTCCCTGATTTGCATGAATTATACGCTAAAACGGTTAAGAAGAGTACTCACCTAGAAAAAATGATAAAAACCTTAAGTGAGCTTATCGATTTACTTAACCAAACCATTATAAAGAACACTAAAGATTATACTGCCCAATGTGTTGCTCATGAGACTGATATTGAGAATTACACCTTGAGAATAAATTCTTTGATTCAAAAGAACCATGAATTTGAACAAAAATACAATGCAACCCTTATTGAACTAAAAGATTCAAAATAGAAGGTTTCAAATGTGTTTAAAAAATGGCAACACTTTGAAACACAAACCAGGACTTATGAAAAAATTATTACTGGAAGCAAATTTGACTCTGAAGATAAGTCTGGCCTAGGATTTGGAGAAAAAGTGCATACAAGTAAGACCAAAGTTTCTCCTGAAAATGTTACTTTTATAAAACAAGGCCAAACATATCAAAATGTTAAAAAAGGTGAACCTAGTCTCAATGTCTCTCAAACAACACATAACTAGTACAATCAACAGTTGAAACCAAACAGTCAGACCAAATACGTTTGTCCTTCTACCAGAGACCAAAGACAGAAACCTAAACCTAATGACAACTGGACTACTATACCCAATAGATCCAAACCAATTTTTAAAGACTTTATCAAGAAAGTCAAGTCCTATACTCATCAGTACTATTCCTATTGCGATATTTTTGGCCATACTTTTGATAAGTGTTTCAAGAAAAGGTTGCACACTCACACTTATCAAAGCTTTAACTATTCTAGGAAATCAAGAAATACTTATGTACTTCCTAGATAGGCCACAAACAACTCTAACTCTAAAGAGAAAAAGGGAGGGTCCAAAACTAAGAAAAAATCATTTAGAAAGACCCATAAACACTTTTCTAAATCAAAAGGCCATAAAAATTATAAAACTAGGCCTGTTTGGATTAGAAAAGACGGTTTACTACCCCCGCTCAAATGGAACATTTTCATTTCTTCTTTAAAGGCACGAATTACTTCAACTGGACGGTATTTGGACTCCGGATGTTCTAAACATATGACTGGGGACGAAACCAAATTGAAAAATAAGACAGACTTCCTTGGAGGGAGTGTTATGTTTGGAGATAGTGTTTCATCTCAGATCATAGGTAAGGGAACATTGAGTGAGCAAAGGCTTCCTGAACTGAATGATGTTCTTTTAGCTAAAAGCCCGAAAGCCAATCTATTAAGTATATCAAAATTTTGTGACTCCAATCACTCATCTACCTTCTCTAAAAATGATTGTAAAATTATTGATGAAAAAGGTAATTGTATTTTAACAGGAAATAGAACCCCGAAAAACTGTTACACAGTAATTCCCAATTCTGAATCTTGTAATGTTTCCAGGTTAGAGGATTCTAATCTATGACATAATAGATCGGGACACACAAATTATGATAACCTTAGAAGATTGAGTTCCCAAGAGATAGTTAAAGGTTTACCTAAAATTACAAATTCGTTTACTCTTGTATGTGGACCGTGTCAGGAAGGCAAAATAAGTAATTCCCCTCAGAAAAAAGTTAAAGATGTCCTAACCACTAAGCCTCTAGAACTTATCCACATGGACCTCATGAGTCCCTCAAGAACTATTAGTTTATGTGGAAACTCTTACATATTAGTTATAGTGGATGGCTATACTATATATACATGGGTAGCCTTTATGAAACAAAAATTAGATACCTTCAATGAATTCTTAAGAATCATTTTGAAAATTGAGAATGACAAGGATACTCATGTGTGTCGAATAAGGAGTGATAGAGGTGGAGAGTTCAAGGACTCTGGTATTTCTGAGTATCGTGTATCTAATGGCTATAAACATGAGTTTAGTGCTCCCAAAACCCCGCAGAATAATGGTATAGTTGAACGTAAAAATAGGAATTTACAAGAAATGGCTAGGGTTATGTTACATGCTAAAAATCGCCCTAGATACTTTTGGGTAGAAGTTGTCCAAACCGCGTGTCACATTATTAATCGTATCTACCTAAAAAAAATTCCAAAGAAACATCTTATGAGTTATGGTTCCGCAAAAAGCCAAACTTGAAAGATTTCAAAACCTTCGGTAGTATATGCTATATCTGTAAAGATAGAGAGCAACTTTTAAAATTTGATACCCGAGGAGAAAAGGGAATTTTTCTTAGTTATTCCCAAAATAGTAGGGCTTTGCGCATTTTCAACTATGAAACGAAAACTATTATGGAATCAATTAATGTAATTGTAGATGATACGAGTGTTAGGAGAAGTGATAGCCAACCAGTAACATTTGATGAGGATGAACCTATTCTACCCACTGATCCTCAAGATGATACTGATTCATTGCCACCTGAGAGTCCTTTTGTACCCACTTGGGTTTCTAAAGATCATTCCACTGAAACCATTGTCGGTAATCCTTCAAAACCTGTTAGAAATAGATCCAAACTTCGATAAGTGGAACAATTTTCTTATTTTATTTCTCTTGAGGAACGTAAAAATTTTAATGATGCCCTCACTGACTCATTTTAGATAAATGCTATGCAAGAAGAGCTAATTTAATTCAAGAGTCACGATGTGTGGAATCTTGTTCCTAGACAAAAAGATTCGAAGGCTATTGGCACTAGATGGATTTTTAAAAACAAAACTGACGAAAATGGGGAGGTCATTAGAAATAAAGCTAGGTTGGTTGCGCAAGGATACTCCCAGATTAAGGGAATTGATTTTGATGAAACATTTGCACCTATTACTCATCTGGAATCAGTTCGTCTCCTTCTTGCCATTTCCTGTCATATGAAATTAAAATTATTCCAAATGGATGTTAAATCCACTTTCTTAAATGGAATTTTATCTGAAGAAGTATACGTAGAACAACCTAAAGGATTTGTTGATCTTGTACACCCGAACCACGTCTTTAGACTTAAGAAAGACTTATACGGTTTGAAACAAGCTCCTAGAGCTTGGTATGAGCGATTGTCTACCTTTTTAGTGTCTCACAATTTTATCCGTGGCAGAAATGATCAAACGTTGTTTGTTAGAAAGGAAAATCAACATGTCTTAATCGCACAAGTATATGTGGATGATATTATTTTCGGTTCCACCTGTCCTAAACAAGTAGAGAACTTCTATGATATCATGCATACTAAATTTAAGATGTCTTTACTGGGTGAAATACAGTATTTTATGGGCTTATAAGTAAATTAATGCAGTGATGGTCTTTTTATTTCTCAATCCAAGTATGCTGCGGATTTAGTTAAAACATTTGGCTTAGAAAATGCTAAAACTTCTAGAACCTCCATGAGTACTTGAACTAAATTTTATAAGGATAATAATGGGAAAAGTGTTGATCCCACTCTTTATAGAAGTATGATAGGGAGTTTGTTGTATCTTACCCTGTTTTGACCCGACATATCCTTCGTCGTGTGTATTTGGGCTAGATATTAAAGTAACCCTAAAGAATCTCACTTATTAAGTGTAAAAAGAATTATTAAATATATTAAGCGTACTTTAAAATTTGGTATTTGAAACACAAATGATACAACTAGTTCTATTGTAGGATACACCAATGCCGATTGGGATAGGTGTTCTGACGATAGTAAGAGCACTTCTGGTGCTTGCTACTACGTAGGAAATAATCTCGTAGGTTGGTCGTGTAAGAAACAAAATTGTATTTCATTATCTAGCGCCGAATCTGAATATATAGAAGCTGGTAGTTGTTGTGCTCAATTACTATGGATTAGACAGATGCTTAGTGATTATGGTCTCATAAAAAAATAATTAACCATGTTTTGTGATAACCAAAGTGCCATTAATATTTCCAAAAATACTGTAATGCACTCACGAACTAAGCATATTAAGATTACACATCACTTTATCCATGACCTTATCGAATCCAAAGATCTCATTATTGAATATTTTAACACTCGAAAGTAGCTTGCAGATCTCTTTACAAAACCTTTAGATAACATACGATTTAAGTATCTGCGCACAGCTATAGGCATGATAAATCTCAATTAATCTTTGTTTTTCTCTTGTGATTTATACCCCTTGTATATTTGAGAAAAATTGGGGGAGAAGATCTTGAGTATTGCTTAGAAACTTTTCTATTAATTCTATCTATTCCTGATTTTAACTCAACTAATATGCCAACTTAGTGTTTATCTTGTTACAGGCATTTCAGACCCGTTGTATATCTTGTTACTATTTTGTAGGGTATTGGTCTGTATATGGTTGAGTGGTGTATTTTGTTTACCATATTTTCTGTTCTAGGATGGGAATGGATAGTTAGAATTTTTCTATAGGACACATAGGATTTCTTTTCATTTTGACCCACGATTCCTGAATACTCAAGGGAATTTTGTCTCTAATATCCAATGGGGGAGATTGATAACACACTATATATTAACTTACTTGAGTCTAATATATAGTAGTTCCAACTAGTTTGGATATCTAGACAAAATAGTTAGATTTTATGAGAACTCCATATCCTCAAAGGTACAAGCTCAAAGAAGAAATCATGTCAAAGAGAATCTTCAAAGGGAAGTGTCTTTATCCTTAAAACCACAAATAGGAAACACACTATGCATTATTCATATCACCTATTTTCTCTAATGGTTCTTCAACACTTCAAGTCATTTTAAAATCAATTTAATTCATCTTAAATCATTTTATATACTTTTAAGTAATTTTTAAATGATTTTTGAATTAATTAAAAAATGTTTTTAAAAGTGTTGTGGGTAAAATTTGAATTTCAGAAAGTGATTTTATTTGCTGATTGCTTGCCTGGGTAGAATCCAAAAGTGCTAGAGAATTATGGTAGCCTTTGTAATTATTTTCAAACACGCGCTTTTGATTTCATCTGGTGTGTACACTTGTTAGCGTCCTGACGGATTAGATTATGTTTTTTAAAAGACATAATACGCGTACACATTTTCATCCCTTAGATCAACCTTATCAACATACTACATGTGTTATGAGCCAATCCTCGTGAACCTTGTTTAAACCAATCACCAAACGGTTAACCCACCGCTAATGTTGAATCGTTGGATTAAAGTCAAATGGTCAAGAATCAATCCCAGCCATAGGATTGAGGTCGATGTTCTGGATCCTTCCTCTGTTGGCATAAAAAGGACCCAAGCCTCAACATTTTGAGACTTTTTCCATTTCGTGAAATCTGGGAGAAAAGAGAGAGTATAAAGAGAAGAGAGAGGAGGGAGAAGAGAGGGAAATAATAGAGAGAGATTAGAAAGAAGAAACCCTAGTTTCTTCGTAGTTTAAACCACTGAGTGATTTCTCCTAAGCCAAACACCAAAGACTAAAAGTTCCATACACTACAGAACCCATCTTTTTTAGAGTTAGATTCTTCTAGGGTTTCTGTGTTTTTGGTGTTGAGTTTTTGTTTCAAGACCTCTTCAAATCTTGAATTCTCTCAGAACTCATCTCTAAGAGAGACTTAAGTTTCATTGCTGAAATTGAGTTTTTCTAAAAGAGAACATCACACGATTTGTTTTATGTCTCTCTTTTTAGATCTATTCTGTTTCAACAAATTTTGAAATAGAAACTTTTAAGTTTTAAAGTATTTTCAGATCTAGTGAGATATTTGTGTTTCTAGTTTTCTATTTCATGTTTTATGAAATACGTGTGTACAAAAATAAAAAAGAACACAAAAAACTCTTGCTAAAGATTTAAGGTGTAACCATAAATCTGAAAAAGAAGTTTATGTCAAAGATTATTGAATCAGTGTGTGCATGTTAAGTCTGAATCTGTTTTCATAAAGTAGACTTATAGTCTAGTTTGGATCTCAATTGGAGGTTTATAATTTCAAAAATATTTTCAAAATACCGAAATTGTTTAAGACCTTGAACCGTCTTCTGATCAAGGTATCCTTGAGATCTGTGGATAAATAAAATATTAAGAAGTCTTGGCTTGAAAAATCAAGATTTAGAAATAACCTATCATTTTAGAACTGATTGTAATTTGTTAGGATTGTTTGTATAATCTTTAGAGGGTGAGTAACATGTTTGCATGTAGTATCACATCACAAACACTATCTCAGACGAACACTTAGACACTGTGGTTCTATCTGAGAATCTTGGATTTTGAACGAGTTGCTGGAATCAGAATTCAAATAGAAGGAGATCAAGGAAAAAACAAAGAAGCAGCAAGAAAAGATCAGTCCAATTCAGATTACCTTTGGAGTGGAGAATCTCAAGAAGGTATATTCTAAACTTAATTTAAGATCTTTGTGGTTTGCTTAAGTGTTGTAACTTTATTCTTTATTCTAGTGGATTTTTGTTTTGTGCCGTAGAGGGCACCGTGGATGTTTCCCTCATTTAAGGGTTTTACCACGTTAAAATTCATGTATTTATTTATTTGAATCTCCTTAACTGTTGTTGTGATTGGGACTGCTTAGTAACTTTAGTAGATCTTTATTAAAAACAAAAAAGAAGGTAACCAACTATCAAATTCAAACCATAAATTCAGAAAGTCTTTTATAACACATCTTGTGTTTTTTGAAAAGAGTTTTGCACAAAAAGTTCATTCAGAGTTTACACAACTTATAACAGTTTGTTATTAATCTTGTAAACAATATTTTATCCCTAAAACAAGTTTTTCTTTTGACTTATGCCTAAAACACCATAATTTGGTGGATGCAAATTTTAAAATAACTAATCATGGTCATTACTTAAAGATGTCACTGATTTGGTGAAATTTCTCCCTCGGCTAGGATGATATCTCATAGATGGTATGTAATATTCAAACACTTGGGGACAACATAATAGCAAAATTTAAAATCAAGAGATACTGCAAATGAAAGGGTAATAGAATATTTAATTCCACAAGATTTAAAGTACAAAGACAATAATGTTCATATACATAAGACAAAAATGAGTACAAAGACAAGGGTATCAGCCACCGACGGCCACCCTACTGAGTCAGCTTAATGCGGACCATAGTGTCAATCCCATCACTAGCAATTGCAAGAGTCATCCCTTTAGCATTGACTCCCTCGACCACGTTAGGGTCGATCGATGTTCCCTCTCCTTTATTTGTGGCCAGAGACTTGACATGTGATAAAGCCTTTGCTATAAGAGGGTCTTCATGGTCGGCAACTTCAAGAGATGGTAGGATGGAAAACACCGCGTCAGAGAATTTTAGGATGAACCGTCAACAGGTCGTCATTATCCCTATATCTAAGTATTCCTGGTCAAAGCCTTGGAACTCATCTGAGGCCTTATATGCTTCAACATCATCAGCCTCGGACTTTTAGATTACTGTAACAAGGTCGACCTTGAAATTTATGACATGATTCACTAAAGTTTCATCCTTTTCTTTGATGGTGTCGTCCTTGAACTTCAGCTGCTTGTTGTGCTCAAGTTTAAGCTTGTCAATATTCCACTTGTGGTTGGCTTTGAGGTCTACTAGCTGGGTCCTGAGCTCGGCCTCAGCCTGGATCGCTCGCTCGACAGGCCTCCATGACCTTTTTCTGGTTTTCAGCCATCCACTTGGTGGCTGAAGTCAAGTCACAAACAGACTGCAAAAATAAAGATAAAGTCTGATAACGATCAGGTATTAACCAATATATGATAAAAATCAGAGGTATGAGGATGGTACCTGTGATATGTGATGAAGACCAAAGTCATAAATCTTTGCCGGGGGCATCTTGGCCAGAAACTCATAACCAGCAGTTAAAGGAGCCGCAAACATAGTAGAATTTACAACCCTGATATTAGTAATCAGGGAAGTGGGGTCAGCCTTATGCTAGGACAGTTTGGCAGACCAGAATTCCCCAAGAGACGACAATGAGACGACGCTAGAGCCTGACGCTGTCTCCGTGGAATCCACCCTCGGCCTCATTGTAAGATCGGGATGGGTGTTAACAGTAACCTCAGGCCCCTTACTCTTGCATGAGGCCTCGACAACAGTGGTCTTCTTAGGGGATGGTTATTTGTTCTTCTTCTTCTTCCCCAGACCTGCTAACAAACTCGATGTTGTCATGTCCCACATATCGTCTCAAACGTTGGGAGGACGATCTGTAAGAAAAAATATGACATGTTAGTACAATTAATCTATGAGACTTGAAAAGAGAAAAAATAATTCACATAGTTCTTCAAGGGGGTCAATCCCGAGACCAGATTTTATAAGGAGCTCAGGGGTCATTAGATTTTCAAATTTTGGTAGAGCACCTTTTACTTCTTGATCCCTCAAGTAATCGGCCACATCCCTTTCAGCAAGGCTGAGGCCGAGGTATGACCTCATCGTTATAAAAGGATTGGACCAGGATCGAGGAACCCTAGACTCGTCCTCAGAGGGGTCGGCCTCATCCGGGAACTCCCAAGCTCCAGGAACGAAGGAAAACATCTATTTCCAGTAGTGGTTTGAAGTTTGGGCTACTTAGACGAGTTTCTTATTAGACTTCCTAGCACCTGGGTGGAAGTATCTCGGTTGCTTGGACGATGAAGATATGCTGTAACAAGATAAGAATAACTCGATTGATGGTTCATCCGTAAAAATCTTCTTCCACAAGGAAACATAGCCTAAGATGATTCTCTAAGAGTTAGGGGTAACTGTGTATGAGAAACCCCTAAAGTAGACAGGATGGCCCTAATGGTAGGATGGAAAAGGGAGCCTAGAACCGACCCTAAACATTTGATCATACACTGTAACCTCACCCTCTCGGGCTTGAAAAACTCTCTTGTTCACGTCCGGGATCCTCATCGTAATATCCAACTTGATGCCGAATGAATGTCTCCATACGAGGATATCACATTCTTTAATGAACGAAATAAAGGAGGAAGCATATGAAGTGTCAACTTGATCCTCGGCCTCTTCATCCTCACCCTCGGCTTCCTCTACCTTATTCTACAGCCTCGGTCTCCCCAGGAATAGAAGGACCCTCTGAAAACCTTGCTTGAAATTCGTCAACAGACATTGCCATTACAGGAACAACGTTTGGATTAGTTCTTCCCTCCGGTTGGTCAGGTTGGACAGGATTTGATGAGTCATTATGCCTGGATGTCTCGACTTCGGAGGATGATGGTGCACGAGTCAGAGGTTCCTCCATTGTCTCTTAAAAGTGATGACTCTCGGCCTGAGGTTGGGATGATTCAAAGGCCTCTGAAGACGTGGGAAGTATTGTGGCTAAAGGAATGGGAAATATGGGTCGTACCTAGATAGGGTCGGCCTTACGCTTTGCCTCAAACTCTTATTCTACCCTACGAATTTCTTAAAAACACCTTTCCCTCAGTGTGGGAAACTCCTCGACCAACATATAAAGCCTTTATAGTATTCAAAGGACGATCTTGGACTTAGATATTTTTTAGAATAAGGCATGGGAAAACATAAACAAATTGCGGTTGTTGACTAGTTTAACCATAAGATCAAACTAGAAGAAATGAGGCGTTTATGTTCCAGGTAGTAAAGAACACTGTTGAAGGCCATCGGAGAAGATGATCTCGAACTCGTTGGAGTTCACAACCATGGAATTTTTGGCCTCTGTGTAAGCCTAGGCAGGATATTAAGGCTATTTACAACCAAACAACCACTAACACACTCCCTAGAGCAAGTATTAAGGCCACCACAGGTGGCTGTTAAATGAAATAAAGGTCGCTGAAAAATCCTAAGTTGACAATAATGGAGAAATGGAAAATACTATGCAATAATGGTGGAAAATGGCACATAATGGCAAGGGAGAGTTACATAGAAAATGGAAGAGAAGCAAAAACCTTAGAGTGAGCACAACATCTCATATGAAAACAGAGATAGAGGAAAAGAGATGACAGAAACTAGAGAGAGAGGGAACGCACGAAGTGTTTGGGGAAGAAAGAGAAAATGAAAATTTAGAGAAATTTAAATCCCGTAATGATTTGGCACATTGACCTAGGCAATATCATTAGGGCACTATGCCCTAAGTATACATGACATCCGTCATTCTTGGAAGATGCAACGCGATGATTGACAAGTGTTAATTTGAAGCCTCATATACTTATCTACTAAGGAAGCAATAATACCCCTTAGCCACCTCATAAGATCAATGGATAAGGGCTAGGGGTGATTGATATGCCAGAATACACCCTCGTCCCAACCAACAGTACACTCGACTTACGACGATAAGGTCGTTAAGCTACACCTTATTTCATACGTGGGTCGTACCTGATATTATCATCGGCCTCAACCTGGATGATAAGCCGAGCTCCTCCCACCCAGCAATTGACAAGTGTGGGCCCTCGGCCTTGTCCAAAGCCTTGGCCTCATCCTTAAGTAAATGCAAGACTATGATCGACCCTCATTCAACTTTAAAGTACCCATAATATCTTCAACTCCTTAATCATTAGCCTTGGTCTCGGCTCATGTATACTGGACGAGGGTGACATCAACATAGCGCATGGTTTTGGGTATGTGTGGAGTAGTGTGCATATGACACATATCACATGTGGGCGAAACTGTTACCACCAGATCATCCCTTGATGTGAGGGAATATTTATTCATCATGATATACATGTGACAGGGCCAAATGTCCACACTGGATTGACTAAGATAAATACATTCATGCATACAATATGCTTGGGGGATACACTATACCCCCTAAGAACTATATATACCTTCCATCTTCTTCATTGTAAAGGATCGATTAATTCAAATCCTAGTAAAAACTCTACTCATTTGTATTCAGAAGAGAGAGAGAAAGCTTGTGTTGTAACGAGGACATTAGAGTCATATTTACTAGTGGATTTCACTCACACACACACACACAATGGACGTAGGCTCCGATCGAACCACTTAAATCCAGGTGTTCATCCTCTTCATCTCATCTCCTTTTTTATTGATTTACTATGTGATTATTACCATTGTTGTATACCTATTTGAGATTCATACACCTGTGACCTGGCGATATAATTCTGGTATCATCAGTCTTCAGGGTCTTCATCTCAATTACGACTCTATTCTTTTTAGGATTTTCCTCTATTCCCCATTAGTTGACAATGAATCCCAAGAATTTACCTGCTCCTACCCTGAACACATATTTCATGGTGTTGAGCTTCATCCAATAAATGGTTATAGTGTTAAAGGTGTGCTCAAGGTCGACCACATGTGTCTCGGCCTTGAGGATTTTGTTTAACATGTTATCCACGTACACTTCCATGGTTTTCCTAATATATTCCTCAGACATCTTGTACACCAGCCTTTGATATTTTGCCCCGATATTATTAGGTCGAAGGGAATGACTTTGTAGCAACACGTTCTTTTATATATAATAAATGAGGTCTTCTCAGCGTCGGCTGGGTCCATAAAGATTTAGTTATAGCGTAAATAGGCATCCATGAAACTCATCAATTCGTTCCCAGTTATGGCATCTACCATCTAATCAATCCTTGGGAGAGAAAAGCCATCATTCGGACAAGCTTTATCTAGGTCGATAAAATCTACACACATCCTTCATTTACCATTAAGATTTGGTACGATGACAACATTATTCAGCCACTATGGGTAGACCACTTTCCTGATTAACTCAACCTTCTCTATATTTTTTACTTCATCTCTTATCACTGCATACTTTTCTCTCGAATAAATTCGTTACCTCTGCCTAATCGGCTTCACTCCTTCATCCACATTCATCTTGTGGTAGAGAATCTTGGGATCAATTCCTGGCATGTCCTCATGACTCCAGGCGAAAATACTTTGTCTCTCCCTCAATAACTTGATTAACTCATCATTTATTTCTTTCTTCAAAGCTTTGCTAATTTGGATTTTATTTCGGTTCGTCCTCATTGACAACGACAAATTTTCATCTTCGCCTCGTACCTTGGATCGAGAGTATCACTGTTATATGTGGTGGTGACTTTTTTATGAGCTTTTATTTCTTTAGTCAAGTTAAATTATCATTCTCGTGCCTCTACTTAATCACCCTGAACTTTCCCTACTCCATAGGGAGTTGTGAATTTTATCATCTAGTGAACAGTAGAGATCACTACATCAAATTACATAAGGGATACCCGTCCCTTGATGATATTATAATACGAATAAACGTTCTCATCTATTATAAAAAAGTTTATCTTTTTGGTGAGGCACCTCGGCCAGGTCCTCATATAAACATCCATCTCATATACTCTCATGGGGTGGACCTTTTCACCACTGGAGTCGATTAAAGGCTGGTGGTATAGGATAAGTCTTTTCTTAATAACTCCCAATCCTTTGAAGCATTCCCAAAACATCATGTGAGTCAAATTTCCTACATCAACGAGTATTCTGGGAACATCATATATGTGTACCCTTGTAGTAATCACCAATGGGTCATCATGTGGGTCCAGGATCTCTTTGAATTTTAACATTAAGAAATCTATCACCAAGGCATTCATCCACCTTCTTCCTCTTACTCGGCTTGGAGTCAACTACGAATGAGTTTACAACCTCACTCTTTGGGAGTTATGTGGCCTCTATAACACGGGCCTTCCTATCGGTTATGTCCTTGCCACCACTAGCTAAACCTCTACATATCATCTTCACACCCAAAGAAATTATATGAAACCGACCTTTGGGTGCAGGCACCTTTGGCGGGAGGTCAGGGTCGGCCTCATTATCAGAGACATCATCATTTTTATTTTCTTGGAGATACCATTTAGTCTTGTCATTTCATATTTTCCTAGTGTCATCTCTGTCACCTTTGACACCACTCTCACCAAAATATTTCATGAGCTTTCCCTGCTTCAACATCTTTTAGATCTCATCCTTAAGTGCAAAGCACTTATCAGTAGTGTTTTTGTGATCCTGGTGAAACACTAACCATTTGTTCTTATATCTCTTGTGAGTATGGGATCTCAGCTTTTATGGCTATCTCTGAGATTGTTTATTTTTTTTATTTCATTCAGTATCATATCTGGACTGACTGTCATTAGGGTGTAGTCTATGAACTTATCGTCCACTAACATCTTCTTGCCTCCTTTTCCTTTGGATTTATGGAACTTACTCCCACTCACTCCTTTATTATCCTCTTCTTTTGCATCCATGGCCTCCTCCGTATTCACGACTCTCCCGGTCGTGGCTAGGAGTTTTGATATAGTTTTTAGACGATCTTCAACCATCTTCCATAAGATCTACCCCTTCTGTAATCCGCCCATAAGGGCATTCATAGCAATGTTTTCCTCATAGTCTTCAACATTCATCATTTCTATATTGAAATGAGCTATATAGTTTTGTAGAGACTTATTTTTTCCTTGCTTAATGTAAAATAGGTATGTGGTATTCTTTAGAGGTTTTACTACAAAATAAACATTATTGATGAACCTATCGGCCAACGGTTTAAAATTCTCAAATGGAGTTTTTTGGGAGAGAGGTGTACCATACATGTACAGGTCTAATAAGGTGCTTGAGAAAGATAGACGTCTCATATCATCAGAGACGGAATAGATGCCAGCTGTTGATTGGTACATTTCCATATGGTGAATAGGGTTTGTGCTCCCATTATATTTTGGCATGACAACTGGCTTCTTAAACTTGGTCGAGTTGGGTAATTGACTAATCTTGCAACAAATAGAGACCCCTCTGTGTATTCCCTCAACATGGGGTTATGGCTCTTTAAAATATCACCAATTTTATCTTCAAGCCTCTATATGGAGCTATTCCATGGCATATAGACCATTTCTTCACGGACTTCCTCGGCCACCACAACATTGTACCCAACCCCTTCTCTGTTAGCTGGGCATTGCACTTATTCCTCGTCTCGAACACATGACGTCCGTTGGTTAGCACACCCACCATTCCTCTTGGAGGTTGCACTACTTCTTGATCTGGAGAGTTGGTCTCATAAGTCACTGACTGGATCAAGTCTATAAAAGGATGACCCTCTACTCAATCGGTCAAATGCTAATGCACAGGGTTGGTCAAGATGACTCGGCCTGCCACTATTTCCCCTACTAACTTGGATTGGACACACAGTATCTCTTGAGATCATGTAAAGCACCCAATACTCATCCTCATCATCAAACTACTCATCTTGGAATTCATGGCCTTATTTTCCCAAACGCAATTGCCTAGGGTTGGCCACATCTCCACATCTTTACTACCGTGCCACTTCTTTATGTGGGGTCGGGGGTGGTACCCCTATCGCTTGACTACTACCCTCTCTGGTGGCCGGAGTTATAATATCCATTATAACGTCGATGGGTCTAGTTAATATGTTTTGCCTAAAAGCAGTGAGTTACTCTTGAATTTTCTATCCGATAGCTACCAGTGAGACAACACCACCATAACCTCAACCATCTTTGATTGAGGGGGCGCCTGGCTGGAATTGGGGCTGGTGCCTCGTGGAAAATCGAAAGCCATCAACTCCGACGAATGGACAAAATAAAGGGTGTGCTGGATGAGCTGAATAAGATGGATAAAAGCTTGGATAACTCCACCAGACCTCTTGCAATGGTGATATAGATCCAACCAAGTGTGGAAATAGTTCACCACTAGAGAATTCGACAAAGAACAAGCTATAAATGAGAAGGATAAGATGAAAAATGTATGCTTCCCACAGACAGCGCCAACTGATGACACCAGATATCATACCAAAAAGTAAACTTGTATGAGTTGAATCCATAATAGTTTCTAATGGTGAAGCAATAATGGAAATCGAGTGTTTAAGTGAAGAAGGAGATGACTCAATGAGGAAAAGACTAGAAAATAAGGGGTTCAATCATTGGCCTTATCCACTATGCTAATGAGTGTGAATTTCACTATGAAGATGGGCACTAATGGCCTTAGTGATACAATTTTCACTACTTTCTATCTCTATTGTAATAGAAGCAAAGCTTTTAATAGGTTTTTAATAATTCTATCCTCTACATCGAAAAAGAAGATGAGTATATATGGTTCCTACGTCATGCACTGTACCTCCCAAGCATGTAGTAAGCATGTATAGTATGTATTTTCCAATAAGGACTAACCACCTATCCCTAGCACATGTAGGTCATGATGATAAATATTCCCTCACGTATGAGGGAGATATTATTATAATGGTTCTGTGCATGTGTAACCCACGCACACTCTTCCATGCGTGCCCCAATCCATGCATTTTTCCAGATGTCAACTATCGGTTGTCCAGACCAAGCTGAGGTCGAGATATAAAGTTCGCTGCTCTGATGGTATGACAATTGTCATGCGAAGTTGGGCCTTCATTTGGCCACCAACCTTCAGGTGATGGATGAGGCCGAGGGGACTTGGGTCACTAGATCACTGATATTGATATCGTTGACTCTGTTTTGAGACGAGGATAAGACTTTTGTGTTGAGTATACGATCAAGGGAGAGACCCTTCATGATGGATGCCCGATCGAGTCATTACTTACTCAAACTCATGGTTTGCTATTGTTTGACCTTGGCCGAGAGGGTCAAGTTGGGGAACAAGATCATACTTGGTATATCAGTCCCTATGATTCATTTGGATAAAACATTTGTGATACTTCTTGCCATGCTCTAGTTTTTATTTGGATGCACCGTTTTATAACTTTTATATATCAACCTTGGCCTCTCTCATTTGGGGTTCTAGTCTTTTCACAACATATCACATCATATGAGAAACATGTGGTGGATTTATTATTGTTGGTTTCTTATTTAGGTTGGAATAATCAATCACTTGCTGAATAAATTTTTGATCTTGCATAACAAAACAATCTTGTACACATTGGACCAAAGATATCCCTTCAGGTTTGCTCACACGCCTTGTCTTAAAAACTTGTTCAGTATAGTTATTTCCCTTATAATTTGGTCTTATGTATTGAAAATTCTTTATGGATTGAACACGTGAGTTGAATTGATGATCCTTAGGATGAATCTTCTTATATCTGAAGTAGAGGTTCGGACAAAGTCCTTATTTTGGACGTGAGGCCATAAATTATGATGGACTGTGCGTGGTTTATTATTTTATTTGGGAGAACTTATGAACCCCATTTGTTGGTAGCCCCCAAAGCATTCATTCATTCGTATAGGAGTGGCTGAGGTGGGTATATTAATATTGTCAAATATTCTTATTCTAATAGTAGAGACATGATTGGTTTCCCTGTATGCTAGTAGAGATCCCATTGCTTAATTGATCATGTTAACACTAGTTGGTGTTGTTGTTGTTGTTATGTGATCAATTGGTGAAGTTATAAGATAAGTTGTGACTATATGTATAATATTAGTCACCATAGAATTAATACTTTGAATTATTTTTCTAAAGAGATCAAAGATAAGGTCCAAGTGATCAATCAACTGATGTTGCATGTCTACACCTCAAACGTGGTCCTTGGTCCACTATAGTATTTTATTTTTCCTAGTCCCATACTTTGAGAAATTCCAACATTCACTGGATCAGTAGGTATGGCATCCTCGTTGGCTCTACCAACATCAATAGAGTTTTCCTCCTTTTTATTCGGGAGTTGACATCACTTCTCCCATTTTAATCCCTAATAATATACAAATATAAGACTTTGATACCATAGGGCTTGCCAATAAATATGTTCTAGATAAGTTTAACCTCTTGGGATGAATTTTATTTATGACAACGCTATGAAAGATATTTGGGTCTTGCTAAAGAAATATTTGTAGCCAAAAATTGACTTCTAGATTGTGCTTTATTAGAATGCTTCAATTAATAAGATTTTTTATGAAGTACTATATTTTTAAAAATTAAACTACACCAAACTACGAAGTGATATTAAAAAACAAAGGAAACAAAAAGTAGTTCAAAGAGAACAAATTAAAATATAATTGAAAGTAAAGGAAATTAAGTGCAATCGAAAGTAAAAAAATCCAAATGAAAAAACTTGAAGTGAATCAAGGCTGAACTATTAAAATTATGAAAACAAATTATTTTCAAGAGTAAAGATTTTGTGTAACAATAATCCAATTGATATATTGCATTACTAAAATATACCCTCTTTAAAGTTCTGGAGATGAAAACTTGCACGCAAGCATGATGAGACCTATCTATAGGATTGTGTCAATCAAACAACCAAGTGAGAAGACTCATAGGGTGAAGCTCGTGTTTGCTGTGGGGAAGTGAGATAACCTTCGTAGTTTGATGGAGATTTGAATTAGGAACCTTTATTTTCTTAATAGTATCCTCATTTGACCGAATCTAGGATTATAGACATAGAAGATAGATTAAGTGACTTGAGTAATGTCAAATTTGATTTGGATTCTAGGTTAAAAAGGTTGGATAAGATGTTAGGCACTGTCTGAATCAAAGATGACAATTGTGGAATTTGATTTTATGATCCAAATTCTTCCGCTACTAAAGCCAAGACGATGATTTTGAGAGCGTTGACCATTTCTAGGAACGTTTATATAGGGAAACACTCCTCATATCTACACGTACAGACATTGTGATATGAAAGGTCATCTCAAGCATTTTTTTTCTTTCATCTTAGAAATGGTCTCTATGTATGGAGTTACTGAGGTTCTCGAAACCCAAGAGAGTCATGTCACACTTACATGGGTGAGAAAATAATATTTGGAAGCTTTAAGTAACAGATTTGACGATTCTCAAATGCTTGCACATGATACTTATCATGCTAGATTTAATAGTTGATTGTGTTCGCATGTTTACACTAGATTTTGTACTATATATTATATATGTTTACTAGTTGTATGTAGTTTGAGTCTTTTGTATTTTTTTCCCTTTTGAGTCTTATTATGAAAAAAATACAAAAGGTTTGTTTGTCTTTTGAGTTTTGTTTTCATATGGTTTCGTTTGAAAAATTACTTAAAAATTGAAAAAAAAACGTCACGTTTAGTTTGGTTTTATACATTGTGTGTGGAATATTGGTGTGTTTGAATCCACTTACTTCTATGTTTTCATATGTCCAGGACATTTGATTATGATTTTAAATGCTTGGATTGTTCTTAATCATTTTTCCATGGAGTATTTTAAAAATGTACTACTTAGTGGATTCAGTTTGCATATACCTACTCACACACATGCGTGAGATCTTTTGGTTTTTAAATTCATATGTTACAGGATCTAAGTAAGGTATTCACCCAATAATCTTGTCATATACATATGTATTTGATTGGGGGATTTGTGCATAGAAGAACCACTACCCATGAGTTTTTTCTTTATGAAAAATATGAATGTTCACGATAAAAGGATACGAAGGGAGAAATCTCCCTTGTGTGACAGGCGACCATTGGCAAGAGCCTAAAAAAATTAAGTGGCAAAAGAAAAGAAAATATTCGAAAGGAAAAAAATTATTTCATTGATTCTTCAATTAAATTGGTATCTTCAAATTATGAGAGTGAAAAATTGATACATGTATAATTCCAAGGTTTTATAAGTTTAAGATCAATGGGTTTGCACAACACAAGGTAATCTCTCACACTTGGCTAGAGAAGAGATCATAATGAAATCCTAGATAATTCATGCTTGACGCTATTAATTTAAAAATCTTAAATATTTTTCTAGACTAGTGTGCATTTTGTTTGTTTTTCCATTTTGAGTTCACTTTATCTTTCAATATGAGGCTAAATCATTGTTTCATAAAGCTAATGCAGTCAAATAGAATTCCATGAACATTTTGGGTGATTGGGCCATAATTTTTTGGTTTTTATTCTATGCTCTTCACTCCGTTTACCACATATATGTTTAGACACATCGATACTATGCTATTATGTAAAGCTTAATGTGTTTGTGTCATGTATGTGGTGCTTGTACCTATATATGTGTCATTGGTACCTTTTGCATATTTATATATATGGTATCATTTATTTTGATTCATTGCATTTGCATTTAATCCATGATTGCGATGTCCATAATCTTTTAATCAAATTGCCATGCTATATGATCATATTTTTATCCCTTATTGCCCGTTTGTATTGATACCCTACGATTTCATGTGAATTAAAGATGGTACCAATTTTTGCATCAAAATTGGTATTCATTGATCACTATTGGATTATCTATGATTGTGTTGTTGAGTTGTGTTTGTTGTTTGTTGTTTCACTTCACATCATTGCATGCTATAATTATTTTTCCCATATTATTAACCATGTTTCACTTTGGGGTAGATTAGTTATATTCGGAAGAAATGGTTTTAATGTGGACCTTTATTATTTTTTTATTCCTGAACAAAACGTGGGAGAAATGGTATCTTATATTTTTATCGCCCGAGGAGGAGATGTCATAAGGTAGTTAGATATTTTTAAACAAAGGGGTATGGCTTGTTATTATGTAGTTTAAATTTTTATATGTATCCAAGTTGCATTCTAAGGTGTGTTTAAGTGTGCAAGTTTGCAACGATGCATCAAAGTTCACATAAAAGAAAAGCTACTTAACTTGTGTGTCGGTCAAGTTGTATTTTTCCTTTTGGGGTTAGGGATTGAGTCTTTTAGATGATCTTGAAGACCCATAGTTTTTTATTTTGTGTTTCGTACCACATATCCAACAAGTGAGAGTTGTAAGGAAAAATTTCCACTTGAGTTAATTTGTATGCATCGGATTAATTTCTGAAAAAACATTTTGGGTCATAGTGTGACCATCCATCCCCAAGCACGGGGTTCCATTTATCTCCTTCTTCATCTTTTGGATTGGCACTATAGCGCTCGGTGCATATAGAGATAGAGAGAGATAAGTCTCGCGCCCTTCCTAGGAACGCTTCGGCCGTCATCGATGTGGGGTGATGTAAAAAGATAGAGTCACCTGCCTAATTTGTACAAAGCAGAAAAAAGAACATGTTACCTCCTCGAGATAATGGCATCAAAGACAAACTGATGCTTTTAAAAACAAATTACATAAGTGGTTTAGGGGATATGTTATGGGATGGGAATGTGTTAGGCACCCATCCCACCCTTTCGGTATCTCATTGGTGTAACACCCCGTAATTTTGAGGATTTAATATTTAATTATTTTTGGGAGTTATAAAAATATTTAAATTGGAGAAACTTAAATTTATGATTTGGAGAATTTATTTGAGTGAGTCGAATTATTTATAATTGGTGACTTTTAAGTTTAATGGTTCAAAATCTAGTGTGTCACATTTTGAGGTCGAAATTTGAAAATACCAAAAAGTATTTTAGATGGAAATTCTGAGTGCGCGGTTGCGTCTGGATGGGTCGTGATAGTCCGAAAAGAGTACCCGGGGGTAGTAATTGCGTCTCGGGGTGATTTTGGGCATAGCCGGGCACACACGGGGTGAGTTGGGCCTTTTTAATTAAGCCCAGATGGACAAAAACGGGATTCAACATTTTTAACCTTATGGAGAGATTCAGGAACGACAGTCAACACAACTCTAAGCCTAGGGCTTGAGAGGAAAATTGGGGGAAAGCAAATCAAGAGAAATTGGGAGCTTTTGGAGCCAAATTAAAGGGTTAATTTGGGGTGTTCTTCATCAACCAATCTCTACACCAACGGAATCAGACCCTACGAACAATTCCAAGCAAGTGGTTAACTGTTGTGATTTCTAAATTGATGATAATCAATTTATATCATAGTGATGTGTAAACAAAAATTCGTATTGGGGATAAATGGGTACAAAAATGGGGTTTTTGTTCATGGAACTATTGAATGAGATTCAAAGTAATAATTGTTGTGTTGTATATCTCTGAGTATGGATATCTGATTTGAATGAGAATCCGGAATATAAACTGGTGGGATTTGGATTTGGAATTTGGTTGGTAGAACAAAGTTGATGAATTTTAATGGAAAAACCCATTTTTTAAATATAGTGAGATATCGTATGAATCGAGCATGCTAAAACAGTTATAGATAATTGAGACTTGTTTTGGGAATAATTGATTGGTTAAAAATCATCATTTAAGGTTAGAAATTGGAGAGGTAAAACCTTGGAAATTCGGTTATGGCTGAAACAGAAAGCCGAGGAAAAAAACCACCTGCTCGATCGATCGATCGACTCAGGGGGATCGATCGATTGAGGGTCCCAGAAATTTGACAGTTCGACCAGTTTGTTTATAATGAGGATTTTATTTATGTTTTAATACCTTAAATTTTATTTGGTGATAAATTTATATGGGGTACATATTTCCTTAACAATTATAGGGTGATATACTTGGGTTGAGGAGGGTGTGAACGATTTGTCATGAGATGAACGAATTTGGAGAAATAATTCATAATTATTGATATTGGGCCGAGGAATAACATTCGGGTATTGTAGTTGAGTGGCACTACATTATTAAAGGAATTTGGGTGAAATATTTAATTATGGACCAAGTGGGCGAGTCCGGGTATGCTAATAATTATAGGTATATATAATTGGGGAAATTATGGAGATGAATGTGCGACACATTGTGGGCGATTATATGGGAACGAAATTATGAGATGTAAAATGGACCAAGTGAGTGAGTCCGAGTATGTTGGTTAAGTGACACCAAAGTATTAAATTAATTA
Source organism: Sambucus nigra (assembly GCA_949130495.1). NCBI lineage: Eukaryota > Viridiplantae > Streptophyta > Magnoliopsida > Dipsacales > Adoxaceae > Sambucus > Sambucus nigra. Next base: position 225,274,358 of record OX422214.1, read on the forward strand.
TTGAGAGAGAGTAATTAAATTGGAGTCGGAATATAGACTCGGAAAATATTAAGGTATGGGCCAAATGAGTGAGTCTGTGGATAATGGTGGGGTGACACCAAGTTATTAAATTAATAAGTGTGTAAATTAATTTTATTTGAGTCGGACCACAGACTCGGATTTGTGTTAATTAAATAAGTGTGTAAATTAATTTTATTAGAGTCGGACCACAAACTCGGATTTGTGTTAATTAATTAATGTGTAAATAATTATATTAGAGTTGGACCACAGACTCGGATTTGTGTGGATTAATTTATGTGTAAATCAAATATATTAGAGTCGGACCATAGACTCGAGAAGATGATAAATTATTAAGTGAGAAAATTAATTACGTTGAGTCGGGCCACAGACTCAGGAAATTTCAGGCAGTGTACGGGATTTTGAGTACACGGTAAAGACGGGGTTTATATTATATATATACGATGTGGTATATATATATATATATATACGTGTTTATATTGTGTGTGATATTAAATATCAGTGACTAGATATTTATTCAATTTTTTTATATTCTAATGCTATCAAGGGAGGTTGCGCGATGTGGGTGAATCCTCAAGCTCGAGGAGTAGGGCGAGTATATCCCCAGGTCATAGCATCTGGTATATATGGGTGAGGGATTTATCTCACTTTTAGGGAAAGAATATGACCGCCTCCACTACGTTTATATTTTGGGCCAAGTTGGTGAGCGATTCCAACTTGGGGAAACTAGGTTTTGTGAGCACACCTAGTGAGATAACATTTTAGAGGGAATCATCCAGCGAGGGTATACTCGAATGGATGGATATATGTATGTTATGTGTGTGGATATTGTGGTAAAGGTGCGTATATAATGGTAGTAAATATTATATACGGGTAATAATACAGTGTGTGATGTATTTACTTTATATAGCTTGTGACACGGTTATATGCTACTATTTAAGAGGAATTTATTTAGTTAATTGTGAGATAACTTATAATTCAAGAAATTATTATACTCGGGTTCGAGTAGTATGGCAAGGGAAGGTTATACCAGGACTAGTTGTATGGGGTAGTACAACTAGATGGGGTTAAGGTAACCGGTAGGTGTGCACAATAGTGGAGGGGTGAGAATGTCCTCAAGGGAGTGCGCCACTAACTTAAATATGAAGCGCATTCATTCACTTTAATTTACTGCAGTTAATTCGCTTGCTAGATATTTTCAAAATATTTTGGGTTCTAACCCTTGTTATAAAACTATTTTCAAAACCTTTTAGGTGTCCATCCACAGGGACCCCAGGATTGATATTCTATTCCAGGGACACGGAGTTACGGCATATGTGAATGCTAGCAGGAGTTTGGATTAGACGCATCATTCATTCATTCCTAGAGTAGGAATCTTGTATCAATTTTAGTTTTATTTAGGGCTTGTCACCCAGACTTCTCGGTACAGTTTTCAGGTGTAATTTATTCAGGTGTTGAATATTTGTATTGGATTATTTTATTAGTGGCCGGTGATTTATTCGGCAAGTTGTGTTATTATGATTCAGTTTATTTTCATTCAGTTGTGTGAATGGTTTATATTTTAATTCCGCATGTACTGTTTTGTTTAATCAAAAAAGTTAAAATTGGCATCAGCTTTTGGAATACTAGGTGGTTAGTAAGATTTAAAAAGTTTTCGACAGTGATGCTAAGGATGATCCAACTGGGATTCCTGTTTTAATTTGGTATAGGATTGATCACTAGGTATTTTATTAGGCGGGGTGTCACAGATGGTATCAGAGCATCAGGTTCTAGTATCCTTAGGATCTGTGCGGTTTTTCACGTTTCGGCTTAGCAATCTTTGATATAGAACCCTATTATAGGATTGTTGTATTCTCATACGTATGTGCATATACGTTCTTCTGCGAAATTTATATTTGAGAGTGAACTCATACAATTCAATTTTCATTCTAGATGACACCCAGGAGAGAGAGGGCAGCTAGGGCAGTAAGGGGAGATGAGACGAGGGAGGCTAGTCAGGAGAAAGAGTTACCGCAGCAATGGCCAGAGATGATTTTGGTAGAATAGGTAACTGAAATAGTGGCACAGGCAGATGAAGCGATGGTGGTCGCAATGACAGGATACTTTCCACGGGATCAACCACAAGTGTTAGTGGCGCCGGATGACTAGACTTACGCGGAGTAGTCGGGGTGTAAGCAAGAGAGAGAGGTTATTTTTAGTGGGAACCCACCAGAGTTGCGAGGGGGTTCAGATGTAGTGCTAGCGTGTCAAGGAAAAGGGATATCCAGCATCACCTACGCATGGGAGATTATGATGAGGTGCGGAAGCAAATGCTAACTACTTTTAGTTTAGTGGGAGCAGCGCTACAGTGGTGGAAGTCAATCACCACAGTGAGGAAAGGGACACACTAGCTATTGCAGAGTTTTGGGTGCGGTTTGACCGCAAGTATTTTCCTCCAGCGGTTGAGACCGAAACAAGGAGAAAATTTTGTGAGATGACTCAAGGGGACCGTTCAGTGGTCGATTACGAGGAAGAATTCAATCGTTGGCAAAATTTTGGACCGGATGAGGTAAGCAGGGAAAAGAGAAAGAAAGTAAAGGTTTGTGGACGGGTTAGTCTTGAGAATCAGACTAAATTTAATTGGTAAATACGCATTAGTATCTTATACTGATGTCGTTAACGCAGCACTCCGGCATTGTTAGGGATATCGTTTCCATGTGAAAGGAAGCGGGAGGAGAGTGGGAACTAGCCAGTCGGATAAGGCAGGAGGGAACAATACCAATGGGGTATCCCAACAGCAGACTGGGGGAGATCCGGGGCAGGATTTCTGGTAGGGAAATCATGTCAAACGATTTAGAACTGGAGGCTATCAACAGGATGGCCAGGAATTCCAACAAGGTTGGCATGAAAGGGACCAGTGGCAGGGTGAATGTATGAGAAGGTGTTTCGTTTGTGGGGAAAGAGAGACACTTGAAGAGAGATTGTCTTAAGCAAGGCATGGTTCAACTACAGGACGAGGTCCTCGATGTGCAGCCACTACAACAAGTCATGGGCGCGTTCGGGCAATGAGAAGATGCTCCGAAACTCGAGAATCAGCTGTTGCAGCTGGAATATAGAGGTAATTATTTTTACCCTAGGGGCATGGGGTATATTTTTGAGTGACAAGGAGGATGTCACAATATAAGACTTATTTTTCACTAAAGTTCGCGGGTGAGTCGAATTTAGCGAGTACGTTGGCGGTAGCAGCCATAGTATGTGGATAAAATTTCCGTAGGGTAGCGGAGTTCCTTAGTGTTCTTCATGGGAGCGTGGAGGTGTACACTGAGTGAAGGTTTGAATTATGCAAGGAGTTACTACTTTTGAGAATTATGGGAGTAGGGTTGATAATATTTCCTAAAAATCGGCTGGATAGCGATGGGATTTGAATTATGGTGGATAGTGGTGTAAAATTTTGGTGTTCGCGACACCAAGGTATGGTTGGTACTAGGTATCACCGGAGAGGGCGTATGGCCTATATATATGTGGATATATATGTTGTATTGCGTGGTGCGATAGCACATAGTGGGATTTTGTGTTCTCACATTTTATCCCAGTAAGTGGGGATGTTTACTGAAGTAAATTAGGGTGGTTAGATTTATTTTCGAGCAAAGAGAGATAGCTCGAGGTTTATTTTGCGCAAGGACTAGTGATAGTAAGGGCGCGGTATTTTATGTTTTATTTGTTAGCATAAGGGTAAGCGTATATACTTTTGTGTTAAGAGACAAGTATTTTTTGGGAAGATGTTGGGACGTTAGTACATGGGTTAGGTACCCGGGCAGTATAAATAAATATATATATATATATATATATATATATATATATATATATATATATATATATATATATATATATATATGTAATATGACTACGAGTTCGAAGTTATATTACGGGTTACGACTATCATAGTCAGGTAACTTTCGTGCGGTAAAGCGCGGGGATAGGGTGTATGGGCACCCGGGTTAATTAAGGCAAATTATGTGCGGTTAAGCACGGGTATAGGGTGTATGGGCACCGCGCACTGGTTAATTTAAATGCATACCTGTGTAACGTATGGTTAGAAGCAGATGGGATAGATATAGCAGGCTTGGAGGCACATGACTAGAGATTAATATGCGAAGCTTGGAACATTACGCTCATCTTAATTTCGAGGACGAAATTCCTTTGTAAGGGAGGGAGTATGTAACACCCTGTAATTTTGAGGATTTAATATTTAATTATTTTTGGGAGTTATAAAAATATTTAAATTATAGAAACTTAAATTTATGATTTGGAGAATTTATTTGAGTGAGTCGAATTATTTATAATTGGCGACTTTTAAGTTTAATGGTTCAAAATCTAGTGTGTCACATTTTAAGGTCGAAATTTGAAAATACTAAAAAGTATTTTAGATGGAAATTCTGAGTGCGCGGTTGCGTCCGGATGGGTCGTGATAGTCCGAAAAGAGTACCCGGGGGTAGTAATTGCGTCTCGGGGTGATTTTGGGCATAGCCGGGCACACACGGGGTGAGTTGGGCCTTTTTAATTAAGCCCAGATGGCCAAAAACGGGATTCAACACTTTTAACCTTATGGAGAGATTCAGGAACGATAGTCAACACAACTCTAAGCCTAGGGCTTGAGAGGAAAATTGGGGGAAAGCAAATCAAGAGAAATTGGGAGCTTTTGGAGCCAAATTAAAGGGTTAATTTGGGGTGTTCTTCATCAACCAATCTCTACACCAGCGGAATCAGACCCTACGAACAATCCCAGGAAAGTGATTAACTGTTGTGATTTCTAAATTGATGATAATCAATTTATATCAAGTGATGTGTAAACCAAAATTCGTATTGGGGATAAATGGGTACAAAAATGGGGTTTTTGTTCATGGAACTATTGAATGAGATCTAAAGTAAAAATTGTTGTGTTGTATATCTCTGAGTATGGATATCTGATTTGAATGAGAATCCGGAATATAAACTGGTGGGATTTGGATTTGGAATTTGGTTGTTAGAACAAAGTTGATGAATTTTAATGGAAAAACCCATTTTTTAAATATAGTGAGATATCGTATGAATCGAGCATGCTAAAACAGTTATAGATAATTGAGACTTGTTTGGGGAATAATTGATTGGTTAAAAATAATCATTTAAGGTTAGAAATTGGAGAGGTAAAACCTTGGAAATTCGATTATGGCTGAAACAGCAGGCCAAGGAAGACAACCACCAGCTCGATCGATCGATCGACTCAGGGGGATCGATCGATCGGCCAGAAATTTGATAGTTCGGCCAGTTTGTTTATAATGAGGATTTTATTTAAGTTTTAATCCCTTACTTTTATTTGGTGATAAATTTATATGGGACACATATTTCCTTAACAATTATAGGGTGATGTAATTGGGTTTAGGAGGGTGTGAACGGTATGTCATGAGATGGATGAATTTGGAAAAATAATTCATAATTATTGATATTGTGCCGAGGAATAATATTCGGGTATTGTAGTTGGGTGGCATTACATTATTAAAGGAATTTAGGTGAAATATTTAATTATTGACCAAGTGGACGAGTCCGGGTATGCTAATAATTATAGGTAAATATAATTGGGGAAATTATGGAGATGAATGTGTGACATATTGTGGGCGATTATGTGGGAACGAAATTATGAGATGTAAAATGGACCAAGTGAGCGAGTCTGGGTATGTTGGTTAAGTGACACTAAAGTATTAAATTAATTATTGAGAGAGAGTAATTAAATTGGAGTCGGAATGTAGACTCGGAAAATATTAAGGTATGGGTCAAGTGAGAGAGTCCGGGGATAATGGTGGGGTGACACCAAGTTATTAAATTAATAAGTGTGTAAATTTATTTTATTAGAGTCGGACCACAGACTCGGATTTGTGTTAATTAAATAAGTGTGTAAATTAATTATATTAGAGTTGGACCACAAACTCGGATTTGTGTGGATTAATTTATGTGTAAATCAAATATATTAGAGTCGGTCCATAGACTCGGGAAGATGATAAATTATTAAGTGAGAAAATTAATTACGTTGAGTCGGCCACAGACTCGGGAAATTTCAGGCAGTGTACGAGATTTTGAGTACACGGTAAAGCCGGGGTTTATATTATATATATACGACGTGGTGATAGTATATATATATATATATATACGTGTTTATATTGTGTGTGATATTAAATATCAGTGACTAGATATTTATTCAATTTTTTTATACTCTAATGCTATCAAGGGAGGTTGCACGATGTGGGTGAATCCCCTAGCTCGAGAAGTAAGGCGAGTATATCCCCAGGTCATAGCATCTGGTATATATGGGTGAGGGATTTATCTCACTTTCAGGGAAGGAATATGACCGCCTCCACTACGTTTATATTTTGGGCCAAGTTGGTGAGCGATTCCAACTTGGGGAAACTAGGTTTTGTGAGCACACCTAGTGAGATAACATTTTAGAGGGAATCATCCAACGAGGGTATACTCAAAGGGATGGATATACGTATGTTATGTGTGTGGATATTGTGGTAAAGGTACGTATATAATGGTAGTAAATATTATATACGGGTAATAATACAGTGTGTGATGTATTTACTTTATATAACTTGTGATACGGTTATATGCTACTATTTAAGAGGAATTTATTTAGTTAATTGTGAGATAACTTATAATTCAAGAAATTATTATACTCGGGTTAGAGTAGTATGGCAAGGGAAGGTTATACCAGGACTAGTTGGACGGGGTAGTACAACTAGGTGGGGTTAAGGTGGTAGGTGTGCACAATAGTGGAGGGGGTGAGAATATCCTCAAGGGAGTGCGCCACTAACTTAAATATGAAGCGCATTCATTAACTTTAAATTACTGCAGTTAATTCACTTGCTAAATATTTTCAAAATGTTTTGGGTTCTAACCCTTGCTATAAAACTATTTTCAAAACCTTTTAGGTGTCCAGCCATAGGGAAGCCAGGATTGATATTCTATTCCAGGAATAAGGAGTTGCGGCTTATGTGGATGCTAGCAGGAGTATCGATTAGACGCATCATTCATTCATTCCTAGAGTAGGAACTTTGTATCAGTTTCAGTTTTATTTAGGGCTTGTCGCCCAGACTTCTCGGTACAGTTTTCAGGTGTAATTTATTCAGGTGTTGAATATTTGTATTGGATTATTTCTTTGGTGGCCGGTGATTTATTCAGCAAGTTGTGTTATTATGATTCAATTTATTTTCATTCAGTTGTGTGAATGGTTTATATTTCAATTCCTCGTGTACTGTTTTGTTTAATCAAAAAGTTAAAATTGGCACCAGCTTTTGGAATACTAGGTGGTTAGTAAGATTTAAAAAGTTTTTGATAGTGATGCTAAGGATGATCCAATTGGGATTCCTGTTTTGATTTGGTATAGGATTGATCACCCGGTATTTTATTAGGCGGGGTGTCACAATTGGCTTATGCTAATATTTTCCTTTATTTCTCCGCGAAGTGTGTGTGCATGTATATATAAGTGTAGATCGGAATCGCTCAACTCGCATGAGGGAAAAGATGGAGTGAGATCATTCATAGGAATGTTCCCAAAATAATAATTAAAAATATGATGTGTGCGCTTATCGAGATATTGGTCGTTATGATGAACGATAATATGTGCTAGATAAGATGCAAGTATGAATCACACATATGATATATATGAATACTGTAGTGATAAAATAACAAAAATAAGGAAAATGGGAAAATAGAAAAATAGGACTCGAGTCTTGGGTTTTAGCCCAAAATGCCTACGTAGCCTATAAAGGCATAAAAGTCTACATAGTTCGCATGCAGTACGAGGGTGGGGTTTATCCCATAAATTCAAATGGGGATTTATTATATGTGTGTGTAAAGAAAAGGTGTTTTTATTTTTGAGAAAATGTGGTGAAAAATTCCGTTGGAATTTATAGACGTAACCCTCTTTTTCTTTTTTTGGGTTTTTTAAAATAAAATATATTATGTTCAATATAACTAATAAAGGACTGATTAATATGTGTATGATCTAAAGTGGAAGCTAAATTAAGAATTTATAAAACTAATGTGAAAATAAAGAAATTTAAAGAGAAAGAATAATGTTTGGAACTTATTTAGAGACTTGAAGATTGATCTTGATAGATGATGAGGTTCCTTGCAAGTGAATAAAGAATATAGGAGGATTCTTGTTAAATTATGTGTGAATGTGATGGGAATAAAATGTGGAGAAAGGTTTCAAACAAAGAAACCTCGCGAATTTGAGAAGAATGTTGCTGAGATCATTGAAGTTGATGTTTCTGAGGTGACCTGGAAGGTAAGATTATGATCTCCTTATATAAGGTTAGGGGACTGCTGATCGGCATTGTCTTTGCCCTTCCTATTGGCAGGTAACCCTAGACACACTGCCGATAAGAAGGGAAATGGACCTACAATTAACAGTCTCGTGCAGATTTTCCAGAAAAATGATCATAAAATGCAATATGCAAGTCCAAATCACACACAAGGCATACCTACGAGAAGGTTATTTAGATACCTTTGAGCGTAGTTTAGGCCACTCCCAGTTTGGGACTTGACTTTGGGTCAAAAGGGGATCGGAAGAGGCTGTCGGTCCTTTAGACACGAGATCGTCGGACGACGATGTATTTTTTGTCCAAATCACAAGTTTGAAACGCACATTGGGCAGACCTTTATAAATGTTATGCAAGGTAATTAGATGTTCCAAAGATCTTCGCATGGTTCGTAGAGTTAACTTTGGTTAAATTGGGCCGGGAAGCGCCCAATGACCTTTCGGAGTAAAACGAGTCATTCGTCTGTGACATAAGGATGATTCATGCACATGATAGACTGTTTGAAAGGGTATTCTATTACCTTAAAAGATTCATTTAGTTTTATTCGAGCTGAAGAGTTGACTTTGGTAAAATAGAGCCCGGGGGGCCCTGCGGCCTCCGGATCTATTTTTGGAGGGAAAATAGATCATTCATCTGAACCTTTATGCCATTTTCCTTATGGGGCAGACCGTTGGAAAGGGGTTTCAAAGCCATTAAAAGATTCATTGAGATTTCACTCTGATTATGAAGTTGATTGGGGTCAAATTAGGGCCGGACAGCTCCCGATGGTCTCTAAATCGATTTTTGATGGTAAAATGGTCCATTCGTTTGAACCATTATGCTGATTACTGTATTTGGTGAACTTTTGGAATGGTGATTCATATCCTTTCGAAGATTCCTTGTGCTTTTGCTTTGATGATGGAGTTGATAAGAGTTAAACAAGGTTGGTGAGCGTCTGATGGCCTCTATATCGGTACTTGAAGTATGACCTAGGATTTATAGTGAATTGGGGAGGTTATAGGGATTTAAGGAGAGTCTTAGTTGGGTCCTAGAATGTGTTGTCTATAGATCCCCTCGATGGGTGAGCTTGGAACACGTGAAATTCACCGAATAGACACCACATGATGTTTTAGGAACGAGGTCAATTCTGTGGAAAAAATGTGTGAGTATGACCATTTTAGAGGCTCCAGGCTGATCCTCTGGGCCCAATGTAATGCTAAGGATGTCTGATTTCATGGTCCGAGGTCAATTCTAAAGTTGGGGCGACCAATTTTACGGGTTGAGTTCAATTCTGAAGACCCAAAGTAGAGGCGAGAAATTCTACACGTCGATAACAATTCTGCAGGATTAAAGTAGTGGTGACCAATTCTATGGGTCGAGGCCAATTATGTGGGCCTATAGTAGAGGCGACCAATTCTGTAGGATGTGGTCAATTCTGAGGACCTAAAGTAGGGGTAACTAATTTCGTGGGTCGAGGCTAATTTTACGAGCCTAAAGTTGAGGTGACCAATTCTGTAGGTCGAGGCCAATTCTGCGGGACTAAAGTCGAGGTGACAAATTATGTAGGTGGTAGCCAATTTTATTGGCCTAAAGTAGGGGCGACCAATTCTGCGGGTTGAGACTAATTCTACAGGCCTAAAGTTGAGGCGACCAATTTTATGGGTCGAGTCCTACTCTGTGGGACTAAGGTTATAACGACCAATTCTAGGGACGTAAAGTTACGATGACCAATTCTGCGTAACTAAAGTAGGGCCGGCTAATTTTGCGTGTCAAGGCCAATTCAACGGGCCTAAGGTTTAGGTTGCTCTTCTAGGGATTCTTTTGTACTTACAGTTTTGTTAAGGACTGTGTTGTTTTAGGATTTCATTAGGGGAAGACGTTTGCCTGGGGATTATGTCTTTTAAGAGGAAATAACATTAGATTGGAAATTTTCACTAGGGAATCAGGAGGATATTATGTAATCCTGTTAGGGAAGCATTTGATTTTGGGTCCCGCTAGGGATTTTATTTCTCTAAGACATTGTCGGAGAGTTATTTTATTAGCTTATAGCTCCATTGGGGAAGTTGGATTTGGAATTTTTTCTAGGGAAATAGTTGATGACTTGATGATCTGAGATTTTGTTAGGGAATTGTAGTAGACTTCGGGGATGTGGCCATGTCATTCTCGGGTTTAAATTGGGGGATAGAAATGTAGTTTTAATTTGCGGAGGATTTTGGGAGCTTGAGAAATGTCTTTCTTAGTGAAGAAATGTTCCAATATTTATTTGGAAATTTTAGGATTTTTTGGGATTTTTTGGCATTTTCGATTGGCTGGAGGGGATCACTACACATGAAGCAATCCGAGGCTGTTGGGGCTGGCCGAGGATGTCCTTTAGCCGGAGGTATATCTCTTTTCTTTATTCGTCCTTTTCTATTTTTTTTCTTTAGACTGATTGATTTACCTTTTGCCTTTGTTGTTTTGCTTGCAGCATGTACGAGTGTCGACTACTTGGTTCAGGGACATTCGGGACTAGGTGGCCTCAGTGAATGCCTACATCATCGACTCAGTTTTGGTTCTTTCTTGTCTAATGTTGTCTACTTCCTCGGAGGATGGATTGGGATCGGGGAGTGGAGGCTCGAGAGCTCGCCACCGGGGGAAGTGTGCTCACCATAAGGATGGGGGAGTCTTAGAATGATGAGAGATTTTCGAGCTGAGTCCCGCTGTCTTCTTTGCTATTTCTTATATTTTTTTTCTTTCCTGAAATAAATGTAAGGAAGAAAGTGGAAATATATATAAAACGAATGAGATTTGTATTTTTTTATGTTTTCTTTAAATGACTTAATCTACATGAATTTTTTACTTTGTTGCTTAAAACGTAAAAAGGATGGGATTTTTAAATAACTCAAGAGAAAAATTATTTTAAGAAAGGAGGAGTAAAAATGGATAATGTAGGAAGAAACAACCAATATTTTCTTAAATAAGGATATTTTTTTTTAGATTTTTTATTTTGACAAAAATGGAAATAGCAAATATTGATTGTTTCTTCCTACATTATCCCGAGGTGAGTTCGGTCAAATCATCAACAGGTGAGTTCGGTCAAATCATCCCCAAGGCTTTGATTGCACTTTGTACAACTTCAAAGTACTTGGTGGGCCAGTCACCCATTCATGTTTTCTGTCCTTTCTTTCTTATTTCTTCTCTTGTCTTATTATTTCCCAAAAAGGCCCTTCCATTGAGCGAATAATTTACTTCATATCTTGAGAATTTGGAAGCTATGTGTTTGTACAACGTAGACTATGATGCTTTTAACACATGCCAGGTATCTTTGTGGCGCAATTGGCCCATCGACTGGAACATGCTGACAGCGATAAAATAATTTTAGTATCCCGAGGATCATGTTTTTCACTTTGGATTGGACGATGTTTGTCCAACCTATGAGGAGTTTTTCTCTATGTTGGGGGTTAATCCCACTGTGGCGGAGGCCATGCCTAAATTCTCTCGGTCTCCTCGGGATTTGCTAGGAGGATTTCTCCACCTCTCCTTCGACGTCTCAACCATTGGTCATTGGGGGAATGAGTTCTCTCCCAGTTGTCCTGTATTCTATGCGTTTGCGGGATTTAAATGATGTCGGCCATACAAGAGTTGTTTCCATGGGATTAACTTCGAAGCTACTCCTAGTGACCATGGACCTGATTGTGGATCCTCGTCTGGATGATATTACAGTGTGGATGTCATATCATCACAATCCTACGACGATGATACTAGTAGAGACCCTGAATGGTCTAGATGCTTGGCAATAAGGCCATTCTAATTTTATGAGAATAAGATCGGTTATGTTGTTTATGTGGCTGGTTGAGAGATTTTTCTTGACATTCCCCCTTTATATCCCTTGGGAGTTGTGTCAAATTTTTTCACTCATTATTTCATCAACTTTGGCCCATCTATAGATAACAGGGTGAACTGGTTTATGGAGCACTCAGCTGGATGTCTGTTCTAGTCAGTGCCGTAGTGGGGGGAGTTGCAGCCTATTCTGGAACTAGGGGAATACCGGTACATTCAATTAACTGGTCTTCGGCAAACCTCATTTTACTTCTCCTAGAGGATCCCATATCAAGTCAAATGGGAATAAATTGTACCTTCCCATACCCTAGATTTCTTTCCTATAGAGGATTTGGCTGAAGGATTGCGCATGTGATTAGGCTCTATGTGGGAGAATCGTCGGTCGTCAACCCATCCTTCTCAATTTGTTGATAGCATTTGTCACATTTTTGGAGAATATATGAAATGGTTGTGGACGAGTGTAGTGGCTAAGTTCTTGAAAGAAAATATCGGACAAAGAGGGTTCATCATATTTGACACTATGGAGGGGGCGTAGTGGTTTTTTCTAGGATGGTCGAGGCTTCTCGTTCTATGGAACTCCATCGCCATAACATCCAATTAAAGGAAGTTTGTAGGCCTCAAGGAGAATATGATGATGGGGTTGGACCTTTTAACAATTTGCAGATAGGTTCTTTTGCAAAGATGCTATTTGTTTGTGAAGTTTTTGTGATGGAGATGTGTTTGGTTATTTTTGGTTGTTTTTAGTTTTGGGGAATAAATTTAGGAAAGTTTGGTTAATTTTATTCTAGTGACAATTTAGTTAGTGGGGGGATAGTTGTTTGACTCCCTACGCTGATATTTTGTGTAATTGTACATAATTTTTTCGTTTATGGAATGAAAAAGAATTTTAATTATTTTGTCATGCCTACCAATCGCTAAGGCATACATAATCCTTTTTTAATGTAAATGATAAAATGAATTGCCATTTTTAAAGATTATGAAATAATAGCATTTTATTAAAAAGAAGGGAACCGTGCCCATATAAAGTGTATACAATGGCTACATACCTCTAGGGTTTTTAAAAAAAAATGAGTTTTAGTTTTGAAAGAGAAATGTTATTTAGAGGATCAGGAGGAAAAAATAATTTTATTTTTAGAATAGAAAGGGGATGAGAGGATTCGTAGTACGTTGAGATTTTGGACTAAGGGTAGAATTTCTTAAGATGGTCCAGGTTGACTGGACATGCCATTTCTTCTCTGTCAAGGTCAGTGAGCATAGCGGCACCACCAAACAGTATCTTCTTCACTATATAGGGGCCACTGTAGTTTGGCTTGAATTTTTTCTAGGATAACAGACGGGTTCTACGATTTCTTTAAGGGCCAAGTTCCCTTGTTGGACACCACGATCCTTGACTCTTCGTGTTAATGATCGCTCTATTTAGCGATGGTACCCCTGTATATGATATAGAGCCTTTAGCCTCATTTAATCAAAGAGAGACAACTTATCGAAATGTCTCTGATGCCAGTATTATTCATTGACTTTGCTTTCAATCATGCGTAATGAAGGTATTTATAGTTCAATGGGTGGACTTCTTCCTTGTCATATACCATAGAGTAAGGGGTAGCCCTAATAGATGCTCGGACTGAAGTACGATGCCTTAAAGGGCGTAAGGGATCGGATCAGTCTAATCTTGGAAACTCTCGATCATCTTGATGATGTTTTCTTTCTGGTTCTTATTTTTGTCTTCAACTGCACCGTTGGTTTGTGGTCGATAGGGAGAAGATTTATTTCTTTGAATCCCATACTCGTCGACCAAGTTTGTGACTTTCGCCTCGAAATGGAACCCGTTATTTAACATTATCTCATGCAGAACCCCGTATCGATAAATAATGTTCTTTCGAATGAATTTGGCTACCTTTTTGGCATTCAGAACTGCGTATGAATTAGCTTAGACCCACTTGGTGAAGTAATCAATGGAAACTAGATTGAACTCATTTGCATTTGGAGGCTTTGGGCATGTCTTTCACTATGATATCGATGCCCCATGTGGAGAATGTCTAGGAAGAAGTCATATTATACAATTCTCGGGGGGGGGGGGGGGGGGGGCAAGTGGTAGAGATTGGAAAACTATTGGCATTTAATTCATCTCTGAACATAGGAGATCTAATCCTAAACAATGGTTGTCTAATATTATCCTTGTTCGATAATCTTCTTGGTGAGCATATGGTCATTCATGTGGGGTTCGCATTCCCCATTGTGGATCTTCCAATGCAGTGTAAGTGGGTTCCATCGAAGTTCCTCTTGAACAGTGCCTTATCGTAGATAATGTATTGAACATCCAGTTTACTGAGGGTTGCTCGATCATTCTTATTAGAATCTTGGGGGTACCTACAGTTCTTGATGAGGAGCCAAATATCGTAATATCGACACTTGATTATATCAGAGTCCTCTTGTGTGACGAGCTCAATGTGCTAGCAGTGGGTCGATTTAGCTTGTTTTTGTATTAGGAAAAGGGTCATTGTCATTCCCTCAAGCAAGTTGACCATGGAGGCTAAGGTAGCAAGGGCATCAGCTAAGTTATTCCTTGCTCGGGGCAAGTAGTGGAAGGTGATATCTTAAAACTATGAGGCCAACTCTTCTAGGTGGGCGTGGAAAGGTAAGACTTTTTTATCCTTTACTTTCAATCTTCTAAAGACTTGGACCATAATGAGATAAAAATCCCTGTAGACATCTCGGTACTAGATACCTTTCCTAAGAGCGACTTTGAGGCCTACGATGCATGACTCATATTCAGTCATATTTTTTGTGTAGGGAAAATCTAGCTTGATGGTAATGGGAGTGGGAGAATCATCAGGGGAAATCAGGAGTATCCTAATGCCATATCTATTATTTTTGGCATTTTCGTCAAAGAAAATTTACCACCAGAGGTCCTCCTGAGAGGTGCAAAGAATGTCTTCATCCGAGAACTCGGAGATCCAAACGTCGGCTTCTTCCATGGGGGGGATTCAATAAGGTAATCAGAGATGGATCTTCCTTTCACGGATTTCTACATAACATACATAATATCAAACTCGGCAAGTAGCATCAACCATTGGTTCATTTGGCTAGACATTGTTGGTTTCTCAAGTAGGTATTTAATAGTATCCATTCGGGACATAAGTCTAATTGGAAAAGCGATCATGTAGTGTCGTAATTTCTGAGTGGCCCAGACAAGGGCGACACGTACTTTCTCTGAGGTAGTGTAGTTGACTTCGTACCCAACCGATTTGCGACTGGAATAGTAGATGGTCCTTTCTTTGCGAGATTCTTTAAGGTATTGGGATAGCAAAGCCCTAACTACAGTGTCTATTACGGTCAAGTATAGTAGTAGAGGGAGACTAGGTTGCGACGACATGATTACCGAAGGTTGGGTAAGGTACATCTTGATTTGATCAAAATCTTCCTAACAATCTTCATTTCAAACTTTGGTGGAATATTTTTGGAGGAGTTTAAAGATGGGTTCACAAACAAAAGTCAATTGGCTGATGAACTGGCTGATATACATTAATTTTCCTAAGAATCCCCGCACTTACTTCTTGTTTTGAGTGGTGTCATTTCGAGTATGGAATTTAGTTTGGGAGGATTTGCTTTAATCCCCATCCCGCTAACCATGAATCCCCAAAGCTTTCCCTTAGTGTTGTCGAAGACACATTTCTGTGGGTTAAGTCGTATCTGGTATCACCATAGTCGTTTCAAGAACTTCTAGAGACAAAACATGACCTTCCTGAGTCTTAGACTAAATGATCATATTATCTACGTATACCTCGACCTTTTTGTGTATCATATTATACAAGATGGTTATAGAAGACCTTTAGTAGGTAGCTCTAACATTTTTTAGACCAAATGGCATAACTATGTAACAGAAGGTTCCCTAAAGGGTGATGATGGCGATTTTTTCTTGATGATCAGGGTACATCTTGATCTGATTATATCTAAAAAATCTCGTTGAATGACTTGAGAGCATTAATATTCGTGTTGTCCAAGATCATGTCGATATTGGGTAGCGGATAATCATCTTTCGAAGATTCTTTGTTCAAATCTCGATAGTCAACGAACATGCAGACTTTTCTTCCTATTTTTGCATGATTACAATATTGGCTAGCCATGTGGGATATTCGATCACCCGGATGAGGCCTACATTCAATTATTTGACCACTTCTTCTTTAACCTTGACCATTAAGTGTAGATCTTTTGCAGTTTCTGTTTAATTGATTTGCTTTCCGGGAGAGTAAAAATCTCGTGCTGAGCTATCTCAGGATCAATGTCGGGCATGTCATTGTAGGACTATGCAAAGATGTCCAAAAATTCCTTTAGTTATTCTTCGAGTTACGCACGCTCATGTTCGTCAAGGGTGCACCCTATCCTAATCTCGCACAACTAGCTGCTAGAAATGAGATTCATAACAATAGTTTCATCCTTATTAATTTGAATGTTGTTATGTTGTTTGTTATTAACCTTATTAAAACCAATTAAGAATTTTTCATTTGTAAAATCATCATCATTAAGAGATTTATTATAATCAAGACAATTATTACACGACACATAAAGTTACTGAGAAACTTCTTTTATTTCATTCTTAGGAAAAATATCATTGAGAACTTCATGAAATGAGGTCTCGATTACATTGTTATAAAAAAATTAGTAACGACAAAAGAGGAAGAGATTGGATAATCATCTGGGTTAGGTTGCATTTTAGCAGGTGGAACTGGTATAGTATTATAGTTAAGGAGGGGTTCACTACCAACCTTGATTAGGATAGACAGATTCGATAATGTATCACTTGAATGGATCATGAAGAGTGTCATCCCCATTGTTTACAGATTGAATGAGTCATTAGAGTCACTTCCTTTGGAAACCTCAGTATCAACTGAAGTTTTCTCAATGAGTAGATGGACATGATGCTGGGGGTCTTCAGCCCAGGAGTAACTATCTTGAAAGAAGATCTCCATCCTTGACTTTATATTTTTTACCACATGATCATACCACGATTCAAGAAACTAACAAAATGGGAAATCTTCACCCTCTTTGACGAATCTTATGTTCAAAGAATCCCCCGTAATAGTCTTGACACTTTCTAAACTTCTCTTCAACCGTAGTTGGAAGAGCATTCTGAATTCTTTTGATGATGGTTGATAACCTAGTCCACATGGAGGAAAGGAATTTTTTTCAGGACTATGGGTTCCAGCATCCTCTGTTGTCATCATTTATCCCCAATCTGGGCATGAAGTTCATATTCTTAAACATTTGTTTCATGTTTTGTGAAGGTTTTTCTCTGGACAGGATCAGTCTTTAAAATCATCCCCTGCTGGGAGTGGAAGTGGTTCAACTTGAAAGCCGAAAAAAATCATGTCATTCTCCCCATGATGTATTTCTAGTACTAGATTACTGGTGCTTGCATTCTTAGCTTTATTATCGTCGCCCAGGATTGTGATGACCTGCCCCTTGGCGAAGAACCTCAGTTTTTGAAGGAGAGAGGAATACTCTCTTGATGTTTTGAAGCCATAGTCAATCGAGCAATAGATTGAAACAATTAGGTATGTAGATAACTTGGAACTCGATAACGGGATTCATAGGGCTAACCCCAATTGTGAGTGTTATGGATACCATCACCTCTCGGCGAGTGTTGTCATAGGCACACACTGCGATGAAAGTTGGATTAAGGTCATTTATTTCCAAACCTGGATAGTTGAAGGTTCCTAAGAGGCAGACATTAAGTGTTGATCCTGTGTTAGTGAGTGAGAGAGGTACTGTCTTCCACATCATCTCAACAGAGATATTGAGAGCATAGTTATGATTATCACCAAACTTTAGGATTTCATTTTCAGAGAAGGAAAGCAAACTGGTAGAGGTTAAGGACCCGACCAGGTTCACGGCTTCTTATGAAGTGGTGGAAGGAGGGACTGTGGGCCCACTAAGAAAATTTATCAAAGCGTTTCAGTGTGGTTAAGAAGACATAAAGAGTTCCGATAAGGTGATATTGGCCTGAGTTTTCTTGAGTTAGTCGAGGATCTTTCTTTCCTCTATGGTAATTTTTGGCATGAGGAGTTTCTTGACAACTACCTCTCCTTTACTAATCCTGCTAACTGAGGATTTAGACTCTAGTGGTGCTTCCCAGATCTTTTCATATGGTTTACGGAGGAGGGGAAGAACAAAACCCCATTTCTTTATCTATTTCGGGTTATACGACCACTTTGTTGATTTCTCTCAAAAGATATCATCCCCCCACACTGATTATCGGACTAACATTTTCTTGTCTTAGTTCTTCATTTGAGCTATCAAACTCATCCCCCATTCGGTGGCAACAATGTCGTCTTGCCATCAGAAATCAATGCATTCCACAACCTCAACGGCTTCTTTATATAGATCCTCCCACTCAACGAGGAGATACAGAAGTAAAGGTACCAACTTCCCTTATAGATTTAAAGCATAGAGTGACTTGGATATACTGTAAATCTCATTGGTTTGTCAAAACAAGCTTGCCATAATATGTAGTGCACCGTCTAAACCGACTTCATCAATTGGTACCACCCAATTATCTGACTCTCGAGCCCACTTTCGGGCATCCATGAATAAGGTGCTGAACTTCTGGCAGTCAATGGTAATTTTAGATGGAAATTTTTGCCCAAAATCTAGAAGCTGGTTCAGTATTGCTAGTAATTCCATATCTTTCCCTCTGGACCGACTACAAATGGTAATACACACTCTCGTGAGAAGAGACATAGTTTTGTCGATAAAACAAGTAGGGTGTAGGAGAAAATATGGGTACACGTTTGGGTGAAAACATGGGTATGATGGGTACTAACTAGGTACAATCTGGGTAGATGGATCGAATTCTGGATTATTTTCTAGGAATGTGGCATTTGTATGGTTTAGAAGTGGATTATAAGTGGTGTTTGGTTTGGGATTGGATAGTGGGGAGATGACACCCCAATCAATTAAACCTTGGATTATATTTCAGAGATGGAAACGCTGGTTAGTGGTATGGTGGGTAGTTTGGGGAAAATCATAATTGGCATCAGGTTTGAAATTTTTAGGAAGTGTGTTTGGTAGTGGACGAGGGTTCAAAGGTTTTATGAGATTCCAACTTAACACGGCTTGGTAGACTTTAGAGAGTGGATAATGGAGCTAGGTGTAGTCCTTTTTGACAAGGTTGGTATGACTTTCTGGCGTCCAAGAGGTAGCGGGCTGTGAGATGTTGTTGAAGGTCGAGACTATAACAAGATTCTAGTATTTTCTTAGAGCGAACTGTCCGAATACTTTCTTTAGCTCAGTTTCTGTCTTGTCAATACTTTCTTCAATCTCCACTCCTATTTCCCCAAGAGCTCAAAAATGTGGGTAATATTGTCCATTCGGCGTCGCTCGAACATTAGGTAAGAAGTTTTTCTACACAATACTAACTTTCTCCTCCTTAGAATGCTTGTTGGTCATAGTGGCCTCTTTTTTTGTCCACCTTGCTATGAAATTACTTGATAAGTTTTAAATCACGACGTGTATCCTCTACTTAATAAGTTCTAAATCATGACGTGTATCCCTCTACCTGATAAGTTGGTCATAGTGGCCTCTTTTTCCCTCTACTTGATAAGTTGGTCATAGTGGCCGCTTTTTCCCTCTACTTGATAAGTTCTAAATCACGATGTGTATCCTCAACTCCTCATTGTATTTTTACTGTGATATGAATCCTCGGGTAACATCCTCCCAACTAAACCTTCGAGATTCCTTGAGGGATAGAAACCAATGAAAAGCGTGCCCTTCAAAGTCTGTTAGAAAATCTAGGCCATTATTTCCTCTGAGGCATTTAAGAGAATCATGGCTCGGCGGTAGTTTTGGAGATGAACAATTGGGGGCCCACTTCCCTTGAACTTCTCAATGTTAGTCATCTTGAATTTTTTCGACCTCCTTGCTTTAGGGCAAAGAGACATATGGATATAATCCATGTAGTTCCTGGAGATTCAGAATTGGTGTCAAATTTCTTGATTAACATCTTAAGGTCCTCCTTAACCTTGTTTAACTCTTCTTCCTTTGGATCGACATGTACTGCGAGCTTAGCCCCTATCGGGGAAAGATTCGACATAGGGAGCTGAGTGGGTGGTGGCCCATTGATAGGAGGGGCCTGTGGGACATTCTAATATTCTTCTTGGACCCAAATAGGCTGGGGTGCGGGTGGACCCATAGCTCGAGAAAAGAGGACCTCAGGATCTTCTGGAATAAGGATATGGTTTCTCTGCATCTCATGAACTTAGATTAGAAGGTTGTCACTATTGACAATAAAGTTGGACAAGGACCGTCATCAAATCAGCTACACTTTTGGTACTTGGTATGTGTTCTCCATGGAGAGTTAGTAAAGGTGGATTTCGGACTTGAAGGAAGTAGTGGGAGAACTAACAGACCTTTAGGGAGGTTTGATGCAAGACCGAAGCTAATAGGGAGCCAGGCTAAGGGTCAGGTATGCGATCGTCCTGAGACGAAAAAGATTCGAATTTATTTTTTGAAATAGAAAATGAAGAGTTATTTTTATTAGGAAGGAGGAGAATGTTTTTGACAATTTTTTTTTAAAGGGGAGGACAAAATGTCTTTGGTATTTTGATAAAAGATGGGAATTTTTTTTTTGGTATTTCGAGAAAACATGAGGGAAAATGATTTTGACAATTTTGGTAAGGAAGGGGGGAAAACGAGAAAAGAGTCTCAGCATGATTACTACTACTATTATTATTATTATTATTATTATTATTATTATTATTATTATTATTATTATTATTATTATTATTATTATTATTATTATTATTATTATTATTATTATTATTATTATTGTTGTTGTTGTTGTTGTTGATGTAAAAAACTAGATTACTCTAATTATTCAATCACAGATAAATAAAATAAGACAAAGATTTTAAAGTGGTTCAGCCTTATATGAATGGCCTACGTCCACTGTTATGTTATTGCTGAATGTTTGGGAATTCTCGAGTACAGATTCTCCCCAAAAATTCCGGTCCCCCTGAATGAGGGTGATACAAGGTATTTATAGCCCTTAGGCTGTACATGAAAGGGTTGATACATTAAATGATATACATATGAAATGGTAATACATTTAATGCAGCGTGTGCGTCAAGATGATAAACATTCAATGAATAGTTGAACTGTTGATTATCTGGCAATTAATGCTACGACCGAGGTGCAGCTTGGACCGCCTTGGTTGCTCGTTTCTCGTTGCTCAGGAGTTCCTCGGAGCGCTGAAGTTCCTCGGTGTATCCTCGTTGCTCGGAGCGAACATGAGTTGGTCGGGGAAATGAACTTCCTCGTTGCTTTTGTGCCAAGTAGATTGACACATGTCTTCATATTATTCGTCCATATCAGCATATTAATTTTGGTATCAACAGAAGCCCCCAATGTTTCATATTTCGAACTTTGAGGAGTATGAAACATTCTTTCTCGGTATATGGCGATATTAAATGACTTTCCTGGGTTTTAGGAGCCTTTTCTTCATATTTGAATTTCCTTCCAAATTCGCAGAATCCGCCTTTTTCGAATTTTTATGAGTGCTTCGATCTTCGTGCATTTTGTCCTTTTAGCCGCCGGTGGCGTATTAGTTTCTTTTGTGTAATCATTTCCTTCGCAGCTTCCCAAGGTACCGTCTTCTACCTTTTCCAATTTTCTGCATTCAAGCTTTCTGTTCTCTCTCTCTCTCTTGTGCGTTCATCTTTTCCTTCGCTAGTTGTCAGCTCTTCCTTTTTCCTGTAAGATTCTCTTCTTTTCTTTTGTATTTCTTTTATTCACTATGGTTTATCTTGTGGAATCTGTTGAGAAATTTCGTTTCGATTTTTCCATTCCTTCCTGGGTAACTCTGGAGGTTCTTTCTGAGCCTTTAGATTATTTTCGATTGGCTGAGGGACATTGGTTCCCCAGTCTATTCATTGCTGAATGTGGATTTTCTTTTCCGCCAAACACCTTATGCTTAGAGTTCTGTCAGTACTTTGACGTTGTTCCTGCAAAAATAGCCCCCAATTCAAGGAGAATAATTAATGGGGTGTATAAATTAAATCTAACTCATGGGACTCGTATAGGGATTCCTGAGATTATGTATTGCTATAGATGGGCTATTTTAGATAATGTTTATTACTTAAAAACTAGGTTTTTAAATAGGGCTCTTGTAGTTAACCTCCCTGATGCAAATAGAGATTATTTTGAACATGGGGTGGTTATTAAAAATTGGCAATATGCCCCCTTGGTTGGAGATGCATTATACTAGGGTCCTAAATGCCCCCCATATGGCAATGGGATAGGTTTATTCTCATTTTCCTTTACTTATGAAATTATGCTTTTATCATATTTGACAAAATGTATGACTGATATTTCATTATGTATTTATTTGCAGTTGATAGTAAAAGAAAAACTCCAAAAGAATCAGAGGTTAATATTAACCATCTGAAACTTATCTGGGGTTTGCATAAGAACGTTGCAGACGAGCACATCAGGTCTGCATCATATTTGTTGCAGTATAGGAGCTATACGACTTCTTATACTGCTCGTCCTGTGATTAGATCTGTTGAGCCAGCCTCAACTCCAGAGGATTCTTCTTCAGATTCTCACATCCCTTTAAGTCAAAGAATGGGCAGGAAAAGAGCTCCCCCTGCTCTATTTGATGACACTACTTCTGCTGCTGAGGCCAAGAAAAGCAAAATTGATGTCCCAGAGGGGACTAAGAAGGTGGATGTTGCGCCTTCCAAAGCTACCGAGAAGCCCCCAGTGGCTCCGAGCAAGAAGGTTGCTCCTGTGGAGAAGACTGCTATCTCTCCGACCAAGATCTCTTCCTTGGTTGAAACTGCTGAAGTCCCTTTGAGGAGATTGAGGAAATCGTCCTCAGTCACTTTGGTTGAAACCGTCAATCTGGCTGAAACCATCTCCTCTCTACCAGCTGGTGGTGTTGGTGTTCCAACCATCATTCCTCCGAGCTCTGCCATGAGCTCGGTAAAAACTTGGATCATACCCGAGGTCCAAGGAATTGATGAAAAGATTTCTAGGGATATGCTGACATCCCTAGCTACCCGTCACCTTGCTTCAGTAAATTTCTCACACTCTGAATTTCCTTTCTTTCTTTGAATACTTGTATTTTTGTATTGACCTGTCACTTTTTCCTTTGTTTAGCTGGTGAATTGTTTTAACAACATCGTGAAGAAAGATGAAGCAATTAAAGCTTCCAGCTCCTCGTCAGGGGTAAAGGATGCTCTGCTGGGTTTGACCCAATCCTTGAAGGATTCTCGTCAGCAGTATAATGAGGACAAAGCTGACTGGGAGAAAAAGTTGTCTATAGTTGAAGCTGAGAAGGTGAAGTTGGCTGAGATCTCCAAGAGTTTGGAGAATAAGGTGAAACGTTTAGAGGTTGAGCATAAAAAATATGACGACAAGCTCAAGAACTTTGGAGAGCTTGAAGTTAAGCTGAAAAAGGCAGAGGAAGAGTTGTCCGTCCTGCGAGATGTCAAGCGCCAAAAAGAAGAATTGGATGCGAAGTTAAAGACTGCCGAGGATCTTCTATCCGAGAAGCTCTCCTCGGAGAAACTGAAAAGAAAGCTCGCAGTTAAAAAATCCTTCAGCGCTGGCTGGGATAAAGGATGGGACAAAGGGATTGCTGCGATGACATTCCAAGTACAATACGGGAAGTTGAAATACTTTCGAGATGGCTGGGTAGCTGCCCTGTAGGAATTGAAGATCAAAGATGACTCCGAGCTATTTCAGCTACACCTCCTTGGTCCTCCCCCACCAATTGTAGAAGAAGAAGAATAAGAAGAAGAAGAAGATGAGGCTATCTCTGATGAATCTTCCATGGCCATGGGTGATCAAGTCCCTGCCTCTCTACCTTCTGCCAACGAGGACATTTCTTCCATGCTTCCTCCTCCTGAGAAAATTTCAACTCCTGCTGATCAAGCTGCTGTTACCACCGAGCAACCAAGCTCCTCGTCCCAGCCTCTCGAGAAAATCTTAGGAGACAAGGAAAAGGTGTGAAGTTGTTCGGTATCATTTCTATCTTTCGTTATCATTTGTAATCAAACAATGTAATCTTTTTATGATCTAATAAAATACATCTTTGTTCATCTCTGTTGTTGATGATTTGTTTTTGTTGACTGTTGTCTCCTCTTCATTAGTTTATGGTCAGGATGGAATTGCTATCTGCCAATGATACAAAACTGATGCAGCAATGTCACGAATACTATAAGGCTGGTCACACAGAGCTAAGTGTATCAGAAATTGCTGACATCCTTGGCCATGATGCTTCAGAACAGGCAATTGAGGCTTATCGGTACTTGAAAGCTTTACTTGACCAAGTTGTGGCCAATAATGTGGCCTACTATGAATTGATCGAGGAGCTTCATTATTCCCTAGAAGATCTTCAAAATCAGCACAATGAATCAACTACCTTGTTGCACAAGGAGTATAAGAATAGGTATCAACAGCTTTCTTCTGAGACAGGCCACAAAAAGATCATTGCTGGATACGATGTCAGGGAGAGAACCCTAAAAGGTGAAGTTGAGGCCTGCAGACAGATCGCCGAGATACTGGAACAGGAGAACAACAATTTGCAGAAGATGTTGGCACAATATGAATCTGCAGCTTCATCCTCTACTGCCTTGGTACCGGTCACCGATGAAGGATTCTCATTCTTAGAGGTTGAAAATGCCAAATTAAGGAAAGAATTGGATACTTTGAGAAGGTCTGGTATCTCTACTACTGCTCGGGGACGAGGAAGAGCTGTTCAAAATGTTGTCGAGGAGCAAAGTTCTCCACCTGCTCGGAGTCGATCAAGAGTTCTCAGCCGTAACGTTGATGAAGCTCGCACTCAGTCTACTTTGGAAACTCAAGTGTTCCAATTGAATGCGAAAGTTCGTGCTTTGTCTGAAATGTCCAAGAAAAATCTATCTTTGGAAGATCAACTTACTGCGACAAAGTCTGCTTTGAATAATAAAGATGTTTTTGCCAGGAGCCTTCACGAGAAACTAGAGAGAATAACTTTCCAATTCCACAAACAACCTCGTGAGTTTTGGATGGCAGGATACAATGAAGCCCTTTGTCACTTGGATGCTCACCTTGAAAATGCCAATAATGAAGGTTATAAACAGGGATGGTTGAACGCACTGGGCGTGTTAAAGCTAGAGCAGGGCCATTATTTATGGGATTATCATGCTCCTGGGCTACTAGACCTGCCTGTACCGCCTTATAAACTGGACATGGAATGGATCCCAGCTCGTGCTATTCCTCGGAGCTTAATTTCAAAATATCTTGGTGACTATAGTCTTCATTCTCAGATTGAATTATCTTGTCCTGAGCATCTCTTAGATACTCCTTCAGTAATGAATGTCAGAATGTTGAGGGACTTGAATTTTATCAATTCTCCCCAAATATTAAATGATCCTCCTGCTGGCGAGGAACCTGTATCGAAGGCTGAAGGGAAAAAACCAATAGAATAGGATTTTCAATGTAATAGTTAGCAAACATATGTAACTTGTAATTTATTTTGAATTTTAATGAAAGACTTTCATTTTCTGTTTGCAAATCTGTATTGCTATTCTTTTGTACTTGTCTAACACTTTTACATCTGTGCATATGTATCTGTTAAAAAGATAATAATTTTGTGTTGTTCATCAACCAACTTAGCAATAAATAGTTACAAGTATCAAAAATGTTGTTCGATCACTTAATAAAGTAATGAGTATAAAAATGTTTAAAATTTTCCAACCAACCAAGGTTGTTAAATTGTGCTCGTCGACCAATTATA
This sequence comes from Sambucus nigra, assembly GCA_949130495.1. Taxonomy (NCBI): domain Eukaryota; kingdom Viridiplantae; phylum Streptophyta; class Magnoliopsida; order Dipsacales; family Adoxaceae; genus Sambucus; species Sambucus nigra. Next base: position 225,300,290 of record OX422214.1, read on the forward strand.
ATTAGTGAGAGTTTGTACCCTACTAACCATACTTGGTAAATTTTTGTCTTTTTCATAAAATGTGTCCGACCAACCAAGGTCGATAAATTCTCCTCGTCGACCAACTACAGTTAGTGGGTTTTTATCCCCGACCAACCATACTTGGTTCAGTTTGGAATATTTTGTTCTTCGAGGAACGTTTGCAATAATCTTACCTCCCGACCAACATAAGTTGGTATTTGAGAGTATATTTTGCTTCTTAACCAACCAAAATTGGCATTTTAAGAATGTTGTTCTCGCCTTTTTACCATCCAAAGTTGGTTGTGGGTTTGAACTATTAGGTTCTTTCGAACTATCTTGTCCACAAGCTCTTTTACCAACCGAAGTTGATCACGCAAGTGTACGCCTCCTAACCAAAGGAGTATAATTTGTTCTCGCTATTTTACCAACCGAAGTTGATCACGCTTGAACTATCAGGTTCTTTCGAACTATCTTGTCCACAAGCTCTTTTACCAACCGAAGTTGATCACGCAAGTGTACGCCTCCTAACCAAAGGAGTATAATTTGTTCTCGCTATTTTACCAACCGAAGTTGATCACGCTTGAACTATCAGGTTCTTTCGAACTATCTTGTCCACGATCTCTTTTACCAACCGAAGTTGATCACGTAAGTGTACGCCTCCTAACCAAAGGAGTATAATTTGTTCTTGCTATTTTACCAATCGAAGTTGATCACGCTCGAACTATCAGGTTCTTTCGAACTATCTTGTCCACAAGCTCTTTTACCAACCGAAGTTGATCACGCAAGTGTACGCCGCCTAACCAAAGGAGTATAATTTGTTCTTGCCCTTTTATCAACCGGAGTTGGTCGTGGGTCTGAACTATCATCTTCTTTTTGCTGTTGAACAGCGTAGTGTACAACACTACACTAGTATTCCCCAAAAAACTTTCAAACAAAGGAGAGAGAGAAAAAATTATGAACATCATTGTTTTATTCATGTTGATGGAACTGCTGTACATTTTACATTACTGATAATACTTGCGAAGGTGTTCAGCATTCCAAGCATTCTTGAATTCCTCTCCTTCTAGAGTCGCTATTCGGTAAGTTCCTGGTCGAACAACTTCTGTAACTCGGTAAGGTCCATGCCAGTTGGCTTCAAGTTTATTGTGCTTCTAAATGACCTTCTTTAGCACATAATCCCCTTCTTTTAAGTCGCATTTCTTTACCCTTTTGTTGTAGAACAGAGCTGTGCGTTGTTGGTAAGCAGCATTCCTAATGGCTGCCTCTTCTCTAACTTCCTCGAGCATATCCAAATCCAGTCTTCTCATCAAGTCACTGATTGGGGAATTGAAATTCAACACTCTGTGTGTTGGTAGACCCAACTCTGCAGGTATTACAGCCTCACTTTCAAATGCTAGCATATATGGTGATTCTCCAGTCGCTGCTCGGGGAGTTGTTCGGTAAGCCCACAATACTGATTATAGTTCATTAATCCAATTAGCTTTAGCTTCACTTAGCCTCTTCTTCAAACCATTCAGTAGTGTTCTGTTTGTCACCTCAGTCTGCCCATTGCTTTGAGGATGACCTGGTGCTGAATGGGTCTTCAGGATGTTTGATTGTTGACAATATGCAGCAAACTCCTCGTTGTCGAATTGTGTTCCATGATCTGTGATGAAGGCATGAGGGAGACCATATCGACAGATGATATTCTTCCAAACAAACTGGTATACTTTCTCGTACGTCATATCGATAAGGGGTTCAACCTCTACCCACTTAGTAAAATAATCTACTGCGATGATGAGGTACTTGAATCTTCCTCGAGTGGTTGGCAATGGTCCAACCAAATCAATTCCCCACATGGCAAATGGCCAAGGGGAAGTTATGGGTGTCAACAAAGCTTGTGGAGTTCGTCGGATGGAGGAAAAACGTTGGCACTTGTCACATTTCTTAGCATAGGCTATACAATCAGCCCTCATCGTCGGCCAGTAGTATCCTTGCGTCGTCATTCTTTGCAAAAGTGTCCGACCTGCCACATGTGCTCCACAAGACCCTTCATGGATCTCTTCAATCAATTCTTTCACCTCGGATGGGTGTACACATCTCTGCAAACCTGCCATAATTCCTCGTTTATACAAAACACCATTAGTTAGTACATACCGAGCAGCTTTAAACTTAAATTTCTTTGCCGCGAGCTTGTCCTCTGGAAATTCTCCCTCTTCAATATGTGCCCTGATGGGATCCATCCAAGATGGTCCTAAATCAAGGGTAATAACATTCATCGTCAGGTTTTCATCTATGCTCCGACTTTCCAGTACTTCAATTGGTATCGTTCTTCGCAGCTCGGTACGAGTAGCTGATGCTAGTCGGGCCAGTGCGTCTGCTTGTGCATTTTCTATTCTGGGTATTCTGATCAACTGAATGGCATTAAATTCTTCCAACAATTCCATCACATTTGCATGATACTTGACCATTAGTTCTCCTTTAACCGCATATGTTCCCATCACCTGATTCACAATTAATTGGGAATCACTGAATACCATCATTTGTTGTGCTTCCATAATCTTTGCTAAATTAAGACCTGCTATCATGGCCTCATACTCAGCCTCATTATTGGAGGTTTTGAATTGAAATCGCAAGGCATATTCTATATCAATCTCGTCTGGGGTTTTCAAAACAATCCCCGCTCCGCAACCTGCTGTGCAAGATGACCCATCTACATACAATCTCCATGTAGGTAACTCGTGTTCAAATTTCTTATCCAATAGAGTTCCTCTGTGGAATATCTGCTGTTCTCTTCCATCCTCCCCTGTTAATTTTCGCTCCTCATCGACCATCTCTTCTCGCCCTTTTACCAATCGGAGTTGGTCTGGGTTTGAATTTGATGATCTTTCTATATCCACAAGCCCTTTTACCAACCGGAGTTGGTCTGGACTTATGTCTGTTGATCCTGTAACATCCACAGGTTGATCAGTGAGCACTTTTTGTTCCTCATGGATATCAGGATATGTAAACTCTGCTATAAAATCTGCTACAGCTTGCCCTTTCAATGAGGATCGGGGTTCATACACAATATCATATTCACCGAGCTCTATTGCCCAGTACATCAGTCTCACTGACTTTTCTGGCTTATGAAGGGCTTGTCTCAATGGCATTTCGGTATAAACGACGATGGTATGGGCTTGAAAATATGGCCTCATTCTTCTACTTGCTTCAATTAATGCCAATGCCAATTTTTCTAACTTTGGGTACCTAATCTCTGCACCTCGAAAAGCCTTACTTGTGTAATAAATTGGCGTCTGAACTCCATTCTCCAATCTGATCAATGCTGAGCTGACTGCATGCTCTGATACTGCCAGGTATAAGTACAACTTCTCTCCCGTTATTGGCCTTGACAACAGTGGAGGTGTTCCCAGATATTTTTTCAAGTCTTGAAAGGCTCTTTCACATTCATCATTCCACTCGAAAGTTTTTCGAAGTGTTTTGAAGAATGGTAAGCATCTATCTGTTGCTCGAGATACAAATCTGTTGAGCGCTGCAACTCGTCCTGTAAGACTCTGCACTTCTTTCTTTGTTGTTGGAGATCGCAACCCTAAAAGAGCTTTGATCTTTTCTGGATTTGCTTCAATGCCTCGCTGGTTAACAATGTACCCGAGAAACATTCCTTCTCGTACTCCAAATGTGCACTTCGTCGGGTGAAGCTTCATCTGGTATTTATCCAGTTGATCAAAAGTCTGACTTAAATCAACTAGATGATCAGCAGCTTTCTTGCTTTTTGTCAGCATATCATCGACATAGACTTCCATATTGCAACTGATTTGTTCAGCAAAAACCTTGTTCATCAGCCGCTGGTATGTCGCTCCTGCATTTTTCAAACCAAAAGGCATAACATTATAACAATAAGTACCCCTAGGGGTAATAAAATAAGTACTCTCCCTGTCTTCAGGTTTCATCTTGATCTGGTTGTAGCCTGAATAAGCGTCCATGAAGCTGAGCAGCTCGTGCCCAGATGTAGCATCCACTAACTGATCAATTTCTTGGTAATGGAAAGTGGTGCTTTGGGCAGGCGTTGTTGAGATCAGTGAAATCAACACACATTCTCTATTTATTGTTTTTCTTCTTTACCATCACCACATTTGCCAACCAGTCCGGGTATTTCACATCTTCAATGAATTGAGCTTTCTGGAGCTTGTCGACCTCCTCTTGAATAGCTTGATTCTTCTCGGGGCTAAATACCCTTCTTCTCTGCTTTACAGGCTTGATCTCCTTATTCACATTGAGCTCGTGACATAAGAAGTTTGGATCTATTCCTGGCATGTCCTCATGACTCCATGCGAAAGTTTTCTTCCTATTTCTCAAGAAAGTTATCAACTCCTATTTTATTGAAGCATCCAACGATGAACCTATCTGGGTTACTCGTTCAGGGTGCTCGTCGTCCAGAATAACATTTTATGTAGATTCCACCACCTGTCCTTTTACAAGTTGGGACTCATCTCTGGGATCGAGAGTTTCAATCTCTGTATCTTCTTCCACCTGGTAAGTAGTAGTCTTTTTCCTTGATTCCTCAAGCTCCTCTTGCTCGGCAGATGAATAATAGCATTCCCGAGCTACTTTTTGATCACCTTTCACAACTCCTACTCCAAAGTTTATTGGGAATTTTAAGCATTGATGCACTGTAGATGGAACTGCTTCAAACTTCTTCAAACCAACTCTTCCCATGATGATGTTGTAGGCTGACTGCACATTCTTATCCATCACAAAGAAGCGTATTCTTTTTGTTCGACAAGCAGGCCAAGTTCCAATGAATATATCCAACTTGATCGTCCCAAGTGGAAAAACTTTCTCGCCAGCAAAACCCAGGAGGGGTCTGTGATACGGTTCTAATTGAGATAATTTCAGATTCAAACTGTCAAAGCATGAATAGTACATGATGTCTGCCGAACTTCCATTGTCTACTAACACCCTTGAAATCACTACTTCCTTCATCCTCATTTTGATCACCAGAGGATCGTCGTGAGGATAAAGAACACCTGCTAGGTCATTTTTTGAAAAGCCAATGACCAGCTTTTCTTTGTTTACCTTCCTCGGACGATCTTCCTCGGCCAGATTTATTCGCTGAATATATGAACAAGCTTGAGCCTCTCCAAGGTAAGCCTTTCTTTCTGCAGTAAGGTCTCCTCCTCCTGCATCTCCTCCTGTAATGACATTACAATCAAATGACCCAAAACGTATAGAGAATACCTCTCGTTCTGGCTGTCTTGGTTTCTTGGGAAGGTCGGGGTCATCATCTGGATCATCTTCATGGTTTCTCTTCTTTTTCTCTTCTGCTCGACGAGGAGATCTAGACCTCTCTCTAGTTCGGTCGTTATTTTTTCTTTCACCTCCCCGATCAACATATTTTGCTAGCTTTCCTCTTCGGATGAGTGTTTCAATCTCGTTCTGAAGAGCTATGCAATTTTTGGTCATGTGACCATGATCTTTATGAAACTCGCAATATTTATCCTTACTCCTCGAATCAGGGTCTGACCTCAGTTTCTTTGGCCATTTTACCTCCTCGTTGTTCTTGATTTCTTCCAAGACATGATGAATACCCATTTTCAAAGGAGTATAATTATCGTATTTCTTCAGGACTTCCCATGATGATTTATTCTTTTTGGAACGTTTGTCACTGCCATTGCCCTTATGCTCTTTATTTTTAGACTTGTCGACGTCCACCTTGGTGTCTTTATCCATATTCTTCTTTGCAGCCATAGCTTCCTCGGCATTCATGATTTTGGCCGCTTTCGCCATCAACTCTGACATAGTTTTAGGTGGATCTTTCGCCAAGGTGTAATACAATTTATTGGGCAACAACCCACTCATCAAGGCGGTGATTGCTGTCTTTTCTTCGTAATCTATGACTTCCAGCTTCTCGTTATTGAAACGAGTTATGTAATCTCTAGTGCTCTCACCAGATTTTTGTTTAACACTTAACAAGTGTACTACTCGTTCCACTGGCTTTGCTCCAAAACAGAAATTGCCAATAAACAACTCGGCCAACTGAAAGAAAGTTGAAATCTTACCCCTAGGAAGATTGTTGTACCATATCTGGGCAGCTCCAGTAAGAGTTCCTTAGAATGCTCTGCATCTCATCTCATCGGGGACGACATAGATGTCGGCAGCAGCTTGATATTGCTCTATGTGAAGAACAGGATCTGTCTTTCCATCATATTTGGGGGTCACTACAGGTGCTTTGAACTTTAACGGTGTAGGAAAATTCACAATGGTCTGTACAAAAGGTGTTCCTAGAACAAAAGTTCGTTGTAGGGGGTTCTTTGCTTTGGCCATTTCTCCCAATTTATCCTCCAACCGTTGGAGAGATCTTTTCCACGCTTCATTTCCTTCCTCGGGCCTATTGGTTCGAGCAATTGATCGTTCTGAGGTAGCTTCTTGAGATCTATCTTGACGAGCAGCCGGTCGTGATTGTGCTGATCCTTCTCTGAGATCTGATGGTTGTCAAAAACGCCTCGATATGGTCTTAGGTGGACTCCTATTCCTCCTAGGGCCTAATCGACTGAAAGGAGACACCCTACTCAGTCTTTCTAAAGCACTGGGTCTTTCTGGAGAGAGGGTGATATGTTGATCAGTATCTGTAGCCCTTATTGACGAAGTTTGTCCAGGTTGATAGGAGAAATCATCAGACTCCTCATTACGACGTGACTCAGTACGCCTGGATCGTGAAGAAAGTAAATAAGTTTGCCTCTGACCACTTTGTTGTCCTGAACGTGCAGGTGAACCACCATGAAGGGTTTGTATGAGTTGCCTCATTGTTTCTTGCATGGAGGTTTGTCCTTGAGCCAGATTCGTCATAATCCCGGCTAGATCTGGAGGTGCAGAGGGATTCTGGGGATTTCTAGTATTTCCAGCGTTTCGATTGCTAGATTCTGGATTATCCGCCATTGATGATGAACGATTTTTGGTGAAAAGCGATAGTAACAATCGTTCCCACAGACGGCGCCAATCTGTTGATGTAAAAAACTAGATTACTCTAATTATTCAATCACAGATAAATAAAATAAGACAAAGATTTTAAAGTGGTTCAGCCTTATATGAATGGCCTACGTCCACTGTTATGTTATTGCTGAATGTTTGAGAATTCTCGAGTACAGATTCTCCCCAGAAATTCCGGTCCCCCTGAATGAGGGTGATACAAGGTATTTATAGCCCTTAGGCTGTACATGAAAGGGTTGATACATTAAATGATATACATATGAAATGGTAATACATTTAATGCAGCGTGTGCGTCAATATGATAAACATTCAATGAATAGTTGAACTGTTGATTATCTGGCAATTAATGCTACGACCGAGGTGCATCTCGGACCGCCTTGGTTGCTCGTTGCTCAGGAGTTCCTCGGAGCGCTAGAGTACCTTAGAGTGCTGAAGTTCCTCGGTGTATGCTCGTTGCTCGGAGCGAACATGAGTTGGTCGGGGAAATGAACTTCCTCATTGCTTTTGTGCCAAGTAGATTGACACGTGTCTTCATATTATTCGTCCATATCAGCATATTAATTTTGGTATCAACAATTATTATTATTATTATTATTATTATTATTATTATTATTATTATTATTATTATTATTATTATTATTATTATTATTATTATTACTGTTATTATTATTATGTTTTCACTTGTATTAGATTTACCTAAATGCAAAAGAAATGTCGGATGGGACCCGAGCCTGGGAAAATTGGATTTGAAAAATATGTAAAACATGGTTTGACTTGTTTACAAGCTCATGGATAGGGTCTCGTTTTGAAAAAAGACAAAATCGCATGAAGATTTAGGTAGCATGTCGACCTGGCGTTTCGACAAAGTTTCATATAGTAACCGACAAACTAAATATAAGTGCCCTAGGTTTGATGCCTATACAAGGGTTTGCAGTTTTTAGGTTAGTGGAAATGTTTTCCCCTTTGGCATGACTTTCACGATATACGTCTTGCTTTTGAGGGCAATCGGTACGTGTGGATAAGACATTTGATATACTTGAGTGTACGTGAATTGCATCACTATATACCTCATGGGGATAGTACGTGTGAGAGATAATTCAATATACTCTATGTACGTGAATGAGTTCCCTTAAATATACCTCCCGTCATAAGTTTGGTCAAGCGGTATGATGCCAGATACGCTAGTAACTATACGTCGAAGGTACTAGTCCAGTGGAAGTTAAAAGTCATATTGATTAGGCTAACTACGACATGCAGACAAACACCCATCACAAAGTGACCACCCAGTAAGGGACAAATTTTGTTCAAAATAACAATGCTCTTGGTGATGTTGTGTGCAAAATGCATGATTCTTGATTAGTATATTATGGAAATAGTATTTTATTTGGCATGATGAGCTCTATACTAATAAGAAAGAATATATAAGTATCATGGAAAGTTAATCTAGTATGGAGCATGAATATTACACTAAGCATGGGTACGTGTGAGGGAGTGATGTGTGAATATCTATTAAGTGAATGTGTTGTACTGAATCTAAACATGAATCAACTACGAGTGGTGTGTGATAAATACAAGTGATCCTCTATAAGCATGATAAGTTGAGGCGTGTTCTAGTGACACCTAAGAATGAATATTCTAAGTGGTGTGTGCAACATGTGGATATAAGTGAACCTATCTATAAGTCTGGGTAGTGTGAGGTGTACAAGGAGATTATTTGCAAGTGGTGAAGTGAAAAGTGAGTGACAGGTGATATAAACATGAGGTAGATATATACAAGAAGTAATAGAGGAGAAAAGGGAACATACAGGTAGGTGCATATGCACATACGCAGAAAATGATAACACCCATGCAAACAGAGTCTAACCCTCTTAAGTAAGTCCCCAGCGGAGTCTCCACTATGGCCATCCTTCCCACAGCTTGGGGTTCCCTTTATCTCCTTCTCCATATCATGGATTGGCGCTCGCGCTCGCGGTGGGGAGAGAGAGAGAGAGAGAGAGAGAGAGAGAGAGAGAGGTTTCGAGCCCTTCCTAGGAACGCTTCGATCGTTGTCGATGTGGGGTGATGTAAAAAGATAGAGTCGACAACCTATTTCCCATAAAACAGGCAAAAGAACATGTTGTTGCCTCATGAGAACGACATCAAAGACAAACTGATGCTTGAAAAACAAATTAAATCAGATGTTCAGGGGCTAAGTTATAGAATGGGAAGGTGTTAGGAACCCATCCCACCCTTTTGGTCTGTCCTGGGATTATGTTACTATTTTCCTTAATTTTTCCATTAAGTGTGTGTGCGTGTATATATAAGTGGAGATCAGAATTGCTCATCTCGCATCACTGAAAAGACGGAGTGAGGTCATCCATAGGAATGTTCCCAAAATAATAATTAAAAATATGATGTTTGCACTTATCGAGATATTGATTGTTATGATGAAACAATAATATGTGTTAGATTAGATGCAAGTATGAATCACAAATATATATATATATATATATATACTACGTAGCGTATAAAGGCATCAAAGTCCATGTAGTTCGCATGGGGTACGGGGGTGGGGATTATCCCATAAATTCAAACAAAAAATTTATTATATGTTAGTGTAAGGAAAATGTGTTTTTAGTTTTGAGAGAATGGGGTGAAAAATCCCGTTGAAATTTATAGACGTAACACTTTTTTTCTTGTTTTTTTTTTGTAGAAAAATATTTTGTGCAATATAACTACTGAAGGATTGATTAATATGTGTATGATCTAAAGTGACACCTAAACTAAGAATTTATATAATTAATATGAAAATAAAGAAATTTAAAAATAAAGACGAATGTTTGGTCCTTCTTTGGAGACTTGGATATTGATCTTGATTGATGATGAGATTCCTTGCAAGTGATTGAAGAATTTATGAGGATTTTTACAAAATTGGGGGTGAAAGTGATGGGAATAAAATGTGGAGAAAGGTTTCAAATAAGGAAACCTCGCTGACTTCAGACGAAGGTGGTGAGATCACTAAAGTTGATGTTTTCGAGATTCCCTGAAAAGTGAGCTCATGGTCTCCTTATATAGGGTTGGGGGACTGTCGTTTGGCATTATCCTTCCGTTGCCTGTCGATAGGTAACCCTAGACACACTACCGATGGGAAGGAAAATAGACCTGCTAATTGGTAGTCTCGTACATATTTTCTGAAAAAACATTGTGCACATGGCATACCATTGAAAAGGTTGTTCAGAGACCTTTGAGAATACTTTGGAATGCTCCAGGGTTCGGAAATATGCTTTGGGTCAAATGGGGATCGGAAGAACCCATCAGTCCTTTGCAAAAATGATCGTCGGACGCTGATGGGTCGTTCTTTAAACCCTAAGTCCGAATCGCGCACGGGCAAGACTGTTATAGAGGTTATGCGAGGTACTTCAATGTTCTAAAGAGCATTGCTTGGTTTGAAGAGCTGACTTTGGTCAAATGGGATCTGAAAGTTCTCAGTGACCTTTTGGAGTAAGGTTGATTTGCGCATGGTGCAAATTGTTGGAAAGGGTATTTTGTTCCCTTTGAAAATTCATTCAGCCTTGTTTGAGCTAGAGAGTTGAATATGGTCAAACGTAGACTGAGGTCGGCCGACCTCTAGATTAGTTTTTTGGAGAAAATGGATCGTTCCTCCAAACCGTTATGCCATTTCGTGAATGGGGAAAATTGTTGGAAAGAGGTTTCGGTTCCCTTAGAGGATTTATTGATCTTTCCCTCTAACGATGAAGTTAATTGGGGTCAAATCGAGGCTCGAGAATATCGGGTGGCCTCCATATCGATTTTTGGTAGTAAAATGGCCCGATCGTCTGAACCATTATGTCGATTCATGCACGGGTGGACTGTTGGAAAGGGAATTCAGAGCCCTTCAAATATTCTTTGAGATTTTGCTCTCATGATGTAGTTGATCGGAGTGAAACGGGGCCTGGGAGCGCCGATGGCCTTTAGATCGGTACTCAGAGAATGGCATAGGGTTTTTAGTGAATTGGGGATGGGCTAGGGACCTAAAGATATGCTTGGGGGGGGGGGGGGGGCTAGAATGTGATGTCTACACATAGGTTAGGGTTGGTGATTCCCTCAAATCATACGCCATTTTTGATTGAAAATGTAGCAGCCAAGATATCATGTTCATTATCGTATCGAGTTTCATACCGAATTTTCTCTTCATGTTTCGAGGACCTCAAGTATATATATATATATATATATATATATATATATATATATATATATATATATATATATATATATATATATATATATATATATATATATTAATCCTTGGAACTTAATATTGGGTGTTGGTTTAATAAAAATGGTTTTTAAATGTTTTAAACTATTTTTAAATATTTTTTTTAGAAAATTCTCCAGATTGTTATGATATTTGGAACTTCATATTGGGTATTGTTGATACCAAATTTAATCTGCTGACTTGGAACAATCATATGAAGACACGTGGATATCTACATGGAAACTACAAACACTTCCGAGGAACCCAATCTCTCCGAGGAACAAGACTACAATGAGGAAGACTAGTTCCCTGAGGAACGCTACTTACCCCGAGGAACTCATATGCTCCGAGGAACAAATCTCTCCGAGGAACTCTTAAATACCGAGAAGCTTAGGCAATCCGAGAAACTCATGGCGGTCTGAGCAGCATCTCGAAGCAGGATACCAACAGTTTAACTGCTCATTAAATGCTTATCATTTGGACGCGCACGCAAAGAGGGCATTAAATGTATTACCCTTTCATATGTATATCATTTAATGTAGTACCCTTTCACATTATAGCCTGAGGGCTATAAATACATTGTACAATCCTCATTGTAAAGGGATCCGAATCCAGAACGGAATTTTTTGTAATCGAGAATTCCCAAACACTCAGCAATAAAACAACAGTGGACGTAGGCCATTCTTATAAGGCTGAACCACTTTAAAATCTTTTATCTCATTTATTTATCTATGATTAAATTATTAGAGTGATCTAATTTTTTACATCAACAGATTGGCGCCGTCTATGGGAAATCGACTGGTAAAATCGTTTTCTCATAAAAAACAATCCATTACCAATGGCGAATATTCCTGAATCCAGCAATCGAAACGCTGGAACCCCTCCAAATCCATCTGCTCCACCAATTGTTCCAGATCTGACTGGAATAATGGAAAATCTAGCTCAGGGCCAGACCATCATGCAAGAAACAATGTGACAACTCATCCAAATCCTCCATGGCGGTGCATCAGCCCATTTCGGGCAACAAAGCATCCAAATAAATACCCGTGCGCCTTCTTCGCGTACTAGGCGTAATGATTCATATCGCAATGTTGAATCTCAAGATTTTTCTTATCAACCTGGATGAACTTCGTCTGTGCGAGCCACAGATACTGGACAACATGTCACCCTCTCCCCAGAAAGGGCCAGCGCATTGGAAAGATTAAGTAGGGCCTCTCCTTTCGATCGATTAGGCCCTAGGAGGAACAAAAGTCCTCTTAATGCAGCGTCGAGAAGCTTTCGACGACCATCAGATTTAAGGGAAGGATCCTCCCAGTCGCGACCAGCTGCTCGTCAAGATGGATCCTATGACCGACCAGCTGCTCGTCGAGATAAATCCCAGGAAGACACTTCAACACGATCAGTTGCTCGAACCAATAGGCCCGAGGAAGGAAACGATGCATGGAAAGGATCTATTCAGAGGATGGAGGATAGATTAGGGGAAATGGCTAAGGCCAAGAACCCTCTACAACGAAACTTTGTTCGAGGAAGACCTTTTGTCCAGGACATTGTTGATTTTCCAACACCATCAAAGTTCAAAGCACCTGTTGTGACTCCCAAGTATGATGGGAAGACTGACCCCGTCCTTCATATAGAAAAATATCAAGCTGCTGCTGACATCTATGCTGTCCCAGACGAGATGAGATGCAGGGCATTCTCGGGAACTCTTACCGGATCTGCTCAGATATGGTATAATAATCTTCCTCGGGGTAAGATTTCAACTTTTCTTCAACTGACCGAGTTATTCATTGGGAATTTTTGCTTTGGAGCAAAGCCAGTTAAGTGAGTAGCACATTTGTTAAGTGTTAGACAAAAAGCTAGGGAGAGTATGAGAGATTATATAACTCGTTTTAATAACGAGAAACTCGAAGTCATTGATTATGAGGAGAAGACAGCGATTACCGCTTTGATGAGTGGACTGCTGCCAAAAAAGTTGTACTATACTTTGGCCAAAGATCCACCTCGAACCATGTCGTACCTGATGGGAAAAGCGTCCAAGATTATGAATGCCGAGGAGGCTATGTCTTCAAAGAAGAATATGGACACCAAAGAAACCAAGGTGGAAGGTGATAAAGCTAAGAAGAAAGAGCATAAGAACAATGGTGGTGACAAACATTCCAAAAATTGGTCGTCATGGGAAGTCTTGAGGAAATTTGATAATTACACACCTTTGAAGGAAAATATCAACCACGTCCTGGAAGAAATTAAGAACAGCGAGGAGTTAAACTGGCCAAAGAAAATAAAATCAGACCCTGACACGAGGAATAGGGAGAAATATTGCGAGTTCCACAAGGATCATGGCCATATGACTAAAAATTCCATAGCTCTTTAGAATGAGATTGAAACACTCATCCGAAGAGGAAAGCTATCGAAGTATGTTGATCGGGGAGGCGAAAGAAGAAACAACAATCGAACTAGAGAGAGATCTAGATATCCTCCTCGGGCAGAGGAGAACAAGAAGAGAAACCATGAAGTTGATCCAGAGGATGACCCCAATCTTCCCAAGAAACCAAGGCAGCCAGAACGAGAGGTATTTCCAATACGCTTTGGGTAATTTGATTGTAATGTTATTACAGGGGGAGATGCAGGAGGAGGAGACCTTACTGTAGAAAGAAAAGCTTACCTCGGTGTGGCTCAAGCTTGCTCATACATTCAGCGAATAAATTTAGCTGAAGAAGATCGCCCGAGAAAGGTGAACAAGGAGAAGTTGGTCATTGGGTTCTCAAAGAACGACCTTGCAGGTGTTCTATATCCTCATGATGACCTGTTGGTGATCAAAATGAGGATGAAGGAGGTTATGATTTCAAGAGTGCTGGTTGACAATGGTAGCTCGGCAGACATCATGTTCTACTCATGTTTCGATAGTTTAAATCTAAAGCTATCTCAACTAGAGCCTTACCACAGACCCCTCATCGGTTTTGCTGGAGAGAAAGTATTTCCACTTGGGATGATCAAGTTGGATATATTCATTGGTACGTGGCCTGCTTGTCATACAGAAAGAATACTTTTCTTCGTGATGGATCAGAATGTCCAATCATCGTAAAATATCATCATGGGAAGAGTAGGATTGAAGAAGTTCGAAGCTGTGCCATCTACAGTACATCAGTGCCTAAAGTTTCCAACAAACTTTGGAGTATGAGATGTGAAAGGTGATCAGAAAGTAGCTCGGGAATGCTATTATTGATCCGCCGAGCAAGAAGAACTGGAAGAATCAAAGAAAAAGACTACGACCTATCAAGTGGATGAAGGTGCAGAAATTGAAACATTGGATCCTCGAGATGAGTCACAAATCGTGAAGGGTCAAGTGGTGGAAGCTACTGAAAACATCATTCTAGACGACGAGCACCCTGATCGAACTACTCAAATAGGTTCATCGTTGGAAGCCTCATTAAAACAGGAATTGATAACTTTCCTTAGAAGTAGAAGACAAACTTTTGCGTGGAGTCATGAAGATATGCCTGGGATAGACCCAAACTTCTTATGTCACGAGCTCAATGTGAATAAGGAGATCAAGCCTGTGAAGCAGAGAAGAAGAGTATTCAGTCCCAAGAAGAATCAAGCCATACAGGAGGAAGTCGAGAACCTACAGAAAGCTTGTTTCATTGAAGATGTTAAATATTCGGATTGGTTGTGCAATGTGGTCATGGTAAAGAAGAAGAACAACAAGTGGAGGATGTGTGTAGACTTCACCGACCTCAACAAAGCATGCCCAAAAGATTACTTTCTATTTCCCCGAATTAATCAACTGGTGGATGCTACCTCGAGACACGAGTTGCTAAGCTTCATGGATGCTTATTTTGGTTACAATCAGATCAAAATGAAACCTGAAGACATGGAGAGTACTTCTTTAATTACCCCTAGGGGAACTTATTGTTATAACGTTATGCCTTTTGGTTTGAAAAATGCAGGTACGATATATCAAAGGCTGATGAACAAGGTCTTTGCTGAACAAATGAGTGACAATATGGAAGTCTATGTTGACGACATGCTGACAAAAAGCAAGAAAACTGTCGATCATCTAGTTGACTTAAGTCAGACTTTTGATCAACTAGATAAATATCAAATGAAGCTGAACCCGACGAAGTGCATATTTGGAGTACGAGAAGGCATGTTATTCGGGTACATTGTCAATCAACGAAGCATTAAAGCAAATCCTGAAAAGATCAAAGCTCTATTAGGGCTGCGATCTCCAACGACGAAGAAGGAAGTACAGAGTCTCACAGGACGAGTAGCGGCACTCAACAGATTTGTGTCATGAGCAACTGATAGATATCTCCCATTCTTCAAGACACTCAGAATGACTTTTGAGTGGAATGATGAATGCGAGAAGTCTTTTCAAGACTTGAAGAGATACTTGGGAGCACCCCCATTGTTGTCCAGGCCAGTGATGGGAGAAAAATTATACTTGTACCTTGCAGTGTCCGAGAATGCAGTTAGCTCGGCGTTGATCAGACTGGAGAATGGAGTATAAAAGCCAATTTACTACACAAGTAAGGCCTTCGAGGAGCGGAGATCAGATATCCGAGGCTGGAGAAATTGGCACTGGCGCTGATTGAGGCGAGTAGGAGAATGAGGCCATACTTCCAAGCTCATACGATAGTAGTATATACCGATGTGACATTGAGATAAGCCCTTCACAAGACAGAAAAATCAGGGAGATTGATGTACTGTGCAATAGAGCTTGGCGAATATGATATAATTTATGAACCCCGATCATCACTAAAAGGGCAGGCTGTAGCAGATTTCATAGCGGAGTTCACCTATCCTGATACCCCCGAGGAGCAAAAGTTGCTCCCTGATCAACCTGTGGATGTTACAGGATCAACAAACACAAGCCCAGACCAATTCCGATTGGTAAAAGGGCGTGTGGATGTTACATGATGTGATGAAGATATAGTTGGGAGGACTCCGGACGAGGAGCAAAAGGTACTCGCTGATCAACCTGTGGATGTTACAGGATCAACAAACACTGGCTCAGACCAACTCCGATTGGTAAAAGGGCAAGTGGATGTTACAGGATCATTAACTTAGAGCTCAGACCAACCTCGGTTGGTAAAAGGGCAAGAAAAGATGATCGACGAGGAAGAGGGAGGAGATCCGACAAGGATGAGAGACACCATACACAAGATCCACACTTTTTTCTCTCTCTACACAACATTGTGCTATTGTAAACCCCTGGGAATAAAATAACAGTGGACGTAGGCTTTTCCTTATAGTCGAACCACTTTAAAAATCTTTGTCTCTCATGTGCTTGATTGGATTGCTTTTATCTATTTATCTGTGATCATAAAAATATATCAGAAATTTGAAAACGAGTTACCTATATAGAGGCTATATGTAGATGGCTCATCTTGCACAACAAGATGTGGTGCGGGGATTGTTTTGAGCACTCCAGACGAGATCGACATGGAATACGCCATGTGTTTCCAATTCAAAGCTTCCAACAATGAGGCTGAGTATGAGGCAATGATCGCAGGACTTAGCTTAGCAAAAATTATGGAGGCGCAGCAAGTTATGATCTTCAGTGACTCTCAACTGATTGTAAACCAAATGATGGGAGTATATGCAGTTATAGGAGAATTAATGATCAGATATCATGCAAAGGCAAACGATCTGGTGTCAGAATTTGCATCTATTCAGCTGGTCAGAATACCAAGAATGGAGAATGCGAGAGCAGATGCCCTAGCTCGACTAGCGTCAGCTACTCGCACCGAGTTACGACGAGCAATCCCAATTGAAGTGTTGGCTGGTCGGAGTATAGATGAATATTTGACGATGAACTTTATCACCCTTGATTTAGGTCCATCTTGGATGGATCCCATCAGGGCGTATATCGAGGAGGGAGAATTGCCAATTGACAAGCTCGCAGTCAAGAAATTGAAGTTTAAAGCTTCTCGGTATGTACTAACTAATGGTGTTTTATATAGACGAGGAATAATGGCAGGTTTACAGAGATGTGTACATCCCTCCGAGGTGAAAGAATTAATTAAAGAGATCCATGAAGGGTCTTGTGGAGCACATGTAGCAGGTCGGACGCTTTTGCAAAGGGTGATGATGCAGGGATACTACTGGCCGACGATGAGGGCTGATTGTATAACTTATGCCAAGAAATGTGATAAGTGCCAGCGTTTCTCCTCCATCCGAAGAACTCCACAAGCATTGTTGACACCCATAACTTCCCCTTGGCCATTTGCCATGTGGGGAATTAATTTGGTTGGACCACTACCAACGACCCGAGGAGGTTCAAGTACCTCGTCGTCGCAGTGGATTATTTTACTAAGTGGCTAGAAGCTGAGCCACTCATTGATATGACGTATGAGAAGGTTTACCAATTTGTTTGGAAGAACATCATTTGCCGATATGGTCTCCCTCATTCCTTCATCACAGACCATGGAACACAATTTGATAATGAGGAGTTTATCGCCTATTGTCATCAGTCAAACATTTTGAAGGTTCATTCAGCACCCGACCATCCTCAAAGCAATGGACAAACTAAAGTGACAAACAGAACGCTGCTGAACGGTTTGAAGAAACGATTGGACGATGCAAAAGCAAACTGGATCAATGAGCTACAATAAATACTTTGGGATTATCGAACTACTCCCCGAGTAGCAACTGGAGAATCACCATACATGCTGGCGTTTGGAAGTGAAGTTGTCATACCTGCCGAGTTGGGTCTCCCAACACACAGGGTACTGAATTTCAATTCCCCTGTCAGCGACTTAATGAGAAGTTTGGATTTAGACATGGTCGAGGAAGTTAGAGAAGAAGAAACCATTAGAAATACTGCTTACCAGCAGCAAACAACTTTGTTTTACAACAAGGGGGTGAAGAAGTGCGACCTGAAAGAAGGAGACTATGTGCTGAAGAAAGTAATTCAAAAGCATAACAAACTGGAGGCAAACTGGCATGGACCATACCGAGTTACAGAAGTTGTTCGACTAGGAACTTATCGAATAGCCACTTTAGAAGGTGAGGAGTTTAAGAATGCATGGAACACAGAGCATCTGCACAAGTATTATCAGTGATGTATATGTAATGCAGTTCCATCAGTATGAATAAAATAAAAATATTCTGCAAGTCTCTCTGTTTATTGAAATATTTTCGGGGAATACTAGTGCTACGCACTACTCGGCACAGCTCGACAGACTACTCACGAAAATATCCCAAACTGTACCAACTTAGTTGGTCGACGAGGAGAAAATATTCCAAACTGTACCAACATAGTTGGTCGACGAGGAGAAAATATGCCAAACTGTACCAACTTAGTTGGTCGACGAGGAGAAAATATTCCAAACTGTACCAACATAGTTGGTCGACGAGGAGAAAATATTCCAAACTGTACCAACTTAGTTGGTCGATGAGGAGAAAATATTCCAAACTGTACCAACTTAGTTGGTCGACGAGGAGAAAATATTCCAAACTGTACCAACATAGTTGGTCGACGAGGAGAAAATATTCCAAACTTTACCAACGTAGTTGGTCGACGAGGAGAAAATATTTTAAACTGTACCAAGTATGGTTGGTCAGGGATAAAAACCCACTAACTATTGTTGGTCGACGAGGAGAATTCATTGACGTTGGTTGGTCAGACACATTTTATGAAAAAGACAAAAATTTACCAAGTATGGTTAGTCGTGGATAAACTCTCACTAACTATAATTGATCGACGAGCACAATTTAACAACCTTGGTTGGTTGGAAAAATTTTAAAAAAATTTATACTCATTACTTTATTATTAAGTGATCGAGCAACATTACTGATACTTGTAACTTTTTTTTAAGTTGATCAATGAACAACACTATTATTATCTTTTTAACAGATATGCATAAATGTAAAGTGTTTGATATTTACAAGACAATAGCAATTAAAATTTGCAAGCAATAATGAAAGTCTTTCATTAAATTCGAAATAAATTACAAGTTACATTGATAATAAAATGAAAATTACATTGATATGTATACTAACTGTTACATTAAAAATTCCTATTCTATTGGTCTTTTCCCCTCAGCTTTCGATACAGGTTCCTCTCCAACAGGCGGATCATTTAAAGATTGAGGAGAATTGATGAAGTTCAAATCCTTCAGCATCCTGACGTTCATTACAGAAGGTCAATCTAGAAGATGCTTGGGACGAGATACCTCAATTTGAGAATATAAATTATAGTCACCGAGGTATTTTGAAATTAAGCTTCGTGGAATGGCCCGAACAGGGATCCACTCCATCTCCAGGTTGTACGGTGGCACAGGCAGGTCAAGCAACCCGAGATTATGATAGTCCCATTGATAGTGTCCTTGTTCGAGCTTCAACACACCTAAGGCATTCAGCCAACCTTGCTTGTAGCCCTCATTGTATGCATTCTGGATACGATCATCCAAATGGAATAGTGCTTCGTTGTATCCAGTCATCCAGAACTCCCTGGGCTGTTTGTGGAACTGATATGTTAGCCTTTCTAGCTGCTCGTGGAGATTCTTGATGAAAAGCTCCTTATTCTCCAAAACTGATTTCTGCGCAGAGAGCTGTTTCTCCAAGTCCCTTATCTTCTTTGACATGTTAGACAAAGCCTGGTTCTTAGCCATTAATTGGAAGGCTTGGTTCTCTAAGGCAGACGTTGTCCTCTGTTCCTCGACAAGCACCCGAGCTGCTCTTGCTCGTCCCCGAGGAGCTCTTCCTCATCCCCGAGGAGACGTGGAAGGGCCCGACCTCCTCAAGGTATCCAATTCTTCCCTCAACTTGGCATTCTCCACTTCTAGGAATAAAAATTCCTCGCCAGTCACTAGGATTAGGGCTGTTGAAGAAGAGGCTGCAGACTTCAACTGTGATAGCTCTTTCTGCAAGTTGTTATTTTCCTTTTCCAGTAGCTCGGCAATCTGTCTGCATTCCTCGACCTCGCCCCTCAGGGTTCTCTCCCTTAGATCATAACCCGCAAAAATCTTCTCGTAGCCCTTGTCAGCAACGATCAGCTTATACATCTTCTCGTAACTCTCATGTAACAAGGCAGTTGATTCCTTGTATTGATTCTGAAAGTCTTCGAGGGTGCACTGGAGATCCTCGATCAATTCATAGTAAGCCACATTATTGGCTACCGCTCGATCAAGCAGACACTTCAGGTAGTGATATGCTTCCACCGCCTGTTCTGAAGCATCCTAGCCAAGGATGTCGGCAACTTGTGCAACACTCAAGTCTGTGTGACCAGCCTTAAAGTACTCATTGCACTGTTGCAGTAACTTTATATCATGGGCAGATAGGAGATCCATCCTGGCCAGAAACTAGCAGAGAAAGAAAAGCAATCATCAATAAGAAGAATAAGCAGAGTATAAATGAAAGATGAACAACAATATGCAAGAAAATTCAAGTTTTATTAGATCATAAAATTCAGAATTACAAGTGATGGATTACAATTGACAAAGAAGAAAAATATAAAAGTAAGCCTGAACAACACTACACCTTTTCCTTATCTCCCAAAACCTTTTTAGGAGGTTGGGAAGAGGAAGTAGGTTGCTCGGAGGGAACTGTGGGCTGTTCGGAGAGCACCAGTTATTGCTCGGAGGAAGAAACGACTTGCTCGGCAGCAGACTGGATGGCTGGGGGGTGATCTCCCATCACCATTGAAGACTCCTCAGAGGTAGCTTCGTCCTCTTCTAATTCTTCTGGAGTAGGAGGGGGACCAGGGATATGTCGCTGGAAGAGCTCGGATGATTCGTCGACCTTCATTTCCTGAAGAGCAGCGATACATCCATCCCTAAAGTACTTTAGGCTGCCATAGTCCACTTGAGACACCATGGCAGCACACCCCTTATTCCACCCCTTATCCCTGCCAGAGCTGAAGGACTTCTTCGCAGCAGCATTCCTTTTGGCCTTCTCCAAGGCAAGCTTCTCGGACAGCAAATCATCATCAACTTTTAGTTTTTGTTCACCTTCCTCCTTCTGCCGAGTTACTTCCTGGAGCTGGTCCAACCTCTCCTCAGCAATTTTAAGTTTATTTTCCAGCTCTTCAGCGGCTTTGAGCTTTTCCTCAAGCTCTTTATTTGCCTTCTCCAAGGCATTCTTTTTCTTCTCCAACTCCTTGGAGGCATCAGCAACTCGAGCTTTTTCTTGCTCGGAGCAGGAAAGTTTTTTCTCCTAGATAGCCTTATCAGTGGCATACTTCTGACGGGAGTCTTCCAAATATTTGATAGCCTCTTCCATAGCTCCCTCCACACTGGACGAGGAGCATGAGGCTTTAATGGCTTCATCCTTTTCAGGATTATGTTAAAGCAGCTCGTCAACTGTGAACTAGAAAAAGAAAGCAAGTCAGAAATAAGAAATGGCAAAGGAAACTATGAAAAGTTTAAAGTAAAGAGACATACTGAAGCAAGGTGACGAACATCCAAATATTTAACCATGTCCCGAGTAAGGTTATCTTCAGTACCTTGGACCTCGGGAATGGTTAAGGACTTTACCGAGCTCATGTCAGAGCTCGGGGGAACAAAAGTGGGAACTTTAGTCCCAACAGCTGGGGGCTGAATAATGGTATCAACCAAATTGACCGAGGAGCTCTTCTTCAGCCTCCTCGGGGGAACATGTACAACCAAAGAAGAATCCTTAGTCGGTGATATCACAATCACCTCTCCAGGAGCAGCAGACCTGCTCGAAGCCACTGCGGGCTTCTTGATAATTTTTGCAGGAG
Organism: Sambucus nigra; assembly: GCA_949130495.1. Classification (NCBI taxonomy): domain Eukaryota; kingdom Viridiplantae; phylum Streptophyta; class Magnoliopsida; order Dipsacales; family Adoxaceae; genus Sambucus; species Sambucus nigra. The sequence goes on from OX422214.1 coordinate 225,322,198, forward strand.
CAGCTGGAGGAGATGTAGCAGTTTTCTTTGTCCCCTCCCTTGGGACATCAATACTACTCCTCTTTGCCTCACCAGAACCGGAGGCAGTCTTCTCAAACAAGGTGGGAGGTCTTCTCTTATTCATCCTTTCGCTCAAAGGAATGTGGGATTCAGGCGATGAACTTGCAGAGGCTAGTACTGGCTCTGCTTCACTGATTACTGGACGAGCAGTGAAGGAAGTTGTGTAGCTCTTGTATTGGAGCAGATATGAGGCCGACCTGATATGCTCGTCGGCAACACGTTGATACAGACTCCAAATAAGTCCCAAATGCCTTATATTGACATCTGCTTCTCTTGGGCACTTTCTCTTACTATCAACTGCAAATAAACAAACATTGTTATCAGTGACACATTTTATCAAACATAAAACAAACATGATTTCAAAATAAATAAAATAAAATAAAAATAACCTATCCCATTGCCATAAGGAGGGCATTTGGGACCCTGGTAAACCTCATCTTCGGTTAATGGAGGGTGTTGCCAATTTTGTACGACAACCCCATGTTCAAAATAATCCCTATTGGCATCAGGGAGATTGACTACTAAGGCTCTATTTATAAACCTAGTTTTTAAATAATAAATATCATCATTAACTGCCCATCTATAGCAGTACATGATTTCTGGAATTCCTATACGAGTTCCATGCACTTGATTTAATTTATGCACCCCATTAACTATTCTCCATGTGTTGGGGGCTATTCGTACAGGAACAACATCAAAATACTGACAGAATTCCAGACACAGGGAATTTGGTGGAAAAGAAAATCCACACTCAGTAAAAAAGAGACTGGGGAACCAATGTCCCTCAGCCAAATTGAAATAATTAGAAGGCTCAGAAAGCTCTTCCAAGACGACCCAAGAGGGAATGGAAAAATCAGAACGAAATTTCTCAAGAGACTCAACAGGATAAACCATGGTGAATAAAGAAATAAAGATGAAGGAAGAAGATCTTACAGGAAAAAAATGGATCTGCTGACTACGAACGACGGAAAAGATGAACGCACAAGAGAGTAGGAAGAGACGATGTAAAACTCAAAAGATGAAAATTTGAAAAGATAGAAGACAATGGGAGTGTATGTGAAGTTTAAATACGTTACCTTGGGAACTGGCGAAGTAATGATTACAAAAAGGGATGATTACGTTACCGGCGGCTAAAAGGGCATTAAATATTAGCGCGGGAATCAAAGCGGGCAATAATGGCTAAAAAGACGAAAAGTAACGCGAGAATCGAAGCACGCAGAAAAGTCCAAAAAAGCATGATTGTACGAATTTGGAAGGAGAAATAAATACAAGGGAAATGCTCCTAAAAATCAGGAAGACTATTTAAAGCTACCATATTCCGAGAAAGAATGTTCCATACTCCTCAAATTTCGAACTATGAAACATTGGGGGCTTCTGTTGATACCAAATTTAATCTGCTGACTTGGATCAATCATATGAAGACACGTGGCTATCTACATGGCAACTACAAACACTTCTGAGGAACTCAATCTCTCCGAGGAACAAGACTACAACGAGGAAGACTAGTTCCCCGAGGAACGCTACTTACTCCGAGGAACTCATACGCTCCGAGGAACAAATCTCTCCGAGGAACTCTTAAATACCGAGAAGCTTAGGCGGTCCGAGCAACTCATGGCAGTCCGAGCTGCATCTCGAAGCAGGATACCAACAGTTTAACTGCTCATTAAATGCTTATCATTTGGACGCGCACGCAAAGAGGGCATTAAATGTATTACCCTTTCATACGTATATCCTTTAATGTAGTACCCTTTCACATTACATCCTGAGGGCTATAAATACATTGTACAATCCTCATTGTAAGGGGATTCGAATCCAGAATGGAATTTCTTGTAATCGAGAATTCCCAAACACTCAGCAATAAAACAACAGTGGACATAAGCCATTCTTATAAGGCTGAACCACTTTAAAATCTTTTGTCTCATTTATTTATCTATGATTGAATTATTAGAGTGATCTAATTTTTTACATCAACAGGTATGTCGTTCGGACGAGACTATTTACCTTATTAGAACATGTTCTAGCAAAACATCAAATGAGAACTTATCTGGTTTCTCATTAGTTATTCTGTTATAAAGGTGTTCAAATGGTATGAATGGCTTTGTTCGAATGAGATCAATTTTGTTCGAACAAGCCGATGAGTTATTTTTTTAAGATTTTGATATTTTCTTTGAAGTGTTTCATCCTTATTTCCTTTTTTAAAAACCTCCTATAAATAATCGTGTGGAGCAACAATTTTCTTTGAGACTTTTTCATTGATTTTGAATATATAAACTCTCATAAAAAGCTCTACATGTTTACCTAAACCCTAGTTTACACCCAAATAGTTTTAGATCTAAGTTTCATTATAGTACGCTTCAGGATCTCTTTTGTGGTCGCCATTGGATTATTCTCTTCATCTAGTTGAGAATCATTTCATGCGGTAGAATCTGTAATTGTTGTTATTTAAACACAACGAACTCTGTGGTGTACTGTTGCAGTGAAGAATCGGTGGATTCAGTGTTTTGATCCGTAAATGATTACTGGACCTTTTTAGTGGATACCGAGGCATGTGTGGACTTACTCATAGCGAGGGTGTGCAAGTGAACTCTTACATGACACTATGCGTAGCTTGAAGGTACGAAGAGCATCAAGGATTGTATGGGCATCGAGTCTCTTTTGTAAATTTTCTATAACGTCCTTTGTAATTCCCTACTTATTGGACGTTGCGTTGTTAGGACATCTGAGGAATTTCCCATATGAATTTTCCTCATGCATCAGACATTGTGCTTGATTTACTGATTTTATCCTACATTCACCTAGATTAATTTTTAGATTAATATAAAAAATTTCAATTAATTTGTCACAGCAATTGATTTAAAATTGATAATAACTTTAATTTGTGTTAATCTAATTTGAACTTAAAATTTAAATTTTTTTAAATAGTTGGTTTGGCTTTTTTGGACCATTTGTTGTATTAGAACTGTACATCCTATAGGACATTCAAACTCAAAACTCCATTTAAGCAAAGCTCCAATCAAAAACCATTTTGAACTTAAGATTCTTTCTCAATCATTCTTTAGCCAAAGAGATATACACAGTACTCTTGTGTGATCATAATCAAACCCAAAAACCATTGTGGAACATATATGTGATGGCTTGTTTAGTATTCATTTTAGCAGATAGAAAATAAACCCATTTCTCCATGGTTTTTAATAAAAAAATTCTTACATTTTGGTTACTGTGGGGACTAATTTTATTCTCAGCCCACGAGAGTGGTCGACCTGGACCAACAAATCTAGAAAGTTATCCGACCCAAATTATGGGAATAAGCTACGAGTATGTGCAATCCACATCGCCCCAAAACCAAGTCAATCCCCTATAATCTTGTGGAGATATTCAAGGGATTCATGGATCACCATGGACGTCGTGGTGTTACTTGAACAATTGAAATTCTATATCTATAAATTGTAACCCATGTCCCGGGGCATAAGGCTATGTAACCAAATATATTGAGAGATACTTAATAAAACAGTAGACCCTTACGTGGACGTAGCTAAGTTGCCGAACCACGTACATAGTTGTGTTGTGTGTGCGATTATATGCTTTCTTGTTTGATTGTGATTCTTCTTCATAAATCCTTTTATTATGATATATTTTGATACTACAATTACATATCTAATTATGGATATTTATGGTTGAACCTTATTCTCTCTTTGCGTCTAAAAGTATTGTAGTTGTAGGGAGTCAAGGCATGACAAGAACTTGGGCTCTTGCGTGTACAGCTTGGGCAACGAAGGGTATAGTTCCCTCATTTGTTACGTCTCACAATGTGTTATAATTACTTGTAAGGTTTTGGTTCCACCTAATTGATTTGCATATAGTGTAGTTTTCTGAGTACCATCTTGCGCGTGGGTGTAGGCAAGGTCGATCCACATTAAAATGTCGATTTGTAAAGTTTCTATAAACCCTCTCTCTTAACTATTTATGCTTGATGTTGATTAATTTTTCATACTTAAATTCATTGATTATATTATAATTAATCTTTACATAAAGTTAATAAATTTTTTAAAATTCCCATTAATATTAAAAATACCCAATTCACCTAATCTTGGGTATATTTTTAAGCCAACAGAAATAAAGGTGGGAATACAGCTCAAATCTAACCTTACAAACTACTTTAAAGAAAAAATAGATAATATAAATAATTAAAACGATTTTTTTTATTGGAGAGTCTACCTATAGTTTTGTTCCCATATTTATTCTTCATATCATTTTGAATATAACTCCCACAATGGAATAATTGTTGGAATTCCATCTTTAAAATTTGAATTACCCAATAACAGTGAGACTTATCATGCACAACCGTTTCATTCGTTATCAAATGCCCACATATGTACATATTTCCACATGTCTCTTCTTTATTCTACTATGTGTTAATGAATCAATTTTGTCTCAAATATCCTATTGGCAATTATGTTGTGATGTTTTTCACATTTATTCTCGACATGTTATTAATTAATTGGACCATTAGATATGGTATAAAAATGGTTGGCACCTTTCAAAGGAGAAAAGGGGATCTATGTCCTTTTCCTTTTTTCCTAGTAGTTATCCGATCTATTTTCTTTAAAATAACTAGGTTTGGCATGGGTGGATGAATAACTTACACCCACATATTATCCCTCAATGTCTTGAATTATTTATCATATTGCAATTAATCTTAAAAGAAAGTTTTAACAGTTGCCATTAATTTTATAAATACCTAATTCACCCCTTGCTTCTGGGTATGTTTTTGGGCCAACAAAAACAAAATTGGGAATATAATTGAAATATAACTTTACAAACTATTTCAAAGAAAACAAATAGAATAGATAAAATAAATTAGTGAAGATGTTTTTTATTGCAGAGATCTCCTAGAGTTTTGATCCCAGCTTGCTTATTTATATCATCACTCCAAATGTAATTACCATGATGGAATAATTGCTAGGAATTCCCTCTTTAAAATTTTAATTGCAAGCATTAGCCCTATCAGTCACAACCACTTATTTCTTAATGAACCGCCCGCACATGCACATATTTTCATGTGTCTCTTCCTTTTAATGTCATTTGTTAATGAATGAATTTTGTTGTGATGTTTTACACATTTATCCTCCCTGTGTTATACATTGATTGTCCCATTAGCTATGGTATAAACAAATGGTGGGAACCTTTCAAGGGAGAAGAGGGGCTCTAAGTACTCATCTCCCTATTCATCCTTGTAGTTTGTCGGTCTAGTTTCTTTAGAACAATTTGATGTTCCATTGATGGGCGAATCAATCACACCCACATATAAGCCCCTAATGTTTACGTCTATGGAAAGGATAGAAGTGGGGATGATGGAATCAATGATTATGACGTTATTAATAGTAGTGACGAAAGGAACTATTGTGCAGTTCTTATCCAACGATTGGAATAACTGACTACCGTAACTCTCAAAGAGTATTTGACACCTGGTGGACTTCTTCGACTCCAAACTTTATTCAACCTGTCAAGATTCACTCGGAAGTCATTTGGTTTCTTATTGGAATGTTTATCTTCATAAAACAAGGGTCGTTAGATTTAGTTCAGTAGAGATCTCAAAAAACATATTGAGAGACATATTACAAAGAGCACCCAAATTACAGACACTTTACGACCCTTATCTAGGCTCTCATCATATAGATACCCCAAATACCAACATATCCTTGTTCGTGTTTTTATGTGATTGGACCTCCATTCAACTAAGCTGTGGGACTAATATTGAGCCTTGAAATGCCAGGTACTCGACTCAGTGCATGATTAAAGATTATAACAGTGCCTAATCTCATTTAGATGCAAATTTTCTTCATAAATTAGGTTGATGACCACAATACCCACAATGATACGAAAAAAGATTTTGTTTACCTGGAGAAGCATAACTCCATAATGCTTCAGTGGCTGAATCACTAAAGCATTGAAGAGGAATCTAACACCACCTTCCATCACTGCTACAGTGAACATGGTGATATCGCATGGGTTGAGGTTGTAATGAACTTCTTCCTTAGGTGAAACCCTATTATGAACATCACTGGGGATGTTATATTTAAAGAAAAAATCCATAATGTCGTCCTCTTAGGAGACCTCATACTTCCTTGACTTCTTGGGCATTAGGATAAGAAGATTTTTTAATAAAATAATATGAAAAAACTGACATATACATACATACATACATACATATAAAAGGGACTAGACCCCATTTATTGAGAGGTCACTAGTACACTAAATAACTCGTGACTATTCCCTATATACCGGGTCACTAGCACGTAAGTCCACAATCTGTTAGCTGAACCGAACATAATAAATTGGCACAAACCTCAGCCCTCACTTCAAATCGGCACACCTATCTACCCTCACGCCAAAACTGGCACACCTCTCTGTCCCACCACTATAAAATATAAATAGTATATAAATACCACGACTCTTACCAAAGTGATGCAATTTAACATAACAATTAAATCCGGCCCTTAATGTTTAGCCAGAGTTGAACATATAATTTAAGTCTTATTTAGAATAATAAAATTCACGGGGTGTATATTCTTTATCACGAGTTGGATATTCATACCCAAGATTCAATACAAATGACCAATAACCACCAATCCATTACCATTATATAATTTTGAGGGATTTTGATTATTAATCATCCATGGGAGTATTCAATTATTTAACATTTGGTATATTATGGAAAAGAGAGGAATATAGAATTCCAAATTCCAATTAATGTTTATTCAAATACTTTTACCAAAATTGTAACCCATCTTTAAATCCCAATTACACATACTTAAATTTGTGCAAATTCAACATATAATCCATACAATTTTCTACATTTTAATTTGAAGCAAAGAATCTAGTGGGTGCTGAAATGGACTCTGACCTAAGGCCTAAGTGTTGTTCCCACTAGACATCAGATAGGTAAAAGGGAAGGATTGTCAAAGTGTGAGAATAGTATTTAAATTTTTTCGAACCTCAACTAAAGATCCTACGTCCACTGTCAAAAAGTGTTGTATGGTTTATTAGATCATAAAAATGTTATTACAATCTATTAGAGCTATTAGGTTTTGGCCAAGAGAATTTGACATCCTTGCAGCCTTTTTCAACAGCTTAAAGGACCTTAGGAATGAATTGATGCACTTATCTAAGGTTTCCCTAAGAAATGATTTGGGGATCAATAGGGTATAAAAAGTACCGTAAGATTGAAAATGATCCCAGATATGGATTTATACTAGCAATAGTTGGTTTGGAGAGTATTGAATAAGAAGTAAATACTTAAGAATGATAAAACTCTTGGTTATCTCAAAGTATGATAAATTCAATGTCACTTTAACCTTTCCACAACCTTCTATTTATTTTCACGCTCTAGGATATAATGAGTGGACTATCACAACCTGAATATGATGGCTTTAAGGTCTAAGGACATCAATAAGGTGGTGGACTATTGGCCAACGATTTTCTCATGTGGTGTAAGGTTGTTGTTGGTTTTATTAAATGTTAATAGTAAATTTCAGTGAAGGTGGTATTTAGCGGTAGAAGTAGTGTTATGCTTTCTACCTACTTCACCAAACATGTTGCAGGTGTTTGGACAAACCTATGAAGGTCCAAAAATGCCATTAATTGGTCTTGAGATGATCTTGATGTATGTTGTGTAATTACATTTTCAGATTGAGGTCTATATGGCCTTAGAAACTCATTTCTCTTTAGATCAAGGTCTTGTCTGGGCATTAAACATAGTAGAACTTTAGTGTTATGGTTATTGAGCTAGGTTAATGAGACATTTTGGAATGACTGATCATTATAGAAGGATGAATAGGTGGATGACATCTTTTATAGTATTATGGTCCTTTCTTAAGAGTAACAGAGGTCTTAAGGACCAAACATTGGTTTGGCTGAGGCCAAGGATTGACCTTGGGCCCCCTATTCTTGCCTTAGGATATTTGAGGGTTCTAAGAGCCCTTCAAATACCCAGCATTAAATAGGGCATCATCTATAGCCTATTGTTTCTTCTTACAAGGATTGCAATGGGAAATGCTTAAATTTTATGCAAGTTGGGGTCATAAGCATAACTAACCCCTAAGATACCCATTATAATTAGATTGTATTGGGAAGGAGCTTGCAACTGGCAGAGAGCATTGATCGGACATGTCTTAGGGATGAAGAGATTGAATCATCAAGCTTGGGGGCTATAAAGGATCCCCTTGAAATGGTTTGAATACTTCACCACTCATCCCAACTATATTCTCTCTCTATACCTCCTTGAGCAAATAACTTTGTTCTTTACCTCATTTTCATTAAAATGTCAACCAAAAATATTTCTCCTTCCAATATATTAGACCCAAATACTCTATAAGTACTTGGACCTTATGTCTCTCTTCCATAAATTATTACTAAAGGGGATAAGACCTCTGAATATCTTACCATTTGGACCATTCCCTCTTGTAACATCGTAATTAATAACTTTGGTCTAATACCCCTAACTTATTTGGTTTAGCCCTCTAGGACTCTTGGATTACTCAGGAGGACTTGGTGGACATTAGAAAGAAATACGAGATCTCATAAACTATCATTTGAAGGGTCTTATAACCCAATGAGAGGGCATAATCTATAGTTACCCACGTAGTGTGTTTAATGAATGCTTCCTCTAATATGGGGCTAGGTTTACCTTGCCTCCGACGGTGGTGAGAATCTTGAAAGTCGTGGGGATAACCCTTTCTCAAGTGGTGGTTAATTCCTTAAGGTCTTTGATGGAAATGGTATTGTCCTTCAGGGAAGAAAGTGGGGGCCAACACAATGTTACCTCGACCTAATTCTTCAAGTTATGCAGAGTTCAGGAGTACAAAAACCTAAGGATAAATGGGTTAAAATACCTAGATCCAAAGGCTAGAGTATATTTTTTAAGGACATGCACAATGGTCCCAAGACCTGAATGAGAGATTATTATTCGTTGGTGCAGCTTGGGCTACCCCAAATCCCATTGAACCAATTGGTTTCCTTACTTTATGGTGCACTCCTCCAACCATGGGTTTTACATTTAAGTTAATTCATTGACTTCTCACATGAGTTTTAATAATCTATTTTCTTTTGTAGTGATTACTGAACCGTCTTAAGAGGAAGTGTATAGGATAAGTGAGCCCCAAAAGTTATCCTCCTCTCCATTTGAAGTTCTTGTCACCTTCAAGAATTTTTTCAATAGTGGGTTGGGACCTGAGCCAAAGCCTTTGATATCTGGGAATGCTCCTAATGTCCCAAAATTGTTGTTGTGAAGCCACTTGGATATAATCCCTTTTACTTGGTGACTCGAAAGAGTAAGGATTCCACAAACGTCTTTGTTAAGTTTCCCAAGGAATTTGAGGGTGGAGGTGATTATCCCAAGGGTAAAACAAGCTTACCCCTAAGATTGAAGAGGTACTCACCTCAATTAAATAGACCATCTAGCTAGACTCTAATTGTTTCCCCCAGTAAGTAGCTTTATATTTTTTTTCCTGCTATTGTCCTCTTTCTCAGTTCTTTGATATCTAACTCCGATTATATGTTGATCTAGTTAATGAATGGGAGGAACGGAGGAGGGCTAGGTTTTTTGCCAAAAAAAACATGTTGAGGTTATGGTCAGCAAGAAGATGATGTACAAGACCACCAAACATTTAAGGTTCAGTACATATGTGGATCGTCTAATACCTCATTCCAATGTAGTGGATGAGGCAAACATGAGGTCTAGCTCAGGTGAAGGCTCAGTGCTGGAATCCATGACCAAAATTTTGCCCATGTTGTAAGCATTATCGGGGGAAGGTGGAACCTATAGGACAACCTATCATCACTATTATATTATAGGTAACTTGAATCATACTGTCTTAAAAGTTAAGGGAGCCCAAGGAATGGAGGTTATGGTGTTCCCCCTGAAAGAGGGGGTTTTAAGGGCTCTGTGGAGGCCGTACACCAACTTAGGTGTTCGACAGCTATAACAGAGGAGAATTTTCTAGCCTTTAGAATTGAGACAATTCTAGACCTAAGAATTCTTTAGAGATAAACTCATATGATTTTGTTTTGGAAGTAATCCATTTAATGGACAAGACAAACTTCTCGGAGATGGTGACCATGTTAGGGGAATGAGGATCTTCTTTAATGCCCAAGAGTTGATTCATATCCTGGTCAAGGTATTTTTATACCTTTCATTTGACTTTTACTTGCCATTTTTCCTCTTTGTGGTCTATTCTCATACATTTCCTTCTCTATATAGGCCAAACATCAGATATAAACCCTCTTAGAAGACATTATTAATGGTAGTAGAGGGTGGAAAAACGCTTTGAAGATGGAGAAAAATTAGGACATCATCCAATTGGAATTGAATCAGATCATTGACTACCAGCGATTGCAGGTGACTTCCTTGTAGAAGGAGAGGGTGAGATTGAGGTCTAAAGTTAGTTAACTAGAGAAGGATAAGGTTCTCAATGAAAAGACCCTCTCGGATAGTGTTTCCCTCCTTGAAATATCTTAGGACTCCTTGGCTTAAGTTAAAGAGACTTATGTTATGGTTCAGCTTGGGCATCAAATGGTAGGAGATACCCGTTGATATACCTTTAGATTTAAAGTGTTATAAGGAAAATCTTATTTAGGCTCAGAATGGTATGCATCCCCTAAAGTATATGGTCAAATATCTCAATGATGTGAACGACTAGTTAACCTCCAAGGGTAAGGAGTTGTAGAAAGATTATACTGAGGTTGGAAGCACACAAAGCTCTAGGGGAAGATTCATACCACATGAAGACAAACTTCGATGCTTATCTTGAGTTTGAGCCCTTCAAAAAGTTTATTTTCTATAATTACAACTCTAGGTTTGAGGCTTGCAACACTAAGTTCCAAAAATTCTATCCTAGTCTAGATGTATGTGGTTTGTTTATTAAAGCCTCAATCTAGTGATGAGAGCAGTAGTGGTGCTGAAGTTGATGAACCCTTTGCCTCCCAGGTCTAAGAAGAATAGGAATTGCTTAAGAAAGCCTCCACCAATCAACAGTCAAGATCACGTTAACCCCATCATTCTCAAGTCTTGATAAGGATTTTATGATTTTCTTTTGGACTTTCCTGGGCCATCACTAGACCAAAAGAATAAAATGTCACCCTTTTCTAGCCAGGTATTTGCACGATAGAAATTTTTGATAAAAAAACACATGTGTTGTCACAATGAAGGACTCTTACAAGACCATGACAAATCATTTCATGTTTATGTCATGGTCTTTAATTATGACAATAAGCGCTACATTGTTTTGTCATGGTACTTGACCGTGAGAATACTCATGATAAACAAGTTGGGATTTTAACCTTTAAAACCCCATTTTCCATCGAAACATTATACTTTCCTTCCTCTCTCTCTCTCTCATAAACTTGGCTCCTTCTCTCTCCTGTGTCAAAAATACACTATTTTATTTCACCCAAAGGTATATATATATATATATATATATATATATATATATATATATATACGTGGGGGGTATAGTTCTTAAATACTTGTGTTTGTTTATTGTAAAATAGTTATTTTTACATGTATGGGTTGGTGTTGTTAGAAAATAATTTGTGTAAAATCTACTATTGAAAGTTTGACTATGATATTTGTTTAGGCTTGAATATATGTATATATTTATTATAAAATAGTTTTATTTACATTTGGATTTGATATTGTTATAAATAATTTGTGCAAAACCTAGGTTTGAACATTCTAACAATGTGATTTTTTTCTACTTTCATATTTGTTGCGGCTTCAATATATGTGTTTATTTTTTTTGTAAATGTAATCATTTTGGTTCAAAAATATCATTTATGTTTATTTAAAAATCTGTAGGATTTTGGGTGAAATTGGGATACGTGGCTTAGGGTTTCAACCATTGTTGTCAAGTCGGGATATGCATGTGAAGGATTTGGGGATTTAAAAATATATACGTAGTTTATGGTTTCAACAATAGTTGTCAAATTGAGATACATATCATGTATCTAAAACCTTATGTATCATATATCATGAATCGTATTGGGATACATATCGTGTATCTAAAACTCTATGTATCACATATCGTGAATCGTATTGGTGAAAAAAAATTAATTCTAAAGACTAAATATATTCATTGATAACACTTCATGAAAAATTACACAACATAGTATGGTTAAGAACAATTACACAACTTTTGATTCGTATTGTATCATTTCATATCGGGATAAGTATAATTAGAACCAACTTTTTATATAGGTTTTGAATATTGGATTCAATGAGGATATAAAGTATAATTAAAACCAATTATGTATGTATACATGGCTTAAGGTTTTAACAAGATAAAAAAATAACATTATTATTTCAACATGATAGTTTGTTAATTAGATGTAAATTGTGAATGAGTTAACTAATGATTTAACTAACCCACTGGGATAAAATAACTTGTAGAAACACCGTGAGTCACATGACTACACCGGTTGTTTCTATAAGTTAGTTTATTCTTCTGGGGTATAGAACTATTCTCACTCTATTTGTTCACATAGTAGGTAACGATTTCTACACATTGTTATAGGGTATCCTCTATACAAAGAGTGGATTGGTGAGATAAATAGACATGGGGATGTGTACTATAGAGGTGTTAACGAGTTTGTAAAATTCTCCAAGAGGTGCCTCAATGATGAAGAGTTTTTCTGTCAGTGCGTAAATTGTAAAAATGGTAAACGTTTTAGTGGCAAATAGTTTAATTAGATTTTCTTAGATGGGGTATTCAAGACAATTACAAGGTATGAATTTTTCATGGGGAAATATATTGTACCTTTGTCCCCAAAAAATCTCCACTACAACTACCAAGTAGGATAATAGTGAAAGGACAAGGGTATCCCCTGTAAATCATAATATGTTGTATGATTTAATAGACTACGAATCTCGTGGTAGATGTTTTAGTTATCATGACGGTGCTCGAATTAATATTGATTATGACTAGAAAATTTTGAAAGTCAAATTGATGCAACCATTATACCTAATTGAGGCAAAGATCAAACAACTTTACGTGACATGGTTTATTTACATAGTTTGAAGAGACGTTTTGGTTTGTATGATAATACCGTGACTAGAATTGTGATATGGGTTAAGGGTTTTCTCCCCAAACAGAACACGCTTTAAAATAACTATTCGAGTATGAAGAATAGTTTGAAAGGTTTGTTCATGTCATATAAATTAATACATTTTGTTTAGTTGTAAATAAATTACTATAATTTTGTCACATTTCTCTTTAATTTGGTAACGTTTTGCTTTAATTTGATTTCAGTTTTCAGGAGTCTAAGGGTGGTCCGGGGGAATGCCACATAGTATTGACTCCTATATAAATACTGGCATAAAAAAGGCGATCCTGCTAGTTCGCAGGTTTTAGGGACCATAGTAAGTTATAACTGTAATATTATAATCAATTTTAGATTATTTTTTTAGAGAAGAGGAGTAGACCCTAGATTTATTAAATGAAAGGAGAAAAAATCTTTTCTCGAGTGGCTTGCAATAAAAACATGGAATCTCAAAATGATTAATAAAGGATCTAAAAAATCTAGATAAAAGACCTTTATAAGGCGTAATTTTAGAAGCCAACAAACTATCTCTATAAATGTCCTGAATGATTAATTTAGTTTCATAGGATAATTCTCAAAATTAGCATGGTTCCAGGAGTACCAAATCTGCCAGAAAATAAAAGAAGGAAGAATCTTGAAAATAATAGTCCTAATATTTTTTGCCACGACAAGTAAACTACCAAAAAATGATATTAGACGACCGCAAGGATCTATTTTGGAATTGCATAAGCATTAAGCTCTCAAAATGATTCCACACTTCCTGAGAAATTTCACTAGAATGAAATAAATTATCAATTCCTCTTCTTACGACAAAGCACAACAACGATATTTAGATACCATAGGAATGTAAATGCTCTTGAGGTTTGCGTCAAGAGGAAGAGCGTTATGGAAAATGCGCCACATGAGTATATAAACTTTTGGGGGAAGTCTAGAGTCCCATATCATTATGAAGGAGAATAGAGTACAATGTTTAACCCGAATAGAATCCCAAGCTTTTTTAAGTGAAAAACCTTTACTAACCCAAATTTGATCCACGGAAAAAACATTATCATCAATAAATTCCCTAACCAACTGCATACGCTTCCAAGTAACACTAGTAAAGAAGGAACGCACCTGAAATAAATATGAGCAAGTTTCGTATATTTGCAATGCATAAAGTTTCCCCGTAGAGAATTATTTTTGAGGAATTGAATTCACAATTTCCAAGCATACGTGTCGCAAATATCATTTAAATCACGTAGACCAAGACCACCTTCTTATTTTGGATGAGATATCACTTCCCATGAAACCCAATGATGTTTATCAGCTTGTTCACTATTCCCCCAAAAACAAATGGCACATATTTTTTGAAAATCCTTATAAAAGATTTTTTTGGATATAGAGCCGAAAAAACATGTAAACCCAAGGATTGAATAACTGTTTTAGTAAGAATCAGTCTACTTACAAGACTTAGACTGGAATGATCCCAATTTTTTATCAGGTCCACTGCTTTGGTGAGAATGCCAGTAAAAAAATAATTTTTTTCTGCGCACAAACATGGGAACTCCCAGATAATATAAAGGCAATGAAGCTTGCCTAAAATCGGAGATATTCAGTAAGGATTTTTGCTTCAATGGTGAACTATGAGATGAAAATAAGATACAACTTTTGTTGCTCTTAACTTTTTTCCCCGGATGATGTTCATACTTGGACACATACTGCGTAAATTTTTGAAATGACTTCGCATTGCCATTAATGAAAAAAAAATGTCATCTGTAAAAGAAAGAGACAAAATTACTAGACTACAACTCGGGATAGAGAAATGACCAATAGCACCTTGAGACATAAGATTATGAACTCCACGATTTAAAACTTCAACTGCTATAATGAAAAATGTTGGAGAAAGAGGATAACCTTGGCACACACCACGACATGATTTAAAAAACCTGCATGATTTCCCATTAAAAAGAATTGAGTACCAACAATATGAAAATCCATAAGCGCGTAACACTTTGAGAATGAATAACCATGAGATCCGATCATAGGCCTTCTCCATATATAATTTGACTACCACATTTTCTCCTTTACATTTTTTGTTGAGTTGAACATTAATTCTTAAGCAAGGAGAATGTTATTGGTAATTAATCTTCCTTTAATGAAACTTCCTTGAGAATTCGAGATAATCTTAGGAAGCAGAGAACCAATACGATTATCTAAAATCTTTGAAATTATTTTATTAGAAAAATTGCAAAGACTTATTGGTCTCAAATCCGCACAAGTAATTGGGTTATTCACTTTAGGAATAAGTAAAATATTTGTGGAAGTCCAACTTTTTTTAATATTTTTACAGACAAAGAAAGATTGAATGGCACAAATAAAGTCTTTGGCAATGATATTCCAACAAGTTTGATAAAAAAAAACCATTGAAACCATCCGATCCCTCCGCACTGTCTCTTTCCATAGAAAAAATAGCATCTTTAATTTCTTCTTCATTGGGAATCATAGAGAGAATTTGATTATCCTCACCATTGATCAACTTAGGAATGTGATAAAAAAAATTATGTCAATGTCGTAAGAAGATTGCTCCCCAAGTAAATCTTGAAAATAAGAAACAATTTCAGATTTTTTATTAATATTTTTTTTCAAAGTTAATAAGATATTTTTATATTGCTTTAGGAGAGGCTAAAGGCGACGCATAACACCCAAAGTGATGTCGATAAGGCATCTCTAAGTGCCGATGTTGATCCGAGTTATGGGCCTAAACATAATAGGCCATACTCGGAGTGTCATTTTTCGGATAGGAAAGTCGAAGATGATCAGTATTTCTTGTAGTAATAAGAGGTTGACCTCTAAGTTTGATGTGTACAACTCAGACACAGACTTGAAATTGGAAAATCTCCAAAAAATGATGAACCACATGTTAGAATAGGTTAAATGTGTAATCACGGAGAAAGAGAAGAGGAAGTGAAGGTGAAGGATAAAAGAATGCTGAAGGAGAAGGTGGGCGAGGGGACCAGTACTCCATTCCCCTCATCGAATCCGAAAACTCACCATCCTTCTTCAATGTATACTCTACACGCAATCTAACTATCCTGATTCCATTTTAGCATCACTCTGGATACCGTGGTGCACAACCGTCCACTGCATCATTTTGAAGCTCGGTTTGGGGTTACTATGATTTTTATAGGGAAATAGAATAATTATTATGTTAAGACCAGTAAGCCAGTGTCTGGTATATTAACAACAAGCTGGCAACATACATTGTTTTGACGAATTTCCTCTTCGAGCCTTATTAAGTTTTGTTAGGATGTTACATTTTAAAAAACATTGTTAATATAATTAAAATTACATTGTTTTGGTTTAATTAATTTAAAACATATTTAATTTGGTTTCATATAAGGAATTGGTGTATTTTTGTTTTGATTTTATTGTTATGTTGTATTATATTATTGATCATGTTGATGTTGTTTGAATAAAAGTGGGACAATTTTTTAAACGGGTTTACTGTTTGGCAGTATTACTACCCAATTAAATTTATAGTTTAATCATGGTCAGTGATCGTGACAAAACCATGATAGTAATAGAGGGTCATGCGCTTGAACTTAATTTTTACCCATGTGCATGGAGGGTCTCACATTTCACCACCTAGTGACATCGTGCGCAAAAAATTGACCCATGTACTCGATAAATTTTAAACTTGTCACGTAATGGGATGTAACATGATCGTGATAAGGGAATCCTTGTCACAATAATACTATAACAAATCAAGTGTTGTCACAGTCAAGAACCTTGACAAGGTTAGGGCACCCCACTTTTTTCTTGATTCCTTAGTGTAAAAAGGACAGTAATAAAAGGGTGTGGTCATGGTCCTTGACCATAAAAAACTTTGTTATCTCACCCAAAGTTGTCACGAGTATTGAGTGTAATAACTCTCATATTTCATGATCAAGGACCTGATAGTCTAGGTGAAATGGTGAAGTGACGAAACTTTTATTATAATCTCCCAGCTCTTTGTATCAATGATAAGGAAAATGACAATGCCCTGATTTTTGAAATCTTTGAACAAAAACTTAGCACCTCAAAAGTTTGGGTATAAGAGATAAATCTATTAAGTATCCTAATACATTATCTTTTAAGTTTACACTTGAAATTTGTTCCAATAAGAGTCGCAAGATCTCTGAAATATATTATACTAAGATTAAATCTTTAGACTATAAAATTTAGTTCGGGTAAGGGTCCAAGACATTAGAACTTTGAAATTTTCTTAACCTTAATCCCCTAATAGATCCGGAGACCTCTAGACCTAAGCAACTTAAAATTGAAGCTCCACAATGGGTCATAAGACTTATGGTCTTAGAAATTTTTAATATGATGTAGACACCCCATTATAGTACCCCCCCTTACATTGCCTTACGATCCAAAATAGTACCTTCAATCCTTAGACCTCTTGTACTCCTTTGAACCCTAAACTAAGTTCACTATATGTTCTTGATCTCTGTTTGACTTTATTCAACTATTAGAATTGATATTACCTCAACACACTTTAAGGGCTCTAAATGCCCTTCCCATTGGTTCCAAACATGCATGAATTGAACTTACAATTTATAGTTAGCAACCCATTTACACTAAAGGTTACTTGATGGTACCAAAATCTGTATGAATTTTATTAACTCTCAAACCTGAGAGTATTTTAATAAAATTTAATAGATCTCTAAATCCTCTTTCAAACAGACCCTACCATGAACGAATTAGACTTATGGTTTGCATTTAGTTATCTTTTTACTGCGAAAACCTAAACAGAAGGTCACCGGATGATCTCGATCCCCATTTGACTTTAGTCAATTCTTAGAACTAAGTTTACCTCAATAAATTTCTATATAGATGTGAATTGTCTTTCCAGTGGTCCCACACATGCATGAAACGGACTTACAATTTGCATTTTATGTTCGTTTTTCCAAAAATCATTTTAGGCATGCCTATAGGCACCCATCCCCCTTGCCTGAATGCAAGGGACACTTTAATTGGTAGCTAAGTATGTTAAGACTCCTGATAGACATGGTAAAGGACATGCTGGTCGGCAGACCCCCCAAAAATAATCCTAGTCCTTTTGTCCCTTTAGGGTTTAATATTTAAGGAAACTTTGACCTCATTGTTCAGGACCTTTTGCCTCAAAATTAGTGTAGTAGCCTTTTAATACATTACCTTTCAAATGTTCTTTTACATCACCCACCTCAATTTGCCAGTAATTTTTCCACCATCAAAATCAGATCACATCACCTCAAAAATCATAATCTAGGTTCCTAACAATGTTAAAATTTCCCCTATCCAAGCTTATTAAATTAGTGTCGCTTCTTATACTTTACTAATTTTAGATCATATTTCTTTTTATTGTCTATTTTATCATCAACTGTCACATTTTATTATTTATATGCCCACAAGACTATTTTTATAAACTCAAAATCCCAAACATAGGGTTTAACTTATAAACCTTAAATTAGAGTTTTCTTCTACTTTCATATATTTTCTACACTTCTTCACATTTTTATACAAATCAAATAGAAAATTCTAGTTTCGTATTTATGGGTTAGACCCCACGTTTAGTTTCTCTTCGAACTGCATGGACATTGATGACGATTTTGACTATATAGGCATCCCAAGCTTTCCTTGGGATTCTAATCCTCTTTTTTCGCTTTCTCCTTATTGTATTATTCTCATTTTCACTAGTATTTCACATTAACACTCTTTCTATCTATCTACACTTTTTATCAATCCCAACAAACACGCATGGCCACTTGTTATTGTAAGTCAAGATCTGGTTCATCGCTCACAGTGTAGTTATTTTCAATTTGTTTCCCCCTTTTTAGTGGTCCCATTAGACACAAGTATTAACTCATATTTTGTCTAACTTATATATATTTTTCTATTTTTTAGTCGTATTCACCGGATTGATTCCACACGTATATACACACCTTTTACCTCACACACATTATACACGTAATTACACATTTTAGGATAAGGATAATACTTTTATAGCCCATGAGAGACGAAAAGGGCGAAATGGGTTCCTAATACCTTCCAATTCTCTAACTTAGTTCCCAAACTCATGATCTATTTGTTTTTGTATGTATTAGTTAGTCTCTTGTGTTGTTTCCTTGGGGGACAACTATATCTTTTGCATGTTTTGAGTAAAATAGGCTAGAGACTCTAGTCTCTAAATTTTCATACACCCCTTGACAATGAGCATTTTATATTCGTGGGAGATTGTGAACTTTGCGTTAGTGCAAAAAAGGGATTTTTTTCATTGACCCCATTTTCACGCAAGTATTTTGGGGAGATCCCATTCGCAGATGGACAAAATGGAGATACTACTGGGTATTGTTATTTTATTGAAGTACGCTCTATTTACATTGGCTCTATTTTTCTCCCTTTCTCCATTTCTCTACATGCGTATGTATGATTCCAGTTGTGTATTCTTCTCTCATTTACTCTCATCCTCACATGCATATTCTTTTCTTCACCATGCTTATATTGTTATCACATGTATATACCATATTCTTTTATCACATGTTACATTCATTTGTATATTCCTCTTGATTCACATTCACTTGTACATATTTATCACGTTTCACTTCACTTACTCCAATTTTGAAATTCTTTATGTTCACGTATTTACCCATGATTTATTCACAAATTTCACTCTCACTTTTATGTATCTGTCATCTTTCTTTTACTTGTCCACATTTTTCACATACTTCATGTCACTTATAAATATCCATTTTTTCACTTGTACATATTTATATGCTTTTCCCACCATATGCTTCTTCTCACTTGTATTTACCATATGCTCCATGTTTATATTTCACGTCACATGCACATATCTCAAAGTTTTCTCCATTTACACATTCCCCTATTCCTCCCACTTTGTATATATCTCTATGCTAAACCTCACTCGTGTGTATCCACACATTTTATATGATGTATATATCCACACATGTTTCATGATACCATGCTTTGTGCACTTATATGTGCTCCATGCTTTGTTGATACATGTATATATTTGCTAGTTTAACTCTCCTTGTATACTAAACTCTTTCACATGTCACTCATATACATCTTTATGCTCCACTTCATGCTTGTAATACCCCGTATTTTTATGGCATTTAATTATGGGATTAATTAAATTAATAGGGATAAATTAATTTAATATTAATCCGAATTTAAAAATAAATATTTTCTAGTGTGATGAGAGTTAGTAATTATTGGTAAGAATTATGTTGAATATTACTATATGAGTAAATTAATATATTATATTGTATTTATTAAAATTATCAGGAGTGAATAACCCGACAATCATAAAAATTAAGTCGTGACATGCGTGGGTCGTGTCGGGACTAAATTAATGGAATAAAAAGTAACTTAATTATAAGTCACGTGTATGGTCATTTCGAGTGCGCCAATGTGTTAGGAAGGGTTGAGATAGTCAAAAAAGTGTACTCGGGGATTCAGTTTGGGTCTCGAGACGTTTTTAGGCCTAACCGGTAACCTGGGAGGGCATTTTGGTAATTTCCAATTTTAGGCCTTAATTATGGACGAAAATTGAAGGGTTATATCTGATGGGAGTTAGAATCCTCAAGGGTTAGAAATATTAGAGTTGTAGAGAGGCTAAGTAAGAGATTATAGAGAAGGCTTCCAAGGAGGAGAGCCACCTACCCTATACCACTCTCACCAATTCCACCACCAACGCGTTGATCGGAAGAAGGGAATCGTTCCTATACCACTCATGACAACTCTATTGTTAAATGTAGATGATTAACTACGAAATTGATGTTTAGTAGAGGTTAAATTCTGGAAGAATTGGGAAAATATTGATCATGATGATTAAAATAGGGTTCTTGTTGTGTTAATTTGAATTAACCCTTTAATTGATGGCCCTTGATGGATTTGTATATATTTTACGTTAGAAATCATGTATGTAGGGTAATACAACGTTGGTTTAATTGTTTGGGAGTTTGGGATGCATTAATAGAGGTTTTTTGGATTTATGTTAAGGAAACCCGTAGGTAAGGAACTGCAGAAATAAAACTAGGTCAAGAACTTCTCGATTGATCGATTAACTCAAGAATGTCGATCGATCGACCCCCTTTCATCGATTGATCGACTTCTCCTGGAAATGGAAACTTCTTCCTTTTTTTAAATGTTAATCCAATCCCAATGTGTAAGGACCCTTGGTCATAATTTAAATATTATAATGGGACTTGAGGAGGACCAGTAGGGTATAAGTAGGGTCCGAGGAAGATGATTTTATATGGGATTTAACCATGGGATTTCGGAGGTATAAATTGAATGAGAAATCGTGTGTACGTTAAATTAGGTCTTGTGAGAATTAAGAAGGACTTAGACCAGTAGGGTATTGAGTATACATCTACTGATTTTATATTTATCAAGAGGGTACACTTCGAGAGTCGAGAAGTAATTCAGGATTTGCGTTAATTGAGAAAGTAAAAAGAATGATTTATTTATATATAGAAATCGGGCATAGTTCGCATGTATTATGGGTATTGGGTATACCGAGCTGAATAATGTGAATATATATGTGTGTGTATATATATATATATATATATATATATATATATATATATATATATATATATATATATATATATATATATATATATATATATAGAGAGAGAGAGAGAGAGAGAGAGAGAGAGAGAGAGAGAGAGAGAGAGAGAGAAAGAATGAGAAAGACCCCATTCCAGCACCCCCTGCATCACTACGAACCTAGGTCATATTCTGAATACTAACCTAGAGGTCATCAAATGCTCCCAGGCTCCGTTTGACCAAAATTCAAACTCTTCAATATCGACTGAGACTGGATGAATCCTCGAAGGGCACTGAAACCCCTTTTCAACGGTTCGCCCCATGCACAATTTTGACTTACGGTGCTAACGAATGACCCGTTTTCCCTCGAAACTTGATTCGAAGGCCATCGAGCGCTCTTGGGCTCTATTTGATCAAAATAAAATATTTATCTTAATTAAGACTGAATGAATCTTCAAAGGGCACTGAAACCCCTCTCCAACGGATCGCTCCGGGCCCAATTCTGGCTTACGGTACGGACGAACGATCTGTTTTACTCCAAAAGGTCATCGAACACTTCCAGCCCCCGGTTGACCAAAGTCAACTCCACAAAACAATTCAAACTCTTTGGAATGTCTAAGTTCATCTCCTAACCTTTCTAATGGTCCACCCCGTGCGCATTTCTGACTTATCATGTGGACGAATGATCCGTCTGCGTCTGACGATCCCTCGCCAAAAGGACCGACGAGCGCTTCCGAGCCACATTTGACCCAAAGTCAACTCCTGGACCCGGGATAAGTCCAAGTAATTTCAAAGGTCTCTGAAGTAACTTTCTAACTATATGCCCCATGCATGATTTGGATCAACGGATTGCGTTTTACGACCATTTTTCAAAGGAATCTAAATAAGGCTACCAAACAGCAGGTTCAAAATCATGCCTATCGGTAGTGTGCCTAAAAACACCTACCGATTGGCAGGACTAGATCTATGCCGATCAGCAATGCCCCAGGCCTATAAAAAGGAGGGCCTGACCTCATTGCAAAAGGGACCCCAGATTTGAGATCCATCACTCTCAACGAACTCAGAAAACCTCTCTTGAAGTCAGCGTGATTTCTACATCCAAATCCCTTTTCAACCCTCACTTTTCATCATCCTTTTCACCAAACTTGGTGAATTAAATACCCATCATCATCATCCAAGTGAAATGGATGCTCTCCAACATCCAAGATCAAGCTCAAGATCTTCGAGAAGGTCTAACTTTCTCAACTCTCTCTTTAAATTCTCCTAAATCCGCATTAACTTGTTTTATTACTTAGCACTTTTTCTCCCCATCTCACATATCCTAATATACTTTTTTATTTTAGTATTATTGCACATCTCTTATTTTTCATATAAAAAAACAGAAAAATAAGAAAAGGAGGGGTTGCTCATAAATTCCAAACGGGAATTCTCACACTTTTCTCATACTTTTCTCACACCAAAACACCTTTTCACACTCCCACACACACACACACACATAAGAGAAGTCCCCGGTTGGATTTATGGGATAAAACCCACCCCTCGTTTTGCATATGAACTACGTGGACTTTGATGCCTCTATAGGCTACGTAGGCATCTCGGGGTAAAACTCGAGACTCGAGTCCTATTTTTTATCTTCTATTTTCTATTTTTCTCATTCTTTAACTTAATTCTCTTAGATTTTACATATTTACATATACATATATTTGTTCTTAGTGGCGTATTATTCCATACGCGTTATCGTTCCATTATAACGATCAACGCAAGGATAATTGTATAAATCATATTTTCTAATATTACTTTTAAGAACATTCCAATGGATGACTCACTATATCTCTTCCATGATACAAGTCGATGATTCCTCTCTCCATTACATATACACATGCACGCATATCACGACGAAATAGAGGAAAATAAAAACAAACCCATGAGAGACCGCAAGGGAGGAATGGGTGCCGAACACCTTCCTATTTCGTAACTTAGCCTCCGAACCCTACTCGAATCATTTTTGGTTCCGTATGTATCAATAAGTCTTTGATGCTATCCTTCGGGATGACTCCACTTTCTTTTGTCTGTTTTGAGTAAAATAGACTGGAGACTCCATCTCTCTACATTTTTCACCTCACACATTGTCGACGACGGCTGAAGCGCTCCCAAGAGGGAGGCGCGGGACCGAGATCCTCTCACCATCTCTCTCTCTCTCTCTCCGCGAGGATTGGGGATGGCCACAGTGGCGACTCCACTGGGGACTTTTTTTAAGAGGGCTAGACTCTATTTACATGGGTGTTTTATTTTCTTGTATATTCCCCTTTATTATTCATGTGTACTTCATGCTTATGCTTCTATTCACACACTTACATAAGATTCTCCATGTAAACTTCACACCACGTGCACCTAGGATCACGTGTACCCATATGTTGCACGCATCACTTATCCATGCATGGTATACTATTGGTACTTGAACTTTTCACACTGTTTGGCATGATCGAGAAAGATACTCTCATCATAAAATACTAATAAGAGAATTATGCAATATTCACACGACATCACCAAAGAGAATTGTTATTTACCAAATTTTGTCTAGTAACTGGAGGGTCACTTCGTGATGGGCGTTGGTCTGGTAGAGCGCAGTTAGCCTAAGCGATATGACTCTCATCTTCCATTGCCCAAATACCTTCGACGAATATCAAATGATTCCCCCGCATCGTACCGCTTGACCGAAGTCATGACGGGAGGTATATCCCAGGGAACTCGTTCACGTACCTCGAGTATATCGAATTCTCTCTCACACGTACCGTCCCCATGAGATATATAGTGAGGCAATTCACGTACACTCAGATATATCAAATGGCTTGTTCACACGTACCGATTTCCTTCAAAAGAAAGATGATAGAAATGAGATTTTTATTGTGTTTGTCGTTGTTGTAAAAGCTCTTCAATCAAAAATCTTCACAAACCTATAAAAGTAGACAAAACTAGAGTATAATGTAAGTGAGGTATCAATCCAAATCTAAGGTGTAAACATGCTAAAAATGATAGGATAATGAATATAATTCACTTGATTATTATTTTTAGACTTTTGGGTTTTTCTAATTTTTTTATGTTTTTCAAATATTAAAACACTTTTTAGGTGAAAATGTGAAGTAACATTAAACTAAAATGAGAGATGAAATTAACAAACTAACAAGTGTGCTAAATAAGAACTAAGTAATAAGAATGAAATTAAATTAAATTTGAGAAATATTCAAGGAATGAAACTTAACCTCCACTTTATCAATTAAATGTGTTAATTATTCTAGTTTACTAATTTTCCAAATATTAATTTACTTTATCAATTGATTCTCATCATTTGACAAAACAAACTAATATAAAATTAGTTAATTTAATTTTCATCCCCACAACTCAAATGAATAATTGATTTAGAAAAATTATATAAATTATTCGCTAGAGTAGATTCATATAATAAATCATAAATCCAACAAAAAATTAATGTATGAGTATAATAAAATATAATATATTCTAATTAGTGGCTCATTATATCTCTAGTTTGAATCCAAAAATTAAGAGTATATTAGATTTTAATCCTTTCTCAAGGATATTTTATCATTTCTCAATGCATAAACTCATGTTGGAATGAAAAGAAAATTAACTAAATGAAACAAAGTAAACTAGATTAATTAATACATTCAATTGAATATCTGGGGATTCATTTCACTCCTTGAATGGAGTGATTAGCCAACCATAGACATAATTCACTTAATAACAATCTAATAAAAGTCACTAAATGAAATTAAAAATATAGAGAGAAGAAATTCAAACAAAAATATAGGAGAAAATAAATTGCACTTGCATTAAATTCAAGCTTCTCTCAATTGTGTACAAACACTTACAAAATTGAAGTACAATTTAATTGTCCTATCTACAATATTTTTTTCTCTCTTGAATTCCCTATTTTTCTAACCTAGTCTTTCTCTCTCTAGAATTCTCTATTCTCTAGTCTTCCCCATCTTCTTTTTATGGAGTGAGGTCTTCTTTTTATAGTGGCTTATGGAGCTAAAGACATATATCGTGGAAGTCACGCCAAAGGAAGGAACCCTTTCCAATTCACTCAACCAACTGCATACCCACATATAGGTGTCAAGCCTAGGACACACATGTTAGATTACCGGTTTTGACTCGAAACTCTGTCGAAATTCAGGGTCGGCCTGCCACCCAAATATTTGCACATTTTTAAAACAGGACCCTACCTGTGAGCCAGGTTACAAGTCCAACTATAGCTTTAATATGTTACAAACCCAACTTTTCCAGGATTGGGTCCCGTCTGACATTTCATTTTGTATTTAGGAGAATTTAATACAAGTGAGAACATAATAATTATAATAATCATGCAGAGACCCGTCTCCCAAAAATATTTCTCCTTTCTTTATCATAAATCCAAAAATATTTTTCCTTTCTTTATCAAAAATAAAAAAAAAATTCTCCTATCTTTATCAAAAATCCAAAAATATTTTGTCTTTCAATCTCAAAAAGAAAAAATGTCAAAAATATTTTCATTCTTTTTTTTCAAAATCAAATCCAATTTTACGCTTTCTCAAGTCGACTGCACACCCTTGCCATGACTCCTTATTGGATTCTGTCATCAGTAAAATCACCCCGGAGTTTCATCCGTTACCCTGCTACTTATTTCGAGTCTGGAATCCATCTTCTTTCCATAGAGAACATAGATTAAGTACCAGTTGTGCAACCAGATTTGATGGAAGTTTTAGCTCAGCTCATGTCCAAGATTTACAACCTCCAGACTGAAGTTCACGAGATGCAAAGAAACCAGGTTCCTATTCCTTAAGAGCCCGAGGCCCTATTCCCTCATTCTATGGATCCACCTGAACCTATCTAGGTTCCTGAGGAGTATCAGTACGCTCCACGTGCCCCTCCTGCTAATGGGAAACCGCCTGCCCAACTTCCTATGCCAAACCTTGCCCAACCTGGGGTTAACTTGCCTATGATCACAGATCCAAAAGAGGAAGAGTTGAAGAAGGTCAAAGAAGATCTTAAGATGCTAACTAAGAAGTTCGACCAAGTCAAAATCTCTGGGAGTTACATGGACTACACCCACATGTCTCCTTATCCTAAAGCAACGTTACCCGAGATGTTCAAGATGCCAAATATCGAGAAATTCAAAGGAAGTGGACCTACGATTGTTTAACTTCATAGTTATCACCGTTCTATGACTATCCCACGGGCTTCTGAAGAAGTAATGGATTAATTATTTTAGCAAACTTTGAAGGATAGTTCCCTCCGATGGATTTTATCTCTCGAGAAGTCCAGAATCCGTAGCTGGGAGAATGTAGCTAGAGAATTCATGTCGCAGTACAAATACAATGAAGATCTTGAGGTCACCCGCCGTGATTTAAGCTGCTCAAATAGAACTCTGAGGGATCAGTCAGTAACTTCACAGCCCGATGGAGGGAAAAAGAGCCACCATGACCAATCGACCATCCGAAGAAGAATAAGTTAGCATAGTGAAGAAGAACTTCTTACCCCATGTTCGAGCAATAATGGGAGGACAATACTGTCCCCATTTTCGAGCTCTTAGAGAAGCAGGAGTAGAAATTGAGGAAGGTCTTGCTAAAAGAGAAGTTAAACCAAAGAAAGTGTCCGGACAGTTCACTCCCAGAAAATATGATCAACCTTGTTAATGATGCAGTCTCAACCATCAATAATATCTCTCAACCAACCACCTCGTGGGTGATGATGCTGGAAAAAACACCGTCGAATAAGGTTTTAAAAAGATTAAACAAGTGATAACAATGGTAGCACAAGAGTATATATATAGTAGAAGATGAGGAGAAGGGAAGGACACAAAAATATAAGTGGTTCGGAAAATGCCTACGTCCACTCTACAAGTGAGTGTAAATATCACTATCAAATGAGGCTTTAATGGCCTTAGTAATATAATCACTCCACTTTCTCTCTCTACTATAAATGTAACAGAGTTTTGTCTAGGGTTTGTAATAATGGATCCCTTTCAAGGTAAGAGAAGACATGTATATATAGTGTTTGGGACGTGTAATGTACCCCCTAAGCATGCAATGAGAATATGTGTGATGATCTAGCCAATCTAATAAAGACATCTATCACTGTCACATGTAAAGAATGATGATAAAATATTCCGTCACGTGGAGGGAATGATTTGGTTATAACAGATTTGGCCACGTGTTCCAAACCATTAATGCGCCTCTAAATGCTCGGCCCTCTTTGGTTGGTGCAACCTCGTCCTGGAAGAGTAAGAGGTTGGTGAAGTCTGAATGTTGCTTTATTTTGAGGTTATTCATAATGACCTTGGCCATCAAGGCTAACCGAGGTTAGGTATGTGTAGTATTAATGTCGGCTTGGGTCGATGATGACGTTGCCAGATGATTGATCCCATATAACATTACTGATCTCGGTTGTTGATTGCAATGTCGGCTTGGGCCGATGATGACGTTTCCAGATGATTGATACCATGAGTCTTTGATGACCTTGGCTTGATGCCCAATCGAGGTTAATGTATGAGGTGGATACAATATCGGCTGTGGCCGACCTTCTGAGTGACGACCTTGTTGATGGTTATCAGAGACTTCTGGTCACCTCGGCTGTAAGATTAGCCGAGGTTAGTTGCTCGGAGTTAGAGGGTTCACTTTGGGCATATTAGTCACCCCTAGTCCTTAGTTACCTATGTGAATAGGTGACTGAGGGGTATGCAAGGCCGAGGCTGAGTTTTCTTATGTTCCAATATTCTCTTGACACATGTCATTAGCTGAAATGATGCACGTGTTCCAAGTTGATGTGATCATGGCATGCCTTGTGGGTTCCCTAGGGCAATGATGGGCCCTTGAAACTCGCACCTAATAATTTAGTGGGTTTAAACCCATTCTCTTTCTTCCTTCTCACTTTTCTGCCCAAAACTCTTCCCGCCTAAAATTTCTTTCTGAGATTCTCTGTCTCTTTAAGAGCTCCATTATTGCTGCATTTGAGGGTTTACCTTGCTTCAAAGATTCTTCTTCTCTCCTTCATAACTTGTCAGGTATATCATTTTCCACCCCAATTTTGGGATTTGCAATGTCCCTGCCTTCACATACTTATTGATGATTCTCCTTAATGTGAAACAACTCTCCGTCGGATGTTGGATCTTCTGATGAATCTGGAAATATTTGGGATCCGCCCTTGTTGCCGCATCCGGTTCCCCAATGGGAATGCCCTTATGTTCATAGACCGTTCCTTCTTGGACCATTATGTTGTAATAGCTGACAGCCTCCTCCACGATACAAGGAAATGGTGGTGGGTCCTCCTTGTCTCTTCCAAATTTCCTCTTGTTATCCTTCTTCGGCACCTTGCCCCCATCTGCTCCCTCGGTGTACCTACCCATGGGGGCTGAGACCTCCCCCCCACAGGTTGTATCGTCTATCTAAACATTATGGGTAACACTATTGGTTTTGGTCACACCACCAATGAGATATTTCTTGCTGCTTTTAGGAACGCCGAAAAAGTCCCCTCGTGCGTCTCATTAATGAGATGATATATGTACTCAGGAAATAACCCCTACGCGCAGATCTGTAATAACTTGGATTGTTTGGCCTCCTCCCTCACATCGAGGAACCCTTCCCTGAACCTTCAAACATATGCCACTACATCTTCCTCAGGTCGTTTCTTCTCCCTCCCCAATTAGGTCAAAGTAAACTCATCTTCCGCCAAAAAGAACTTCTGAACGAACAAAACGTGCATCTCCTCCCATTTAGAAACGCTCTTAGGATCTAAATGAGAATACCAGTTATATGGTTTATAGATTAAGCATTTAGAAAACTCCTTTAACCTGAACTTATTGTTATTACAATGTGCCCCCAAGTGTTCAACGAAGCTCTGAATGTGCTCCTTCGGGTTTCCACATTTTCCTTTATATTTCTCAAAGATATGAGGGATATAATCTTTTGGATAATGCTCATCATTGTATTCCTAGGGGTAAGGTGTCTGAAAGTCATCATAGACCGAAGATACCTCGCTCACAGATTGCGAGGAATCTTATATGAACTGCAGCATCTCTTTTCTCATTTCCTCCATGGGTGATGCCACTGGAGCAATGACCAATGGGACCATAGGCTGAGCGCCCGTTCTAGTTAGAGAGATCATCACAATTGGAGCCATTGATACTCCCTAGGCCCCCATTGATGGATTCACAACAAATGGTATACTTTTTGGGACTGTTCCAGTTATGCCTATACTTGGTGGGGCCGTTAGGGCTGCCCCTCGTGTTACGAAGGACTTGGCCTCAAATCCTCCCAACACCGTTGAAGCTACCGGAGTTTGCAAAAACTCATAAAATTTATTCATGATGAGTTTCACTTGAGCTGGTCCCAATGCAGCACTCGTTGAAGATTGTTTCACCCCTGGAACGCCTGTCATCGCCTGAACTAGAGGTACCTCTATTCGAGGGGCCCCGTCCCTTAGAGCCTCCAGTTCTCTCGCCGCCTGTTCCTTATTCTGTTGAATGTCATCAAAGTTGAGCCTTTGATTAACGTTATCTTACGCCATACTCCTTGCTTAGAAGAATGCCTTCCCAGCAGAGTCACCAAATGTAAGAGGGTAGTTTAGATAAGATGGAGGCGTAATCCCTTTTGAGTACAGTAATGATAAGTTAAATAGCAACACTATTGATTAACCACAGGACATACAAAAATGACTCAATGAAGATAGACTCAGTTTGGACTCACACATCTCATGTGTATAACTCAGAAGGTGGTAATGAACTTAGAAGTAACTTAGTTAGATGGATAGGGAAGTAAGCACCCTAGATACACCTTGGCAGGCAGCCAAACACACCAACTGCCCTCTAGAATCTCTTTCAAGTATTAAAAGCTTCGTAATAAATGACAATGGTGGGTGAGTAAACTCTTTGGTTTCTAATAACCCTCTCTCTCTCTAATGTATATTATCTCTAGTAATAACTTCTGAACTCCCAAAAAGATCATCCTCTCCTCAGAAGTGGTTGGGGTCCTTAAATAGCCTCCCACACCACCCCTGAGGAAACTCCACCATTAGTTCATATGAAAGAGATACCTCATACTTTATGTCATAAATATTAAATACCTGATGCACTAGTTTTCTCCACGTCATAAAAATTAAATGGAAAGACATGCCTTTTGCCTAACCACTGTGTGTCAGGGGGATGTTGTCACAGAGGTGGCTCACCAACTGTCTGACAGCCCCAAATACCACGGTAGTTTACTCAAGTGCAGGTCTGACATTTTCGAGCTGGTTAGTAACATCAGATAAAGTGGATGTGACATTAAGTAGAGGGTTGTTTGGCTCATGACTCAGGCTGCTCCCCCTGAGGTTCCGCGGTCCGAGTCCTTCGGTGTTTTACCAGGTATATCTAAGATGGTCAGGATAAGACCCAACGGTGCCTCACTTCTCAATCCTCCAAACATATTCCCTCCAAAGTTCCCATGATGAGGTCATTCGATAAAGCATGAAAGATCTCCCAGGCCCTGCCAAGCCTCGTCTCTCGCGAGTATTGGTCGACCTCACACATAATCATTATTCTCATTACATCTTTAGAATCATTATAGCTCATAGTCAGTACAAACAAAAGATACAATATGGCTAAGTAACACAATACGCTAAAATATGAGTTGTCATGCTAAGCTGCCTCGCCAAGAAGCCACGCTGAGTTTCCACGCTTGAGCTACCTTGATGAGTTGCCACACTGCCTTAACCCCAGATACTATTGTAAATAGGGTAATTATACATAATCTCAGGATTACCTTCAAGCCCCCTCTACATTTTCCCCTTCGTGAACAGATTTATCGTGGGAACATGAAATGTCTGCACAAAAACTTCTCAATACGATGAACCACCTCTGAGTCAATGTGTTGCGGCTTATTAGCTCTTTGGCGAGGGGACATCGCAACTTCAACCATTCTGGCATGACTATTTGAAATTCTCCCGATACATCTGCTGACTTTCGTAGATACTCATTTTGACTCTTGGTAAGTGGAACTCTCCTGTTTATGCTGGTGTGGAGTATAGGTGTGGGTAGTGACTTTTTTTCGTTAGGACTTCCCCTAGCATTGTGACTTGTGAAATTCTCCCTTTTAGTGTTTCGCCATGTTCGAAAAAGCAGAAATTCTCCCCGATATAGCTGAGTCATAATTTAAACAACGTTTGGACTTATGGAGGGGACATCTTAGCTTTTTGAACCATAAGGACATCTACTTCGTTAGGAGTTTATTGGATATGTCTGACAAAAATTCTGGCTCCAAAACTCAAAGTTGCTTAAGAAGGCAACCCCTTTCTATTCCCCAGGCATCACTTTGTAAATGATGTGGCACTGTCGTTTTAGCTGTCAAAATACTTCCGAAAGTCCCACATGTTCATTTGAAATGATTATAGGTGACCTTGCACATGTGGTGGTGGGAAACTCAATAGATAGGTTTAAAAGGTTTCAAACGTCTCTTTTTTCAAAACCCTTCTCTTTCCTTCGTCTTCTTCAAGCTCCCGTCTTCTTTAGAGAGAGAACTTTGCTCGAAAATCCTATTATTATCAAGCCCTTTACCTAGCTTCTTCCTTCTCTCAACTTTTACGCCACCACCTGTGGTTGTGCTCCTCCCTCTTTGTTCCTAGCCCTTCTTTTACCGATCAATTTCGTTCATCACCTTCTTACTATGGCTTCTTCAAGTGCCTCAAAGGTTACTACCACCGCTGCTCAGCCAAGCTCCCCATCTGCCACCTCTGGTGCCGCTGCTACCCCTAGAACCACTACCCTGAATGATGCTCGTAAAGAGAAACTAAGCTTCTACCGTCGGTCTCCCATCTTTGGTGAAGATAATGAATTCTCTGATGCATGTAAGACCTGCCATTTATCAGCCAAGTATGACCCTTTACTGTTAGGTGATGAAGACGAGGATTCGTCGAAGTGGGGCTACCTTCCCCCATAGGGGACTCTGTGCTTTCGGTTGGACTGTGGTGACTTCCCCCATTATCAGATCGATTTCGAGGCACCTGGGGGGTCTTCAACCCATTTCACTACCTGGCACACACATATGAAGAGATCTCATACTGCTGCACTTACGAAGGTTGGTCTTCATCGAGCCTACTGGTTTGGGGAGTTCACACTTTCTAAGAATAATGTTATGCTCCAAGTACTAGTTTCCAGATGAAACGTTACCACTCACACGTTCTTTGCTAAGTGGGGAGAGTTCACCATCACATTGGAGGACGTCTGTGAGCTACTTGGGTTTGAGCCCATGGGTGAGTTTGCATACCACGATGAAGCCTTAGATGCCGAAAAGACTACTGATCGAGCTGAGCTTGATCGAATCTGCCGTAGTTGCACTGGGTCTTCAAATAAGGCACTTTTACTCCCCTCATCAGTTATTTTTTCGAAGCTCTGACTTCGAAGGATGTCACTGCTGCAATGGGCCAAGGTAGAGGTACATCTCTGGAACAGCCAGCCTACATTCTTGTGCTTCTTTCATGCTTTTTTTTTACTGGAAAACCCAAGGACCAGCCCCGGAGGGACCTTATTTATATTTCCATTCGTTTGGCCAGGGGTTTTGACCTTTCTATGGCTGCCATTTCTCCGGGGGCCCTCTATACTTGGCTGGATAGAACTCACATCGACATGGCACGGCCACTGGGTCGTTATAACTTGGCCAATTTTGCCAACACCATTATCCTAACGGACTCCCTTTACACCCATTTTCCTTTCATTGCCACTAAGTCTTTCCCTTTCCTCGTGAGCCAAGGTATTAAGCCCCCACGCCTCTTATGTTTCCATAAAAAGAGAGTCGAAAGGAGATGATGGGAGTTTTTGATCGTTTCGCTCCTTTATAATGAGGCCATACATCGAATCTACTTTTGCCCATTCTTGGGATTTTTTTCCTTCTACAGCTTCAATGGTTAAATTCATTCTAGTTGTAGAAGATCCTTTGCAGGTCACGGTGCTTCTGTTTACCCCTGGGTTTCCTCCCTCCTTTACTGAATAGGGATACACCTCTAAACCTTATAACCCTGATAGATGCAGCAGGAGGTTTGGGTTTGATCAGGGGGCTCCTCATCCTGTGTTTCAAGAAAACCATACAAGGGTTACTTTCCCTAAATCTTGCACCTTTTATCTTGCGGAAGCAGTGCTTGGTGTGACCTCTACTATCGATGGGCGAGTCACCCTTCCTAGTGCCACTAGGAAGGGGCATATATCTTCCTCTTATGCCACCAAGTTTCGTCTTGTGCAACTGACCAAGATTAGTGAGTTTATATGGAGTCCCCCCCAATATCCACCAATCCTTTCTTTCTCTGCCATGGAGTTGGGTCTCAAGTGCAACTCCTTTCTTGGAGTTGAGTTCCCTCTGAGTAAAACCTTCACAGATCCTCCCCACGAGCTACCCCCTTATTTCTTAATGGTACGCACTTCCACGCCTAAGCCCAAGGCCGTTGCAACTGCCAAACTGCTGCCCCTTCAGCTGAAGCTGCTACTGGCGAAGGGCCTTCCTAGACACTAGCCAAAAAGACTAGGAAGTCTAAGATTTATATTTCCTCAAAACCCAAGTCCTCGAAATCCAAATCTCAAGGGCAAGCACAAACTCGTTTGGAGGCATTCCCCATCGCCTCCGTTCCTCCTCCTATGTCTGCAGAAATGGCCGAGCAGTTAAGAAGGAAAGTTTAGGCTGAGGTAGAACAAATAAATGCTGAGTTTCAGTGACACGCCCCTAATGTTTCTCCTTCGACTGCATTCCCCATGATCCTGGTTAATCCCACCGAGCCAATGGCGAAGAGGATAAATAGTTCGAAGGTTTCTCGGGGTACTGGTGATACGGGTACGAGGACGAAGACTCTGGGTACCAATTCCCATAAGAAATGGACTCTCGAGATACAACCCTCCCCAGCTCCTTCTGTTTCTGCCTCCTTTCCTCCTTCGCCGGTGGTTGTATCTTCTCATTATACTTCCGGATCTGAGGTATCTGTGTATATTTTTTTGTCATTTATTCACATTTTCTTAAGGCAAGATGCATCTGTTTAACTCTTACTGACTTTGGTGCAGGGAGTTGAACAAGAAAGACCCAACCCACTCGTGAGCCCTTTCGTGGGGGGACGTGTTCGTGGGGGGACGTTTTGGTTTCTCTCAAGCCGATATGTCTCCTCCCCGTTCCCCCATGATTGTGCTTACTTACTCCCACCGTTCGACCTCTCTGCGCATAAAGGACACTGCTACGGGGGGAGGTTCCATTGAATCCGGGGGAATCTCTTCTCAACTAAAAATAACTCTCCTTACCCCTTCTGAATTATCATCGCAACACGAGGTTACTCTGGCCCTTGTTCCGATTGCAAAAAGTGCTCGTGAGGTAACATATAATCTTTTACTTGTCAAGGCTCACCTCTTTTCCTTTTGCCATCCCTTTTCGTACCATGCTGAATTTTAATATGTTGGGATGCCTGAGGTTGAAATGGCATCTTTGTTAGCTACCCTTCTTCTTCCCACCATACTGATAAGACCCATAGTTGCGGTTCCCCTTTTAGGTGCCATAATGGGTGTAAGTAACACTTAGATACATTTCTCCCTTTTTCCCATAGTTGCTCCATGTGTCTAACCCGTGGCTTCATGTTTGCAGCTTTCACCAAGTCTTACCCCACCCTTTTCTCTTAGTGGTCTTCCTCTTTCCAAGGCCATGGTCGATGTTTCTGCCCAGCGTGATGGTTCTTCAGTGCCTACCCATGCTGAGATATCAGTTGGAGGTCCATCATATTCTTTGAGTGAAACTCCTACGTTGGTCGTGGTATCTTTTGTTAGCGAGGGAGCTTTACGGACCGTTGAGGCTTTTTCAGATAAGCCCACCGTTGAGGCTTCTGAGGAAGTAATTATTACCCCAACGGTTCCTACCTCTATGGCCTCCATAGTGACTCCAATTCTTTCTCCTGCATCTGCTGAGGTAAATCGCTAATTTCTCTGCATTTTTCAACCTTTCAAGCTTCACCTATGACAGTAACTTATCACTGAAAACACTTGTTGAAGATTTTTCAATAACTCCACCTATATTGGTGACTTAACAATGAAAACACTTGTTAATATTTTTCATAAACTCCACCTATATCGGTGACTTAACAACGAAAACACTTGTTAAGATTTTTCCATCAAGTCCACCTATATCGGTGACTTAACAACGAAAACGCTTGTTAAGATTATTTTCATAAACTCCACCTATATCGGTGACTTAACAATGAAAACACTTGTTAGGATTTTCCATAAACTCCACCTATATTGGTAACTTAACATAGAAAATGCTTGTTAAGATTTTTTCATAAACTCCACCTATATCGGTGACTTAACAACGGAAACGCTTGTTAAGATTTTTTGATAAAATCCACCTATATCGGTGACTTAAGAACGAAAACGCTTGTGAAGATTTTTTCATAAACTCATTATTTCTTCTAACTATTCTCAGGTTACTCAGGAGAATTCTCCACCAGTTCTTTCAGCAATCACTTCACCCCGTCGGTAACCCGTTATTTCAGAAGACTCCAGTCACAACGATCAAGGTTCCATGACTAGTGCTGCTGCTGAGAACGAATATGGCTATGAGCTTCCTCTGTCTGACTTGGCTCCTCATGCCTTCTGCCTGATGGTGCTTTAGCGTTCTCCTCATATGCCTGCCAACCATCGCTTGGTAGTTAAGCAGCTTGCAAGCCACCATCCTGAAACATTCACTATGGATTGCCTACGTTCCAACATCTCTGTGATGAGTTACAGGCTTCAAGGCATGGCTACCGTTATGGATGAAATCGCCAGCACTCCGACCTCAAATGTTATTAGATCCCTCCTCAACCAATTCCTGGGCTACCTGAGGGAGTTGGGTCGTGATGGCTTTCATTTTAACTGGCTTATTATGCACTTAAAAACTTTGAAGACTCAGCGACTGGATAGCCAGAGGGAACTGCTCCGAAAAGATCAGGAGGATCAACGGGCTGAGGAAGATAGGTTGGCTGAGTTAGAACCTCTCATTGCAGATGTTGACAAAGAGTTGGGGGATATCGAAGAAGCTCTGCGTTTGGCCAAGTTGAAGTGAGAGAGACTCCTCATTGAGCGTACACAAGCGCAAATGAGGTTGGAGATTTCTATAAATGCCCAATAGTCTTGCCTAGAAGCTTCTTCAGTCCTTCCCTAAGATTTTTTCTCTGCACCAGATCTTTGGTTCCTCTTAAGCCCATGATTTGTTATAAATATTTTCCTTTTCTTCTTTTTATGTAATTCTTGGGCAATAACACCCAATTTTGTAATGCCCCAAAGTTTATGAATGAAGAAAAATATATGTTCTGCCATGTCATTTTTTTGTGTTACAACTGTTTGCGTACATTATGAAGTTATATAATTCTTTCATCTCCACTTGAGTTATAATAAAAAGAACGTTCATACTCATCATAAAAAGAACTTGTGTATTCGTAACAACAACTAGATACATTAGTGGTCCAAACATAATTGCTTACACATGATTGACCTTCAACCATTTATTGTTAATCTTGAATGGTTTATCTTCTTCCATCCTAGAAATTAAGTAATAACCTGAGTCATAAGATTCTTTTATGATGAAAGTTCCTCCCAATTTGCTGCAAACTTGGGTAGGGGCAACCCTCTGATATGCTTCACTGTTGCTTTCAACATGAGGTATCCCTCCACGAACTTCCTAGGTCTTACCAAGTTATCATATGCCCTGGAAAGCTGTTTCGTATACATTTGAAAGTGTTGCATCGCATTATCTCTATGTTCATCCAACGCTTCCAGCTGCACATGCTTACTCTGAGGGAGCATGCTACTTTGCAAGGTATATCGAGTAGAGGTAACTTCTAACTCCACTGGAAGGATTTCCTCAGCCCCATAAATGAGGGAGAATGGAGTATACCCTATAGGCTTCCTCTTGGTTTTTCGTTAGGCCCACAATACAACTAGTATTTTGTCATCCCACGATCCTGGGAAATCCTCCATCGTTTTGGCCAGAATGTTAACCAAGGTTTTGTTAGTTGCCTCGGCTTGACCATTGCCTTTTGGATATGCCACAATTGAAGTACGATGAACAATATAGTACTTATCTATGAGCATCGTTACCTCTGAATTAACGAAAGGGGTTTCATTTTCTGAGAGAATGACCTTTGGAATCCCAAAATGACAAATGATGTGTTCTCTAATGAAGTTTCTCACCACCCCCGCTGTTTCCCTTCTCAGTGGTATCACTTTAGCTCACTTTGTGAAGCACTCTGTTGCTACTAGTATCTATATATTCCTCCTCGAATAAGGATGTATTGCCCCTACCAAGTCGAATGCCCAAGTGTGAAAAGGATAAGGTGTTTCCAGGGAGTGTAGATCTACCAATGGGGCATGGATCATATTTCCATAAAGTTGACAAGCTTTGCATTTTCGAATGAACTCATCAGAGTCTTTCTTCGTTATTGACTAATAATATCCCAATGTCAATAATTGGTCATATAACTTAGCCCCTCCTATGTGAGCGGGATCGTGCACCTGCTTAATCACCTCGGTCACTTCTTCTTTTGTGATGCAACGCAGTAGCCAATTGATGTAGCCCCTTCGATAAAGCTGTCCCTCTTGAATGTAGAACCTTAGGGCCCTTCGCTTGAGTCCCATTGCATCAATCTTTTCTATTGGGATAACTCCATCTTTAATGAAGTCAATATAGGGTTGCCTCCAGTCAGGTTGAGCTTCCACAAAATAACATTCAGCTGCTTCGAAGAATAACTGGCATTTGTCGCACTTCCGTTGTAGCTCTATCGCATCCTGTTTCATTCTAAGCCAAAAATATCCCTCTCTTTTGATTCTTCGGTAGAAAGGTATCTCTATTGTCTCCTAGTGCTCTTCATGTATTTTCTTCAATCTCTACGCTGCCTCTTCTAGGACGATGCACCTTGGAAACCATTCTCCCGTGTTTTTAAAGTAAAGGTTTCGCCGATTTATGAAGTATTGGGCTAATTACCTTAGCTCCATCGCTCCTTCCCCGGATTCTAATTATCTTCTAATATCTCCCCTCTAGTCAGCATCCTCCTTTATCGGCATGATTTCCTGAACTACTGAGGGAGTTTTTCTTCATTGAATCACGACTGTAGTTGTATCGCTACTCGTGACCATTTTCTAAGCAATGGTGGCGTAAGCGTCTGGGTGGCGATTCATCGTTCGGGGATGTCTCTTAATCTTGGTCCGTTGGAACTGGCTAAGACGCCTCTAAATGATTGTTATGTACGGTGCCAGACTCAGGTGTTTCAATGCATATTCTCCTTTCACTTGCTGAATCACCAATTTAGAATCGCCCTTGATGCAAAGCGATCAGATCCCCCTTCAAAGGGCTTCCAGCAACTCCAAAACTAATGCTTCGTACTCTGCTTCGTTATTGGAACAAGGGAAATCTATCTTGTAGGAAATACAAATCTCCTCCATTCCTTTTCAAATAATAACCCCTACTCCTCCTTTCTTTTTCGTCGAAGATCCATCGAACTGCATCGTCCATTCCTTATCCATTGTGTCTAGGTGATTGGCCTGCAAATTGTCTCCTGGAATACTTTCTTTGTGTGGCTCAAATGTTCCCGAGGGGAAGATTTCCAACCGATCGACGTACGATTGGCTTTTGATCGCGCGAAGAACTACACACTTCATGTCATATTCGTAGAGGATAAGGAACCATCTAGCTGCCCTACCAATCAATATAGTTCTTGCTAGAAAATACTTAATAGGATCACATCTAGTTACAATATGAATTGTAAAAGGCAGCATATAATGTCTAAGATTTTGTGCTACAAAGACTAAGGCTAAACAATGCCTTTCCAAGCTACTATATCTAACCTCAGGCCCATGTATGATTCTGTTGAGGTAGTAAATCGACCATTCTTCCCCATCAATCTCTTGTGACAACAAAGCTCCAATGAACCTCGTGGTGGATGTGAGATACAGCTGCAACGGTACTCCTCCTTGTGGGGAACCATGATTTGTGGTGAAACAAGCAGGTTCTTTAGTCCAACGAGAGACTCCTGGAGAACCTCTTTCCACTTGAACTTCATGTTCTGTTGCAAAATCTGCATCAATGGGTGTGTCATTTTGGTCAGTCCAGGCACAAATCTCCTAAGGTAGGAAACTTTACCGAGGAAACTCTTCAGCTCCTTCGCCGTTCTTGGACATGGCATCTTTAAGATCGCTCGCTATTTGTCCTAGTCCATCTGCACCCCTTATCGATCAACCACAAAGCCTAGAAATTTCCCACGTGTTACTCCAAAAATGCACTTTAGTGGGTTCATCTTCAGTTTATATTTCCTACATCGAGAAAGCACCTTCCTTAAATCACTCAGATGGGACTCCTCTCTCGTCGACTTGATGACCAAATCATCCACGTAGAATTCCACGAATTTGTGAAATAAATCATGAAAAATGGCCATCATTGTTCTTTGGTAAGTATCCCCAGCGTTCTTGATTCCAAACGGCATTACTCTGTACATGAAATTCCCCAACGGTGTTCTAAATATCATTTTCTCTACATCCGAGGGGTCCATCTTGATCTGGTTATACGCCACATACCCATCCATGAAGTTATACATCTTACGACCAGCCGTTGCATCTATCAAGCTGTCAATGGAGGGCAGAGAGAACTCATCCTTACTGCAAGCTCTATTCAAATCTATAAAGTCCACACAGTTCCTTATTTGGTTTTTGTCTTTCTTTCCCACTAGGACAATGCTAGACAGCCAAAGCGGGTGCTGTATCGGCTTGATGAACTATGTCGCCAATAAGTGTTGGACCTCTTCCTTTATCTTTAAATCTAGCTCAGGCTTGTACGTTCTTATTACTTGTTTCACCGGAATGGCTGAAGGCAACACGTTCAACTTGTGTAAGCTTACTCCCTCATCCAGCCCTTCCATCTCTTTGTATTTATACGCAAAAATGTCTATGAACTCCCGAATCAACTCAACTAAAGCCTCTCGTTTCTTCTTACTAAGATCTTTCGAGATGAAAATAGGTCTTGGATCCTCCCCTTCTTTTGCCATGTTCAACTATTCCAACTCTTGTGCCTGTGGCTTCGGTTGATCTTCCATGTAATGTTGGAGTTGTCTATCACCATACATTGCCCCATTAATCCACCAAAAAGCACTCATATATCAGGTCAGCCTCATTGTCAACCTCTTCGGACATCCGTTCACACCATTATATTCGATATATCACCGTTTCCTTCTTCGGTAATGACTTTCTTGCACTGTCTACTGGTAGATATAACTTCCTTTCTCTTCTTCTCTCTAGAATCCTCAGCCACTCTTTTTTTAAAATCGTCTCAACACACTTTGCCATTGGACCTCATGTTCCATCGGATCCACTTTGGGACTCATTCTGTCTTTGAGTTGCTTCGAGATGTTTTGGGATCAAGGGACTGCCTAGTGAGCTTCTTCGGCCATTACTCTTGTGATGCTAGGAACCTCCTTATTCTGCTCATTCAAGGGCCCCATCCTTTCTCTGATCGAGGGAATCTAGGATCCCTCAATTCTTCTCGTTAGGACTCAGACATCCTCCTTCAATTCTGTGCAAAATACCGCATCTAGTAAGTGAGCTTCTTCAATAGCGAAGGGCCTCTTCGTAGCCCTAATGGTCACTTATGTCCCCTTGATAGTCTCCTTGGCGCATTGGTGATACGTCGAAGGAACTAGCCCTTGGTTGTGCATCCACACTCTTCCTATCAGTAGATGGTAGGAAGTTGCACTCTCTATTACATGGAACTTGATATGGGAACTCAGATTTCCCATTACAATCCCAACATTTACGTACCCAATGGACTTGGAAGATTGGTTATCATATCCCGAAATCACCAAAGGCATGGGGACCAACCTTTCTTTCAGAATATTGGCTGTGTGAAAAGAGTTGATTGGAATTATATTGATGGAAGCTCCCCCATTCATAAGAGTCCTCGCAAAACTATCTCCATTGACGCTGGCAGTCACATATAATGGCCTGTTATGAGGGAATCTCACGGTCCTATCTGCATCGCTAAAATTTACTTCCGACAAAAAATTCTTCACCAACCTAGCCATGGGTCCCCTCCATCTCAGCGAGGGGGTCGCATTCTTCCTCGCAATGTCAAGTATTGCCTGGGTTATTTCCAACATACTCTCCTTCAGTATCCCTACTTGTTTGAAGAACCAGGTGAACCTTGGGGATTTTGAAACATCACAGCCTTCTATTTCTAGGTCTTCTTCTTCCCCTTCAACACTACATACATCCTCCACGTCTTTGGCTCTTGACTCATCGTAGGCTAATACTACGTTGGCCATTCCCTTAGTACAATCTTCTAAAGCTTATTCGAACTCCCCCTACTTCTTAGTCGGCTTTCTTTATTCTCTCTCTACTTCCTCGTCATAGGCCACCACCAAATTAGCCCCATGTGTTGGGAGTGGGTTGTTGTTAACATTCTGTGGAGGGATTTGTAACGTCCCTACCTTCACATACTTATCGATGATTCTCCTTAACATGAAACAACTCTCCATCGGATGCTGGATCTTTCGATGAATCTGGCAATATTTGGGATCCGCCCTTGTTGCCACATCGGGTTCCCCAATGGGAATGCCCTTAGGTTCATAGACTGTTCCTCCTTGGACCATTGCGTTGTAATAGCTGATAGCCTCCTCCATGGTACAAGGCAATGGTGGTGGGTCCTCCTTGTCTCTTCCAAATATCCTCTTTTTATCCTTCTTCGGCACCTTGCCCCCAGCTGCTCCCTCGGGTTACCCACCCGTGGAGGCTGAGACCCCCTCACAGGTTGTATCGACTATCTAAACATCATGGGTACCACTACTGGGTTTGGTCGCCCCACCAATGAGATATTTCTTGCTGCTTTTAGGAATGCCAAAAAAGTCCCCTCGCGCGTCTCATTAATGATATGACATATGTACTCAGGAAGTATCCCCTCCACACAGATCTGTAATAAATTGGATTCTTTGGCCTCCTCCCTCACATCGAGTTACCTTTACCTGAACCTTCGAACGTACGCCACCACTTCTTCCTCGGTTAATTTCTTCTCCCTCGCCAGTTGGGTTAAAGTAAACTCATCTTCCGCCATAAAGAACTTCTAGACGAACAAAACATGCATCTCCTCCCATGTAGAAACGCTCTTAAGAGATAAATAAGAATACCAGGTATATGCTTTATGGGTTCAAGATTTAGAAAACTCCCTCAACCTGAGCTTCTTGTTATTACAATGTTCCCCCAAGTGTTCAACAAAGCGCTTAATGTGCTCCTTCAGGTTTCCACCTGTTCCTGTATATTTCTCAAAGATATGAGGGATTAAATATTTTGGATAAGGCTCATCATTGTATTACTGGGGGTAAGGTGTCCGAAAGTCATCATAGACCTAAGATACCATGCTCGGAGATTATGAGGAAGCTTGTATGAACTTCAACATCTCTTTTCTCATTTCCTCCATGGGTGATGCCACTGGAGC
Source organism: Sambucus nigra (assembly GCA_949130495.1). Taxonomy (NCBI): domain Eukaryota; kingdom Viridiplantae; phylum Streptophyta; class Magnoliopsida; order Dipsacales; family Adoxaceae; genus Sambucus; species Sambucus nigra. The sequence continues at coordinate 225,365,430 of OX422214.1, forward strand.
AACGACCAACGAGACCATAGGCTGAGTGCCCGTGGCAGCTGGAGAGATCGTCAAAATTAGAGCCATTGATACTCTGGAGGCCCCTACTAATGGAGTTACAACTGAGGGTATACTTGTTGGGACTATTACCGTTATGCCTGTACTTGGTGGGGCCGTTGGAGTTGCCCCTAGTGTTATGAAGGAATTGGCTTCAAATGGAACTACCGGAGTTTTCAAAAACTCGTAAAACTTATTCATGAGGAGTGTCACTTGAGCTGGTCCCAACGCAACACTCGTGGAAGCTTGTATCACCCCTGGAACGTCTGTCGTCTCCTGCACTGGAGGTACCTCTATTCAAGGGGCCCCGTCCCTTAGAGCCTCCAGCTTTCTCGCCGCCTGTTCTTCATTATGTTGAATGTCATCAAAGTTGAGCCTTCGATTAACGTTATCTTGTGACATACTCCTTGCTTAGAAGAATGCCTCCCCAGCAAAGTCGCCAAGTGTAAGAGGGTAGTTTAGATAAGATGGAGACGTAACCGCTTTTGAGTACAGTAATGATAAGTTAAATAGCAACACTATTGATTAACCGCATGACATACAAACACGACTCAATGAAGATAGACTCAGTTTGAACTCACACATTTCTCGTGTATAATAATGAACTTAGAAGTAACTTAGTTAGAGGGAGAGGGAAGTAAGCACCCTAGATACACCTTGGCAGGCAGCCAAACACACTAACCGCCCTCAATAATCTATGTCAAGTATTAAAATCTTCGTAATAAATGACAATGGTAGGTGAATAAACTCTCTGGTTTGTAATAACTCTCTCTCTCTCTGATGTATATTATTTCTAGTAATAACTTCTGAACTCCCAAAAAGATCATCCTCTCCTCAGAGGTGATTGGGGTCCTTAAATAGCCTCCCACACCACCACCGAGGCAACTCCGCCATTAATGCATGTGAAAGACATCCCTCATACTTTTTGTCACAAACATTAAATACATGATGCACTAGTTGTCCCCACGTCATAAACATTAAATGCCAAGACATGCCTTTTGCCTAACCACTGTGTGTCAGGGGGCTGTTGTCACAGAGGTGGCTAACCAACTGTCTGACAGCCCCAAATACAATGGTGGTTCACTCAAGTGCAGGTCTGACATTGCCTAGCTGGTTAGTGAAATCAGATAAAGTGGATGTGACATTAAGTAGAGGGTTATTTGGCTCACAAATCAATGCCCGATGGAACTTAAGGCTGCCCCCTCTCGAGGTTCCACGGTCTAGGTCCTTCGGTGTTTTACCAGGGGTATCTAAGATGGTTAGGACAAGCCCCAACGGTGCCTCACTTCTCAATCCTCCAAACCATGTCCCTCCAAAGTGGCGACAACACGGTCGTTTGATAGAGCATGAAATCTCTCCCAGGCCCTACCGAGCCTAGTCTCTTGTGAGTACCGTTCGATCTGACACATAATCATTATTCTCGTTACATCTTTAGATTCGTTATAGCTCATAGTCAGTACAAACAAAAGATACAATATGGCTAAGTAACACAACAAGCTAAAATATGAGTTGCCACGTTAAGCTGCCTTGCTGAGATGCCACGGTTGAGCTGCCTTACTGAGTTGCCACGCATCCTTAACCCCAGATATTGTTGTAAATAGGAGAATTATCCCTAATCTCAGGATTACCTTCAATCCCCCTCTACAGGATTCAAGATGAGGTCAGCAAAGACTCATGGGATCAATCATCTGGTAAAGTCATTATCCGCCCAAGTCGACGTTGCAATCAACAGTCGAGATCAGTAATGTTACATGGGATCAATCATTTGGCAACGTCAGCATCGACCCAGGCCGACGTTAATACTACGCATACCTAACCTCAACCAACCTTGCTGGATAAGGTCATCATGAATAACCTCAGAATAAAGCAACAGTCAGACTTTACCAACCTCTTACTCTTCCAGGCCGAGGTTGCACCAATCAAAGAGGGTCGAGCATTTACATGCGCATGAATGGTTTGGAACACGTGGCCAAATCTGTTATAACCAAATCATTCCCTCCACGTGAGGGAATATTTTATCATCATTCTCTACATGTGACAGTGATAGATGTCTTCATTAGATTTTCTAGATCATCACACACATGCTCATTTCATGCTTGGGGGTATATTACACCTCCCAAACACTATATATACATGTCTTCTTCTACCTTGAAAGGGATCCATTATTACAAACCCTAGCCAAAACTCTATTACATTTACAGTAGAGAGAAAAAGTGGAGTGATTGTATTACTAAGGCCATTAAAGCCTCATTTGATAGTGATATTTACACTCACCTACACAGTGGACGTAGGCGTTTTCCAAACCAGTTATATTTGTGTCCTTACCCTTCTCCTCATCTCCTACTATATATATACTCTTGTGCTGGCATTGCTAAACCATGGAATGACTCCATTCAATGACTAAAAAAGAAGACAGGGAACCTCATAAAAAGACGAGACCCACTGCAAAGGGGGTTCTCAAAGGGCTCCCCATTTGTGGAAAGAATTGTGAACTTCCCAAGCCCTGCCAAATTCAAACCACCAATGGTGTCTCCCAAGTATGATGGAAGTACCAACCCGGTACATTATATTGAGACGTATCAATTTGCAGCAGACATTTATTCAATCCCTGATGAGATGAGCTGCCGAGATTTTTTAAGCACTTTGACGGGAGCTCGCATATTTTGTTCACTTCCCTTCCTAAAAATTATGTGGAAAATTACAAAAAAAAAAGGATGGAAAGAAGAGGGTTGCAGATGAAAATTTTGCACCCTACACTCCTCTAACTGTGAGCTCCAAACACATCCTCAATGAAATAAAAAATAACAGGTCCCTGAGATGGCCGGAGAAGCTTAAGGCTCCTCCGCTCAAGAGGAATAAGAACCTATGGTGCGAGTTCCACCAAGACCACGGTCATCTAACTGAATAAGTGATTTGCCTTGAAGGATGAGATTGAGAAGATGTTGAAGTCTGGAAAGCCCAGGAAGTATGTGGATGGTAGAGCTTCTAAGGGGGGAAGAGACGACCCTAAAAAGAAGAGAAATGACAGGTGTCGGGAAGATTCCCCAACCAGAAGAGCTGAGGACTCAGATGATGATGATGGCCCTGACCTCCCACCAAAAGACGATAATATCCCAGTGAAGAGGGTTGATATGATATCCTTTGGTGTTAACACCATATGTGGAGAACTAGTAGGGTGTGGCTCAGAGGTAGCCAACCACAAAGCTCATGTGGAAGAGGCTAAGTCAGTAACCAAAGTAGAGGTTGTGAATTTGGCGTCTTCAGAGGTAAAACAAAAAAAGAGAAAAAAAGTAGATATGGATACTCTCATAGTTGGCTTCTCACGACTAGATTTCAAAGGTATCTTAGCTCCGCACGATGACCCTCTGGTAATCACCACAAGGGTGCATGGATGTGAGGTGCAGATAATCCTCGTAGATGGGGGAAGTTCAACATATATAATGTTCTGGCCCTGCTTCAAGAGCCTAGGCCTCAGCAGAGGTAGATTTGTCCCTTACCAATATCCTTTGATTAGCTTCAGCGGAGAAAAGGTTCATCCGTTGGGCATGTATGATATGGATGTAAGAATGGGAGATGAGTGGCCTAAGAGGTTGACTAGAAAAATGAATTTATTTGTGATGGATAAGAACGTCTTCTCAGCTTACAACCTCATCATAGGAAGAGTAGCCCTCAAATAATTTAAGGTTGTGACTTCAATAGTCCACCAAATGCTAAAATTCCCGACTCCCTATGGGGTAAGGGAAGTACAAAGTGACCAAACATCAGCACGTGAGTGCTACTTCAACTCCACAGAAGAGAGAGAGAGAGAGAGAGGCTCATAATAAGGCAACAACCACTTACAATATTGACACCCTTGATCCTAGAGATGAGACAAAGCTCAAGAAGGGAGAGGCTACTAAAGAGGTAGAATCCATCGTCCTCAATGAGGATGAGCCGAAAAAAATTGTCCAAATCAGCAAAGCCCTAAGAAGTGAGATCAAGGAAGAGCTAGTGAAGTTTTTGAGGAAGAGACAAAGCATTTTTTCTCGGAGCCACGCAGACATGCCAGTTATTGATCCTAAGGTCATATGCCACAAAGTCAATGTTATGGAAGACTCTAAGCCCATCAAGCAAAGGAGGAGAGTATACTCAAGAGAAAAATATGACATCATCAGAGAAGAGGTCAGAAAGCTTGAAGAAGCTAAGATCATCACGGAGTTCATATACCTCGAGTGGTTATCCAACACAGTCATAGTGACAAAGGCAAAGGGTAAATGGAGGATGTGCATAGATTTCACTGATTTGACCAAGTCTTGTCCAAAAGACAGTTTTACCTTGACTCATATTGATCATATGGTGGATGCCACAACTGGACATGAGCTTATGAGCTTCATGTATGGCTATTCTGGGTATAATCAGATCTTCATGAACTCGAAAGACTCAGAGATAACAGCGTTTATCACAGACAAGGGGACCTATTATCACAAGGCCATGACCTTCGGGTTGAAGAATGCAGCGGCTACTTACCAACGTCTTTTAAATAATATGTTTGAGGATCAAATAGACAAGTTCATGAAAGTGTATGTGGATGACATGCTGATGAAGAGCCAGAAGGCCGACACTCACGTGGCTACCTTGAAAAAACATTCGACACCATGGACAGATATAGGATGAAGCTCAACCCAGCCAAGTGTGTCTTCGGGGTGGGACCAGGAAAGTTTCTGGGATTCATAGTAAATTAGAGGGGGATAGAGGATAACCCTGAGAAGATCAAGGCCCTGCTGGAAATGAAGACATCCCGAACCATCAAAGACGTTCAGAGGTTAACCAAAAGAGTTGTTGTGCTGAATAGGTTCGTCTCAAGAGCTACAGATAAGTGTCTTACTTTTTTCAAAGTTCTTAGAAAGGCCTTCGAATGGGATGAGGAATCCGACAAGGCTTTTGAGGAGCTCAAGTCGTACCTCGGATCCCCTCTACTTCTGTCTCGGCCCATTATGGGGGAAAGGTTGTACGTATATGTAGCTGTTTCAGAATCAGACATTAGTGTAGCCATTGTAAGAGAAGATGATAGAGTGCAGAGGCCAATATACTTCAACAGTAAATCTCTTCAAGGGTCTGAACATAAGTACCCCTGAATGGAAAAATTATCTTATGCTCTGATACACGCTTCCAGGAAGATGAAGCCATATTTCCATCCCCACTCTATAGTTGTCCTCATTGATTCCCCACTAAGACATGTCCTCTATAAGCCTGAGAAGTCAGACAGGTTGATGACCTGGGCCATCGAGTTAGGGGAGTATGACATTATTTATCAACCTAGGGTTGACATCAAAGGGCACGCACTTGCAGACTTTGTAACAGAGTTCACCTCGGAAGAGGTTGAGATTGAAATTAGTCATAAGACTGTTGATGAACCAAATAGAAATATCTTCCATGATCCTGACGAGGTTGGGTCAAGCAGGTCAGGAAAAAGTGCAGTTGAGAATGAGGAAGATAGTTACCTCTTCAAGAAAGGGACCGTGTCAGAGGGGAACTTCTCTTCGAACGAATATATTTGGAACCTCTTCGTTGATGGGTCATTTTGTAAAAACGGAAGTTGAGCATGGCTGATAGTGTCAGCACCAGATGGTACCGATATTGAATATGCGCTGAGATTCAACTTCAAGGCTTTGAATAATGAGTCAGAGTATGAGTCATTGATACCAGGTCTCTCCTTGGAAAAATCCCTTAGTGTTGGTCAACTCCTAATCCACAGCGACTCGAGGTTAGTTATCAACCAAATCCTGGGGGTATATGAGGCCAAAGATGAAAGGATGGCCAAATACCCGAAGAGGGTGAGAATGATGCTAGAAAGATTTAAGGAGGTGAAGATCAAGAGGATACCTCGGCAAGAGAACACTCGAGCCGATGCGTTCGCTAGGTTGGCCTCGGCAACGAGGACAAATATAAGAAGGACAATACCAGTTGAAATATTTCTCAAGCTAACCATCGAAGAAGAAGAGGTTTCCAGAACTTGCAGCAATCAAAATATAGGAGCCTCATGGATGGACCCACTCATCCGATACATCAGACAGGGAGAGATTACAGAATCAAAGTAGAAAGGAGAAAGTTGAGGTTCAGAGTTGCTAAGTTCTCAATTTTAGGAGATGTCTTGTATAAGAAGGGGTTCCTACTCCCTCTCCTTAGATGTGTCCACCCTTCAGAGGTTCCTCACGTCTTGCAAAATGTGCGTGAGGGCTCTTGTTCAAGTCATATAGGAGGGAGGACTCTAGCTAAGAGGATAATTACTTAGAGGTACTGGTAGCCAACCTTGGCCAAAGATGCAGCTGCTTATATGAAGAGATGTGACAAGTGTCAAAGATTCTCCACCATCCCTCATTAACCTCATCAACCTATGACGTCAATCAACTCACCTTGGCCGTTTGCGGTATGGGGTATCGACTTAGTAGGACCCTTGCCAAGGGCTGCGAACAACTATCGATTCTTAGTGGTGGCCATTGATTACTTCTCTAAGTGGGTAGAGGCTGAGCCGATGATCACGAATACAAAATGGAAAACCTTCTAGTTCATATGGGAGAACATCATATGAAGGTATGGTCTTCCAAATACCCTCATCTCAGACAACGGAACCCATTTCAAGAATGCTTCCTTAGAAAAATAATGTGAAGGAGTGGGAATCAAGCAGTTCTTCTTAATAATCCTTGATGGGATAAAGAAGAGGTTGTAAGAGGCCAAAGGGAGATGGACAGAGGAGGTAGACGTTGTGTTATGGGCCTACATGACGACAACAAGGACACCAATGGGAGAGACTCCTTTTATGTTGGCCCACGGTTCAGAGGTTGTCATCCCTATAGAGGTAGAACTTCCCACTCATAGAGTTCAGACCTATGACCCGCAGAAGAATGAGGAAGAAAGAATACTTGATCTGGATTTGATTGAAGAGATAAGGGAAGATGCATAGATTTGACAGGCAACCTACCAGTAGAGAACTGCAAAGTTTTATAACCAAAGGGTGAAATCAAGACCTATAGCTGTGGGAGACCCAGTCCTAAAGAAAACATTGAAGAAGGCAAATAAGCTCCACCCAAACTGGCATAATCCTTATAGAGTAGTCGATGAGGTTGGCTTGGTACCTACCGACTAGAAAATCTCAAAGGGGAACCTTTCTCCAATCCTTGGAATGCTGACCACTTAAAGAAATATTACATATGATGTCAGAGTTCTTTCTTTATAATACATGTATCATTTTATGAAGAAGATATTAAAGAAAAGAGCAATTCCAGTGTCAATACTTTGTTACATTATGTTTAAAATCATTAATTTGGTGAAAATTATGAGCGTGAACATAATTACATGGTGACCTCAGACTTTAAACATCATTAATTTGGTGAAATTTATGAGGGTGGACATCATTATATGGTGACCTCAGACCTTAAACATCATTAATTTGGTACAAATTATGACGTGAACATCATGTTATGGTGACCTCGGACCTTATAAATCATTAGTTTGGTGAAAATTATGAGGTGAAACATCATGTTATGGTGACCTCAGACCTTAAACATCATTATTTTGGTGTAAATTATGAAGTGAAACATCATGTTATGGTGAACTCGGACCTTAAACATCATTGATTTGGTGTAAATTATGAGGTGAAACATCATGTTATGGTGACCTCAGACCTTAAACATCATTAGTTTGGTGAAAATTATGAGATGAAACATCATGTTATGGTGACCTCAGACCTTAAACATCATTAGTTTGGTGAAAATTATGAGGTGAAATATCATGTTATGGTGACCTCAGACCTTAAACATCATTAATTTGGTGTAAATTATGAGGTGAAACATCATGTTATGGTGACCTCAAACCTTAAACGTCATTAGTTTGGTGAAAATTATAAGGTGAAACATCATGTTATGGTGACCTCAGACCTTAAGCATCATTAATTTGGTGAAAATTATGAGATGAAACATCATGTTATGTTGACCTCAGACCTTAAACATCATTAATTTGGTGAAAATTATGAGGTGAAAGATCATATTATGGTGACCTCAGACCTTAAACGTCATTAATTTGGTGAAAGTTATGAGGTGAAACATCATATTATGGTGACCTCATACCTTAAACATCATTAATTTGGTGAAAATTATGAGGGTGAACATCAGTATATGGTGACCTCATACCTTAAACATGATTAATTGGTGAAAATTATGAGGAAAACATTATAAGAAGGTAGCCTCAGACCTTGAGCAGCATTCAAGAGGTAAGGCATTCAAGCATAACATTGGAAGAAAATAATACAATCTAATGAAGATGAGATTAATGATCTATCAATGAAGAACATTAAAGAGTTATAAATTAGATGTGCTAAAAGACCATCAAAGTTCATAAAAGCTAAGGGGTATAGAAGGGAAGTCAAAATTATAACTCTTAAAGCTTCACAAGAAAAGAGACTTAAGTCTCTGCAGGAACAATCATGTCATCATGGCCGACGTTGGTCACTTCGGTTGTGTCATCGGGAGAAGTCTCAGCAGGAGCAGCATCGGCCTCCTCGACCTCTTGTAAGGCCTGAGAAAATTGGGGGCCACTAAAGCTCAGACCTTCAAATTCTGAGGTAACCAGACTCACTGGCTCCTTTTCCTTAGAGGCCGCCCATTTTAAAGTGGAGTTGATACCTCTTTCAAGGTATTCAAAGACAAAACTAACAAATTCATCAGAGACTTCATAGTCTTCGATGATCTTCTCTGAAGCGTCCTCTAAAGCAGCCTTAATAGCAGCAGCGACCTTAGCCTACAGAGCATCATCCTTAGCCTTCAAAGGTAAATCATGGTCCTTCTTGAGCTTGGATATGTCCCTATCTCTCTGTTGAACAACTTCCTTCAGCTTGTCAACCTCCTTCAACTCTTCCTTCAGATGTTCAAGCTCTACGTTCAAAGAGGCTTGGACCTTCTCAGCCTCTTAACCCTTCTCTACGAGGGACATCTTCTTCAGGGTCCAGTCAATAAAATAGTGCATGGACAAGATACCATACAGTGGAAAGGTCAGATGTATGAGTGTAGCCTATACCTTATAAAATAGTCAAGGTTACACTTAGAAGAGAAAATGAACAAAGATGAGTACTTGAATTTATCTGTGGAGGGTAAACTCGGTCAGCAGAGGTACGTCCAAAGAGAGTAGGAAATGCTTATCCTCTTCAGTCATCACAGTGCGGTTAGCATCAGCGACCTTCAAACTATGACCAATGAGACTATCTCTGATCTTCAACTGAGAAAGACGAGCAGCTAGGGCCTCATCTGTAGAGAGGGGAATGTCACGATCCCCTCTCTCAGTCTTGTTAGACCTCTGATGCTCTGGGTTTGTTGTACTCTTCCTCTTCTTGGTAATATTGGCCTTGGATGTGCCGATGTTCTTCTGGGAGGTGGCAGGGAGCAAATTTTTTCCAGCCTTCTTATTCATCAGCTTTACTAGACGGGGAGAAGACATATCCCATAGGTCATCCGATATATCTTCATGGCACTCTACAAAAGACGTATCTGAGTTAGTAAATCAGAGGCATGAAAATTAAGAGGTACAACTTGTGAAAAATGAGACTTACGAAGCTTTGTCAAAGAACCACCCCCAGGCCTGTCAGAGAGAGGTAGTAGGGGGTCATTAGATGTTCATATTTAACTAGCCAACCCTGCTCCCCCTGATCTTGAAGATCCTTGACTTTTTGAAAATTATCTTGGCTAAGTCCAGGGTCAACTTTAGCAGCAAGTGAGAGCTTCCCCCATCTCAGAGGGGTCCTTGGAATCGACGTTCCATCAGCCTCATTGGTACCAAATTCCCATGCCCCGGAGGCAAAGAAATATTGAGGTTTCCAGTTATGGTTTAAAGTCTGAGTAACCAACAACATTTTCTTCTCTGACTTCCTAACTAAGAAGTGGTAATATCTAGGGTGGTTTTTGGCAGAGGAATGGACGTAACAACTAGTGAAGACCCTAACTGGAAGGTTTGAGTGGTGTACAGCTCTCTAAAGGATGATGATCCCAATCACAACCCTCCAAGTGTTAGGGGATAATGGTGAAGGGGCTAGATTTATGTGGGATAAGATGGCTCTGATGGAAGGGTGGATAGGAAGATGGAAACCCAACTTGAACATCTGCTCGTAGATGCATATCTCTCCATCTCCACCGTCAAAGGCCCTTTCTCCCCTCAGAGGTCTCCTAAGGTTAATAGAAGAGTCTATAGAATAGAGGTGCCTAAAGACTAGAAGGTCATACTCACTGACGGAGCTCTCAATCTCGGCTGCCTCAGATGTATCAATATCATCTCCTTCCCATCATCTTCATCCCTAGTAACATCAGCATGGGTAGGTGCAGGGACACCATCAGGAAACCTCTGAGCAAACTCATCCCCGGTGGAAACTGACCGAGGAATGTTATCAATGATAGGGGGAATGGCCACACTTGGCCCTATAATTTCAACATCAGAAGAAGGTTGTGAGGTGCTAGCACCCTAGTGAGATGAGGCACGACTCGAAACCTCGACCTGCTCAAGGACCTCATCTTGCCTAATAGAGTAATCCATAGCCTCTTGGAAAGAGTCTACAGACATAGGGTCTGAGGAAGATAACTCTAACTCAGACTTAGACATGGATGTTGGGTCCACTGGAACCCCTACTGGCTCAACATGCTTGGATGGATTAAGGTAGATAACCTTCAGAGGTGAAGGAAATATGGGTCTAATAGGAAAGGCCTCAGCCCTACGAGCTTCCTCTTGGGCTAACTCTATTTGCCTTATTTTCTCAAAGGTCTTATCGCGAAGGGAAGGGAACTCTTTTATAAGTTGGTATAGAGGTCTAAGCATAAGGTATATGACACTATAATTGGGACTCAAAATCACAAACAGACGAATAACTTAGACAATCTAAACTAAGGATCAAACTTGGAAGGTGAAAGGTTTTTAAACCAGGAACACCCAAAACACTAAGAAGAATGTTGCCAAAAAATACAAAAAAAATTGAAAAACACATAAACCACACATCGAAAAACACAAAGCCTCATCAAAAATTCCAGAAATGAAAAATAAGGGCTAAAAATGGGAAAAGGTGGAAAATGATATACCTGACAAGTTGTGAACGAGGGAAGAAGAGACTTTGAAGTAAGAGAAACCCTCAAATGTAGCAACAACGGAACTCTTGAAGAGAGAGAGAATCGCAGAAATAAAGCTTAGGCGGGAAGAATTTTGGGAAGAAAAGAGAGAAGGAAGAAAGAGAAAGTGTTTTAAACCCACTAAATGATTAGGCGCGAGTTTCGAGGGCCCATCATTGCCATAGGGAACCCAAAAGGCACGACATGATCACATCACCTTGGAACACGCGCATCACTTCAGCAAATGATATGTGTCAAGAGAATATTGGCACACAAGAAAAATCAGCCTCGGCCTTGCATACCCATTAGTCACCTATTCACAAAAGTAACTAAGGGCTAGGGGTGATTGATATGCCCAAAGTGCACCCTCTAACTCAAAGCAACTAACCTCGGCTAATCTTACAACCGACGTGACCATAAGCCTCTGACAACCATCAGCAAGGTCGTCACTCAAAAAGTTGGCCCCAACCAACAATGCATCTACCTCATACATCAACCTCGGTTGGGCATCAAGACGATATCAACAAAGACTCATGGGATCAATCATCTGGCAACGTCATCATCAGCCCAAACCGATGTTGAAATCAATATTCGGGATCAATAATGTTACATGGGATCAATCATCTGACAACATCATCATCAGCCCAAGCCGACGTTAATACTATACATACCTAACCTCGGTCAGCCTTGCTGGCCAAGGTCATCATGAATAACCTCGAACAAAGGAACAGTCAAACTTGACCAACCTCGTACTCTTCCAGGCCGAGGTTGAACCAATCAAAGAGGGCCGAGCATTTACAGGTGCATGAATGGTTTGGAACATGTGGCTAAATCTGTTATAACCAAATCATTCACTCCATGTGAGGGAATATTTCATCATCATTCTCTACATATGACAGTGACAGATGTCTTCATTAGATTGGCTAGATCATCACACACATGCTCATTGCATGATTGAGGGGTATATTACACCTCCCAAACACTATATATACATGTCTTGTCCTCCTTGAAAGGGATCCATTATTACAAACCCTAGCCAAAAATCTGTTACATTTACAGTAGAGAGAGAAAGTGGAGTGATTGTATTACTAAGGCCATTAAAGCCTCATTTGATAGTGATATTTACACTCACAAGCACAGTGGACGTAGGCATTTGCCGAACCAGTTATATTTATGTGTCCTTTCCCTTCTCCTCATCCCCTATAATATATATACTCTTATGATGCCATTATTATCACTTGTTGGAGCTTGTTAACACCTTATCTAGTGGTTCTGTTTCCAGCATCATCAGTGGGCACCAGAAAGCTGCCCTGTCTCAGTCCAAAAGGAATACACCAAACTCCATACCCCCCTATCCAAAGTTTATCAAGCCCTATTAAGCCGAAACCTTATCAAACCCTTGGACCCACATCCATTGCCAAATCAACTTCCGAAAAACTTCATGGAAGATTCCCATTGCACCTTTCACTAAACTGTCAGTCATGCCACCGACTAATTCTTTCACCTTCTAAGCATAATCTAAGGTCTAATTGACCGGGGTACCATTACCCCACCTGCCAATCCTAAGACAAACACTAATCATAACCCACTCCCAAATCATGCCAATGCCATCTTCCTAGAAGAGAACCCATAATTTGATCCCTCAACTCAAATGACACCCATATACTCACCCAAACCTCTCCTAACTTGCTCGTATTTCCTCCTACACCCTGCTAGCCTCGCTGACTAGGCACTGTCACTCCTTACCAGAACATGATTCGCTGTCCGTACCCGTTCTAAAAAATGGAAGTATGGAATTATTAAAAGTCTTAAACCAACTCCTAGAGTTCGGGCTGAAACTGCCCTCACAGATGATCATTAATTGCCAGAGGTTCAGTACGTTATTCTTGGAAGCGCGAAAATGGGGTTCGAGAGTCAGATATTTTGGTGGTACTAACCGATGAAGTGAGCCTAGATGACGTTGTCCAGATCTTGGCATGATTATTCAGGAAATCCAATAATATTTTCAGTATAATTGACTTACTCGATACTCTGAAGCTACAAGGGAGCCTGGTCCCTTCACCCTTACATCTCCCAGTAGAATGGGAGGACCTGTATGAAGAAGCCATTTAAGTCGTAGAATGCATTAATTTTACATAGAAAGACAGAATTGTTACCACCAGATGGGGGGAAGGATTCAAAGATTCAAATGGAGAGCAAGCTTCAGGAAAAACTGGCCCGGTAGTCGACATATGTGGGATGATATCATTTAAATATCTCCTCATAAAAATAAACAAGGTGGCAAAACAACCTGAGATTGACGAAGAAACAGGGTTCATATTCTTCCCATTCTTCTGTAAATCACATAACCAGATCAGGGAGGCATTACTAGATCCCAAGCTTACTACTAGCCAATGACAAATGGAAAGGTGTTGAAAACCTTCCTATGCCAGAGATGACCCTCGAGGAGAGAAAGATCCTCGATCATCTGAAGGAAAATCAAGCTAACATCACTCTATGGAGACTTTTCATGTCTTCCCAACTGCACATAAATGCTTTGATTAAGTTGCTCACTGGACCCACAGTTCCTCCTTCTACCACACCAGAAGAAGCAATAAATTTAGTCGAATACTTGACCTCTACCTGAACGTTATCCTTTTCCGAAGAAGAAATTCCCATAATTAGGCCAAACCACAATCATGCACTCAACATCTTCGTCGAAGTTATGGGGAATATCATACCACTCTCTCTTGTCGATAATGGATCTGCCTGAATGTTTTCCCATTAAGAACCCTCAATTGTCTGGGACTGAAGGTGAGCGACCTTGCTCCAACCTCTGGGGCCGTGCGTGCCTACGATAATACCCATCGAGAAGTGATGGGATCCATAAAACTTATAATAGGGTATGGCCCTATAAATCCTGTCATTGAATTCCAAGTTATTAACATCCCAGCTTATTTCAACTTGTTTCTTGGACGACCTTGGCTCCACAGCATCAAGGGTGTGTCTTCCTCACTCCATCAGAAATTAAATTTCTTCGCCGACGGACAAGTTGTCACCATTTTGGGCGATGGAGATAATGCCGAGAGTGTAAGTACCAACAATCCAATCCTTGAGAGACATCACGGGTCAAATAATATGATTCTATCTGGATTCCAAGGTGATCCACTTCTACTCCCAGTAGGGGACGATTTCAGAGAAGGGGTTTGTCCATAATACAACGCTCATGGCAATGTCAATGTCAATGTCATTCAAATGTTCAAAAACATGCACTTTATGCCCGGACTGGGGCTAAGACAAAGAAAATAAGGGATACTTGAGCCCATTGTGCTAAAAAAAGCTTTCCCTCCTTATGGTTTGGGGTATCAACCATCAGAACAAGATCTCAGAATGATCCGCCAGTCTCGACCAAATAGAAAACTAGACTGCATCCAGACTGTCCCAAGTGACTCCTTGAATGGACGATTCATCAAAGAGGGTGAAGACTTACCCTTTGGTATCTTTTCGGAACCATGGTATGACTATACAGATAAGAAGATGAAGCCTGGAATGGAGATGTTTTTGCAAGACATCTACCCACGGGCTGAACGTTACCAACACCATGTACAACCGCTCATCAAAGATACCGAAGATTCTAAGGGAAGTGACTTCGAGGATTCGTTTAACTTACAGACACTAGGGCTGACACTCTGCATGGTCCATTCAAGAACTACATCATGGGACCCATCCCACCTGATTAAAGCTATTGATACACCTTTCTTCAACTAGCATGCTGCGCCAGTTGTACCTATTGAAATCCAACCAAACCCCAATGTTTACCCTATCTCTTTTTTGGTTGTCTATCCTTGAGCTAATGTAATCGAGACCTCCTTTGATGAGGTTCTCAATTTTGTTTTTCCTATCAATGAAATAAATGAAGATTTTGAGTATCTTGTTGTCCCTTATATTAATTGTTTAGATTCTAATCAAACTTTTGATGATGATGATTTTACAAATGAATAATTCTTAACCGATCTAAATAAGGTTAATAACAAGCAACATAATTGCGTTCAAGTTAAAGAAGAAAAAATTGATGTTGTTAACCTCGATTCTAGTAGCCAACTGTGCGAGATTAGGATAGGGGCTACCCTTAACGAGCATGAGCACGCACAACTCGAAGAATTACTAAAGGAATTCATGGATGTCTTCGCATAGTCCTAAGAAGATATGACCGACATTGATCCTGAAATAGCTCAACATGATATCCCCACTTTTCTAGATTACAAGCCGATTAAACAAAAGTTAAGAAAGCTCTGCACTGAATGGTCACTCAAAGTCAAAGAAGAAGTGGTCAAACAGTTAAACATGGGCTTCATTCGCGTGATCGAATATCCCACATGCCTAGACAACATAGTGACTGTGACAAAATCAGGAGGGAAAGTTTGGATGTGTGTAGACTAACGGTACTTGAACAAAGCCTATCCGAATGATGATTACTTACTACCCATTATCGACATGATAATGGATAACACAGCCAGTCATGCTCTTAAATTATTTATCAACGGGTTTGCCGGATACAACCAAATCCAAATACACCCAAATCACCAAGAAAAGATCGCGTTCATCGCCCCATGGGGAACCTTTTTCTACACTGTTATGCCATTTGGTCTCAAGAATACTAGGATACCTGCCAGAGGGCTGCCACAACCATCCTACATGATCTGATTCACAAAGAAGTCGAGGTTTACGTGGATGATATGATTATTAAATCCAAAACTAGAGAAGTTCATATTCTAGCTCTCCTAAAGTTCTTCGAACGACTGCGACGGTATCAGATGCAACCCAATCCACATAAATGTGTCTTGGGCATTACTAAGGGGAAACTCTTGGGATTTATGGTTAGTGAGAAGGGGATAGAAACAAATCCTGCCAAGTTAAAAGCCATACTTGAGATGCCACCTTCCCGAACGGAGAAAGAAGTCCATGGATTTCTTGGGAAATTATAATACATCAACCGGTTCATTAGCCAGCTAACCTCCATTTGCGAACCTATTTTCAAACTACTCTGAAAGGATTCAACCAAGGTTTGGAATGAGGCCTGCCAAGAATCCTTTGACGGAATCAAATAATATCTGACCCAATCTCTGGTACTCATGCCACCATAACCTGGTCTCCCCTTACTCCTATACCTAACCATAACCGACACTACAGCTGGGGCTTTGCTAGCCCAATACCTTAAAGAATATCACAAAGAAAGAGCCATCTATTACGCTAGTCACAAATTTACCGAATATGAAGTCAACTACACTACTTTGGAAAAGGTATGTGTCGCGCTTGTTTGGGTCACCCTAAAGTTGCGACTCTATATGCTCGCCTTCCCTATCAAAATTATATCCCGAATGGACCCCATTAAGTACTTGCTTGAGAAACCCGCCTTATACAGTCGAATGGCTCGATAGTTGATGCTCCTAGCCGAGTTTGATATCGTGTACGTCACGTAAAAAGCCATCAAAGGAAGATCCAACTTTGACTACCTCGCTGACTACCCCATGGAAGAAGCTGATGTTTGGATATCAAATTTCCCAGATAAAAACATCCTTTGCCCCACTCAAGACGACCTTCGATGGTATATGTTCTTTGACGGCGCTGCCAACAAAAAGGGATATGGCATTGGGATACTTCTGATTGCCCCAGATGACTCTCATACTCCCATCGCAGTCAAATTGGATTTCCCCTGCCCCAATAACATGACTGAATACGAGGCATGTACGCTAGGCCTCAATGTTTCTCTCAAGAAAGGTATTCAATGCCTAGATGTCTACGGGGATTCAACCCTCATCATCGGTCAAGTGCTCATAAAATAGAAAGTCAAGGATGAGAAACTCCAACCCTTCCATGCCCACTTAGAAGAACTAGCCTCCCAATTCTAAGATATCACCTTCCACTACCTACCTTGAGCAAAGAATAACCTATTTGATGCCCTTACTACCTTATCCTCCATGGTCGACATGCCTAAAGGAATAACAATGGCTCCCTTCCCTATTTAAAAGTAAGATAAACCAACCCACTGCTACCACATTAAGCTCATTACTAAAGAAGATCCTGAGCTATCCAATTATTGGTACTATGATATTTGGCACCTCCTCAAGCATGGTAGGTATCCTGAAGGTTACAATAAGAAAGATCGAGCAACCCTTCGAAGACTGGCCGCCCAGTAGATCATCTGTCACAAAGCAACATTAAAAAAAAACTTCGATGGAACCCATCTACACTGTATCGCAGGGGCTGACATTGAAGAGATAATATAGAAGATCCATAGCGGGGAATGCGGACCCCATTTGAACGATAACATGATTGCCAAGAAGATCATCCGATAAGGATACTACTGGACCACCATGGTCCAGGATTGCACCGCCTATGTCCATAGATGCCTCAAGTGCCAACACTTTTCCAACCTTCAACACCTGCCTCCGCGAGAATTACACAACATAACTTCCACCTCACCGTTCTCCACCTGGGGCATCAACATCATAAGGAGGGTTACACCCAAGGCTTCCAACGGGCATGAATTTATCCTAGCTGCAATTGATTACTTCACCAAATGGGTCAAAGACAAGTCATACACAGTTCTGAATGCCAAGAAAGTGGCTAAATTCATCAAGAAGAACATTATTTGCCGATATGGGATCCCGCACGAAATACTGTCACATAACAGGTTGCACTTCGAGGCAAAAGTCACAGAAATGGTTAATGAGTATGGGATTCAGAGACAAATCTTCTCCCTACCGACCTCAAACCAATGGTGCAGTCGAAGCAGCCAATAAGAACCTCAAAGCCATCATCAGTAAGCTGATCGAAAGCTCTCGAGATTGGGCCGACCGAATCCCTTATGCCCTCTAGGGCTATCGAACCTCAATTCGATTCTCTATCGGGGCTACCCCTTACTTTCTAGTCTATGGCATGGAAGTATTCCTACCTGTTGAGCTAGAAATCCTTTCGCTTCACACCATGCTCGAAAGCCAAGTAAATGAGGAGGACTGGCATCAAAGCCATCTCGACGAGTTATCACTCTTAGACGAAAGGATATTAAAAGCATTGTATCACATACAAGGGTACCATCGCCGAATAGCGCATTCATTTAATAAGAGAGTCAAGGACTGCGATATCCTAGAAGGGGATTTAGCCCTTTAGGAAATCATAGAACCCATCTGGGACCCTAGAGGGAAGTTCAAGCCCAATTGGAGTGGCCCCAACATTGCAAAGAATATCTTATCAGGAGGTGCGACTATACTCACCGACCTTGATGGAGAAGATATGGCTCATCCAGTCAACCTGGACCTTCTCAAGAAATTCTACCCCTAGTCCAAAACCTCGGCGCGCTACGACTCTTCACATATCCCTTTTATTCTTAAAAAAAATCTTTATTTCCCTCTACCCAGAACTACGTGGGCATGATCCTCTACAAAAACCATTTATTTTCAGAAAAATTAAAACTTTTTAAAAACCCCCAGAGGTACGTAGGCACCTCATACATCTTACATGAGCACGATCCCATCTTTTTCATGAAAAACTATTCTTTTCTTTTCTCCGAGAATGATAGTTAATTCTAACATATACTTGAACAAAAGGATTATGCATGCCTTAGTGATCGGTATAGGTAATTCAAAATGCAAAATTCATCAAAAGGCACATCTGGATGATCAAAAACCTTTTTTATTTTAGTAATAAGAAATTACAGTGAAATTACATAATAAAAGGGACAAATAACTCCCTTCCCCCTACCTTTCTAAAAGCTAAATATATTCTCAAATTTATTCCCCATTACAAAACAAACTCTCCAAGATTCCTACCCACAGCTACTAGAGTAGCCCTCTCCATCATCATCTACATCCTGGGGTCCCTAAGCTTCCCCTGCCTGAATAGAGTGTCACAGATGCTCTATAGACCGATAAGCTCGAACCAGCCTCGAAAAAAACATAACACCTCCCTCTATGGTATCGGATAAGACAAACCACCTTTGTCCAGTATGCACTACCATCATCTTGTTAACTACTCTTCTTCACAACCACTTCATATAATCCCCAAAGATGTGCCAGACTCCTCCAACAGACTAAGAAGGATGGGTCGACGAATATCGACTCTCCCACAAACAGACAAGTTGCATGTGCAGACGCTCTGTCAGATCTTCTACAGAAAAAAATCAAGTGTCCGAGGTGGCACAATCTTCTCCCAACCAAATTGGTGCAGAAGATGCCAAGGGAAATAGAAAGAGGTATGTCTGAGACCAACTAGTTGAACGTACGGGTATTCCCCCAGTTCCAGAATAGGCAGTAGCTGATATATATATACACACACACACAAAAAAAAATATACTATACACATCAAGTATATCAGTACTTATATATCACACACTATATAAGTAAAATAACCATCCCTCAGAGTTATAACTCAATGGATGCAGTCACTAAATGATATCATCTTCCAGGGAATTGCTCAGATATCATCATGGGTACCAGTGGTCAGACTCTCCCATCGACTTCATAAAAAGGCATTGATCAATGCAGACTTAGAGCCCCGTGCTCCACAAACTAGTTCTCCCAGCTCTCTATATCCAGGCCAACACTGATGAAATGGCGTGAAAAGAAGTTGGGCATAGCCAACAAAGGATATTCTTAAGGAGTCGCCAAGCGAAATCTTTCAGATAACCACATGAACAACATCATAGGGCTACCCCTCAAAAAGTCATAACGACCTTCTCGCCTGGCATCCAGACCATTCAAAGTCTCCGCCAGTATCACCACCGCCTGACTGCGACGGTATGACATTCATGAAGTAATGGCTATATGTTGTGGGTCCACCAGCAGTTCCCCAATAGCCAACAGCAATTCCAAAACCAAGCACAGAACGATAGCTCTGGCATATCCAGCATCACCAACCTCCTGCAAATGCACTGACCGCAGCACTGCCAAAAGGGAAATCATTCCTCCAGTAATCAAAGGTCTACCCACTGAGGGCAAAACGTGGAGAAGTCCATCTAATAGCTCCCGAGGAGACCAATAAAACTCAGGCATAGCAGCCGCTACACTAGGGTTTACCCCCAACATGGCAGAAAATTCCTCATAAGTCGGACAGACTTCTTCCAAGCCAAAGAGGAATATATGGTCTTTGGGGTACCAAAATTGAACCATCGCCATCAGCATGTTCCAGTCTATGGGTCGATTATGCCATAAAGAGACTAGACGCATGTTGAAAGTATCGTAGTCGACGTTGTAGGAGCACATCGCCTCCAAAGTCTCGAGGTAGTTGGCAAAATCAACACATCCAGGGAGAGCCATCTCATAGAATAAGAAATCAAGAATGTGAAGGTGTGATGAAAACACTCCACCCTTACCCCTTTTTATACTTGAAACCCCTCACAAAAGACACAACCCTTGTAGAAATTGGAGGGAATCCTGCCCCATAAGGTACTAAAAGATGAAGAGAGTACCAATCAAAGACTTGATTCATTAGACTTACCGATCGGCAACCCCTATTTTTGGAAACTTCTCTTTTCTCTCTTTTATCAAAATCAGAAAACTCAATAAAAATAAATTGATATTCTCAGCAGAATTTCAAAATCCCCTTCTATCTTTATATAATTTCTCATTTTAAATAAATAAAACTTTCCTTCAATTCCAAAAATATTTCTTTTTTACGGTCTCATCAGCAAAGTAAAAAGCGTATATGCATTCATTCATTCATTACTAACAGAAGATAATAAAATAACTCCATTACATTGCATAGATATTTTTCAGTGTTACATCAATTTTGCAGGAAATAGAGAAAAACAAAAAAATAATGGGACTCAGCCCGAACCCTTATCCTCTTTCTCTAAGAGCTTCCATCCCTGTGACGCGCTCTCTTTCCCCTGCGATGAGATGACGTACCACCTCTACCTGAACTAGACTCCTCCCCGGATGAGGCAGAAGACACCAAGAAAGAAGGAATAGGAACCGCATCCCGAATATGGGCAGTTGCCGAAGATATCTAGTCCCTTATGTCCCTCAACCAAGTAGTGGACACCCAACTTGCTCCAAGAAAAGGCGGAATCAGTATCAAACAAAGAAGACCAAAAGAAACCAAAAGAACAAGAGAAAAAAGGTATACCACATGATGAAGGACCTCATCTATCAAGCCCAACTCTTCTGGGTCCATCGCATGAGGACGATGCAACATAGGCACCATCCCTCCATTATCCCGTCGAATCTTATGAAGCGGTATGCAACCACACAAAGGGAACCTCCAAAGTCACCATCGTCACAGATCTCGATGGATCACCACCACTGTCGGAGGTCCCCTCTGGACGATTCGAACCCACTTGAGGGGGAGGCAGCTCATCATATATGCTAGGTGCCATTAGCCAACTCGTCACAAAGTCTATATAATCATACGGCACAACCATTTCAGTGTATAACAAATAGAACTCGCCAATCCTCGCCGTAATCCTCGCGTCCTCTGGAAATATCCACTCTCGCCTCATAGACATAAGGGGTCTCGCAGGTGGCCCTCATTAGCAATTTGTCGAACCAACCTCTCCCCGAGATACCAGGAGTGACCAAATTCATATGCCAGCAAATGCCTCATCTACGCATTCACCCCAGTCGACTCCGTGTCCTAAACAGCCGTCCCCCAAGGGTAAAACGTCACCTGAAAAATCCCCAGCAGATATAAGTCAAAATGTAATCAGAGCACACAAATACCCAGAATGAAGAAGGAAAAGGTCTTACCCTATCACCGATCAGGACATTCAAGACCTAACGCACCGCCTACAGAGAAAGAGATTTCCTCGACTGTCAATTAGCCTTTCGCCACCAATACAACCGACAAAAGTCCCCAACAATCTCATCCTTCAAAGAAATCAGCTGGGTATTGCACCCAATCAGCTCATATAACCACACATGCCAAAGACAAGAATTCCTGATAAAAAAAAATAGATGCACAAGTAAAAGGAAAATGCATGAAAGGAAAATATGCAAACTAAAGAATCCCTCAAGAAGATACGTGGATCCAGTAAAAGTCTACCGGCAGCACCGGCTAAATGCATCGAGAGATGGATGTTCTAAAACATCCTCCAGTATGGTAAAAACCACAAGTGGACAACGTCGCCGCTCGATGCCACCAAAAATCCCCCCAACACCAGAAAAATAAACAGCCGAGCCATCTGCCTCACCTGTAGCCCATCCTCCACAGTAATCACCCTACTCAGCAAAACATCCCTCAGCAGAGACAAACGAATAGAGTCCCTAGATACTATCCTCCCCACATCACCTAGCACCGCCTGCACAGCCTCTAGCCTCACCCGCAAAGAGAGATCCAACTCTATCTTCTCTCAATCACAATCCAACCCTTGTAGCTGCTGCACATCTATGGGAGTTATAGTCATCTCCCCAAAGCCAAAATGGAAGGTATGGGTAGTGTCCCACCACCTCTTCCCCAAAGTACATAAGACCATCGTCAAACAAGGCATCTCATCCAGCACAGACGTCAGCCTCCCAAAGCCTGCTGACGATACTACCCAATGCACCACAGGTGGTAGGTGCTCCCAGACATCCTTAAGCCCCATTGTCCCGTGTGCATTCATAGTCGATAAATAAACATCAGACTGTCAAAGAAAAACCTTGTCAAAATCCAAGAGAAAAGGAAATAACCAAAAAATAATGGCAAAAGTCATTTTGTACTTACATAACCACCAGGGTTCACCACCTTAGAAGAGCGATGATGCGATGGTTCCAGCAGTAAAGTCCGCTCATCCGCAACCGACTCAAACGCATCAAAAGAATTCTCACTCCCCAAAGCAAGAGGCATCCTAGCCCTCCACTCCACATTCGCCCAATCATCAACAGCTAAACACTCCCTGTGTGTCGCAGTGCTAAAAAAAGAGGCCATTTTTTAGGTTGCGAAATGTTAAAATGATTCGTAGGAGAAAAACGCAGAAAGAAAGAAGGCAAGAAGCTGTGAAAATTAGGGGAACCCGCCCCCTTTTTATAGGAAGTCAAAGGTTATGCCGATCGGCACTGCACGCCCACCTACCGATCGAAACTAACCTTCCACCTTCTTCAGGCTGTCCAAAAGTCCATGCCACTGCCGAATGGCACCCTCCACACCATGCCGACCACCCCTCTGAAATTTTCGTACAAAAACTCCCACAAAATACTAGAATACCCTGAAAAACCCTCAGAAAATTCCTAAAAATCCCGGGGAAGATGTAGAACATTTTCACAAAGAAAATTTATTTTCTCTCACATCCTCTCAAGAGCAACCCCTACTTCCCCAATAGGAAATCTCAAAGATAAGCGAATCTCTCCCCGGTAATGTCCCCAAAGGACCCATAAAGTATCCCAAACTTCAGGTTTTCTCCTATTCCCCAGTGGCCTCAAAAACCATTAGGACAAAAGTCTCAAATTTCCCCGAGAAAAACATCCAAACCCTGGATCACCTAATCACTTCCCTATTGGAATCCACAGCATCAAATTAGCTATTCCCCCGCAAAGTCTCCAGAAGACACGAAAGTTTCCCCATCGATCAGCTCCCCAACTCAAATCTCTTGAGGTAATCTCCTGGGCAGAGTACCCCGAGAACATCTCGATTTAAGCCCTCAGAATTGGCTTCGACCTGCAGAATTGGTCATCACAATTTAAGCCCTCATAATTGGCTTCGATTCACAAAATTGATCATCTCAACCTAAGCCCTCAGAATTAGCTTCGATCTAGAGAATCATTCATCCCCAGCATTGCTTTAGGTCCTTGGAATTAATCTCTATATTTGGTCGTCACTTCCTTTAGACCATCCCCAATATGCCCCTTAGGTCCTCAGAATCGGCATCAACCCTCGGAATCGGTCGTCCTCATCCTTAGATCCTCAGAATCAGCGTCGACCTTAAGTTCATAGAATCGACCTCTTCCAAAAGCATCATGCGGTGTCTATTTGATGGCTATTATTTTTTCCAAACTCACCCATTGAGGGGCTCTGTAGACACCCCATTCTAGCACTTCTTGCATCACTACGAACCTAAGTCATATTTTGAATACTAACCTAGAGGTCATCGAACGCTCCCAAGCTCCGTTTGACCAAAAGTCAAACTCTTCATCTCGATTGAGAGTGAATGAATTATCGAATGGCACTAAAACCCCTTTCCAACGGTCTGCCCCATGCGTAATTCTGAATTACAATGTGGACGAACAACCCGTTTTACCTCGAACCTTGATCTAGAGGCCATCGGGTGCTCCCGGGCTCCAGTTGACCAAAGTCAACTCTTCATCTCGACCAAGAATAAATGAATCTTCAAAGGTCACTGAAACCCCTTTCCAATGTTCGCTCCGAGCCCAATTCTGACTTACGGTATGTACGAACGATCCATTTTACTCCAAAAGGTCATCGAACGCTTCCAGGCCCCGGTTGACCAAAGTTAACTCCCCAAATCAAATCAAACTCTTTGTAATGTCGAATTTCATCTCATAGCCATTCCAATGGTCTTCCTCATGTGCATTTATGACTTATCATGCAGACGAACGATCCGTTTGGGTCCGATGATCCGCCGTCCAAAGGATCGACGAGCGCATCTGAGTCAAATTCGACCCAAAGTCAACTCCCAGACTCGGGAGAAGTCCAAAGGAATTTCAAAGGTCTCTAAATATGATTTCTATAGATACACCCCGTGCGCGATTAGGATCAACGAATTGCATTTTACGACCATTTTTTTAAAGGAATCTGAACAGGACTGCCAAACGGTAGGTTCAAAATCCTACCTGTCGGCAGTGGGCCTAAAAACACATACAGATTGGCAGGACCAGACCTATACCGATCGAAAATGCCCTAGGGCTATAAAAAGGAGTGCCTGAGCTCATTGCAAAAGGGACCCCATATTTGAGATCCATCACTCTCAACGAACTCAGAAAACCTCTCTAGAAGTCAACGTGATTTCTACATCTAAATCCATTTCCAACCCTCACTTTTCATCATCTTTTTCACCAAACTTGGTGAATTAATTACCCATCATCATCATATAAGTGAAAGGGTTGCTCTTCAACATTCAAGATCAAGCTCAAGATCTTCGAGAAGGTCTAACTTTCTCAACTCTCTCTTTAAATTCTCCTAAATCCAAATTAACTTGTTTTATTACTTAGCACTTTTTCTCCCCATATCACATATCCTAATATACTTTTTTTTTATTTTAGTATTATTGCACATCTCTTATTTTTCTTATAAAAAAACCCCAAAAATAAGAAAAAGAGTGTTTGCTTATAAATTCCAAACAGGAATTCTCACACTTTTCTCACACTAAAACACCTTTTCACAAACACACACACACACACACACATAAGAGAAGTCCCCGATTGGATTTATGAGATACATCCTACCCCTCATTTTGCATACGAACTACGTGGACTTTGATGCCTCTATAGGCTACGTAGGCGTCTCGGGGTAAAACTCGAGACTCGAGTCCTATTCTTTTTATCTTCCATTTTCTATTTTTCTCATTCTTTAACTTAATTCTCTTAGATTCTATAGATTTACATATACATATATTTGTTCTTAGTGGCGTATTATTCCATACGTGTTATCGTTCCATTATAACGATCAACGTAAGGATAATCGCATAAATCTTGTTTTCTAATATTACTTATATGTATCAGTACGTCTTTGATGTTGTCCTTCGGGATGGCTCCACTTTCTTTTGTCTGTTTTGAGTAAAATAGACTGTAGACTCCATCTCTCTACATTTTTCACCTCACACGTCACTGACAACGGTCGAAGCTCTCCCGAGAGGTATGCGCGGGACTAAGATCCTCTCACCATCTCTCTCTCTCTCTCTCTCTCTCTCTCTCTCTCTCTCTCTCTCTCTCTCTCTCTACGAGGATCAGGGATAGACACAATATATATGGGTAATATTATATGTATGTATTATTGTATATTTGTGTGTAATCATACCCTCTCTACTTGCTATCACGGAGGATCCGTGCCGGGACGGTGTTATCTCGATTGGACCTTTATGGGGGTTATTGACTTGTGCCGTAGAACATAGCATCCTTGGTACATGCTATTCGAGAATGATAGTCAGATGGTCCTAAGGGACGTGAGGGTATGTGATGACCTATTAGTGACTTGGAACTATGCTTTCGCCTCCATTATGTGTATTTATATTATAATACAGTTCGAGAGTAATTCCAAAATAGTATTTCCTTTTTGTACGAGTGATACATGGACTAGATAGCGAAGTATGCCAGCACCGTAGACTTATGTGGGGTGCCCTACTCATATATATATATTATGGGTGATAAATATAGGTACCTATGATTAATCTACTGTGATTGTAAGTAGATAGAATTGAGTAATTAATATTATATGAGTTAAATGGTTGAGAACTTAAGTCTAA
The DNA here is from genome assembly GCA_949130495.1 of Sambucus nigra. Classification (NCBI taxonomy): domain Eukaryota; kingdom Viridiplantae; phylum Streptophyta; class Magnoliopsida; order Dipsacales; family Adoxaceae; genus Sambucus; species Sambucus nigra. The sequence goes on from OX422214.1 coordinate 225,391,950, forward strand.
ATTGAGATAAATATAACTGGCTTGGCAAATTCCTAATAAAAGGGTTATCAGATATCAACTATTGTTATGCGATCACTTAGATTAGGCTTGGTTAATGAAAATTGGGTTAGACTAGTTAACTGGGTTAGATTTAAGTAGGTTAATTCGGTATTACGTTAGGCGTGCACACTAGTTGAGAGGTGACAATTCTCAAATAAGTGTCGAGGTACTAACATGTATGTAATATCAACTGGTAAGCATTTTAAATACTTTCTACACTATTTTTAAAGTTGTTTTACACTCGGGATCTGACGCGTTTCCTATCATCTCTTCCTCCCCTTGTATATATATATATATATATATATATATATATATATATATATATATATATATATATATACATATATATATATATATATACATATATATACATATATATATATATATATATATATATATGTATGTATGTATGTATTATAGGTGCCCAGCCACAACATCGTCTAGCTTAGATCTCCGGATTATTGACGTGCTGTAGCTAGAATGGGAGTTGCAGGTCCTTGCAGTAGACGACTTCATCCTTGTCTTCTCATCCTCATATTTAGTCATTTTTAGTTAGGGCATGTGTCGCCCATTTCCATATTTTTGTTAGTTCAGAGATAGATTTGTACTCTTTATTATTTCAATAATCAGCTATTGTTGGGATTGTTTTACTTTTTACTTTGTCCTGCGATTTAGTATGTTATTTTGGATTGGTTAATCTAGCTTGGTTACTTCATTTGGATGGTTTGGTTTTTAATATTATTATCCGTGGTTATAAAAATGGTTTCGTATATTAACTCATAACATTAGAACTTAATTCTTGAAATTTAATGTTTTGACACTTAGCTTAATTACTATTTAGGTGATTAATAAAGAAAATTATTTTACGACAGTGATGCTAAGAATGAACCAACCAGAAACTTTGAATTAATTTAATAAAGAACTGGTCACCCGGTATTTAATTGGGGGGGTGTCACAGGTGGTATCAGAGCATCAGGTTCTAAAGTCCTTTAGGATCTGTACGTCTTATTGTGCTTCTAGATTAGCGTCTTTGATATAGAGCCCTATTTTTAGGATTGTTGTATTCTTGTTTATGCGAATACGTCTTCTGCTATTTGATATTTAATAGTAACTCTAGACTAATAAAACTCTTTCTCATCTCAGATGCCTCCTCGACGTGCACCACGAGACAGGTAGGCCTGACAGTTCAGGCACAAGGAGAAATGAATGCAACCGAGGTCGCCGCCATAGTTGCTCAGGCGGCGAATGCATCTTTAGAGGTGGTGCAGTAGGCCCCACCCCAGGTTCAGGCTGTGGCGTCAGTTCTAGATCAGTTTCCCACTGCATGGGAGAGGGTCAGGGATGCATTTCAGAGGGCACATCCCCTATAGTTCTCGGGCGGTTCTAATATTGTCATCGCGAGCTAATGGAAGAAAGACATCCAGAGTCATCTTCGCATGTACGAGTGCACATACATTCAGAGACAGTTACTGGCTTCCTATAAGCAAGTAGGGGTCGCCTTACAGTGGTGGGAGTCCACTACCACCTTAGAGGAGAGGGATAATATGATGATTCAGAGCTTTTGGGTGCGGTTTGATTGTAAATACTTTCCTTTCGCCATGCAGACTGAGATGAGGTAAACACTGTTGAACCTCAAGCAGGAGAATATAAATGTCGCGGAGTATGAGGAAAAGTTCACGAGACTGATTACTATTATGCCAGATGGTGCAACTACCATAGAGAAGAAGATTCGGATGTTTATGGATGGTTTAACCTCGAGGATGCGCTATCACATCTTGGGTAAGAACTAAATCTGAATTGAGGAATTTAGAAATGTTTAATCAGTGTAGAATATTAATAGCCATTGTATTGGATAATACAGATGAGCACTAAGATTTTGTAGGTGTAGTAATATATTTAATTCGAACTAGTTAGGCGGGGTAGCATAACTAGGATGGGTTAGGAGTATGCGTTAGGCATGTACACTAGTGGAGGGGTGAGGACCTCAAGTGAGAACCGTAAACCTAACATGTATCTAATATCTACTAATTATGCATTTAAATACTAGTTGAATTTTTAAATGTTTTTACTCGGGCTCTGACCCATTTTTCCAAATATATTTTTTGTAAAAACCTTTTTTAGGTGCCCAGCCACAGGGAAGCCCACCTTAGGAGTTCATTTCTATTTGTCATTGCTGCAGTTGTTGTGGACGATTGTCGGTCCTAGTTGTTAGACGCATCCATTTCCTTGTAGATCTGATGCACTCATCATTTTATTTCAGTCGGGAATGTTACCCATCTTCCAATAGTAGTTGTTCTAAAGACGTTATACTCTTTTATTTTCAGTTGTGGATTTAATATTTTAACTATGGATTATTTTATTGGTATCTTAGAGTGAGGTGTTTACCTCCATCATATCATATCGTATTGGATTTTGTTATTTTCCCTATTTGTGATATTGATTTATTTACAATGGTGAATGTGATATTTGAATTATTTAATTGTTTATATATCATTGCATGTTAATGATAAGATAAAATTTGACATCAACTTTTCAAATAGTAGGTTTTAGTGAATATTAAAATGTTTTTCGACAGTGATGCAAAGAATGAACTTATCTAGATATTCTATTTTTAATTTAATAAAGGCCTGATCACCCAGTATTTAACTAAGCGGGGTGTCACACTGGTGAATTCCCAAGTTATGAAATCTTTCCCTATTTCGACATTTTCACTAATGTTCTCCTCTCTTATCATGCCAAAACATTTTTCCAACATGCACCATTTAATTGCATCTCTCACGCTTTGATCATTTTTCTTATACACCTACCCAATAATATTCACTTATTTTATACACTTATCCTCGTCGGTCGAGAGGTATAAAACATTGAAAATGTTGATATCTAATGTCATATTCCCAAAGGATGGATTCGTTTTCCCATTCCTCCAATTAATCGAGGCATTCACGGTTGTAAGGGTTGGCTGTCCTACGATGACGGGAGGTAGAGTGTTGGAGCTTAAAATGGGATGACTATTGAGAACAATAAATTCATAATGGGAGCTTGACTCTTCAAACTGAACTCCTCATATTTCTTTGGTAAATTATCAATCCTCATTTTCTATTTCCTCCTCATCATTGAGGTGAAATATCGTAGGGCTAGAGGGGGTGGAATGGAATATCGCAAATTTATTTTGTTTAAAGCCAAAGTATCCCAAGCTTGAGTAGTTTCGGCACAATACTTGAAGTGTGACTCTGCATCATCCGAATCCAAACCAAAGAATTACATGGGGCACATTGTCTCCACCATATGTTTGGCATTTACCCATTGTGGAAACAGGAGGTGAGTCTCTAGTCCTCGAAATCTTGGTGGGGGCATTTACCTAATAGCTCATTAAATCTTTCCCAACATCTCTCAAAAGTCTCACTCTCACTTTGGGAAAAGGTTTGAATTTATCTCTTGAGAGAGTTAGTGTGGTGGGTAGGGAAGAAGTTCTTCAAAAACTAGGCTTTCATTTCATGTCAACTTCCTATAGAATTCGGAGCTAAGGACTAAACCCAAGTTTTATCTTTGTCCTTGAGAAACAATGGAAAGAGTTTGAGTTGTACGACATTAATAGAAAAGCTTTGATATCCAAAGGTAGAGCACACTTCCTCAAACTCTCACACATGTAAGTAAAGTTTCTCATTTTCCATGCCATGGTATGTGGTTAATAATTGAATCATTACATTTCGGAAATGGTATTGTGAGCCCTTATAGGGAAAAATAATGCATTACGGAGAAGTGGTACTCTCTAGTTGTAACTAATCTCTCATCGGTATATACGTATGCTCAGCATCCCCTCGACAACTATGTTCGCTTTGATTATCGGCCATGATGGTAGGCTCGGCGTGGGCTCTGATATACGCTGAGATAGAATCAAAATGAGTTGAATATGGTCTCCAATAGTTTTAACGTTCATCAGACGATGAGGATTCTATTATGGTATTTGAAGTGCTATCGCTCGCATGTTGCATTTATGGAATTTTTGGATTAGATTTGGAAACCATGATGTCACGATGACCACAGGGAACATAAAAGTGTAAAGAGAACATCGTATAATCTACGATTATTGCCAATCCACAGCAATGGTGCCAAAAACTTGATGCTCAAAAAACTGTGTGTGATTAAAGTGCAAATATTTCACAACAAGTATTATCCAAGTAACATTGAAATCATATTACGCAATGATTGAACGCTTCGAAGAGAACTAAAGTGGGTTAAAGGATATTCTCTATACGTCACAAAGGGAAAATGTAAAATATGATTTCTTGTTTTGATGTTGTGAGATTAATTAACCGCTATCCTAACATGCGTTTAATTAATGGAGAACGAGTAAACTATGGATATAACAAGGAATACTCTAGTAAAAACTTGAGTTCGAGAGAAAAAAAGTATTATGGATCATTCTCCCACCTTGGATTCGCTAAGAAAATGATGGTACTTGTTCAAATTAACTCCAATTTATCATAACTAATAAAGCTCGAACATCAACCATGTAGAGACCAAACTCATCAATGGAGTATTAGGGTTAATTAGATATGGTACTAGACTAGTTAGGGTTGCAATGAATCTTAAAATACTACCCTTACAAGACAAGGGAAGTCAAGAAGCTTGGATACTCCAATATCAGCACATGAAGTTCCATTAGAACAATCACAAACTAAACCCTAAATATGGAGTTCAAGCATCCAAGGTGGGATTATGATCCCTTAGCTATAAGACTAGCCACTGATGATAGAAACTAAGTAAAACAGGTGAGAGAACAACATAACTAAGAAAGCCATCTAGTTAAACACAAACTAACACAAGAGATGGAAATAAATACAAATGAAAGCTAATAAAGTAAGTAAGGAAGAAATAATTGAACAAAGCTTGCATTAAAAACAACTAACCTGAATGTAATCAATGCTTTACATGTAAAAAGAAAACATAAATGAACTTGACCTAGGAGATAAAAGAGAGAGTTTCTAAACTTAGAAACTTTCTAGTAATAAAAACTGGCCTTAACAATAGGGAAAACAAAGGGATATACAACAAAATCTTGAAAATGGAGAACTTGTAATTATAATGAAACAAAGTCAAATCAATTCATCTTGATATCCGAATCGATTTGCATATGAAAATAGCTACACTAGATGAAATCGAATCGATTTGTCTTAAGGCCCAAATCGATTCGGATCTTCTTCTAAATTGAGGATGGGGCCGGTACGGCATAATTAGGCCCTTACTGCAAAGAACTTTTCGTAGGTTATTCATTAGAGATCGAATTTAAGCACCATTGAAGGCCACGCAAATATGACTTAAAGAGATTCAACTTTAATGAAGATTTTGGGACCAAAACCCGAATGATGAATTTACTAAAATGCCCCCGACTTTGCGACTTTTAATGGAACTTTCTCAGGATCCAACCAAATTTCAAGACATGCATTCCCGACACCTATAAAAGCTCAAATAAACTATGCACATCATATTTATGATGAAATTAGGGATTAAATAATAAATGAGCATAAGTTTCGGGAATAACATGTACGAGAATGATAGAATTCACAAATAAACGGGGTTTAAATGTAATGATCATGACTAATCAAGCATCATTACCAAGTTTGGCCTACATCAGGCCATCATCTTAAACAACGATAATAAGTTTGATGACTAGGCATTTAAGGAGTTATGCTCAAGATATGGTATAATCAACCACTAATTCATCCCGAGGCCACACTCTGGACAATGACCAATTCGAAGTTAAGAAGAAAACGATCTTCCATAATTTAAAGAAGAGACTAGATAAAGCCAAGGGATTGTGAGCTAAAGAATTTCTAATAATTCTATGGGGCTATAGGGACACATTAGAGGTCTAACATGGAAAACTCCTTTCTCCTTGGCCTTCGACACTGAGGTTGTGATCCTAAATTTGGTTGAAATATCTAGACAAAGGGTATCTCAATTTAATCTTGGGGCCAATGAAGAAAGTCTGAAGGTATCCATGCTTGAGCTAGAGGAAAGAAAAGAGGCATCACTATTCTCTATGAAAGTCTACAAGTAGAAAATAGCCTACTACTTCAATGAAAATATCCTCTATAGGGAATTCAAGGTAGGCAACCTGGTTCTATGAGAGGTCACTCTTGAAGATAGAAATCTGAATAAGGGGAAGATAAACCCTAAATGGGAAGGCCGATATGTGCTAACCAAGATTACAAGATCTGGTTATTATTACCTCAAAGATAAAGAAGGATATAACCTCCCTCATCCTTGGAATGCAGAGAACCTAAAAAAAATACTACCAGTGATGTATTCAAAGCTAAAATAAAATGAAATAATGCTTTTGTTGCCTATGATGTATTCTGCATGAGTAGTCTTAAAGAACTACAAGTAATTCAACCTTGGATCTTATAAACTAAGGTCCTATGACCTACAAATCATCTTGTAAGGACTTCAACCTTGACTCAAAATTTAAATCAAGGTCTAAGGACACAAAAAGAGTTGCAAGGATTTCATCCTTGGCTCTAAGTTTGAGCAAAGATCTCACGACCCAACATTTAAGTTAGAAAGATTTCATCCTTGCCTTGAGAAACGATCAAAGGTCTCAGGACCCAAAAAAGAATATTGTCCCCAAGATTAAATATACCCTAAAAAATATAGTCAAACGTCCCCAGACCCATAAAAGACTTAAAGTATTATTTATATTTTCATCCATAATCCCCAAAGGCTAAATTCTAAAGACCCATAAATAGCTTTTTTCCTCGCATCAATTTTTTCCTTTGCCACAGAGTTGTATAAAAAGACGTGTAAAAATTACACCCCTCGAACCTAGTTTTTGGAAATATTTAAGATAAACTCATTTTTTTTAAAAACATTGGGGGATATGTTATCAAGTACAAAACATTGTCCAAAACTTTAGTTTTTAACAAAGCAAGGGTGTAAGGACCAAGGTCCAAGGTCGCAGGCCCTTGTAAGGATTTCAAATTTTGTATTGTTTCTCAGTCTAGAGGTCTCAAACCCTTTATAAGGACTTTAAATTTCAAAATTTCCAAGTTTAGAGATTTTAGGACCCTTTTTGCGAATTTGAATTCAAGTTTACCTAAGTTTAGAGGTCTTGTGACCCTTTGTGGGACTTCAAGTTACAATTTTACTAAGTCTGGAGGTCTCAAGATCCTTATAGGCACATCAGTTTTAAAACTTACCTAAGTTCAGAGGTCTTATGAACCTTTGTAGGACTTCATGTTAAACAAATTCTATGTCCGGAGGTCTTAGAAACCTTATAAGGAATCCAAATTTTATAACTTTCTAAATTCATAGGTATTAAGACCCATTGTGGGACTTTAGATTCAACATTACCTAACTGTAGAGGTCTTATGACTCTTTATAGTGCATCGGGTTATAATTCTACTAGGTCCTAAAGTCCTAGGACCCTTATAAGGATTCCATGTTTAAAAAAAATCCAAGATCCAATGTATTATGATCCAATGTGGGATTAAGAATAAGCGAAGATTTAAAATAAAGGTCTTAGGCCCCTCTGCAAATTTGATTTTAAGACTTTATGCCCACAAAATTTTAAGAATATTAGTGTCTATATAAAAAAAAATTACGGCCTTTTAGTTTTATAAAAGCACATGTATCGATCATGCTAAGGTTCTAAGGCTTAACACCCCACTACAAGACCTCAGTCTAGACTATAACAAATGTACCAGAGCCTTTAAATTGATTTCAACAAATTTGCATCCCCGAATATTTATCTTTGACAAGAAATTATAGAAGAGCTAAAGGGTGTACTACGTACAAAGTGGACCTCAAACATCTCAAATAGTGCTTAATACTCCTTAGCAAATAAAAAAAGCAATTACTAAATGAGTATTGAAGAGCAACACATTTCCATTAAAAAACTACTTTCATTGAAGACAAAATATTAGGAAATTACACTAATGGCCTATGTACAATCAATAGTTCAAAGAAATAAGGAGTTACATAAGATCTAATCAAGACTTGAGATTTTTGGGGATCCATGGGAGCTTCACTTGTGGCAAAGAGGCAGAGGTATCTTTTTTAGGATTTTCTCCTACAACGGTGTTGCTGTCATCATTTAAACTCTCCCCACCAGATTCATAGGCCTCCGCAAATAGGACATAAATGTCTACCTCAGGTAACATAATTTGAATATTTGCCCTAAAATCATCAAATCTAGAGTTGTAATTATGAAAGAGGTCCTTCTTATATGGCTCAGATCCAAGAGTGACTCTTCCCTTGAAAAGAAAAATAAATACAGGATGCCCTGGCATACTCTTTATGAATGTCTTGACCCTCGAAATTCAGACCCTCCTTCATAATGGTGAGATCTCTAACTCACTACTTCAGAAGTTCCACTCATCATTTGTATAAAGAAGTTTGTCCTAAATGCCTTGGACCTTAGCCTACTAACGCCAAAGAGTCTTTAATATATCTATAAGTTCAGTGTGTCTAAGTAAGTGAAGTTCCTATACCATTTCCAAGGACTCCCTCGCAGTATCCATTAAGGAAGAACTATTCCTCAGAGTCATCTAGAATCTTCTCTTGCTCTTTAATAATCAGCCGGTCTTTTAGGGCATCCTTCTTCATCCTAGAGATATCAGCCTCTACCCTCAGATCCTAGATCGTCTGATCCAGTTGCATATAAGTAATATTCCATCCATCCTTTATCTCAACATCCCTATTACTTCACTTGATACGGTTAAGAGCGTCAACTAGAAGAGCCCCAATCACGTCCTAAGCCTACTAAAAGACAAGGAGATGTAAGAAAAGAGTATAGAGGGTGAAAGGACAAAGAGAAAATCAAATTAACTTTGAGGATACCTATCCCAACAAGTGTATTAGCTCCTCATCATCGATGAAGGTCTACCTTCTCCTCCGTTTGGTCACGACATTAGAGTATTTTACTTTGGCCATTGAGTGGAGGGTGTCCATAAGAGAAGTATAAGATTTTAACTCCTTAACATATGGAGGTTGGGAATACCTCCCAGTCGCAGATAACCCCTCCAAATCACAAAAGGCTTCAGCACCCTTCTTAGAATCCTCCTCTTATTGAGAAAAAACCACCTTTTTCTGGACTTTTGCTTGAGATCATGGGTTGTAAGTCCCCCGGTATATAATAAAGTCCCTTGATTTACCCAGGGGTTCCATCTACCCCCGTTAATTCTTCTACTAATGGAAGGATTTTGTTCTTAGGCTCTTTTTTAGCCTCTTTTTCCAGTCAAACATCATGATCATAGGAACCGACGATATGTCAAGATTCAAATTCGTAGTGATCAAGGACCTTTTTACCTTAACAGTAAAAGCCCAAAAGAGTTGTCATTTGTAAACTTTCTCGTCATCCTTATTTATTCCTGTTTAATTATTGGATCAGTAATTAAGAAAAAAATGATTATCAGAGCAGTGGAAGTTAAGAAAAAATTGATTATCAGAATAGTGGAAGTAAATAAGAAAAACCAGGAGCGGAGGTCAACCACTTACTTGGTTGATCTTCTTCATGTTCAGAGCCCAGCGCCCAGCAGTATAGTCCCTTCAACAATTAAATAAAGCTTAAATTTTCTATGATATTGGCTTTCCTCCACATCATAAGACCCGGTGACCTCAAATACCATTTTGGTAACATGTTTTATTTTGCGAGAGACACCACAGTAAAAGTCTTAGATCCCAGTGATTCCCCGACCACGAGCTTAGACCCAAAGTCAAAGGCTTGGGCTCATAACTTAGAGCACTATTAAGGAGGCATTTGGTTGTGACAAAGGACTCAAAAGAGGTAGATGCCAACTTCAGGGCCTTATTTATCTCCTCTTTTTCATGCTCAAATGTCTCAATAATCACTAAAAATAAAGCACGATGATTATTAAGGCTTGTGAAATGGTCAAGCCTAAAAATTAATATCAAACGCTCAAAGTATAAATAAATGCTTACCTAAGGCTGGCGGGACACACTAAAAGGTGAGGCGAACCACTAGCTTATCATGATCATATGTAGCCCAAACACCATCTATAAAGTAGAACCTTTATCTCATGTTCTTGAGGGAAATATTCCCATCCCTGGCGAAGACCACATCATCCTTTGGGAGAAATATTTTAACCACTTATATTTCAAATTTATCTGCTCTTAGACCCGGTATAGCCTAAAGAATTGGGTCAATATAACATCTCACTGACCTTTATTGTTCTCCCTTCAACGATCTATAAGAATCATCCACTTTTTGGGAACAATAAATTCTAAGGGCTCTTAAAATCTTTATCATCGGCGGAGGTAGGGGAATATGACCCCATACTACAAGAAGCATTCATTAAAGCAGAGTTGTTGAGGGACTAAGGAGTAGGGACTTTCAACAGTCTTAGTGGCCCTCAAAGTATTGGAGTCAAGTATTTGATAAGTGCTTCGAATGGTCATCGAGTCCTTATTAGTAATTCGAGAGGCAGAGTAGGCCGCACCAGCTTCACTGGGTCATTCACCTCGAAATATTCCTTCTTAGGGATACCAACACTCTCCTTTTCTATCAAATTAAAGGAAATATGAGGGCTGATGAAAGATAGGACCTTTATGTTAGAGACTTAAAAATGGGAAACTTTTTTAACAGGCATCTTTTAAAAAGGTATGAGGAAAGACAATAGCTTTTGGTTCAGAAAATTCAAAGCAAAGGTTATATGAATAATAAAAAGTTCAAGCTTTCCAAGGGGCTTCTTTATATCACTTAAAGTTTGATGTTTTAATATATCCAGCCCAAAAAATATGTCCCATAATTCTCTCAACCATTTAAATCCTCCTTCCTGATAAAATCTAGCCATAACATTTTTTTCATTGGCAAGTTATGTCCTTACCCGCATTTTAAGTGAAAAGGATAAGTGTTTCCCTTTGTAACTTTTGTAAAAATAAAAAAAAGGATACTGATGATGCACAATTAAACCCTTTCCTTCCAAATACTCTTTAAATCCTTTAAGCAGCTTCGGATTAGGAAAAAGGCTCCTCAGTCGATATCGGACCTCAGATAGAGTGATACTTGGTTACAAAGATATTTATTACTCCCAAAGATAAGTCGTGGTACTGTACTGGGCCTCAATTATGCCTCTTTCCACCTAGAAGCATTAATTGGTCCATCGCATCTTCTCAACCAAAATCTGAAGCCTCAGCATAAGGTTCTGCCATGACTGATGCCCAAAAAAAAATCTCAGACTGAAGAAATATGACCACCCGAGGTCCTTAGAAGTGAGGTAAATCATCTCGAAGAACCCCAATGGCATCCAATGTATGATCATAGAAATTTTCGGGCTCTTAGACCTCTGACATAACACCTATAACCATTATGTAGAGTTAGTTAAAATCACAATATTATTTCTCTTACCGCCACTATCCAACTCCACTTTCATTGAAGAATCCCATCATCATTTTATGCACTCACAAAACACCTTACACCACTTGAAAAGACTTTGGCCAATAGTCCACCTCATTGCTGACATCGTTAGACCTCAACACTGTCATAACCATGTTGTGATAGTCCATTTATTCTCTCTCGAATATCTTTCATATAAAAGAAGGTTGGGGAAAGTTTCCAAAGGGCTGATCTCAATCATTCAAAGATATTAAGGCATTCAAAAAATCAGACTTGCAAGTGTTCTAAGCATATACAAGTGTTTACACTCATAACCCATTGTTGTGAGCTTTATGTTTACACTAAAAACTCAGACTTTGTTCCACACTCATAACCCACTGTTGTGAGCTTTATGTTTACACAACTAGTATATATTGTGGATCCCTATATCAATACCTAGGCACCCTCAAAGAAGTAATTCATTTACTTCCTAAGGTCCTATATATTGTTGATGAAGGTTGCAAGACCTTATACTCTCTTGGCCAAAGACTAAGAGATCTCTTAGACTTTAATTCCTCATTTACATTCTAATACACTAGTGCAACTCCTTTGATAGTGGATGCAGGACCCTCATTTGAGATCCAAACCACTTTAAATCATTCTCTTACCTTGACACTTCTTTCCTCTTACCCATTTGAGGTCTAGAGGGGAGTATCTGGGGGGTCTAAAGTCACTAACGATTTAAAACTCATCAATTAGAATCACTATTATTAGTAAGAAAATAAAATTTATTAGATTCCAATCTTGATTAAAAAAATAGACTTTTAGGATGCTTTATACCCATCTTTCAAATTAGCACTGTTCTAAAAAACCCGCCTACGCTCCGCCTAGGCACGCCTAGGCTTGAGGCTTGGGAGAAACGCCTCGCCTTACGCTTTTCACGCCTTATTCTTGGTAAAACCCTTAAGGCGCACTTTTTTCTAAAAACAACAATGATTTAGTGAAACGATGTCGCCTTTTAAAGAATTTGTTTACAAATCGGACCATTATCTCATCCAAAATAATCAAATAGTATTTTAATTTGCATATATTTAGACATATTTTTATGATATGTGCAATTTTTGTATTTTAATAGCCTTGTTATGGTTAAAAAATATTAAAATATATTAAGAAGGCCTAAACGCCTTTTCACGCCTTTTTACGCTTAGGCCCGCCTAGGCTTCTAAGGCTTAAGGCTTGGTCTCCACGCCTCAATCACGCCCGAACCTTGCAAATTAGTAATTAATTTTTAATTCGATAGCTACCTTCGGGGGTTCTCTCTCTCTCTGTATATATATATATATATATATATATATATATATATATATATATATATATATATATATATATATATATATATATATATATATAATAACAGACGAAAAGGATAAAAATATAAATAAATGGGTATAATTGAATCTAAATCAGATCAAGTAGTAAATCTGAATAAGATATTATATATCTTGGGAGCTATGGGATACACCCATCAAAACCATCACCTCCTATAATTATATATTATATATCTTGAACATTATAATTTTTCATCTATTTATTTTGTTGGTTGCACATTATGGGCGAGTTGACAAAATAAGTATGTGCAAATAAAAACTCTTTATATCTTCCAAAGACCTAAAACTAAATAGGGTTACTGTGTTTTAGTCCTATTTTTTTTGCCAACCCTCATTTGAGTCCTATTGACATTTATTTAATTAGATTAATCCTATTATTAAGATATCTTATACTAAAATGTCTAAACTACCCATGATATACCATAATTCTCATATCTAAGACATTTGCAACAACACATCATCACTCTCCGTATCTCCATCTCTGACTCACTTGATGTCTCTTTCTTCTCTATGATCCTAATATCGATGTCTTATTTTCTTTGTATTTATATATGTTCATGCGAGTGTGTGTGTGTGTGTGTGTGTGTGCAAATTTGTGTATGTCTATACATATTTGTGAGTGTGTGTCATCATCATAATCCTTGCCTTAATCCCATCACATGGGGTTGTCCACATGGATTCTCCTTTTCCATTATAATATATTATAAGCAATATTATCATTCAAGGTTAATGCCTTAAGGTCTCTCCTACTAATTTCCTCACACGATAGCTTAGGGCGGTCCCTTTCTCTTTTATCATCTATTTCCAATAATCTTCCTCTTGTTATATGTGCATATATTGGTCTACGCAACATACTGAGTGTGTGTATATGTATATACATGTATGAGTGTGTTTATATATGTGTATATTTATATATATGTGTGTGTGTGTGTGTAAGTGTGTGTATGTATGTGTCGGTGTGTATGTATATGTGATTGTGTGTTTTAATAAAATAGGGAGAGAAATAATCAAAGAGAACTATTGGTCTTATGGTGACTATTGATATTTTTTATGTTATGGGATGGATATATACTCGAAATAAATATTTTTTTAGTGTGTGAATATTTACTTGTAAACTTAAATAGTGAATATTAACACTCCAATTAGATATTTTCTAAGAAGAGAAGAAAATGAAGAACAAAAAAGAAAATAATAAACTTTCCAACCTTCAGGTATGTAGTTTGTGTTTATGATTGTGATAATAAATATTTACATGGGGAAGTAGGCATTTAGTCTTAAATCTTATTTTTTCTTAACATTCGATCCTAACATTTAGTCTTAAATCTTATGTTTTCTTAACATTTGATCCTACGTATTTTTGGTTTAGTTAATGGTCCTATTTTCTATTGGTTAACTGATACGTGGAGCAAAGTGGAAAAAGAATTGACCAAAATATCTTCGTTCAAAGCCATTCGAATAACTTCTCTTGAGAATTTCTACTCGGGAATGAATCACATAAATATTGCATTTGAATTATATTTGACGTAAATTCTATTGGAAATCCTTTAAATTTGGTTCGACATAAGGCCAGAATAGGAATGTAGTTCTACATACAAAAAAAAATAATGATTGATAAGGCAATGTCATTCTGCATAAGCATAATGATGAGCAGTAATATAAATGGAGATTTGGAAGAAGGCGTGAAATAATGAGAAAAAACTTTAAATAACACATTATCTCTCATTCATTTACAAAATGATTATAATGTAAATACGCACAAATTACTGACTCTAACTAATAGCGTACACCTAAAAAATCAGATGTTTAAATGATGGAACATTAAAAAATAACTGCAGTAATGGGACTGCTGCTAATAAAATAAAAGGATGGAATAAACACCAATAAAATGTTTGCGATAGGACTATTTACCAAAAAACTATATTTACATTGCTAGTAAATGTTTACTTTTGGTCATTTTTCTTATATTATCAAAGAGTTATACTCATATTAAATATTTATTATTAGCTAATTATTTTTTTATTATTCTCTTTCTCATTCTTCTTTTTCTGAAAAGTTTTATTGTAAGTATACATATTTATAATAGTGCAAGTTTTATTTCACTCCTTATTGTATTTATTTATTTTTATTATGACAATAAATGTTTACATTAACTCTAAAACTCCTTGTGAAGGAAAACAACAATAACCTCGACATTATTAACTCAAAGTCCGCGACCTTAGTGGAGTAGGCATATACCCAGTGTTGTTATTCATTTTATACTATGGTTCTTATTTTTCTACGACTATAGGATTTCTCATTTTGTTTAGTTCACCTCAAAGAAAAGAAAGTTATTTTAAGAACTAATTGTTTGAAGGCAACTCACAAAACTAGTAAACCGAAAACATAGAACACCTCATAAATTGCATCAACCACCTCTACGAGGGGCAGCCAACACTCTAGGGACAAATCAACCTCTTGAGCCGTAGAATTTTTACGCTATAGTTTATGTCCTTCAACAACATAATGAAATCCAAGACGTGAATGAGAAAAAGTCAAAGGTCAGGGACACTAAAAAGAAAGTGGTGTCAGAACTGAAAAATAAAAGAAAGCATGAAATCTATTCATAAAGGAAGTATGAAGAATTCACACCTATAAATTGTGAATTGGTATCTATTTTTCTCAGCATCAAGGAGGAAAATTTCATCAAGTGACCTCCTGAGATGAAGACCCTTGCGACAAGAGAAAGGTGGGAAAATGGTGTGAAATACACATTGACATAGGAACACAACTAAAGATTTCCTCAACATGAAGAATGAAGTTGAGAGGATGATAAGGCAAGGAATGTTGAGAAGATTTACTTAGGCCACGACCTGGAATTGAGCACAGAAGGAGCCTCATCCTAGAAGAAGTATGATGGAGAAATTTTATGAATGCTTTTTTGTAATTACTACGAGGTCGTAGTTAAGCTAGAAGATCATATTATGTACTACCTCAGGTTGAAATTATTGAAAAGTTCAATGTTTTCTCATTTCCTCTACATAGGAGATCACAATTCTCCACTAAATCTTCCATAAAAAACTCAAGATAACAACAAAAGTTGAGATCACTAGGTCAAAGAATATGGCAGGAGTATTAAACTTCCACGAATATTGAAGGCCAATGCCATAAATAGGCTACAGAGGCAGAAAAGCCCCAGACGAGATCGTTGCAGTTCCTCCTCTTATGATGAAAGCCTCTTGTCATGAGAGGAACCACCTTTCTAAGAGAATAAATTAGCTTCATCTCAAGAAGAAAAAAACATAAGTCATAAGAAGCAGACCTTGGTTAAAAAATCGCAGA
Organism: Sambucus nigra; assembly: GCA_949130495.1. NCBI lineage: Eukaryota > Viridiplantae > Streptophyta > Magnoliopsida > Dipsacales > Adoxaceae > Sambucus > Sambucus nigra. Next base: position 225,408,030 of record OX422214.1, read on the forward strand.
ATTAGCACTGCACGGAGATCTAAAAGACAAGACCTTCGTGATAATGGGTGTTATCAAAACCTCCAAGAATGTGGTCACCCCGATGAGAAGGAGTCTTTATTGAAAGAAATCCGGGGAAGCTATAAAATTGCACACGCTCAATTAAGAAAAAGTGGGAACAAATCATCATTGTTTGTGAACTTTCCTTACAAGATTAGTCAGTACCAAGGATGATTTGGATAAAGAATGTTAACCTAAAGTCCCTTTTAAGGGAATAAAAAGTCTTATTTTAATGGCAGAAACACTCTAAATCTTATTTTTCTATCTCTTTGTCTCTTTTTAATTCTCCTTTATACCTTTGTGTGTTAATTATAGATTTTATGGCATGGCCTACATTGCTACATGCATTTTTTTACGATAAACATTATTTCCTCTTCTAAGCTTCTTTTAAGTTTCTTAGCAAATATTAACTTTGGTGGTGGCGACAGTGGTTGTGGTGGTAGGTTGGGTAGGCAACATTGTGGTGGTGCTAGTGAAATTATTGTGGTGGTGGTGGTGGTTGAGATAACATGTTACAGTGGAGGTTGAAGGAGTTAGTGGTGGTGACGGAAGGACATTAAGTGGTGGTGGTGACGGAAGGTGGTGATGCCGATGACAGAAGTAACTTTGATAGATAATTTTTTTAGGAAAATGAGATCCACGTTTTATTAGAAATCAAAAGTGGGAAAAAGCCCCCCCATCAGTGGATTACATCAATGATAAGCAATATGAGCACCTATGTTAGAAAAAGATTCTAAAATATTGGTACAATATCTAAACCTAGTGCCTTTAAAAGGAAAAATATGAAACGCACGTTTAATCTCCCCACAAATGAGATGAAAAATAGAGGACTCATCCATTGACCCTTCATTAAACATGCATTTGTTCCTTGCACATCATAAATGATAGCAAATGAAGGCGGGAATAATATGACAAAGAATACCTCTAATTTTGTCACCCTTAGAATTAATCCACCAAATCACCAAGTTCCCACTAAAATTTCAAACACGGTTCTTTAATCTAAGGATGTTGTGGAAACGAATCCAAGAAGATTGAGCAATTGGACTACCCGAAAAAAGATGAACTTTACCCACCTCCTTTGCCAAAATGCATAATCTACATTCCTACAAAATGGGAATTTTAAGCCCTTTAATAGACTCATCTATTGCAATCCATTTGTGAAGTAAATGCCACATGAAAACTGAAATTTTTGGAGTAATTCTTTTATCCTAAATTAGCGAAAAAGAGCATTGAATACATCATTTATCCCTCACCAAATGCAAAGAGGATTTTAAATTGAAATTCCTATTCTTTGTTCATGACCATTTTCCAGTAAAAGAATCCAAAAAAAATCGTAAAGTCCTCCTAAACCATTTTCAGCCTCCTCCAAGCTTGAGATGACAGTAATACTGAACCTCTAAAATTTTGCGCCTCTAACTTTATTATTTACTATGCATAAACCAGGACCATAAAGAATTTAAATTTAAAAAATTCCACCAAAAATTATGGGAATAAGCAAGAGATAAATAAAAAAGGACCTTAAGTTTAGAGCGCCCTCTTCATTTAGTTTGCAAATATCGATCCATTTCACCTATTGAAATTTTATTTTTCTTCTTGTTTACCCCATAAAAATGGAGCCAAGAGCTTTTTTATATGATTAAGAATCATCTGTGGAGGATTAATAGATGAAAGGACATGAACGTTCATGGATTTTGCTACTATTTTAGTGAGAGTTAATCTACATTCTTGAGAAATTATTTGACGATTCCAAAAATTCAGCCTGCCTACCAACTTGTCAATAAAAGTCGAAAATTATGAATGCTTTTCCTCCTTGAGAAAAAAAAGTATCCCCAAATAATTGATCAGGAGAATTTTATGCTTGAAACCTGTAACACTTTGAATAATTCTCTTCCTTCCATAAGTCTCATTTTTGGAAGATAAAACGAACATTTATTGCAATTGACCACCTGATCGGATGCCCCGTCATAATACTTCCAAAATTGCATGAAATTCTTTAGAGAACGCCTATCTCTATTATAAAAAATAGGGGTGTCATATGCAAAATAAAGACAAGAAATAATATGGCAATCCCTTATTAGAATAAAATGGGTCGTTTTTCTAACTTCCATCATTTTTTGAATCCCCTATTGAGAACTTCCGCCTCTATAACAAATAAAGTCGGGGATAATGTATCTGCTTGCCTCACTCCCCCCCCCTTTTTAATTTAACGAAGCCATACGATTTTCCATTCACCATAATCGAATACCAAAAATTAGAGATTTCCCTCCAAATTAAATCAATGACTATCACCAAGAAACCAAAACTCAATAAATTTTTGATGATGAATAATCACGACATCCTATCATACGCTTTTGACATATCCAACTTTAAAATTAGATTAAATCACCTCACTTTATTTTTAAAAGAGGACATAAGTTATTTGGCTAAAAGCACATTCTCCACAATAGATCTTCCCTCAATAAAATTGGATTGTGATGGGGAAATAATTTTAGGAAGAATTTCACTCTTACTATTTGCAGAATATTTTAGATAATTTTGCAAGAAAAATTACAAAGACTAATAGGGCGTAAATCCCCACATGTTTTTGGACTCTTAATTTTTGGAATAGTCACAATATTAGTAGCAGTCCAACTTACCAGAAGGTCTTCGTCAAGAAAAAAATATGATAAAGCCTTGTGAATATCGTCTTTGATGATGTGCCAACATGTTTTGAAGAACATACCACTGAAACCGCGCCAACAATACCGTCATTGTTCATTTTACAAATCGCCTCATGAATTTTCTCCTGAGTCAACAAGCTACTCAATAAGCCATTTATCTTCCAAGGATGTTTCTTCAGGAATACAATCCCAAATAGTATTTTCTCCCCAAGACGCCCCATTACAGCTGTTGTCCGAAGCAGTGTTATACCTGCTCGTAGGACCTGCTAGCGTGTTGCTGACCATGGAAGCTAGGAGCATACCAATTGTTGAACCCCCAGAGTTGTTACTGTTTGTGGCAGCTGTGTACCAGTTACTTGTTGAACACCGCATGGCTGCTATTGTTCATAGCAGTGTTTTCTGAACATAAAAGACTTTGAAAATAGCCTACAATAACTTTCTCTATCTCCTCTTTGCCCGTGACCCATTTCCCTTGATAAGTTTCTATCCGAATTAAATTAAGGGCAACCCTATTTTTCCTTGTAATCGCGTGAAAACAATTTGTGTTAGCGTCACCATCTTTGGCCCACTTTACTGTAGACTTTTGTTTCCAAAAATCATCTTATATTTTTAACGCTTTTAGATACTCGTCTTGAGTTTTGTGAAATTTGTCACGAATTTCCATAGGCAGATCCGCATCAAAATCCCTTTCCCTATTATGTCATCCTCCACTTTCTTATTAAGTTGAAAAATATCCCCAAATTTAGTTCTCGCCCAAAATTTAAGAAAATATTTCACCCTTTTGAATTTATCAGCAAAATTTTAAAGAGGTCTACTATAAAACTCAAATATCCAAGCTTTCTTTACGACTTGATGAAATTATTCATCCTTAGCCCAAAACGAGAGGAATTTGAAAGGTCTTGCAAGTTTTTGGTTTTCTCTCGTGATTTTTAAGAGTTGCTCTGATTCGAATTCGGCCTATGAAGATTATCCACCGTGATAACAAAATCCCCATTAACCCATTAAGTGTTACCCACCACTCTATGAATACAAGCCCAAGTCTGAGCATTTCCTTCCATATTATTACACCAAGTAAACCTAGAGCCATTGAAAAGAATCTCATTTAACCCCGCATTAATGAAACATAAATTGAAATCCATTATAATATCCCAATTCACTGCATTTTCTCTATTTTTTTCTTCATTGTTAGCCACAATATTGAAATCACCGCCCACTATCCATTTCATCTCCCCGAGGTTTGTAGCAAGCTCAAGCTCCTCCACAATTTCAATCTCTCTTCTTTTTTTACATTTTTCATAAATGGTCGTGAATAAAATTGGATCTTTAAAAAAATGATTACTCAACCAAATTGACAATGATTGATCCCCATTATTAGTTTCTTCCACTTTCCAATTATTTTTCCAAAGAATTCAAATTTTATTAGAATTATTTTCCATTCCCCCATCAAACTTCATCTTCTTACACAACTCTTCAATTTTAGGTTCTTGTAATGCTACCACACTAATAGAATGGATACGAATAAGACGTTTAAGCCTACGAATTGAAGGACCATTTTTCACACCTTTAATATCCCAAAAAATAAATTACATCATTTGGAAGCAACAAAAGTTAAAGTTTTCAAAATCTTACCTCCTAATCGGGTCTGAATAACGGAAGATTTTAAGTTCGAGTAATTTTTTCTTGGTATTCTCTTTTTAACAACAGTAAATTCTTCTTCACTCAATCTCGGATCCTTATGCAATACCTTCTTGGTAATCTTTTCAAAATTCCTTTAGAGAAAGTTTCCCAATCATCATTAAGCTCCCTCACCAATGAAGTTTCTAAATCTGAAGAATAGATATAATGTCAATCTTCCGTAAATGAGTTTTTAGGTGACTACCTTGGAGCCCTAGGAGAAAGAATTTTTTTTTACTGTCGTCAGATCCATTACCAGTTTCTTAATTTTTAGAACTTCGTCCATGTCAAAATACCAATCCTCTGCTTGCCTTACCTCCAAATTACCTAACATGTCTGTATCTACCCCATGCACCACCTAAATTAATTTACTTTTATCAACTTCTAGAGAAGATTGTATTCCACCTTCTTCCAGAAGAGAATTATCCACTACTAACAAATTATATTAGTTATGTGTCCCTACAGCTCCTACCTTGTCTATTATTTTTATCTGAGAACATGATCTGTTAGCAATTCCTATATTTGAAATACTTGTACCATCTCTAGCTCTATTATTACTGTTCAAAACTGCATGGCTTTCACTAACCTTCTACCTTGAATCTACTGTAATTTTGTTGTCGCAATCTTAATCCAACATTGTTTCGGAGCTTGATGATCCTATAGTTTAGTTTTACCTTAGACCACTACCATCATAACCCAACTTAGAATCAACATTGCAATAGGATAGAATATTTTCATACATAATTTTTTGCCAAAATCCTTTATCCGACGTTCCCAAATAAATCCTTTTTTGAAGTTGTTTCATCACATTTAGGCCTTGTTTGCGAGTTCTATTTTGGAGAGAAAAGAAAGGAAAAGGGAAAGTGTGTTTCCTTTCCTTCGTTTGGGAGTTTAAGTAATAAATAAAGTGACTTTCTCTTGTTTGGGAGTTTAAAAGGAGAGAAAAGAAAGAAATTTTTTTAAAAAACTTTCCCTTCCTTTCTTTCCAAAACTTTCTTTCCAAATCGGAAAGAAATGAAGAGAAATGAAAGTTTTTTAATGAATTGTTCCTTCTTCCCCTTAAAAAAATTATTTTCCTTCCAAACTCCCAAACACTTAAAGAAAGTTATTTTATATTCTCTCTCAAACTTCTTTCTCTTCTCTTCCTTTCTTTTCTCTCTTATTATCTTTCCCTTCTTTCCTTCTCCCCGAATAAAATTTTCCTTTCCTATCTTTTCTCTTCAAAACCCTCAAACGATCCCTTACCTCCACACAAATTCTTTCCAAGATGGTACGAGAAAGTGTCCCTGTTGCCTCATCAATTTTAATGGGGTAACCTGTTGCATTAGAAATTGAAAACAAAACAGTCTTTGAGTAGAAATGGATAGGAAGGTAAGGGAGATTCACCCAAATCGAAATAAAGGGATTGTACTCATTAGCTTTAAACTCCGTCGACCATTTAATCACTCTCGTCAGAAATTTGTGTATGTACCAAAGATCCTTAAGCCACATCCGGTGAAAATATTCGTCATATTATAGGCGGACGAAGATATTTTTTGAATCCAACAAACCAATTAAAAAATTAGACTTAAGGGATAACTTTAAAAAAAAATTCCTGATTATTTCAATGTACGACCGACCATGTTGCAATTGACCTATTAATGCGTATTTGAAAGGAGCTGCTATGGCACTGATATCTTCTTCTGAAAGAAATAAGGGTACCTCACCTTTGTATTGCGCAGTAGGCTTAATGGAGATCTTTGAACCTTGTGCTTTGTTCATACTAATCTCTGTAAAATATTTAACAGTGTTCATATCCAGTGGTTTACGTTAAGGTTTGATAAGGGCAATTGGTTAGCTATCATGCACATGCGTATGCGTTATCGTGATGTAAGGTTTCTAGGAAGTTTGGAGAGAGGGGAGAAAAAAAATCAATCTCTTGATTTCTGATATCCTCTAATAGATAATATAAGATTTAGTTAGTTTTAAAATGTTTGAAGTATTTTGATGAATCTACATTGGAGCAAAAATTCGGTTGTATGCAATGAAACTTGTGGACATTGATTTTTCATATTACTTGCCTACTATTGTGATTATTGGACCTTGATTTTTCATATTACTTGTCTACTATTGTGATTATTGAATATGATGACATTAAAACTCTGATCAAATTTGTAATTGAAAACACACCTATGTTCTGTGAGTTTTGTGGTTGTATTGGGCATCTAATTTCTTCATATTTTAAGGTTAAAAATCAAATGCATTCTACTTCTCAAAAAGAATTTTTAGTGAATAAAACCTCTACTCAAGGTATTTGGTTAGTAAAAGACTTGAAAAATATTGGGTCATGTGAGTTTAATAAAAAACATGCTCCAAATAGAGGCCGTTTTGGGGACAAAATGGTATAACCACTAAAGAATTTGAGTTCGTCAAAAACTCAAAGTCTTCCAGATTTATTGGAACGGATGAAGTAGAAAATGAAGTAATATAATTCTAAGAATCTAGGGAGACCAATTCAAATGATCCAATAGAAGCTCTGGTAGGGGCTGATTTTTTAATTGAGCAAGAGAAAACTCCTACTAATCAGGTGGTAGAGGTTCAAAATAAGATTGACACAAATTCTAACAGTATCGAAAATCGGGTTGTTGGAGGAAAACAAAGAAGAGATATATCTAGGAGTTTTCATGTGGATATTCTTCCTAAAAAATTGGCAACTCAAACACACGTGGAGGATTTGTCCACACAACCATTGGTTATGGTAGATATTTCTAATATTTACATATATGACCCTGAATTTAATTCGAGTAAGCATGAGTTAGTTAATTCAAACCCAAATAAAGTGGACAATTTCAATGATATGCCCCCAATAGAGGACATTCCAAACTTAAATAAGGTTTCATCAGATCATACAAGTGATTCAGTGCGGGGAAGAAGACGACAATACAAATCATGAAATTAATTTATATGTTGATATTCCAAATCTCATTAAAGACTCGGCTGGTAAATATCAAATGCAGAACACTCCTCTCGGTAATTCCTTCGAGCCCTTGGCAAACATTGAAGATTCATGTTCTATCAGTCAAGACATGGTGATTAGAGGTAAAAAAAATGGGCCGAAAATAAGAATCCTCAATTGGACACTTTTCCATACTTAACTGAAGAAGAGAAATCGACTTTTAAGTATAATTGAAGGCATTCTGCTTCGCGTTCAAGATATCGTAAATTTTCGTAGTATGATACACTTTCTCTCCTAACTATTTATAAATAAATTTATCTCCTGTAAAAAATATATAGATATTGTGGTGAGAAATATTTGCAACACAAATAGATGAGAAAAGCGCAATCACCAAGCAAAATAAGAAACATAAAATGCCAATCACACAACAGGAGCTGTACATGGTTCAGCAAGAATGCCTACGTCCACAGTGGTGCAGTGAGTATTATTTTTATATACTCCGGGGATCATTTACAGAGAATACAGTGCATGTCTTATGCCCCAGACCTAGAGTTTATTATATATATATATATATCTGTCTTCGGGGAGTGGGAGTGTTGGACTTACCCACGTTTACCATCTTCTCATGGAATATCTCTATTTTAGAACATGGGAGAAGACTAAGTAAAAATTGAATTAATGTTAAGGTGCGAAGGGCTTGGACTTTGGATCATTTTAATTGGGCTACTCGTCTAGGCATGTAATGCCAATTCCGGGTACCCACAATAGCCCCTAAATTTGTTGGGCCATAATTTGGGCTCAATAAATTTAAATGATTGGTTATAATGGCTCTGTTGCATATCGCGTAAATCTTCCCAAAGTTCGAGAGCTGATTTAGGCGACAGTCGCTTCGTATCCTGGGCACGATGATTAGTATGATTTAAAACTTATTTCGAGCAGCATTTCATAGTCGTCGTTTCAAGCTTCTTAGTGTTCTTCCATCTCCTGCAAGTTTTAGCGATTTGTGCCCTCTTCTCCAGGTCTTCATTTTCTTTGTTCTCGATCTCCCTCGTTATTTGGGCTTGTGACCTTGCACTGCCCAAGCCAAATTCACATCTCGTAAGTCTCCCTTGCTTTCTCTCTGTGTTTTCTTTGAATTTGTAGTTTAGGGTTTACAAATGGAAAAGATAGGTAATAAATCATTGTCTGAGTTTAGGAAGTGTTACAATATCCCAGAGTGGATAGAGATTGAGTGCACCTCTCTTCCTAGAAATGTTAGAGAGATAGAGGGTGCCCATTGGATTCACGTCTTGTTACTTTCTCAAGGGGGCTTACTTTTCCTCCAAACGATTTATTCTTGCATTTCTTTGGTTATTTCAACATTATTCCTGCACAGTGTTCGCCCAATGTATGAAAGATAATCAATGTTGTTCATAGAATAAATCAACTCTATGGAACCAGATTAGGGCTCGCCAAAGTCTGCTTTTGCTATTCCATTTCTCGAACTAGCTCTGGTGTCCTTTATCTTAAGGCCAGGAGTCCTAACAGGGTGTTGGTAGTTAACCTACCTGATTCCCACAAGGATTACTGGCAAGATGAATTTCTTGCTAGAAATTAGCAGTTCTCCCCCCAGACTGGGGGGTCGAGGTCTGATAGGTTTACTGTTCCTTTTATGGGGAAGAGTATATAGGTAATCTTTGCTCTGTCCTTTCAATTTCTTTATTAATGTGTGATCTTTCTGATTCTGTCCTATTTTTTTTCAGGGAGGTCGAAGAACTTAGAGCCTGCCGTTAGTGAGGTTCGGTTTTCAGAGTTGGTTAAATCTTGGAATATCAGGGAGCCCTTAGCTGACGGTGAACATCCCCGGTCTGCGACTTTTCTGCTCGAGTACAAGAATATTGGGTCCATCTTTATCGCGAGGCCTGTGGATAGTATCCCTGAATTTGATACCACTGAAGAAGCTGCTACCGATCTCATTCAGTTGGACGAGGAGGAGATCAGTTCTGAGAGTGATATCAGAGGTGGTGCTGAAGGCAATTTTGGTGAATGGATCTCCAGTGGTGATAGTTCTTCTGATTCGGAAAAGGTTTTTAAAGACCAAGAACCTTCGAGCACGTCCAGCAGCTCTAGTGAGGAAATGGTTCCTCCAAGGAAAAATTTGATTCGAGATGATGATGATGATGATGATGATGATGATGATGATGATGATGATGATGATCATGTGCTTCTCGCTCAGAGGTCGAAGAAGAAGAATTCCAACACTGAGGCCGTTGCTACTGGTTCTCGGCCTGCTACTCAGGAGCAGGAGAAGAAGAGGAAGGAAGAAGAGCAGGTGAGTGAGCGAGAGAGAAAGAGGGAGGGGGAGAGAAAGAAGGTGGAACAGAAGAAGAGGATGGAAGAGAAGAGGAAAACGGAGAGGGAGAAGGAAAGGGAGGAGGAGATGAGGAAAATGGAAGCGAGAATGAAGGCGGGGTAGGCCTTAGTGCCTGTGTCCGTATTGCCAGAGGGGGCCTTAGTTGCCATTTCTCCTCAACTATCCCCTGCGCTGCTTGATAGGGCAGTCCTTCCTGCAGATCGCGAAAGGGCGACGGGGTCCGATCAGTTAGCCTTGCAAGCTAGTCAGATGCTATCATTGGTAAGACCATTTCTCTTTTCTAATATTTGATAAATTATGGTTATTTCTTTCTTCTAACATCTTCTTCTATTTCGCAGTTTGTGACTGACGTTGCCGTGCTCTATCGCTCTCGCGACGAGCTGGTGAATAAGAATGGTGAGCTGGAGCGGCAGAATGCTGCCTTGAAAGTGAATGGTACAGAGATGGAGGCTAGTCTGATGGTCGTTGATACTGCTCGGACGTCTTTCGACCTGGCTTTAGCTAATGCCAATCGAGAGAGGGAAGCAGCTATTAAAGAACTGAATGAGTTGCGGCAATCCTACGACCTGGTATGCTCAAGCAAGCTGGCTGTCGTGGAGGAGAACAAGGTGCTGACCAAGCAACTAAAGGAGAAAGAGTCTCAGGTAGCTACCGTGAAGGAGGACTCACATAACTTTGGGTGGTCTACTGCGTATGAAGACGTCGAGGTTCATATAGGCTACATTAGCCGTCTAAACTTCAAGAAAGGCTGGAACAAGGCCTTTTTAGCTGCTGGTTTGGATGTTGCCTCTCCCCTATTCGACGAGCACGATCCAGGCCCAAAGCCAATTATGGATGAAGTCCCTGGCCCAACCATTGAAGGTGTTTACCCTGCCTCCTAGATAGTTCCTGCTGATGCCATTCCTGCTCAGGCGACAGAGGTTGTCCCTGCTGAAGGGGGTGCTTCTACTGCTGATGACAAGGGGAAGCAGCCAGCTTCTTCTGGGAAGCCTTAGGTCGCCAGCTAATTTTCCCATAGGGTTACTATTATATTTTGTTTGTAATTTCCCTTTCTACTTCTTCAATGTACTCTGATCTTCTTCGTATGAATGAAATGAGAAGAATTTTTCCTTTAGTGTACTGAATAATTCTATCTTTCATTGCTCTTTTACTGCTTGTAGTTGATTGGTGTTGATGATTATATACCAGCAGCTTCTCAATTGGGGAGAAATTCTTAGTCCTGATATAAGTCCTCAGGTTCGTCATACCTTTGTGAGGATTTGCAAATCGCTGCGATTGAGGAACAAGCGTTTCATAGAGCAGACTGAGCTCATCGTTAAACTGAAAGACAGACTCTAAGAGATGGAAGAAGTTGGTGCCTCAGTCCAAGAAGAGGTGAATACTCTAAGAGCATGGATTCTAGATGCTTTCGAGATCAACCAGGCTTGAGAAATTCTTCAGCAAGAGAATGCGGCTTTGAGGAGGGAAGTCTCGCGACTCAGGGAGCATGTGCCGAGCATCGCTCCTATAGTATTACGAGGTTCCTCCTCGTCACGAGCTGGAGCTGGACCAAACGATGTTCCTCTTGTGCTGCGAGGTTCTACTCCATCGATTGTTCCATGAGATGGCACAAACACAAGGAGTTCAGCTAGGGAAATTGATGAGCTTCGTGGGGATGTCCAACGAGCATATGTGATTGTTGTTGGGCTTCAAAGGGAAGTCACTCGGTTGAGGCACCTGTTTAAGAGAGGATCGAGGTAAGTATGGGCCGATGGTTATGACCAAGGTTGGCTAGATGCTCCGACGAGGCTATCAGAGCTCGAAGAGCTCGCCTTTATCAGGGGATGGTTGAGTGCCCTGAAGGAGCTGCAAGTCCCAAGGAACTCATTGCTCTGGTATCGTCATGAGATTTCTCCTTCCACTTTAATGCCCAATCCTTTCTGGAGAGATGATCAGTGGATCCCTACTGATGCCATCCCTCGGTAACTATTGGAGTCGGATGTGAATATGGTCGAGGAGGAGCTAGTTCCCCATCCCGACGGCGGTCGAAGAGCCTAAGTGGATGATTATCTCGTTCAGAGGCCTGGACCTCATTAAGATTTTGCCAGTAGTAACTCGGTATATTTTGTAATGAAGTAATGTGATATACCCGTTTATATCCTCGGCCTCGCTGAAGATTACCCCCAAATGGATGACCCATCAGATGACAGTACGAGGGGCCGACCCTTCGTCACCAGACTCCAGACAACAGTACGAGGGGCCGACCCTCCACCAGGCTTCAGACGACAGTACGAGGGGCCGACCCTCTACCAGACCAGACAACAGTACGAGGGGCCGACCCTCCACCAAGCTTCAGACGATAGTACGAGGGGCCGACCCTCTACCAGGCTCCAGATGACAGTACGAGGGTACGACAGTACGAGGCCAGAATTGGCCCAGACTCACTACCGGAAGATGTTTTGCCCTCGGCCTCGGCTCATAGGCCGAGGGTGACATCATGACAGCGCGTGGTTTGGGAGACGCGTGGAACAGTGCGCGTGAGGCTCATATGACACGTGGAAGACCGTTATAACCAAATCACACCCTCACGTGAGGGAATATTATGTCATCATTTGGCATCTACAGGTGTCAACAGGGGGTTGGCTAGATCATCACTCACATGCACCATGCATACTTGGGGGGTACACTACACCCCCCAAGACCTATATATACTTGTCACCTACAACCCTACAGAAGATGGATCCATGAACAAGAGCCCTATCTAAAACTCTGCTTGTACACACACAGTAGAGAGAGAGAGAGGGTTATGTGCATTATATCCAAGGCCATTAGTGCCCATACTTAGTGGATCACACACTCACAGTGGAGGTAGGCCAAATTGGTTGAACCACTATACATCATTGTCTTATCTCCTCTTATACTCATCCCCTTTTACATACTTATACACTGATACATCTCTATGGCTGCCATGGCTGCTGCTGTTTGAGCTCACTATCACTTACTCGGTGGTGCTAAATCCAAGCATCATCAGTTTGGCGCCGTCTGTGGGAACGAGAAGACATCTCTTCCTTTGTACAGCTTGACCTCACTGGGCACTCTGGTGGTGAACCAACACTCCCCCTGAGAGGAGTTGTTTCACCATTGAAAGAGACCCACTAAGGTTCCCAAGCTCACCAGTATTTTCTTCAGTTCAACTTTTCATAGCTCAAGCACATGGCACCTGAGATGCCACCGCCACCACTTCCCCCGCCGGATGAGGGGGGAAGACCCAGTTCCAGTCAGCCGCCGCCTTAGTCTGAGATGGCTGATGTGGCGGCGGCCCTAAAGTCTCTGGCAGCAAGCCAGCGGATGATGCAGGAGCAGTTCACAGCTCTAAGCCAGAACATACTAAGAGCACTAGGGGTTTCGCCTGAGATGATTACTCCGGCAGCAGCTCCAGGGCAGCATGAGGCCAGGGGACCACCCCAGGCACCACGCAAAGACCTGCCACCCCCTCAGCGGCGTAGGGATGTTGCTGACTCCTGCGTCTGCGCCTGGGGAGGCAAGAAAACCCTTGCCCTGAGGATAGGTATGGAGATCTGGAGGGAGAGGAGGCTCCTATAGAGTGCTGGGAACCTTACGAGGTCTCCAACAACATTGTGCGACCCCTCCAGGACAGTAGGGGAAAGTGTGGGAGACCAAACCCTGATGATTGCCCAAGAGGCTCTGCTTTTGATCGCTTGAGCAGGGGGTCGGCCTTTGAGAGGCTAGGCCCAGTAAATGACCTGCGAGAACAGTTGTCCAGGCTAAGGAGTGCTTCAAGATCCAGGAGGGAGGCAGCAGATGGCCGAACCCGAGGACGAGATGATGGCCAAAGGGAAGTGAACAGTCGACACAGGCCTGCTGCAGCAGAACCCTCCATCCACCTCGGAGAGGCAGCAGGGGATAACATCGGCCAGGCCGACCCTGTGAGGCCCTGGAATGACTCAATCCAGTGGTTAGAGGATAAGATTGGTGATATATTGAAGAGCCGAGACCCTCTTCAGAAGGGATACACCATAGGCTCACCCTTTGTGGCAAAGATAGTCAACTTCCCCACGCCGTCAAAGTTCAAGCCACCTATGGTCACCCCAAGGTATGACGGGAGCACCAACCCCGTCCAGCACGTGGAGATGTATCAGTCGGCGGCAGACATATACTCTATCTCAGATGAGATGAGGTGTCGTGCCTTCTCTGGTACCCTGACAGGGGCTGCGCATGTCTGGTACACGTCTCTTCCAAAAAATTCCATTGGAAACTTTAAGCAGTTGGCAGACATGTTCATCCATAATTTCTGCTTTGGGGTGAGGCCACAGAAGAAGACCACCCACCTGCTCTATGTGAAGCAGGGGAAGAGTGAGAGTCTGAGGGACTATATAGCCAGATTCAATAAGGAGAAGCTGGAGGTGGAAGACTATAAGGAGAGCATAGCTATGACAGCCCTGATTGGAGGACTCCAAAAGGGGAAGTTGTTATGGAAGCTTGCTGAAGACCCTCCGAGGACGATGGCCGAGCTGTTGTCGACAGCAGGAAAGGTGATGAACGCCGAAGAGGCGATGGCTGAAAAATATGAGGACGAAAGAGGAGGTGCAAGTGGGAGTAAATACCCCAAGAAGAACAAAGAGGGGAAGAAGAGATCCGCGGATGAAAAGTTCCCTGGGTACACTCCTCTGACGGCCAGCTGTGAACAGATTCTGAATGAGATAAAGAGTGACCGGACGCTGAAGTGGCCTGAGAAGCTGAGGGTAGCCCCCGGCAAGAGGAATAAGAACCTGTGGTGTGAATTTCATCAAGACCACGGCCACGTAACGGATAAATGCTTTGCTCTGAAAGACGAAATTGAGAAGATGCTGAAGGAAGGAAAGCCGAGAAAGTACATCGACAAAGCTGCCTTCAAGAGGGGCCGAGGGGACGACCCCAGAAAGAAGCGAGGCGATGCATACAGAGAAGGTCCTCAAAAAAGAGGGGACGACCCCTCTGATGATGAGGACGACCCTGACCTCCCGCCGAGAGACGACCATGGCCCTATAAAGAGTCTTAATATGATCTCGCTCGGAGTGGGAATGATCTCCGGGGGACTTGCAGGAGGAGGGTCTGAGGTCACCGATAGGAAGGCCCATGTGGCTGAGGCCAAGGCAGTGACGAAGACGGTACACACGACTTCCTTGGAGGTCAAGTCAGAAAAAAGGAAGAAGGTTGATATGGACACACTGATAGTGGGATTTTCAAGAATGGACTTCAGAGACCTATTGGCCCCACACGATGACCCTCTCGTCATCACTACCAGGGTGCACGGATGCGAAGTGCCGAGGATCTTGGTAGATGGGTGTAGTTCTGCAGATGTGATGTTTTGGCCATGCTTCAAAGCCTTGGGTCTCAGCCGTGCTAGGCTCGTCCCCTACCATCATCCATTGATTGGGTTCAGTGGGGAAAAGGTTCGCCCCCTTGGGGTATATGAGGCCGATGTGAGGATGGGGGACGAGTGGCCGAGATGGCTCACCAAGAAGGTCAGTTTCTTTGTGATGGATAAGCAGGTGTTTTCGGCCTACAACATTATACTGGGGCGTGTGGCCCTAAAAGGGTTTGAAGCCGTGCCCTCTACAGTCCATCAGATGATCAAATTTCCAACCCCTTACGGGGTGGGGGAGGTTCAGGGAGACCAGACGACAGCGAGAGAATGTTACTACAACTCTGCTAAAGAAAGGGAGGTACATAAGAGGGCTACAGCCACTTACAACATTGATACCCTAGACCCCAGGGATGAGACGAAACTAAAAAAAGGATAGGCCGCCGAGGAGGTAGAACCCATCATCCTCGATGAGGATGACCCAGGAAAAACCGTCCAAGTTGGCAAGTCTCTGAAGCCCAATATCAAGGAAGAACTCATCAAGCTGTTAAGGAGAAGACGAAGCGTCTTCACGTGGAGTCATGTAGATATGCCGGGGATCGACCCTGAAATCATGTGCCACAAGCTCAATGTGGTAGAGGGAGTGAAGCCGGTAAAGCAGAAAAGGAGGATTTACTCTAGAGAGAAGTACGAGGTCATCAGGGATGAGGTCAAAAAATTAGGAGACGCTGAATTTATCAGAGAGGTCATCTACCCTGAATGGTTGTCCAATGCAGTCATTGTCCCAAAGGCCAACGGGAAGTGGCAAATGTGTGTGGACTTCACAGATCTCAACAAGCACTGCCCCAAAGACAGCTTCCCTCTCCCCCGCATTGACCAGATGGTAGACGCTACTGCATGCCATGAGCTCATGAGTTTTATGGATGCCTACTCAGGGTACAACCAGATCTTCATGAACCCTGAAGACTCGGAGAGGACTGCCTTCATCACTGATAAGGGGACATACTGCTATAGGGTCATGCCCTTTGGTCTAAAAAATGCGGGGGAAACGTACCAGCGCCTCGTAAACAAAATGTTCGAAGACCAAATTGGGAAGTCCATGGAGGTCTACGTGGATGACATGCTGACCAAGAGTTTGAAGGCGGAGGATCATGTGGCAGACCTGGAGAGGACCTTTAATACGATGGACAAATACCAGATGAAGCTTAACCCGGCCAAATGTGTCTTCGGGGTCGGGGCAGGGAAGTTCCTGGGGTTCATTGTCAACCAAAGAGGCATCGAGGCCAATCCTGAAAAGATAAAGGCCCTTGTTGAGATGAAGACCCCCAAGTCCATTAAAGACGTTCAGAGGCTTGCAGGTAGAGTGGCTGCCCTGAACAGATTTGTGTCAAGAGCCACAGACAGGTGTTTACCATTCTTCAAGATCCTCAGAAAGGCCTTTGAATGGAGTGAAGAGTGTGATAAGGCTTTCAAGGAGCTAAAATCATACTTAGGGTCTCCCTTGCTGCTGTCACGACCCGTGCAGGGTGAACGACTTTACGTGTACCTCGCCGTCTCAGAGTCGGCCATCAGCGCAACCATTGTGAGAGACGAAGACGGAATACAGAAGCCTGTGTATTTTAACAGCAAGGCACTCGAGGGGGCAGAGAAAAGATACCCGAGGATGGAGAAGTTGGCCTACGCCTTGATCCATGCCTCGAGGAAGATGAAGCTGTACTTCCAGTCCCATACAATGGTCATCCTCACCGACTCTCCTCTTAGGCAGGTCCTACACAAGCCAGAAAAATCAGGTAGGTTGATGGCCTGGGCTATAGAGCTGGAGGAGTTTGACATTGTGTATCAACCTAGGACTGCCATTAAGGGGCAGGCACTGGCAGACTTCGTGGCTGAGTTCACTTGGGAAGATGATGAGGTCGAAGGTAAGACCCTTGGGATGACGGATACAGAAGACAGACCCGCCGACACACCCGCAGATAGGGCCGAGACAAGCACTGCTAGAAAGAAAGCGACTGAAAATGAAGAGGGAAAATACATCTTTAGACAGGGGTCCCTCTCTGAGGGAAATTTTTCAGAGGGAAAGACTCTGTGGAGCCTCTTTGTTGACGGGTCCTCCTGTGACAGTGGAAGTGGGGCTGGACTGATACTGTCAGCACCCGATGGCACAGACGTCGAATACGCCCTGAGGTTCAACTTCAAAGCCTCCAACAACGAGGCTGAATATGAGGCCTTAGTAGCAGGCCTCTCCTTGGCCAAGTCTCTTAGTGTCATCCAGATTCTGGTCCATAGTGATTCAAGGCTAGTGGTGAATCAGATACTAGGGGCATACGAGGCTAAGGACGAGAGAATGGCTAGATACCTCGAGAAAGTGAGGTCACTACTGAAAGGCTTCAGAGAAGTAAAATTAAAGAGGATACCTAGGCTAGACAACGGCCGTGCTGATGCCCTTGCGAGATTGGCCTCGGCGACTAGGACAGACATGAGGAGAACGGTCCCAGTGGAAATTTTGCTTCAGCCAACTATTGAGGACCCCGAGGGAATACTTGGCAATTGCCTAAATGTCTCTCAAGAAGCTTCGTGGATGGACCCCCTGATCAGATACATTAAAGAGGGTGAGATGCCAGAAGCGAGGCAGGAAAGGAAGAAGCTGAGGTACAGGGCGGCAAAATTCACTGTCATCGGAGACATCTTATACAAAAAGGGGTTTCTGCTCCCCTTACTTAGGTGTGTGCATCCCTCAGAAGTCCCTTCCATTTTACAAGATGTGCATGAAGGGTCGTGCTCAAGCCACATTGGGGGTAGATCCCTAGCGAAGAGGGTAATCACCCAGGGGTACTGGTGGCCGATCTTGGGGAAAGACGCAGCGGCATACGTAAAAAAGTGCGACAAATGTCAAAGATTTGCCACCATCCCTCACCAGCCCCATCAACCTCTTACTTCCATTACATCCCCATGGCCATTTGCAGTGTGGGGGATCGACCTAAGAGGACCCTTGCCTAGGGCCATCAATAACTATCGATTCCTCATCGTAGCCATTGATTATTTTTCAAAATGGGTGGAGGCGGAGCAAATGGTGACAATCACAGAACAGAAGACCTTCCAGTGCATCTGGAAAAACATCATATGCAGATATGGTCTTCCCAACACCCTCATCTCGGATAACGGGACTCAGTTCAAGAATGCCTCTCTACAGAAATACTGTGAGAGGGTAAGTATCAAACAATTTTTCTCCACCCAAGGCCGACCTCAGGCCAATGGGAAAACCGAAGTTACGAACAGGACATTCCTAGA
Organism: Sambucus nigra; assembly: GCA_949130495.1. Classification (NCBI taxonomy): domain Eukaryota; kingdom Viridiplantae; phylum Streptophyta; class Magnoliopsida; order Dipsacales; family Adoxaceae; genus Sambucus; species Sambucus nigra. Next base: position 225,426,323 of record OX422214.1, read on the forward strand.
CGGAATTAAGAAGAGGCTTGAGGAGGCAAAAGAAAGATGGGTCGAGGAGTTATATGTCGTGCTGTGGGCATACAGGACGACAGTGAGGACCTCTACCGGAGAGACCCCATTCATGCTAGCATATGGATCAGAAGCCGTCATCCCCACCGAGATTGAGTTTCCTACGCATAGAGTCCAGGTGTATGACCCCCAAAAAAATGCGGAGGAGAGGAGACTCGACTTGGACCTGATTGAGGAAAGAAGGGAGAACGCTGAGGTAAGGCAGGCCGCCTACCAACAGAGGACCGCAAGGTTCTACAATCAGTAGTGTTGTAAGGTCTTGAAAGGCCATAATTGTAATGAGAGTTCCTCCAACAGAACACTTGGAAAATTAATGAGAAATATCAGTGTTTCCCTCATCCTGTTGTCAGTCCTAGCACGCATGGAAACATCTACAGAAATCCATTAATTTGGAAAGTTGATCCCTCGGCTATAATGGGGACCAGTGGAGGGAACGACCCCACCATTGTCCTCAAGAAAGACGAGGGAAGACTTTAAAATCCATTAAAATTGGAAAGTTGATCCCTCGGCTATAATGGGAACCAATGGAGGGGACGACCCCACCACTGTCCTCAAGAAAGACGAGGGAAGACTTTTGTTAAAAACCATTAAATTGAAAAGTTGATCCCTCGGCTATAATGGGGACCAGTGGAGGGGACGACCCCACCATTTTCCTCAAGAAAGATGAGGGAAGACTTTAAAATCCATTAAAATTGGAAAGTTGATCCCTCGGCTATAATGGGGACCAGTGGAGGGGACGACCCCACCACTGTCCTCAAGAAAGACGAGGGAAGACTTTTGTTAAAAACCATTAAATTGGAAAGTTGATCCCTCGGCTATAATGGGGACCAGTGGAGGGGACGACCCCACCACTGTCCTCAAGAAAGACGATGGAAGACTTTAAAATCCATTAAATTAGAAAGTTTATCCCTCGGCTATAATGGGGACCAGTGGAGGGGACGACCCCACCATTGTCCTCAAAAAAGACGAGGGAAGACTTTAAAATCCATTAAATTGGTAAGTGAATCCCTCGGCTATAATGGGGACCAGTGGAGGGGACGACCCCACCACTGTCCTCAAGAAAGACGAGGGAAGACTTTAAAATCCATTAATTTGGTAAGTGAATCCCTCGGCTATAAATGGGGATCAGTGGAGGGGATGACCCCACCACTGTCCTAAAAAAAGACGAGGGTAGACTTTATTTAAAAATCATTAATTTGGTTACTTGAACCCTCGGCTATAATGGGGACCAGTGGAGGGGACGACCCCACATTGGTCCTCAAAAAAGACGAGGGAGGGGTTAGTAGCATCAACAATGAGCAAACCATAATAGAATTAAATATGGAAGACATCAATTATGGAAGACAATAGAAGTAGAGACGATGGTATTGACAAAACATAAAATATCAAGTGTTTTACAATACAAAGCACAAAAATACACTAGAAGGGTATGGGCTACAGGCAGCCACCCTATGGGACGACATCAGAGGGCAAGACCTCTACATCTATAGGAACGGTCTCCTCAATAACCAGAACAGGGTGATCTTCAGAAGTGCCGACCCCCTCGACCTGAACTTGGGATTCCACTTGGTTGAGGGCCTCGGCAATTAGGGGGTCGTCCAGTTGAACACCCTCCAGTGAAGGACGAACCGACGAGACGACATCATCGAATTTGAGGACGACCCATCGGCAGGCCGTCCTGATCCCCCTTTCCAGATACTCAAGGCCGAAGCCCTGAAATTCATCTGAAGTCTTATAAGCCTCAACAGCATCGGCCTCAGCTTCCTTGATGGCTGCTTCCAGATCAGTCTTGTGCTTGACTTCCATGTTCAGTAAAGCCTAATCCCTATCCTTGATGATCAAGTCCTTGGCTTGCAGGTCGGCCTCGTGCTGCCTCATCAGCTCATCTAGGACCCTAGCATGATCGGTCCTAGCACTCTCAAGCTCAACCCTCACAGTATCAAGCTCAGTCTTCGCAATATCAAGCTCTGTCTGCAAGACAGCCTCATGCTGAATAGCCCTTTCGGCCTCATGGAACTTCATCTGATTCTCGGCCATCCATTTGGTGGCTGAGGTAAGGGCACAAACAGACTGCACGAAAAATGAACAGATATCAAGAGGGGCCGAGGGAACAGTTAGCGAAAGAATGAAATTAAGGAGGTGGGTCAAGACCAAGACCTGAGCAAGGGAGTGCAGACCATAGTCGTACACTTTAGCAGGAGGCATCTTTGCTAAGAACTCGAAGTCAGAGGCCGACGGTGCAGAGAACATCGAGGCCTTGGCAGCCCGCAAGTTCCTGATCAGTGACGAGGGGTCGGCCCTCAGATGGGCCAGATTTTGAGACCAGAAGGCCCCCATGCTGGACGAAGAGGTCGTCCCCTCAGAGGCGTCGACTCTGGCCCTCGTCCGAGAATCAGGCCGAGGCTCAACTGGGCCCTCAGGCTCCTTCCTTTTGTTACTATCAGTGGTCGGCTCCACCACTGTCGGCCCAGTGGCCTTTGTCTTCCTCAGAGCCTGCTAAGGCTCCTTCCCCTTCTTCTTGGCCAATCCAGACAGTAAGCTGGGAGCTGTCATTTCCCAAAGATAGTCTGGTGTACCTGCAGGACGATCTGATAAGAGGACGACATGTCAGAAAAGTTCAGAGATAAAGAGAGAACACTTCAAAAATAAGTAAAGAAGGGAAAATGTTCAGTATAACTCACATAGTTCTGTTAGAGGGCCGACCCTCAGACCAGCTTCTTTAAGGAATCGAGGGGTCATCAAGTCTTCGAATTTTGCAAGCTCACCCTCTCACCCTCGTCCTCTCAGATAATCTACGATATCCTTCTCCTCCAGACTAAGTCCAGGGTCTGACCTGGCCTTCATGGAGGGGTTAGACCACTTCCTGGGGACCCTCGGACTATCGGCAACGGGCTCCCACTCCCCGGAGATAAAGAAAAACCTCTTCTTCCAATCGTGGTTGGAAGTTTGTGCCACATGGAGGAGTTTCTTCTCAGACCTCCTTGCCCCCAGGTGATAATATCCAGGCTGCTTGGACGAGGAGGTGATGTTGTAGCAGCCCAGAAATAGGTCAGCCGAGTGCTCGTCGGTAAAGGCATTCTTCCACAAGGAAATATAGCCCAAGATCGTCCTCCAAGATTTGGGAGGAAGTTGAGAGGGGGAAACGCCGAGGGCAACCAGAATATCTGCAATGGCAGGGTGCAGAGGGAGCCTGACTCCAACCTTGAAATTTTTGTTCGTAGACTGCAACCTCTCCCTCTTGGCAATCAAAAACCCTCTCAGCCTCAGAGGGAACCCTCATAGTTACCCCGGAGGGCACTCCATAAATATGCCTCCATATCAGAAGGTCTCTATCCCTAACTGAGGAGATAAAGGACGAGGCATGGAAGGTATCAACCTCGTCATTCGTATCGTCGTCCTCGTCCTCATCCCCTTCCCCCTCATCACCTGCAGGAGGACCCTGAGGAAAAGCCACTTGGAAGGCATTGGGGGACAGGGTTGTCACAGGGACAGCCTCCGAGGGGGCCGTACCCTCGGCCTCTCGGCCTGGGCTAAGGTCAGAAGTGTCCCTCCTACCAGAAGTTCCAACACCAGTTGGCGAGGATGCTCTCTCGTCCATCTCACTTGGTTTGTGAGTCTCGACTGGACGAGATGACGACCCACAAGACTCAGAGGGTTCAGATGGTCTTATGGTGGCAAGAGGAATGGGAAAGATGGGTCGTACCCAATTAGGGTCGTCCCCTCGTCTCCTCTCTTCCTCTTCCTCTATTCGCCTGATCTCGACAAAGAGCTTCTCTCTCAAGGATGGGAATTCAGACACTAAGCTGTAAAGCCTCCTAATCATTAAAGGGAAGACTCTACACTTGGAGAAATTACACTAGACTTGACTAATTTAGTTACAAACAAGTGGGGAATTGACCAGGTTTGACTTTTGGATTAAACAAAGAACTCAAAGGTTTTCGTTAAGAACGATTCAAGAACTAGTGACCGGAGAGGACGCCGGAAAAAGCTATGGGGCAACTCAAGGAAAGTGCAGCCCTACGACCCTAAAAAACAAACAGAAATGAAGGCAAAAGAAAGCGCTGGATGAAAGAGGTTACCTGATGAGGAGAGAACAAGAATGCTGCTAGGCCTGAAGGTTTGAAGGCTGCAAATGGCGATGGAAGCTGATATGTTTCTAGAGAGAGAATGCTTAGGCGCGAAGAAGAAGAAGAAGGGGGGAGAGAGTTTGAAAATCTCTTAAATACTTTGGTAATGAGTGGACCCGTTTACCAAGAAAGGTATAATTAGGGCACAAGGCCCCAAGTGCACTGCGCAGCCGCCATGACCTTGGAAACTGAAACAGCAATGAGTATCTGCCCAGGTGTCACTCATCTAACTGATCGTACATGCATCTCATTTAAAACACTATCCCTCAGCTATCTCAACAGCACCTATGGCTAAGGGCTGGGGGGTGATTGATATACCCGTTTATATCCTCGGCCTCGCTGAAGATTGCCCCCAAATGGATGACCCATCAGACGACAGTACGAGTGGCCGACCCTTCATCACCAAACTCCAGACAACAGTACGAGGGGCCGACCCTCCACCAGGCTTCAGACGACAGTACGAGGGGCCGACCCTCTACCAGATCAGACAACAGTACGAGGGGCCGACCCTCCACCAGGCTTCAGACGACAGTACGAGGAGCCGACCCTCTACCAGGCTCCAGACGACAGTACGAGGGTACGACAGTACGAGGCCAGAATTGGCCCAGACTCACTACCGGAAGATGTTTTGCCCTCGGCCTCGGCTCATAGGCCGAGGGTGACATCATGACAGCGCGTGGTTTGGGAGACGCGTGGAACAGTGCGCGTGAGGCTCATATGACACGTGGAAGACCGTTATAACCAAATCACACCCTCACGTGAGGGAATATTATGTCATCATTTGGCATCTACAGGTGTCAACAGGGGGTTGGCTAGATCATCACTCACATGCACCATGCATACTTGGGGGGTACACTACACCCCCCAAGACCTATATATACTTGTCACCTATAACCCTACAGAAGATGGATCCATGAACAAGAGCCCTAGCTAAAACTCTGCTTGTACACACACAGTAGAGAGAGAGAGAGGGTTATGTGCATTGTATCCAAGGCCATTAGTGCCCATACTTAGTGGATCACACACTCACAGTGGAGGTAGGCCAAATTGGCTGAACCACTATACATCATTGTCTTATCTCCTCTTATACTCATCCCCTTCTACATACTTATACACTGATACATCTCTATGGCTGCCATGGCTGCTGCTGTTTGAGCTCACTATCACTTACCCGGTGGTGCTAAATCCAAGAATCATCATAATGTAATGTTGATGTTTTGGGCGAGTTCGCCGACTAAACATAGGTTGTATTTGTTATAAATATGATGAAGTAATATAAAGTTCATGTTTTGGGCGAATTTATCGATTAAATAAGTGTTGTATATTTTCCACATCTTTTAGAATTTGCTCGATAATCTTTGTCCTCTCTTGGCCGACTAGATTTGTAAGTTTGTATAGTCAAGTAAGTGTCCCTCACTACACCAAATCTGCCCATTTGTCAAGGTCATTGACCTTGACAAATCCACCTTGACAATTATTTGTCACGATCGTGTCAAGTTCAATGACCGTGACATAAAACGCGTGTTTTTTGTCACGGTCAATGACCTTGACAAGGCTGGCCGGCTGAAAGGTGATAATTTTCCTATTTTGGTGTAGTGCCTCTAGTCCAGTATGCTTATAAGATACCATTTTACCCCACTTTACCTTTTAGGTCGTGTCGTCACACTTCCTTAGGCCTATGTGTGACAATTGGCGCGGACACACCTGGTGTTGGATGCTTTATCCGATTAGGATTTTATTAACCAAACATTATTTGGCAGCCAATTTTAAACTGGCCATAATGCCTAAGGATCTCCTGTAGGGCTTCATATATTGTCGAGAAAATGCTAAGAGGTTTTTCATGTTTCATAACGAAAACCTGAGGAGGGTGATTTCCCTGCTACAGCGTAATGATTAATGTTCCTGTCACTTGGAAAGGGTGTGTGAGTTATAAAGTTCATATACTAGTCAACTGACACTTCCTAGAATGCAAATGCTAAACAACTTTTATTAATGATAAGGAAACGAGCTTCCAGTCTCATAAGTACAATGCAAAAGAAGAATCTAGAAATAGCATTTCTTAAGATTGGCTGCATTCTATACTTGAGTTATCTCTATGCCTTCCAGTATTTCTAGGTTATAGGATCCTCGCAAATCATCTCCTGTTATCTTGAAAGGTCCTTCCCAGTTTGGCCCTAACTTGCCATCTGATAGTTTTACTGCGCTGTCCAAGACCTTCCTTAGGACGTAGTCCCAAACTCGAAATGCCCTTGGATTGACCTTCTTGTTATAGTGCTTTGCGAGCTGTTGCTGATAGCTCGCTAGTTTCACCAAGGCAAGATCTCGGCTCTCGTCAGCTAGGTCAAGTTCAGCGAGTAATGTTGCATCATTTTGGCCTTGGTTGACAAGGGTGGACCTCAAGTGGGTAAGCCTGCTTCCAATGGGATGACTGCTTCCATTCCATATGTTAGAGAGAATGGGGTTTCCCCCATTGATCGACGTGGGGTAGTACAGTAGGCCCACAGAATATGTGGTAGTTCATTAACCCATGCGCCTTTGGCTCGTTCTAATCGTTTCTTTAGCCCATCGATCATCATTTTGTTAGAAGCCTCGACTTGGCCATTACTCTGAGGGTAGGCCACCGAGCTGAAATGGTGTCTGATTTCGTGGTCGTTACAAAAATTCTAAAAGGATCCTCTCTCGAACTACGTTCCATTGTCAATGATGATGGTCCTAGGGATCCCGAAATGGGTGATTATATTTTTCCATATGAATCTTATCATATCCACATCTCGGATGTTTGCCAGTGGCTCTACCTCTATCCATTTGGTGAAGTAGTCAGTTCTGACCAACAGGTACTTACGATTATCGACAGCGGTATGAAGAGGTCCTACGATATCCATTCCCCATTGGACGAAGGGCCATGGATCGGAAAGTGATTTTAGGTCGCTGGCGGGTTGATGGACTATAGGGGCATGAAGCTGGCATTTCTCACATTTGCGAACATACATTGTAGATGCTCTTTGCATATATGGCCACCAATAGCCTTCCTTCATTGCTCAAAAAGCTAATGACCTTCCACCAATATGGCATCCACAGATTTCATCGTGGAGTTCATGTAGGATTTGTTTGACATCCCTCGGGTAAACACATTGAAGGTAGGGACCGGAAAATGATCTCTTATATAGGCTGCCCTCAGGAGATAAGTGAAAGCGAGAAACTTTGACTCTTATCTGGTGAGCGGCCTTCTTATCATCTGTAAGTGCACCATCCTTCAAATAGTCCCTTAGAGGGTCCATCCAGCTGGGTGCTGACTGAATTTGGAGCACCTGCTCTATGCTTGGTAGCTCGTTGTTACGGTTAATGCTCGGATGAGCGAGGAAATCGATGGGGATTGTTCTTTTTAAGTCAAAATCGATTACCGAACTCAGAGCTGCTAGGGTGTCAGCATGGCTATTCTGTCCTCTGAGAAACTGCTGGACGCGGACCTCCTCAAAGCTGGTCATTAGACTTTTTTGCCAATGCGAGGTAGGCTGCCATTCTTTCATCTTTCGCATTGTAGTCTCCATTTATCTGATTAGAGACTAATTGTGAGTCGTCGAACACCTGTAACTGCTTTGCCCCCAAAGTTTGTGCCTTTTGGAGGCCGTCTATTAAAGCCTCATATTCTGCTTCATTGTTGGAGGCTTCAAATCCAAGACTGATGTTCGAGGATCATATCCTCTAGAGTGACAAGTACAATGCCTAATCCTGCCCCCTTTGAATTGGAGGCTCCATCAACAAACAGCTTCCAGACTCCCTCTGTTATGTGATTCTCTCTTTGCTTTACAGGTTGAAGTTAGTCGAGAGGCTGCTCGCCTGTGAATTCGGCTATGAAATTAGCAAGGACCTGCCTTTTGATTGCGTTCCTTGGTTGATATTGGATATCGAATCGCACGAGCTCAATTGACCATTTGGACAGTCTGCCTGATAAATCCGCTTTCCTCAGGATTGCTTTAAGGGGGTGTGACGTAAGGACGATGATAGTGTGCGCTTCAAAGTAGTGCTTCAACTTCCTTGAAGCCACTACAAGTGCAAAGGCGAGCTTCTCCTGTGGTAGGTACCTCTGCTCGGCCTCCAATAGGGTCTTGCTCGCGTAATAAACGAGGTGCTGGATTCCTGAGCTTTCGCACACCAATGCAGAACTCACAGTGTGGTTGGAAACGGCGAGGTATAAGTACAAGGAATCTATCTCCTGGGGTATGACGAGCAGTGGTGGTGAGCTGAGGTAGGCCTTGATCTCGTCTAATGCCCGCGAGCAATCTCGATTCCATTCTACTATTTCATTTCCCTTTAGGAGCTGGAAGAAAGGCTTGCATTTCTCGGAGGACTTAGAGATAGAGCGATTCAAGGCAGCGAGTATACCGGTGAGCTTCTGCACGTCCTGAATTGTGCAAGGAGGTTGTACACTGTTTATTGCATCGATCTGGTCTGGGTTAGCCTCGATGCCCCTCTTACTGACCAAGTACTTAAGAAATTTTCCTGACTGGACACCGAAAGAACAGTTGCTTGTGTTAAGTTTCCTTCGGTACTTCTTGAGGATTTCGAAGGTTCTTGATAGGTCTGAGAGGTGGTTTTCTTTCTTCCTGCTTTTGATGAGCATATCGTCGATGTAGACTTCCATGGTGTCTTCCATTTGGTCCTTGAACATCTTGGTGACCAGCCGCTGGTAGGTTGCCCCTGCATTTTTTAGCCCGAAAGGCATGACCCTGTAACAGTATAATCCAATAGTGGTGATGAATGCTGTCTTGTCCTGGTCTGGAGCGTACAGAGGGATCTGATGATACCCTGAGTATGCGTCCAGAAAACTCATTCTCTCGTGAGCTGCTGTGGTGTCCACTAGTTGATCGATTTTTGAAATAGGGATACTGTCTTTAGGGCATGCCCTGTTAAGGTCAGCGAAGTCGATGCAGACTCTCCATTTCCCGTTGCTCTTTGGAACTACTACTGGGTTAGATAACCGTTTGGGGAATTGGACCTCCCATATAGACCCTGCATCCAACAGTTTTTTAACTTCTTTTTCCACAACTTTTTCCTTCTCGGGTGCAGTTCACCGTGCCTTCTGCGTGATTGGTTTGAAGGTGGGGTCGACGTGCAGCTGATGACAAACCATATTAGGATCAATTTCGAGCAGCTGATATGGTTCCCACGCCAAGACGTCTATATTGCTTCTCAGCAGAATAGTCAACTCCTTCTTTTCCTGATTTGTGAGAGAAGCTCCAATCAAGAAGATCCTGCTATCGTCGCTATCTCTAGCTGTGACTTCCTTCAGGTCCTCGACGACCCGTTCAGAGGGGAGGATCCTGGTCTCCTCCACTCCGGGCCTTCCGTATTTTAACTGTTATTTTGAAGGTATCAGACCTTCTTGTTCTTTAACTTTCTCGCTGGACTTATCGGCCTTGATCTCTGGTCTTGGGCGGATGGCTGCTATGAAACACCTTCTTGCCATCGCTTGATCGCCATGGATCTCCATTACACCTCGCTCGGTCACATATTTAAGTTTCTGATGGTAGGTCGAGGAGACTGCCTTCATTGCGTGCAGCCATCCTCTGCCGAGGATAGCCTGTCATGGTGAGTCAATGTCGATTACCAGAAACTCAATCATTTTAGAGACATTTCCTTCCCTTACTAGCAGCACGAGTTTTCCCAAGGGCGTAGTCACTTTTCCAGCGAAGCCAACTAAAGGGACAGTAGCTTCTTTTAGGTCGGCGATGCTTAATTTTAATTTTCTGAACAGGTTGAGAAACATTACCTCGGACGAGCTTCCTTGGTCGACGAGCAATTTGTCAACGTCATAGTTAGCTATCCTGAGAGTAATGATCAAAGCATCATGATGTGGGGTTCTCACTCCCACCAGATCTTCATCTGTGAATACAATGTGCTTACTATAGTCGACGTCATCTGCTCGCCGACGCTTTCCTGACTGTGTCTTTGCTGGATCGATCTGAAAAGCTTGCATCACCACTGTAAGCTTTTTTACCTCCATTCGAGCTGAATTTCCTTGAATCTGCTTCACATCGGATGCCCCATGAATTACTGTGAATTCATGGCCGGCATCGTCTTCGAGTACGTTGTCAGGCCTTGCTTCTCTATAGGCAGCAACTTTTTCTGCCTTCTTTTCCATGAATTCGTTCAAATGCCCGGACTGGGCCAACTCTTCGAGGTGGGACTTAAAGAGCCTTGCAATGCTCAGTCTTATGTCCTCCCTCTTTATGGAAAGCGCATCTCAGCGCATTGTTTCTCTTTGAGGGATCTCCCCCCATCTTTCTGGGCCACTTAATAAATGGCTCGTCTTTGATTTTTGCGAGAATTTTGTAAATTGGTTCTCTAAAGACAGTGTTGACCGCCTGAAATGCTTTTGCCACATCGTTGCTGCCTCCGTTCTTGGAGCCATTCTTACCCCCATTCTTTCCTCCTTTCTTCTGGTTCTCAGTTTTGTCGCTGCCTTTGGTATCGAGTTTAGCTCGATCATTTTCCCCTGTGCTGGGGCGAGTTACATCCTCCACCTTGGCATATTTCTCGATGCGAGCCATCAGGTCGTCGATGGTCATGGCCTCTTTCTTTGTCAGAGACTGGTTCAGAAGGGAAGAGCTAGGTAGCCCAATTTTGAAAGAGGCCACTGGCAATTGCTCCGAGCAGTCCTCGACCTCGTTGAATAACTCCCAGTACCTCTTTACGTAGTCTCGGAGGGTCTATTGAGACGTCTTTTTCATTGTTATCAAAGCATCCATCTTTTTGGGATGGGAGCTACTAGTAATGAAGCGGGACGTAAAGAGTTCGGGCAGGGATTTAAAGCTTCTGATGGACATGTGGGGGAGCCTTTCGAACCATTTTTGCGTCACGTCATGCTGGCTCGAGGGAAAAATTCGGCACATCATTGCGTCTCGATGGTTCCAGAGGGTCATGGCTTGTCTGTACTGCCTGACGTGATCAATGGGATCAGTTTTACCATTATAAATCTTGAACCTTGGAATAGCAAATTTCTTGGGGGCTTCCTCTTCTTCTATTTCCCTTGAGAAAGGCGATTTTATCTGAGTTTTGAGAGCTCGCCTAGCGAGTTGTCGGGTCGATCTGGTACCGTAATGCCCAGGGTGTTGGTCCATCTCCCTTCGGACTAGACTTCGTATTTTCTCGCTGCTGCGAGCTGGGCTATTGTATTTGCGAGCTAGTCGCAGTTGCTCGAGCAGGTCGTCCTCTGACTCGTTTCCCTCAACTTTCTGGGACCCGCGTCTAGGGCTCCAGCCTCGGCTGCGAGACTAGCTCGCCTGAGGGCTAGGAGTGCGGTAAGGACGTCGCCTGGTGTCACGATGGAGCTCTCTCTACATTCTTTCTAACCTTCTTTTGAGGCGAGCATTCTCAGCTTCGTGCTTGCGAGAAGACTCCCTCTGCTCTTGGAGCCTCGCCTCATATGCATCAATCAGCCTGGATATTTGTGTGGACCTCGCTGGTCCTTGGCTTTCTTCTGAGGTTGGCCTCTCTAGGCGAGCCCTCTGATCTGAACGCCAAACTTCAGATCTAATCCTGCGAGGAGCAGGTTGTTCTTGGATATCTCTTGCCTGAGGAGCATTACTACTGTGACTAGACATTTCGAACTTCTTTGTTGGTGTGGGCTTTCTCAGGGAAGATAAACATTCCCACAGATGGCGCCAATTGTGGTGACAATTATTTACAACATAAATAGATGAGAAAAGCGCAATCACCAAGCAAAATAAGAAACATAAAATGCCAATCACACAACAGGAGATGTACGTGGTTCAGCAAGAATGCCTACGTCCACGGTGGTGCAGTCGGTATTATTTCTATATACTCCGGGGAACGTTTATAGAGAATACAATGTGTGTCTTATGCCTCAGACCTAGGGTTTATTATATATATATCTGTCTTCAGGGAGTGGGGGTGTTGGACTTCCCCACGTTTACCATCTTCTCCTGGAATATCTCTATTTTAGAACATGGGAGAAGACTAAGTAAAAACAAAATTAATGTTAAGGTACGAAGGGCTTGGACTTTGGGCCGTGTTAATTGGGCTACTCGTCCAGGTCTGTAATGCCGATTCCAGGTACCCACAATAGAGGCAGACTCCTGTGCACACTAACTTTACACGGTGCTGAAGCACACCAATTTTTTTAAAGCATTAAAAGAAATATTTTTTATTTAATTTTTTTTATGTGATATTTAAACATTTCAACGGAGCCATGTAAAAAAAATCAACTCAAAATAACTTTTTTTGCAATTTTTAAAAAATCGGTCAAACTTTCACAGCTTTTAAAGTGCTTAAAGCAGCAAAAGTTTGACCAATTTTTTAAAAATAGTAAAAATATTTTTTTTTAGCTTATTTTTTTTACATGGGTCCGTTGAAATGTTTAAATATCACACAAAAAAAATAAACTCAAAATATTTTTTTTACTATTTTAAAAAAATGATGTGCAAACTTAGTGTGCACATGAACCTGACTATATATATATAATAATGCTCTTGTGCGGATTAGTCCGTATTTTAAGAATGCGGACCGGACATGTGTCACCTAACGATGCGCCTAAAAATCATCGCTTAGATTATAAGGACACTATCTCTCTTTTTTGGGATCACCGTCAGGTGACACATGTCCGGTCCGCACTCTTAAAATGTGGACTGGTCTTGTGCAGACTAATCCGCATTTTAATAATGCGGACCGGACATGTGTCATCCGATGGTGAGCCTAGAAATTATAAGTTAAATCATAGGCACGCTCTCTCTCTTTTCTTGACTCACCGCCAGGTAACACATATCCGATCCTCACTCTTAAAATACGAACTGATGTGCACAATATATATATATATATATATATATATATATATATATTTCAATATAAGTTAAATATGGCTTATTTAATAGTTATTTTATTAACCACTTGTGCGATGAAAATTCTTTTAAACGAGACTATTATACAATTGACCAAGCTTAATTTGAAACCGAATCGAAATCCATAACTGCTTCCGGGAATTCGATCTGCATCTGACCCAATTACGGTCCTAGAGTTGGTCTACATGAAAACATATCGGGTTGGAGAGATATATTATACATACATACAATTTCGGCCTTTGGGACTATATTATTCATTATATTTTATGAATGAGACCACATGGGGACATCGTTTTGTCGAAACCTTTTTCTTTCGCATGGACTAAAAAAGGAAAAAGAAAGAGGATCAAAAAGGAAAAAAGTTGAAGAGAGGAAGAGAGATATATATCTAATGGTTGCCGACAGATGTCATCCTTTTCTTTTTATTTATTTTTCGTTTGTTGTTAAAATTAACATGGTGGGTTGCAGGTGACATACAATGTGAGGGAATAAGAGCTCAAAACGCGTTTCCTTTATTTTTTACAAGTTTTATTTTGATCCACACCATTTTCCATGTACTGTGCGAGCCACACGTGATGTCAACAGGAGAGTTGCAGAAATAGGGTCCTACTATATATTCTTTATCTATGTTAAAGCCAGTTCATATTTGGAAAATATCATGTTGGAGGACTTATTTGCTCTTATTTATGTATTCTTTGAATATATAGCACGACTGCAATATTAGGCATTCATGTTTATATATATGGTAAGTTGAGAATGGTAGGCTGGTAGCAACTAACGTGATATTTATATGTTTTGTCCTCTTCAAACGTCAATTTTCTTAAAAAAATTTTGATTTTACTTTGAGAGATGAACAAGATCAAAACTCCTATCATGAGGTAAAAGGATGCACAGTTTTGAAAGTGAATTGAGTTTAGTTGCTATTTTCGGCACTGTCAAAATAATGATTGACCAGCAGAAGTCAAGAATCGTGAATGAGGATTAGTCGAGGTGCACGTAAGCTAGTTCGAAGACCTCATGGTATGGTACAAAAATAAGAGAGATTTCAAAGAATAATTTCATGTATAAGATAATAGTTTTCTAAATACTAATTATTTTATATATCTGCAATTATATAATTATAAGAAAATAAGACTGCCCCAAATAGAGTCTGTATGGCACTGCATTTCAAGTCAGCTCGACATATATGAAACAAAGAAAAGCATCCAACTCTTCAAGCATAGCCTAACAAAGCATATAATCCGTACAAATATAGAAAAATGATATTTGAAAGATTCAGGTCGTATACAAGTTTGACAAACAAACCATGAAAACCCATAAGTATTTGACAAGATAGAATTAGGTCACCCAAAAGTTGTTTTAGTGCTAGAATTGATACAAAAATCAACACAAACACATCCCGTCGTTATATTTTATGCGGAGACGTGGCGAAATAGCATGTCATGAATCTTAAAAAATACATTAGTAAAGAGTCACTATTCGAAAATCATTTTTAAGATTATGTCAGTACTAAATTGTGAAGATGAAATACCAGAAAGGAATTTTGTGTATTAACGTATAAAAAGAGACTATTGACTTGAGGCCTTCCAAAAAGAAAATTTTAACTCCTGATTAGAGACAAACGATTACAAAATTAGATAAATGTATGTTATTATATATTAGTGGTTAGGTGTATTAATGTATAAGAAGTGACGATTGATTTGAGGCTTTCCAATCTTGATTAGAGACAAACGATTACAAAATTATATAAATTTATATTAGTATGCATTAACGGCTTTGATTTTATTTAATGAACTACCACATGATTCCTCACATAATTCAAAAGATCACAGTGATTTCGAGTGCAGAGAAAAGATAATTTTCCACTGTTTTCCCACCTTTATAAGTAGTACAGATAATGAATTAATAGCCATTAAATTGTGTCTAAACTATTTCATAAATTCTGCTACCCCTAGGATGTTCTTTTATTTATTTCTTGTCCTTCTTAATTTTTCACACATTTAAATTTATTTGTAGTTTTAATTATATATTTACTTTTTATTATATGAAATTTTTTGTAATCCACTCGTTGAAATATATCAAACAAGTCACATTTAATTCCAAGTGAGGAAAGAAAGAAAAAAAGTGCAATTAATAAGAGCACTGTTTGTCATTTCTTCAGCTTTTACGTTTAACTAAACTATAAAATATCGCCAAATTAGGATAAGTTTGTAATGTGATGGTTAATAGTATAATGAATTTGTCATATAACATCAGGTTTGAAAATAAATTAATATAATAATCTCAAACTTTTATATTATATTTCGTGATTTGATATTGACTTGGTAGAAAGGTAGCAGCATTATTTATCAAAAAAAAAAAAGAAAGGCAGCAGGGATATTCAAAAACAAAAACAAAATTGTCAAAATTTAAAAGTAAACTCAAAAAATCAATATATTAAAAAAAATTCTATTAACAAACTCAATTTGATAGGGTGCCGTCCATTTCTTATAACATAAATGGCTCATGTGCTACGTACATACCATACAATTTTCTTATAATGACTAAATTGCCTTTCTCATAATTAACATTTAAATCAGAAGGAATAGATCAACAACTTTGACATTATTTTGACTTATTCAAGTGCATACATGTCTTTTCATAGCCTAAACTAACACCTAAAGGCAAGCTGAAATTGATCATTAGTTTAATGGGGTAAAGTATATGGTAAATCATTCAAGGTGACAACCCGTAAAAAATGGTATATCTTGCTTGTTTTTAAATATGGATTTATTCTTTTCAATTTTTCAGTTACGCAGTTACAAGGTAAGAGAGGAAAGATTGATACATTACATTTGCTTTTGTCAAAGATCTTCCTCCCTAAATACTAAGCCTTACAATTATGAAGCAGACGCCAGATATTAAATCCCACTGCTGTTGTTACAATGAAGAAGAAAAATAAAGAAGTTATGCATAATTTTTCTCATCCATATTGAAGAGATACAAACTCCAAGCTTTTGTTGAAGAAATATTCATGTCCAAAGTGGTTCGAAAATGGCCCCAAGATTGACATCATCCGGGAAGAAATTTAAATGATTTTCATAGGAAGATTGCTGGGAGACAGGTGGTTGTTGTTGTTGATCAGGTTGTGTTGACATTTCCATGCAAATTAAGGCTACTAAATTTGCATGTTGGCATTGCATGTTGAAAACCTCTGCTTGTGTTTTGGCTAATTCTGCTTGGAGCTCACTAACTTGTCTTTGGAGCTGACAAATTGCTCCTGCACACCCATAAATGGGATCTCTTATTCTCGCATTTGCTTCATAAACCAAGCTGCTCACTGCATCTGCTCTTTGATTCTCAGGAAGATCCTGCAAATATTTGTAATTACGCTATTAAATAAAGCTGAAATTAGACATTTGACTTGAAACCAATGAGCACACTTAAAATGAAATAAAACAAACCAAATATGTTGAATGAAAATATTATAGAATTTGTTAACGTTGGCTGATGAACAGATGGTAGGTAAGAGGTGGAGCCCCTTATAGTATTATTAATTTCTCTTTGAGTGTAGAAGCTAATGTCAACTTTTCTAACCAATATGTTCAAGAGGTGGAGCCCCACTCATACAAAAATGCCCAACTCGAGGCTAGGATTATTTGCAAAAAAAATTGTAATTATACCTAAAGGTGAATATTTTTTAGCTTATTTACAATTTAGGTTTAGGAGATAACAAACACTCGAAAAACATTCGTGTCGATAGTTCTAAGAAGAAGAAAAAAAGAGAAAAATCAACAACTTAACGTTGTGTTCACATTAAGCTCAAAAGATGATGAATTGGTTGTAATTAGTAACCTGCAATAACTTGATGATATTGCTAGCCCCAAATACTCTATGGGCAGTGGTGAACTTGAGTGGGTCAGTTGGTGGAAAGTAAGGCGCCAACACGCATTTCTCCGCACATCTCCTGCGTAAGATTTTGCAGGCAGCACAAGGAGTGAGAATTACAGGTGGAGTGCTTATACTTAATGGTGAACACTGATCAGTAGGAACAGAAGAAGTTGAATTTGAAGAGTATGAACAGGTTTTGGTACTAGTGCAGTCCATTTTCAAGGTATTGAGAGAGAGAAATTTTAGGTGGTAATATTAAGCAGAGCAACATATATAGAGGAAGAACCCGGGGAGTGGGGTCATGAAATTATTATGCCATAACGCATCATCAAACCACTAAATGATGTCAGTAGTGTGAATAAAAAAATTTATGACGTGGGTGCGGTCCATTTTTTAACAACGATTTGGGGTTACTTTTTTTTAGATACTGTACAGTGTTAAATTACATAATTTGTCCTCTTTTGCCGTTTTCATCGACAACTTGTAACCACAGTTAATCAGTAAAGCCGAATTTGTTACCAAAACTTGTCGTTATGTTGTTTTACTTTATGGAGCTAAATAAATATACGTCTACTAAACTTATCCATTATGTCAAACAAGAAGACGTGGAGAATAACAGTATACAAACGAAAGATTTATACACCCAGTCTGGTTATTTTCACTCTCTTTTCTTGCCCCTTAATACAGGAACAACTCACATGCTGTTTCTGTTTGGCATGCAATAATTTCTTGTGATTATATCCCATTGGTCATTACGTACTCCTGGCTAGACTAAATAGTTTGTATTTAAAATTAAAAAAATTACTTTTTAAATTTATTTCCTTAACATTTAGATAATATATTTGGACAAAAAAATTATGTTTTAAATTTATTTTCTTGTAAATTACTAATAACACTGCAGGTAACACATGCTCTTCATCATTGTTTCTCTTACGTTTTTTTTTTAGCATACTATGAAGTGTTCGGATCAGCTTACGTGCACCCCGATTAATTTTCATTCACATTTCGTGGCTTTCCCATCCCCATTCTCCTAAGTATTGTTGGGTTGAGTAACTTTAAATTTTTGTTCAAATTTATATATAGTTTTTGAAGAGTCTACTCTTAATTTAGGATGGTTCAAAAATTGGCTATAAAGTTGGGATGAAAGAAGTATCTATAAAGGCGTAAGAAGTGATTTGAACATTTTTTTTGTTTGTACCTGATATTACTAAAGGTACCACACCATTTGGATGGAGAGTGCACCCACACTTGTTAAAACTGCATATTATGCTTGTCAAAGAATTAAGGACATGTAGTAACATCGTTTTTGTTTCATCATTGATCATGTGGTCTCCTGCACATTTAATTTTTTTCATTTTTTGGAAGGAAAATGTTGTAAATTTAAAAAGGAAGATAATTATCCAAAGCACTAAAGTTTCCCCCGTCTTGAAAATGAGGAAAAACAATCAAGAATAAAGCACTCTGAATTAGGCCACAACAGGCCTTGAGGTAAGACGACCAATGACCAAATATAATTAGATATAAAATGCCTTATAAAGACATTTAATAATTAGTATATCACTCGATAAACTAATGTTTAATAGTATATTGTTGGAAATAATAAATGCAAAATATATGAAAAAATCCAAATACTAAATAGATAAAATTGAACAACTTATCGATCGATGTTTGTGTTTGACACAAAGTCCTAAAGGTGAAATTGTCCGCTGATATTTATAGCTATCAACCTCGTGAGCAAACACCTCTCATGATTCAACGATCAGATTTAAACACGAGTTAATGTTAAATCTTAGAACTTTCAGGATACTACAGCACTTCCAAATAAATAACGAATATAAAAATTATTGCAAAAAAGAGGCAAATAATTTTTTGCAAAGAATGTGAGAGAGAGATAATTTTTTTTATGTTTTTTCTAAAGCTGTAGTGTTTGTTTTGTACAAAAATTGGTAAAAAAACGTGGGTAGTGGTGGTTTTAAGCAACTAACCTACTAATATCTTCATTAACGGATAGTTTATTTAGAATAGGAGACTAAGTCAAAAATTAAAAAGAGAAGTCCAAAGCCTCCAAGGTCCAATCACCAAACCCCATAAACTTATCATTTACTCATTTATCCCAACTTATTTAATACAATCAAAATAAATATATATTCTAATATAGCCAACATTTAACCATCAAAAATATGTAATCTTATAATACGTTACCGATAATGAGTTCACTGATACATAATCACTGTGTTTTCCTTGGTATTGAGATTTAAATGATATCCTATCCCCATATGGTATGGTTTTTTATCACTTTGACCACTTAAAAAGTAGGTAATTTTACGGTTATTGCGCTCACCAATTTACATTTTTCTTATTATGTGGTATAAGAGAAAGAGAGACGTGGTCATTAAGGGTACTGCAAAAACCTATGTAATATAGCCATTTGTCTAATACTTTCATGCGTAAAGTTAGTCCCAGTCCTAAAAATTGTTCTGCCTTCGACAAGTACTTAGAGATGTTGTGAAAGTGAATACATAAACAGACACGTCAATATTATTATCCAGAAAAGAAGCCAATTACATTCCGTATAATAAATATAGCAACAGGATGGTATAGTAATTAATTGACTGGAATCCAAATATAGAAAGTCGGGCACCAGAAGTTCAGATTAATTATGAGTACTACTAGTCAGTTAATATGTACACATCTGGATTGGGCAAAGTGGATACCGGCCAGTCGAAAAGGTGGACTCATTTATATCAAAAACTAACATAGCCCAAAGTAATATCATATTATTTCCCCACAAGAAACTCCATTGATTAGAGTCCGTTTATAATTAATGGAGCACCTATACGCATACTACCAATCTGAACCAAATTCAAAGTAGATAGGTATGCATCAATCTCAAATTATTTGTTATTCCATCTAACTTGAATAAAGAGCAAGACCCAAATTGAAGATTCCCTTTCTAATTAAGTATCTTGTTTCTATTAGAGTTTTATTTAGCATTAAGGATAATTTAATATTTTTTTATTTATTTTATTATTAGGTGGTTGTAGTAGGACATATATTATTTCTTCTTCTTTTCATTTTGTATGGTATTCAAGTTTATGTCAAGATGAAATCCTAGCCCATTTTTTTCTCTTTTTCATTTGATTGTAGATCTTTGATATATTATCATGGTATCAGAGCGGGATCAAAACTTATACTTTTTCTGTTCGCTCGACTGTTTTGAAGGTAATTATGGTCGTTTTCCTCCTATTTGTTCGATTAATTGTTTAGTTCGTTCGATTTGGTTATGTTTGGGTACTGTTTGATTGTTTATTTTCGCAATGGGTGGTGAAAGAGATGATTCGCTGCAATCAATTAGTGTTAGATTAATGGAAAAAATTATACGTATTGGAGTTATGTTATGAAGAATTTTTTAAAAGGAAAGAGGCTTTGGGGTTACATTAATGGCGATTTGAGTAAGCCTAACGATAAGACGAACGTTAAAAAATATGAAGAGTTTTTGGATGTTTGGGAGGCAAACAACTCGAAAATCATCACTTGGATCAACAACTCCGTTGCACCTTCTATAGGTATGCAGTTGGCTAAGTATGATTATGTAAAGGATGTTTGGGATAATTTAGACAGATTGTATATCCAATCTAATTTCGCAAAAAAAGTACTAGTTGGAGTGCGATATTCGGGCTCTTGAGGAAAAAAAAATTGAGTATCCAAGGGTTCTATTCTGCTATGACAGATCTATGGGATCAGTTGGCTCTCACAAAGTTAGCTGAATTGCGGGCCTTTGCACCATATGTTGCCAATAGGGAGGAACAACTTCTAGTTCAATTTCTGATGGCATTGCGTGATGATTTTGAGGGTCTTCATGGGTCAATTATTCATTGTAGCCCACTTCCAACTGTTGATTCCGTTGTTCACGAGCTGTTAGCCGAGGAGATTCGTCTCAAGACTCAGTCAGGGAAGGTAATTTCTTCGGACCCTAATCCATCTGTCTTCGTAGCTTCCTCTCGGCCAATTTCCAGCAATCAGAACAAGACTGTAACACCCCGCCCGCCCGAGGAAAGCGAACGGAGCGCTAATGCGATAAAATAAATCAAAATTCACAAGTGACAAGGTATAGAGCATCTAAGTGCCACAACAACAAAAGAGTGTGACACCCCGACTAATTAAATACCGGGTAACTACTCCTTTATTAAACTAAATCAAAATGCCAAGTTGGCTCAGTTAATAGCATCACTGTCGAAAACATTTTTAAAATTTCTAACCAACTAGTATTTAAAAAGTATGTGCCAAATTTTAAGTTAAGTTTGATTAACATGCAAAAAGAATAATGAAGAATAATAACACCATTCACCATAACAAAGTAAATAGAATAACTATCACATAATGTAAATAAAGTCTGGAGGAAAAACTCCTCACTACAATACCACAAACTGAAATAACTAAACTGAATACTGAATTAATACATGCCAAAGTCTGAAAAACTGTAATGGAAAGATGTCTCAAATAGAAATGGGCAACATGCCCTACAACTGATAGATACTGAATCTGGAATCCAAATGATAGAAGCGTCTAAAAGCAAATCCCTGTAGCTTCCCCAAACAGCTACAGCTCGTCACCTGAATGAGTATCCTATGCATGGTGTCCTTGAGGCTCGGCACCTAAAATGGTTTTACAAAAAATAGATTTGAAAGCAAACGGGTCAGAGCCCGAATGTGGAGATATTTTAAAAACCTGCAAGTGCTTTAAAAACATTTAAAACATTAAATGCAAAGTACATGTTAGGACATGCACTCACATGAAATTCTCACCTCTCGTCTAATTGTGCACTCCTAACGTAAGTACCCATCTAAAATGACACTAACCACTAGCTAAGTAACATCATATCTAGCTAGACTGTCATAGGTTCTACCCTTATTACTCGGTTCCCATTAACATTATAACGCTCGCAATTAAATAGGGTTTAACGTAAACTCAGATGCTCAATATGCAATATATTTCACTATTAGCTAACCCATTATGTTTTTCTCGAAACAATACCGTAATTATATTCACAACATTAACATGAAGGTTCCCATTAATTAAGTGTATATTATTCACCTCATAAATATACAATACAAGCACCCCGAGAACTAAGCTGCGGTGCACACATACTCTGCTATCCATCCCGGTACATCACGTACATAAGGATCACATATTCCGAATCTCTCAGGAATAGTTCACAGATAACAACATCACAAATAATGGAGGCGAACACAGTCACATCACATGGGTCACGCACATACCTACGCTCCCACGATCAGCGGACTTATCAACATCCCAATAAGTCTTTCTATGACCTATGTTCATCAAGGTAACCAGTCTAAATCCGGGCAACCCAAGGATTAGAGGGCCCTAAGCGAACGCAAACCTCCCGTGATAGCAAGTATGGTAGGTATGTCATACACACAAATCATATACCAATACTAAGTAAACACGCATCTTAGTAATCACCGTAATTAATTGTAGTACATATCGCATTCTCGTACCAACTTAATATATATATAACTATATAATCCCGGTTCACATTTATACGCGCCATAATTTATTCGTACGTCGTAGTAGGCACTCACGTCTCAGCTCATATTTTCCTTTAGGTTCAAACTACACTTCTAGGTTTGACTCCTCATTATATCCCAAACATCCCAAATATACCAATTACTCATCAAGGGAAGGCTATCACTACCTATACACAAGGTTACGGGGCACTCGGGATCAAAACAGGCTAAAAAGCCTAAACTGTCAACTCGTTCGAAGTCTCGTTCGAACGAGGCTGTTCGAACGAGAGTTCGTTCGAACGAACTGGGTCTTCTAACGAGATCTCGTTCGAACGAAAACTTCAAACGAACATCACTCTCGTTAGAACCCAGACTGTCAACTCGTTAAAAGCTCGTTCGAACGAGCTCGTTCGAACGACCTGGGTAGGTCTTCTAACGAGTGGCCAGTTTCAAGCCCAGAAATTCCTATCTCGTTTTTCACCAATTTTCTACCCTCAAATCTCAACCAAAATTCGTCCAATTAATGTTTTAAGGTCTCCAATCACCCTAAAACATACTAAGGTCATATACTAACATCTTTTAAGGAATTTACACATCCTAAACATCATCAAATCACAAGTCTCTACTCTTTTCCCCAATATTCAAGGATATGAACCCTAAAATTTTTAGATCCTTAATTTACCCAATTAAATCCGTTTTTTGTGTCTTACAAGATATATCAACATCAGATTAGTCCTCTAAATATGATTCTACATGCCATCCTTTCATAAAAATTTAGTATTCTACTTCCAAACTCATGGGGTTTTCATTATCTTCCAAGAACAAACATAAATTTGAATTATCTAACATGGAAGGAACATTCTCTGAAATTAAATGGAATTAAGTCACTTGCCTCGAGTGTCTCTGAATTTGATGTTGATCTGGTAAAGCTTTTCTGCAGAATTCCCTTCTATCTCTCTCTCTCCAAGCTTATCTCCAATGGTGGCTAGGGTTTTCTTTGGGAAGTTTTGGAAACCTAATTTGATAACTCACGTAGCTTATTGGGTCATTAAGGATTGGTTAGTGGGTTTAGTGGGTCTATTCCCAATCAGATAAAGACTCCTAATTTTCGTCATTATTAATTCCCAAAAATACAATATTACCAAACTACCCTTATAAGGTGCCGGTATGACCTAAAAATACCCCGGAACCCAAACTAAACCCCCGGCTAGTGTTTTCTGACTATCTCGACCCTTCCGGACGCGTTGGTGCACTCAAAACGACCATACGGTTAATAGAATTTAAATTCACTTTTATAATCAAAATAGTTATATCCTGACGCGACTGTCACCCGCGTCCCAATAAAATGACCAAATTGTCGTATATCAATCTCACGACAAATTTCATAATTTAATATTCATATAGCATCATATATACTCAATATAGTCAAATACCAACTCACATCTCGCTAGTATTTTACCCGGATTAATTTTCAATTAATTCTCATTTAATTAATTAATCCCAAAATAAATATCGCCAAAAATACGGGGTATTACATACTTCCCCCCTAATAACATAATTTCGTCCCGAAATTCGAAACTAGAAAGTACCTGGTAAGAACAACTCTGGATAACGTTCGCGCATCTCATCCTCGCGCTCCCATGTGGACTCCTCGACATTATGATGTCGCCACTGAACACGCACTAACGGGACTATCTTTGACCGCAGTTTCCTCTCACTTCGGTCCAAAATAGCAATCGGCCCCTCCTCGTAGGAGCTATCCGGCTGGAGATCGATGTCCTCCACAGCAATTTGAGAATGAGCCAAATTATCTCTAAGGTATTTCCTTAGCGAGGAAATATGGAACACATCATGAATCCGATGCAAATGCTCCGGTAACCCAAGTCTATACGCAACCGGTCCGATCCGCTCAATAATAGGAAACGGCCCAACATACCTTGGTGCCAACTTCCCCTTCTTCCCGAAATGCATAATACCCTTCATAGGAGATACTCTGAGCAAAACCTGGTCCCCCACTTGGAACTCCCTGAAGAATCTCTTCGCATCAGCATAACTCTTCTGCCTGTCTTGAGCTACCCGAATGCGACTCCGAATCAACTCAATCCTTGCCGAAGTATCCTGAATCACTTCCGGCCCAAGTAGTTTGTTGTCCCCCATCTCTAACCAACATGCTGGGGAACGACAAGGCCTACCGTACAACGCCTCAAACGGAGCCATGCCAATAGTGAACTGATAGGAGTTGTTATAAGCAAACTCCACCAGTGGAAGGTACTGCTCCCATCCACCCACAAAGTCAATAATGCACATGCGTAGCATGTCCTCCAACATCTGATTTGTGCGCTCGGTCTGCCCATCGGTCTGTGGATGATAAGCCGTACTCAACCGCAATTCCGTGCCCATGGCCTCCTGGAAACTCTCCCAAAACTGCGAAACAAATATCTTATCTCTGTCAGACACGATATTTAGGGGCACACCGTGAAGTCTCACAATTTCTGAAATGAAGAGCTGGGCATACTGTCCCGTAGTGTAGTCAGTCCTTACGGGTAAAAAGTGAGCGACTTTGGACAATCTGTCCACAATTACCCAAACGGAGTAGTGACCCCTCTGCGACGTAGGCAATCCCGTGATAAAGTCTATGGATATACTCTCCCACATCCACACCGGGACCTCCAACGGCTGTAGTAGTCCTGCCGGTCTCTGATGATCCACTTTTACAAGCTGGCAAGTGGCTCATTTTGAAACAAAGTCGGCAATATCTCTCTTCATTCCGCTCCACCAATACTGACGTCTCATGTCTTGGTACATTTTGTCCCCTCCGGGATGTACCGCGAACCGTGAGCCGTGCGACTCTGCCATCACCTCGTGTCGTAATTCCTCCCCTTCCGGAACCACTAATCTCCCATTGAAGCGCAAGCCCCCGTCTGAGCTAACGGTATAAGAATCGGCTCCCTCTGCTAATAATTGAACTATCTGCTCCTGACAGAACGAGTCATTAGCCTGTGCCCGTACTACCTTCGTGATAATCTGCGATGTAACAGTCATCACAGACATGAAAGATCGGGCCACTGCATCCTGGTGTCCTAACTCCTTCCACTTGGCCTTCCACACCTCTGCCACTTCATCTGCTGGCCTACGGCTCAACGCATCTGCCACCACGTTAGCCTTACCAGGTGATACTGGATATCGAACTGGTAGTCTTTCACAAACTCAAGACACCTATGTTGCCGCATATTCAACTCGTTCTGCGTGAACAGGTACTGTAGGGACTTGTGGTCCATGAACAATTGGAACTTCTCCCCCAAAAGATAGTGCCTCCAAATCCGTAGGGCAAATACCACTGTCGCCAACTCCAAATCATGCGTGGGGTAATTCTTCTCATGAGGCTTAAGCTTACGGGAAGCATAAGCTATGGCCTGTCTCTCCTGCTGCAATACACCTCCAAGTCCTTGCAAAGACGCATCGGTGTAAACCAAATACTCAACTCCCGGTCTCGATAATGCTAACACAGGTGCTGAGGTCAATTTATCTTTCAATTCATCGAATGCCAACTGACAGGCATCACTCCAGATGAATGGCACACCCTTACGAGTCAGATGTGTGAAAGGACCCGCTATCTTCGAAAATCCCCGAATGAACCTCCTGTAGTATCCTGCTAGGCCCAAGAAACTATGAATCTCAGTCGGTGTCGTTGGCTGTCCCCACTCCCTCACCGCGGATACCTTCCCCGGATCAACAGATATCCCCTGGTCGGAAATAATGTGTCCCAAAAACTGGACCTCCTTTAGCCAAAACCCGCATTTCTCATATTTTGCATACAAATCGTTCTGACGAAGTGTCTTCAAAACTTGCCTCAAATGCTCAACGTGCTCCTCCTCTGTCTGGGAGTAAACCAGAATATCATCGATGAAGACAATGACAAACTGATCTAGGAAATCCCTGAACACTCTGTTCATCAAGTCCATAAACATAGCTGGAGCGTTGGTCAAACCAAATGGCATAACCCAAAACTCGTAAGAACCATATCTCGACAAGAACGCAGTCTTCGAGACATCCTCCTCCCTGATACGTAACTGATGGTATCCCAATCTCAAATCAATCTTTGAGAAGAAAGAAGCTCCTCTCAACTGGTCGAATAAGTCATCGATTCGAGGCAATGGATACTTGTTCTGTATCGTGACCTTATTCAACTCCCAGTAGTCCACACACAATCTCAGTGAACCATCCCTCTTCTTTACGAACAACACAGGGGCACCCCACGGTGAAGTACTCCTCCGTATAAACCCCTGACCCAATAATTTTTCAATCTGATCCCGTAACTCCCTTATCTCAGCTGGAGCCATACGGTACGGTGCACGTGCTATAGGTCTCGTACCTGGTAGTAAATCTATAACAAAGTCTATCTCTCGACTGGGGGGTAGGCCTAGTATCTCCTGAAACACATCCGAATACTCCCTGACAACTGGGATAGAATCTAAAGGAATCACAACCTCCTTAGATGTATCCTCCTCTATGTAATACAGATGAGCGGTCGATCCTCCCTCTGGGCGAGGCATCTCCACTACAAACATCTCTTGCCCCGGAATGGCAAAAATAATGCTCCCGCTGAAGCAATCAATCATGGCCCTATAAGCTACGAGCCAATCCATACCGATAATCACATCGTGAACATGCATATCTAATACCAACATGTCTGCAGGTAATACCAAACCACCAATCTCTACCCCCACTCCCCGGCATATAAAGAAAATAAGTGACCAACTCCCCAATGGTGAGTCAACACACGTCACTGTGCTCTCTGCCGTAGTTAACAACCCTAAGGCTTTCGCGAAATGTGTAGCTATAAAACAATGTGTAGCCCCCGTTTCAAATAATACCCGACCCATAGTGCCATGGATAGGAAACGTACCCTCAATTACGGGCGGTGCCCGTGGAACTGCAGCCTGGTGGACGTTATAGACACGTCCATACTGTAGTTGCCCCTGCTGAACTGGGACTGCTGGAATGGGTGGCAATGCTGCCATCTGTGGCGGTGCGGGGAGAGCGGCGGGAAACATTGGTCTCTGTGGCTCCTGGCGAGCACCCTGCTGCTGCTGCTGTGGGGCCCTGCCCCTATCAGGACAATCCTGTCGTTTATGGCCAGTCTTGCCACAAACAAAACACTTCCCTGGGAAGTTCCCTCCTCGCTGCCCCTGCTGTCCCCGGCCCTGGTGGCCGTTACCGTTCCTCCCTTGGCCCTGCTGGCCCTGCTGAAATTGTTGCCCATTCTTCCCCTGTTGGCCCTGATGGCCGTTTGGACCCTGATGGCCCTGATGGAAACCTCCTTGTCCATGCCTATAGTTCCCTGATCTGAACCTCTTCTGATCCCCCTGCTGAGAACCCTGCTCACCCTGTCTCTGCCCCTGAACAGATTGTGCCCCACTAGCACCATGTCCTCCAGTCCTGCCCTGATGGCTAGACTCTCCAGATCTCTTGCCCTCAGTCATATAAAAGCGGTGATCCTGGCAGTGTAACAAAGCAGCGTTAACCACATCAGAATAAGTGGCCAACGAAAGGTTCCCTAATAGATGCTGACGGATCCTCCATGTCAACCCGTCTGTGAACTTCTCGATCTTCTTCTTTTCTGTCGGTATCTCATCTGGAACGATATTCAATAGATTCATGAACCCGGCCTCATATTCGGCCACGGTCTTACCCTCCTACTTCAGATTCATCAGTTTCCTCCTCATTTCCGTATGAACAGCTGATGAAAAGTACTTGTGGTCGAACCGCACCCAAAAGTCCTGAATAGTGAGAGTATCCCTCTCCTCCACGATGGTAATAGACTCCCACCACTGCAGTGCAAATCCAACTAGCTTGAAAGTAGCTAGCACCTGCTTCTGAACATCCGTGCACTCATACATCCTCAAGTGCCTCTGCATATCCTTCCTCCACTGACTCGAGACTACCACATCTAAGCTACCTGCAAACTCTGGCGGTTGCGCTTTCTGAAAAGCATCACGTACACGCTCCCAAGCAGACGGGAATGCATTTGCCTGTATTGGCGCAGCAACCGACGCCTGAGGTGGTTTTTGCTGAACTACGGCAATTTCGGCATTTACCGCTTGGGCTACTATAGCTGCAACCTCAGCGGCGTTCATCATGCCCTGAACTGGAGCGGGCTGGGGTTCGGGCGTTGCATCCCTGGGAACTCGTCGTGCACGTCGTGGAGGCATCGAAAATAAGAATGAAGTTTATAAGTTTGCAGTTATAAACTTAAAATGGCTGAAGAACGAAGCATACACAAAAAGAGTACAACAGTCCTAAAATATGGGGCTCTATATCAAAGAAAGCTTAGCGGAAACATAATAAGCCGTCAGATCCTAAAGGACACTAGAACCTGATGCTCTGATACCACCTGTGACACCCCGACTAATTAAATACCGGGTAGCTACTCCTTTATTAAACTAAATCAAAATGCCAAGTTGGCTCAGTTAATAGCATCACTGTCGAAAACATTTTTAAAATTTCTAACCAACTATTATTTAAAAAGTATGTGCCAAATTTTAAGTTAAGTTTGATTAACATGCAAAAAGAATAATGAAGAATAATAACACCATTCACCATAACAAAGTAAATAGAATAACTATCACATAATGTAAATAAAGTCTGGAGGAAAAACTCCTCACTACAATACCACAAACTGAAATAACTAAACTGAATACTGAATTAATACATGCCAAAGTCTGAAAAACTGTAATGGAAAGATGTCTCAAATAGAAATGGGCAACATGCCCTACAACTGATAGATACTGAATCTGGAATCCAAATGATAGAAGCGTCTAAAAGCAAATCCCTGTAGCTTCCCCAAACAGCTACAGCTCGTCACCTGAATGAGTATCCTATGCATGGTGTCCTTGAGGCTCGGCACCTAAAATGGTTTTACAAAAAATAGATTTGAAAGCAAACGGGTCAGAGCCCGAATGTGGAGATATTTTAAAAACCTGCAAGTTCTTTAAAAACATTTAAAACATTAAATGCAAAGTACATGTTAGGACGTGCACTCACATGAAATTCTCACCTCTCGTCTAATTGTGCACTCCTAACGTAAGTACCCATCTAAAATGACACTAACCACTAGCTAAGTAACATCATATCTAGCTAGACTGTCATAGGTTCTACCCTTATTACTCGGTTCCCATTAACATTATAACGCTCGCAATTAAATAGGGTTTAACGTAAACTCAGATTCTCAATATGCAATATATTTCACTATTAGCTAACCCATTATGTTTTTCTCGAAATAATACCGTAATTATATTCACAACATTAACATGAAGGTTCCCATTAATTAAGTGTATATTATTCACCTCATAAATATACAATACAAGCACCCCGAGAACTAAGCTGCGGTGCACACATACTCTGCTATCCATCCTGGTACATCACGTACATAAGGATCACATATTCCGAATCTCTCAGGAATAGTTCACAGATAACAACATCACAAATAATGGAGGCGAACACAGTCACATCACATGGGTCACGCACATACCTACGCTCCCACGATCAACGGACTTATCAACATCCCAATAAGTCTTTCTATGACCTATGTTCATCAAGGTAACCAGTCTAAATCCGGGCAACCCAAGGATTAGAGGGCCCTAAGCGAACGCAAACCTCCCGTGATAGCAAGTTTGGTAGGTATGTCATACACACAAATCATATACCAATACTAAGTAAACACGCATCTTAGTAATCACCGTAATTAATTGTAGTACATATCGCATTCTCGTACCAACTTAATATATATATAACTATATAATCACGGTTCACATTTATACGCGCCATAATTTATTCGTACGTCGTAGTAGGCACTCACGTCTCAGCTCATATTTTCCTTTAGGTTCAAACTACACTTCTAGGTTTGACTCCTCATTATATCCCAAACATCCCAAATATAACAATTACTCATCAAGGGAAGGCTATCACTACCTATACACAAGGTTACGGGGCACTCGGGATCAAAACAGGCTAAAAAGCCTAAACTGTCAACTCGTTCGAAGTCTCGTTCGAACGAGAGTTCGTTCGAACGAACTGGGTCTTCTAACGAGATCTCGTTCGAACGAAAACTTCAAATGAACATCACTCTCGTTAGAACCCAGACTGTCAACTCGTTAGAATCTCGTTCGAACGACCTGGGTAGGTCTTCTAACGAGTGGCCAGTTTCAAGCCCAGAAATTCCTATCTCGTTTTTCACCAATTTTCTACTCTCAAATCTCAAATTAAATTCGTCCAATTAATGTTTTAGGGTCTCCAATCATCCTAAAACATACTAAGGTCATATACTAACATCTTTTAAGGAATTTACGCATCCTAAACATCATCAAATCACAAGTCTCTACTCTTTTCCCCAATATTCAAGGATATGAACCCTAAAATTTTTAGATCCTTAATTTACCCAATTAAATCCGTTTTTTGTGTCTTACAAGATATATCAATATCAGATTAGTCCTCTAAATATGATTCTACATGCCATCCTTTCATCAAAATTTAGTATTCTACTTCCAAACTCATGGGTTTTTCATTATCTTCCAAGAACAAACATAAATTTGAATTATCTAACATGGAAGGAACATTCTCTGAAATTAAATGGAATTAAGTCACTTGCCTCGAGTGTCTCTGAATTTGGTGTTGATCTGGTAAAGCTTTTCTGCAGAATTCCCTTCTATCTCTCTCTCTCCAAGCTTATCTCCAATGGTGGCTAGGGTTTTCTTTGGGAAGTTTTGGAAACCTAATTTGATAACTCCCGTAGCTTATTGGGTAATTAAGGATTGGTTAGTGGATTTAGTGGGTCTATTCCCAATCAGATAAAGACTCCTAATTTTCTTCATTATTAATTCTCAAAAATACAATATTACCAAACTACCCTTATAAGGTGCCGGTATGTCCTAAAAATACCCCGGAACCCAAACTAAACCCCCGACTAGTGTTTTCTGACTATCTCGACCCTTCCGGATGCGTTGGCGCACTCAAAACGACCATACGGTTAATAGAATTTAAATTCACTTTTATAATCAAAATAGTTACATCCTGACGCGACTGTCACCCGCGTCCCAATAAAATGACCAAATTGCCGTATATCAATCTCACGACAAATTTCATAATTTAATATTCATATGGCATCATATATACTCAATATAGTCAAATACCAACTCACATATCGCTAGTATTTTACCCGGATTAATTTCCAATTAATTCTCATTTAATTAATTAATCCCAAAATAAATATTGCCAAAAATACGGGGTATTACAAAGAGAAACTACAAATCTCAATCTCTTCAAATTAAATACCAAATCTCTCGAATTACATACAACAACTAACTCGAAAATAAAATACAAATCTCTGAAGCTCTATACATCAAAATAATACAAATCTTTCCCAAACAATCCTCGCTAAAATCAATCTCCATAGCGCCCCAAAATCCGCGCTAATCTGTCACTAAAAGAAAATATGGGGAAGTAAACAATACGACAAGAAAGATGCTCAACAAATATATATGAGCGATGAATAAAACGTAACAACACGAGTACGAATATTCAAATCAAAATGCAAATCTCAAAGCATTTATCAATATAATTTCTCAACAACACTTTAACCGGGTCCCCAGGCCTCACCACATTCGTAAATGCTTTATCAAGCCATAGCCTGAGAAAAAATAATTTTGGCGGGTGCCCAACATCCGTGCCATATTAAAATCTCATGACAACGTGCTCATCAACAATAAATGATACCACATGAATCAAAATAATTTCAACAATTATTTTCCAAATTTCAATGAATTTATCAATTCAAATATGAGTTCGATTAAACAAGAATTCAAAGAGAATGACACTCGCGAGATTTAAGGAGCATATTGTGTAAAACTCCATACCTCAAACCATGATGAGAAACCAATGATCACATCCTCAAGATCAAGACAAAAGATCTACAAAAGCTCCTCCAAGAAACTCCAACAAAATAACCCCAAGAGCACCTCTAATCTAAGGTTGGAACTCACAAATCTCAAGGGTCAATGTGTATATAAAAAGAAGAGGAATATAAAATATATTTGCTGCCAAAATTTATGCCAAAAGTATGTTAAAAGGGTTGCCCACGACTTCCTTTTATAATGCAAAGAAATGAAGAGTTGGAATCCAAAGGACTTCTTTAAATAAGGCAAAGAAATGAAGAGTTGGAATTCAAAACAACTTCAAGAGTTAAAAACATTTAAAAATCATTTTAATATCCGTTTTAACTCCGTTTTCGAAACCGTTTGAAATTCTCGCCTTTAAAAATAATAACCAACATATTTGAGCAATAAAAATAATTTTATCAAAAACTTTATTTTTCTCCATTTTCCAGAAATTAATTAAAATAGCCCAAAATTATGCGGGTTGTTACACTTCCCCACTAACAATGGAATTTTTGCCCTCGAAATTCGCCGAATGCCTAACTCTAAAAAATCAGGCCACTACACTATCTCCAAAAATAAATCATGTCACCAAAAATAAATTTCTCACATCTAATCTAGATGCCTATCACGAATATCACCTAAAATTTGCTATCTCCAAAAATTGCTAACCACGCAATGAATCCAAAACTCAAGCCCCGAGGGTTGCCGCATACCTAAGCTCTGATACCATTTGTAACACCCTGCCTAATCAAATATCGGGTGGCCAGCCCCACACCAGCTTAATTGAGTATTGGGTGAGTTGTAAATGTTTTCGACATTAATGCTAAGAATGAGCCAACTGTATATTCTGTTTTAATTTGGTATGGGGCTGACCACCCGGTATTTGATTGGGCGGGGTGTTATAAAGATTTATTCGAGAGTTGCAAGTGATGAATGTAGCTACTGTAACGAGAAGGGTCATTAGAAGTCTCAGTGCCCTAAGTTACGAGCACAACAACAACAATTAAATAGTCGACCACCTCAGCAGCAGTTGTCTGGTTGGAAATCCAATAACCAATCTCAGCAGCATTCATATAGGCCTTCACAGCCTAATACTGCAGCAGTTATACCGCCATCAGACTCATTTGCATCAGGTTCTTCATCATTAACTCCATCCATGTCTTCTCTTACTGAGCAGTTTCAAAAGTTTCTTGCCACATAGCCTCACGCCATGTCTATCTCTTCACCAGGTAAGTCCTCAGGTATTTGGATTCTAGACTCCAGCGCTTCTAATCACATGTCACCAAATTTGTCCTCTTTTGGTTCTTTTTGTCCCACTTCTTCGTTGCCCGTTATGACTGCTGATGGTACTCCCATGCCCTCAATGGGTGTTGGGACTATTGAATCACCTAACTTATCTCTCTCTAATGTTTACCACATTCCTAAGCTTATAATGAATCTTGTCTCTGTTGGTCAACTATGTGATGTCGGTTACTCAATTTCCTTTTCTTCTACCTTTTGTCATGTGCAGGATCCACAGTCTTAGAAGGTGATTGGGATAGGCCGTAGGCAGGGGGGATTGTACATCATAGAGAAACTCAATGTACCAATGGTTGCAGTTTTCAGTGTTGACTTGTCATCCTTTCGTTTAAGTTCAGATTCGTCTAGCTTTTATTTATGGCACTCTCGTCTTGGTTATGTCTCAGGGTCAAGATTAAAATATTTGGCTTATATAGGAAAATTAGGAAATTTACATTGTCATGATATCTCTAATTGTAGCGGTTGTAAACTTGAAAAAATTTCAGCTTTACTGTTTAATAGAAGTATTTCCTTTACTTTTGCACCCTTTGATTTTATTTATTCTGATGTGTGGGGACCGTCTCCTATTATTACAAGAGGGGGGTCTAGATATTATGTCTCCTTTATTGATGATTATACGCGTTACTGTTAGGTTTTTCTCATGAAACGACGTTGGGATTTTTTTGATAATTATAATAAATTTCGTGCCTTTGTTAAAACTCAACATTCTACTATTATCAAATGTTTGGGTGGGGAATATACTTCTCAAAATTTCGGTGAGTTGCTTGATTTAGATGGAACTATTAACCAATCATCTTGTACTGACACTCCTGAGCAAAATGGTGTTGCTAAAAGGAAACATCGGCACATTGTTGAAACTGCTCGCTCTCTTTTATTATCCACATATGTCCCTAGTGAGTTTTGGGGAGAGGTTGTCCTTACTACTGTCAATCTGATTAATAAGATTCCGACCTCTCATTACTCAGGTTTGTCACCTTTTGAAAAGTTATATGGGTGTGCCCCTGATTATTCTTCCTTAAAGGTGTTTGGTTGTACTTGTTTTGTTCTTCGACCTCGTGTGGAACATACCAAATTTTTTCCAAAGTCAGCTATTTGTGTCTTTCTTGGTTATGGTGAGGGTCAA
This sequence comes from Sambucus nigra, assembly GCA_949130495.1. Lineage (NCBI taxonomy): Eukaryota > Viridiplantae > Streptophyta > Magnoliopsida > Dipsacales > Adoxaceae > Sambucus > Sambucus nigra. The sequence goes on from OX422214.1 coordinate 225,461,123, forward strand.
AAGGGTTATCGTTGTTATGATCCAGTTACAAAAAAATTATATGTCTCTCACCATGTTGTGTTTCTTGAGCATATCCCTTTCTTTTTTATTCCTGATAGCCCTCATGAACTCACTAAATCTGATCTTTTCAATATTAATCCATTCTCTGATAATGATGAGAGTGTTCCATCCGAAGCACCTTGCACCACCGACAGTGTGCCACCCCATGTTGCTCATGTTCCTATTATTTCTACTGATGCAGGTACTTTGTCATCCGATGTTCCTGATGCTCCCCCTTCTCGTGTGGCCACCCAAGTACCTGCTAAAATAGTGGAACCTCCTTCTCGCTATCCAAAACGTCCACGTAAGTCCACTCAGTCACCAGATTTTATTTATTCTTGTTATTCGGATTCTTTTGCTTCATTTTTTATCCTCTGTTCACTGCCTCTCTGAGCCTTTGTCTTATAAAGAGTCAGTTCTTGATCCTCTTTGGCAACAAGCTATGGCTAAGAAACTCTCTGCTTTGCATCAGACAGATACTTGGAGTTTGGTCCCCTTACCTGCTGGTAAGCGGGCAATTGGATCTCGTTGGATATATAAAATCAAAACCAGGTCAGATGGGTCAATTGAGCGGTACAAAGCAAGATTGGTTGCTCAGGTTTTTTCTCAGCAATATGATTTGGATTATGATGAAACTTTTGCTCCTGTTGCTAAATTGACTACTATTCGTACTCTTATTGCTATTGCATCTCTCCGCCAGTGGCATATATCGCAAATGGATGTTAAAAATGCGTTCTTGAACGGCGATCTTCATGAGGAGGTTTATATGACTCCTCCTCCGGGTGTTCCACATGGTCCTGGTGAAGTTTGTAGGCTTAAAAAAGCCTTATATAGTCTCAAACAGGTACCATGGGCTTGGTTTGAGAAGTTTTCTGCAGTGATTACCGCTCTTGGGTTCATTCCAAATGAGAATGATTCAACTATCTTTATCAGGTGCACATTGGGTGGTTGTATTCTAGTCTCTTTGTATGTTGATGATATGATTATTACTAGGGATGATGTTGGTGGAATTACAGCGTTGAAGTCTGAATTATCTCGTTGTTTTGAGATGAAAGATTTGGGGCTCATATGTTACTTTTTGGGTATTGAGGTAGCTCATTCTCCAAAGGGTTATCTTCTCTCACAATCTAAGTACATCGGGGACATTCTCGAGCGTGTTCGCCTCACTGATACTAAGATTATTGATACCCCTCTGGAGCTTAATGTTCATCTTTCCCCGTATGATGGTGTTCTTTTTCCTGATCCCACCTTATATCGCACTATTGTGGGCATCTTGGTTTGTCTCACTATTACTCGTCCAGATATAGCTCTTGCGGTCCATGTTATTAACCAGTTTGTTACTGCTCCTACTACACTTCATTGGACAACTGTTCATCGTATATTGCGATACTTGAGAGGCACTCGATTTCAATGTCTTTTACTTCCTGCATCTTCTTCTTTGGAGCTGCATGCATACTCTAATGCTGATTGGGCCGGTGATCCCACAGATCGCAAATCAGTTAGTGGATTTTATGTGTTTCTCGGTGATTCTCTTATTTCTTGGAAGAGCAAAAAGCAAGTTGTTGTTTTTGTGTCTTCCACGGAAGCCGAGTATCGTGCTATGGCTTCTACCACTCGCGAGGTTGTTTGGCTACGTCGGTTACTTACAGATATGGGTGTCTCTCTTTCTCAGCCCACTCCTATGTACTGTGATAAGAAGAGTGCTATTCAGATTACTCACAATTCGATTTTTCATGAGAGGACTAAGAGCATTGAGATTGATTGCCATATAACTCGTCAGCATCTTACGCATGGCGCCATCACTTTACCTTTTGTTTATTCTTCCGCACAGATAGTTGATTTGTTTACGAAGTCTCATCCAGTTCAGCGTTTTCGCTTTTTGGTTGGCAAACTCTCAATGCTTCTCGTTGCAGCATCGTGAGTTTGAGGGGGGATATTAGAGTTTTATTTAGCATTAAGGGTAGTTTAGTATTTTTACTTTTATTTTATTATTAGGTGGTTGTAGTAGGACATATATTCTCTCTTCTTCTTTTCATTTTGTATGGTATTCAAGTTTATGTCAAGATGAAACCCTAGCCCCTCTTTTTCTCTTTTCCATTTGATTGTAGATCTTTGATATATTATCAGTTTCCACTCTGTGGAGTTATTGTCGCGATTTATGTTTTGGCATAATGCTGCTAGTTGTACTCTTGTACTATCATGATTATCTTGGTTAAGTAATTAATATATTTCTATTTTCACAAAAAAAAAAGATAAAAAGGGGGTTCACATATATTTTATAATTAACACATATGCATTTAGTTTTAATTTGTTTCAAAATATTGTGATATATAAAGTTTTTATACTATAAAGACATCAGGATTTCTTATCTAACTAGGCTATGTTTTGATAAGGGTGTTGTTAAATGCATCCTAATGTTTTCTTCCTAACGGCACATAAAATGTCAATGCATATTTTACTAATGGCTCTCAATTAATGGCTCTCAAGTAACAATAATATTTAATAGTTTTTTAAGAGAGAATAGAAAACTATATAAAGAGAAAGATATCTTATGAAGCTTGAGAGATTGTCTTATATTCATGACTATTTATACAGTACATTATACACAAACAAAGGTACATGTTTACACATTCATAAACGGTTACTATGACTACTTCACCAAGGTTCCATTATTATAGGAACATGAATTGTAATTGCACATGATTGTGGTTTACATGGATCCAGCAGTGGATAACTCCTCAACTGTATCTTGGGATGCATGGATCCTTCAGTGGATGACTCCTCAACTGTAACCGTAGGAGGTGGTTTGAGGTGGTTTGGACTGAGTCCGAGTTATTCTATCGTTCCCCCTTAAACTTGGATTGGGTGAGCACCAGACACCATGTTTGTATCGCAGTGGTTTAATAAGTCTAGAGAAAAGGTATTGGTAAAAATATCGGCCAATTGTGATTTGGAGGGGTATATAATGAGTAATCAACTGTCCACTTGCCACCTTTTCTCGCACAAAATGGTAATCAAGTTCTATATGTTTGGTACGAGCATGGAGAACTTGATTAATTGACATGTAAATGGATCACAAAATAGGATAGGGAGAGATGAGGTAAGTAGGCCAATATCACACAAAATAAAGGACACCCAAGTTAATTCAGTTGTAGCGGCTTCTATTTTCCGATACTCGGCTTCACAACTACATCGAGATACGATGGGTTGTCATTTGGAAGACCAAAAAAATACAATTTGCTCCAAGGAAAAGACAATAACAAGATGTAGATCTTCATGTTGAGGGGTATCCTTACCAATCAACATTAGAGAAGCCATAAAGAGACATTGTAGGCTGCTAAAGGAAATTCATACCATAGGAGATAGTCCTTTTGAGATAGCGCAATAATAGTTTAATGAGGCTGAGATGGCGAGTGGTAGGAGAATGCATGTGTTGGCAAACATGATTAGTAGCACGAGTAATGTCAGGTCGTGTGAGTGCTAAATATTACAAGACACCCATTAAGGACCGAAATTCAGTAGGTTGTGGTAAAAGTAAAAAGTACTGTCAACATGTTCTTTGGAGACATAAGGAGTAGCAATATTGTGAACTCCAAGTAGTTATTCCCTATCAAGCAATTTTTTAATGCATGCACTTTGAGTGAATAAAAAGCCACCAATGATAAGGACAAGTTCCATTCCTAAAAAATAACTTAACACACCAAGATCTTTGATTGAAAATTCAAAACTCAACTTCGTGATGATCTTTGTAAGTAAATTAGGGTGACTACTTGCCATAAGTATGTCATCTACATATACTAAAAGAAGAATAGTCCTTTGACATAAGTTATTAAAAAATAATGAGGGATCGGCTCTACAACATACAAAACTAGGCTAAATAAGATAGGCACTGAGCTTGTCAAACCAATCCCTATGAGCTTGTTTAAGACCATAGATAACCTTGTTTAAAGCACACACATGAGTGGGAAATAATGAATTAACAAAATCGGTTGGTTGCTTCATCTACACCTATTCCTGAAGATTGTTATGCAAGAAGGAACTTTTCACATCCAATTGTCTTATTGACCAACCATGAGTGATAGCTAGTTCAAGAACAATACAAATGGTTATTAGTTTTATAAGGCGGTTAAAGTTGTTAGAAAAATCATTTTCTTCGATTTGGTTATAGCCTTAGGTTACTAGCGTGGATTTGTAGCTTTCAACAATGCCATTTCGTTTAAGTTTGGTCTTGTAAACCCATCGTGAACCAATTAGATGCATATTCAGTTATTTTGGTACTAATGTCCATGTTTGGTTTTTGTGTAATGCAGTAACTTTTTCATGCACATCTTGGATCGATCTTGTATCGGACAAAGCCTTTTTGAGACTAGTAGGTTCAAGGGTAATGAAAGAGTGGTGTGTAAAGTAACAGGTCTGGATGTCGTGTGTGTTTGAATGGCCTTGGATCGAGTGGTCATCGAATGATGATTAGCATAAGTTTTTGATGATGTTTCAATAAGAAGTGGTATTTCCAATTGAATACCGTTTGGATAAAAAAAATAGGAGCAGGTAAATTTGTAGATGACTTTAGCTCGGCTTCTGTGATTTGAGTAGGTTCAAGAGAGTGAACACGTGATGAAGACATTGTTGGTTGAGATGGTATTTGGTCTGCTAGGTGGTCCTCAGTAGCAAGTTACGAAGGTGATTGAGCTTGCGGCATGGCACTAGAAAAAGGAGCTAGTATCGGACTGGATGAGAGTGAATTCAGTGTACTAGATTAAGTTAAATACACATAAAGAGGAATATTGGTGTGCCTTTGTGTGATATCTTACTCTTTCCAGAGTGTGTGAAATACATGCTTCCATAAACGTAAAATAGGTGGTTATATCAGTGTTAGTTTAAACAGAGTTCATCTATCTACTAGGAGTTATATAGGGGATGATATGTTCATCAAATATAATATGTCTAAATATATATACACTTCTAGTTGATGGATGATAGCACCTATATCCTTTATGGATAGGATTGTATCCAATAAAGACACATAGTTGGGAATGAATTTATGTTATTTTTTGCCTTTGATGTAAGGAAAATATCTACCCCCAAAGGTTTTGAGATTGTTATAGCAGGGATGTTTTTTATATATACTGAAAAATGGTGTTTCTTTCTTGACTTTTGATGATTATATCCTATTTATACAATAGACAACAATTAGGAATGCATCCACCCATAGATATAAAGATATCTTGGCATAAATCTTAAGAGTTAATTCAGTTTTACCATATGATTGTGCTTCCTCTCTGCGACCGTATTTTGTTTAGGTGGATTCGGGAAAGATATTTGTCTTAAAATACCATTATTGTTCAAGTGTTCAATGAAAGCATTACTTTCAAACTCACATCCTCCATCACATTTAAAGACCTCAATATTTTTATCAAATTGAGTTCCAACATCTTTTGGAATTGAATGAAAATGGCATAAAAATCAGACTTGTGTTTAAAAAAATGTATCCATGTAAATCTAGAATAGTCATCAATAAACACAACATAATATCTCATATTTTACCAAGAATGGATGGGAGCAGGTCCCCACAAGTCAAAATGAATTTTAGTAAGAGTTCTAAAGAAATATTCACATTCAAATTAAAGGTTACCTTACAAATATTTCCCATTTGACATGAAACATAAATAGTAGAGTGCTTATTCCAATGGCTTGCATAAAAACACTTATTTTTAGCTAATAAATTCAGATTTTGACTACTAGGATGTCCTAGTCTCATATGGCATATCATCGGTGCCTTTCTTTCCTTGATCTGCAAATAATGCTTGTAACTTCTCATCAAAGGCATACAATGCTCCTCTTATAATTCCTTTGGCCGTCACCTTGTTGGTCTTCTTCTCCTTAATAACAAAATTATTGTTAGTTAATTCAAGTGCGCACTCAATTTCATTGGCAAGTTTGTGATATAAAAATAAAAGACTTCATAAATTGGTGTACAACAAGTATATCCTTAAGTTTTAGTCCATTTACCACCTTTGGCTAACATGTTTTATATCCAATTGTGAACCATATCTAATTAGGAATTTATTATTGCCAAATAAAGTCTTAAATTTGAGATGTTACCTGCATTATTCATCATGTGAGTAGAGGTACCATAATCCATATATATGTTTGGGTCAGGAGGAAACTATTGAGTGGCAACCATGGCTTGGGTGTTGACTATTTTTCCTATAGAATAGTCCCACCTATAGTAGCAAGTTAAAGCCTTATGGTTATTTGATACAAAAATTTTCCATATGTCTTGTGTTATGATAGTTTTTCCCTTGAACTGCACATTGCGTGATCTAGTTTGACCACGAAATTATACACTAGTTGTGTTATATGGCCTCATATCCTGTTGCATCTATGAAATTTCACCTTGTTGGTAATTGTTTTACCAAACCTGCTATTTTGATTGATGTATTGGTTATTTGGATGGAATCCTACAGGTCTGAAACCACAACCTCTTGAGTTGTAGCCACCCCCATAACTGTTTCTTCCTCTTGGATTTTGTCTACCACTTCTTCCTCGTGCACACTCTTGGTAGGAGCCTCATTGAGCCACAAAGGCCATTTATTGGTCCAGGACAGCGGATGAAAGAAATGTGTAAGTTATAGAAACTTATTTTTCTTCTCGCGTATCAAATCCTCACAAGGTTGTTATTAATTGATCAAGAGTTGGGTAAGGTGGTTTGCCAATCATAACAGTACGAAAAGTTTGAAACTTGGTTCCTAGCCATTAAAAAAAATTAATAACCTTTGAGTAATCATCCAAAGGTTTGTTTATGGCAGTTAACCCATAGCATACTTCCTTATAAATTTTAACATAATCACAAATGGTCTTGACATCCATTGAGATATTACGCAGTTGTTCCTTCAAGGCAAATTCCTCATCTTTAGACACTTGAATGTATTATTCCTTAAGAGTCTGACAAGATTTCCTTGCAATGTTACATCCCAAGATTAGGTACATTTATTCTTCACTCATATTATCTGATACCCAGCTCCTTAAAAAGACAATTTTTATTTTCCTTGTCTGCATATACTTCCCTTTATTTTTTCGCTTCCTTATTTTTACCATTATTAAAATATGTGACTTGTAAGAGGAATATGTTTATGGTTTATGAGGTCATAGAGAAACATAAAGAGTGAATAAAAATGAAGGAGAGTACTAATGATGAAGGGAATCTATTATAGACTTCGTGTAGTAGGTGATTGATAATTTGAGTTAAGTGTGTTAACCTATAGAATGACGAGCTAGTGTTTATTTAGTCCCAATGGATGTCCAATCTCGACAGAAATTTATTGAAGGGTTCCTTGTTTGGATTTTATTTATAAGATATCCCGCGCATGTAGTCTAGAGAAGGCTTAGAATTTGAGCTTAGGGGGTGTAAGTCAAGCTTAAAAGGTACATGATCTTTATAGAGTCTTCACGATCACCTGGCTTATACTGAAATGTATCGAGGGAGGGGAGGATTTTTTGAATTTCGTTTATGAGATTTCCCGTGTATTAAGTTCAGAGGAGGTTGGAAGTTTAGAGTTTAGAATTTAAATTTATCATCTCTGTTGGTTCTAGGCATAGTGTCAATTTGCTATATCTTATCATTTATGCAAGGCCTATACTAGTTGAGTACTTTAGCGGCTAGTGGTAGCTTTGTGTTGCTATTAGTGCAGGTCTAGTGTCAACTAAATATAGAGCTATCGTATGTGCATGACCTAGACTGTCTGGTAATAGTAATGGTTTTAATGGACTTGGATTATGTAATATGTGTGGGGTCATGAGTGAGACCGGATGACTATATTATGATATTGATACAATTTTGTATGTTGGAAGTGTTTGATGTGCAAGGTAGTGAGAAAGGAAAATGGATTATTATTTTTATAGTAATAAATGTAATGTGGGGATGTTATGTTATGTCGGGGGTCTTGAGATAGTCTGGTTGATTAGAATGACGGTTACAAGATAAATATGGCATAAATGAGATGAAGAAGAGGTAATTGGTTAATGTAAGTCTAAATATGATAATTGATAAGGTTAATTGGTTAGATTATAAATTAAGTGTGAAATGATGTAACTAAATGAAAGTGAAATTATGTAATCAACAGATCATGAAAGTGGAATGTAGATAAAAAGGGATTTTAATGCTGGTATGAGTTGAAGATTATGTGGTAGAATTGTTGATAAATCGATAGTTATTGAGACTCATCCTTATAAATAGAAGTTATTAATACTAGTTAATGAGTATATAATCGTAAATGATCCAATATTATATGGTTTGCTATTAAAACATATTAGTAACTGGATAACACTTTATAATCTTAATATTTTATGAAACATTGATAGACCCCATTGTTATTTACATAGTTAAATTGGTTATATTACTTGCTGAACTTTGATAAAAAAAAATTAAGTTGAAATGTTTTTGTCAACTAAAAGACTCTACTGTGGTGTTTATTTCATTTGGTAATTCTTGTTTATTTTACCCTATTTGGGAAACATAGCTAGTATTTTTGAAGTTGGTCTTGATCCATAGATTTGACTAATATTTGAGGTTAGGTTTGAGCTTCTAGGAGCGACTCGACCTGGGAGAGTAAGTTGGGACATTGGAGATTTACTTTTTTATGATGTAGTTTTATTTATGTCATGTATTTCATATGAGATAGCTTTTGGATTTATAAGTCTCTTGTGACTCCATAGTTGTACTTCGGATATCATTTTGAAAATTTTATATTGTTAGACTTTAGGAGGTTAATGTACATCGAACATTATTGTTGATGATTATTTATATTGATATCTCGTATGTCTTTTATTGTTGGAATAGTTTTAAATGTCTCATATTTTATGTCATATGCTAAGAATGATATTTTAAATTATAGAAATTTGTATATTATAATATTTGGACTTTTTTCTTAGTAAAATGTAAAGTGTATATAAAAAACAAAAGGATAATATACAAATGAAGTGAAAAATTCATTCAGGGCCCAAACCTAACAACCATCAAGGCCCACAAAAGACACGTCTAAATAACCCAGCAACCCATTTTACCCCATAAAACATTTCTAGCATGTGGGGTGCAATTAGCCAACCACAAGTATGGATTAAAAAACCCTAAAGAGGAACGTATACTTCCAGAGAGTTCAACACTTATCAAACTACAAACTCTATCTCATATCTTAACTTCAGACCTCATACTTAAAACCCAAAAAGACTCAACCATATGAGACACCAAACCCTCTTTGGAACGAACTGATTCAATGTGCAGGCATCAATAAAGGATCCTGATAGTAAGACCGCGTGACAAGTAATGTATATGAGATCAAACAAGTTAATTTCCAACATTAAATGATAGATTTAGTAAAACTAACAAAATCTTCAATAGACGGTAAATTGCAAAATTTGTACCAGATAAAGATCCATTCCCAAACTGTGAAACACTATGAGCACATGAAACTGCAACTGGATGAGAGAGATTTAAACTCCATCTTAAGATAAATGATCAACTCCAGGTAAAATTAAGACACTTCAAATCTCAGCTCATTTATTTAGATCTATAACTATTTAAACTAGATCTATCAAATCTAAAATCATCTTGAACATATAAAAGAAACAAAAGGAACCCTAGGTTGAAGATCCACAGTAAAATCCCAAGACACCAAGACCACGAGTTTAATTGATTAACTCCAGGTAATAACCTTACCAATTTACAAGTCATTTGTACGATCAAATCACTTGGATCTAAAAAAGAAACTAATAGAAATAACCCAACATAATACGAACCCATTTTTACTTGAGTTTCCTACCTGGTACGACGAAGAAGATATAGAGAAAGTAGTTTAAACTTCCTAGAACTGATATCAACTTTTTCAATGCATAGAACTAGAGAAAATATTCATCCACCAAGAATATACAGGCATCAAGGAACTTTAACAACACTAACAGTCCAAAAAAGTAAATCAGATGGACAAAATTTTCAAACTCACCCCCCCATAACAAGATAGCCAAGATGTTGAACTCTTATGTTTACTTTAGGCCGGATCATAACAAAAACCGAAAATGCTGAAGATACTGAAGAAAAACACAATAAGACTGTCTTCCCCCAAACCCCCTTTTATCTTCCCATATAAAATAACCTCCATGTATGTAAATTAATTATTTTTTTTATTTCATCATTCATTGCATGGTTTGTAATAATATCTCCCAGCTTTTCGAACGCCATTGGCAACTTCATGTACACAATTATGCCTTTTGGGTTGAAGAACGTAGGAGCCACCTACTAGAGGACAAGAATGACCACTTTTCATGATCTTTTTCACAAAATCGTGGAATTTTATGTTGACAAATTCATGATTAAATCCAAGAAATAGGCGTCCGACCTGGATGATTTGAGGAGAATGTTCACTTGATGCAGGAAGTACAAGCTGAAGATGAACCCCCTCAAGTTCACGTTCGGGGTGATAAGTGAGAAATTCTTGGGCTTTTTGGTGAACCGTCAAGGAGGGCAAATGGACTTAGACAAACGTCGGGCCATCCTTGAGTTGCCAAGGCCAAAGTGGGTGAAGGAGTTGAAAACTTCCCTTGGTAAAGTTTCTTACTTGAGGAGTTTCATCCTAGGGCTAGCCGAGGTGACACACCCATTACTGGAGTTACTGAGAAAAGGCGTGAAGTTTGTATGGGAGGTGATACACCAAGACGCCATGGACAAGCTGAAATCACTCCTTACTTATCCTTAGACGATGATCCCCCCGAAGGAAGTTTTCCCTTTACGTCTATATCTTATATCAACTGAACGATCTATTGGTGCTTTGTTGGCCCAAGAAATGGACGGTACAGAGAAATCTATTTATTACTTTAGTAGAATCATACATGGGTCGAGGCAAGATATACTAGCATTGAGAGGCATTATTTATCCCTTATATTTATAGCACAAAAACTTGGGCACTACCTATTATCGTTCACGGTTCATATTATAACTTGGTGTGATCTTATAAAGTTTTTTCTTGCTAGAACTATGTTAAGAGGCAGGGCATCACGATGGGTCTTAATCCTTTCTGAGTATGATCTTAAGTGTGTGGTTCCTCAAGCCATCAAGAGCCAGGCATACGCGGTTTTGTTATCCATCTTCCCTTTAGGAACATTAGAGCTTCCTATTGAAGAGCTCCCGGGTGACGATTTCTAGGTCAATTTCATAGCGTCTAGCCTAGACAAGTGGAGTACGGAATTTGACGGCTCTTCGGCTGAGAAAAAATAAGGAGCAGGAGTCATTCTATGAAGAGATGGTGAAGAATTTCGTTTATCTTTTAAGCTGGCGTTTGAATGTTCAAATAATGAGGTTGAATATGAAGCACTAGTCTTGGGGTTACTCGAACCTCTCAGAAGAGGTATCCAAGTCTTAACGATAAAAGGGGATTCTAACTTGGTGGTGAAGCAGGTAACTGGGGAATTCGCTTTGAAGCATATGAGCCTGGCTCCCTATCGAACAATCATTCAGAGGCTGCTTATGCAGCTAGAGGTAGTAAGGACTAAGAGGAATCCTCGAACGATGAACCAATATGTAGACGCCTATGCCACTATCGCCCAAAATATTTCCTTCGATGGAGATTCAACGATGGTTCGAACCATAAAGAGAACATACCCATCAATGGCATTGTAAATGTTGCCCTCAGATGATAATAATGACTGGAGGTGTGAGATCAGAAAGAAACTGGAAATAGGTGAAGGGCCACTAAGTTTAGTTAACTTGGCACAATACTTTGTTACGAGGAGCAACTTGTACTATAAAAATAAAGGGGGTTGGTTGTCCAAATGTGTGGATCCAGAGGAAGCTAAAAGAAGATTGATTGAGGTGCATGAACACAACTACGAAACCACCAAGATCCCTCTCTATAGAAGGATACAACGAGAAAGATACCTTTAGCCTTCGATGAGACAAGATGCTGTAGCAGTACAAAGAGAGTGCACAGAGTGATGTTTATTCTATCAGGGAGCAAAATGCAATTTTATTGACCAACCCCAACATTGGAGGTAGTTGTATATAGATCTATTGATATATGGAGTAATGCCTACATACAAAGAAGACTCCACTAAGGTAAAGAGGCGATCACCATGTTACTTTATGAAAGATGGGAAAATGTACTGACGAGGCTACCATGAACGGCCCCTAAGGTGCATAAAGAGAGAGGAGATCGATGAAGTGCTGAAGTAAGCTCACGAGGCGGGACACATCGAAGGAGTCAAGATCTACAACCAACTCATGACCTTAGGGTATTATTTTCCCACGATGGAGAAAGATTCAATGGAGTTTATTCGTAAGTGTAAAGCTTGTCAACTACATGGGAATATGATCCACGCTCCATCAGTGGACCGGTATTCACTCTCTACACTTTTTTTGTTCCATACTTGGGGGTTTGATTTGGTAGGGGCCATAAACCCTTCATCACGAGGAAAGATCTGTATTTTGTTAGTCAGGGAGTGCTTTACAAAGTGGGAAGATGCCATACCACTCAAGAAGGCCACGGCGGGGATAGTGGCCCGATTCATGAAGGAGTATATTATCTGTTGATTTGGTATCCCAAAGGTGTTTTTATAAGAGAATGACACGCCTTTCATGAATAGCGACGTGCATTTGCAAATAGAAAAGTACTCCATCATCCATCACAATCAACTGTACCCTACCCGAAGTGCAATGGGAAGGCAGAGGCCAATAATAAAACCTTAGTAAATATTTTGGCAAAGATGTTAGAAGATTTTTCAGGTACATGGGATGACAAGATCCCTGAAGTAGTTTGGGCTTACCAAATGATAAAGAGGAAACCAATGGGGTATAACCCATTTTCCTTAGTGTTTGGGGTAGAAGATATGTTAACAGTTGAACTGGAAGTACCTTCTTCTCACTACAACTTACGAAGTGCCATGCTCCCTCACAACCGGCACGTACAACTCAAAGAACTAGAAGAACACCGAGACAATGCCGCAATACACTTTGAGATTTACAGGAAGCAGTTGTACAGATCTTATGAATAATTGGTGAGGCCAAGGAAGTTTAAAGAATAGGACTTGGTTCTAAAAGCATGCACAAGGCATATTAAAGGTTTATCACTACCCAAGTTCGAAACTAACTGCGAAGGACCGTATATTATTCGAGAACCTTATGATTCTAGTTATTGCGAGATATCCAAGGTAGAGGAAAATGTTACTTTCAAACTGAACAATAAGTGGCTGAAGATATACCATGTTTAAATGTATGTTTTGACAACACCTCAGTTTGTTACATTATATCTTGTTAATGTTTGCTCGAAAGGATGTCTCTCAAAAATGATTGGGCCTATCTGCTTAAATATAGTATGTTATGATGTTAGGTGGAAAATGTCATCCCATTACTCTTTCTATGTTTGTTATTTTACTCATCTTGCAGAGCGTGATTTGTATTAATGTAATATCTTAGCCAGTATTAAAAGAAAATAGGGGGAATGGAAGAAAAGACTAAAGTCACCAATGTTCCTTCATTTAATAAAAAAGATACTATGATTATATACAAACAAAACAGAGAGGGGATCCAAATCTCAAAATAAGAAACATTAATAAAAGAAGCATTGAACAAGGGTGCTTAGGGGCCATCCATGATGAAATAGAGGTTCTCTAATCAAAGAAGTCGATGATGATGTTAGGGGAGAATTTTCATAAGGCTACTTTGGTTTGAAATGAGGTTAAACAAATCCTTCTCACGAAGATCCATCGCCTATTGAATGGTCTCCAACTCTTGCTGTTTCTAGGAAAGCTCAGCCTCCGCACGAGCAATGGCCTCATGGGCGTCCTGCACCTCTTGCTCAGATATTACCAACTTGGTATCCAGACTAACAAGTTCTTCTACATTAACTATCCACGAGTGATGGAAACTTTGCAGCCGGTGATAGAGGGCAGGAAGGTTAACTTTCTTAAAATCACGAAGCATCTTCACCAACGAGAATAGGGAGCATCCATCATTTATGAGCACATTAACCATCCCCAACAAAGACTTGATCATATCAGGGATAAGAGACTCGAGGGGGGTATTGAGGATTTCCTCAAAGAGTATGGAGAGTTCTAGAAAGTGTCACGCCATCATCCCAGGAATAGGCTAAAGACTGCGATAGGTGAAAGTCGAAGGGAAATGGACCAAGAGCTGCTCAATTAGCAAGAGAGTACCCTTAGTCCAGATATAAGGGAAATTATCCAAAGTCTTCCTCACAACCACCTCGGGGGATACCTCAGGAGGATGGGCACTGAAGACACTATCACTTGTAGAAGTGAGCCAAGTATGTGAACCGCTGTCACTTTCTTGAACCCTAGAGGCAACAACTTCGGGCACCTCACCAATAATAGGCACTGCTTCTTAGATTTTTATAGTAGGAGCCCTGCCTAGAGAATCAAATCCAGCTAAAGTCCCCTCTTATACAACTTTTTGAGCAATATCTTTAACTTCCGACCCACGAGCTACGGGTTACTCGACCTCCGCTAGAGATATTAAAAATGGATAAGTAAGAAAAAAATGAGAAAAAAAACATACAAATTATCTTGCAAGTATGAATTTTATGCCAATAAGACTTGCCCGATTGACTCTCGATTATGGAAGATTTTATGCCAATAAGACTTGGTCCTCCTTCCCCTCGATTATGGGAGATTTTACACTAATAAGACTTGGTTCACCTGACCCTCGATTATGGCAGATTTTATGCCAATAAGACTTGGCTCACCTGACCTTCGGTTATGGGAGATTATGTCAATAAGACCTAGCCCGCCTGACCCTCGATTATTAGAGATTATATGCTATTAAGACTTAGCCCACCCAACCCTCGGTTATGGGTGATTATGCTAATAAGACTTGGCCCACCTGACCTTCTGTTATGGGAGATTTAATGCCAATATGACTTGTCTTGCCTGACCCTCAGTTATGGGAGATTTTTTTAAGACCAATACTACTTGGCAAAACTAATAAAATTTTAATGTATGAGATATCTAGAAGAAGACAAATATACCTCTGGATGCGGATCGTCAGAAAATTCACAAGTAGCCATTTGAACTACATCTTCTTCCTCAGCCAAAATATGAGCCACCAAAAGGTGTTGTTCTTAGGGGGCAATTACATCCCTCCCTACTTTAGCAACCTCTTTCAGTCTCCCTTTCCCCAACCAGCTGTAGCAAGATCGACACCCTCCTAGTTAAGGATATAAGGCCCGAATAGAGTGACAAGGACTTGGTCATTCGAAGGAGGGGGAGCTGATGGGGCAGTTTGAACAGGAGCAGGAGCCTGCAAAGGATAGGAAAAAAATAAGTTAGAATATCATTTTAAAAAAGGGATAAAAACTTAAACAAGCAAGAGAAATAAGCTTACCATTGACACTGAAGAAACAGGCATAGGGGACTTTGGAGCATCTCTAATGATCCTCACATCAGGAACATTCATCTCAAGACTAGCCTGCTCGTGCAAAAAAAAGAGGGATCAGGCGAATAGCCACTACTGAACTCAAACGATGTATCAGAAATAATTACCCCTATAGGAAATAGGAGTTTACATGCGATGTAGTAGGGGCAGCTATCTCTTGCGGAGTGCTCTCCTTCGAGGCAGGTAAGACTGTGCCATCTTTCTCCACCAGATGACCTTCCTCAACATCATCGTGATTGTCACCTCCCACTCAACCTGAAAAAAAATACCAAGACAGTTGGAGTAGAATGGAGTTATCAGCACAAAAATAAAAGAAGAAAAGTTCACATTAAGGGGAATAAATAGCATACTTCTTCATCCTCTAGCACAACTTCTAAAACTTCATAATCTAGGGGAGACGAGGCTAGTTTAGAGGGAGAAACCATCCACCTTAACTTACTCCTCCGAACTAATGCAGTTTCCTCTTCTTCTTCTTCTTCTTCTTCTTCTTCTTCTTCTTCTTCTTCTTCTTCTTCTTCTTCTTCTTCTTCCACGTCCTTCTCTCTCTCCTCATTATCCCCATCTTCATCATTATAACCACTAACATCAGCAGCTACATGCCTCTTTGGAAATTCTTCCTCGCTTGACTCAGATGATCCCTCCATCGCGAGCTCAAGAGAATTAACCGCCTTTTATTTCTTGCTACTACCAGCGGTGTCAGTAGTATATGAAAAACCCCGAGAAGCAATTCTAGGTGATATAAAAGCCTTATCTTCTTCACCGATATTCTCCTAAGTCTATCTAAGCCGATCAAACATTTGGTTAACTTCTTGGGTGACTTTGAGATCAGGAGTACGGGCCACTGGATCTTCTTGGGCAGTCTTAAGCTTTTTTATTGGAGCTCTTTGGGTATCCCTAACCGCTTCCCCAGACGAGGCAAGGCGTTAAGAATCACTTTTTTTAACTGGTCTTGAGGGACGAGGGGCAATGCTAACTACCTCGATAAAAAGGGAGGCCTGATATGCTTTCTTCTTTTTTACAACTGTCTGGTCCACTAGAGCTAATGGAGGCAGCTCAGAGGGGACGATGTTAATAGCAGTACTGAGAGGGAATACAAAACAGAAGGTGGTATAATTTTTCAAACCCAACTCTGCGGGTGGGTATCTCTCAACCTCAGGGTAGCGAGGTTCCTTCAAAATGTTAATCTGAAAATGGACAAGTTAGTTTTGCCAGAATACTGTTACATACATAGCCGATCTTTTTCCTCAAGCTTCGTTGCTCGGAATAAGAGAATTGGCCTGGTAACAGGCGCACAAACTCACAACAGCTGAAGTTAAATAATTTGCACAAGCAAAGGAAGAGTTTGTTGGCTTTTCGCTGGTCAAATGGCTCAACAAAGCGATTCCTTAATCGTAGCCAAATTGTAGGGCTACACGGTGGGGACTGTAAACGGGATAAAAAGAAGACCATTCTGTATACGATGGTAAGTAGGAAGGCATTAACATAAGTGGGACATTATTCGAGGGAAAGTTCCTCTCAAGAGCGTCATCAAGGGGAGCAATGGGGCGTTCCTCCTCAGTAAAAATGTCATTCATAAAAAGTTGATACACCCTAACGTAGGGGCATGGTAAGATCACCCAGCCAGAGGGAACAAGACAAACCAATAAGAGCTAGCTGGATAGAATGTTTAGAGTGGATTTATTTGGTCTAAGGACTTAATCCTAGGCAAGGACCCAAGGAAGCTTCAAAATCCACTTTTGAGAAGGGGAAGTCATCATGTTCAATGCGAAAGCAGGTGACGGTAGAAGTAGCGATATAGGTAAAGTCTTCAGCATCTTCACCATCCTCAATTAGCGGATTAGGGTTCTTAGTTGACTCTAAATCACCAGGGAACTTCTCCGCTGTTTGCCAGAAGCAGTCAGGCTCGCCAAAATAGGGATCACGGAGATAACGCGCCCACTGGTTTTGGCGCGCTTGGGTCTTGGGGGAAGCACCCCTAGATGAGTGGGTTCTTTTGATGATGGATGTCATGGAAGCTTAAAGGAATAAGGTGAGGTAGTAAGTTGAAAAGAGTGAAGGGGACGAAAAAGGCAAACTCTTATAAAGGCTCAACAAAAGAGAATGAAAACCCAAAGGTGAGTGTTTAAAATGAGGATACCCCTTTTCATAAGGGAAACACGAACCCCAATAGGTGGTAAAGGGCGATACTTAGAAAAGCGTGCTAATGAGCAGTTTAGCTTGCGTGTTTATGAAGCACACGCGGCTGCATAAGATTAAGGGTTGCAATTATTACATTTCGGGGGATAGATGTGTGAATCAGGAGCATGGGGAACACGCGCGTACCCTGACACAGCCATGTGTCACATAGAGAAGTACAAATGTCAATCTAATTTAATGTGATATGATTGGGGTCTTTTCGCCTTGGGGAATGAAAAGTTTTGGGAGAAATTTAAATAAACCTCTTCACATTTCCCGAGGCATATAAAGCCTCACAGAAGAGAAAAAACGTTGTTTAAGTATGGAAGTATATTCATTAAAACCAGCAAAGTGGCTGAAAATATAGAGGAGAATATAACTCCTCTATTTTTAATAATTTGTTTTTTCTTATAAATTAAGGGCCTAGTGATATTTAAAACTTATTGCAGGAAAAGACTGAAGATCAATGAAGGGTTTCATACAAATATTTTTCATGCAATAAATAAATATCTCTATGAAGGGGTAAATGTAGGGGGAGTCCCCCCCCCCCCCCCCCCCCCCCGCCCTACCAAAGAGTGATTAACCTAGTCAAACAGATTGAAAGACTCATGAAGAAGGAGAAAGAAGGTCGTCCGGGAAAGTTACCTAGAAGAAGCTCCATAGAAATGTCTTGAAGGACCCACCTCGAAGATTCTCCAACGGACCTTATTCGAAAGATCCAACATGTAGATCAAATTCACTTGAATGATGACAGTTTGTAACAAGAAATAGAATGATCCGTATCATGTACTTTATCTTATAAATATATGTTGAGTGAGGTTGTTTGGTACCCATGAGGGACCATGCCTGGAAGGGCATGGGATAGCTAACATGCTCTATCGAGCAACCTCCTCTTGGGAACCTCGCAGGGACATGGTTTAGAGAATTAAGGGCAAGGCAATGTTGGGAATACGATTACCAACCCTCTTGGCACACTTGAGCAAAACTTCACTTTGCACATACGGTTGCTCGAGCCACTACAACAAAGCCAACTCAACTCTTACTTGTTTTGAGGGAACCTTCTCGAGGTACCTCAATCTTGCATCTTAGTTCTAAGATGGTTCTTAACCAATAAACAGAAAACCAAACACTTGGGCTACTTATTAATCGAGCAACCTTAAAAGAAAATTCCACCCCGCCTGACATCTTAACATCTGACATTTAGGGACTCAAATTCATAGCACTCAAGTGAGTTTATCCTTAGCACAGTAGGTCTAGTTCACCAAACCTGATCCACTAGTCATCGTAAGGTAAACTCCAAGCTGCCATGTTACTTCCCTCATTAATGACCACCATACCTCCTGCCAATGATATAATTTCCCGCTAAATTATGAGATCTCACGCATTTAATGAAATATCTTCTACATTAATGAGAGGTACTTATGCATTTAATACGATCGATCATATTGAACGTGGGTAAGTTTTCTCGAGTAACTTGCCTCTCATATAAATACATCATATAAATAGTTTCATGGGGAGAGGCATTATGAACCTAGAATTGATGCCCAACTTCCCCCATATACAAGAGCAATTATGAGAACATAACTCCCCATATCTATTGACTGCCCATATCATTGAGTATTAACAAAGATTGAAGTTTCTGCCTTGCCTTTATTGTGCCTAGAGTGCTTGCTCTTTCTCCCTCCGACAACGTTACCTGATGGTCCCATCTATTTATTATGCATGTTGTGTATTTATTGTGACAAAATATCATTTAATAAAAGTATGAATGTTAAATCCCTTGGTCTCCTATTCACCTGTGTCCATTGTGAATATTTAATACCATACGATGTTGATCCCCATGCTGATAAGGGTTTACGCCTCACTTGATACTAACCATATTCCAAGAACCCACATCTTACAACCTCCACGTATATAAATTAATTATTTTTTGTTTTATTTTATTATTCACTTTATAGCTTGTAACAATATCCCCCATCCCTATTATATTTGTTCCACCTAACAAGTGGTTGTTGGTCTGCATATCAGGTAAAGATCGCATCTCTAATCCCCAAATTTTTTATTATTTCCAAATTTCTTTGATTTTAAGGAAATTTCCCCCAATTAAAAGTTAGAAACTAAATAGATTCTTCAATCTGCGTAAGAACGTATTCTGCTTCCACACCTATATTTTTAAAAACCCTATCATTTCTCTTTCTCCGGATAAAATAAATGCAAGTGGTAACTAAGATGCTTCTAATATATCTTTGGAATGATTTTTCTTTACTGCCAACTTTAATATCATCAAGTTCCTAAGAAATAGTCTAGTTGTGTTTAAATATGCCATAGTTTTGGAAAATTTGTTTCCAATAATAAGATGAGTAATCACATTGGAAAAACAAATGATTAATGCCTTCTCTTGCATTATCACACATCACACACTTATCATTATCAACAATCCCCCACTGGTAGATTTTGTCCTTACTCTTGATTTTGCCATAACACACTAACAGAGTAATAAAAGAAAATTTGGTAATTTTATGTTTACTACAAACAATAGGGCTCCTGATAACTTTATTTTTTTTCTCTCATTAAGTTATAAGTGTTTGTTCAATTAAAATAACCGTCATCACTAGGGACCTAGGTAAGCTAGTCATCCTAATCAGCCTGAAGAATAGTCATAGAGTTATTTATACTAATTAAGTCCTTACTAATATTCATAGGAAGTCTCCAATTCCCATTCTCAATATACTTCTCAACCGTATTCAGTATATTCCCAACAGCATCATAGACAACTCTATCTCCAAATTTCTCCTATAGAGGGCCTCTCTCATGCCAAATGTCTAACCGGAAAAATATATTCTTCTCATCAGCAATATTATAGTTAATCATTTTCTTGTCAATGTCTCTTAATCTCGACAATTTCCTCCATGTCCATGAACTAGCTTGACACACTTTAATAGTCCATATCTTTATTTTAATCATGTAGGTATGAATCCACCTAACCCACAAAGAGCCATTTTTTCATACAATGTCCCACAAATGTTTCAACATAAAAGCATTATTCAATATCACTAGATTTTTAATCCCCAGGTCTCCTTCCTCAAAAGGATAGAAAATTTCCTCTCATGCTACTTTAGCTCCTATTTTCTTCAAATTAACACCGCTCCAAAGAAAAGTCCTTAAAATCCCACCAAGATCCTTAACTATACTTTTAGGTAAGACAAAAAGGTTGATCCGGTAGATTTGAATGATTCTCAAAATATAAAATATCAATTGAAGTCTGCCTGCGTAGGAAAGCCACTTTGTAGTCCACGAACGAATATTTTAGACTTTATCAACTCTGATACTAGAATATGTGGGTTGTTACATTTCATAACACATTTTGACAAAAATATAATATTTAATATTCAATTTAAATACATATCTTCGTAATTAAATGTTGGTTGTGTTAAGTTGGAACTAATTATTAATTAAAAATAATTAAAGTGTAATAAATTTGTTGAAAAAAAATTTCACCTTGATCACAAATTTACAATCATACCTATAGCCTTATTTGGGAAAATTGATTTGAAAATGTGGTTTCCAGGATGACAAAAATTGCTTAATGGTTCAAAGTCTACATTATTTTATTCTTGACAATTTTAAGGGAAAATTAAGTTATTGTAGCTTTACTAGTAAATATTATAAAGTAAAGAAAAAAATCATAACAAATCACCTAATAAGAGGGCTAATATACTCGGGAAAAGAATTTTGAGCAATCAAAAATTTATTGCATGAAATATGATTAAGTATGGGAAAATAAGTAAAAGTGAGTAATAGTAATGTAATTCTTTCAAATATAAGTTGAAAGTTTATGAAAAATATTACACAGAACTTTGCTTAGTGGTTATAATGAAACTAAGAGGTAACCGTTTTTCCAATGGTATAAAATAACTTATTGTAAATTTACAGTAACTAATTAGGAATAATATTCAGGCTGGTGTAGTGGGATGAACATACAAAATTAAGGGGTATTACTCTCTCTCCCCTAGAGAGAGAGAGCGAGAGAGAGAGAGAGAGAGTAATACCCCTTAGTTTTGTAGGATTTTTTAGTCTTATAATTTTCTCTTCTTGTTTATTTTAATTATAATTGATATATTTTGTGGGTGTGGGTGTGAATTAAATTCATTAGTTTTAATAAGCAACTAAATAGGATTAACAGTGTATATATATTGGTTTCCTAGTTCGAATTATTGACTTTACATACTATGATGTACTATGGTTTTGAGTTGAGCTAAGGACCCAAGGTTTCTCAATTGTGTGCATGTGTGTGTGCACATTACATTGGTTGTGTTTCAAGTTATTCTTTAGTATTTGTTGTTCATTTTGGATGTAAAGATTATATGCTCGTATTTTTAAGTTCGGGTTGGGGACTTTAAAGTGAATTTAAATTGTATTAAGAGTGGTTGGGGAGTTAAGTTGTAGCCAGGGACGAGGGAGAAGTCTTACGAGGTCAATTGGAGTGTTTTGGGATCATTTTGGGTGAGTCTCTTTATAAGAACAATAGGATTATGTCTTAACTAAAATTTTAAAAACAAATCAGTACACTTGATTGGAAGTGTATTGTAAACTCTTTAGAAGTTTGGAGTTTGAATAACCTAAAGATCTTTCAAATCAAGTCATTATAATGGGGTTGGAACTCATTCTAACAAATATGCTCAAGTTTGATTTTATTTTAAAACAAATTGATAAGACCAGTAGCATAACCCTAAATTTATATCGTCTAGAAGATCTCTCACGTCATTCATAACCCTTATAAAATTTTTATTGAGTCCCAAAAAGGATTTGTGGAACATTTTTAATCACAAGAGGAATTGGTGGTCAAATCAAAAGAAAGCTAATTTGCTTCGTAACAATCTAAAGGCATGTTCATCTTATAGTATTCCCCTTTGACACAATTGTTATATATTTTTCCTAAACTAAGAGAGCACTGGGTATTGATGATTATATGAATGATATAAATATGATTTCATCTCATCATCAAATCCTTAATTACAACTCTTATTCTATTATTTATGTAAATTATAATTCCACGATTATGCATTATTGAGGCTAAATTATATGTAAATAATGTACAATTTTCATATGAACATGTGATTACCCAATTTATATCTTTGAAGAAAATATAATTAAGACTTTCACTTTAGAATTTGAAGTTCTGGTTTGGCTCTTAGCAAAAATTATAAAATTCAATCATATATTTTTTTGTGCAGAAAATTTGAAACTTGGTCATTATTATGATCGTTTGAAGCCCCCAAAAGATGATATTTAAATATGAAATGTTTTCAATTTATTTCCTTAAAGAGAAGTAGAAAAATCTAATTTATAAATAATTTATGGTTAATTCACTAGTTTAATAATTTTGTCTTACATTAGTACTTTGTTTTTGTTTCCTAGCTACCTTTAAGACGCGTTGGGGGCATTATGGCTTACCTAGGATGGGTGATTTTTGTTGTTGTGGATATGGTGATTTGTTTTCGTATGGACGGCTATGCTAAATGTATATTCCTTTGGTCATAAAATAGAAATAAAATTGCGCAAGGTTGTTAGAATGACATTCATGGCATTGAAACGACATGCTTTTAATGGGTTTCCAACATTCTTCTAATAAGGTGTAATATTTAAAATTTATAATTTTTTTAGAATGAAATTCTAAGACGCTTTAAGAAGATTCCCCTAAGTGGTTATAAAAATACACTGTTTGACCTCTTAAGACTGATCTCTTGTCCCGGGGCTTGACTCCTTCTTCACAAACAATTTTATATATCTTTATATTATATTTGAACCCTCACACATGGAGTAACTACATACTATCGAAACATCCAACTTTAAAAAGAATAACAAGTCAAACAAATTTGACAAAAAAACATACAATGTAACAAATATCATTAATACACACACCCAATCGATGAATCTTAGGTCATTGGATCCAACTCAAAACCATATTAGGGTCTTGTACATCGAGAAAATAATAAAAAAAAGAACCCCACATGCATATACCATTATTCCTATGTAGTTGCTTGTTAAAAGAAATAACTTATGAAACCTCAAAATAAACCCATGCACACTCACAAAAACATATCTAGCATGATTTGGATTTACTAAAAAAGAATATCAACATACTCTAAAAGCCTTCAAAAGTATGGGGTATTACATTCTTACCCGAACGATGAGGATATTATCCTCTAAATTTGATTGATAGCCTTTAAGCATTGGGGATATATCTGTCATATCACACCTTCATGCACCAAACTAGAATCATCCTCGTTATGGTTACTCTATTGAATTCTTACTAGAATCATCCTCACTATGGTTACTCTATTGAATTCTTACTCAAAGTATGATCTTAGAATGTGAAATTTGATATCGATAATATAAAACAACCACTAGTTAATCCTTTTTACATGTATTGGGATCCAACTCAATGCCAATGAAATCATGTGTTGATAAACTAGGTCATTTCTAAAAATACTACACTAAAAATGCCAAAATAGCCCCCTTCACCTGGCCAAGGCTGTCACGGTAAAATCTCATAACAAAAAAATAAGCATTTTTTTGTCACCGTCAAACATCATGACAAGTAAGGTTGTCACGAACGTGTCATAGTCAAAGAATGTGACAATCTTATAAAGTTTCCACCGTCAAAGACTGTGACACGTTCATGACAACGCTTATAACTTAATACCCTATCCGCTTCATTTTCTTTTTTCTCATTTTGGTCTCCTTCATTTTTCTTTCTCTCACGTCTGCCTCTCTCTCCCTCCCTCTCAACTATTCTCTCTCTCCCTCTTAACTGGTACATTTTTCTCTCTCTTTCTCTCCTTTGTGTGTGTGTGTGTTTGTGAGTCAGTGGGAAGGAAAGATTTTAGTATATGTGGATGGGTGGGTTAGTGTGTGTGTTTAAGTGTATATGTGTGTATGTGTGTGTTTCAATGTGTAGGTTAGTATAAATTGAAATTGAAATTGAAATTGGTATTTGAAATTAAAATTGGTATTATAAATTGAAATTAAAATTGATATTATAAATTGAAATTAAAATTGGTATTATAAATTGAAATTGAAATTTGTAATTTGTATTTGATATTTGGTTTATCGTTCTAATTCTAGCAGGGGTGGCCCCCTTTTCTCTTCCTCACATATTTTGATGACCATCTCTCTCTACACGCATTTCGGTAGAAATCTCTCTCTCTCTCTCTCTCTCTCTATATATATATATATATATATATATACATAGTGATTGTTGAATCATTTGGGATTCTTAAACTTTTGTTGATTGCTGGATTTGAGCATTTATATGGACATTGAGTTTGTTGGCCCGTAGACCACACTATAAATTTTAAAAGTTTGTTCTTAAACAATTAATAATGTGAAATAGTTCATAACTATGTATAAACCATCACTATAAACATCACTTTCAAATAAATGAAACATACTTAGAATTACATATAGGGATCATAGATACTAGCCTTCTAGTTATTATGCGTATACATTCAATAGTCCTTAGACCCATTCGAGAGTCATTATCCTTGTAATAAGATCTCTTGAATTGTCCCATTTGGACTGTTTGGGGAAATATAGTTTCTTTATAATAATATTCTTAGTGGCTTAAACTTGTTACTTTTAGGGGAATTTCTGCTACCATCTCTTAATGTTCTCTGGGTAGATGATGAGGTGTTAAGTGTTATTTCAACTGACAAATTGAAATAACACTTACACTTGTGAATTTATGTCATGTACTTAGAGAACTATGGGGATATGCTGTCGAATTTTTCTCAAATGGAAGCAATGTGTATGAGCTGCTAAGTATATTACATAAATATGCGGTCTTGAATGGGATAAGACCACTTACCCTTTAGAGGAAATATGAAATCTTTAGTGTGTGTATTCAGAAATTAATATTTGTATATTGAAATTGGTATCATGAAATTTAAATTTGTATATTGAAATTGGTAATTGATATATTGTGGTAATTGATATAAATTGGTAATTGTTATAAATTGATTTATAATGGGGTTGCCCATTCAACTCTCTCTCTCTCTCTCTAATTGCAGCAGCGATGACCCCCTTTTTCTCTTCCTCACATATTTCGACGACCATCTCTCTCTCTTTCTACACATATTTCGGTACAGCTCTCTCTCTCTCTCTCTCTCTCTCTATATATATATATATATATATATATATATATATATATATATATATATATATATATATATATATATATTTGTTCTCATAAATTATTATAGAATATATGCATGCATGCACCCCAAAACAAGTGTTATATAACTAGTAATGAGGGTGAAAAGGTACTAAGTAATCGTATAGAAAATGATTAGTGTAAATTTACACCTGTCTAGATTATAATAACGAGAAACATAATAGATAGTCATTGGCTCCTATTTAACGCACCTATTTTACATCATAAACAATATGATGGCAAATAGTTGAGTGAAATAGGAGATAATAGCTTTCAATAGCGGCTCTCATTACTTAATCTAGGCAGGTTTAAATTTACAGTAAATCAACTTATATACAATTACTTATTACCTTTTCACTGTCACTACTTGCTATATAACACTTGCTTTGGGGGGTGTATGCATGTATTCTCATGTGAATGCATGCCATAACGGTACTGTAACTTGATATAGTTCTTTCAATAATCTCATGTTCACTTCATAAGTTGTTGAGTAGTGGATTTGAACATTTAGATGGTCTTTGATTTGGTTGGACCTGGGCATTTATAATATTTCTCATTATTTGAATTGTTGTTTCAAGTTCTTGAATTGTTGTTGACTGGTGGATTTGAACATTTAGATGGCCATTGAGTTAGTTGGCCCCGGGCATTTCTAATATTTCTCATTATTATTTAAATTGTTGCTTAGGATTCCTGAAATGTTATTGACTAGTGGATTTGAACATTTAGATGGCTATTGAGTTTGTTAGCCCTAGGCATTTCTAACATTTTCCATTGTGATTCTATCGAATATAAATAAGACAAAAATGAAACATATTATAAATTTTAAATGCTGCTTGTTAAATAATTAATAATACAAAATGAAACATAACTATGTATAAATTATAACCATAAACATTGCTACAAAATAAATAAATATACGCTTTTATTTATATTAATCCATGAATATAGGCTTCTTACCCATAATAGGTGATTGTTTGTAGTAGCTGTGATAGGATATCCTAAATACAAATATTGGATGGGTGATACAAATAGATTAATGGATGTATTTTTCATAGGTGCTAATGAATTTGTGAAATACGCAAAAAGATGTCATAATGATGAAGAGTTCCCATGTTCATGTGCTAAGTTTAGGAATGGTAAGGTGATTTACTGTAAACAGTTGAACTACATTTGTTAAGATGGACTACGCACGATAATTATCAATTTTGAATTTTTCACGGGGAATCGAAAGTTCCTTTTATCCCCGAGCAACCCTCACAACAACCTTCAATAAGTAGGATAGATGTACAAGGTAAGGAGGATAATGTAGATCATAATCTGCTAGAGGATTTACTTGATAACGCATATAGAGTTCATGAAGTGGAAGAAAATAAGGTCACTCATGATGTATAAGGTTCAGGTGCTCATGAAGATATCGGGATAAACCTTGATGATGACTACCAAAGTTTAAAATTTAATGCGACCCAACCATTGTACTCTAGTTGCGATAAAGATCAAGCAACTTTACATGACATGATTGATTTGCATAGTTTGAAAACCCAATACAATTTTTTAAGCAATAGCGTGACAAGAATTTTGAATTGGGTGAGGGGCTTATTACCCTAGCAGAATACGCCTCCAGATAGATATCCTGCTATAAATAAAAGTTTTAAAGGTTTGGGGATGAAGTATAAATCAATTCATGCTTATTTGTACGAATGCATACTATATCGAATGGTGTATAAAAATCTCAATCGATGTCCAGTATGCGATGAACCTATATAAGTTCAATCTATTAGCAAGGACGGCACAATCTCAAAAGTGACTCAAAAAGTGTTAAAATATTTTGTCGTCAGGCCTAGATTGAAGAGTTTTTCACAGTTCCATGGATTGCGGAGGCAATGACTTGGCATTCTAGAGAAGTAGGGGATAATCTCATGTGGCATCCTATTTATTCTACACCTTGGAAGATGATGAATTATGAGTATGCCAATTTTGTTCGAGAATAGCGTAACATTATTATGGCAATATCAATAGATGGTTTCAATCCATTTGAAAATCTAAGCACTAATAAGAGTGTATGGTCAGTAATCCTAGCACCACAAAACCTCCCTCCTTCGCAGTATGAGACCTGAATTTTCGATGATGTCTTTGTTAATACTAAAGTCTACTTGGTGTGACACCCCGCCTAATTAAATACCGGGCGATCACTCCTTTATTAAATTAAATCAAGGTAAACAGTTGGTTCATTCTCAGCATCACTGTCGATAAAAATAAATTTTCCAATTTAACACCCTAAATAATTAAGCTAAGTGTCAAAACCATTTTCATGCAAAACTTTCCAAATTTTATTTAAAGAAAAACATTTATTTTATTAACAACATTTCTACAATTAAGAATCACACCACAATAAACCTGGAACACAAATCAATTAATTTAAAACATTCGTAAATCGAATGTCAACATGCGAAATATAAAGTAACACAATACAAACTGAATAAATCCCATAGTAACAATACTAGAAATAACTGAAGTACAAATGTCCCAATAATAATGAAATAATGGAAAGGGAGACACGTGCCCAATAAATGAGAATACTAGAAGTGGAGTCAATAAAGGAAGCCGTCTACGCAAGTGACCTGCAACTCCCACCTAAGCTGCAGCATGTTCCTCTCAAGGAATCCTAAGCAAGACGCCCTTGTGGCTGGGCACCTGAAAAATATACATATATATATACAAGAGAGAGAGAGAAAGAAACGGGTCAGAGCCCGAAAGTGTTTTTGATTTAAGATACGTTTAGCAATTATTTAAATTGATACAGGCCAATGCAACAACATGTTAGAGCGACACTCTCTTGAGAGATTCTCACCTCTCTTCTAATGTGCACGCCTATCGTACTAACCTTCCCAACGGTTTATCTTATCATAATATCATACTAACCTTCCCAACAGTTTATCTTATCATAACTTACTCATAAGATTTCAAAACCGAACAATATCATTGTTTAAAAAGAATACTTCCAATTAGCAGCACAACTCTCGTTATGGCTTTTATTAATTTATAAAGTTTCTCAGTAACATATTATACTTTCACAAACAAGTATTTACTATTAGAGTCATCAACCATGTCCTACTTATCAAATCACAGTAGGCAGTTTCAAATTTCCAAATCTCATATATATATTAACTACTCGTATAATATATATAACATAACAGCACCCCACATAAAACTATGGTGCGTGCATACTTACACTATCCAAACCCCACACCACTCATATCAAGGGGAATACGAGTTCGGAATCACTCTCGAACCGTATTAACACATACACAAATAATATCGAGGCGAAGCATAGATTCCAAGTCTCTAAGAGGATGGCACATACTCGCGTCTCTTAGGACCGTCTGAACTATCGATTCGATAGCCTTTACCAAGGATATCTATCTTCTAAGGTACAAGTCAATATCCCCCATAAAGGTCCCATCGAGATAAGACTGTCCCAGCGTGGTAACCTCAACGATAGCTAGTAGCTCGATATATTTTTCACATGCATATAATATATGTACACACAATCATATAAATATACCACTCTTATCATTTTAATATAGGTTCCTCTCGTCACCCCTAATTACAAAATTTATCCTTAATTTCACATTATTAGTATTACGTATAAGGTTTCATCTCTAACCTTAACTCGAAGGGTTTTCTCACTTAACACGTGACATTCGTGGATTCTATCCTTCCAAGGAAAATTCAGTAGGTATACCTCTATTTACTATCGTAGCTATTCGCCGTAATCTCTCACTTGAAATACGTAGTTTCATCGTTCATTATATAATTATCCCAAAAATAATATTCTCGTCTTATAATAAAGTTCCCAACACTTATTCATATGTCCTACTAGTCTTTCCTATCTCCCAAAACATTTCATTAAGAATACCCAAGAATTATTTTGCGATAAATTTAATTTAACTAATTAAACAAGGGAAATAGGAGTCTGCCAGGAGGGGTCGATCGATCGAGGTCTGGGGCTCGATCGATCGAACCTTCGATCCATCGAAGCTCTAGGCTCGATCGATCAAGCAGGTCTGCGAAAATTCTGCAGAAATGCAGTTACGGGTTCTACCAATTTTCTTCATCCAAAACCATGTTTTTCCATTCTAAAAGTCCCAAAAATCCTACTACTACCATTATAACAATATACCAGATGTTTTCAACGTAAAGCATGTGTATATCTAACATTAAACATGAATAATTAACCCAAACTCCCATCTAATCATCAAGAACCCTAGAGTTTTTCTTAATCAATGTTCTAATCTGTTTTTACCCGAATTTCCTTCTAATATATCATCAAAATTTCGTGGGTTATATTCCTCTACATGGCAAGGATTCCAGAATCTCATATAAATCAATACTACATGAATTTTCCTAACACAAATTGGGTTTTCTTCCATATTTATCATCTCTAATCATTCCTAAACTAACATGAGGATTGCACTAACGAAAATACGCAAGATAAATACTTGCCTGGGATTTTCAGAAGTCTGGTTTGCAGATGAATCCGGTGTGGTTGCGTTCCCCTTCTCGCGATCTACGCGTTGGTGGTGGCGGCGGTGCAAACCGGTGACTTTTTGGCCTTGAATTTCCTTGGAGCTCTCTCATCTCTTCTCCAATGGCCGTCACTTGTGTTCTGAATATTCTATCCCTAAAAGACGAACCTAAATGGCTGATATAGGTTGCTGAATTTCGTGGGTTTAATTACCCAATAAGGTGAAATGACTAATTTGCCCTCCCGGGGTACCAATTAGGCCTAAAAATGCCCCGAGACCCAAACTAAACCCCCGGGTACACTTTTCTGACTATCTCGACCCTTCCGGACGCGTTGGCGTACTCAAAACGACCATACGAACAACTTATAAAATATTCACTTTTTATTTAACAAAATTAGTCCCGACGTGACACGGGCACGTCCCGAATTAAATTTCCGAAATTGTCATTTAATTCACTCATGACATTCAATATAACCAATATAATATATTACTTTGTTCATTAGTAATATTCAACAAGTTTCCCATAATTACTAACTCTCGTCACGTTAATAATTATAACATAATCAATTTCCGTATTTTTATTAAATAAATCACTCACATTAAATTTAATAAATCCCCAAATTAATATAGCATAAAAATACGGGGTATTACATACTTCCCCCTTAATAACGGAATTTCGTCCCGTAATTCGGAAAATAAGGCATACCTGGTAAAAACAACTCTGAATATTTCTCGCGTATATCTGCCTCGCGCTCCCAATATGATGCTCCCACTGGACTCGCACAAGTGGAACTATCTTGGACCTGAATCTCCTCTCACTATAGTCTAGAATTGCCACTGGTCTCTCCTCGTAAGAGCTATCAGACTGTAAGTCTATCTCATCTATCGCAATGTGAGTATGGGCCATATCATCCTGAAGATATCGTCTCAACGACGAGATGTGGAATACATCATGGATGCGATGTAAATGTTCTGGCAGTCCCAACCTGTATGCAATCGGCCCAATCCTCTCGATAATGGGAAATGGTCCCACGTACCTCGGAGCCAACTTCCCCTTCTTCCCGAACCTCATCACTCCCTTCATAGGAGATACACGCAATAACACTTGGTCCCCTACACTAAACTCCCGGAAGAACCGTTTCGCATCGGCGTAGCTCTTCTGCCTGTCCTGGGCTATCCGAATGCGACTCCTGATCATCTCAATCCTCGCGGAGGTCTCCTGAATCACCTCTGGTCCAAGCAACTTATTATCCCCCACTTCGAGCCAACAAGTTGGGGAACGACAAGGCCTGCCGTACAAAGCCTCAAATGGGGCCATGCCAATCATGAACTGATAAGAGTTATTATAAGCAAACTCTACCAGTGGAAGATGTGGCTCCCAGCCTCCTCCAAAATCGAGAATACACATGCGTAGCATATCCTCTAACATTTGATTAGTACGCTCTGTCTGTCCATCTGTCTGTGGGTGGTAAGCTGAACTCAACCTCAGCTCAGTACCCATAGCCTCCTGAAAGCTTTCCCAAAAACGTGACACAAAAATATTGTCTCTATCTGACACAATATTTAGGGGCACCCCGTGTAATCTGACAATCTCAGCGATGAACAACTGAGCATACTGACCCGTGGTGTAATCTGTCCGCACCGGCAGAAAATGAGCCACCTTGGTCAAACGGTCTACAATCACCCAGATAGAATCGTGGCCCCGCTGTGATGTAGGCAATCCTGTAATAAAATCCATGGAAATACTCTCCCACTTCTACGCGGGTACTTCCAATGGCTGAAGCAATCCTGACGGTTTCTGATGGTCCTCCTTCACCAGCTGGCAGGTAGAACACTTGGACACGAACTCAGCAATGTCCTTCTTCATCCCACTCCACCAGTATTGCCTCCTCATATCCTGGTACATCTTATCTCCTCCAGGATGTAATGCAAATCGGGACCCATGATAATGAGTCATCACTGCATGACGTAATTCTTCTCCTTCTGGAACCACCAATCTCCCATTAAACCGCAAACC
Source organism: Sambucus nigra (assembly GCA_949130495.1). NCBI lineage: Eukaryota > Viridiplantae > Streptophyta > Magnoliopsida > Dipsacales > Adoxaceae > Sambucus > Sambucus nigra. The sequence continues at coordinate 225,493,531 of OX422214.1, forward strand.
TCCATCAGAACTAACAGAATAGGACTCAGCACCCTCGGCTAGAAGTCGCACAATCTGCTCCTGGAAAAACGGGTTTGTGGTCTGTGCCTGTATCACCCTCATAACAATCTCGGGTGTGATTGACATCACGGATATGAAAGAACGTGCTACTGCGTTCTGGTGACCCAACTCCTTCCACTTTTCTTTCCAGACATCCGCTACCTCGTCTACCGGTCTACGACTCAACGCATCAGCAACTACGTTGTCCTTTCCCGGATGGTATTGTATATCGAACTGGTAGTCCTTCACAAACTCTAGCCATCTGCGCTGACGCATATTCAGCTCTCGCTGAGTGAACAGGTACTGCAATGACTTGTGGTCTGTGAACAAACGGAATTTCTCACCCAATAAGTAGTGCCTCCATATCCTCAATGCAAAGACGACCGCTGCTAACTCCAGGTCGTGGGTGGGGTAATTCTTCTCATGCGGCTTAATCTTGCGAGAGGCAAAAGCTATCGCCTTCTCCTCCCGCTGAAGTACTCCCCCAAGTCCCCGTAAGGACGCATCGGTGTAAACCAGGTACTCCATACCCGGCTGCGGTAACGCAAGGACTAGCGCTGAAGTAAGCTTGTCTTTCATCTCGTCGAAAGCCAACTGACAAGCATCATCCCAAACATATGGTACTCCCTTGCGAGTCAGATTTGTCAATGGACCCGCTATTTTGGAGAATCCCCGAATGAATCTCCTGTTATAACCAGCTAACCCCAGGAAACTACGCACTTCCATCGGTGTCGTGGGCTGTCCCCACTCCCTCACCGCTGATACTTTACTCGGGTCAACTGCTATCCCCTGCTCAGAAACAACATGCCCCAAGAACTGTACCTCTCGCAACCAGAATCCGCACTTCTCGTAATTAGCATACAACTGATGCTCTCGTAGAGTCTGAAGAACCTGCCTCAAGTGCTCGGCATGCTCCTCCTCGGAGTGTGAATATATCAAAATGTCATCTATGAAGACGATGACAAACTGATCCAAGAACTCTCTGAATACTCGGTTCATCAAGTCCATGAAAACGGCTGGAGCATTTGTGAGTCCGAATGGCATCACCCTAAACTCATAGGACCCATATCTCGTCAAGAAAGAAGTCTTAGAAACATCCTGCTCCCTAATACGTAGCTGATGGTACGCCGACCTCAGATCTATCTTCGAAAAGAAAGTTGCTATCCTCAACTGGTCGAACAGGTCAGCGATTCGAGGCAACGGATACTTATTCCGTATCGTGACCTTGTTCAGCTCCTGGTAGTCCACACACAATCTCAGTGAACCATCTCTCTTCTTCATAAACAAAACTGGAGCGCCCCAAGGTGAGGTACTCCTAGGAATGAAGCCCTGACCTAATAGCTGCTCTATCTGATCTCATACTCTCGCATCTCTGCCGGAGCCATACGGTACGGTGCGCATGCTATAGGTCTCGTCTCAGGCAATAAATCAATAACAAAGTCTATCTCTCGACTGGGGGGTAGGCTTGGTATCTCCTGGAACATATTGGAATACTCCCTGACAATTGGGATCGAATCTAAGGGAATCACAACCTCCTTAGAGGTATCCTCCTCTATGTAATACAAATGAGCGGTCGAACCTCCCTCTGGGCGAGGCATCGCCACTACAAACATCTCTTGCCCCGGAATGGCAAAAATAATGCTCCCACCAAAGCAATCAATCATGGCTCTATAAGCTGCGAGACAATCCATACCAATAATCACATCATGCTCGTGCATGTCTAAGACTAACATGTCCGTAGGTAATACCAAACTACCGATCTCTACCCCCACTCCCCGGCATATAAAGAAAATAAGTGACCCACTCCCTAATGGTGAGTCCACACACGTCACTGTGCTCTCTGCTATGGCTAACAACCCTAAGGCCTTCGCAAAATGCGTAGCTATAAAATAATGCGTTGCCCCCGTATCAAACAAAACCCGACCCATAGTACCATGGATAGGAAACATACCCTCAATCGCGGGTGGTGCCTGTGGAGCTGCTGCCTGGTGGACGTTATAGACACGTCCATACTGTAATTACCCCTGCTGCACTGGAGCTGCTGGAATGGATGGTAGGGAAGGTGGAAATAGTGACCTCTGTGGCTCATTACGGGCACCCTACTGCTGTGGGGCCCTATCGCCCTCTGGGCAATCCTGACGCCTATGGCCATGTTTACCGCACCCAAAACATCGGCCCTTGAAGTTACCTCCTCTCTGTCCCTGCGGTCCACGGCCCTGCTGGTCGTTACCTCCCCGCCATTGGCCCTGTTGGCCCTGATTAGTACGCTGCTGGCCCTGCTGCTGTCGGTGTTGGCCCTACTGGCCCTGCTGATTAGGCTGGCCCTGATGGCCCTACCTAAAACCCTAGAATCCCTGCCTAGAATCACCTGAACGGAATCTCTTAGCAGGGTCCCCCTGATGGGAACTCTGCTCGTGCTGACGAGTCAGTCCTTGAGATGGTGCCCCGCTGGCACTATTACCCCCGGTCCTGCCGTGCTGGTTGGACTCTCCTGCTCTCTTGCTTCCCTACAGATGGAAGCGGTGATCCTGGCAATGTAACAACGCGGCATTGAGTACATCAGTGAAAGTACTCAGGGATAAATTCCCAATAAGGTGCTGACGGATCCTCCAAGCTAACCCGTCGACAAACAGCATAATCTTCTTATTCTCAGTAGGTGCCTCATCTGGCACAATGGTGCTCGTGAACTCCTCCTCATATTCTGCTACGGTAAGACTCTCCTGCTTCAGATTCAGTAATCTCCGCCTCATCTCAGTCTGTACTGCGGGTGGAAAATACTTACGGTCAAACCGCTCCCAGAACAACTGAATTGGGATCGTGTCCCTCTCCTCCAAAGTGGTAGTGGACTCCCACCACTGCAATGTGGCTCCCACCAGCTTAAAGGAAGCCAATAACTTCTTTTGCACGTCAGTGCACTCATACATACGGAGGTGCCACTGGATGTCCTTCTTCCATTGGCTAACTGTGACAATATCGGAGCTACCAGAGAACTCAGGGGGATGCGCTTTCTAAAAAGCATCCCGAACCCTCTCCCATGCAGATGGAAGCTGTGCTGGTACTGGCGCCACTGCCTGAACCTGGGGTGGAGCCTGCTGAATCACCGCTATCGCGGCATTCACCGCCTGAGCAACAATGGAGGCTACTTCACTTGCATTCATTGTGCCTGGTGCCGGAGCTGCTGGCTTCTCAGCCTGGGCACGCCTATCTTTCGGAGCACGTCTCAGAGGCATCTGAAACGTGAACATTTTTATTAGTCTACAGTTATTATCAAATCTCAAATAGCTGAAGAGTTAAACGTAAAAGAAGGAATACAACAATCCTAAAAATAGGGCTCTATAGCAATAACGTTAAGCTGAAAGCGAAATAAGCCGTACAGATCCTATGGACACTAGAACCTGATGCTCTGATACCACCTGTTACACCCTGACTAATTAAATACCGGGCGATCACTCCTTTATTAAATTAAATCATGGTAAACAGTTGGTTCATTCTCAGCATCACTGTCGATAAAAATAAATTTTCCAATTTAACACCCTAAATAATTAAGCTAAGTGTCAAAACCATTTTCATGCAAAACTTTCCAAATTTTATTTAAAGAAAAACATTTATTTTATTAATAACATTTCTACAATTAAGAATCACACCACAATAAACCTGGAACACAAACCAATTAATTTAAAACATTCGTAAATCGAATGTCAACATGCGAAATATAAAGTAACACAATACAAACTGAATAAATCCCATAGTAACAATACTAGAAATAACTGAAGTACAAATGTCCCAATAACAATGAAATAATGGAAAGGGAGACACGTGCCCAATAAATGAGAATACTAGAAGTGGAGTCAATAAAGGAAGCCGTCTACGCAAGTGACCTGCAACTCCCACCTAAGCTGCAGCACGTTCCTCTCAAGGAATCATAAGCAAGACGCCCTTGTGGCTGGGCACCTGAAAAATATACATATATATATACAAGAGAGAGAGAGAGAAACAAACGGGTCAGAGCCAGAAAGTGTTTTTGATTTAAAATACGTTTAGCAAGTATTTAAATTGATACATGCCAATGCAACAACATGTTAGAGCGACACTCTCTTGAGAAATTCTCACCTCTCTTCCAATGTGCACACCTATCGCACTAACCTTCCCAACGGTTTATCTTATGATAATATCATACTAACCTTCCCAATAGTTTATCTTATCATAACTTACTCATAAGATTTCAAAACCGAACAATATCATTGTTTAAAAAGAATACTTCCAATTAGCAGCACAACTCTCGTTATGGATTTTATTAATTTATAAAGTTTCTCAGTAACATATTATACTTTCACAAACAAGTATTTACTATTAGAGTCATCAACCATGTCCTACTTATCAAATCACAGTAGGCAGTTTCAAATTTCCAAATCTCATATATATATTAACTACTCGTATAATATATATAAAATACCTGCACCCCACATAAAACTATGGTGCGTGCATACTTCTACTATCCAAACCCCATACCACTCATATCAAGGGGAATACGAGTTCGGAATCACTCTCGAACCGTATTAACACATACATAAATAATATCGAGGCGAAGCATAGATTCCAAGTCTCTAAGAGGATGGCACATACTCGCGTCTCTTAGGACCGTCTGAACTATCGATTCGATAGCTTGTACCAAGGATATCTATCTTCTTGGGTACAAGTCAATATCCCCCATAAAGGTCCCATCGAGATAAGACTGTCCCAGTGCGGTAGCCTCAATGATATCAAGTAGCGCGGTATGTTTTTCACATGCATATAATATATGTACACACAATCATATAAATATACCACTCTTATCATTTTAATATAGGTTCCTCTCGTCACCCATAATTACAACATTTATCCTTAATTTCACATTATTAGTATTACGTATAAGGTTTCATCTCTAACCTTAACTCGAAGGGTTTTCTCACTTAATACGTGACATTCGTGGACTCTATCCCTCCAAGGAAAATTCAGTAGGTATACCTCTATTTACTATCGTAGCTATTCGCCGTAATCTCTCACTTGAAATACGTAGTTTCATCGTTCATTATATAATTATCCCAAAAATAAGATTCTCGTCTTATAATAAAGTTCCCAACACTTATTCATATGTCCTACCGGTCTTTTCTATCTCCCAAAACATTTCATTAAGAATACCCAAGAATTATTTTGCGATAAATTTAATTTAACTAATTAAACAAGGGAAATAGGAGTCTGCCAGGAGGGGTCGATTGATCGGGGTCTGGGGCTCGATCGATCGAACCTTCGATCGATCGAAGCTCTAGGCTCGATCGATCGATCAAGCAGGTCTGCGAAAATTCTGCAGAAATGCAGTTACGGGTTCTACCAATTTTATTCATCTAAAACCATGTTTTTCCATTCTAAAAGTCCCAAAAATCCTACTACTATCATTATAACAATATACCAGATGTTTTCAACGTAAAGCATGTGTATATCTAACATTAAACATGGATAATTAACCTAAACTCCCATCTAATCATCAAGAACCCTAGGGTTTTTCTTAATCAATGTTCTAATCTGTTTTTACCAGAATTTCCTTCTAATATATCATCAAAATTTCGTGGGTTATATTCCTCTACATGGCAAGGATTCCAGAATCTCATATAAATTAATACTACATGCATTTTCCTAACACAAATTGGGTTTTCTTCCATATTTATCATCTCTAATCATTCCTAAACTAACATGAGGATTGCACTAACGAAAATACGCAAGATAAATACTTGCCTGGGATTTTCAGAAGTCTGGTTTGCAGATGAATCCGGTGTGGTTGCGTTCCCCTTCTCACGATCTACGCGTTGGTGGTGGCGGCGGTGCAAACCGGTGACTTTTTGGCCTTGAATTGCCTTGGATCTCTCTCCTCTCTTCTCCAATGGCCATCACTTGTGTTCTTAATATTCTAACCCTAAAAGACTAACCTAAATGGCTGATATAAGTTGCTGAATTTCGTGGGTTTAATTATCCAATAAGGTGAAATGACTAAATTGCCCTCCCGGGGTACCAATTAGGCCTAAAAACGCCCCGAGACCCAAACTAAACCCCCGGGTACACTTTTCTAACTATCTCGACCCTTCCGAACGCGGTGGCGCGCTAAAAACGACCATACGAACAACTTATAAAATATTCACTTTTTATTTAACAAAATTAGTCCCGACGTGACACGGGCACGTCCCGAATTAAATTTCCAAAATTGTCATTTAATTCACTCATGACATTCAATATAACCAATATAATATATTACTTTGTTCATTAGTAATATTCAACAAGTTTCCCATAATTACTAACTCTCGCCACGTTAATAATTATAACAAAATTAATTTTCGGATTTTTATTAAATAAATCACTCACATTAAATTTAATAAATCCCCAAATTAATATAGCATAAAAATACGGGGTATTACACTTGGCTCCTTTGGTAGAAGAATTAAATGAGTTGTGGGAAGAGGGTGTGCAAGCATTTGACTCTTGTAAAAAAAAAGAGTTTATGTTGAAAGCTATGTTGATGTGGGCAATTCATGATTTTTCAGCTTATAGGACATTATCCGGTTGTGTAGTGATGATGCCGAAATCAGCACCACCAGATAAGGTGTTTCCAAGCTCAATATAATAACAACAATGGCAGCACAGTTATATAAAGATATAAGAGAATGAGATGAGGATAAGAGGAGGTAACACCGGTATATAAGTGGTTCAGCCAATCTGGCCTACGTCCAATGTGAGTGTGTGAGTAATATCACTGAATGAAGGCACTAATGGCCATGGATATAATCTCTCAAGCTTTCTCTCTCTACTGTAGATTTAGACAGATTTTTAGCCAGGGTTGAATAACTGGGATCCCTTTGCAAGGTAGGGGTGACCCCTATATATAGTACCAAGGGGGTGTAATGTACCCCCCATGCATGTAATGAGCATGTGTGTGGTAGCCTCACCAATGTGGGAGTGCCATCTGTCACTGTCACCTGTAAGGAATGATGATGAAATATTCCCCCCATGTGTGGAGAATAATCTTGTTACAACTGATTTGTGCCCATGTGTCCTTATCCAAATGTCAACAGATGCTCGGCCGCCATATTGCTGGATGACCTCGGCCTGGGAGAGGCCGAGCTTTAAAGGCTTGATGTTCGTTCAATCCGAGATGTGTCATAGGGAGTCTTGGCCTGATCTCAGTCGAGACATTATGCTGGGGTCGGCCCCAGCCGAGGTTGGACTGATTCCATGCTGACGATTACTAAGGCCTCTTATCACCTCGGCCCAAGCCGAGGTTGGACTGGTTCCATGCTGACGATTACTAAGGCTCCTTGTCACCTCGGCCTACTCTCGGCCGAGGTTGCCATACCCAGGTATATGAGGATGCTGTTGATTCCTGCGATGCGCGTAGTGTCCATTGAAAATGTAGGTGATAGTGTCGGCCTGGGCCGACCTCAGTCTCGCCGAGGGATGATATCGTGGGCCCATGGCTTATCTAGGGTCGATCAATATCTCGGTCATCACCTCGGCCGAGGTTTGTGTCTCTAGGCCGAGGTTACACTTGGGCATATCAATCACCCCCAGCCCTTAGTCATATGCGAGAGCAAGTGGCTAGGAGATTACTACACCTCCGAGGCCTGTCCGTCCCAAGCTAATACCTACATGACACCTGTCTACACTAGAACGTACTTACTTGGCCGGCGTGTGCTCTCAGCCATCCTTTGGGGTTCCCAAGGCAATGATGGGCCTTGGGAAGCGTGCGCATGTATTTAAGGGTTTGAACCCTTCTTTTTCTCTTTCTTCTCCATTTCATTCCTGTGCGTGCCTTATTCTTACGATTTTCTCTCTCTCAAACTTCTTCAATCAACAATCTTCTGCAGAGGCATTCGTTGGTTTTCTTGCGAGTTTTCTTCGCTTTCCCTCATCGTTCCATTTCCAGGTATTTTCTCCCTTTCATTTCCTCTGTTTTTTTCTTTTGGTTTGCATTTTCCGGTGAGTTTTTAAGTTTTTCGGCGAGCACCATTGTCTCAGGCGAACTGGGTTTGCTTTAAACTTCCAAGTTTGATATTTAAACTCCTATATTTTACAAGTCAATCCTGTTTGTAGTTTTAGGAGTTATTCCTAAGTTTAGGGTCGTCCTCTGATGCTCAGACCTTTATACCAGCTTCTTGAGGATTTACCTTCTCTTAAAGAGAAGACCCTAGAAAAGATTAGGCAAATAGAGAGAGCTCAGGAGGAATCTCGTAGGTCACAAGAGTTTCCCATTAGACCCTTGTTTCCACCACCTCTGAGGGTGATATATCCTGACTTCCCGGAGAACTTCTATCATACAAGGGTGCCTGCTGATCCAACACCTATGTCTGAGTCTGAAGCTTTTACCTCAGACCCCATGTCAGTGGAATCTTTCCAGGAAGCTATGGATTTCACACCTCGGCCTGATCAGGCCCCTTATCAGGCCGAGTTATCCAGCCGAGTTTCATCCCATAATGGCTCCAGCACCTCAGCCTCTTCTTCAGAGGTTGAAGTGCTTGAGACGAGTGTGGCTGTGCCACCCATTCTTGATGCCATCCCCCTGTCGGCCGTCACAGGGGCAGAGTTCGCTCAGAGATTCCCTAGTAACCCATCTACATCTGCTCCGACCGACGTTGAGCTTGATGATGATGAAGATGCTGAAAGCGATGTTGACATCTCTGAGGCGGCTGAGTTCGAGAGCACAGTCACTGAGGTGGATCTTCTGTCCTTCAGATATTTATACTCCATCAGTCCTTCCATCAAATTAAGGAGACCTCTGAGGGAAGAGAGGGCATATCACGGCCGAGATGGGGAAATCTGCTTGTACGAGCAGATGTTTAAGCTAGGGTTTCGCCTACCCATTCATCCCATCATCAAATCCATTCTCTCTTACATCAACTTGGCCCCTCACAGCTATCTCCCAATGCCTGGAGAGTCATCATAGGGGCCATTATTCTATGGAGGGCAGTCCACCACTCTGACCTCCCAGTTCAGGTCTTCGTTGGTTGTTATGTCCCAACCTCGGCCAAAAACCATCCGAGCTACTATCATTTTGTGGCTCGGAGGCCTGAGAAGAAAATGCTCCAGGTGACTCAGACCTCAAATCATAACTGGAAGCCCCGCTATTTTTTCGCCTCAGGACCATGGGAATTTGGCCCATGCGTCCCCTCTTCCACACTTGAGCCGAGGATACACCTCAAATGGGGCAAGTTCACCATGTCTGTCAGGGCCTATCCTGGTCTAAGTCTTCAAAATATGTAGAAGGTGAAGGCCCTGCAAGACCAAGGGGCACATGGTCTGTTTGTTAAGTTCGAACACTTGCTGACCCCCCAGTATCTCTCGGGGACGAGCCTGGGTGGAAGTCCCCTTGTTGACTTTGGTAAGAATTTTTATTTCAAGTCTAACCTCTGAACTCATTCATGTCTGATTTCTGACCTATATCTTTTAACTTTTGCAGAGCGACCAGAAGACATCCCAGACGAACTGTGGGAGATGGTTGCTTCGAGCTTGGTGAGGATTGCCAAAAAGGCTGGTCTGAACGCTCCTCCCCCAGCTCCCTCAACATCCAAATCTCAGGCCTCAAAGAAGAGGGCCCCAGAAACCCATGCCTCTGAGGATCAGAGGCCGACCTTGAGGCAGAAGAAGGCCTCTGATGCTGCACTTCGAATCTCTTCGGCCGACATCCTGACGGCACGTCTTGACCAGCTAAAGTTAATCGATAGTGTGGTCGGCCACAGCAGGCAGGCCATGGATGCAATCGGCTCTGTAATGACCGAGGCTGACAAGCGCTTCTACAGAGCTATGGACACCCCCCTGCTGGTTGAGTTCGGCCTTCACAGAGCCGTCCAGGTATGATTTGTTCCTTCGTCAAAATTTTATAAGTGCAACATCTGACTTTTCTCCCGCTTAACCTCTTCATTAAATGTGCAGGGAGTGACTGCTATGTATCAACTATCGAACTAGGCTATGAGGAAATTTCCCCTTATCCAGAAGGGGCAAGAGGCCAAGAAGGTTGAGAGTGCCCTGAATGCTGAGGTCGACCGTCTGAAGTCAGAGCTGCAGAACTCTGAGGGTAAGGTTAAGGGGTTGGAAAAAGACATCTCTCTGCTCGTCAAAGATCATGCCAAAGCCCTGAAGGCCAAAGATGACGTCCTGCAGCAGAAGGTCAGCTCGGCTGTAAAGGCTGCCCTTGAAGATGCCTCGGACAAGATAATTTTTGACTACAAAGGCTCAGACAAATTCATGGGTTTTGGCTTTGAATATTTTGAAAGAGGTATCAAGGCCTTTACCAAATGGGCTGAAGTCAGAGAGCGGGAGGTCGGTACTCTAAAGGCCTCTGACTTTGTGTGACTCGGCTTTGCAGACCCTCAGTTTGCTTAGGCGCTTCAAGAGGTAGAGGACGAGGCTGCTGCACCTACTGAAACTGCAACTCTTGGAGGGACCGAGGTCGGAGGGGCAGACCACACTGACGACGTGGCCGAGGTGACCAATGCCGATCAAGCCAACCCAGCCGAGACTATTAATGTTCCCCCCTCAGACCTTTAGTATTTTTTAACTTGTAATAAATTTGTAATTTGTAACTTGTAATACCTCAGTATTTTGTAAGGAATATTTGTAATCAATGCCTCTGAATACTATATGATCTCTTCCTTTTACTGAATGTCAATCTCTTCTATTACTTTGTTGCAGTGTTCTTGTTTATACTCAGTCAATAATTTTGGCCTCAGATCTCTTCACCACTGAATTGTAATTAGGCTCTGAGGTCATTACCTGAGATGCTTTTCTCAGAACCTTCACCAAATTAATGATGTTAAGGGTCTGAGGTCATCTGCTAAGGTGGCTGAGATCAGACTTCGTCACCACCGAGTGATGTTATGAAGGTTTGAGGTCATCACCTAAGACGTTATCCCCATAATAAATTTCACCAAATTAATGATGTTAAGGGTCTGAGGTCATCTGCTAAGGTGTCTGAGCTCAGACCTCTTCACCACTGAGTGATGTTATGAAGGTCTGAGGTCGTCACCTAAGACGCTATCCTCATACTTAATCTCACCAAATTAATGATGTTAAGGGTCTGAGGTCATCTGCTAAGGTGTCTGAGCTCAGACCTATTCACCACCGAGTGATGTTATGAAGGTCTGAGGTCGTCACCTAAGACGTTATCCCCATAATAAATTTCACCAAATTAATGATGTTAAGGGTCTGAGGTCATCTGCTAAGGTGTCTGAGCTCAAACCTCGTCACCACCGAGTGATGTTATGAGGGTCTGAGGTTATCACCTAAGATGTTATCCCCATAATAAATTTCACCAAATTAATGATGTTAAGGGTCTGAGGTCATCTGCTAAGGTGTCTGATCTCAGACCTCGTCACCACCGAGTGATGTTATGAGGGTCTGAGGTCATCACCTAAGATGTTATCCCCATAATAAATTTCACCAAATTAATGATGTTAAGGGTCTGAGGTCATCTGCTAAGGTGTCTGAGCTCAGACCTCGTCACCACCGAGTGATGTTATGAGGGTCTGAGGTCATCACCTAAGATGTTATCCCCATAATAAATTTCACCAAATTAATGATGTTAAGGGTCTAAGGTCATTTGCTAAGGTGTCTGAGCTCTGACCTCGTCACCACCGAGTGATGTTATGAGGGTCTGAGGTCATCACCTAAGACGTTAGCCCCATAATAAATTTCACCAAATTAATGATGTTAAGGGTCTGAGGTCATCTGCTAAGGTATCTGAGCTCTGACCTCGTCACCACCGAGTGATGTTATGAGGGTCTGAGGTCATCACCTAAGACGTTAGCCCCATAATAAATTTCAACAAATTAATGATGTTAAGGGTCTGAGGTCATCTGCTAAGGTGTCTGAGCTCAGACCTCTTCACCACCGAGTGATGTTATGAGGGTCTGAGGTCATCACCTAAGATGTTATCCCCATAATTAATTTCACCAAATTAATGATGTTAAGGGTCTGAGGTCATCTTCTAAGGTGTCTGAGATCAGACCTCGTCACCACCGAGTGATGTTATGAGGGTCTGAGGTCATCACCTAAGATGTTATCCCCATAATAAATTTCACCAAATTAATGATGTTAAGGGTATGAGGTCATCTGCTAAGGTGTCTGAGCTCTGACCTCGTCACCACCGAGTGATGTTATGAGGGTCTGAGGTCATCACCTAAGACGTTAGCCCCATAATAAATTTCACCAAATTAATGATGTTAAGGGTCTGAGGTCATCTGCTAAGGTGTCTGAGCTCAGACCTCGTCACCACCGAGTGATGTTATGAGGGTCTGAGGTCATCACCTAAGATGTTATCCCCATAATAAATTTCAAATCTAAGAATGAAGCAAGAACTGTCATGGAAACTGATCTTTATTAATAACCTCTTCTCAATAAGATGGTACATTTACATAAAATTCTATGCGACATCATATGTAATATCTCTTGAGATGGTCAGCATTCCATGGGTTAGTGAAAGGTTCTCCTTCTAGGTTTTCTAGCCTATAAGTGCCAGGCACAACCTCTTCCGTTACTTTGTAGGGGTCATGCCAGTTTGGGTGTAGCTTATTTGCCTTCTGTAGGGTCTTCTTTAGCACTAGGTTTCCCACTGCAATGGGTCTTGACTTCACCCTCTGGTTGTAGAATTTCGCTACCCTCTGCTGGTAGACTGCTTTTCTGACCTCTGCGTCTTCCCTTCTTTCTTAGATAAGATCCAGGTCTAGCCTCCTCTTTTCCCCATTACTGTCAGGGTCGTGGGTCTAAATCCGATGAGTTGGTAGTCCTACTTCCGTTGGTATGACGGCCTCTGAGCCATATGCCAGCATGAATGGGGTTTCTCCTGTTGGCGTCATTGTCGTGGTTCTGTAGGACCATTACACTGCATAGACCTCTTCTGTCCATCTCCCCTTCGCATCTTCTAACCTCTTCTTGATTCCATCCAAGATTGTTCTGTTTGTGACATCAATCTGGCCGTTTTGCCTGAGGTCGACCAGGAGTTGAGAAGAATTGCTTAATCCCCATTCTTAGGCAATACTTTTCTAAGGATGAGTTCTTGAACTGGGTCCCATTATCTGAGATGATAGTGTTTGGGAGGCCATATCTGCATATGATGTTCTTCCAAATAAAATGGAAGGTCTTCTGCTCTGTAATTGTTATCATCGGTTCAGCCTCCACCCACTTTGAAAAGTAGTCAATGGTAACTATCAAGAATCTATAGTTGTTGACATCTCTTGGCAAAGGTCCTACTAAGTCAATTCCCCACACCGCAAATGGCCATGGAGAAGATATTGACGTCATAGGCTGATGGGGTTGATGAGGGATAGTGGCGAACCTTTGACATTTATCGCACCTCTTCACATAGTCTGCAGCATCCTTAGACAAGGTAGGCCACCAGTATCCCTGAGTGATGATCCTCTTGGCTAAGGGCCTTCCCCCTATGTGGCTGGAGCAAGAACCCTCATGAACCTCCTCTAAGACCTGGGGTACTTCTATGGGATGCACACATCTGAGGAGAGGCAATGGAAACCCCTTTTTGTACAAGACGTCTCCTACTATTGAGAACTTGGCAGCCCTGTATCTCAACTTTCTCCTTTCTATCTTGGACTCAGGCAGCTCTCCGTCTCTTAGGTATCTGACGAGCGGGTCGATCCATGAGTCTCCCAGGTTCACATTGTGACAAGGGCTACATACCTCGTCCACCTCGATGCTTGTTTTTCCTAAGACCTCAATTGGAATGGTCCTTCCCAAATCTTTCTTCATTGCCGAGGCCAGCCTTGCCAATGCATCAGCGTGATTGTTGCTCATCCGAGGCACTCTCTTCAGCTTTGCTTCTTCAAAATACTCTAACAACCTTCTTACCTTCTTTAAGTACTTGGCCATCCTTTCATCTTTGGCCTCGTATACCCCTAACACTTGATTGACAACCAACCTTGAGTCGCTATGGAGTAGGAGTCGTTTTACTCGAAGAGTTGTTGCCAATAAGAGACCTGCTATCATGGCCTCATACTCGAACTCGTTGTTTGAGTCCTGGAAGTTGAATCTCAAGGCGTATTCAATGTTGGCGCCATCTGGAGCCGAGAGTATTAGCCCCACGCCGCTTCCACTGTCACAGGAAGAGCCATCAATGAAGAGTCTCCATACGTCTGCATCTGATGAGAAGACCCTTTCTCTCATAACCCCCTTCTTGAAGAGGTATCGATCCTCTTCGTTCTCTTCTACTCTGCTCCGAGTTTTGCCTGGGACGACCTCTTCTCGGCCTCGGAAGATGTTTGGTACAGTCTCTTCTGAATCTCGGAAGACACTACTATTCGTCTCTTCGCCGTCATCTAAGCCTTTCTCTGTCTCGGCCTCTTCCAAACTTCTATCGACCTCTTCCCAAGTGAATTCTGCAACAAAGTCTGCGAGGGCCTGTCCCTTGATGGCTGTCCTAGGCTGGTAGGTAAGATTATATTCTCCTAGTTCGATGGCCCAGGTCATCAATCTTCCGAACTTCTCAGGCTTGTGCAGAACCTGCCTTAGTGGGGAGTCAGTGAGGACTACCATGGAGTGAGCTTGGAAGTAAGGCTTCATTTTCCTTGAGGCGTGTATTAGTGCATAAGCCAACTTCTCCATTCGGGGGTAATTCTATTCAGACCCTTGAAAAGCCTTACTGTTGAAGTACACAGGCCTCTGGACCCCATCCTCTTCCCGTATGATAGCCGCGCTAATGGCTGATTCAGAGACTGCCAGATACACAAACAACCTTTCCCCCGTGATGGGCCGAGACAACAACAAGGGAGACCCTAAGTAGGACTTGAGTTGGTCAAAGGATTTTTCACACTCTTCGTCCCATTGGAAGGCCTTTCTTAGAACTCTAAAGAATGGAAGACACTTGTCTGTCGCCCTAGAAACAAACCTGTTAAGGGCAGCCACTCTTCCCGTGAGTCTTTGGACATCCTTGATACTCCTAGGAGTCTTCATGTCGAGTAAGGCCTCAATTTTCTCAGGGTTTTCTTCAATCCCCCTATGATTAACGATGAACCCCAGGAACTTCCTAGCTCCTACCCCGAAGACACACTTCGCTGGGTTGAGCTTCATTCTATACGAGTCCATGAGATCGAAGGTCTTCTCAAGGTCCGCTACGTGAGTGAAGGCTTTTAAGCTCTTCGTTAGCATATCGTCTACATACACCTCCATGGTCTTACCTATTTTCTCCTCAAACATCTTATTGACAAGACGTTGATATGTTGCCCCCGCATTTTTCAGACCGAAGGGCATCACCTTGTAGCAGTACGTCCCTTTGTTAGTAATGAAGGCTGTCTTCTCAGAGTCTTCAGCATCCACGAAGATTTGGTTATAGCCTGAATAAGCGTCCATGAAGCTCATGAGCTCGTGCCCTGTCGTTGCGTCCACCATCTGGTCTATCCTAGGTAAGGGATAGCTGTCTTTTGGGCAAGACCTGTTTAGGTCAGGGAAATATACACACATCCGCCACTTCCCATTGGCCTTAGGCACGATGACTGCATTTGAAAGCCACTCCGGATAGGTAACCTCTCTTATGAACTCATCCTCTTCCAACTTTTTTACCTCTGCCCGGATGACGTCTTACTTCTCCCTGGAGTAGACTCTTTGCCTCTGCTTGATTGGCTTGGCATCTCTGTCCACATTGAGCCTGTGGCTCATGACCTCAGGGTCGATGCCAGGCATGTCTGCGTGACTCCATGTGAAGACACTCTGTCTCCTCTTGAGGAAGTTTATCAGCTCATCCTTGATTCCTGGTTCTAGGGCCTTACCGACCTGGACGGTTTTTTCTGGCTCGTCCTCATTGAGGACGATGGATTCTACCTCTTTCGTGGCCTCACCCTTCTTCAATTTTATTTCGTCTCTTGGGTCAAGAGTGTCAATGCTGTAAGTGGTGGTTGCTCTCTTATGGGCCTCTCTCTCTTCGGCCGAGTTGAAGTAACACTCCCGTGCTGTGGTCTGGTCCCCTTGCACTTCCCTTACTCCATAAGGAGTCGGGAATTTTAGCATCTGATGGACCATCGACGGCACGGCTTCAAACTCTTTGAGGGCCACCCTTCCTACGATGAGGTTGTAGGCCGAGAAAACGTTTTCGTCCATGACGAAAAAGTTTATCTTCTTGGTCAGCCTCTTAGGCCACTCATCCCCCATCCGTACATCCATTTTATAGATGCCCAAGGGGTAAACCTTTTCACCACTGAAGCCTATCGATGGGTGATGGTAGGGCACCAGCCTTGCCCTGCTAAGACCCAGACTCTTGAAATAAGGCCAGAACATCACGTCTGCTGAGCTTCCCCCATCTATGAGGATCCTCCCTACCTCGCACCCATGCACCCTTGTTGTTATGACCAAAGGGTCATCATGGGGGGATAAGATACCCTTGAAGTCGAGTCTGGAGAATCCCACTACGAGTATGTCCATGTCTACCTTCTTCTTCTTCTGTACGGCATCGGAAGACGTTAGATTCACAGCCTCAGACTTGGCCACCGACCTGGACTCTGCTACATGAGCCTTCCTATCGGCTACCTCAGAGCCACCTCCTGCAAATCCCCCACATATGGTGCTAACACCAAAGGAGATCATACCGACCCTCTTCACCGGGGTGTTGTCATCCTTTGGCGGAAGATTCGGGTCGTCTTCATCATCTCCCTCTGAATCATCGTCCCTTCTGGCCGGGACATCGCCGCGGCATCTGTCATTTCTTCTCTTCTTAGGGTCTTCTCTTCCACCCTTCGGAGCCTTGCCATCCACATACTTCCTCAGCTTTCCAGATTTCAGCATTTTCTCAATCTCATCCTTTAAAGCGAAGCATCTATCTGTGACATGGCCATGATCCTGATGGAACTCGCACCATAGGTTTTTGTTCCTCTTATGTGGCGGGGCCTTCTGTTTCTCTGGCCACCTCATAGTCCGGTCAGTCTTAATCTCATTAAGGATGTGCTCACAGCTCACAGTCAGGGGAGTGTAATGAGAGAACTTGTCATCTCCTGACCTCTTCTTCCCCTCTTTCTTACCCTGGGACTTTCCCGTGCTACCGCGGTTATCCTCCTCATACTTGGCGGTCATTGCCTCTTCCGCATTCATCACTTTTCCTACGGTTTCCAGCAGCTCAGCCATGGACCTAGGGGGTCTTTCGCCAGTTTCCACAATAGCTTCCCCTTCTGAAGGCCTCCTATAAGGGCAGTCATGGCTATGCTCTCTTCATAATCTTCCACCTCCAATTTCTCTTTGTTGAATCTTGCTATGTAGTCTCTTAGGCTCTCACCCTTGGCCTGTTTGACATACAAAAGGTGGGTAGTCTTCTTTTTGGGTCTTACCCCAAAGCAGAAGTTGTGGATGAACTTCTCAGCCAAGCCTTTGAAATTCTCAATTGAGTTCTTCGAAAGGGAGGTGAACCAACTATGAGCTGCCCCTGTCAAGGTCCCTGAGAAGGACCTACACTTCATCTCATCAGGTATCGAGTAAATGTCTGTTGCCGACTGATACATCTCGATATGGTGCACAGGGTTAGTGCTGCCATCATACTTAGGAGTCACTGTAGGAGGCTTGAACTTGGCTGGGGTTGGGAACCCCACTATCCTAGCCACAAATGGGGAGCCCTCTGAGTAACCCCTTTGTAATGGGTCTCTGCTTTTAATGAGGTCTCCTATCTTCTCCTCAAGGCGTTGGATAGAATCATTCCAGGGTCTTCTGTCATCAACTTGGCCGAGGTTATCCCCTTCCACCTCCCTGCGATGGACAGAGGGTTCCCCAACCGCGACACGTTGGCTGTTGACCCTACTCTCGGCTACTTCTTTCACAGGGTCGGCCTTGGTCTGGCCGACCTTGCCTACCCCCTCTCTAAGAGCCTGCTGCGCTCCTCGACCTCGATAACCTGTGTCTTAGGTCATTCACCGGGCCCAACCTCTCGAAGGCCGACCCTCTGCTCAACCTGTCAAAGGCCGACCCTCTTTGTTGGGCCTCTTCTCTTCTTCGGCCGACACATCCTTGACTCTGCCTAAGAGGTCGTATAGTGTCATTTGACACCTCATACGGCTCCCAGCAGTCTTCTAGGGCTTCTTCAGCTTCTAGGTCACCATACCTGTCCTTTGGGCAAGGGTTTTCCTGCCTCCCCAGGTGCAAGCGCCTAGGGTCAGCAACGTCCCTTCTCCGCTGGGGTGCAGGCTGGTCCTTCATCGGCGCCTGGGGTGGTCCCCTGGCGTCAGGATGGGGCTGAACTGCCGCCGGAGTGATCATGTCCGGTGATACTCCAGGTGGCCTCATCATCATGGTTTGGCTAAGATGGGCAAATTGCTCCTTCATGGCTTGTTGTGTTGCATCTAAAGATTTCAAGGCTGCTGCTACCTCCGCCATTTCGGACTGGGGAGGAGCCTGACTGGAACTATCCCCTCCACCTCCGGGCGGCGGAAGAGGCGGTGGTAATTCTGGTGCCATGTGTTAACAATAAAGAGCTTGAGAACCAAGTGAGCTTAATACCTTAAAGGACATCTTTCAATGGTGAAATAACTCCACGTAAGGGGTGGTTCCTGGTTCACCACCAGTGTCTCCGGTGAGGTTAAGCTGAAGAAGAGGAAGAGATAGCTTCTCGATTCCCACAGACGGTGCCAAAATGATGATGCCGGAATCAGCACCACCAGATAAGGTGTTTCCAAGCTCAATATAAGAACAACAATGGCAGCACAGTTATATAAAGATATAGGAGAATGAGATGAGGATAAGAGGAGGTAACACCGGTATATAAGTGGTTCAGCCAATCTGGCCTACGTCCACTGTGAGTGTGTGAGTAATATCACTGAATGAAGGCACTAATGGCCATGGATACAATCTCTCAAGCTTTCTCTCTCTACTGTAGATTTAGACAGAGTTTTAGCTAGGGTTGAATAACTGGGATCCCTTTGCAAGGTAGGGGTGACCCCTATATATAGTACCAAGGGGGTGTAATGTACCCCCCATGCATGTAATGAGCATGTGTGTGGTAGCCTCACCAATGTGGGAGTGCCATCTGTCACTGTCACCTGTAAGGAATGATGATGAAATATTCCCCCCATGTGTGGAGAATAATCTTGTTACAACTGATTTGTGCCCATGTGTCCTTATCCAAATGCAACAGATGCTCGGCCGCCATATTGCTGGATGACCTCGGCCTGGGAGAGGCCGAGCTGTAAAGGCTTGATGTTCGTTCAATCCGAGATGTGTCACAGGGAGTCTCGGCCTGATCTCAGCCGAGACATTATGCTGGGGTCGGCCCCAGCCGAGGTTGGACTGATTCCATGCTGACGATTACTAAGGCCTCTTGTCACCTCGGCCCAAGCCGAGGTTGGACTGGTTCCATGCTGACGATTACTAATGCTCCTTGTCACCTCGGCCTACTCTCGGTCGAGGTTTCCATACCCAGGTATATGTGGATGCTGTTGATACCTGCGATGCGCGTAGTGTCCATTGAAAATGTAGGTGATAGTGTCAGCCTGGGCCGACCTCGGTCTGGCCGAGGGATGATATCGTGGGCCTATGGCTTATCTAGGGTCGATCAATATCTCGGTCATCACCTCGGCCGAGGTTGGTGTCTCTAGGCCGAGGTTACACTTGGGCATATTATGTAGTACATGGTTATTTGGGGTATCCTATTTGTGGAAAGAAGACTGAGTCTCTACGCCTTATCGATAGAGAAAGATATATATACCATTTCCATAGGAGTATTTTATCCCTCGATTATAATTTTAATTTTAAGAAAGGTTCCAATTTTTTACCGAGTGGGGTTGAACATAGGCTACCTCCTAAAAAAATTTCAGGTTCAAAATTTGAAAGTAAATCTTCTAATTGTGTCCCTAATATGCCAGTAAGAATCCGAAATTCAAGAATGTCAAGCATAAGAAGACTCCAACTGGGAATGAAACTAAGACAAGAAAGGCATGATCTAGGAGGTCAGTTTTATTTGACTTGCTTTATTTGAAGAATAACTCAGTGTGCCATGTATTGGATGTGATGCATGTGAATGAGAAATTCATTGAACATATTATGGGCACATGCCTTGGGGGTAGTCAATTAAAGGATAAAGAAAATTCACGAAAAGACCTTAAATCATTAAAACTTAAGCTACAACAATGGTTGAAAGAAGATAGTAAGGGAAGGACAATAATTTCCACTGGAGCGTTACTTTTACGAGTAAGGAAAGGAAGGTGATTTTAGACACAATATATAATTTGAAGGTTCTAATTTTTTATCCAACTTGCAAAGGATTGTTAATTATGCAACCCATGATTTACATAAGTGTAAGTCCCATGATTGACATGTGATCATGCAATTGGTTCGTCTATTGTTTAAGCATTATTTTCCAAGCACAAGAATTTGCGTAGGGATATTATTCAAATTAGCAAATGATTCTCACTTTTATATGAGAAGGTAGTCAATCAATATCACATAGTGGCCATAAAATTATCAGAGAGTGAAGCAATTTGTGTGCTGGAGAAGTACTTTCCCCCATCTTTTTTTGACATTGGTGTTAACTTGTTGGTACACCTATACGATGATTCCCTTCTTTGCAGCCCAGTTAGATATCGGTGGATGTATCCATTTGAAAGATTGATGAAAGTTTTCAAAGATTACGTTAAGAATACATGATACATTGAAGGATCATTTGTAGAAGAATACATTACCATGGAATCATTAATCTACACTCGGAAATACATGCCTAACCCAAGCAGCCTGAATAACAGTGATGCGTTCGTCGATGAGGGAAGTCAGGTGATGGGCCAGAGAGTGAAATTAACGAGTTTACAACATGAACAAGTAGATCATTATCTATTTGACACACATTAAGATGTTGAAAAATGGAAAAAGTAAATTTGTATTATTCTAACTTTTACATTATTTTAATTTTTATACATGATCAATTTCGTAATACGTTCGTCACAATCAATGCAGAAAATATGATGCATGTGGGAATAATAAAAGATGAAGAACGATGGCATAATCAGACAACGAATTTAGGTTGTAGGTGTCACGCGAGGTAATTATAATGAAAATGTATCTAATTAAATGTCACATTACAAGAAATCTTAAAAACTAACCTATTTAATTTATCTATAATCTTAACTCTTAAAGACGAGTGATGCAACATCAAGACTTGCTCGTCTAGCTACTGGACCCTTGTTATTGGCACACGGGTACAAAAAGTATCGATTAAACGGTTACATATTCGGTGAAAGTGTGTACGAGAAAAATACAAATGTAAAAAACTCAAGAATTTCATACAAGGCTCTTACTTATTTTCGAGCGAACATGAAAGATAAAAACCTCATTGAAGTTAAAATAATTTACTATGGAGTCATTAGAAATATATTTGAATGGGACAATATAATCTTCAAAGAGGCTGTGTTTTATTGTGATTGGGTAAGAGTTGAGGATAAAAATACTTGTAAAGTTGATCCTGTCACCAATTTTATCATGGTTGACTTGTCCATGTTGAAGAGCAACAAGCCCGTGAATGACGAGCCATTTATTTGTCCATTTCAAAAGTTCAAGCAAGTGTTTTACTTAGAATATATCAACAACGATCTGTGGTAAATCGTCTTACACGCGCCAAAGAGTCTAACCAGTAGTGTGGATGACTTGGGTGCTCCTACAGAATATGAATCCATTTTAGATGATAACCCGAATTTGAAATAATTTTTAGATTTGTAATGAGTATTCCAATTATTTGAAACAATGCTTAGTTTGGTTTATGATATGTATTTGTATTCTTATAATGTTGTTAATTTGTATTTTTCTAGTTCGATATTAATATCGCATGATAGTTTAATGATTTTATTCATTTGGATTTGATTAATTTCGGTGGATTTGAATCAAAATTGGTTTGTTAGTTATTAAATATGTTAATTTGTATCTTACTAAGTTTAACCATTAATTCTTAGTCCGTGACATGACCCGAATTTTAAACAATTTTTAGATTTGTAATAAGTATTCCATTTATTTGAAACAATGCTTAGTTTGGTTGATAATATGGATTAGTATTCTTACAATGTCATTAATTTGTATTCGTCTAGTGCCTTAATTCATTTGGATTTTAGTAAATTTAATGCTTTTATTGATTTGGATTTGATCATTTTCTCATATACATGTTTGTACTAATAACAATAGTTTTTGCAGGACATGGCTTCATCAGGGCATATCACGGTAGCGGAGGCGAGGAAAGCTCATCTGCCACTAGGCCCCCAAAATGGGACAAATTGGGGTCCTTCGTTGAAAACAAGACGACCTTACTAGCTAGTGGCCAGGAGTTTCTCAAGTCGATTGTCGACCCGGGGTACACGGATTGGAGGAAGGTGCCACGGGAGCTCAAGATGGCGATCTAGAGGGAACTAGAGGTAGTTACTCACTTTATATTTATTTTGTATTTATATTTGTGTTTATATTTATTTTTATATTTATATTTTATTATATTTTATGGTTTAAATGCAACTAACACTTACTTTCTTTTTGGTTTGTATTTGTTTGACAGGAAAAATTCAGCCTGCCCCCACATGACTACGACTCCACGTTAGAATAATTGAGAGATCGATACAAAACGTGGAAGAAAAATATGCGGGCATGGTACTTTGGGTAGTACCGGGAGTCCATATTGAGGTACCATAAAATTGTACCATTGATGGAGATGATCTCATTGGCACATTGGCAGCAGTTTCTTGACAATGAGATCGAGGATCGGTAGTTGGCATCTCGTAAATTGTGGAGGGAAATCGGGTGAAAAATGTGAACATGAACTACTTCGGGCAGACGTCTTACGACAAGGTGGAGTACATGATGGTAAGTTTTTATTTTTATTTACCTTTAGTTTTATGCTATTCTAATTTAGCATTACTTTTTTTTACTTCCTAATTCTACATTATTTTGTTTCATGAGACGGGGACTGGCCCTAGGGTTAGGTCACATAGTCTCGATGTCTATGTGGAAAATCACACGAAGAAGGAAAAGGATAAGTAGGTGTCCCCGAGCGTGGCAACCACGATTGTAAGTTATAAAAATATCTTTCAATTATTTTATTTTTTTAATTATGTTATAATTTTTTATTAACTTAACTAATCGTATATTTTTTGTCATTTCAAGGGAAGCTTAAGGAAGTGCATCACAAGTAGTTTGATGTTGACAAGGCATCTTTGTCTATGAACTCACTAAGACAAGTGCTTGGGACGGATCATAAGGTGAGGACTAGGGGGTGAGCTCCCGGGTGGGGAAGTTGAGGCTCACTCGGACTGAGACGAGTAACATCGGGTTGGCTCGTAAGGTGGACACCCATGGAAATAGGTTAGAAAGGTTGGAGGAGATGTTCCTCGATAAATTTGAGTTCATGAAGCGTCAGTTGGGGTCCACTTCATGTAAGGTCAAGGGGAAGGAGGTAAATGAGGATGCCATTGCTCCATCTCTCTTACCCTCATCACCGATATGCGCCCACTCACCGCCTGCATATGATCAATTTCCCATACTGACCCCCATCGAACGACCTATGTCAATTATAGGTTGGCCGAGCGTGTATTTAATAGACATATTTGGTGGCACGCCTATAGATAGGGGGTGAGGGACCCGAACACACACCTTGGTAATGTGGTTCATGGACGTGTCATGCAAGATATATAGGCAAAGCTTCGTGTCCCCCATATTTTAACTGAAAGAGAAAATGAACCTTTGCGGTTGGAACAACAATGCGGCGTTCGAAGAATTGATGGATGTATCAATTCATATATAGTGTGGCCTACCTTCCTCCTCCGATATGTTCAAGACCCTAGTGCGTGACATTGTTTCTATTTATTTTATTTGTATATTGAATATGCCATATTATTTGTATTTTTTGATTTGGTTATGGATATTTGTTTGTTGGCTATGGATATTTGTATTTATTTGATTTTGTTATTGAATATTGAATTTTTCTTGATATATATGATGTTTGGATAGGTTTAAATATGCTGTAACAGATACAAATATACTCACTACACCAAAATGACAAAATTGTCACCTTTCAGCCGGTCACCCTTGTCAAGGTCATTGACCGTGACAAAAAACACGCGTTTTGTGTCACGGTCATTGACCTTGACATGACCGTGACAAAGAATTGTCACGGTCAATGACCGTGACAAGTCCGTGACAAATTTACTTGTCACGGTCAATGACCTTGACACGACCGTGACAATGTTTGCAGCAAAAACCCTTTTCCCCTTCTTTTTTCCCTCCCGCCGTTCCCTCCCTCTCTCTCTCTCGACGCTGCTCTCTCTCTCTCTTTACTTTCAGGTTTAATTCTCTATCTCTCTCTCTCTCTCTCTCTCTCTCTCTCTCTTCCATTTATATATATGTTTGTGTGTATATATATGTGTGTATGTGTGTATATATGTGCGTGTGTGTGTGCGGGGGTAGGGGTGGGGCAGGGTGGGGGTAGGGTGGGGGCAGAGTGGGGGTAGGGGGTTAAAAATGTAATATTATTTTGATACAACATTAATTTGTGTATGAGTTTCATAATTATAAATAATATCCAAAAATATGGGATAACAATTTATTTTCATTCAAAATAAATAAGTAATTTTCTACAAATTTCATAAAAAAATGAAGGCCGGCTTAATATGTGATTTAAGTGTGAAATAATCGCTATATACTTATACTAATGGAGAAAAAAACCATATATGCTGTTTTTTGTTTTTATTAGATGCAAAATAACACATATAGGTATCACATGACTTTATATCCATCAAATAAAATTTTACCATAAAATATCATTTTGTGGAAGGCAAGATCTATTACAATATATTTACATACCTAAATGATTTTTTTTAAATGACATTACAACAAAAAACTACAATAAGGGATAAAATGGCATCCCAAATTGCTAAAAGCATGAAAAATAAAATATCATTTAGTCTATGTTGTTGAAAAATTTGATCAAATTGGTGAGCCCTTCATATTTTAAAAATGTTGTTTTTATTCCTATTTAACTTTTCTTTCTATACACCCTTAATTATATTTAAAGTTTAATAAAATAGGAGTTATAGAAAGAAAAGTGGGGTTTAAATAAAAACACTTTTTTTTAAATTTTAGGTTCTGGTGCATAATCTTATTTTGTCACAATTAATTTATATGCCTCAAAGTTATTTTATCACTCTTAGTTTATATTTGTGATAATACTTTATGAACCACAACTTTAGGTTGATTATTTTAGAACTTAAACTTCAAGATACAAAAAATAATTCTATAGAACAGCTTAGATATCTTAACAAAACATATATCTAACATTGAATATGATTTATAAAAAGCACAAAAAATAGTAGAAATTCAATACATGAAATTAACATTGAGATTATTTTAAATAAACAGTCACTACTGTGTGAGTGTGTGTGTGGTGGGTGGGGCGCTATTGTGTGTGTGTGTGTGTGTGTGTGGTGAGTGGGGGGTGTGGAGGGAGGTGGGGGTGTGTGTGTATGTGGTGAGTGGGGGGTGTGGAGGGAGGTGGGGGTGTGTGTGTATGTGGTGAGTGGGGGGTGTGGAGGGAGGTGTGTGTGTGTGTGTGTGTGTGTGTGTGTGTGTGTGTGTGTGTGTGTATTTGAATTAACCCATGAATTTGTATTTTTGTATTTGAATTAACCCATGAATTTATTTTTGTATTTGAAATAACCCATTATATGAAACATACGTGAAATTAAATATAGTGCGAATAGATACTAGCCTTCTAGTTCTTATGCGTACGCATTCAATAGCCCTTAGACCCGTTCGAGAGTCATTACCCCTGTAATGAGATCTCTCGAATTGTCCCGTTTGGACAGTTTGAGACTGTATAATTTCTGTATAATATTCTTATTGGCGTTGTTACTTTTGGAGGAAGTTCTGCAGTCGTATCTTAATGTTCTCTGGGTACATACTAGATTGACAAGTGTGACTGTTATTTCAATTGACCAATTGAAATAACACTCACACCTTCCAATCTACGTCGTGTACTTGGAGAACTAAGGGGATATGCTGTCGAATTTTTTTCAAATCGTAACAATGTGCATGAGCTGTTAAGTATATTACAGAAAAATGCAGTCTTGAATGGGATAGGACCACTTACCCTTTAATAGGATAATTAAATGATGGGATAATTAAATAAAACATACTATAAATCTAAGTTTTGTTTACCTTTAATAGGTGTTTAGTTGTGGTAGATGTGATGGGATATCCGAAATACAAAGAGTGGATGGGTGAGACTAATAGAATGGGGGATGTGTTTCGCAGAGGTGCTAACGAATTTGTGAAATATGCAAAGAGATGTCGTAATGATGAAGAGTTTCCGTGTCCGTGTGCTAGGTGTAAGAATGGTAAGGTGTTTGAGTAGAAAACAGTTGAACTACATTTGTTAAGATCGGGTGTTTGAGTGGAAACGTGAGCGATGAGCCGTTTGTTTGTGCATTTCAAAAGGTTAAGCAAGTGTTTTACTCGGAGTATATCAACAACGAGCCGTGGTCAATTGTCCAACATGCGCCAAGGCGTCTAAATAGTAGTGTGGATGACTTGGCTGCTCCTACCGAATATCAATCCATTTTTTATGATAACCCGAATTTGAAATAATTTTTCAATTTGTAATAAATATTTCAATTTGTACCGAAACATCCATTTTTAATGCTTTTAATTGATCTGCACTTTATCATTTTCACTCTTGTGTAGTGTGCGTGTGTGGAGAGGAGATTAA
Organism: Sambucus nigra; assembly: GCA_949130495.1. NCBI lineage: Eukaryota > Viridiplantae > Streptophyta > Magnoliopsida > Dipsacales > Adoxaceae > Sambucus > Sambucus nigra. Next base: position 225,520,289 of record OX422214.1, read on the forward strand.
TACATAAATATTCCAACTACATCTAAGTTTTGTTTATACTAATCCATGAATATACGCTTCTTACCTTTAATAGGTGATTAGTACATAGTTATTTGGGGTGTCCTATTTATGGAGAGGAGACTGAATCACTTCGTCTATCCGAACACTAAGAAATGCCATAATCCTATGGAGCGATGCTCTGCAAATTTCTCCCAACCGTTATCTAGACAAACATCACCAGTTGAAGTTGTCAATTCCACTTTCCATACCCCACCACTTGGAACTTCTAGCAAAACATGGGAGACCATTAAAAGGTGGAATTAACAACTTCAACTGCTGATTTTTGGCTACACAACGGTTGGAAGGAATTTGCAACGCATAACTCCGTAGGATTATGGTATTTCTTAGTGTTTAGATATAAAGAGAATTATATTTGACACGATTTCCCGGGGTACATTAGTTGGAAGGAGGTGCCATATGAGCTCAAGTTAGCTGTTTGAGTGACACTACAGGTAATGTATTTATATTTATATGTAAATTTCGATTTCTATTTCAATTACGATTTATATTTATCTATATTTGAGGGGCGGATACTAATTTTACTTTATTTCAATTCAGGGGACAGGGAGTGACCCTAAGGGTAGGCCACATATGCTCTATACTTATGTGGCTATTCGGACGAGAAAGGAAGGATAAGGAGGTGTCCCCGAGCGTCGCGGTACAAAATCTCTTTTCCATGCAAATAGTTTGTAGATTTGAGATAATTGATGATGATGTTGTTTCTTCTTAGATAGTTTCTATTTTGAATATATATTTGCATTATCTTTAGTTTGTTTGGATATATGATGTTTGGAACAGGTACAACGTTGCTATAACAGGTACAAATATACTGCTGGGCAGTGGCAATGGCCATACTGCCCAGCAGATTTTTTTTAAATTCTGCCCAGAATTGTCACGGTCAATGGCCGTGACAATTTTTTTTAAAAAGGGTCACGACTTTGTCACGGTTATAAATCGTGACAAACGTGTCACGGTCATTGACCGCGACACGATCGTGACACAAAATGCGAGTTTTATGTCAAGGTCAATGACCGTGACACGACCGTGACAAAAAAATTTGTCTCGCCTCGAAATGTCACGGTCATTAACCTTGACAAGTTGGATTTGTCAAGGTCAATGACCTTGAAAATTCGGCATATTTGGTGTAGTGACTGTTGGGCATTGGCAGTGGCAGTGGCCATAATGCCCAACAATTTTTTTTAATTCTTCCCAAATTTATCACGAACTTTGAATATGACAAGTCCATGACAAAGGAAACTTGTCACGAACTTTGACCATGACAAATTTTCCTTATCACTGATGTGTCACGGTCAAAGTCCATGACAAGTTCAATTCTTATCACAAACTTTGATCGTGAAAAGTCTGTGACAATAACATTGTCACTCCCAAACTTGTCACAACCTTTGACCTTGACAAGTTTGCCTTGTCACAGTTTTTATCGTGCCAATGGAGTATTTTTGGTGTAGTGAAAATTTGTAGAGTATCGACACATAAAACTTGTTATTCATTGTCTACAACTAATTTGGAAGGGATAATCAATATTTTAACTACACATTATGGTCTATAATGGTAAAAAAAATCTACATATCAAGGTGATGACCATATCTTCTTAATAAATTTTGTTACCCCTTTATAGAAGATAAATTTACCAACACATGGTCCCCTACTAGAATTTATAACTCCTGACAATGGTTTCCAACACAACTCCTATATCAATTCTACAACATATTCCTTATTTCCCAAATTAAATCTTTTCAGACACGTTATGTATAAAATATAGAACCAATAAATTACTATCCCTTAACTTAATCGAATAAACCAAGGGTTAACATGGGCGCCCATATAAGGCCTCCAAAGGCGCAATAAAGATCGTCTTAGTATTTTTTACTATATAAAATTCAACTAGATGTTGATAATACTCTTGATCACATGTGAAGTAAAAAATGCATGTCCTTAACACTCTTAAAAAATATAGTTCATATTTATTGTCGTCCATCGATTGAAGGATGACAAGAGATGTTACGGTTCAATTCTATCCCCATAGATAGCATCCAAAAATTGAGAGGAATAATGTATAATGGGATATAATGAAATTTCACAATTATAAATAAATGATGGGGCATATTACTTTCATGTGAATTTGATCGCACAAAAAGGAAATAATTTACCTTTATTAGTCGGTAGACAATGATCAATATTGTGTCATATGGATGATGAGGGGTAGGTATGGCAATGATGAATTTCATCGACATATATATATATATATAGTGAGAGGAATGAAGATATCGAGAAAATCAAATAGGTTAGAAAATTGTCGAGAATAAGGAAAAACTAAAATAAGGTGTCGCGTGACAAAAAAATTAAAATAAATATGATCCAAGAGCTCGTTTAATAATTTTTTTTCTTCTTCTTCTTATTCGCATCTTACTTTTTTAACAAGAGTGGGTATAATCTTATTTGAGATGGTGTTATGGTATGGAATTGAAATAAACTATCATGATAATGGTAAAGTATTCTTTTATTCCATAATGTGCACACACAAACTTGACTTATGTCTAAGTGACAAATAGTTCACCAAAGACATTCCATAAAAAATTATCTTGTTATATTGAAGTGACGAATATCAATCAGGAATAGATAAACCAATCATATCACACAAATACCTAACGTGGAATACCCACCAAGAAAATCTTGGATCCAATGAATGATAAATTAAATATAGTATAGACTTAGACTATGTCTTGTAACACTTTTCATAAGTTCCCCATCCATTTCTTTATTACTATATCTTCTGACTTGGCAAGGCACCAATAACTGGAGAATGCTCCACAATGACAACATATTTCGATCGACAACTGATGTCTTCATTATTAATCGAAACAATGTCTATTTTTGGGTATATGGTTAAAACTTTTATCCAAGTATAAAAGGGGTCAGGAGAAGCCACAAATGTTATAAATAAAATTTTCTATAATATGGTAGAACCTATAAATTTGGAAAAGTGTTTCAAATGTTTAGTTTACTCAAAACTCACAAAGTGTTATTTCAGACAACAAGTTAATCAAAGTGTCTCGTGAACAAGTTTTGAAACTGATTTATTTTTAGTCTTAAGAATAAATAATAAAAACTTTAAATATTTATATGTGAAAATATATAAAAACTATATATTAATGAACACACGATACTTGAAGTAAAAACTAGGCAAATACATCTTTGTATCTTAAAGCAAGCTTATGGAAAACCTCTCATGTAGGTGTACTAGGGTATAACCAAAGAAGTCCTGTAAAACTTTCAAGACAAGATCTAGGAGACAACTAGGTACAACTTGAACAACTACACAAAGTGAGTTACTCAAGTTCAAAAATATTTTTAATAAATATGATTTTCCTAGAGTATAAGACAAATATTGTACAAGATCTCAAAGATATCTTCACTAACTATAGTTTGTTGGAAGCAATATTTATTCTATGAAACAACAAGTAATTCACAAGCAAAGATTAATAAAATCATGAGGACAGTTTGTTGGCAATGAACACCCCTTCACTATAAAAAAAATCTTAGGTTCAATATAGTCAATCACTATGGGTGACAATTTTGAACACAACACGACCCAACATGGAATTAACACGAAATCCAAATAGCCTGTCGAGTTTGGGTTGTGTTTGGGACAGACTATTTTGGCCCTCTAACGGGTCATGTCATGTTCGTTCTAGGTAATTGGCCCGAAATTTTCCCGTTCGATCCCAATTGCAACATGATAAGGTGCTCGATAAGAATCCCAAATTAACCCAATTATGACCCATTTGCATTTTTTAAACGATATTTTCACCTCTACTGTCTTAAAAAATAATAAAATAAGATATACATTGTATAAAAGAAAACTTTAAAAAACAAACTACCCACATAACACTTCATACGATCCCCCCTTTCTCTTTGAAAGAAAACCCTAAACTAATCCTCTCTGTAACTCATCTCTCTCTACGTCGCTGCTTAACCGTTCAGATTTTTGTTCATCTTAAACGGTCAGTTTTCCAGTTAGAACCAACTCCTTAACAACGCATTATTTTTCCACATTAACAACCACCTTACCATAATAGAAAGGTATTCAATTTGTTTCAATTTAACCCTCATACTGTTTGACTTAACCCTCACACCGCTCAGCTTAATACTCTAATTTGTTTATTTACAAAGTTATATACTTGAAGTATTGCATATAATTAAGCTTAATAATATTATTTGATTTTTAATTGTGTTGCTTATGTCAATCAGACCAAATGAGCCAAATTGCTGGTTGAGATGGTTGCGTTGGGTCTTGTCAATTGACACGATTTTTATATTTTGTTAGTTGTGTTGGATTACGCAATAAATGGGCCATGTTCGTGTTAGCAAAAAAACATGGCATACCTAAAATGTAGTCATCTCGTGTTCGGCTAGGTTAAAACACGACCCATTGGTCCGAATTTCCACCCATACCAATCACATTAAACAGGTCATTTACATCAAACATGAAATTTTACATAGATGCTTTATAGGTTTGAAAGATGTAAATGTTTCTTCGTCTCAATGAAGGGCCACAAACTGAGTTTAAATTTTGTAACATTAAACCAGTACTTCAAAGGATAAACTTAATCATTTTTCAGCATAGTATTGCAATTGAATAATAGATCGTATATGTATATCAAAATTATTTTAAACAGATTCAAGAGAGGACAACATATTTTCTAGTTTAGTTATTATTATATAGATTATATATATATATATATATATATATATTTTTTTTTTTTTTTCTCAAGAACCTATTGACGGAGATTGGATTAAATTTTTTAGAAACTTCAATGTGTTAGGTATCGCTGTATCTTTTAATACACTTGAAGGTTGAAAACAACATTATTCTTTTTGTCTTTGTAACAAATATAGAGGGTGTTATAGCTTGGAAGGGTTTGGGTATTTACCTCAAGAATATTGACAATAATGTTGAGATCACACTCTTAGAATATATTTGTTGGTGTTTTTGTAAATGCTTTTGTCTTCGTCAAAATATAAAATATTTTCTCGAAGAGAAATTTCGAGGAGTAGACTTTCTCAAAGAGCCGCCAAACCAATATAAATATTTATTTGCAATCGTGGTTGCTCTACCTATCTATCTATCTATCTATCTATCTATCTATCTATCTATCTATATATATATATATATATGTTCACGTACATTTATATTATGTTATTATATAATTAACACAATATTGGTTGCATATAAAAAAAATTATTTATTTTATATTTATTATCAACCATATCCCCCCTTTAGTTTGGTAGTAATTACATGTTGACATTGGGTTAATGAAAGAAAAAGAGATAACACAAGTGATAACTCAGATAACACACTCAATCTCTAAGAAAGTCCACTAAAGAGAAGGAGCAACACCCGTCGTCACTCGGAATCCACCAACGGACTAAGAGAAAAAGAAGAAGAATCCACTTCTAAAGACAAAAGTGTTTCTATATTATCAAATAAAATCGTCGTTACTTCATACAAGGACACCCATTATATAGGTGGTTGGAACAACCCTCTAATTATAGGTAGGTGAATAATAATTAATAAAGAAACTAGAAAATAGATAATAATAAATGACCCTTCATCCAACATGACTAGGTACATTCAAAAAAACTATTCAGCCAAAAATATTAAGCCGAATTCAAATGATTTTTGGGACATGTATAATTTTAATCTAAATATGAGCCACATATCATTGGAAATATACGCGTCTTAGCTTCCCAAGTAACTTTAAATCACGTCATTTGGACTTCTGAGGAGGGAGTAAATGCATTTTTACTAAAGGTTGTTTTTGCTGCCAGAAAATACGAGAATTGATTATTGAGATTCCCATGCTCACAAAAATGAACTCCGACATCATTATCCCTTGGTTGAAAAACATTCGTCCTTGAATCAAGCTCATCTTCATCATCATGGTATAGTGAAAGATTCGACACATTGAAAGTTGATGAAACACCATACTCACTTGGAAGTTTAATCGGGTAAGTATTGTATCCAAGCCTCTCAAGGACTCTAAAAGGACCACCAGCTCCCGGCTTCAGCTTTTCATGTTTTCCACGAGTAAATATGTCCATTCGAAGATGAATCAAGAAAAAATCACCTTCTTTGAATGCATCTGGCTTGTGATGCTTGTTGGCTTGACTTCGATACTTTTCATTATGCTTGATAATCTTCCTTCGCATCTGGTCATGCAACTTCTTGATGTACTTAACTTGTTCTTCAACATCACCACTGAATTCTTCTAATGTTGGAAGTGGAGCTAAATCTAACAGAATAATTGGGGTTCTTCCATACACAACTTTGAAAGGACTATTATCCATAGTTTGACTCGAAGACCTTTTATAATAAAACTCAGCATGCATTAGGAATAAATATCACTTTCGAATATTACTTCCCATCAAACTCCTCAATAAATTTCTTAAGCTTAGATTCACTGATTCAATCTCCCCATCAGTTTATGGATGATGTGATGAGCTTAACTGCAAACTAGTACCAAGTTTTCTCCACAAAGTGCGCCAAAAGTGACTTACAAACTTTGAATCACGATTATAAGTAATGGCCTTTGGATCACCAAGTAACTTAACAATTATTTGAAAATAAAGATCAACAACATGAGATGCATCAAGTTTTTTATTGCAATGAACAAAATTAGCCATCTTGAAAAAGCGATCAACAACTACCATACTCGAATATTTATATTTTTGAGTTCTAGGCAACCCAACAACAAAGTCTAAATTCACATCTTTCAATGGTGATAATGGAACAGGCAAAGGAGTCTACAAACCCATATTTTGAGAATGTCTCTTTATAATATGACAAGTTTTACACCTCTCCACATGTCTAGCAACATCATGTTCCATCTTTTCGGCTAGTGAAAATTCTCCTTAACAAGAGAAAGAGTTTTATCCTTTCCAAAGTGTACGTTAAGCCCCCCACCATGAGATTTGATTAGAATATACTCCTCAAAGAGCACTTCGGGATACACAACTGATTATTTCTAAAAATATATCCATCATGCAACAAATATTATTGATATGGATCATTCACACACTTCTCTAAAATCTGACAAAAGAAATAATCATCTTTGTAAATTTCATTTAAGACATTAAACCACAAAACTTTCATTTGCATAGACGTAATCAAGTAATTACTTTGACTCAATGTGCCCGCCACTTGATTATATACACCAAATTTGTGCTTGCTATGAAAAGTAAACGATTGCAAAAATTCCTCTCACTTGACATGTATCGAATTGAGCTTGTGTTGATCATTGGTGTACTTTAGTGATTTATGATCAGAAAATAGAATGAACTCCTTTGGCATAAAGTAATGTCTCCACTTATCCTAAGTTCGGACAATAGTATAGAACTCCAAGTTAAAGGTCGAATACTTTTTATGAGAATTACTTAACTTCTCACTAAAGTATGCAATAGGCTTTCCCTATTGACTTATCACAGCACCAACCGCCACATTCTAAGCATCACTATCCACTTCGAATACCTTGTTGAAATATGGAACAACAAGAATAAGAGCTTCCACTATTTTCTCTTTAATAAGATCAAAATTCTTACGTGCTTTATTACTCCACTAGAATGAACCTCCCTTTAAGCATTCAGTAATAAGAGCAATAATAGTGCTAAAATTCTTTATAAATCTTTTATAAAAAGATGCAAGACTATGAAAGATTTGTACATCATGAATCTAAATAGGAACAAGACAGTAAGTAATTGCCCCCAGTTTGATTGGATTTACTTTTATGCCATTACTTGAGACCACATCACCCCAAAAAACTAGGCTATTTATCAAAATGTCATACTTCTTCAAATTGATATACAACTTCTACTCTCAATACATTAAGAACAATTCAAAGACGTTCGAAGTGTTATACTTAATCTTTGATATACACAAGAATATCATTGAAGTAAACCACAACAAACTTACCAATATAAGGCTTGAATATGTGATTCAAGCCATATGCCAAAATGTACTTGGAGCATTAGAAAGACCAAATGGAATCACCATACATTCAAATAATCCATCACATGTTTTGAAGGAAGTTTTCCACTCGTCCTATGGCCTCATGCGAATGCGACGATATCCACTTTGAAGATCAATTTTCGAAAATACCTCTACCCTAAAAATTTGGACAAGAATATCATCAAGTTGAGGAATAGGAAAGAGGTACTTCGGGGTGATCTTATTCACGGCTCGATTATCCACACACATCCTATAAGAATGTTCTTTATTTGGAACAAGTAATGCTGAGACAACACAAGGACTCATGCTTTTTTAAATCAATCCTTTTTGTAAGAATTCATCCACTTGCCTCTAGATATCTTCATACTCTTTTGGATTCCTTTTAAAATCTGCATTATTTGGAATCATAGCTCCTAAAAAAAATCAATGCGATGTTGAATGCCTCGTATTGGCGTAAGGTCGAATGGAATCTCCTCAAGGAACACGCCTTGGAATTCAACGAGTAAAGGATGTAAGTCGAGCGGGACTTCAAACCTTTCATCATTTTCGTCCATTACAACTAGAATAAAAGTATTTCCATCCCCTTCCATTTCTTTGACAAATTCTTTCTTCGAAAGTAAGTGATTTATATTTCCCTTTGATGGAACACTATAGCCCTCGAAATTCGAATGATATATAGAGAAACCTTAACTCCATCCTTATGAAAAGTGTAAGTATTCTTGAATCCACCATGTCGAACATATCTATCAAACTCCCAAGGTCATTTAAGTAGTAAATGACACGAACCCATAGGTACAACATCAAACCAAATTTTATTTTAATAAACTTTACCAATTGAAAATTGAACTAAGCATCTTTTGTTGACTTTTACCTCATTTCCACTCTTAAGACATGATAGCTTGTATGGTTATGGGTGCTCCTCCATCTTGAGCTTTAGTTTATCCACCATTTCAGTAGATATAATATTCTCACAACCACATCCATCAATAATCACATTGCACTCCTTTTCATGAGACGTACAACGGGTATGCAAGATGTTGTTTTGAATCCATTTATCTGTCGCCATATGGGCTGCATTTAAACTTCTTCGAATAACAAGAGATTCACCTTGATGTTCTTAAAAAATTTAACCTTCACTTTTATATTCATCACTAGCAATAGAATCTGCATCTTTACTAACATCCTCATCCACTAATAACACAATCTTATGATTTGGACATTCGGATGCAATATTCCCAAAGCCATGACATTTGAAACATTGGAGAGAATTAGGATTTCAAAATTAGGATAAATTGATTTACCTTTCACATCTTGGTTTGATGGTGCCTTGAAAGATGTCTTTGAAGCCTTGGAAGTAAAACTACTCCCTTAGTTAGAACCTCCATTATGGCTCCATGCTCGAACACTTGCTTTCTCCTTGAGTTGTCTATCCACATTCATTGCTAGCTTAAACACATCGGTGTAAGTCCAGTAATGGTTTAGTTGAACAATACTTTTAATTCCAGGCCTCAATCCACTAAGATAGTGCACAATGATTTGTTCCTCTGATTCGGATACATCACAACGCATTATGAGATGATTAAACTCTCTTGAATACTTTTTCATGGACAACTCTTTTTGCTTAAATTGTGAACCATATAAAAAGCATATATAAGTACTGATTGGGCAAGAATTTCTTATTTAACTCTTTTTTCATCTTCTCCCAAGTGATTATCCTAATTTTACCTTCACATTCATATTTCTTCTTTAATTATCCCCACTAAATTATTGCATGTTTCTGTAACTTTATGGCAACTAACTTTACATTTATAATTTATGGGGTTTCATGATAGTCAAAGATTTGTTTTATGGTGTTGATTAAATCAATGAATTCATCTACATGTATTTGACCTTCAAATTTTGGAATTTCCACCTTGACATAATCAAGTAGTAGGACTGATTCCCTCCACATCTATGATCAAAAGGAGCCTCATTTTCCAACACTTGTTCATAAGCATTGTAAAAGGGGTTAGTCTCCTCTTCATCTTGTTATAATCCATTCTCAAAACAATAAGGCAATTTATCATGATTTTGAACTTCAAAGCGCACGAACCTCTGTTGAACTTTTTGCACTTGTCTTCTCAAATCATCCGGTTTAATGTCACACAAGTCTCATTTGCGTACTGGTGCATCAACATTTGAACCACGAATACGAAGATTGGCCATCACAACTGAAGCTCTGATACTAATCTGGAACCGGGTTAATGGAAGAGAAGGAGATAACATAATTCATAACTCAGATAACACACTCAATCTCTAAGGAGCCAGCAGAGAGAAGGAGCAATGTTCATCGTCAATCGGAGTCCACCAACGAACTAAGAGAAAAATAAGAACAATACACTTTTAAAGATAAAAGTTTGTTTATATTACCAAATCAAGATATCTTTACTTCATTTATATCCCACCCTTATATAGGTGCTCGGAACAACCCTCTAGAAATAGGTAGGTGAATAATAATTAATAAGGAACCTAGGGAATAGATAATAATAAACGACACTTCATCCAACATGACTAGGTACATTGAACAAAACTATTATATAAAAAATATTAAGACAACTTTAAACGGTTGTTGGGATATGTATGCTTTGAATCAAACTATTAGACATATATGATTAGAAATATATGCGTCTTATCTTTCCAAGGAACTCTGGATCACATCATTTGGACTTCTGAGGAGGGAGCAAATACATATTTACTAAAGGTTGTTTCTGCTGCCCAAAAATACGATAATTCACTATTGAGATTACCAAGATCACACAACTGAATAATTAGACTTATAGAGACTTATGTAACTAATGGAACATGCTCTGGCATCACATATATCGAAAAACCACATGAAAATATATTTTCAAGTTAATAATAAGATTATTTGATACATTATTATGTCGTCATCATGTGATTGGATTGATAAGAATATTGTTATGCAAAAGATGATGAAAAATACATGACCCGTGATAACTTAATGGAGTCACTCACCACTCAAAGATAAAGTTGAAAGTAAATCAATCCCAAAAAATTACATGATCTCAAGGCCTCAATGCATAAAAGTGAAAGTTGTGTTTAGGAAGTTGAAGAGGGAGAATTGATTATCCTTGATAAAAAAATATCAAGAAAATGTTCCCTGATAAGTATTCAAATTTTTTAAAATTGGACCATGAAAAGACATCATACAACGAAACCGTGAAATCTTATCCACATTGAAAAGAAAGGCACATAAGGTAAAATTATCCATACCTAAAACAAAAGCTAAGAGAAAAATAGAAAAAAGAATATAAAGCTATGAAAGACACGTGGAAACACTCAAAAGACATTAATTGAAGAAAAGACTCAAGTTATAAAGAGGAGTTTAGTATAAAGAGAAGGTCAACCTATTTCTAGTTGCAAAATATGGCAATGAGGTAAATCATTCAACTTCTTATAATCTAGTTATCATAGATGTGATAAAAAAAAATTACTGTAAATAATTATAATATTGTTTTAATGACATTTACTCTTTTATTTCAAAGAATAATATAAAATGTTTGAGTAATTAAAAAAATCATCTTGTAAATAATTCATATTTTCTTGAAAACTAGTTACAATTTTAGAAGAAAGTGGTGAGTATTTGAAATAAAATCTTGTTTTGGAGGGAAGAGCATGGCTTCATCCTTCCTCATGAAATAAAATAATCAATTGAAAAAAAGAAACAAACAAAGTATGAAGGCTTTAAACGAATTTCTCAAATGAAAGTAAAATTCTAAACTTACTCTCAGGTTCAGAGGGATATGTGTAAGACATATATGACTTGGTATATTCTTCCTAATGTATATCCAAAATTCATACCAATATATTTTCGAAATCCATCAAAGTTATCATGATCAACAAAGAACTCTTGTAACTATTATGGTAGAATGTGTTATGAATATTATTTAACTTTGTTAAGTTTTAGTTTATAATATTCTCAGCTTAACAACTGCATAAGTCTTATTTTACAGGAAGTTAGTTGTGCTTAATCAATTCTATAGAAAAATCCATGAGCTTTGTAGTTTCTAGTCATGGGTTAGTTCTCGCCTATTTTTCTTCTAACTTTGTTTCTTGTATTTCTATTTAAGTGTGTCTCGGTCAATAATATTCACTGCATTTCAAAATATTTTCCTCCTCTCTTTTCCTTCATTCAAATCCGTTTCTAATATATAGTATTAGAGGCCCCACTAGGCCTGAGGTAAAAAGAATCAACAATCTTCCTACTTACAACAACAAGAATCAATGGTATCTAACATGGTGGTTAATAACAATGTCCAGCCATCCATACCCTTCTTCGATGGTCACGACGACCATTGGAGTATCTTGATGGAAATTTTCCTGATATTCAAGGTGTATTGGACACTTGTGGAAACCAGTATTGTTGAACTTAAAAGGGTAGTGAGTACAAATGAAGCATAACAAAAGAAACTTGATGAGCAAAAACTAAAGGTTTTTAAGGTAAAAAATTATTTATTCCAGGTGATAGATCATTCTATTTTGAGTTCCATTCTCTAGAAAAACATTTCAAAGGAGATTAGGATTCAATGAAGAAAAAATACGAAGGCTCGGTGAATTTTAGGCGTTCTCGGCTTCAAGCACTCTAAAGAGATTTTGAAACTCTTCAAATGAAGTAAGGAGAGTCCGTAAATGATTATTTTTCAAGAAATATGGGGATTGAAAACAAAATGATATTGCATGGTGACATAATGATTGATGTCACCATAATGAAAAAGACTCTTTGATCAATGTCACCAAAGTTTGACTATATTTTTTTCTTGATTGAAGAATATAATGACATTGATGAACTCTCAATTGATGAGTTGCAGAGTTCTTTGTTAGCCGATGAGAAAAAGGTGAACCGGAGCAGCAACGTCACCACAAAATAATAATCATTGAAGGTTTAAACATTTGTTGAATCCTCAATTTTAAGAGGAAGAGGCCGAGGTAGAGACAGAGGAAGAGGAATAGAAAGTTAGGCAAATAAATATAGTAGTAGCCAAGTTTTAGACACGAAGATCATTTTCAAGCTCGAGAGAAAGGTCGTGATAAGTAGTTTTATAAATCTAACACTAAATGATTCAAGTGTCACAAGTTGGATCACTATCATTCTAAATGTTACACCAAGTTTCCTAAAGAGAAAGAGAAAGGGTAGAAGTCAAATTTTTGCAAAAAAAGGGATAAGAAACATTATTTACGGTGTTCCATGTCAAGGATAATAATTGTTGATACCAAATTTAATCTGCTGACATGGCTCAATAAAGTGAAGACACGTGGCAGTCTACGTGGCAATAGAAAATATTTCCGAGGAACCCACACACTCCGAGGAACCACACTACAACGAGGAACACTACTTCCCCGAGGAACTCATACGCTCCGAGGAACTCATACGCTCCGAGGAACAAGAACTCTCCGAGGAACTCTTGAATACCGAGAAGCTTAGGCGGTTCGAGCAACTCAGGCGGTCCGAGCTGCACCTCGAACAAAGCATTAATAGCTGGATAACCAACAGTTTGACTGTTCATTAAATGCTTATCATTCAGACGCACATGCTTAAGGGGCATTGAATGTATTACCCTTTTATATGTACATCATTTAATGTATTACCCTTTCACATTACAGTCTCATGGCTATAAATACATTGTACAATCCTCATTGTAGGGGGACCGAAATTTCTTGATAGAACTTGTAATCAAGAATTCCCAAACACTCAGCAATAACATAACAGTGGACGTAGGCCATTCTTATAAGGTTGAACCACATTAAAATTCTTTGTCTCATTTATTTATCTGTGATTGAAAAATTAGAGTGATCAAATTTTTTACATCAACAGATTGGCGCCGTCTGTGGGAAACGACTGGTAATATCGTTTTTCGCCAAAAACAATCCATTACGAATGGATGACATTCCGGAATCCAGCAATCGAAATGCTGGAACCCCTCCAAATCCATCTGCTCCGCCAAATATTCCAAATCTGGCTGGAATAATGACAAATCTGGCTCAGGGCCAGACCGTCATGTAAGAAACAATGCGACAACTCATCCAAACCCTTCATGGCGGTGCACCAACTCATTCAGGACTGAGGAGTATTTAAGGAAACACCCATACACCATCCTCACGTACTAGGCGTACCAATTCATATCGCAATGAGGAATCTGAAGATTTTTCTTATCAACCTGGACGAACTTCGTCAGTGCGAGCCACAGATACAGAACAACGTATCACCCTTTCTCCGGAAAGGACTAGTGCGTTAGAGAGGTTAAGCAGGGTATCACCTTTTGATCGATTAGGACTTAGAAGGTGTATAAGTCCTCCTAAAGTTGTATCGAGGAGTTTTCGACGACCATCAGATTTAAGGGAAGGATCTGCCCAGTCGCGACCAGCTGCTCGTCAAGATAGATCTCAGGAATCCACATTCACGCGATCAGTTGCTCGAACCAATAGGCCCGAGGAAGGAAATGATGCATGGAAAGGCTCTATTCAGAGGCTGGAGGATAGATAACCCTCTACAACGAACCTTTGTTCGAGGAACACCTTTTGTCCAGTCAATTGTAGATTTTCCAACACCATCAAAGTTCAAAGCACCTGTTGTGACCCCCAAATATGATGGAAAGACAAACCCTGTCCTTCATATAGAACAATACCAAGCTGCAGCCGATATCTATTCTGTCCCAGATGAGATGAGATGCAGGGCATTCTTGGGAACTCTTACCGGATCTGCTCAAATATATTATAATCTTCCTCGGGGTAAGATCTCAACTTTTCTTCAACTGGCCGAGTTATTCATTGGGAATTTCTATTTTGGAGCAAAGCCAGTTAAACGAGTAGCACATTTGTTAAGTGTTAGACAAAAGGCTGGTGAGAGTACCAGAGATTACATAACTCGTTTTAATAACGAGAAACTGGAAGTCATTGATTATGAGGAGAAGACAGCTATTACTGCCTTGATGAGTGTACTACTGCCGAACAAGTTGTACTACACTTTGGCCAAAGATCCACCTAGAACCATGTCAGACCTGATGGGAAAAGCATCCAAGATTATGAATGCCGAGGAGGCTATGGCTGCGAAGAAGAATATGGATGCTAAAGAAACCAAGGTGGAAGGTGATAAAGCTAAGAAGAAAGAGCACAAGAACAATGGTAATGACAAACATTCAAAAACTAGGTCAGTATGGGACGTAATAAAGAAATATGATAATTATACTCCTTTAAAGAAGGATATCAACCACGTTCTAGAGGAAATCAAGAACAACGAGGAACTAAACTGGCCAGAGAAAATAAAGGTAGACCCTGACAAGAGGAATAAGGCAAAGTATTGCGAGTTTCATAAAGATCATGGCTATATGACCAAGAATTGCATAGCTCTTCAAAATGAGATTGAAACACTCATCAGACGAGGAAAGATGTCAAAGTATGTTGATCGTGGAAACGAAAGAAGAAACAACGACCGAGCAAGAGAGAGGTCTAGATCTCCTCGTCGAGGAGAGGAGAACAAGAAAAGAAACCATGAAGTTGATCCAGAAGACGACCCCGATCTTTCCAAGAGACCAAGGCAGCCAGAATGAGAGGTATTTTTGATACGCTTTGGATTATTTGACTGTAATGTTATTACAGGTGGAGATGCAGGAGGAGACCTTACTGCAGAGATAAAAGCTTACCTCGGTGAGGCTCAAGCTTGCTCGAACATTCAGCGAATAAATCTAGCTGAGGAGGATCTCCCGAGAAAGGTGAATAAGGAGAAATTGGTCATCGGTTTTTCAAAGATTGACCTCGCAGGAGTTTTGTATCCTCATAATGACCCATTGGTGATCAAAATGAGGATGAAGGATGTTATGATTTCAAGAGTACTGGTCGACAATGGTAGCTCGGTAGACATTATGTTCTACTCGTGCTTCGATAGTTTAAATCTAAATCTATCTCAACTAGAGCCTTATCACAGACCTCTCATCGGTTTTGCTGGGGAGAAAGTATTTCCACTTGGGACGATCAAGTTGGATATATTCATTGGTACGTTCCCTGCTTGTTGAACAGAAAGAATACGTTTCTTCGTGATGGATAAGAATGTTCAATCATCATACAATATCATTATGCGAAGAGTAGGATTGAAGAAGTTTAAGGCTGTACCATCTACAGTACATCAGTGCCTAAAATTTCCAACAAATTTTAGAGTAGGAGTTGTGAAAGGTGATCAGAAAGTAGCTCAGGAATGCTATTATTCATCCGTCGAGCAAGAAGAACTGGAAGAATCAAGGAAAAAGACTACTACCTATCAAGTGGATGAAGGTGCACAAATTGAAACATTGGATCCTAGAGATGAGTCACAACTCGTGAAGGGTCAAGTGGTGGAAGCTACTGAAAACATCATTCTGGACGACGAGCACCCTGAACGTACTACTCAAGTAGGTTCGTCGTTGGAAGCCTCACTAAAACAGGAGTTGATAACTTTCCTTAGAAGCAGAAAATAAACTTTTACGTGGAGTCATGAGGATATGCCTGGGATAGACCCAAATTTCTTATGTCACGAACTCAATGTGAATAAGGAGATCAAGCCAGTGAAGCAAAGAAGAAGAGTGTTCAGCCCCGATAAGAATCAAGCTATACAGGAGGAAGTCGAGAAGATCCAGAAAGCTTATTTCATTGAAGATGTTAAATATCCAGACTGGTTAGCCAATGTGGTGATGGTAAAGAAGAAAAACAACAAGTGGAGGATGTGTGTAGACTTCACCGACCTCAACAAAGCATGCCCAAAGGATCACTTTCCACTGCCCCGAATTGATCAACTGGTGGATGCTACCTCAGGACACGAGTTGCTGAGCTTCATGGATGCTTATTCTGGTTACAATCAGATCAAAATGAAACCTGAAGACAGGGAAAGTACTTCTTTCATTACCCCTAGGGGAACTTATTGTTATAATGTTATGCCTTTTGGTTTGAAAAATGCAGGTGCGACATATCAGCGGCTGATGAACAAGGTCTTTGCTGAACAAATCAGTTGCAATATGGAAGTCTATGTTGACGACATGCTAACAAAGAGCAAGAAAGCTGTCGATCATCTAGTTGACTTAAGTCAGACTTTTGATCAACTGGATAAATATCAAATGAAGTTGAACCCGACGAAGTGCATATTTGGAGTAAGAGAAGGCATGTTCCTCGGGTACATTGTCAATCAACGAGGCATCGAAGAAAATCCTGAAAAGATCAAAGCTCTATTAGGGCTGCGATCTCCAATGACGAAGAAGGAAGTACAAAGTCTCACAGGACGAGTAGCAGTACTCAACAGATTTGTGTCACGAGCAACTAATAGATGCCTCCCATTCTTCAAGACACTTAGAAAGACTTTTGAGTGGAATGATGAATGTGAGAAGGCTTTTCAAGACTTGAAGAAATACTTGGGAACACCTCCACTGTTGTCCAGGCCAGTGATGGGAGAAAAATTATATTTATACCTTGTAGTGTCCGAGAATGAAGTTAGCTCGGCGTTGATCAGAGTGGAGAATGGAGTGCAAAAACCAATTTACTACACAAGTAAGGCCTTCCGAGGAGCAGAGATCAGATATCCAAGGCCGGAAAAATTAGCACTGGCGCTGATTGAGGCGAGTAGGAGA
Organism: Sambucus nigra; assembly: GCA_949130495.1. NCBI lineage: Eukaryota > Viridiplantae > Streptophyta > Magnoliopsida > Dipsacales > Adoxaceae > Sambucus > Sambucus nigra. Next base: position 225,537,998 of record OX422214.1, read on the forward strand.
ATGAGGCCATACTTCCAGGCTCATGCCATAGTAGTATATACTGATATGCCATTGAGGCAAGTCCTTCATAAACTAAAAAAATCAGGGAGATTGATGTACTGGGCAATAGAGCTCGGTGAATATGATATAGTCTATGAACCCAGATCATCGCTAAAAGGGCAGGCTGTAGCAAATTTTATAGCAGAGTTCACCTATCCTGATACCCTCGAGGAGAAAAATTTGCTCGCTGATCAACCTGTGGATGTTACAGGATCAACAAACATAAGCTCAGACCAGCTCCGGTTGGTAAAAGGGCAAGTGAATGTTACAAGATCATCAAATTCGAGCTCAGACCAATTCTGATTGGTAAAACAGCAATAAGAGATGATCGAAGAAGAGCAGGAAATATCCGGGGAGGACGAAAGGAAGGAACAAATATTTCACCGAGGAACTCTGACTGATCAGAAATTTGAAGACGAGTTACCTATATGGAGGCTATATGTAGATGGCTCATCTTGCACTGCAGGATGTGGCGCGGGGATAGTTTTGAGAACTCCAGACGAAGTCGACATAGAATACGACTTGCGTTTCCAATTCAAAGCTTCCAATAATGAGGCTGAGTATGAGGCCATGATTGCAGGACTTAATTTAGCGAAAATTATGGAGGCGCAGCAGGTTATTTTTTTCAGTGATTCTCAATTAATCATAAACCAAATGATGGGAGTATATGCAGTTAGAGGAGAATTAATGATCAAATATCATGCAAAGGCAAAGGAGCTGGTGTAAGAATTTTCCGCTATTCAGCTGGTCAGAATACCAAGAATGGAGAATGCGAGAGCAGACGCCTTAGCTCGATTAGCATCTGCTACTCGTACCGAGCTATGACGAATAATCCCAATTGAAGTTTTAGCTGGTCGGAGTATAGATGAAGATCTGATGACGAACTTTATTACCCTTGATTTAGGACCATCTTGGATGGATCCCATCAGGGCATATATTGAAGAGGGAGAATTACCAATTGACAAGCTCGCAACCAAGAAATTAAAGTTTAAAGCTGCTCAGGATGTATTAACTAACGATATTCAGTATAGACGAGGTATTATGGCAGGTTTGTAGAGATGTGTACATCCCTCCGAGGTGAAAGATTTGATTGAAGAGATCCATGAAGGGTCCTGTAGAGCCCATGTAGAAGGTCGGACGCTCTTACAAAGGATGATGACGCAGGGATACTATTGGCCGACGATGAGGGCTGATTGTGTAGCCTATGCCAAGAAATGTGACAAGTGCCAATGCTTTTCCTCTATCCGAAGAACTCCACAAACATTATTGACACCCATAACTTCCCCTTGGCCATTTGCCATGTGGGGAATTGATTTGGTTGGGCCACTGCCAACGACCCGAGGAAGGTTTAAATACCTCGTCATCGCAGTGGATTATTTTACTAAGTGGGTAGAAGATGAGCCACTCATTGATATGACGTACGAAAAGGTGTACCAATTTGTTTGGAAGAACATCATTTATCGATATGGTATTCCTCATGCTTTCATCACAGACCATGGAACACAATTTGATAACGAGGAGTTCGCTGCCTATTGTCATCAGTCAAATATTTTGAAGGTCCACTCAGCACCAGGCCATCCTCAAAGCAATGGAAAAATTGAAGTGACAAACAGAATGCTGTTGAATGGCTTGAAGAAAAGATTGGATGATGCAAAAGCAAACTGGATCAACGAGTTACAGTCAGTACTTTGGGCTTACCGAACTACTCCCCGAGTAGCAACTGGAGAATCACCATATATGCTGGCGTTTGGAAGTGAAGCTGTTATACCTGCCGAGTTGGGCCTCCCAACACACAGGGTTCTGAATTTCAATTCCCCTGTCAGCGAATTAATGAGAAGACTGGATTTAGACATGCTCGAGGAAGTTAGAGAAGAAGCAGCCATTAGAAATGCTGCTTACCAACAACGAATAGCTTTGTTCTAAAACAAAAGGGTGAAGAAGTGCGACCTGAAAGAAGGAGATTATGTGCTAAAGAAAGTCATTCAAAAGCACAATAAGCTGGAGGCAAACTGGCATGGACCATACCGAGTTACAGAAGTTGTTCGACCAGGAACTTATCAAATAACAACTTTAGAAGGCGAGGAGTTTAAGAATGCCTGGAATTAAGAGCACCGGCACAAATATTATCAGTGATGAATAAAATGAAGAGATTCTGCCGAATTCTTTCTTTTTATTGAAAGTTTTTCAGGGAATACTAGTGTTACACACACCTCGGGGCAAAACTCGGCAAAGCTCAGGCTACTCAAATTTTCTCGAAAATGCCAACTAAGGTTGGTCGAGAAACTAATATTCCTCCGGGAAGTAAAGCTACCAATATTCCTCCGGGAAGTAAAGCTACCAATATTCCTCCGGGAAGTAAAGCTACCTATATTCCTCCGGGAAGTAAAGCTACTTGTATTCCTCCGGGAAGTAAAACTTGTATTCCTACTAGAAATAAAATTGTGTTTCTCAAGAAATAAAAGTATTCCTAAAAATGCCAACTTATGTCAGTTAGGAAGTAAATATATTCTCGAAAATGCCAACTTGAGTTGGTCGGGAAGTAAAATTATTTCAAAAAGACTAACTATGGTTGGTCGGGGATAAAAACCCACTAACTGTAGTTGGTCAACAAGGAAAATTTACCGACCTTGGTTAGTCGGAATCATTTAAGAAAACATCTACTAACTATGGTTGGTCGGGGATGAAAACCCACTAACTGTAGTTGGTCGACAAGTATAATTTAACGACATTGGTTGGTCGGAAACATTTTAAACATTTTGATACTCGTAACTTTATTATTAAGTGATCGAGCAACATTTTTTATACTCGTAACTTTATTATTAAGTGATCGAGCAACATTTTTTATACTCGTAACTTTTTAATTATTACTAAGTTGGTCAAGAAACAAAACATCATTTTTACCAAGTGACTACCACAAATTCAAACTACTCGACGATAAGTTGGTCGACAAATTACACAATATTGTTATCTTTTTAACAGATACACATGCACAAATATAAAGTGTTTTACAAGACAATAGCAATTAAGATTGCAAGTGAAAATGAAAATCTTTCATTAAATTCAAAACAAATTACATTGATAATAAAATGAAAGTTACATTGACATTGAAATGTATACTAACTACTACATCAAAATTCCTATTCTACTAGTCTTTTCCCCTCTGCTTTTGACACAGGTTCCTCGCCAGCAGGCGGGTCATTTAAAGCCAGAGAAGAATTTATAAAATTAAGATCCTTCAACATCCTGACATTCATCACGGATGGTCGATCTAAGAGGTGCTCGGGACGAGATATATCGGCTTTTGAATGGAGATTGTAGTCACTGAGATACTTTGAAATCAAGCTCTAAGGAATGGCCCGTGCGGGGATCCAACTCATATCCAATTTGTATGGCGGCACAGGTAAGTCGAGCAGCCCGGGATCATGATAGTCCCACAGGTAATGACCCTGTTCGAGTTCCAGCACACCTAGGGCATTCAACTAACCCTGCTTGTAGCCCTCATTATTGGCATTCTGGATACGATCGTCCAAATGGTATAGTGCTTCGTTGTATCCAGCTATCCAGAACTCCCTGGGCTGTTTGTGGAACTGATATGTTAGTCTGTCCAGCTGCTCGTGGAGATTTTTGGCGAAGAGCTCTTTGTTCTCCAAGGTAGATTTCTCCTCAGAGAGCTGCTCTTCCAAGTCCATGATCTTCTTTGACATTTCAGCCAACGCCTGGTTCTTTTCCATTAACTGGAAGGCCTGGTTCTCTAGGACAGACTTAGTCCTTTGTTCCTCGACAGGAATCCGAGCTGCTCTTGCTCGTCCCCGAGAAGAAGAAGAAGGGCCAGACCTTTTTAAGGTTTCCAACTCGTCCCTTAAGTTGGCGTTCTCAACCTCCAAGAACGAAAATCCCTCATCAGTCACTCGGATCAAGGCTTTTGAAGTGGAAGCTGCAGACTTCAACTGTGACAAATCCTTTTGCAGGTTGTTGTTCTCTTGCTCTAATAGTTCAGCGATTTGTATACACTCCTCGACCTCACCCTTCAGAATTCTCTCCCTCACATCATACCCAGCAAAAAGTTTCTCGTAGCCCTTGTCGGTAATGATCAGCTTGTACTTCTTCTCATACCCCTCATGCAATAGGGCAGTGGATTATTTGTATTGTAACTGAAGGTCTTCGAGGGTGCCTTGGAGGTCCTCGATCATATCATAATAGGCCACATTATTGTCCACTGCTCGATCAAGAAGACACTTCAGATATTGGTATGCTTCAACTGCCTGTTCTGAAGCATCTTGGCCGAGGATGTCGACAACTTGTGCTGCACTCAGGCCTGTGTGACCAGCCTTAAAGTATTCATTGCATTGTCGCAGCAACTTTGTATCATAGGCAGATAACAATTCCATCCTGGCCAGAAACTAGCAGAGAAAGAAAGATCAATCATCAATAAGAAGTACAAGTAGAGTATGCATAGAAGATAGACAACAGCATGTAAAAAGTCCAAGTTTTATTATATCATAGTTCAAAGTTACAAATTCTGGGTTACATTTGATAAAAGAAAAATAAAATGTAAAGGTAAACCCGAACAACTCTACACCTTTTCCTTGTCTCCCAAAATCTTCTCGGGAGGCTGGGACGAGGAAGTAGGTTGCTCGGAGGGAATGGATAGTTGTTCGGGGAGCACTGGCAATTGCTCGGAGGAAGTAACGATCTGTTGAAGTTCCTCGGCAGCAGGCTGAATGGCTGGGGGATGATCTCCCATCACCATAGAAGACTCTTCGGAGGCAGCTTCATCCTCTTCTAAGTCTTCAGGAGTTGGAGGGGGACCAGGGATGCGTTACCGAAAGAGCTCAAAATTTTCATCCACTTTCATCTCCTGAAGAGCAACAACCCATCCATCCCTAAAGTATTTGAGGCTGTTATAGTCCACTTGCGACACCATGGCATCCAATCCCTTGCTCCACCCCTTGTCCGAGCCAGCTCTGAAGGAATTCTTCACAAACAGTTTCCTTTCCAACTTTTCCGAGGAAAGCTTCTCGGACAGCAGGTCATCAGCAACTTTCAGTTTTTTCTCAGCCTCCTCCTTCTGCCGATTTACCTCCTGAAGTTGAGACAACTCATCTTCAGCAATCCTGAGCTTATCCTCAAGCTCCCTAGCAGTTTTGAGCTTCTCTTCGAGCTTTTTATTTGCCTTCTCTAGGGCATTCATTTTTTTCTCTAACTCTTTGGAGACTTCAACAGCTCGAGCTTTTTCCTGCTCGGTGGAGGCAAGCTTCTTCTCCCAGACAGCCTTGTCAGTAGCATATGTCTGGCGAGAATCGTCCAAAGACTTGATAGCTTCTTCCAAAGCTCCCTCCACACTAGACAAGGAGTATGAAGCTTTAATTGCTTCATCCTTCTTCAGAATTATATTAAAGCAGCTCGTTAACTGTGAAAGTAAAAAGAAAGCAAGTAAGAAATAGAAATGACAAGGGAAATATGAAAAGTTCAAAGTAAGAAGACTTACAGAAGCAAGGTGACGAGCAGCTAACGAGGTGACCATGTCCCGAGTAAGGTTTTCTTCAGTACCTTGGACCTCGGTAATGATCCAGGGCTTTATCGAGCTCATGGGAGAGCTCGGGGGAACAAAAGTTGGAACACCGGTTCCAGTAACTGGGGGCTGAGTAATGATGTCAGCCAAATTGACCGAGGAGCTCTTCTTCAGCCTCCTCGGGGGAATAGGAATAGATTCAACCAAGGAATAACCCTTGGTCGGTGATATTACAATCACCTCTCCAGGAGAAGCAGACCTGCTCGGAGCCACTGCGGGCTTCTCGGCAACGTTCACAACAGCAGTCGAGGAAAATGCATTATTCTTCTTTGTCCCCTCCCCTGGGACATCAACTTTACTTCTTTTTGCCTCTCCAGAACCAGAGGGAGGCTTCTCGAAGAGAGTAGGAGGTCTTCTCTTCTTCATTATTTCACTCAAAGGGACGTGAGATTCAGGCGAGGAACTGGTGGAAGCTGGTACTGGCTCTGATTCACTTATTACTGGACGAGCAGTAAAAGAGGTGGTGTAGCTCTTGTATTGTAGCAGATATGAAGCCGACCTAATATGCTCGTCGGCAATAGATTGATGCAGACTCCATATAAGTTTCAAGTGCCTTATATTAACATCTGCTTCTTTTGGGCACTTTCTTTTGCTATCAACTGCAAATAAATAAACATTGCCATCAGTGACACATTTTATCAAACATAAAGGAAGCATAATTTCAAAATAAATAAAACGAAATAAGAATAACCTATCCCATTGCCATAGGTAGGGCATCTGGGACCCTGATAAAATTCATCTCTTGATAAAGGAGCATGTTGCCAATTTTTTATGACAACCCCGTGCTCAAAATAATCCTTATTGGCATCAGGGAGATTGACTACTAAGGCCCTATTTAACATTCTAGTTTTTAAATAAAAGGTGTTGTCACCAACTGCCCATCTATAACAAAACATAATCTCAGGAATTCCTATGCGAGTTCCATGGATTTGATTTAATCTATGCACCCCATTAACTATTCTCCATGTGTTGGGGGCTATTCTTGCAGGAACAACGTCAAAGTACTGACAGAATTCCAAACACAAGGAATTTGGTGGAAAAGAAAATCCACACTCAGCAATAAAGAGACTGGGGAACCAATGTCCCTCAGCCAAATGGAAATAATCAGAAGGCTCAGAAAGCTCTTCCAGAACAACCCAAGAGGGAATAGAAAAGTCAGAGCGAAACTTATCAAGAGATTCAACATGGTAAACCATGATGAATAAAAGAAATGAAGAAGAAGGAAGAAAATCTTACAGAAAAAGAGTGGATCTAATGACAACGAATGATGGAAGAGATGAATACACAGGAAAGAAAGAGACGATGAAAAACTCGAAGATACAAATTTGAAAAGGTAGAAGACGATGGGAGTGTCTGTGAAGTTTAAATACCTTGCCTTGGGAAATGGTAAATGACACGACTCAGAATGTGTATCTAAAGTGTGTGCTCTCTAGGCTCAAGTGCAAGCCTATCGTTCAAGTAATAATTCCGACAAGTCGGGTATCGATCCTCAGGGAAAAAGGACAACGAAGTTGTGACAACGGGATAAGACGGAGGAATCCTAGCGATGACTCTAAGAAGAAAAGAAAAAGATTGATTTGGCTTTTTGAGATGGATTAAACTAAATGCAATTACGAAAGTATAATGAAAAATGCAACTAACTAAATTATCTAAATGAAGAATGAAGAATTAAATTGAACTTTTTAACTAAATGATGAGAAAACAGGATGGGAATACAATCCCCCAACCCTAGTGTAGTGTAGTGATAACGTTGATCATAAATTTATCTGATTAATTCAAACCCGGAATTTAGTACTCCCAAGCATTATGTATACGAGGTTCAAGCCCGCGTCATACCTAATCTGAGGATGAGTAAATCGGTATCGCGGTAGTTACTCTCAAATTGTACTCTAAATCATCACGAGTACCCAGAGGCAAACGAGATATAAAGATCTACAATTCTTAAGAAATCACGCGATACGATTTAAATTAATCATTAAATTCAGCGGATCGACGTTATACACACGCACTAACACATCGGGTTGGGTTCATGCATCCCAACCTTGAAAAACCTAGCCGGACATGTTAACTGGACTAACGCATGAAATAATGACGTTGCATGTGTAGGAATTCATGATGAAACTAGCTAGAAACATGGAAATACGTATTATGAATGCGGAAATAAGTTGAATCAAATAGGAAAAACTAAGCATGCAAGAACAATAATGAGGAACAAGAATCTTGAATTAAAACTTGCAAAAACAAACCCGAAACAATGAATTCTTGAAGTAAATTGTGCCCTTGATGTTCCTAGATGTTTCTCTCTTTTTTCTCTATCAAAAACTCTCCAAAAATAACCCTAAAAGCTGCTCCTAGGTTAATGCCTTCGTTCCCCCCAAGTTTGGAGTCTTTTAAACCTATTAGGAGACTTGGAGACCAATCCAAATGAAAGACAAAATTCGCGTGTCAGGTACAGCGAACCGGTTCGCAGGTACAGCGAACCGGTTCGCTGTACCAGCCTGGTCTTGCTCTCAACACTTAGATTTTTTTCTGGTTTTTCTCTTCTTTTATTGGATTTTTCTTCAACTTCAACTGAGCATAACTTTTCAACCGTAGCTCGGATTTGGGTGCCGTTTTTTCCAATGTTCTCGTTGTTCCGAGATCTTCAACTTTCCAGAAGGCCCCACCTCCAGAATCGGGCTGTAAAATTACGAAAATGCCCTTGAACTTGCCTTCCTAGCCTTTCTTCTATGATTTTTCCGCAACTTCAAGGGGGCATAACTCTTTCATCGTAGCTCGGATTGAGGTGCCGCTTTTTATGGTGTTCTTGTAATTGAAAGATATTAAACTTTCTAGTTGGACCCACTTCCGGACTAAGGCTGAAAAATTACGAAAATGCCCTTGAACTTGCCTTCCTAGCTTTTCTTGCACTCTCTTGCTTCCTCCTTTGCACTGCTTGCATAATTAACCTGTAAAACCAATAGGAGAAGCACGAAACACGCAATACTCGCCAAGAAGGTTTGAAGCATAAAAGTGAATCAAATCCATATATGTTACATCATTCGGGTTCACAAAAGTACTGAAATTAGGGGGATAAATATACAATATTTATGCCCAATCAGTAAAGTAATGATTATAAAAAGAAATAATTATGCTACCGGCGGCTAGAGGAACAAAAAGGGCGCGGCAATCGAAGCGAGAAGAAACGATTACGCTACCGGCGGCTCAAAGGACAAAAAGTACGCAGAGATCGAGGCGGTTATGAAATTTCAAAAAAGACTGATTCTACGAATTTGGAAAGAGAAATAAATACGAAGGAAACAATCCTAAAAATCAGGAGGGCCATTTAAAGCTACCATATTCCGAGAAAGAATGTTCCCTGCTCCTCAAATTTCGAACTATGAAACATTGGGGGCTTCTGTTGATACCAAATTTAATCTGTTGACATGGCTCAATAAAGTGAAGACACGTGGTAGTCTACGTGGCAACATCAAATATTTCTGAGGAACCCACACACTCCGAGGAACCACACTACAACGAGGAACACTACTTCCCTGAGGAACTCATACGCTCCGAGGAATAAAAACTCTCCGAGGAACTCTTGAATACCGAGAAGCTTAGGCGGTCCGAGCTGCACCTCGAATAAAGCATTAATAGCTGGATAACCAACAGTTTGACTGTTCATTAAATGCTTATCATTCAGACGCACACGCTTAAGGGGCATTGAATGTATTACCCTTTCATATGTACATCATTTAATGTATTACCATTTCACATTACAGCCTTAGGGCTATAAATACATTGTACAATCCTCATTGTAGGGGGACCAGAATTTCTTGATAGAACTTGTAATCGAGAATTCCCAAACACTCAGCAATAACATAACAGTGGACGTAGGCCATTCTTATAAGGCTGAACCACTTTAAAATTCTTTGTCTCATTTATTTATCTGTGATTGAAAAATTAGAGTGATCTAATTTTTTACATCAACAATAATACTGAACTGAGTCTTGTTATAACCTTCTACCCCTCCTAAAAAAGGAGATTTTCAAGGTATCCTATTAAACATTGTAAAGCGACAAAATGTATGAAAAAGGCAGATTACTCAAATGCTTTAAAATCTTCTTGAAGGGAGATTCCACCTCCACCTCCAAGGAATGAAAGAAGAAGATCTAAATACTCCATATCCTTAAATGATAGTTTCTACCGCCTTGTTATGACCTCCTCCCACTGATTCACTGATTATTATGATGGGCACTCTCTCTTTTAAGAATTATCGAGTGCCCTAGATAGACTAAATAGTGGCTCTGCCTTCAATCGGCTAGGTCCCCAAATAAATAGAGGCCACTACCATAAGGAGCCGTTTAGATCTCGAGATCATAGAGAAGATTCCATCAAGTATAGAACCAACGTGTGAGGATCTGAGCATGCCGATCAGACTTCCCTGGAAGAGAGCTCAACACAAACGCACGATTGAGACGCTAAAATTGCTTCCCTTAAAACTAATTTAGACGATCATCCTCGAAGGAGTTCAATCTAGAAGTTGGAAGACCTTTTGGGAGAAATGGCCAAATTTAAAGCTCTTGGTGAGGATTTTTGTAAAGGGATCGCCCTTTGTTCCAGCTATTGTGAACTTCCCCACACCAGCTAAATTCCAACCACTTGTGGTTACTCCTAAGTATAGTGGAAATACTAATTATATCCTTCATGTATAGCAATACCAAGTTGCAGTCGACATCTACTCAGTCCCAGATGAAAATCATTGTTGAGCATTTTTTAGCATAATTATTGGGTCGGCACATATTTGGTATAACAATTTACCTGGTGGCAAAATAACTAGTTTCTAATAACTTATCGAGTTATTCATCAGTAATTTTTTCTTTGGACCTCCATAAAAAAGGTGGCTCATTTACTAATTGTTCGTCAGTGACCAGGGGAAACCACTCGCGAATATATCATATATTTTAATAATAAAAAGTTAGATGTGGTGGATTATGAAGAGAAGACGGCTATGATTGCCTTAATGAGCGGTTTGCTCCCCTGAAAAGTTATATTATGCTCTGGCCAAAGACCCCCAAGACTACGATTGATTTAATTGCTAAAGTTGGTAAGATCATGAGCGTCGAGGAGGTTATGGATGATAAGTTGACCATTGGTTCCAAGGCCGATGGACAAAAGAACTTTGAGAAGAAGGACCAAAAGAATAAGAAGGTTGAAAATCCCAAAAAGGATGATAAATATACCCCCTCGATGTTAGAGTATGTCATATCATGGAAGAGATTAGAGGAAGAAGGGATCTCAAATGACCTTAAAAATTAAAGTCCCTTCTTAATAGGAGGGACAAGTCCAAGTATTGTGATTTTCATAAGGACCATGGACATACTACTAACAACTGCATAGCCTTAAATAATGAGATAGAAAGCCTCATCCGACGTGGCAAGCTCTCCAAGTTTATTGACAGGACAGAGAAAAGAGACACCAAAAGATAATCAGAATCCCTTTGTGAAGGAAGGGAAGACAAGAAAATAATCAGAGATAATGATTCGAAATATGACCCAGGACTGTCGAAGCAACCCTGGAAGCCTAAGCTCGAGGTAAAGATGATATCTTTTGGATATCATTTTACTGTAGGAGGAGATGCTGGTGGTGGCGATAAAATACCTTGAAGAAAATCCTACTTGAATGAATCCAAAGCATGTTCATATATATGGAAAATCAGCATCTCTAATGATGTAGATAGTTATCCAAAAAGAGTGAACAAGATAAGATGGTGATAGGATTCTCTAAGAATGATCTGTTCAGAGTGCTTTATCCCCATAATGATCCTCTGGTCATCATTATGAAAATATATGAAGCAAGGGTGTCTAGAATCCTAGTAGACAATGGCAGCTCGATCGATGTCATATTTTACAAATGATCCTGAGGATTAGTATTTCCCGATAGATTGCTGGAACCCTATCACAGGCCCCTAACAGGCTTCTCGGGAAAAAAAATGTATCATTTTGGAAACTATGAAACTTGAAGTTCTTATCAACACTTGGTCTATTAGTTGAACAGAAAGGATTTGTTTCTTCATCTTGGATAAGAACGTCTAATTAGCCTACAATATGATACTTAGAAGGGATGATTTGAAGAAATTCAAAGAAGTTCCATCTACTTTCCACCCATGTTTAATATTCTCCACTCATTATAGGGTCAACGTTGTAACGGGAAATCAAATGAAAGCTAGAGAATGTTATTATACTTTAGTCAACCAGTAGGAAGTAAAAAAATGCACCACCACTTACCAGATAGAGACCCTAGATCCCCTTGAGGAGGTTGATTTAGTTAAAGGACATGTTGTGGAAACTATGAAAACGATTATCCTAGATGATGACCACCTAGAAAAAACTACACAAATTGGCTCATCTTTGAAACCAACTCTCAAACAGAAGTTAATAAAATTTCTTAAAGAGAGGAAGAATGTATTTGCTTGAAGTCATGAAGATATATCAGGGATTGACCCAAAATTCATATTCCATGAGTTTAATCTCGTCGAAGATGCTAAGACTATCAAGAAAAATCGATGTATGTCTAGTCCTGAGAAGAACGTGGACATCTATGAAGAGATTGACAAATAATAGAAGGTAAAATTCATCGAATATGTCAAATACCCTAATTGATTGGCCAACGTGACGATGGTAAGAAAGAAGAACAATAAATGGGGCATATTTATTAATTTTTCAGATCTCTAAAAGGCTTATCCAAATGATCATTTCCCTTTTCCCCGAATATATCAATAGGTTAACGCCACAATTGGGCATGAGTTTCTTAGTTTTATGGATGCCTATTCTCAAAATAAGATGAAGCGAGAAGATAGGGACAAAACTTCATTAATCGCTAACTGAGGTACTTACTTCTACAAAATTATGCCCTTTGGTCTGAAGAACGGTGGAATAATATACAAAAGGTTAGTATAACAAGGTTTTTGAAGAATAAATTGCTAAAAATATGAAATTATACTTGAATGACATGCTCACCAAAAGTAAGAAAGTTATCGACCATATTATGGACTTAGGACAGATAATTAATCAACTGGAAAAGCACCAGATGAAGGTCAATCCTACCAAATACATGTTCGGCATACAAGAAGGAATGGTCATGCGGTTCATAGTGAATCAAAGAGGAATTGAAGCCAACCTAGACAAGATCAAAGCATTGATTGACATGAGGTCTCCCTCATATAAGAAGGATGTATAAAAGTTAACTGGAAGAGTAGCTGCCCTTAACAGTTTTGTATCCCGAGATACTGATAAATTCTTACCCTTCTTCAAGGTGGTAAGAAAGACTTTTTAGTGGAATGAACAAAATGAGAATGAATTTATGGAACTCAAAAAATATTTGGGATCTCCACCACTGCTTTCTCGACCACTCATGGGGGGGGGGGAATTATAATTGTACCTGGCAGAATCTGAGTTGACGGTTAACTTGGCACTCACCTGACTGAAAGATGGGGTACAAAAATCAGTTTACTACACTAGAAAGGCCTTTCGAGGAGCATAAATTCGGTACCCACATCTGGAAAATCTTATTTTGCCCCTCAATAAATATTCACGAAGAATGAAACCATATTTCTAAGCTCACAATATTGTAGTCTATACATACCAACCATTACGCCAAGCCATTCACAAATAAGAAAAATCAAGGAGTTGATGGCTTGGACTGTGAAACTTGGAGAATATGATATACACTATGAACCTATGGTGGTGCTAAAAGGTCAAGCTATGGAAGACTTCATAACTGAGCTCACTTATGAAGAAAAGGCCACTAACCAAGATTTGACTAAGGAAAAACTAGTCGTGTAGATTTCGTTGGAAGAGAGAGTAATATCAAACCCAAAGAAGTAGAATTCTCCAAACGATACCATAAACCTCTACTACACGAGAAGTAGCTAATCGGTACTTAGAGAAGAGCCATAAAGTGTTCAGACAAGAATCCCTAAGTGAAAGGAACTTTAATAAAGAATTGCCTATATGGAAGATGTGCATAAATGGATCATCATGTGTTACTGGTAGTGGTGTTGGATTGATCATTAACACTCCTGATGATATAAATATGGAATACGTGCTTCGTTTTTAATTTCATGCCTCTAATAATGAAGAAGAGTATGAAGCGTTGATCACAGATTTTGAATTAGCCCTTTCATTAGGTGGATGGTAAGTAATAGCTCATAGTGACTCATAATTGATCGTCAATAAAGTGTTGGGATATATAGAGTCAAAGGAGATTTAATGACGAGATATCTCACTTGAGTTCAAAGTACCCTCTCCAAATTCATGATAGTCAAATTGGTCAAAATTCCTAAGATCGAGAATGCCTGAGGAGATGCACTTTCTCGGCTAGCCTCAGTGACCAGGACAAAATTAAGAAGGACCATTCCTATAGAGATTCTAGTAAAAAGAAGAATCAACGAAGAAAATATCAGTATGATTGCAGTAGACTTAGGTCCCTCATGGATGGATCCTATCGAGTGTATTGCGTATAAAACCTTATCCGAAGACCGAAATTAAGTTAGAAAATTGAGATACAGAACAACTAGATTCTTACTAAAATGAGGGGTTTATTATAAAAGTGGATTCATTATCTCTTTACTCATATGTGTTCATTCTTTTGAAGTGCAAGACCAGATCAAAGAGATGCGCGAAGGATCATACAAAGCTCATTCGAGAGGATGATCACTGGTAAGACGAGTAGCTATGCAGGGATATTATTGGCCAATCATAGACTTCGCCTTATACGCTAGGTGATGCAACGAGTGCCAAAAGTTTTCCACCATACATATAAGGTCGGGGTTGCTTTGACACTAATAAAATCTACATGGCCTTTTGATATATGGGGTATGGACTTAGTCAGCCCTTTAGCGAATAAAAGAGGAAGGTATAAATATTTGGTCATTGCTATAGACTACTTCACTAAGTAGGTGGAAGTTGAACCACTGGTTGAAATTCCCTGTGAAAGAGTATTCCAACTCATATAGAAAAACATCATATGATGATGTGGTATGCCATATACCTTTATCACAGACCATGGGACTCAATTTGATAACCCGAAATACGAGGACTATTGCATCCAGTCCAAAATCCAAAAGTTGCATTATGCACCCTCAATGCAATGGCCAAATAAAAATAAACCAATAAAAAACTGCTTGATGTTTTGAAGAAGAGGCTAGATAATGCCAATGGAAATTGGATCAACGAATTACACAGCGTGTTTTGGGCTTATAGAACCACATCGAGGATAGCTACTGGCGAAACTCCTTATATATTGGCATTTAAAATAAAAGTTGTGGTCCCTACGGATATTAGTTTACCCACTCACAGAGTGACTAACTTTAACTCTCCTAAAAGTGATCTCATGAGAAGATTAAACCTAGACGTCGTAGAAGATGTAAGATAAATATAACATTTCGTGTGGCCACCTACCAACAAAACACTACTAGGTTTTACAATAGAAAAGTGAATTCGAGCACCCTAAAAGAGGGAGATTATGTTCTAAAGAAAGTGATCCAGAAAGAAAACAAGTTGGAAGCCAACTGGCATGGTCCCTTCTGCATTTGTGCAATCATTCAACCATGTAAATATCGCCTAGAAACACTGGAAGGAGAATAATTCAAGAACCTCTAGAATGTTGACCACTTGATAAAGTATTACTAATTAATATAAGTTGAAGTTTTTGATAATTGTGTAGTGGATTTCTCTAGTATTAATGAGAAATTATTGATTTATCATTAATTGACTTCCTTTTTATGTCTTTTTTTTAGGGAAAAGGAGATGTAACAAATCTTAAACAAATAATTCAAAGAAAAAGCAATCTTTAAAACTTCATGTATGATTCGTCTTTGATAATCCATGAACAAGAAGTTTCTAAAAGTAAATTTTTTTGTATGATCTCTTAATGTTAAGAACAAGAAGTTTTACCAGACCAAATTAAGGAAAAACTATGTAACAATTGATCACCAATGGTAACTACTATAAACACTTAGTCAAAAATGACAAAATCCCTTTGGACAACTACAAGTGTGTTAGTAGAACCTGAGAACGGGAAACTTAGGTTCGTCCAAATTGGTAACCAGTTACCTGCTTGGATAATTGACTGCCTTCGAATTTTTTTAATCTCTCAATCTGCTCCATTAAAGCAATAATTCTCTTGCTCGAGAAAAGAAACCCCCTCGCTCTAATCAACGCTTGATGATTCATTTAAACCTTCTAACTCTTCCCTCAACAGGTTATTTTCTTACTCCAACAAGCTGGAAACCCCCGAAGCACTATTAAACTCACATTTCATAACAAACTCCTTTTTATTATAAGCCGAAGATATGTCCTGCAGCTTCTTATCAAAACCACTTTCAATACTCAGCTGAGCAAACTTCTTATTATAATCAACATTCAAACTGGCAAGTGACACTTTATGATCTTCTTAAATTTGAAGTATCATTTCATAATACGAGGCAATCGTCTCCACAGTTTGACTGAACAGTCTGTGCAAGTGAATATATGCATCGTTGACTTGATTAGAGGCATTTGAGCCGAGCATCTCTTCCTCTTCCAAATCCTTATGACCTGCCCCAAAAAGTTTTACACTCCTATACAAATTACTTTCGGCAGCTTCTATGATGACTCTCTTAGATTTAAATTAAAAAACATGATATGAGTATAGAATGTCAAAGAGAAAGCATGACAGGCATCAAAATCTTATATAGGAAAGAGAAAATTTTATTAATAACTGTTGAAGGAAATACATAAAAAAAAAGTACTAGTCCAAATTACAAGCAAAAGAAACTATGCCACAAAATAGGAAACAAGAAAATGATCCTAAGGTAGCTACAGTTTCTCCTTGTCTTGAGCAGTCTCCTCCTCGGGAAGAATTTCTACCACTTCCATATCTGGAGTCACGAAAGTCTCAGTTACCCCTTCTTTATCATATATTTCCTTATCAATAAGGGGAGGAGTAACATAGTTAAACTTTTGAAATAATTCAGAGTCTATAGTTGTGATGACCTTAGTAAGAGCAGTATTCCATCCTTCTTTGAAGGATTAATTCTTTAAAAATTACTTGCATAGCCGTATTAGTAAAGGCCTTATCATAACCCCATGTATAAGCATCCTCTTTTTCCTTCTTGAATTTGGCCTTCAAGCCCTGGTATTTTTCCTCCACATCAGCATCAGTCTGCTCGACATAGTCGGCCTTCTTGACAGCATCCTCAAAAATCTTCAAGGCATCCTTCTTATCTTGGTCAACTTTATCAATTATACCCTTCTATTTTTTTTCTTTTAAATGCGCCTTCTTGGAGGCATCCAAAGAATCTTTCAATCCTTTAAAAGCGGCTTTAACATTACGAAGCTCCCTTAGCTGGTCATCTCTCCTCGGGATCTGAACATACTGCATAAATCTAAGGCAAAGACATCAGTAAATCATAGCGTTAAAATATAAACCAGTAAAATAAAGTCAAAGGATAAGATAATTACCAAAGTTAAGATATGGGTGTCCCTCTCTAATACTCTTTCCCTTGAAAGAGCAGCATCAGACTCATCGATAGGCAATACCCCTGAGCCTATCAACCCCCTAGCCAAACCAGGGTTCACTTCCACATAAGTAGCACCAATAGGAGACTGATCATCCTGGCTCTTCTTTGACAACTCTTGATGGTCAGAATGTCCTTTTCTTCAATATTTTAAATTGAGTTTCTTGAGTCTTGACCTCTTCAGGCCCCACTGCTACTGGGCGTTTAGAACTGCCCTCACTAACAATCTTCTTCTTTACTGGAGGAGGAGATTTAGCTCCAACAAGCAAGTTGTGGATTTTTCTCTTTACCATTTTCTCAGAGGATAAAATTACGATGGGTATAGTACTACTATCCAAGGACTCAAAGGAGGACGAAGTTCCTCCAACAGTAAAGTTCCCCTCTTCTTGGGAGGGAGATTCAGAAGCAGCGATCGAAGAGGATGAGGTCGGCTCCTCCAAATCGATGGGGGTTATAGGTATGTCCTCTATAGGGTGAGAAACAAATGATGTGATTTTACTCTAATAATATAACATCACAAATACCGAGTGAGGGTGAGCTTCTCCTAGCCTCTTCCATAAACTTTCTTCCTTCTCTCTGTCATTCATCAACATAAAAATATTGATAAACAAATTAATGAGGTGAAAATGAGAAAAGCAAATAATATGTGAATGTTAGGGATTCCTACCTATGCCACGCCCTTATTGAGGGCGACGTGGACCTATATATCCTTCACCCTCAGAAAGAGGGGCAAACTACCAATTCTTAACAATTATACCATAATCCCAATAATCTTTGTTAGAATCAGGCAAATTAACCACCAACGCTCTGTTGGAATATCTCATCTTCGGATAATAAATGCTGTCACCAGTGGTCCCCCAACAATTGCATTACATTAACTCTATTATTCATATTTGTGTTCCAAATAACTCATTGATATGATTGACACTATTTACTAATCTCCACGTATTAGGGGCCACTTGAGCAGGGATAGCATCAAAATATTGACAAAAATCGATAAATAAAACTCAAGAAATAAATGATTAGTTAGAAAAGTGACTCCATGCTCAGCTCTAAAAATGGTTAGAAGGCAATGAACCTTATCTATAGCACATAAATCGTAGGGACCAATAACCCTTTTAGTTGTTACCCAATCAGGGATCCTAAGTTTTTCCTTAAACTCCTCCAAAAAACTTTCATCCACAATATACACCATCTTAAAAAATCAGAGGAAAAGATGAGAAAAAGGATATTCTTACAGCCTTGATGAAGTTCTTTCCTTCATAGAAAAGTAAAAGCTCTATAATGAAAAAGGGAGATTTAAGTTCAACTTGAAAAGAGATTGGGAGGAAAAAAACCTTTTATAGGTTGAGTGACGACTTTAAAACTCTGAAGTTTGAAATGATTAAATGTACCAAGAATTTTAGATATCGACATCATCCCATATCCCCGGAGGTCTAAAAGACCAGCATACCTTTAGGCAGTTCACTGTTTTTCAAACTATTTACAAAATTGGCACTGCATTAGTATGATAGAGTAAAAAATTACAAGTCCTTGAGGTCGATTACCGACCAATGCCTTCCCAAGGTGCCGAGCTGCCCTGAAGATGAATATTCCATACTTTCATTATCCCATCAAGTATGAAGTATTGGGGACTTTTATTGTAGCCTAAAATGATTAGGCCAAGAGGACCAATAAAATAGTGACACTAGTCAATATTACCACCAGATCTTCAAATAGTAGATCAACCCGATCGTCTTAGATATCTCGTGGTCGGTCATTCAATCGGCCACACCTCGAAAGATGAACAAATAATATGAATGGACACATATGGGATATTCAATAGTCACCATGCACATACACGTGAACAAATATCCTGCTGTATATTATTATGTAAAGATGTAAATGCCTCATGTATAATGGCATTCCATCTCTTTAACTTCAAACTGCTATAAATAGACTACTACTTGCCTTAGCTGGGGGATAGAACCACTTCATTTTAACCCTAAAAATTATTACTAAGAGATATGTGTTTAACCCTAAACCTACTGTGACATTAACCCATGGATGTAGAACCATTCTTGGATTGAACCACATAATAACTGTTGTGTCTCTTCATACTTCCTTCCGTTATTTATCATTACATATTTATCTATGATTATAAGTTTTGGTAACTTAAGCTAAGATCATTCCTTAAATATATAATTTCAAATTTAGACATTAACACCAGACATATGGTATTATGACAAGGCTTGCAACAATCATATGTGTGGTAATAAGTCATTTTTTTCTCATTTAAATGAAGAATTTTGTAATACTTTGAGTCTTATGGATCATTCTAAAGTAAATGTTATGATAAAGGTTGATGTTCAAATTAGAACTAAAAATGATAATATTAAGACTGTCTCAAATATCTTTTATATTCTTGAATTGAAAAATAATTTATTAAGTTTGGGACAGTTTCAAGAGAAAGGATATGTGACTACAATCAAAGAAAGTTCTTGTGAAATCTATGATCATTTTAGGGGTCTAATTGTTTAAGTTAAGATGTCATCAAATAGGTTGTTTTCATTATGAATTGAGAATTTATAGACTTGCCTTGTTACACAGGTGAACTATTTAACATAGATGTGGAATTTTCTCTATGGCCATTTAAATTTCAATAAATTAAAAACATTATCTTAGAAGAGCATGGTAATTGGAATCCCTTAGATTATACCTACCGCTGAAGTATATGAAGAGTGTTTTCTTAGTAAATAACATTGTGATTCATATCCAAAAGAGAAAGCATGGAGATCCCATCAAATACTACAACTAGTTCACTCGGAGATTTGTGGACCAATCAATCATGCTTCAAATGAAAATAAGAGGTATTTTAAAATGTTTATTAATGATTATTATTGGAAGACATATGATTACTTATTGAAAGAAAAGTTTGAAGCATTTGTTGCATTTAAGATTTATAAAGCTTTAGTTGAGAAAGAATCTAGGAGAGTTATTAAAACTCTTTGTACGGATTGTGATGCATAATTCAGGTCACATGAATTTGCAAATTTTTATAAGTTAAATATATTTTGAAGCAACTTACAAAAACCTACACATCGCAACATAATGGTGTGTCGGAGATGAAACATCACATAATTTTGAACATGGTGTGAAGTATGATGATGAGAAAGAGCATTCTAAAGAGTTTTTAGCCAAAAGCATGAAACTGGAGAGTCCATGTATTAAATAGAAGTCCGAGACTTGTTATTCAAAACATAACACCCGATGAGGCTTGGAGTGGATGTATTCTAGTCATTGATTACTTTAAAACTTTAGAATGAATAGCATAGGCTCATATTCCAGATAAGAAAAGGAAGAAGATTAAAGACAAAGGAGAAAAATATATCTTTATCGCTGTGAGTGAACATTCAAAGGCCTACAATTTGTATAATCCCACCACCGAGAAGGTTGTTGTTAGTCATGATGTTGTATTTAATGAAGAAAGGTTATGGGTTTGGGTTGTTAATAGCTCTGGGCACAAAATTACAAGATGTTTTGACGATGGCGAAGAAGAAGGAAGTGACCAAACATTAGTTGAGGGACAAAAACCATCCAATATCATCCCCACAAGTCCATTAATAGCTACATGTAGTGAATAATAACCATTAACTGCAGCCAAAGAATAAAATGTTGAAGTCAGTTCATGATCTCAGCATCCTAAAAGGCGACCTGGTTGGATGCAATACTTTGAGATAAAAGGTTTGCCTCAAGATAACCTAATGATACATTTTGCCTTATTTTCAGATGTGATTCAATTTTATTTCACGATGTCATGAAAGAAGTAAAATGGAAAAGTTCCATTGACGAAGAGACTGTATCAATTGAGAAAAATAACATTGGGAATTACAAATCTTCCCAAAAGGAAAAAATCAATTGGGGTCAAGTAGGTGTACAAAACAAAGTTGAATGCAAAAGGAAAAGTCGATGAGCATAAAGATCGCTTAGTCATAAAAGGGTGCAAGTAAGAATTTGGTGTTAATTATAAAGAGATGTTTGCTCCAGTTGCGAGGCTTGACACTGTTCAATTGGTGTTATTCATGGCTGCCGAGAATTCACGATTTATCTATTAGTTGGATGTAAAGTCGGCATTTTTGCATGGGGAATTGGAAGAAAATGTTTACATCGACCAACTTATTGAATATGTGATGCAATATTATTGAATATGTGATGCAATGTCATGAGAACCAGGCATGAAGGTTAAAGAAAGAATTATACGGACTTAAACAAGCACCGAGAGCTTGGTACATTCATATAAATGCTTAGTTTACTGAAGAATGTTTCTTAAATGTCCTTATGAGCACACTCTTTACACAAAATTTGGAGATGATGGGAATATGTCTGTTGTGATCTTATATGTTGACGAACTTGTTTATACCAATAATGATACAGTCATGCTTCATGATTTTAAGATATTTATGGTGGATAAATTCGATATAACAACTTTGGGGTTAATGCACTATTTCCTTGGCATCACAGTATTGCAATAACCCACTAGTATTTTTATTTCACAAAAGAAATGTGTTCTTGAATTTTTAGGGTTCAAAATGAACTATTGCAATTCAGTTTCTACTCCAACTGAACTTGGTTTGAAGCTCGCAAGGAATGGGGCAAAAAAGAAGGCGGATGCTACTTATTACAAGTAAATTGTTGGGAGTCTTGTGTATTTGACTTCAACAAGACCAGATATTATGCACATGGTCAATTTAATCAGCAAATATATAGGGAATCCATTTGAAGTTCATCTTTTAGTTATAAAGATAATTTTTCACTACTTGAAAGGTATTACAGATTTTGGAATGTTGTATAGAATTGGTGGAGAATCAGGTTTGATCGAGTTTTCAGATAATGATTATGTTATAGATATTGATGATAGAAAGAGTAGATCTAAATATGTGTTCATGTTGAATTCGGGAGTTGTCATATGGTCATCTAAGAAGCAACAAATAATGACTTGATCAATTACTGAAGATGAGTTTGTTGTTGCATCTTTAAGTGCATGTCAAGCTATTCGGTTACAAAGGTTACTTGAAGTTCTACAAAATCAGAACAAAGTTCCAACCTTAATTTATTCTGATAATGTTTTTGCAAAAAATCTTTCAAAGAATCCAATCCTTTGTGGGAGGAGCACGCATATTGATGTGAGGTACCATTTGTTGCATGATTTATGTAAGGATGGTGTTATTGATTTGATGTTCATTAAAAGTGAAAATCATATTATAGATATTTTGACTAAACCCCTCCATTCTTCTATGTTTGTGAAGCTTCGAAGCCTACTTGGAATATGTTCAAAGAATGATGTTGGTCTCGATGATCAAGAACTAGGCTGATGGAGTTTTGTTGTAAAATTGTGTCTTTAGAACATACAGTTTAAGGGAGGGTGTTAAGTTTTATTTTTATATGTTCTCATCTTAAGAACTATAAAAGTCTTATTGTATAGGAAGTTGGTTGTGTCTCACCAATTCTTTAGGAAAATCCCATAACCTTAGGAGTTGTTAGTCATGGGTTAGTTGTTGCCTATTTTTCTGCTAAGTTTATTTCCTGTATTTCAATGTAAGTCAGTATCTTACTAATTAGATTCACTAAAATTTAGAATATTTTTTTTCTTTAGTTTACTTCATTCAAATTAGTTTCTAATACTTATTGAAAAATTGTGGGCATTTTGTGTGTTTGGGGTCTTTTCTTATAGTTTGTCACGGCCTAAGTCATGAGTTTCTTACTTGTTTGGGTTTGTTGGAGGGTGATGGTTGGGGAAGTGGGACAGGGTGTCTAAAGCTCTATTTTGAAAATAATATTTTCATATTAATGTAAATATATGTTTGTGATATTGTTTTTGGTGCCATTAAATAGGAAATGTTAGAAGATTTGACACTAACATGTCTCGAAAGTTTGAAAGGGGCATGATGGTGGAACTGAGCTTCTTTCTAGTGCTTCAACTAAATAATCCTACAATAGAATTTTCCTCAACCAAGATTGGTATATCAAATAATCTTTTAATGAAGTTTGTCTTGGAGAATTCAAAGAAGTAAGGAGTCCATTTATCATGTTTAGTGTTTACATGTGTGCCCCATTTCAATTTAAATTCAAATAATGTTCCATTTTTGCCAATAACATGTTTAGAGAGATTGCATGTTGCAAGTAAACATATTTTTTTATTTAATTAGCACAATTGATATGGGATTTGCACCCCCAAAGATTCTTCGTGCGATCTTATTAAAAATTTTAGACCTTGAATGCCAGAAATGTAAAGTGGATCCAAAAAACACAAGCATAATATGTAATTTCATAGATCATGCCTTCATCTCTTGATCAGAAATGAAATTTGTGGTTTTTTCCACGGATGAATCCGAATACGCAGTGGCAAAAAGTTGATGTGTTAAAAACATTTACTAGTTGCATTTTCATCATGTTCCTTCCCCCCCCCCCCCCCCCCCCCTACTACAAAATAGAAACTTACATTAAAACAACAGTATTTTACATGAGATGTTTCGAGAAGCAGACCTAGTTACCCCAAACGGACTCTGATCAAACTGCAAACTAGAAAGTGGAAACTGAGGGGCAAACATAAAAACTTAAAAACAAAACGGAATATTTATAGACGTAGCCGCTAAGAGAATCATGTTCCTTTGATGGGTGACAACTATACTAGTGCTGTAAATCTTCTAAAAAAAACTCGTCCAACATTTAAGGGCAAAGAACACTAAATTAGGTCACTACAAAAGGAGGATGTTAATCATATTATAATAAATTATGTTAGATCAAAGGAAACATGTTATAAATTATGTTCAATCAAAGGAAACTTGTAGTCATCTTTACAAAACCTTATCCGATAGAATACTTTTGGATAAAGAGTTTGACATGACTCACATTATCGAAATTCTTTGAGCTACTTGCACATCTATTAACGAAATTTTGCTCTCATATATTGAATCCTTTGAGTCTAGCTTTGTGATCCTTTGCATATCACTTCACTATCAAGATCGCAGTGTATTTCTAACACTTTGAAAAACGTAGCACAGCAGCATAGTAACTGTTAATGTGTTTGAAGAACTTAAGTTTTCAACGAAAACTACTTTTACGCCCCAAAAGAATATTAGATCGTTGGTTGGGTGCCGACGGAGTCTGACCCAGCATATCCTGCCATAGTTGAGACATGACTAATATTATTTCAATTATCCTCCAACTACCGTTTGCAACTACTAACTAGTGACGTGGCGAATAATTGATAATGACTCTAGTGGGTCTTAAAATCTTGACAATGAAAATAAAAATGTACAGTGATGGTGTGGGGCACAAGTTTGGTATAGAACCGCTGAGGCTAAGCTCGTGTGGAACGAGAATTAGACTCTTCATCTCTCTCATTTGTAGGATGGTCAACTTCAAAAGAGAGATTTATAATTTTATTTCTACCCATAAAATGTTGTTTTCTCTAGTCTTGGTAAAATGGTCCAACATAGTTGTAGAGCGAAGAACTAATTGAAGAATTTTTGCTCTAATGTTTCACTTCACCAACATAAGGTCCGTATAATGCTCTTTTTTTCTTACAAATATATAGGAAGTAGTCGTATGCGTGTGGACCTTTGTTAAAAAAAACTGTACATCACCCAAAATATAATGAAGAAAACGATAACCAAGCAGGACCTCTTACTTTTGGTCTTATTATTCAATGATGACTGTTGATGTATTAACATTGATTAGATTACTTATCAACTACGATCTAAATCAACCAATCAATTTATACGAACTTATAAACATTTTCATTGGAAAGAATTTAATAATAGTTAGTCTTTAGGCAGCGGAGCCACATAGGGCCCAAGGGAGGCGGTGGCGCCGATTGAAGTTTTCAAAAAAAAAAAAAAAAAAAAAAAAATATATATATATATATATATATATATATATATATAGGATTTTTCAAGTATTATTTTTATGTATTTATATATTTTTTGTATATGGTAGAAATTTTATGTATGCGGAGTTGTGTAGTTTAGTTTTTTATATGTGGAGTAGTTCAATTTAATTTTTAGTATGTATGTGTAGTTTAATTTGAAGTTGTTTAATGTTCAATTTAAATAGGGGTATATACCAAATAATCTCTCGAACTTTTTTTAATACACGTTTAGGCCAAACTTTTTTATTTTGTGCCAAAAAGTCATTCACCATGCCAAAAAACGATTTACCATGCCGCTGAGACTTTTTGGTACAAAATAAAAGATTTGGACTAAATATGTATTAAAAATTGTTTGAGAGACTTTTTGGTATTTGATCCATTTAAATATGTGGTGGTATATGTAGTTTGAAATATGTCGTATTTTTTTAATAGGAACTCCGGGAGAAATTAATTAGATATTGTTAATAATGATTGAGAGTAATTGTTTGAGCATTATAAAACTATAATTTGTTTAAAATTAGAAATAACCCCAAAAAAATCGTCTCGGAGGCTCACGCCCCCGAACTCCCGACAACACTCGAAACTTTTGCATATATAATTTTGCCCCCATTAGACTTTAATCCTGGATCTGCCACTATCTTTAGGTCATTGTGAGTAATAAAGTTGATGCTTTCAATTCTATTTAGGCCCTGTAAATACTCAAATTTCAAGGGAAATTTTAAAAAGTTAACTTTTTTTTAAATTTTCAACTTTTAGACTAGTTTGATAGTTTAAATTTGACTTCAAATTTGTTTTTCATATACAACACCCCTTAATCATAATTTATTACATTTCGATGGCAACATATTTTTTGGAGGCATCAGATTTTTGTCTACTATCTTTGAGTGGCAAATCACTCCAAATAAATTCTCTTATATATATATATATATATATATATATATATATATATATATATATATATATATATATATATATATATATATATATATATATACATACATATATATATTGTATATTTTGTATGTTTCGTAAATGTATATGTTTCGTTTATTTCATATATTTTAGTATATATGAATATTTCATACATTGTTATATTTCGTATATTTAATATATTCCATATATTTCATATATTTTAGTATATATGTGTATTTTGTAGATTGAGCATATTTCATGTATGTGTATATCTCGTATATTGCGTATAATTCATATACTTATATTTAATATAGCCCATATATATGTATATATTTTGTACATTTATATATTTCGTATATTTAATACATTTCATATATTTTGTATAGTTAATATATTTTTTTTAAAATATTTTATATATTTCTATATTTTTTAAAAATATTTCATATGTTTTTAAAATATTTTGTATATTGCGTATGTTTTTTCGTATATTTCATATCTTTCATATATTATTTTAAATATTTCATATTTTTTTCGTATATTTCATATTATATATTTATTTTCGTATGTTTCATATATATATATATATATATACAAAAAGTCTCATATAAGGACTCCTTATAGTACAGACTCCTGGTACATACTATTTTTTTAAATAGTAAAAAAATTGATTTTTGATGCAACCTTATGTGAGAAGATCATCTCCAACTTTTTTCATTAAAAAATTCAATAAAAAAGCACTTGAGATGAGGTGATATGTAAAAAATTGTTATAAATATTCATTTTCAAACGTTAAAATATTGGGTCGGCGCCAACTACTTTAATGATTGAATTTTTTTATGAAACTTCATGAATATGATCTTCTCACTTTCGAGATCATATCCATGAAGTTTCATCAAAAAATTCAATCAAAAAGTGGGTGAGATGATCACCAAAATTTCAACGATCAAAAATGCATATTTATACTATTTTTTTACAAATTCATTTTTTCACATTTACTTTTATTTTTCAGCTTTCGTGTTTGATAAAAAAGGTGAAAAATTGATGATTTTTCAACTTGTATCAAAGAGACATATGTTGAAAAATACTAATTTGCCTTGAAATTAGTTGTCCTAAAATCATTTGCATTTTTTCACTTTTTTATCAAACAAAGCCTTAATTTCAATGTAGGGTGGATATCCAAATATTTTTGGATCATGTTAGATCAATTCTATGTTTTCAAAAGTTGTAGATTAGGTTAACAAACGTGACCATTTTTTAATTATAATAAAAAGGAGTGCACATTATGTTTGAAAAAATTGTTTTGTGATGGAGGGGAGAAAAACGGGACTGCCTTTACCAATGCCTTTACCAACACTTGAACAAAACATAATGTACAATCCTTGCTTGAAACACTTTCTATTTAAAAGATAATGTACAATCCTTACTGTTGATACCAAATTTAACCTGCTGATGTGGACCAATTATGTGGAGACACGTGTCAATCTACATGGCACCCGAGAACACTTTTGACAACACCTTGACTCCGAGGAACTCAACCTCCCCGACCAACTCAGTCGCTCCGAGTAGCAAGTGTTCTCCGAGGAACTTTATTATACCGAGCTACTTAGGCGGTCCGAACAGCTTAAGCGCTCCGAGCTGCACCTCGTACAGAGCATTTATAACCGAATAATTAAGAGGATTGAATGTGCATTAAATGCTGATTGTTGTTATACAGATGTACACGCCTATTGGACAGCTATGTAATATTCTCTCATATGTACAGCCTCAAGGCTATAAATACATTGTAACCTCCTCATTAGCAGGGGACTCAAAATTTCTTGATAAACCCATTATCGAGAATTCTGCAAACAGTCAACAATAACACAAACAGTGAATGTATGCCATTCTTACAAGGCTGAACCACTTTAAAAATCTCTTATTTTATTTATTTTTCTCTGTGATTAAATAATTAGGTTAAATCTAATTTTTTACATCAACAGATTGGCGCCGTCTGTGGGAAACAACTGAAACTATCGTTTTTCACCAAAACAATTCATCCTCAATGGCTGATAATCCTGAATCCAGTAATCAAAACGCTGGAAACCCCCCAAATCCATCCACTCCTCCAAGTGTCCAAGATCTAGCTGGAATAATGACTAATTTAGCTCAGGGCCAGACCGTCATGCAAGAAACCATGCGATAACTCATGCAAACTATCCAGGGTGGAGCACCTGCCCAGTCGGGACAACGAAGCATTCAGAGGAATACCCAATTGCCTCCCTCACGAACTAGACGAACATTACTCCCAGAGGAATCTCGATCTAGACATGTCGATTCATATCGCATTGATAGATCTAATGATTTTTCTTATCAACATGGCCGAACTTCATCAGTACGAGTCACATATACTGAACAAAATATTACTTTATCTTCAGAAAGGACCAGTGCTCTTGAAAGATTGAGTAGAGTTTCTCCCTTTGATCGTTTGGGTCCTAGGAGGAATAAAATTCCCCCTAGGATGGTGTCGAGGATCTTTCAATGATTCTCTGATTTAAAGGAAGGTTCTGCCCAATCCCGACCAGCTGCTCGTCGTGAAAGATCCCAAGAGGCAAATTCAACACGATCAATTGCTCGGACCAACAGGCCCGAGGAGGCAAATGACGCATGGAAAGGCTCTATTCAGAGGTTGGAGGATAGACTAGGGGAAATGACTAAGGCCAAAAATCCTCTACAAAGAACTTTTGTCCAAGGGACACCTTTTATCCAGGCAATTGTGGATTTTTCCACACCATCAAAATTCAAAGCCCCAGTGGTAACACCAAAATATGATGAAAAAACTGATCCTCTTCTACATATAGAACAATATCAGGCAGCTGCTGATATCTATGATGTTCTAGACGAGATGCGATGTAGGGCGTTTTCAGGAACTCTCACTGGATCTTCCCAAATATGGCACAACAATCTTCCTCGGGGGAAGATTGTAACTTTCTTTCAACTGGCCGAGCTCTTTATTGGAAACTTATATTTTGGAGCAAAACCAGTTAAGCGAGTAGCACACTTGCTAAGCGTTAGATAAAAAGCAGGTGAGAGCACCAGGGATTATATTACTCGTTTCAATAACGAGAAGCTCGAAGTTATTGACTACGAGGAAAAGACAGAAATCACTGCTCTGATGAGTGGATTGTTGCCAAATAAATTGTACTATACTTTGGCCAAAGATCCACCTAGGACCATGCCAGAATTAATGGCAAAAGCAGCCAAAATCATGAATGCCGAGGATGCTATGGTTGCAAAGAAGAGCATGGATACTAAGGAAACCAAAGTTGAGGCCGAGAAGATTGAGAAGAAGGATCAAAAAAATAATGGTGGTAACAAGCAGTCAAAAGCAAGGCAAGCGTTGGAACATTTGAAGAAATTTGGAAACTATACTCCTTTGAAGGTAGATATAAACCATGTTCTGAAAGAGATCAAGAACAGGGAGGAGTTAAACTGGCCCGAGAAAATGAAGACATATCCTGACAAAAGAAATAAGGCCAAATATTGCGAGTTCCATAAAGACCATGGTCACACGACCAAAAATTGCATAGCTCTTCAGAATGAAATTGAAGCGCTCATCAGACGAGGAAAGCTGGCCAAGTATGTTGATCATAGAAATGAAGGAAAAAATAACGACCGAGCAAGACAGAGATCTAGATCTCCTCATCGAGCAGAAGAAAACAAGAAAAGAGATCATGAAGACGATCCCGATCTCCTTAACAGACCAAGACAGCCAGAACGTGAGGTATTTTCTATCCGTTTTGGGTCATTTGATTGCAATGTTATTACTGGTGGAGATGCAGGAGGTGGAGACCTTACTGCAGAAAGAAAAGCTTACCTCAACGAGGCTCAAGCTTGTTCGTATATTCAACGGATAAATCTAGCTGAAGAAGATCGTCCGAGGAAGGTTAACAAAGATAAATTGGTCATCGGTTTCTCTAAGAATGACCTCGTAGGTGTGCTATACCCTCATGATGACCCATTGGTGATCAAAATGAGGATGAAGGAAGTAGTGATTTCGCGAGTCTTGGTGGATAATGGCAGCTTGGCAGATATTATGTTCTACCCATGTTTTGATAGTTTGAACCTAAAGCTATCCCAGTTGGAGCCATATCATCGACCACTCCTCAGTTTTACTGGCGAGAAAGTTTTTCCACTTAAGACGATCAAGTTGGATATGTCATCGGTACATGGCCTACTTGTCGAACAGAAAGAGTGCGCTTTTTTGTGATGGACAAGAATGTTCAATCAGCTTACAATATCATTATGGGAAGGGTAGGATTGAAGAAGTTCGAAGCAGTACCATCTACTATACATCAATGCCTAAAATTTCCAACCAACTTTGGAGTAGGAATTATGAAGGGTGATCAAAAAGTAGCTCGGGAATGCTACTATTCATCGGCCGAGCAAGAAGAACTGGAAGAATCTAGGAAAAAGACTACCACCTATTAAGTGGATGAAGGTGCAGAAATTGAAACGTTAGATCCTAGAGACGAGTCGCAGCTCGTAAAAGGTCAGGTGGTGGAAGCTCCTGAAAACGTCATTCTGGACGACGAACACCCAGAACGAACAACTCAAATCGGTTCATCGTTGGACACCCCACTAAAATAAGAATTGATAGCCTTCTTAAAAAGCAGAAAACAATCTTTCCCATGGAGCCACGAAGATATTCCAGGAATAGACCCAAATTTCTTATGTCATGAACTTAATGTGAACAAGGAAATCAAACATGTGAAGCAGCGAAGAAGAGTATTCAGCCCCGAGAAGAACCAAGCTATACAAGAGGAGGTCGAGAAGCTCCAAAAAGCTTGGTTTATTGAAGATGTAAAATATCCATACTGGTTAGCTAATGTGGTGATGGTAAAGAAGAAGAACAACAAGTGGAGGATGTGTGTAGACTTCACCGACCTCAACAAGGCATGCCCAAAGGATCATTTTTCTTTACCCCGAATTGATCAATTAGTGGACGCTACCTCGGGACCCGAGCTGTGAGCTTCATGGATGCTTATTCTGGTTACAACCAGATTAAACTGAAACCTGAATACAGGGGGAGTACCTCTTTTATTACCCGTAGGGGAACTTACTGTTATAATGTTATGCCTTTTGGTTTAAAAAATGCAGGTGCAACATATCAGCGGCTGATGAACAAGGGGTTTGTAGAGAAAATCAGTCACAATATGAAGGTTTATGTTGATGATATGCTAACGAAGAGCAAGAGAGCTGCTAACCATCTAATTTATCTAGGTCAAACCTTTGATCAATTAGATAAATATCAAATGAAGTTGAACCCTACCAAGTGCATATTCGGAGTACGAGAAGGCATGTTCCTCGGGTATATTGTCAACCAACGAGGTATTTAAGCAAATCCAGAAAAGATCAAGGCTCTAGTGGGGCTACGATCTCCAACGACGAAGAAGGAAGTGCAAAGTCTCACAGGGCGAGTTGCAGCACTTAATAGATTTGTATCACGAGCAACTGATAGATGCCCCCCATTCTTCAAAACACTCCGAAAAATGTTTGAATGGAGTGATGAATGCGAGAAGGCCTTTCAAGAGTTAAAGAAATACTTGGGAGCACCCCCACTGTTGTCCAGGCCAGTGATGGGAGAAAGATTGTACATGTATCTGGAAGTTTCGGAGAATGCAGTTAGCTCGGCATTTATAAGAATGGAGGATGGAGTGCAAAAACCAATTTATTACACTAGCAAGGCCTTTCGAGGAGCAGAGATCAGATATCCAAGACTAGAAAAGTAGGCACTAGCGTTGATCGAAGCAAGTAGAAGAATGAGGCCGTACTTCCAAGCTCATACCATAGTAGTGTATACCGATATGCCACTGAGGCAAGATCTTCATAAACAAGAAAAATCAGGGAGATTGATGTACTGGGCAGCAGAACTTGGTGAATATGATATAATTTATGAGCCTAGGTCATCACTTCAAGGGCAAGAAGTAACAAATTTTATTGCAGAATCCACTTATCCTGACACCTTCGAGGAGTAAAATCTGAATACCAACCAACCTGTGGATGTTACAAGATCATCATATTTCAACCCCTACCAACTTAAGTCGGTTGACGATCAAGAGGAGATGGTTGATGAGAAGCCGGAGGTGCTGGGGAAGGACATAAAGAAGAAACAAATATTCCACCGAGGAACTCTATCCGATAAAAAATTTGAGGAGGAGGTACCTATATGGAATCTGTATGTGGATAGGTCATCTTGTAGTACAGGCTGTGGAGCAGGGAATGTTTTAAGTAGCCCAGATGAAATCGATGTGGAGTATGCTCTACGCTTTCAATTCAAAGTCTCTAATAATGAGGATGAATATGTAGCTATGATTACAGGTCTTAGTTTAGCAAGAACCATGGGGGCAAAGCATGTCATCGTATTCAGTGACTCACAGTTGATCGTAAATCAAATGCTGGGAGTATATGCAACAAAAGGAGAATTAATGATCAGGTATCATACAAAAGCAATGGAGGTTTTATCAAGCTTTAACGCTGTGCAATTAATTAGAACACCAAGATTGGAGAATGCAAGAGCAGATGCTTTAGCTCGGTTAGCCTCAGCCACACGCACCGAGCTACGAAGAATAATTCCAATAGAGATTTTGACTAGTAGGAGCGTCGACAAAGATCTGATGATGAACTTTATTACCCTTGATTTAGGACCATCTTGGATGGATCCCATAAGGGCATATATTGAAGAAGGGGTTTTGCCAACTGATAAGCTCGCAGCCAAGAAACTGAAGTTTAAAGATGCTCGTTATGTATTAACTAATGGCATTTTATATAGACGAGGAATTATAGCAGGACTGTAAAGATGTGTGCATCCCTCCGAGGTAAAGGATTTGGTTGAAGAAGTCCATGAAGGGTCCTGTGGAGCTTATGTAGCAGGTCGGACGCTTTTACAAAGAGTAATGACACAAGGATACTATTAGACAACAATGAGGGTTGATTGTATAGCCTATGCCAAAAAATGTGATAAATGTCAACGCTTCTCTTCTATCCAAAGAACTCCCTAAGCATTGATAACACCCATAACATCCCCTTGGCCATTTTCCATGTGGGGAATAGACTTGGTCGGGCCACTCCCGACGACAAGAGGAAGGTTCAAATACCTCGTCGTCGCTGTGGATTATTTTACTAAATGGGTGGAAGTTGAACCTCTAATTGATATGACTTATGAGAAAGTATATCAATTTATTTGAAAGAATATCATTTACAAATATGGTCTTCCCCATGCATTCATTACTGATCATGGAACCCAATTTGATAACGAGGAGTTCGCTGCATATTGTCATCAATCAAACATTTTGAAAACCCACTCGGCACCAGGCCATCCCCAGAGCAATGGAAAAACTGAGGTGACGAACAGAACGTTGCTGAACGGTTTGAAGAAAAGACAGGATGATGCGAAGGTAAATTGGATCAACGAGCTACATTCTGTAGTATGGGCTTATCCTACTACACCACGAGCAGCAATAAGAGAATCTCCGTACATGCTGGCATTTAGAAGTGAATCTGTTATACCTACCGAGCTGGGCCTCCCAACACACAGAGTGCTGAATTTCAATTCTCCTGTCAGCGATTTGATGAGAAGATTAGATTTGTATATGCTCGAGGAAGTTAAAGAAGAAGTAGCAATCAGGAATGCTTCTTACCAGCAACGAACAACTTTGTTCTACAACAAG
Organism: Sambucus nigra; assembly: GCA_949130495.1. Taxonomy (NCBI): domain Eukaryota; kingdom Viridiplantae; phylum Streptophyta; class Magnoliopsida; order Dipsacales; family Adoxaceae; genus Sambucus; species Sambucus nigra. Next base: position 225,571,675 of record OX422214.1, read on the forward strand.
AGAGTAAAGAAATGTGATTTGAAAGAAGGGGACTATGTACTAAAGAAAGTGATTCAAAAACACAACAAATTGGAAGCTAACTGGCATGGACCCTACAGAGTAACAGAAGTTGTTCGTCCAGGAACTTACAGGATTGAAACCTTGGATGGGGAAGAATTTAAGAATGCATGGAATGCAGAGCATCTACGCAAGCATTATCAGTAGTAGGGATTCCTATGTAAATGAATAAATGAAGTTTTCTTCAGTATGAATAAAGTGTTGAAGTTTTTATCCAATTCTTTCATTTTGATGAAATTTTTCGGAGTATTAGTGCTACACACTATGCATCAAGTTCAAAACAAAAATCCCACCAACTACGGTTGGTCGATAAATAAAACCCTACCAACTACGGTTGGTCGGTCTACCAACTACGGTTGGTCGATAAATAAAACCCTACCAACTATGGTTAGTCGGTCTACCAACTACGGTTGGTCGATAAATAAAACCCTACCAACTACAGTTGGTCGGTCTACCAACTACGGTTGGTCGATAAATATAAAACCCTACCAACTACGGTTGGTCGGTCTAACAACTACGGTTGGTCGATAAATAAAAATCCCACCAACTACGGTTGGTCCGTCTACCAACTACGGTTGGTCGATAAATATAAAATCCTACCAACTACGGTTGGTCGGTCTACCAACTACGATTGGTCGACAAATAAAAATCACACCAACTACGGTTGGTCGGTCTACCAACTACGGTTGATCGATAATTATAAAACTCTACCAACAACGGTTGGTCGGTCTACCAACTACGGTTGGTCAATAAATAAAAATCCCACCAACTACGGTTGGCTGGTCTACCAACTATGGTTGGTCGATAAATAAAAATCCCACCAACTACGGTTGGTCGATAAATGTAAAACCCCACCAACTACGATTGGTCGGTCTACCAACTATGGTTAACAAATAAAAATCCCCTAACTACGGCTGGTCGAGGAATAAAAGTTCACCAACTCCGGATGGTCAGAAACAAATATCTTAATAAACTCTAGTTGGTCGGTAAGCCAATTACAATCATATCCAGTTGTTTAAATTGAACCGGAGATAAAGGATATTTCATCACATAAAGATCAAAGATTGATAAATCACTGCAATGAAATAAACAACCAGCAAGCAAAAACATTCTACAAATTATTTAGAAGAAAATGTATTACCAAAAATTTTCATTCAAATTAAATAGAATTACATAAGTAGCGAAAAGTACAAGTCATTACATAAAATCCTATTCTATGGGTTCTTTCCCACTACCTTTGAAGCAGGTTCCATTCCGATAGGAGGATCGTCTAAGGCATAGGGGGGAGTTTATGAAGTTTATGTCTTTCAACATTCGAATATTCATCACAGAAGGATGAGAAAGCAGGTGCTCTGGATGAGATATCTCAAAATTTGAATGAAGATTGTAGTCACCAAGATACTTTGAAATCAGGCATTGAGGAATGGCCCGAGCAGGAATCCATCTCATATCCAGTTTGAAAGGTGGAACTGGCAACTCGAGAAACCCAGGGTTATAGTAATCCCATAAATAGTAACCATGTTCTAACTGCAGCACACCCAAGGCATTCAGCCATCCTTGCTTGTACCCCTCGTTATTCGACTGATGGATCCGGTCATCAAGGTGATAGAGGGCTTCACTATAACCAGCCATCCAAAATTCTCTGGGTTGCTTGTGGAATTGGTAGGTCAACCTCTCTAACTGCTCGTGAAGATTCTTCACCAAATTTGTTTTGTTCTCCAAGGCAGAATTTTGGGCAGCAAGTTGCTCGTCGAAGGTCTGAATCTTCTTAGACATCTCAGCTAATGCTTGATTCTTCACCATCAACTGGAAGGCCTGATTCTCAAAAGATGATTGAGTTCTTTGTTCCTCAATTGAAATACGAGTAGCCCTTTCTCTTCCCCGAGAATCTCTTGCTCGCCCGCGAGAAGAGGTAGAAGGTCCAATCCTTTTTAAGGTTTCCAGTTCATCTTTCAAGTTGGCATTTTTAACCTCCAAGAAAGAGAAACCCTCGTCGTTGACAGGGACCAAAGTGCTCGAGGTAGATGCTAGAGATTTCAGTTGAGATATCTCTCCTCGCAGGTTATTATTTTCCTGTTCCAACAACTTCGTGATTTACCTATGCTCTTCGACCTCGATCTTCACAGTCCTCTCCTTAAAATCATAAGCAGCAACTAACTTATCATATCCTTTGTCAGCATTTAGTTGCTGATACTTTTTCTCATACCCCTGATGCAAAAGGGCAGAAGATTCCTTGTATTGTTGCTGAAGTTCCTCGATGATACCCTGGAGATCTTCAATCATCTCGTAATAAGCCACGTTATTGGCAACAGCAAGATCGAGTAAGCATTTCAGATAATGATAAGCTTCCACCACTCGCTCAGAGGCATCTGAACCCAGGATATCAAAAATTTGTGATTCATCCAAATTTGTATGGCTAGCTTTGAAATATTCATTATATTTTTTCATCATCTTAGTATCGTGAGCTGACAAGAGTTCCATCCTGGCCATAAACTAGCAAAGAAATGCCATAAACATGATTAATAAACAATAAAGGCAGAGCAAGACAAAGAAAGTCAACATGAATAACAAAAACTCGAATTTTTATTCATCAAAAGATAGGTACAAGGTTCAGGGTTACATTCAAAAGAAATAATAAAATTAAAGCCCAAGCAACTTTACACCTTCTCCTTGTGTTTTACGACTTCCTCGGAAGGCTGAGATGAGGAGGCTGGTTGCTCGAAGGATATTGGCAGTTTCTCGACAAAAGTACTGGTAGAGTAAAGCTGCTCGATAGGAGTAATAGTTGGTTAGGGCTGCTCGTAGCGAAGTTCAACTGTAGGGACCTGATCCCCAACCATCATTGATGATTCTTCAGAGGCAGCTTCATCCTCTTCTTCTTCTTCACCAGGGGAAGGAGGAGGACCGTGAACATGACATTGAAATATCTCAGAACTCTCTGAGACCTTTAACTCCTGCAGAGCAGCAATCCATCCGTCCCTGAAGAATTTTAGGCTAGCAAAATCCAATTGAGAAGACATGGAAGCTAGGCCTTTGTTCCAAACTTTGTCCTAGCCAGCACTGAAGGACTTTTTAACAGCCAATTTCCTCTTCACCTTCTCCGAGGAAAGCTTCTCAGATAGAAGTTCCTCGGTAGCTTTCAATTTCCCTTCTGCCTCTTCCTTCCGACGATCAGCTTCACGGAGTTTGCCCAGTTCTTCTTCAGCAGTTTTAAGCTTGGTCTCAAGCTCTCCAGTATTTTTGAGCTTTTCCTCAAGCTCTATATTCTTCCTCTCACATTCTTTCATTTTCCTCTCCAACTCCTAAGAGGCCTCGACAGCTTTCTCTTTCTCTTGCTCAATGGCTTTTAATTGCTTTTCCCAAGCAGTTTTATCTTCGTCATACTTCTGACGAGAATCCTTTAATGACTTTGTCAGACCTACAAGAGCTTCCTCCACACCTAACGAGGAGCTCTAATCTTTAATAGCTTCATCCTTTTTCAAAATGGTGTTGAAACAAGTTACCAACTGGAAAAGAAAACAATTATAAGTCAGTGCAAGTACATAATATTGAAAAAGTGAAAGTTTAGATTAGTAATACTTACTGAGGTAATATGTTGAGCTGCCAAGGTGGTAACCCTATCCCGAGAAAGAGTGTCTTCAAGACCTTGAATTTCAGGGATAATCCAGGACTTCACAAATCTCATGGCAGAGCTCGGAGCAACAAAAGTGGGAACACCACTTCCAGCAGTTAGAGGCTGAGAGATGGATTCAACCACTTTATCCGAGGAGCTTTTCTTTAACTTCCTCGTGGGAGAAGGAACATTTTTGACCAAGGACGTGGTCTTGGTCGGTGATATAACTATAACCTCGCTTGGAGGAGAGACAGAAACAACCTTGCCCGGAGCCACATGGGGCTTCTCGACAACCTTTTTAGCAGTAGCAGTAGCAGGAGGGGGTGCATCAACTTTTCTTGTCCCTTCCTCTGGGATATCCTGCTTATTTCTCTTTTCCTCTACATTGGCAGAGTCTGATTTATCAAAGTATGAGGGAGCTCTTCTTCTCTTCATTCTGTCACTGAGATGAATATTTGATTCAGGAGAGGAACCTTCAGACATTGGTGTTGGTTCTATGTCACTTATTATTGGACGAGCAGTAAAAGATGAAGTGTAACTCTTATACCGTAACAAGTACGAGGCTGATCTGATATGTTCGTCAGCAACAGTTTGATGCAAAATCCAGATAAGTTTCAAATGCCTCAAATTGACATCAGTTTCTTTAGAGGATTTCTTTTTGCTATCAACTGCAAATAAACAAAAATTAAAATGTCAATGACGCATTTTATCAAACACAAAGAAAACATAATTTCAAAAATAAAATAAAATAAAAACAACCTATCCCATTGCCATAGGGAGGGCATTTAGGACCCTAATACACATCATCTCCATTTAATGGAGCATGTTGCCAATTTTTCATAACAACCCCATGCTCGAAGTAATCCTTGTTGGTATCGGGGAGATTGACAACTAAAGCCCTATTTAAAAACCTAGTTCTTAAATAAAAAGTGCTATCACTAACAACCCATCTATAGCAAAACATAATTTCTGGAATTCCTAAGAGGGTTCCATGAATCTGATTTAACCTATAGACTCCATTAATTATTCTTCAGGTATTGGGAGCTATTTTTGCAGGTACCACGTCAAAGTATTGATAGAATTCCAAACACAAGGGGTTTGGAGGAAAAGAAAAGCCACATTCATCTACAAAGAGACTGGGGAACCAATGTCCCTCAACCAAACGAAAATAGTCAGAAGGCTCAGAAAGCTCTTCCAATATGACCCAGGAAGGAATAGAAAAATCAAAGCGAAATTTATCAAGCGACTCAACAAGGTAAACCATGATGAATAAAAGAAATAAAAGATAAGGAAGAAGATCTTATAGGAAAAAGATGAATCAGGTGACAACGAACAATGGAAGAAACGAACGCACAAGACAGAGAAGAAGCGAAGAAGTTCTAAAGATTCATATTTGAAAAAGTAAAAGACGATCGAGTTTTCTAAAGTGTTTAAATACTTTACCTCGAGAATAGAGAAAATCAATGATTACCAAGATGGACGATTGCATATCCGGCGGCTAAAAATAAGAAAAAGGCACGAAAGACGAAGCGGTTATTAAAATTTGAAACACTTTAAAAAGCCTGATACTATGTACTCAGAAAAGGAGTTTTGTACAACGAACGATTGTCTAAAATTCATAAAGTTTAGGCGGCATAAATGTTCCATACTTTTCTTCAACATCAAACCATGAAACATTAGGGGCTTCTGTTGATACCAAATTTAACCTGCTGATGTGGACCAATTATGTGGAGACACGTGTCAATCTACATGGCACCCGAGAACACTTTTGACAACACCTTGACTCCGAGGAACTCAACCTTCCCGACCAACTCAGTCGCTCCGAGAAGCAAGTGTTCTCCGAGGAACTTTATTATACCGAGCTACTTAGGCGGTCTGAGCAGCTTAAGCGGTCCGAGCTGCACCTCGTACAGAGCATTTATAACCGAATAATTAAGAGGATTGAATGCGTATTAAATGCTGATTATTGTCATACAGATGTACATGCCTATTGAACAGCTATGTAATATTCTCTCATATGTACAGCCTCAAGGCTATAAATACATTGTAACCTCCTCATTAGTAGGGGACTCAAAATTTCTTGATAAACCCATTATCGTGAATTCTGCAAACAGTCAGCAATAACACAAACAATAGACGTAGGCCATTCTTACAAGGCTGAACCACTTTAAAAATCTCTTGTTTTATTTATTTTTATCTGTGATTAAATAATTAGGTTAAATCTAATTTTTTACATCAACACTTACTTTTCTCATTTCTTAAAACACTCTCCACTTCATTTTTTAAATATTTTAGAATGTAAGTCTACATTCGGGCAAAAAGGGATTGAATCGAATAATAATAACTAAAGTGAATTATTTATGCACCCTTTAAAATATTTAGAAGAATTTTATTGACTCCCTAAAATATAACTTTGTATATATTGAGCCCTGAAAGTATTGATAGAGTGTATATTAAGCCAGTCCATCCAAATTGATCATTAAAACTAACTGAATAATTTTACATTGCTACTTACGATTGTTACTAATTTATTTCTATTATGTTTTAAACATAAAATTTTATATATTACACGATAAGAATTTATAAGCTTTTGATAATTATATTTAGCGAAAGATTTTTGAAAAAATTTAGCTACTTTTTTGTGAATTTTTTAAAAATATTATATTTAGAATTTAATCTAAAAGTAATTATTTAATTTTTGCATAACTAATTTATTAACTGGACAAATTAATTAAGAGTTTTTTTATTAACTTACAAAATTAATTACATAAAAATTTGTCATTGATCATTATCATCATCATCCTTGCCTTAATCCCATCATATGGGGTTGGGGAACATGGATTCCCATTTTCTATCATAATATGTTATAAGCAAGTTTTTTATTTAAGTTTAAATCCTTAAGATATCTACTAATAAATTTCTCCCATGATAGCTTAGGGCGGCCTCTTCCTCTTTAACTCTCAATTTTTAATAATATTTCTCTTGTTATAGGTGCATCGACTGATCTACTCAGAACATATTCGTACCATCCAAGTCCACATTCTCTTAATTTATCGGTAATGGGAGTTAATCCTAACTTTTCTCTCACATGATGATTTTTAATCTTGTCATTTTTAGCAATTTCTACCATCCATCGGATTATCCTCATCTCACTAATATGGAGATTTTGTTCATATTTTTTCTTTAAATCTCAACACTCTGCTCCATAGAGCTGACTTAACAAATGTTCTATAATTTTTTTTAATTTATTAGTTATCCTCTTATCGCATCACACCCAATTTGCTTGTCTCCATTTCATCCAACATGTTGATATTCTACTCGTAATATCCTCATAAATATCGCCAGTACTTTGAACCACTAAACCTAAATAACGAAATTTATTAGTTTGTTTTATCACTTTTTCTTCAATCTTTAAGATATGAGACCCCTCATTATTAAATTTTCATTCCATAAATTCAGTTTATTTCTCTGATTTTTAGTCCCATAAATTCTAAGGCACTTATCTAATTATTTACTCTCATCGCTAAGGCCTCCTTTGAAGTTTTACTAAAACTATATCATCCACAAAATATTTATTATGTAAAAATATTTCTTTCGGACTTATTGCCTTATCAGATTAATTACTCAAAACATTCCTTCATATACTTGTTACACAATAAATAATTACTAAAAAATGAATAAAGTGCAGAACAATAACTACATTTTAAAAAGAATACTTTTGTGATTATGCAAAAATCATTTAACTATATTTTACAAATAAATTTTGCTATAAATTATATTCAACAAAAAAATGCGAAAATGATCTAGCTTCATCTGTTTCAAGAAACTTCGCCTCGTTAATTAAACATAATAGATTCAATCTAAAAACACCATTTTTATCTTGCAATATATTGTTTTACTTTTTGAACTAAATTTTTAATAAGTTCAGCGTTTGAGAGGATAAAACTTCCCTCTAAAATAGGCATGTTAATTGCACATGTTTTAATCTGTTAGTCCGTCAATTTGAATAAAGGGGATTAATAGACATCAAGTCAATACTATAGGGTCTCAATAGGTACAATAAAATTTAGGGACTCAATCAATTATTTTTAATACTTTAAGGGTTACATAGGTTATTCACTCTAATAACTAAGTTTAAGATAACAAAGACACGTGATTATTCATGCACATGCTTACGACTTGTTCAGACATTTTTTTATTATATAAACAAAGATTTACACGTATTAAAAAAGTAATAATAGATTAATTCCAAGCATAAAATTGGAAAAAATGACGGACTAAATGATAATGGAAATAATTACGTATTTTACTGTTTTGTACCAGAAAAAATGATAATGGTTTACATTTTTTACATAACAAAAATCGAAACTATGGAAACCAAAAGTACCGATTTTTTTATGGTTGGTTTTGGTTTAAACATTTCAAAAATCAATTTACAGAAATTACGGTATCAAATATATCGAAATCTAAAATATCAAAATTACCGCAATAATAAACCAAAATTATAACCCGAAAATATCAAAAGAAACAAAAACAAAATACAAAACTTTGAATAAATATAAAATTATATGAATTAATGCTTTAAAATCTAAATTTTTTGTTTTGGTGGTTACGGATGCAAACCATAACGGCCCAAATCACTATGACCCAACCCGAAAATAAGAAGTGTATTACTGATGTCAAGATTAATTAAACGAGGGATAAGTATGGGGGGATCAAACTTATAATCTAGAATCTCTTAGGAGATTATCATAAATCAAGAAACGAGCCAACCTTTAGCTGGGATAAATTCAGCACAACTCAACTACCTTTATGACTATAAATAGAAACGTGACTCCAGGGAAAGGGAGAATGTAATTATTTATTTACGAATTAAAAATAATCAATATACAGAGAGAAACACTCCATGGACGTAGGCAGTTACCGAACAACGTAAATATTTTTGTTGTTGGACTGTTTTATTCCTTGTTTGGCTCCAAATTACTTAGATTCATTCATTGTGATTATTTGTACTCATAATTGGCTCCGTCTATTAGAAATGATAATACAAATCAACAAGTTAAGCGATGTCTCACCCTCACAGTGCACCTATTGAGAGCGATAATCCAGGCGGATGTAACAACCCGAATTTTTTAAATGGGAATTTTTAAGTTTATTTTGGAAATCGGAGAAAAAACAAAATTTTCGATTTAATTATTTTTAATAATTAAATATATTGGTTTTTATATTCGAAATTCAAAAAGTTAGATTATAACACTCCTAATATGAGTATATATATAAGTCTTGGGGTGTTTAGAAGAGTCCTCAAAACATAAAACTCTCTAAGAGTCCTCAAAATATAAAATTCTATAAAAAAATATATATATAAATATTTGATCGTCCGATTGTGCTGAAATTTTTTGTGCTGCTTCCTCTCATCTTTAGCTAGTATGCCTTTAAATTTTAAGAAATTACAATGATTCGATCATTCGATTTTTTTTTTCATGTTTGTATCTGAATAAAACTCTTTTCTTAATCAAACTCTTAATCCTTTATATATCACAACAAATTCTTGGCTTGACTTTTCAAATCACTTTTTCATCAACTTTTTAACCAGAACACCTCTCTAAATTTATTCCCTTTCATCTACAAACTTTAGCCCAAACTTAATCAAGTGTTTGACTCAATATTTGAAGGCTTATTTGGTATTTTCTCGAGTTTGGGCTAGAATAAGTTTTGGTTATTTTCGCGAGAGGAACGTGATGGTGCGATCAAATTTTGAGGTTGAAATTTATGTGATGATTCATATGATGATTTTAAAGTACAAGACTTACACAATATGATCCTAAATTCTCTCGAGAGTATTCAGTTTGTTCATGTGTTAATTGAACTCATGTTGAATTGTGATATTCATTCAAAAATTCTGAAATAATTATTAAGGTCTATTATCTTGATTCATTGAGATATTGAATTGTTGTTTGGGTATCGTGTCATGAGATTTTAATATGTCATGGAGAATGGACACCCATCGATAGTCCAAAATCCGATATATGGCTCGAGAATGCCTTGAGGACGTGAGGTGAGGCGAGGCCTGGTGACCCATTGATGTGTTGTTGAGAAATTAATATGGGTACAATGCTTGAGTATTACATTTGATTCGTATATGCGGAGTCATATTGTTGTGATTTATTCAGCGTGCTATTTATTTTTTAGCATCTATTCATGTCATATTTTGTACTTCCATGTACCTTCTTTTAGTGACAAGTTAGCAAGGATTGGGACGCTATGAACTATTTTGGAGAATTATTTTAGAGTATGGATTGGAAGATTTATTTTTGATGTAATTTTAAAGGTGAATTTTATATTTTAGAGAAACCTTATTGTAATCATTACTGTGGAAATAGAAATTGTGGATTTGTTGTATTTAAATTGTGGACATTTAAATACTCTATAATTGTTTTGGATGTTTTTAGTTTAGTTTTATCGTAGTAGCATGCTGCATGTCCTCTTGGGCGCATGGGGTGTTACAACGGACTCTCACTCCCCAAAGTCATGTCTGAGATGATCCACCTGGACAGAAATTAAGTCTTTGGGCATCTACGATTTTTCCCACAAGATCAGCCTTCTGAGCAGAGCAACGAGCAAACCTGATAAAATTAGATCTCAAGGTTGGCCGACGCTTATAAAGAATGTCTCCATCAACAAAAGGAGGAAACAAGCCTCTAGATGGAGGAAAATGCGCATCTTCAATGACACCTAGAAAAAATGGAGCGAGAGCTCTGTGGAAATAAATGCAAGCATCATGGTTGGATGCCTAGCCCTTGGGAGAGTAAAACCCATAGTCGAGGAAGAAGTTTTCACAGTGAGGAGGAACATTCTGATCAGGAAACCCCCTCAATAAGGCGACACCAAAATGAAGGACATCATAAACACGATATCCAAAGTCTGGTTCGAAGGGAGACGAATTAACACCCATTTAATCATGGGACTAGATCCACCAAGGAACTAGCAAGGAGGGCACTCATCACCCAGATGCAGTACTCCTTCTCAAGAATAATTGAGGAGGAAGAGACCTCGAAGAAGTTTGCAATACCAAGGTTCAAGTTATACGATAAGAATGTCGTCCTATAGACCAAGTGCATCAATACAGGCAAGTGATGACCCTGTGGAATCATAATGACTCCTTCATGTGTTGTATATTCCCATCTAGCCTAGGAGATGTCAAATAAAAGTGGTTTGAGAGGCTGCCTCATAGGTAGGTCAAGAACTTCAAGTCACTCGTGGAGGCCTTCATAGCTCGCTTTATTACGAAAGTTCTCATCCAAAGGGAATGGATTCTCTCCTCACCATGAGCAAGAAACCCCAAACGACTTTGCATGATTATGCCAAGCGCTACTGGAATTTTTTTTATTGAAGTTAAAGATTGCTCGGAGAAAGTTATCGTAGTATCATTCAAGATAGTGTTGCCCCACAACTCCATGTTACACCAGTCCCTCACCAAGAAGGACGCAAACATTATCAATCATATTATGTCAAGCATATGAAATTATTCCAGTGTGTAAGATATGGTCGCCTTCTTCCGAGGAGATAACGGTCGCGCAAAGGTGACCAAAGGAAATGGCAAATAGATCACCCCCAAGAAAAGGGGTAAAAAGAGAACGAAGGAACTAAAAATGAGGACAAGGCAGAACCATCCAAATATTTTTAGGCAATCAATACTGTTTTCAAAGAATCAATCTATAAGATCTTTGGAAGATCAAAGCCCAATAGTTCCTGAAGGGGATGAAGAAGATGGTAAGAGATCCAAGTAAGAGAAATATCTAACTCAGATGCACCTATTACAAGGATAACGGGCATAAAAGGGAGAATTTCAAGGCCCTCAAGTTCCATATAGAGGAGTTGGACCAGGCGGTGCATTTAAGCGAGTACGTAGAAAGAAGGGTGGCAAGGTCTCCCCCAACGCCGACCAAAAGAGCACATAACATTATGGAGGAAAAGACGGGGCATTATTTCATTGTTATCCATAATGCTTCAAATACCAATCAGATCCAAGGCAACGATGTTTTAATGGAACTGAAAATGTTCACTCTGATTATGTGAAGAACTAATTCTTCTTGTGTTGGCTCAATTTTGAGACAATTAATTTTTTATATGCTTCTGCATTTTTATTCTTGATTAAAATATAATTTTTCTGATGCATTTTTTTATTAACTCGAATTAAATATTTTTTACATTCCTTTCATATTTTTTGCCTTGTACACAAATTGCTTTGAGTAAAATACAATTTCATTTGTATTTTTTTTTAAGTATTTCGTATGCTCTTGTATGAGTGTTAATTTATTTTAAATTTTAAATTTTATCTTACTCCTTAAGTCTTATATTTGACTTAATATAAAAAATATATTTTTATATAAAATATGAATAGATTGAAATTTTGAGTTAAATAAATTTTATAGTATCAATTATTTGTTAATTTTTTTTTGTATTAGTAATATATTTTTATGGAATTTTAAAATGGGTTAAATTGTACTTTAAATTAAACATAATATTTGTTTAATTAGACTTTTTAACGCAACATTAAACGACAGCTCTCTTTGTTTTTTGGTGTCGTTTGGAGGTTTGGGTTTCTAGGGGGTTTTGTCTTTGATTATTTTTTAAAAAAATCTGTGGTCTGACGGGTCTGTTGGTGCGCTCAAGGGCTGATTTGGGTCTGCTCGAGATATCTTTGGCGTGCAAGTTAGGTTTTATATGTCTCCTTGCATTTTTTTCAATTCTTCCCTCAATAGGACCTGGTAGATTAAGATTATGCCCAGTTTTTTTTTAGGATTTATAGTTGACGATTGGTTTTTGTTTTGGGTTAATGGTTTTATCATTTTTCATTCCTTTTTGAATTTTTATAAGCGCTTCGATCTTCGTGCACTTTTTGTCCTTTTAGACGCCGGTAGCGTAATAGTTTCTTTTTGTAATCATTTCTTTCGCCGTTTCCCAAGGTAAAGTATTTAAGCTTCATAGGCAATCCCATCGTCTTCTACCTTTTCCAATTTCTGCTTTCGAGTTTTCTATAGCCTTTCTCTCTCTTGTGCGTTCATCCCTTTCTTCGTTTGTTTGTCAACAAATCTCCTTTTTCCAGTAAGATTTTCTTCCTTCTTCTTCATTTCTTTTTATTCACCATGGTTTATGTTATCGAATCTCTTGAGAAATTCCGGTCTGACTTTTCTATTCCATCTTGGGTAACATTGGAGAATATTTCTGAGCCTTTAGATTATTTTCGTTTGGCTGAGGGACACTGGTTCCCCAGCCTCTTTATTGCTGAATGTGGATTTTCTTTTCCACCAAACCCTTGGTGCTTAGAATTATGTCAGTATTTCAATGTTGTCCCTGCAAAAATAGCCCCCAACACATGGAGAATAGTCAAAGGGGTGTATAGGTTAAATCAAACTCATGGAACCCGTATAGGAATTCCTGAGATTATGTATTGTTATAGATGGGCTGTTTTAGACAATATTTTTTATTTAAAAACTAGATTGTTGAATAGGGCCTTAGTAGTCAACCTCCCTGATGCAAATAGGGATTATTTTGAACATGGGGTAGTTATCAAAAATTGGCAACATGCCCCTTTGACTGGAGATGAAGTATATCAAGGTCCCAGATGCCCTCCTTATGGCAATGGGATAGGTTATTTTCATCTTGTGTTATTTCTGAAATTATGATTTCATTATGTTTGATAAAATGTATGACTGATATTTCACTATGTATTTGTTTGCAGTTGACAGTACGAGAAAAACTCCGAAAGAAGCTGAAGTTAATATCAAGCATTTGAAACATATCTGGAGTTTGCATAAGAGAGTTGCAGATGAGCACATCAGGTCTGCTTCATACTTGTTGCAGTACAGGAGCTATACATCATCCTTTACTGCTCGTGCTGTGGTCAGCACTAGTGATCCAGTGTCAATTCCTGAGGACTCTTCTCCAGAATCTCACATTCCTTTTAGTCAGAAAATGGGCAAAAGAAGAGTTCCTACTCTCTTTGAGGAGACTACTTCTGCTGGAGATGGGAAAAGGAATAAGACTGAAGTCCCAAAGGGGACAAAGAAAGTAGATGCTGCCACTTCTGTTGCTTCTCAGAAGGCTGTCGAGAAGCCCCCAGTGGCTCCGAGCAAGAAAAATGCACCTGCGGAAGTGATCCCAACCAAAAGCTCTTCTTTGGTTGAGACTGTTGAAATGCCATCGAGGAGATTGAAGAAATCCTCCTCGGTCAATTTGGTTGAAACCATTCCTCAACTCCCAGTTAGTGGAGCTCGTGTTCCAACTATTATTTCCTTGGAGCTCTGCGATGAGCTCGGTAAAGACTTGGATTATTCCTGAGGTCCAAGGAATCGAAGAGAATATGTCTAGGGATATGCTTACATCCCTGGATACTCGTCACATTGCTTCAGTAAGTTTCTCTTATTATGAATTACTTTTCATTAATACATTTATCTCTGTGATGACTTATCATTATCTTCTTTTTTCAGCTGGTGAGTTGTTTTAACACCATTGTGAAGAAAGATGAATCAATCAAGGCTTCTAGCTCCTCGTCTTGAGTGGAGGATGCTTTGTTGGGGTTAACCAAATCTTTGAAGGATTCTCGTCAGAAGTATGATGAGGATAGGGCTGAATGGGAGAAGAAGTTGGCTGCAGTTGAGGCAGAAAAGGTACAGCTGGAAAATAAAGTGAAAGATTTGGAGGGAGAGAAGAAGAAGTATGACGAGAAGCTCAAAAGCTTTGGTGAGCTTGAAGACAAGATGAAAATGGCAGAAGAAGAACTGTCCCTTCTGTGAGAAGTGAACTTCCAGAAGGAAGAGGTGGAATCCAAGTTGAAGGCCACCGAGGATCTTCTATCCGAGAAGCTCTCCTCGTAGAAAATGAAAAGAAAAGTGGTGGTGAAGAAATCTTTCCGTACTGGTTGGGATAAAGGATGGGACAGGGGGTAGCAGCAATGATAACTCAGGTGCAGTATGGAAGTTTAAAATACTTCCGAGATGGTTGGGTGGCTACTCTGCAAGAATTGAAGGTTAATGAGGACTCAAAACTGTTTCAACAGCACCTCCCTGGTCTTCCCCCAGTTATTGAAGATGAAGAAGAGGATGAAGCTGCCTCCGAAGAATCTTCAGTGGCATTGGGTGATCCCATCCTTACTCATCCTGCCGACGAGGAGCTTTTATCTCTTCCTTCTCCTCCCAAACAAGTTCCAGCTTTAGACCAACTTATTGTTCCAACCGAGCAACCGAGCTCCTCGTCCCAGCCTCCCGAGAAAGTCTTGGGAGACAAGGAAAAGGTGTGAAGTTATTCGGTATTCTCTTTCTATTTTTCTTCTTTTTCAAGTGTAATCAAGATCTTTGTAACTCTGCACTACGATCTAATAAAATTTGAGTTCTTTTCTTCTATATGATTGTCTCTTTTCTCTTCTGTACTCTGTCTTGATTTTCTTTTTGATGATTACTTTTTCTTTCTCTGCTAGTTTCTGGCCAGGATGAATCTGCTATCTGCTAATGATACGAAGCTGATGCGGCAATGTCATGAATATTATAAGGCTGGTCATACAGACCTGAGTGCATCAGAAGTTGCCGACATCCTTGGTCATGATGCTTCAGAACAGGCAGTCGTAGCTTATCAGTTCTTAAAATGTCTTCTTGATCGTGTTGTAGCTAATAATATGGCTTATTACGAAATGATTGAAGACCTTCAATTTACCCTAGAAGAGCTTCAGAATCAATATAAGGAATCAACTTCCCTGTTGCATGAGGGGTATGAGAAGAGATATCAGCAGCTTTCTTCCAAGAAGGGCTACGAGAAGCTCATCGCTGGATATGATGTTAGGGAGAGAACCATAAAGGGTGAAGTTGAAGCATGTAGACAGATTGTCGAGCTGCTGGAGCAAGAGAATAACAATTTGCATAAAGAGTTGGCACAGTATAAGTCTGCAGCTTCGTCTTCCACTGCCTTGGTACCGGTCACCGATGAAGGATTCTCATTTTTAGAGGTTGAGAATGCCAAATTGAGGCAAGAGTTAGAGGCTTTGAGAATAGTTGGGCCTTCCACTGCTATTCAGGGACGAGGAAGAGGTTCTCGTGGATGAGGAAGAGTTGCTCAGAATGTTGACGAGGAACAAAGTACTCAACCTTCTCGGGGACGACCAAGAAGTCTTTGTCGTACTGTTGAAGAAGCTCGTACTCAATCAGCGTTGGAAAACCAAGCATTCCAATTGATGGCAAAAAATCAAGCCTTGTTTAAATTGTCCAAGAAATTTAGAGAACTGGAACAACAACTCTCTTCAAAGAAATCAACGTTGGAGACTAATGAACTTTTCATCCAGAGTCTTCACGAGAATCTTAAAAAGTTGACATTTCAATTTAATAAACAGCCCAGGGAGTTCTGGATGGCTGGATACAACGAAGCGTTATTCCATTTAGATGATCGTATCCAGAATGCCAATAACGAGGGCTACAAGCAAGGTTGGCTGAATGCCTTGGGCATGCTGAAACTCGAACAGGGGCACTACCTGTGGGATTATTATGATCCTGGGGTTCTTGACCTGCCTGTGCCACCATATAATTTGGACATGGAATGGATCCCAGCTCGTGCCATTCCTCGGAGCTTAATTGCAAAATACCTTGGTGACTACAATCTTCACTCTCAGATCGAAGTATCTCGTCCCGAGCATCTACTCGACACACCTTCAATAATGAACGTCAGAATTCTTCGAGATATTAACTTCATTAATTCTCCCCTTTGCCTGGAAGATCCTCCTGCTGGCGAGGAGCCTGTTTCAAAAGCATCAGGGAAAAGACCAGTAGAATAGGAGGTTCTAATGTAATAGTTAGTACACAATTTAATGTAATAAATTTGTGTAATTAATTTTGAATTTAATGAAAGAGTTTCATTTTTGTTCGCAAATCTGTATTGCTGTTGTCTTGTACTCGTTAAACACTTTATATTTGTGCTTGCATAATAATATCATGTGGTTCATCGACCAACTTAGTAATAAAAAATTACAAGTATTAGTAATGTTGCTCGATCACTTAATAATGAAGTAATGAGTATAAAAAATGTTGAAATTTTTTCCAACCAACTAAGGTTGTTAAATTGTGCTTGTCGACCAACTATAGTTAGTGGGTTTTTATCCCCGACCAGCTATACTTGGTACTATTTAGAATATTTTCTCCTCGTCGACCAACTACAGTCAGTGGGTTTTTATCCCCGACCAACAATACTTGATTCAGTTTGGAATATTTTGTTCTTCGAGGAACTTTTGTAATAATCTTACCTCCCGACCAACATAAGTTGGTATTTGAGAGCATATCTTGTTTCCTAACCAACCGAGATTGGCATTTTAGGAGTATTGTTCTCGCCCTTTTACCAACCGGAGTTGGTCTGAGTTCGAACTATCTTGTCCACTTTCCCTTTTACCAAAATTGGTCTGAGCCAGTGTCAGCCTCCTAACCAAAGGAGTATGGTTTGTTCTCGCCCTTTTACCAACCGGAGTTGGTCTGAGCTAGTGTACGCCTCCTAACCAAAGGAGTATGTTTTGTTCTCGCCCTTTTACCAACCGGAGTTGATCTGAGCTTAAACTATCGCCTTATTTTTACTGCCAAGCAGCATTGTGTGCCGAGCAGCATAGTGTTAAACACTAGTATTCCCCAAAAACTTTCCATAAAAGGAGAGAAGATTGTGAAATATCATCGTTTTATTCATATTGATGGAACTGCTTTACATTTTACATCACTGATAATACTTGCGTAGGTGTTCAGCATTCCATGCATTCTTAAATTCCTCTCCCTCTAGAGTTGCTATTCGGTAAGTTCCTGGTCGAACAACTTCTGTAACTAGGTAAGGTCCATGCCAATTTGCTTCCAACTTATTGTGCTTATGAATCACCTTCTTTAGCACGTAATCTCCTTATTTTAAGTCGCATTTCTTCACCCTCTTGTTGTAGAACGGAGTTGTTCGTTGTTTGTAAGCAGCATTCCTAATGGCTGCCTCTTCTCTAACCTCCTCGAGCATGTCCAAATCTAATCTTCTCATTAAGTCGTTGACTGGGGAATTGCACTCTGTGTGTTGGAAGACCCAACTCGGCAGGTATTACGTCCTCACTTCCAAATGCCAGCATATATGGTGATTCTTCAGTTGCTGCTCGGAGGGTTGTTCGGTAAGCCCACAATACTGACTATAGATCATTAATCCAATTATCTTTAGCCTCACTTAGCCTCTTCTTCAAACCATTTAGTAATGTTATGTTTGTCACTTCAGTCTGTCCATTGCTTTGAGAATGGCCTGGTGCTGAATGAACCTTCAAAATGTTTGATTGATGACAATAAGCGGTAAACTCCTCGTTATCAAATTGTGTTCCATGGTCTGTGATGAAGGCATGAGGGAGACCATATCGGCATATGATGTTCTTCCAAACGAACTGGTACACCTTCTCGTATGTCATATCAATAAGAGCCTCAACTTCTACCCACTTAGTAAAATAATCCACTGCGACGATGAGGTACTTGAATATTCCTCGGGTCGTTGGCAGTGGTCCAACTAAATCAATTCCCCATATGGAAAATGGCCAAGGGTAAGTTATGGGTGTCAACAATGCTTGTGGAGTTCGTCGGATGGAGGAAAAATGTTGGCATTTATCACATCTCTTAGCATAGGCTATACAATCGGCCCTCATTACTGGCCAGTAGTACCCCTGCGTCATCACCCTTTGCAAAAGTGTCTGACCTGCCACATGGGCTCCACAGGACCCTTCATGGATCTCTTCAATCAATTCTTTTACCTCAGAGGGATGTACACTTCTCTGCAAACCTGCCGTCATTCCTCGTCTATACAAAACACCATTAGTTAGTACATACCGAGCAGCTTTATACTTCAATTTCTTGGCAGCGAGCTTATCCTCCGATAATTCTCCTTCCTCAATATATGCCCTGATGGGATCCATCTAAGATGGCCCTAAATCAAGGGTAATAATATTCATCGTCAGGTCTTCATCTATGCTCCGACTTTCTAATACTTCAATTGGTATCGTTCTTCGCAGCTCGGTACGAGTAGCTGATGCTAGTCGGGCCAGTGCGTCTGCTCGTGCATTCTCCAATCTTGGTATTCGGATCAACTGAATGGCATCAAATTCTGCTAACAGCTCTATCACCTTTGCATGATACTTAACCATTAATTCTCCTTTAACTGCATATGTCGCCATTACGTGATTCACAATTAATTGAGAATCACTGAATACCATCACTTGTTGTGCTTCCATAATCTTTGCTAAATTAAGACCTGCTATCATGGCTTCATACTCCGCCTCATTATTGGAAGCTTTGAATTAAAATCGCATGGCATATTCCATGTCAATCTTATCTGGGGTGTTTAAAACAATCCCTGCTCCAGAACCCGTTGTGCAAGATGACCCATCTTCAAATAATTTCCATGTAGGCAACTCGTCTTCAAATTTTTTATCGGACAGAGTTACTCGGTGAAATATTTGTTGTTTCCTTTCATCCTCCCCTGGTATTTCTCGCTCTTCGTCGACCATCTTTTCTCTCCCTTTTACCAACCGGAGTTGGTCTGAGTTCGAATTTGATGATCCTTCTACATTCACAAGCCCTTTTACCATCCAGAATTGATCTGAGTTTGTGTTTGTTGATCCTGTAACATCCACAAGTTGATCAGCGAGCAACTTTTGTTCCTCGGGGGTATCAGGATAAGTAAACTCTGCTATAAAATCTTCTACAGCTTACCCTTTTAATGATGATCTGGGTTCATACACAATATCATATTCACCGAGCTCAATTGCCCAGTACATCAGTCTCCCTGATTTTTCTGGCTTATGAAGGGCTTGTCTCAATGGCATGTCGGTATACACGACGATGGTATGGGCCTGGAAATATGGCCTCATTCTTCTACTTGCTTTAATTAACGCTAATGCCAATTTTTCCAGCTTTGGGTACCTGATCTCTGCACCTCGAAAAGCTTTACTTGTGTAATAAATTGGCTTCTCAACTCCATTCTCCACTTTGATCAATGCCGAGCTGACTGCATTCTCTGATACTGCCAGGTATAAGTACAACTTTTCTCCCATTACTGGCCTGGACAATAGTGGAGGTGTTCCCAAATATTTCTTCAAGTCTTGAAAGGCTTTTTCGTATTCATCATTCCACTCGAAAGTTTTTCGAAGTGTTTTGAAGAATGGGAGGCATCTCTCAGTTGCTCGGGATACAAATCTGTTGTGCGCTGCAACTCGTCCTGTAAGACTCTGCACCTCTTTCTTCGTCGTTGGAGATCGCAACCCTAAAAGAGCTTTGATCTTTTCTGGATTCGCCTCAATGCCTCGCTGGTTGACAATGTACCCGAGGAACATTCCTTCTCGTACTCCAAATGTGCACTTCGTCGGGTTGAGCTTCATTTGGTATTTATCCAGTTGATCAAAGGTCTGACCTAAGTCAACTAGATGATCAGCAGCTTTCTTGCTCTTTGTCAGTATATCATCGACATAGACTTCCATATTGCAACTGATTTGTTCGGTAAAAACCTTGTTCATCAGCCGCTGGTATGTCGCTCCTGCATTTTTCAAACCAAAAGGCATAACATTATAACAATAGGTTCCCCTAGGGGTAATAAAAGAAGTACGTTCCCTGTCTTCAGGTTTCATTTTGATCTGATTGTAGCCAGAGTAAGCATCCATGAAGCTTAGTAGCTCGTGTCCCGAGGTAGAATCCACTAATTGATCAATTTTGGGCAATGGAAAGTGATCTTTTGGGCATGCCTTGTTGAGATCGGTGAAATCAACACACATTCTCCATTTATTGTTTTTCTTCTTTACCATCACTACATTTGCTAACCAGTCTGGATATTTCACATCTTCAATGAATTGGGCTTTCTGGAGCTTCTCGACCTCCTCTTGTATAGCTTGATTCTTCTCGGGACTAAATACTCTTCTTCTCTGCTTTACAGGCTTGATCTCCTTATTCACATTGAGCTCATGACATTAGAAATTTGGATCTATTTCTGGCATGTCTTCATGACTCCATGAAAAAGTTTTCTTTCTATTTTTCAAGAAAGTTATCAACTCCTGTTTTATTGAAGCATCCAACGACAAACCTATCTGAGTTGTTCGTTCAGGGTGCTTGTCGTCCAGAATAACATTTTCTGTAGATTCCACTACCTGTCCTTTTACAAGTTGGGATTCATCTCTGGGATCCAGTGTTTCAATTTATGTACCTTCATCCACCTGGTAGGTAGTAGTCTTTTTCTTTGACTCTTCAAGCTCCTCTTGCTCGGCAGATGAATAATAGCATTCCCGAGCTACTTTTTGATCACCTTTCACAACTCCTACTCCGAAATTTGTTGGGAATTTTAAACACTGATGTACCGTAGATGGAACTACTTCGAATTTCTTCAAACCAACTCTTCCCATGATGATGTTGTAAGCTGATTGCACATTTTTATCCATCACAAAGAAGCGTATTCTTTTTGTTCGACAAGCAGGCCAAGTTCCAATGAATATATCCAACTTGAGCGTCCCAAGTGGAAAAACCTTCTCGCCAGCAAAACCCAGGAGAGGTCTGTGATAAGGCTCTAATTGAGATAATTTTAAATTTAAACTGTAAAAGCATGAGTAGAACATGATGTCTACCGAACTACCATTATCTACCAGAACCCTTGAAATCACTACTTCTTTCATCCTCATTTTGATCACCAAAGGTTCGTCGTGAGGGTAAAGAACACCTGCCAGGTCGTTTTTTGAAAAACCAATGACTAGCTTCTCTTTGTTTATCTTCCTCGGGCGATCCTCCTCAGCCAAATTTATCCGTTGAATTTATGAGCAAGCCTGAGCCTCACCGAGATAAGATTTTCTTTCTGCAGTAAGATCTCCTTCTCCTTCATCTCCACCTGTAATAACATTACAGTCAAATGTTCCAAAGCGTATTGAAAATACCTCGCGTTCTGGTTGCCTTGGCCTTTTGGGAAGATCGGGGTCATCATCTGGATCATCTTCATGGTTTCTCTTCTTTTTCTCCTCTACTCGACGAGGAGATCTAGACCTTTCTCTAGTTCGGTCATTATTTCTTCTTTCGCCTCCCTGATCAACATACTTTGCTAGCTTCCCTCTTCGGATGTGTGTTTCAATCTCGTTCTGAAGAGCTATGCAATTTTTGGTCATATGGCCATGATCCTTATGAAACTCGCAATATTTCTCCCTATTCCTCGTGTCAAGGTCTGACTTCAGTTTCTTTGGCCACTTTACTTCTTCGTTATTCTTGATTTCTTCCAAGACATGATTAATACCCATTTTTAAAGGAGTATAATTATCGAATTTCTTCAGGACTTCCCATGATGACTTATTATTCTTGGAATGCTTTTCACTACCATTGCCCTTATGCTCTTTCTTCTTATATTTGTCGACTTCCACCTTGGTTTCTTTATCCATATTCTTCTTCGCAGCCATAGCTTCCTCGGCATTCATGATTTTGGCCGCTTTTGCCATCAACTCTGACATAGTTGTAGGTGGATCTTTGGCCAAAGTGTAATACAATTTGTTAGGCAACAACCCACTCATCAAGGCAGTGATTGCTGTCTTCTCTTCATAATCTATGACTTCCAGCTTCTCGTTATTGAAACGAGTTATGTAATCTCTAGTACTCTCACCAGATTTTTGTCTAACACTTAACAAGTGTGCTACCCATTTTACTGGCTTCGCTCCAAAATAGAAATTGCCGATGAACAACTCGGCCAATTGAAAGAAAGTTGAAATCTTACCCCGAGGAAGATTGTTGTACCATATCTGGGCAGATCCAGTGAGAGTTCCTGAGAATGCTCTGCATCTCATCTCGTCGGGGACAGCATAGATGTCGGCAGCAGCTTGATATTGCTCTATGTGAAGAACAGGATATGTCTTTCCATCATACTTGGGGGTCACCACAGGTGCTTTAAATTTTAACGGGGTAGGGAAATCCACAATGCCCTAGACAAAAGGTGTCCCTTGAACAAAAGTTCGTTGTAGGGGATTCTTTGCCTTAGCCATTTCTCCCAATCTATCCTCCAACCGCTGAATGGAACCCTTCCACTCATCATTTCCTTCCTCGGGCTTATTAGTTCGAGCAATTGATTGTTCTGACGTGGCCTCCTGAGATCTATCTTGACGAGCAACTGGACGTGATTGTGTTGATCCTTCTCTTAGATCTGATGGTTGTCGAAAACTCCTCTACATGGTCTTAGGTGGACTCCTATTCCTCCTAGGGCCTAATCGACTGAAAGGAGATGACTTGCTCAATCTTTCCAAAGCACTGGGTCTCTCTGGAGAGAGAGTGATACGTTGCTCAGTATCTGTAGCCCGTATTGATGAAGTTCGCCCAGGTTGATAAGAGAAATCATTAGATTCCTCATTACGATATGATTCATTACGCCTGGATCGTGAAGAAAGTAAATAAGTTTGCCTCTGACCACTTCGCTGTCCCAAATGTGCAGGTGCACCGCCATGTAGGGTTTGTATGAGTTGCCGCATTATTTCTTGCATGGCGGTTTGTCCTTGAGCCAGATTCATCATAATTCCGGCCAGATCTGGAGGTGCAGAGGGATTTGGAGGATTTCCAGCATTTTTAGCATTTCGATTGCTAGATTCTGGATTATCTGCCATTGATGATGAATGATTTTTGGTGAAAAACGATAACAACAGTCGTTTCCCACAGACGGCGTCAATCTGTTGATGTAAAAAATTAGATTGCTTCTAATTATTTAATCACAGATAAATATAAATGAGACAAAGAATTTTAAAGTGGTTCAGCCTTATAAGAATGGCCTACGTCCACTGTTTCTGTTATTGCCAAGTGTTTTGGAGTTGTCGATATGGAATTCTATCAAGAAAGTCCGGTCCCCTTGAATGAGGGTGATACATTGTAGTTATAGCCCTTAGGCTATACATGTGAAAGGGTAAGCAATTAATGCCCTTTAAGAGTATACGTTTGTATGATAAGCATTCAATGAATAGTTGAACTGTTGATTATCTGGCAATCAATGTTGTGGCCGAGATGCAGCTCGGACCGCCTTAGTTTCTCGTTGTTCAGGAGTTCCTCGGAGCCTCGGAGTTCCTCGGAGTATTAGAGTTCCTCGGAGTATACTTGTTGCTCGGAGTGAGTCTGACTTGGTCGGGGAAATAGACTTCCTCGTTGCTATTGTGCCACGTAGATCGACACGTGTCTTCTTGTGATTAGTCTATATCAGCATATTAATATTGGTATCAACATATATATATATATATATATAAACACACACACACATATACATATATACTTGGGTCTGTTAAATATTCTTATATATACTGCTATACCTTTAGACTGCCTCATTTTGCTTTGGTACGATTTGTAGTATAGATGTTGTTACTACTGGTTTAAATCAAGATTTTTTTATAAAATCAAACTTGGTGTTTAAAATTTTGATCTGGTAACATACTGGTTTGCTTGAGGTGTTTGGCTTTGATTTGCTCAAAAATAATCTTTTATCAAACAAATATATTATTTTTTTTAAACAAAACGTTACTTGTTTGTCGCTGTGTTGGGACTGATTCTCTTTTTGTTGGTTAAAACCAAAAAGTTTTCTATATTGTTTGGGTTTCTTTATCACTAGACATTTGTTTTATTAGTGTTTAGATCAGCTGATATTTATTCGTTTGTTTTGATTTCAGACTAACATCTTAGACTGAAATTATTTGAACTGTTTTGGACTAAGTCTGAATTTATTGGGTGTTAGTTCTTGAGATTTTATTTTTCATCCATCTCAGTGTGTGTGTGCACTTGCTAACTGGACTTAATATTTCAAAGTATAAAACTACTTGTGGGTTAAGTTTTTGTGTCACATAATTTTCCTTATTTAAATATTTGTTATTTTAAATATGATTAACCTGTTTTTACTCACACCTTGTTTACGTCCTCTATCTTGAACATTTTCTTTGTGTATTCATTTTATTTAGTTAGATTCATTTAGTGTGTGAGCTTTAAAATCATTTCTTTATTATTCTTTTATTTTCTTTATCAGTCCTAATTTTTATGAGCTAAGTGCTACCTGCTTTATCTTTTGCTCAATTTACTTGGACTAGATATTTATGGCATAACACCTATTTTATTTATTCATATATTATCCAGTGTTAGGTTACTTTTTATTTCAGTTGCGTGACACAATTTTTGGAATTTCATTTCCTATTTTGTCTGTAGTCAGTTGCGCCAACTGATTTGTTTTAAGGATTAATCTTTACTTGAATATTAATTATTAAGGAAGATCTTGGATGTGTCCTATGACTTAATATTTAATCATTCTTTTAGTACCGATTAATTCAATTTCATCTTATTATTATTTATTTGTGTTGTGTACTACTACACGGATTCTCGGTTTTTGAGTGTGTAGTGTGCATGTGTCTCAAGCTTTCACTACCTTGGTTTAATAAGATTCAGTAATATGGGGTTGTTTAGTTTGTGCCTTGGTGTACTGGTTTGTATTGGCCAAACTACTTCATTTAAATTGGTGTTGCGGAAATCTATATTTAAACATTGGTATTAGTGTACCTGAGTGTGTAGTTGTGTGTGTGTTCCAAGTTATGATTGCCTTGGTTGTTTAGTAGATTCAGTTATCGGGTTGTTTAGTTTGAGCCTTTGTGTACGAGTTTTGTATTGGTAAAACTATTTTCATTTACACTTGTATTCCAGTAATAGGTACTTAAACATTGGTATTAGTGGACTTGGGTGTGTGATTTGTTCTGGGACTAAAGGACACGGGGTTTTCCATTTCGGTGGTTTCCTCGAGAATAAATACTTTGTTATTTCCACTTTACCTCATCTCATTCTTAAAGAGTATTTTTAAATAAAGCATCACCACCATTTCTTACTAGTGTGCGTGAGTGTATTTTATTTTATAAACTACAATAAATTTTTTATCAAAGAGTTAAAAGGTTTTTTATAACCTAATACACGTTAGCTACTACTCAATGTAGATAAGTTACTACTCAATCAATGGAGTTCCACTGAAGTCATGTACTTGGAGATTTTTCACAAACTGCAACTAAAGTTGGAGGACTTGAATGAAGCAACTATACCTCTGCTCATCTTCACTAAAAGAATGACTACCACATTGGGAAAAGTGGTCCTATCATTTAGGATCGGGAATATCTCGAAGCTAATCGAGTTCTTGATGGTGGTAATTGCATCTTCTTATCATGACATTATTGGGAGAGGGTGTCTGCGTTCCATGCAAGTTGTTCCCTCCACTTCCCACTAAAAACTCAAGTGCATCATTGAGGGAGGAATAATGAAAATCAGAGGCAACCATGATATTTCTTGGAAGTGCTTTATCACCTCCATTAGGCCTAAACAAGAGAAAATGAAAGAAAATGTGGTCATTCTTGAAACGTTTCAAGACGGAGCTATGCCGTCCAAGTAGTAACTAATGTATGAAAGACCAAGAGCGAAAGAGACGAGAGTTGACCCCACAAATAGGGTCATGGAGAAATTAGAAGATTTTCCTTCTGATAAGACTCAGCTGGAAAGAAAATTCTTGAATGACACTGTATTATCTGAGAAAGAGAGGGAGGAGTTAATTTCTTTGCTGAAGAAAAATAAAGATGTATTCGCAAGATAGTCATATGATATGCCTAGTATCGATCCTAAAGCCGCATGCCACAAACTTTGCGTTAATCTCACGTATCTGCCAATCATACAAAAGGCTCACCAAATTGCCCCGGAGAAAGTAAAGTCAGTGGAAACAGAGGTAGGGAAACTTCTGAAGGCAAGGACCATTAAAGAAGTTAAATTCCCAAAATGTCTCTCAGACTTGTTGGTGGTAAAAAAGAGTATGATAACTGGAGAGTGTGCGTAGACTTCACTGATCTTAATAAGTCCTTCACCAAAGACAGTTTTCCCCTACCAAATATCGATCGATAGCTCGATGCCACAGGTAGTCATGAGCGAATAAGTTTTATGAATGCATACTCAGGATATCATCTGATCCTTTTGTTCTACCTCAACCAAGACAAAACTTTATTTATAACCACTTTCGACTTGTATTGTTATAAGGTCATGACTTTTGGCCTTAAAAAATATAGGAGCCACATATCAAAGATTGGTTACAAGGGTGTTTAAGCAATAGTTACGAGAGAAAGAGAAAATGGAGGTATACATTGATGACATGTGTGTCAAGGACAAGCTTAAAGCTGATCACTTGAAGGATTTTGTGGGGACTTTTAATATCCTCAGGCATTAAAAAGTGAAGATGAACGGGAACAAATGCTCCTTTGGAGTTCAACCTAAAAAGTTCATAGGGTACTTGGTCAACAAGAGGAGTATTGAGGCCAACCCCAACTAGATAGTCACGATCAACAACGTTTTGCCTCCAAAGACGTTACACGAGATTCAAAAGTTAACAGGGATGTTAGCAGCCCTTATCTGTTTCATCCAAAGTCATCCAAATGATGCCGACCATTTTTTTAGCCGTTGAAGAAGGAAAAAGGGTTCACCTTGAATGAGGAATGCTTAAAGGCCCTTGAAGATTTCAAATCTTATCTGAGCAAACCTCCTTTGCTCACTATTCCATATCTGGGAGATCATCTTAATCTCTACCTATCAATTTCAATCCATGTGATTAGTTCAGCCTTAGTTTGCGAGAATGGGGTACGTCAATCCCCCATTTACTATATAAGAAAAACACTCCTAGATATCGAACGATGCTACCTCTCACTGGAAAAATTGGCATATTCATTAGTCGTCGCATAACGCAAGTTGAAGCACTACTTTGAAGCTCACTCAATCATAGTCATAACCTCCTTTCCCTTTAAAGTCTTCCTTCGAAAGGCTGACCTATCTAGGCAGATATCCAAATGTTCGATCAAACATGGGAGATTTTATATAAACTTTTAGCTAAGAACGGCGATTAAGGGTCAAATAGTAGCAGATTTTATTACAGAATTTATAGGAGGAGATCAACCAAGAGACCAACAAATAGACGATAAATTAAGAATCTAGGAGATCTACGAGTCCAAAAAATGGACACTTTAAGTGCATGGTGCATCCAAGTCAAAGGGGGATGAATATGAATTGTGCTTATTTCCCCAAAAAATATCATAATTGAGCACGGGATTAGACTTGGCTTTGAAGCTTCCAACAAAGAGGCTGAGTATGAAGCCATCATCACCGAACTGTGCAAAGCTCACTCACTGGGCACTACACCAAAAAGTCTATTAATAACAGTACTGTAGTGTTACAAAAATAATTACTAACACTAAATTGCCATTGGAAAAAGGAGTGGAGAAGCAAATTACTAACACCTTTTTATCGTTACTAAATTGTGTTACTAACACATCCCTACCGTTACTAAAGTGTTACAAATTAGTTAAAATTGTAACGTACTTTTACCATTGCTAACATTTCATAACGCAGTTTTAACATAAAATTTTGTAACATATATCAAGAATTAGTAAGAGTAGGTACTTTCTTAATATTGACAAAATTTTCAAAAACAATAATATATATTTTATCATAACCACAACAATGATTAAAACGGAAAAATAATTAATATTAATCGTCAATAAGATGACATTCAATATTGCATGACGCTAATAAAACAAGTACTTTATGATCACAATCCATAACATAAGGTTTGTGACAAATAATACCAATACAACTAAAAGTTTTATGACATATCTATTAATGGCGTCCTACTACTTCTATTCGCCAAGTATCAGCCTATAAATAATAGGTGATGGTAGAACTCCACAATACTATAATAGAAATTAGGCCTTATGACTCTTAGCCCAAATTCTGAAATAAGAATTCCATGTTGTGCACGTAGTGGATAAGCTTATCTTCTACTTAACCATTGCAAATAATAGGTTTAAAACTAACTATTAAAATGCATAAATAAATAGCATTTACTTAAAGAAAGAAAAAGTATAACCATAATACTCTTGAAAATGTGTGGAAGTATAATAATCATAACTAGCCTTCCCTATACACATGCAAACAATGCAAATGAATCCATAGCAGCTGAAAAGAATTGAAAGAACCTTTATTTTCTTCAAAAATGAGAACATTTTTGTTGCCAACCAAAATCCCTATTACCATATAACATTGTTAGGGACCTAGTATTAATTATAGAATTGGAATATCATAATCAAATTATGATTATTAGCATCTTATACTCACTCTGATTACTAATGACATGGGATAAGGAGGATGTGGGAAGTGATTTTTGAATGCCACAAGCGACAGGACTATATCATATCAGCCGCATATAATAATCCTGGTAGAAAAATCTCCTTACACTCTAACTCTCATCAACAAATCACCTTCCATCTTGAACACAAACAGGCCACTCTATCTTCGAGTTTCTCAAAGGGGGTAACTACTTAAAAAACATACATTCGGGTTATAAATAAGTGTCTCATAAAGTGCATTCGTCAAAAGAAAACTTCCAAGAGGAATTGTAGGGCACCCCCCATATCTTTGAAAGACTTTGGACCCCATATGTACGCCACGTGTGGTGTCTAGCTTGAGATGCTCAACAAGTTACCTGCTAAAGAAGTTTCTGTAAGAATTAGGGCTTAGTAACTGAAATCTCCCACTTCTTACCTCATTGGGAAAAGAACCAAGGGAAGAGCATAAATCATCATCATCATAGCAATAATAATTCGGGAGTCAACTTGTTAAAAGAGGAAGTTTAATATGACTGGATAATGGGTGTTGATCATTTTTTAACAAGCTTTGTCAGTTTTCTCAGTAATTGGAATAATTTTGTCGCTTCTTCTATAAAGATGTTTACTGACCTTCGGAATTCCATTCAAGACACAAATAATAAGCATCCTCTCCATCCCAACCTTTATATTGCAACATAGTATACATAAGAAACACTAACTAGTCGAATTAGTATCGAAATAACAATTCAATAACAAGATTTAAAAAATAGACAGTATGGTAAAAATTGGGTTTAAATTTTTAAAAGACATTCATCATAGTGCATAGATATTCGTCAAAGTGCAAATATTTTACTTGACTATGTTCATGTTCAGTTTATTGAAAAGGGTTTATTATTTATATAAGTTTTCATGGCAAGCAACATATTCGATGAATTGAAACTCGAGCCTCAGCTGATTTTTAGTGTAAATGCAGTTGTAAATAAAAGGCAAGTACTCACTTACCCAATCATGGCAAGCATGAATGAAATGACCAGCTTTGAGCCTTCGATTCCAATTGGTATATTTTTCGCCAAGAAGATTGACATAATCTCGAATAATATGCGTCATCGATTGTCATTCATAGGTTTTGGAGCTCGTAAATAAAGTGAACAAAAAATATCGCATTGATAATTCGATATGAAACCAATACAAAACCAAATAGTAACTTCTTCATAAATGTGACACCCTGCCTATTCTAATAGCGAGTGCCCAATCCTATATTAAAATAAAACAGGAATCTGTTGTAGTTTCATTCTCACCATCATTGTCGTAACAAGAAATATAACTATAAATGAATAAAAACTATACAACTCAATGACCAAAATAAACGACAGGCATAAATAAATAAATGTCAATAGAATAAACCGTCGGTCACTAATAGTAATCATCCAAATGTAATAAATCTGATAAACAAAATATCTCCAACATGAAGTAAAGTCCTATCCAACTACGGGCAACACTCCTAAAAGAAAATTGTTGAAATATACTGAGACCAATCTAGGATAGAAAGAATATGAGGCGGCTAATCAATCTCATGGCATTTACGGATATTGCAATAGCAAGAAAGCTCTATCCATTTTGTCCTTGCTTCTACTGCACACTTCGAGGTTTTATAAAAACAAGAAAACAGATTTGCCCATGAGTCAAAGCTCGAAAATATTTGAAAATATTTTATAAGAAATTAAATGCTTTAAATCAATAAAAACACGTAGTGTATTACTTTCACAATCAATTAACCGGTCATACTCACATGAGATAAATCCTCACCTCTCATCTACAGCGCACACCTAATGCATCTAGTTTACTATCCTAATTGCAGTACCTAGTCTAACTAGGACAATAACAACTATCCAAGCTCAAACCCACTAATAGTCACCATTAGCTAAGTGTATACTACCCTTACTAGGTATATGTTCATAAATACATACATAACTGCACACGTGCTATAAATAAATGACCGCACACAATCATAACATAGCTACACATGTGATATAAATAGATATGCATACTACATTGTATAAACATACTTATATATATTTCAATATGTACGTATAACCGTATTCCCAGAGTGTGGACATCACGGATAAATCCCTCATGTGCTATCAGGATCCAGGCATATCACGCATCATAAAGACCCACTATGTTAGGATCTCACCACCGAACCCATACATAAGCACAAACAAATGAAGTCAATCATAAATATACGTCTGGGAGTTGCAACCATACCACATCGTACCCAACCAGTCTCCAAACCAATACTTGTCCTCACACATGGATAGTGGCCATGAAATGGTACTATGACCTAGGGAATCAATCCAACACCTGCTAATCAATACCAGGGTCAATTATCCGCTAACTGCAACCTACTAATGATAGTAATACTAAGTAGGTATGTTCGATATAAACAAGTAACAAACACTCTCTCTCTCTCTCTCTCTCTCTCTCTCTCTCTCTCTCTCTCTCTCTTACACACACACACACACACACACACATATATATATATATATATATACATACATACATACAAGTCAGCCCAATATGCATATATAAAAAGTACTGACTGCGTAAATAAATCCCAAAGCATACTAGTCTATTAATCCCGGAGTTCGAACCAAATTCCCAATTACACTCAATTGAATTCCCAATTCATCCCGCCCGAACCTAATTATTCGTTAGCCTAACACACATACCAAACCTTAAAAATATTTCCCAATAGTCCCACTCTACCTCGAAAGCCTCTACTCTCATTCCCCAAACTCTAACGGGTTAAAATAACACATAAACAAAATATGTACAGCCGAGCAAATCGAATCGATTTTCTTGGCAGATCGAATCGGTTCAGTCAACAGGAACTGATTCGCTCCCCCAGCGAACCGATTCGATTTGCTAGGCTGCCAATCGTCTTCTTCCTCAGGTTTCACCTCCAAAACCCTCAAATGAAGTTACTAAGCCTCCCAAAACATAATATTAACACCCCATATAAATACAATATTATCCCCGAAGTATTCTAACATCAAATCAAACCCGAATCCATCATCTATACACTATATTTCCTAATCATTAACCAATTCAATCAAACCTAGAATTAATCAAACTTGAATTTTCATTGATTCTAACACCCTATTAATGTTTTGCATGTTCATACTTAAATATCCAGATTTATTAATGAAATTCTTATATGTTCATCATCAATCGATCTTAATTAAAATAAGAGGTTCAATCATACTTTAAATCTATTCAATTGGTTACCAAAGTTCACATCTTTAATCTCAGATTTAGTTCTTAATTAACTAAGAATGTAATTAACTACAAAATTTCATCTAAAGCAAGTAAATACCTGCCTTTAAGGATATGAATCAGAAGTTTCATTTGTTGGAATGGTTTGAATCCGAAAATTGCCTCTTCTCTTCTCTTCTCTTCTCTTCTCTTCTCCAAGTTCTTCTCTCCACTTTTCTTCATTTTTCTTTTCTCTTAAACTGTCTCTAACTCAAAATTAAGCAAATATTCAAAAAAGTGTTGTCATCAACGTCCCTAACCCTTAAATTCCTCCTGGTTAAAAAGACCACTATGCCCCCATATTGGTCCTCTAACATCTAAAAAGTCCCTGAAATCAAATTATAACACTCGAGTACCTCTTCTGGACTATTTTGATCCATTCCGGATCATCGATGTAATAAAAAAGGTCATCTGAGTCACCCAACTACAAATATATCAATATTTCATTAATCGGGCCCAATATTTGCGTCTAGTATGCGTCGCCCATAAATTATACAAATCCATAGATGTAACTCTCTATCAACATAATATAATAAAGCGTCGCTTTTTACTCGTAAATGAAATATAATAAATCACATCTCCATTCACTTGTCGCATGAAAGTAACGAATAATAATATATAATAATTCTTAACTCGCTAATTAATATTTATCAAAACGCAATTTAATTTCCTCCAATTAAATTAATAGTTATAAGCACACGAAAATTAAATAATAAAAAATATATTGGGTATTACATTCTTATCCCTAATATAGGAATTTCGTCCTCAAAATTTGAACGTACCTGCCACAAAGGCTCTTGATACTTTTCCCGCATGTCATCCTCGCGCTCCCACATCGACTCGGCAACATTGTGGTGTCCCAAGTGCACACATACTAATGGCACCACCTTTCACCGAAGCTTCTGCTCACTACGGACCAAAATGGTAATAGGTCTCTCATCATAAGATATGTTCAGTTGTAAGTTAATCTTCTCAAAAGCTGTTTGTCGATAATCCACGTTATCCCTGAGATACCTCCTCAGCGATGACACATGAAACATATCATGAATCCGCTACAAACTCTTCGATAAGGCGAGCCTATGTGAAACCAACCCTACCTTCTTAATGATGGGTAAAGCCTCACATACCTCAGTGCCGACCTCTTTTTCTTCCCAAACTGCTTCACTTTCGTTATAGGAGATACTTGTAGTAACACCTAATCACATGCATACTGCTATGTCGCGTAATCCACATGAGCTAGAAAGAAATGAGCTACGTTGGTCAATCGATCCTCAATGACCTAAAAGGAACTGTGACCCCACTATGATGTTGGTAACCCTGTGATGAAGTCCATCAAAATACTCTACTACTTCTATATCAAAATCTCCAAGGACTGTAAAACCACGAACGATCTATGATGATAAATTTTCACTATCTGACAAGTGGTGCATCTGGAGACAAACTCTCCTATGTCCCACTCCATACCGTCCCATCAATACTGCCTCCTCATATCTTGGTACTTCTTATCCTCTCTTAAATGCACAGAGAATTGTGTCTCATGCACCTTATCCATAATTGTATGTCATAGGTCCTCATCATTTGGGACAATTAACCTCACATTAAAGCGTAAGCCACCCTTAGTCCCTGTAAGGACGCATTAGTAAAAATAAAGTATAACACTCCTCCCCTAGGAAATGCGAGAACTAGTGTTGAAGTTAACATTTCCTTTAGCTCATCGAACGCTAATTGGCTATGATCATCCTAAATAAAAGGTACTCCCTTATAAGTCAAATTCTTTAAAGGATTTGCAATTTTTTAAAATCCTATACACTACACCAAAACTATCACATTGTCACGGTTATTGACCATTACAAGTCTAACTTGTTAAGCTCAATGACCGTGATAAGTCTGGGGGTTTTAACTTTTATTATCACGGACTTATCATGGTCATTGACCGTGATAATTTTTTTAGAATTGTCACGGTCCTGTCATGATCTTTGACCTTGACAAGGTTTGTCACAGTTAAAGACCGTGACAAACCCATGATAAACTTTAAAAAATTATCACGGTCATTGATCGTGATAAGTTTCTTTGTCACGAAATTATCACGATCAATGATCGTGATAAATCTGGGCAGAATTAAAAAAAACTTGCATGGCAGTTTGGCCACTGCCACTGCCCAGCAGTATATTTGTACCTACTATAGCAAAAGTGTACATGTTCAAACAACATATATCAAAATAAAATAGAAAGAATTCACCAAATCATTACATACATAATTCCATATCCAAATAAAATAAAAATACAATCCATATCCAAACTAAAAGGTAACAAATCAAAACAATTCGAATATAATCCTAGTGTCCAAATAAAAATAGATACAAATAATATCACGCCATAGAGTCTGGGGTAGGTTCAAGGATAAAGGAAGCCAACACAATATACGCATTGAGACACTCCTCAATATGCGTCACCCCACATTATTTGCACAACCACAATGCGGAGTTCTCATTTTTGGGTATCACATGCGCGAGGATCACCTTGGCCTCGATGTTTTGAAGGGTGCGTCCATTCATCGACATACTCGAAACGGTATTCGGGTCCCTTAACCCTCTCGCTAACCACTGGCCATCATATATGTTGCGTAAAAATACACTGGGCCAACCGATTATTGACATAGGCCATTGGATGGGATCTAGTTAGGGGACTGGATCATCAAGCGGTGAGTTCGCACGTATCGACGATGAAGCAGCGACGTCCATGTCCACGTCCTCGTCCTCATCCACCTCCTTCTCCACTATCTTCTACTTCCCCTTACTCTTTCCGCTTCCACCCAACTGATGCTTCACCCAATTCATAACTCCTATCATGCTATTAACAGACAAACCATATTGGGTCTTCAAATTATGCAAACCAACCATGGCATGCAAATTTGTTTGATATTTCTCATAGTTAGAGTATAACGGTTGGGTCGCCTTAAATTTTAAACTTCGGTAGTGATCGTCAAAATTTATCCTGATATCTTCATGAGAACCTGAACCTTGTACATCGTCAGTGACCTCATTCTCTTCCCCTTCATGAATGATGTATATGTCATCAACAAAATCCTCTAACATATTATGATCTACATTATCCCCTTCTACATCTATCCTACTTGTTGAAGGTTGTTGTGAAGGTTACTTGGGGACAAAAGGAACTTTTAATTCCCCGTGAAAACTCCAAAATTGATTATTATATTGCATACCCCATCTTAACAAATGTAGTTTAATTGTTTTTTATTCAAACACCTTACCATTCTCACACCTAGAACACGGACACGAAAACTCTTCATCATTATGAAATCTCTTTGCGTATTTCTCAAATTCATTAGCACCTTTGCGAAACACATCCCTAATCAATTTGTCTCACCCATCCACTCTTTGTATTTAGGATATCCTATCATAACTACTACAAACAATCACCTATTAAAGGTAAGAAGCATATAGTCTTGGATTAGTATAAACAAAACTTAGATTTATAGTATGTTTCATTTAATTATGTCTTATTTATATACAATTTTTTAATTTCAAATTCAATTTATAATATTAATTCCTATTTCCTCCATCTCCTCTAAAGGGTGAGTGGTCCTATCCCATTCAAGACTGCATATTTATGTAATACACTTAACATCTCATGCACAATGTTACGATTTGAGAAACATTTAGCATCATATCCCAATAGTTCTCCAAGTACACAACGTATATTCACAAGTGTGAGTATTATTTCAATTTATCAATTGAAATAACACTCACACTTGTCAATCTAGTATGTACCCAGAGAACATTAGGATACGATTGCAGAACATCCTCCAAATGTAACAAGTTTAAGCCACTAAGAATATTATTATATAGAAATTATGCAGTCCCAAACGGTCCAACCGGGACAATTCGAGAGATCTCATTATAGGGGTAATGACTCTCGAACGGGTCTAAGGGCTATTGAATGCGTACGCATAAGAACTAGAAGGCTAGTATATATCCGCACTACATGTAATTTCAAGTATGTTTCATTTAATTATCATAAATGAAACCTACAATATATATATATGAATTAATAATATATTGTTGGTGACACAAAGTAATTTTAGAAAAAAGTTGAAAACTCCCCCCTCCCCCATTTGGATAATAATTCAGTCGTCATGCCACTTCCAAAATTAACCAACCTAACATCGGTCCACTATAATCCAACAGCAACGACAAACCAACAAATGTGTATCCCGTACTCCTTCTAATTCATCTACTCAATTAATTCATTTCATCCCATCTTATAAATGTATCATCATTAAAGCTATACAATTAAAGCTATATAATTAAAGTTACAATTCACTTAAAATTGTACAATTAAAGTTTCAATTAAAGCTATATTTTATTAATCAATTTGTCTGTTTCAACTGTCACAGTGTAATATTAATGTTTAATAACTTAATTCTGAATTCCAACACAATAATATCTAACCCATAATACGTAAAATTACTAAAAATCCTAAACATCAATTCAAACTAACTACTTACTAATTTAAAACCAACAATTAATAAGGAGAATCTAAAGGCTCCTAACTCATTTATATCCAATTAAAGTCATAATTAAATTAACAATAATAATCATAAGTCCCAATTCCAATTCCTATTATGACTATTCCGTGATAAAAACCTCAAATTGAACTTTAAGCCTCTTAAACACGGGGAGAATCATCATTTACACATTTACGTATTAAATCAAGGGTTAAGTACTTATCATTATGTATTAGCCAACAATATTTGGGTATTTATACTTAAGGGTACAACATATATTTGGGTATATACACATTTACGCATGAAACCCTAATTGTTCCATTACCCACACACGCACACTATAGACACACACTACAAACACACAAGCCCTGGCACTACTGCACACCTGGGTTTTTTAAAAGAAAATATATTTGCCAACGGGTCAAAGCCCGAAAATACTTGAAAACATTTTATAAGTAATTAAATTCTTTAAATCAATAAAACACATCGGGATCTCACGACCAAAACCAAATGTATACACAAATAAACGGAGGAAGTCATAAACATATGTTCGGAGATCACAATCATGCCACATCACACCTAACTGGTCTCCAATCCAGCACTAATACTCACGTGAATAGTGGCTACGCAACAGTACTATGACCTGGGGAATCAATCCAACACTTACTGGTCGATGCTTGGGTGGATTGCTCATTATGCGCAATATCCTAATGATAGAACTACCGAGAAGGTATATTCAATATAAATAAGTAACAATCACACACATAAATACTCAAGTCAACCCATTACCTATATATATAAAGTACTGACTTCGTACACAAATCACATAGAGTACTAGTCTACAAATTCTGATGTCTGACTCGACTTCTCCATTATACATATAAGTGTTCACTCACTTGAATTACTACTTCATCTCACCTAAACCCATCTATCTGTTGGCCTAACACACATACCGAAGCCTAAAAATATTCCTCGATTGTCACACTCTACCTCGGATGCCCTTACGACCATTCCCCAAACTCTAATAGGTCAAAATAGTGCGTAAAGAAAATCTGGGTAGGCCAGCAGACCAAACCAGTTCGCTTAATAGACCTAACCAATATGGTCAACCAAATCCGTTCGCTCCCTGAACGAATCGGTTCAGTCCGTTGGGCTGCCAATCATCTTTTTTCGCGAGTTTTCACCTATAAATCCCTCCAATAAAGGTCCCAAGCCTCCCAAAACATAAAATTAATACCCCACATCAATATAATATCACCCTGGAAGTATTCTAACATCAAATTAAACCTCAATCCATCATCTAAACATAAGAATTCCTAATTATTAATCAATTCAACCAAACATAGAATTAATCAAACTTGAATTTTTACTACTTCTGATACCCTATCAATGCTCTACATGTTCATACTTAAAAATGAGAATTTAATCATGAAATCCTTATATGTCCATCATCAATTGATCTCAATTAAAATTAGAGATTCAATTTTCATTGATTCTAACACCCTATCAATGCCCATACTTAAAAACCCCAAATTTAAGCACGAAATTCTTATAAGTTCATCATCAATCGATTTAAATTAAAATCATAGGTTCAGTCATACGTTAAATCTTCTTCAATTTATTACCAAAGTTCACATATTTAATATCATATTTAGTTCCTAATTAACTATGAAGGTAATTAACTACATAATTAAATCTAAAGCAAGCAAATACTTGTCTTTAAGGATCTGAATCAAAGTTTCGTTATTCATAATGGTTTGAATTCGGAGATTGCCACTTCTCTTCTCTTCTCCAAGTTCTTATCTCCCCTTTTCTTCTTTTTTCTCCTCTTAAACTTTCTCTAAATCATAATTATGTAGAGACTGAAAATTGGGATATCATCCACCTCCCTAACCCTTAAATACCTCTTTATTACACCCTAATCCCATTTTTTTATTAAACCCTAGGTGTAAAAAGACCACAATACGCCATACGGGTCCTGCGATGTGTAAAAATCCCTCGGAACCCCATTATATTACTCGGGTATCTCTTATGGACTGTTTTGACCCATTTCGGATCACAGGTGCACTAAAAAAGGTCATTCGACTCACTAGACTACATACACACCAACATTTCATTAATCGGGCCCGACATATGCATACAGTACGCATCGCCCATATATTATACAAATCCACTGATTTAACTCTCTATCAACATAATAAAATAAACTATCACTTTTCGCTCATAAACGGCATATAATAAATCACATCTCCATTTACTTATTACAGGAAAGTAAATAATAATAATAATAATAATAATAATAATAATTATTATTATTATTATTATTATTATTATTATTATTATTATTATTATTATTATTATTATTACTACTACTATTATTGTTATAATAATAATAAATACTAATCCTTAACTTGCTAATTAATATTTACCAAAACCCAAATTAATTTCTCTCAATTAAATTAATAATTTTAATCTCACAAAACTTAAACAATTGTAAAAGTATAGGGTTACATTGTCACATATTAAGTCCACTCGCATTCAATATTGGGGAACGGTAATACAAGAAAAGGACATGCATTAAAAAATATTCAGGCTAGAAACAAGAACACAATTAAGGAATAAGAACATAATTAGGGAAGAACTCACAATTTCCATTAACCAAATCGCTAATAGGTTCCTTTTCATCTAAATCTTCTCAAAATCAATGTGTTCCTATGTTTAAATAAAAATTGAAACCTAGTGAGATATAATTTCCAATTACATCACATCTTAACAAATGAAATCATAATAACTTCAAGGTAAACTTGCTTTATTGGGATAGAAGCTTTCGCAACATTTGATTTACTATCAGACGAACTACTAAAATCTGAACCAACAAGGAATATATAACAAATAAGTGCTTTATTAACAACAATAATAAAGAAACAATATCAATACATAAGGTCCAAAATTAGATGCTTCTTTAAGATCCACACAAATCAAGGAGAAAAATTATGTGCACCATATAGCATGTCTATGTTGTGCATCTGCACCACAGACGATTGAGGTACTAAATAGAAGCGTGTTATATTAACGACCACTATATGATGTGTAATTCCTCCATGTACCGCAATTATCAGTGTGTGCAATACGTGGTGCACCAAGAGCACCATATATTTTCTCCCAATTAGGAATATGGTAAATACATGAGGACACATTTTAACCTTTCTAAAGTAAGGAATATGGTACAATATTTACATGAGATAGTTCATGTAACAAGTTGTTCCTTGGTTCTTAAGTCCAATATAGACAGTCTCGTTCTTTGAGTCATATGCTCAATAATCAGTAACTTTGCGTATAGCAATATCAACTTCAATAACACATGTATCATTCACGAGAAAAATTCTATCGAGGTCATAAAGATCACTAAGAGGCGTAAAAGATGTGAAGCCCTAATTACTCTCCCTATCATAGAACTGGTGTTATATGTCTACAAAATCTAGATTTGTGGGTTGAGAACATATTCAAGTCTAAGCACACTTTATTTATGATTGGTGCCAACTAGAAAGACAGGGAAAGAAGCCCATTGTTTGGTAGACAAAAATAAAACTTGTCTCCATAGCCTATGAAAATAAATAAGTTTAGTCCTTAAATAATGAAAACCACAATTGACCCAATGGTGAAAGATTAGCTAATAAAATTATTGAAGTAGTGGCAAATGTTCGATGAAATGGTAAAAGGTCTGCTACCAAGCATGAGAATGTGGATTCGACTTTGAGCACGACCACTATTGAGAAAATCTTATTAAAGGTCAAGTTTAAATGTATTACCCCTGCCGAACAATGATCGAAATTTTCTTTTGAGGCAATAGCCTCATAGATATCCTCATAGTGAGGCCATGGATTACCAAGCTCAGACTATAGCCACAAGGGTATTTTGTAAAACCATAGGCTCAAATGCCTTTTTCTATAGCCTCAAGGCATTCAAGCATATTCTACACTAAAACTACGTAGCATATGTATATACACACATATATACATGCATAAAGCCCATTCAAGCATGAATAAGACAATTAGGCTATGGACTTTTACAATTATTTCCAGTACATTATATTGTATCTTAAAAAACATCTTACATGGATTCTCTTTTTTCCAAACCATAATCATATATGTGTCCATTCCAAGGGGGGTTAGTATGGATCCCCCCCGCCCTCGAGAGAATGGCATCTAGGACAAGATTGATGCTTGCGAAACTAAGTAGTTCAAAGGTCTAGGAACTAAGTTACAGAACGAGAAGTGTTAGGCACCCATTCCGCCCTTTTGGTATGTCATGGTCATGCATTAATCTTCTCTTGTTAGACTCTGTAGAGTGTGTGCTTATGTTCATAATACAAATGGAGAATGGAATCGCTTTACTCGCATCATGAAAAAGACGGAGTGATTTCATCCTTAGAAGTGTTCCCAAAACATAATTCAAAATATAATATAAGTGTTTGCCGATTCAAAAGTTATTATAGAAGAACAAATGTATACATCGGACAAGACATAATCATGCAAGAACATGAAATCCATTATATATATATATATATATATATATATATATATATATATAACAATGTAACAAATGTGCTTAAGGGAGGGCTCGAGTCTAGGGATTTACCCAAGATGCCTATGTAGCCCAAGGGGCATCAAAGTCCACATAGTTTAAAGATAACATAAGGTGGGGTGTAACCCATAAATTCAAATGGGGGATTTTTCTTAAATGTGTGTGCAGAGATAAGCATGCTTTAAGTGTGAGAATGTGTAGTGAGAATCCCTCTTTTGGAATTTATAGGTAAACCTTCTTTTTATTGTTTTTTAGTTTTTTTTTTGTATGAAAATAAAGTATGTGAAAATACTAATACTAAAGGTTTGAGATTAAGATATGTGATGTAATGAAATAAATCGCTAAAGTAGAAATAAAGCACCTAATGCTAAAATAAGAGAATTTAAAGGCGAGGATAGAGAATTTGACCTCCTTCTGAAGACATGAAGTGGATCTTGATTGTAGATGAGTTGATCTCACAATGAGCTGATGGTGGTATGAAGAGATGGGGGGAATTTACTAAATGGAGTATGAAAAGGATGGAAGGAATCGGGGAAATGGGCTTTCTAAGAGGGGAGCAGTTCTGAATTCAAGAGAATGTTCTCTAAATTGCTTAGAGGGATATTCAGGGGGAATTTTAAATTAAGGTCATGGAATCAATTTATAGGGTCAAGGGGGTGCCGATAAAAATGGTCTTGGACCAGCCTATTGGTATAGACACTCAAACACACTACTGATTGGCTGGAATCTGGCGGTGCCACTCAGCAGTCTGAGATAAAAAATTTAGAAAAATGGTTGTAAAATATGAGCAGTAAGTCAGAATCGTATGCGGGGCGGACTGTAGAAAGGGTATTTCGAGTCTTTTAATAATCCATTGATCCACTCCGGGGTTCAAGAGTTGATCGAGGTCAAAAGGGCCCTAAAAACATTCGTTGATCACTTGATAGGAAATTTTTAGAGGAAAATGGATCGTTCATTCAAACTGTAAGGCTGATATGTGGACGGGATGGACCATTGGAAAGTGTATTTTGAGCCCTTTAAGATTTCATTCATCTTTTTTTGCTCCGGAAAGTTACCCAAG
Organism: Sambucus nigra; assembly: GCA_949130495.1. NCBI lineage: Eukaryota > Viridiplantae > Streptophyta > Magnoliopsida > Dipsacales > Adoxaceae > Sambucus > Sambucus nigra. The sequence continues at coordinate 225,614,009 of OX422214.1, forward strand.
GTCAAACGGTGCCTAAGAGCGCTTGGTGACCCTTCAGAGTAAAATGGGTCATTCGTTCGTATAGTAAGGCTAATTCTCACATGAGGTAGACCATTGGAAAGGGGATTCAGATCCCTTTAATAATTCATTCAGCTTTATTCAAGATGGAGATTTGACTTGGGTCAAATGGGTCTCGAGAGTGCACAATGGTCTCTAAATTAGTTTTTAGGGTAAAACAGACCGTTCGTCCGAACCTTAAGGCCGATTCATGCATGGGGCCAACTTTTTACAAATCAAATTTAGAGACCTTCGATGATTCATTAAGATTTCACTCATGGAAGAAAATTTACTTAGAGTTAAACGAGGCTCGAGAATGCCCGGTGACCTATAGATCGATACTCGAAGTTTGACCTAGGGATTATGATGAACGGGTGAGTGCTAGGGACTTACGGAGGTACTTAGGGGGATCCTAGGATGGGGTAACTATAGAGAGATCCTCAACGGGAGATCTTGGAAGAAGTCAATGCCATTGAATGATAAACACCACACCAACATTGGAAAAGAGTATTTTAGGTCAATTATATGGACCTAGAGGATGGGGTTGACCGATTCAAAGGGTCAAGTTCAGTTATAATGATCGAAAGAGATGAAGATGACTAATTTAGTGGGTCGAGGTCATTTTTGAGGACTTAAGGGGGACGAGGATAACAAGTTCAGCTTGTCAAAGACGTGTTAAAATTGGTTCTGAAGGACTAAGGAGACCAATTTCGCGAGTCGAAGTCAATTTAGTCAACCTAAAGTGATGATGGGGATGAGCGATTTAGCAGGTCGAGGTCAATTCTAAGGACCTAAAGTTAGGGGTGACCAATTTTGAGGGGCAAGGTTAATTCTAAGGACCTAAAGTCATGACGACCAATTTTGACGGCCAAGAACCTTGAGTTGTGACGACCAATTCTGAGGGACGAGTTGAATTCTAAGGACCTAAAGTTGTGACGACCAATTCTGGGGGCCGAGGTAAATTTTGAGGACCAAAAGTTGTGATGATCAATTTTACAGGCCGAGGTTAATTTTAGGACCTAAAATTGTGATGACCAATTCTGAGGACCAGGTCAATTCTGAGGATCTAAAGTTCGTACGACCAATTTTGAAGGCCAAGGTCAATTTTGAGGACCTAAAGTTGGTGATGACCAATTCTGAGGACCTAAAGTTGACACTACCAATTCTGAGGGCCGAGGTCAATTCTGAGGACCTAAAGTTGTGACAACTAATTCTTAGGGCCGGGGTTAATTCTATGGACCTTGAGTTTTGACGACCAATTTTGATATTCAATGTCAATTGTGAGGACCTAAATTCGAATACGCCCAACTTTGAGGGTCAAGGTTAATTCTGAAGACCTAAGGTTGTGACGATCAATTCTAAGGGTCGGGGTCAATTCTGAGGACCTAAAGTTAGGGATGACAATTATGAGGGTCAGGGTCAATTTTGTGGATCGAGGTCAATTCTATGGACCTTGAGTAGTAGCGAGGGGAAGTGATCTCCTAGGGATATTTAAATTATCTTGGGAGTGCAAGTTCACTTGTCGTTCCGCTAGGGATTGTGTTGTCTTGAAACTCCACTGGGGAATGTTTAGTTTTGGGATTTCAATTGGAGAATTTGTAGTAGATTTGGATGCAGGCTCATCATTAGTTCTGTTGTGTAGTATTTTGAGGATAAGGGTGTAAGATTAATCCAATAGAGGATTTAAGAGTTTTTAAGGGGTTCAGTTCTCCAAAGATCATTTTCTTGAGCAAAATAATATTCCATATTTTTTAGGGATTTTTGGGAATTTTCTGGACAATTTCTGGATTTTTTTGATTTTTTTTGCATTTTTGTACTAAATTTTAAAGGGACTACCGATACGCAGACTTGAGAGGGTGCCAATCGACAATGGCACAGAATCCTGGACTTCCTTAGGAAGAGGAAAAGTGGTTGAAGATCAATGTGGGATTGGGGTTGTCGATCGGCAGGCCCTTTAACCTTCTATAAAAAGGGGTGATCCCTCCCCATTTTTCAAACCTTCAAGTATTTGAATCTTCTTCTTTATCTCTCTAAAAAATATTCCTAAGTCCTTTGAGCTTCAAGACTTTAAATCAATGGTTCTTCAAGCGAGGTGTACAACAATGAGTGGCTAGCCATTGATGACTAGGTTGTCTTGGAGTGGCGGTCTAAGGTGCTCCTTGCATTGGGCAATGAGAATGACTTTTATTTATTTGAGGCTCTAACTAATGAGCATATCCTGTTATGCGAGACTGCATACCACAGATCATCTAGGGTGAAGAACCCAAGTGGCTACGTAAGTATGGTGGCTTTTGGTATTCCAATTTGGTTTTTCTCTATGTTCTTTGTGCTAATAAAGAGTTTTTCTTCTTTTTCTTCATGCAGACTAACATAGCTCCTTCAAGCATTCGGTCTCGGAGGACAAGTGGGTTGAAGGAGGTTTGAGATAAGCTCTCAACCATTGTGCAATGGATTGTTTCATACGCCGACTTTGGCCGTTTAGCGCAGGTTTTGGGTGAGATATCTCGTTTTATTACGATTTTTTGTTCTCTTGGGGAAGGTGATGGGAAACTAACCACACATTTCATCTTAGCTTAGGGTAGATGATTGTTACTCCTATAGAACAACAATTGACGGGGGTGTATTGCGAGGGGTACAAGATAGTGGTGGATCATACTTTGAGGGTGAGACCGAAGACAGTATAGGCGGCATTGGGGGACATATGTACGATCGTATCCGGGGATTCTATCCATATATTTCTTTAAGGGATATGCTCTGGAGGATGATGCTGGATGTGATCGACGAACGGCAGACAAATGTCTCATTTGATTATTTTACTTTTACTTAGTGGCTTCTTGGTGGTGATAATTAGAGACGTCGTCCATCTTTAGTTTTTTTCATATTTGAGGACAATTTTTGACATTCAATTGTACGATTGGGGGAGACTGACTTTAGCCTCCGTTTATTATTCTTTAGATGCTTTCAACCAATGTCGTTGGCAAACTTTTATGGGGGGCTCACATCTATTGGAGGTAACTTTGTATTTATTTTTCTCTTTATGTTCCTTTTGCTGATTCGTTTCATTTGCATACATGGTTCTATGAGATGATTAAGCACAATGCAGGGTTGATGGCCCTGAAGTATGAGGACTAGGGGGACTTCTGCCCGATGTTCCAGTGGCATAAGTCCAACCAGCGGTTGAACTAGTCTTTATCTTTAGCGGATGTGCGACGGGTTCGAAATGCCATGACGAGCAACTAGGTTTTTTTTGTCTCTTTTGAGTTCTTTTTGGGATCATCATTTATTGAGCATATATTAATTCTTTATTGGGGATTACAGGTGACCTTCTACCCCTACTGGGTGACTACGCAAGGTACGGGGGTGATGGGCCTACATGCGTAGATGCGGCGATTGATTGCATATGAGTTTGGTTACATCTGGTACCTGGGAGAGAGGGTGATGAGGCAAATCATGGAGGAGGAGGTAGTGGTCCCACGATAAGTGTGCCTATGCATATGAGACAGGTGAGGGAGATGTAAGATAATTCCCGGGCGGCATTGATGATCGATGACCCTATATGCACTATACAGATACAATGACGAGCTATGATTATCTGGATTTTATGACGAGTTGGTTGATGCCCTCCGATATCTATGACGGGGAGAACATGACTCCACCTTCCACGGACTTGGGTAGGGGTACGAGCGCACCAGTGGAATCGACCCATAACACAAATGGTGGCACGTCGATGGTGGGGGCGACAGAGGAGGATCCTATCATTTAAGTTACTCCCATTCCTATAATTTTCGACAGAGTAGCAGGGAGTCACTGAGCGTGCCACGCCGTCATAATGCATAGGTGTCTAGGTTGACGAGGCTTATAGGTAAGCCCCTCAGGACTGAGGTATATCCTTTATTTTTCTCTTTTATGTTGATTCTTCTTTGCTTCTTTACTGACCGATTTGTATTGTGATGTTGCCTCTGTGCTTGTAGTATGTTCGAGTGTCGACCAACTGGCTACGAGATATCAAGGACTAAATTGCCTTCAGTCTCATTATATCAAGAAGTCATCTCGCTCCTTCTTTGTGCTGCCTGCCATCTCAAATGAGGAGTCTGGTTAGGAGTGTAGGATCCACCACTCGTCGTCGAGGAAATCGTGTTCGATGCAGAGGTTGGGGCTTGAGAGGGAAGGTTGAGGGTTCGGGCTTATATTTTATTTTTCTATCTGCAAAATGTAACCAAGTGAAGCAAAAATATATATAAAAATATGCATTTTGCTTTTGGTGTTTTTCTTGATTTAGTGACTTATCATATATGGTCTTTAACTTTCTACTGAGATTGTCTATGCAAAATAGAGATAAGTATGATAAAAAAATAAATTGTTTTTTTTTAGAAAAGGGGAGTGCAAGTAATTAACTCAGGGAAAAGATTTTTGAGTGAGAAATTATTTTGAGAATGAATACATTTTTTCTGAGGAAAATATTTATTAAATAAAGTATAGGAAATGACTTATTTTTAAAAGGAATGACCCAGGGGTAATTTTTCAAAATAAGGATTTTTTTGGAAATTAATTTTGGTAAAAGAGGAAATATGGAATTTTTGAAAATAAGAGGGTATCGATCATCATAACCCTTGACCTACCTATCAGCATAGGGGTCAAGTAAATTCATCCATTTCTTTGATTACACTTTCCTACACATCAGTGTAATCCTGTAGGGCTGAGAATTAGTCGGGTTTCCAGAGTTTTTGATTTTTTGCCAAGGATTTTGAGTATAAAAAGAAGGGGTATGGGATGTGATTTCACTATAAATACCCACCTTTCACTTCTTTCTTCTCATTTCCTATTCCCAAATGGCTTTTCCCATGTATGAAGAATTATCCTCTTACCTTGATGGTCTGGAGCCCATGTGCCCCTACCATGTGGACTATGATGCTTTGAGACTACCTCGGGTTTCTATATGGCGTAATTGAGCCATAGACTGGAACTTGCTAGCAGTAGAAGAAAAATCATCATACCCCGAGGACCACGTATTCCATTTTGGCCTGAACGAGGTCTGCCTTACCCATGATAAATTCTCCGCAATGTCGGGGGCCATTCCTAGTGTGGCGACGATAATGCCCAATTTTTCTCGTTCTCCCCAAGCATTTTTGGTGGAGTTTATCCCTATTTATCCTTTGGTGGCTCGACCGTTGGTTACTAGAGGAATTATTTCTCTTTTGGCAATTATGTATTCCGTGCGCTTGATGGGTTTTGAGGATGCTGACTTTGATGGAGATGTTTCTTGTGGCTTACTGGGAGGCTTTTACTGGTTATAGGGGACTTGATGGATGATCCCCAAGTGGCTACAATAACGGCATGGATGTTTTGCCACTATAATCCTTTGGCAATGATGTTGCCTGAGACCCTAAACGGTCTGAATGCCTGGAAGGAGGGTCGTATGACTTTTTGAGGGGGATCCCGATGATGTTATTCATATGGCTTGTAGAGAGGTTTCTTCTGGAGGTCCCTCCTGAGTATCCCTTGGTAGGTGTGCCTAATTTATTTGTCCAGCCTTTTTTTAGTTTCGTCCCATCTATAGAGAACTTGGTCAACTAGTTGGTGGAGTATGAAGCCCGGTGTCTCCATTAGTCAGTTCTATGGTAGGGAGACTTACAAACTATTTTATAGTTTGTAGAGTAACAATATGTGCAATTGGTGGGCCTTCGACAGACTTCCTTTTATTTCCCCTAGTGGGTTTTACGGCAAGTCGGATGGGAATAAGTTATGCCCCCTCGTATAACAAATTTATTCGCGATGGAGGACTTGATTGATTCATTATAGATGATGTTGGGATCCTTGTGGCAGCGCAGTCGACCATCTACCCGTCCATCACGGTCTTTGATAGTGTCCTAGCATGTGTCTGGGGACGACCTAAAGTGGCTATGGAAGCGGGTAGTGGAGAATATCATGGATGAAGATACTGGTCAAAGGTGGTTAATTGCCTTCGACACCATGGAGGAAGGTGTTGTAGTTTTTTCCAGGCTTATCAGGGCGTACCATTCCATGGAGCGCATAGAGAGTGTTAACCAGGAGTGGGAGACTTGGGCACCTCTAAAGGACGAGAATGATGAAGAAGCGGGGTGTTCGGAAGTTAAAGGAAATATCTTGTGAAGCTTGGGTGATTTTTTATGAAGCTGGGGTAATTTTGCGTGTTTTAGGTGTTTTGTGTTTTGAAATAATTTTTGCATAACATGGTAAGCATTAAAAAGAAATAGAATTTTGTTAAAAAGAAGAGGATCATACCCATGTATGGCGTATGGGCTGCCTACGCACCTCTTGGAGTTTTGAAAATTTTCATGAGTCTTATTTTGAAAAGAAAATGTTTTTGAGAGGATCAGGTCCCACGTAGTTTTAGGTAGGGTAAATGAAGAATATTTTTTTATATAGAATAGAAAGGGGATAAGGAGAGTAATAGCGTGCCGAGATTTCGTACTAAGGGTAAAATTTCTTAAGACAATCCACGTTAACTGGACACGTCATTTCTTCTCCTTCAGGGTATGTGAGCATAGCAGCGCCTCCTGAGATAATTTTCTTCATAATGTAAAGTCCACTCCAATTTGGTGTGAATTTTTCTCAGAGGTCCCAGACAGGTTCTATGATCTCCTTGAAGGCAATGTCTCATTCCTAGACACCGCGATCCTTGACTTTTCAGTTGGATGATCGCGCTATCCGGCGATGGAACTCTTACATATGGTATAGATCCTTAAGTCTCTTTTCATCCATGAGTGAGAGTTCATTAAAGCGTCTCTGATGCCAGTCTTCTTAGCTAACTTTGCTTTCGATCATGATGCACATGGAAGGTATTTCTAGCTGAGAGAGAAGAACTGCTTCCTTGTCGTACACCAGAGAATATGGGGTAGATCAAGTGGGCGTTCTGATTGAGGTGCAGTAAACCCAGAGAGCATAAGGGATCTGATTACCCCAACCTCTGCAACTCTCAGTCAGTTTACTGATTATGGTTTTGAGGCTTTTATTGGAGAATTTAATAGTACCATTAGTTTGCGATCGGTAGGGAGAAGATTTGTGTCTCTAAATCTAATACTCGCCGACTAGTTATGTGACCTCGACTTCAAAGTGGAATTAATTATCTGATACTAACTCATGGGAGACTTCATATCTATATAATGGTCTTCCTGGTAAAGTGAGCCAATTTCTTAGCATTCAGCATTGCGTATTACTCGAATTCAATCCATTTAGTGAAATAATCAATGGCGACGGGATGAATTTATGACCGTTTGAAGCTTAAAGAGTAACCTTCCCTGTGATGTCAATGCCCCATGTGAAGAAAGGCATGTCAGGTTGTATAGTCTTTAAGGAGGTATGTGTGGGATATTTGGAAAACTATTGGCATTTGAGGTATCTTCATACATAGGCAGTGCAATCTTGAACCAGGGTTGTCTAATACTACCCTTGATGAATGATCCTCTTAGCAAGCATATGACCGTTTATATGGGGCCTGCATTACCCACTATGGATCTTCTACATCATTTTTTTAACATCAAGCCCTACTATACCGTGTAATTGGGTTCCATCGAAGTCTCTCTTAAAAAAGCGTTATATCGTAGATGATATACTGGGCAGCCAGTTTATGAAGGGTCGCACGATCTTTCTAATCTATGCCTTGGGGATACCTTTCTAGTTTGAGGAGGCACCAAATGTCATAGTACCATAATCTGACCATACCAGAATCTTTCTCAGCGAAAATCTCAGTGTGGTTGCAGTGGGAGGGCATAACGTATTTCTGAACCAGGAAAGGGGGCATTATTATTCCCTTGGGTATGTCAACCATGGAGGCCAGGGTAGCAAGGGAATCACCTAGGTTGTTCTTCACGGGAGCAAGGTAATGGAAGGTGACATCTTTAAACTGGGAGCCAACTCTTCTAAGTGGGAATGAAAGGGTAGGAGTTTCTTGCCTTTGACTTTCAATTTTCTAGGGATATTATCGACGATGAGGGCATACTCTCCGTAGACATCTAGGTGTTTGATACCTTTCTTAAGGGCGATATTGAGGCCTACAGTGCATGCTTTGTACTCAGTTATGTTGTTGGTGCAAGAGAAGTTTAGTTTGATGTAAATAAGGGTGTGAGATTCATTAGGGGTGATCAGGAGTATCCTAATATCCTATCCTTTCTTGTTAGCCTCTCCATCATAGAACAATTGACATCTAAGTTCCTCCTGAGAGTTAAGGAGAATATTTTCATTCGGGAATTCAGAGACCCAAAAATTGGTTCCTTCCATGGGGTAATCAGCAAGGTAGTCGAAGATGTCTCTTTCTTTAATAGCTTTCTACGTGACATACACAATATCTAATTTAGCTAGTAACATCAACCAATGGACCATTTAACTGGACAACGCGGACATTTTTAGTAAGTATTTAATGGAATCCATTCGAGATACGAGTCTGATGGGGAAGTCAAGCATGTAGTTCTTTAACTTCTACATGACCCAAACGAGGACGACACAGGCTTTATCCAGAGAAATTTAGTTGACCTCATACCCATTCTATTTTCAACTGTCATAATAAATGGTACTTTCCTTACGAGATTCTTTAATGTATTAGTCTAGCATAGCCCCTGTTACGGTATATGGTATCATCAAGTACAAAAGGAGGGGGAGACCTGGTTGTGGAGGCGTAAGCACCAGAGGTCGGGTGGGGTATCTTTTGATTTAGTCAGAGGTTACTTGGCATATCTCATTCTAGACTTTAATTGAATCCTTTCAGAGAAGTTTGAAAATGGGTTCGCAGATGGCAGATAGTTGGCTAATGAACTAACTGATCTATTATAGTTTACCCAGGAATCCTCGAACTTCATTCTCCGTCCATGGTAGTGAAATCTAAAGTATGGCTTTTAATTTGGCAAGGCTTGCTTCAGTTCTATCCTCACCGACCATGAATCCTAAGAGTTTTCCTTTAGTGATGCCAAAAATACATTTTTCTATGTCTTGTATCATCTGGTACTGTCACAATCGCTAGAAGAACTTTCAGAGTGTGGGATTATGAACTTCCCGAGTCTTAGACTTAATGTTCATGTTGTCTACATAAACTTTGACCTCCTTATAAATAAGTTCATGAAGGATGGTTGTGGCATCCCTTTAGTAGGTGGGACCGGTGTTTTTGAGTTCGAATGGTATGATAATATAGTATAAGGTTCCCCAAGGGGTGATGAAGGAGGTTTTCTCTTTATGGCTAGGGTGCATCTTGATTTGGTTATATTCTATGAGTCCATAGATAAATGACTTAAGGGCGTGGCTAGTCGTGTTGTCCACGATCATGTCAATATTGGGTAACGGGTAATCGTTATTTGGGGATGCTTTATTCAAATCCAGATAGTCGAAGCACATGCACAATTTTCCCCTTGAATTCGATACGGGGACGTTATTAGAGAGCCATGTTGGGTATTCGACTACGCGAATGAAACCTACGTTCAATTATTTAACAACTTCCTCTTTGACATTGTGCAACCATTCGATATGGAGTTTCCTAAGTTTTTGTATAATCATCTTGCATTATGGGAATGTTGGGATCTCATGCTGAGTTATTTTAGAGTCAATGTCGGGCATGTCATCATAGCACCATGTAAATACGTGCACAAATTCCTTCAATAATTCTTCAACTTGTGCATGATTATGCTCGTTAAGGGTGGACCCAATCCTAATCTCGCGATGATGGCTACTAGAATCGAGATTAATAACAATAGTCTCATCATCACTAATTTGAATGCGGTTATATTATTTGTTATTCTCCTTATTAATACCAGTTTAGAATTATTAATTTACAAAATCATCATTATTAAAGTTATTATTAGAATCAAGAAAATTAATGTAAGGCATTGCAAGATACTCAAAATCTTCATTTATTTTATTTTTGAGAAAAACAACATTGAGAACCTCATCAAAAGTGGTCTCAGTTACATTAATATCAGGAAAAGGAAAAACAATATTAGGTGAAGATACTTGGATAGGGTAGATAGCAAGACAGGTTGAATCTGAGCAGGTTGGACTGGTACGACATTCCAGTTGAGGAGAGTCATGTCAGCAGCTTTGATTTGAGTGGAGGGGTCTGACGGTGTGGCATCTTAGTGGATCACGCAGAGACTCATCTCTAGTGTCTGCAGGTCGAATGTCCTTGAAATACTTTCCTTACAATCCTTGTTAACTATCACGACTTTCTCGGTGAGAGGTTGCACTTCATGTTTACAGACTTCGGCCTAAGAGTAACTGTCTTTGAAGAAAATTTCCATCCCAGGTTCCATCTTCTTGTAAATATGGTTATATCATAATTCAAGGAAGCCACTTAAGGGTAAGTTTCACCCTCCTTGTAAATCTTCCATTTAAAGAGTCTCTTGAAATAGTATTTTCATCTTCCAAGTTTCTTTTCGGTCTTGGTCGATAGAGTGCTCTGAGTCCTCTAGTGAAAGTTAGTAACCCAGACCACATGGGGGAAAGGACTTATTTAGTACTATAGGTTCAAGGATCCCTCGCTAACATCGGCCTAGCCTAATTTCGGTCATAAAGTGCATGTTATTGAACATCTGAATCACATTGACATTTCCAAAAGGACTGTGTTTCGAAAATACTTGGTCTTTGTAATTGTCTCCTGCAAGAAGGGGAAATGGCTCAACTTTGAAACCATAAAGGAGAATGTCATTCGTCCCATGTTGTATTTTTAATACGGGATTGCTAGTGTTGGCATTATTTGTACTGTCATCGTCCCTAAAAATGGTGATAACCTGATCGTTGGCGAAGAACTAAAGTTTATGATAAAGAGAATAAAATACCCCTCGGATGTTATGGAGTTATGGAAGGCCAAGGAGTAGATTGAAGCATGTAGGTATGTCGATGACTTGAAACTCGGTGTGAGGGTTAATAGGGACAGCCCTTAGTGTGAGTTCTATGGACCCCATTACATATCGAGGGGTATTATCATAAGCACACACGCAGGCGAAAGTGGGAGTGAAATCATTGACTTTTACTCCCAAATAATTGAAGGTTCTGGGAGGGTAAACATTGAGAGCAGATCTGTTGCAGACAAGTTAAAGAGGTACTATCTTTCCCAAGACTTCAACGAAAATGTTGATGGTCAAACTTTGATATCTCTTCTTCAAAAAAGGAAAAGAGTCTGGAAGAGGTCAGGGACCTAACCATATTTACGGCTTCTACGAGAATAATGGACGGACGAACTGTAGCCCCGATGAGAAGTTTTATCTAGGAATTATAGTGCAACTGAGAGGACATAAAAGTCCCCATAGGGTGATTGTTGCGCTTATCAAGGACTTTATTTTCTTCGATGGTGATTTTTTGAATGGGAAGTTCTTCGACAACTCATTTTTCCTTTATCTATCTCGGTTTCATGAGAAATCGGATCTTTATAGTGTCTCCCAGACCTAGTCATGTGATTCACTGATGCATGGAAGAACGAGGATCCCGTAGCTTCATTTACCTCACACTGAATTTCCACTTTATTGATTTCCCTCAATGGATCTGCAAAGGATATCATTCCATAGAGACTAGAAAATAAACTGACTTGGCTCGTCATCTAAGCTATGAAAATCATCACCCCATCTAGGAGTAAGTATGTCTTCTTGCCAAGAGTAATCAATACTTTTAGCAACCTCGATGACTTTATCGTACAAATCTTTCCACTCAGCGGGGAGGTGCAGAAGTGAAGGGACCAACTGTCCTTGAAGCTTCAAAGCGGTGAGTAAATCATAAATGGTGAAAATTTCACTTTTCTATCAAAACATATCGTCCATGGTCTGTACCACATCATGTAGACTGGCTTTTTCAATAATTACCACACATTTCATCTGATTACTGAGACCACTTTCAAGCTTTCATGAATAAGCCATTAAATTCTCGATAATCAATAGTCATTTCGGTTAGAAATTTCTTCCCGAACTCTAAGAGTTGGTCTAACAAAGATGGTAACTCCTTATCTCCCCCCTCAGATAGGGTATGGATGGAGATGTAGGCCTTTTTAAGGAGCAACAAAGCTTAATTGGTGAAGCATGTAGGGTGTAGGAGAAAATATGGGCAAACCTTAAGCGGTTTGGGTGAGATTATAGGGAATATAGGTGTTTTGTTAGGCACGATTTATAAGATGGCTGCATGGATTGGTGGTATGACTTAAAGATTGGTGGAAATCATAACTGGCATCAGGTTTGAAGTTTTTAGGGAGTAGATTAGTAATGGATGGGGGTCCAAAGGTTTAATGAGATTTCGGCTTGACAAGGCCTGATAGACTTTGGATAGGAGAGCATGGAGCTCGATATATTCTTTCTTAGCATGGTTAGGGAGATTTTCTTATGCCTAAGAGGTAGCAGGATGGGAAATATTATTAATGGTTGATACTATAGCATTGGCGGACTCCTCATACTTTCAAGTTATAAACTGTTTGGTCACTTTTTATGGTTAAAATTTGACTTTGGTAATTCCTTCCTTAATTTCTATACCACCTTCTCGAAGGGATCGAAAGTGTTGGTAATACTGTCCTCCTATGAACCCTTGAATATGAGGTAAGAAGTTATTCTTCATAATACCAACTTCTTCCTCCTCGGAGGGTTTGTTGGTGATGGTGGAAGCTTTCTCTCTCCACCTTATTATGAAGAGACTGATTGTTTTCCTGAGATTTTGCTTAAGAACCTCAAGATCTCGACGTGTAACCTCTAGCTCCTCATTGTACTAGTACTGAGACATTTGCGACCAACATCCTTCAAACTATGAATTCTGGATTCTTCAAGGGATAGAAACCAACAGAGGATGTTTACTTTCAAGGTATGCTGGAATATCTAGGCTGGTATCTCTTTAAAATCACCAAAGAGGGTCATGGATCGATAATAGATTATAAGGTGAACAATTAGGGGTCCGCTTCCCCCAAATTTCATGATATCTGGCATCTTGAACTTCTCCAGTATTCTAGCTTTGGGATAGGGAGACATATGGGTATATTCCATAAAGTTACCGGATATCTTGACTTAGTAAAACTTCTTTGGCAGCAATTTGAGATCTTCCTAAATCTTGTTCAGTTCACCATCTTTGGGATCCACGAGAACTGGTAGGTTAGCCCCTCCTTGGGAAAGGTTTCTTACAGGAAATTGAGTTAGTGATGGACCGTTGGCATGTGGGGAACGTGGAACCTATTGGTACTCTATTGGGATCCAGGAAGGATCAGGAGTGAGTGGACCATGGAACGATAAAAGAGAACCTCAAGTTGTTCGGGAATATGGGCCCGATGACTCTGTATTTTATGGGACTCAATTGGAAGGTTATCAATTTTGGCACTGAGTTAGGCGAAGAGGGCCATCAGATTGGGCTGCACATTCACTGCTTAGTCATTGTTATCCATGAAGAGCTTATGAAGGTAAATCCTAGACTCGAATGAAGTAAAAGAAGAGCTGGCAAAGCTAAGCTTCATGGAAGTTTAATGGAAGACTAAAGCCAATAGGGAGCCAGGCCAAAATTGGGGATGCGATCAACTTGAGAGAGAAAATTGTCCGAATTTAGTTTTAAAATATTGAGGGAATTTTTTTTGGTATTTAGGAAGGAGGAGAAAAAATGTTTTTGTTATTTTTAGTTTTCGAAGAAGGAGGGAAAAAGAAAAGTAATCTCAGCATGATTATTATTATTAATGTTATTATTAGGTTTTCACTTGTATAAGATTTTTTCATAATTGAAGAAAAAATATCGAAGAGTACCCGAGCCTGAGAAAATAGGGTTTGAAAATATCTAAGACACAGTTTGACTTGTTTTTAGACTCACGGACGGGGTCCTGTTATGAAAAAAGTTGGAATAGCATGAAAATTCGGGCAGTATGCCAACCTGGAATTTCAGCAGTGTTTCGCATGATAACCGACAAACTAAATGTGAGTGTCCTAGGTTTGACACCTTGTAAGGACACTGTCCGTCACAATTGAGTATGTCGTATACCACTACAAGTTGCTTCAAGTCATCGAAGGATTGATAAGCTTACATCTACAAAGACGAATCTAAATTTCAAGAAGACTTCAAAATTCAAGCCCAACAAGGATGAATTTCGTAAAATGTGTTTAAGCTTCATTTAAATTTCACATTAAAAGTGTTGGAATATTTTTTATAAAAGTTAAAATGTTTTTTTTTAATAATTCATTTTTTATTTTTCAAAAACATTTTATCATAAAAAGTTTTGGATCAATACTCCTGATCCCGTGAACAGTTTTTGTTTTTAAGGATTCCAAGTTATTTAAAACTTTAAAAGTATTTTTTAAGGGGATAAGTGACTATCATTTAAACGACGTCACATCTCGTTCGAACGAGATGGAGGTTATCTCGAACGATGTCGCATCTCATTCGAACGACAAGGTGTTTTGCGTCGACACGTCATCGCCTTGAATTTTAATATTTAAAGGGTGTCAGGCTACTGATTTTCGTGGGGTGAAATACTCATTTTCACATAATACGTTTTGGTTTATTCTCCAACACAATTTGACGGTTCATAACTTTGGTTTTATAAATCACAATCCCAATAGCTTTGTGTGAGTTATTTTGTGGAACCCAAAAGCATAGTTTTCTATTGTCCATACTTTGTGGGGAGATCTATACAACTGAGGGTTGTGTGCTATTGTGGAGTGAGTCTAGACGGAGTTTTTTGACTGCGTGTCATTAGGGAGTGCTGCAGTTTTCCTAGGTTGAAGACTGGACTGCGGTTCATGTAGGTTAGCTGCGTGTGGATATATTGCTGACATCATCGATCGATGCCTGGGAGCATTCGAGTCAAAATGTATTTCATTGTAATCTTTTGTAAGTTGCGATTTATAGTTATAGTGAAATAAAAAGGTTTTGCCCTCAGGGGATTTTTCTCTATATTTGTGTCGCATACTTTATTTATGTTGGTTTGACACTACACGCACATTGCTATTTAAGTTTAAGGTCTAAATTGATTGAATTCATAAATTGACTCTAATTAACTAAGTTTGTGATTGGAATTTGTGCAACTATTTAAATTGGTATCGGACACATAAGGTATTCTCAAATTGGTATCAAAGTAGGTTATGCTAATTTATCACGTATTCCTATTTTTTGCAAAAATTTGTTTGATGTTATTTTTTGAAAAAATCGATTTTTGAAAGTTTATCGCAATATTTCCAAATGAAAACTTATATAATCGGTTGCCAATTTTTGACGGGTCTAATTATGCTTACTAAAAGCCCCCGTATGAAATCAAATTTAAAATAAATCAATGAGAGTTTAGGTCATTTGTGAAAGAGGATGGATTCCACTCACCGTTACTGCAAATAATGTCAAAATTTTAAAACTTGTGTCAGACTGGACTGAGGATGAGTTTAGGCGAAGCACTTATAATTCACGTGGGCTTAGTGCAATTTTCGCACACGTTACCCCTGACGAGTTTCGACGTATTATGACGTGCACCACGTTTAAATAAGCGTGGGATGTGTTGCAACTCACTCACGAAGGCACTAACGCGGTCAAAGAGTCTAAAATTCAAAATTTGACCACTCAATTTGAGATAATCACTATGTTAGAGACCGAGTGTTTTGAGGACTTTTATGCACGTTTCTTTGATTTTACAACACTAATTTTAACTTAGGTGAGATTATACCTAACGCACAAGTGGTTAAAAGATTTTAAGATCCCTGGATGAACATTTTATCCCTAAAGTGACTGTTTTGAATATCTTACGAAATTTGAATCGTCTGAAATTTGAAGAGTCGGTAGGAGACTTACAGACGTACGAAATTGACATGTTTCTCGACACTGTCAAACTTAAGGTTAAATGGATAGCGCTTAAAGCCCATTCTAAGAAAAATAAAGTGAGTTTTTGTGAGTCCGAGTCTGAGGACGAGTCTGATTTTAACATGGCCCTAATTGCAATGAATTTTAAAAAAATTCTCCAATTGTTGAAACAAAATTTTTTCAATAAAAGATTTTCGAAGAAAAACAAAAAGAAAGACAAGGCCAAAGAAAGCGGTGAGAAAGAGAAAGAGGGTGAAGAAAATTTTGAAAATTTAAAATGTTTTGAATGTGAGGGGAAAGGGCATAAGTCGTTTGAGTGTCCCTTTAAACTTAAGTGAGAGGGCAAGAAAGTTGCTATGCCAGCCACCCTGAGTGATAGTGAGAAAGATGTGAATGATTCCGAGGATGACTCTTCACAAGGAAAGTGTATTTCCTTTTCAGCAAGTCACGAGAGCACACCCACTTCGTCCCACGATGATGAGGACACTTGTTCACGTGAAACCCCCAAGGAGGTTTTGAGTGTTTCTAGCGAGTCTGAGAGCGAGTGAGCTAGGGATGATGAGAGTGAGCTCCAAATTGCGTTTTGAGATTTGTACGCCGAGACCTTAAAGACTAAAAAATTGAATAACAAGTTGGGTCCCAAGGTGAAAGATTTGGAGAGTGAGATTGCGAGTTTGAAGAAAAAAAAAGTCAACTCGAGAAAGTGAAGGTTTCTTTGAGTGAGCAGTTGATTGCTTTGAATAAGGAAAAGAGTGATCTTATAGACCGCGCGTCACAATTAGAGACATATCTTAAGCACGCCCTTGAGGCTAAAGTCAATTTGGAGAACGCATCTAAGAAGGTCGTAAAGATGGTTCTCAATCCTATTTTGGGGAGTGGTGAGAGTTTAGGAATAAGTCATGACAGTGCGTCTACTTCACACGTTGCATCTGAACCGGTTCCTACTTTAGTGAGAGATTCACATAACTCTCGACCTAGCCCACCTAGGCATCCCGTACCTGTTAGGAGAATGCATAGGAGACATTTTGAGAAAGGTGTACCTAGGACGGTTTATGTTTGCTCCCATTGTAAAAAGAGAGGATACCTTAGGGAATTTTGTTTTAAATTGGGTTATGTGTCACGCTTTACTTCTACACATGTTCGTGCACATGAACCCTTTCATGATACTTTTCTTGCACATAATGATAGAGAGTTTGCACATATTTGAGAGCAAGTAAATTATTTGGTCAAGACTTCACACGATTTGATGGAGTTATTTCAAAAGATATCATCGTCTTTGGGAAACTCCACCGCACCTACTGGATGAGGTCTAAACATTTTTGCTAGAATAGGATGACTTACAAGATGACACTTTTGCTTATTTCTAGTATGTACCACTTGTTTTTTTGTAAGAATTTTTGTTTTCTTTTATTTTTTTTTATTCTATTTTAGCATTGTTTAGGATCTGTTTTCCCATTCCAAGAACTGTTTTCTCAAAAAAATTCCCACTGTCAAAACTACTTTATTTTTTGGGATTACTGTGTTCTCGTTCGAGCTAGATCACATGTCGCATGAATCTGTCGTTCTAACGACATGCACTCTCATTCGAGCGACATTGATTCTCGTTTGAACGACCTACTTTGCAGTCCCCTGGTTTGAGTCTATATTGTATAAGTGTTCATCTAGTTTGGAAATTGTGACAAAATTATGTCTAACCTAGAATCCAAAGAACCTCAGAGCTTGCACTTCTATTTCATCATTGATTGAAGTGATCTAGACCTCATTACCAACACTCACACACAGTAGAATGGATCATATACATGTCATATTGCATATTAATGTGTGTATATATGTTGAGTGTGTTTAAATCCCTAATATTGCTTTTTAAATATTTTTTGGGATTTTATACACATTTTAAAATAAGGTTTTAATAAATTAAAACTTGGTTTTAAAAGTTTGTGGGGTCAATCTACTATTTCATATTGTTTGTTTTATTGGCCTCAAGTTGCCTTGGGTAGAATTCGAAAGCGGCAGAGACTTCAGGGTGTTCATTGTAATTATTTTCAGACGCGCGTTTTATCCCGTCTTATTGTCCAACACATGTTTCCCTCTGATTGGTTGTTATTGTGTTTCTTCACAGAGTGTAAACCAGCGCCTATTTTCAACCCTTGGATCGTTTTTATCAACGATCTGCATGCGCCCTTTCATAATCCCTGTGAACCCTGTTTGGACCAATCAGGAGAATTTTTAACCAGCGCATATCGTGAGCCCTTGGATTAGAGTCAATCCATCTTGACTCAGTATGGTTCCTTAATTTTAATCCTCATTCTAGAACCTTCTCAGCCTCCTATAAAAAGGCTCCTACTCTCAGCATTAGAAGACTTTTGTCATTTCGTCCTTTGAGAGAAAAAAGAAGAGAGTAGAGAGAGAAGAGAGAAAAGAGAGAGAAAGAGAGAAACTAGAAGAGAGAGAAAGAGTTAGTAAACCTAACCCTAACCCTAAATCGTCCAAACAGTTCAAACCAAATATAAATATTCAAACCCCTGTATTTTCCCAAACACAACATTGAGTGTTTGAGTGTTTTGAGAGGTGATTTGAGAGTTGGTTTGTTGTTGTAACCTCTTCGATCTTGAGATCTTGTTTCCAACTTAATCATTTTCTTAGATTTATTTTTCTTTTATATAAAAATTTCAGGTCTGAGTTTTTCATGGTATATTACACTTAGTTTGCATTTTTATTTCTCAGCTTGAGAAATATAATGTTGATTCTTTTCTAAAAAGTTTGTTTTTAACTTTGAAATCAACAATAATGTTTTCTGTTTCTAGATCTCTTGAAACAAGACCTTTGACCTAGTTTGGAATCGCACTTGGTGGTTTTCAATCTCAAAAATCTTTTCAAAAACAGAGATTGATTAAGATCTTGATACGTCTTCTGAGCAAGATAGCCGTGGATTATGGGATTGTTTTAAAGGTCAAAAAGGTTTAGTTTTGTGAGAAGAGGGAAAAAGAAAAGTCACTGCATATAGACTTATATGTAATTTATTAGGATTGATTGTACGTAATAAGTGTGTGTGTGTGTGTGTGTGCATGCATGTGTTAGAGAGCACCTCCACAAACTCTTTCACTCTACCACACGAGAAGTGTTGGTAATAAGATCTTTTGAACAAGAGTCGACGTAAAGAGCTTGAACAAATTGGGAGTTAACAAATTGGGAGAACAACATCAACAATCAGAACTGCAGAGAAGTTATAAGGACACCAGAGGGTACATTCCTAAACTTATAAAGGTCTGAGTTGTATGCATGTTTGTTATATAGTTTGTAACTGTTAAAATTTGTTTATAGTGGATTTTGTTTCACTCCGTAGAGGGAGTCGTGGATGTTTCCTCAGTTGGGTGAGGTTTTACCACGTAAAAAATCTTGTTCTTAATCTTCCTACATCTTCTCATCTCATTCTTGGTTGTGATGAGTTTAAAGTTTGTTTAAACTGTTTTATAAACCTGTTAATCAAATCTTGAATAGATCTCGTACATACTTTTATAAAACATATCTTGTGTTCAAAATAGTTTTGGTTTTTAAGAAAAGAGTTTCTTCAAAAAACTGTTCGGAGTTACTTAAATAGTTTAATTTTATTAAACGGCTTTAGTAACAGATTTTTAATTGGTATCAGAGCTTGGTAAACTTCTTTTAAAGAGATCCCGCATTTCTGAAATTGTTTTCTGAAAATCAAATATGGACGAGAAAAATGAAAGATTTGGTAACTTGACCAGACCTCCTATCTTTGATGGAACCAATTTTGCTTACTGGAAAGTAAGAATGATTGCTTTCATTCAAGGAACTCTGGGAGATGATGTCTGGGACATTGTTGAAAATGGTTACATTTTTCCTACAAAACCAGCCACTGAAGGAAGTACTGAGAGGGTTAAGAAAGTATTAAGTGAGTTCACACAAGAAGAGAAACATGTTTCTCAAAATAATAACAAAGGAAAGAATGCCATATTTATGTCCATAAATGAACATGAGTTCAAAAAAATCTCATCTTGTACCACTTCTAAGGAAGCTTGGGACACCTTGGTTACTGCTCATGAAGGTGACACTAGAGTTAAAGCTGCTAAAACTCAAATGCTCATTCAACAGTATAACTCTTTAATTATGTCTGAGACTGAGTCATTTGATGACTTCTATATGAACTTGACTGATATTGTGATAAAAATGCATGCTAATGGGATAACATATGATAGACAAGAAATTGTATCTAAAATTCTAAGATCATTACCACAAAAATTTGATAACAAAAGATATGCTATTGAGGAAATGTGTGATATAATCTCACTCCTGAATTACTCAGTAGTAAATTAAGAACTGTGCAATGGAACTGGAATTTAAGAAACAATTGACCCAGTCCCATAGGAAACAGATTAGTTCCAATCTAAGCTTCTCTTCTAAATTGATTAATCCTGAGTTTAATACTTCCAATGATGACTCTGATGAGGAATGCGATATAGAGAGTTCGGACAATCAGATTGCCTTGATGTCAAAACAGTTTAAGAAAATCATTAAATTTAGAAACAACATGGCAAATAAACAAGGCAAGTCTAATTATGCAACTCCCTTTAATCACAGACCTCATGAGAAAAGCCATGATAAAAATCACAAGGACTCTCACGCTAGACCTAACAGAGACCTTAAGAAGACTGAATGCTATAGATGTGGAAAACTAGGACACATTGCATAAGACTGTAGAGTTAACTTGAACACTCAAAACAAACACATTAGAGCCAACATTTGCAAGACATGGGATGATTCAAGTGACTCTGAAAATGGGGAACCTGAGTCATCTGATGTTTTTGACCCTTGCATGTACTTCTTTGCCAAGATTATCTATAATGATGATATGCCTGTGTTTGTTAGTGAGGATGATTCTAGTAATTTTATTACTGATGTTTTAAATAATGTTGTTATTGGTTTAGATGCTTTGATTACTTAGAATATTGCTATCTCTTCTTCGGGGTGTGTGAGTCAAAGGGAAAGCGACAATGACGATGTCAATCAGTGTGTGAATTTTAAGAATGAAGCGTTAGGGATCACTTTACACACTACACTTAGTGACTTGGACAATGAAGAACTCCCAGATATTCACACACTCTATGATAAAACTCTCAAGAAAAGCACTAGACTAGAAAAAATTGTGAAAGATCTCACCAAAAAGCTGGAAGATCTAAGCCAGATGGTCAAACTGAATGCTGAAGAGTATACGACCCAATGTTTAACTCAAGAAAGTGAAATTAAAATGTTTGATCAAAAACTCAAAGATTTGACTGAAACAAATGAAATTATGGAGAAAAAATACAAAGGGACATTATTAGAATTGGAACAAACTAAAGAAAAGACAGCAACTGTTTTAGAAAAATTTACAAAATTTGAAAATAATTCAAACTGTTTTGATGAATTTGTTGTTGAATCTAAAACCAATTCTGATGATCGAACTGGAATAGGATTTTTCCCCAATCTGAAGACACAAACAAAAACTTTTGAAACTAAACTATCAAGTTTGTGTCAGGAGGTAAAAGACCTATTGAAACCTGCCCAGATTTACATTCCCTAAAAACTGAGTTTGATTCAAAACATCAAAATTTTTAACATTGGGGAATCAAGTTACTCTAAACATGAAAGTTCACCTAAGGCTAAATACTTATGCCCCCCTATTAGGAAGAGTGAGTCCGCATTCAAGATTGTACTACCTGGAATAGAGTCCAACCTCAAAATTCCTTAAAACCGTTGTTTAGAGACTTTCCCAAGGAGACCCCAATCTTGAGCAATCTTTATTGCTCTTACTGTGATATGTACGATCACTCTTTTGATAGTTGCTATGCTAGGAGACTTGTTAAACATGTCTGTTATCCTCCTACCTATCAAAACTTTAACTATTCTAGGAGGAGCCGCAACAATTATGTACTTCCTAGACAACCTGACAAAAACTCTAATTATAGGAAGAGAAAGACCAAACCTAAAAGAACATTAACTCGAAGGATTCCTAAGAACTTTCCTAAACCAAATGCTCATGTCTTTCATAAAATTCAAAATCATGCGCAAAATATTTTTCAACAAAAAACCAATGCTCGCAACTTTTATCAATTGAGAGCTAATAAGCGCAAAATGAAAACTAGAGCAATTTGGGTTAGAAAAGAAGATCTATTACCTCAGATGAAGTGTAATATAGTTATTACTGCCTTAAAAGCTGTGCACACATCATATGGTTGGTATTTAGACTGTGGATGTTCTAAGCACATGTCTGGGGATGATACTAAACTTTTGAACAAAACCAGCTTCGCTGGTGGAAAAGTCATTTTTGGTGATGGAGTATCATCTCAAATCATAGGCAAACTCTCCAAGAAGATAGACATCATGTTCTTGAAAATGTTCTTCTAGTTAAAGGTCCTAAGGCCAATCTACTTAGTATCTCGCAATTTTGTGACTCAGATCATACTGTTACCTTTTCAAAGAACAATTACAAAATTTTAAATGAAAAAGGTGAATGCATAATTACAGGATTCAGAGCTCCTGACAATTATTATACTGTCATGAATAATTCTGAAATTTGTAATGTTGCCAGAATGGATGACAATGAGATATGTCATAACAAAATGGGTCACTTAAATTTTGATAATCTTAGTAGACTGACCTCTCAAGAAATAGTTAGAGGAGTTCCTAAAATCAAACCCATTCCTAACATTGTCTGTGGTTCCTGTCAGGAAGGTAAAATTGTTAAGGCACCTCATAAGAAAGTTAATGATGTTCTTACCTCTAATCCCTTGGAGCTCATCCATATGGACCTAATGGGTCCTTCCCAAACTGTTAGTCTATGTGGACACAGTTATATTCTTGTTATGGTTGATGACTTCACCATATTTACTTGGGTAGCCTTTTTAAAACAAAAGTCTGACACTTTTCAAACTTTGTTAAAAATCCTTCTTCGGATTGAAAATGAAAAGGACACTCAAGTAAATAGAATCTGTAGTGATAGAGGTGGAGAATTCAAAGACACTGGTATAATAGAGTATTCTGACTATAATGGTTACAAACATGAGTTTAGTGCTCCTAAGACTCCTCAACAAAATGGAATTACCGAGAGAAATAATCGTACAATTCAAGAGATGGCACGTGTTATGTTACATGCCAAGAATTTGCCCAAGTATTTTTGGGTAGAATCTATTCGTACTGCATGTCACATCATAAATAGGGTCTATCTTAGAAAGAATGCCAAACAAACCCCTTACGAACTTTGGTATAAGAAAAAACCCAATCTTAAGTACCTCGGAACCTTTGGTAGTACTTGTTATGTATGCAAAGATAGGGAACACTTGTCCAAATTTGAGAGCAGGGGAGATAAAGCTATATTTCTAGGATACTTGCCTAACAGTAGAGCTTATCGAGTGTATAATCTTAGCACTAAAACCTTGATGGAATCCATAAATGTAATTGTGAGTGACACTACTGTAGAGAATAAGACTGGTGAATCAACTATTATAGAAGAGCCTACAAACATTTTAGAAAATGACTCTCCTGAAACAGATGATTCATTACCAATTGAGATACCTAAAGTACCTAACTGGGTCTCTAAAGATCATCCCATAAATAATGTAGTTGGTAACCCTAGTGACCTAGTACGTACAAGATCTCAACTAATAAATTATGCACATTATGTATGTTTGGTTTCCCTAGTGGAACCAAAGAATGTAAATGAGGCATTGAATGACTCTCATTGGATTTCTGCTATGCAGGAAGAACTTCTTCAATTTGTCATTCATGATGTTTGGTATCTTGTACCTAGGCCTGATCACAAAAAGGTTATTAGCACACGTTGGATCTTTAAAATAAATCTGATGAAAGTGGGATAATCATTAGAAATAAAGCTAGATTAGTTGCTCAAGGATATTCTTAAATTGAAGGAATAGATTTTAACGAGACCTTTGCTCCTATTACTCGTTTAGAATATGTTCATCTTCTCTTTGCTATAGCTTGCCACTTGCATTTTACACTTTACCAAATGGATGTCAAATCTGCATTCCTTAATGTAATATTGACTGAGGAGACCTATGTAGAACAACCTAAAGGGTTCATTGACCCTCAATATCCAAATCATGTATTTCGTCTTAAAAAGGCTTTGTATGGTCTAAAACAAGCACCTAGAGCTTGGTATGAACGTCTTTCCAGTTTCCTCTTAGATAAAGGTTTCAAAAGAGGTGGAAATGATAAAACCCTTTTTGTCAAACATTTTGACAAACACATCATTATTGCTCAAATTTATGTTGACGATATTTTATTTGGATCAACTTCACCCTCAGAAGTAAAATCCTTCTCTGAAATAATGCAAAAGGAGTTTCAAATGTCTCTTGTGGGGGAGTTGCAATTTTTCTGAGGTATTCAAGTCAAACAAAATTCAGAAGGATTGTTTGTTTCGTAATCTATGTACGCTTTAGAGATAGT
This sequence comes from Sambucus nigra, assembly GCA_949130495.1. Lineage (NCBI taxonomy): Eukaryota > Viridiplantae > Streptophyta > Magnoliopsida > Dipsacales > Adoxaceae > Sambucus > Sambucus nigra. The sequence goes on from OX422214.1 coordinate 225,638,255, forward strand.
AAAGAAATTTGGCCTTGAGAGTGCTAAAAATGCTAAAACACCGATGAGGACTACGGTAAAACTTTCTAAAGACGAAACCAGAAAACCCATAGATCCTACACTATATCGTAGTATGATAGGAACCTTACTATACCTTACTTCCTCACGTCCTGATATTATGTATGCTGTGTGTATTTGTGCTCGATATCAAAATAACCCTAAAGAGAGCCATCTGAATTCTGTGAAACGAATCATTAAATATGTAAAAGGCACTCTGAATCTAGGACTTTGGTACACTAATGACACACCAAGCACTATAATTGGATACACGGATGCTGACTGGGCTGGGTGTACTGATGATAGTAAAAGCACATCAGGAGCATATTATTATATAGGTAATAAGTTGGTAGGATGGAGTAGTAAGAAACGAAAAAGCACATCACTCTCAACAGCTGAATATGAATACATAGTCGCTGGCAGCTGTTGTGCTCAATTACTATGGCTTAAACAAATGCTGAATGATTACGGTATTCAAGAAAACCAATTGCATCTCTATTGTGATAATCAAAGTGCGATCAATATTTCTAAAAACCCTGTTCAACACTCGCGAACAAAGCACATAAAAATAAGACATCACTTTATACGCGAATTAGTTGAAACTAAGTAATTAGAAATCAATTATCTTCCTACTGATTTGTAACTCGCAGATATGTTTACCAAACCATTAGATTACAATCGATTTATTTCTTTGCGTAAATCTATTGGTATGGTGTGTGCTGATTAATCTCTTTGATCTCTTTATTTTTTTCCCTTTGTCTATTTGAGACAAAATGGGGGAGAAATTTGAGTCTCTAATGATTCTGTACATATGCTAAACAGCTTGATCTTAGTACTTCATTGCAGGTTTTTGTACAGTTATTTTCAACAGTTGTAATAGGGTATTCAATTGTAAATAGTTGAGTTATGTACTTTTGCTTTCTAGGATTTGGGTAGACAGATTTTTGTAGGAATAGGTTTCCTTTATGTTGTTGCCCTATGAGTTCTAGATGACTCAAAGGAGATTTTATCTCATATTTCCAAAGGGGGAGATTGAAGCACCTTAAACTCTTGACTCATTTGAGTCTATATTGTATAAGTGTTCATCTAGTTTGGAAATTGTGACAAATTGTGTCTAACCTAGAATCCAAAGAACCTCAGAGCTTGCATTCTATTTCATCATTGATTGAAGTGATCTAGACTTCATTACCAACACTCACACACAGTAGAATGGATCATATACATGTCATATTGCATATTAATGTGTGTATATGTGTTGAGTGTGTTTAAATCCCTAATATTGCTTTTTAAATATTTTTTGAGATTTTATAAACACTTTAAAATAAGGTTTTAATAAATTAAAACTTGGTTTTAAAAGTTTGTGGGGTCAATCTGCTATTTCATATTGTTGGTTTTATTGGCCTAAAGTTGCCTTGGGTAGAATCCGAAAGCGGCAGACACTTTAGGGTGTTCATTGTAATTATTTTCAGACGCGCGTTTTATCCCGTCTTATTGTCCAACACCTGTTGCCCTCTGATTAGTTGTAATTGTGTTTCTTCACGGAGTGTAAACCAGCGCCTATTTTCAACCCTTGGAACGTTTTTATCAACGATCTGCATGCGCCCTTTCATAATCCCTGTGAACCCTGTTTGGACCAATCAGGAGAATTTTTAGCCACTGCATATCGTGAGCCCTTGGATTAGAGTCAATCCATCTTGACTTAATCTGGTCCCTTGATTTCAATCCTCATTCTCGAACCTTCTCAACCTCCTATAAAAAGGCTCCTACTCTGAGCATTAGAAGACTTTTGCCATTTCGTCCTTTGCGAGAAAAAAGAAGAGAGTAGAGAGAGTAGAGAGAAAAGAGAGATAAAGAGAGAAACCGAAAGAGAGAGAAAGAGTTAATAAACCTAACCCTAACACTAAATCGTCCAAACAGTTCAAACCAAATATAAATCTTTAAACCCCTCTATTTTCCCAAACACAACCTTGAGTGTTTGAATGTTTTGAGAGGTGATTTGAGAGTTGGTTTGTTACTATAACCTCTTCGTTCTTGAGATCTTGTTTCCAACTTAATCATTTTCTTAGATCTATTTTTCTTTTATATAAAAATTTCAGATCTGAGTTTTTCATGGTATATTACACTTAGTTTGCATTTTTATTTCTCAGCTTGAGAAATATATTATTGATTCTTTTCTAAAAAGTATTTTTTTAACTTTGAAATCAACAATAATGTTTTCTGTTTCTAGTTCTCTTGAAGCAAGACCTTTGACCTAGTTTGGAATCGCACTTGGTGGTTTTCAATCTCAAAAATCTTTTCAATAACAGAGATTGATTAAGATCTTGATACGTCTTCTGAGCAAGATAGCCGTGGATTCTGGGATTGCTTTAAAGGTCAAAAAGGTTAAGCTTTGTGAGAAGAGAGAAAAAGAAAAGTCACTGCATATAGACTTATATGACATTTGTTAGGACTGATTGTACATAATAAGTGTGTCTGTGTGTGCATTCATGTGTTAGAGAGCACCTCCACAAACACTTTCACTCTACCACATGAAAAGTGTTGGTAATAAGATCTTGTGAACAAGAGTCGACGTAAAGAGCTTGAACAAATTGGGAGTTAACAAACTGGGAGAACAACATCAACAATCAGAACTGCAGAGAAGTTATAAGGACACGAGAGGGTACATTCCTAAACTTATATAGGTCTGAGTTGTATGCATGTTTGTTATATAGTTTGTAACTGTTAAAATTTGTTTACAGTGGATTTTGTTTTACTCCGTAGAGGGAGTCGTGGATGTTTCCTCAGTTGGGTGAGGTTTTACCACGTAAAAAATCGTGTTCTTAATCTTCCTGCATATTCTAATCTCATTCTTGGTTGTGCTGAGTTTAAAGTTTGTTTAAACTGTTTTATAAACCTGTTAATCAAATCTTGAATAGATCTCGTACATACTTTTATAAAACACATCTTGTGTTCAAAATAGTTTTGGTTTTTAAGAAAAGAGTTTCATCAAAAAACTGTTCGGAGTTACTTAAATAGTTTAATTTTATTAAACGGCTTTAGTAACAGATTTTCAATTGGTATCAGAGCTTGGTAAACTTCTTTTAAAGAGATCCTGTGTTTCTGAAATTATTTTCTGAAAATCAAATATGGACGAGAAAAATGAAAGATTTGGTAACTTGACCAGACCTCGTATCTTTGATGGAACCAATTTTGCTTACTGGAAAGTAAGAATGATTGCTTTCATTCAAGGAACTCTGGGAGATGATGTCTGGGACATTGTTGAAAATGGTTACATTTTTCCTACAAAACCAGCCACTGAAGGAAGTAATGAGAGGGTTAAGAAAGTATTAAGTGAGTTCACACAAAAAGAGAAACAAGTTTCTCAAAATAATAACAAAGGAAAGAATGCCATATTTATGTCCATAAATGAACATGAGTTCAAAAAAATCTCATCTTGTACCACTTCTAAGGAAGCTTGGGACACCTTGGTTACTGCTCATGAAGGTGACATTAGAGTTAAAGCTGCTAAAACTCAAATGCTTATTCAACAGTATAACTCTTTAATTATGTCTGAGACTGAGTCATTTGATGACTTCTATATGAACTTGACTGATATTGTGATAAAACTGCATGCTAATGGGATAAAATATGACAGACAAGAAATTGTATCTAAAATTCTAAGATCATTACCACAGAAATTTGATAACCAAAGATATGCTATTGAGGAAATGTGTGATATAAATCTCACTCCTGAATTACTCAGTAGTAAATTAAGAACCGTGGAAATGGAACTGGAATTTAAGAAACAATTGATCGAGTCCCATAGGAAATATTTTTGCATTTTTGTATGAAACATTTTAAAAAATCACAAATAGTTTGTTTGTCGTGGTTTACCGTGACACCCGAATTTGTTTTATGTGATTTATTCTTTTCCTTGTCTATTTCAATCAAATAATAAGGGGGAGAAAGAATTATGATTTTATGGGGGTGTTTAAGTATGGGGGAGATTTGATTATGCTCATATGTTTATTATTTATATCATTTCAAACTCGATACGTCATGAGGATTTTGCTTTGTCTCATGTGTGTAGGTACAATTGAAGATTTTTTTATTTCACTCCCTGATGAGAAAAGCTTGGAGTTTTGAGAAGTTTATTGTTGAAGCATCATTTGAAAAAGCTTGAAGACTTGTTCAGTTTATCTTTCCACATTTGAGTTTATGGGAGGGTAGATTTGTATAGGTCATTTTAGTGTTTGATAATTCGAATATTTTTATTTTGTACATGAATAGATTTGTATAGGTGTTTTGCCTCGACACGTCACCGCCTTAAATTTTAATATTTAAATGGTGTCAGACTACTGATTTTGGTGTGGAGAAATACTAGTTTTCACATTATACGTTTTGGTTTATTCTCCAACATAATTTGAGGGTTCATAACTTTGGTTTTACCACTCACAATCCCAATAGCTTTTATGTGACTTGTTTTGTGGCACCTAAAAGCATAGTTTGTTATTATTCATACTTTTGGGGGAGATATCTACAAGTGAGGGTTGCGTGCTATTGTGGAGTGACTCTTGACGGAGTTTTATGACTACATGTCATTAGGGAGTGTTGCGGTGTTCCCGAGTTAAAGACTGGATTGCATTTCATGTAGGTTCGCTGTGTGTGGACTTATTGCTGACGACATCGACCGACGCCTGCGGGTATTCGAGTGTCAAACTGTATTTCATTGTAATCCTATGTAAGTTGCGATTTATAATTGTAGTGAAGTAAAACGGTTTTGCCCTAAGGGAATTTTTCCTGATATTTTTGTCGCATACATTATTTATGTTGGTTTGACACTACACGCACGTTGCTATTTAAGTTTAAGGTATGAATTGATTGGATTCATAAATTGACCCTAATTAAATAAGTTTGTGATTGAAATTTTCCCAACTATTTAAATCGGTATCACACACATAAGGCATTCTCACGCCTATGTTAGTGGAAGGGTCCCCCCATTTGGCATGACTTCCGTGATATACCTCGTGCATATAAGGGCAATCATTCATCAGTATATGTGGACAAGTTATTTGATATACCTGAGTGAATGTGAATTGCCTCACTATATACCTCGTGAGGAAATTATGTATGAGAGAGAATTCGATATAATCAACATACGTGAATGAGTTCCCAACTATATATATCCCTTCACGAGTTCCATCAAGCGGTACGATGCAAGGAAAACCGTTCGATATATGTCGAATGTACAAGGCTAACGAAAGGTGAGAGTCATATTCCTTAGGCTAACTACGACCCGCAGGACTAGCGTCCATCAAAAAGTGATCGCCCAGTACGAGAAAATATTTTGGTCAATAATTCCATGCTCTTGGTGATGTAGTTTCAAAAGTACATCTTTTAATTAGTATATTATGGAGTAGTGGTGGCAATTTTTGACACGATAACCCGTTTACAGTAATAACTTGAAATGACTAGAACGTGACACGATTAACTTACACAGATTTAAGAATACACAAAACTTGTACTCCAATCAAAATCAACGCGACCCGAAAATGACACGACTAACCCGAATTGACACTCCTATTATGGAGAGAAATGGTATTTTTTATTTTTTATTTGCATGAGAAGTAAAGGGAGCACCACACTAATGAGGGAGCATGTACAAATATTATGAAAAGTAAATCTAGTATGGAGACTATATTACGGGTGGATATATGTGAGTGAATGACATGTGTATATTTTTAAGTGAGTATGTGTTGTAGTGAGCCTATGCGTGGATCAACTACAAGTGGTGTGTGGTATGTAAGTGGGCATGAAGATATATACAAGTGTGGGTGTGTTCTAGTGAAGCCTACGCATGGATATTCTAAGTGGTGTGTGATGCGTGTGAGTAAAAGTGAAAAAAAGTGTAAGTGTGTGAAGTGTTCATAGAGAGTATATACAATGTGGCTGAAGTGTATTTGTGAGCGAAAAGTGATATATACATGAGGTAGATATACAAAAAGGGAAATAAAGGAGAAAAGGGAATATACAGGTAGGTGCATATTCACACATGCTAGAAATAGTAACACCAATACAGAAAATAGAGTCTAGTCCTCTTAAAATTTTCCCACCAGAGTTGCCAATGTGGCCATCCCGAGGGGGCAGAGAGGGCTTCTTCCACCCACACCCACCCCCTTTCCTCTCTCTATGTGCGTGCGCGCGGGATTACTCCCTTTATCGAGGAGTTCGATCGTCGTCAATGGGGGATAGTATGTAGAGATAGAGTCGTCGGCCTATTTTACACAAAATAGGTAAACAAAATGTTGTCGCCTCTAGAGAACGATATCTAGAACAATATTGATGCTTGCAAAACCAAGTAGTTCTGTAAGCACAAATTTTCAATCGAGTCAATTTGTAGAGTTGTCTTAAATCCGAAAAAAATAATTTGAGTCATAGGATAGATGTTCATGTTGTATCCTTCCAAGCCTATGACAAGTGTATGTTGAAGACGATGCAGCCAAATAAAATCGAAGATATCATTGTCGGTTTCAAGCGCCTTGTTTCTCGTCCTCAACATTGTTTCAATTTCCAAGGTCTAAAAAAGGTATGAATGCCTTTATATATATACACACATGGAAAGGTTCACAAGTGAACCTAAAAGATGAACTTTTTAATGAACCTTAACAAAATAACACCTAATAACTCATTCATTTTAATTTATATGTTGTAATTGGTCCGCGCCAGAGGCAACGAACACGCGTGTCGATTGACCCCCCCCCCCCCCAGCCATCCCTTATGGTAGAAGGGTTGCCATGGGGGTGGGTGGGGGTGGGGGCAGGGGGGATCGATCAACACACGTGCCCGTTGCCGGTAGCGCGTACCAATTACAACATAGGAACTAATTTAATTAATTGTTAAGTAATTTTTTGCAAAGGTTCATTTAAAAGTTCATATTTTAGGTTCACTTGTGAACCTCTCCCTATATATATATATAGGGGCTTGGAAATTTATTTGGGTGTTCTTTTAATATAAACGACTTTGTATTTTTTTCTCAGAAAATATTTTTAGAACCTTTTATAAAAGTTTTGAACTTAAAAGGAAATTTTATATTTTCTGAAAAATCGTTAGAACGAAGTTGAATATCACTCGAACAAAATTCCTAGGTCATTCGAATGAACTTCTAACGAACTTATGAATTTTTCTTCTGAATTATCGTTAGAAAGTCGGTGGAACGAAGTCGTTCGGATGAGGTCGTTCGAACGAAATATTGAACGAGTTCTTTTCTGAATTCTCGTTCGAACGATCTTGCACAATGTTTTCTCGTTCAAACATAGTCATTCGAACGACATTGAAAAGTCGGTCGAACGACCGTGTCACTTTTTATGCCGTTTCGTCAATTTTTGTCCCACTCGCCCACTACTTTTCCCACTTCTTTTTCCTGATTACCTAAGTGAGGGAACCATTTTTTTTGACAATTTTTTCATTCCCTCCAAGAGAAAAAGGGAGTAACATTCTTAAGAGAAAAAGTTCCACTTTGTGTTCATGATTTTAATGGATTAATTTCTTCAAAAACACGTATGTTTACACCCAACTTGTTTTAGTTTAAATCTAAGTTCACACACACACACACACACACACACACACACATATATATATATATATATATATATATATATTCTTGCTTGTAGAGTGTTTAGCACCAGTTTTTCATCTTTACACCTCAAAGAATAAAGTTTGGGTTTCTTCTCTACCCCAAAAGGAAGATTGATTTTTGTTGCGATTTACAATGGTGGAAAGGTCATCGCTTGTATTTGACGATAGCTGGGACCCATCAGTGGATTTTGAGACTGCAGTGGAGTCCGTAGTTGTCGACTAAGCGAAGGTTGATGAGCGAAGGAGCGTCAAGGATTGGATAGAGTCAAGTCGTTGTTATAAGTTTCTCTTGTCATGTCTTTTGTAAAAATACCGTACTTAGTGGACTTGTAGGCAGGGTTGTCCGAGGTTTTTTTCATTTGAATTTTCCTCGTACATCGCGGCGTAGTGTGTTTGTGATTTATTTTATCTTGCAAAACATATCACTTAGATGCATCCTAGGTTAATCAAGATAAAATTGGTTTAAATCACAATCGTAGTTTAATATGGTGCTAGTTTAATTTTGGGTAAGTTTGGTGTAATTAATTCAAGTCGACATAAATTAATTTTGCAATATTCATGTTTGGTTTGTTTAGCCAAACTTAGAACTTGAATTAATTTTGTTTAAGTGAAAATAAAAATATGTTTGTGTAGGTTAAAATTTCACTTGTATCTTAATTTAATTTTAATTTTGAAAAAATTAAAATTAGAATTTTATAATTGTTAAAATTTTAAAAGAAAATTTATTTGGAATATAATTCAACCATTCCATAATTTCAGAAGTTTTAAACTTGGGGGAATCCGCCCATCTCAAGTGGTATCAGATCATATAAGTTAAGAAATTGCATCTTCATATTGGTATCAAAGCTAGGAGCGCTAAGTTATTGCATTTAGGTCTTTTTGGGCTTGTCTTAAAAAATAAAAATTTCACCGTTTTCAAAATTCCCTATTTTTTAAGGTTCAAATTACACTTATTAGAATGTGCGAATGAAATTGGCACTTAAGCCCTTAGATGTGAGGGTTTTGCCATTTTGTAGTTCATGGGTGGTCTCCACCTACATGTCTAGTTGAAAATGAGTGTGTTCCTAAACCCGTAGAGAGATGGAGTGAGAATGAACTTAAATTAGCAAATTTTAATTCCCGTGGTTTGAATGCTCTTTTTAGTGCGGTCACACCAGATGAATTTTGACGTATCATGACGTGTCAAACTTCTAAAGAGGCTTGGGATATTTTACAACTCACCTATGAGAGAACTAGTGTTGTGAAGGCTTTAAAACTCCAAAACCTTACCACTCAGTTCGAAACCATCAAAATGCTTGAAAGTAAAACTTTTGATGAATTTTATGCTAGAATTTTTTATAATGTTAATTCATCTTTTAACTTGGGAGAAAAGATACCCGACAATAGGTAGTAAAGAAAATCTTGAGGTCCTTACCCAATAGGTTTATTCCAAAAGTGACTGTGTTAAATTCTTTACCCACTTTAACCTCTACCAAACCTGAAGAGCTCGTAAGTGACTTACAAACCTATGAACATGACATGTTTACCTCCAAGGATGAGAAAACTAAAAAGATAAGGGCATCGCTTTAAAAGCCCAAAAGGAGGAAAAACAAGTTTTGGGTGATGAGAGTGACATCAATTTCGATGAGATGGCTATGTTTGCTAGGAAATTTAGAAAATTTCTTAAGTTTAATAAAGATGATCTTAAAAAGTATTTTAAGAAATTTGATAAGTCTAAGTATAACAAAGCCTAGAAATTCCCTACAAAATATAATAAAGATCTTAATAGGGACAAGTCGAATAGATGTTATGGTTGAGAGGGTTAGGGCCATAGGGCTAGAGAATGTCCCACTAAACTAAGGAGGGAAGGGAAGAAACCAATTTCATATAATGTCATCCTTAGTGATAGTGATAAGGAAGAGGAACCCGAATCCCCCATTGAGCGCAACTTTAATGTGTTCATGGCAAGTCATGTAAGTGAAAGTGAGAAATCGTCCGATGATGACATCTTAATAGATCACACTTTCAAGGACATTGTTTGTCAATCGTAAAAATTTGATGGTATAGAGAGTGGAGAAGAAAGTGAGAGTGAGAATCAGGAGGAGGTTTATGAGAGAGAACTTCAAGTAGCTTTTTGAGAGTTATATGATGAATCAATAAAATTAAAATGGGCTAATTTGAAGTTAGAAGATAGTTTGAGAGAACGTGCCAAGGTTAATAATGAGTGTTCTTTAGATTAAGACCTTAGGACACATGGGAATGCTCTTCGTGAGAAGATTGATTACGTAAAAAGGTGAGAGAGATAGCCTTAGAGGTTTAATGGAGGCTATGAAGAAAGAGCTTCTTGTGTTTGAAGAGAGTAAGTGTTTGCTTGAGTCTTAAACTTTAGATTTAGAAGATAAATTGATAGATTCAAGTAGGGTCAAATTTGATTTGGAATGTAGGTCCGAAAAACTAGATAACATTCTGGGAACCGTACAAATAAAAAATGACTTGTGTGGTATTGGCTTCGATACACAAAATGATTCAACTAATAAATCCAAAATCATAAGTTTGAGAGAATCTACCACTACACCAAAAATAGTAATCTGGCATGGTTTAAAACTGTGTCAGATCAAATCTGGCATGGTTTTGAACTGTGCCAGAATCAAGTGTTCCAAAATGTCCATTTTTTCTTGGCACGATTTAAAAGTGTGTCAGATTTGGCCAAACGGAATACTTCTAGCACAGTTTTAAATCGTGCCATAATTTGATATTTCTGGCACACATTTGGCATAGTTTATAACTGTGCCAGATTAAGTACAATTTTGGTACACTTTTAACACAGTTCAAAACCGTGCCAAAATTTAGTACACTTTTGGCACGGTTTTGAACTGTGCAAAATTTTTGGATCAAAGCAAAAAAAATATTATTAAAAAACAAATCAGTAAAATCATCAAATTCCAAATCTGGCAAGAAAAATGTTTATTATTTGTAAAAAAATCAAGAAATCCACAAATTGTAAATCTCACACGTTATTGATAAATTAATGTACATAGAAACTTCAAAATATTACAAGTCTTAATAGTTCACATACAAAAAAATTGGGTTGAGTTTCCTCTATTTTTTGGACATTCTCGAACCTACTAATATAAAATCTGCGTAATATACAGTCCGCATGGCCATAACATATAACAACGCATGGCCATAACATATAACAATAAAATTACAAAAGCCTGTAAGGCCATAATAGTTAATAATAAAATTACAAAAGCTCGCACGACCATAACACAAAAAATTCTAAACATTAACGACACTAAATAAGCAACCCCCTTTGTGTAAGATATTGACTTCTTCGTGTGTTCCCCGTGGATAAATAATAACGATAAGTTGATATCCGACAAAAAAATAAGATACCAAAAAGGGATGACATCAGTAACCAAGTCATTTTAAAAAAATAATATTCAATATGAAAAATGCATATACGAGTTATAATTATCGTCATATTTTCAAATCGGGAGTTCTATGACCACACGGTCAGTTCTTACGACTTACAATTGTCCTGTGCGAGGTGTTCGTGCCTCTCACAGGGCCGTTTGGGATTGTTTTAAATTTTCGCCATCTAAAGACGTGTTTTTAACCCAAGTCTAGATATTTTCAAATTATCATCATATTCTCAAACTGGGAGTCCCGTGATCACGCGATCAGTTCCTACGAGTTACATTGGTCCCGTGCGAGATGTTCGTACCTCTTATGATGCCGTTTGGCAGTTGTTTTGATTTTTCTCCCTCTAACGGTTTGTTTTAAATCGTAAGTCTATATATTTTTAAATTATCATCATATTCTCAAATCAAGAGTCTCGTGGCCACGCAATCAATTACTACGAGTTATATTGGTCCCGTGCGAGGTGTTCATGCTTCTCATATGGTCGTTTGAGGGTTATTTTATGTTTCATCCCCTAACGACACGTTTTTAAGCCTAAGTCTTGATATTTTCAAATTATCGTCATATTCTGAAACCAGGAATATCGTTACTACGTGGTGAGTTCCTACGAGTTACATTGGTCCCATGCGAGATATTCATGCCTCTTACGGGGCCATTTGGGATCGGGTTTGGGTTTTTCCCTTTAACTGTATAATTTTAAGCCTAATCTATATATTTTCAAATTATCATCATATTCTCAAATTGAGAACCCTGTGACTACGCAGTCAGTTTGTAAGAGTTACATTAGTCACGTGCGAGGTGTTATTGCCTCTTACGAGTCCATTTTGGGTCTAGTTTAGGGTTTCACCCTCTAAATGTGTGTTTTTAAATCTAATATAGATATTTTCAAACTATCATCATATTCTCAAACCAAGAGACCCATGACTACGCGATCAGTTTGTACGAGTTATATTGGTCCCATGCGAGGTGTTAATGCCTCTTACGGGTCAATTTGGGGGCTAGTTTGCGGTCTCACCCTCTAATTATGTGTTTTTAAGTCTAATATAGATATTTTTAAACTATAATTATATTCTTAAACCGGGATTCCCGTTACTATGTGGTCAGTTCCGACGAGTTGCATTGGTCCCGTGCGAGAAGTTCATGCCTCTCACGACGCCGTTTAGGGGTTGTTTTGATTTTTCACCCTCTAACGGCATGATTTTAAGCTTAAATTCAAATTATCATCATATTCTCAATCCAGGAGTCCCGTGACCATGCAATTATTTACTACGAGTTACATTGGTTTCATGCAAGGTGGTCGTGCTTCTCAAATTCAAATTCAACAAGGCTTAATGTAATACTGATTGGATTTTCTCTACTTGCATTGGCCTGCCTAAAAGTGGAAATATATATATATATATATATATATATATATATATATATATATATATATATATATATATATATATATATATATATATATATAGTTATTATAGCAGCATTATAGCAGCTATAATAATGGCTATAATGTTGTTATAGCAGTTATAACAGCGGTTGTCGATACGTTAATGTGTTGAGCCACAATGCCACCTCTAATTCCAGGGTTGCCCAACTAACCAGCTCTTGTTATAGCTATAAGGGTATTGCACCATCATGCATATCAAATAGCACGACAATTATTAGATCCTAGTTAACTATTAATCAATGAACAAACAATTATTTTAATAATAAAAATATAATTCACGAACCATATTGATTCCATCGGTCTCAATATGTGGCCAACTCATATTTAACAATTGTTGTAATGTGATCAACATATAGTTAGCACACATAATTGTACCCCTTGGATTCACAAAACAAATCGATCATACAACAAAGAGAATTGATAAAAATAAGGGCATACTCGTAGATAGTACGCAAAGGCTAAAATTAGCACATAAGAGTAAATTATGTTTTTTTTAAGAATGGTAAGAAAATCAGTGTTTTATATAATGAATACTAAGTTCTATATGAGAAGATTTAGGGTCAAATATTAAAATCACATGTGGTAATTTTTGTAGTGTATGGTAAATCCATTTGAATCCAAACATTTGCTTTTGAATTGAAAAACTAATTTAATGGACAATTGCCCTAGATCTAGAGGATGAATTGTTGGTATAAGAAATTCAGTTTGAATAAGATCCTAGTGAATACAGAGAAGAGTTGCACCATGTGAAGGCTAAATTTAACTTAGCACTTAAATATGAAGAGGCTTCGAGGCTTTTTGGCAGCAAAAATCTAATATAAAGTGGCTTAAAGAAGGGGAATTGAATGCCAAGTTATTTCATTCCATAGTTAAAGCCAAGAGAAATCAAATGTGCATTCATAGAATTAAAACCTCATATAATCTTTGGGTTACTGAACAAAAAGATATCCAAGACTCTTTTGTGAGAAATTTCCAAGCCTACCTAACTTCTGAACCCACTTTTTATAATCCAAGGCTCTTAAAAGTCATTCAAAACCTTATATCTGCTCATGCTAACTCTAAACAGAGAGATTTTTTAGATGAAGAATTTTTTTATAGTTGTTTTAAAAATAAATGGTCATAGTGTTTTAGGGCCTGATGGCTATACGGGCTTCTTATATACGAAATTTTGAGATGTTATCAAAATAGATGCAAGAACATATTTCTTATCATGTCCATTTGTTATAATTGGCTTAATTCTAGACCAAATAAATTAAGTCTAGGCTAGTTTTATTATGTAGTTTAATTGAGCCTACGACAAAGTTCAAGTCCAGGAATGTGCAATTTAAAGCTTTGAAGAAGATTTCAAGTCAATATGGGTTGCATATGTTTAAGATCACTCAGTTATGAATAATTGTGAGCATTTGGATAATTTAGTATGTTGACTAAATGCTGGGTGATTTAACTATTTAAGAATTATATCTTTTTGCAAAAAAAAAAATTAAAATATTTCTGAGTTAAAACAGTTTAAAAAAATTCGAGGAATTATTCAAAGAAAATTATTTTTAAAGACTGTCACTCGAATGAGACAATGGTTTGTTCAAACCATAATCCCTTGTCGCGCGAATGAGATCCACTTCTGGCTCGAACGAGTTGCCGCCTTTATTTTCTTGTTTTGGTTTTCTTGGACTCAGTACCACTCAGTTATAAATAAAAACGTCTCTGCGAAAGTTTTAGAAGCAGAACAGTTTCGAAAAACTCATTCCCATATATTTTTTCATCATCCGAGGTTTATTCAAGATCAAATTATTCAATTCCAAAGTTTGTGATCTTGAACGTGTTTAGCGGAAGACAATTCATTCAATGACTACACCGTTTTGCTCTTTCTGGGGAGAACTCTACAACTGGAGAGTTGCGTGCTATTGCGGAGGGAGTCCTTATGAAGTTTACTCTTGTGGAGAAGCCGTTTATTTTCCATTGCTGACCATCAAGAGTTCTTGCGGGAGATTCCAGTCGACGACATCGGAACCGACACGTATTTCGCATGTCACCCTATTTTATTGTAATCTGTGTAAGTTGTGTCTGACAAATTGTAGTGAAATAATACGGTTTTTCCCTTTGGGGATTTTTCCTGAAATTATTTCTTTTACCGCATGCTTTATTCATGGAATGGATTTAGTCACTTAGATGCATCTTTAGGGTTTAAGAAGTTAAAATTGGTTTAAACAAAAAATTAGAACAAAGTTATTTTTACCTAAAATTCACACTAAACGGCCTTCTCAAATTGGTATCAGATCTTGTTGCACTATCTTACTATGTTTATGATCCCTTGACTTTGGGAATGCCTTTCGGTGGTTTTGATGATTTTAGAGTTCACTTGTTTGAATAATCTAATTGGAAATCACACGTGAAAACTGCTCTTAAAAATTTATTAATAAGGGTGATTGTGAAAAGTGCCTCTGATGCGAAGGGTTTGGTCACATGATAGATGAGTGTCCTACTAAACTTAGGGAGAATTTTAGTAAACCGATAAATCATGTTTAGTGACCCAAAAGAATAAAACTTTTATGCTAGTAAGCGTGAACTTCCCACCTTTGTGGCTAATCATGTAAATGATAAAGACTTACCTTTGCATGATTCTTCCGTTGCCACAGAAGTTGATACACGTAAGAGTGAGGGAGAGTGACGACGAGAGAGATTTGCAAACTGTTTTCAAAGAATTTTATGAAGAAACATTAAAAGCAAAGAAATCAAACTTGAAATTAGGAGCTATGTTGAAAGAACGTGCCATAAAAATAAATAATTCCAATTCTTTAATTGAGGATCTTAGGGCACATGAAAAGAAAATTCAAGAGAATCTAGAATATGTCAAGGGTGAGAGAGATAGTCTTCAAGGGTTGATGGAGGCTATGAAAAAGGAACTTCTTGAGTTTGAGAATTCTACGCATTTACTTGAGTCAAGGATAGGAGACCTTAAGGAGAAATTGATAGATTCAATTAAAGTTAAGTTTGATTTGGAGGCTAGGACTGAAAAGTTAGACAAAATCTTAGGCATCGTCAAAATCAAAGATAATCGGAGAGGTATTGTCTTTGATAATCATGTCACACCAGCACCCAAAGTCAAAACCATGCAAACAAGAGAGCCTCCTAGGAACTTTAGGAGAGAGCCACCTAGGAATGTGAGGTGTAATCGGCCTATAGGACACGCTCCTCACCATATCTACACGTGCACTCATTCCAGTAGGAGAGGTCATCTGTGACGGTTTTGCATAAATCTTTAGAATGCCCCTAGAAAGTCTAAAGCCATTCCGGTTCCCAATATCCCTACTCGTCGGTTCATACCTACTTGGGTTAAGATGTCGTATTTCAAAGCGTTAGGTATTAGGCTTGGTGATTTTCGCGTCATTGCCCGTGGTTCTCCTCATGTTTCATCTTTTGATTGAGGTTGTTCGTTGGTTTGTCATACTCTAGTATTTACATCATGCATTATATTTTGCTAGTGTTATGGCATGTTTCTAGTTTTTGTTATGTGTTTGAGTCTTATCAGAAATACAAAAGATTTTTCTTTTTATAAAAACTTTTGAAAATACAAAAAGATTTTTAGTTTTTGAGGCGTGAGGTTACATGGTTGATGTGGGATATTAGTGTTCTTGACCCCCCCCCCCCCCCTTCCTTTCATTATTCATGTGGCTAGGACATTTGGTCATTATTATTGATACTTTTAATGTCTTAACTATTGTACTATGGGGATGTTTCGAACTTGAAATGCTTTTTGATTCGACTTTTCTTATATGCCATCCTTGCACACATGCACGAGTTTATATGAATGTTTGACTTCTCTTGCATATTTGAGTTTGGTGAGACGTTCTTATCTCAATTTTTTCATCTACGTGTAAGTAAACTTAAGGAGGAGGTTTTCTTGTAAGAACCGTTTTCTTAGAGAATTGATATTGAAAAAATGATGAGTGTTCATGGGAAAGGGCTGCGAGAGTATAAAATTGACTTGTCGTGAAAGCCACCATTTAAAAGAGCCCAAAAGAAAATCAAGGCAATAAAGATTCATATGATAATAATTGGGGCCAATAGTACTTTCTCTAAGTTGAGATTGATAGATATTTCTAAAGATCTCGAAAAATTCATATATATGAGGGAGGTTGGTTGGAGATAAATTTAAACGGTTTTGCACCACGAATCCTATGTTGAAACATCATATCATGATGCTATTATTTGTAGAATCGTCAATAATACGGACTTGTGTGCATGTTGTTAGTTTAGTTCATTAAACTCACACGTATTTTGTCACAAATGGCTTTGATGAAGTTTGTTGATTTCTTTCTATCAATTAGAACTTCTTGATCGGTTCGATGTATTGAAATGGTGACTCATTTGTCATTGCTCATGCCCACTCAGTCCATATTCATGTTTTGAGCACATTCGTACTATGTTAACATGTAATTCTCGTTGGTCATTTTACTTTCTTTTCTGTTTTCTTTTCTGTTTTGAGTCTATTTTAGGTCTGATTGAGCTCTCCAGGCATTTTTTTAATGTGATTTTTTCACTGGGCAAATCCTTACTGATGTTGGGGTATTTCTGGAATTTTCATTTTTTCGTTCGAACGACATCCTATGTCGCGCTAACATGTCGTTCAAGCGAAATAACAAAGTTGTTCAAGCGATGTATCAAAGTCGTACGAGCGACTTCGAGCGAGATCAGGGTTTCATTTAAAATCAGAAGTTCCCCCTTCTTCTCTTTTCGTTCACTCATAACCCCTTCTCTACACAAGCGACGACAGTAGTTCTTTCAAAAACCGCTATTTTAAGAATAAATAAATAAATAAAAAACCTTGAATCTTTGATTTGTCCTTCTCTCATTCGGGTGGAAGCTCCAGCCTGGATTTCGAGTGTCTCTAGCCGCTGTGTTCCAGCCATTGTCCTGTTTCGATCAGTGGTTGTGTGTCTCCAACTCCGTCAGCACGTTTTTCTCATTTACTTGAGGTACCCACTGGTCCCTGCTCTTGTTTATGTTTAATTATATGTTGGGTTTAATGATATCTGATTGAAGGATGTATTCACACAAAAGAACACCTCCTTGGCCGATTTTACCTCTTTTACAATGTCTCTTTTGTGTTCCTTTTGTTTGGGATCAGAAATCATTTGTTAAGAAGAATTGGTTACTAGTTTTGTGTATATTTATCTGATTTATGTTGTTCTTGTGGTTGGTGTCCACGATGGTTCGGTTGGATGTTTTGTACGGAGATAGGTTCTTAGGTGTGTGTTCCTCGGTGACGGTATCCTTTCACACATTACACATTACACTCTTCTAACATGCCGCCTAGACGTCATGGTGCCCGTTCAGGATGACTTGATGAGTAACCACCCTCTGCTCGAGCTCAGAGAGCTCAGGCCAATATACCCCAGTACTCCCCAGTGAGATGGTCCACACGTGTTGTGCATAATCATTACAGCTTATTGGGTATACATATTAGGTTCGTTGTTCAGGAGCGAGTGTTTCATTATTCTAAGTTTCATGAGTTAGGTATTCAGCGTTGGTTATCTGGTAGGGGTTCGGATCACCTATTTGAGGTTTATGGGGTTGTCTATCCGTACATTGTCCGCGAGTTCTTCTTTCGTGCTTTCCCCCACGCTGAGGGGATTTTTTCTATTATTCATGGCATTCCTGTTCTTGTCACATTAGATCTTATAGCAGCCTTTTTACACCTTCCTCGTGTGCCTGACATTGTGTTTCCTCATTATTTCGACGATGGACCTACATATGATGATATACAGTGTCATCGCTTCTGGGAGATTCCCCAGGCATGTACTACTATGTATCATCGTCTTCTTTTCCCTGCCTTCCGTGTTCTTAATAGGTTTGTGTCAACATCCATTTATCCTCAGATAAAACATACTCAGATCGGGTGTGACATTATCTATTTTATGTACCATGTCTCTCAGCGGTGGGATATCAATTTACCAACTATCATGCTTCGTGTTATATCCTTGGTCACCATCAGTGGTACCACCCCTATTTGCCCTGCTCTGCCCTATGGGATTCTCATTTCCATCATTTGCACTACTGTTGAGGTTGCTATTTTGGAGGGTGATCATCTTCTCCCTATGCCTGCTACTATTGATCATAATAATTTCACTCGTTCTGAGAGTCATTTGCCACAGGCGACAAGAGCTAGAGCTCCACCCACTAAGGGATCCTTCTCCGATGCTGATCTCTGTTAGCCTGTTGATCACACTATTTTGAGCACCTCTGAGTTTTCTCAACCACGCCCCTCCACACCTGCACCCGTACGTTCTATTGAGGAGGAGTTTCCTACTCTACAGGCACAGGTAGATGCCCACACTCGAATTTACAACACTATCATTACCAGATTTGATATTGAGGTCGAAGCACGTGTTCGTGTTGAATCTAGGATGACAGCATTCTTTGATGACATGCGGTAGACAGAGAAGCTGAGAGGTGCAGGATCCTCTGGACTCAACCATATTTCATCTACATACACTGATGATGCTGCTAATGATGATGATACTCCTACTGATGTCTAGCTGTATTTTTTTTTCATTGTATCTGAGACATTGAGATTCCTGATGTATTTATTTATTCTAAGATACGATGTATTATTATGGACAGTTGTATCACCATTGATTTTATGGCATGGATGTATAGTTTTTTTTGCAGTTTTAGTGATTCTCTAATTATGCTTCAGTTACTGCCATCTTTTGATATCCATAGTCATACTAATATTGTTTATCTAGTCATGTTGTTTATTTCCATATATCCATGCTAGATTTAGTGTGTCTGTCCCAACTTTTGTCTATTCCAGGCAAAAAGGGGGAGAGATATGTGATGTAGGGGAAGTATTTATTATGATATTATACTTATTTTTTATTCCTCCATACATCACTTTAGTATTTGTTTGTGTCTCGTGTGTGCAGGTATTTTTTTTCAGAGATTCAGATATTTATAGATACATCACATTCAGAGATAAAATCAGATTCAGATGCTTGCCTTTTAGAGACAGAATCAGATTTTGATGCTTGTCGTTTATTCAGTTTCATTATGTCTTGTATTTTTATATTGTTGAGTTTTGGGATAGGACGTGTATTTTTACGGCATATAGCATTTATGTTTAGTTTTGTCCTGGAATAGCCAAAGGAGGAGGTTTGTAAGAACATATTTCTTATCATGTCCATTTGTTATAATTGGCTTAATTCCGGACAAAATAAATTAAGTCTAGTCTAGTTTTATTATGAAGTTTAATTGAGCCTATGACAAAGTTCAAGTCCAAGAATGTGCAATTTAAAGCATTGAAGAAGATTTCAAGTCAAGACGGGTTGCATATGTTTGAGATCACTCAGGTATGAATACTTCTGAGAATTTGGGTAATTTAGTATGTTTATTAAATGCTGGGTGATTTAAATGTTTGGGAATTAAATATTTTTGTGAAAACATTTTTTTTCAAATACTTATGAGTTAAAAAAGTTTAAGAAAATTCGAGGAATTATTTAAAGAAAATTATTTTTAAACACTGTCGCTCGAACAAGACAGTGGGTCTTTCAAACGATAATCCTTTGTCGCGCGAATGAGATCCACTTCTCGCTTGAATGAGCTACTGCCTCAACTTTCGTGTTACAGTTTTCTTGGACTCTGTGCCGATCAGTTATAAATAAAACCGTCCCTGCAAAAGTTTTAGCAGCAGAACAGTGTCGAAAAACTCATTTCCTTATAGTGTTTCATCATCCGAAGTTTATTCAAGATCAAACTATTCAATTCCAAAGTTTGTGATCTTGAACATGTTTACTGGAAGATAATTCATTCATTGACTACATCGTTTTGCTCTTTGTGGGGAGAACTCTACAACCGAAGAGCTACGTGTTATTGCAAAGGGAGTCCTTATGAAGTTTACTTTTGTGGAGAAGCCATTTCTTTTCCATTGTTGACCATCTGGTGTTATTGCGGGAGATTCCATCCGACGACAACGGAACCGACACCTGCGGGTATTTCGTATGTCACCCTATTTCATTATAATCCATGTAAGTTGTGTCTTACAAATTATAATGAAATAAAAAGGTTTTTCCCTTCGGGGATTTTTCTTAAAATTATATCTTTTACCGCATGCTTTATTCATGGAATGGATTTAATCACTTAGATGCATTTTAGGGTTTAAGAAGTTAAAATTGGTTTTAACTAAAAATTGGAACAAAGTTGTTTTTACCTAAAGTTCACACTAAAGGGCCTTCTCAAATAGATATCAGAGCTTGTTGCACTATCTTATTGTGTTTGTGATCCCGTGACTTTAGGAATTCCTTTCGATGGTTTTGATGAGTATAGAATTCACTTGTTTGAATCATCTAATTGGAAATCACACATGAAAACTGCTCTTAAAAAATTTGTTAATAAGGGTGATTGGGACAAATGTCTTTGCTGCCAAGGGTTTGGTCATAGGATAGATGAGTGTCCCACTAAACTTAGGGAGAATTTTAATAAGCCGATAAATTGTGTTTCTACCCTTAGTGAAAGTGACCCAGAAGAAGAAAACTTTTATGCTAGTAAGCATGAACTTCCCACCTTTTTGGATAGTCATGTAAATGATAAAGACTTACCTTTGCATGATTCTTCCGCAGACACATAAGTTGATACACCTAAGAGTGAGGGTGGGGTGAGTGAGGATGAGAGAGAAGACAAGAGAGATTTACAAACTGTTTCAAAGAGATTTAAGGAGAAACAATAAAACCAAAGAAAACAAACTTGAAATTAGGAGCTATGTTAAAAGAACGTGCCATAGAAATAAATAATTCCAATGCTTTAATTGAGGATCTTAGGGCACGTCAAAAAAAATTCAAGAGATGCTAGAATATGTCGAGGGTGAGAGAGATAGTCTTTGAGGGTTAATGGAGGCTATTAAAATGGAACTTATTGAGCTTGAGAATTTTACGCGTTTACTTGAGTCAATGATAGGTGAGCTTGAGAAGAAATTGAGAGATTCGAGTAAAGTTAAGCTTGATTTGGAGGCTAGGTCTGAAAAGTTAGACAAAAGCTTAGGCACCGTCAAAATCAAAGATAATCGGAGAGGTATTGGCTTTGATAATCATGCCGCACCTGCACCCAAAGCAAAAACCATGCAAATAAGAGAACCTCCTAGAAACTTTAGGAGAGATCCACCTAGGAACGTGAGGTATAATCGGCCTATAGGACACGCTCCTCACCGTATCTACACTTGCACTCATTGCGATAGAAGATGTCATCTTAGACGGTTTTGCTATGATCTTAAGAACGCTCCTAGAAAGTCTAAAGCCATTCCAGTTCCCAATATCCCTACTCGTCGGTTCACACCTACTTCGATTAAGAATTCAAATTTCGAAGCATTAGATATTAGGCTTGGTGATTTTCGCGTCATAGCCCGTGGTTCTCCTCATGTTTCATCTTTCGATTGAGGTTGTTCATTAGTTTGTCATACTCTAGTATTTACATCATGCATTATATTTTTTTAGTGTTATGGCATGTTTCTAGTTTTTGTTATGTACTTGAGTCTTGCCAAAAATACAAAAAGATTTTGCTTTTTATAAAAACTTTTGAAAATACAAAAAGATTTTGGTTTTTATAAAAACTTTTGAAAATACAAAAAGATTTTTAGTTTTTGAGTCGTGAGGTTACATGGTTGATGTGGGATATTAGTGTGCTTGACCCCCCCCCCCCCCTTCCTTTCATTATTCATATGGCTAGGACATTTGGTCATTATTATTGATACTTAGAATGTCTTAACCATTGTATTATGGGGATGTTTAGAATTTGATATGCTTTTTTATTTGACTTTGCTTATATACCATCCTTGCACACATGCACGATTTTATATGAATGTTTGACTTCTCTTGCATATTTGAGTTCGGTGAGACGTTCGTATCTCAATTTTTTCATCTACGCGTAAGTAAACTTAAGGAGGATGTGTGCTTATAAGAACCATTTTCCGTGAGAACTGATATTGAAAAAATGAGGAGTGTTCATGGGAAAGGGCTGCGAGAGTATAAAATTGACTTGTCGTGAAAGCCACCATTTAAAAGAGCCCAAAAGAAAATCAAGGCAATAAAGATTCATATGATAATAATTGGGGCCAATAGTACTTTTTCTAAGTTGAGATTGATAGATATTTCGAAAGATCTCGAAAAATTCATATATATGAGGGAGTTTGGTTGGAGATAAATTTAAACGGGTTTGCACCACGAATCCTATGTTGAAACATCGTATCATGACGCTATTATTTGTAGAATCGTCAATAATACGGACTTGTGTGCATGTTGTTAGTTTAGTTCATTAAACTCACACTTATTTTATCACAAATGGCTTTGATGAAGTTTGTTGATTTCTTTCTATCGATTAGACTTCTTGATCGGTTCGATGTATTGAAATGGTGACCCATTTTTCGTTGCACATGCCCACTCAGTCCACATTCATGTTTTGAGCACATTCGTACAATGTTAACATGTAATTCTCGTTGGTCGTTTTACTTTCTTTTCTATTTTCTTTTCTATTTTGAGTTTATTCTATGTCTGATTTAGCTCTCCAGGCACTGTTTTGGTATTATTTCTTCACTGGTCAAATCCTTACTGATGTTGGGGTATTTCTGGAATTTTCATTTTTTTGTTCGAACGACATCCTAAGTCGCGCGGACATGTCGTTCAAGCGAAATAACAAAGTCGTTCAAGCGATGTATCAAAGTCATTCGAGCGACTTCAAGCGAGATCAGGGTTTCATTTAAAATCAGAAGTTCTCTCTTCTTCTTTTTTTCGTTCACTCATAACCCCTTCTCTGGACAAGTGACGACAGTAGTTCCTTCAAAAACTGCCATTTAAAAAAAACTCAAATCTTCGATTTGTGCTTCTCTCATTCATGTGGAAGCTCCAACCCTTATCCAACAAGGATTTAGACTGTCCATAGCCACTGTGTCCCAGCCATTGTCCTGTTTCAATCATTGGTTGTGTGTCTCCAACTTCGTCAACACGTTTGTCTCGTTTACTCTAGGTACCCACTATTTTTTGCTCTTGTCTATGTTTCATTATGTGTTGGGTTTAATGATATCTGATTCGAGGATGTATTCACACAAAAGAACACTTCCTTGGCCGATTTTACCTTTTTTACAGTGTCTCTTTTGTGTTTCTTTTCTTTGGGATCAGAAATCATTTGTTGAGAAGAATTGGTTACTAGTTTTGTGTATATTTATCTGATTTATGTTGTTGTTGTGGTTGGTGTTCACGGTGGTTCGATTGGATGTTTTTATAGAGATAGGTTCTTAGGTGTGTTCCTCGATGGCGGTATCCTTTCACACATTACACATTACACTCGTCTGACATGACGCCTAGATGTCGCGGTTCCCCTTTAATACGACTCGATGATCCGCCACCATCTTCTCGAGCTTAGAGAGCTCAAGCCAGTAGACCCCAGTACTCCCCAGTGAGATGGACCACACGTGTCGAGCGTGATCCTTATTGCTTATTGGGTATACATATTAGGCCTGTTGTTCAGGAGCGAGTGTTTCGTTATTTTGAGTTTCATGAGTTAGGTATTCAGGGGTTGGGATCACCTGTTTGAGGATTGTGGGGTTGTCTATCCGAACATTATCCACGAGTTCTTCTTTCTCTCTCTCCCCCATGATGATAGGATTTTTTCTACTATTCATGGCGTTCCTATTTTTGTCATAGAAGATCTTATAACATCCTTTCCTCACCTTCCCCGTGTCCCTAACGCTGTGTTTCCTCGTTATTACGATAATGGACCTACATATGATGATATTCTACGTTATTACTTCTGGGAGATTCCCCAGGAAGGTACTACTATCTATCATCCCTAGCCTTTCCCTGCCTTCCGTGTTCTCAATAGGTTTGTGTCATCATCCATTTATCCATGAATAAATCATACTCAGATCGGGTCTGACATTGTCTATTTTATGTACCATATCTCTCAGAGGTGGGATATCGATTTACCGACTATCATGCTTCGTGTTATATCCTCTATCACCGTCAGTGGTACCACCCCAATCCGCCCTTCTCTTCTTTATAGGATTCTCATTTCCATCATTTGCACTACTGGAGGGGTTATTATTTTAGAGGGTCATCCGCGTCTCCCTACACCTGCTATTATTGATCATAATACTTGCACTTGTTCAGAGATTCATTTTCCAGAGGCGGTAAGAGCTAGAGATCCACCCACTGAGGGGGCCTTCTCCGATGCTGATCCCTGTCAGCCTGCTGATCACACTGTTCCGAGCACCTATGAGTTTTCTTAGCCACGCCCCTCCACACCTTCACCTGCAGATCCTATTGAGGAGGAGGTTTCTACTTTACATGCACAGGTAGTTGTTCACACTCAGATGTACGACATAATCATTGCCACATTTGATGCAGAGGCCCAAGCATGTGTTCATGTTGAATCTAGGAAGATAGCATTTTTTATGAGATGCGACAGAGAGAGCAGTTGAGAGGTGCAGGATCCTCTGGACTCAGCCATATATCATCTACATACACTGATGATGTTGATGATGATCATACTCCTACTGATGTCAAGATGTATTTTTTTTCATTGTATCTGAGACATTGAGATTCTTAATGTATTTATTTATTCTCAGATGCGATGTATTCTTATGGACAGTTGTATCACCATTCATTTTATGGCATGGATGTATAGTTTCTTTTGCAGTTTTAGTGATTCTCTCATTATGCTTCAGTTACTGCTATCTTTTGCTATCCGTAGTCATACTAATATTATTTATCTAGCCATGATGTTTATTTCCAAATATTCATGCTAGATTTAGTGTGTCTTTATCAACTTTTGTCTATTCCTGGCAAAAAGGGGGAGAGATATGTGATGTAGGGGGAGTATTCGTTATGATATTATACTTGTTTTTTATTCCTCCATACTTCACTTTAGTATTTGTTTGTGTCTCGTGTGTGTAGATTTTTTTTTCCAGAGATTCAGATATTTATAGATACATCACATTCAGAGACAAAATCAGATTCAGATGCTTGCCTTTCAGAGACAGAATCAGATTCAGATGCTTGTCATTTATTCAGTTTCATTATGTCATGTCTTTTAATATTTTTGAGTTTTGGGATAGGACGTGTATTTTTTATGGCATATAGCATTTCTGTTTAGTTTTGTCCAAGAATAGCCAAAGGGGGAGGTTTGTAAGAACATATTTCTTATCATGTCCATTTGTTATAATTGGCTTAATTTCGGACAAAATAAATAAAGTCTAGGCTAGTTTTCTTATGGAGTTTAATTGAGCCTACGGCAAAGTTCTAGTTCAAAAATGTGCAATTTAAAGCTCTGAAAAAGATTTCAAGTTAAGACGGGTTGCATATGTTTAAGATCACTCAGGTATGAATACTTGTGAGCATTTGGGTAATTTAGTATGTTGATTAAAGGTTGGGTGATTTAAATGTTTGGGAATTAAATAGTTTTGTGAAAACATTATTTTTAAATATTTCTGAGTTAAAGCAGTTTAAGAAAATTCGAGGAATTATTTAAAGAAAATTACTTTTAAATATTGTCACTCTAATGAGACAGTGGGTCGTTCAAATAATAATCCCTTGTCACACGAACGAGATCCACTTCTCTCTCGAACGAGCTGTCGCCTCGATTTTTGTGTTATAGTTTTCTTGGACTCTCTGCCTCTCAGTTATAAATAAAAACGTCTCTGCAAAAGTTTTAGCAGCAGAACAGTTTTGAAAAAATCATTCCCTTATAGTTTTTCATCATCCGAAGTTTATTCAAGATCAAACTATTCAGTTCCAAAGTTTGTGATCTTAAACGTGTTTACCGGAAGACAATTCATTCATTGACTACACCGTTTTGCTCTTTGCGGGGAGAACTCTACAATCTAAGAGTTGCGTGATATTGTGGAGGGAGTCCTTGTGAAGTTTACTCTTTTGCAGAAGTCGTTTATCTTCCATTGCTAACCATCTGGAATTCTTGTTGCAGATTCTAGCTGGCGACATCGAAACCGACACCTGCGGGTATTTCATATGTCACCCTATTTCATTGTAATCCATGTAAGTTGTGTCTTACAAATTATAGTGAAATAAAAAGGTTTTTCCCTTCGGGGAATTTTTTTGAATTTTTTTCTTTTATCGCATGATTTATTCTTGGAATGGATTTAATCACTTAGATTCACGTTTAGGGTTTAAGAAGTTAAAATTGTTTTTAACTAAAAATTGGAACCAAAATGTGTTTTACCCAGAGTTCACACTAAAGGGCCATCTCAATAGATCTTTTAATGGTCGTTCATGCCTTTTCTTCTGGAGCTGAGCTGCCTATAAGTTGGACCAGTACCACCATAGTGCTAATTCTCAAGATATAAACTCTAAAATCATGATGTTGGGGAAGCATTGGGTGGGTGACTTAGCATTAGGGAGAAATGGGTGTCTTTGGGGAAAATGTCAAATTGCATCGGTCGATCGATGTGCATGGTCCTTCGACATTCAATTTTAGTCGTGTTTGGAGACTTTAGGTCATGTTGGACCATGATATGCTGCTATGAATAGTCAGACTAATGTGAATCATAACTTTGCAAGTCGTTCAGAAGGATTTGTGTACCATCTGGTCGTAAGTAGATCGATGTAAGGTAGTGTGTCGATAGATCAAAGCCTTTCATCATTCGGGCATTGACATTTTAGGGCATATTAAGGGACATCGGGTCATCTTGCATAAGACTAGGGTTTTTAGTCACTGGACTCGATTGGGAATAAATCACAGGTCATGAATTTTTTTCGAAACCTCCCACTTCTTGGACTCTCCCCTATAGTATCGATGACTTTGTAAACACGTACTTTAAAGAGTTATAATTAAATGCAACTTGTTTTGATGAAGCACAATAATATTGATCCATACTAACACTCGACACTCTATTTTATCTTCGAGTCACATCCACTGTATAACATTTTGCGTCTATTTAATGCCAATATAATATTAGATGAAATACATATACCTCACAGACAATTTTATTCGAGGAATCACTATTTAATTAAATTGATACCAATACAAATGCAGGGAGATAAGTTATCTTCTCGATGACATTCCACCGAATGGTTAATGGGAATAATGCAGAACTAATAAAAACAAAACATAAAACAAAACCCGATGGTATGTCTTGCATAGGTATATATACATATATATTAATGTGATTATCCTAAAACAGTTGCACATACATGTATACATGTACAAATAATTGAAGGGTTTAAACTCTATAATGCAGTGCTCAAATTAAGAAATTTATATGAACATCATGAACCGGAGCATAGAAAGCTTATTACAATTTGACACTATGTTCCTTGTTTATGCTACTAGCCAGGAGAATCCTAATTAGAGGAAGATATTAACCAACTTTCAAATGAGAAATCTTAATTTGGTACTGGGATGAGGAAATAATGTAGTACGGTACTATCAAGTTTTATACGTTGTCTTACTATATACAAGTCAAATATAGTTATGTAAGTTTAAAGTTAATGCACATTTGTCGTACTGGTCATTTCTTATTTATGTCACAAGACAAAATGATCGTAACAACAAAAATGGGTAATGTGTGATAGACAACAAAATTGCTTAACAGTTATATAACCGTTATATAATAGTTTATATAACTAGTTTATAAGACTGTTATATAAACTGGTATAACAATTTATATAACAATATATATAAATTGTTATATAACAATTTATATATTTGTTATATAAACTGTTATATAACAATTATGATACTTCTTGACGTCTACATTTATACTTATTGGATGACTACATTTATACTTCTTGACGTCTATAATTTATACTTCTTGGATGAGTGATATACATTTTTGAAGAATCAAGTTTAAGAGGAGAACCTACCATTTGGGCAATAGAGTAGAGAGAGGATTTTTCGAAGAAGTGGATTGTTAATTGGGGGAAAGAAATCCACACTGGGGAAATATTGATTTTTATATCAACTTTAAAATCGGGTGTCCATTTAAATATACGTATTTTATACTTACCAATATACCACTCATCTTATATCCACATCCAAATAAAATCGTCTTCACAGTTAAAACGAATTAGAATGGGTTTTGGATTAAGTAAACCAATAGTGTATGCTATTTTGTGTAACGTTAGATTTTTTATTGGACTCATCACAATCATCATTGCCCTATTTTCTCAGTGTTACTACAAGATGTTTCCTGATAACAAGATGTTTCTCATCGTATGCATCATATTGTATTGTTTATTCAGTGGAATATTGCAGCTCATCATATTTACTAAGGAAAAGAATGCAATTTTATTTACGTATCCTTCTGCGGGATCCTTCAACAGAACCGGTTTGGTAGTTTATTCCAATTTACCAAGATTCTCCGATATGTATACACTTATTGTAGCAAGTGCTGATCCCCAATCAATATATGTAAAGCCGACTGTGGAATTTACCAAAAGTGTTACTAAATCGTTCATCAAGAAGGAGTTTGGGTGGAAGGTTTATTCTAGAAAGACATTGAAGGGCTAATAAATGATTATGTTAAAGAAGAACATGTGAGAGGAGTTATATTAAGATTGAACATCAATATTTTTTCTTGACAACCATACGATTTTCTAAGCAATGACATAAATGTTATTTGTCACCTACTGCATATGGATCCCGATATGTTGGCCTATCAAGTAAAAGCCTAATAAGTCATCTCTTAAGAAGGTTAAGGAAATTAAAAATGAAGTTAAGAATCTACTCATATTAATTTACCATTAATATGGATTTTTGAGATCCAAGTCCTATTCATGTTGTTTACAGTAGCATACACATATAGAGAACTAACAAGATACGACACTATGTAACTTCAATTTGTGATGAAAGGTATGAGTTGAATGTATTTGAAATACCGACATTAACGACATTTACGATGAGGGTATCACCTTTGTACCCAGAGTTCTGGTGATAAGAGGTACCAATCCTTACTCCAAAGTGGATCAAATATGTTTATACAAAACATAAACAAATAAATTAATAAATACAGATCAGAAGCATTTAGATTAATATTACAAATATGGTTTCAAGATTCGTATACAAAAGAGCCTCAAACATACTATAATATTGTTTCAACAATCATATATAAAAAAAAATCAACTAGCAATTGCGTTCTATGTTTGAATCATAAAAGTAGCAACGATCAAGTTCACACAAACAAAGCTATATTATCAA
This sequence comes from Sambucus nigra, assembly GCA_949130495.1. NCBI lineage: Eukaryota > Viridiplantae > Streptophyta > Magnoliopsida > Dipsacales > Adoxaceae > Sambucus > Sambucus nigra. The sequence continues at coordinate 225,667,944 of OX422214.1, forward strand.
AACACCCTCTAGATATAACCCGTGTTAATGCCACGTTTATAACTATTCTGGTGTATTTGTTACACAACATTGGTGATGTGCACAAAATAGATCGTGTTGTGACAACGACGCAAGGGGTGCTAATAAAAACTAAAGTGGTGCCTACAATGTGTTGATAAAAAACCACGTCTTGCTTCCATTCCGCTTCTTGTTTTCAAGGGAAACTATAAATATAATGCTTCAATGTCTAAGAAGTCCTAATAATAGGGTACATATCCAAAAGAAGTTATTGATTATTTAAAGATGATCGAACCCCAAACGCAATAATATCAGCCACATACACATATAATAATAAAAATATATGTATAAAAAAGGTCTAATTTAGCTAAAAGTTTTTAAATATCAATTAGTATCATTAGAAAACTGATGTGAAATCCAAGGCCCTGTATATTAGTCCCTATTTTTTCTTCTCAATATAATATTCTTTTATAGTTATATAAACTACCAACTCTACCTTATAAGGGTTTGTAAAACTGAGTTAGGCACCAATATCTGGACTTCCACCTCTTACCTAATGCCCCACTTGATAATCAGTGGACCTCTAACACCAATAATAGACACATGTGTGCTTATAATTGTTCTTAGTTTCCACACATAATTAATGGATGGTGATTCTCATATTAACCCATTTGGTAGTTTATGGATTGAAAAAAAAATCTCTAAAATAACATGTTGTAATATTACAAGTAAACGTTTATCTAACAATAAGTATTTTTTTCTTTTAACAAAAATCAAAGTTCTTACCTATCAAATTGGCTTTGCAAGACAACTCCTCCCGAATCAGCAGCTTCCTTAAGCTCTATCCTCCACTCCTACAAATTTCACAGTTAACATTTTAAAGTAAAATATTATGTAAATTATATATCTGAATAAATGCTGGTAGAAAATCTACCAGTCACCTGACTCTTAACATCACACGAATAGTAAATCACACACCCATGAAGATAACACAGAGAAAATCCATACCTTCGAGAACCCGCTTCAAATCAAACAAAATCAAATTCAACATCACTCCTCATCACTTATTTTGTTCGATTTTGGAGTTGGAGCAAATGTTGGCATTTCAATGATGGAGGTTCGTCGATAATGTGGTTCATGGATGAGGCAATGATGATGGAGGCACCAATTAGTGTGTATGGAGGCACTCAAAAAGAAGAGAGGGATGAGCAGGTGAGCGGGAAGAGAGAGAGCGAGGGATACGAAAGTCAGAGTATAGTGAATTTTTTAGTGTGTTTTATACTTTAGACTAGTGTACTAAATTTTGGCACACTTTAAAACAGTGCCAAAATTTGGCACTATTTTAAAGTATGCCAGATTGTCATTAAAGCGTGCCGGAATTTTGCACAGTTTTAAACTGTGCCAGATTTTAAATATCAGGGTGTGCCAAATTATTTTTTAGTGCAGTGTACTAGGAACACTTTAGAACGTCAATCCTTAGGTACTACTTTTCTTCGAGTCTTTGATTGTTCACATTGTGGTAAAAAATGTCATCTTAGGAAATTTTGTTTTGATCTTAAAAAGGGTCCTAGGAAATCCAAGGGTAGAGTCACCAAATTTTTTAAATCCTGAGAATGTCACACTTCACCTGTTTTGGTAAGGAGATCCAATTTAGTGGCTTTACAAGATATGATTTTTTATTCTCATTTGCTTGCACGTGATACCTCCCTTGCTAAATTTAAAGGTTAGATGTGTCAACTTTGTTTGCATACACTAATGTATGTGCCTTATGATATATTCTTGCTAGTTTTATGTTTGTTTGTCATTTTCTAGTCTTTGCTTCATCATATATGTATTACTAGATTTATGACTTGTTTATCTTTTGTATTTTAGTCTTTTAATTTTTTTTGGTATTAAATGAAAAATACAAAATGATTTTTGTTTGTTTTTTGAGTTAATTTTTGTGTTGGTTAAAAATTCTGAAAAACTCAAAAAGATTTTTTTGTGTATATTTTAGTTTTACACATTTTGTGTGGCATATATTTGTGTTTGAATGCAATATCATATCCGCTTCCTTGTGGCTAGAACTTTTGGTTAATATTTCCAATCCGTGAAGTGTTCTTTATCATGCTTGCATGGAGTAGTTTGATTTTGTGTTGCTTAATGGATTCTATCTCTATATGCCTCAATTTACACATGCACGAGCTCACTTGAAATGTAACTTCACATATATATTTAAGCTAAGTGAGATGTTCTCCTATTAAATTAGTCATCTACATGTTTCTATGATTATGGGGGATTTGTACATGTAATAACCGTTACCCGGATTTATAAAAAAAGTATATAAATGTTTATCCGGTGTTGTTGTTTATCAATGGAATCGGGCTGCGAAAGACGAAATTACTTTGTGTGAAAAGACACCATTGAAATTTAGCCTTAAAAAATTGGCAATATATAAAAATTATCCACTGCCTGTTTAGTTTAGTTGATATGTTCAAAAAGAAAAAGAAAAAGAATATTAATGCGGAAGTTTGCTTGGATTTATCAACAGGTTTCAATAATGACTCTATTGGTTTGTAGAATCATTAAAATTCTAGGCCTGTGTGCATTGTAAATGTTTTTTGACTGAGTTCACTCTATATTATCACATAAGGCTATATTTAAGTGTGATAAAGTTTTACAATCAAATGAGAACTGCGTGAACATGTATAGGTGATTAGGTCTATATTCCTTTAGTCTCTATTTCACTCCCCTTCACTTTCATTTACCACATGTATTTAGACACATTTTTTCCATAAAAGAGTGGAAGGCTTAATATATTTTGTGTCGTGTGTGGTGTTTATACCCATGTATATATGCGTGTGCGTTATTTGTATTTTTTTTTTGTGTGTGTGTATGTGTGTGTGTGTGTGTGTGTGTGGTATTTCTTTTTCTTTTTCTTTTTCTTAGTCTTTGTTGTGCTAGCTAGTCCATATATGATTTGAATGCAAAATTGATATCTATCTTGTTACGATTTTTTATTTGATATCTCATGCTTATCTTAGTACATTTTAGTGGTATCTTTTGTCATCGCATCATAGTTGATATTTATTACTCATTGTATGGATTAGTTATACTTCATTGTTGCCCATATGCTTTAATGATATTGTCTCCTTATACATTATTGCATGTTATCCTTATTTTTCCTTAGTTAATAACCCTTGTGTAGTCTTAAGGGAGAGAAATGGTATTTGTCTTAATTATGGGAGAAATAAGTGATTTTATAATTCCTTAGCCTTTGTCTATTCCTAAACAAAAAGGGGGAGAAATGGTTTCTAGATCTATCTTAGGGGGAGACATCTTTGTAGGAAGAATATTGTTAGATAAAGGGGGAGAATTAATTAAGGGGATTATTTTTAGCATTTAATCTTTTGATATTCCCTATTTATTTAATTGTTTGTTTAAGTGTGCGAGATTTTATCTTTAGTGGAAAATTTATGAAAGCGGCAAAGCATCATTGAGTTGAGTCAAGGGTATTTTTATTTTATTCATTTGGGAGGGATTGTGTCTAGCATGCTTGACGACCCATTGGATTTTTGGTTTGGTTATGTCCCGAAATAGCCAAAGGGGGAGATTTGTAAGGGCGAATTTCCAATAGAGTCAGTTTGTAGAGTTGGCTTAATTCCGGAAAAAATAATTTGAGTCATAGGGTATATGTTCCTGTGGTATCCTTCCAAGCCTATGACAAGTGTATGTTGAAGAAGATGCGGCCAAGAAAAATTAAAGATATCATTGTCGGTTTCAAGTGCCTTGTTTCTCGTCCTCAACATTGTTTCTATTTCCAATGTATCCAAAAGGTATGAATGCAGTTTTATATATATATATATATATATATATATATATATATATATATATATATATATATATATATATATATAAGAGTTTGGAAATTTATTTGGGTGTTCTTTTTATATAAACGACATTGTATTTTCTCTCAGAAAATATTTTTAGAACTTTTTATAAAAGTTTTGGACTTAAAAAGGAAATTTTATATTTTCTGAAAAGTCGTTCGAACGAACCTAAATCTCGTTCGAACGAAATTCTCAGGTCGTTTGAACAAACTTCAAACGAACTTGTGCGCTTTTCTTCTAGATTATTGTTAAAAAGTCGTTGGAATGAAATCGCTCAAACGAGGTCGTTTGAACAAAATATTGAATGAGATCTTTTTATAATTCTCGTTCGAATAATCCTGCACGATGTATTCTCATTCGAACATAATCGTTCGAATGACATTGAAAAGTCATTCGAACGACCGTGTCAGGTTTTGTGTAGTTTCGTCAGTTTTTGTCCCACTCACCCACTAATTTTCGCACTTCTTTTTCCTGATTATCTAAGTGCGGGAACCTTTTTTTTTTTACAACTTTTTCATTCTCTCCAAGAGAAAAAGGGAGTAACATTCTTAATAGAAAAAGTTCAACTTTGTGTTCATGATTTTAATGGATTAATTTCTTCAAAAACACATGTTTACACCCAACTTGTTTAGTTTAAATCCAAGTTTATATATATATATATATATATATTCTTGCTTGGAGAGTGTTTGGTACCAATTTTTCATCTCTACAAATCAAAGAAGATAGTTTGGGTTTTTTCTCTACCCAAAAGGAAGATTAGTTTTTATTGCAGTATACAACAGTGGAAAGGCCATCACTTGTATTTGACAGTAGTTGTTCCCCATCGGTGGATTTTGAGACTGTGGTGGAGTCCATAGTTGTCGACCAAGTGGAGGCTGAAGAGTGAAGAAGTGTCAAGGCTTGGACGGAGTCAAGTCGTTGTTGTAAGTTTCTCTTATCGTGTCTTTTGTAAAAATACCATACTTAGTGGACTTGTAGGCAGGGTCGTCCGAGGTTTTTCCCATTTGGATTTTCCTCGTATATCGCGGCAGAGTGTGTTTGTGATTTATTTTATCTTGCAAAAAATATCACTTAGATGCATGCTAGGTTAATCAAGATAAAATTTGTTTAAATCACAATCATAGTTTAATTTTGTGCTAGTTAAATTTTGGGCAAGCTTGGTGTAATTAATTCAAGTCGGCGTAAATTACTTTGACTATATTCATTTTTGGTTTGTTTATCCCAACTTAGAACTTGAATTAATTTTGTTTAAATGATAATAAAAATAGGTTTGTGTTGGTTAAAATTTCACTTGTAGCTTAATTTAATTTTAATTTTGAAACATTTAAAATTAGAATTTTATAATTGTTAAAATTTGAAGAGCAAATTTATTTGGAATATAATTGAACCATTTATAATTTTGGAAGTTTTAAATTTGGAGGCATCCTCCCATATCAAGTGGTATCAGAGCATATAAGTTAAGAAATTGCATCTTCAAGTTCAAAGGTCCAGGGGCTAAATTACAATGGGAAGTATAGGCATCCATACCCTCCTTTTGGTGTGTCATGGTTGTGTTAATATTCTCTTGTTAGACCCTTTGAAGTGTGTGCTTATGAGCATAATTTAAATAGAGAATGTAATCGCTCAACTCGCGTCATGAAAAAGGACGGAGTGAGTTCATCCTTAAACGTGTTCTAAAAATAACAATTCAAAATATAATGTAAGTGTTTTTCTATTCACAAGTCGTTACAGAAGAACGAATGTATAGATCGAACAAGACACAATCGTGAATGAATATGAAATCCATTAAGAAAATATATATATATAATAATAATAAAATCAATATAACCAAATGTGTACAAGGGAGGACTCGAGTCTATGGATTTACCCAAGACGACTAAGTAGACAAGTGGAATCAAAGTCCACGTAGTTCGACGATAGATAACATAGGATGGGGTTTAACCCATAAATTCAAATGGTGGATTTCTCTTATATGTGTGTGTAGAGATAAATGTGCTTCAAGTGTGAGAATGTGTAGTGAGAATCCCTCTTTTGGAATTTATAGGTAAACCCTATTTTTCTTATTTTTCGAGTTTTTTTTATTAAAATAAAGTATGTACAAATAATAATAATAAAAAAAAATAAAGGTTTGAGATTAAGGTATGTGATGTAATGAAATAAAGCACTGAAGTATAAATAAAGCAACGAATGTTAAAACAAGAGAATTTAAAGATAAGGGTGGAGAATTGGACCTTCCTATGAAGACATAAAGTGGATTTTTATTGTAGATGCACTGATCTTGCAATGAGTTTATGGTGGTATGAGGATGTGGGGGAATTTACTAAATGGAGTATGAAAAGGATGGAATGAATGTGTGGAATGGGCTTTTTAAGAGGGGAACAACTCTCAATTCCAGAGAATGTTCTCTAAATTATTAAGAAAGATGTTCAGGGGTGCTTTTCCAAGTGAGATCATGACCTCTATTTATAGGGTCAAGGGGGTGCCAATCGACATGGTCTTCAACTTACCTATTGGCATAGAACCCCAGACACACTGCCGATAGGATGGGTCCTAAGGGTGCCATTCGGTAGTCTGAGATAGATTTTTCTAAAAAATGATTTTTAAAATGTGAACCATAAGTTAGAATTATGCATGGGGTAGACCGTTGGAAAGGGTATTTAGAGCCTTTTCAGAATCCATTGAGCCACTCTCGAGTTCGGGAGTTTACCAAGGTCAAAATGAGGCCCGGAAGCGCCGATTGGTCACTTGACAGGAACTTTTCATTGGAAAATAAATCGTTCGTCAGAACCGTAAGGACGATTCGCGCACGAGATGGACCATCAGAAAGGGTATTCAGAGCCCTTCCAGATTTCCTTCATCTTTATTTGGTTCGGAGAGTTAACCAAGGTCAAACGGGACCCAAAAGTTCCCAGATACCCTTTGGAGTAAAATAGGTTGTTCATCCGTACCCTTAGGATGATTCGCATATGACGTGGACCATTGGAAGGAGATTCAATGCCCTTTGAAGATTCATTAAGCTTAATTCAAGATGAAGAGTTGATTGTGGTTAAATGGGGATCGAGATTGCCCGATGGCCTCGAGATTAGTTTTTGGGGTAAAAGAATCGTTCGTTCGAATTGAAAGGTCAATTCACGAACGCGACAGACCATTTGAAAGGTAATTCAGAGCCTTTCAATGATTCATTGATCTTTTTCCTAGGCAATAAAGTTCACCAGAGTCAATAGAGGCTCAGGAGCGCTCGGTGACCTCTAAATCAGTACTCGGAGTATGACCGGTTCATAGTGAACGAGTGAGTGCTAGGGACCTAAGGATGAGCTTAGAGGGTCCTAGGATTGGGTGTATACAATATGAATCACTTTTCTCATTAAAAATAAATCAATAGTCTAAAACGGAAACGTCTCATCTCAGTCAAACATTGTTATCTCTATGAGAACCACACCTCGTTCAAAATTACTTGTAAGTGAGTACCGTATGAACATGAATGATAATTATTTAAAGGATGTTAAAAAGTTATTATTTACATATATGCAATGAGAGATACAACATATTAGGCTACTGAACAGAGAGATACACACACATAGAGATAAATTTCATAAATAGCGGCATGGACTTAAAGCAAAGTAGTATAGGGACTCATGTACTTTGTCGACTTAGGAGTAGATTTATTATTTAGCTAGAAGTATAACTAGATCTATTATGACGAATCAACCATAGTGGTCCATTAGAAGCAGGACACTATACCAAAAACAACAATCTAGCATGGTTTAAAACTGTGCCAGATCAAATCTGGCACGGTTTTGAACTATGTCTGAATCAGGAGTTCCAAAATGGTCATTTTTTCTGACACGATTTAAAAGTGACTTAGATTTGGCCAAACAGGGACACTTCTGGCACACTTTTGGCACAGTTTATAACTGTGCCAGATTAAGTACATTTTGGTACACTTTTGACACTGTTCAAAATCGTGCCAAAATTTGATATACTTTTGGCACAATTTTGAACTGTGCCAAATTTTTGGATCAAAGAAAAAAAAATTATTTGAAAACAATAAAATTCTCAAATTGAGAATCTCGCACGTTGTTGATAAACTAATGTACATACATACTTTAAATTATTCAAGTCTTAATAGTTCACAGACTATAAAAAATTTGGGTTGAGCTTCCTCTATTTTTTGGACATTCCAAAACCTGGTAAAATAAAACCTGCGTAATGTAAAGCCCGCACGGCCATAAAATATAACAATAAAATTGCAAAATCCCGCACGGATATAAAAGTTAACAATAAAACTACAAAAGCATGAATGGCTATAAGACAAGAAAAATAGAATCCTGAATATTAATGATATTAAATAACTAATCCCCTTGTTGTAAACAATTGACTTCTTTGTGCGCTCCATGTGGATAAAAGCTACCGATAAAATTTTATCATCTAAAAAAATAGAATACAAAAAAGAGATGCTATTAGTAACCAAGTAATATTAAAATAATCTTATTCAAGATAAAAAATTTCATAAATGAGTTACAATTATTATTATTATTATGAGTTACATTAGTCCCATGCGAGGTGTTAGTGTCTCTTATCGGGCCGTTTGAGGACTGATTTGAGTTTTCACCCTTTTACGGCATGTTTTTAATCTTTATCTAAATATTTTTAAATTATCATCATATTCTCAAACCGGGTGACCCGTGACTACCAGTCACTTCCTATAAGTTACATTGGTCCTGTGCGAGCTGTCCATGCCTCTTACGGGACCGTTTGGGAGCTGGTTTGGGTTTTCACCCTTTAACGACTTGTTTATAAACCTAATCTAGTTCTTTTTAAATTATCATCATATTCACAAATCGGGAGACCCGTGACTACACTGTCAGTTCCTACGAGTTACATTAGTCCCATGCGAAGTGTTAGTGCATCTTACGAGGCCGTTTGAGGGTAGGTTTAGGTTTTCATCCTCTAATAGCATGTTTTTAAGCCTAATATAGATATTTTCAAATTATCATCATATTCACAAACCAAGAGACCCGTGACTATGTGGTCTGTTTCTATAAGTTACATTGGTCCCGTGCGAGGTTCCCATGCCTCTTATAGGGCTTTTGGGGGATGGTTCGTGTTTTCACCCTTTTAGTGGCTTGTTTTTAAGCCAAAGTATAGATATTTTTAAATTATCATCATATTCTCAAATCAGGAGTTCCTTGACTACGCGGTTAGTTCCTATGAGTTACATTGGTACCGTGCAAGGTGTTAGTGCCTGATATAGGGTCGTTTGGGCGCTAGTTTGAGTTTTCATACTCTAACAGCATATTTTTAAGACTAATCTAGATATTTTCAATTTATTATCATATTCTCAAATCGAGAAACATGTGATTACGCGGTCAATTCCTACAAGTTATATTGGTCCCGTGCGACGTGTTCATGCCTCTTACGAGGCTCTTTGGGGGCTAGTTTGGGTTTTCACTATTTTAACGGCTTGTTTTTAAGCCTAATCTAGATATTTTCAAATTATCGTCGTATTCTCAAACTGGGAGCTCATATTCTCAAACTGGGGCTCCTGTGACTACGTGGTCAGCTCGTGTGAGTTACATTGATCCCGTACAAGATGTTCATGTCTCTTATTGGGCCATTTGGGGGCTAGTTTGGGTGTTCACCCTCTAATATCATGTTTTTAAGTCAAAGTCAAGATATTTTCAAATATCATCATATTCTCAAACCTGGGGCCATATGACTACGCGGTCAGTTCCTACAAGTAACATGGGTCCCGTGTGAGGTGTCCGTGCTTCTTATGGAGCCGTTTAGGGGTTGGTTTGGGTTTTCAACCTATAGCGGGCATGTTTTTAAGACTAATCTAGATATTTGATATTGATTATGCTCACTAATTATTAAGTTGTTGATTGTAAGTTATGATGTTTAGGATTATATAGGAGTAGTCTTTTTATTACCTAGTTTATCTATGTTTCTCCTTTTAGTTAATTACTAAAATTAGGACTCTAAGTAATTACATATAGTATGAATTTAAATAAGTCTCTTGTAATTATTTGATCATTATAAAGGGCTTCCGCATAAACAGGGGCCCATTCGAAAGATTTTTAATACAAAGGATAAGACAAACTAATACTAGTCTCAAATTTTTAGTGTCCAAAATGACTTTACAAATACAGAAAAATATACTCATATAATACCTGTTTCACATCAATCTTGTCATCGCACCTCTCCTCTATGCTGGCGGCAACAAGGATTTTGCCAAAAAATCGCCCTAGAGCATAATCTTTTGTGTAATAGAATTTGTAAGTCCTTTTCATAATGTTCAATGCAAGTATGATATATGTGTACATGTGTGTATTTGTTGACAAGTTCCAAATGTGATAATGAGTAGGTCTGAGGACATGAATAGGTTCTATTTTACCTCATATATAAGCAATCACCACAAAGCTGCCCTTGTACACCCTTGAAGCTATTGCAATCAATACAACAATCAGGAGTTTTTCGCAACTGATTATAAAGATAGGCCGCTGGTAGAAAGAAATGATGGCATTTATATGAGTAGGACTATAAGTTAACTTTCATTGTGATTGCTGGTATTTAAATGAATATGAATAACAACAAAAATCTAAAAAGTGGGATTAAATCCCAACGGCTCCATATATATAATAGCTATATAGATGTTAGAGTTGTTCTATACATATACATATATATATATAAACAGCTATAACAACTATATAGTTGTTATATATATAGGCGATATGTATAACAGCTATATAGTTGCATGAAGTATAGGTACGGGCCAAGGGAACAAAGAGATGTGTCCTCAAAAGATTGCTTACTGTTAGAACCAAACAAGATAATAAGATATGATTATAAAATCACCCCCGAAGAGTACTTACAAGGAAAAATAAGGAATTACGGTTCACTAGAAGATTTTATGGTTTTTATAGTCTTGTATATAAGAAGCAACGACAATGCCATGTTTGAATCCTCGTTTGTCTTATATTCATGGGGAGATATTCTTTTAAATCTCGAGAAAACCTAAATAAAGATTACAAAAAAATAACACATAAGACATGAAGTTAAATCTCGTTGAATTCAAATAATAAAACTGAACTTTCAGACATTGAATTCAAATTACAACACATAAAAAAAAACTCTTGACAAAAAAAAACATTGAGAGATATTGGGCAATTGGAGAACCGAAGTTGATTAAGTATTAAATATGTTAGATCATTACTGCATGAATACAGATCTAGTTATGAGAATTGATGTTTTAAAACTGAATGTAACATAGAGATGAAGCTCTTATAGATGTGGTGTAGGCATATCACTATCCACGCATGAATACTAAACCTTTAGATGTTACTTTGAGTGGGTCACACAAAAATCAAGTTTTGTTTCATCAAAATACATTATAATGGCATGAACCTTTGGGATATACTTGTTCCTCCTCATATAATATGCAACATGTTGTAGGGGGCTCGAAGATAATCTCGAGAATAGGGATAATCCCCCCTAGCTAATACAAAAGACTCAAGGGACTAAGACTGCGATGCAGTTCAACTGATGCAACTCAGTAAGGCAGTGATGTAGCTCAAAGTGATGCATCTCAGTAAGGCAAGCAAGGCAGCTCAAGCAAGGTAGTTCAGCGTGGCAGTCTAGAGGGATCTCCCGACGAAGAATCTGGTCGAGAGAGATCATCCTTTAGTTCCATTGTTTTACTTAATCTTGTTGTATCTTTTATTTCGACCATGAACTGTAATGATTATAATGATTTTTAGTGTGAGATCGAACAATACTCGCAAGAGGCTTGGCAGGGACTAGGAGATCTTTCGTGCTCTATCGAGCGACCTCGTCGTGGGAACTTTAGAGGGACTTAGTTTGGAGGATTGAGAAGTGAGACAACATTGGGGTTTGTCCTGACCATCTTAGATACACCTGGTAAAACACCAAAAGACCTTGACCGTGGAACCTTGGGTGGAGCAGCCTTGAGTTCCATCGAGCGCTGAGTTATGAATCAAACAACCCTCGGCGTAATGTCACATCTACTTTATGTGATGTCACTAGCCAGCTAAGTAATGTCAAATCTGCACTTGAGTAAACCACCGGGGTATTTGGGGCCGTCAGACGGTTGGTGAGCCACCTATGTGACGTTAGCCTCCTGACACACAATAGTTAGGTAAAAGGCATGTCTTGGCATTTAATGTTTATAACGTGGAGCTAACAAGTGCATCAGGCATTTAATGTTTGTGACATAAAGTATGAGGCATGTATTTCACATTTATAAATGACTGAGCTATCTTGGGAGTGGTGTGAGGGATATTTAAGGGCCCCAACCACCTCTGAGGAAAGCGAGTTCTTTTCTAGAGATTTTTGGCTAGAGAGAGGTTATCATCGGGGAGAAAGAAGTTATTGCAAAAACTGGAGCTTTTACTCACCCACCATTGTCATTTATTACGAAGATTTTAATTCTTAATAGAGTTCTTTGAGGGTGGTTGGCATGTTTGGCTCCCTGTCAAGGTGTATCTAGGATGTTTACTTCTATCTCCCTCTAAATGAGTTACTTCTCAGTTCATTATTATCTTTTGAGTTATGCACGAGTGATTTGTGAGTTCAAACTGAGTTCGTCTTTCACTAAATCATGATTGTCTTCTTTACTTAGCGAAAGTTGTTCCTTGATTAACTTATCATCACTGTACTCCAAAAGGGGTTACGCCTCCATCTAATCTAAACCACCCTCTTACACATGTAATGCATAAAAAATAAAAAATAAATTATATATGCGCATGTAAAATATAAGTTATGAAAAATGATGAAAATAAATTGTTGTGAAACGCAAAGTAACCCAATGAAAATTGAAGAAAATGAGATATCATTCTTACATTTATTCGATAAAACCCAATTCATTAATTGGAAATGAAATATAAGAAACTGGTTACAAAATCCTACACTTCTTAACCTCATTAATTGGAATTTGTTGTGGTCCCCTTTGACAATCTTCATATTGAAGATATGAACTATATTCTCACTGTGAGAGTTGGAAGAGCTACAGAATTGTGTCTTTGATGATTTGAATAACTTTAGTGATGATGATGTTACTCTTCATTTGCCTACCATCAACGATGTATTGGTTCCTGCTAAGCCAAATTTCATATATCACTACTCCAGGGATAATGAAAAATCGTATTTAAGAAAGTCTTTTTTAAACTTTCTCAACCACTCAAACTCAGTACCGTCCATAAGCTTGATGTAGTTGGAAAGGAAAGATCATGTTGATCAGTCATTGAAGGCTTACGATGTTGCTTCAATTTCAAATAAATAAACCGTCATCACAGCATATTATATTACAAAATCGAGCATTTACTATCTAATTAGAATGGCTAAATCTAGTTGTCATTACCATAATTGACGTAGTAAACAGCAACAAATGCATTGTGGGCATTAAAGGATTATAAAGGGGAGAAAATGTTTAGTAATCTCTATACATCTTTAAATTGACAAAGAAATGTAATGGCAGTCTAAATAGTATAAAAAAACTTACCAGTCCATGTAAAAAAACAGTAGATGAGTAGTTGTCAGACTTGGTATAGAGCAACAGATGACGATAGTCGTGAAAATTACCACTAGGAAATTAGTATACAAACTTCAGGCATAATAGAAAATACTGCCGATAATACCAAAGATTCTACTGCAGAATACCAAATAGTCTTCTAAGAAAACATTTTAATACTTAAATGAAAAAGAGTATACCTCTTTTGACCCAACAAACCAAAAATATCTGAGTTGGCCTATAAGATCTGATTCCAAAGTCTATTCAACTACTCAAACATATATACTATAATTTTTCCATATTGGAAAGTGAAAGAAGAGATCATAACACATAGCTAGTGTAAGGATATATTGTTACTTGTTGATAGAAAGGAAAACATTAAAATATGTTCCAGTATCCTACAGATAGATGAGGTCATTATATAGGACAAAAAATAAAAAGAAAATGCATTCCAAGATATTATCATTCATCACATCTTCAATAAACCAAAAAAAACTAGAAGCAACAGCTTGGGAAATATTTGAAAGTGAAACCTTCTAGATTCAAAAATATGCAAATCAAATAAAACAAATATGTCATTCTTTATCTTCATTATTTCCATCATATTCTATTTAGGAAAAAAAAATTGTCATAAAGAACAAAGTAATGAACAAAACAGTCATGTTCTAAATGCTTTCAACGATGGTCTCCATTTTATTATTACTTCATAAATAAAAATAATGAATGGAGTAATGAAAGCCATATGCACAAAAGCCTTTAAAATAATAGGTACTTGTTTGTGTATATCCTAAAAAAATAAGGACTTTTACAACAAACCCAAACCAAAAGTCATCAAGATAATGAAAATACTTCTTGACCATTTTGTTTAAACACTAAATAGATGACCATATAAAATTAAACGTACATTCTCTTAAGAAAAATAATAAATGGGCATCTACAGGCTACAACAAATCAACACCAAAAGTAACCAAGATAATCAAAATGATTACTTGGGAATTTTGAATATATTCTTATATAATAATGGTAGAACCAAAGAAAGAAAAACATGGCCCATTCAAATTAAGCACATTCCTTAAACTAATTTAGTTCAAATAGAAATATAACTAAATCAAATGAGTATTTTTTATTAAAAAAATACCTTAAAAAAGATTTCCCAATAAATTTCATTACATTTCTGGTGTTTATAAATCTAATATTTTTTCAGACAACTTCGAATGCGATGATGCATTATAAAAAACAAAGTGGGTTCAAATATAAAGAACTAGGTTCAATTTTCGAGAGCAATAATATGTAATTGGTTAATGAAGAGAACATAGACTACCCCAATTTAAATCTAAATGTTGAAGTGATTCACCAAGAAAAAGGAGAAAATACTTACCTAGAACAAATCTTCTAGCTAAAGAGAATCTTCAATTGAAGACTCGGTGAACTAAAGATCCAATGATATGCCATGGTGAACATATATAGAGCACTTGTCAACAAACCATCGAAACATCCATCGGAATTGGGATGAAATCTTCAGATTAAGGTTTCAAATTAAGGTAAAAGAAAAGGGGGTTGCGATTCAGAGGCAAACATGAAATTACTTACCTCCAACGATGATAATGTTTATAAGGGTCGGCACGCAGAGAATTTGAGGAGCGTGACGTGACAGAAGACCCTAAGCGCGACAGAAGAAAATCAATTGGAGCACAAGATGAGAGGGGGAGAGATAAAGGTTTGGGTTTGAGCGGGGGCCTCAAAAGTGAGAAAGAGTAATTTTCTAAAGCATTTTATATTTTAGTAATTGTACTCAATTTTGGCACGCTCAAAAATCGTGCCAATTTTTGCATTATTTTAAAGTGTGTCAGATTGTCATTAAACCGTGCCGAAATATGGCATAGTTTTAAACTGTACCAATTTTTTAATAGAAAAGTGTTCCAAGTTAATGTTTTTGATGTAACGGGACTATATTGTAATACCACGTATTTTTGCGTATTCATAATTTAATTAATTCGGGAATTAATTGAGAAAATATGTTTTGTTTGAATTACACGACTGAAGTAATTTAATGTGACTTAATAATGAATGTGAGTGTTAGATATTGATTAATATTATGATATTATATTTACTAAGTATGAATAGTAAAAAAATTAAATATTAGTGTTATACGGCATAGCAAGTGATATGTGCATATTTTATTTTATCTCACTGAGTGTCGCGTGTAGACTACTTGGAGGTGGGAAATGAGAAATATATTTTTAGTGACTAGTATGATGATTTCGAGGTCACTAATGAGTCCGAAAGGGTTGAACTAGTCAGAATGGTATACCCGGGGATGTCAATTGAGTCACGGCACGATTTTGGACCAAATCGGCACCTTTAGAGGGTAATTTGGTAATTTTAAAAACAGAGGTTAAAGGACCTACAAAAATTATAGCCTTATATATGATGATTAAAAGTGAGGGCTAGGGTTCATAATACAAAAAGCTTAGAGAGGCCATTAGATGGAAGAGATGAACCATTCCCAAAAGCCGAAGGAGGATTCTTGAAGGATTGAAAGAGTTCTTGCATCCTAAGTACCCAAGGAGTGAAGATTTGAAGAGGAAAACATCAAATCATCAACCTCGCACACGAAATTAGACCCTTCAGTATTTAAGGCAAGTTTTTCTTTATGTTTAAATGAAGTTATAATGCCCATGCGTAGAGATTTGTTGATAAACATGATTAAACCTATGTTCATAGAGAAAAAGGATAGAATTGATGTAGGTTGGTTAGGGATTTTCATGTAAAATGATTTAACATATGTAGAGGATTAATAATCAAAGGATATTTGATCATTCATATGAAACAAATTTGGGTTTGTGATTGGATATATGGGAAGAACGCAAAACTAGGGCATTGATGAAGTATTGTGGTTTCGATTCGTTCTTGGTTTAATTCTATGATGATTTAATATGTTTAAAACGTTATAAACCCTCCTAATGCATGTAGAATTGGTTAGGAATGTTTAGTTGTGACTCTGGTGTAGAGTAATGTAAGTTGGTACCGGATTATGGGCAAAGAACGCATGAACAAACGAAGTTGGTGAATTGTAGACACCGTACCGGTCCGATCCTGGACACATCGGATCGGTTCGTTTATAGAAAAATGGACCAGCTCAGCCTTCAGTTCATTTCCAGAAAAATTTTGAAAAAATCTAATTGGGATTTGTAGTTTAGTCTTAGTGAGAAAATTAAGACGGGAATCAATTGGGATAACTATGTCATAAGTTTTCGGGGAGAGAGATGATAAATTACGACAACTTTGGATGGAATGATGAGTAGACCAGTAAGGTAAAAAATTATTTAACTACTGAAATAAATAGAAGGGGTGATCGGGACCCTTAGAGCGTATGTGAATGCTCGGGAATACGATAGGGCGATAGGTCATAAAATAAAATGTACGGTAAGCATTAGAGAGATGTGTACTACGTACTAATGTAAATGTTTGGGTTATGTGTACACCTACTAAATTACTTATAGGTAGAGTGAATACCTAGTATTATAAATACTTAGGTGGTATGTATGCTTAAAGTATTTCATAAAATTGGGGTCGATGATTAATCGGACCAATATACACTTGTATAACATTGACAATTGGGGTCGAGGGGTATTCAGACCAATGTAAATGATAGGATAATTGGGGTCGATGATTAGCCAGACCAATAATCCTTATAGTATATATTGTGAGTGAAACGTATACCTTATGAATAATCCGTTTATGAGGGATAGTAGAAAATTAGATGACATGCATACATCTAAAGGTAAATTAAGTGGAGAAACTTAATTAAAGATTTAGTTTTAGACAGTGGACATCTAAGGAACAAATTAAGTAGTGGGGCTTAATTAAATATGACAAGATAACATACGAGGATTGTGACCTAGTAAATAATTAACATGCGAGTAGTGTTACTAAAATTATGTACTATATGGGAGGTAAAGGAACTTAGTGGTGTAGATGAGTTCAGTGGGATACTTTAGTCTATTTAGATCGAGTAGTATATCTAGGTGGGCTAAGTATATAATATTAGGCGTGCACTTTAGATGATAGGTGAGGATAACTCAAGAGAGAGTTTGCGTTATCATGTGTAATCAATAACTGAATTTTATTGTGATAAAGGCTTGCTAAATATTTTCAAAATGTTTTGAGTACTAACTCCTGCAATAAAAATATTTTAAAACCTTATAGGTGTCCAACTATAAGGGCACCAGACTTGATATTCTCTTCTCAGGAGATGGAGCTGCAATACAGCTGGATATTGTAGGATTTTTCTTAGATGCTTCCATTACTTATTTTGATCTAGTGCAGGATTTCAGTATTTCAGTATGGACATGTTATCCTTCATTACTTATTCAGATTCAGTTCAGATAGTATTTGTTTTCATTATTGAAATTTTAACTAGTTTGTTTTTAGTCGAATGTTTATTTTGCAATACTTTATTCATTTATATTCTTGACATGGTTAGACTATATTATGTTGGTGTTTGATTATATATTAGTTTCACATGTTGTTTTTGTTTAATGAAATATAAATTTTGGCACCGGTTAAATTAACTAATAGGTGATTAGTAATTAATTTGGTTTCAAAAGTGATGCTAAGAATGAACCAATTTGTAAATCCTGATTTAATTTAATAAAGGACTGATCACTCGGTATTTAATTAGGCGGGGTGTAACAGATGGTATTAGAGCCAGGTTCTAGTGTCCATAGGATCTGTATGGCATACTACGATTTCAGCGTATAGTTACTTTGTTATAGAACCCTATTGTTAGGACTATTTCTTTATATTTGTGTGCTTTAGACATCGTACTTCTGCTTATAGATTTTTGTATAAACTGTGTACTTATACAATTTAATTTTATTTCAGTATGCCGCCAAGGAGAGAGCGAGCTGAGAGGGCAACAACCATGGATGAGGTTAGGAACGACCCTCGGGAGTTAGAGGTACCGCCCCCACCCCCACCAGAGATGATCTCTACTACTCAGGTGGAAGTGATAGAGGCTCAGGCAGTATAGACAGCCATAAGTGCCATGGCAGCCCATTTCCCTTAGTCTCAGGACCAGTATCCCGCAGCACCAGCTTCGTAGGCCCATTAGAGGCAACCAACCTATCATAGAATTTGAGAGACCTTCCAGAAGGGCCATCAACCCGAGTTCTAGGGTGGTACATATGTTATGGAAGCATACCAATGGAAGAAGAACCTCCAGCACCATTGGCGCATGTTAGATTGCAGTGATGTACAGAGGCAGATGTTAGTTACCTTCAGGTTAGCAGAATAAGCCCTACAGTGGTGGGAGTCGGTGACCACCACTGAGGAGAGAGACTTGATGATGATTTCTGAGTTTTGGGTGTGGTTTGATCAAAAGTACTTCCCACCTGTCGTCGAGTTAGAGATGAGGAAGAAGTTCGGTGAGGTATTTTAGGGGGATCATTCAGTAACAGACTACGAGGAGGAGTTTACCCGTCTGGAAAACTTTATGCCAGATGAGGTAAGCAACGAAGAAAGAAAGAAAGCTAAATTCATGGATGTCTTAGCCTGGAGGATCAGGCAGCATTTGATTGGTAACCCTGAACTAATGACTTACACCGACATTATTAATACTGAGCTAGTGCATTGTCAGTATCATCGCTTCCATGTTAAAGGGAGCAAGAGAGTCAAGCCTAGCCGACAGGGCAAGACTGGGGGAGCGATAGCAGTGGGGCACCACCCTAGCATCAGATAGTGGTTACGCAGTGGAAGAACTATCGACAGGGGAATTCTACCAAGAGGTTCAGATTCGGTGTGCATCGATCAAATAGATAGGGCCAGTAGGGTCCCCAGCAGTAGAGGCTTCCCCAGGGCAATCAGGACCAAAGGAACTAGGGGAGGCCAATAGGGCCAACGGCAAGGCCATCTGGGCAAGTGGCAGAGACAGTTCCAGGGTAAGTGCTTCACATGTGGCCAATAGGGTCAAAAGAGTAGAGTTTGTCCCCAGCAAAATGAAGCGCAGTATCAGGGTTCCCAACAGGGGAAATAAGCTTCGACAACTCCAGCACCAGCATCGGCCCCACAACAGCAACAACAGGGCTAGATGCACTATGGGCATGTGTTCAATGTTCAAGACATATCGATACCTCCATCACCTCAGGCGCCATCGATAGTAGTGGGTATGTTTCCTATTCACGGGTTTTAGGGAAGGATTCTATTTGATACTAGGGCATCTTAGTCATTTATTAAGACTAGATTTGCACGAGCCGCTGGCTTATTTGAGATAGCTGACAATCTTCTTATGTGTGTCGAGTCACCGACAAGTATTGGTTCACTAGTACATTCAATCTGTAGAGGAGTCAATATTGTGATTGGGAAACTGAGTTTAGCGGCAGACTTCCTAATGTTAGATATGGAGGGGTACAATGTGATTCCAGGCATGGATTGGTTGGCGAGTTATCGAGCAATGGTAGATTGCTATGAGAGGACTATAGTGTTCTCCATCCTAGGGCATGAGATGTTCCTAGTGGCGATGTCTTTTCCTGAAGGAGGATTGCGCACTCACCTTTACTGTATTGAGTAGGAGACCTCGTAGGAGATTATAGTACCTTTGGACTCAATTCTAGTAGTGAGGGAATTTGAGGATGTATCTTAGGATATACCCAGGCGGACACCGAGCTGGGAAATAGAGTTTGCCATCGACTTAGCACTGGGAATGAGATCAATTGTCAGGGTAGTGTACCACATGGCTCCTTCAAAGATACGGGACCTGAGGGAGAAAATTTAGTAGCTCTTGGGTCAGCGTTTCATTCAACGGAGTACATTACCTTGGGGTGCTCCGATATTGTTCGTAAAGAAGAGGGACGGTTCACTTTGTTTGTGTGTTGATTATAGGGAGCTGAACAAGGCGACGATACGGAATAAGTATCTGTTGCCTAGGATTGATGACTTATTTGATTAATTGAGAGGTGCAGATTCCTTCTCAAAGATTGATTTGAGATCGGGATGTCATCAGTTGCGCATCTGAGAGGAGGACGTGCCTAAAACCTCTTTCTTATCATGGTACGGGTCATTCGAGTTTAGGGTGATGCCATTTGGGCTCACCAGTGCACCCGCGGTATTCATGGATCTCATGAACCGAGTATTCAAGGAGTTTTTTGATCAGTTTGTGATAGTATTCGTCGATGACATCCTGGTGTACTCGCGTAAAGAGGAGGAGCATGCTGAACACTTACGTATGGTTTTGCAAACGTTAGAGGACCGTCAGCTGTATGACAAATTAGACAAGTGTGGGTTTTGGCTTCTGGAGGTATAGTTTCTTGGCCACATTGTGTTCGATAGGGGCATAGTTGTTGATCCAAGTAAGGTAGTGACGGTGAGGGATGGAGGTAACTCACGACACCAACCGAGATTCACCGCTTCTTGGGGTTGGCCGGATATTACTCTCCTTTCATCAAAGGGTTTTCAAAGATTACTGGACCTTTGATAAATTTGACTCGTAAGGGAGTACCATTTATGTGAAGTGACCATTGTCAGTTGGACTTCGAAGAGCTAAAGGACTGATTGACATCGGCACCAGTACTTGCCTTATCGAGTGGAATATTGGAGTATCGGGTCTACACTGATAAATCCTTGCAGGGACTTGGGGGTCTGTTTCAACAGGAGGAGAGGGTGGGAGCTTATGTATCTTTAAAGGTGAACCCCACGAGAATAATTACCCCACCCACGACCTCAAATTGACACCAATCATTTTTGCTTTGAGGATATGGCAAAATTATCTATAGGGGGAGCAGTTTACAGTATTCGCGAATCATAAGTCACTTCAATATTTCTTCACGCAAAAGGATCTGTATATGAGGCAGAGGCGGTGGCTAAAATTCATGAAGGACTACCAGTTTATTATATAATATCATCCTGGTAAGGCTAACATAGTAGATGATGCATTGAGCCGATGACTGACTGGAGAGTTAGCAGAGGATTGGAAAACGAAGTGGAGGCAGATGAGGGGGTCAGGGCATACCTGGCAGTTACGACTATCACTCCTGAGATCATTATACGGGTAGTGAGGGCGCAGGTGGTGGATCAGTTCTGTCAGGATAGATTACAAAAGTTATTAGCTAAGGCTGCAGAGTCTTACTCAGTTAGCTCAAAGGGAGGCATATGCTTCAATCGGAGATTGGTAGTGCCCGAGGACGATGTTTTGATACAGGCAGTTATGACTGAGTCTCATGATTCTAATTTTACAGTACATCCCGATGGGGATAAGATGTACCAGGATATGAGGAGATAATACAGGTGGGCCGACATGAAGAGGACATAATAGAGTTTGTCTCAAAATGTATCACTTATCAGCTTGTAAAAGTTAACTATCAGAGGCCTTTGGGGATGTTACAGTCATTTGAGATTCTCGCGTGGAAGTGGGACAGCATATCGATGGACTTACGTCGCAGCGGGGTCACAATTCCATATAGGTGATAGTGGATCGACTGACCAATGTGGCTCACTTCTTTCCAGCTCGCATGGATTATGAGATGATGCAGTATGCACAGCTATTCATTTAAGAGATATTTAAGCTGCATGGGGTTCCGACTAATATTATGTCCGATAGAGATAAAAATTTTGTGTCGCACTTTTGGTAGAGCTTTGATTAGGCTATGGGCATTGATTTATGGGGTAGTACGTCATACCACCCACAGAAAGACGGCCAAACTGAGAGGGTGAATCATATATTGGAGAATATGCTGAAGATGTGTATCATAGATTTTGGGGGAGGCTAGGAGAGATACCACTCATTGATAGAGTTTTCATATAACAACTCTTACCAATTCACTATTGGTAGATGATTCAAGAGACTACTACCAAGATTGAGTTGATTCGAGGGCATATTCAGATAGCTCAGGATAGGTAGAAGAGTTATGCCGATGCTGACAGGAGACATGTAGAATTAGAGGTTGGCGACCAGGTGTTGGTTCGAGTATCTCTTACGGTTTTTGAGGTTCGGTAAGGTAGGGAAGTTAACACCAAGATATGTGGGACTGTTTCCTATTATAGAGAGTGGGATCGCTATTATACCGACTGGGACATCCAAATCACCTTCAGCGGATACACAACGTGTTCCACGTGTCATCACTGAAGAAGTATAGGAGGAGAGAGAGAGCTTTCTGGAATATTCCTATGAAGGAGATAGACTTACAACCAACTGTCTCATATGAGGAGAGTTCCGTGGCTATTCTAGATCGTTGTGAGAATAAACAGCGGTCCAAGGTGGTGCCACTAGTGCGAGTTCAGTGGGGACCCCACAATACTGATGAGTCGACATGGGAGTGGGAAGATGACATGCGAGAGCACTATCCAGGGCTATTCACCGCAGGTATGTCCTAATTTCGGGGACAAAATTTCTTTGTAAGGGTATAAGTATGTTATACCCTGTATTTTTATGTATTAATAATTTAATTAATTCGGGAATTAATTGAGAAAATACGTTTTATTTGAATTACACGAGTGAAGTAATTTAATGTGACTTAATAATGAATATGAGTATTAGATATTAATCAATAGCTAGATACTGATTAATATTATGACATTATATTTACTAAGTGTGAATAGTAGATAATGTGAATAGTAAATAATTAATGATTAGTTTTATACGGCATAGTGAGTGACATGTGCGTATTCTATTTTATCTCACCGAGTGTCGAGTGTAGACTACTTGTCGGTGGGAAATGAGAAATATATTTTTAGGGACTCATATGATGATTTCGAGGTCACAAATGAGTCCGAAAGGATCGAACTAGTCAGAATAGTATACCCGAGGATGTCAATTGAGTCACGGATCGATTTTGGACCAAACCAGCACCTTTGGAGGGTAATTTGATCATTTTAAAAATAGAGTTTAAAGGACCTACGAAAATTAGAGCCTTATATCTAATGATTAAAAGTGAGGGCTAGGGTTCATAAAACAAAAAGCTTAGAGAGGCCATTAGAGGGAAGAGAGGAACCATTCCCAAAAGCTGAAGGAGGATTCTTAAAGGAGTGAAAGAGTTCTTGCATCCTAAGTACCTAAGGAGTGAAGATTTAGTTGGTCGATATTTTCATGGATTCAGTCACTACAAGCTATGCTCCTCCGAAAAACTTTTGTTCTCCACCTCTCGTCGAACTTATTATAATGGCTCCTAATTAATTATTGAATTCTTCTTAAAGGCATATTCCTATTATCCACTCTTTTAATGTATATTCATAATTTTGTGTCTTTTTCAATGTAACACTCCCCTTTCTTTATTCCCTAATATTGCTCGACAAAATGCCCACAAAATCCCCAGTTGTAGGTATTAGGTTTGCATTCTGTTGGTGTTCCATACAGTATTGGGAACAAATTTTCTTTTCTTCCTACCAATAAAATATATATTATAACACCTCTGTTGAGACTAATCTTATCAGTAATTTTATCGGTGGAAACTTATGAAACTCTAATTTTAAATTGGTTAAATTTCCTTATTTTTCCTGATGTTGTTGGAAAAAATGTTTCTTTCAACTTTAGTATCAGTTTTGTGAGTTCTCTGGTTAATTTGATTATTAGACATTGGATAATACTGTTAGTAGAGCTATTTTCCACTTAGTGTTAAACTTATAATATAATAATGATTTTCCACAAATGGTGAACATGGGCCACTTATTCTTTGATATTGTTGTTGCTAAAAAGATTTGTTCTCTTTTTAAGGGTTGATTGGGAATGTAATCTCAATATTTCTACAAGGTAGCCTCTATCGTAAAGTGATTTTCTATGTGATTGCTCTCCGTTGATTTTACATATTCTTTTGTATTCAACTGTCAAACATAACTGTAAGCACATGTTTTAGACCATTCAATTCCACCGAGTAGCATCGTCGAATAGTAACCTTATTGTTTGAGAAAGACAGACAGACAGATGATCTCTCTGAGTAGCATCCCCTTCACTACACTATAATGTCTATTTTGCAACGAATATAATATTTAATTTGTAAGTGTTCATAACACTTACAATATTAACAGCGATTTTTAATATGTATTGTTGATGCAAAAAATTAGACTATGCCTAATTGATAGATCACAGATAAATTAAGTAGAATAAACAAATAAGACAAAGATATTTTTAAAGTGGTTCAGCCCAAAGGAAAGGCATATGTCCACTGTTATGTATTGATTTCCATTATGTGTTTTTCGATCCCTTGCAATGAGGGTGATACAGTGTATTTATAACCCAAGAGGGGTATTGATAGTTGTCATGTGAAAGGATGGAATGCCTTCATTTGTTAGGCATTTACATCAATATATAATGAGAATTAAATATATGAATGTTGGAACTTAGCAATACAGGCTAACCCAAGAGGGGTATTCATAGTTGTCATGTGAAAGGATGGAATGCCTTCATTTGTTAGGCATTTACATCAATACATAATGAGAATTAAATATATGAATGTTGGCACTTAATTAGCAATACAGGCTGTAAGACTGATGTAGCTTTGTTGTCTATACAGGTTGGATTTCCGACTATTGGTCGGGTTTCCCAGTTGGTCAGGCTTCCCAGATGGTCAGACTTCATTATAGGTCAGGCTTCCCAGTTAGTCGAGCTTCATTATTGGTCGAGCTTCCCAGTTGGTCGGGCTTCATTGTTGGTCAGGATTTTGTATCATGCTGACCTGGACTTGGACATGTGCCTCATTGAATGACACGCGTTGTCTTGTAATTGGTCCACATAGGGTGGTAAATTTTGGTATCTACAGAAACCTCCAATGTTTCATACTTGGCACTGATGCAAAATTGTGGAATATTATGCTTCAATAGTAGTCGGTCTGCTTTGTTGGTTGCAGACCTTCCAGACTTGTAAAATTTATCCACTTAATTGACAATTTTTTAGCGCGAATGGCAATTTTTTAAATATTTCAAATTTTAGTGAACATTTCTGGGGTATCTTCGTCTATTCCTTTATTATCCACTGTAAACTCAATCTTCGTTCACTTTAATCATTACTTTTTCCGGTTTTTGAGCTGACTTATAAAAAGGGCGGTAGAACTTCGATCATCTTTACCTCTCACTTCTGATTCTGCTGTTGTATTCTTTGAACTTTCATGCGATCTTTTTCTTTTCTATCTTCAGTTCTTACTAGATTCTTAAACTTTTCTAAGAATTTATCTTCTCTTCTTCTTTGTTTTCTTCATCATGGTTAATTCTGTCGAGTCGCTTGATAAATTCAGAATTGACTTTAACACTCCATTTTGGGGTGTACTGGAACATCCCACCTTTCCTTCTGATTTTTTCTCTCTTCCTGAAGTCCATTAGTTCCCTTCCATCTTTATTGCTGAATGTGGGTTCACATTTCCTCCCAATCCCCTGTGTCTGGAGTTTTGTCAATATTTTGACATCGTTCCTACAAGAGTGGCTCCTAACACATGAAGAGTAGTGAATGGAGTATATAAGTAAAATCAAATCTATGGAACCCATCTAAGGATTACAGAAATAATAATTTGTTATAAATGGGTAACTGGTGATACGACTTATTATTTGAAAACTAGGGCAGTTAGTAAAGCTTTAGTAGTTAACCTCCCTAATTCTAATAGGGATTATTTTGATCATTGGGTAGTTGTAAAAAATTGGCAGCATGCCCCTTTAGTTGGAGGTGATAAATATCAAGGACCTAGATTTTCTCTCTTTGGCAACGGAATAGGTTATTTTGTGTTTTAGTAGTTTTGCCTTGTTTATATTTGATAAAATGTCATACTAACTGTTGCTTTGTAAATTAAAATACAGTTGACCAGAAAAGAAAACCCCCCAAAGAGAGTAAAGTAAATTTGAAAGAGTTGAAGCTTATTTGGGGGCTTTACAAGGTAGTTGCTGAGGAGCATGTTAGGTCCGCCTCCTATTTGCTTCAATACAAAAACACTGTTTCTTCCTTTATTGTCAGGATTGCTGCTTCTCCTATTTTGTTAATTGATCTTGATCAAGAGGTTGCAGATGATTCAGAAACTCCTCCAACTAAAATTATAAAGAATAGAAAGTTTCTTGACCTTCTCAGTGGTAGAACTTCTGGCTCCCAACCACCTTCTGAAGGAGCCAAGAAGAAAATAGGGGATGTTATAAAGCCCTCAGTCCTCAAAGACCTAGCCCCTAAAGTCCTAACCCCCAAAGATGCAGCTCCCAGAGATGCTAAAGTTCCTTTGAGGAGACTTAGGAGAGGGCCTGTAGAGAAGAAGGTCGACCAGGTGACTGATCAACTATACTTGGTTTAATTACCCTCTTTTGATGTTGTTCCTCTGGAAGCTATTACTCCTGGTTTGTTCAAGAAGTTAATCAAGTCTGGTACTCTTCCAAACCACAGGGGGTAGATGCCATGCTCCCTCGAGAGCGGGTTTATAAATTGGTTGCTCAGAGGCTTGCATCAGTAAGTGGTTTTTATTTTCTTGGTTTGTTTGTCTTTTATATACTCATATACTCATCTTGATCTACATCTCTTGGAGTTCTCGGTACACTTTAATAATATGCTTGTTGATACCAAAATTAATATGCTGATGTGGACGAATCATACGAAGAAACTTGTCAATCTACGAGGTACAATAACTACGAGGAAGTTCATTTCCCCGACCAACTCATGTTCTCTCCGAGCAACGAGGATATACCGTGGAACTTCAACACTCCGAGGTACTCTAGCGCTCCGATGAACTCCTGAGCAACGAGCAACTAAGGCGGTCCGAGCTGCATCTCGGCCGTAGTATTAATTGCCAGAATGTCAACAGTTCAACTATTCATTGAATGTTCATCATCTTGACGCACACAATGAGGCAACTCTTGCAAACCCTTCATGGTGGTGCACCTGCACGTTCAAGACAGCAAAGTGGTCAGAGGCAAACTTATTTACTTTCTTCACGATCTAGGCGTACTGAGTCACGTCGCAATGAGGAGTCTGATGATTTCTCTTATCAACCTGGGCGAACTTCGTCAATAAGGGTGACAGATACTGATCAACATATCACCCTCTCTCCAGAAAGACCCAGCGCTTTAGAAAGACTGAGTAGGGCATCTCCTTTCAGTCGATTAGTTCCTAGGAGGAATAGGAGTCCACCTAAGACCACATCAAGGAGTTTTTGACAACCATCAGATCTAAGGGAAGGATCAGCACACTCACGACCAGTCGTTCGTCAAGATAGATCTCAAGAAGCTACCTCAGAACGATCGATTGCTCGAACCAATAGGCCCGAGGAAGGAAATGAAGCGTGGAAAGGATCTTTCCAACGGTTGGAGGATAAATTGGGAGAAATGGCTAAAGCAAAGAACCCTCTACAATGAACTTTTGTTCGAGGAACACCATTTGTACAGGCCATTGTGGATTTTCCTACACCATCGAAATTTAAAGCACCCGTGGTAACACCCAAATATGATGGAAAGACAGATCCCGTTCTACACATAGAACAGTATCAAGCTGCTGCCGACATTTATGTTGTTCCCGACGAGATGAGATGCAGGGCCTTCTCAGGAACTCTTACTGGATCTGCCCAGATATGGTACAACAATCTTCCTCGGGGTAAGATTTCAACTTTCTTTCAGTTAGCCGAGTTCTTTATCGGCAATTTCTGTTTTGGAGCAAAGCCAGTAAAACGAGTAGCACACTTGTTAAGTGTTAGACAGAAATCTGGTGAGAGTACTAGAGATTATATAACTCGTTTCAATAACGAGAAGCTAGAAGTCATAGATTACGAAGGGAAGACAGAAATCACCGCCTTGATGAGTGGGTTGTTGCCTAATAAATTGTATTACACCCTGGCGAAAGATCCACCTAGAACTATGTCAGAATTGATGGCAAAAGCGGCCAAAATTATGAATGCCGAGGAGGCTATGGCTGCAAAGAAGAATATGGATAAAGAAACCAAGGTGGAAGACGACAAATCTAAGAAGAAAGAGCATAAAAACAATGGTGGAGATAAACATTCCAAGAATAAATGGGAAGTCATGAAGAAGTATGATAATTATACTCCTATGAAAATCGGTATTAATCATGTCTTGGAGGAAATCAAGAACAATGAGGAGGTCAAGTGGCCAAAGAAACTGAAGTCAGACCCTGATTCGAGGAGTAGGGATAAGTATTGCAAATTTAATAAAGATCATGGTCACATGACCAAAAATTGCATAGATCTTCAGAACGAGATTGAAACACTCATCCGAAGAGGAAAGTTGGCAAAATATGTTGATCGGGGAGGTGAAAGAAAGGATAACCACCGAGCTAGAGAAAGGTCTAGATCTCCTCGTCGGGCAGAGGAGAAGAAGAAGAGAGACCATGAAGATGATCCAGAAGATGACCCCGACCTTCCCAAGAAACCAAGACAACCAGAACGAGAGGTATTTTCTATACGTTTTGGATCATTTGAATGTAATGTCATTACAGGAGGAGATGCAGGAGGAGGAGACCTTACTGCAGAAAGAAAGGCTTACCTCGGAGAGGCTCAAGCTTGTTCATATATTCAGCGAATAAACCTGGCCGAGGACGATCGTCCGAGGAAGGTAAACAAAGAGAGGCTGGTCATTGGGTTTTCAAAAAACGACTTGGCAGGGGTTCTTTATCCTCACGATGATCCTTTGGTGATCAAAATGAGGATGAAGGAGGTAGTGATTTCAAGGGTGTTGGTAGACAATGGAAGTTCAGCAGACATCATGTACTATTCATGCTTTGACAGCTTGAATCTGAAATTATCTCAGTTGGAACCATATCGCAGACCCCTCCTGGGTTTTGCTGGCGAGAAAGTTTTTCCACTTGGGACGATCAAGTTGGATATACTCATTGGAACTTGGCCTGCTTGTCGAACAGAAAGAATACGCTTCTTTGTGAGGGATAAGAATGTGCAGTCAGCCTACAACATCATCATGGGAAGAGTTGGTTTGAAGAAGTTCAAAGCAGTTCCATCTACAGTGCATCAGTGCTTAAAATTCCCAACAAACTTTGGAGTAGGAGTTGTGAAAGGTGATCAAAAAGTAGCTCGGGAATGCTATTATTCGTCTGCCGAGCAAGAAGAACTTGAAGAGTCAAGGAAAAAGACCACTACTTACCAAGTGGAGGAAGGTACAGAAATTGAAACTCTCGATCCCAGAGATGAATCCCAACTTGTAAAAGGACAGGTGGTGGAATCTACAGAAAATGTTATTCTAGACGACGAGCACCCTGAACGAGTGACCCAGATAGGTTCAACGTTGGATACTTCATTAAAATAAGAGTTGATAATTTTCTTGAGAAACAGGAAGAAAACTTTTGCATGGAGTCATGAGGACATGCCGGGAATAGATCCAGACTTCTTATGTCACGAACTCAATGTGAATAAGGAGATCAAGCCTGTAAAGCAAAGAAGAAGGGTATTTAGCCCCGAAAAGAATCAAGCTATTCAAGAGGAGGTCGACAAGCTCCAGAAAGCTCAATTCATTGAAGATGTGAAGTACCCGGACTGGTTGGCGAATGTGGTGATGGTGAAGAAGAAAAATAACAAATGGAGAATGTCTGTTGATTTCACTGATCTTAACAAGGCCTGCCCAAAGGATCATTTTCCATTGCCCAGAATTGACCAGCTAGTGGATGCTACCTCGGGGCACGAATTGCTTAGCTTCATGGATGCTTACTCTGGTTACAACCAGATCAAAATGAAACCAGAAGACAGGGAAAGTACTTCTTTTATTACCCCTAGGGGTACTTATTGTTATAATGTTATGCCTTTTGGTTTGAAAAATGCAGGAGCGACATACCAGCGGCTGATGAACAAGGTTTTCACCGAACAAATCAGTTGCAACATGGAAGTCTATGTCGATGATATGCTGACAAAAAGCAAGAAAGCTGCAGATCATCTAGTTGATTTAGCTCAGACATTTGATCAACTGGATAAATACCAGATGAAGCTTAACCCGACGAAGTGCACGTTTGGAGTACGAGAAGGAATGTTTCTCGGGTACATTGTCAATCAGCGAGGCATTGAAGCAAATCCAGATAAGATCAAAGCTCTTTTAGGGTTGCGATCTCCAACAACAAAGAAAGAAGTGCAAAGTCTTACAGGACGAGTTGCAGCGCTCAACAGATTTGTATCCCGAGCAACTGACAAATTCCTCCCATTCTTCAAAACACTTAGAAAAACTTTTGAGTGGACTGATGAATGTGAGAAGGCCTTTCAAGACTTGAAAAAGTATTTGGGAGCACCTCCATTATTGTCCAGGCCAATAACAGGAGAGACGTTGTATTTGTATCTGGCAGTATCAGAGAATGCAGTCAGTTCAGCATTAATCAGATTGGAGAATGGAGTCCAGAAGCCAATTTATTACACAAGTAAGGCTTTCCGAGGTGCAGAAATCAGGTACCCAAAGCTGGAAAAATTGGCATTGGCATTAATTGAAGCAAGTAGAAGAATGAGGCCATATTTCCAGGCCCATACCATCGTCGTTTATACCGATATGCCATTGAGACAAGCCCTTCATAAGCCAGAAAAGTCAGGAAGATTGATGTACTGGGCAGTAGAACTCGGTGAATATGATATTGTGTATGAGCCCAGATCATCATTGAAAGGGCAAGTTGTAGCAGATTTTATAGCAGAGTTTACATATCCTGATACCCCCGAGGAACAAAAGCTGCTCGCTGACCAACCTGTGGATGTTACTGGATCAACAGACATAAGTCCAGACCAACTCCGGTTGGTAACAGGGCTTGTGGATGTAGAAGGATCATCAACTTCAAACTCGGATGAGCTCCGGTTGGATGAAGAACGAAAAGAGATGGTCAACGAAGAGCGAAAAGTGTCAGGGGAGGATGAAAAGAAGCAACAAATATTTCATCGAGGAACTCTATCAGATAAGAAATTTGAAGACGGGTTGCCCATATGGAGATTATATGTAGATGGCTCATCTTGCACAGCAGGTTGTGGGGCAGGAATTGTTTTGAACACTCCAGACGAAATTGACATGGAATATGCTTTGCGATTCCAATTCAAAGCCTCCAATAATGAGGCTGAGTATGAGGCCATGATAGCAGGTCTTAATTTATCAAAGATCATGGAAGTACAACAAGTGATGGTATTCAGTGATTCTCAATTGATTGTGAATCAGATGATGGGAACGTATGCGGTTAAAGGAGAATTAATGGTCAAATATCATGCCAAGGTAATGGAGTTATTGGCAGAATTTGATGCGATTCAGTTGATCAGAATACCCAGAATAGAAAATGCACAAGCAGACGCGCTGGCCCGACTAGAATCAGCTATTCGTACCGAGCTGCGAAGAACAATACCAATTGAAGTACTGGAAAGCCGGAGCATAGATGAGGACTTGACGATGAATGTCATTGCCCTTGATTTAGGACCATCTTGGATGGATCCAATCAGGGTATATATTGAAGAGGGAGAATTGCCGGAGGATAAGCTCACTGCCAAGAAATTGAAGTATAAAGCTGCTCGGTATGTATTAACTAATGGTATTTTATATAGACGAGGAATTATGGCAGGTTTGCAGAGATGTGTACATCCCTCTGAAGTGAAAGAATTGATTGAAGAGATCCATGAAGGGTCTTGTGGAGCTCATGTAGCAGGTCAAACACTTTTGCAAAGGGTAATGACTCAAGGATACTACTGGCCGACGATGAGGGCTGATTGTATAGCCTATGCTAAGAAATGTGACAAGTGCCAACATTTTTCCTCCATCCGACGAACTCCACAAGCATTGTTGACACCCATAACTTCCCCTTGGCCATTTGCCATGTGGGGAATTGATTTGGTTGGACCACTGCCGACCACCCGAGGAAGATTCAAGTACCTCGTCGTTGCAGTGGACTATTTTACTAAGTGGGTAGAAGCTGAGCCGCTTATCGATATGACATACGAGAAGGTATACCAGTTTGTTTGGAAGAATATCATCTGCCGATATGGTCTCCCTCATGCCTTCATCACAGATCATGGAACACAATTTGACAATGAGGAGTTTGCTGCCTATTGTCAACAATCAAACATCCTGAAGACCCATTCAGCACCAGGTCATCCTCAAAGCAATGGGCAGACTGAGGTAACGAACAAAACGCTGCTAAATGGTTTGAAGAAAAGACTAAGTGAAGCTAAAGCTAACTGGATTAATGAGCTACAATCAGTATTGTGGGCTTACCAAACAACTCCCCGAGCAGCGACTGGAGAATCACCATATATGCTGGCATTTGGAAGTGAAGCTGTAATACCTGCAGAGTTGGGCCTACCAACACACAGAGTGCTGAATTTCAATTCTCCGATCAGTGACTTGATGAGAAGACTGGATTTGGATATGCTCGAAGAAGTAAGAGAAGAGGCAGCCATTAGGAATGCTGCTTATCAACAACGAACATCTCTGTTCTACAACAAAAGGGTGAAGAAATGCGATTTAAAAGAAGGAGATTATGTGCTAAAGAAGGTCATTCAGAAGCACAATAAATTGGAAGAAAATTGGCATGGACCTTACCGAGTTACAGAAGTTGTTCGACCAGGAACTTACCGAATATCCTCTCTAGAAGGAGAAGAATTCAAGAATGCTTGGAATGCTGAACACCTTCGCAAGTATTATCAATAATGTAAAATGTACAACGGGTCTATCAATATGAATAAAACGATGATGTTTTTCACAAATTTTCTCTCCTTTGTTTGAAAGTTTTTCGGGGAATACTAGTGATTGTACACTACGCTGCTTGATAGCAAGAAGACGATAGTTCAGACCCACGATCAACTCCGGTTGGTAAAAGGGCGAGAACAACTAATAAACTCCTTTGGTTAGGAGGCGTACACTGGCGTGATCAACTTCGGTTGGTAAAATAACAAGTGTACAAGATAGTTCGAAAGAACACGATAGTTCATACCCACGATCAATTCCGATTGGTAAAAGGGCGAGAACAACTGATATACTCCTTTGGTTAGGAGGCGTACACTGGCATGATCAACTTCGGTTGGTAAAATAACTAGTGTACAAGATAGTCGAAAGAACACGATAGTTCAGACCCACGATCAACTCCGGTTGGTAAAAGGGCGAGAACAACTGATATACTCCTTTGGTTAGGAGGCGTACACTGGCGTGATCAACTTCGGTTGGTAAAATAACTAGTGTACAAGATAGTTCGAAAGAACACGATAGTTCGGACCCATGATCAATTCCGGTTGATAAAAGGGCGAGAACAACATTCTTATAACACCAATCTCGGTTGGTCGGGAGGTAATATTATTACAAAAGTTCCTCAGAGAACAAAATATTCCAAAATGAACCAAGTATAGTTGGTCGGGGATAAAAACCCACTAACTGTAGTTGGTCGGCGAGGATAAATTATTGACCTTGGTTGGTCGGACACATTTTATGAAAATATTTGAAATTGAACCAAGTATGGCTGGTCGGGGATAAAAACCCATCAACTGTAGTTGGTCGACAAACATTATTTATCCACCCTGGTTGGTTGGAAACAGTTTGAACATTTTATACTCATTACTTTATTATTAAGTGATTGAACAACCTCGATACTTGTAACTTTTTATTAAGTTGCTCGATGAACAATATTATTGTTATCTTTTTAACAGATACATATGCACAAATATAAAGGTGTTTGATAAACACAAGACAATAGCAAAATTTGCAAACAGAAAATGAAAGTCTTTTCATTAAAATTCAAAATAAACTACAGGTTACATGAATGTACTAACTATTACATTGATATTCCTATTCTATTGGTTTCTTGCCCTTTGCTTTAGAAACAGGCTCTTCGCCAGCAGGAGGATCTTTCGGGCAAAGGGGAGAATTAATAAAGTTCAAGCCCTTCAACATTCTGACATTCATTATTGAAGGTGTCTCCATTAGATGCTCTGGACGAGATACTTCGGTTTGGGAATGAAGACTGTAGTCACCAAGGTATTTTGAAATTAAGCTCCGAGGAATGGAACGAGCTGGGATCCATTCCATGTCTAATTTGTAAGGTGGTACAGGAAAGTCTAATAACCCTGGAGCATGATAATCCCATAAATAATGCCCTTGCTCCAATTTTAACACACCCAGTGCGTTCAACCACCCCTGCTTATAACCTTCATTGTTGGCATGTTTAATACGAGCATCCAAATGAACAAGAGCTTCATTATATCCTGCCATCCAGAATTCCCTGGGTTGCTTATGAAATTGAAAGGTTAATCTATCCAATTGTTCGAGAAGGTTTTTGGCAAAAAGATCCTTAGTATGTAGAGCAGACTTCGTTGCAGTAAGTTGATCTTCCAAGGATAGATTTTTCTTGGACATTTCTGATAGAGCCCGATCTTTGACGTTTAATTGGAATGCTTGAGTTTCCAAAGTAGATTGGGTACGAGCCTCTTCGACATTACGACTAAGAACTCTTGATCGACTCCGAGCAGCGATTGGAGAACTTTGCTCCTCGGCAACATTTTGAACAGCTCTTCCTCGCCCCTGAGAACCTCTTCCTCGTCCCCGAGAAGTCCCAGAAATAGCAGATCTTCTTAAGTCATCCAGTTCTTGCCTTAATTTGGCATTTTCGACCTCTAAGAATGAGAAACCTTCATCAGTAACTGGTACTAAAGCAGTGGAAGATGATGCTGCAGATTCATACTGAGCCAACTTTTTCTGCAAATTATTGTTCTCCTGTTCCAACAACTCAGCAATCTGCCTGCAGGCCTCAACCTCACCTTTTAGAGTTCTTTCCCTAACATCATATCCAGCGAGGATCTTTTTATGGCCTGTTTCAGAAGAAAGCTGCTGATATCTATTTTCATATTCCTTGTGCAGCAAAGCAGTTGATTCATTATGTTGATTCTGAAGATCTTCTAAGCTACAATGAAGTTCCTCGATCAATTCGTAGTATGCCACATTATTGGCCACAGATCTATCAAGTAGATCCTTCAGGTACCGGTAAGCCTCAACTGCTTGCTCTGAGGCATCGTGGCCAAGGATGTCGACAATCTCTGATACACTTAGGTCTGTATGACCAGCTTTATAATATCCATTGCATTGTCACATCAACTCAGTATTAGGAGCAGATATCAATTCCATTCTGGCCAAAAACTAATAAAGAAGAAGGCAGGAGTTAATAAATAAAAGCAGACAGAGTATCAGCAATGAAGAGGAACGAAGATGTATTTTATTAGATCATCAAAAGATTACATTGTTTGATTACAAATAATAAAAGATAGAAATGATACCGAACAACTTCACACCTTTTCCTTGTCTCCCAAGACTTTCTCGGGAGGCTGGGATGAGGAGCTCGGTTCCTCGGTGGTAACGGCGACTTGGTCTGCAGGAGTTGAAATTTTGTCAGAAGGAGGAGGCATGGAAGAAATGTCCTCGCTGGCAGCAGGAAGAGAGGCAGGGACTTGATCACCTATAGCCATAAAAGATTCATCAGAGGCGGGCTCATCTTCTTCTTCTTCCACAATTGGTGGAGGAGGACCAGGGAGGTGCAACTGGAATAGATCAGAATCATCCTTGATCTTCAGTTCCTGCAGAGCAGCTATCCAGCCATCGTGGAAGTATTTCAACTTCCCGTATTGAACTTGGGATGTCATCGCAGTAATTCCCTTATCCCATCCTTTCTCCCAGCCAGCGCTGAAGGATTTTTTGACTGTGACTTTTCTTCTTAGTTTCTCCGAGGAGAGCTTCACATCCAATTCTTCCTTTTGGACCTTGATATCTTGCAGGGCGGACAACTTATCCTCTGCCTTCTTCAACTTATCTTCAAGCTCTCCCAAGTTCTTGAGCTTGACATCATACTTCTGATGTTCGACCTCTAAACCTTTTACTTTATCCTCCAAATTCTTGGAGATCTCAGCCATCTTCACCTTCTCGGCCTCAACTGCAGACAACTTTTTCTCCCAAACAGCCTTGTCCTCACTATACTGTTGGCGAGATTCCTTCAGGGATTGGGTCAAACCCAGTTGAGCATCCTCTACACCTGACGAGGAGCTTGAAGCTTTAATAGCTTCATCTTTCTTCACGATATTATTGAAACAGTTCACCAGCTGAAAGATGAGAAAAACAGTAAAGTCAATACAAAATGCAAGCATTCAGAGAAAAAAAATCCAGAGTATGAGAAATTTACTGAAGCAAGATGACGAGTAGCTAGGGATGTCAGCATATCCCTAGAAATTTTTTCATCAATTCCTTGGACCTCGGGTATGATCCAAGTTTTTACCGAGCTCATTGCAGAGCTCGGAGGAATGATGGTTGGAACACCAGCACCACCAACAGGTAAAGAGGAGGCAGTTTCAGCCAGATTAACTGAGGATGATTTCCTCAATCTCCTCAAAGGGACTTCAGCAGCTTCAACCAAGGAAGAACTCTTGGTCGGAGAGATAGTAATCACTTCCACAGGAGCAATTTTCTTGCTCGGAGCCACTGGGGGCTTCTCGGCAGCTTTGGAGGGTGAAGCACCCACCTTCTTAGTCCCCTCTGGGACATCAGTTTTACTCTTCTTAGCCCCAGCAGCAGAAGTAGTGTCATCAAACAGAGAAGGAGGAGCTCTTTTCTTGCCCATTCTCTGACTTAAAGGAAGATGAGAATCTGAAGAAGAGTCCTCTGGAGTTGAAGCTGGCTCAACAGGGCGAGCAGTATAAGAGGTTGTATAACTCTTATACTGTAGAAAATATTATGCAGACCTGATATGCTCGTCTGCAATGTTCTTATGCAAACCCCAGATAAGTTTCAGATGCTTGATATTAACTTCTGATTCCTTTGGAGTTTTTCTTTTGCTATCAACTGCAAATAAATACATAATGAGATATCAGTCATACATTTTGTCAAACATGATGAAAGCATAATTTCATAAGTAAAATAAAATGAAAAATAAATCTATCCCATTGCCATATGGGGGGCATCTGGGAACGTTGTATACTCCATCTCCAACTAAAGGGGCATATTGCCAATTTTTAATAACCAACCCATGTTCAAAATAATCTCTATTTGAGTCAGGGAGGTTAACTACAAGAGCCCTATTCAGAAACCTAGTTTTTAAGTAATAAATATTATCTAGAGTGGCCCACTTATAGCAATACATAATTTCAGGGATCCCTATACGAGTCCCATGAGTTAGATTTAATTTGTACACCCCATTAATTATTCTCCATGAATTGGGGGCTATTTTTGCAGGGACAAGATCGAAATACTGACAAAACTCAAGACACAATGGGTTTGGTGGAAAAGAAAATCCACATTCAGCAACAAATAGACTGGGGAACCAATGTCACTCAGCCAATCAAAAATCATCTAAAGGCTCAGAAAGAACCTCTACAGTTACCCAGGAAGGAATGGAAAAATCAGAACGAAATTTCTCAACAGACTCCACAATATAAACCATACTGAATAAAAGAAATACAGAAGAAAGGAAGAAGATCTTACAGGAAGAAAGAAGGTCTGTTGACAATGAACGAAAACAAGGATGAACGCACAAGAGAGAAAGAGAGAATAGAAAGCTTGAATGCAGAAAATTGGAAAAGAAGAAGA
Source organism: Sambucus nigra (assembly GCA_949130495.1). Lineage (NCBI taxonomy): Eukaryota > Viridiplantae > Streptophyta > Magnoliopsida > Dipsacales > Adoxaceae > Sambucus > Sambucus nigra. Next base: position 225,705,807 of record OX422214.1, read on the forward strand.
CGGTATGGTTACCTAAAGAAGTTTAAATACTTTACCTAGGGAAGTGGCGAATGAAATGATTACGCGAAAGAAACTGTTGAACTTCCGGTGGCTAAAAGGACAAAAAGGGCACTAAGATCGAAGCGCTCTTAAAAGTTCGAAAAAAGGCGGATTCTTTGAATTTGGAAATAAATTCAAATATGATGCTCCTAAAACCCAGGAAGATCATTCAATATTGCCGAAAACTGAGAAAGAATATTCCATACTCCTCAAAGTTCGAAATATGAAACATTGGGGGCTTCTGTTGATACCAAAATTAATATGCTGATGTGGACGAATCATACGAAGACACTTGTCAATCTACGAGGTACAATAACTACGAGGAAGTTCATTTCCCCGACCAACTCATGTTTTCTCCGAGCAACGAGGATATACCGAGGAAATTCAACACTCCGAGGTACTCTAGCACTCCGATGAACTCCTGAGCAACGAGCAACTAAGGCGGTTCGAGCTGCATCTCGGTCGTAGTATTAATTGCCAGAATGTCAACAGTTCAACTATTCATTGAATGTTCATCATCTTGACGCACACGCTGCATTAAATGTATTACCCTTTCATATGTATTCTCATTTAATGTATCGACCCATTCATGTACAGCCTAAGGGATATAAATACCTTGTATCACCCTCATTCAAAGGGACCGGAATTTCTTGACTGAACTTGTAATCGAGAATTCCCAAACACTCAGCAATAACATAACAGTGGACGTAGGCCATTCTTATAAGGCTGAACCACTTTAAAATCTTTGTCTCATTTTATTTATCTGTGATTGAATAATTAGAGAGATCTAGTTTTTTACATCAATAATGCTGGAGAATGATGATGAAATTAGGGCTTCTTCTTTAAATGATGTGGAGGAAGCCTTAGCTAGCTTAAAGAAGTCTTTGCTCGAATCTTAGCAACCCTTGGAGACTGAGAAGAGTACTTGGGTAGATAAACTGAAGATAGTTGAAACTTTTCATCAGACGTCTGATGTAATTGCCCTTAAAGCGGAGTGCGGTGTAAAGGAAGCTGAGCACAGGGCTAAGGAAGCTGAGCGCAAGAAAGAGGAAGCTGAGCGCAGGGTAGAGGAAGCTGAGTGAAAAGCCTACTGAGGAGCTTATGTCCTCTATAAGGTCTAAGAGGACGTCTACAGTTAAGACATCATTTAGTGCTGGTTGGGAAAAGGTCTAGAACAAAGCCATTTCTGCTGCCTCTACTTAAATTGAGTATGGAAAACTAAAAGTGTTTCAGAGATGATTGGGTCGCTTCTCTTCAGGAGTTAAACACTGTTAAGGGCTCTGAAATTTTTTAGAGGTATACTCATAGTCCTCCTCTAGACATTGAGGATGAGTTTGAAGATGAAGTTGGTCCTGGAGAGTCTTCCCTAGTAGTTGAATCTGCTACAGAGCAACCTAAAATTACTGAACCATCTCTTCTTCCAGTCGAGCAAACCTAGCAACTCCAGTCTATAGTCCCTTATTCTGAGCAGGACAAGAGGGTTAAAAATGATAGGGATAAGGTGTAAAGTTGTTCGGCATTTGTCCTTTTACTTTTTTATTTCTTTTCTCTTTATTGTACGTGAACTCTTTGTTATCAATAAAAGAAACTTTTGTTCCCTTTTGTCTCTTATTGGTTGTACTTATTCTTAATTCTTGTTGTTGATTGGTGGTTATTTCTTCTTACGAGTTTATAGCAAAGATGGAACAACTGTCTTCCAGTGATACCGAGCTACTGAGGAAGTGCAATGCTTTATTCAAAGCAGGTCATATGGACTTGTACGAAGAAGAAATTATTCAGTTACTCGGTGATGATGTATCAGAGTAGCCTAAAGACGCCTACAAGTATTTAAAGTTCTTACTTGATCGGGTGGTAGCAAATAATGTTGCCTACTATGAGATGATAGAAGAACTTCAAGAATAGTATAAAGAATCCACTGCATTTTTGCAATAGAGCTATGAGCAGAAATATAAAAGCTTAAGTGTAGGTCAGGGTTTTTATAATTTTATTTCTGTTTACAATAAAAGGGAAGCTTTGCTTAAGCTTGAAGTTGAAGAAACCAAAAAAATTTCCAAACTTCTGGAAGAGGAGAATAATAATTTGAGAATGAAGTGAATCTTTTGAAGTCTTCATCTGGAGTTGTTGTTTCTGCTACCAATGAGGGTTACTCCTTTTTAGAGGTTGAAAATGCAACATTAAGAAATGAATTGGAATCTTTAAAAAAGATTAAGCTTGCATCTTCCTCCCGAGAAAGAAGTAAGCCTGAACGAGGAACCACAGAAGAAATTAGGACCCCAAAGGCCCTTGCCAATCAAGCTGCACAGTTAAAAGTAAAAACCCGAGCTATTGTTAAGATGTACCAGAAGCTGCAGACCTTGTCTGAACAATTATCCACTCAATCATCCCAATTAGAGGTTAAGGATGGAGTACTGGATAAAATGCAGTCTTAGGTTGATAAATTAACCTTTCAATTATGCAATAAGTCAAGAGAAGTTTGGATAGATGGGTATAATGATGTTTTGGTACATTTTGACGATAGACTTCAATAGTCCAAGAATGAGTCCTATAAATGGGGTTGGATAAATTCTTTAACCGTGATGAAGGTGGATCGAAAAAATTCTTTGTGGGATTGGTATGACCCTGGGTTGCTGGAACTTGATAATCAACCATTCAAGTTATATGTTAACTGTATTCCTGTTCATCGTATTCCTCAATTCTTGATTTCAAAATACTTATGAGATTACGGGCTATATGATGAACTGGAGATCGTTCGGCCTCCTCATTTTCTTGATTGTCCTAGTAGCATCAATACTAGGATGCTTTAGAACTTTAACTTCATCAACTGCCCATATACTTTGGATGATACTCTAGCTGGCATGGATCATGTTTCTAAGGCTGAAGGAAAACATCCCGTAGAATAAGGCTTTATATTTTTTTTTTGTATATTTAAGCAATAATATGTAATCATTTAATTTAATGAAAATCTTATTTTACGAATGGATCAACTTTTAGTCAATCTTTGCATATATGAATGTTTCTTTAGTCTTTGACTATGAATGGATCAACTTTTAGTTAATCTTTAGTTTTCCACCGGTCCTATTGATATCCTTAGGATTATACTAAGTATTATATCAATTACCAACGCATCACCATGGTTCTACTAATGTACCTAGAGTTTTTAGGTAATTACATTAGTTACCTTGGTTCCCAGGCGTGAGTGGAACATTTGTCCATCTTTTAGCCCAGTTTAGATGAAAATTATTCATCCGAGTCTACGTTAACCAAGCATTTGGGACTTATAGTTTTGCCTTGCGTGATTTTTTTATGTATTTGACAACCAACTTTGTTGGTGCCTTTATTGATACAGACCATCATTTCGCTGGTGGTTTATGTTAGCGACCAACATTATTGGTATTTTTATGATGATAACCAACTTTTTTGGTGCCTTTGTTGCTGCCGACCAACATTATTGGTATTTTTATGTTGATAATCAACCTTGTTGGTGTCTTTGTTGATGGTGCCTTTGTTGTTGCTGACCAACATTATTGGTATTTTTATATTGACAACCAACTTTTTTCGTGCCTTTTTTGTTGCATAATGTAGTGTATAGCACTTGTACTCCGAAAAAAATAACAATTTTAGGGAAATCGTATTCTCATTAATATTGAAATGAACTTAAAGCAGCATGATTACATCATTGATTGTATTTCCTCAAGTGTTCTGCATTCCATGGGTTCTTGAATTCTTCCCCTTTCAAAGTCTCAATTCGGTATATGTCTAGTCGGATGACTGCAGTAATACGATAAGGCCTATGCCAATTGTCTTCCAGCTTATTGTTCAGCTGAATCTCTTTCTTCAAAACATAATCAGCCTTTTGTAGGTTACTAGCTTTCACCCTCTTATTATAAAGACGTGCAGTCTGTTATTGTTAGGTTGCATTCCTTAAATTCGCATCTTCATGTACCTCTTTCAGCAGGTCTAAGTCCAGCCTTCTCATCAAATCACTGACTAGGGTATTGAATTTATGAACTCTGTACGTAGGAATTACTGCTTCAGTACCAAATGCTATCATGTAGGGAGTTTCTCCAGTAGCTTCTCTAGGAGTTGTTTGGTAAGCCCATAAGACAGAATACAGTTCATTGATCCAATTACTTTTGGCATTTTTCAATCTTTTCTTTAAACCATTAAGCAAAGTTCAATCAGTTACCTCTGTTTGGCCGTTTCTTTGAGGATGGCTAGGGGCAGAGTGGATTTTTTGAATGTTGGATTGGGTACAATAAGCAGTAAATTCATTGTCGTTGAACTGTGTGCCATAATCAGTTATAAAGGCGCAGGGTAAGCCATACCTGCATATGATATTCTTCTAAATAAATTGAGAAACCTTTTCATAGGACATATCGATCGACGGTTCAACTTCCACCCATTTAGTAAAGTAATCAACAGCTACAACCAGGTACCTGAACCTTCCTCGAGTGGTCGGTAGAGGCCCAACCAAGTTAATTCCTCACATAGAAAAGGGCCAAAGTGAAGTGATTCGTGTTAGGAGAGCTTACGGAGCCTTACGTATATTGGAAAACCTCTGGCACTTATTGCACTTCTTGGTAAAATCTGCATAATCTGCTCGCATAGTGTCCAGTAGTACCCCTGTGTGTGGATTCTTTGCAATAATATTCTCCCTACTACATGGGCTCCACAGGACTCTTCAATATAACACACCACCATCTAACACATATCTTGCGACTTTGTATTTCAGATTCTTATCTTCAAGTAGGTCAGTTGGAAGAATCTCTTCTATAATATATGCTCTTATGGGATCCATCCAAGATGGCCCCATATAAACTGGAATAAAACTAACCACAAGATCGTCATCAGTTCTCCTATTAGCAAGTATCTTAATAGGAATAGTTATTTGCAACTCAATTCCGGTTACTGAAGCTAGCCGAGCACGTGAGTCTGCTTGGGCATTTTCCAATCTTGGAATTATGATCATCTGGACATCGAGCAAAGTGGAAATTGTCTCCCAAGCTTTGGCTAACTATCTGGTCATTAGTTCTCCTTAATCTACATATAAATTCAGCACCTGATTTACCACCAACTATGAGTAACTGTATACCACAACTTGCTCAGCATTCAGTGATTTAGGAAGATTTAACCCAACAATCACAACTTCATACTCTACCTCATTAATTGAGGCTTGAGATTAGAATCGTAGAGCATACTTTATATCTAATTCGTTTGGATTATTGAGAATAATTCCAGCTCCATATCCAGTTGCACAGGATGACCCATCAACATACAAGCTCCATATCGGAATATCGTTGTCAAACGCTTGGTTTGTCAGAATTTTGTGATGGAAAATATCATCCTTTACCTCCTCATATTTCTTTTTCATCTTCTATACTCCATTGGAAGGTTCTGGTTGGTCAGTGGTAACTTTTTCTGCAGTTTCACTTGCTTGGAGTTGGTCGGGCGTATCTTCAGTAGGTCTGCTGACTCCTACATAATGCTCGGCTAGAATCCTTTATTGCTCGGGGACCTCTAGGTAAGTGCATTATACAATAAAATCTTCCACAGCTTGGCCTTTTAAAGCAGACCTTGGTTCATATACAAGTTCATATTCCCCCAACTTCACAGCCCAAAACATCAATCTCCCAGATTTCTTTAGCTTATGCAAAGCTTGCCTCAGTGGCATGTCAGTGTATACCACTATGGTGTGAGTTTGAAAATATGGCTTCATTCCTCTACTAGCCTCAATTAATGTTAATGCTCATTTATCCAGTCTGGATATCTAATTTCTTCTCCTCGAAAACCTTTGCTAGTGTAATAAACTGGCTTTTGGACTCCATTCTCCACAGGCAGAGCTAGCAGCTGACTCGGAAACTACCAAATATAGATATATATTTTCTCCAAACACTGGTCGGGAGAGTAGTGGTGGTGTTTCCATGTACTTCTTCAATTCCAGGAAGGCTTTTTCACATTCGTCATTCCATTCAAAGGTTTTATGAGTACCTTAAAGATTGGCAAACACCTGTCCGTTGCTCGGGAAACAAATCTGTTGAGTGTTATTACGTGCCATGTTATCCTTTCGACATGCTTTTTATAGGTCATGGATTGCATATCTATCAAATCTTTGATCTTATCTAGATTAGCTTCAATGCCCCTTTGATTTACTATATGCCCGAGGAACATTCCCTCCTGAACTTCAAAGACGTATTTTGGTGGGATTCAACTTCATCTTATTCTTTTCCAATTAATCAAACATATGGCTGAGGTCGACAACATGATTAGTATCTTTTTTGCTCTTAGTGAGCATATCATTAACATACACCTCCATGTTCTTGCCTATCTTCTCCTCAAATACTTTGTTCACCAGTCTCTGATATGTGGCACCTGTATTTTTTAGACCAAATGGCAAAAAATTATAGCAATATGTTCCTTAGGGCATAATAAAGGAAGTAATTTCGATGTCTTTTGGCTTCATTTTGATCTGGTTATAACCAGAATACGCATCCATGAAACTGAATAGCTCATGCCCCAAAGTAGCATCCAGCGGTTGATTAATTCGTTTCTTTGGACATGCTTTATTTAACTCAGTAAAATCCACACACATCCTCCACTTATTGTTTTTCTTTTTTACCATAACTACATCGGCCAACCATTTAGGGTACTTCATGTCTGCGATAAAGGAAGCTTTTTGAAGCTTCTCCACTTCTTCCTGTATATCCTAGTTCTTCTCGGGGCTAAAAACCCTTATTCGTTGCTTCACAGGTTTAACCTCCTTATTGATATTAAGCTCGTGGCATAGGAAATTTGGGTCTATGCCCGACATGTCTTCATGGCTCCACGCAAACACATGTTTTCTTTATCTCAAGAAAGCCACCAACTCCTGTTTAAGAACCAGTCCCAATTACGCTCCAATTTGAGTTATTCATTCTGGTTTATCATCATCCAGAACAATGTTTTATGTTGCTTCCATTATTTGTCCATTTACAAGCTTTGATTCATCTCGTGGATCTAAGGTTTCAACCTTAGAATCTTTGTTCGTCTCAGATATAGCCACTTGATAAGTGGTTATTTTCCTCTCTGTTTCTAGCATATCTTCCTCCTCGGTAGAGGAATAGTAGCATTCTCGAGCTACTTTTCGAATCTCCTTTTACTACTCTGACTCCAAAGTTTGTCAAAAACTTCAGGCATTGATGAACAGTCGAAGGTACAACATTCGAATTTCTTCAAACCAACTCTGCCCATGATCATGTTATTGGCAGAATGAACATTTTTGTCCATTACAAAGAATCTCACTTTCTCTGTTCTTCTCATCAGCCATGTTCCGATCAACACATATAGTTTGATTATTCCCAATGGAAATACTTTCTCATCAGAGAATCCAACGAGTGGCCTGTGGTAAGGCTCCAGTTGGCTGAGTTTTAATCCATAACTATTACAACAGGGATAGAACATGATGTCTGTCGAACTGCTATTATACACTAATGTTCTTGCCACCAGTACTTCTTTCATCCAGACTCTGATCACTAAAGGATCATCATGAGGATACAACACTCTAGATAGATCATTTTTAGAAAAGTCAATTACGAGCTTATCCTTGTTAACTTTTCTTAGTCGGTCTTCCTCGGCAAGGTCGATTCGCTGGATATAGGAATAAGCTTGAGCCTCATTCAAGTAAGCCTTCCTTTCAGCTGTATGATATCCTCCTCATGTATCCCCACCTGTAATCATATGTCAATCAAAAGATCTAAAATTGAGTGTGAATACCTCGCGTTCAAGTTGTCTTGGTCTATTGGGGAGATCAGGATGATCTTCTGGATCATCGTTATTGTTACTCTTCTTATCTTTTCTAGGCTTAATTGGTGATTTAGATCTCTATCAACCTCTACCTCCAGTCCTTCCACCAGCCTGTCGATTAATAAATATGTCCCATTTTCCTCTTTGTATGAGTGCTTCTATCTCATTTTGGAGATCAATACACTGAGTGGTCGTATGACCATGATCTTTATGAAATTCACAACACTTGGACTTATCTCCCTTATCAGCGGGTGACCTTAACTTTTCAGGCTAACTCAAATCATTATTGTGCTTGATTTCTTCCAAAACATGTTGTATATCTATCGTTAAGGGAGTGTAATTCGTAAACTTTATGAGCCTATCTAGGCTTTCTTTTACTTTTGAATTCCTTTGCTCATTGTGATTCTTGTGCCCCTTTTAATCTGACTTCGCTTCTATATTTTCTTTCCCCTTTGCATCTAAATTCTATTTAGTAGCCATAGCTTCCTCGGCATTCATAATCTTCACTGTTTTGGGCATTAATTCTGCATCGCCTTTGGGGGATCTTTTGCCAAAGTATAATACAGTTTGTTGAGGAGCAAACCACTCATGAGTGTTGTGATTGCATTCTTCTCTTCCTAATTAATGACTTCTGATTTCTCGTTATTGAAATGAGTGATGTAATCCCAGGTACTTTCTCCCACCTTCTGTCTCACACTAAGAAAATGAGCTACGCGCTTCACTATTTTTCTCCAAAGAAAAAATTACCAATGAATAGCTCGGCGAGTTATTCGAAGTAAGATATCTGCCCCTGAGGAAGACTATTATACCATATTTGAGCAAATCCAGTGATTGTTCCTGAAAATGCCCTGCACCACATCTCATCAGGAACAACATAGATATCTACCACTACTTGGTATTGTTCTATATGAAGAACCGGATCAGTCTTACTGTTGATACCAAAATTAATATGCTGATATGGACGAATAATATGAAGACACGTGTCAATCTATTTGGCACAATAGCAATGAGGAAGTTCATTTCCCGGACCAACTCATGTTCTCTCCGAGCAACGAGGATACACCGAGGAACTTCAGCACTCCGAGGTACTCTAGCCCTCCGAGGAACTCCTGAGAAACGAGCAACTAAGGCGGTCCGAGCTGCATCTCGGCCGTAGCATTAATTGCCAGATAATCAACAGTTCAACTATTCATTGAATGTTTATCATCTTGACGCACACGCTGCATTAAATGTATTACCATTTCATATGTATACCATTTAATGTATCAACCCTTTCATGTACAGCCTAAGGGCTATAAATACCTGGTATCACCCTCATTCAAAGGGACCGGAATTTCTTGAGAGAACATATACTCGAGAATTCTCAAACACTCAGCAATAACATAACAGTGGATGTAGGCCATTCATATAAGGCTGAACCACTTTAAAAGTCTTTGTCTCGTTTTATTTATATATGATTGAATAATTAGAGCAATCTAATTTTTTACATCAACACTTACCATTATACTTGGAAGTGGCCACTGGATCTTTAAACTTGGTCGGTGTAGGGAAGTCTACGATGATTTACACAAAGGTAGATCCCTTAATAAAACTTCTGTGGAGGAGATTCTTGGCCTTGGCCATTTTTCCCAACCTATCTTCCAAGCACTGAATGGAACCTTTCTAAGCGTCACTTCCAGCACCAGATCTATGGGTGGAGGCTTTTTTATGCCGACCAACTGATCGTGCGGAGCTTTCTTCTTGCGAGCCTTCTCTTTGGCTGGACTCAGCAGTTTGTCGGGTGTTCAATCTGAATAGGGCTGAGCCTTACCTTAGATCGCTTGTTCATCAAGTACTTCTCGACGCAACCCGTAATAAATTTCCTTAGGGTTCGAAAGGATCAAAAGGAGAGTACCTACTTAGCCTTTCTAAGGCACTCAATCTTTCTGGTATGAGGGAAAAGGATCAAAAGGAGAGTACCTACTTAGCCTTTCTAAGGCACTCAATCTTTCTGGTATGAGGGACTATCCATCAGAGGAATTAGTAATCCTGATAGAAGAAGTTTCTCCAGGAAGGTACGAAAGATCCCTTGAAGTTTGAGAATGGCTATACCCAATTCTCCCTATTGGCATTGGTGGCATACTCCTTTGATTGAATTTCGTAGGAAGTCTAGCTTGTGGAGTTTAGGCCAACTGTCGTATTGTATCTTGCATAACCTCTTGAACCTTGGCCAAGCAAGCCAAAATCCTAATTAAATCGTTGTTATTTGGAGGGGCCAAGGGATTAGGCAAAACTCCATCAATTCTGGCCCTTGATTCAGGAATTTTAGCCATGGATGATGAATTAGTGAAAACATCTAGAAATACTTTCCCACAAACGACGCAAATCTATTGATGCAAAAAATTAGACTCGGCCTAATTGATTGATCACAAATAAATTAAGTAGAATAAACAAATAAGACAAAGAGATTTTTAAAATGGTTGGGCCCAAAGGAAAGGCCTACATCCACTGTTATGTATTGATTGCCTTGATGTGTTTTTTGATCCCTTTCAATGAGGGTGATACAATGTATTTATATCCCAAGAGGGGTATTGATAGTTATCGTGTGAAAGGATGGAATGCCTTCATTTGTTAGGCATTTACATCAATACATAAGGAGAATTAAATCTATGAATGTTGGCGCTTCATTGACAGTACAAGTTGTAAGACTGTTGTTGCTTTGTTGGCTATACAGGTTGGATTTCTGACTATTGGTCGGGTTTCCCAGTTAGTCAGGCTTCCCAGTTGGTCGAACTTCATTGTAGGTCAGGCTTCCCAGTTGGTCAGGCTTTATTATTGGTTAGGCTTTTGTATCATGCTGACTTGGACTAGTGCCTCATTGGATGACACGTGCTGGCTTATAATTGGTCCACGTAGGGTGGTAAATTTTGGTCTCAACACTTACAAAATTTGTAAGTGATCAAAATTATTGCTAAATTTGTGTTTCTATTATTTCTTTAACCTCAAAGTGTAACTTAAAAAGTTAGCACTCAACTGTTCACAAAATCAGTGCCCTATTCCCCTCCATCATCTTTCCCAAGGGTTTAAAAGGCTCAATACATTCACTTCCACATTTAATTGGACCTATTTTCGACTGACTTTGCTCTGTAAATTAAACTTTTCTCTGTTCATAAAGTGGTCTCATGGTTATCTTTGTCCATCTCTAATGCTCCGTTCATAACGTTGCACGAGAAGGCCACTCTCAAAAAGTTCAAATCTGGTGTTGAGCGAGTCTCTGTCACTGTCGATATTTATAGTTAAGGATCTGTATGTATGTTTTTTCTTTCTCTCTCTCAATTTTATCATTTCTGATCTCATTTTTTATGTATATGTGATTGATTACTAGTTCGATTTGTATACTTATACATGTGTATATGATTGATTACAGTTTTAATAACGTGTGAGATCGTGTATGCTTGATCTTATTTGAATGAAGGGTCGTTGTTAAATTTTTACAAATTCAACAATGAATTTTAATCAAAACACGTCACATGGATCAATAAAATGGTAAGCCCGCGTAATATTCAAATTATTTATGAATCTTAACTGAACCATATGCTTTCATGGTACAGGGACTCTAAAAATACAATATTAAGCAAAATTTTAGTATTCTTATTCCTAAAACAGAGATTCCAGATTGTAATTGCTTCAAGGATCAGGGTGTGGGGACTACAATCTCAGTGAGGAAGCCTCCACAATGGTATAATGATAGGTTGATAGGGTTTGTTATACATTTTTTTCTGAATCAATGTCAGCCAACTTTAGAAAGTTTACTTCTTACTTACAAAACATCCATATTATTGATATCAAAATGACAATGACAGCCCAGGACGGTAAGGGGCATTTCATTTTTGTAACAATTGGCCGTATAGACACAAATAAAATGTTGACTTGAAATATGTGTTCTTAGGCTATTTAGGATTTGATTTTGTATGGATGTCACTTTATAAAACCATAAGTAACCCAAACATAGTTTACAAATGAGAACGTATGCGCTTGCGTTTAAATGAGAAAATTATATATTAAGCACTTTTTAACTCAAACAAACCTTAAACATGCAACTATATGTGATTGAATACGATAATGAACTAAGCAAGAACATTCAAACACATGCTTGTGAGGAAAAATCCCCCAAAGGGGCAAAACCATTTATTTTCATTATAATATTGTAACTGTACAATTTCGGATTACAATGAAAATACAAGTGACTAAGAATTACCCTCAGGTGTCGGATTCTGTAGTCGGCGGCTGGAGTTATCCGTTTCCAGTAGGACTACAATGAAGAAGAAGAAGAACAGTCTTCTCCACAATGGTATAAACAGCAAAAGTGCGTTCCTGGGTTGCAAAGAGATTCACAAATGTTTGGAAATTTGTGTGAATCGAAAACCTAGAGTCTAGGGCTCAATAGGTGAAGACTAAGAGTTTCTTCTACTCTGAAAATCGTGTATGGAAGTCTTAGAAAACCACTTCCCGTAGTGGGATTAAATAAGAAGTCTTGGGCCTTAAAAATCTGAACACGGTCTGTTGAAGTTTATCCCAGGCGGACCGGTTCAGGTCTGAGGCGGACCAGTCCGGGTAAGCGGATCGGTTCTTTTTATTTTAGGCTTCTTCGATTCGCTTGTGGTCCAGGGTATACTGGCTTTCAGCAGGAGGATCGGTCTGGTTGAGGGGGGACCGGTCCGATGTCGGATCGGTTCTTTTATTCTGGGCGGATCGGTCCGGCCTGTCAGACTTTGATCCCTCTTCTTCTTTTGATATTCGGATCCGTTGATGATTTATGAATCTTGAATTTCTTCAACGGTGTAACGGTGTGCGACATAATAAATTGATAATGGACAAAAATGTCCTTACAAATCTCCCCCTATGTCTATGCCGGTACATACATAAAAACAATCATCCGAATTATCAAACAACTAAAGATGCCTATACAAATCTACCCTTCCATGAACCCAAAACTGGAAAGATACAATTGAATAAGACTTCAACGTTTGCTCTTCAACTCTTCAGGAATCTCAACACTTTTCTCATCAGGGTGTGAAATCCAATGATAATCCATGTAGTACCTACACACATGAGAAAAGACAAAATACCAAGTGACGTATCGAGATAGACATATATACAAATTTATGAGAAAACTCAAACTGACAAATCTCCCCCATAATAAGATAATTCATTATCCCTTTTTTTATGATGTCCCCAAATAGACAAATGAGAGAAATAAATCAAATAAGCAAGTATGGAGTGCCACAAGGATAAAATCACACCATGAATGATCACAAAAACAACCAAGTCGATGATAGCGTAAATGAAGTGGTGTGATCAAATTCGATAGGAAAATCAATGCATACAAACATGACATATGTGCATGATGAATATTGGATACTCCTAGCGAATGAACTCAAATGCGTCCTTTGGTGAAAAAGAATGACAATATAAGATATTGACTCAATCAAATCAACAAATCAAAGCTCAAAGTGATTTTCACACCAATAACGTCCAAAACGATTTATGCTTTTTTTAGGACTTTCAAGGAAGTGCAAACCCGTTTAAAGAATCTCCAACCAAACACCCTCAGATATATATTTTGAATAGAGGTATTCTAAATTCTCAAACTTTGGAGAATTGATGGTGAAACCTTAGTGGCCCATATTTGGCATGAAGTGATTGTTATTGCCTTTAAATTTTTTTGGGCTCTTTTAAACTCTTTGGACCTTGGATATTAAAATTCCTCCATTTTTTAGGTCCTTTTTAACGGTGGCTTTTGCGCAAAGGATAGATGATTACCTTTCGCAGCCCCTCCCCATTATACAAAAAAAACACAGTCTCACCAAAACGGTTTTTACATGCATTCCAATCTTGTCAAGTTTTATCGTATATTGTACATTGTATAGAGAGGATTGAGATGAAAACACTTAAGTCAATATGAGATAGACAAGTGCAATAATCAAATATAGCCGTGCATGTGTGCAATAAAGGATATAGGAGTCAAACATGTAGGAAGATATCACTAATTACATCTCAAAGACTCCAAACAATGTAAAGCACATGGATGAAATGATGTAGCCTCTCAAATCTCTATCAAACCGTCACATGGATATATGTAATGAGATTGTGACTAGGATATCTTAAATGCTCATCCATAAAAGAGCAAAAACATAAATCTTTTTGGATTTTTTTAAAAATTTTAGAAAAATAAAATCTTTTTGTGCTTTTCTTAAAAAATTTTGAAAGGAAAATCTTTTTGTATTTTTCAACAGAAATATAAAAAGCAAAAAGAATAAATAAATAGTTGTACAACAAGCAATGGTGCATATAAAACAGACTAGCAATAGGAAGCATATGATATGAACATGAAGAAACATCCTATTCTAGACGTAGACCAACCCCTCAGTCAACTGTGCAAATCCCCAAAGACTTCCTAAGACTCTTAAATCTAAGGGCATCTAAAGGTTTCGTGAAAATGTCGGCTAACTGATGGTCAGTGGGAACAAAACTCAGGGATACAGTGTTCTCCTCAACTAACTGACGAATAAAGTGCTCACGTATCCTGATGTGCATGGTGCGCGAATGCTGAACTGGATTGCGGGATATGTGTATCGCGCTCGTGTGATCACAGGAAATGGTCATGGTGTCCTGTGAAATCCCATAATCCTCCAGCATTTGCTTCATCCACAAGAGTCGTGTGCAATAACTCCCGCCGTCTATGTACTTAACCTCCGCAGTGGACAAAGAGATGGAATTTTGCTTCTTGCTCAGCCAGGAGATAAGAGCAGAACCAAAATAGAAACACCCACCAGAAGTGCTCCTACAACCATCTGCATCCCCGGCCCAATCGGCATCCGAATAGGCGAACAAACGGTCATTGGTATCAAAGGAATACCAAATACCATATGAAAGATTCCCACTCACGTATTTAATAATACATTTTAGAGCAAGTAAATGTGACTCTTTCGGGGACGCCTGATATCGCGCACAGACTCCAACACTAAAGGCGATGTCGGGACGACTGGAAGTCAAGTAGAGAAGACTACCGATCATACTCCGATATAAGGTTTTCTCTACGTCCTTGCCTGAAGTGTCCTTACTAAGCTTGGTAGTGGTACTCATAGGTGTACGTGCATGTTTAGCGGAGTCTAAACCAAATTTCTTCACTAGGTCTCTAGCATACTTGGATTGGGAGATGAACATCCCATCCTCTAGCTGACGAACCTGGAGACCATGGAAGAATGTAAGCTCACCAACCATGCTCATCTCAAACTCACTTTTCATCTCCTCCTCAAAGTGGTGAGCATGCTGGGAGCATGTGGATCCAAAGACTATGTCGTCCACATAGACCTGGGCAACCAAAATAGCACCGTCATCTCTCCTGACGAACAACGTCATATCTACTCCCCCTCTCTTGAAGCCACGAGCTAAGAGATAGGAAGTAAGCCACCACTTCCCGTAGTGGGATTAAATAAGAAGTCTTGGCCTTAAAAATCTGAACACGATCTGTTGAAGTTTATCCCAGGCGGACCGGTCCGGGTAAGCGGATTGGTTTTTTTTATTTTAGGATTCTTCGGTTCGCTTGCGGTCCGGGGTATACTGGCTTTCAGCAGGCAGATCGATCCGGTTGAGGGGCGGAACTGTCCGGTGTCGGATCGGTTCTTTTATTCTGGGCGGACCGGTCCGGCCTGTCAGACTTTGATTCCTATTCTTCTTTTGATATTCGGATCCGTTGATGATTTATGAATCTTGAATTTCTTCAACGGTGTAACGGCGTGCGACATAACAAATTGATAATGGACAAAAATGTCCTTACAACAAATTTAGGTCTTCTTTCACTTTACAAAACCATTAGTAACCCAAACGTGGTTTATCAATTTAGGTCTTCTTTCTATTATATGCTAATGGAGTACACTGTGATAAAGAAGTGGGGATTCAGATTGGTATTCAAAAATGATTTTAAACACGAGTATCAAATGATGGTGATTCAATCTCTCCCTCAATTGCACAACTTCATGTTCCCTCCAGAATATATTCGTAACACTCGAATTTTTGAAATTTAATGAAAATCCATGTTATGATAAATTATGGAATTAATTTTATTAGAATAATATTGTAATTAACATTAAGAAAAAAAATCCAAAAATATCGGGTACCACGTTACTCGTGTTAAATTGAGCTACGCTTTCTAAATCAAAAACGATTGTATGAAATAACTTATCTAATCACACTTATAATTAAGTTATAATATCAAAATGATAAAAGAATGAAATTCAAATAATAATAATAATAATAATAATAATAATAGTTGTGGCCATCCCCGATCCTCGCGGCGGGAGAGATGTAGGAGGGGGTGTCATCTCCGTGGTGAGAGAATTTTGGTCCCGCGCATCCCTCTCGAGTGCGCTTCGGCCGGCATCGGCGATTTGTGAGGTAAAAAAATATAGAGAGAAGGAGTCGCCAATCTATTTTACTCAAAACAGACAAAAGAAAAGGGGGAGCCATCCCGAAGGATAGCATCCAAAGATACACTGATACATACGAAACCAAAATGATTTAAAAAGCTAAGTTATGAAATGCAAAGGTGTTAGGCACCCATTCCGCCCTTAAGGTATCTCATGGATTGTTTCTATTTTCCTTTGTTTCCCCGTGATATGTGTGCATGTGTATATGTAGTGGAGATAGGAATCATCGACTTGTATCATGGAAGAGATAAAGCGAGTCATCCATAGGAATGTTCCTAAAAATAATATTAAAAAATAGGATTTACGCGATTATCCTAGCGTTGATCATTATAATGGAACGATAACGCATACGGAATAAGACGCCACTAAGAACAAATATATGTATATGTAAATATATATATTTTAGGAGAATTAAGTTAAAAAATATAGAAAAATAGAAAATGGGAAAAAAATAGGACTCGAGTCTCGGGTTTTACCCCGAGACGCCTACTTAGCCTATAGAGGCATCAAAGTCCACGTAGTTCGTATGCAATACGAGGGGTGGGATTTATCCCATAAATCCAACCGGGGGCTTCTCTTATGTGTGTGTGTGTAAAAAAGTGTTTTAGTTATGAGAAAAGTGTGAGAATTACCATTTGGAATTTATGAGAAAACCCTCTTTTTCTTGTCTTTTGGGTTCTATTTATATGAAAATAAGAGATGTACGATAATACTAAATAAAAAGTATATTAGGATGTGTGATATGGAGAGAATAAAAGTGTTAAATAATAAAATAAGCTAATGTGAATTTAAGAGAATTTGAGAAAGTTGGATCTTCTTGAAGATCTTGAGCTAGATCTTGAATATTGGAGAGTAGCCCTTGCACTTGGGTGACGATGAAAGGTAGTTAATTCACCAAGTTTGAAGAAAAATATGATGAAAAGTGAGGGTTGTAAAGGGATTTGGATGTGGAAATCACGTTGACTTTGGTAGAGGTTTTCTGAGTTCGCTGAGAGTGATGGATTTCGGATCTTGTGTCCCTTTTAAAATGAGGTCTGGCCCTCCTTTTTATAGGCCCAGGGCATTGTCAATTGGTATAGTCCTGGTCCTGCCAATCGGCAAGTGTTTTCAGGCACACTGCCGATAGGTAGGGTTTGGAACCTGTCGTTTGGTAGTCTCTTTCAGGTCCCTTCGTAAAATCGGCCGTAGAGCACAAATTATTGATTCGAATCATACACGGGGCAAACCGTTGGAAAGATACTTCCGAGACCTTCAAAAATATTTGGACTTCTCCCGGGTCCGGGAGTTAATTTTGGGTCAAATGTGAATCGGAAGCGTTCATCACTCCTTTGGACGGGGAATTATCGGACGCAAACGGATCTTTTATCCGCATGGTAAGTCAGAATCACACACGGGCTGAACCGTTGGAAAGGTTAGGAGATGTATTTTGACATTCCAAATAGCTTGACTCAGTTTGGGAAGTTTACTTTGGTCAACCGGGGTCTGGAAGCATTCGGTGACCTTTCAGAGTAAAACGGATCGTTTATTCGCACAGTAAGTAAGAATTGGGCTTGGAATGGACCGTTGGAAAGGGATTTCAATGCCATTCGAAGATTCATTCAGTATCGATTGAGCTGAAGAGTTTACATTGGTCAAATGGAGCATTGGAGCGTTCGATGGACTCTTAATCAAGTTTCAGTGGAGAACAAGTCGTTCGTCCGTATCGTAAGTCAGAATCGTGCACGGGATGGACCGTTGGAAAGGGGTTTCACTTCCCTTTGAAAATTCATTCAATCTCAATCGACCTGAAGAGTTTGAATTTTGGTCAAATGGAGCCTGGAAGTGCCCGATGGCCTATAGGTCAGTACCCGGGCTATGACTTAGGTTTATGGTGATGAAGGGAGGTTCTAGGGTCCTAAAGAGAGGTTTAGGGGGGGTACTAGAATGGGGTGTCTACAGAGCCCCTCGACGGGTGAGTTTGGAACAAACGATAGCCGTCGAATAGACACCACATGATGTCTTTAAAAGAGTATGACCAATTCAGAGGGTCAAGGCTGATTCTGAGGACCTAAGGATGAGGATGACCGATTTTGCGGGTCGAAGTCAATTCTAAGGACCTAAGGGGAATACCAAGGATGATCTAAAGGAAGTGATGATCAAAGATTTAGGTCAATTGTGAGGACCTAAAGTGATGTCGGGGGCGACCGATTCTGCGGGTCGAAGACAATTCTGAGGGCTTAAATTGAGATAACCAATTCTGCGGGTCGAAGGCTTAAATTGACATGACCAATTCTGCACGTCGAAGCTAATTCTAAGGGCTTAAGTTTGGATGACCAATTCTGCGGGTCTAAGCCAATTCTAAGGGATTAAATTAAGATGGCTAATTCTGAGGGATTGGGTTGAGATGATCAATTCTGGGGGTCGAAGCCAATTTTGAGGGCTTAAATTGAGATGACCAATTCTGTAGGTCAAAGCCAATTCTGAGGTCTTAAATTGAGATGACCAATTCTGTGGGTGGAAGCCAATTCTGAGGGCATAGGTGGAGTTGACCGATTCTGCGGGTCGAAGCCAATTCCGGGGGCTTAAATTGAGATGACCAATTCTGCAGGTCGAAGCCATTTCTGAGGGCTTAAATTGAGATGACCAATTTTACGGGTCGAAGCTAATTCTGAGAGCTTAGGTTAAGATGACCAATTCTTCGGGTCAAAGCCAATTCATAGGGCTTAAATTGAGATGACCAATTCTGTAGGTCGAAGCCAATTCTGAGGTCTTAGGTTTCATGTTCTCGGGGAACTCTGCCAGGGAAATTACCTTGTTATTTTGATTTGAGCTGGGGAGCAGATTTCTTGGAAAATCCTCATATCTTTTGGAGACTTTGTCGGTGGAACATCCAATTTGATGTTGTACATTCCACTGGGGAAGTGATTAGGTGGTCCAGGGTTTGGATGTACTTCTCATGAAAATTTGACACCTTTGGGGAATAGGAGATAATCTGAAGTTCGGGATACTTTAAAGGTCCTCTAGGGACGTTACTGGGGAGAGATCCGCTTGGCCTTTGAGAGTAGCGCTGGGGAAATATGGGTTTCGCTTGAGGGAGTATGAAATTTTCTTGGTAAAACTGTATTAAACCCTCCCTGGGATTTTTAGGAATTTTCTGAGGATTTTTCAGGGTGTTCTTGTATTTTCTGGGAGTTTTTATACGAAAACTTAAGGGGGTGTTGGTCGGCATGGTGTGGAGGGTGCCATTCGGCAGTGGCATGGACTTTTAAGGACAGTGAAAATCGGTAGGTGGGGGTGAAATGCCGATCGGTATGACCCTTGGCTTCCTATAAAAAAAGGGGCAAGTGGGTTCCCCTCATTTTTCACATCTTTTTTTCCTTCTCTCTTTCTGTGATTTTCTTCTGCGAATCGTTCTAACATTCCGCAACCTAAAAAATGGCCGCTTTTGTGAGCACTGCGGTACACAGGGAGTGGTTGGTTGTTGACGGCTGGGCAAATGTGGAGTGGAGGTCCAGGGCGCCCCTTGCTTTGGGGAGTGATAACTCTTTTGATGCATTTGAGCCAGTTGCGGACGAGCAAACTTTACTGCGGGAGCCGTTGTATCATCGCTCTTCTAGGTTGGTGAACCCCGGTGGTTATGTAAGTAAAAAAAGGCCTTTGGCATTCTTTTTTGGTGATTTCCTTTTTTTCTTGGATTTTGACAAAGTTTTTCTTTGACAGTCTGATGTCTCTTTGTCGACTATACGTGCCCATGGGACGACGGGGTTTAAAGATGTCTAGGAGCACCTTCCACCTGTGGTGCGTTAGGTAGTATCGTCAGCAGGCTTTGGGAGGCTGGCGTCTGTGTTGGATGAGACACCTCGTTCGACGGCGGTCTTATGCGCTCTAGGGGAGAGGTGGTGGGACACTACCCACACCTTTCATTTTGGCTTCGGGGAGATAATTGTGACTCCCATAGACGTGCAGCAGCTACTGGGGCTAGATTATGATGGAGAGCAGATAGAGGTGGATCATTCCCTGCGGGTGAGGTTGGAGGCAGTGCGGGTGGCTCTAGATGATGTGGGGAGGATAGTATCTAGGGACTCTATTCGCCAGTCCCTGCTAAGGGATGTTTATCTAGGTAGGGTGATTGATGTGGAGGATGGGCTGCAGGTGAGACAGATGGCCCGGCTGTTTATTTTGCTGGTATTGGGAGGATTTCTTGTGGCGGCGAGCGGCGACGTTGTCCAGTTATGGTTTTTGCCATACTTGAGGATGTTTTCGAACATCCCTATCTATGATTGGGGGAGCCTGACTTTGGAAACCCTTTATTTTTCTCTGGACGCATTTAGCCGGTGCTGTCGACAAACTTTTACTGGAGCCATGTATCTTCTTGAGGTATTCTTTAATTTGCGCATTTTTCTTTTCGTGCATTCGTATTTTCCTTGTGCATCTCTTTTTGAATGCAGATTTTTATCTTTGACAGACGTGGTTCTATGAGGTGATTGGGTGTAATACCCATCTGATTTCTCTGAAGGACGAGACCGTCGGGAACTTTTGCCGATTGTATCGGTACCAGAAGGCCAATAGGCAGTCGAGGAAGTCTCTTTCTCTGAAGGCGGTGCGTCAGGTCTTGAATGGCCTAACCAGTGATAGGGTAAGTCTTTCTTCTTCTTAAGTCTTGGTCTTTATGTGCTCTGATTCTGTGTTGACCTATATCTGCTAGGGATTTTTTAGGTGACCTTTTACCCTTGGGGGATGACTGTTCAGGACACAGGTCGACTAGGGTGAATGTGTAGATGAGGAATTTGTTAGAGAATGAGTTTGACCACTCTTGGTATCTTAGGTAGAGGATGGTTCGACATATTGCTGAGGAGGAGGTGGTGGTGCCACCTAGGAGGCCCCCTATGTCTATGAGGCGGGAGCGGCTATTGCCAGAGGATGCGAGGATCGCAGCGATGATTAGCGAGTCATATCTATTGTACACCGACACGACTGTGTCGTATGATTATATGGACTTCGTGATGAGTTTCCTGATGGCGCCCAGCATATATAATGCACTGTCCTCATGTGAGGTTACATAACCCTCACAGCAGTGGCGGTCCGTCGACATCTTCAGCGGCGGTGACTTCGGAGGTCCCTTCGTGAGGTTGCATACCCCTTCATACAACATCCGGGGGGCTGATGGAGGGATGGTGCCTAGTTGCATCATCCTCATGCGATGGACCCAAAGGAGTTGGGCTTGACAGAGGAGGTTCTTCGTCTTTTGGTATATCTTTATGTTCTTCTCTTTTCCTCATTTTTAGTTTCTCTTGATCCTTTTTGCTGGATACCGATTTTTTTGCCTTTTCTTGCAGCAAGACAGGGTGTCCACCACTTTGCTGAGGGATATTAGACACTGGATATCTTCGGCGACCGCCCATATTCTGTATGAGGTCCCTGTTCCTTCTTGCTTGGTGTCGTCTTCCTCATTCGAGGAGGAATCTGGTTTGGGTAGCGGTGGTGCGTCGTCTCGTCGCAGGGGCAAGAAAGCATGTTGCAGGGATGGAAGTTATTAGAGAAAGAGGGGAAGGGTAAGTAAGAAAAAGAGAGAGAATGTGGGTTCAGGATGAGTCCCGTTGTTTTTCTGTTTTCTGTTTTTCTTGCAAAATGATGTAACACATAAACATATCTATGCAATGCAATGGAGTTTTTTATTATCTTCTGTTAGTAATGAATGAATGAATGAATGAATGAATATGTTCTTTTTACTTTGCTTCTAAGACTGTAAAAATAAATATTTTTGAGATTTGGAGGAAAGTTTTATTTAAAATGAGAATTTATATAAAGATGGAAGGGGATTTTGAAATTCTGCTGAGAATATTAATTTATTTTTATTGATTTTTCTGATTTTGACAAAAGATGAAAAGGGAAGTTTCTAAAAATAGGAGGTTACCGGTCGGCAAGACCCTTGTCCTGCCTATCCGCAGGTCAGTCCAGTCTAATCAATCAAATCTTTAATTGGTACCCTCATCGGCCTTTGGTACCTTGTGGGGAAGGATTTCCTCCGATTTCTACAGGGGTTATGTTTTTTTGTAAGCATTTTCAAGTATAAAAAGGGGAAAAGGTGGAGTGCTTTCATCACACCTTCATATTCTATCTTTCTTATTCTGTGAGATGGCTCTCCCTGGTAGTGTTGAGTTTGCCAACTATCTCGAGACTTTGGAGGCAATGTGCTCCTATAATGTCGACTACGATGCTTTAAACATGCGTTGAGTCTCTTTATGGCGTAATCAGCCCATAGACTGGAATATGTTGATGGCGGTGGTACAATTTTGGTTCCCCGAAGACCATGTATTTTGTTTTGGCTTGGAAGAAGTCTATCCGACTTATGAGGAATTTTCTGCCATGTTGGGAGTAAATCCTAGTGTGGCGGCTGCTATGCCTGAGTTTTCCCGATCTCCTCGGTGGGTAGATCCTTGGTTACTGGAGGAATGATTTCCCTTCCGGTGGTACTGCGGTCTGTGCATTTATAGGAGGTTGGTGATACTGGATATTCCAAAGTTGTCGTTCTGGGCTTGGTTTCGAAATTTCTGCTGGTGACTGGGGAACTTCTGGTGGACCCACAACTTGCGGCTATTACTTCATGGATGTCCTACCATCGTAATCCTACGGCGGTGATATTGGTGGAGACTTTGAATAGCCTAGATGCCTGGCGAGAAGGTCGTTCCGACTTTTTGAGGGGTAGCCCTGTGATGTTGTTCATGTTGTTGTCTAAAAGACTTTGCCTAGTGACTCCTCCGGTATACCCTTTTTCGACTGTACCCAACTTCTTTTCTCGCCATTTCATCAGTGTTGGCCTGGATATTGAGAGCTGGGAGAACTGGTTTGTGGAGCATGGGGCTCTAAATCTACCCTGGTTAGTGCCTTGGTGGGGGCAGTTGCTGCCTATTCTGGAGCTGGGAGAATACCCGTACGTCCGTCTACTTGGTCTAAGATATACATCTTTCTATTTCCCTTGGTCACTTATGCGCCAATTTGGCTGGGAGCAGGTCGTGCCACCTCGGACACTAGATTTCGTTCCGATAGAAGATCTGACAGAGCGTCTGCACATGCAGCTTGGCTCTTTGTGGGAGAGTCGGAGTCCGTCGACCCATCCTTTTGAGTCTGTTGGGTGAGTTTGGCACATCCCCGTGGATTATATGAAGTGGTTATGGAGAAGAGTGGTCAGCAAGATGTTGGTAGTGGATACTGGACAAAGGTGGCTTGTCTTATCTGATACCATAGAGGGAGGTGTGGTAGTTTTGTCGAGACTGGTTCGATCTTATCAGTCTATGGAGCGTTTGCGGCACTCTATTCAGGCATGGGAAGCTTGGGGACCCCAGTATGTAGATGATGATGATGATGATGATGATGATGATGATGATGATGATGATGATGATGATGATAATGATGATGGAGCAGACTCCTCTGGTAGCTGTGGGTATGACTCTTTGAGAGTTTGTTTTGTAATGGGGAATAAATTTGGGAATTTATTTGTCTTTTTAGGAAGGTAGGGGGAAGGGAGTTATCCGTTCCTTATGTAATTGCACTGTAACTTCTTATTAGTGAAATAAATAAGTTTTTTATCATCCAACTATGCCTTTTGATGAATTTTGTATTCATCTATACCGATCGCTAAGGCATGCATAATCCTTTTGTTCAAGTATATGTTATAATGAACTGTCATTCTCGGAGAAAAGAAAAGAATAGTTTTTTTGTGAAAAAGAAGGGGTCGTGCTCATGTAAGATGTATGATCTGCCTCCATACCTCTGGAGGTTTTTGAAAGGTTTTAATTTTTTCGGAAAAATGGTTTTTACAGAGGATCAGGCCCATATAGTTCTGGGTAGAGGGAAATGAAGATTTTTTTATTTTTATTTTTTAGAATAGAAGGGAGATGAGAAGAGTCGTAGCGCCGAGATTTCGGACTAGGGGTAAAATTTCTTGAGATGGTCCAGGTTGACTAGATGAGCCATCTCTTCTTCATCTAAGTCGATGAGCATGGCAGAACCGCCGAACAAGATCTTCTGGATGATGTATGAGCCGCTCCAATTGGGCTTGAATTTACCTCTGGGGTCCTATATGGGCTCTATTATTTCTTTGAGGGATAAATATCCCTCTCGAACATCGCAGTCCTTGACTTTCTTATTGAATGATCGCGCTATACAGCGATGGTACCCTTATATGGGGTACAAATCTTTCAATCTCCTTTCATCGAGGATGGTCAGCTCGTAAAGACGGTTTTGGTACCAGTCTTCTTCACTGACCTTATTTTCAAGTATGACGCACAATGAGGGTATTTTCAGCTCCACTGGTAGGACTGCTTCCATGTCGTTGATTAGAGAGTAAGGGGTAGTCCCAATAGAGGTTTGAATTGAGGTTTTGTAGCCGCAGAGGGTGTATGGGATTCGATCGGCCCAATCTCGATAACTTTCGGTCATCTTACTGATGATGTCTTTGAGGTTCTTATTGGGGACTTCGACTGCAAAATTGGTTTGAGGTCGGTAGGGAGAAGATTTGTGTCTCTTAATCCTATACTCCTTGACCACTTCTGTAACTTATGCCTCGAAATGTAACCCATTATCTGACTCGTGCGAGACCCCATCTCAGAAGATGATGTTTATCTTGATGAATTG
Source organism: Sambucus nigra (assembly GCA_949130495.1). Taxonomy (NCBI): domain Eukaryota; kingdom Viridiplantae; phylum Streptophyta; class Magnoliopsida; order Dipsacales; family Adoxaceae; genus Sambucus; species Sambucus nigra. The sequence continues at coordinate 225,730,706 of OX422214.1, forward strand.
GGCCACTTTCTTGTCATTCAGAACTGCGTATGACTCGGCTTCGACCCATTTGGTGAAATAATCAATGGAAACTAGGATTAATTCATGCCCATTGGAAGACTTGGCTGTAACTTTCCCAATGATGTTGATACCCCAGGTGGAGAACGGCCAGGGAGAAGTCATGTTATATAACTCTCGCGGAGGCAGGTGTTGAAGGTTGGATAATTGTTGTCATTTAAGGCATCTCCGGACGTAGGCGATGCAATCCTGGATTATGGTGGTTAAGTTGTAGCCTTGTCAGATGATTTTCTTGGCAAGCTTGTGACCATTCATATGGGAGCTGCATTCCCCGCTGTGGATTTTATGTATTACCTCTTCAATGTCAGCCCCTGTGATGCAGTGTAGATGGGTTCCATCGAAGTTTCTCTTGAACATTGCTTTGTGATAAATGATGTATTGGGCGGACATTCTTTGGAGGGTTACTCGGCCTTTCTTGTTCGAACCCTTGGGATACCTACCATGCTTGAGGAGGTGCCAAATATCATAGTACCAGCAATTGGCTAGCTCGGGATCTTATTTGGTGATGAGCTCAATGTGGTAGCAATGGGTTGGTTTATCTTGCTTTTGAACTAGGAAGGGGACCATTGTTATTCGTTCGGGCATATCGATCATGGAGGCTAGGGTAGCAAGGGCATCGTCTAGGTTATTCTTTGCTCGAGGTAGGTAAAAGAAGGTGATATCTTAGAATTGGGAGGATAGTTCTTCTAAGTGGGCATGGAAGGGTGGGAGTTTCTCGTCCTTGACTTTCCATTTTTTGAGCACTTGATCGATGACGAGGGCAGAATCCTCGTAGACATTTAGGCATTAAATTCCTTTCTTGAGAGAAACTTTGAGGCCTACCGTACACGCCTCGTATTCAGTCATGTTGTTGGTGCAGGGGAAATCCAACTTGATGGCTATGGGAGTGTGGGATTCATCTGGGGAGATCATAAGTATCCCAATGCCATATCCCTTTTTGTTGGCAGTGCCGTCAAAGAACATTTTCCATCGGAGGTCGTCTTGAGCAGCGCAGAGAATGTTTTCATCTGGGAATTCCGAGATCCAGTAGTCATCTTATTCCATAGGGTAGTCAGCGAGGTAGGTAGATATGGCTCTTTCTTTCATGGCTATCTGCGTGACATACATGATGTCAAACTCGGCTAGGAGCATCAACTACCATGTCATTCGACTACATAAGGCGGACTTCTCAAGCCGGTACTTGATGGGGTCTATTCGGGATACGAGTTTGATGGGGAAGGCGAGAATGTAGTGTCGCAACTTTTGTTTGATCCAAACAAGTACAACACATGCCTTTTCCAAAGCAGTGTAGTCAGCTTCGTACCCAGTCAATTTGTGACTGGGGTAATAGATGGCTCTTTCTTTGCGGGAATCTTCAAGGTATTAGGCCAGCAAAGCCCCAGCTGCAGTGTCGGTTATGGTTAGGTATAGGAATAAGGGTAAACCAGGTTGTGGTGGCATGAGTACCGAAGGTTGGGTCAGATATTATTTGATTCGTTCAAAGGCTTCTTGGCAGGCCTCGTTCTAAACCTTGGTTGAATCCTTTCGGATGATTTTGAAGATAGGTTCACAGATTGAGGTTAGTTGGCTAATGAACTGGCTGATGTATTGCTATTTCCTAAGGAGACCTCGGACTTCTTTCTTCGTTCAGAGAGGTCGCATCTCAAGTATGGATTTCATCTTGGCAGGATATGTTTCTATCCCCTTCTCACTAACTATGAATCCTAAGATTTTTCCCTTTGTAACGCCGAAGACACATTTCTGTGGATTGAGTCTCATCTGATACCGTCGCAGTCGTTCGAAGAACTTTCGGAGGGTAGGAACATGACCTTTTTCTAGTTTTGGATTTGATAATCATATCATCCACATAGACCTCGACTTCCTTGTGAATTAGATCGTATAGGATGGTTATGGAAGCCTTCTGGTACATAGCCCCAGCATTCTTGAGACCAAATGGCATAATAGTGTAGCAAAAGGTTCCCTATGGTGTGATGAACGCGGTTTTTTCTTGGTGATATGGGTGCATTTTGATTTGGTTATATCCAACAAACCCGTCGATGAATGACTTAAGAGTATGACTGGTTGTGTTGTCCACGAACATGTCGATATTGGGTAATGGGTAATCATCCTTTGGAGAGCCTTTGTTCAAGTCCCGGTAGTTTGCACACATTCAAACTTTTCCTCCTAATTTCCGCACAGGAACTATGTTCGCTAGCCATGTGGAATATTCGATCACACGCCTGAATCCCACATTCAGCTGTTTGACCACTTCTTTTTTTACTTTGAGCGACCATTCGGTGTGGAGCTTTCTCAGCTTTTGTTTAACTGTCTTGTAATCTGGGAGAGTGGGGATCTCATAATGATATATTTCGGGATCAATTCCAGGCATATCGTCATAGGACCATGTCAAGATATCCACGAATTCTTTCAGAAATTCTTCGAGTTGTTCACGCTCATGCTTGTCAAGGGTAGCCCCTATCCTAATCTCGCACAATTGGATACTAAAACTGAGGTTAACAATAATAGTTTAGTCTTCATTAACTTGAACGCGGTTATGTTGTTTGTTATTAACCTTATTTAGATCAGTTAAGAATTGTTCATTTGTAAAATCATCATCATCAAAAGTTTGATTAGAATCCAAACAGTTAATATAAGGCACGACAAGATACTCAAAATCTTCATTTATTACAATGATAGGAAAAACAACATTGAGAATCTCATCAAAGGAGGTCTCGATTACATTTGAGCAAGGATAGACAATAGAAGAAGAAATGGGGTAAACATTGGGGTTAGGTGGGATTTCAACAGGTAGAACTGGCGCAGCATGCCAGTTGTGGAGAGGTGTACCAGCAGCTTTAATTAGGTGGGATGGATCCAGTGTTGTGGTGCTTGAATGAACCATGCCGAGTGTCATCCCCAGTGTCTGTAAGTTGAAAGAATCCTCGGAGTCAGTTCCCTCGGAATTTGTGGTATCTTTCGGCCCACGGGTAATTTCCTTGGAAAAATATCTCCATTAGAGGCTTTATATTCTTATCTATATGGTCATACAAGGGCTCCAAAAAGCCGCAAAAGGGGAATTTCTCGCCCTCTTTGATGAATCTCCCATTCAAGGAGTCACCTGGGATAGTCTGGATGCAGTCTAATCTTCTTTTTGGTTGAGACTGGAGGATCATTCTGAGCTCTTATTCTGACGGTTGATACCCTAAACCACAAGGGGGAAAGCTTTTTTTCAATCCAATGGGTTAAATTATCCCTTGTTTCTTTGTTCTAGCCCCAGTCCGGGCATGAAGTGCATGTTTCTGAACATCTGAATCACATTGACATTTCCATGAAGGTCGTATTCTGTACAAACCCTTTCTTTGAAATCGTCCCCCATTGGAAGTAGAAGTGCCTCAACTTAGAATTATGATAGGAGCATATCATGTGACTCGTGTTGTATCTCAAGGATTAGATTGCAGGTGCTTGCACCCTCGACATTCTCGTCATCGCCTAAAATGGTGATGACTCGTCCGTCGGTGAAGAACTTCAATTTCTGATGGAGTGAGGAAGACACACCCCTGGTACTGTGGAGCTAAGGTCATCCGAGCAACAGGTTGAAACAAGAAGGGATGTCAATAACATGGAATTCAACGACGAGGTCCATCCCATATTATAAGTTTTATGGATCCCATCACTTCTCGACGAGTATTATTGTAGGCACATACAGTAGCGGGGATTGGAACGAGGTCACTTTCCTTTAGTCCTAAGCATTTGAAGGTTCTTAATGGGAAGATATTCAAGGGGGATCCATTATCCATAAGAGAGAGCGGTACAATTTTCCCCATAACTTCGATGGAGATGTTGAGTGCATGATTGTGATTTGGCCTAATTCTGGGGATTTCTTCTTCAAAAAAGGATAGCATTTGGGTAGAGGTCAAGGATTCGACTAAATCTACCGCCTCTTTTGGTGTGGTAGAAGGAGGGACTGTGGGTCCAGTGAGAAACTTGATCAAAGCATTTCTATGCAGATAGGTAGACTTGAAAAGCCCCCATAGAGTGATGTTAGCCTGAGTTTTCTTCAGTTAATCGAGGATCTTGCTCTCCTCGAGGGTCATCTCTGGCATAGGAAGGTTTTCAATGCCCTTCCCTTTGTTATTGGCTAGTAGTAAGCCTGGGATCTGGTAATGCCTCCCTGATCTGCTTATGTGATTTATTGAAGAAGGGAAGAATATGAATCATGTTTCCTCATTGATCTTGGGTTGTTCTGTCACCTTGTTTATTTTTCCGAGGAGCTCTTTAAATGATATCATCCCACACATATAGGATATCGGGCCAGTCTTCTTTGAAGCTTGCTCTTCATTTAAATCTTCAAATTATTCCCCCCATCCCGTGGCAATAATTCTATCTTTCCATGCAAAGTCAATCCATCCCACAACTTCAATGGCTTCTTCGTACAGGTCCTCCCATTCTGTGGGGAGATATAAAGGTGAAGGGACCAGGCGCCCATGTAGCGTCAGATTATCAAGTAACTCGATTATACTACAAATATTATTGGTTTGCCTGAATAATTCGACCATGATCTGTACAACATCATCTAGGTTGACTTCATCGATTGGTACTACCCAATTGTCTTACTCTCGGGCCCATTTTCATGCTTTTAAGAGCAGCTTACTGACCCTTTGGCAATCAATGATCATCTGTGGGGGTAATTTTAGCCTGAACTCTAGGGTTTTGTTTAACAATTCTAATAATTCCGTACTTCCATTTTTAGAAGGGGTACGGACAGTAATGCATGCTCTGGTAAGGAGTGACAGTGCTTGATCAGCGAGGCTAATAAGGTGTAGGAGGAAGTATGGGAAGGTTTGGAGAGGTTTGGGAGAGTATATGGGTATGATTTGAGTTGAGGTATCAAATTTTGGTTTCATTTCTAGGAAGATAGTATTTGTATGATTTAGGAGTGGGTTGCGAGTAGTGTTTCGCTTAGGATTGGCTGGTGGGGCAATGGTACCCCGGTAAATTAGACTTTGGATTATGTTTCGGAGGTGAAAGCATTGGTCGGTGGTATAGCCAACAGTTTGGTGAAAGGCAAATGGGCATCTGCCTTGAAGTTTCTTAGGAGAGAATTTGGAGATGGACGGGGGTCCAAGGGTTTGATAATATTTTGGATTAACAAGGCCTAATAAACTTTCGAGAGGGGAGCATAGAAATCAGTGTATTCCTTTCGGACTGGGATAGGGCGTCTTACTGGTGCCCACGAGGTGGTTGGTTGATAAATGTTATTGATGGTTGAAACTGCAACACTGGTGGGCTTATTGTATTTTCTGGGGGTGAATTGTCTGGACACTTTCTTTGGTTCAGCTTCTGTTTTAGAAAATCCTTCCTAGATTTTTACTCCAGCTTCTCTGAGAGCACGTAAGTGGGGATAGTATTGTCCTCCCATTATTTCTCGGACATGGGGTAAGAAGTTCTTCTTTACTATGTTGACTTGTTCTTCCTTGGATGGTCGATTGGTCAAAGTGGCTGCTTTTTCCCTCCATTGGGCTATGAAGTTACTGACTGAGTCCCCAGAGTTCTTCTTGAGCAACCCTAAATCAAGACAGGTGACCTCAAGATCTTTGTTTTATTTGTACTGCGGCATGAATTCTCAAGCTACATCCTCCCAGCTACGGATTCTGGACTCTTCGAGAGATAAAAACCATCGGAGGACGCTATCCTTCAAAGTTTGCTGAAATAATAGGGCCAACACTTATTCAGGATCCCCTAGGAGAGTCATAAAACGGTGATAACTGCGAAGATGAACAATTGGGGGTCCACTTCCTCCGAATTTCTCGATATTTAGCATCTTAAACCTCTCGGGTAACCTTGCCTTAGGATAAGGAGACATATGGGTGTAGTTCATGTAATTCCCAGAGATTCTGACCTGGTCGAATTTCTTAGTTAGCATCTTGATGTCTTCTTTGACCTTGTTCAACTCTTCCTCTTTTAGATCAATGATCATAGGCAAGTTAGTCACAGGCTGGGCAAGGTTTGGCATAGGAAGTTGGGTAGGCGACGGCCCATTAGCAGGAGGGGCACATGGAGCATGATAATATTTGGGAACCCAAATAGGCTAGGGTGGACCCATAGCGCGAGGGAATAGGGCCTAGGGATCTTGACGAAAAGGAACCTGGTTTCGTTGCATCTCGAACCTCAGTCTGGAGGTTGTCAATCTTGGACACGGGCTGAGCTAAAACTGCCGTCAGATCTGGTTGCACAATTGGTACTTGATAGGTGTTCTCCATGGAAAGTGGATGGATTCGGGACTCGGAAGATGTAGCGGGGGAACGGACTGAACTCCAGGGTGATTTGACAAAAGACTTAAGTCAATAAGGATCCAGGCCAAGGGCGTGCGATCAACCTGACAATGCGTAAAATGGGATTTATTTTTTAGATAAAGAATGAAAATATTTTTGACATTTTTTTTCTTTTTGAGATCGAAAGACAAAATATTTTTGGCTTTTTGATAAAAAAGGGAGAAATGTTTTTGGATTTTTGATAAAGAAAGGAGAAATGTTTTTGGATTTTTGATAAATAAGGGACAAATGTTTTTAGATTTTTTATAAAGAAAGGAGAAATGTTTTGGGAGACGGGTCTCAGCATGATTATTATTATTATGTTCTCACTTGTAGTAAATTCTTCTAAATGCAAAATGAAATGCCGAACGGGACCCAAGCCTGGAAAAGTTGGGTTTGCAACATATGCAAAGCTATGGTTGGACTTGTAACCAGGCTCATGGGCAGGGTCCCGTTTCAAAAATGCATAAAATTTTAGGCGGAAGGATGACCCAGAATTTCGGTAGAGTTTCGGGTCAAAACCAGTAATCTAACATGTGTGTCCTAGGCTTGACACCTATATGTGGGTATGCAGTTGGTTGGGTGAATCGCAAAGGGTCCCCCCTTTGGCGTGACTTCCACGATATACGTCATTACTTTTGAGGGCAATCGGTACGTGTGGACAAGCCATTTAATATACCTGAGTGTACTTGAATTGCCTCACTATATACCTCATAGGGATCGTCCATGTGAGAGCGAATTCGATATATTCGGCATACGTAAACGAGTTCCCTCCGATATACCTCCGGTTATGACTTCGGTCAAGAGGTACGATGCGGGGGAACCGTTCAATATACGTTGAAGGTACTTGGCCAATGGAAGGTAAGAGACATATCACTTAGGCTAACTACACCCTGCCTGACCAACGCCCATCACGAAGTGACCCTCCAGTTACCGAACAAAATTTGGTCAATCACAATGCTCTTTGGTGATGTCCCATGAATCATGCATGATTCTCTTATTAGTATCTTATGATGAGAGTATCTTTCTTGATCATGCCAAACAGGGAGCAAATTACAAGTACCAATGGTATACCAAGTATGGATGGGTGATGCGTGCAATATGTGGATATATGTGATCCTAGGTGAAAGTGGTGCATAGTGTACATGGACAATCTCCTACAAGTGTCTGAATAGAAGAATAAGCATAAGGTACACATGAAAAGGGGAAGATGCAAAATAGGGGAATAAATAAGAAAATAAAATGCCCATGTAAATAAAGTCTAGCCCTCATATAAAAATGTCCCCAGTGGAGTCACCACTGTGGCCATCCCCGATCCTCGCGGCGGGAGAGATGTAAGAGTGGGTGTCATCTCCAAGGTGAGAGGATCTTGGTCCCCCGCATCCCTCTTGGGAGCGCTTCGGTCAGCGTCGGTGATGTGTGAGGTAAAAAAATTTAGAGAGAAGGAGTCGCCAGTCTATTTTACTCAAAACAGACAAAAGAAAAGGGGGAGCCATCCCGAAGGACAACATCCAAAGATACACTGATACATACGAAACCAAAATGATTCAAAAAGCTAAGTTATAAAATGGAAAGGTGTTAGGCACCCATTCCGCCCTTAAGGTATTTCATGGATTATTGTTATTTTCCTTTGTTTCCCCGTGATATGTGTGCATGTGTATATGTAGCGATAAATCGAATCATGCATAGGAATGTTCCTAAAAATAATATAGAAAATAGGATTTACGTGATTATCCTAGCGTTGATCATTATAATGGAACGATAATGCATACGGAATAAGATGCCACTAAGAAAAAATATATGTATATGTAAATATATAGATTTTAGGAGAATTAAGTTAAAGAATATAGAAAAATAGAAAATGGGAAAAAAGTAGGACTCGAGTCTCGGATTTTACCCCGAGACACCTACGTAGCCTATAGAGGCATCAAAGTCCACGTAATTCGTATACAAAACGAGGGGTGGGATTTATCCCATAAATCCAACCGGGGACTTCTCTTATATGTGTGTGTGTGTGTGTGTAAAAAAGTGTTTTAATTGTGAAAAAAGTGTGAGAATTCCCATTTGGAATTTATGAGCAAACCCTATTTTTCTTATCTTTTAGGTTTTATTTATATGAAAATAAGAGATGTACGATAATACTAAATAAAAAGGATATTAGGATGTGTGAGATGGAGAGAATAAAAGTGCTAAGTAATAAAAATAAGCTAATGCGAATTTAGGAGAATTTGAGAAAGTTGGACCTTCTTGAAGATCTTGAGCTTGATCTTGAATGTTGGAGAGAAGCCCTTGCACTTGGGTGATGATTAAGGGTAGTTAATTCACCAAGTTTGATGAAAAATATGATAAAAAGTGAGGGTTGTAAAGGGATTTGGATGTAGAAATCACGTTGACTTCGAGAGAGGTTTTCTAAGTTCGCTGAGAGTGATGGATTTCAGATCTTATGTCCCTTTTGCAATGAGGTTAGGCCCTCCTTTTTATAGGCCCAAGGCTATGCCGATCAGCATAGTCCTAGTCCTTCCAATCGACAGGTGTTTCCAGGCACACTGCCGATAGGCAGGGTTTGGAACCTGCCGTTTGGCAATCTCTTTTAGGTTCCATCGAAAAATTGGTCGTAGAGCGAAAACCGTTGATCCGAATTGTGCCCGGGGTGAACAATTGGAAAGGTACTTCAGAGACCTTAGAAATTATTTGGACTTCTCTCGGGTCTGGGAGTTTATTTTGGGTCAAATGGGGCTCGGAAGCGTTCGTTGATCCTTTGGACGGGGAATTTTCGAATGCAAACGGATCGTTTGTCCGCATGGTAAGCCAGAATAGCGCACGGGGCGGATCGTTAGAAAGGTTAAGAGATGTATTTTGACATTACAAATAGCTTGACTCAGTTTGGGAAGTTTACTTTGGTCAACTGGGGCCTGGAAGTGTTCAGTGACCTTTCAGAGTAAAACAGATCGTTCCTCTGCACCGTCAGTCAGAATTGGGTCCGGAATGAACCATTGGAAAGGGGTTTCAGCACCCTTAGAAGATTCATTCAGTCTCGATCGAGCTGGAGAGTTTAATTTGGTCAAATGGAGCTTAGTAGTGTCTGGTGGCCTTTTAATCAAGTTTCAGGGGAGAACGGGTCGTTCGTCCGTACTGTAAGTCAGAATCGCACACGGGGTGAAATTTTGGAAAGGGGTTTTAGTGCCCTTTGAAAATTCATTCAGTCTCGGTCTGAAGAGTTTGACTTTTGGTCAAATAGATCATGGGAGTGCCCAATGGCCTCTAGGTCAGTACCCGAGGTGTAACTTAGGTTTGTCGTGATGAAGGGAGGTGCTAAGGTCCTAAGGAGATTCTTAGGGGGTACTAGAATGGGGTGTCTACAATAATAAAAATAATAATATTAATAAAATACAAAAATGGCTTTTTGTAAAAAAAAAAACATGCTTAGAAAATTTTAAAAATCTCCATATCGATTTAAAATTCAATTTTGAATAACTTTCATGTTTTAAATTTTCTCAGAAATATTCATCTATTTCTTGTTTTGCAGAGTTTTTAAATTCAGGCTGAATGATTTATGCAAGTTTGTGAGGTTGTTTTAGGATGGATTCCCTTGGATTCTGATAAATTTCTAGTCAACTTTTGACCCTTTTGGTAGTAGGATAGCAACCCCTAATGAGTAGGGACCAAGGCAAAAAGGATAGGGGCATGTACGATGGCTTGTAGGGGGCTACCTGTACCATTTCCTCCCTTATATGCTGAGTGAAAATATGCATTTATTCCAATCCGAAAATACGCATTCTCTTCTCCATTTAACTCAACGAGCGGGTTTTTACTCTTTATAGTTCACTGATACTTATGACACCCCACTCAATTAAATACCAGGTGATCAGTCCTTTATTAAATTAAACCAAAATACCCAGTTGGTGCATTCTTACCATCACTGTCAAAAAATCATTATTTATTTATTTTTCACTTAATAGTTAATTAAGGTAGTGTCAAAAAAATTTAATCCTTTAATTAATAACCAACAATCAAACCATTAACCACATTCACCATGCTCATAGTTAAAATAATAATAAATGAGGAACCATCTAACTGAATAATTAAGACTGGAATAAATGTCCCAGTTTAAATGTCTCAAATACAATAATCCATAATAAAAACTAAATCTAACCAAGTTGAAATAAATGAGTACAATATTTCTGAGATAAAGAATAACTAGAAATGGGCGACATGCCCAAACTGAAAGATAACTCCATCAGAATCTGACTAGATAAAAATGGAGACGTCTAATAACGAGGACCTGCAACTTCTATAATAGTTGCTGCACATTAAATCATCCAATAGCCTACGCCTGGAGTCCCTGTGGCTAGACACCTAAAATAGATTACACAAGAGAAAATAAATTTACAAGAAACGGGTTAGAACCCGAGTGAAAATAGTTTAAAACAGTTCAGCAAATATTTAAAATGCTTAAAAGCATATATTATATACATGTTAGTTATGCGGTCTCTCTCTTGAGAAATATCACCTCTCAACTAGAGTGCATGCCTAACGTACTACTAAACCATTCTAGTTACTACTGTCACGCCTAACTATATCAAACTCATTAATCTACAAATCTATTATCTCATAATAGTTACCCGTATTTTCCACGTAATATGTTAATGAATATTTTCACATCGTTTATCTCGAATGAGAGGGTTTTCACATTTAAAAGTTAAGTGTTCACGTACTTAAGTTATTTTAGATTTCTCGATCCATCTTATCTATTAAGTTCACACAGTAGAACATATCACAAGTATATATATATATATATTCTCATCACTCTATCATATATATATATATATATATATACTAATAAGGCACCTCTAGACACAGTTACGGTTCATGCATAATCTGTTATCATGTCCTGGTACATCTCGCACTGTATAAAGGACTGTTAGTTCGGTATCTCCCTCGAACCATAAATATAAATCACAAATATTGGAGTCGAACATAATCCCCGGCCAAATGGGTCACGCACATACCTATGCTCCCATTCAACCGACGAACTATCATGCTATCAGATAGTATGTTTCCAAGTTTCTATGTTCTGGGTACAAGTCTAAAATCCCCCCCCCCCCTAATGGGCTCATCAGGATAAGATCGTACATGACGTGAAACCTCCCCCGATAGCAAACAGTGTAGGTATGTCATACACATAAAGATCATACAATAGGCATACGCACAACCTATATATTTATATCATTGATATAGGCATAAACATGTCCCATGTCATAAGTCTCATATGTAGTATATTTATATCCCGAATATCCCACGTATGACTAAATTACTAATTTACTTCTCATCGTGCGCTCCCGAGTATCTCTTACCACTCTAAGTGTATCCTTTATTTTATACATAATATCAGTAGGTACCTCACTCACATCTTACTGGTCCAAGTCATCAGTTTCCACGAATTCTAGTGATCCGGATTATTCACACAATTAGGTATTCCTCTATATTAAGCCTAGTTAAATTTAGTTCTTATTTCCTCCTCATAGGACCAACCCCAAAACTCCATCGAGGCCTACTAGTACTTCAATATAATTCCCATTATATTTAAAATTAAACTCCGCTAATGAATCCCGAACGATTTCCAAAGATTCTAAACAACAAGTGAAAGGTGGCCAAAACTGGGCAGTTGAATCGATTCGGCTCTGGTCCGAATCGATTTTCCCCGACAAATATCAAATTGTTGCATTTATCAAGCTACGGGTTTCATCCATAATCATCACCAAAACCTGCATTAGATCATATCAAACTCCCAAAAAATTGTACTAGATGTTATACCAACATAAATACATGAATTCTAACGTACAAGAATCATAAACTCATCATGCCCCTTTCCTTAAATTCATCACGCCCTAAATACATGAGTTCTAAGGGTGACTGGCATAGCAACTTTCTTGCCCTGTCTCCTAAGTCTAGTGGGACACTCAAACGACTTATGCCATTTTCCTTCACACTCAAAACATATTACTTTTTCTAAATCTCCCTCAGCCTCTTTCTCTTTCTCATCTCTTTCTTTGTACTTGTCTTTCTTTTTCTTAAAAAAAAAATTATTGGAAGATTTTTTTTTGAAAACTTGGGAAACTTTTTTAAAAAATTCCCAATCATTACAATATAAAAATCAGACTCGTCCTCAGATTCGGACTCACAAAAACTCACTTTCTTTTTCTTCTTAAACTGTGCTTTAAGTGCCATCCCTCTATCCTTAGGTTTGACAGTGTTAGGAAATATGTCAATCTCATATGTCTCGAGGTATCCAACCAATTCTTCTAATTTCACAAGATTAAAAGTACCTAAGGTATTTTAAAAGTCACTTTAGGTATAAAAAATTTTGGCAGTAATCTTAAAATCTTTTTAACCACTCGTGCAACAGGTATAGGCTCGCCGAGATCAAAACTAGTGTTGACAATGTCAGACAAACGTGCATAAAAGTCATCAAAACACTCAGTCTCAAGCATGGTAATTGTTTCAAATTGAGTAGTTAAATTTAAAATTTTAGACGCTTTGACCGCGTTAGTGCCTTCGTGCGTGAGTTGTAAAACATACCATGCTTCTTTAGAGGTGGTTCACATCGCAATACATCGTAACTCATTAGGGGTGACATTTTTAAAAATTTCACTAAGCCCTCGTGAATTAAAACTGCTCCATCTAAACTCATCCTCAGTCCAGTCTGAAATAGATTTTAAATTCGTGACATTATTAGCAGTGACAGTGGGAGGAGTCCAGACTCTTTCACAAATTAACCAAACTCTCTCATCGATTGCTTTTAAATATGATTTCATGTGGGCTTTCCGTTAAGCATAATTAGACCCGTCAAAAATTGGCAACCGATGATATAACTTTTCACTTGGAAACATTGCGACAACTTTTCAAAATTATAATTTTTCAAAAAAAATCAATATCACACATTTTTTGCGAAAAATAGGAATACTCGGTGAATTTGAGTAACCTGCTCTGATACCAATTTGTAGAGTACGATGTGTGATAAAGATTCAAATAAACTTGCAAATTCCAATTACAAACTTATTTAATTAGAGTCAATTTTTAAACCGTAGTAAATCAGCTCCTAAACATACAACTATGTGTGTGCATGTGTCAAACTATTATAAACACAAATATTCTAACTCACAGATATCAGAAAAAATTCTCGAAGGGCAAAACCTTTCATTTCACTATGAATTAAATCACAATTTACAATCACCGTGATATCTGTAATAAGTTTACCTCAGCAAAATCTACATAGACACCTAGCCTAGAGTCAGCAATGGATCCCATGCAGCGAACTCACATGAATCGCAGTCCGATCTTCAGCAAAGGAACACCATCAAGTAATCCTCAATGACACGCAGTCAACAACCCAGTACCACAAAGGCACCTAAATTAGTAGCATAAAATTCCAGCAAAATATGTTTTGGGTTCTACAAAACAATTCACATAAAAGTAATTGGGATTGTGACTTGAAAACAAACTTTGAACCCTTAATTGGTTGGAGAAGAATACACACGATACTTCACAGTAGTTATCGAAGCAAATAAAAAGGTATTCTGATAGAAATTGTATTTTCCACGTTGAAAACAAAATCAGAAACCTCTTTATATAGCAAACTTTGACGCGGTGGCATGTCAGTCCAAAAGTCAGCGTCGCTCAAACGACTGCTGATCTCGTTCAGACGAGAAGCTATGTTGTTCAAACGACATTAATCTCGTTTGAATGATCAAAACGTCAATCCTGAGGTTTGCCATTAGACTTAAAAAAAAATATGAAAACCTTTAAACCTTTAATCCTTCGAGATCAGCAAACGATTTTTAACAAAAACTTTTATAAAAAATATTTTTGAAAAACTAACTATATAAAAACCATCTATAAAACTTTCAAAAAAAATTATTATAATTAGAAAAATATTTTAACCTTTATAAAAACTATCGCAACACTTTTAATATGAAATGCAAATGGAACTTAAACATATTTTTACCAAATCATCTCGTCGGTGTTTGAATGTTTAAGACCACTTGAAATTTGGATCCGTCTTTTGTAGATGTAAACTTCCTCAATTCTTTGACGACTTGTAGCGGTATAAGACATACTTAATTATGACGGATATTTATAAAATCATGTCCTTAAAAATCTCCCCTATGTCTATGCCGGTACAAGATAAAAATATCTGAATTATCAATATCAAAAATGACCTATACAATTCAACCCTCCCATAAACGAAAGTGGAAAGATAAGATGTCAAGTCCTAAAACTTTGCTTCAACAATCAAATCTTCAAGATTTTCTCATCATGGTGTGCAACATATGATCTTCAATTTTTATACCTACACACATTAGACAGAGCAAATACCTTCGTGACGCATCAAGTTTGAATTGATTTAACAATACCATCAATCAATATAATCAAATTTCCCCCATGATGCAAATGCAAAAACTCCCCCATAATTCGTTCTCGCCCTTTTATTTTACCAAAATAGACATGGAAATTAATAAATAAAATCAAGAATGGAGTTATCACGATTATCAAGGCAAACAAACTACGCTCTCAAAAAGATACTCAAAAGTATTCCACAAATTATTTTAGATTTTTCAATTTATCGTATAAAAAATGAAAAAAAAAATTGCAAAAAATCACACACTTTGAATTTACACTAGGACAACCAAACGTGGATACGGAGTTTATGGGTGTGAATATATTCAATAGGAAAATCAACGCAATCAAACGTAATATATGTTCATGATGTATATGTGTAATCCTATAGAATGAATCTCAAAATCGTCCTTAGGTGTTGAAAGTGTTGAATTTAAATGACATCGACTCAATCCATCAACACACCAAAGTCAAAAGTGATTCCCACACCAATAACGTCTAAAATTATGAATGCTTTTCAAAGACACTGTCAGGACGTGCAAACCCGTTTTTCATTTCTTTCCATCCAAACTCCCTCATAAACAATAATCATTATATTTTTCTTTTGAGGTGCCCCCTTTTCGGCAAATTTATCTTTTTATTGACTTTAATTTTGTTCAGGCTCTTTTAAACGGTAGCTTTCACGACGAGTTAATTTTGAACTCTCGCAGACCTTTTCCGTGATTCACTCATCATATTTTATTATAATTCAGTCCTCACGGTAAATGGTTTTTACATGCACTACTTCCATTGTCAAGTTTATCGCATATGGTTTGTTTTAAAGACAAAATTGAGATGATAACACTTCGACCAATATGAGATAAACAAGTACAATAATCAAACAAATCCATGCAAGTGTGCATTAAAGGAACTTATGAGTCAAACATGTAGGTAGTAACACTAAATATACATACTGTCAAAATTCGCACATGCGTATGGAAATAAATTTTGACTCGATCATCCTAAATGTCCATTCATATACGATGCGAAAACAAACTACAAAACTCTTTTTGCCTTTTTCAAAAATTTTACCAAAATAAAATATTTTGTATTTTTTCAAAAGAAAAATTCAAATACACAAATACACATACTAGCAATAGGCAAAAAATTATCATCATGCAAATCAACCTATGCTAGTAAACAAGTCTAAACCTCAACCGATAGGTGCGGTGGATTTTTCTAAAGGTGGTGACATCCTATGAAAAACCTCCATCAAGTCATGTGAACTTTTGACCAAACACTTTACCTGCTCCCGACTATCTGCAAACTCTCTAGTGTAATCATCCGGAGCATCAGGTGTGGGTGTGGGTGTGGGTGTGAACACGTATAGTAGTAAAATGTGACACATGATCCAACTTAAAAAAAAACTCTCTCTGGTGCCCTCTCTTATTGCAATGTATAGTAACAAAACATCACACCTTAGTCACATAAAATGACGCCACTTTATATGAAAAAAGTTTAAGAAGTTTATGGTTTAAGGGACTAAACGTGAAAATAGAAGAATAATGAGGTTAAAATAGTAAATATGGAATATTTACACCTAAAATGGCAAGGATACAATTAACTAAAAAGAAAGGTTCTAAACTTGTAAGAATACGTCTTGAAATGTTAAAAGTGTGATTTTTAGGCCAAAATTGTCATTTTATGAAAAGAATGGATTTAATAGTAATCCTTGCACACACGAATGTTATTTTGTAAATTTGGTTTTAAAATGAAATAATATGAACACATAAAATGATAAAAGTTAACAAATTGAAGCTGTGAGTCTTGAAATGACAAAAGTAATGTTTTAGTAAAGTGTCTTTTTATGTACAAATTTGCACTTATAAGCAAATTCTCCAAAATAAAGGAATTTATTTAAAATAGTTTGATGTTATGTGGTGGAAACTCATATTTGGTAAAGGAAAGATGAAAAGTAGAATTTTTTATAAAGTGTATAAAATGCAAGTTTATATGTGCGCATGAATAGTGAAAAATCGCACTAAAGTGTAAATATGGGTATTATGAATTCAAAGGCTAAGTTTCACTATAAATGATAAATAAATTTGTTTTCAAAAATGAAATATCGAGTTAAAGGTAAAATGAAAATATAATTCTTATTAATTATGAAACTTGAAAACTAAACGTTGGGACTAGTCTCATCCCGGGTATTTGGCCTCATAGGACATTAAAAGAAAAATAAAGGAAAAAGGGTTAAAAGTGGACAAGGACGAAAGAAAAGGAAAAACTAGGTTACGATGACGTAACAAGTAAAAGACACTCGAAGTTAACTGAGAAATTTAAAGAGCGTCCAGAGCCTTAGAGTGTCGCTTAATGCTTAGACCCAAAACCATTGATCAGCAGCATATTTCGGCATGATGGAAGTCGGTGAAAGGTCGTATAACACTCATGGATTGGTACCCTAATTAATCAAGTGAAAAGATAATTTTGATCACGATGCTCATTAATGTAAAGGCAAATTTATGACATAAATTGATATATGTGAAAGTACGTTAATGGTTAAATTAATGGGATACGGGTGGTATTAAAAGATAGATTAAGTGTGAGTGGGCTCATCGCCCGGATTACATTGCCAAACGTCAATTGCATGTCATGGTGCATTTTTCATGAAAACACTTATTCAAATGATGTATGATTTCATAATTGATCAAATATACTTTATATGTATAGATATTCTTTGTACATATTACTCTCTGTTAGTATTCCTCCTACTAGGCCCACGTTCATACCTTATTATTTCCTGACACCCCCACCCTCCCGGTACTTCTGGAAATGATAAAGTAAAGGAACCCGTAAGAGGCAAAAAAGGATTTTCGTAACAGTGGAGCTATGTTTACTATTTACTTTTGATTTGTAATTTAAAACGCAACTTTTGATTATGTCATTTGGAAGTACTTTAACTTGAATTTGTAATTAGACAATGTGATGTTGATTTTCTTTAAATTATAATTTACTCTATGAAATTGGCAACTCTTTTATTTCAAGTGTTCGCATGAACTTTATAAGTTGAAGATCGTTTCATTAATTGAATTGAATGGATTTTACAACACAATAATGTGAAAGCGAGATTTTATAACAAAAGAGGATTTTTCGAAATGAAACCAAAGTAAAAAAAAAAAGAGTTTTTCTACAATTGATCCCTAGAATCAGGGAGTCACAACTTGGTATCAGAGCATAGGTTACATGTGTTGCAGAGAGTACGCTTACGTTTCTTTTTTATTTTTATAATAGTTATCTATATTCTATATACTCTAAGTTATTAGTTCATTTTGGCTACGCTAAGGGTAAGTGTAATATTTGTTTATTATAATGGGATTTAATCCTTCGATAATTCAAAGATAATTCCTAAAGTGAATTTTGGATTATATAAATGTTTATGTGCACGAGTAAGGCATCAATATGAGGGTGTTTCGCACATTAAGTAAAAAACATTATGGTTATAAATGGTTATACGATCGATGGTTGTATATGAGATAAGTAATGGTATTAAAAGTTATTAGCGTTAATTATATATTACACAACAAAAAGATTCAGGTGCACTCTTAAAGATAAAACAATGTTAATACATGGATCTAACACGATAAGTGTGTCAGTCTTAAAGATAAGTTTTAATATGGTAGTGTACGAGTTTTCAATACTTAGAATGAGGTTAGGTTTCTGACATAAGAATTAGAATGTAAGTTGTCCCATAGGGTATGTCGTGATTTGAAGGCACATATTTTCATCGTCATATGTATCGAAAAAATATTGGTTTTGTTCTTAGGTAGAATGATTGATTTTCATATGAGACATATGATTAGTCACTCATTGGTGTCTAATGACAAAGAAATTTAATTGGACTTTAAAAGTGACTTTCATGGTTTTTGTCTTTTCAAAATAATAACTAGCTCTTGATGAAAGTGTAATGATGAAATTAATTTAATACCAAGTGTACCCCGTTGTAGGTAGTTTAGTATAAAAAGGCAGGGTATGTATTACCCTGTGGAGAAAAGTTTATCAATATTTGGGATGAAACAAATTATCTGTAGTAAAAGAAAATTATGTTAAGGAAAGTGTTTTGATCAATTGTAATCATTAGAGAGTATACCTGGAAACATCATATAATGGTTTGACATTTTCAGTAGTGCCTTTGTTTATGTGACACCCCGACTAATTAAATACCGGGTAGCTACTCCTTTATTAAATTAATTCAAAATGCCAAGTTGGTTCAGTTAATAGCATCACTGTCGAAAACATTTTTATAATTACTAACCACCTAGTATTTAAAAAGTAAGTGCCAAATTTTAAGTTAAGTCTGATTAACATGCAGTAAAAGAATAATGAAAGAATTACAACCATTAGCTATAATGAAGTAATGAAATAACCAACACATAAATATAAGTCCAGAGGAAAACTCCTCACAACAATCCCACAACTAAAAAAAATATACTACAAGTCTGAATCCTGAATAATTACATGCCAAAAGTCTGAATACTGAAATAAATGAAATGTCTCTAAAAGAAATGGGCGACATGCCCTACAACTGATAACTGATGAATATCGAGTCAAGATAGATGAAGCGTCTACAAGCAAAGTCCTGTAACTTCCACAAACAGCTACAGCTCGTCACCTGAATCATAATCCTATGCATGGTGTCCTTGTGGCTGGGCACCTAAAATGGTTTTTACAAAAATAGATTTGAAAGCAAATGGGTCAGATCCCGAAAGTGGAAAACATTTTGAAAACAGCAAGTGTTTTAATAACATTAAAACATTAAATGCAAAATACATGTTAGGACGTGCACTCACATGAAATTCTCACCTCTCGACTACATGTGCACTCCTAACGTACCATACCCATCTATATGACATACATATCTAACCAAACAGTAATAAGTTCTACCCCTTACTACTCGATTCCCATAATACATCCTAGCGTTATGAAATAAATAGAGGGCTTTACTTAAACTCAGATTCTCAATTTGTAATACAATTCACTATCGGATAACCCGTTATGTTCTCTCAAAACATTACCATAATTATATTCACAATATCAACATGAAAGTTCCCATTAATTAAGTGTATATTATTCACGTCATAAATATACAATACAAGCACCCCGAGACTAGCTGTGGTGCAAACATACTCTGCTATCCATCTCGGTACATCACGTACATGTCACATCACATGGGTCACGCACATACCTGCGCTCCCACGATCAGCAGACTTATTAACATCCCAATAAGTCCTTCTCTGACCTATGTTCATCGACGTAACCAGTCTAAATCCGGGCAACACAAGGATTAGAGGGCCCTAAGCGAACGCGAACCTCCCGTGATAGCAAGTATGGTAGGTATGGCATACACATAAAATCAATACATATACTAAATATTCACGCATCTTAGTAATCACCGAAATATATTGGTGGTACACTTCTCATTCTCGTACCGACATATAATACTACACAATTTATATGTTCCCGGTTAATATAATAAATTAGACCGTCAATAATTCTCGCATCGTAATAGACACTCACGTCCTACCTCATATATTCCCTTAGGTTCAAACTACACTTCTAGGTTTGACTCCTCATTATATCCCAAACATCCCAAATATGTCAATTACTCATCAAGGGAAGGCTATCTCTACCTATACACAAGGCTACGGGGCACTCGGGATCAAAACAGGCTAAAAAGCCTAAACTGTCAACTCGTTTGAAGTCTCGTTCGAACGAGGCTGTTCGAACGAGAGTTCGTTCGAACGAACTGGGCTATCTAACGAGATCTCGTTCGAACGAGATTATCGAACGAACTTCACCCTCGTTAGAAGTCAAAGGTCAAATCGTTAGAAGTTCGTTCGAACGAGTTCGTTCGAACGAGTTCGTTCGAACGACCTGGGTAGGTCTTCTAATGAGCGACCAGATTCGAGCCCAGATTTCTTATTTTCCTTTTTCCCATCTCTCTACACCTCAAATCTCATCCAAACATTACTCCAACGATTGTTTAAGGTTCATAATCGTCTCTAAACATCCTTAGGTCACATATTAACATGTTTGGGGGTGTTAATTCATCCTAACCTCATTCAAATATCCAATCTCTACATATTTTTCCCAAATTTCAAACACATGAACCCTAGAATTTATAAATCATCTAGAAGTCTAAATAAATCCGTTTTTGGTTTCATACTAATTGTAATATCATCAGAATAATCATGAACTACAAATCTACATGCAATTTCCTCATCAAGAATGTAATTTCTATTTCCAATTTAATGGGTTTTTCATTAATTCCCAAGAACAAATCAGATTTTTATCAATTCCTACACATGGAAGAAACATTCTCTATAAAAATGAAATTAAATCACTTGCCTTATTGGAATCTCTAATTTGATGACGAATTTGATGAATGGTTCTCTCTCTCTCTGCAGATTTCTCCTTTCCTCTCCAAAGTTAATGGTGGCTAGGGTTTGTGCTTTAGAAATTCTTTTGGAACAAGTTTCAATAACTTTCGTAGCCTATTTGGGTATTAGTGGGCTTAGTGGGTTAATGACAAATCATATATTAATTCCCAATTTTCGTAGGTTTTAATTCCCCAAAATTCAAAATTACCAAACTACCCTTATACGTTGCCGGTATGGCCTAAAAATACCCCGGGACCCAAACCAAACCCCCGGCTAGTGTTTTCTGACTATTTCGACCCTTCCGGACGTGTTGGCGCACTCAAAATGACCATACGGTTTATGGAAATAAAATTCACTTTTTAATTATCATAATTATATACCATGACGCGACTGTCACACGCGTCTCAACAAAATTTCTAAAATGCCGCATATAAATCTCACGACACATTTCATAATTCCAAATTCCTATATAATCATATATGCACATAATCAAATACCAACTAGCATCTCGCTAGTATTTATAACCCGGATTAATTTCCAATTAATACGCATTTAATTAATTAATCCCAAAAATAAATATAGCCAAAAGTACGGGGTATTACATACTTTCCCCCTAATAACTGAATTTCGTCCCGAAATTCGAAACTAGAAAGTACCTGCTAAAAATAACTCTGGATAGCGTTCGCGCATCTCATCCTCGCGCTCCCATGTGGACTCCTCGTCATTGTGATGTCGCCACTGAACACGCACTAACGGAACTATCTTTGACCGCAGTTTCCTCTCGCTTCGATCCAAAATAACAATTGGCCCTTCCTCGTAGGAGCTATCCGGCTGGAGATCGATGTCCTCTACAGCAATGTGAGAATGAGCCAAATTATCTCTAAGGTATTTCCTCAGCGAGGAAATATGGAACACATCGTGAATCCGATGCAAATGCTCCGGTAGTCCAAGTCTATACGCAACCGGTCCGATCCGCTCAATAATAGGAAACGGCCCCACATACCTCGGTGCCAACTTCCCTTTCTTCCCGAAACGCATAATCCCCTTTATAGGAGATACTCTGAGCAAAACCTGGTCCCCCACTTGGAACTCTCTGAAGAACCTCTTCGCATCAGCATAGCTCTTCTGCTTGTCTTGAGCTACCCGAATGCGACTCTGAATCAATTCTATCCTTGTCGAAGTATCCTGAATCACCTCCGGTCCAAGTAGTTTGTTATCCCCTACCTCCAACCAACATGTTGGGGAACGACAAGGTCTACCATACATAGCCTCAAATGGATCCATGCCAATGGTGAACTGATAGGAGTTGTTGTAAGCAAACTCTACCAGTGGAAGATACTGCTCCCATCCACCCCCAAAATCAATGATACTCATACGTAGCATGTCCTCCAACATCTGGTTTGTACGCTCCGTTTGCCCATCGGTCTGTGGGTGGTACGCCGTACTCAACCGCAATTCCGTGCCCATGGCCTCCTAAAAACTCTCCCAAAACCGTGAAACAAATATCTTGTCTCGGTTAGACACGATATTTAAGGGCACACCGTGAAGTCTCACTATCTCTGCAATAAAGAGCTGGGCATACTGTCCCGCAGTGTAGTCTGTCCTTACGGGTAGAAAATGAGCGACTTTGGTCAACCTGTCCACAATTACCCAAATGGAGTCGTGACCTCCCTGTGACGTAGGCAATCCCGTGATAAATTCCATGGATATGCTCTCCCACATCCACATCGGGATTTCTAATGGCTGTAGCAGTCCTGTCGGTCTCTGATGATCCACTTTTACAAGCTTGCAAGTGGCGCATTTTGAAACAAACACGGCAATATCTCTCTTCATCCCGCTCCACCAATACTGTCGTCTCATGTCTTGGTACATTTTGTCCCCACCGGGATATACCGTGAACCGTGAGCTGTGCGACTCTGCCATCACCTCGTGCCGCAATTCCTCCCCTTCCGGAACTAACAATCTCCCATTGAAGCGTAATCTCCCGTCTGAGCTAACGGTATAGGATTCAGCTCCCTCTCCTAGTAATCGAACTATCAGCTCCTGACAGAATGAGTCATTTGCCTGTGCCCTTACTACCTTCGTGACAATCTGAGGTGTAACGGTCATCACAGACATGAACGATCGGGCCACTGCATCCTGGTGTCCCAATTCCTTCCATTTGGCCTTCCACACCTCTGCCACTTCATCTGCTGGCCTACGGCTCAACGCGTCTGCCACCACGTTAGCTTTTCCCGGGTGATACTGGATATCGAACTGATAGTCCTTCACAAACTCAAGCCACCTTCGCTGCCGCATATTCAACTCCTTCTGCGTGAATAGGTACTAAAGGGACTTGTGGTCTGTGAACAATCGAAACTTCTCCCCCAAAAGATAATGTCTCCATATCCGAAGGGCAAATACAACTGCCGCCAACTCCAAGTCATGAGTGAGGTAATTCTTCTCATGAGGCTTTAGCTTACGGGAAGCATAAGCTATGGCCTGACTCTCCTGCTGCAGTACACCTCCAAGTCCTTGTAAGGACGCATCGGTGTATACTAGATACTCAACTACCGGTCTCGGCAATGCTAACACAGGTGCTGAGGTCAACTTATCCTTCAATTCATCGAATGCCAACTGACAGGCATCACTCCAGATGAATGGCACACCCTTACGAGTCAGATGTGTCAAAGGATCTGCTATCTTCGAGAATCCCCGAATGAACCTCTTGCAGTATCCTGCTAGGCCCAAGAAACTAAGAATCTCTGTCGGTGTCGTGGGTTGTCCCCACTCCCTCACCGCGGATACCTTCCCCGGATCAACAGATATTCCCCGATCGGAAATAATATGTCCCAAAAACTGGACCTTCTTCAGCCAAAACCCGCATTTCTCATATTTTGCATACAACTCGTTCTGACGTAGTGTCTGCAAAACTTGCCTCAAATGCTCGGCGTGCTCCTCCTCTATCTGGGAGTAAACCAGAATATCATCAATGAAGACAATGACAAACTGATCCGGGAAATCCCTGAACACCCTATTCATCAAGTCCATAAACACGGTTGGAGCATTGGTTAAACCAAAAGGCATAACCCGAAACTCGTAAGAACCATATCTCGATAAGAACGCAGTCTTCGAGACATCCTCCTCCCTGATACGCAACTGATGGTATCCCGATCTCAAATCAATCTTCGAGAAGAAAGAAGCTCCTCTCAACTGGTCAAATAAGTCATCGATTCGAGGCAACGGATACTTATTACGTATCGTGACCTTATTCAACTCTCGGTATTCCACACACAATCTCAGTGAACCATCTATCTTCTTCACGAACAACACAGGGGCACCCCACGGTGAAGTACTCCTTCGTATAAACCCCTGACCCAACAACTGCTCAATCAGATCCCGCAACTCCCTCATCTCAGCTGGAGCCATACGGTACGGTGCGCGTGCTATAGGTCTCGTACCTGGTAATAAATATATAACAAAGTCTATCTCTCGACTGGGGGGTAGGCCTGGTATCTCCTGAAACACATCAGAATACTCCCTGACAACTGGGATCGAATCTAAAGGAATCACAACCTCCTTAGAGGTATCCTCCTCTAGGTAATAAAAATGAGCGGTCGATCCTCCCTCTGGGCGAGGCATCGCCACTACAAACATCTCTTGCCCCGGAATGGCAAAAATAATGCTCCCACCGAAGCAATCAATCATGGCTCTATAATCAGCGACCCAATCCATACCGATAATCACATCATGAACATGCATATCTAATACCAACATATCTGCAGGTAATACCAAACTACCAATCTCTACCCCCACTCCCCGGCATATAAAGAAAATAAGTGACCCACTCCCCAATGGTGAGTGTACACACATCACTGTGCTCTCTGCTGTGGCTAACAACCCTAAGGCTTTCGTAAAATGTGTAGCTATAAAGCAATGTGTTGCCCCCGTATCAAACAAAACCCGACCCATAGTACCATGGATAGGAAACGTACCCTCAATAGCGGGTGGTGCCTGCGGAGCTGCTGCCTGGTGGACGTTATAGACACGTCCATACTGTAACTGTCCCTACTGCACAGGAACTGCTGGAATGGCTGGAAGAGCTGGCACCTGGGCTGGAGCTGGAAGGGCTGGCGGAAAAAGTGGCCTCTGTGGCTCATGTCGAGCACCCTGCTGCTGCTGCGGGGCCCTGCCCCTATCAGGACAATCCTGGAGTTTATGTCCAGTCTTTCCACAAACAAAACACTTCCCTGAGAAGTTCCCCCCTCTCTGTCCCTGCTGCCCCTGGCCCTGGTGGCCGTTACCATTCCTCCACTGGCCCTGCTGAAACTGCTATTGACCATTCTGACCCTGGTGGTGCTGATGGCCGTTCGGACCCTGATGGCCCTGCCGGAAACCTCCCTGTCCGTGCCTGAAATTTCCTGACCTGAACCTCTTGTGATCTCCCTGCTGGGTACCCTGATCACCCTGCCTCTGCCCCTGAACAGATTGTGCCCCACTGGCACCATTTCCTCCAGTCCTGCCCTGATGGCTAGACTCTCCCGATCGCTTGCCCTCATCCATGTGAAAGCGGTGATCCTGACAATGGAGCAATGCAGCGTTAACGACATTAGAATAAGTGGCTAACGAGAGGTTCCCTAACAAGTGCTGACGAATCCTCCAGGTCAACCCGTTAGTAAATTTCTGTATCTTCTTTTCCTCCGTCGGTATCTCATCCGGAATAATGTTCAGAAGATCATTAAATTCGGCCTCATACTCGACCACAGTCTTACCCTCCTTTCGAAGGCTCATCAACTTCCTCCTCATTTCCGTGTGAACAGCTGACGGAAAGTACTTGCGGTCGAACCGCACCCAGAACTCCTGAATAGTGAGAGTGTCTCTCTCCTCCACGGTGGTAATAGACTCCCACCACTGCAGTGCAGATACCACTAGCTTAAAGGTAGCTAGTATCTTCTTCTGGACATCTGTGCACTCATACATCCTCAGGTGCCGCTGAAAGTCCTTCCTCCACTGACTCGAAACTACCACATCGGAGCTAATTGCGAACTCCGAAGGGTGTGCTTTCTGAAAAGCATCACGTACACGTTCCCAAGCAGACGGGAATGCATGAGCCTGAACTGGTGCGGCTATCGGCGCCTGACGTGGTGCCTACTGAACTACAGCTAGTGCGGCATTTACTTCCTGGGCCACAATGGCTGCAACCTCTGCGGCATTCATCGTGCCCTGAGCTGGTGTGGGCTGTGGTTCTGGCGTCGCATCCCTGGGAACCCGTTGTGCACGTCCTGGAGGCATCTGAAATAAGAATCAAGTTTATAAGTTTGCAGTTATAAACTTAAAATAGCTAAAGAAAGTAGCATATACAAGAGAATACAACAGTCCTAAAGTATAGGGCTCTATATCAAAGAAAGCTCAGCGGAAACATAACAAGCCGTTCAGATCCTAAAGGACACTAGAACCTGATGCTCTGATACCACCTGTGACACCCCGACTAATTAAATACCGGGTAGCTACTCCTTTATTAAATTAATTCAAAATGCCAAGTTGGTTCAGTTAATAGCATCACTGTCGAAAACATTTTTATAATTACTAACCACCTAGTATTTAAAAAGTAAGTGCCAAATTTTAAGTTAAGCCTGATTAACATGCAGTAAAAGAATAATGAAATAATTACAACCATTCACAATAATGAAGTAATGAAATAACCAACACATAAATATAAGTCCAGAGGAAAACTCCTCACAACAATCCCACAACTAAAAAAAAATATACTACAAGTCTGAATCCTGAATAATTACATGCCAAAAGTCTGAATACTGAAATAAATGAAATGTCTCTAAAAGAAATGGGCGACATGCCCTACAACTGATAACTGATGAATATCGAGTCAAGATAGATGAAGCGTCTACAAGCAAAGTCCTGTAACTTCCACAAACAGCTACAGCTCGTCACCTGAATGATAATCCTATGCATAGTCTCCTTGTGACTGGGCACCTAAAATGGTTTTTACAAAAATAGATTTGAAAGCAAATGGGTCAGAGCCCGAAAGTGGAAAACATTTTGAAAACAGCAAGTGTTTTAATAACATTAAAACATTAAATGCAAAATACATGTTAGGACGTGCACTCACATGGAATTCTCACCTCTCGACTACATGTGCACTCCTAACTTACCATACCCATCTATATGACATACATATCTAACCAAACCGTAATAAGTTCTACCCCTTACTACACGATTCCCATAATACATCCTAGCGTTATGAAATAAATAGAGGGCTTTACTTAAACTCAGATTCTCAATTTGTAATACAATTCACTATTGGATAACCCGTTATGTTCTCTCAAAACATTACCATAATTATATTCGCAATATCAACATGAAAGTTCCCATTAATTAAGTGTATATTATTCACGTCAAAAATATACAATACAAGCACCCCGAGACTAGCTGTGGTGCAAACATACTCTGCTATCCATCCCGGTACATCACGTACATAAGGATCACGTATTTCGAATCTCTCAGGAATCGTTCTCAAATAACATCATCACAAATAATGGAGGCGAACACAGTCACATCACATGGGTCACGCACATACCTGCGCTCCCACGATCAGCAGACTTATTAACATCCCAATAAGTCCTTCTCTGACCTATGTTCATCGAGGTAACCAGTCTAAATCCGGGCAACACAAGGATTAGAGGGCCCTAAGCGAACGCGAACCTCCCGTGATAGCAAGTATGGTAGGTATGGCATACACATAAAATCAATACATATACTAAGTATTCACGCATCTTAGTAATCACCGAAATATATTGGTGGTACACTTCTCATTCTCGTACAGACATATAATACTACACAGTTTATATGTTCCCGATTAATATAATAAATTAGACCGTCAATAGTTCTCGCATCGTAATAGATACTCACGTCCTACCTCATATATTCCCTTAGGTTCAAACTACAATTCTAGGTTTGACTCCTCATTATATCCCAAACATCCCAAATATGTCAATTACTCATTAAGGGAAGGCTATCTCTACCTATACACAAGGCTACGGGGCACTCGGGATCAAAGCAGGCTAAAAAGCCTAAACTGTCAACTCGTTCGAAGTCTCGTTCGAACGAGGCTGTTCGAACGAGAGTTCGTTCGAACGAACTGGCCTATCTAACGAGATTATTGAACGAACTTCACCCTCGTTAGAAGTCAAAGGTCAACTCGTTAGAAGTTCGTTCGAATGAGTTCGTTCGGACGACCTGGGCAGGTCTTCTAACGAGCGACCAGATTCGAGCCCAGATTTCTTATTTTCGTTTTTCCCATCTCTCTACACCTCAAATCTCATCCAAACATTACTCCAACGATTGTTTAAGGTTCCTAATCGTCTCTAAACATCCTTAGGTCACATATTAACATGTTTGGGGGTGTTAATTCATCCTAACCTCATTCAAATATCCAATCTCTACATATTTTTCCCAAATTTCAAACACATGAACCCTAGAATTTATAAATCATCTAGAATTCTAAGTAAATCCGTTTTTGGTTTCATACTAATTGTAATATCATCAGAATAATCATGAACTACAAATCTACATGCAATTTCCTCATCAAGAATGTAATTTCTATTTCCAATTTTATGGGTTTTTCATTAATTCCCAAGAACAAATCAGATTTTTATCAATTCCTACACATGGAAGAAACATTCTCTATAAAAACGAAATTAAATCACTTGCCTTATTGGAATCTCTGATTTGATGATGAATTTGATGAATAGTTCTCTCTCTCTCTGCAGATTTCTCCTCTCCTCTCTCTCCACAAGCTTTCTTCTCCAAAGTTAATGGTGGCTAGGGTTTGTGCTTTAGAAATTCTTTTGGAACAAGTTTCAATAACTTACGTAGTCTATTTGGGTATTAGTGGGCTTAGTAAGTTAATGCCAAATCAGATATTAATTCCCAATTTTCGTAGGTTTTAATTCCCCAAAATTCAAAATTACCAAACTACCCTTATACGTTGCCGGTATGGCCTAAAAATACCCCGGGACCCAAACCAAACCCCCGGCTAGTGTTTTCTGACTATTTCGACCCTTCCGGACGTGTTGGCGCACTCAAAACGACCATACGGTTTATGGAAATAAAATTCACTTTTTAATTATCATAATTATATACCATGACGCGACTGTCACACGCGTCACAACAAAATTTCCAAATTGCCGTATTTCAATCTCACGAAAAATTTCATAATTCTAAATTCATATATAATCATATATGCACATATAATCAAATACCAACTCGCATCTCGCTAGTATTTTAACCCGGATTAATTTCCAATTAATACGCATTTAATTTAATTAATCCCATAAAATAAATATCACAAAAATACGGGGTATTACAGTTTAGTGGGGGGAAATTTTACAACATCTATTACACAAGAATACACTACTCATTAGCTTGTTGCAGTTGTAGTAATATAACAACATGAGTAAAAAAATCAAGTGTCATGTCAACGTACACGTTAAGAAAGTAGGGCCTTGGGTATAAATTCACACCATTGAATAGACATTGAGATATTTTGGGTTGATTGATGCTAGTAGCGATGTTTGGAGAAAAATATATTATGGTGATGTTTAGTTATATTGATTCCCCAAGGTAGTAAAAGTTGGTTAGTGCAAGTTGACACATATCCTTGGTAAGGGATGAATGACAGTAACCCTATAGAAATAGTATCCTAAGTAATTTAAATATATCCTAATACAGTAAAAAAATAATTGTGATCAATGGGAAAGTGTTGGTAGTGTCTTCCGATAATAACTATAAGTTCAAGTATGAACTCTTAGGATGGAGATTTAAGACATGAAATACTCATGGTATCTAGTGGAGAATTAT
This sequence comes from Sambucus nigra, assembly GCA_949130495.1. Lineage (NCBI taxonomy): Eukaryota > Viridiplantae > Streptophyta > Magnoliopsida > Dipsacales > Adoxaceae > Sambucus > Sambucus nigra. The sequence goes on from OX422214.1 coordinate 225,760,722, forward strand.
TAGTGTTCATTTTATTTTTGTAGCATACCAATATCGTTAAAGATAAATGAGTATGCATGACCTCTAAAGCATCGTAGTGCTTGGCGATAATATCCCTTTCTTCTAAATCTTATCATGTCAATGTTCATCTTAGGACAATGATCTAGGGGGAGGATTTCGATCCGATTGGGAAAATAAATCGGTCGTAGGTAAGGGATTTAAGTAATAATGTAGGTAGAGATATACTTTTGTGGTTTCGCAATTGATGACACTAGGGTGCATAGTATATAAGTCGCATGTTTAAACAATAGACAAGATTTTTGCGATTGTAAATAACAATTGTAATTTTGTTGTCTATAGTGGTAAAGTTAATGTTGGACCAATGTTAATTATGAGATGGTTCGTGAATAGATATATATTAATGTCATTTTGATGGTCCAGGGTGATGGGTTATATATGTATTAAAATACTTAAAGTGTGTAAGAAAAATAGCAACTTTCCATTACACTTGGTTTGCTGGTTGACTTTGGTTAAATGTTCTGCGATGTTTGAGTTGGTAGAATTTGTCATAGTTTCTACTAAGGTTTATGATTGACGACGAATTAGTATTCATGCTAAATTATAAATTGTCATCTTAGTGGGGCAAACAAATGATCATGATTTCTAAAATGGGATACATAGTGACCATGCAGATTCATATTTTGAGTTTAAGAGGCCTTAATGATTAACTGATTTTGCGGCACGAGGAGTTATAATGTATTGGAAAGTAGAAATTACATGATTATATGCTAGAAATATGTAGGAAATAGTTTGCCTAAGTTTAAAATCGGGTAAATTAATGGATTTAGTAAATTAAAATATATAACACATTGGTGATAAAAGCCTGTCAAGAGCACATGAGATTTATCGGTGTAAACAATTTAAGTAAAGGGATATTGAGAAATTGGAAATAACTGGAATATTGTGGGTCGGTGAATAGATTATAATTCGTAATTGGAAATTAGAAAGGACATGTTAGGCAATGACACAAAATATGATAAACGTTAAACTAAGAAAGTATCTTATGTTAATATGGATAAATTGAATTTCTAGGCATATGATAGATTACGGTTGTTGTCGTGTCCTGGAAGGATAAGCATTATGACGAACAGGAGTTCATAAAAATATTTATAAAGAGATAATTTAATAATAGGTAAAAAAAGGGTACCATGTTTTGGAGGAACTAGAGGCATAGTTGTACATGCAAGGAACCGCATATATGTTTAATTTTGGGTGAATTAAATTAAATTACATAACTTAGTAAATAAAATACTAATTGAGGTTTAAAGGATCAAATGGGGATTCTGACAATTGTGTGCTCGTTAAAGACAAGTCTGGACCTAGAATTGGCAGTTTAACAAGAGTATTAAGCCTAGAGTTTATAATGCATTGTTTGCAAACTGGTAGGTTAAGATTAATTAAGGAAGTTAAAGAAGCGAGTGTGACACCCTGCCCAATTAAATACCGGGTGATCAGTCCTTTATTAAAGTAAAAAAGAATATCCAGTTGGTCCATTCTTAGCATCGTTGTCGCAATTATTAATCACTAACCACCTAATAGTTAATTAAGTCGTTGTCAAAATTTTATCTCTTTATTTAACAATCAAAGTACACGTGAAACTCAAATAAACCATTCACATCATAATATACTCCAAACTATCAAGAGGTAATAATAAATAATGTGATGCCGAATAACTCATCATCAAAATCCAAATCCAAATAAATAGTCTCCTTACGTGATAATTAAAACTAATACAAGTCTAAATCTGAATGTCTAAAATAAATGATGAAAGACAACATGTCCATAATAAAATACTAAGATGAAATTCTATACTAGATCCAAAGGAAATGATGGAGGCATCTAGTCAAATCCTGCAAGCCTCCACAGGGTTGCAGCTCCACGTCCCTGGAATGAACATTCAAGTCCGACGTCCCTGTGGCTAGACACCTAAGAGGTTTTGAACATATTTTATAGCAAGGGTTAGAACGCCAAACATTTTGAAAATATTCAGTAAGCACTTAACATAGTTTAAAAATCAGTTATTTATTACACATGTTAGGTTCACGTGCACTCACTTGAGTTTTCTCATCTCTCAACTATTGTTCACGCCTAACGTTTTCTACTTAGCCCACCTTGACATACTACCCCATCTAACTGGACATAAGTATCTCATTACACATCTAACACTTCCACTCCCCTGTATCGCCCATACAGTACGCTATCTTGTTAACACTACTCGTAAGTTATAATCATTCTAAGTAACATTTCTCATATGTTATCATTTAATCATATAATTAATTTTCTCTACGTAATTACCTTTCTACTTGGTTTTATGATCTATCAGTATACTATCACGCATAAGTAAATTATTTTTACTGTATTTATTTCACACACAATATATACTGCAAGTGCATACTTTGTTGTCATGTCCTCGTATCACACATGGAGGACTATTTGTTCGAAATGTTACCTCGACCCCAATATTCATTTCCTATAATGGAGGTGGGCATGGTTTTAAGCCTTTGGAATATGCACATACCTAACATACCCAAACGACCTGCCAAGCCCACTAATACAAGACGCATAGTGGACCGACCTAAGTTCCATGTCCTTAGGCACAAATCCAAACCTCGCTGGCATCGCCAAGGTAGGATTGGACTTCACATACAACCCCCGTGATAGCAAGTTCCAGTATGTTCACCAATACAATCAAATATACGATAGGTATTCACTCCACCTATCGATAATCATTAGGTATACACACAACCTAAATATCATAAATTCGTACGTAGTATATATCTCTCGCATACTCACCATACTTCTAATTTTTCGATTCTCTCACTATTGTATTTATTCGAGTATCATTCACTACTCTAAGGGCCCTAGGTACCCCTTTATCTCTTTTAGAAGTTAATCCTATTTCACACTACGGGTCCACGTACAAAAATAACTCAATATTCCCATAAGTCATTAGCTTTCCCTCTGATAAATGATATCACAAAGTTAGGCTCGTTCAATTAAAAAAATTCTCCCTGAGAAGTCATTCGAACGACACTGGAATCTCGTTCGAACGAGATATCCAGTTCATTCGAATGAACTAAGAACAACTTCTTGTTTCAATGCTCTGAAATCTTTTTGGATGTTCGTTAGAAACCTCATTAGAACATGGTCGTTCGAACGACACTATAGCTCGTTCGAACGACATCCTCGCAGAAAGTCCCCTACCTCTAAAAACTATTTTTTCACCATTTTTGTTCACCCAACTCACATGATACTTTACCAAACTTATTTCCAATGATCCAAAACGTCACCTACATGTGTTTAGGATGATTTCAAACGTAACTATATCCTCAAAACATTAAGATTTCTACTTAAGAAAGAATCAAATCCATTTATTAATTAAAACCCTAGATTTTTGTGTTCTTCATTGATGCTCAGCAAAAACCCAGATTTTTTCCCTCTTAATCATCACTTGTTAATTGATTTCATGTTCTCTACATAAATCAATCTAGTTTACATGTAAATCCTACCCATAACATGGATTCAAATGCAAGTTTCATTAGTTAAATTAACATAGTCGCCCTATTCTTAACATGGGCAATATAACTTTAAGTAAAAACCATAAATAAACACTTGCCTTCATTAGGAGGATTTTATTTCATGGTTGAGATGATGAATTGATTACCTCCTCTTCCAATCCTCACTCCCAAGTTGTTTGTGGTGCAAGATCAAGACGCGGGTCCAAAAATTTCTTTAAAACCTACAAGAACTCTCTCCTTTTCTTCTCTAATGGTCTCTCTTAGGTTTCCAATCTTCTGACCCTATCATCACCCACTTATTATAAGATATAAGACTTAAAATTTCGTGGGTATCTTAACCCTAACATTTCAAATGACTAAAACTCCCTTAATAGGTGCCAGTTTGGTCTAAAGTTGACCTGGGATCCAAACTATACCCCTGGGTATACTAACATGACTATTTCGACCATTTAGGAATCATCCATGACCTTGAAATCATCATTCAAGTCACTCAAAATATATTTCCCATCTATACTTCAATTAAGTCTACGCGCGACTCTTGGTTGAGATAAAATCCAACTATTTCAATATCACTCACTATAACGTGTTATAATTACTATAACAAATTTACTATTCACTTAGTAATTTCATTATTATTCATTCTCTCTCGATTAATAATAAATGATCACATCATTATTTAATTTGATTAAATTACTCCACTCATGTAATTTAACATAAAACTAATTAATTTACTCAATTAATTAAATTTTGAATATACAGAAATACGGGGTATTACATACTTCCACCCTTGCAAAGGAATTTCATCCCCGAAATTAGGATATACCTGCGGTGGAAAAATCTATATACTACTCTAGCATGTCATCCTCCCGCTTCCCATATCGATTCATTAATATTATTGTGCCCCCATAAAACTCGCACTAATGGTACCACCTTGGACCATAGTTTACACTCACTACGATCTAGAATAGCCACGGGTCTCTCCTTGTATGTGACATCCAGGTGAAAATCAATCTCCTCGAGTGGCACATGCCAAAAATCTCTCTCGCTCCTTCGATATTTCTTCAGTGATGATACATAGAACACGTCGTGTATCCGCTGAACACGCTTCGATAAACCTAATTTGTAGGCCACTGATCCCACTCTCTCGATTATAGGAAATGGCCCAACATACCTCGAGGCTAGCTTACCCTTCTTGCTGAACCTCATGATTCCCTTCATAGAATACACCCATACTAACACCTGGTCACCAACCTCTAACTCGACGTGTGTACGATCCGTGTCATCTTAGCTCTTTTACCTATTCGGAGCTATTCGGATACATCCTCGAATTAGATAGATTATGGAAGTAGTCTCTTGTATCATCTCGGGTCCTAATAACTTGTTGTCCCCAACCTCTAGCAAGCATGCGGGTGAATGGCAAGGTCTCCCATATAATTCCTCGAATGGTTCCATGTCAATAGTAAATTGTAAGAGTTATTATATGCAAACTCTACCAATGGAAGGTATCGCTCCCAACCTCCCCCGAAATCCAGGATGCACATCCTCAACATGTCCTCTAGCATCTGATTCACCCTCTCAATTTTTTCGTCTATCTGTGGGTGGTATGTTTTACTCAACCTCAAGTATGTATCCATGGCCTCCTGAAAACTTTGCCAGAAGTAAGACACAAATATCTTGTCTCTGTCAGAGATAATGTTGACCGGTACTCCGTGCAGCTTCACTATCTCCACTATAAATAGTTATGCATACTATATCATCTCGAAATCAATGTGAACTGGTAAGAAATGGGCCACTTTGGTCAGTCGATCCACTATCACCCAAATGGAGTCATGACCTCTCTGGGACGTCGGTGGCCTTGTAATAAAATCTATCAAAATACTTTCCCACTTCCACGTGGGAATCTCTAATGGTTTTGGCATCCCTGAAGACCTCTGGTGGTACACCTTAACCAACTGACAGGTAACACATTTTGGGAGAAACTTGGCTATGTCCTGCTTTATCCCCGACCACCAGTATTGTGTCCTCATATCCTGTTACATCTTATCCCCGCTAGAATGTACTGCCAACCTCGAATCATGGGACTCTGCCATAACTTCCTGTCTCAGATCCTCATCCTATGGTACAATAAGTCTCCTATTAAAACATAGGCCACCCTCTGAGCTAACCGAATATGTCTCTGCACCCTCGTCTAATAACTGACGCACCCTATCTTAGCAGAATTAGTCCTCCGCCTGTGCTATCATTACCTGCATAACAATCTAGGGAGTGATATATAAAACTAACATGCATGCTCTGGGGACCATATCTTCATATCGAATCTCCCTCCACTTCACTTTCCAGACCTTTTTTATCTCCCCCCGTAGGCCGTCAGCTCAATGTGTTTTCCACAACGTTAACCTTATCAGGATGACATTGGATGTCAAATTGGTAATCATTCATGAATTCTAGCCACCGTCTTTGCCTCATGTTCAGATCCTTCTGTGTGAAGAGATACTAAAATGACTTATGATCCATGAATAATGTGAATTTCTCCCACGATAGATAGTCCCTCCATATTCTTAAGGCAAAAACGGCCGCTGCCAGCTCAAGATCGTGGGAGTGGTAATTCTTCTCATGGGTCTTAAGCTTTCAGGATGCATAAATTATAGCCCTTTCTTCCTGCTGTAATACACCCCCAAGTCCCTGTAAGGATACATCTGTATACATTCGATACTCCACTCCTCCCCTAGGCAATTTAAGTACCGGCACTGATGTCAACTTGTCTTTCAGCTCATCAAAGGCTAGCTCACCGTGATCACTCCATACAAATGGCACTCCCTTACGAGTCAGGTTCATCAAAGGACCCGTAATATTTGAGAACCCTTTAATGAATCGATGATAATACCCGACCAACCCCTAAAAGCTACGAACCTTAGCCGGTGTCATGGGTTATCCCCACTCCCTCACCGTTAATACCTTACTCGGATCAAAAGTAATACCCATGTCTCATATGATGTGGCCGGGAGACTGTACCTCACGTAGACAAAATCCACACTTCTAAAATTTGGCACACAATTATTGGTCCCATAGCATTTGAGAATCAATCATAAGTGCTCGATATGATCTTCCTTCATACGAGAGTAAATCAAAATGTTTTCCGTAAATACAATCAAGAAGCGGTACAGGAACTCTCTAAATACCTTGTTCATGAGATCCTTGAACACTGATGACGTATTGGTGAGCCCAAACAGCATTACCCTCAACTCGTATGATCCATACCGTGATAGAAAAGAAATCTTAGGCACATATTCCTCCTGAATGTGCAACTGGTGATGTCCTAACCTCATATCAATCTTAGAGAAGTACACAGATCCTCTCAACTGGTCAAATCGGTCATTGATCCTCTGCAATGGATACTTATTCCGTATCATGACCGTGTTCAGTTCCATGTAGTCTACACATAGATGGAGTGAACTATCCCTCTTCTTTACAAACAACATTGGTGCACCCCACGGCGATGTGCTTCGCTGAATAAAACCTTGACCAAGAGTTATTGAATCTGCTCCCTCAATTCCTACATCTCTGAAGGGGCCATACAATAAAGTGCTCTGGCCATCAGTCTCATCCCCGGTGCTAAGTCAATAATAATTTCTATTTATCGGCTTGATGGCAGCCTAGGTATCTCATGGAATACATCCTCGAACTCCCTCATTAATATAATTGAGTCAAACGGAACCACTATCTCCTGCGAGGTCTCCTCCTCAATATAATATAAGTGGATGCGTGATCCTCCCTCGGGAAGAGGCATCGCCACCAGGAACATCTCCTACCCTAGAATGGAGAACACTATGCTCCTCTTGTTGCAATATACTGTGGCTTTGTAGCCTGCCAACCAATTCGTACCTAGGATAACATAATATCCCTCGATATCTAACACCAGGAGGTTTGGTGCTAAACTCAGTCTCCTAATAATGATTTCTACCCCTCTACATATCTAGTGAGTGAGTGAGTGACCCACTACCCAACAGTGACTCCAAACACATAAGGCGAGTGGAGGTTGTCTCTAAAAGATCGATAGCTTGGGCAAATCTAGTAGCAATAAAATAATGTTATGCATCCATATTAGAAAGTACCCTACCCTCAAACCCATGAATAGGAAACGTACCCTCTACTGCCGGTGGTCCCTTAGGTGTTGGAGGCATAGGTACGTCCCGAATGTTATACACATACCCATAGTGCATCTGGCCCTACTACTGCTACAGGGTCGATGTTGGTGCTAAAGCTGGAGCTAATGGAGCCTACTGCCCCTGTTGGGCCCCTATTATTGTACCTTACCCTGCTGTGGACAATTCCTTCTCTAGTGATCCTACTGGACACATATGAAACACTGATCTTGGAACTTCCTCTCTCTCCAGCCCTACTGACCCTGATGTTGGCCTAGATGGCCTCCCCCTGGTATCCTTGGCCCAGACGACCCTGAGGGAACGGATAATAGGGGTTAGGACCATGTTGGCCCTGTCTAAATCCTCAATAGGACATACAGCCCCCAGAACTGAATCACTTGACCAAATTCTCCTATTGGGAATCCTGCCCCCGGTTCCTAACTGCTTGCTGTTATTGTGGTGGTGCCCTACCAATACTACTCCCCCTAGTCCTACTCGACTGACTTGCCTCCCCTATTCTCTTGCTCCCCTTCAGATGGAAGTTGTGATCTTGACAGTGAAAAAGAGTGGCATTGACGACATTCGCATACATCACCAATACAGGATTACCGACTAATGCTTCCTGATCCTCCAGGCTAAACTGTCCATAAACTGTGCCTTCTTTCGATCCTTATTGCTCACCACGTCTGGCATAAAACTTTTCCAAGCTGGTGAACTCTTTCTTATATTCATCTACCGAGCAATCTTCTAGCAGTAAGTATTTATGGTCAAACCGCACTTAGAACTCTGTGATAGTCATCATGTCTCTCTCCTCGATGGTGGTAACCGACTCCCACCACTGCAATACTGCTCCAGATAGCCTGAACGGTTCTACCATCTACTTCTGCATCTCAGTACAATCCACCATGCGTAGGTGGTGCTGCATATTCTTTTTCCCCTGGCAAACCTCAACAACATTAGAGCTACGTTAAAACTCCGGCGAGTGGACCTTCTGGAAGGTCTCTCTAACTCTCTGCCAAGTAGATGGCCCTGTCTTGGCCTGGATCGCTGGTGCCACATGTGGTTGTGCCTGGGGCGGAGGGAAATGAGCTGCCATAGCTCTCATGGTTGTGTCGACCGCTTGGGCCACTATCGCTGCCACCTGTGCAGTCGAAATCATCTCTGGTGGTAGGTGTGGTGGCGGTACATGTGGCTCCTGATGAGCCTCCCTCATCTCATCCCTCGCAGCTACCCTCTCTGCTCGTTATCTCCTTGGTGGCATCTGAAAACAAATCAGATTGTATAATTACACATTTTATACAAAATCTAATAGCAGAAGCACGACATCTCAAACATGTAAAGATAAAAGAAACAGTCCTACTACTAGAGATCTATATCAAAAGAACGATACACTGAAATCTTAGTAAGTCGTGTAGATCCTATGGACACTAGAATCTGATGCTCTGATACCATCAGTGACAGCCCACCCAATTAAATACCAGGTGATTATCCCTTTATTAAATTAATACAGAATATCCAGTTGGTCCATTCTTAGCATCATTGTCACAATTATTAATTACTAACCACCTAATAGTTAATTAAGTCGGTGTCAAAATAAATTCTTTCTATTTAACAGTCAAAGTACACGTGAAACTAAAATAAACCATTCATGTCATAATATACTCCAAACCATCAAGAGGTAATAATAAATAATGTTATGCCGAATAACTAATCAACAAAATCCAAATCCAAATAAATAATCTCCACACGTGATAATTAAAACTAATACAAATCCAAATTTGAATGACTGAAATAAGTGATGAGGGACAACATGTCCATAATGAAATACTAAGCTAAAATCCTATATAAGATCTGAATGAAATGATGGAGGCGTTTATTCAAATCCTGCAAGCCTCCATAGCGCTGCAGCTCCACGTCCCTGGAATGAACATTCAAGTCTGTTGCCCCAGTGGCTGGACACCTAAAAGGTTTTGAAAATATTTTATAGAAAGGGTTAGAACCCAAAACACTTTCAAAATATTTAGCAAGCATTTGCCAAAGTTTAAAAATCAGTTATTTATTACACATGTTAGGTTCACATGCACTCACTTGAGTTTCCTCACCTCTCAACTATTTTTCCTGCCTAACAATTTCTATGTAGCCCACCTAGCCATACTACCCCAGCTAACCAGACATAAGTATCTCATTTCACATCTAACACTTCCAAGACCCTGTACCGCCCATACAATACGTTATCTTATTAACATCATTCATAGTTTATAATCATTCTAAGTAACATTTCTCACATGTTTTCGTTTAATCACATAATTAAGTTTCTCTACTTAATTACCTTTCTGTTTGGTTTTATCATCTAGCAGTCTACTATCACGTATAAGTAGATTATTTATATGGTATATATTTCACACAAAATATATACTATAAGTGCATACTTCTTCTATCATGTCCCCGTATCACACATGGAGGACTATTAGTTCGGAATGTTACTTCGAGCCCAATAGTCTTTTACTATATTGGTTTCGAATGTTACCTTGACCCCAATATTCATTTCCTATATTGGAGGCAGGCCCGGTTCTAAGACTTTGGGATACCTACATACCTAACGTACCCAAATGACCTGCTAACGTACCCAAATGACACCAGTTTGAGAATGCCCCAACATTATGTCCTATATGTTATGGTGGTTTGAATAAAAACAAGTTCAATATTTTTATGTTTTTCCAATTTTAATGATTAAACCTTTATACAAAATTTTTCAAATTAAACTTATCACCAATTAGATCGTTCTTATGAAAATCGATTTACCAAATTTTATCTTTTTACCCTAAACAATCATTTAGGTGACAGCAGATAAATTAAATAAATCAAACCACAAGATGTCGATGTACGAGGAAAACACTAAGGAAAAAAAACTCGGACAGCCCATCCAGACAATCACTATGATATGATTTTACAAAGCATAGAAAGTATACTTATGCAACGACTCGATTCCCCACAAGCCTTAATGCTCCTATATCATTAAGCACTCTTCTATAATGAAAAGTTGGAGTCCACCCACGCAAGTGTTCACAGCATAGGAGTCCACATGAACCTTGGTATCCACCGATGCATCTCAGTAATGGTCTACAATGTAGAATACAAATTCCACCGCTTCTTTATCGCGTTCATCACGTATGAAGTCCACCGCACAAAAATAGGTTCTTCTTGTGATGGAAAAAACAAACAAGGTGCCCAAACAAGATCTCAAAGTATATGATTTATGAATCTTGGATCTTGTAGACAAAGCGTGAAACCTTAGGAGTTGGAACTTTTGAAAACGGGTTTACTTTTCATTTTTGTCAAAAGTCATCTAAAAAACTGAGTCTAAAATGCCTTTTATAATTTATTTGAGGCAGTGACATCATTCGAACGAAACTATCTTGTCATTCTAACGAGATGATGATATTCTTTGAACGAGATAGGTCTTTGTAAGAACATATTTTACATAGTCCGTTTGCATTAAAGTATGCCATATATCGCTACAACCGTCGAAGAATAGTTCAAGTCCAATCATGCATAAAGATAGATCCAAATTTGAACACTCTTCAACAAACAAACCTCTGGGAGATATATTTTGGTAAGGTTGTGTTTAAGTCCCCTAATGTTTCATTTAAAGTATTAGGATAATTTTTCTAAAATATTTTCAAACATCTGAGGCATCTTTTTCCGTCAAAATAATTTTTCTAAGTACTGAGGCGGAGTTTTAATAAAAAAATAATTTTTCGTTGATGTCGTTCGAACGATAGGACAAAGTTGTTCAAATGACCCCTTCAAGCGAGAGAGCATCTATCGCGATACCTCCTTTGAAGCTCGCTTGAAGTGTTTCATCTAACGACATGCTACTGTTTTAGTTTTCTTACCTCGTTTGATAGGTCACGCGAAGTCTCTTCAAACGACATTGCATATCATTCGAGTGACATGATCTTGTCATTCGAGTGAAGTCACCGACTCAATTTTTTTATAAATAGTCCATTTTTTAGTCCTTTTTTCTTTAAAAGACGTGAATGTTCCATTCTACGAAAACTATTTTTGCATATTTTTTGTCTGCTCACTTTTTGAAGTGTTTTAAATTTATTTTGATTCACAAATCATCCTAACAGCTTTAGCGAATCATATTTGAAACCGAGACAAAGTTTTTCTAGAGATTTTCTTGTTGGGAATATTTCTCTACTACTGATTTGGTACCACTTGAGGGAGGTGCTGGTTGACTACAACTACAGTCATTGGGAGTATTTGAGGGTGTTCCTTGCTAAAGACAAAACTGAGGTTCTTTTGGATTTTCTGCGATTGATCCATTGCTAATTCTAGGTCGAGGCTTATGTGAGTGTTCTGTGGAATAGTCATTGCAGATTTCATTGTGTATGTAAGTTGCTATTTACTTTTCATAGTGAAATAAAAGGTTTTACCCAAAAAATTTCTTGAAATCTGCGAATTAGCAATTTTTTGATGGCATGATTTATCCTACATAGATGTATTTTTACGGTTTAATTAATTTGGATTCAAAATTGAGATCTAGTTAAATAACTTTAAAATTTGAAATTTATGAATCCCCATACAATCGATATCATATAGCATTGTCAAATTGGTATCAAAGCTTTTTAAGCGATCTTACCATTCTCAGTTGTTTCCGACGACATCATGAAAATCAAAATATTATGCCCTGGTTCAAACCTCTTTTGATAAAAAATTTTGAAGAACCCTTATAACGAGTTACCAATATCGTTTTAAAGAGATACGCGAATTTTAAATATTTTCATATCCAGAAACATTCCTCATAAAATAAACTCGGGAAAATATTTTTCTTGAATAAGTTCCAAATAAATTTAAATAAAAACATAACACCCTTAATAAAAATTCCAAGGACTCATAAATTATATACATTCATACCTGTGAGATCCTTGGTATATGAGAAACAAACTTGGCACGATAAACACGGCTTAAAATATCCATTCTTTGAAGCTTGGTCGTTACGTCTTCATCAAACAATGTCATAGACTCATGGGATCATCAACTCAAAGACTATCCTATGACTCAAACGTTTTGTCCGAAATTAGGCCAGTTACATACAAATTGACTCGATTAGAAATTCGTCCTTACAAATATCTAACAGATTCACCAACAATATAGGACTCTATAATTAAACCTTCAACATACCGCTTATTATTGGGTATACCTTTGAAATCTTCCATCGGCATATTTGTATAAGGCAATAAAAGTTAATAATAACCAATATTAATCTAAATTGTGCATATTTTATTTTATTAAAAGACAAAAAATACCTTTCGAACAGATATAAACATCCAATCAGCATTTGTTCGTCCACAAACCAAGGTTACATCTACTAGATGCATAGTGGGGTGAACGCTCATATTGAAAAATGCTGGTCAAAAATATTTCTCCAACACGCAGAATGCTTCAACAACCATGCATTTGACTCTTAAGATTTCTCACCGAATGAGGATCCTGGAGCACATGTTAAAAAATAATCTTAATTTTTGGACTGATCTTCTCAAATCTCGATGTTTTGGGAAGGCATGTTGGAGCAACACGGGTAGCAAGTGTTCCATTAGGACATGATAGTAATGGGACTTCAATGAGTGCAGAGACGGGGGATTAAGACTTCCAATATTCCTCAAGTTAGATGAAAAACTGGTAGGAAGCTTTAAGTCTTTCAAAATTTGGCAGAATTGTCTCTTTCCCTCTTTATCCAAGATAAATTTTATCGTTGGTTTATCTTTTTCCTGGTGCGCACATCAACTTTAAGCCATTAATCGTTGTGTATATACATGTACTTCATATCCATTCGTCCATTTTTAGTATCCTTTGCTTTATTAGCACCGAGAATTCTATTTATTAATTGCTCTACAACATTCTTCTCGGTGTGCATCACATCAAGGACATATCAAACTTGATGATGTCGCCAGTATTCCAAGTCAAAAAAAGGATTTTTTATACCATGACTCTTTAACTTCAACACTGTCACTTTTATCCATGTCACTGTCACTTTCATTCACATTAATAGACTTACGCTCCTAAGAAGGAACTTTTGAGGCTTTTCGAAGTACATACTTGATTTTGCTTAAATTTTTACAAGTGCATCTCCATTAATTCAAACCGGGGGAGATCTAAGTTATTATGATTTAAGTCTCAAAACTTTACCACTCCTAAATGGGTGATCTCAGTCAATAAACATAAGATACTTTATGTAAACTATCTTCATGTTGTTAACTAATTGAATTGATAGTGTTTTATCACCACAAATAGGACATGCTTTATAGCCATATGTTATACATCTAGATAAGTTTCCATATGCGAGGAAATCATAAATACCCCACATCAACATGTCTCTCAATGTAAATTATTCCATTTTGTGCATGTCAAAAGATGGAACTCCCTCCCATAATTATTTCAACTCATCTACCAAGGGCTAAGGAAAAACATCAATGTCGAGACTCGATGCCTTTGGCTTAGGAATTAACAAAGACAATATTTCAAAATCAGGTTCAAGCAAAAATATGGGCCCATATTATAAGGTGTAGCTATAATTGTTCAACAACTAAAACTACTAGATTGTATACCACAGGGATTGAACACATTTGTAGTTGTGGCAAGCCAAACATTGCGCCCTTCTTTAGAGAAGTCAAGACATCTAGTTTTTAGCATTTTCCCCCGGGATAAATTACATGGATGTCGTTAATTATTCCATGAACTTGTTGCTCAAAAGAGCTACGTTATTTTATGCGCTATCGAAGGTATAGTGTATAATCTCCTTAGCCTTGGAATCAAAGGGAAATATGTCGATAATTTCATCGGTTCTTTCCATACCCTTGTTTTCTTTCTTCATGGTCACTAAATATCTTAGTTTCCCACACTGAGGATATTCTTTTAAGTATTCATTCTCTTTCTAGTACAAAATACAGTTATTCTCATAGGCATGAATGTGGTTTCTTTCGTCCCAAAATTTGTCACCATTCTCTTCATTTACGGATATCTTTTTTGTAAAGTGTTTTCTTTTAAAATATACCTTTTTACAATCGAAAAAAAGCGATAATGCTATTTCTTGGCAAACCAAACTTCTTCTTCATATTATACAATTCCATAATTGAAGGGAGAGTAGTCTCGGGACCATCACATGAAGGGTACAATTTCTCAGTTGATACTCTATTGTACTCTTGATACTTCTCATTATTAGCATGCGATTTTTACGCCTTGTTAGGTTCTCCATAATGTTGTTCGTGGACTTCTTAGTACATCTCAACTAAGTCTCAAAACCTTTCATTCTTAAAGTTCTAGTCATTTTTAACATGTCCTATATAATTAATAAATTCTATAACGGGATTCGGCGTGTTCGAGGATCTTTTTTCACCGTGTAAAACCCATGTAGTATATGTCATGTTTATATCATGCTGAATCGAATGACTCAAGATATCTGACGCATTAAATCGCCTTTTATTTCGATACTTTACAAATGGACATGGAAATGTTGAGAGATGATGTCCATTGTTTGCAATTGCAAAAATAGAGGAAAGATTTTGATCCATTTATTTAAAGTTCACTTACTCTCTTCCTTTTATTCATCCATCCTTTGTTCAATATTTGGGACATTCTGCACAACCAAAAAAACATCATTATTTTATATAAAAGTTAGTGTGCATCTTTTAACTTACATGATACACTTTACCGCAATACAAGAATTTGTAGCATTTATAGTTGTTAAACCATGTAGAATAATGTGGGTATATTTAATAATGCAAGCTACATTCGATCTAATGTTAGATGTACCGGATAGAATAAACATAGTTGCCTAACTGTTTAGGCACCAGCTTTTAACTTTTAAAAACATTTAACACCTAACAATGACTTGTCTAATCAATTCTCTAACAATTTTGTTAATTTTCTTGAACTCGTTAATAAATGATCAAACAAATTATTTTATATAACTACCTCAATAGCAGACTGAAAACATGCCATACAATTTTGTACTCACAATGTATTTATACGAAGCGAAGAAAGTCGTGATGGCTTAGATTAATAATAAAACCTTTTGCACAAGGAAATCAAACCAAAACCTAAACCAAACCAAGCCCTAATTAAGAAATCAAACCCAAACCCAAATAAAATAAAGCCCTAATTAAGAAAATAAACCCTGGTTGAAATCGAACTCAAATCCAAATCAAAGCGTAGAAAACAATAGGTGATTAACAAGCGTAGAAACAATAAGAGTTACTTGAGATTTGAGTAGAAAACAAAAACAATCAGAGAAGAGGTTTGATTAGAAAATGATCCAAGAAGAGATCTTATTAGAAAACCCTACTTGAAATCAAACCAATATCCAATTATAAAGTCAGACTCTAATCAAAATCAAGTGGTAGAAATAATAATCATTTGAGAAGCGTTACCTGAGAAGGTTCCAACGGTGTGAGAAGGCACTAACAATGGTGCATTATGGTTTGATTGTAGGAGGGCGGCGGTGACGGCAGTGGTGAACTGTAATGGTCAAAATACAAAATAAACCACACTAGTAATGAAGAAAATCGACAAGTCACGTTTTAAATTTAATAAAGGGTAATTAAGCAGCTGTCACACTAATGGTAAAACTTTTAAGACAATAAAAACAGGAAAAAATACAAGGCAAATCCATCAAAAGAAGTAGACTAATTTTCTTTTTCAACGTAATCTTTAATATGGTAAATCAAAATGTTGGAAATCTCTGAATTTCAAAAATTATTATCGTCAAAAGGAGACAAAAATAAACACTACCCAGTCTATACAGAAACAACATAATATTTAAAATAAACAAACAACATTCTTACTTGTTCTTCAAAATCATAAAATTGAGGATTCAAAGTATACCAAATATGTTCAAAATTGAAGAGTACTCACTAGAAATGCTAATAAAGGGGAAAATCAGAATAATACCAGTAAGAAAATGTGTACTTACTAACCTATACAAACCAAAGATGTGTACATAAAAATTGATGTATAAATTACAAAGATTTACATTTACATTATGAAAATTTATGTATACATAACAATATTTGGTATAAACTGTGCCATACTAATACGGAATCCCAAAACACTTGTATATAAGGAAGTAAATTTAAAAATATTAAATAATCTTTTCTAAATGTTAGCTGGGTAAAAAAAATATATCGATGGTAGAGAGAGATCTGAGAAGGCTTCAACGCCGAGGTCTTTTTAGAACAATATATATTAAGAGTCAACTATGGGACCAAATTCCATGACATCAAAACAGTCTTCAACTTCGGCATAATTACAATGCATCCTTAAAAACCATTTTAAACATATAAATATGTTCACAATAAAAAGGGAACAAAATCAATTTTCAGGACCCTATACAGTTCCATCTTGTTGTGGATAATAACAAAATGAACTACTTACAGATAATATAAGGAACATACGCTTTTTTCGATCAGATAAAAGAAATCATAATAACATACCTATGCTAAATTTAAAATTCAATTATTCTCACAAGATTCAAGAGGAACGAAGGTTTCAAAATAATTTGAGGCAAACAAAATAAAACCCCGAGAAAAATAGCAGCACAACCACTAGAGAATATACCAGCACATATTTTCTAACAAACTACCAATCTTGTTTGAATTTACTCAAGAAGTATCTAGTACCTGAGGGATTGAGTGACCTCTATTGTCACCCCTTTATTGTCCGATGGAAAATCGCCTGAGAAGGCTCCAATGAGAGGGAGGTCCGATGGTTGAGAGAGAGAATTTGAGGGTTTTCTTTTTGAGTAGGTCATTTTGAGAAGTATGGGTGACCGGAACCTTTTAAGGGTTTTTTTCTTTTAATTTTAAAATATTATATATGTATTAGTGACACTCATAAGTTGTTACTAACACTATAAGAATGTTACACATAGCAATGGTATAGTAGCGTTAATAATCGCAAAAATAAGTCTCTTACTAATAAGCCCATTTTGGTGTAGTGGAGGGCAAGCCATATTGATATATGTTGCAATTCAAAGCTGGTATCCAATCAAGTAATGAGATATTTCAACGCCAGAGATGAGCGAACGGCAGCATACCTCCAGGTCTCCCACAAATTGATGGACAAATTTGAGCAAGTCCACATTCAACGGTCCCTCGAGGGGATAATAGCCAAGTCGACACGTTAGTAGCCTTGGTATCAGCACTGGAATTTGATCTCAGAAGAACCATTGAACTAGAATTCCTCGACACTCCTAGTATCACAAAGCTCATGGTCTTCGAACAGATTCTTTTCATACAGAAAAGTCCCATTTGGATGGAACCAATAATCACGTATCTACAAAATCACATCCTGACGTCTGATAAGAAGCCTGCCCACCAAGTCAGGGTAAAATCTGCACGGTTTCACCTGACGCCCTAAGGAAAACTCTACAAAAGATCTTTCACCGGTCCCGACATCTAGTGCATGCATCCAACTAACGTCGGCCAAGTTCTGTATGAACTTCGCGATGGAATTTGTAGTAGCCACACAGAAGGGAGGCCCTTGGATTTTCAAGAAATCAAAGAAAGGTACGTGTGGTCGTATATGCAAAAAGATGCAGCCTCTTACATCAAGAGGTGTGAGAAATTTTAAAAGTTTTCCCCATGCTCCATTTGCCGCCCAGTGATTTATACTCACTAACTAGCCCATGGACGTTCACCCAATAGGGTTTGGATATTATAGGTCCACTCCCAACAGCACCAGGAAATTGTAAATACCTCTTAGTTAGCACATACTACCCCATAAAGTGGATTGAAGAAGAACCATTGGAAAACATCAGGGACACTAATATGAGCAGGATCATCTAAAGGAATCTGACACGGTTTCGCGTACCTAGCACTACACTAAATTTACTGAATTATCACGATCACTGACCTTGAGAAGTTGGACTTGTCAAGGTCAATGATCGTGATAATTTTGGGGGTGACAACCTTTTTTGTCAGGGACTTGTCACAGTCATTGACCGTGACAAGTCGTTAGAATTATCACGGTAGTGTCATGGGCCTTGACCGTGACAAGCTTTGTCACGGTTAAGGACCGTGACAAATCCGTGGAATTTAATTAAAAAAATTGTCACGGTCAATGACTGTGACAATTCTGCGTAGAATTGAAAAAAAATCTGCTGGAATGTATGGCCACTGCCACTGCCCAGCAATATATATGTACCTGTTATAGCAACATTGTACCTGTTCAAACATTATATATTCAAATAAAATAGAGATAGTGTAAATATACATTCTAAATAGAGACAATATGCATCACGATATAATCCAAATATAATTCAAATGTACCAAGTTAAAAACAATTCAAATGTACCAAATTAAAAACAATACAATTCAATTCAAATAATGTCACGACATGTCTTGGGGAAGGTTAAATCCAAGGAGGTGAGTAGGCCACATGATATACGAATTGACACACCCACTGATATACATTGTGTCACATTGTTCGCACAACCACAACGGGGAGTTCTCCTTCCCGGGTATCACATGTGTGATGAGCACCTTGGACTCGATGTCTTGAAGCTCACGTCCATGACCTAGTCCACCCTAGACGATATTCAGGTCCCTCAACCCCCACCCTATCCATTGGCCATTAAATATGTCAAGTATAAACACGCTCAGTCAACCAAGTGTCGACATCGATCGGTCGAAGGGAGCCATATAGGGAAGTGGATCATCAAAGTCCGCACGTGTCGGTGATGAAGCAGCGAGGTCCACTTCCTCATCATCCTGCACCTCGTTATCCCGTACCTCCTCCCCCACCACCTTCTCCTCCCTTTCCCCTTGAGTTTTCTACCGTCTAACGAACGCTTCATGAATGAGAATATATCTTGGACTGTCGCCTCCAAACGGGACAGTTTTGCGTCATGCGAGTCCACCGTTTGAGCCAACTCGGTGTCGCTCGTCTCCAATCCGATGATCCTAGATTTGGCCACCCGCGAGCTCACTCCCTTATCCTCCCCTTGCGATCAGAGCCAAGCACTTGGCTGAGTGCGTCTGTGAACAAAGATGCCTTGTCGGCATCGGACTGCGAGTCATGCACTACCTTAAGCTTTGCCTGAAATGACAAAAAGCACATGATTAGTAAAATAAGTAAATTAAAAAATTATAACATAATTAATAAAAAGTAAATTGTCAGATTACTTACAATCGTGGTCGCGATGCTCGGGGACACCTCCTTGTCCTTCCCCTTCTTTGTTCGAAGATCCACATAAGTATCGAGCCTATGTGGCCGGCCCCCAGGGCCACTCCCTGTCCCCTCAAATAAAATAAAGTAAAACTAGTATCGGCCCCGCAAAGTAAAATAATGCAGAATAATATATTTTTGTAGTTATAGAAGAATTAAATCTCACCATCATCCTATGCTCCACCTCGGTGTAAGACGTCCGGCCGGAGTAGTGCACGTCCGTCTTTTTTGCCCGGTTTTCCCTCCCTGATTGGCGAGATGCCAATTTTCGCTCCTCGATATCATTATCAATGAACTTTTTCCATTGTGCCAATGAGATCGGCTCCTTCGGCGGGATGGATTCACGCCTTTGGATCATGGACTCTCGTGTCTTTCCAAAGTACCGGGTCCGTATATTTTTCTTCCACGTCTTGTGTTTCTCCCTCAACTGCTCCAAGACGGAATCGATTAGCTTTGGATCCAGGCTAAATTGTTCCTGTCCAACAAATACAATGTTAGTTGCAAACAAATATAAATATAAAATGAAATTGAAATCGGAATTAAAATTGAAATTGAAATTGAAATTGAAATATTCATATGAATATAAATATAAATATAAATATAAATATAAATACATTACTTGTTTCACCCAAACAGCTAATTTGAGCTCATATGGCACCTCCTTCCAACTAATGTACCCCGGACCGATGATCGTCTTTACCATCTCGAGGGATCTCGCTAATAGCCCCGACTTTTTCTCGATGGCCATCCCCAATTTACCATATTTGGGGAGCCTAGGGACCGAGGAGCCCTCATCGCCTCTGCTACCACCGAGCCCGGACGACATCATCATAACAAGCATCATCATTCTCGCCTTAATACCTGAAGGATACATTCGCTGAAAAAAAATGTTATTAGTACATATCAAAATGAATTAAAAGAAGACATGCATATATGTACAATTACTACAAATAAAAATGAATTGTTACTGTCAAACACCTCAATTCTGAATTCTAAAATAACAGCATCTAGCTCATAATATGTACAATTACTAAAAATTTGAAGCATCCAAACCCCCGCCCCTACTGCCCACACACACGCACATTACACAAGAGTGAAAATGATAAAGTGTAAATCAATTAAAAGCAAGAAAAATGGATGTTTCGGTACAAATTGGAATATTTAATACAAATTGAAAAATTGTTTAAAATTTGGGTTATCATCAAATCAATTAAAAGAATTATGTCTTATTTATATTCAAATTCAATTTATAATAGAAATTTCTATTTCCTCCATCTCTTTTAAAGGGTGAGTGGTTCTATCCCATTCAAGACCACATTTTTCTGTAATATACTTAATAGCTCATGCACATTGTTACGATTCGAAAAAAATTCGGCAGCATATCCCCGTAGTTCTCCAAGTACACATTGTTTCATTTAATTATCATACTATATATATATTGTTCGATATAAAAAGTAATTTTCAAAACAAGTTGAAAAATCCCACCCTCATATGGACAATAATCCAGTGGTCATGTCACTTTTAAAACTAACCAACCCAACATCGATCCACTATAATCCCACAGCAATGTCAACAACAAATGTGTATCCCATATTCCTTCTAATTCATCTACTCAATTAATTATTTTCATCAATTAATCTAACAATTAAAGTATACAATTATTAATTTACTAATTTACAATGAGGGGAAATCCTACTTTCATAATTAATCATATATTAATTTACTAATTTACAATGAGGGGTAATCATATATTAATTTACTAAAAAAATTAATGACCAATCAATTCGTTTACAAGGGACATTACGCACTAACACGCACACGACACACACATATATAAAGCACCTTATACCTTTGACTTGCTTAAGTCTATACTGTATAAGTGTTCAACTAGTTTGGAAATAGTGACAAAATTTGTTGTCCATCCTAGAATCCAAAAAGCCTCAGAATCTATCCCTCTAATCCTCTTCAATGATCTATGAAGGAATAAAATGAATCACACTACACATAATTAGAAGTGCATACATGTGTTCATATTGCTTAAAATTGAGTGTGTGTTTAATTCCCCTTGAATTGGAGCTTTAATAATTTTTTGGGAATTTTTAAATATTTTTAAATATTTTTTAAACATTTTTAAACATTTTTTAAATAAATGTTTTCATAAATAAAATGGGATTTTAAAGTTTGTGGGGTTAATATCTTATTTTGGAAACTTCAGTTTTCACTCGAATTGTTTGGTTGGGTAGGATCTCAAAGCGCTAGAGACTTCAGGGTACCTTCTGTAATTATTTTAGACGCGCGTGTGAGAGCCACTCACAAGCCTACACTTGTCATCCTCCTGATGCTTCGAGTTGTGTTTCTTTTGTGAGAAGGTTGGATGGTTGACTGCTGATCGTTGGATCATTCCTAATCGAGGGTCTGCATGTGTTCTTGGTTAATCCCGGTGCTATCCATATGAACCAATCACAATCATTTTAAACCAC
Source organism: Sambucus nigra (assembly GCA_949130495.1). Taxonomy (NCBI): domain Eukaryota; kingdom Viridiplantae; phylum Streptophyta; class Magnoliopsida; order Dipsacales; family Adoxaceae; genus Sambucus; species Sambucus nigra. Next base: position 225,783,132 of record OX422214.1, read on the forward strand.
CGTTGTTTTATAACCTTTGGATCAAGTCAAAGTTTGCAAGACTTGATCTCAGCCCTTGATTTCCCTCGAACATCCAGAACCTTCCCTCAGCCCTATAAATACCCTCCACTTCTCAGCCTTAGAAGACTTTTGGGCATTCGTCTTTCTGAGAGAAAAAAATAAGAGAGAAGAGAGAAGTGAGAGAGAAGAGAGAAAAGGAAAGAGAGAAGAGAGAGAAAGGGAAACTGTTAGCCAAACCCTAACCCTAACCCTAAATACTTCGCCTCTGAAACAAACCTTCACATATTCAACCCCAAACACAACCTTGAGTGTTTGAGAGAGAGAGTGGTTTGTTCATATCGTTGCTGTAACCTCTTGATCTTTCTCACAACTTAAACTATAGAGTGAAGATCTTGTTTCTTTTTCCATAGAAACGTTAGATCTATACTCTGCATGTTACATTTTCACTAGATCTGCATATTTTTACTGGATTTAAGAAAATCGTTATTCATTTGGTTTTGAAAATTTTTTCTGGTTTCTATTCTTACGAAACTTAACCCTGACCTAGTTGGATTCACACTTGGAGATTTTCAATCTCACAAATGTTTTCAAAAAGAGATTGATTAAGATCTTGACCGATTTTATAAGCGAGATATCCGTGGAATCTGGGATAGAATAAAGGTCAAAAAGGGTTGAAGTTCTATGAGAAAGAAATAAACTAAAATCACTGCATATAGACTTTATATGTAATTTTTATAGGACTGTCTGTAAATCTAAGTGTGTGTGAGTTCATGCATGTGAATAGGAATCACTTCACAAACACTTAACACACTACTACACTGGAAGTGTTGTGTTTAAGATCAGAGATCATTGAGTCGACGTAAGGAAGCTAAATCAAAGGAAGTTAGCAAACTGGAAGAACATCATCAACAAATCAGATCTATGAGAAGTTAGAAGGACACCAAGTGGGGTATATTCCTAAACTTAGAATAGGTTGATTTGTGTGCTTGCATGTTGTATTGTTTGTAACTATTATTTGTTATTAGTGGATTTTTGTTTTTGTGACTTAGAAGTCACCGTGGATGTTTCCTCTGTTGGGAGAGGTTTTACCACGTTAAAAACTGTGTGTTGATTATCTTCATCTACTCATCTCATTCTATAAGTGTGCTGAATTTTTGAAACTGCCTTAGTTTTAAACTGATTACACAATCTTAATTACTCTCGTACATATGTTTCTTTGTAAACACATCTTGTTTATAATTTTTATTTTTCAAAAGAAAAGGGTTTCTCCAACAAACATTTCGGAGTTACTTACAGTTTAATCTTGTATTAAACGGCATTAGCAACGTTTTTCAATATACACACACGCGCACATACACACACACACCCGCGCACATTCACACACACACACAGCCCCCTACCCCACCACCCACCCACCCATCCCTGCCCCCTCCCCCCCACCCCCTTCCCCCACCACCACACACACACACACACCACTACACACACATGCACACACCACACACACACACAAATAGCCCCCATCCCTGCCCCACCCCCCACGCACCACACACACACATCACATATATATATACACACACACACATATATATAAATGGAAGAGAGAGATAGAGAGAAAAAGTAACCTGAAAGTAGAGAGAGAGAGAGAGAGAGAGAGAGAGAGAGAGCAGCGTAGAGAAAGAGAAAGAAGGAGGGAAGAATCGGCGGGGGGGAAAAAAGAAGGGGAAAGGGTTTTTTAATGGGACATTTGTCACGGACGTGTCACGATCCTTGACCATGACAATATTATAAGGATTGTCACAGTCAATGACCGTGACAAGTATAGTTGTCATGGTCTTGTCACGGACGTGTCACGATCATTGATCGTGACAAAAAATGGGTATTTTTTATCACGATCAATGACCGTGACAAGGCTAGCCACTGGAAGGGTGTCAATTTATCCATTTTGGTGTAGTGTAGGCCGATCATCACGGATAATGGCACATGATTTGAAAGTTGACCATTCCAAGGTTTCTGCGATAGCCGTAGCATCAAGCATCACTTCAGCTATACGTCCTACCACCGGAGCAATGAGCAAGTGGAGGCTTCCAATAAAATAATGATCGACAGTATAAAGAAGAGATTAGAGAGGGGGGAAAAATCTTGGGCGGATGAGCTTCCTCACGTCCTATGGACATATCATACTATGACCAGAACACATATAAAAAAATTACTTTCTCTCTAATATATGGAATAGAGGTTGTTATTCCCTTAGAAGTTGGTCTAGCAACTATGAAAACTACCATTGTTGAGTAGGGTTTAAACGAAGAAGCCATAAGGACTCAGCTTGACCTAGCCAAGGAGCGAAGGGAGTAGGACATGATAAAACTCGCCTCTTATCAACAATAACTACCTAAGTTGTACAACAAGGGCATGAATTCCAAAAAATTCCAGGTCAGTGACTATGTCCTCAGAAAGTCCTTGAGAAGGCTAAAAAACCTTCGGATGGAAAGTTAGGGCCTAATAAAGAGGGATCGTTCAAGGTTATCAAAGACAATTCGCAAGGAGCCTACCATTGGGAAATAATGGAGGGCAGGAAGATGCCAATAGCATGGAATGCATCAAACCTCATAAAGTTTCACTTTTAAATTTGCTTTTGCTTAGTTATTTCAAGCTTAGTTAGTTTTCACAAGTTTTTATTCCAAAACTTATTTTGCTCGTGGTCTGGTCTAGTTTTTCTAATAAAGTACAAGTACAAGTGATTCATTTTTCTATTAAAATTATTCCAAAGTGGAAGGCTTACACTTTTGTTAATGATCAAATATTGATCAATATCACCTTAGTTTGTATATAACTAAACTCAAGGTTCTGTGGTCTTCATCACGAAAAACACAAAAACCTCATGAATTGCCTAGACACACAAAAGACCTACAGGAGATCCCTAGGCAATAAATTAACCCGACCTTGGTCTGATAAAAATCCTGAATGAGTGGATGACCATAAAACCAGGTGTATTTTTTATAGAGTGTGCTTTAGGCCTAAGATAGTGTGACGACATGACCTAAAAGGTAAGACAGGACAATGAACACTTGTTTGCATAATGGAATGGAAAAATAAAAAATGTGGAATTATAGAAACACCATGTTGTTACATAAAGTTACAATACACAATAAAGATCATTTGTAGCATTAAAAGAACAATACTAATGCAATTATTATCCCCGGTGAGTAATCGCCTCAGCAATAGCCTCTCTTCGACGGTCATCAAGATTTAGCCAGAATCCATCATCAGTCTCATGTGATGACAAGTAATGTATATCCAGTTGAAGAGGAATGGAAATTAGAGTAACTCATTTATCTTCACCTCCGAAAAGGGGATGGCGATAGACCAGCCAATCGACTTGGTACCAGTACTAAAGCTCAGAGTCCCTTTGAAATTTCAAGACCCCTACAGAATTTACCTAGTTATGTTTATAGGCTAATTACTTTTCTTCATCCAACCTAACAGGGGCATCTATAAATCCCTCATCATAGCCAGCAGTCATAACGCGCGAGGAACTTTTTTAAAAAGGTAACGGAGTTTGATTATATTGCTAATAAGACCCATTTTAATCACTCCCTCCCTCCTTAGGTCTTCCTTCATTTCAGTAAGATGTTTCCTTAAAGAATCATTCTCGCTTTGCAATAATGTGCCATCTTCACCAATGTTTTTTGTCTCAGCTAGCTGCCTTTTAAGGAATTTATCCCCTCTTGTATAAGTGTGACAACATCGCCAAGGTCCTTTAGATCATACATTAATTTGGCCATCAAGGCAGACTAATACTTATAAGTCTCGGTCGTCTTTTGAAGAGCCTTTCGAGAAGAAATAAAAGTATGGCAAGCTTGAACACTACCCCCGACTAAGAATGGTATCTAGATTAGCAGCAAAAAAGGGAATTCTCCAAGAACATTGCTACGCTACAAGAGTAAAAGAAAATAACACAGCAACAATGGAGGATAAAATCAAACATCGGTTAAATCTTTCATTATAACAAAATTGGGTAAGACCCTTACAAACAAACAAGAACAAAATAAAATACAAGCATTCACAATCTAACTATTCCTAACCAGCTTTATACTATTGTTGATGTGAAAAATTAGATTGCTTATAATTATTTAATCACGGATAAATATCAATGAGACAAAGAATTTTAAAGTGGTTCAGCCTTATAAGAATGGCCTACGTCCACTGTTTCTGTTATTGCCAAGTGTTTAGGAGTTCTCGATATGCAATTCTATCAAGAAAATCCGGTCCCCTTGAATGAGGGTGATACAATGTATTTATAGCCCATAGGCTGTACATGTGAAAGGGTAAATAATTAATGCCCTTTAAGAGTATACATCTGTATGATAAGCATTCAATGAATAGTTGAACTGTTGATTATCTGGCAATCAATGTTGTGGCCGAGATGCAGCTCGGACCGCCTTAGTTGCTCGTTGTTCAGGAGTTCCTCGGAGTGTTGGAGTTCCTCGGAGTATTAGACCTCCTCAGAGTATACTTGTTGCTCGGAGTGAGTCTGACTTGGTCGGGGAAATAACCTTCCTCGTTGCTATTGTGCCACGTAGATGGACACGTGTCTTCTTATGATTCGTCTATATCAGCATACTAATTTTGGTATCAACAGAAGCCCCCAATGTTTCATATTTCGAACTTTGAGGAATATGGAACATTCTTTCTCGGTATATGGCAATATTAAATGACCTTCCTGGTTTTTAGGAGCATTTTCTCCGTGTTCGAACGTCCTTTAAGATTCGTAGAATCTGGCTTTTTGAATTTTTATAAGCGCTTCGATCTTCGCGCACTTTTTGTCCTTTTAGCCGCCGGTAGCATAATAGTTTCTTTTTGTAATCATTTCTTTCATCATTTCCCAAGGCAAAGTATTTAAGCTTCATAGGCAATCCCATCGTCTTTACCTTTTCCAATTTATGCTTTCGAGTTTTCCATAGTCTTTCTCTCTCTAGTGCGTTCATCCTTTTCTTCGTTCATTGTCAACAGATCTCCCTTTTTCCTGTAAGATCTTCTTCCTTTTTCTTCATTTCTTTTATTCGCCATGGTTTATGTTATCGAATCTCTTGAGAAATTCCGTTCTGATTTTTCTATTCCGTCTTGGGTGACTCTGGAGGATCTCTCTGAGCCTTTAGATTATTTTCGTTTGGCTGAGGGACACTGGTTCCCCAGCCTAGTTATTGCTGAATGCGGATTTACTTTTCCACCAAACCCTTTGTACTTAGAATTCTGTCAGTATTTCGATGTTGTCCCTGCAAAAATAGCCCCCAACATATGGAGAATAGTTAATGGGGTGTATAGGTTAAATCAAACTCATAGAACCCGTATAGGAATTCCTGAGATTATGTATTGTTATAGATGGGCTGTTCTAGACAATGTTTTTTATTTAAAAACTAGATTTTTGAATAGGGCTTTAGTAGTCAACCTCCCTGATGCCAATAGGGATTATTTTGAACATGGGTTAGTTATTAAAAACTGGCAACATGCCCCTTTGATTGGAGATGAAGTACCTCAAGGTCCCAGATGCCCTCCATATGGCAATGGGATAAGTCATTTTCATTTTACTTTATTTCTGAAATTATGATCTCATTATGTTTGATAAAATGTATGACTGATATTTCACTATGTATTTGTTTGCAGTTGACAGTAAGAGAAAGACTCCAAAAGAATCAGAAGTAAACATTAAGCATTTGAAACTTATCTGGAGTCTGCATCAGAGAGTTGCAGACGAACATATTAGGTCTGCTTCATACTTGTTGCAGTATAGGAGCTATACATCATCCTTCTCTGCTCGTCCTGTGGTCAGCACTAGTGAACCAGCGTCAGTTCTTGAGGACTCTTCTCCAGAATCTCACATTCCTCTGAGTCAGAAAATGGGCAAACGAAGAGTTCCTGCTATCTTTGAGGAGACTACCTCTGCTATAGATGGGAAAAGAAACAAGAATGACGTCCCAAAGGGGACAAAGAAAGTAGATGCTGCCCCTTCTGTTGCTCCTCGGAAGGTTGCCGAGAAGCCCCCAGTGGCTCCGATCAAGAAAAATGCACCTGTGGAAGTGGTCACCATCTCCCCGACCAAAAGCTCTTCTTTGGTTGAAACTGTTGAAGTGCCACCGAGGAGATTGAAGAAATCCTCCTTGATAAATTTAGCTGAAACCAATCCCCAGCTGCAAGTTTGTGGAGCTGGTTTTCCAACTATCATTCCCCCGAGCTCTGTAATGAGCTCGGTAAAGACTTGGACCATTCCTGAAGTCCAAGGAATTGAGGAGAATATGTCTAGGGATATGCTGACATCCCTGGCTACTCGTCACATTGCTTCAGTAAGTTTCTCATATTCTGAATTTTCTTTCCATCAATACATGTTTCTCTGTGCTGACTTATCATTATCTCCTTTTTTTTCAGCTGGTGAGTTGCTTTAACACCATTGTGAAGAAGGATGAAGCAATCAAGGCTTCAAGCTCCTCATCTGGAGTGGAGGATGCTTTGTCGGGGTTAACCAAATCTTTGAAGGATTCTCGTCAAAAGTATGACGAGGATAGGGCTGAATGGGAGAAGAAATTGGCTGCAGTTGAAGCAGAAAAGGTGCAGTTGGAAAATAAAGTGAACGATTTGGAGGGAGAGAAAAAGAAGTATGCCGAGAATCTCACAAACTTTGGGGAGCTTGAAAATAAGTTTAAGATGGCAGAAGAAGAGCTATCCCTTCTGCGAGAAGTAAATCGCCAGAAGGAGGAGGTGGAGGCTAAGTTGAAATCCACCGAGGATCTTCTATCCGAGAAGCTCTCCTTGGAGAGAATAAAAAGAAAAATGGCAGCAAATAAGTCCTTCAACACTGGCGGGGACAAAGGGTGGAACAGGGGGGTAGCATCCATGATGACTCAGGTGCAGTATGGGAGTTTGAAATACTTCCGAGATGGTTGGGTTGCTGCCCTGCAAGAATTGAAAGTTAATGAGGACTCAGAATTATTTCAACAGCATCTCCCCGGTCCTCCCCCAGCTGTTGAAGATGAAGAAGAGGATGAAGCTGCCTCCGAAGAATCTTCAATGGTAGTGGGTGATCCCATCCTTACCCAGCCTGCTGACGAGGAGCTTTCATCTCTGCCTTCTCCTCCTGAACAAGTTCCATCTTTGGCCGACCAACTCATTGTTCCAACCGAGCAACCGAGCTCCTCGTCCCAGCCTCCCGAGAAAGTCATGGGAGACAAGGAAAAGGTGTGAAGTTGTTCGGTATTCTCTTTCTATTTTTCATCTTTTTCAAGTGTAATCAAGATCTTTATAACTTTGCACTATGATCTAATAAAATTTGAGTTATTTTCTTCCATATGATTGTCTCTTTTCTATCTGTTCTCTGCCTTGATCTTCTTTTTGATGATTACTTTTTCTTTCTCTGCTAGTTTCTGGCCAGGATGGATCTTCTATCTGCTAATGATACAAAGCTGATGCCGTAATGTCATGAATATTATAAGGCTGTTCACACAGACCTGAGTGCATCAGAAGTTGCCGACATCCTTGGTCATGATGCTTCAGAACAGGCAGTCGAAGCTTATCAGTTCTTGAAATGTCTTCTTGATCGTGCTGTAGCCAACAATGTGGCTTATTATGAAATTATTGAATATCTTCAATGTACCTTAGAAAAGCTTCAGAATCAGTATAAAGAATCAACTGCCCTGTTGCATGAGGGGTATGAGAAGAGATATCCGCAGCTTTCTTCAGAGAAGGGCTATGAGAAGCTCATCGCTGGATATGATGTTAGGGAGAGAACCCTAAAGGGTGAAGTTGAAGCATGCAGACAGATTACCAATCTGCTGGAGCAAGAGAATAACAATTTGCAGAAAGAGCTGGCACAGTATAAGTCTGCGGCTTCATCTTCCACTACCTTGGTACCGGCCACCGATGAAGGATTCTCATTTTTAGAGGTTGAGAATGCCAAATTGAGGCAAGAGTTAGAGGCTTTGATAAGAGTTGGGCCTTCCACTGCTACTCGGGGACGAGGAAGAGGTTCTCGTGGACGAGGAAAAGTTGCTCAGAATGTTGACGAGGAACAAAGTACTCAACCTGCTCGGGGGCGACCAAGAGGTCTTCGTCGTACTGTTGAAGAAGCTCGTACTCAATCAACGTTGGAAAACCAAGCATTCCAATTGATGGAAAAAAATCAAGCCTTGTCTGAACTGTCCAAGAAAGTTAGAGAACTGGAACAACAACTCTCTTCAAAGAACTCAATGTTGGAGACTAATGAACTTTTCATCCAGAGTCTTCACGAGAAGCTTGAAAGGTTAACATTTCAATTTCATAAACAGCCCAGGGAGTTCTGGATGGCTGGATACAATGAGGTACTATTCCATTTGGATGATCGTATCCAGAATGCCAATAACGAGGGCTACAAGCAAGGTTGGCTGAATGCCTTGGGTGTGCTGAAGCTCGAACAGGGACACTACCTGTGGGACTATTATGATCCTGGGGTTCTTGACCTGCCTGTGCCACCATATAATTTGGACATGGAATGGATCCAAGCTCGTGCCATTCCTCGGAGCTTAATTGCAAAATACCTTGGTGATTACAATCTTCATTCTCAGATCGAGGTATCTCGTCCCAAGCATCTACTGGACACACCTTCAATAATGAACGTCAGAATGCTTCGAGATGTTAACTTCATTAATTCTCCCCTTTGCTTGGAAGGTCCTCCTGCTGGCGAGGAGCCTATTTCAAAAGCAGAAGGGAAAAGACCAGTAGAATAGGAAATTCTGATGTAATAATTAGTATACATTTTCATGTAATTATCAATGTAACTTGTAATTTATTTTGAATTTTATGAAAGACTTTCATTTTTGTTTGCAAATCTGTATTGCTATTGTCTTTGTCTTGTCAAACACTTTATATTTGTGATTGCATAACAATATTGTGTGGTTCATCAACCAACTTAGTAATAAAAAATTACAAGTATTAGTAATGTTGCTCGATCACTTAATAATGAAGTAATGAGTATAAAAATGTTGAATTTTTTTCCAACCAACCAAGGTTGTTAAATTGTGCTTGTCGACCAACTATAGTTAGTGGGTTTTTATCCCCGACCAGCTATACTTGGTACAATTTAGAATATTTTCTCCTCGTCGACCAACTACAGTTAGTGGGTTTTTATCCCCGACCAACCATAATTGATTCAGTTTGGAATATTTTGTTCTTCGAGGAATTTTTGTAATAATCTTACCTCCCGACCAACATAAGTTGGTATTTGAGAGCATATCTTGTTTCCTAACCAACCAAGATTGGCATTTTAGGAGTATTGTTCTCGCCCTTTTACCAACCAAAGTTGGTCTGAGTTCGAACTATCTTGTCCACTTGCCCTTTTACCAAAATTGGTCTGAGCCAGTGTCAGCCTCCTAACCAAAGGAGTATGGTTTGTTCTCTCCCTTTTACCAACCGGAGTTGATCTGGGTTCGAACTATCATGTCCACTCGCCCTTTTACCAACCGGAGTTGGTCTGAGCCAGTGTACGCCTCCTAACCAAAGGAGTATGGCTTGTTCTCGCCCTTTTACCAACCGGAGTTGATCTGGGTTCGAACTATCATGTCCACTAGCCCTTTTACCAACCGGAGTTGGTCTAAGCTTGTGTACGCCTCCTAACCAAAGGAGTATGGCTTGTTCTCGCCCTTTTACCAACCGGAGTTGATCTGGGTTCGAACTATCATGTCCACTCGCCCTTTTACCAACCGGAGTTGGTCTGAGCTAGTGTACGCCTCCTAACCAAAGGAGTATGTTTTGTTCTCGCCCTTTTACCAACCGAAGTTAATCTGAGCTTGAACTATCGTCTTCTTTTTACTGCCGAGCAGCGTTGTGTGCCGAGCAGCGTAGTGTTAAACACTAGTATTCCCCGAAAAAATTTCAATAAAAGGAGAGAAGATTGTGAGATATCATCGTTTTATTCATATTGATGGAACTGCGTTACATTTTACATCACTGATAATACTTGCGTAGGTGTTCAGCATTCCATGCATTCTTAAATTCCTCTCCTTCTAGAGTTGTTATTCGGTAAGTTCCTGGTCGAACAACTTCTGTTACTCGGTAAGGTCCATGCCAATTTGCTTCCAACTTATTGTGCTTCTGAATGACCTTCTTTAGCGCATAATCTCCTTCTTTTAAGTCGCATTTCTTCACCCTCTTGTTGTAGAACAGAGCTGTTCGTTGTTGGTAAGCAGCATTCCTAATGGCTACCTCTTCTCTAACCTCCTCGAGCATGTCCAAATCTAATCTTCTCATTAAGTCGCTGACTGGGGAATTGAAATTCAGCACTCTGTGTGTTGGAAGACCCAACTCGGCAGGTATTACGGCCTCACTTCCAAATGCCAGCATATATGGTGATTCTCCAGTTGCTGCTCGGGGGGTTGTTCGGTAAGCCCATAATACTGACTGTAGCTCATTAATCCAATTATCTTTAGCCTCACTTAGCCTCTTCTTCAAACCATTTAGTAATGTTATGTTCATCACTTCAGTCTGTCCATTGCTTTGAGGATGGCCTGGTGCTGAATGAACCTTCAAAATGTTTGATTGATGACAATAAGCGGCAAACTCCTCGTTATCAAATTGTGTTCCATGGTCTGTGATGAAGGCATGAGGGAGACCATATCGGCATATGATGTTCTTCCAAACGAACTGGTACACCTTCTCGTATGTCATATCAATCAGAGCCTCAGCTTCTACCCACTTAGTAAAATAATCCACTGCGACGACGAGGTACTTGAATCTTCCTCGGGTCGTTGGCAGTGGTCCAACCAAATCAATTCCCCACATGGCAAATGGCCAAGGGGAAGTTATGGGTGTCAACAATGCTTGTGGAGTTCGTCGGATGGAGGAAAAACGTTGGCATTTATCACATCTCTTAGCATAGGCTATACAATCAGCCCTCATCATTGGCCAGTAGTATCCCTGCATCATCACCCTTTGCAAAAGTGTCCGACCTGCCACATGGGCTCCACAGGACCCTTCATGGATCTCTTCAATCAATCCTTTCACCTCGGAGGGATGTACACATCTCTGCAAACCTGCCATCATTCCTCGTCTATACAAAACACCATTAGTTAGTACATACCGAGCAGCTTTATACTTCAATTTCTTGGCAGCGAGCTTATCCTCCGGTAATTCTCCCTCCTCAATATATGCCCTGATGGGATCCATCAAAGATGGCCCTAAATCAAGGGTAATAATATTCATCGTCAGGTCTTCATCTATGCTTCGACTCTCTAATACTTCAATTGGTATCGTTCTTCGCAGCTCGGTACGAGTAGCTGATGCTAGTCGGGCCAGTGCATCTGCTCGTTCATTCTCCAATCTTGGTATTTGGATCAACTGAATGGCATCGAATTCTGCCAATAACTCCATCACCTTTGCATGATACTTGACCATTAATTCTCCTTTAACTGCATATGTCCCCATTACCTGATTCACAATTAATTGAGAATCACTGAATACCATCACTTGTTGTGCTTCCATACTCTTTGCTAAATTAAGACATGCTATCACGGCCTCATACTCCGCCTCATTATTGGAAGCTTTGAATTGGAATCGCAAGGCGTATTCCATGTCAATCTCATCTGGGGTGTTTAAAACAATCCCTGCTCCAGAACCCGTTGTGCAAGATGACCCATCTACATATAATTTCCATGTAGGCAACTCGTCTTCAAATTTTTTATCGGACGGGGTTCCTCGGTGAAATATTTGTTGTTTCCTTTCATCCTCTCCTGGTATTTCTCGCTCTTCGTCGACCATCTCTTCTTGCCCTTTTACCAACCGGAGTTGGTCTGAGTTCAAATTTGATGATCCTTCTACATCTACAAGCCCTTTTACCAACCGGAGTTGGTTTGAGCTTATGTCTGTTGATTATTTAACATCCACTCGCCCTTTTACCAACCGGAGTTGGTCTGGGCTTGTGTTTGTTGGTCCTGTAACATCCACAGGTTGATCAGCAAGCAACTTTTGTTCCTCGGAGGTATCAGGATAAGTAAACTCTGCTATAAAATCTGCTACAGCTTGCCCTTTTAATGATGATCTGGGTTCATACACAATATCATATTCACTGAGCTCTATTGCCCAGTACATCAGTCTCCCTGATTTTTCTGGCTTATGAAGGGCTTGTCTCAATGGCATGTCGGTATACACGACGATGGTATGGGCCTGGAAATATGGCCTCATTCTTCTACTTGCCTCAATTAATGCCAATGCCAATTTTTCCAGCTTTGGGTACCTGATCTCTGCACCTCGGAAAGCTTTACTTGTGTAATAAATTGGCTTCTGGACTCCATTCTCCACTCTGATCAATGCCGAGCTGACTGCATTCTCTGATACTGCCAGGTATAAATACAACTTTTCTCCCATTATTGGCCTGGACAACAGTGGAGGTGCTCCCAAATATTTCTTCAAGTCTTGAAAGGATTTTTCACATTCTTCATTCCACTCGAAAGTTTTTCGCAGTGTTTTGAAGAATGGGAGGCATCTATCGGTTGCTCGGGATACAAATCTGTTGAGCACTGCAACTCGTCCTGTAAGACTCTGTACTTCTTTCTTCGTCGTTGGAGATCGCAACCCCAAAAGAGCTTTGATCTTTTCTGGATTCGCCTCAATGCCTCGCTGGTTGACAATGTACCCAAGGAACATTCCTTCTCGTACTCCAAATGTGCACTTCATCGGGTTGAGCTTCATTTGGTATTTATCCAATTGATCAAAGGTCTGACCTAAGTCAACTAGATGATCAGCAGCTTTCTTGCTTTTTGTCATCATATCATCGACATAGACTTCCATATTGCAACTAATTTATTCGGCAAAAACCTTTTTCATCAGCCGTTGGTATGTCGCTCCTGCATTTTTCAAACCAAAAGGCATAACATTATAACAATAAGTTCCCCTAGGGGTAATAAAAGAAGTACTTTCCCTATCTTCAGGTTTCATTTTGATCTGATTGTAACCAGAGTAAGCATCCATGAAGCTGAGCAGCTCGTGTCCCGAGGTAGCATCCACCAGTTGATCAATTCTGGGAAATGGAAAGTGATCCTTTGGGCATGCCTTGTTGAGATCGGTGAAATCAACACACATTCTCCATTTTTTATTTTTCTTCTTTACCATCACCACATTTGCTAACCAGTCTGGATATTTCACATCTTCAATGAATTGGGCTTTCTGGAGCTTCTCGACCTCCTCTTGTATAGCTTGATTCTTCTCAGGACTAAATACTCTTCTTCTCTGCTTTACAGGCTTGATCTCCTTATTCACATTGAGCTCATGACATAAGAAATTTGTATCTATTCCTGGCATGTCTTCATGACTCCATGCAAAAGTTTTCTTTCTATTTCTCAAGAAAGTTATCAACTCCTGTTTTATTGAAGCATCCAACGACGAACCTATCTGAGTTGTTCGTTCAGGGCGCTTGTCGTCCAGAATAACATTTTCTGTAGATTCCACCACCTGTCCTTTTACAAGTTGGGATTCATCTCTGGGATCCAGTGTTTCAATTTCTGTACCTTCATCCACCTGGTAGGTAGTAGTTTTTTTCCTTGACTCTTCAAGCTCCTCTTGCTCGGCAGATGAATAATAGCATTACCGAGCTACTTTTTTATTCACCTTTCATAACTCCTACTCAGAAATTTGTTGGGAATTTTAAACACTGATGTACCGTAGATGGAACTGCTTCGAACTTCTTCAAGCCAACTTTTCCCATGATGATGTTGTAAGCTGATTGCACATTCTTATCCATCACAAAGAAGCGTATTCTTTCTGTTTGACAAGCAGTCCAAGTTCCAATGAATATGTCCAACTTGATCGTCCCAAGTGGAAAAACCTTCTCGCCAGAAAAATCCAGGAGAGGTCTGTGATAAGGCTCCAATTGAGATAATTTTAAATTTAAACTGTCAAAGCATGAGTAGAACATGATGTCTGCCGAACTACCATTATCTACCAGAACCCTTGAAATCACTACTTCTTGCATCCTCATTTTGATCACCAAAGGTTCATCGTGAGGGTAAAGAACATCTGCCAGGTCATTTTTTGAAAAACCAATGACTAGCTTCTCTTTGTTTATCTTCCTCGGGCGATCCTCCTCAGAAAAATTTATCCGTGGAATGTATGAGCAAGCTTGAGCCTCATCGAGGTAAGCTTTTCTTTCTGCAGTAAGATCTCCTCCTCCTACATCTCCTCCTGTAATAACATTACAATCAAATGTTCCAAAATGTATTGAAAATACCTCGCGTTCTGGTTGCCTTGGACTTTTGGGAAGATCGGGATCATCCTCTGTATCATCTTCATGATCTCTTTTCCTGTTTTCTTCTGCCCGACGAGGAGATCTAGACCTCTCTCTTGCTCGGTTTTCATTTCCTCTTTCATTTCTACGATCAACATACTTTGACAACTTTCCTCGTCTAATGAGCGTTTCAATCTCGTTTTGGAGGGCTATGTAATTTTTAGTCATATGACCATGATCCTTATGAAACTCGCAATATTTATCTCTATTTCTTTTGTCAGGGTCCGACCTCAGTTTCTTTGGCCACCTTACTTCCTCGTTATTCTTGATTTCTTCCAAGACATGATTAATACCCATTTTCAAAGGAGTATAATTATCGAATTTCTTCAGGACTTCCCATGACGACTTATTATTCTTGGAATGCTTATCACCGCCATTGCCCTTATGCTCTTTCTTCTTAGATTTGTCGACTTCCACCTTGGTTTCTTTATCCATATTCTTCTTCGCAGCCATAGCCTCCTCGACATTCATGATTTTGGATGCTTTTGCCATCAACTCTGACATAGTTGTAGGTGGATCTTTGGCCAAAGTGTAATACAATTTGTTAGGCAACAACCCACTCATCAAGGCGGTAATTGTTGTCTTTTCTTCAAAATCTATGACTTCCAGCTTCTCGTTATTGAAACGAGTTATGTAATCTCTAGTACTCTCACCAGATTTTTGTCTAACACTTAACAAGTGTGCTACCCGTTTTACTGGCTTTGCTCCAAAACAGAAATTGCCGATGAACAACTTGGCCAATTGAAAGAAAGTTGAAATCTTACCCCGAGGAAGATTGTTGTACCATATCTGGGCAGACCCAGTAAGAGTTCCTGAGAATGCTCTGCATCTCATCTCGTCGGGGACAGCATAGATGTCGGCAGCAGCTTAATATTGCTCTATGTGAAGAACAGGATATGTCTTTCCATCATACTTGGGGGTCACCACAGGTGCTTTAAATTTTGATGGGGTAGGAAAATCCACAATGGCCTGGACAAAAGGTGTCCTTGAACAAAAGTTCGTTGTAGGGGATTCTTCGCCTTAGCCATTTCTCCAAATCTATCCTCCAACCGCTGAATGGAACCTTTCCAAGCATCATTTCCTTCCTCGGGCTTATTAGTTCGAGCAATTGATTGTTCTGACGTGGCCTCCTAAGATCTATCTTGACGAGCAACCGATCGTGATTGTGTTGATCCCTCTCTTAGATCTGATGGTTGTCAAAAACTCCTCGACATGGTCTTAGGTGGACTCCTATTCCTCCTAGGGCCTAATCGGATGAAAGGAGACACCCTGATCAGTCTTTCCAAGGCACTGGTCCTCTCTGGATAAAGAGTAATACGTTGATCAGTATCTGTAGCCCGTATTGACGAAGTTCGCCCAGGTTGATAAGAGGAATCATCGGATTCTTCACTACGATACGCATCTGTACGCCTGGACCGTGAAGAAAGTAAATAAGTTTGCCTCTAACCACTTCGTTGTCCCGAATGTGCAGTTGCACCGCCATGAAGGGTTTGTATGAGTTGCCGCATTGTTTCTTGCATGGCGGTTTATCCTTGAGCCAGATTCGTCATAATTCCGGCCAGATCTGGAGGTGCAGAGGGATTTGGAAGATTTCCAGCATTTCCAGCGTTTCGATTACTGGATTCTGGATTATCTGCCATTGATGATGAATAATTTTTGGTGAAAAACGATAACGACAGTCGTTTCCCACAGACGGCGCCAATCTGTTGATGTAAAAAATTACATTGCTTATAATTATTTAATCACAGATAAATATCAATGAGACAAAGAATTTTAAAGTGGTTCAGCCTTATAAGAATGGCCTATGTCCACTGTTTCTGTTATTGCCAAGTGTTTTGGAGTTCTCGATATGCAATTCTATCAAGAAAATCCGGTCCCCTTGAATGAGGGTGATACAATGTATTTATAGCCCATAGGCTGTACATGTGAAATGGTAAACAATTAATGCCCTTTAAGAGTATACGTCTATATGATAATCATTCAATGAATAGTTGAACTGTTGATTATTTGGCAATCAATGCTGTGGCCGAGAAGCAGCTCGGACCGCCTTTAGTTGCTCGTTGTTCAGGAGTTCCTCGGAGTGTTGGAGTTCCTCGAAGTATTAGAGATCCTTGGAGTATACTTGTTGCTCGGAGTGAGTCTGACTTGGTTGGGTAAATAACCTTCCTCGTTGCTATTGTGCCACGTAGATCGACACGTGTCTTCTTATGATTCGTCTATATCAGCATATTAATTTTGGTATCAACAACTATGTTTTCCTTCACTTGCTCTTGCATTTTTGGAACTTTACCTCGAGAAGACTCAGAGAATTTCTGGTTGACAGAAGCATCTGTCCGGACATCTTCATCTACCCTTGGTGGGGAACCTAAATTGTGATCACTAAAAAGTTCAAACTCGACAAGGAAATTAGCCTCCGTCAGAGCAGCATCCCAGCCTTTATTGAAGTTAGAATACTTGATAAAATACAACTCATGTTTTACATCATCAAAGGCATCAATATAGCCCTTGTCATAGCTAACATCCTTGGCCACATCTAGCTGGTCACATTCAGTCTTCAGCTGGACACGTTCGACCTTCACTTGGTCATGTGCAACTTTCAGCTCGGCGTGCTCAATCTTCAACTCAACCATAGCCAAGCTGGTGGATTTCTTTTCCTCATCATATGCCCATTGAGAAGTAGAGAGAGCCACCTTGGACTTATCCAAGGCCATTGTTAATAGGTGACCTTGGACTAATCGGAGCATTTTTCCAAAATGGCGACAAAGTTCGCCACAAACTATAGAGAGAAGAATAAGGACTATGTCAAAATTTTAAGAGATTCAATAATCTAGGTAGTAAAAGAAAATTTTGTTTACCAGTGACAATGTCTGAGCAGCATGGGTGGAAAGTTGATTGTGCATTAATTAGTTAACTTGCTCATGGTCTAGCGTGATCACTCCCCCTTCAACACACCAAAGGCCAAAGAGGTATTTTTAGCCACCAACATCACTTGGTGAACTTTCCCAGAGTTTTGGGCATCACCCTTCTTGGAAGTCATCACGGTCATTGAATAATAATAGGTCTTCTTATTTTTATTCTTTTCTTAGATTGAGGAGTCTGACACGGGTATGGGGGATAAGGGACCCTCAAGCTCAGTCCTCTTGGGAATCTTAGCCTCGAGGGATAAGGGCTTCATGTCATCATCATTTACCAAAATAATTCTCCTCTTTGGAGATATTATTTCCTCCTCAACAATGGGAATGGACTCAATGTTCAGACATTCGAAAGAGGAGGAGGTAGAAGATTCCTCACTTAATGAGGGAAAAGGAACGTCAAGAATTACATTTACTCGGCGGGAAGTAAAGTTGCTTGTGGAGTTCTTGCACTCAAGCAAGAAATAGGCAGACCTTGGGTGATCACCACCTAGAACAAGTGACCTCCTCAATCCCCAGACTTTGAGCAACTCCTCCTTACTGAAATGAGAGGGAGACGATTCCTTCTTCTTTAATCGAGTTGGACAACATAAAAAAAAGGCATCAGTAATTATATTATCAAATAAAGCTCAGAACAAGAGAAATAAAAGTTAACATATGTCAGTTCCCCTCTTCGGTCACAAAAATCAGTGATATTGCTCGCACTCAGAAAAAGGTTGGTGTTGCCAATTTCTAGCGACGAAACCTTGATCCCAATAACCCTTATTGGAATCAAGAATATTGATAACTAATACTCTGTCAGCCTTCTTCTACTTTAGATATAAAACCCCATCTGCTGTGTGGGACCAAGAATAACAGTATCTAATCTCTGAAATCCCTATTTTGGTACCATAAAACTCATTGATCCTATGGCCTCTGTTGACAGTGTTTGGGGCACAATGAGAGGGAACCACCTCAAAGAACTCACAAAACTCCAAGAATAGTTTATTTGGAGGAAATTATATTCCTCTCTCAGTTATTGAGAGTGTATGAATTCAATAAGTACCCTCAACAGCTGCACATTTTTTAGGGAGAAGGGCACATTCAATAGTTATCCAAGAGGGAATTGAGTATAATTTCCTAAACGCTCCCACAGTCCTCTCACTAACATAATAGACCATTTTTGTGAAAGAATAAATGAAATAAAGGACTAATCAATGAAAATAGAGGCGATCGGAAGAAGTTATAATCTTAGGGAAGTCGTAAGAAAAATAAATAAGAGACAAATAGAACTTACAGGCGAAGTGTGAAGTCGGAGGCTCGAAATGTTTTTTTTAAATGAAGGAAAGTGTGCAAGCGACGGTGCAAAGTTTTTAATTAAACAGAGAGAAATATCCCAAAAGTCTAATCAGATGTAACAAAGCTCAAGATCATCAATACAACTGGCAGTTCATTTTTAAAATAAGGATTAGTATACCCCTCATCTTGACCAAATAATTACGAGGCTGCGAACCGTAACAGCCCAAATCACTACAGCCTAAGTGAGTCCAACCCAAAAACAAAAAGCGTATCACTCAAGTCAAGATTAATTGCATGAGGGGTAAGTATGGAGAGTTCAATCTTGTTATCTAAAATCTCGAAGAAGATTATCATAAATCAAGAAATAAGCCCACCCTTAGCTAGGAGAAGTTCACCATAACTCAACTACCTTTAAAACTATAAATAGAACCCTGGCCCTAGGGTAAGGGGCAATGTAATGCTTTGTTTACGAATTATAAATAATTAATATAAAGAGAGAAACACCCCGTGGACATAGGCAGTTGAGGAACCACGTAAATCCGTTTGTTATGGGATTGTTTTATTTTTTATTTTGTTCTAAATTACTTAGATTCATTTATTATGATTATTTGCACTCATAGTGGTTCATATCAATACGTCTATTATGTTGATGAAAAATAAGGATACTTGTAAACACCCCATCTCAGGACCCCCTAAGCACCTCCTTAGGTCCGTAGCACTCATTCATTCACCAAAAACCCTAGATCATGCCCCAAGTACCGATCTAAAGGCCATCGGGCGCTCCTGGGTCCCGTTTGACTCCGATCAAATTTCTTACTTGAGCGAAAGCTCAAAGAATTTTTGAAGGGATCTAAATTATTTTTCCAACGGTCCACCCCTTGCATGAATCGTCCTTACGGTTTAAATGAACGATTCATTTTACTATCAAAAACTAATCTGGAGGCCATCAGGCACTCCCGATCCCCGTTTGAGTCTGATTAACTGTCTCACCAGAGCAAAAGCTTAATGAATCTTTAAAATCTCTGAATCCTCTTTCCAATGTTCCACCCATGCATAATTCGACCCTACGGCACAGAAGAACAATCCGTTTTACCTCTAAAACTGATCTAGGGGCCACCAGGCAATCTAGAGCCCCGTTTGACTCCAATCAACACATTAGCTTAGCTCACGCTAAATGAATCATTGAAGGGCTCAGAATACCATTTCCAATGATCCATCCCATGTGTGAATCAGCCTTATAGTACAAATAAACAATTCATTTTACTTCGAATGGTCACTAGGGACTTTCGAGACCCATTTGACCAAGGTCAACTCTTCGAGCCGAATGAAGCTGAATAAAATCTCGAAGTTATCTAAAAACCCTTTCCAACGGTCCATCCTATGCACGAATCTTCTTTAACATTTGGACGAATGATCAATTTTCCTCCGAAAATCTCATGTCCAATAACCAACGGACACTTCCAGGCCCCGTTTGACTCTGATAAACTACCAAAATTGGGAGAGGCTCAATGGATTTTTAAAGAGCTCTGAATGCCCTTTCTAATAGTCTACACTGTGCACGATTTTGACTTACAATTCTCACTTTAAAACCATTTTTTCCAAAATAATTTGCCTCAGACTGTCGAATGGAAACTCACAGGACCCTTCCTATTAGCAGTGTGTCTGGGGTTCTATGGCGATAGGTAGGTCAAGGATCCTATCGATCGGTACCCCCTTGGTCCTATAAATAAAGGCCATGACATCACTTTGAAAATCACCCCTGAACATCCCTCTCAGTAATTCAGAGAACATTCTCTCGAATTCAGAGTTGTTCCCCTCTTAAAAAGCACACTTCTCACATTCCCTCCATCCTTTTCATACTCCTTTAATTAAATTGTCACTCATATCCTCAGACCACCATCATCTCATCGTGAGATCAGTGCATCTACAATCAAGATCAATTCCAAGTCTTCATAAGAAGGTCCAACTCTCCACCCTTGTCTTTAAATTCTCTTATTTTAGTGTTTTATTTCATTACATCATATACCTTAATTCCAAACCTTTATTATTAGTATTTGCACATACTTTATTTTCATAAAAAAAGGAGGGTTTGCTTGAAAATTCCCAACGGGGAGTTCTCATCACATTTTCTCACATTAAAACACCTCTTTCTACACACACACATATAAGTGAAGTCCTCGGTTGGATTTATGGGTTAAACCCCACCTCGTATTTTATTCGAACTACGTGGACTTTGATTCTCTTTGGTATACATAGGAATCTTGGATAAATCTCTAGACTCGAGTCCTCCCTTATACATATTTGTTATCTTGTTCTTATCATATATTTTATATAATTGTTTGCTTGTTTCTTGTCCGACGTACGCATTTGTTCATATATAACGATTTGTGAGTCGGCAAACACTTACATTATATTATGAATTAATAATTTGGGAACACTCCTAAGGATGACCACACTCCGCCTTTGTCCATGACACGAGTTGAGTGATTCCATTCTCCATTTATATTATGGACATAAGCACATATTTCACATAGTTTACCAGAAGAAGATTAACATATGCCCATGAGAGACCCAAAGGATGGGATGGGTGCCCAACACGTTCTCATTCTGTAACTTAGTCCTTGGACCCTTGAACTACTTAGTTTTGCAAGCAACAATATTGTCCTTGATGTCTTTCACTCAAGGCGGCAACATTTCTTTAGCCTGTTTTATGCAAAATAGGTTATAGACTCCATCATTGCATATCACCTCACATCGACGACAGCACAGTGCCCCGAGAAAGAACACAATCTCGTGCGCACATCGAAAAGAAATGAAATGGGTAGTAAGAGGAAACTCCTCGGAGACCCCCCGAGCCCACCTCGGGATGGACACAGTGGCAACCCCACTTGGGACATTTTAAGAGGGATAGACTTTATTCCTGCATGGGTGTTATTCTTCATTGGTGTGTTCATATGCACGTACCTGTATATTTCCTTTTCTCCTCTATTTACCTTTTTTGTGAATGTCTCTCTCATGTATATATCATTTTTCACTCACTTATACACATCACACACTTGTAAATATTTTTCACTTACTATACACATCAGATACTTGTATATACTCTCCATGTACCAATCACATACTTACACTTAGCTTCACTTTATACTCACATACTTCACACACCAATTATAATATCCATGCTTAGGCTTCACTAGCACACACCCACACTTCTCACACTTGTATATATATCTACATGCTCACTTACACATACCACACATTACTTGTAGTTGATCCATGTATAGTCTCACTGCCACACACACTCACTTGCACATATTCCCCTGTCATTTGCTCACTCACATATATCCATGAGTAGTATAGTCTCCATGTTAGATTTACTTTTCATAATACTTGTATATGCTCCCTCATTAGTATAGTACTCTCCTTACTCATCATGCCAATAAAAAATGATAAAAAATACTCTCTCTCTCCATAATATGCTAATTAAAACATGCATTTTTGCACACTACATCACCAAGAGCATGGCCATATTAACCAAAAATATCTCTCGTACTGGGGGGTCACTTTGTGATGAGCATTGGTCCTGCGGGTCACAGTTAGCCTAAGCGATATAACTCTCACCTTCCATTGGCCTCGTACCTTCGACGTATATGAAACGGTTTCCCCTGCATCCTATCTCTTGACCGAACTCACAATGAGAGATATATAGTAGGTAACTCGTTCATGTATGCCGAGTATATCAAATTTTCTCTCATGTGTACTATCCTCGTGAGGCATATATTGAGGCAATTCACATACACTTAGGTATATCAAATGGCTTGCCCACATATACTGATGAATGATTGCCCTCATGGGAAAGAGGTATATCGTGGAAGTTATGTAAAAGCTGGAACCCTTCCACTAACCCAACTATTTCATAAACCTCATATAGGTCTAAAACCTAGGACACTAAAATTTAGTTATCGAATACCATGCGAAACTCTGCTAAAATTCCAGGTCAGTATACCGCTCGAATTTTCATGCCATTTCGCCTTTTTTCAAAATGGTGAAAAACTGTTACTAAAGACGTTTAATACAAGATTAAACTATTTAAGTAACTCCGAACTGTTTTTTGAAGAAACTCTTTTCTAGAAATCAAATCAGTTTTTAATCAGAAGATGTGTTTAAAAATTTGCATGAGATCAGTTCAAGATTTGTTAACTAGTTTTGAAAAACAAAACTAAAACAGTTTTAAATCAGCACACTAATCAGAATGAGATGAGGAGGTGTAGAAAGATTAATGACAATATATTTTTAACGTGGTAAAACCTCAACCAACTGAAGAAACATCAACGACTCCCTCTATGGAGTAAAAACAAAAATCCACTAAAACAAATATAACAGTTACAAACTATATAACACACATGCACACAAATCAGACCTATACAAGTTTAGGAATGTACCCACTAGTGTCCTTATAACTTTTTTGCAGTTCTGATTGTTGATGTTGTTCTCCCAGTTTGCTAACTTCACTTTGTTCCAGTCTTTACGTCGACTCTTATTTCCAGATCTTATTACCAACACTTTCAGTGTTGTAGTGTGTATGTGTTTTGTGATGGTGATCTAATAGATGCATGCATACACTCACACTTATTTTTACAAACATCCCTAGCAAATTACAAATCAGATATATATGCTGTGATTTTCATTTTCTCTCTTCTTAGGAAAGTTGAACCTTATTTAACCTTTAACAGTAACCCAGAATCCATGGCTATCTTGCTCAGAAGACGTATCAAGATCTTAATCAATTTCAGGGTTTTGAAAAGATTTTTGAAATTGAAAACCACCGAGTGTGATTCCAACTAGGTCTAAGGTCTTGTTTCAAAAGAACTAGAAACAGAAAATGTTATTGTTGATTTTGAGTACGAAAACATTTACAGAAAACAATCAACAACGGATTTCTCAAAATGAGAAACAATAAATGTAGATCTAGGTGTAATGTAACATAAGATGCTCAGATATATAATTTCTATGGAACAGAAATGCAGATCTAGCTTAATGCTTAAGTTGGACACAAGATCTTAAAACAAAGAGGTTACAGCATGAAACCACTATCAAACCACTCTCAAAACTCCCAAACACTCAAGGTTGTGTTTGGTATAAAACTGGTTTTGATAAAAAGGGATTAGGATTTGAGAAAGGGTTTGGACGAATTAGGGTTAGATTTTCTAACTCGGGTTGCTCTCTTCTCTCTCTCCTCTCTCTTCTCTCTTCTCTCTCTTCTCTCTTTTATCTCTAAAAGATTAAATGGAAAAAAATTTCTAATGGTTGAGGGTTAACCTCTTTATAGAGGGGGCTGAGAAGGATCGAGAAGGTAGAGGCAAATCGAGGGTTGAGATTAAGTCAAGCTATCTTGACTTTCATCCAACGGTTAAAGGTAAGCGGTTGGTTATAAGTCTTGTGATTGGATGAGAAGAGTTCGTGAGGATTGGGACAGGAACGCATGCAGATCGTTGATTAAATCAATCCAAGGGCTAATAAAACACGCAGGTTTACTCTCTTAAAAGAAACACAAAATCATCTAATAGGAAAGCAACACGTGTAAGGCAAACACCGGATATCAAACGCGTGTATAAACTTAATTACGCAGACACCTGATTTCTATAGCACTTTCGGTTCCTACCCAAGGTAACATTCCAGGGAAAAAACTAAAAACCAGTAATTATATAATGACCCCGAAACTTTTTAATTCCATTTTTAATTAAGAAAAAAATGTTTTAAAATCATTAAAAATTCCCAAAAATTATAAAAAATAGTTTTAATGGAAATTAACACACACAACACACATATGAACAATTTAAACAATATGTGAACAATGTATGCAGTTCTAAAGTGTGTGAGTGTCAGTGAATATACCTTGACTAATCAAATAAGAGGAATGAATTGAATTGAAGAGTCTGGGGCTCTTTGGTGTCTAGGATGGGGACTCAATTTTGTCTATATTTCCAAACTAGATGGGCACTTATACAATGTAGACTCAAGTGAGTCAAGATTATAAGGTGCTTAAAACGGGACCCTATCCATAAACCTGGAAACAACTCAAACCGTGTCTTACATATTTTCAAACCTTATTTTTCTAGGATCGGGTACTGTCCGGCATCTTTTTCTGCATTTAGGTAAACCTAATACAAGTGAGAACCTAATAATAACATTAATAATAATCATGTTGAGATTCCCTCCTTATTCCCTCCTTCTTTTGAAAGCCTAAAATACTAAAAACATTCTTTATCTTCCTTCTAAAATACTAAAAAAATTCTCCATCCTTCTTTCAAAAATAAATTCGACCCGTTATCCCTCTCAGGTCGATCGAATTACAAATTTTAACCTGGCTCCCTAATAACTTTAGTCTTCCGTCAAACTGCCCCAAAGCTCTATCGGTTCTTTTGCTACTTCATTCGAGTTTGGGATTTACCTTCATGAACTCTTCATGGAGAACACTGACCAAGCACTGAATGTGCAGCCATATTTGATGATCGGATTAATCTGGCTCAGTGCTAATATTAACAACCTTCAAATTGAGGTCCATAAAATGCAACATCATCGGGCCCAGATCCTCAAAAAACTTGAGGTTCTCTTTCCTCGTGCCATGGTTCCACCCACTCCTAAGCATGTCTCAATCCTAATAGAGTATCAACATGATCCACGTGCCCCACTTACCAATGGGCTACCTCTAGCTCAACTACATATTTCGAACCTTACCCATTTATGGGTGAACCTATCATTACCCATGGATCCTAAGGAGGAGGAACTAAACAAGGTCAAAGAAGACCTCAAACTGATAACAAAGAAGTTCGACCAAGTTAAGATATCTCAGAATTACATGGTCTACACCCATATGTCTCCCTATCCCAAAGCCAGGCTACCAGAGATGTTCAAGATGCCCGACATCGAGAAGTTTGAGGAAAATGAACCCCAATTATTCACCTTCGTAGCTATCATCGAGCTATGACCCTCCTTAGTGCCACCGAAGAGATAATGGCCTAGATTTTCCAACAGACCTCGAGATAAATTTCCCTCTGGTGATTTTTGTCCCATGAAGAATCCAGAATCCATAGTTAGGAGGATGTCACCCGAGAATTTATGTCTCAGTACAAGTACAATGAGGAGCTAGAGGTTATGCGTCCAGATCTAGAGCTTTTTAAGAAAAATCTAAGTAAAATAGTCAGTAGCTTCATAGGAAGGTTGAGAGAGAAAGTTTCTACCATGATTCATAAACCCTCCGAGAAGGGATAAGTCAGTATCAAGAATAAAAACTTCTTACCTCATATTCGAGCGCCCATGGGAGGACAGTATTACCCACTCTTTTGAGCCCTTTAAGACGCTGTTGTAGAAATTGAGGAAGGCATTACCAATGCCGAATCTGAACCAAAGAAAGTGACCGTACAATTCACTCCTGAAAGTATGAGAAGCCTGCTAATGCTACAGTCTCAACCATCAATGACATATACTAACTTACTACCTCTTGGGCACCAGAAAGCTGCCTTAATCCTACCAAGAAAGATTGCACTTGGATCCATGCTCCCCTGTCTAAAGTCTACCAGGCCCTATTGAGCCAAAACCTCATCAAACCTTGGACCCTAATCCATTTTCAAATCCACTCCCTAAAAACTTCAAGGCCAATACTCGTTGTGATTAATACCGACCAATGCTTCCACATTAGGAATGAGATCTAAGTCCTAATTGACCGAGGTATCATCGCCCCAACAGCTAATCCTAAACCCAATACCATTCATAACCCACTTCCAACACATAAAAATGCCATCTTTCTATAAAGTGACTCGAAATTTGATCCATATACTCAAATCATGCCCAGAAAATCCCCCATTGTACCTATAATCTCACCTAAACCACTCAAGATTTGCCCATATTTTCTCCTATACCCTATATGCTTCACCAATCAAGCTTTGTCACTCCTTACAAGGGCCTGTCTTATCATTCATACCCGACCTATAGGGAATGATATGGAGTTACCATGTGTGTTTAACCAAATCTTAGTGTCTAGGCCAAAATTGCCCATCGAGATGACTATTGATTGTTGCAAATTCAGTGTCTTATTCGTGGAGGACCAAAAGTGGACTCATGAATCAGATGAATGGATGGTACCTATTGAAGAAGTCAGCCTAGATGATGTGGTACAGATAATGGCTGATGCATTTTGATATATAAATGAAATTTATAGTATTTTTTAGCTACTCACCTTTTTTAAGCTTCAGGGACGGTTGGTCCCTTCAGTACTGCATCCCTCCGCTGAGTGGGAAGATTTGTACGATGAAGCCATCGAGGTTATCGAGTGAATTGATTTCTCTTGGAAAATTTTAGTAGCCATCCTATATGGAATAATATCCTTTGAAGATATACTGGAGGAAATTAATAAGGTGGTCATACAGCCAAAGGTAGATAAAGATACGGGATTCATGTTCTTCCCCGCCTCAGTAAACACATAACCGGGTCAGCGAGACACTACAAAGATCTAATTCCTCATGTGAACGAAATAGATAAAGGAAAGGGAGTTACCTAAGAACTTTCCATTCCAGAAATGACCATTGAAGAGAGAAAAGTCCTTGACCAGCTCAAGAAGACCTAAAACAATATCACCCTATGGGGGGTTTTCATGTCCTCCCTGTTGCATCGAAATGCCTTGATAAAACTCCTCATGGAGCCTACTGTCCCTCCATCCACCACTCTTGAAGAAGCCATAAACATGATTGGGTCCTTGAACTCTTCCACACTCCTCTCCTTTTTTGAAGAAGAGATACCAAAGATCGACCCTGACCATAACTATGCGCTTAACATCTCCATTGATGTCTTAGAAAAGATAGTCCTATTTTAACTCATTGATAACGGATTTTCTCTTATTGTTTGTCCTCTTAGAACCTTCAATTGCTTGGGGTTGAAAGTTAGTGATCTCACTCCCACTTTCGCCGTCGTGCGTACATACGATAATACCCACTGAGAAGTATTGTTGTCCACAACTCATAATAGGGGTTGGTCCTATGAATCTTGTCATCGAGTTCCAAGTCATTGACATACATGTATGTGTCAATCTACTCCTTGGTCATCCATGGCTCCACATACGGTTGCAACCGGTACGGGTTTTTACCGTACCGTACCGTTTTGGTCCGAAAAAAATGGTTTTTGTTTCATATTATGAAATACCGAAAACTGATTTTATCGAAATCGAAAATACCGTCAAAAATTTGGTTGGTTTTGGTTTTTAGATTCAAAAAACTCATTTACCGAATTTACCGTACCGAAATACCGTACCAAACTTTTTTATGCAGTGTCAAATTATTTTGGATATCATACTACTTCTATTTATTTTATTTCTCATGAGTGAGTTTTTATATTCTCTTTGAATTTAAATTTGAGTATTTGGTTTAAGTGTTAAATAATCATGTTAATTAAACATATATTTGTTTAATTAATCAAACA
Organism: Sambucus nigra; assembly: GCA_949130495.1. NCBI lineage: Eukaryota > Viridiplantae > Streptophyta > Magnoliopsida > Dipsacales > Adoxaceae > Sambucus > Sambucus nigra. Next base: position 225,811,089 of record OX422214.1, read on the forward strand.
TTTAACACAAAATGAATTAGGCAGCATTTTGTTAAAATAAAAAGAGCCATTTGTTTTGTTGGATATATTTCCGTTTTGCCCTTATTTCATTTAGGCTTTACATTGTGGTTTGTGTAGAGATCTTTTTTTAGGTTTTCCATTTCATTTTTTTAACCTCTTTCTCTCTCAAAAAGTGTGGCCGTCATTTTTGTTTGAGCTCTCTCTCTCTCATTTTTTTTTCTTCTACAACCTTGGGTTGATTTTGAATAATTTTTTGGAGGCTTTTATTTGAGAACACCATTTTTTTGTTTTGAGATTTGGCTTTCGATTTGGTGTGGTTACTTAGTTTTGAGATCGGGTTTCCGGTGACAATTTTTTCGGCGCCAGCTGTATTCGGATCTAAGTTCCCTCCGTGTTTTTCGGTGAGTTTTTTTCCTGACGAGTTGGCTTTTTCGGTGAAGGTTTGTTTTTTCGGTGTTGGAGGTGTGGATGATTTTGACTTTCTAGCGAACATTTTTTTAGGTAACAACTCCCTCATTTTTTTAGGCTCATCATCTTGGATCACTCTCCTCAAGCACCAGCTCCCTCATCTCGTCTCACTCTCCTCCGGCGCCGATAAAAGCAAATCGGTTAGTTTGGTCTCTTATCTATTTAAATCTATTGTTCCAAATGCTAGAAATTGCACCTCTTTGTGTATGTTTCTAATTGTTCCAAAAAACTAGAAATGCTAGAAATTGTAATAGCTAGAAATGCTAGAATTGTACAACTAGAAATGGGTATATCGAAATATATACTAGATTTATCGAATGCATAAATCGATTTGAAATTCTGGTATTTATCGGGAAAAAACCGAATTGAAACCGAAACTACCGAAGCCAAAAAAAACCATAAAAATGAAAAACCGATCGGTTTGGTTTTGATTTTTGTTTTGAGGTACCGGTCGGTAAATTGGTACGGTATGGTTTTACCATATAGAATGTGGTTTTGGTATTGGTAAGGGGTCGTTACCGACCGTACCGTACCGGTTGCACCCCTAGCTCCATAACATTCAAGGGGTATCTTCTTCTCTTCATCAGAAACTGAAATTCTTTGCTAAAGATCAGGTTATCACCATACAGATAATGCCAGCACTAGCAATCCAGTATTGGAAATCTAGCATGAGACGAATGACATGCTCCTCTTTGGCTTCAGATTTGATTCATTTCCACTTCCAACAGGAGAAAAATTCAAAGACTGAGTCTGTCTGGAACACAACCCTCACGATAACGTCAATGTGATTCAGATGTTGAAGAACGTGCACTTTATACCCAAAATGGTGCTAAAGTTGACGCCAATAAGGGATCCTTGAGCCCATAGTTCTGAAGGAGGCCTTTCCCCCATGTGGCCTGGGTTACTAACCTTTAGTAGAATAACTCAAAGCACTCTGGCAACTAAGATCGAAAATAGGCTTAGAGGATGACAAGACTATTTTGAGAGACTGTTAAACGGAAGGTTTATCAAGGAGGGTGAAGAATTACCTTTTTGGGGCTTCCCTGAACCATGGTACGACCATGTCGACAATAAGATGAAATCGGGGTTAAAAATCTTTTTTCAAGACAATAACTCTTGGGCTGACGACTGCAAACATTAAGTGCAACCCCTCACCGAAAAAGTTGTGACAATTACGGAGGATTTTAAGGAAAGTGATTTTGAGGACTCATTCGACTGGCAGACACTATGGTTAAGTCTCTGCATGATCCACTCAGATGCACCGTCGTCGAACCCGTCCATTCAAATCAAAGCTGCTGACATGCCTCTCTTCAACAGGAATGTCATGCATGTTCAACCTGCTTAGATTCAAACTGACCCTGTTATTTACCTTATCCAAGTCTCTTCGCCTGATGTTGTTATTCCTTTTTCTGATATCAATTTAATTGAGACATATTTTATCAAGATTCCCAATGTTGTTTTTCCTGAAAATGAAATAAATGAGGATTTTGAGTCTCTTGATGTGCCTTACATTAATTATCTTAATTCTAATAAAACCTTTGATGATGATGATTTTGTAAATAAACAATTCTTAATTGATCTTAAAAAGTAGAATAACAAACAACATAACCATGTTTAAATTGATGATAAGACTGTTGTTATTAATATCAGTTCAAGCATTCATCAGCACGAGATTAGGATAGGGTCCACCCTTTACGAGCATAAATGTGTATAATTTGAAGAACTACTAAAAGAATTCATGGATGTCTTCACATCGTCCTATGATGACATGCTCGGCATTGACCTACAAATAGCTCAGTATGATATCCTAATATTCACAAAATGCAAGTCAGTCAAACAGAAGCTAAAAAAGCTCCTCACCGAATGGTTGCCAAAATTTAAAGAAGAAGTCGTTAAGCAAATAAACGTGGGTTTTATTTGCATAGTCGAATATCCTACATGACTCACCAACATCGTCCTCGTGTCGAAGTCGGGAGGAAAAGTCCGCATGTGCGTCGACTATCAAGATTTGAATAAAGCATCCCCAAAAGACGATTACACATTGCCCAATATCGATTGGATCATGGAAAACATGTCCAACCACGCCCTCAATTCATTTGTCAATGGATTCATTGGATATAACAGATTAAGATGCACCCTAACCATCAGGAGAAAATTGCCTTTATCACCCCCTGCGGAACTTTTTGCTATCTATCTTACCCTTCAAAATCAAAATGTCGAGGATACCTATCAAAGGGCTACCATAACCATCATGCATGGCCTTATATGCAAAGAGGTCGGAGTCTATGTGGACGATATTATCATTAAGTCTAAGACTCAGGAAGGTCATATTTTCGCCCTTCGAAAGTTTTTCGAGAGACTCCGGTAACACCAGATGCAGCTAAATCCGCAAAAATGTGTTTCGACATCATAAAGGAAAAATCTTAGGATTCATGGTCAGTGAAAAAGAATAAAATCAGACCATGCCAAGCTGAAGGTCATACTTAAAATGCCACCACCACAGATGGAGAAGGAAGTTCGAGGATTCCTAGGAAAATTGCAGTACATCAGTCGGTCATCAGCTAACTAGCCTCTATCTCTGAACGCATTTTTAAACTTCTTTAGAATGATTCAATTAAAGTCTGGAATGAGGCCTACTAAGAAGCCTTTGACCAAATCAAGCGATACCTCACCTGACCTTCGGTGCTTATGCATCCACAGCTAAGTCTCAGCCTCCTCTTATATTGGACCATAACAAATACTGCAGCAGGGGATTTTTTAGCCCAATATATTGAAGAATCCCACAAGGAAAGAGACATTTATTTCTCCAGTTAAAAATTGGCTGAGTACGAGGTCAACTACACTGCTTTGCAAGCGTGTGTCACCCTAGTCAGTTTCACGCAAGAATTATGTCACTATATGCTTACCTTCCCCATCAGACTGCTATCCGTATGGATCCCATCAAGTACCTGCTAGAAAAGCCCGCTCTGTCCAACCAAATGTCCCGTTTGTTAATGTTGCTAGCCGAATTTGATATTGTGTACGTCACGCAGAAAGCTCTGAAAGGGGGATCCAACTTCGAATACCATTTTGAATACCCCATTAAAGGGATCGATGTTTGGGTCTCTGAATTATCGTATAAAGATGTTCTCTGCACTTCTCAAGAGTACCTTAGATAGAAAATGTTCTTCGATGGAGCTACCAGTAAGAACGGAAATGACATTGGAATACTCTTAATCACCCCTGATGACTCTCACACCCTCGTTGCCATTAAACTAGACTTTCCCAGCACCAATAACATGGCTAAGTATAAGGCATGCACTCTAGGCCTCAATATTTCCCTCAAGAAAGGAATCCAGCACCTAGATGTCTACGGAGACTCGGCCCTCATCGTCACCCAAATCCTCAGAAAATGGAAGGACAAATAAGATCCCTTTCACACCCACCTAGAAGAGTTGTCCACCCAATTCAAAGATGTCACCTTCCACTACCATCCTCATGCAAAGAAAACACTAACTGACGCCCTTGTCTCCCTGGTCTCTATCGTCGGCATACCTGGGGTAATAACAATGGCCCTTTTCCTGGTTCAGAAGCAGGTTGTGCCCACCCACTTCTACCACATTGAACTTATTATCGAGGAAGATTTTGATATGGTCGGGTTATGGTACTATGATATTTTGCTCCTCCTATAACATGGTAAGTATCCCCAAGACACCAATAAGAAAGATTATACAACCCTCCGTAAACTGGCTACCCAGTATATCATCTGGAATAAATCACTTTTCAAGAGAAACTTCGATGGAACCCATTTGCATTGCATAGCAGGGGCTGATCTTAAAGAAATAATATAGAAGATCCACGGTGAGAAATGCGTACCCCATATGAATGGTCACATTCTTGCAAAAAAGATTATCCGTTAAGGGTACTATTGGACCACAATGGTTCAAGCTTGGACTGCCTATGTTCGAAGATGCCTTAAATGCCAATAGTTTGCCAATATCTAAAATATGCACCCCCGAGAACTATATAACATGACCTCTCCCTGGCCCTTCTCGACCTAGGGCATTGAAATTATAGGAAAAGTTACTCATGAAGCTTCAAATGGTCATGAATTCATCCTGGTCACCATTAATTACTTCATGAAATGGGTCAAAGTCGAGTCACACGCAGTGCTAAATGCCAAGAAAGTCCCCAAGTTTATCAAAAAGAACGCCATCTATTGATATGGAGTTTCCCACAAGTTATTATCAGATAATGGGCTCTATTTCGAAGTTGAGGTCATGGAACTAGTCGACGAGTACGGGATTCAGAGACACAAATCTTCTCCCTACCAATCCCAAACCAATGGTGATGTAGAAGTTATCAATAAAAGCCTCAAAGAAATAATTAGCAAGATGACTAAGAGTTGCATAGATTGGGTCGATCAGATCCCTTACGCCCTCTGGGGCTACCGCACTTCAATCAGAAAGACTACTGGGGCTACCCCTTATTCTCTAGTGTACGGTATGGGAGCGATCCTACCCGTTGATATAGAAATACCTTTCTTTTGCATCATGATCGAGAGCAAGGTTGGCAAAGAAGAATAGTAGCAGATCCACTTGGATGAATTATCACTCTTGGATGAAAAGAGGCCGAAGGCTCTATATCATATACAAGGGTACCAATACTGGATAGCACAATCATTTAATCAAAAACTCAACGACCGCGGTGTCCAAGAAGGAGACCTTTCCCTTAAAGAGATAATCGAACCCATCTAGGACGCCAAGGGGAAGTTCAAACCGAATTGGAGGGGCCCCCACATCGAGAAAAAAATTCTCTCATGAGGCGTCGCTATGCTCACAGATCTCGACGAAGAAGAGATGGAGCGTTTAGTTAACATGAACCATCTCAAGAAATTTTACCCTTAGTCCGAAGTCTTAGCGTGCTACGACACTTCGCATCCCCTTTCTATTCTAAAAATAATCTTCATTTCCCCCTGCCCAGAACTACGTGGAACCTAATCTTCTCAAAAAATATTTTCTTTTAAAAATGAGACCCATGAAAATTTTTGAAACCCCCAAAGGTACGTAGGAAGCCCATACGCCATACATGCGCCCGGTCCCCTTCTTTTTCATAAATGGTTATTCTTTTCTAACCTCCAAGAACGGCGGTCCATTTTATCATTTACATAAACAAAAGGATTATGTGTGCCTTAATGATTGGTATTGATAATTCAAATGCAAAATTCATCAAGAAGCACAAAAAATATGGTTAAAATCATTTTTATTTCTAATTAAGGAATACAGCATTGTTATATGAAGTATCAGTGAAGGGAGTTAAACAAATCACCCCCTTCCACTGACTAAACCATTCTTAAACAAACCTAACCCTTACCAAGATACACAAAAATTATTCCAAACCCCAAAAATACAAAATAGAAAATCACCCAATCTTCACAAGACATTCTCTTCAACTTCTCAACGCCCACTTCATCATCATTTCCGACCCCCGAAAGTCCCCAAGTCTCCCACTCTTGGTTAACACTCCCTATAAGCTCCATGGAGCGGTACGCCTGACAAGCCGGGACAAAACTACAACATCATCCTCCATGTTGTCGAAGGCAATGAACCACCTTTGACCGGTTTCATCCGTCATGATTTTCTCTACCACCTGCTTCCATGACCATTTTAGGTATTCCCTAAACACATGTCAAGCACATAATGGTACTTTCCAAACTATAAAATAGGTTGTAAGTCTCCCCTCCATGGCACTGAGGAGCGAAGACACCGGGCTACGTGCTCTACAAACCAGTTAACCCATCTGTTAAGGCAAAAATTCTCCATCTACGAGGACCAATCAGAAAATGACACATGTCATCCTACGTGGTAATATTCGACACCCGAGGAGAGTTGGTCGGCATCTGAGGAGAGTTGGTCGGAACCCGAGGAGTGTTAGTCGGCACCCGAGGAGAATTAGTCGGCACCCGAGGAGAGTTGGTCGGCACCCAAGGAGAGTTGATCGGCATACCAACCAGGAAGATCAAAGGATAACTATGCATTTAATGTGCATTAATGAAGATGACGACGCATTTAATGAGCCTTAATGTACATTTATACTGTATTAATAGAAGACAACACATAGCATACCAAGTAATTCAACAATTAGATTCGTTGAATGTAGACATAAATGTCTACATACAATAAATCTCTTTATCTCCCATCACTATAAATACATGTATCCCCTTAGACAAAAGGGGGGAGATCCGGGGAACCTAGAAACCCCATACACAAGATACACATCCTTTCTCTCTCTCTACACCCTATGGTGCTATTGTAAACCCCTGAGAATAAAATAACAGTGGACGTAGGCTTTATTCATAGCCGAACCACTTTAAAAATATTTGTCTCTTATGTGCTTGATTGGATTGCTTTCATCTATTTATCTGTGATCATAAAAATGGGATTCGGTCCAGTTTTTGCATCAACAGATTGGCGCCGTCTGTGGGAACGTGTTACAAGCATTGTTCTCCATCAAAAGCTAAGTTTTCATTTTCTCTACGTATAATCAATTATATATTCTACATACATCTTTTGATTTAATCATGATTTTTATGTTTATATACATAAATTAATTGTCCAATTTTTATCTGCAAAATATTGCATATCATGATTTTAAAATCATGATACTGTTAGGTTAATTCTTATTTAGAAATCTGAAATATAATGGATTTCATAAATCATAACTGTTTGCTTGATTCTCAAGTTTCAATTTTATATCATGGAATAAATATTTTAAATGATTACATATACCAATATATATGACGGTGGTAAGATTTAATAATTTTCATTATAAATTTTGTAAGATCTTTGATGACTATTCAAATTCCCATTACATTTTTAATCAGAGAATGGGAAAAGGTTAAAGACAATAAAAAATTTTCTCATGGAAATCATGACCCAGATCTACTTTCTCTCTCTTTAAGTTTGAGTCACTTTGCATTCATTTTTATGAACTATATACTTAATTTGGTTCATCTTCCATCTATGTCAATAAAGTCAAATTGATTGATTTTTTATATAAATTTGGTAATAACTTCGATCATTCACCATATTTTTATCTCTCCAAATAAGGAATAGGAAGGGATCAATATAAAAAATAATTTTCTGTCACCTGAAAAATCATTACCCACCTCTTGTAAAAGATGATCAGTAAAACAATCATGACCATATCAAGACTCTGGGCATAAATTTGATATGTTGGCCCCTCGTTCATCACATCACAGGGTTGCTTTGTTGGAATCACACGATATAGTGGATTAGAGAATGGATCATTTAATTAGTAATCTTAATGCTTAAATTTTACATCGAATGTTATTTTTCTGATCTAAGGATTCGAGATATTCTGGTCAGCCATCTATGTTGTTGGTCGGCATCATCTTGGGCCATCTTTTATTAAAGGGAAGCTTAACCAGACCATTTTTTTTTGTCGGAGATAAGATGTGAATATCCATCAGCAACATTGAAATAATTTTATCCAACTACGAGGTATCTTATTATTGGTCGGAGCCCCATATTATAGCTCGGTGGAACCAATTACAGGTCGACGATCATCTACTTCTTTATCGGCGACATCTCAGTCTTGTTCGGAGGGTTCAATTTACTGGTCGGCAACTATCCAACCATCCACTTTTTGGTCGGTGACATCTAATGTTGTTCGGTGCTGTCAATGCACCATTTTTGTTGATCGGCGAAATTGCTCAGCTGGTCGGGGACCATTTGCTTCTTGGTCGACACCATATATTCTATAACTTGAGATATCCTTAAATGTTGGTCGGCAACATCCATGCCGTTTCTCGACAGCAGTAGAATCTTGGGGTATTAAAAAATGTGAAGCACCCCAGATATTTCTTTAAACACGAGTTCAGCTCGGGAACAAACAGGGGGCTTAAGTCTTTTTTTAAAACTTGTGATCACCCCAAAAAATATTTTTAAAGCCAAGTGATAAATAATTTTCAAACATCAACTTATACCTGATTAGTTGTTGGAGATTAAATAACTTTACAAAAAAACTCTACGTCTTATTTATGGCGCATATCTGATAAAAATTTGTCCATCTCACACACATTTGGCACAAACATATTATTTCATATTTTGAAATTTTTATTGCCTTATGCTGATACACATCACATATTGTTTGGTTGAATAATTATTCTCATGACAATAATTATTTGATCTAGTCTAGACAAGTGCTCGGGCAGCTTATTAAGATTTCATAGGGACGATATTCAATCCCGACGAAAGCTCAGCCACAATCTTAAACCTTTGGAAACTATTATTTCTCGACATCAGGCAATTTTGCCTCGACATATCAGCCAACATATATTATTTCATTTTTTGAAATTAATATTTTTATTTCTCAAGCATATACATATCATATATTGATTGGATGATTAAATTATTCTCACGACTGATCAATTAAGCCTATACAAATGGTAGAGCAAGATATTAATTTTTACAGGTACAAGACTCAACGCCGATGAATGCTCGAAAGCAATCTGGAAACTATTATCATTTCACCTCAGCGAGGCATTATATATTTTATTATTACTCGGAGATATTGGCTCAAGCACAAATTATTCTATATCCCTTGGGATTCATATTGTATATTCATCTCAACATGGAACTCGACGAGATACTTATTATCATATTCAGCTCCGAGAACTATAACATTTATTATATGTCACCCCCAACGGATAGTTGGTCGAGGTAATTCTTATTTATATGCAGGACCAGCAAAGTTCTCGGCCATATTCTTATGTTCTGTAAAATATTATTCTTATTCGGCATTATGCAATTGTGCCTCGACAAGATACTTATTCAGCTTTGAGGATAATTACAACATTCGTTGTATTTCACCCCCAATTGATAGTTGGTCGGATAATTCTTATTTATATTCAGTCCTGACAACGTTCTCGGCCATATTCTTATGTTCTGGAAGATCTTATTCTTGTTCGGTATTATATGATTCTACCTCGACAGATCAACGAGGCACTTTATTATTCTTTATATCTATTTGGATGCATATTCTATTCTTATTTCAGCATGGAGCTCGACAAATATTTATAATCATATATTCAGCTCCAAGGAGGTCTTCAACATTTATATTATCTTATTCCCAACAATCTGTTGGTCAGATCCAAGGATGTCTCCAGCATTTATTATATCTTATTCCCAACAATCTGTTGGTCAGCTTCGAGGAGGTCTCCATCATTTATATTATCTTATTCCCAACAATCAGGTTGGTCAGCTCCAAGGATGTCTCCAGCATATATTATCTTATTCCCAACAATCTGTTGGTCAGCTCCAAGGATGTCTCCAGCATATATTATCTTATTCCCAACAATCTGTTGGTCAGCTCCAAGTATGTCTCCAGCATTTATTATATCTTATTCCCAACAATCCGTTGGTCAGCTCCGAGGAAGTCTCCATCATTTATTATCAAAAATATTTCCCAAAAATGCCAACTAAGGTTGGTTGGGAAGTAAATCTATTCCCAAAAATGCCAACTAAGGTTGGTTGGGAAGTAAATGTATTCCTAAAAATGCCAACAAAGGTTGGTTAGGAAGTAAATGTATTCCTAAAAATGCCAACTAAGGTTGGTTAGGAAGTAAATGTATTCCTAAAAATGCCAACTAAGGTTGGTTAGGAAGTAAAACTATTCCTAAAAATGCCAACTAAGGTTGGTTAGGAAGTAAATCTATTCCCAAAAATGTCAACTTAGGTTGGTCAGAAATAAGAAGCTGTCAATTACAGTTGGTCGGAAACATTTTATGAGTATCTGAAAGCGATCAAGCAAAAAGCATTCAAAGTTCACATTCCACACTTGGGGGCTTCTATTACAAATATATTTGTTCATTCGGTGGCACATTCTTATAACATCATGCAGTCGAGCATCAAATTCAACTCCACAAACTCACACGGTCGGGGCCCCGACTAATTATCATTCAGAAGTTGTTTTTCTTGCTCAAGAATTAGTTCAAGAGGCTATTGAAGTTGAGGAGGTATATTGAAGTTCAGGAGGAATATTGAAGTTCAGGAGGCGTATTCAGAAGTTCAGGAAGCACATTCAGAAGTTCAGGAGGCATATTCAGGAGTTATTATGCACATACTATTGAAGTTCAGAAGTCAAATTCAGCATGTACAGCACTGAGATCTTTACTACTACTGTCCCGACCAACATTGAAGAAGAAGTTGTATGAAAATGTTTCGAAGTCCACCACTAGCTTGGTACTAATCAGATTGAAAAGTTAGGCTCAAAAGCTAGTATGTTACTCGACAAAGTATTCAGAGGATCATAAATCAGAAGAATCAAGCACGTGGAGTTAGCACTCAGTTGGTCGGCTAGCAAACCAATCAACATACTTGAAGATTATGACAAGCTACAAGCTGCATACTATGGCATGGATGCATCCAAATTCCCAGGGGTGATACATAGCACACGGAGTTCCTCAAAAGAAAGATTAGCAACCATCGATCAGCCTGCATCATATGTCGTCCAGTAGATAATGCACTTTATGTTGAACAAATCAAGAAGGTAGATCAAGAATTTCACGAGCACCGAGAAACACTGCAGAATAAATACTCCATCCTTTCAAGTAAACCATCAAGCATGGAGCATTGGGGGCTTCTGTTAATGCAAAAAAATTCTCCATCTACGAGGACCAATCAGAAAAGGACACATGTCATCCTACGTGGCAATATTCGACACCCAAGAGAGTTGGTCGGCATCCGAGGAGTGTCAGTCGGCACCCGAGGAGAGTCGGTCGGCCCTCGAGGAGAGTTGGTCAATACCCGAGGAGAATTAGTCGGCACCCGAGGAGAGTTGGTCGGCCCCCGAGGAGAGTTGGTCGGCACCCGAGGAGAGTTGGTCGGCATACCAACCACGAAGATCAAAGGATAACTATGCATTTAATGTGCATTAATGAAGATGACAGCGCATTTAATGAGCCTTAATGTACATTCATACTGTATTAATAGATGACAACACATAGCATACCAAGCAATTTAACAATTAGATTCGTTGAATGTAGACATAAATGTCTACATACAATGAATCTCTTTATCTCCCATCACTATAAATACATGTATCCCCTTAGCCAAAAGGGAGGAGATCCGGGAGAACCGAGAGACATCATACACAAGATACACCTCCTTTCTCTCTCTACACCTTATGGTACTATTGTAAACCCCTGGGAATAAAATAACAGTGGATGTAGGCTTTATTCATAGCCGAACCACTTTAAAAATATTTGTCTATCATGTGCTTGATTGGATTATTTTTATCTATTTATCTGTGATCATAAAAACGGGATTCGGTCGAGTTTTTTGCATCAACACCATCTCTCTATATATTGGATAAAATTGAAGAAAGGCCAAACAAAGAAATTGGGCACACCTACCTAGGGATACTCAAGAGGGGTCGCCTAATAAAACCTCTCTGCAAGCTGCATGAACAACATTATCGGGCTCCCCCTCAGAAAGTCAAAACTGCCATCCTTACAAGCATCCAGATTGTTTAGGATCTCAGCCAGCACTATCGCCGCAGGATTATGGCGGTAAGACATCCATGCTATTATTTCATCCACTTGGGGATCCATTGTCATGTCCCCCATCACAAGCAAAAGCCTCATAGTACGGCCCAAGGCAATAGCTCCGATAAAGCCAGCATCCTCAAAACTCCTCAAGCGCACTGAATACATAATCGCCTGAAGAGAAATAATCCCTCCAGTAACCAATGGTCGAGCCATCGAAGGAGAAATGTGAAGCAAATCCACCAAAAAAGCTCGAGAGAATCGAAAAAATCAAGCATAGCTGCCGCCACACCGGGACTGACACCCAACATTATTGATAATTCTTCATAGGTGGGACAGACGTTGTCCAGGCCAAACGGAAGACATGGTCCTCGAGGTACCAAAATTGTACGACCACTACTAGCAGGTTCTCGTCTATGGCTCGATTATGGGACAAAGAAAACCGGCGCAGGTTGAAAGCATCATAGTCCACATTGTAAAAGTACATGGCCTCCAGACCACCAAGGTAAGAAGAGAATCCTTCATACATGGGAAGAGCCATTTGAGAATAAGAAATATGAAGTAAAAAGAAAAATGTGTGTGTTAATGGATAAAGCACATCCCACACCCTTCCTTTTGTATTGGAAACCTTTGGCAAAAGATAAGAACACTGGAAACCCAATTAATTTTTAGCCCTACGGGAGTACTCTGATGTGCAGGAAAGTGCAATCAAAGCCTAAGGGCAATTTGACTTTACCACCATGCCAATAGGAAGGTCAAGGGGTATGCCGATCGACACCCCCTCTAATTTTTGAAAATTTCATCTTTCCTCTTTTATCAAAATAAATTTCCAAAAAAAAAAATCCTCATTTTAAAAAATTACCCTCGGGTTATTCTTTTTAAATTTGCTCATTTTCTCTGTTTTTAACAAACATTCCCCTAAAAAATCATTTACTCATTACTTTTACTCCATTTTTCTAAAATAATAATAAAAAATATTTTGCCATCCATTTCCTTACCTATCTCTACCTTTGCGTAAAATAAACAATCTCAGTAGAAAATTTAAAACGAATATAGGATAAATCACCAAATAAAGAAAAATGACAAAAAAGTAAAATGCATATTCTTCATATATATTTTGCTTCACTTTGTTGCATTTAGCAGATACAAAAGGAAAAATAAAGAAAAATACAAATGGGACTTCGCCTGAACCTTTAATTGTCCCTCTCAAGCCCTCGACCCCCACGGCGAACGTGATTTCCCTAGCGACGAGCGTGGATCCTCCACTCCCAGACCCCGAACCCTTATCTGAGGTGGCAGATGAAATAAAGCAGGAAGGAGATGAATTATTGATATAATCAGACCTGGAGGCCATCTAGTCCTTAATGTCCCTCAGTCAGGTGGTCGACACCCGAACATACTACAAGCAAAGAAGCAACATCAAAAGGAAAATCAATTAGTAAAGACGTAAAGAAAAATCAACGAAAAAGAGAAGTATGAATGATATACCTCAAACCAAAGGGCCTCATTCGTAAGCCCAGTCAACCCAAACACCGACACAATAGGATGGTGAGGCATGCTTAGTGACTCCCCGCTACTCAGTCAAAAATTATAGGAAGGGGAAGTAACCTGAATGATCAGAGCCTCCTTTGTCGTCACCGCTGACAATATGCCACCACCTGCGATGTGGGCGGATCCCATCGGTGCGCTAGTACCCCTGCCCGAAGTTGTGGTGTCTAGAGTCATGTTATCCACGTCATAAAATTCAGATTATCATAGCTCACCACTGTATCTTTATAGTGCGTATAGGGCTCGCCAATCATCGTCGCCGCCTGGGCATCGTCTAATATCTTTCTCACCCGCCTAATGTACATAGGGGCGCCGACGGTGCGACCGCCACCTCCTCCTCCACAATCTGCCTCACCACCCTCGCCCCTAGGTACCAGACATACCCAAACTCATGCGTAATCAACTGTCACATCTGTGTATGTAGGCCCGTCACCCTATTATCCTGCGAAATCATCCCCTAGGGGTAGACCATCCCCTGTGATCCCTAATAGAGAATCAGTATCTACTTAAGAAATGAAAATGCCAAAAAGAACTCAGAAAATACATAAAGATAACTTGGTCACTCATCAGGGCCTTTAGAGACCGTCACACATCCGTCAAGGATAAATATTAACTTGATCGATAATTGGATTTCTGCCACCGAAACATCCTATAGAAGTCCCCCAAGTCCTCATCCCCCAGGTCTATCAACCCTACCTTATGTCATACCACCTCATAAAATCATGTCTGCAAAAAACATGAATTAGCAAAAATGGAACAAAAGAAGAATGTAAGGAAATGCAAAAAAAGGAAAATAAATCAAAAATTACCTCTAAAAGATATGTGGCTCCCGCAAAAGTTTGTTGGCACCACCGGCTGAAACATACAAAGAAGAATAAAGGGACGCCAAGGTCAGGATCCCCCAATCATACAGTTGAACATCCAAAAATTTCCTCAAATACGACAAGAATCAAAGATGAATGACATCATCGATCATCGCCATCAAAAAGCCACCTAGCAAAAGTAAAATAAATAGATGGGTAGTCTGTCTCGCATACCGCTCGTCGAACACATCCACCACCCTCCTCAAGAGTGTCTCCTTAAAAGTAAAAATATGGATAGAATCCCCATATACGATCCTACCCATGTCCCCCAACGCCACTTGCACCGCCTCCGGTGCACCCTCAATATGCAGTGCACGATTATATGAAACCTTTCATAATTAACCCTTGCCAGCTGATGAATGTTTATGGGAGTGATCGTCATCTCCCCAAAGCCAAGATGAAAAGTGTGAGTAGTGCCCCATCACCTCTCCCCAGAGCACAGAAAATCGTAGTAAAATGCAGTGTTTTATCCAAAGCATGTGCCAAATGACCAAAACCAGCATATGAAACCATCCAGTGCACCACAGCAGGGAGCTTCTCCCAAATATCCTTCAGCCCCATCGTCCCCCGAGATTGAATGCTTGAAGAAGAAATGTTAGTCTGCAGAAGAAGAAGAAGAAGAAGAAGAAGAAGAAGAAGAAGAAGAAGAAGAAGAAGAAGAAGAAGAAGAAGAAGAAGAAGAAGAAGAAGAAGAAGAAGAAGAACCCCTTCATTAGAACAAAAAAGAACAAAGCGAAAAAAAATGGAATACCAATGGTCACCAACTTACA
This sequence comes from Sambucus nigra, assembly GCA_949130495.1. Classification (NCBI taxonomy): domain Eukaryota; kingdom Viridiplantae; phylum Streptophyta; class Magnoliopsida; order Dipsacales; family Adoxaceae; genus Sambucus; species Sambucus nigra. The sequence goes on from OX422214.1 coordinate 225,826,286, forward strand.
TAGCCACTAGAGTTATTCACCCTATACAAATGGTGGTATGCAGGCTCGCGTAGTAGGATACACTCATCAGCTACAGGCTCGAACAAATCAAACTCGTTCTTGTTGTCCAAAGCAAGGGTCACCCTAGACACTGCCACTCTACGTCAGCCCAATCATCAACAGCCAGCCACTCAATGTTATATCCCTCATTTAAAGAACCATCCAATTGAAGTCTTAAACCAAAAAGGACTTAGGAAGGGTTTTTAGAGATAGAAAGTAGAAGATTCTAACACTTAAAGGTGTGAAAAATAGGGATTGATCACCCCCTTTTTATAAAAGGCTAAGGTGCCTGCCGATCAGCAAGCCCCTTGACATACCGATCGTCAACTGCCTTTTCTCTTCCTAAAGAAGCTTGGGAGTCAGTGCCCTTGCTAATTGGAACCCTCCCAAGACTGCTTATCGGCACCCCATTTCATATTTTGTAAAAAAATGTAGGAAAATTCCAAAAAAATAAAAATTACTCGAAAAATTTCAAAAAATCCCTGAAAATCTAGAACATCATTTTACTCAAGAAAATTATTTTTGGAGCACTAAGCATAAAAAACTATAAAAATCCCTAATAGGATTAATCTTACACCCCATATCCTTAAGCATAACCAACGGTGCGTCCACATCCAAGTCCGCTACAATTCCCTAGTCGGAATCCCAAAATAAAACATCCCCCAGTGGAGTCTTAGAAACAACACAATCCCCAGCAGAACCAAAAGTGCACCTACACCTCCAAGAAAACTTAAAATCCCCAGAAGAGCTATTCCTCGCGCTATAAATTTAGTTCCTCAAAATTGACCTCAACTCGTAAAATCGATCGTCCCAAATTTTGGTCCTCGGAATTGACCTCCGTCCTCAGAATTGGTGGTCATAATTTTAGGTCCTCAAAATTGACCTCGGCCCGCAGAATGGTCGTCCCAACTTTTTGTCCTCAGAATTGACCTCGGCCCTCAGAATTGGTCATCATAACTTTAATTGACCTCGGCCCGTAGAATTGGTTGTCACAACTTTAGGTCATCAAAATTTATCTCGACCCACAAAATTGATCATCACAACTTTAGATCCTCAAAATTGATCTCGACCCGCAAAATTGGTCATCACAACATTAGGCCCTGAAAATTGACCTCGACGCTCAGAATTGGTCATCATAACTTTAGGTTCTTATAATTAACCTCAGCCTACAGAATTTGTTATTACAACTTTAAGGTCCTCATAATTGACCTCGACCCTCAAAATTAGGGGTGGGCACGGTCCGGTCCGGTCCGGGTTTTGCCTATTTTTTGGACCGGACCGAATATTAGGTCCTTAATTTTTTTGGACCGAGACCGGACCGATTAATTCGGTTAACCTACTAATTCGGTCCAGGCTTTTTTCGGTCCGGTCCAGGGTAAAATTCGGTCCTGACCCTATTTTATATATATGTACATTTTATGAATGTTTTTATCTATTTTTCTCACAAATATATATACAAAAAAATAATACTCGAAACTCCAAGTGATATTTACATGGTTTTTTTTAACCCAAATAAAAAAATGTCTATACATATATAAAATGTTCCAAATTAAATTCATAAGTTATATACATTAATTCAAAAACTATACATAAGAAAACAATAACATTATTTTTATTATATATATATAGGAATCGGTCCGGTACGGTCCAAATCGGTCTTTTAATATAGTGGACCGCGGACCGGACCGGTTTAATCGGTTTTTAGTTTTTGTGAACCGATTTTCGGACCGGTTTCAAAAAAGCCTTAATTTTCGGTTCGGTTCGATTCGATCCAATCGGTCCATTCGGGTCGGTCTTTTTTTTATCCACCCCTAAGCATTAGGACTCCTAATCTTTATAAATTAAAACTAATCTATGGCTGGGTCTTTCAAATCACTTTTTCCACAATTCTTCCTCAAGAATACTTTTCCAAAATATTTCTCTTTCATCTACAAACCTTTGCCCCAGTTTTCTTCAAAGTTTCAACTCAAGATTTGTCAAAATTAACTGGTTTTTCTCAAGACGCGTCAAGAACAGATCTTTATCAACTTTTTAAGAAGAATACATCTTCAAGATCAAATTTCTTAATCAAATTTTATTCAGGCATGAATACTCTACTCCTTTCATTTAGTATTATGCGTTTTAAGTGTTGCCTAAATCCTTAATCGCGTGTTTTTTATTAAAATCAATTAGAAACTTAATTAGAGGAAGTGGACACTAATTTTGGGACCTTTTAATATGATTTAATCCTTGAAACCCTTGGGTGCATAAGTTAGATTATTTGGTTTTTTTTGGTTTTGGGGTGTAGGTTCGCATGTAGAAGTTATGGGATTATTTATATATTATGTGGGACGCGAACACACTTATAAAAATTTAAAGATTAATTAAGGAGAACGATTATGTCATATTGAATATCATCTCATGTTAAATAAATTCCTATTATTGAATAGAATGACTTATGTTGAAAACAACGACGGTGCTATTAATTGAATTAAATTAAATTTTGGAACCTTTATTATTATATTGTCATGTTGTGTTTATGATTTATGATTTATGATGTGTGGATTATTATTATTCACTTTTGCCATCAGGGAACGAGGGGATTTTGGGTAGTATATTGCTCACCTTGTTTATAGGATTCTTACTAGGTATGGGACTAGTGGGTTGGCCTTAGTTATAATTTATACTTGCTAGGTATGGGAATAGTTAGTGTAAATTTGTGGCGATTATATATTCCGGGGGTGGGCTGATTTTTATGTTTTATTTATCGTCGCGTTAGCCTGGGCATGAGACTAGGACGTATTTTATATTGGAAATTCATCTTATACATAGGATATGACGTATATTTACTTTGGGGACCCTTAGGTATGGGACTAAGGGATATTTTGAGGTTCTCACATCGATTAAAAGGGTGGGGTAATTGTGTTAATTGTGAAATTGAGAAAATGAGAATTTAATACCTAAGATAATAAAGTGGGTATTAAAATATATTGGCGACATAATCAGCGAGGGCCGATAATTTAAATGGGCCTGCCGGCATTTTATGTTGTGTCGTGTGTGGAACCTCGTCATATAGCAGGGGTCAACAGTTTAAACAGACCAGCTGGCGTTTTGGCGAGGGGATGTGTATTTTGGTGAAGAAATCACCCGTGGCGGAAGGACCAATATAATAATATGTTTTGGTGGGAAAACCATCCGAGGCGGGAGGACCACCATACCTAATAATAAAGTGAAAAGAATCATGCATGTTGTTAATTTAATTAAATTAACAATTTGGGACTGTGGGATAATTAAAATGATATTGGTGTGTTTTTTTTATCATAATCTTTGGGGTTGGTTAGTGATTTATCTTTCCCGTGTTTAATTATATTCGTAATTAAAATAATCTATTTTAATATTTATTGTGTATTATGCTACTGTCTGGGTTCACGAATCCTATTTTAGGGGAGTTCATGCTCGGGGCTCTGACCTCGTACGTTGACTAACTTTTTCAGGATAAGTTTTGGATAAGTTGCATAGGATTATCGGAGCGTATCGTTTGGAGGTGCAGCTGGAGTTTATTCATTTATTTATTTATTTAGTTAAACTTTCTTTTCAGTAGTATTTTATTATGAGACTTCATTTGGATTTGTATTGGCTCATTCGGTTCCAAAGTTGTTAGAGAATTTCAGTTGAATTATTCACAGTTGATATTTATTTAGTTTTTAATTAAATCAGTATTAGAGATTAGATTTATTCGAAGTTTTAGCATGTGATGGATCTTTTATCGCTCAGTTGTTGTTATCATTTGGGATTGATTCAAATATTTATCTTGTGGACTGATTTAATTAAGTCTCATATCTGTCTCATGCTAAGAACGGTATTTTATTTACTCACACCCAGCATAGTTTTTGTGGCGACCGGCGCTAGAATTAGGCGGGGTGTGAGATGAATATCCCTCTCAGCAATTCAGAGAACATTCTCTCGAATTCAGAGTTGTTCTCCTCATAAAAAATTGCATTTCTCACATTCCCTCCATCATTTTCATACTCCTTTTAGTAAATTCTCACCCATATCCTCATACCACCATCATTTTATCGTGAGATTAGTGCATCTACAATCAAGACCCATTCTAAGTCTTCGTAAGAAGGTCCAACTCTCCACCCTTGTCTTTAAATTCTCTTATTTTAGCATTACTCATTTTTTTTCAGTTTAGTGTTTTATTTCAGTACATTATAAACCTTAATTCCAAATCTTTATTATTAATAATTGCACATACTTTATATTCATTAAAAAAAAGAGTTTACTTGTAAATTCCAAATAGAGAATTCTCATCACATTTTCTCAGGCTAAAACACCTTTTTCCACACACACACATATAAGCAAAGTCCCCGACTGGATTTATGGGTTAAACCCCACCTCGTATTGTCTTCGAACTACGTGAACTTTGATGCCCTTTGGGCTATGTAGGCATCTCGGGTAAATCCTTAGACTCAGGTCCTCCCTTATACATATTTGTTACCTTGTTCTTATAATATATTCTTAATATATTTTATATGCTTGCTTGCTTGTGTCTTGTCCAATGTAAGCATTCGTTCGTATATAACGACTTGTAAAATTGGCAACACTTACATTATACTTTGAATTACTATTTTGCCTAAGGATGACCTCACACCACCTTTGTCCATGACGCTAGTTAAGCGATTGTATTCTCCATTTATATTATGCACATAAGCACAGACTTCATGGAGTTTAGCAGGAGAAGATTAACACATGCCCATGAGAGAACGAAAGGGCGGGATTAGGGTTGTAAACGGATATTCAAAAATCGCATCCGTCTGATATCCGAATCCGAATTTGCGAATATTTATCCGAAAATATGGAAAAGGATACGAATATGGATACTCTTTAAAAATATCCGAGAAAATGGATACGGATACGGATAGTACTACTATCCGAATACGGATTCGACGCGGAGTATCCATTATATCGGATATCCATTTTACCAGATATTCGTATCCGTCAAACATATGTTTAAAATATTACTAATAATATTAGTATTAGTATTACTAATAAAATAATATTAAAAAAATCTTAATCATTTATTCCCAAAACAAAATAAACACATACTCCACTCAAAACATAAACACCCTAAAGTTATTGTTTTATTGGATATATTATAAAATGTCATGTATTATTATTTAATTGGGTATATTATCATGAAGTTACACTAAAGTTACAATACACCTTCTCACACACAACATACACCGACTAAAGAACATATACTCCACTAAAAAAAACTAACTTCGTTTCATTTCTCCTTCGTACAAAACAATAGAAAAGAAACTCCCATGTGGTTGTTCGTTAGTTTCCTTAATTATAAATAAATGTAAGAGAGAAACAGAAAAGAATGTAAGAGAGAAACATAATATAATGTAAAAGAGAAACATAAAAGTAAAGAGGTGATTTTGATTATAATGAGAACTGAAGTTAACAATATGTATATTATATACAAAATCAAAATGTATACTTATTAAAATAAAAATATCAGTATGTTTAAAATACAAAAAGGTCCATGAGGTTATCATTCTCAATAAATTTGATTAATCTAAAAGGTGCATATTTATTTCTATTGTTGTGGAATGCGAGTATTATTTTTTTGGATGGCTTTAAGCTTATATGGTTGTAAAGTATGAATGACTTTAAGTCATATTATCATTATGGAATGATACTATTATTGTGGAATCCATAATTTTTTATGTTAGGAGGCAGTAATTTTGTTACATATTTATTTGGATTGGATTGGATTTCATTGGATTGGATATTTTAATTGTTATTTTTTGCGATGGCTAAATAATGTAAACGGATACGAATATTATTCGAATCCGAGGTACCCGAGCGGATACGGATATGGATAGTTGTTTTAACTATCCGAGCGGATACGAATATGGATAGTACATTCAAATAGAGGATACGGATATGGAAAACATGGTATCTGATCCGTATCCGTCCGTTTACAACCCCTGGGAGGGATGGATGTCTAACATCTTTCCATTCCATAACTTAGTCCCCGGATCCTTGAATTACTTGGTTTTGCAAGCATCAATATTGTCCTTCGTGTCGTTCTCTCGAGGTGGCAACATTCTTTTCCAGTTTTGTGCAAAATAAGCTGACGAATCCTTCTCTACATATCACCCCACATCGATGACGCACAGAGAAAGGATGCAATCCTGCACGCACGCGGAAGGAAAAGAAAGGGGGAGCAAGAGGACCCTCCTCGGATACCCCCCCCCCCCCCCCCCGACCCCACCTCGGGATGACCACGATACTTGTGGTAACTGAATTGATTAATATAGTATGAAAAACATAAATTAGAATTGGGACATCAATGTAATTGAGATATGTGGAAGCAACTGTAGAAGTTTGAGATTTATATTGTATTTTGCAACATATATTACACACCTGGGAAACGAAATTATTGAAAAGTTTGCCAAACTTTTAAAGTATAATGATTACAGATATGCAAATCCCATGCGAGCACACAGTTCAAGTCTCTTTTAAAGTAATATTGAAGGGTGATTATCTGATCATGTCATATATAGGAATATAAAGAGGTGTTAGTTATCGATTCACCTTTACCAAAGTAATCTGGGAGCAATATGAGCAAAATCAAATAAGAGAGAGTCTCACATCGGTAGAAACAAGACTAATAAGTCTTGTAACTTCCTATAAATGAACCTCGGCCTCATCTTTTACCCTTGAGTTAGTCAAGCTTTAATTAGTGGGTTGTGTGAAAGTTTTCATATTTTGCATTCATCAATATTTTGGTCAAATTAAATTTAACCAAAAAAATGATGAGAAGCTTAGTTCTTTTTTTGTCTTCTTTTATTTTCATATAAGGAGTCTTCTATGTTGTGCTACTATAGTAAGTGGGCTTTGTATAAGAATTTAAATTTTTGGCATTCATCATTATTTTGGTCTAAAAAAATTGATAAAATAGAAAATGGTGATATAACCCCATTTTTTTCATTTCGAGAGAAGAATCTTGTTATTTAAAAATTTTCAAAATTACTGAATTTATCGAAAAACGTTCTTACCAACTACGCAGTTTGATTTTGGTATAGTTTAATTTGTACCAATTGGTTTGATTTTCGCAAATTAAAATTGGTTTAGTGTTGTTATGTTTCATTTACTAAAGTCGGCCCTAGTCTTAACTTCTTTTAGGATATTTTTTTTTGTGTGTGTGTGTGTCCTCTGTTGTACTTCTATTCCACTAGGGTATGTTTGATTAAGAAGATGGAAAATAAGCGCTTAAGAATTAATTTTCATGGAATTGAAAACTTGAAAATATTTTTCATGAAAAAAAAATTTTGGTGTTGTTTGATTACAATTATTTTCCAGGTGGAAAATATTCTATTTTTTGTCTTTTATGTATTTGATTCCAAATATTTTCCATGGAAAAAAAACTACATGTGGTCTAGAATCATCTTTTATCTGCTTGAAAATTATATTTGACCCAATAATAAAAACACTCAGAAAATAAAAACTAAAAACAGAAAATGCAAAAAAAAATAATTAAAAAATCTAGAAAATGAATAAAAATCAAAAAATTAATAAACAAAATCCAGAAAACTATTTAAAATCCCAAAAATGAAAAAAAAATTCAATAAAAACAGGATATAAATGTTATAAATTAAAACACACGGCTAATATTTAAAAATAGGTAATAAATAAATATTAGAAATAAATATAAAATTAATAAAATTAATAAACTTCCCAGAAAATTGATAAAATAACCATAAAATTTTAAAAAATAGAAAAAATGAATAAAACCCAAAAAATATGAATATTAACCCCGCATTGAATTTTAAAAAAACAAATGTAAAAAAATTGAAAAAATGTATTAAGAGTATTAAGAAAAAATAGAAAATGACTAAAACCCAAACCACCAAGCCCTCACTCCCAATACAACTATTTCGTCCCCCCTGTCGCCAGATATGTTCTTTTTTTTTCTCTCTCTTTTTTTCTAGTATTTGTTTTTTTATTAGTTTTCTAGGGTTTTTATTCATGTCAATTTTTAAAACTTTTTAGCGCTCTTACTTTCTTTTCGTTTTTCTTAATTAATAAATTTTTGACTTTTTAATAAATATTGGGGTGTTTTTTACAATTAATTCTGGGGTTAATATTCAATTTCTGTATTTTTTTCATTATTTTGGGTTTCTTTTGATTTCTTTTTCTTTAATATTTTTGTTATTTTTTCTTAATTAATAAATTTCTTTGCCTTTTTTAAAATTAATTATGGAGTTAATATTTTTTTCCTATTTTTTATTCATTTTTTTATCATTTTTCGGTTTTTATTGATTTCTTTTCTTTTTTGAGTTTTTTATAATTTCCTGTTTTTTTTCTTAATTAATAATTTTATGACATTTTAATATATTTCTGGGAATTTTTTTTAAATTAATTCTAGTGTTAATATTTATTTTCTGTTTTTTTATTCATTTAGTGTATTATTGCATTATTTTTTGTTTCTATTTATTTTTGTTTTTTCTTCTGAGCATTTTTTGTGATTTGATTTCTTAATCAACAAATTTCTGACTTTTTAATAAGCTTGTCGATATTTTTTAATGTAATTCCGGGTTTAGTATTTATTTTCCTTATTTTTTACTCATTTTGTGTATTTTTTTCATTACTTTTGGTTTTTATTTATTTCGTTTTTTTATTTTGTGAGCATTTTTTATAATTTTCTGTTATTTGTTTTATTAATTAATAATTTTCTTACCTTTTAATAAGTTTCTGAGTGTTTTTATAAATTAATTCTGGGTCAGACTTTATTTTCTATTTTTATATTCATTTTCTATACTTTTTTTCATTATTTTTGGTTTTTATTTATTTCTATTTTTTTATTTGCTGAGCATTTTTTTATAACTTTCTGTTATTCATTTTCTTAATAAATGAATTTATGTCTTTTAATAAATTTCTGTGTGTTTTTTTAAATTAATTTTGGGGGTAATATTTATTTTCTATTTTTTATTCATTTTTTGGTTTTTTTTTATCATTTTTGGGTTTTTATTGATTTCAATTTTTATTTGAGTTTTTTTTTTAATTTTCTATTTTTTTCTTAATTAATAATGTTATGACATTTTTAAACATTTTCGAAATTTTTTTTCAATTAATTCTGCTGTTAATATTTATTTTTTGTTTTTTATTCATTTTCTGTTTTTTTTCATTATTTATTGTTTTTATTCATATCTGTTTTTTTTATTTTCTGTTATTTTTTATAATTTTCTGTTATTTTTTTCTTGATCAATAAATTTCTGACTTTTTAATAAGTGTGTGGGTATTTTGTTTAAATTAATTTTGGAGTTAGTATTTATTTTGCATATTTTTTCATTATTTTTGGTTTTTACTTATTTATTTCTTTTTTTTATTTGCTCAACACTTTTTATAATTTTCTGTTGTTTTCTTAATTAATAAATTTCTGACTTTTTAATAAGTTTCTGGGTGTTTTTATAAATTAATTCTGGGTTCATATTTATTTTTTATTTTTATATTCATATCTGTATTTTTTCATTATTTTTGGTTCCCTTTTTTCCCGTGTTTTTTTTTTATTTTTTGAGCATTTTTTTATAAATTTCTGTTATTTGTTTTCTTAATTAATAAATTTTTTACTTTTAATAAATTCCTCGGTGTTTTTTTAAATTAATTTTTGGGCTAATATATATTTTCTTCTTTTTATTCAATTTATCTATTTTTTAATTATTTTTGGTGTTTATTTATTTCTATTTTTTTATTTTCTGAGCATTTGTTATAATTTTCTGTTATTTGTTTTCTTTATTAATAATTTTTTTACTTTTTAATAAGTTTCTGGGTGTTTTTTTAAATTAATTTCGGGGTTAGTATTTATTTTTTGTTTTGATATTCATTTTCTGTATTTTTTTCATTATTTTTTATTTTTATTTATTTTTTGTTTTTTTATTAATTTTCTGAGCATTTTTATAATTTTTTGTTATTTGTTTTCTTAATTAATAATTTTCTGACTTTTAATAAATTTCTGGGTGTTTTTTTTAATTCATTTTGTGGTTGCTATTTATTTTCCGTTTTTTATTCATTTTCTGTCATTTTTTCATTATTTTTGGATTTTATTTATTTCTTTTTTTTAATTTTCTGAGCGTTTTTTTTTATTTTCTGTAATTTGTTTTCTTAATTAATAAATTTTTGACTTTTTTATAAATTTTTGGGCATTTTTTTTAAATTAATTATGTGGTTAATATTTATTTTCTATTTTTTATTCATTTTCTTTATTTTTTTTTATTATTTTTGGGGTTTTGTTCATTTTCTTGATTTCTTTATTAATTTTTTTGGTGTGGGAGTTCTTTTCCCTCGAAATGAATAACAAGGTGGGAGGAGGTTTTTTAATTTCAGCTTTTTGCGAAATAAGTGGTTACGTGAAGAAACAATTCTATAGAATATTTTGTTTATCAAACATTCAAAAGATGAAAATGACTCTATATATTGTATTTTCAATGAAAAATTAGTGTTACCAAATAGAACCCTAAGAGTAAATTTTTGGGTGTGTGTTAGAAAAAAACATCAAGGGTACAAAGAAAGGATGACAATTAATGAAAACCTATTATTTCATGACATTTATTTTGGTTTAGTGGTGAAAACTTGAATAAAGGTACTTGTAGATTACTTAACTTGAATAAAGGTACTTGTAGATTACTTTTAGTGTGATATTTTTTAAAAAAAATTCTTTACATTAAGGAAATAAAACAAACAACCACCAAAGAACTATAACATGGGGTTATCAAGTTCGGCGCTATCAAGCATCATGAGGAGCCGCTCCGAGGTGTGCTCATACTCCAAATAGAGGTCCTGCGAATCTTTTGCAATCCTCGCCATACAGTCTGCTTGGGTGTTCTTCTCTCTCGGGATGTGGATAACCTTGGCTTTGAGGCACTTGACCAACTCACAACAATCTTCAATGATATTAGCAAGGGGGCGGTTCCCCTTATCCTCCGACTCCAAAAGTTGAACGGCTTCGAGACAATCGGACTTGAGGCAGACGCCCTTCCATTTCTCTCTAAGGGCAATGTTTAGCCCATGAAAGATACCTTTCAGTGTGATATTTTGTTTCCTGAAAAAAAAAAAGAAATCATCTGTTCGAGGAGAGTTCGTGAGATTGTTGGGTGAGTTTTGGGGGAATTTAATTTGAGGAATGAATTTTTCGTGGGATCAACCACGACCTAATTTACAACATTCTTCATTTAATGGATTTAAAAAAAAAACATTCTTCATTTACTGATAAATAGTATTTATTTTTTTTAAAAGAACTTGACAAATAAATCATATTTATATAAAATATTTTTTAATGGATTCTATTAAAAATATTTTGCTTTTAATAGGTCGTATTTAAATATGTAGTGAATATTCAATACATTTTTATAATGGTCATATAACAAATAGTCCGCCGAAAAAAATTTAATACACGTTTAGTTCAAGCCTTATTATTTTTTTCAAAAAGCCCCTCACCAAATAAAAACACTTTAAAAAGGGAGCTCCGGTGAGGGTCATCGGAGCTCCGGTAGGTGAGGCGGGATTGCCGTTAGTACAGAATTTTAAAAATAAGAGAATATTGATTAAATGGGTGTTTGATAGACTTTTTTAATTAAAATAAAAAAGACTTAGATTAAATGTGTATTAAAAATTATTTAAATGACTTTTTGATAATTGATCATTTTTATAAATAGGATATATTAAAACAAAAATCTGTTTTTTATAGAATCTGTTGGGATAAAAAAAATCATATGGCATGTTAAAATACATATTTGATAAAGTGAATTAATTGATAAAAAAAAACTTTTTTAATCACGTCGAAATTATTTGTTCAAGGAGTGCTTCTCTCTCTCTCTCTCTCTCTCTCTCTCTCTCTTTTGCCTCTCTAAAGGACAAAAAAAAATGTAAAACATGCTATGCTTCTTTTTTTAAATAAAAAAAAATGTATTTTCAATAAAAACAATTTTTTTTGAAAAAAAAAACTATTTTTAATAAAAGTATGAAAAAATAATTTTTAAACGTTGGCACGGACCCACATTATCGCGATTTGGTTAATGTCGCTGGCGGGGATCCACGTCATTTAAAATTATTTTCTTTAAAATAACTTTTATTGAAAATACAAATTTTCAATAAAAGTCATTTTAAAAAAAATAGTGTAATGTTTTTTTAAAACACTTTTAAAAAGTTAAAAACATTAAAAAAATGAAACTTGTTTTTTTTAATAAAAACTAAAAATTTGTATTTTCAATCAAAAAAAACTATTTTTAATAAGTATGAAAAATTATTTTTTAAACGCTGACGCGCACTCACATTATCGCGATTGATTAGTGTCGCTAGCACGAACCCATGTAATTTAAACTATTTTTTTTAAATGCCTTTTATTGAAAATAGAAATTTTTAATAAAAGTCATTTTAAAAAAAATAGTGAAATATTTTTTTTTTAAATAGTTAGAAAAAGTTAAAAATATTTTTAAAAAAAGACAGTTTAAAAAAAGTTTTATTAAAAATATAAAATTTTAAATGCTATTAAAAGAAAATAATTAAACCAATAATTGTGTGCCAAGTAAGTGCAGAGTCACAAATCAAGAGTGAGCTCTAGATTTATTCTTTGTTGAAGACACTTGTGAGTGAAGCCTGCGTAGCATATCAGGCTGGGCTCCATTTGAGGTCAGTGATTAGTTGGACTCGATGATTAGTTTTACGGTGATTGAATTTTTGACAGAATTTTGATGGATAAATTAATGTGATGGGCATTTATTAATTGATTTTTAGGTCTCATTAACATAAATCTCAAAAATCAACCAATAAAATTTCACCACGTCAATTTATTCATCAAATTTCAATCAAAAATTCTATTACAGTATCATTTTTGGGACTCAATTTTGGTGGTATCTCATCACACGGTTTCGTACATGTCCTTGCCATTTCTATCAATCAAATCCTTGACAGTCTCCCAGGAAGTCATTCAAAATAATTTTTTGAACTGACCATATGGTAATTAGAATTGAGTCCTTCTATTGTAACTTAATTTTTGACATAATTTTTTATCAAAAATACACGTGACGGCATGTTATTGATTTATTCTCTGATACTACTGACGTGAACCCCACAAAAGAACCAATAAAAACCCGCCACCTCATTCGATAATTCCACTTTCGATCAAAAATTAAGTCACAATATCATTTTCCATTAGAATTAGAATGGCATAGAGTTACACATAATCTCCCAACCTCGGATACGAATTAAATTTGAGAAGCCATTATTGCCTCTCTGACAATACGCTGTTTTAGGTCATCCGGACTAAATATTTGAAAAAATTATTGAGCTTAAATTTATGAGTGCTATTGGTATCGGATTGAACCTATAGGAATAGTTTATTAGCTGTTATTAGAAAAAAATAAGAAATGTTTTTACAAAAGAAATTAACAAAAAATATTTTTTTTAATAAAACACATTTTTTAAACTAGTTTCAATACCCAAAAAAAAAGTTTTTAGTAATAAAAACAAATAGATTGACCAAAAAATAAAAAACATAAATGCACAAAATCGGTACAATTATTATTATTCAAGAAAAATAAGTTTAAAACATGTCAACATCAAATTTTTTAATAAAATGGCATTTCACAAAATCGGTGCACAAAAGATGTTTCTAACAATAAAAAATAATTTTGACAAAGACAAAAGTTTTTAATGAAAAAAACATTTTTTAAACTAGTTTTAGCCAAAAAAAATAAACAGTTTTACCAAAAAATAAAAAACAGCTTTAATCAAAATTAAAAAAAAAAATTGTAAAATTAATTTGTTAGTGTCGCTAACGTGGACCACATCAATTAAATGATACGGATCCGCGCCAGCAACAATAACCGATCGCTGACCATTTTTTCTAATATGTTGGTCCGCATCAGCGGTATGTATATGTGGTCGGACGGTCTATGCATACCGTTGGCGCGGACCCTTTTTTTAAATATAGTAAAAAGATTTTTTTTTTAAATAGTATAAAATGGTCCGCACCAACGGTATGAAAAAAATACGACCCAATGTCGCGTCACGTTTTTATTTGGATCGGGAACGTGTTTGTTAAAAAATAAAAGATTCATAATCACATTATGTAATTTTTTAATTGGTTTGTGTTAAATAAAAAAATTAATTTTGTGTCTTCTCTTGTTGTATTTTAACACATATAATTTTAATATATATATATTTATAGGGTGGGCTGATTGTGAATAGAGGTAATGGTTATTTTTTTGGCTAATTAAATTGTGTGGGTGATTGTCAACTTAAATGGCCACATCAACTGGTTGATAAATGCAGTGTATTTACCCGTACCAAAAGCATTTCTCTAAATTTATTTTATTTAAATATTTCAAATTCACCTTGGATGATAGTGATTTAGTATATGGTGGCACACCGCTAAAATTTATACTCGATATTATTGCACAATATTTTTTAACGCACTATTTAATTATTTTAAAGCATATAGTGGTGTCCAGTATAAATTTTGGTGATGTCTTTAGCATCATCATTTAGTCTATGTACATTATTATCGAAACACAAAACTGTATTTTAATTAAGATTGGTTGTATCAAGATGCAACACTTGCACAAAATGTACTTAAAGCGTTCCATCGCAACTTAATACAATGGAAAATGCTAGGGAACCCTAATTTTTTAACTCAATTTTGGGTTCAGTGATGTTTCATCACCACATTAAATTATGTTTTTAGTAAAACTCATGTGACCCACATACACCACCCACTGTGGTGATGACCCATCACTATATCTCAAAATTAAATCCAAAAACTAGGTATCCCTAGCATTAGACTAATACAATAGAGTTCTCATCATACCTACCATCTAACTTCTAATTGATGTAAATGAATCTCTCAATACCATCTAACTTCTAACTTATGTAAATGAATCTCTACTAATATATGTAATAAAGTGTGACAGTTGAGGCTCTTCAACATGCAATTTTGGAACCGGCCTTATGCACTTTAGTCCCTCACCAATAAATTCTGAACATTTAGATATAATATTTACTAAAATTAAACGCTTAGGTTCCTCGCGTGTACAGATACGCGTTCGCAATAATTTTCTACATTCGCAAGCTAGCTTCTCCGTCGATATTCGTCTTCTTAATTTTCAAATTGAAAAAATCCTTCCGATAAATTTAGACTCTATTTCTCATGAAAACATATGATATGATATTTCGCCACGATTTTCAGACCAAAACAACAAAAACGAAATTCAAACTACATTTACCATGTATTTGATCTATAAAACAATCCAATTCGATACACAATCAGTTCAAATCATCAAATTCGTGATTTCGAACGCACCGATATCAAATTTGAATTCAATATAAACGTATAGACAATGATACATAGTTAGAATCCACAACTACACATATCGATTTGAAAATGACATGTAAAGCAAAATGTCGTCGGTGCGAGAATAAGTAATGAGCGAAAGAGAGCCCAAAATTTTCATAAAATACACGCAAAAACTTGCGTTCACTTTGTAAAGTGCACGCAAAAAGTGCGTGTAAATTGATAAAAGTACATGTACAAAGTGCGTTTACTTTCATAAAGTACATACAAGATTTGCGTGTACATAGATTAGGGGTGTTCGCGGTCCGATCCGGTCCAGTTTTGGGATATTTTTTGGACCGGACCGTATTAATCGGTCTTAAAAAGTTTTGGACCGAAACCGGACCGGAATAATCGGTCTCGATCCTATTGGATTTTCAAGCGGTCCGTGTTCGGTTTTGGTCCTATTCGGTCCATACGCATATAAAACATCACATTTTTTTAATTAAAAACAACATATTTTTTTAATAACAGCACCTTTCTTTAAAGAGAGCACTTTTTTTTAACAGCATTAGAGGGTTATTTGGCTTGAATCTCAACGATGTTCTAGTAGAGTTTTTAATCATTGCAATCAACTTAATCCAGTTAACTTCCCCAAAATGTTCATTCATAGCATAAAAAATAAGTCAGAGTTTTCATATACCAAATTAAATTATACTAATGAGAACCAAGGTAATAAATATGAGCAAGATATGAGTACCTTTAATTTGAAAGCTCAACAGCCCAAATGCTAAACTCATTTGAGTTTTTATTGTAAACAGCATGTCTAGCTTGCCTAGGAGTAAGCCTAGTTGGGATAATGGGTCTACCTTTGGTTCATGGTAGCAACGATGATTGGAAAGGAGGGAAAAAATATTCATCTTCATTTACACAAGTCGTCGGATTGGGGGTTGGAGGCAGTCGGGTTCAAGGCTTTAGGCAGCGATTGGGGTGTAGATCATGAAATGTGAGAGAGGAGAGGTGATATCCACCGGTGAGAGAGAGGAGAAGAGATGAAGAAGGGGTTTTAGGGTTGGTGGTGGTGAGACAGTGGAGAAGAGATGTCGGTTGTTTAGTAAGAGAAGAAAATATGTTATGTTTTATGTTAGGGTTGGGTGTAGAGATAGCTGAGTGAGTGTGCGTGTGTTTTTGTGGGTATATTCAAAATATATATAAAAAATAAATAAATATTTAATAAAAGCGGTCCGATCCGGTCCAAACCCGCATTTTTATACCCAAGACCGAGACCGGACCGATTTATTCGGTCCTTTGTTATTTTGGACAGCATTGAAACCGCATTTATAAAAACCCGCAAATGTAGGTTCAGTTCGGTTCGGTTATTTCGGTCCATTCGGGTTTATGCACACCCCTAACATAAATAGTATTATACAAATAAAAAACAAGCACTTTCATAAAAATTTCTCATATTTTCACAAAAATGCATGTATTTTCATAAAAAAATGTTTACATTCTCGTTATAAATAAATCTACACTTTCAAACATTTCTCTATGAATAATTTTATTGAAAAAACAATGAGAATACAAATTTACATATGTCTTTACTTTTTAAACGTTTGGGTTGAAATGAAATTTTGAAAACTTGAAAATCATCATCATCCATGGATCTTTGTTGATAGATATCGTTGAGAACATTCCAAATATATAAAGTTCATGCAATTGGGAATTATAATATGAGAGAGATTCATTTTCAAAGGATTAGTAGCACAAAAAGACATAATGAAGAATAAGGACCTTAGCATTTTAAGCGTAGTTCAGTTTGACGGACAATTAAGAGTAAAGTTTTTTACTTTTCAAAATACTGAAAAAAATTTAACTAAACTTTGTATAGATGATCTTCACATGATGAGTTAATCTACAAAAAAATCATCAAAAAATTCAACCTAAAAGTGGGTGAGATGAGATGATGGTCTATCAAAAGTTTGAATGGCACCTAATGTTTATTTTACCCATTTTCACATTGGATTTTTTATTTTATTTTTTGTAGATGACTCTCCTGTAACACCCCGTATTTTTAATAATTTTTAAATGTGGGATTAATTAAAATTAAATTTGAAAAATTAATTGAAAATTAATTCGGATTAAAATAAATATTAACTAGCGAGATAAGGGTTAGTATTTATTGATGTGAATTATATTAAATATTACTTAGTGAGTAAAGTAATATGTGATTACGAATTTATTAAAATTGTTGCGAGTGAAGAATACGACAGTTACAATAATTAAGTCGGGACGAGCGTGTCAGTCGTGTCGGGACTCAATTTAATGAGATTGAAAGTAAATTATTTTTAAACCATCCAAATGGTCATTTCAAGTGCGTCAAAGTATCCGGAAGGGTCGAGATAGTTAGAAAAGTCTACTGAGGGGTTTAGTTTGGATCCCGGGGTAGTTTTAGGCCAAACTGGCACCCCAGGAGGGTATTTTGGTCATTCGAAATTTTGAAAAAATAATAATGTGACACCCCGCTTATTAAAATAAGAGGTGGCCAGCCAATCAATCCAATAGAACGGGAATCTTAAATGGTCCATTCGTAGCATCACTGTCGCAAAAATAATAATACGAGACAACCACCAAATATTTTGAAAACGAATGTCATAAAAAAATTTGCAAATTTGATAAAACCAATTTACATATATCAGTTTATGACAAAAGGTTGATATTTATATTTAACATTTTAACAACAATATTAGAAAGCATAGCCAAATAAGTTATTGGTTAACAAACTAAATACAAAAGATTACACCAAGTATGACAGTATGAACGAATACTAAACTTGAGGCAACACGCCCGAATATACAAACGGATCATAGCTAGTGACTCACCCCAACCCAATTACTTATAATTAAGTTTGAACGTCAAAGTGAGTCAAATCACAATTACCTAAATCTAACCATAAACACGAGTATCTTTATTCAATTATTAACATGCATCGATAAAACTAAAAGCCCTTCACATTTATTAAGGTAATTATGCTTATTCTAACTTATTGAAACGATAAGTAGTCTTAAATTACCCCTTTTACGTTTGACCAAATCATGGTTTTGTGCATCCCTTGCTAATCCCACCGAACTCCTAGATTTGACAGTGATATCACAATACCTGAAAAACATAAACATAGGAACCATGAGCAAAATAGCTCAGCAAATGCATCACTACAACACTATTGCATAAATCAAATGCAATAAGTCATATCCCATGATGATATATGCATACTTATCCAGTCCATTCATAAAGAATTTCCAATTATATACTTATCCAGCTCATTCATAAAGATGATCAATTATCTACTTATCTGGCTCATTCATAATGAATTACCAATTATATACTAATCCAGCTCATTCATAAAAATGATCAATTATATACTTATCCGACTCATTCATAAAGAATGACCAATTTTATACTTATCCGTCTCATTCATAAAGAATGACCAACTTATCCGAATCATGATTCACATATCCTGTCTGCAATAGACAATTCTCCCCCATTCCTGATCGAGGAGTAACCCCTTGTCTTTAATAGATAAATCTCCCACATTCCAGGTCGGGGAGTAACCTCCCATTTCGGTAAACCGAAATGAACAAATGCATAATAAATAATATTATGATCATATCCGTAACCATGTATAATACCTCTTACCAGTGAGTGATATTCAGATCTTATCCGTAACTATGCGTAATACATCTTACCCGTGAGTGATATTCAAATCGTATCCATAACCATGTGTAATACAACTTACCCGTGAGTGATATTTAGATTATCTCCATAGCCATGTAAAATACATCGTTTTACAGTGAGTACACTCACCTTGTGTTGCCAACTATGTATTCACGTTTCCCTCGGGTGGAGCTGAACTTGGTTGATTTGACCTTACACCTGTTAATCCAACTAAATCAGTACTAAAACTCAATCATAAGTATTATCTTAATATAATTATGTAAATTTCAATGAGTACACAACCACAATATGATTCTACTCAAGTCATATTCCATGAAACATGTGTAAAGACGAAACGATGGTATATATGTTGATAAGGTCATGAACATTTAACCCTAGAAACTACCTCGTAAGGAATTTATAACTAAACTCAAGTAAACATAAAAGTATACTTCTGAATATATATACACATGAAACATTTACTCAAAATACCCTTGGGAAGGAGCAGATAAAAATATTCTTTCATGGGAAATCTAGTATGGCTTGAAATTATTGTCCTCTGTACTTAACCTTCCCATATCCATTAATTGCACACATACAGGTGTCCAACCTTATCAATATGAAAACATATATGAATATACTTTCCATCACAAGTGACGGTGTAATTTTTCAAGCTCCCTAGGGCAAGTTATGACTATTTCTTTACAACACAAGAAATCTGCCCTACAGGCTCCTCTATTATTTCTTCAACTTCCAAGAATTTTCATAATTTTTCTCCAGCATAACTTTACATGAATTTCAACCCATTTTCAACGTATACTTAATAGTGCAGAATTAAAGTTTCATAAATTTTTGACTTCATTTGCTATCTCAAAAGCTTGATGAAACTCAGGGCATACCGAAATTAAATATCCAAACAGCAACTATGCACCAACTTGAAACCATCACCAAGGACTAACCATAAGGATTTAAATTCTAATTCTCGGATATGATATGAATATATGAGTCTAGTTTCATATCCACTTGGAATTTCTCAATTCCATCAAGCATACAACAAGATATGCAAATTTGAATACAAGGGGTTTCAATACAAAGCAATATGACCTATAAACACCACTTATCTCACTTATGAACCAATACATATTATCATAAAACATGATGGAATTTTAATCAATAATTCACGATTTATATACTTTGAAATAAGTATAATACAAGATTAAAATAATATTAACACATAATTTTACCTTGGAAACACCTTAAGAATTTTCTTGGAATTCTTTTCCTAGCTTTTAATGAAACCCTTTCTTCCTTAACTTCTACTTTCTCTTTCCTCAAGCCAAAACCCCATAAAACTGAACATAGGCTTAAATTGGCTGAAGAAATATGTTAGAAGAAGAGTTTTAAGTCGGTCAAGGCTGCCTCCCAATCCATCCAATCAAATTAAAACACTCGGTTTAATAAAAGACAATTTACCACTTAAGGGAATTGACAGATTTTCCCCTTGTTCGTAATTTCGGCCTAACTTCTTACTCGAACATCCGTTTGATGCAACGTTTGTTGTGTTACAACTCTAACTCACATGTCTACAACTATTTAGTTTTCACCTCAAGTCAATTGTAATGTTATAAGGGTCAAAACTAGTCTTAAACAGGAACATTTCTATCGAAAATAACCAAATCTTGTGTTTGTAAATAATTCTACATTTCATGATTTATGAAAGTAGAATTATACTAATCATAATCACTTAACATTAGATATACTAATAACACATTATTCATATCACATAATATAAGTATGATTTAAATATAATTTATCATAATTATATACAGGTTGTCACAGCTAGAGTATCAAAAGAAATGGCGCGTCTACTATAAAAATCCTACAACATCCGCAAAATGCCGTAGCTCCTTGACACTGGGAAGAAAGGTCACATCGGGCGGCCATGTGGCGGAGCACCTGAACATATATAAGAACCACACAAGAAGAAGAAATATAAACGGGTCAGGACCCGGTTTGATATGATATACATGTGAATAAATGCATGACAGTTATGAATACTACTTTCATAAACAAGTATAATTCGCTCTTCATTTAAGGAATCATCCTCACCTCTCTTCTAAGTGCACATCATAACGCGTACAATCCATGTTAAGTTAAACTACCATCTACTTAATAGGAGTAACCTAGCTATATTCCACATACCAATTTTATCAGTTGGAAACAAATTCACAAGTCAAAAATCATTAGGGACCATAGGCCATTAAAGTTGATTCACAGTTTACTTCAGTCAATTAATCAATTGGGTGAAATATTATTTCAATGGGAACAGTTACAATCATAATAATAATAATAACGGTTCTAAGACCATCCTTTCGGGAGTCACCCCATTGGATACCCCCCGAAACACTATCATCTTCCAGGTCCTATAACCGAGACCACCTGGGTATCCTAAATCGCAACGTGTGGGAAGCGGCCATATACCTTCGGCAGTGAGTCATAACCATACCCGAAATTACCTTACTTCGAACCATACAAATATACAACATAACAACCGGTATCATGGCCTGAGGACTATACTCTCCCAGCATCATTAGCTAGGGGATTCACCTCTAACGCGTACTTCCCCTATGATAGTATTTAGAGAGGTATGTATAAATGTGCCATAGTTACAAACAATAGTAAGTTAAACATACTGTCCTTAAATTTGGAAACCATAGGTACATACAATTTTGGCTATAAGAGATAATTATTATCATTCTAGCCCTCGAAGGTCCATCACACACTACCCGATTCTACACTAGTCTTACTCTTGTTTACTAGGCGAAATGAGACATTATACCTTTATAAATAGTCCTCAAAATAAGTCTGGACACTCCCGTACTATCCTAGAGTACCACTCTCCTTATATGAGGTCATATTACTTCTCAATACATCCTAAGATAAGGTTCCCAAATCTTAAACCCAAAAGAAAAGGAGTAGAAAGAAAGTCCAATTCTTGAGCTGAAAACAGAGTACCGGTCGATCGGCCCCTAACCCCCATTCGAACGCGAAATTGAAATTTGCCTTGCGAGGCAACCAGTAGGCTTTTTCCTTTAGGCCCGATCGACCGGCGGCTTGGCCGCGGTCGACCGGTCGCACCAGATAATTCGGCCAACCCCCATTTTCTTACAAAACCTAAATCTTCAAACTCTTCTTATTCCCTCTACACCAACTATCATCAACCAATATTATCAACAAATCATTTCTATATGATCACCTAACAATATGAAACCTCAAATCATCTCTAACTTATATATGTGAGGGGTTTGAACAATAAACTCAATCAAATCCCTAAATGGGTCAAATCTTAAGAACAATAACTAATCACACAATTTATTCAACATAATCATAAGGTATTTCAAGTATAATACTTGCCTCAAGATTGTAGCCTCGGGTTCTTCTTCGTAGTTGCGATTTCAAGCTTCAACTGACAATCTCTTCTTTTTTCTCTTCTCTTTCTCAAGCTCTCACTTCTCTCTAACTTTTAGGTTTAGAAAATACACAATGAGATATAAATGCTCTTGGAAGAATTAAATACCTAAATATCTTAAGTCTAACATTAAATGCTACTACACACTTAAAATGACTCGTAACATCATATTTAAGTCATAACTAGATAAAAGTATCCCGGAACCCAAAACAACCCTGGCACTTATTTTGACTATCTCGACCCTTCCCGGACAAATCGCGCCCTCTAAAATGACATCCCGGATATCGTTCACTATTTTTTATTCCAACGCCATATTAACATTTTAATAATAACTCAAATGGAATATAATTCATAACCGTCGTTTTAAAGCCCACAACTTAATATAACATAATATTACACTATTCACATTCTCGTAAAGGTAAATATGTAATACTCATAAATATTAACTCTTAAATTTCTTAAATTAATATTTACCTCAATTTCCTTTATTTTATATACTAACCCACATGGCAATTTAATATAAAAATAATTACTCAAAAGTAAGGGGTATTACAAATACCTATGAATTTTTTAAGTGTAATATATGTGATTAGAGAAGGGGGTAGGGTTAGTTACGTGAGAAACAAAGGGAATCCACAGAGAGGTCATTAGAGGAAGAGGAGGGGAGTTCCAAAGGCTAGAACCACCAATCCTACACCTTCTTGCATCACCACCACCGGATTGTAGATCGCAAAGGAAGGAACGCCAATAGACCCATCTTCTTCAACGGATTAGACCTACATACAAAGGCAAGTGTTTAAACTTGCTAAATTTTGAGTACATAATATATCCATGTTAGTGTAGGAACATTCTTCACATAATTATGTTGAAATTGAGTTGAATTGGAATGTGAATTTGATGATTTTGAATCTAAACCATGTTGGGTTTACGCTATAGTGTATGTAGAACGAAATTTATGACTTGAGGAGATTTAATTTGGTAAGAAATTTGGGTTGTTCTAAGTTCTTGAAGAGAAATTAACAAACTAGGGTTTTCATGAAATTATCTTAAATTAGTCCCAATATTTGATACCCCGTGATGAATTTATGATTCTTGTATGTTAGAACTCATGTATTTAGGTTGGTATAACATCTAGTACAATTGTTTGGGAGTTTGGGATGATCTAATGGAGGTTTTAGTGATATTATGGATGAAACCCATAGCTTGAGAAATGCAGAAATTCAATATCTGTAGGGACGAATCGACCTAGCCGAATCTATTTGGCAAGGTGAATCGATTCGGATCAGAGCCGAATCGATTCGAATGGATGCCCAGTTTTGGCCATCTTCTCCCTTTTTGTTTAGGATCTTTGGAAATCGTTCGGGATTCATTAGTGGAATTTAATTTTAAATATAATGGGAATTATATTGAAGTACCAGTAGGGCTATAGTGGGTTTTAGGCTCGATCCTATGAGGAAATAAGAACTAAATTTAATTACGCTTAATAGAGAGAAATACCTAATTGTATGAATAATTGGGGTCACGAGAATTCGAGGAAATCGATGACTTAGACCAGTAAGATGTTAGTGAGTTACCTACTGATATTAAGTATAAAATAAAGGATACACTTCGAGTGGTGAGAGATACTCGGGAACGTACGATGAGAAGTAAAGTTATGATTTATTAATACGTGGGATATTCAGAATATAAATATACTACGTATGAGACTTATGATATGGGATGTGTGTATACCTATATCAGTGATATAAATATATAGATTGTGCGTATGCCTATGTATGATTTTTATGTGTATGACATATCTACGCTGCTTGCTATCGGGGGGAGGTTTTGCGTCGTGGACGGTCTTATCCTGATGAGCCATTGGGGGGATTTTAGACTCGTACCCAGAACATAGAACCTTGGACACGTGTTATCTGAAAGTATGATAGATCCGTCGGTTGAATGGGAGTTTAGGTATGTGCGTGACGCATTTGGCTGGAGACTATGTTCGCCTCCAATATATTTTATTTGTGTTTATAGTTCGAAGGAGATACCGAACCAACAGTCCTTTATACAGTGCGAGATATATCAGGACATGATTGCAGAGTACGCACGCACCGCAGCTGAGTCTAGAGGTGTCGTATTAGTATATATATGTGATAGAGTGATGAATATATATATATATACTTGTGATATTTTTTAATGTGTGAACTTAGTAGATAAGATGAATAGTGAAATCTAAAATAATTTAAGTACATGGACACTTAACTTTGAATGTGAAAACTCTCACTCGAGATAAAAGATGTGAAAATATTCATTAATGTATTACGTGAAAAATACGGGTAACTATTATGATATAATAGATTTGTATATTAATGAGCTTGAATTAGTTAGGCGTGATAGCAGTAACTAGAATGGTTAAGTGGTACGTTAGGCGTGCACACTAGTTGAGAGGTGAGATTTCTCAAGAGAGAGAGAGCCCGCATAACTAACATGTATATAATATCTGCTTTTAAGCATTTTAAATACTTGCTAAACTGTTTTAAACTATTTTCACTCGGGCTCTGACCTGTTTCTTGCAAATCAATTTTTTCCTTGTGCAAACTATTTTAGGTATCCAGCCACAGGAACGTCTGGCGTAGACTATCAGATGATTTGACGTGCTGCATCTATTATGGGAGTCGCATGCCCTCGTATTTGACGCCTCCACTATTAGTCATTCAGTTCCTGATCTAGTTATTTCAGTTAGGGCATGTTGTCCATTCTCAGCTATCATTTATTTCAGAGAGATGTTGTACTCCTTTATTTCAGTTTGATGGGATTCAGTTTATTTATAGATTATTGTTTTTTAGACTATTGAACTGAGACGTTTATTCCAGACTTATTTATTCAGTCGGATGGTTTCTTATTCAGTATTATTTTTATTCATGATAATGGTAAATGTGGTGTATGGTTTAAATTGTTGAAAATTAATTAATAGGTTTAAAAGTTTTGGCACTGGCTTGATTAATTATTAGGTGATAAATAAAATAAATGTTTTTCGATAATGATGCTAAGAATGAACCAACTGGATATTCTGATTTAATTTAATAAGGGACTGATCACCCGGTATTTAATTAAGCGGGGTGTCACATCTCCTTATTATGTTTATCATATATACCAAGTTTTATTAAAAAATCAACTTTTCAATATTTTTAAATATTCAAATGTTTGTTAGGTATGTTTAGTGACGTTTGCTGGATAGTCACAACGTATAAAGTGGTAGTGTTTATGTAAATAACTTGTTGCTGAGATCAAACAGTTGTTTGTTATCAAACGACTCAAGATTTTTTTTTAAGTTTCTTACATATAAAGCGATAAGGCATGTTGGGAAATATTTAAAGCGATAGCTACTCCTACTACATATAATTTATGTGTGTGGTGAATGTTTAAATTCATTGTTGCAGTATAAAGAACGTTTAATAATGCATTGGAGTATACATATTATATGTCCAAATAATTATTACCCCAAGATAATTATATGCAACAAATCAAAGTGAGATAAATTTACTGTATGTCTAAAGATTAGTCTTCTCACCTTATTTACAAAAGGATTAATTCTTAAGCCACATATACGCACAAAAAATACAGTGCCATCATCAACCATTCACAAAAAAACAATATTTATAATTCAAATAAACAAATGATTTTACTGCATCATGATCTATTGAAACAAAAAAATTAAAAAGTGTGGGACTATCACAAAACAAAACAAAAATGCTAGACCTATTGCGGCACATGAGTAATTTAGGATCGGTCCCTCCATAATTTTGTCTTTTCTACTAATGTCAAGAATCATATATAACTATTAGGTCATGGACATTGATTAAGAACACAATATTAGCGTTTTATAAAGCGATAGAAAATAGAGTGAGTAGAACATGGTACTATATAAAAAATGATATTTTTACCAACTAAATTTCGAAACAAAATATATTCTTTATATTTAAAATGATTTTGAAATATGGAAAATTCATTTGTAAAAAAAGTTACTAATAATTATTTTGTTAATAATAACGGTGTTTATTTTACTTTAAGAAAAATAATCGGGTAATGACTAGTGACTCCGGTACAAATAATCTGCCATAAGCACGAGTTCAGGTATAGAAGAATTTAGGGGACGTTGTTGACACATAAGTTATTTTAAGTACAAACTTGATTTGATACTAGCAATTCAGAGTAGGCCAAGTTGGTACCATAGAAATTGGTAAATTATTATAAAATGGATGTACGGATGAAATAATAATCAATTATAGGGACCCATAATTGTTTACAGACGTGTTAGCGGATCACAGGATTCTCTCTAGAACTAGGGGTAGAAACACTGTTTGTTATGACTTTTTTTATAAATAGTGAAAAAATTGTATGTAAATTTGTTATAAGTTATACAACCTATGACAAAAGTTATCATTACATAAAATCAATACAAATTTTTTTATCAATAAAACTAAATGAAATTTCTTAAAATTCTTGCAGAAAAATTGTTAAAAATCGATGGAGAATAATTGTCACGGTTAAAAACCGTGACAAAACGTGTGATTAGCATAACTTATCAAACATATTTTGTAAAAACTGTGAATTTAATCACAAACTTTTTTTTTTGAACTTTTTTTTTCAAGGTTCAAGTCTCGGGAAGGGAGAAGGGAGGTGAAAGGACTTGAACCCCCAACCACTTAAGTCATTAGAAAATATCAGATATAATATTAATTTATAAAATCTCAAATCTCGGGAGGCGCAACAGCCCTCATCCCTACATGGGTCCGCCCATGTAAGCATGGACTTGGATCAAGCCTTAAACCGCATACAGAGTGTGCCACGGACATGGAGCGATTGACATGCAAGTGACACATGTTGCATACACGCATATTCCAGAGGCATAACACACCAGTGTGCCACATGCAAAACAAAATTATAACCGTGTCATATCTACGGAAATCCGCTAGTGTGTGATACATATAATAATCCTATAGTATAAAATAGTAATGTGCATCAAAATGTGAATGCATTAAATGACACCACAATGTCAACTATGAAAAGGTTGGATGCCACTACTTCCCCAACTCAAGTGTCAAGACTTAATTGTATGCCAGGGTGACATATCCCTACATAGAGGCCTTTATGTTAATGGGCTTTCATACTAGAGTAGAAGCTCCTGCATCTGTTGTATTCACAAACAAGCAAATGATATGGACACCTTGCTCTTACTAAAATACAAAAAAGAATATCATTTCAAGAGCATTTACACAACCCATCTGCGTATAACTAAATTGTACATAAAAAAATAATGCATTTAGAAGTCATATAAGTTAGAAGTGACTAGAAAAAGGAAGATAAGGAAGGCTGGCATATCAACATTACGCGCATACTGAGCTCTACTTTTCAAGGTGCAAATAGTTTAAAGGGTAAATTACACCTAACACCCCACCCCACCCCCACCCCACACCACACCACCTCACCCCTAAACTAATTTTTTTTACACTCTCCATTTTCAACAATTTTTTATGCATAGAATCATGTTTTATCAATATTTTTTATGAAAATGGATTAGTGTAATAAATCAATAGTTCAGGTGAGTTTGGTGTAATTTCAGACAAATCTTCTGCCTACTTTACCTGAGTATGAGTGTTGATTAGTTTTGTTAGAATCATTTGTATAGAGAATGATTTGAGTTTATCTTTGTTTCTAAATGCAATTGTAAACAGTATATCAAAATACAGATTGAGCACAGTAACACCAGCCACAATTAAGGCGTCTTGTAGTTTTTTTTTCAAAAATGGTAGAAATATGGATGGCTGCAATATATTCCCATCAAGAATAGTGCTCATTGTGCAGGACAAAATTCATTTCACAAAAAAGTACATTTTCTTATTACAAATCGCGATGTGTATTGCAAAGTTGTATCTAGCAATAAACAACCAAATTAAAAAATTTGGGTGAAACTAATAACAGGATTCTGTTTATAAGTTTGAGCGAGCTTTCAGAAACACTTCATAAACTGCAACTGATGTAATGTGAGACTAACAAGGTCCGTCACTCACATGCTATTCGCATCCCCCATCATCTGCAAAACGTGAAAATAAATTGGCATGTTTGGTTTACAACTATAATTTTGTTTTCTGTATTTGAATACAATTCTGATAAAAATTTGCGTTTGGCAACTTGTTTTTAAACACTGAATTATAATATTTATTTGTTATAATCAAGTTTTTTAGAAAATATCAAAAGGGTGCTTTATAACTCCTGTTTTTTTATTTTTCAACTCAAAATTATTCATTCTTAAATATTAATGCAATTATACCTTAATATATAATATACATACATAATACATTAATGTGTGTAATTCTTATAAATAATAAATATATATACATGTACACAAAATTTCGTGTATTTATATTATTAAATTATATAATGTACTAACATCCATATGTTAAATAATATTATCAATAGATACATGATACTTGCATATAATTTTGAACATGTATTATTAATATATGGAATAATATAAAATATACAACATATGTATATTTTATATTATTCCATATATTAATAATACATGTTCAAAATTATATGCAAGTATCATGTATCTATTGATAATATTATTTAACATATGGATGTTAGTACATTATATAATTTAATAATATAAATATACGTGTATATATATATATACACACACACACACAATACTGCTCTTATGCATACCAGTCTGCATTTTAAGAGTGCGGACCGGACATGTGTCACCTGGCGGTGAGCGCAGAAAAGAGAGAGAGAGTGCCTATAATTTCTAGGCTCACCGCCAGGTGACACATGTCCGGTCCGCACTCTTAAAATGCGGACTGGTATGCACAAGAGTAGTACTATATATATATATACATATTTGCCAATTTTTCCAATTTTCAAAAAACTGTATTTAAAAACAAGTTTACCAAACGCGCACCAATAATTATAAACACAAAAAACAAAATTTTAAAATTGTATTTAAAAACAACATTTAAATCAGTGTTCTAAAAGGCGCGCATACGGCCTATGCGCGCCTATGCGTGATGCTTTTTAAAAACGCAACACAAAAGGGGTATGCGTGGGAAAAGGCGTGGTCAACGCTTTTTTAAGGCGGTCAACGAGGGTGATGCGCGCATAGGCGTGCAATGCGCGCATAAGGCGCGCTTTTTTTTCAAAATTTTTATATTGCTAAAATCATTTTTTTCTTATGTTTGAGTTAAAATGACGTCGTTTTGGGTAAAAAGCATACCAAAGTTTTATTTATTTATTTATTTCTTATCTAACTATACTAATCTAACCCTAACATAACAAACTAAACCCCTCCAAGAGAACCCCGATCAGACAAAACGAAAGGAAAAAAAAAAACCTAACTTCAAGGTATGTTTTATTTTATTCGTAATTTTGTAAGAATAAAATCTCAAATTTCAAGGTATGTATTATTTTATTCAAAATTTTGATTGCATGTTTATGATTATGTTTTTTTCATCTAGGTTATGCTTATATTTATGCTTTTATTATTTTAGAAACCTAAGTATAATTAAAAAATATTAAAAAAAAGGCAAAACGCCTTTTCACGCATACGCTTCGCCTAGGCGTGCCTAGGCTCCTAATGCTTGATGCTTGGCCTCCACGCATTGGTCACGCATAGAACCTTGGTTTAAATCGAGTTTTCTGAGTACAGAACCCAACGGGCCCTTAGTATCCCATTAACATAACTTATGTTAATTTTAAACAGCTTTTTGGCAATTAGAATAATGACAGTGACCTCCCATGTGATTTGTACACCCCTCTCCCCATGTTTTAGGAAATTACATTCAATGTTTAAAAAGGCGAAAGGCGAGGCGAGGCGAGGCGTTTTGGTCGCGGCGAGTCGAGGCGTAAGCCTCACCGAAAAGGAAAAAAAAGGGAAAAAATATAAAAAAGTCTAATAAATTCACAAAAAATAATCAAACACATTAAATGATGCAAAAGGGTCCATAATCATTCAATCCATCAACCAATCAACAACAAAAAAAAATATAAAACAAAGTTATTACAAAAACCAGGGGATAAAACATATTTTTTACAATAAAACAGCAACTTTATTGGGAAAAAACAGGAAAAAAAAAACAAAAGCAGTTTTTTACAAAAAAAAACAGAAGAAAAAAACCAAAGTTTTTACCAAAAAAAAAAAAAACTAAAACTAACAAACAGGTTTCGTATAAAAAAATGACAAACTAACAGTTTTTGCAAACTACTGAATAAAAACTAAAACTAAAACTACTGAATAATATTTTTTTAGTAAAATGCTGAATAAAAACTAAAACTAAAATTAAACAAACTAAAAAAGGTTTCGTATAAGATTTTTTAGTAAAATACTGATTTAAAACTAAAAACGAAGGCCGGAGTTGAAGAACAGAAGGAGAACGAAGGCCGGAATAGGCCGGAATGACAGAACGCATACCGGAATAGGCCGGAATAAGGGTTTCGGAGGAGATATTATAACCTAGGGCTTACGGGTTTCGTATTAGAGTTTGTTTTCTAACTTACGTTTTTTTTTTAACATGTATTATTAATATATGGAATAATATAAAATATACATATAGTACATATGTATTAAAATATTTTCTGCCATGAGGCTTAAGCCTCGAGGCTGTTTTCCTTCGCCTCGGGCGCCTTTTTAAACATTGATTACATTGACATCGCATGTGTTCAGTTTTTCAATTGCGAATGTAGTTTCTAACGATTTTGACAATTCCATAAACAAAGAGGAAATTTATGTGATTTAATTGAAAAATTACAAAGAAAACGTCACTGTAACTTCTCAAAACATGGGGAGGTTAATGTATTTACCCCGGTAACTTTTATGTTTTTTGTTTTATTTGAGAATCGTACAAGTGTTACGAGACAATTACTTAAGGTTATTATATTACTATTGCTGTTCTTTTATTCCAATCAAAATCATCATTTTATTCACTGGCCCACCTTTGTAGTTGGAATGACGAAACCCTGATCTACTACAGGAATATAGAAACACAAATATCAATAATTACCTTAAAGATATCTCCAAATATTCCCTGCAGAGGATTTCTACGTTGTACCCCATAGAACTTTTCTGCAATTTCATCTAGCAACTAAACCAAGATAAGTGTGTTAAATTCTGAAAGCAACACAAGTGCCATAAACCAAATAGAGAACGAAATTAATGACAGCTTAAGGCCTGTCGAGTTGAATTTATGCCCTGTCAACAACAAAGCCACTTACAAGATGGATCTATAAATACTGTGGTGTTAGAAATCTGTGTTATGAACCACTAATAAAAGGGAAAATGCACTCTCAAAACAGTAAGTACGAATTATAAACTGTTCTGTTTGGGCCAAATACCACGCACCTCATTAAATGACGGTTCTCTTTCTATACTAGACTTGTAATTCTTCCTCAACATATTAAATAGAGGAAAAGCATCTCTAGTCAACCTGCATTGAAAAAAAATACTTGATCAACTCCATATATCATACAACCCTTATCAATTTTAACTTTGAGAACAATCCATATAAACTTTCAAAAATAAAATTTTAAACAAATCTCAACTAAAAGTCTCATAATGGATGGGGGAAACAAAAGTAAAATGTACAAATTAATGGTTCTTCTGGGAAGAACTCCAACAAACTCACATTAGGTACGACATGCACTTTGACATTACTTTATACCTTTTTTCCTTCAAAAGTTCTAATACTGGATATCAAAATATGAAGGAAAAAAAATTAATTACACGTGATGTCAAAGTATACATTTACGATGTGTACATCACAAATTATTCCATTCACAATAAATTATCATGCCTACTCAATACGAGGCCAGCATTTTATTATAATTAGGCCAAATAATAAAGTATGCACAGAAAAGTTTTTTAATATAGAAAATCACAAGTTCCCTTTTTTTAATTGTAGCTGTAAGCTTACAATATTATAGGGGATCAATATATAACAGTTCAGATTTGCTAATTATATAAGGTGGGCAAGCTTTGTAAATATTACAATTTCCCCTTATATTTTAAAAAGAAAATATATTTATCCCTAACTTCTTATCCTGAAATGCTAAGGTGGTCAATTGCCCACCTCAATGTCTACTTTGCCTCCCCATATTATCATGTATACTTCCACACAGGGACGGAGCCGGCCTTTGGCTGGGTGGGGCAACTGCCCCGACCAGAAACTTTGAAAAAAAATTGAGTAAATTTGTAAAACTCAAAAAAATTAAGGCATAAAGTAAAAGAAAAAAAAACATCAAAAGTGTGCGTAGTTAAAACCAACTAAAAAACAAAACTGAGATTTACTCTTTTATCAAACCAGCCCTCTTTTGTCCCATTTCTCCCGCACAGTCCGTGTGTGACCCCATTTTTGTTCTTCTTCTGAATACCGAAGCTCCAAAGATCGGTGGTGGTGCCGTGTCGTCCCTCTTTTCCGTTCAACGTAATCACCAAAACACCCAAATGGGTTTTGCCCAAATGGATTTTGCTAAACTTGTCTGCCCAAATGGATTTTGCCCATATACTGTTTTGTATCTTAATCTTTAGTTATATGCCAAAAGACTTTGTTATATGCTCTTTTGTATTTTTATGCCCAAATGGGTTATATGCTGTTTTTTCTTTTAGGATTGATTGCTAATTTGCTTTTGCCTTATTGTGGATTAATGGATTTAATTATCTTTTTTTTTAGTCTCATAATATTATGATTATTTATATTATTGAGGAGTTAAAATTAATATGTAGAGGGGGCTTGAAGGTAACCCCGAGATTAGGGACAAATTCCCAATTAGCAACAGTGTTCGAGATTAAGCAACCGAGGCAGCTCAAGCGTGGCAACTAAGCGAGACAGCTCAACGCGGCAGCTCATATTTAGCTTGTTGTTTTAATCACATTGTACTTTCATTATTGATTTCTGTAAGCTTTAACGATTGTAATGACGTAACGATAATAACTAACGGGTTTGTATGAGGTCAAACGGTACTTGCGAGAGACCAGGCTTGGCAGGGCCTGGTAGAGCTTTCATGCTCTATCGAATGACCTCACTGTGGGAACTTTAGAGGGACTTGGTTTGGAGGATTGAGAAGTAAGGCACCGTTGGGGCTTGTCCTGACCATCTTAGATACACCTGGTAAAACACCGAAGGACCCCGACCGTGGAACCTCAAGCAGAGCAGCTTGGAGTTCCATCGGGCATTAAGTTATGGACCAAACAACCCTCTACTTAATGTCACATCTACTGTGGGTGATGTCACTAGCCATCTAAACGTTGTCAGACATGCACTTGAGTAAACCACTGTGGTATTTGGGGCTGTCAGGCAGTTGGTGAGCCACCTCTGCGACAACAACCCCCTGACACACAGTGGATAGGCAAAAGGCATGTCTTGACATTTAATGTTTATGACGTGGAGACAACTAGTGCATCAGGCATTTAATGTTGTGACATAAAGTATGAGGGATGTCTTTCATAGTCTTTAATGACTGAGTTGCCTCGGGGGTGGTGTGGGGGGCTATTTAAGGACCCCAACCACCTTTGAGGAGAGGATCCTGTTTTTGGAGAATTAAAAAGAGTTATTGCAAACTAGAGAGTTCACTGACTCACCATTCTCATTTATTACGAAGCTTTTAATATTTGACAGAGATTCTTGAGGGTGTTTGGTGTGTTGCTACCTGCCTATCAGGGTGTATCTAGGGTGCTTATTTCCCTCTCCCTCTAGCTAGGCCACTTCTAAAAAGTTCATTATTATCACCTGAGTTATACACGAGAGATTTTGGGAGTTTAAGTTGAGTTTACCTTCATTGGGTTCGTGTTTATATGTTCTGTCATTGATCTTAAGCTCTAACCAACTGATTTATCATTACCATACTCAATAGGGGGTCCCGCCTCCATTTATAATCTAAAGTACCCTCTTACATTTGGCGACTCTGCTGGGGAGGCATCCTTCTAGAAAAGGAGTATGGCGCAGGATAATGCTACTAGAAGACTCAATTTCGATGACATACAGCATAATGAAGAACAGGCTGCGAGGGAGCAGGAGGCCCTAAGAGATGGGGCTCCTCGAGTAGAGGCACCGCTGGCTCCAACAACGATAGGCGGCCCAGGAGCTCACACACATCCTCCAGAGTTATGGTAAACTCACCCCAGGCAGCAATGAACGTATGAGTATCCACGTTCCAGCGAGAGACCAGTATAGGCAAGGCAGCGTTGTTCTTTGATATAGTAAACTCACCAAACCACCTTGCCCGTTGCAGCCCAATCTTAGTAAGGACATCAGCATAGGAACTCTGCATGTGAGAGTTCCAGGCAGCAAAGTGCGCGGGGGATCCCCCAGGTGCTTCAAACTCAATATGGGACCATGGGAAGTCCCCTCGCTCTAGGCGAAATCTCAGAGTTCCTTCTGGGGGCAGAAATCCCCACTTAGACACCTCTTCGTCCTCATCACCCAACAAGGGGGCGTCAAACTTGGAGGAAAAGCAAACAGCCTTACAGGCAACAGCAAAGCCATCACCCTCCCCAAAAATGGGAGAGCGACGGTAAAATCTCAGCTGTTCTTGGCGAGCAGCACCCTGGGCGGAGGCAGCAGTGGTGGTGGCAGACGGAACACTGGTGGCAGAAATGGTGGGGTTGCTTGAAGACGCCATGACAGACGGTGAAGTCGTAACAAAGAAATCTTCGAGAGAAAAGGGATTGAGAGCAACAAGGGGGACGGACGATTACAAACGGTGGTATGGCTCCTGCAACAATGGAGTCTCTCTCTCTCTCTCTCTCTCTCTCTCTCTCTCTTTATAAGAACAGAAGCGATAGTCTGAGGAAAGAAGATAACAATGAAGTAAGGAAATAAGTGAAGAAGAAGGAAGAAGTAGAAACAGACCCTTTAGGCCCACGTGGTTAAGGTTCAAAGTATTTTGAAAACGGTTGTTGAGACTTTCGAAGTTTGGCGTTTAGATTTCCCCACCCTCGCACGTGCACGGCCGCCTGTAATCATTTCACAAGAACACGTGGCACTTCGGGAAGTGCTGTGACAGTTGAAAAGACAGCGCACGTCATTAATGAAATGACGCATGGAGAACAGGAAGCGTTGTCTTCCTCAGCAAGTTTGAGTTTTGGCGCCAATCTTTTTGTCAGACTTATCCAACGGGGCCACAACGAAGAAGATGTCCCAACGGTTACACAAAGAAAAATCCATTAAGTTGAGTCGTTTCGTGCAGACATTTCTTGTCCCAACAAATCTCTCCACGAGGGGGCAAATGTAGAGGGGGCTTGAAGGTAACCCCGAGATTAGGGACAAATTCCCAATTAGCAACATTGTTCGAGATTAAGCAACCGAGGCAGCTCAAGCGTGGCAACTAAGCGAGACAGCTCAACGCGGCAGCTCATATTTAGCTTGTTGTTTTAATCACATTGTACTTTCATTATTGATTTCTGTAAGCTTTAACGATTGTAATGACGTAACGATAATAACTAAAGGGTTTGTATGAGGTCAAACGGTACTTGCGAGAGACCAGGCTTGGCAGGGCCTGGGAGAGCTTTCATGCTCTATCGAATGACCTCACTGTGGGAACTTTAGAGGGACTTGGTTTGGAGGATTGAGAAGTAAGGCACCGTTGGGGCTTGTCCTGACCATCTTAGATACACCTGGTAAAACACCGAAGGACCCCGACCGTGGAACCTCAAGCAGAGCAGCTTGGAGTTCCATCGGGCATTAAGTTATGGACCAAACAACCCTCTACTTAATGTCACATCTACTGTGGGTGATGTCACTAGCCATCTAAACGTTGTCAGACATGCACTTGAGTAAACCACTGTGGTATTTGGGGCTGTCAGGCAGTTGGTGAGCCACCTCTGCGACAACAACATCCTGACACACAGTGGATAGGCAAAAGGCATGTCTTGACATTTAATGTTTATGACGTGGAGACAACTAGTGCATCAGGCATTTAATGTTGTGACATAAAGTATGAGGGATGTCTTTCATAGTCTTTAATGACCGAGTTGCCTCGGGGGTGGTGTGGGGGGCTATTTAAGGACCCCAACCACCTTTGAGGAGAGGATCCTGTTTTTGGAGAATTAAAAAGAGTTATTGCAAACTAGAGAGTTCACTGACTCACCATTCTCATTTATTACGAAGCTTTTAATATTTGACAGAGATTCTTGAGGGTGTTTGGTGTGTTGCTACCTGCCTATCAGGGTGTATCTAGGGTGCTTATTTCCCTCTCCCTCTAGCTAGGCCACTTCTAAAAAGTTCATTATTATCACCTGAGTTATACACGAGAGATTTTGGGAGTTTAAGTTGAGTTTACCTTCATTGGGTTCGTGTTTATATGTTCTGTCATTGATCTTAAGCTCTAACCAACTGATTTATCATTACCATACTCAATAGGGGGTCCCGCCTCCATTTATAATCTAAAGTACCCTCTTACAATTGTTGTTTAGAGTTTTGCAATATGTCTAATTTTTACAATATGCCTAATTTTAATTAATATCAAATATGAAAAAATATTTTAAAAGAACTCATGAAAAAAATTCCGATGATGTGATACGAGAGCTCATTACGTGTGACCTGCACAAATTATCAATGAAATTTTAGTAAAAACGAAAAAATAACCCTAAAAAAATGTTCAAAACAATTGCTTTATATGCAGGGGAAAATTTTAAATTTTTGTTTGTGTGTCCAGTTATGGTACCCCATATTTCACTCAATAGTACAGTTCCCTCTCTTATTCCGGTAAGTCTATAGTTTGGTATGCTTTTAATAGAGTTTGAAATGATTAAATTTGATATGAAAGTTGAACCTAGTATATTGATAAATTACACACTTAGGTCACGTAGATACACAAACGATAATTTGTAGATTTTCTACTTGTTCAATTTTATCTTATTTGTATTTGTTTACTAAAAACTATCATGTATACTTTACAACTATCATGCATACATTATAAATTATCACCTGTACTATACAATTTATCACATATTCGTATACTGTACAAATAATCCCATATACTTCACATATTCGTATATTGTAAAAATCATCGCATACACTTCACATATTCGTATATTGTACAAATCATCGCATATCCTTCACATATTATCACACCTATATTGAATAGTATCACGTACACTTTATAATATTATGTATAATTTACATAAAAGGAACGATTTGGACTTGGTGATATTGGAACCTGCATTTTCTTATATTATAGAATTAGACCATCTCCAAGGCATTGGAGCATTTTTGCTCCTTCAAAATGCTCCAATGCCATTTTGCTCCCCAAATTATGAATTTGTTCAAAGGCAATCAACACTTGGAGCCTTTAAACGGCGGACCAAGTGTCGCAGAACAAAAGCATGCGCAGCAGGTCAAACGTCGCGGGAGTTATCCATACAAATAGGCCACCAGCAAATTTGGGCAGCAATTCATCAGCCGCCCAAACTTCCAACAACACACCGATTTGAATGGAGCGTCTTCATTGCTTGCGGCCCAGCGTACAATTGACGACTTTGGGTTTCCAAACAGCACGGATATTATGCCCCCATCGCATCCTTTCCGGAGACGCATATAGTCGCAGTGAGTGTTGAACAACAAGGTATGTACATTATTAGATTTTTTTTATGTTACTCGATCGAACTATTTAGTCATCTGATAAATAATTCATTAGTTTAACTATTTGGTCATTTAATAAATAAATTGGCATGTTAGTGAATTAATTAAATACAGTTAATGTATTGAACTATTTAGTCATTTAATATATAAAATGATTAGTTAGTGAATTAATTAAATAAAGTTAATTTATTGAACAATTTAGTAATTTAATAAATAAATTGGTTAGCTAGTGAATTAATTAAATAGTGTTAATTTATTAAACTATTAGTCATTCAATAAATAAATTGGTTAGTTAGTGAATTAATTATGTTGATTAAATTTTAGGTAATCGATGATATTAAGTTTCGTTGTGCGATTACATTGGTTTATACATGGTGGCGATTTCTCCCTTCAACGTTCGATTCTTCGGCTTTGTGTGAGTTCAATCATGTGATGGTTCCAGGTTCAGGAGCGTGAGTAAAAACTTTAAGGTGCTTCAAAGGACATACCCTTATTCTGGCACTCCTTAAGAGGTGGTGGGACACGACCCAAACATTTCATTTGAAAATAGGGTTCACAACTCTCGACTTCACTATGTTGACAGGGTTGAAGGTAGGGCTTTGAGAGATCATTCCGTTCGGCAAAGGAAGCGAGACATTTTAGCTACCAGTCAGTAGCATCTCCCTGCGCTCCCAGCTGGATGATGTCAAATCTAGTGCAGTCCAACAAACGTATTTTCTTAGACTGAGAAATATGGTTAATATGGTTAAGGACAATCTGCTATCCGCTTATCATATGGAGTATATTTAGGCATTCCTTCTTTATGTTGTGCCAATTGTTCTTCACAACTAGTAATAGTGGCGTCAAGTTGGTTGGCGCCTTTGATTCACCTAGACCATTTGGGTGACAACGACGGAAGCGGCGCCATTATGGCACATCTTGACACAGGGTTGACGTGGCTTGCCAACTAGCCTAAAAGGAAACCCCCATTGGTTGTCGCAGCTGAACGGATTCACTTGGATCCTTCAGGTAATTTCCTTGAAAATATTTCAGTTAGTTAATTTCCTTAACTTGAATTAATTTAATTAATTCAATGTTCATACATTTCTTTTGCAGTTTTGGTGGTTTGAGTACTTGCGATACATGCACCCTTTGTTGGATGTTAAGTAGGCCCATGCCGATGTATTCCCGCGCATTATATGATGGGGAGGGGAGAATAGGCTTGTTTTTGCGGGTTAGGTTAATCACAACCTCCTTATGGTCCGTAACTAGCTAGAGATGCTGGGTGACATAGCAGTGGTGTAGCAATCATAAGTGGGGAGCGTGCATCTAAAAAAGGACGAGGGGGTGCAATCTCGTATCAACACGGACTAAAGAGCTATTTTTCCAGTCCCGGATGGTATCCATGTCTGGTATTTAGGTGACCGTTGTCAACGGAAGCACATTGGATTTCCAATGGTCTCATTCCCCCCGGTCTCATTCCCTCCGCCAATCGACATGGCATGCCAGCACATTCAACCTGAGCAATTCATATACCACCGAAACCTCAAAAGATGGCATCTCTTTTGTGGATATGCAGCTCAATTACAACACGTGGTGAACGAGTACGGGCGGGGGTCGTTGGTACCATGGTGTACAAAATAGCAAATGTTAATGTCTTTCGCGCCGATGCCATACAGCCAGAGCTACAGATATCATACGCTAGCAAGCCTCACCATGCCTTGAGAGGGTACCCTGCAACCGCATCACAGCCATAGCCACAGCCACAGCCACAGACACAGACACAGACACATGACGAGGGTGTTTGGAAGGCACGCATGGTGAGCGTGCATGGAACTGACAACTGCATCCTGTTGGCCCAGTATCCCCCGGAGATTGCCCCCGGGTATTATGCCAAATATCAACTTCAGAAGACAAAATTTCATATGTTTTGTTGATCACATTTTATTTATAATATATTATTTTATGATATTTATTGATTTATTCGTTATTATCCGATGAATACCAGTAGGTCCTGCTCATAGTCTGAGTGAGGCTATGTAAATAAGATCGACACCACCATTATCGACAGACTCACAGCTCACCACGGCAGACTATAATTTGTTGCCATGCGTATCGATATTAATGCGATTTGGATGGAGCATGATTTCCTCCGACAGATATACGATGGGGCGGGAGACGACACTCGGTACGAGCTAGAGTCATCATCCCATCCACAATGGCGTAGATCGTGCTATAATAGTCAGGGCAGCGCACCTGGTGTATTTTATTCTTTTTCCTTCAAATCCCACACGATAGCTCCCACGGGGCTCCCTTCTCTCTTTTCTTCTCATGTTCTTCTGTTGACTTCTAATCCTCATAGGATTTTGCAACCACAATTCAGCGCACATACTACTCTTGCAAGCTTGCTCCCCAAGCAAAACCCAAATATCAAAATGCCCCTGGTCTTCCCACTTTATTCCCCAATAGTAGAATAAATCCAAATAAATCGCAGAAAATGCGCAATTAATTCTCATAAAACCAGTGCCGAAAATACGGGATATTACATTATTCCCCACTACAAAAGGAATTTCGTCCTTGAAAGTTTCCCAACACTTATCCTTCCGAACCGAACCGGGAAAGTCAAACGTCCCTCAACGGACAACGTAAAAACCAATAACCCCAAGCTCTGATACTGCATGTAAAACCTCGGGAAAATAAATCCCCATGATGCAACTCAAAAGTAGAAAATGCGTCCAATTTAAAATCTTATTCAAAACCATTAAACAATGCCCAACGGCTAAATAAACATTTGCAAAAGTATAAAATGAATAACTAAAATTCTTTATTCTTACTAAATCACAAAAGTCCTTTTGCAATTATTTTTACAACAAAATGTACAATGATTTACAATTGACTACTCGTCCCTCTAACCCAAATCCAATCACACCGCATCAATCAACACATAAACTGTTGCTCAAATCAAAACTTGTCATGCATATTTAACTATAGAGGATGAGCGGAAAATATAGTAGGCTCGTCTAAATGGTCCAAGTGAACTACACATACTAGTGTGTGCACATAAATAAGAGTACGCACATGAACACTCATCTAACATCCAAGATAAAATATCACATCCTAGGATCTCACCACGTATCACTACATATCCCAAGTCCCTCATATATCAAATCTCCGCCGCACTTCCCTCAGTGTGATGTGAACTCTTGATCCTCTCTTGTCAATTTTCCTCCCAACACCCCATGGCCCCAAAACCGGTACAATCTGATGTGAACAAGCGCTTACCGTTGTACCAAAAGCTATAGTTGGTAGTAATGACGCAACTTTATTCTCATATACAAAGGATGAGTCCGCCCCATGAGCCCAAGCCTAGAGAGCCTCAGCCAACCTCGGCCCACTTAGGTTGGAGTACGCCCCTGCATCATCTAAATGCTCTTGCATCAATTCCCATCCAAATAGGTTAATCTCATGACCTCGCTCTGATACCAAATGATGTGAACAAGTGCTTATCACTGTATTAAAAGCTAGACTTGATAGCAATTGCGTAACTTTATTCCCATAATACAAATGGTGAGTCCGCACCATGAGCCCAAACCTAGAGAGCGTCGACCAGCCTCGGCCCACTTAGGTTGGAGTATACACAGGCATCATTTTGGATGCTCCTGCATCAATGTAATGTAATATAAGATTTGTGAAACATTTTTTCTGATGTGAACGAGTGCTTACTATTGTACCAAAAGCTGTAGTTGATAGTAATTGAGCAACTTTATTCCCATATACAAGGAGTGAGTCCACCCCATGAGCCCAAGCCTAGAGAGCCTCAGTCAACTTAGGTTGGAGTATGCACAGGCATCATTCTAGATGCTCCTGCATCAACTCCCACCCAAATAGGTCCACTGGTTGCCACTCCTCGTGACTCGACCTCATGACCTCGCTTTGATACCAAATGACGGGAACAAACGCCTATCGTTGTACCAAAAGCTATAACTGATAGTAATGGTGCAACTTCATTCCCATATATAAAGGGTGAGTCAGCCCCATGAGCCCAAGCCTAGCGAGCCTCGACTAGCCTCGAACCACTTAGGTTAGAGTATGTACCTGCATCATTCTAAATGCTCCTACATCACAATGCACAATAACATCCCTCCCCTCCTCATCCTATCACAATGGCTTAACAACCCACAATAAAATGGCTTAATAGCCCTAACGGTTCTATGGCATGGCACACGAGATAAACTACAAGAAAATAGCCCGAAAGCACACCCCGTCTAGTGCGTGGTTTGGCAAAGGGATGCCATAGCATCATCCAACAATAATAATATTAATCTCGCAATATTACATCTTTATCTAGATTTCCTCATATTAAGTAATTATTCTATACCCAATACATGCGTAATATCATCTAACCACGATTTTCCAATCTACTCGGCATGAAAACAATAACACATAATCATGCCTGCAACAAGAATAATATAAAAAAAGTATGAGATATCAGATGCAACACATAGCATGGAATATATCAATACAAATAAGGGCGATTACATGTAGCACACAAAATAACCACAGGAGAACAACACCCACTTCAAAGGAATACAAATCCATGAGAAATAATAATTTGAAATTTTGTTGTATTCCGTCTTCAAAAAGTGATCTCGAATACACAATCTAAGCGACAAACTGAACGACTTTCATCGCTGGTTCATCTCCAAACTCCAAGCGTAAGGTCTCCAAAATAGGGTTTAAAGATGATAAATAATAGAGGTTTTGGGTTTTCTTTAGGTACTGCATGTTTTTAGGTTTGATAACAGTATGCGCATAGAAATAAAAAGGCTAGCGTATGAAAAAGAAGAAAGGGTTCCAGCTCCTTATAAGTAGAATAATCAAGCCGACTCAAAAGCCCCGCAACCTCCCTCTCCTGCCCGCTATAGCGGGTTGGGATGGCCTCTATAGCGATTTGGGCCTGCTATAGCGGCGCCACACCCCGCAGTCGCAGGTAGCCAAGCCTCGAGGGCGGCCAAATCCCCCGCAATCGATGGTGTTCCACGCGGCTCCCTTCACTCTCTTTTCTCATGTTCTTTTGTTGATTTCTAATCCGTGTAAGATTTTGAAAACACAATCCAAACCATGTACAATTCTTGCAACCTTGCTCCCCAAGCAAAATCAAAATGCCCCCCTGATCTTCCCATTTTATTCCGAGAGTAGAATAAATCTAAATATATCATATTTATCCTCTTAATTTTGGTTAATTACGGTTTCGTGCGGTGTAATTAGACTAGATTCATCTCATATTCATGCGACTAACCCTTTTCGGCAAGTATTTCTTGTTTTGTGCATTTCTCTCTTATTTTACAGGTATTTCGTGCAAGTGAATGCGAGAGGGAAACCGAAAGAAAAGAAGGAAAGGAGATCCAAGGGAATTGAAGTAATTTTGCAGCCTAAACTCGGATGTGGAGCCAAAAGGAAACGTGAAGAGCTTGAAGCTACGAGCATATTGGAAGAAACGGCACCCAAATCTGAGTTATGGTGAAAAAGTAACGAGCGTTTAAAGATGAGAAGAGAATCCAGGGGCAAAAGAGGAATTTTAGAAATTCACTGAAGTGAGAACCGATTCGTGGTCAGGCTGAAGC
Source organism: Sambucus nigra (assembly GCA_949130495.1). Classification (NCBI taxonomy): domain Eukaryota; kingdom Viridiplantae; phylum Streptophyta; class Magnoliopsida; order Dipsacales; family Adoxaceae; genus Sambucus; species Sambucus nigra. The sequence continues at coordinate 225,870,050 of OX422214.1, forward strand.
GATTCGATTTTCCTGAGTCGCAAATTTTTATTTTTAATCCTATTTTTTAGCCAAGAGTTGTATGTGTTAAGAAACACTTCCAAAACGACCTAGGATGGTGGTAACTTTGTATTATGGCTCTCATACTTTAGTTTTTACACAAGTTTTAACCTAGTTTTGAAGGAAGAAAAGAGGCTAAGAAAAGAGAAGACCAAAAATTCCATACTTTTGCATAAAAATTTCAATACAAGTATTGCTTTCTTTCTTATTTCTTCCAAGCTTGCTTCTCTACATGATCTTACTTCCTTATTCTGGTTTGATGATTATTTACATGTTTGCTTGCGTTAAATCTTACATCATGAATTCATACAACGTAGAAATCACATGCTTAGATAAGTTTTTCGAGTTCGGCTAGATTTTTAAAGGGTTGGGGTACATGAACTCAACCTAGGTATTATGGATGAATATAAAATTGGATAGAATTTAATAAATACTTAAGAAGCTTGAAACTTTGTCGGAACGAGTATTGTAGACCTTTTAACTTCATTTGCCGTAAGTAGCCGAGTATTTAAGGATATAATACGCATGTCGACAATTTTGTCATTAGCGTTAATTTTATTTTTGATTAGATATTGTATGGAGTGAAATCCTCATATAGTTAGCACTTTAATAATTTTAAGGTTTTCTCTTAATTATATAATTAATTCTTGAACGCTTTATAATCAATATAATTACCGACGGTTCGGGGGAGTGTATTCCATTCCCACTTTTTTACATAGTTTATTTCTGAAACTTAAATTTAATCTTGCATTTAGTAGTTAGTTTGCATCATGGTTCAAAGTCTCGGTATCGGACACTCGATTTTCAACTCGGTCACAGTATCGGTCGCGGTATCGGGTGATACACAAAGAAACACTATTTAGAGAGCGCAAAAAATTCCGGAAAAATGTAGAAAATTTTAAAAAAATAAGATTAACAAAGTGGACCAATGAGATACATTCAAACCCATCATTCAATATGCATTGCATTGTATAATTGGTTATACTAAAGCGCGGAAGAGTTATCAAATTCAATATTGCATAGTAAACCAATACTAATATTGAAAAACAATCAAATGGCACATAGAACTAGATAAAAAATTTACGTGGAAGATAAATAGAAATGATTACAATGTTTCGTCATTTTCATCCCCCTATTTAGTTGCGATATCGATCATACGGATTTGGAAGGGGGTAATTTCTTTCAGTAGGGTAAGGAAAGAAATATGAACCATATTGCTGCTCAGAGGGTTGGGATGACCGACTAGATGATCCATAATTTAGAAATTGTGGTTGGCGATCTCCCGATTGACTACCGTGATGATAATATCCAAAACCTCTATATACCCAGAACTATCAGTTGAAGACCCACCATATTTTTCAAAAAATAACATTTTTATAGTTTTATAACATTTTTTGTAACATTTTTATAGTTTTATAACATTTTTTTGTAACATTTTTATAACATAAAAAAATAACATTTTTATAGTTTATAACATTTTTTTGTAACATTTAAAAAAAATAACATTTTTATAGTTTTATAACATTTTTTTGTAACATTTTTATAACAACTAAAAAAAATAGCATTTTTATAACAGTTAACAGTTTGTAACATTTTTATAACATCTAACAGTTTGTAAAAAAAATTGAAACGGTTGTCTCGGACGATATTACGGTTGTCTCGGCCGATGTACCCTCCGATTCCGAGTCAACTCGGCCGATACTTTGAACTATGGTTTGCATTCATTAGTTACTTTTTATTAGTTCATAGGTCTTTGCATAAACAATTTCATCACCTTTTCGTATTTTCCTTAGTGAGTCGATAATTAGGTTTTCAACGCCTACCCATAGTTGTCTTCACGATCATCGTCCTATTCCCTGAGTTCGACACTCGACTTACACGCGTTGCACACACGATCATCGTCCTATTCCCAGGGTATTACTTGAGCGACCGGCTTACACTTTTGCTGTGGATACACGCGTTGCACACACGTTTTTAGTCGCGTCAGCATGCCCTTTAAGCTCGTGGCTAAGTTCTTTCTCAGTAGAGGAAAGTGATGGAGTTGGCATCCTAGACTTAGGGTTTTTTTTACATTTGTTACACTTTTTGGTTAAGGATACATATGTCTTTTTGTATTTCTTAATGATGTAAAGACCTTAGTCTATAAAAGGGTATTTTGGTCATTTCTAGTATTCCTTAATCTAGTAGGATTAATGAAGGGTAGCTTGAACATTTTAAGCTTAGCTTGATTATCAAGTTAACCTCTTCTATAAGTAGGCCCCTTGGTCTCATTTTGTAATTAGATTTTAGGAAAATTATAAAGAATATTTAAAGAGAGAGAGTTTCCTATTTATCTGTTGTTGTTGTATTCCTCTAAATTGCTTCTGCTTTACATCACCATCTTTCTAATCAACTCTTTTACCTCCATGTCTGTAATAGGACTAACCATCCCCATATTACACTTCAATATCTTGTGGGGGATATTCTTCATTTAATAGTCCATGAAAGTATTCTTTCCATCTACCTACAATTTCCTTATCGGAAACCAATATGCTTTGGTTTATGTATTTTATACGCTTAACAAGACCCATATTTCTTGCAAACTGTTATATGCTAACTTGTACATTTCTTTTCACCTTCCTTAGTACCTAAAGCGCTTTGTTTTGCTTCGCTAACAATTTTATTTGCTTTACTATTTACTTTCTTATATTTTCTAGGTCTTCTTGATTCTTACTCTTTTGCCATTCTTTAAAAAATTTCATACTTGTTGAACTTCCTCATTCCACCGCCAAGTTTCGTCTTTAATAACTTTTTTCCCTTTAGTCACATCTAAGATTTGCTTACCCAATTTCTTTATATCATTTGTTATTCTTGACCATAAATTATTTACATTATCCTCCCAATCACATTCCATGCTTTGCAATAATTTCTACCTAAATTTGATCGCTTTGCAACCTTTTAATCCCTTCCATTTTATATTTTGATGTCCTATCTTTTCTTTTTGATACTGAAATCCTTCAATAACTAAAGTTATTTTAGTAGGCAATGATGATTTGTTAAGCTCTTACAATCTTCGCATATGTTCCAATCTCTTCCTCTAAGTATGCAATAATCAACTTGAGTTTTGCTTTGGAAGGTTATCAAGTGTTCTTCCCTCTTCTTAAATGATATGTTTGATATTGCTAGATCGTAGGCATTAGCAACTTCTAAAACTATTTCCCCTTCATCATTCCTATCGACAATAACCCTATAAATTATCATATATAGTGTACAAATTATCACGTATACTTTATAATATATCACATCTACTTTAAATTAAATTGTATACTGTAAAGGTCAAGAAATTCAGTCATAGTATACATCATCTATTCAATTATAGTATAAACTAGTATCCACTATATTACAATATAGTGGAGGTATTTTTTTATAATTTGATATATAATATTGAGCTCGTTTAATAGATCTCGACAAAGAAATTTCAAAAATACCGATTTTATGGAAAACGATTATGTAAAATCAAGTTGTGGTGCTTTAAAACCTTAAAATAAATAGCATCAAGAAGGGCATATTTGATATTATAAAAAAAAACTAAGTGCCAATCATTTATTGAAAAAATATGGAGGGACAGCAACATATTTAAACTTGAACAATATGCTCTGGGGACTTTCAAAGCTTTTAACAAGGAACTGGAGCCATATTGTCAGAACAAAAATAGAAAAAACAACCATATAGTGAAAAGAACAGTAAATACAACTTACGTCTGTAAAAGATAATTGATGAACTGGATCAAATCTGATTGAGGGAAGTCATGCTCTGTAGATTTCCCTTGTTTCTTTACCTCATTCATTAGATAGTTAGCATCTCTCAGGTTACCTAGTGATAAATACCTACCACAGAAAAGTGACACAAATAAACCTCATTGCCACATAAAGATAAAGCTCCACTTATCTGTGAACATATATGAAACCCTTAAACATGTAGTTTTGATCCAATATTGTAGACGATAATTAGTCAGTAACTCAGGCTACTTGTACTTATTAAAAGATTCGCATCATAGATTCATAAATTGGTGGACTGACCCGAAGTTATTTCGATAATGTTGTAAACTCCTTTTATTGCAACAATACCTTATGCTTTATAAATTGTAATGAGATGTAGGACAAGTGTGTGTTTGTGTGTGTGTTGGGGGATGAAAGTCGCCTACAAGGATTGGGGCTGTTGATGTCTAAAAATGGAGTGGTCCAAATTTATCATCGCAGATAAAATAGAGATAATCAAGCAAGACAAACAAACAACAAACAAGGTTTTTAAAGTGGTTCAGCTATAAGAAAAGCCTACGTCCACTGTTTTTAGTATTTCTGGTGGTTACAATAGCTCCGAGTTGAGTATGTTTGTGCCTGATTGGATCGTCCCCTTGAAGTAAGGGAGATCATGTATTTATAGTGGTCAGGAACCCAAGAGATAGAATGCCTTTATATATACAAGCATTTACATTTGTATACAATAAATAAGACTGTTGATATTCATAGGTACGTGTACAAGAGCTGTTAACTATTCCATTCGAGTGACTTTTGCTATTCTTGATGGTTCATATTCTTGAGGTTGGTTGGCCAAGCCAACCAAGTGTCTCTGGAAGCACTGTGACAATTGCCACGTAAGAGGACAAGTGTCCATTTCTCAGTGGTCCACGTACATAAATAATTTTTACATACAACAGGGGCCAAGATTGATGTTGAACAGTACAAAAAGAGGTTTCCAGTGCTCGACTATAGTTGATTTTAGGCTTCAGTTTCCTTTTCCCCATATTTATTATGTACAATGAGAATTTGTTCATCAGATAATTTAGCATTCGACTTTAGCCATTATACTTAACATCCTGTCGAGTCTTTGAATTCTTCCAAGCATGATTTTTCTTTTCTTTTCATATTTATATTGGGGATTTCATGAGTTGTGAAGGAGATTTTTAAATGACTGCTTCCCTTCTACAGATCGGAGAGACGTTATGAGGAAACCTTTAAAAGGTGCTTTGAAGAATAAGATTCTAATCTATGGGTTATTCAGATTTGTTCACATAATAGGTAGATAGAATATTGGATTAAAAGGCTAGATATGGGAATAACTGAATTTAAAACCCTTGTGGTTATTCAGATTTGTTCATGATGATGATGATGTGGTTATTGACAAGCCAATATTCAATAAAGAAATGCCCAAAAAAAGTAATTCCCCACTCTTAACATTGGCATAGCCTAAATCCATAAACTATTAAGATGTAGATAAAAACTCCCTTCTTCTGAAGAATAAATAATCTAACTAAAAAATTTATACTTTACATATACAGTTGCATTTGTATGAAGGGCCAAAACTACATAAGAATTTCTAAAGCTAAATCCGTGTGAGCATGTAGTATAACAGATTAGAATACAAGTTATATCCACAAAATCAAATGATGTATAGTTGTTCCCATTACCAAAACTGGATTTAATTGCCTTTAGCCACAATTATTATGCATAATTAGACAATGGTCCCTGAGGATACTATGGGAATAGAAAAAGTAAAGTTCATGATCGATGAACAGAATTTTAATTTTGGTAACTATATTCAAAATCTGAAATGACTGAAGTCCAAAATGTGTGATAAATTCTAACTAGATTCAAATTACCCTTGATTTTTTGTTACGAGAAACAAGAAACCTTTTACGAAAAATTCAGAATAAACAAAACAGAGAACAAGCAGTCCACAAATACAATCGAAACAGAAGGCAAAACTATGTACAAGCTCAAAAAAAATAAAAGTAAAAAGAACCAAATCACTCGCTAATAAGATACGAAGACCAAACTAAAAAAACTAGGATACGATGCGGACGGAATACAGTAATAAAATAATAGTAATATAATAATTTTCTGTATAATATTTTATTAATTAAACAACTGTGTGAACAATATGGCTAAAAAATATAGCCAATTCAATTGTATAGAAGATAAAAATAACAATTCATAGATTTATATCCATCATAAATGTTCAAATGTTTTTGGGTACATGCAAAGTGGCAATGGAGAGAGAGAGAGAGAGAGAGGCGCAATGTCGTTAAAGTCCTCCCCACCGTATCTCCCAAGGATCTCACCATACCCCCTCGGGTATGCAAGATGTATTTTGAAAAGCATAAATAAATCATGGATATGTACAAGATATGTGGCCGTGTATTCTTATTTATTTTTTATTTTTGGATATGCATAGTAGACGCATCAGGCAGGTATTTGTGTATCTGCGTATCCACTATGTATCTGATACCGTTATGGGGACTTTAACAAAGTATCAGTCCTACATAGGTCAAAGGCATGGCAAGCAGGTTACCATTTGTGCAGGTATATGCAATAGAATAAGAATGTTAGATTCTTCTAGGCACTGTAAATAGTGCTCGTGATCAGGAACAATGACTTGTGTTGTTTTGTTTTCTACGGGGCTTATCGAGTTGGAGATGCGAAAGATTGGGCTTATTTTACACAGTTTTATGACTCTAAAAATTCGTAACGCAATGCAAATTGAACAGAAGAAAGAAGATGAAGACAAACTAATCTCTGTTTTAATGGGTATATTACATTACCACATGCTGACTTGCAAGAAAGAACTATTAAACCTATTAGGGATCCAATCTGGAAACTCGTTGGTATTGACTACTAAAACCTACATAAACCTTCATAAAGAACAAATAACCAATTTACTAAGAAAGTCAAAAACATAGGTACCAACAGGACTCATGTACAGTTATATTCGAATTTATCAATATGCCCTAAACTCCAGAAAAAAGGAAGCATTTATGATTTGGCCAGCAACATTTAGATAAGATTCTTCTTTAAGCTAAATGTGGTCAAGTGAAGCAATAGTTTTAGATCTACTATTCCTCTGACTTTTTATGGATTGCATCACAATGCGTCTCCAGTAGCCACAGCAGATGTAGAGGTAAATATCTAGTTGTTAAGCACACTTACATCAAAACTGCCCGTACAATGGCCAAATCATCTTCTCCTGGATAGCACTGCAGGCATGGAACGAAAATATGAGTTGAACAGAGTTGACAACTATGCAAGAAAAAGCAACTTCATGATACTCATCACCCAGATCTTGGGAAACAACAAATGGCAAATATTATGATAATATATATGTATATGTGTGTGTGTGTGTGTGTGTGTGTGTGTGTGTGTGTGTGGTTTCATATGGAAGATCAGACCCAACTTGATTTATGAATTACAGACAATCAATCATAGGGTTACTGTAATTACATGACAAATCAACAAATTTACTCGAATTTCATACTTCATCCTCAAGCAGTGATACAAGTAGAAAAGAACTTCCATGTAATGTAAAACTTTGTCTTGATCTAGAGGAGAGTGATATTATATTATCATTACACGGGAGCACAAGTATATGTCTTAATATTTCATAGCATCTTCATGATCAAACTTAAGAAAAAGGTATACTTGAGTAATCGTTAAGTTAACCTTGCCCATAAAATCTGCTTTAGCTAATGCAAACTTCACAAGATGCTAAACCTAAGAAAAAGTATACTTGAGTAATAAGAAGACTAACCTTGCCCATAAAATTTACTAGTGTTGATGCAAATTTCTTTGGATTATTCCCGCGAATAAAGTGGAAAGATACTCTAGCCAAGTCCTGCCAAGCCCACATATATTGATGTTTACTGTGTCACTAAACGATGAAAAACAGCAATAAGCAAGCACTAATATGAAGCCTAATGTTCTTTACAGTACGGTTACGGTTATTCCCAGATGAATGTATTTCCCATGACCTAATAATCACTGTTCTAAAAAACCCGCCTAGGCTTAAGGCTTGGGAGAAACCCCCCGCCTTAAGTTTTTTACGCCTTATTCTTGGTAAAACCCTTAAGGCGCTCTTTTTTCTAAAAACAACAATGCTTTAGTGAAACGATATCGCCTTTTAAAGAATTTCTCTGACTATTATCTAATCCAAAATAATCAAATAGTATTTTAATTTGCATATAGTTAGACATTTTTATGATATGTACAATTTTAGTATTTTAATAGCCTTGTTATGGTTAAAAATATTAAAATATATTAAGAAGGCCTAAACGCCTTTTTACGCCTAAGGCCCGCCTAGGCTTCTAAGGCTTAAGGTTTGGCCTCCATGCCTCGATCACGCCCCGCGTTTTTTAGAACCTTGCCTAATATACAGATAATTCAATGAACATTCAGAATGCAGCTTTGTGTAAAGAAAAAAAAGTATTTAAAAATGATGTCATTTCATGAATTCTGAATATATTTCGGTGATGCTACAATTACATCAAAAGAGATTCATCCCAAAAACAAGGAATCCTATTAACATGCTCCAAGCATGATTAGGATGGATTATAAACTTACAAAAATAAATGTTCAGCCATATTGGATGGGTCACCTAACCAACCATTTTATTAGCAACTTAGCATCTCTCTCAAGCTTGTGAATGGAGGATAAGGAAACAGTCATGGAGTTGAATCAGGGTAATGCTAGTAAAAATTAAGTAAAGAGAATGTGACGTGAATCGGAAATATATTAGTATTTTATATTAGTATTAATAATATTATTAGGATATATATATATATATATATATATATATATATATATATAAGTACTATCCGATTTATAAGTAGATAAATATTTGTTATTATCTAAATTATTATTAGTATTAATATTAGAGATAATTATAGGTATTAGTTACCTATTTTAATTAGGTTACCTTTTATCCTTTAGTTTCCTTTTTAATTAGGAGTCTTGCTCCCCAAGTTTAGGATTATTTATAAATAAGGCCTTTGGCCCTCTCTTGTAATCAGATGATTAAGATTATTATTGAAATGGATGAGACTTGAGAGATGATTTAAGAGAGATTTATTTGATTATTATTTGTGTTTTATGTGTAAATTCCTCTGCATTTCACATCAGAATGTACTATTATGAAGAGGTGATGACCAAAAATCAGAGCCAAAGTCTGCTGTCAGACCTACCACCTCGGGAGATTCAGAGTATATGTATTCAGCTAGCATATCATGTATTTCCGGAGATCCACTTCTATGAGCTCCAAATTCTGCAGACCACCTAGGAACAAAAGAATATAGTCAGGGTGCATTCGAGTGCCAAACAACACAGTCAACATCAACAATTCCATAAACAAAGTACGATGTGGGAAAATAGGTGATGAATCAATGCCTAATCTCCAACTTCGTGTCCCAAATCAAGGAAATATGTCCAGATAAAGCCAGTACTTGACAATTATTCCAGAAATATGTCCAAATCAAGGAATCAATGCCTAACCTCCATGCTTTTTAGTTGAAAAGGAATCTGTGCATATTTAAAAACCAAGGTTTGAGATAAAAACATCAACTCCACCCCGAAAAAAAAATCCTCAAGTAATCGTGAGTGGTCATCAAATATCAATATATATATACACGCCTTCTCTAGAACTGATCTCAACATACTGAATTTTTCTAATCATGCTAAATCTAAAACAAAAATTGTAGCATATTTGGTAATCTCCACAGAAACTCAAATTTAAGCATTTTCTTCAATAGAATTATGTCGCTACTTTCAGTTTACAATAGGAATGAACCATCGCTTATCTTTTGAGCCTGGGCATTATGCTACAAGAGGGAGCCATTTCTTGGTGCAATGCTAAAAGCCCGGTTGTGTAAGACAATAAGCTGGGAGTCCAAGGGCAATTTCTTTGTGTGCCAACGGTTTATACCCAATCCATCCAACAAACCCCCAGCATTTACAGGACCAACACTAGCTAATTGCATTTTTTTGTTCTGGCAATGCTCATTTTTCCATACTTCATGAATCTTTTTTGATTTTTTATTTATAATTTTTTTGGGTAGTGGGGATGGGGATGCTCTCTATCTTTTCTTCCTCAACCACAAATTTTATCTCCCTTTATCTCTATCCCATAATAGTTTTTTTCTTTATTGCTAATTCACTTGACTCGCAAATATGTCAAATAAGTTACCACCTCATAATTACAAATGGTGGCTGCTAAAGGCACCACAAATGTTACTCGGAAACACCAACTTTCTTACACCACAAAATTACGCTTACCATATTCAAAATCATAACCCTGATCTAATCCAATTCTACCACCATCGTTGACCCATACCATGGGCCCTCCACCACCTCCACTGTTGGCCACGGGCAACCATCTTTTCTAGTACTTACAAAGTGTGGAGTATTATTTGACGTAAACTACACGTCAAAGGCCTAAAACAAAACGAATAACAAATTTTTGAGAGAGAATCTAAAAATGTCTTGTATTTAAAAATGAAGGTCCCTTTTAAATGAGGCTTACATTGGTATTTATAAGAGTAGGAGGAAGGTTCTAGACTTGGGCTACAAGAAAGGTCTTAATTACTAATATGCCCTTACTAGCCTTAACTCCTTACTAAAGTACAAAACATATACAATAAAGAAGTACATCAAAAATTGAGAAAAATAACAAGACTGGACAAAATGTACAAAATGTAATAAAAGTGGATCCAAATCACATCACCCTCCCCCCTCAAAAAGAGTTTGTCTACGAACTCAGAGGGCTGCCCACTGAGTCAGGCTCCAAAATGGTGATCAACGCATGGCAAGGGGACTCCTCTGACTCATCGAGATAATCTGGAGGATATTCCATCACTAAAAGGGCACGGCAATATAAGCAATGGTGGTCCCGGAGTGGCACAAAGCGAGGAGCATCGGGTGGAGGGGGAGGTGTCTACTCCAAGAAGCTCCGGTGAGTGTCCCAAGCATCGAAGGATGAGGAAGAATATGTTTAAGAAGAGATAAGTCGAGGTGGGAAGGTGTATGGTGTGGTGACGGCATATATAGTGGTGGGTGGGGAACAAACGTGTATCAGGAGGTCAGGAGGTCGGGGGCCAGAGGGTGGTAACACACCAAACTCGGAATTTTTCAAGAGGCCTCGGGGTGTTCGAGGACGAGGGAGTTTCAGAAGGGTTCGGGATTTCGCCGTGGGTCGCAGGATTAACGCCACCAAGTGTACCTCTAAGAGACTCGGAGTGTCCGAGTAGGTCTGAATTTTTGTAGAGATTTCCGAGTAGACCGGAACGTCTGATGGGTCCGAGGGGTACAGGAGATTGGCCGAGAACCTTAAAAAAATTTATTTTTCCGGTGAGATCTAGATTTCCAAGGGGGGAAAGACTGGAGGAATTGTCCAAGAGACTCTGCTGAGGCCTTATGATTTTCGCCGCCGATGGACTCGGGATTTACGTTATTGTCGAGGTAGCCTGGATTTTGGTCGAGGCCGGGGATTTCAAAAGATCACTCGAGGGCCTCAGGATTTCTATCAAGGCCGAGGTTGACGGGTTCAAGTGGTTTGCCAAGGACCTCCGGAGTTCTTGATTTTCTGAGAATTCCCTGGTTTTTAGGCGATATTGGATCGGCCGAGAGACTCAGAATTTCGATCAGGGTAGAAAGTCACCGGGAGGTTCAGAATATCCGACAAGGACTTTTTCGAGTCTTCGGAAGGATGGCTCCGGTGGTGCGAGTGCGGCGGTAAGTGGTGCCATTTTGATGAAACGTGTAAGAGATCTTCAAATCCTTGGTTAATTTCTTGGGAAAATGGGGTTTGTTGTTGGGCTAATTCTTCAAATCTTTGCCTCATTTCTTGATCAATGACCTCTTGATGTCGAATTGATTTCTTAGTGGCCATTGAAAGTGTAGCGTACGATTTTTTTGATAATCAATATACCAATATACCAATACACCAATCGGGAAACGACACCTCGCTCTGATACCAATTAGACGTAAATTACACGTCAAAGCCCCAAGACAAAACCAATAACAAATTTTAGAAAGAGAATCGAAAAATGTCTTGTATTCAAAAATGAAGACCCCCTCAAATGAGAGTAGGAGGAAGTATCTAGACTTGGGCTACAAGAAAGGTCCTAATTACTAATATGGCCTTACCAACCTTAACTCCTTACTCAAGCACAAGTACAAAATATCTTCAAAGAGAAAGCACATCAAAAATAGAGAAAAATAACAAGACTGTACAAAATGTACTAAAAGTGGATCCAAATCACATCATTATTACTACGCTGCTATATAATTTTAAGCCATCGTACTTATAAAGAAAGAACTTTTAATCAGTGTTCCGGATTTTATCCTATGTCATTTGTTTCCTAGTTTTAAAATCTTTTGACACATTACCTAATAATAGCTATAGCTCTCCTGTCATCCAGACTTTCTCTTTTTTTTGTGTGTGTGTGGGTGGGGTGGGTGGGTGGGTGGATATAGGTTTGTAAACGAATAGGATTCAGACCCGACGGATTATTTGTTAGGGTTTTAAATCCATACTCGTTTATGTTAAACGGATTCGGATCTGATCCGGTTATCCGAAAGATTATTTTTTATTTATTTTTTATAATAATTTTCATTAAAAAAATAGATAATGATATGTCAAAAAATATATTTTTGACCACTTGATTTGCAACATTTTAATTTTCAACTGTGTGACTTTTATCTTTTATATGAGGGAGATTTTTTTAATATAATAACTATTATAATATATATTTAAAATATTACTAAATACAATATATATTAATTAAAAATATTATATATATATATATATATATATATATATATATATATATATATATATTAAAAATATTAATCAGATCGGATTATTAACAGATCGGAGTATATAAATCCAAATCCGCTCCATTTAATAAACGGGAAATTGGGTAATCGGATTTTAGGCATGATCCATATCCGCTTAAATGAATCGGATTCGGATTTGGATAAAATCCGATTCATTGACAGGCCTATGTGGGTGTGGGTGGGTGTGGGGGGGTTCCCTTATATATATGGGTTTTTTTTCTGTTTTGGACAGGTCTTTTGTTATTTCTTTTTCGTTATGTTAATTTTTCTATTTTGTTTTGTTGATTGCTGACCCACTCACGTTGCACTTTTATTTTTAGGGATTTTCTTTACTTTAACTCATTAATAGGGCAGTTTAGACTTTAGTACCTTTTACTAATGTTGTTGACTTTGGTACCTTTTCCATTAAGGGTCCGTTTAAAGATAACAATCATGTTCCTTGCACGTGACTTCTAAGAAATTCATTAATTTAGAATCTAGAAAAGTAGGAAAAATAAGAAACTAAAACAAAATAAAGAAATAATACATTAATCTGTCTTTCTCATTCACACACACACCACCAGCCTACCACCACCATCCCTAGCCCGCCACCACCATCAAAACACCCCCAGCTCGCCGCCACCATCAAAACCCATCATCATCACAACCCAAATGAAAACCATCGCCACCATCGAAATCATCCAAACCCAGCACCATCATCCCGAAATTTTCAGATCTGGTTTTCAAATAAGGGTTATTTAATATCTTTGGGGGTTTAATGGAGTTTTTAGATCAGGTTTCCAAATCTGCTTGTCTTTGGGACCCAAATGGAGTTTTTTCATTATAACATTTGGTAGAGTATGAGTGAGGACTAGACACCATTTCAACCCTAATTTCTTATGTTGTTGTATTTTAACACGCTTTTACTAATTAGTACCAAATAGACTCCCAATTAGTTTAGATAACAAACATTAAATCCAAATAGGGTTGTAAACGGATATTCGAAAATTCACATCCGTCCGATATCCGAATTTGCGGATATTTATCCGAAAAAATGGAAACGGATGCAAATATGGATACTCTATAAAAATATCTGAAAAAATGGATACAGATACGGATAGTACTGGTATCCGACGCGGAGTATCCATTTTACCGAATATCCGTTTTACCGGAAATCCGTATCCATCCAACATACATTTAAAATATTACTTATATAATATTTTAGGTGTAAACTAAAACTTAGAATAAAAGTTGGCATAAGTTTAATTATGAAAACTTTAGAAGTCTTACCTAAATTCCTAATAAACACAACACACGCCGTTTTCACCCATTTGCCAAAAACATATCCAAACGAAACCATTTCTCTCATTCCTTCCCGGTAGCTGCCTCCCCCTTATCCTGCCGCCGGTCGCTTCCCCCTGCCCTGCCGCCTCGCCTCCCCGGTGGTTCCCTCTTCCATCCAAGCAGTTGTTCCGGTCCAACAGGTATGAAATAAGTTTACAACCCTAGCCTAGAATCAGCAATGCCATATCTTAGAAATAAGTTTACAGCCCTAGCCTAGAATCAGCAACGCCTCGCCTCCCCGGTGGTTCCCTCTAATTTCTTATTTCTTTAGAAAATAAAGTGAATCAGTTTTATTATTTCTTTTTTCGTTAAAAAATTAAACGATTTAGTTTTATTATTTATTTTTTGTTTAAAAAAGTAAATGATTTAGTGTTATTATTTAATTTTTGCTTAGAAAAGTAAATGATTAAGTTATTGTTGGATTAATTTGTAGGTATAAATTTGGGTTAATTATTTTTTGTTTAGAAAAGTAAATGATTTTATTTTATTATGACAGTAATTGTTTTTTTGGTACTAATATAACAATTACTGTTATTCTTGATTATAGGATTATGTCAGAAGACGAGACAAGCCGAACAAATATTTCAACCAATGCGTCTTCCCCTGCTCCACCTAGCAGTGAGAATCAAATTAGTGATGCATCAAAACAAGCAAACAAGAAGCGCACATCTAAGGCTTGGAATCACTTTTCTTGTGAGATACATCCGGATAATAATGTTACCGCCACTTGTAATTATTATAAGAGAAAGTTCGATGCCGGAAGTTCGAAGGGGGCGTCTCATTTAAATAACCATTAGAAATCATGTAAAGCAAAACCAAGAAATGGTGGTGGTGATATTCGACAAAAAATTCTCGGAAGTTTCAAGTCTCCCACCGATTTAATTCCAAAGTTTGGCAATCATAAGTTTGACCCGAAGGTGGAGCAAATGCTATATGCTCAAATGGTTTCTTATGGCTGAGCACGATTATTCATTTCTTATGGCTGAGCACGAGTATTTCGGGTATTGGCTTTCTTATTGTTGCCCCACATACAAATTTCGTAAGAGTTACGGTGAAAAATAATTTGAAAAAATGTTTCAAGATCGAGAAAGAAACACTTTACAAAGCTTTTGAAAATCTTTCTTCAAGAGTTAGCCTAATTACTAATATATGGACTCCTAAGCATCAAGGCACTGGTTATTGTTGTTTAACATGTCACTGTATTGATGATGACTGGAATTTGCATAAAAAGATAATTGCTTTTTGTTGGATCGAATGTCCTCACGATGCGGATAATGTGGCCGAGTGGGTGAAGGCTAGAATCTTGGAGTGGAATATTGATAAGAAACTAATGACTATTGTAATTGATAATGCTAGCTATAATAAGCCAATGGTTGTTCATATTAAATTGTGGTTGAATGGTAAGAAAGCCCTTCTTAAAAACGGTGATATGTTTCACACTCGTTGCACCGCACATATAATCAATATAATTGTGAAGAATGGGTATTGATCGTTTTATTGACAGAATTAGATTTTAAACTCACGTGATACAAGAAATGTTTTTTTTTTCAACTTAGAAGTGTTGTTTTTGCTAATCGAAGGGTGTTTACAAAAAAAAATCCTAAAAACACTTATGAACTGCAAATCAAAGGGTGTTTTTAAAAATTGAAGGTCGAAACTTGGCCGTTTTTGCAAATCGAAGGGTGTTCAGTCCTGTTCTTGTAGTTCGAAGCTCTGTTCTTGCAGTTCGAAGCCAATACAGTATGTTCTTTTGCTGTTTTCTTTTGTTTGTTATAAAACCTTTTTATTTGTTATAAAAAGTGTGAATATAGCTTTACGACAAAGCCAACTGAATTCAAAAAAGAATGTTAAACTTGATTGTCAAACTAGATGGAATGCTACTTACCATATGTTTGAGAGTGCTATATATGGGAGAGCAGCATTCGAGCGTTTAGCAGAATTGGATAATGAATACCAATGGCTTCCAAGTGAACAAGATTGGGAGCGTGGTAAACTTATCTGTCAGTGTTTGAAAATATTTTATGATATGACAAATCGTCTTTCCGGCACAAAATATCCAACGGCAAACTATTACTTTAATAATGTATGCCAAATTAATTTTTAGTTGATGCAATGGCAACAAAGTAATGCAGATTACGTTCGTTTGATGGCATTGAAGATGCAAGTCAAGTTTGAAAAATATTGGGAGATTTGTAGTTTGGTGTTGATATTTGGATTAGTGCTTGATCCTAGGTACAAAATGGAGTTTGTTCAATTTGCTTATCATGAGATATATGGTTCTTTGGCCGGTAGTTACATACATAGAGTTCGTGCAGCTTTATTTGATTTGTATGGCGAGTATACGAGTTTAAATGTTTCATCTTCTTCTCCCACAATATTTGAGCATTCTCGTACAAGTGATGATAGTGATGGTGAAATAACAAACCAAATGAGGGTTGGATTTACTGAAGGGTTCAAGAGGTACATTAGGGAGCGTTCCGGCACTTTATTTGTGCAAAAGACGGAGTTGGAACAATATTTAGAGGAGGCTTTATTTCCTCTTGATGATTCAGATAACCTTTCTTTTGATATATTTAACTGGTGGAAACTTAATGGGCCAAAGTTTCCAATACTTGCAAAGATGGCTTGTGATATTCTATCTATACCCGTTTCGACCGTAGCGTCAGAGACCGTTGAGACTCTTATATGCATAAAAGATTGGTTGCCATCAATTGGTGACAAACTAAGTCAGTCAATTAATTATTTATTACATATTCAAAAAATCTAAGTAGTCAATTAATTTTTGATTAATTCATAATTTTTTTCTAGATAATTTGAAAGTCACAAGGGATTCTGAATGACGACTAGTGAGAAGTTGCAAAGTTTTTGTTTATGGAGCGATGGATTTTTTTGGCAAAATCAATATGTATTGTTATTTCAATTCTTAGTTGTTTTTTGTAATCCCGACTCCCATGATTTATTTGGCATTACCACTTTTTGCTATATTGCAAAACTATTTGCACTTTGTTCTAATCATTTACCTGTTATAGTATTTCATTATAAGGTGCTTTTATTATTGTATGCACTTCGTATTCTACCATTCAACAGGTATTTTTGGAACTTGATTGTCATGCTGGTTTAAGGAAACAAAATGTGGACACACAAATGATTTATATGGATATTAAAGATTAGTATTTCATTTATTACTAATTCTCTATAGAGTTTATATTGTAGCTTTTTTAATAGTTATTTTTTGCGATGACTAAACAATGTAAACGGATAAGGATATTATCCGAATCCGAGGTATCCGAGCGGATACGGATATGGATAGTTGTTTTAATTATCTGGGCGGATACGGATAGTGCATCCGAATAGCGGATACGGATATGGAAAACATGGTATCCGATCCGTATTCATCCGTTTACCACCCCTAGATCCAAGTCTAATTAAAATTGCTCATTGGTTCTTATTTTTATCATTCAGTTATTAATGAGTGTAGTTTATATTTTGTGTGATGGTATCACTTGTTCGAGCGAGGTCATGGGTTCAAATCGCGGGTGCATCATGGGGTGGGGAGAGTGATGTGAGTATCATCATTGCTCTATTAACCATGTGAATTCATGTTCAACTAGCTGGGATTGAATGCTATGAAAAGTGTGGCCATTAGTGGGGCATCATATGGTTTTGCGAGGTGATGGCACACCGATCCCGTTCACATCAATGAAGACAAACTCTTTTAAAGACGGAGGGAATGATGCGTACGCCCCCCTTGAGGATGACGCTCATCATAAGAGAGAGAGAGAGAGAGATGAGGAGGTGATAGTGAGACATTTTTCGGTTGAAGATGTGGGGTGAGTGGGTTGGGTTGATTAAACGATAATGGGGTAGGCCTGTAAAATATTTTTTTTTCCTAAATTTTTAAATGTTTTTATTTTTTTCGATATTTTTTATTTTGGGGTTTTTTCTAATACTTTTCGTTTTTTATATGTTTTTAATTAATTTATTCATTAACAAGTCATGTGCAACGCACATGATTGTTATCTCTAATGGACCCTTAACGGAAAAGGTACCAAAGTCTAACCAAATTAGTAAAAGACACTAAAGTTTAAATTACCCTATAATGAATGTACTTTAAGTTTTTTTTAAATACTTTTATTATTACTAATAATATTTTCCGGACTCTGTAAGACAATGGGTGCATAAGTTCATCATGGTGCAAGTTTAATTCGAACAGATACTCAAATCATTTAACTTGAGACTAACATGCCCTATGCCTGCTTAAATACAGCGTTTGCCAATTTTCAACTCACAACACATCCTCATTAAACGACAATCCAGCCATATAATGGACTCGGGGCTCAAATACACATTAAAAATGAATAGCCTGCAACGCAACCAAAGATGGAAGAGCATATAGAAACTATTGATATATGACATTGGATGATAGCATCACCAAATATATATAGCAGGGGAGTGATGTCTCAAAAATTTCTCGATCCCTCTTCATGAAGTGTAGGTGTGACAGATAAGCATTATGTAAAACAATTATCCTCTCTCAACAAAGAAAAAATGCAGGGCGAAATATCTCACTTTAAAGCAGCTTTTAAAAATGATGAGCATCCCTCAACACGTATTTTTGCTGCTCCAAGGGCTTCAGAAAGTTGCTGCATGTCATCATCCTCTGCCATGTGCAAGTGTTGCGGAACGGGAATTTGAGGGAACTTTCTGTAGATTCTCCTGACACGGTCTAAGATTGATATTTAATCATAATCATGAAGATGAAATGCTAGAAAAAGTTATAAACATCAAACAACCAGGAATTGATTCATAGAATGTGGTTCAATAAAATCTGGTCAAACTAAGAATTCTTCGAGAATTAATTTTGCAGAATTGATTTACCCTGGTAATAAAGAACAGATAGTAAAATCTCCAAACAGACCTACATTGACAGTAATAAAGCAAAGCCAGTAAAAACAGGCTGCCATCTCCCCGGCCCAGAGTAGGCACATTATATATCATGTTCTCCACAGTTACTTCCTGATTTGACCTTCAATGTATTAACATGTATACCCTAGACATATACTAAAACTCACAAGCTTCGACGAACAATGAGTGTCTAGCCAGGCAACCTTCAACATGGATGAGTTCACCTATTCAGCTCAGCTAAGCCACAAACATTTCTTGCACACCAAAGCTCGATCACAAATATACAGCAGAAGTGTAGAAGTGATAAGGTAGAAAAATCAGAAGCATGATATATACTCCCCATGCCCAATTCCCTCCCTTTAACCTCATTCCTAAAACAATGTATGCATGTATTACATACATAAGTGTATGCATGTAGCAATGTAATGAAATGAGAGAGAGAGAGAGAGAGAGAGAGAGAGAGAGAGAGAGAGAGAGAGAGGAAGTCAAGTCGATCAACCGTATGTGAGTTTGAGAACAGTGAATTCAACTGATTGACATAGGATAAAGTGTGAATCAGTAGCAAGTGCAATAGATAGGGAGGTGATGGGTTGAATTGGTTTGGTTTGGGGTTGGGAAATTGGTTAAGGGAACCGACAATTATTGTGCTGGACAATAATTATGGATTATCGAATTTGCAAAGAAATAAAGATATAGGAATCGGAGGGAAAAGCTTGCAAAAATATCTTAGAAGGGGTTTGAGGTGGATAAGGAAAGGTAGGTTCAAAATGGTGGTGACAATGGGGGAGGAAAGGTGTTTGCCATAGTGGCCCTATTAAAATCTGAAGGGAGAGAGAGAGAGAGAGAGAGAGAGAGAGAGAGAGGGAGGGATAGCTTGGCAATACGGTCTCTAATATGCCACATGGCCAGCTCAGTGGCTACTTATGTGGTAAATTGTTGCCAGCTTAGAAAAGGCTCTTTATTTTTTTGTTGAAGGCTAAGAATTAAGGGTGATAACTTCCTTTCATTATTTTTTTTAACATCCATCCAAGTGAGTAGGAGCATTAAATATAAGGGACACTATGAAAATGGACCACAATCCAGGGAGTGGTGTTGTGTTTTTAACCTTCATTACTGCAAGTCTGAAATTGAGCTCGTAAGCAGTTTGATATTTTGTTCTATTAGCAATCGTGTGACATTTTCCTACACCTTTAGTCAACCATTTTTTTCTAGCAGGAGCACAAATTCCCTGGCATCAAGCAAGTAACAAGATCTGGGCAGAAATTACATGATTGAGCTCTTATAGGAAACAAGTTATTGCAATGAAGATCCTAGAGAGACTAATAGGCAAATCTAGTGACCGCATAACAATAAGCCCCTTTAGCAACAAACCTAAAATTAAAAAGAGCATAGTTGTTAGCATCTTACGATACACGATACGTTTACTACAATATGAATCACACCTCTGTATCGCAAAGGCCCATGTATCACAAGTGTGTCGTTGCTTATCGCGATACGACACGCATATTTTACAGGAAAAAAATATTCAGGTTAGGTTTTTTGGGGGCCATTAGCAGAAGCCTCTCATTCCAAAATACGATTCTTTACTAAAAATCTAAAAAATACAGAACCCTAATATTATTCTAATCTTTTATCAATTCCTTCTCTTGTGCAATCCACTACTTGCTTCCCTTGTGCAAAAGCTCCCCCACCTTTTGTTCACATTTTCGAATCAGATTAAGCTGTTTTTGCTAGGAAGAAAAGGACACATTCTGAAATGGTCCCAACCCTAGGTCACAACTTTCGTCTTTCTTTAAGGAAAAAGGGTCAAATTAATGACGTATTGTGGCCCTGTTAGGTATTAAGTATCTAACCTACAGGTGTTTTTGTATTTTAATATACAATACTCTCTTTCGTTATTTTGTATTATCTGATCGGTTCCTAATTGACTATTTGGCAGCATATTTGCTTTTACAATGTCGTATCACTCGGTTACTTTGATATTAATTTCTGGGTAAGAAAAAGAAAGCTATTGATCTTGAGCCGCATAAAATCATTATGAGAAGGTGAGGTGATAATAGATTGCACTTAAGATGAAACTAATGAAATTTGTAAAACAGGATGATGATGATGATGATGACTTTTTTTTTTATACATTTTATGATCCTTTCGAGTATGTTTATATATAAATTTGATGAAAGAAAGAATATCTTACTAGTAAGTACCTTGTGAATTCTTATCTTTTTTCTTGGTGAAATAAAATTTTAAAGATGTAATGTTAACTCTTTACATAGTAAATTAAATTGAAAATTCATTTTGTTTTTAAGGTATTCTATTCTTACTTTCCTCGTCTCTTTTATGTTGCCACAAACGCAAACCTTTTACCATTAAACGATGCAATCACGTCATAATTGGTTTTAAACATAATATGTTGTTGTATACATTTATTATAATGCGTTCTTCATACATTTATTTAATTTTTACTAATTTGTTATGCTTTGTACCGTATCTTACAATGCGATACACGTAGAGTTTTCTATATGCGACATGTATCCCAATTTGACAACTATGAATAAGAGCAGCTGGAAAGAAGCCATCGAACTCAAGAAAGCTACCAACATGGGCATCCAACTCTGATTATACAATTGGGACTTATGCGTAATGAAGTAAAGATAGATGAGAAGGCACGATAAACATCGCAGAAAACCTAGCTGCGAGGCAAGATCAAAAGCCTTGAAATTGAAATTGAGTTTTTAGACAAAGAAAATCCATTTTAATATCAATCCATCCCTTTTGGAATAAATTAGCACTTTGACGGTGATGCCAGAGAAGATCCTTAAAGCATTGCCCCACATATAAAAGTGAGCACTAAACCAAGTTTGTGAAAGAGCAACCACCAAATAGACAATTTTTTTATTTTTTCTTAGACATACCAAATTAAAAAGCACATGATTACAAGAGAAATGTGATCATATGCATGGTATACAAGGAAGAACCGAGGAAAATCAAACTTCGTGTAATTGGTTGCAAGCAAGGAAGTTCCATGATTTAGAAGAAGCCGAAGTGGACCTTCTCTAATCCATAAATATAAGAGGGATGGAAATCCAAAAAAAACGGTAATCCTATTCACCACCACTGCAACCTGACTGTCATATCAAACAAAACAAAAGAAAGATCTACTACACTCACATAAAGACCAAATCAATGCAAACAAAGATATTCTCCAAGTATCCCATTCTTCAGTAATCAAACACCAACATTCCACCTTTACGCAACCCTGCTTAATCATATGCATCACCAAAGACAACCGAAGTTTGCCCATAAAACAAGAGCAAAACAATATACGTAAAAGGACAGTAGATATAGACTATGTGAATTGGGGTCATTTTTGTCATTTTGTACATATTAGTAGTCTTATTTCTTTTTATTATTTTTCCTTTATTTTTGTTATAGTATTTTCTTTTATTTTGTCTTAGTATTTAGAGGGTAAGGAATAGTAATGGTATTTTTGTAATTGGTGCCTTAGCTTGAAGTCTAAGTTACTCCTCCCCTTTAAATACCCACTTGTAAGCCTCATTTGAGGACTTGAATTTTGCAAATAGAAAAGAGCGTTTCTCTCTCTAAATTGGTGTTTAGATAATTGTAGGAGCCTTTTACGTCAAATTGGTATCAGAGCGGGTGTCGCTCCGCATTAGTGTTTGGTGTATCGGTGTATATTGTATCAAAATCGTGCACTAATCTTCTATGGCTCCCAAAAGATTCAAGTATCAGCAATAGGAGATTAATCAAGAGTTGCGAGGGCAAATCGAGGAATTATCAAGAAAACAACAAACCCAATTTGAAACCCTTATGCCACAATTTGCCAAATTGCAAAACCCTAACCCTATCCTCACTATCACTGCTGCCCCAATCAAAAAAAACTTCCCAAACCCTAGATTTCACCACTACAAACTGCCCCACCCTTATTCCTCCACCATCTGGCCCCAAGACTCTTACCCCGCCTACCATGTTGCCTCACAACCCACTTCCGACAACTCTCCAACCCCGACGACCTCCCACAGCCCGCCAAAACCCCACCTCCTGCTCCTCCCGGCCATCAGAAACAACCCCCACCCCAATCGGCCTGCCCCTCAACCTAAAAAACTCACCCGGTCGACCCTATTCAGATCCGGGTAAGTCCCAATCCCATAGTTGTTGCCCCAACGCCCAATCCCAAAACCCCCGAGCCCCGTTCGACCCCTCCCCCCTCCGTCCGACCCACTTCCGCCCCCTATTACATCCCCAAAATGATTTTATCCCACCCCAACCACTCAAACACCCCCAAAAATGTACCCAACCCAATTTAAACCCACCTCTCGGCTCAAATCCGGGTCATGGGCAGCCCCTGCACTACGCTGCCACTAACCCACCTAATTTTTTTGTTGGTTCCACCTCATTTCAACCCCCGAGCCTATTTTACCCACACACCAACCCCCCTAACCCATCCCTGCATCCCTACGGGCTATTTGATTACTCCGGGGGAATGGACCATCATTTTGGGACTCCCAACCACCCTCCCAACCCCGGTTCGCAGTACCCACAAGACCCCACCATTCCCCTTGACCCCCGGCTGGCCACACACCCTAACCTATTCTGGTTCCTGCTCGTCCTCCTCCGAGTTCGGGGATAGCCACCCCAGTATTTTAGAGTGCATATCTCCACCCCCATCCGATGCCCACCGCCATGCTCCACTTCGAGACCAGCACTGTTTCTATTGCGGCGAGCTTCGCCATTTGATAAGCGTTTGCCCTCACTATCCCCGCGCTCCTCCAGCACCTCCCGTGCCCACAGATGCCACCCCCTCCTGTTGATGTTATTCCACCTAGGCCAGGTGACTTGATGGGTCTAGATGCTCATCAGGATGAGGGTCCTCTATCTATGGCCCTTCAGTTGCTTTCCCAAAGCCTCCACGGGGATATCCGTGTAGACGTGCCTATGTTTGACGGGCGATTTTCTCTAAATGACATGGTCGATTGGTTAGCTTCGATGGAGACATTTTTGAGTACAAGCGGGTTCAAGGCCGCTCTTGTGTTCTCCTCGCAGCCACCAAATTCCAGGAATTTGCCCGAGTTTAGTGGAACGACCTCTGCGACCGTCGCACGGCGGCCGAATTGCCACCTATTCAGTCTTGGCCTGAGCTAAAGACCACTCTCCAGATGTCCTTCATCCCCTACCTATGAACGCGACCTCTTTGCTCGCGTTCAATCTCTCAGGCAAGAAACCATATCAGTATTGGAGTACACGGAGCAGTTTCAGCTTCTGTGCACCAGAGTTCGCCTTCCCGAAATGGAGGATCTGCGAATCAGCCGCTACATTTTGGGGTTGCAACTGTATATTCAGCACGATCTAGGTCTGAGGGAGATACCGGCATTTCTAAAGGCGGTCGAGTACGTGACCAAGGTCGAGGCTTACCACACAGCGCCCGCAGCTCTCCCGACCTCTCGGGCTCCACCTAATCCGATTTCTGCCCCAGCTCCTCCTGCAGTGGCATCTTCAACTCCTAATTCCACTACTCCTCCCCCAGGACCTCCTGCCTTCCAGTGCTACAACTGCGGCAATGTTGGGTACCGAGCTTCTGATCGCTCTCTTCCGCGACGCCGCGCATTATTGGCGATGGATCCTCCACCTGACTATTTGGACGCGTCTGAGGAGCGTCTCCAGCACGCCTTGATCACCATCTTGGAGGACGATTCCATTGGTCTTCCCCTTTGAGTTCGAGAACAAACTCTATTCAGGGAGGGGGTTGATGTGAATCGGGTCATTTTTGTCATTTGGAGTATATTAATAGTTTTATTTCTTTTTATTATTTTTCCTTTATTTTTGTTATAGTATTTTCTTACTATTTAGCGGGTAAGGAATAGTAATGGTACTTTTGTAATTAGTGCCTTAGCTTGGAGCCTAATTTACTCCTCCCCTTTAAACACCCACTTGTAAGCGTCATTTGAAGAGGACTTGAATTTTGAAAATAGAAAGAAGTGTTTCTCTCTCTAAATTGGTGTTTAGATAATTGTAGGAGCCTTTTGACGTGTGGTTTACGTCATAGACATAGTACACAAATTCTATCCGTTCTTTATAGAATGGCGTAACTAATTAAAAGACTCACATGAAATTCTCAAATCAAGCTTTATCATATATTCCAATCGTACAGAGAAAGCTACCTCTATTTGGAGAGAAAATCTCCAAATAGGCTCAAAGGGAAACGAATTTACGGGTATATATACAAAAGGACCAGCATAAAGAAAGGGCAATGAAAAGAAAAGGGGTTTACTATCAAAGTTTTGACATCTCAATTTCTATTGATCCCCAACTCTCACAATATAAGAAATTTGTGACAAAAACTTAAAGAGATTTTACATGGAAAATTAAAATGAATGAATTTCTAGAATTGAGGTTTATTTGTGCATTAAGGAAACCTTATGGAGGCCCAAACTATTTTTTAATGGAGCAAGAAGGAATGTCGAGTTCCTGGATCATAAACATGTTACGTGATTGAGGTGGCTAAATATATATTGATAATTTGATCTGATTCTTATAGTTTTTGTTTTTCTATCTCCATAACCACACCAAGAAGTAATTTATAATTCTCAACTGTATGTGTAGACAGATACATTATTATAATAAAATAAAATTTCCAGCTTTGAGAGAAGAATGAAAAATAAAAAATGATAAAGAAGAATTTTCATCAAGAAATATGTCGGAGAGAAAATTAAGCTGAAAATTTTATCCATAAAGGACACAAGCTGGATATAGACGCTACTCAAACACGCAAGAATGGCTGTGGAGAATGTCACAAGCAAGTCCAAGACTTTATAGACAAATCAATTCGACATGTGGCTAATACACAAAGAACACGAGGATATGTTTACAGATGCGATTGAATCTATAAATTTCGAACGATGGCGACTTAAAGCTAAGCAAAACACAACTTGTAGAAAGTAGCCTATTAGGTTTGTAATTAAAAAAATAGGTAGATTTGAATTCAGATACTCAACAAAGCCTTTGTCCCATGCACATGACTTAGTTTTTCCCTTTATAAAAAAATTTGTGCTAGCAACACTATATTGTTAAAAACAAGTCAGTCATATGTATGATGCATCTGTGAAACATAGAGAAGCCAAGAGTTAACATGACTAAGGATTACATCATGAAACGAAAAACTGACCAAGAGTGTCATCATCGTAAGAAAATTTCCCTTTAACAAGTGTATCCACAAACAGCACTGCAAGCTCAGCCCCACAAGTTACCTAAAATAACGATCAATGGGTATATCAATATAATG
Organism: Sambucus nigra; assembly: GCA_949130495.1. Lineage (NCBI taxonomy): Eukaryota > Viridiplantae > Streptophyta > Magnoliopsida > Dipsacales > Adoxaceae > Sambucus > Sambucus nigra. The sequence continues at coordinate 225,896,255 of OX422214.1, forward strand.
TTATATAACATTTGTGAACCATTTTTTCCCACCAAAAATAAATAAAAATAAAAATAGTAGTAGAGCCTCAATATTCTCCCAATAGACACAACGATCTAAACTGGGGAATGAACCATGCTATTCATTGTCTAATTTTCAATTTTCGAAACCTAAGCTTCAGGGAAATCATACTTACCGACAAATTCCAACTCTAGGCTCTAAACATTTGCATCTCTACTATAAAAATGATATAAATTGACTTTATGCCTCACTTCCAATCAAATTTATCATACCATCACATGTGACCCCGGTCATGCCTCTAGTGGCATAGCAAGGTAGTGAAACCAATGTACATAATCTTAAACAATAATGCAAATACGCACGTCAATTAGAGCTACCAACATAACTAAAATCGTTATGAAGTACATAATCTTAGTCAAAGAGGCCTAAGAGGTGACGTCACATTGGCCTATTGTGAGTAAAAACACTCCCCCAACTTAAAAGAACCGTGTGGTTTATTCTTTTGACCCAAATTAAATCAATTTGGACAGAAATAGTGACCTAAGCAGAAAAAACCCTAATACAAACCCCAAAGTTGTAATCCATATTGCAATGCAGTGTCTAATAGTTACCAAATTACAATAAAATGACAACCACCTGCCCATGTTCCAACTGGATGCAAGCACCAGCCTCAAGAATATCCAAGGCTTCTGAATATCTCTGAGCAGACAAATACCTGTAATAAAGCTACAAATAAAAAAACAGTTCCACAAATGGAAATATGTATACACAAACATATAAAAGGCATGGTTTATACCTTGCACTAATTGACTTATACATCTGTTGAGCTCCATAGTGGTTGCCTTCATTAACAATATTCTCTAATTTTGCTATACTCTGCAATAGCGCACGAGAATACAATGTGTTGCAACGTTAACCAAATTTATGAAAAAATGTAGAATCCAATCGGTTGGTGTTAATTTTGTACCTCATGTGCAGGAGGAAGTGTAGCTCTCCTAGGTCTCTCTCTCGACATAGTTGATGGATCGTTTTCGACAACAGAGATCTCTATTCCGATTTCGACAAAAGAAGGATGTTTGTTTGAGCGTCAATCCGGTTACAATGGACTTTGGAGACCGATTTGAAAGGACTTAAACTTAGGTTGTACACTATGTTGCTAATGGTGTACACGTAGTAATTGTTTGGGGTGTTATTTGCGTTTGTCATCATTAGTTTTTGCTTATTGCCACAATTACCCTTGTATATTATGATTTATCTTATCTTATTTATATTACACTGAAATGTTGGATAAATATTCGGAAAAAAAAAAATTAAGTGGTGGTATATTGGTAATTGAAACATGTGCATACCAAATATCAAAACAATCAAGTGAAAAATAAAATAACTTTTTATTAATTACATTTTTTTCCTTCGTTACATTTTCTCGAATAGGTTGTGTTCATAATATAAAGATTAAACAACATCTACAACTTTAAACCCCAAAAATGTAAGCATATATAGATTAGTTTTACCAAAGTGGATTTTGTAAAAAAAAATATTATTGAGACTTCTACCATTTTAAAGATATGCTCATAACAAAAGAAAAGAAGGCAATACCTCTACCATTTTAAACAGTCTAAATTTCATATCTAAAGTCTGCCATTTTAAAGATCTTCTCAAATTTTTTTTTGTATCTATACAATTCTTTTGACTTCTACCATTTAAACAACTTCATTTTACCCTTAATTTTAGGTTCGATTTTGGGTAACCAGAAAACAAAATAATATTAGAGTTACCAACTAAAATTTAGCAAAAGCACAAAAAGTAAAACTGTTATCCTAGAGCGTAAGTCATGTGTTTGAAAAAATGGAGGCTGAGTAAACAATATGTACATAACGAGGGTCTTTATATTAACACAAAATTCTAACTAAAGATATTACCTTCTTTTGTATAACCCTCTCAACTATTTGATGAGAGTCATTTATTCTATCATGAAAATTCTCAAACTTCCATCCATCCATCCATTATGTCAATATTAAAAAGAACACTCATAAAACAATAAACACAAAATTGATCCAAAGGGTAGGCCTATCTCATAAATAAATCAGGAAATGGGAGAAAATAAGGCTTCAATTTTTTCATTAATCATCGCGTCTTAAGGAGGCAAACCAACCTTGATATTTCTCAAATATGAGCATTTAATCAATTTGATAAGTCAAAAAACTACCCTAAAAACATTGGTATTTTCCTAGTATGTAAATTTATAACCTTAGCAACACTTTTTGAATAATATGTAATATAGGTTTAAACATATAAAATGGTCATGTGAATTGTATCATAGCTGATTTATCCCTGTCAACAAAGTTGAACATAATATAACATACATATGCTAATGGAGAAATAATAAACGATGATTTATAAAAATAAGAAGCCAGACGGTTGTTTGGTTTGATGGAAATGAGGGTTTGATTAGGTTATTAAATGGAGAGGGAGGAAAGGGCGAGGAGATAAAAAGGTTAAAGGATGGAATCCAGAGAAGAGAGAGAGAGAGAGAGAGAGAGAGAGAGAATAAGAGGGGATTCAACAATAGTTACGTTAATTCTATAATATGGCACGTGGAGCTCTAATTTGATAGTAGACCTTCATTAAAAAAAGGCCACGTGTCATCTTCTGCTGAGTTTGGACTTCTATTTTGTATATATACATAGATACGATAGTATTACAGGTTTTAATATCAAATAATGTACTCATTTTCTTATTGTTGATTGAAGTCATATATTGGCCTCTGATTTTCTTTCCCAAATGTTAAGATCTCCCAAAATTACAACCATGTACTTTATAATCATATTTCCTATCAAACTCCCCATTTACCAAGATTTTAACCTTCCATATCCTCCTACTCAGGTATTTAACCCCATTTCAATTCCTAAAACCTACTCCATCTGTCTTTTAATTAGACGATTGAAGATCTTTAAGCGGAGTTGAACCACCTAGGTAAACCTGCCACTGTTGATCCAGGGGTGAGGAACTTATCTATTTTTTCTGTCCATTAGGGACTTTTTCATTGTTTAAGTTCAATTTATTTACCAGTTCATTAACATTTACAGGCCTAATTATACACCATCTTAGAGCTCTGCCATGTATTTGACAGGACATTTAAGGAACACCTTGATGGAAGGTAAAATTTGGACAAACGATTGTATAAAATTTCTTTCGGACAAGCGATTCTCAAAATTTCTCTCGGACACATGATTTTATAAAATTTGGTCATAGCCAAACCTCCTCATGTATATGGTGGTATAGTATACACAACTGTTGAAATTTATAATAATGTGTACATAAATTTATAATTTAATGTTGTTTACTTTGGTAATTATATTTCTAATTTCATTATGAGTCGACCTGGAAGAGATCAGATTTATAAGGTTTTTTTATTACCAGCTTCCAGCTGATCTAAGGAAGCTTCCATTTGATCGTCATCTTTCACTGCAGTATATAAGGAAAGTTGTCTCAAAGGCAGATGGGTACCGACCCCATATGATTGCGCCTGATAAAGCTTACAGATGCCTTATTGAAGGTGTCCTTAATTATTTCAGAGGCCTAGTTGATGCAGTAAGTGCATGTTATTCATTATATGTATTTGAATTACAAACCCAATCTACCTGCTCAGTGGTTCCATAACGAATGAGTTTGGTGATTTTGAATCATTGGAAATAAAATAGGGTGTATATGAGATTGAATCTCAAGGGTTTATTATTGGTCTTTTCAAGGTCGTGCAATGGTTATTATTTGTGCATGGTTTGTATATACATAACCCATAACGGGAGATAAATGGTTTGTGTTGATTATAAAAGATAAATATTTTTTAAACAGGTTGATTATTGTACACGTGTCTAGATATCTACCTAGGTTGATTATTATAATATTTTTTTATAATTTTTTATGATCAATATATATTGAGTGGTGTTAGCAATTCATATGAGCTCATAATCAAATTAATTAAGAATATTTTAAGGAAAAATATTTGTTAAATGTATTTGTGATAATTTCCATTCCTTTAAAAGTGTTATGAATTGATTGTAATATTTTTTTATCACATAGTTAACAAATTAATTATTGTATTATATAGTTTATCCACACATGCACTGCCTTACTATTTGTTCTTTTTTCTATTGGATTGATTAAGTTTTCTTTGGTTTATAAACTTTGTTTATGAAAATTAAAATTTATTGACGATATAATGTGCTTTAACCTTGAGAGTATTGCACCAACTTTTTCATGCCCTTCCTCTCTTCATTCATGGTATAAATACACAATTATTTTTACAAAGTACACAATTGATTTTTTTTATTACATTCATTTGCAATTTTAAGTACATTATTTAAGTGTTAAGATTGTTCATTATGGATTTAAATTTGTAAATTATTCACCCCTAAGGTTTGCAATGTTTCTTTCAACTTATTTCTTTTTTAGTTTACAAAAGAGTCGATGTATTTTTAAGAAATTTAGTATTGCGCCCGCGCATCACGCGAGTTACATGCTAGTATCTTATATTATAACTTAAAAGCCACGTAAAACACATTTGCCCCCTTTGGACTATGATACCCCGCCTAATTAAATATCGGGTGATCAGGCCTTTATTAAATTAAAACAGGATTTTCATCTCGTTCATTCTTAGCATCACTGTTGAAAATCTTATTAATTACTAACCACCTATTAGTTAATTAAGCCGCTGTCAAAATTTTATCTTTTAATAACCAAGCCATTAAGTACGATGAAAAACTAAATAAAACCATCAAATAAATAATAAGGTCTAAACATCCCATTAAATAACTGAATCAAAGTCTTGCCAAATTAACTATCATCTAAAATCCAAACCAAATAAATCTGACAATAGTAAATAAATCTCGTACAATCTGAACTTAAATAATCTGAATACATGCAGTGAACAACACACTTGAAATAAGACTGAGATAGAATTCCTAAACTAGGAATAAATGAAAGAGGCAACTACTCCAACTCCTGCAACATCCACATATGCCACAGTTGCGTAACCCTGGAATAGAATCAAGTTGGTGTCCCTATAGCTCGACACCTAAAAGGTTTTTAAAATATTTGACAGCAAGGGTTAGAACACAATATATTTTGAAAATATTTAGCAAGTGATTGAATTGTAGTAATTTAAAATACATGAATGCTCTTTATATTTAAGCTAGTCTCGCACTCCCTTGAGGACCCGCTCACCCCTCAATTATTGTGCACACCTAACGCTTTCTTTATAATCCACCTAGTCATTTATCCCGTAACTAGTTCTTGTTATAAGTCCTTCCTGTCGCACTACTCTAGCCCGAGTATGTTTAATATATGATTTGTAAGTTATTTAACACACTAACTTAGCTAATCAATTTTTCATTTAAGACCATATAACATTCTCACGAGTTATATATAATTATTAAAGTTCACTTCATGTAATTTTACCCGCATATAATTATTTACTCCATTATATACGTAGAACTATATTACAACATTCACGCATATGTCGTGTATATATAAATCCATCCTAATACCTCACCGGATGCTTCTCTAAAGTGTTATCATCAGTGGAGGCGGTCATATTTACTTGAGTGTGAAGACAATCATCTCACATACCTCACCTTTATTGGATGCTATGACCTGGGGATTATACTCTCCCTATTCCTCAAGCTAGGGAATTCGCTCACATCGCGCAACCTCCTGTGATAGCACTAGAGGGGAAATAATTATAAAATACCTAGTCATCAAAATTTTATATATATATTTAATCCCGGTTATACCATGCCCAACATCCGTAGCACTAGCCTAAAATATACTCGAGTCTATATCTCGACTCTTAATTTAATTAATCTCTCATTAATTAATTCATTAATTTGGTGTCATTCAACCAAACTACCCGAACTCACTCACTTGCCCATTACTTTAATATTCATAATTTATTATCCAAAATTCCTTTTAATAAATTTGACATACTTATTAATTTAAGGTTTCTAAATGCTCATCTTCCAACCTTAATTACCCCTATTTTGTCCCAATTAGAATTTTCACACAAATGCCAAGTTAAGGGTAGTGAACCACAATTGTAGCCCCTCTCAAACAAAAACCCAGACCAAACAGTAGGAGGGAGAAAACTGGTCGGGTTTGTCACGCCCCTCAAACGGCTTAGCTTGTCGTTCGAATGACAATGGATGTCGCGCGAACGAGACCCAGATAATTCGAATGACCGATGGGTTTCCTCTCTCTCCTTCTTCGATCAGTTCAGTCCGCCATTGACAACTTATATACTTTCTTACCTAGATTTCTTTATCTGTAAACCCTTAAGAATTTAGATCAAACCTAAAAATCTTAAGTCTCCCAATCTTAACATATACACATATTCGAAGTTTAATTATCATGTTCCCAAATCCTTTACAATTCATATAAAGTATTCCTAATTTATAGATCAGTCCACACAAGGTTTGTAACGTCTCATCCTCAATTTGTCTCGTGATTCGTAGTGTAATAATCTCACCACTGGTTGTAAATTCATAAGTCTAAATTCCTCAACAGTAATTATGTTATATTAATCAACCATATTACACAATTTATCCGTATACCTCCATAAATTGAAAACCCAATTTAGATATCAACCCAATCCAAAAATCTTTGGTTCTTATCACACCCACTATGATATGAATGTAAAATTGCAATTAATTTAAAAGCAAGTTTAATTACTTGCCTTATGATTCGTAGGGTCTGAATTTCTTTGGTTTAGATGAGTATTTTATGAAGAACACCCACACTTGTTATTGATTTTGGCTCCCAAGAGTTCTCCAAATTCTCCCTCTTTTATACTCTACTTAATTAGGGTTTTTTAAATGAGTTATGGCTACCACATCCTCTCACTTTTAGGTTTTATTAAGCCAATCCTGTTTTTAGGCTTGTGGGCTTTATCAAAATTGCCCAAACACTCCCGAGTGGGCCTGATTATGCCTAAAAATTTCTCAAGACCCATTTACTACCCCCGAGTACTCTTTTCCGACTATTTTGATCTATCTAAAATCAGTCGTACACTCAGAATTGTCATCCGAATTATTTTTCTAAAAGTCCTTATCTCGACCCCAATATAGTTTATACCCGACCCCCAGTTGAGATAAATTAACTCCACGCCACTATCACTCGTTATGACGTAAATAAATTATTATTATTCACTTAGTAATTTAAATTCCATAAATATTAACCATTTACTCTGCGTATTAATATTTAAATAAATACTAATAATAATTAATTCAATTAAATTATGACACACAGGGAATTCAAAATTAGCCGAATTAGTTATTATCACGAATGCACCAAAATACAAGGTGTTACATGGACCTTTATAACCATAGACGATAATAGAATAATACCCCTATCTTTAAATCTCCCTTATATCCATGCTATCAATAGTATCTCCACACCTGGATCTTTACGCCTATCTCTCTAAGTTCTCTGGCCATCAAAATAGTTCAACGCGCTTTAAATACGATTGAAAATTTTATTTTCAATTAGGAAAAAAAGATTTACTAATAAATAAGTAACCATGAGAGAACAATTTTTGTAAGCCGTTTGGCATTCTACATACTTTTATGTACGACGAACAATATATATACATAAAACCCTCTTGCCCACTTATGTTCCCATGTACACTCCTTTCCTCTATAATGGTTTGATTACTTTTCACTTTTTGTATCCATGTCTTTTTTTTCTCCATTGAGTGGCAAATTTATGCTTTATGGGTATCTCAAAGGAAGATTTGGTTTTGATCGATTGTATCCGAATTTATTTTTGTTTATAGGGTGAGAGGAGATATTCGATTTGCAATGAAAGTGAAAACATAAGTTTTTTCTAGGGGTGGGCACGGTCCGGTCCGGTCCGGGTTTTGCCTATTTTTTGGACTGGACCGAATATTCGGTCCTCAAATTTTTTGGACCGAGACCGGACCGATTAATTCGGTTAACCTACTAATTCGGTCCATGCTTTTTTCGGTCCGGTCCGGGGTAAAATTCGGTCCTGACCCTATTTTATATATATGTACATTTTATGATTTTTTTATCTATTTTTCTCACAAATATATATAAAAAAAAAATAATACTCGAAACTCCAAGTGATATTTATATGGGTTTTTTAACCCAAATAAAAAAATGTCTATACATATATAAAATGTTCCAAATTAAATTCATAAGTTATATACATTAATTCAAAAATAATACATAAGAAACACAATAACATTATTTTTATTATATATATATCAGAATCGGTCCGGTCCGGTCCAAATCGGTCTTTTAATATAGTGGACCGCGGACCGGACCGGTTTAATCGGTTTTTAGGTTTTGTGAACCGATTTTCGGACCGGTTTCAAAATAGCCTTAATTTTCGGTTCGGTCCGGTTCGGTCCATTCGGGTCGGTCTTTTTTTTGTCCACCCCTAGTTTTTTCATATAGGTGATTATTCATAATCATTTGTAAAGTTCATAGTGATAATATGTATCTAATTTCTCCGTATGTTTAATTTCTCTTTTGGATGTCCTTAGAAATGACATATGAACTTTGATTTGATAACTTTTAATTTGGGGTATATATTTATTTATATAAAATCAACAGCCATCCCTCTTTCATCCTCTCATCTATGCATTTTCTTATCACGTTCAAATATTTGGTTTGGAAATCTAGTGCTTTTATGGATGTTGAGAGATTTTGAATATGTTCAAAAAATTAGTTGTGTGCTAGGTGTTCGAGAAAAAGACCTAGGTTTTGTGTATATATACACTTCTTAAATCTTATACACTCTACCTCTCTTTGTTTCTACTTTTGTATGTGTTTAATATTTTTTAGTTTACTGATTATGAGTTAATCATTTTACCAAATTATCCTTCTATAACATGTTATTCCGGTTATAACCCCAACTCAGATATGTTTCAACTCTTGATGGTTGTGATAAATTCTACCTTTTTACACATTCCAAAGTTGTGATCACTTATACCTTTTTACACATTCCAAATTCTTCCTAAGTCACACCTCTCTCTTTTCATTCTTCGTCTTCTCAAGTTCAAAACCCAAATAAAAACCCTCAAACTTCCAGAGATTGATGACGACCTCTGGGAATTTTGAAATTCCAATTAGATCACAAAATTATTTTTATTTGGATTTTGAACTTTATTAGACCATTCACAGACCGAGCATCATTTCTTTTTACATTCGTACATAACTGATCACAACACAACCATGGGTTTGGATTTAAAACGACCAGAAAAAAACTAGAAAATTTCTATATGTTGCCTTAACGCCAGCGAAAGCAGATAACCTTCTCAAAAAATAAGAACCCAAGGAAGCCCAATTTGGTGGCCAACGCTGATGGGTTTATCGAACGATATCTAGATTCACCGACCTTCGACTCAGTTATAAAAGCTAACAACGTTCTCAAGCTGAGCGCGAGTCTTGACACCTAAAATATGATCTCCTAAAATGGCGGAAGGGTTATAAATCTTACGAACCCAAGCAGGTTTGTACCCTAAATCAGGAGTAGGGTCCATTGTAGGTGTGGGGGAACAATGGGATCATCACAAAGGAGTGCATCATCCTCACACAAAGGATTAGGATCAACAAATGTCGACGGATCATCCTCTTTAACAGTGACGTTTATTGATTCCATAACGTTAGAGTTGTTCAGGTTAAATACCTAATAAGCCCTGCTTGTCGATGAATATCCTAATAGAATTCCCTCGTCGCTTCGGGAGTCGAACTTTCCTGATTGCTCTTTATCCCCCAAGATGTAGCATTTACTCCCAAAGACACGAAAATATGAAAGGTTAGGTTTCTTCCCCGTCCATAACTCCTATGACATCAGAAGTGTGTGTGGACGAAGATATACCCTATTCACCGTGTGTCGTGCGGTAGACACTACCTCAGCCCAAAACCATCCAGTCAATTTGTGATCGAGAAGCATAGATCTAGCCATCTCTTGAATCATTCGATTCTTCTTCTCAATAATCCCATTTTGCTGAGGAGTTTTCAAGATAGAAAATTCATGTTAAATTCTAAGGCTATCACAGTAACCATCCACTTTTGCCTCTTTAAATTATGTGCCATTGTCACTGTGCATCCTATTAATGGTAACATCGTGTTGATTTTGTAGGACATGACACTTGGTCATAAGTAACTCTACAACATCGGTTCTCTCTCAGGAAACCAGCAATCAAATAACAAGAGAAATCATCTACCATAATAGGCATTGTTTAGCCCATGGCGGGGATGTGATCCTAATCCTGTTTTCTTATTCATTGCTTAAGTTTTAATTAGCGTAGTCAACTTCTTTATTTTTACCTTTTTCCTTTCTCACCAAATCGTCATCTTTCTCACATTTATTTTAGAAATAATAAATCAATTAAAATCTATCAAACATTCCCTGTGGATTCGATACCTAGACTAGCCACTATACTCCATAAGAGTGTAGTTAAAGTTTAGTTTTTTTTTTATTACGATCGAAAGCCGATAACAACGATTAGCGTATTATACAGATGCTCGGTTTTTGCCTCGATCAATATATATAACGGAGGACTCTCTCTCTCTATTGTTTCTCCTAACTCCTTCTCTAACGCAATGATCCTAGTTGCTAATCCTTTGTTTTGCCTTTTCATTTTAAAAGACTCAATGTATAACTCAGCGTACGCACGCTATAGGTCACTCTCACTCTCACTTTCTGCATCCTCTCCCTCATTCTGGTCCTTCTCACTGTCGAGGTGTCCCTGTGAAGTATCTTCCTCCTCATAGTGAGTTGCACTAGACATAATCACATAACTAGCCATGAATACGATGAAGTTACATTCATGCGGCGATTCTTCTCCTGAATCCACCGGCTCGACCTCCCTATCATCATTAAAGGTGGTGTTTAAGGCAACTTTGCCCTTGCCTTGACTCTTTAACCTAGTTGGGCATGCATACGCTTTGTGATCTCTCCCATCACACTCGTGACTGTAGACACCCCATTCTGTTACTCCCTAAACTCTCATTAGGTCCCTAGCACCTCCCTTCATCACTACAAACCCAGGTCATACCCTGAGTACTGACCTAGAAGCCATCGGGCACTCCCATGCTCCGTTTGACCAAAAGTCAAAGTCTTCAACTCGATCGAGACTGAATGAATCTTCAAAGGGCACTAAAACACCTTTCCAACGGTCCATCCCGTGCGCGATTCCGACTCACCATGCGGATGAACGACCTATTTTCCCCCAAAACTCAATTAGGAGGCCACCGGGCGCTCCCGGGCTCTGTTTGACCTAAGTTAACTCTTCAAATAGACCGATACTAAATGAATCTTTAAAGGTCACTGAAACCACTTTCCAACGGTCCGTCCCGTGCATAATTCCGACTTACGGTACGGACAAACGATTTATTTTATTCTGAAAGGTCACTGAATGCTTTCAGGGCTCAGTTGACCGAAGTCAACTCCCCGAATCAGATCAAACTCTTTGGAATGTCGAAGTACATCTACTAAACTTTTCAACGGTCCACCCCATGCATGATTCGGACTTACCATGCGGACGAACGATCCGTTTGCTGTGACACCCCGACTAATTAAACACCGGGTAGCTACTCCTTTATAAAATTAATTCAAAATGCCAAGTTGGCTCAGTTAATAGCATCACTTTCGAAAACGTTTTATTATTACTAACCACCTAGTATTTAAAAAGTAAGTGCCAAATTTTATTAAATCTGATTAACATGCAACAAGAGTAATGAATAACTAAATAACACCATTCACCATACTGAAGTAAAACGAATAACCATCACAAAATGTAAATAAACTCTGGAGGAAAAACTCCTCAATACAAATCCCAAAACTGATAAGTAAACTGAAATAAATAACTAAAACTGAATACTGAGCAATACATGCTAGAGTCTGAAAACTGAAATGTAAAAATGTCTAATAGAATTGGGCAACATGCCCTACAACTGATAGATGCTGAGACTGGAATCCAAATGAGAGAGGCGTCTAAAAGCAAGTCCATGTAGCTTCCACAAACAACTACAGCTCGTCACCTGAATGAGAATCCTATGCTTGGTGTCCTTGTGGCTGGGCACCTAAAATGGTTTTACAAGAAAATATATTTGAAAGCAAATGGGTCAGAGCCCGAAAGTGGAAATCATTTTAAAAACCTGCAAGTGCTTTAAAAACATTTAAAACATTAAATGCAAAGTACATGTTAGGACGTGCACTCACATTAAATTCTCACCTCTCGACTAACTGTGCACTCCTAACGTAAGTACCCATCTATAACTACCCTTTCCACTAGCTAAGTGACAACGTAACTAGCTAGACTACCAAAGGTTCTACCCATTTTACTCGGTTAATTTAACATAACAACGCTCGTAATTTAATAGAGGTTTAACGTAACTCAGTTACTAACTATGCCATTGATATAACTATCAGCTAACTCATTATATAACTCGAAACAATTCCGTAATATTTTTACAACATTATCATGAGGATTTCCATATTTTTAATGTATATTATTCACAACATAAATATACGATACAAGCACCCCGCAATCTAAGCTATGGTGCACACATACTCTGCTATCCATCCCAGTACATCACGTAAATAAGGAGCACATATTCCGAATCTCTCAGGAATAGTTCAGATAACACAAATCACAAATAGTGGAGGCGAACACAGTCACCATCACATGGGTCACGCACATACCTACGCTCCCATGGTCATGCAGACTTATTAATATCACAATAAGTCCTTCTATGATCTATGTTCATCAAGGTACCAGTCTATATCCCCCCCGTAGGCACACAAGGATTAGAGGGTCCTAAGCGAACGCAACCTCCCGTGATAGCAAGTATGGTAGGTATGTCATACACACAAACTATGTACTAAGCATTCACACATCTTAGATATTACCATATTAATAAGGTATTTTCTACATCCTTATACCGTTATCCCAAACTTATATATTTCAAGTAATCCGATAATATATAATTTAAATAGTCGACACGTCTCACGTCGTAGTCCCTTATCCTTAAAACCTATCTATAATAGATTATTAGGTTCCGATTATTCCCAAATATAACATCTTTATTCCTAAGGTCTTTACTTCTGCTCTAAACCTTATTTCATCAACTTATTCAAATTTGTACTATTAACCCAGATATTATCTCACATAACGAATTTCATTTATTTAGAATAATTCCTCAAATTACATTCTGATTAAAGTCCCATTTCATAATCATGCCTACTGGTCTTCCTTAAAGCTAAGGGTATTCACAAAGTCTCCAAACATATTCTCCGAGGGTTTCCGCCATTAAAATCAAATTAAGGAAAATTTTACTCATTCTGGGAAGGTCGATCGATCGACCTATGAATATCGATCGATCGATCTAGTCGATCGATCGACTGATGAATGTCGATCGATCGATTGAACAGGTATGGCTACGGACTGCTTCGTTCTGCAGATTTGAAAACGTCCCAAAACTTATTTCTAACGTGTGATTCTCAAATATAACGTTATAGTAATGTCATATAACAATCCTACAATATTACTAACGTCCACAAACCACTAATTCAACAACTAAAGGCTACATATGGATCAATCTTCATCAAAACCTAGTTTCCAGATTTTATCTCAAGAACATTCATAAACTTCATCTTAAATCCGTTTTTGATATCACAAAAGACAGTAAATCTCTTAGTATGATCGTCCAGTAATATTCTACATGCAACCTATATCCCAAAATTAAACTAATAACTCCAATCTTATGGGTTTTTCATTATCTTCCAAGAACATACAAAATTTATGAATAATCTAACATGGAAGAAGCATTCTCTGAAATTTAAATGGAATAAATCACTTGCCTTGGTTTGATTTCGGATTTGGTGTTGATTTGGTGAAGAATCTCTGCAGAATTCCTCTCTCTCTCTCCTTCTCCAAGCTTTCTTCTCCAAAAGGCTATGGTGGCTAGGGTTTGCTTTGGGAGAGTTGGAAGACTAAATGATAACCTACGTAGCTTATGGGGTTAATAAAGGGTTGGTTGGGTCAATTCCTTATCAGATTACAACTCTCAATTTTCGTCACTTTTAATTACTCAAAAATACCAAATTACTAAAATACCCTTTAAGTTACCGGTATGGCCTAAAAATACCCCGGGACCCAAACTATACCCCCGGCTAGTGTTTTCTGACTATCTCGACCCTTCCGGACGCGATGGCGCACTCAAAACGACCATACGAATTATAGATTTTAAATTCACTTTTATTAACAGAATAATATACCGTGACGCGGCGGTCCCACGCGTCTCAACAAAATTTCTAAAATGCCGTATATAAATCCCATGACAAATTTTATAATACCAAGTTCATATATAATCATATATGCACATAATCAAATACCAACTCGCATCACATTAGTATTTATAACCCGGATTAATTTTCAATTAATACGCAATTTAATTAATTAATCCCAAAATAAATATAGTCAAAAATACGGGGTATTACATACTTCCCCCCTAATAACTGAATTTCGTCCCGAAATTCGAAACTAGAAAGTACCTGCTAAAAACAGCTCTGGATAACGCTCGCGCATCTCATCCTCGCGCTCCCATGTGGACTCCTTGACATTGTGATGTCGCCACTGAACACGCACTAACGGGACTATCTTTGACCGCAGTTTCCTCTCGCTTCGGTCCAAAATAGCAATTGGCCCCTCCTCGTAGGAGCTATCCGGCTGGAGATCAATGTCCTCCACAGCAATGTGAGAATGAACCAAATTGTCCCTAAGGTATTTCCTCAGCGAGGAAATATGGAACACGTCGTGAATCCGATGCAAGTGCTCCGGTAGTCCAAGTCTGTACGCAACAGGTCCGATCCGCTCAATAATAGGAAACGGCCCCACATACCTCGGTGCCAACTTCCCCTTCTTCCCGAATCGCATAATCCCCTTCATCGGAGATACCCTGAGCAAAACCTGGTCCCCCACTTGGAACTCCCTGAAAAATCTCTTCGCATCAGCATAACTCTTCTGCCTGTCTTGAGCTACCCGAATGCGACTCCGAATCAACTCAATCCTTGCCGAGGTATCCTGAATCACTTCCGGCCCAAGTAGTTTGTTGTCCCCCGCCTCCAACCAACATGCTGGGGAACGACAAGGCCTACCGTACAGTGCCTCAAACGGAGCCATGCCGATCGTGAACTGATAGGAGTTGTTGTAAGCAAACTCCACCAGTGGAAGGTACTGCTCCCATCCACCTCCGAAGTCAATAATGCACATGCGTAGCATGTCCTCCAACATCTGGTTGGTGCGCTCTGCCTGTCCATCGGTCTGCGGGTGATAAGCCGTACTCAACCGCAATTCCGTGCCCATGGCCTCCTAGAAACTCTCCCAAAACCTCGAAACAAATATCTTGTCTCTGTCAGACACGATATTCAGGGGCACACCGTGAAGTCTCACAATCTCTGAAATGAAAAGCTGGACATACTGTCCCGTAGTGTAGTCAGTCCTTACGGGTAAGAAGTGAGCGACCTTGGACAACCTGTCCACAATTACCCAAACGGAGTCGTGACCCCTCTGCGACGTAGGCAACCCCGCGACAAAATCCATAGATATGCTCTCCCACATCCACACCGGAACCTCCAATGGCTGTAGCAATCCTGCTGGTCTCTGATGGTCCACTTTTACAAGCTGACAAGTGGCGCATTTCGTGACAAACTCAGCGATATCTTTCTTCATACCGCTCCACCAATATTGCCGTCTCATGTCTTGGTACATTTTGTCCCCTCCGGGATGTACCGCGAACCGTGAGCCGTGCGACTCAGCCATAACATCGTGCCGCAATTCTTCCCCTTCCGGAAGTACCAACCTCCCATTGAAGCGCAATCCCCCGTCTGAGCTAACGGTATAGGACTCGGCTCCCTCTGCTAGTAATCGAACTATCTGCTCCTGACAGAACGAGTCATCGGCCTGTGCCCGTACTACCTTCGTGACAATCTGCGGTGTAACGGTCATCACAGACATGAAAGATCGGGCCACTGCATCCTGGTGTCCTAATTCCTTCCACTTAGCCTTCCACACCTCTGCCACCTCATCTGTTGGCCTGCGGCTCAACGCGTCTGCTACCACGTTAGCCTTACCCGGGTGGTACTGGATGTCGAACTGGTAGTCTTTCACAAACTCAAGCCACCTACGCTGCCGCATATTCAATTCCTTCTGCGTGAACAGATACTGTAGTGACTTGTGGTCCGTGAACAGCTGAAACTTCTCCCCCAAAAGATAGTGCCTCCAAATCCGTAAGGCAAATACCACTGCCGCCAACTCCAAATCATGTGTGGGGTAATTCTCCTCATGAGGCTTAAGCTTACGGGAAGCATAAGCTATGGCATGTCTCTCCTGCTGCAAAACACCTCCAAGCCCTTGCAAAGACGCATCGGTGTAAACCAAATACTCAACTCTCGGTCTCGGCAATGCTAACACAGGTGCTGAGGTAAATTTGTCCTTCAATTCATCGAATGCCAACTGACAGGCATCACTCCAGATATATGGCACACCCTTACGAGTAAGATGTGTCAAAGGACCTGCTATCTCCGAGAAACCCCGAATAAACCTCCTGTAGTATCCTGCTAAGCCCAAGAAACTACGAATCTCTGTTGGTGTCGTGGGCTGTCCCCACTCCCTCACCGCTGACACCTTCCCTGGATCAACTGATATTCCCTGGTCGGAAATAATGTGACCCAAGAACTGGACCTCCTTCAGCCAAAACCAGCACTTCTCATATTTTGCATACAGCTCGTTCTGACGAAGTGTCTGCAAAACCTGCCTCAAATGCTCGGCGTGCTCCTCCTCTGTCTGAAAGTAGACCAGAATGTCATCAATGAAGACAATGACAAACTGATCGAGGAAATCTCTGAACACCCTGTTCATCAAGTCCATAAACACTGCTGGAGCGTTGGTCAAGCCGAAAGGCATAACCCGAAACTCGTAAGAACCATATCTCGACAAGAACGCGGTCTTCGAGACATCCTCCTCCCTGATACGCAACTGATGGTATCCCGATCTCAAATCAATCTTCGAGAAGAAAGAAGCTCCTCTCAACTGGTCGAATAAGTCATCGATTCGAGGCAACGGATACTTATTCCGTATCGTGACCTTATTCAACTCTCGGTAGTCCACGCACAAACGCAGTGAACCATCCCTCTTCTTCACAAACAAAACTGGAGCGCCCCAAGGTGAGGTACTCCTGCGAATAAAGCCCTGTCCTAACAGCTGCTCTATCTGATCCCGTAACTCTCGCATCTCAGCTGGAGCCATACGGTATGGTGCGCGTGCTATAGGTCTCGTACCCGGTAGCAAATCTATAACGAAGTCTATCTCCCGGCTGGGTGGTAAGCCTGGTATCTCCTGAAACACATCTGAATACTCCCTGACAACCGGGATCGAATCCAAAGGAATCACAACCTCCTTAGAGGTATCCTCCTCTATGTAATACAGATGAGTGGTCGATCCTCCCTCTGGGCGAGGCATCGCCACTATAAACATCTCCTGCCCCGGAATGGCAAAAACAATGCTCCCGCTGAAGCAATCAATCATGGCCCTATATGCTATGAGCCAATCCATACCGATGATCACATCGTGAACATGCATGTCTAACACTAACATGTCCGCAGGTAATACCAAACCACCAACCTCTACCCCCACTCCCCGGCATATAAAGAAAATAAGTGACCCACTCCCCAATGGTGAGTCGACACACGTCATTGTGCTCTCTGCCGTAGCTAACAATCCTAAAGCTTTCGCGAAGTGTGTAGCAATGAAACAATGTGTAGCACCCGTATCAAATAACACCCGACCCATAGTGCCATGGATAGGAAACGTACCCTCAATCGCGGGCGGTGCCTGTGGAACTGCAGCCTGGTGAACGTTGTAGACACGTCCATACTGTAGCTGCCCCTGCTGAGCTGGGACTGCTGGGATGGGTGGCAATGCTGCCATCTGTGGCGGTGCAGGAAGAGCGGCGGGAAACATGGGTCTCTGTGGCTCCTGGCGAGCACCCTGCTGCTGCTGCTGTGGGGCCCTGCCCCTATCAGGACAATCCTGCTTCTTATGGCCAGTCTTGCCACAAGTAAAGCACTTCCCTGAGAAGTTCCCTCCCCTCTGCCCCTGCTGTCCCCGGCCCTGGTGGCCGTTACCATTCCTCCCTTGGCCCTGCTGGCCCTGATGGAACTGCTGCCCATTCTGCCCCTGTTGGCCCTGCTGACCGTTTGGACCCCGATGGCCCTGACGGAAACCTCCCTGTCCCTGCCTGTAGTTCCCTGACCGGAACCTCTTATTGTCCCCCTGCTGGGTACCCTGCTCAGTCTGTCTCTGCCCCTGACCGGTTTGTGCCCCGCTGGCACCATGTCCTCCAGTCCTGCCCTGATGGCTAGACTCCCCCGACCGTTTGCCCTCGGCCATATGAAAACGGTGGTCCTGACAGTGTAACAATGCTGCGTTAACCACATCAGAATAAGTGGCCAACGATAGGTTCCCTAGCAGATGCTGACGGATCCTCCAATTCAACCCATCTGTGAACTTCTCAATCTTCTTCTTCTCCGTTGGAATCTCGTCTGGAACGATATTCAACAGGTTAGTGAACTCGGCCTCATACTCGGCCACTGTCTTGCCCTCTTGCTTCAAACTCATCAGCTTCCTCCTCATCTCTGTATGAACTGCGGACGAAAAGTATTTGCGGTCGAACCGCACCCAGAACTCCTGAATCGTGAGGGTATCCCTCTCCTCCGCGGTGGTAATAGACTCCCACCACTGTAACGCAGATCCCACTAGCTTGAACGTAGCTAGCACATGTTTCTGAATATCAGTGCACTCATGCATCCTCAAATGCCTCTGTATGTCCTTCCTCCATTGGCTCGAGACTACCACATCTGAGCTACCAGCAAACTCTGGCGGATGCGTTTTCTGAAAAGCGTCACGTACACGCTCCCAAGCTGATGGGAATGCATTAACCTGTACTGGCGCGACAACCGGCGCCGGTGGTGGTGCCTGCTGAATAACGGCAATCGCGGCATTTACCGCTTGAGCTACTATAGCTGCAACCTCAGCGGCGTTCAACATGCCCTGAACTGGAGCGGGCTGGGGTTCGGGCGTTGCATTCCTGGGAACTCGTCGTGCACGTCGTGGAGGCATCTGAAATAAGAACAAAGTTTATAAGTTCACGGTTTATAAACTTAAAAATAGCTGAAGAACGAAGCATACACAAAAAGAATACAACAGTCCTAAAATATAGGGCTCTATATCAAAGAAACGTAGCGGAAACATAATAGCCGTACAGATCCTAAAGGACACTAGAACCTGATGCTCTGATACCACCTGTGACACCCCGACTAATTAAACACCGGGTAGCTACTCCTTTATAAAATTAATTCAAAATGCCAAGTTGGCTCAGTTAATAGCATCACTGTCGAAAACGTTTTATTATTACTAACCACCTAGTATTTAAAAAGTAAGTGCCAAATTTTATTAAATCTGATTAACATGCAACAAGAGTAATGAATAACTAAATAACACCATTCACCATACTGAAGTAAAACGAATAACCATCACAAAATGTAAATAAACTCTGGAGGAAAAACTCCTCAATACAAATCCCACAACTGATAAGTAAACTGAAATAAATAACTAAAACTGAATACTGAGCAATACATGCTAGAGTCTGAAAACTGAAATGTAAAAATGTCTAATAGAATTGGGCAACATGCCCTACAACTGATAGATGCTGAGACTGGAATCCAAATGAGAGAGGCATCTAAAAGCAAGTCCCTGTAGCTTCCACAAACAGCTACAGCTCGTCACCTGAATGAGAATCCTATGCTTGGTGTCCTTGTGGCTGGGCACCTAAAATGGTTTTACAAGAAAATATATTTGAAAGCAAATGGGTCAGAGCCCGAAAGTGGAAATCATTTTAAAAACCTGCAAGTGCTTTAAAAACATTTAAAACATTAAATGCAAAGTACATGTTAGGACGTGCACTCACATTAAATTCTCACCTCTCGACTAACTGTGCACTCCTAACGTAAGTACCCATCTATAACTACCCTTTCCACTAGCTAAGTGACAATGTAACTAGCTAGACTACCAAAGAATCTACCCATTTTACTCGGTTAATTTAACATAACAACGCTCGTAATTTAATAGAGGTTTAACGTAACTCAGTTACTAACTATGCCATTGATATAACTATCAGCTAACTCATTATATAACTCGAAACAATTCCGTAATATTTTTACAACATTATCATGAGGATTTCCATATTTTTAATGTATATTATTCACAACATAAATATACGATACAAGCACCCCACAATCTAAGCTATGGTGCACACATACTCTGCTATCTATCCCGGTACATCACGTACATAAGGAGCACATATTCCGAATCTCTCAGGAATAGTTCAGATAACACAAATCACAAATAGTGGAGGCGAACAAGTCACCATCACATGGGTCACGCACATACCTACGCTCCCATGGTCATGCAGACTTATTAATATCACAATAAGTCCTTCTATGATCTATGTTCATCAAGGTACCAGTCTATATCCCCCCCGTAGGCACACAAGGATTAGAGGGTCCTAAGCGAACGCAACCTCCCGTGATAGCAAGTATGGTAGGTATGTCATACACACAAACTATATACTAAGCATTCACACATCTTAGATATTACCATATTAATAAGGTATTTTCTACATCCTTATACCGTTATCCCAAACTTATATATTTCAAGTAATCCGATAATATATAATTTAAATAGTCGACACGTCTCACGTCGTAGTCCCTTATCCTTAAAACCTATCTATAATAGATTATTAGGTTCCGATTATTCCCAAATATAACATCTTTATTCCTAAGGTCTTTACTTCTGCTCTAAACCTTATTTCATCAACTTATTCAAATTTGTACTATTAACCCAGATATTATCTCACATAACGAATTTCATTTATTTAGAATAATTCCTCAAATTACATTCTGATTAAAGTCCCATTTCATAATCATGCCTACTGGTCTTCCTTAAAGCTAAGGGTATTCACAAAGTCTCCAAACATATTCTCCGAGGGTTTCCGCCATTAAAATCAAATTAAGGAAAATTTTACTCATTCTGGGAAGGTCGATCGATCGACCTATGAATATCGATCGATCGATCTAGTCGATCGATCGACTGATGAATGTCGATCGATCGATTGAACAGGTATGGCTACGGACTGCTTCGTTCTGCAGATTTGAAAACGTCCCAAAACTTATTTCTAACGTGTGATTCTCAAATATAACGTTATAGTAATGTCATATAACAATCCTACAATATTACTAACGTCCACAAACCACTAATTCAACAACTAAAGGCTACATATGGATCAATCTTCATCAAAACCTAGTTTCCAGATTTTATCTCAAGAACATTCATAAACTTCATCTTAAATCCGTTTTTGATATCACAAAAGACAGTAAATCTCTTAGTATGATCGTCCAGTAATATTCTACATGCAACCTATATCCCAAAATTAAACTAATAACTCCAATCTTATGGGTTTTTCATTATCTTCCAAGAACATACAAAATTTATGAATAATCTAACATGGAAGAAGCATTCTCTGAAATTTAAATGGAATAAATCACTTGCCTTGGTTTGATTTCGGATTTGGTGTTGATTTGGTGAAGAATCTCTGCAGAATTCCTCTCTCTCTCTCCTTCTCCAAGCTTTCTTCTCCAAAAGGCTATGGTGGCTAGGGTTTGCTTTGGGAGAGTTGGAAGACTAAATGATAACCTACGTAGCTTATGGGGTTAATAAAGGGTTGGTTGGGTCAATTCCTTATCAGATTACAACTCTCAATTTTCGTCACTTTTAATTACTCAAAAATACCAAATTACTAAAATACCCTTTAAGTTACCGGTATGGCCTAAAAATACCCCGGGACCCAAACTATACCCCCGGCTAGTGTTTTCTGACTATCTCGACCCTTCCGGACGCGATGGCGCACTCAAAACCACCATACGGATTATAGATTTTAAATTCACTTTTATTAACATAATAATATACCGTGACGCGGCGGTCCCACGCGTCTCAACAAAATTTCTAAAATGCCGTATATAAATCCCACGACAAATTTTATAATACCAAGTTCATATATAATCATATATGCACATAATCAAATACCAACTCGCATCACATTAGTATTTATAACCCGGATTAATTTCCAATTAATACGCAATTTAATTAATTAATCCCAAAATAAATATAGTAAAAAATACGGGGTATTACATTTGCGTCCGACAATTACCCGTCCAATGGACCGATGAATGCTTTCGAGCCATATTTGACCTAAAGTTAACTCTCGAACCCGAGAGCGATCCAAAGGACTTTCGAAGGTCTCTGAATTACTTTTTCAATGGTTTTCCCCATGCATGATTCTGATCAACGGTTTGCGCTCTGCAACCGATTTTCCGAAAAGGCCTGAAAGACACTTCCAAATGACAGGTCCCAGACCTTGCCTATCGGCAGTGTGCCTAAACGCAGTCGCCGATTGGTAGGAACATGGCTATGCCGATCGACAATGCCCTGGGCCTATAAAAAGGAGGCCTGACCTCACTTGCAAGAGGAGCCCAGATCTGATAGATATCACTCTCAGCAAATCCAGAAAACCTCTCTCGAAGTCAGCGTGATTTTCACATCCAAATCCTTTTCCAACATTCACCTTTCATCATCCTTTTCATCAAACTTGGTTAATTAACCACTCTCCATCATCATCCAAGTGCAAGGCTGCTCTCCAACATTCAAGATCATGCTCAAGATCTTCAAGAAGGTCCAATTTTCTCAATTCTCTCCTTAAATTCTCATAAATTCGCATTAACTTGTTTTATTACTTAACACTTTTATTCTCTCATCTCACATATCCTAATATACTTTTTATTTAGTATTATTGCACATCTCTTATTTTCATACAATAAAAAACCCAAAAAATAAGAAAAAGAGGGTTTGTTCATAAATTCCAAACGAGAATTCTCACACCTTTCTTACACTTTTCTCACAACTAAAGTACTTTTTCTACACACACACACACACAAATAAGAGAAGTCCCCGGTTGGATTTATGGGATAAATCCCACCCCTCGTTTTGCATACGAACTACGTGGACTTTGATGCCTCTATAGACTACGTAGGCGTCTCTGGGTAAAGTCCGAGATTCGAGTCCTATTTTTACTTTTTCTTTCATCTCCTGGTCTCTTTAAATTCAATTCTCCTAGATTATATATATATATATATATATATATATATATATATATATATATATATACTTGTTCTTAGTGGCGTATTATTCCACATGCATTGTCGTTCCATCGTAACGATCAACGTAAGGATAATCGCGTAAATCCTATTTTCTAATATTTTTATACCTTCATACGGATGACTCGCTTTACCTCTTCCATGGTACAAGTCGATGATTCCTATCTCCACTACGTATACACATGCACACATATCACAGGGAAAATAAAGGAAAATAACAAAAACCCATGAGAGACCGAATGGACGGAATGGGTGCCTAACACCTTCCCATTTCGTAACTTCGCCTCCGGACCCTTTTGGAATCATTTTTGGTTTCGTATGCATCAGTATGTTTTTGAATGCTGTCCTTTGGGATGGCTCCCTTTCTTTTGTCTATTTTGAGTAAAATAGACTGGCGATTCTATCTCTCTATATTTTTCACCTCACCCAAACGACGCCGGCGAAAATGCTCACGAGAGGGACGCGCGAGACCTAGGATCCTCCATTACGCCGCCCGCCCGCCGCGAGGATCGGGGATGGCCACAGTGGCGACTCTGCTGGGGAGATTTATCTTGAGGGCTAGACTCTATTTACATGGGTGTTATGTTCGTTTATATTTTCTCCCTATTTGCATGTTCCCCCTTTATTACTCATGTGTACCCCATGCTTATGCTTCTATTCACACACTTGTAGAAAATTCTCCATGTACACTTCGCACCACATGCACCTAGGGTCACATATATCCGCATGTTGAACGCATCACCCATCCATACTTGGTGTACCATTGGTACTTGTACTTTGCTCTCTGTTGGCATAATCAAGAAAAACATTCTCATAAGATACTAATAAGAGGATCATGCATGATTCACACGACATCACCAAAGAGCATTGTGATTGACCAAATTTTACCCAGTAACTGGAGGGTCACTTCGTGATGGGCGCTGGTCCGACAGGGCACAGTTAGCCTAAGCGATATGACTCTCACCTTCCATTGGCCAAGTACCTTCCACTTATATCGAACGGTTCCCCCCGCATCGTATCGCTTGACCGAAGTTATGACGGGAGGTATATCGTAGGAAACTCGTTCACGTACGCCGAGTATATCGAATTCACTCTCACACATACCGTCCCCACGAGGTATATGGTAAGGCAATTCATGTACACTCAGGTATATCAAATGGCTTGTCCACAAGTACCGATTGCCCGCAAGAGCAAGACGTATATCGTGGAAGTCACGCCAAAGGGGGGAACCCTTTCCGATTCACCCAACCAACCGCATACCCGCATATAGGTGTCAAGCCTAGGACACACATGTTAGATTTTCGATTTCTGCCCGAAACTCTGCTAAAATTTCGGGTCGGCCTACCGCCCGAATTCTCATGCATTTTTAAAATGGGACCCTGCTCGTGAGCCTGGTCACAAGTCCAACCATAGCTTTGCATATATTACAAACCTCAAGTCCCATCCGGTATTTCATTTTGCATTTAGGAGGATTAATACAAGTGAAAACATAATAATTATAATAATCATGCTCAGACCGTCTCTCCTTTCTTTATCAAAAAGATAAAAATAAAAAAAATTCCTCTCTTTATTAAAAAATCCAAAAATATTTTGTCTTCCAATTTCAAAAAGAAAAAAGAAAAAAATGTCAAAAATATTTTCATCCTTTTTTTTTCAAAAATAAATCCCATTTTACGCCTTCTCAGGTCGATCGCAAGCCCTTGGCCTGGCTCCTTATTAGCTTCGGTCTTCAGTCAAGTCACCCCGGAGTTCTGTTCGTTCCCCAATTACTCCTTCCAAATTCGGAATCCATCCGCTTTCCATGGAGAACACAGATCAAATACCCGTTGTGCGACCGGATCTGATGACAATCCTAGCTCAGCTCATGTCCAAGATTGACAACCTCTAAACTGAGGTCCGAGAGATGCAACAGAACCAAGTTCCCATCCCTCAAGAGCTCGAGGCCCTATTTCCTCGCGCTATGGGTCCATCCGAGCCTATCTGGGTTCTTAAAGAGTATCAGCATGCTCCACGTGCCCCTCCTGCTAATGGGCCACCGCCTGCCCAGCTTCCTATGCCGAACCTTGCCCAGCCTGGGGTTAACTTGCCTATGATCATTGATCCGAAGTAAGAAGAGATGAACAAAGTCAAAGAAGACCTCAAGATGCTCACCAAGAAGTTTGACCAAGTCAAAATCTCAGGAAATTACATGGACTACACCCACATGTCTCCTTATCCTAAAGCGAGGTTACTCGAGAAGTTCAATATGTCGAATATCGAGAAATTCGGAGGAGGTGGACCCCCGATTGTTCATCTCATAAGTTATAACCGTTCCATGACTCTACTAGGGGCTTCTGAAGAAGTGATGGCCCAATTATTTCAGCAAACTTTGAAGGATAGCGCCCTCCGATGATTTTTGTCTCTCGAAGAGTCCAGAATTCGTAGCTGGGAGGAAGTGGCTCAAGAATTCATGCCAAAGTACAAATACAATGAAAAGCTTGAGGTCACCCGCCGTGATTTAGAGCTGCTCAAATAGAACTCTGGGGAATCAGTCAGTAACTTCATCGCTCGATGGAGGGAAAAAGCAGCAACCATGACCAATCGACCTTCCGAGGAAGAACAAGTCAGCATAGTGAAGAAGAACTGCTTACCCCATGTCCGTGCAACGATGGGAGGACAATACTATCCCCACTTTCGAGCTCTCAGAGAAGCAGGAGTAGAAATGGAGAAAGGTCTTGCCAAAATAGAAGTCGAACCAAAAAAGGTGACCGGATAGTTCACCCCCAGAAAATATGACAAACCTGCCAGTGCTACAGTCTCAACCATCAACAACATCTCTCAACCAACCACCTCATGGGATCCAAAAAGCTGCCCTGTCCCAGTACGAAAGGAATACGCCGAGCTCTATGCTCCCCCCTCCAAAGTTTATCAAGCCTTGTTAAGCCGAAACCTTATCAAACCTTTGGATCCTCGTCCATTGCCAAATCCACTCCCAAGAAACTTCAAGGCAGATGCCCATTGCGCCTTTCACCAAATTGCTGGCCATACCACCTACCAATGCTTTCACCTCTGAAACATAATCCAAGGTCTAATTGATCGGGGTACCATCGTCCCACCAGCCAATCCTAAGCCAAACACTACTCACAACCCACTTCCAAATCATGCCAATGCCATATTTCTAGAAGAGAACCCAGAATTCAATCCCTCAACTCAAATCACACCCATATACTTTCCTAAACCTCTCCAAATTTGCCCATATTTCCTCCTACACCCTACTAGCCTCGCTGATCAGGCACTGTCACTCCTTACCAGAGTATGCATCGTTGTCCATACCCGTTCTGAAAATGGAAGAATGGAATTAGCAGAAGTGTTAAACTAACTCCTAGAGTTCGGGCTGAAATTGCCCTCACAGGTGGTCATTGATTGCTAGAGTTTCAGTACGCTATTGTTGAAAGCACGGAAATGGGCCCGAGAGTCAGATAGTTAGGTAGTACCGACCGATGAAGTCAGCCTGGATGATGCTGTCCAGATTGTGGCAGAATTATTCAGATAAACAACCAACATTTGCAGTATCACCGAGTTATTCGATGCTTTGAAGCTACAAGGGCGCCTGATCCCTTCACCCTTGCATATCCCCACCGATTGGGAAGACCTGTATGAAAAAGTCGTTGAAGTTATGGAATGTATAGACTTTACATAAAAAGACAGAATTATTGCCATCGGATGGGGGGAAGAATTCGAAGATTTGAATGAAGAGCAAGCTTCAGAGAAATCTGGCCTGGTAGCCGACATGTGTGGGATGATATCATTCGAAGAACTCCCCGGAGAAATAAATAAGGTAGCGAAATAACCCGAGGTTGATAAGGAAACGGGATTCATGTTCTTCCCTTCTTCAGTAAATCACATGACCAGATCAGGGAGGCATTACCAAATTCCAAGCTCATTACCAGCAAATGACAAGGGGAAGTGCGTGAAAACCCTTCCTATGCCAGAGATGACCCTCAAGGAGAGCAAGATCCTCGACCAACTAAAGAAAACTCAAGCCAATATCACCCTATGGGGGCTTTTCATGTCTTCTCAACTGCACATAAAGGCTTTGATCAAGTTGCTCACTAGACCCACAGTTCCTCCTTCTACTACACGAGAAGAAGCGGTAAATTTGGTCGGATCCTTGACCTCTACCCGAATGTTATCCTTTTCCGAAGAAGAAGTCCCCAAGATTGGGCCAAACCACAATCATACAATCAACATCTCCGTCGAAGTTATTGGGAAGGTTGTACCACTCTCTCTTATTGATAATGGATCCTCCTTGAATGTCTGCCCACTGAGAACCTTCAATTATTTAGGATTAAAAGAAAGCGACCTCGCTTCAACCTCCGCTGCTATGTGTGCCTACAATAATACCCATCGGGAGGTGATGGGATCCATAAAGCTTGTAATAGGGACTGACCCTATAAACCCTATCGTCAAATTTTAAGTTATTAACATCCCAGCTTGTTTTAATCTGTTGCTCGGACGACCTTAGCTCCACAGTATCAAGGGCGTGTCTTCCTCACTCCATCAAAAATTAAAATTCTTCGCCGACGGACGAGCCATCACCATTTTGGGCAACGACGACAATGTCGATGGTGTAAGTACCAGCAGTCCAATCCTTGAGATACAATACGGGTCAAATGATATGCTCCTATCAGGATTCTGAGTTGAACCACTTCCACTCCCGGCAGGGGACGACTTCAAAGAAAGGGTTTGTCCAGAATATAACCCTCATGGCAACGTCAATGTGATTCAGATGTTCAGAAACATGCACTTCATGCCTGGACTGGGGCTAGGACAAAGACATCAAGGGATACTTGAGCCGATTGAACTGAAGAAAGCTTTCTCTCCTTGTGGTTTGGGGTATCAACCGTTCGAACAAGAGCTCAGAATGATTCGCCAGTCTCGAACAAAGATAAGACTAGACCGTGTCCAGACTATCCCAGGTGACTCCTTAAACGAACGATTCATCAAAGAGGGTGAGGACTTCCCCTTTTGCGGATTTTTGAAACCATGGTATGACCATACAGACAAGAAGATGAAGCCTGGAATGGAGATATTTTTTCAAGACAGCAACCCATGGGCCGAAAGTTCCTAACACCTTGTACAACCGCTCATCAAAGATATCGAAGATACTGAGGAAAGTGACTCTGGAGATTCTTTTAACTTACAGACACTGGGACTGACACTCTACATGGTTCATTTAGGCACTACATCACTGGATCCATCCCACCTGATTAAAGCTGCTGATACACCTCTCCTCAACTGGTATGCTGTGTCAGTTATACTTGCTAAAGTCCCCCCTAATCCCAATGTTTACCCTCTTTCTTCTTCTGTTGTCCATCTTTGTTCAAATGTAATCGAGTTCTCTTTTGATGAGGTTCTCAATGTTATTTTTCCTATCAATGAAATAAACGAAGATTTTGAGTATCTTCATGTGCCTTACATTAACTGTTTGGATTCTAATCAAACTTTTGATGATGATAATTTTGCAAATGAATAATTCTTAATTGATCTAAATAAGGTTAATAATAAATAACATAACCGCATTCAAGTTAATGAAGAAGAGACTGTTGTTGTTAACCTCGGTTCTAGTAGCCAACTGGGCGAGATTAGGATAGGGACTACCCTCGACGAGCATGAGCGTGCATAACTCGAAAAGTTTCTAAAAGAATTCATGGATGTCTTCACATGGTCATATGACGATATGCCCGGCATTGATCCTAAAATAGCTCAGCATGAGATTCCCACTCTCCCAGATTACAAGCCGATTAAACAAAAGTTGAGAAAGCTCCGCATCGAATGGTCGCTCAAGGTCAAAGAAGAGGTGGTCAAATAGTTAAACATAGGCTTCATTCGTGTGATCGAATATCCCACGTGGCTAGCCAATATAGTTCCCGTACCGAAATCAGGAGGAAAAGTTTGGATGTGTGTAGACTATCTAGATTTGAACAAAGCCTCTCCAAAGGATGATTATACGCTACCCAATATCGACATGACCGTGGATAACACAGCGAGTCGTGCTCTCAAATCATTCGTCGACGGGTTTGCCGAATACAACCAAATCAAAATGCACCCAGACCACCAAGAAAAAAACGCATTCATCACCCCATGGGGAACCTTTTGCTACACTATCATGGCATTTGGTCTCAAGAACGCTGGGACTACCTACCAGAGGGTTGTCATAACCATCCTGCATGATCTGTTTCACAAAGAAATTGAGGTATATGTGGATGGTATGATTATCGAATCCATAACTAGAGAGGGTCATGTTCTCACTCTCCCAAAGTTCTTCGAACGACTGCGACAGTTTCATATGAGACTCAATCCCCAGAATGTGTCTTCGACGTTACAATGGAAAAACTCTTAGGATTCATGGTCAGTGAGAAAGGGATAAAAGCAGATTTTGCCAAGCTAAAATCCATACTTGAGATGTCGCCTCCCCGAACAGAGAAAGAAGTCCGAGGTTTCCTTAGAAAATTGTAATACACCAGCTGGTTCATTAACCAGTTAACCTCCATCTGCGAACCTATCTTCAAACTCCTCTAAAAGGATTCAACTAAAGTTTGGAACGAGGCATGCCAAGAAGCTTTTAATCGAATCAAACAATATTTGACCCAACCCCCGGTACTCATGCCACTACAACCTGGTCTCCCCTTACTCCTATACCTAACCATAATCGACACTGAAGTTGGGGATTTGCTAGACCAATACCTTAAAGATTCTCACAAAGGAAGAGCCATCTCTGACTACCTTGCTGATTACCCCGTAAAAGAAGCTGATGACTGGATCTCTAAATTCCCAGACGAAAACATTCTTTGCACTGATCAAGACAACCTTCGATGGCATATGTTCTTTGACGGTGCTGCCAATAAGAAGGGATATGGCATTGGGATACTTCTGATCGCCCCAGATGACTCCCACACTCCCATCGCCATTAAATTAGATTTCCCTTGCACCAATAACATGGCTGAATACGAGTCATGCACGGTAGGCCTCAAGGTTGCTCTCGAGAAAGGTATTCAATGCCTAAATGTCTACGGGGATTCCGCCCTCATCATCGGTCAAGTGCTCAGAAAGTGGAGAGTCAAGGACGAGAAACTCCTACCCTTCCATGCACACTTAGAAGAACTAACCTCCCAATTCCAAGATATCACCTTCCATTTACCTACCTCGAGTAAAGAATAACCTAGCCGATGCCCTTGCTACCTTAGCCTCCATGGTCGATATGCCCGAAGGAATAATAATAACCCCTTCCTTGTTCAAAAGCAAGTCAAACCAACCTACTACTACCACATTGATCTCGTCACTATAAAAGATCCCGAGCTAGCCAATTGTTGGTACTATGATACATGACGCCTCTTCAAATATGGTAGGTATCTCGAGGGTTCCAATAAGAAAGACCGAGCAACCCTCTGAAGACTGGCCGCCCATTACATCATCTGTCACAAAGCACTGCTCAAAATGAACTTTGATGGAACTCATCTGCACTGCATCGTAGGGGCTGACATTGAAAAGATAATGCAGAAGACCCATAGTGAGGAATACGAACCCCACATGAATGGTCACATGCTTGCCAAAAAGATCATTCGACAAGGTTACTACTGGACCACCATGACCCAGGATTGCATCGTCTATGTATGGAGATACCTCAAATGCCAACAATTCTCCAACCTTCAGCATCTGCCTCCTCGCAAATTATACAACATGACTTCTCCCTGGCCATTCTCCACCTAGGGCATCGAAATCAAAGGGAAGGTTACGCCGAAGGCTTCCAACGGGCATGAGTTCATCCTAGTTGTCATTGATTACTTCACCAAGTGGGTCGAAGCTGAGTCATACGCAGTGCTGAATGCTAAGAAAGTGGCCAAATTCATCAAGAAAAACATAATCTGCCGGTATGGGGTCCAGCACGAGCTAATATCAGATAACGGGTTGCATTTCAAGGCAGAAGTCACAGAGGTAGTCAACGAGTATGGGATTTAGAGACACAAATATTCTCCCTACCGACTTAGACCAACGGTGCAGTTGAAGCCACCAACAAGAACCTCAAAGCCATCATCAGCAAGATGATCGAAAGCTATAGAGATTGGGCCGATCGGATCCCGTACACCCTTTGGGGCTACCAAACCTCAATTCGAACCTCTACTGGGGCTACCCCTTACTCTCTGGTTTACGGTATGGAAGCAGTCCTACCCATGGAGCTGGAAATACCCTCGTTGCGCGTCATGCTTGAAAGCAAGGTCAGTGAAGAAGACTGGTGCCAAAGCCGTCTTGATGAGCTGACCCTCCTAGACGAAAGGATATTAAAAGCGCTATACCACATACAAGGGTACCATCGTCGAATAGCACGTTCATTCAACAAGAGAGTCAAGGATCGCGGTGTCCGGGAAGGGGATCTAACCCTCAAAGAGATCATAGAACCCATTTGGGACCCCAAAGGGAAATTCAAGCCTAATTGGAGCGACCCCTACATTATTAAGAAGATCTTGTCTAGCGGTGCTACCATGCTCACTGATTTAGATGGGGAAGAGATAACTCGTCCAGTTAACCTGGACCGTCTCAAGAAGTTCTACCCCTAGTCCAAAATTCGGCGCGCTACGACTTTTCTCGTCTCCCCTCTATTCTAAAAAAAAAATCTCTTCATTTCCCCTTGCCCAGAACTACGTGGGCCTGATCCTCTGTAAATAACCATTTTCAAACAAAGTATAAAATTTCAAAATCCCAGAGGTACGTAGGCAACTCATATACCTTACATAAGCACGACCCTTTCTTTTTCATAAAATACTATTCTTTTCTTACCTCCGAGAATGATAGTTTATTCTAACATATATTTGAACAAAAGGATTATGTATGCCTTAGGGATCGGTATAGATAATTCAAACAACACAAAATTCATCGAAAGGCACAACTGGATGATCAGAAACTTGCTTATTTCACTAATAAGAAATTACGGTATAGATTACATAAGAAAATGAACGAATAACTCCCTCCCTGAGAAATTGAATCAAAATGAATTTTCAAAAAGTAACGTAATGATCAATTGGTGGAAGTTAGTGGTTCGATTTTTGGCTTCGCGCACACACACACTACGAATTGAGACGATTGGAATATAAATTTATGGTGACTATTTTTGGAGAGTTTAAATTGTACAATTTTTAAATATTTTGATTTTTCTTTGAGTCAAAAATGAATTTTGTGGGTATATTCAGTGCAAATCCTCACGAGACACCACTCGTCCTACTAGGGTAACCCAGGGGTTTAACGACTTGTTGCATACGCTAAATTCAATCGCTTGCTCACGAAAAAGGTATTCTAACCAAATAAAGTTTTTAGGGGTCCTTAACTCATACTTATGCTTTTACATTGCTCGAAACACGCAATGTTCTAAGTTAGGAGGATTTGATTAGGTGTAAATATTTCTTATTTATCCCCTTAATTTCGCTCTTTTTATGGTCCCGTGCGATAAAAATACCTTAGATTTATCTCATATTTATGTTACTAACTCTTTTTGGCAAGTATTTCATGTTTTGTGTATCTCTTATGTGTTTTACATGTATTTCATGCAAGTTAGTGTGAGAGAACTCGAAACAGCGAAAGAAACCAAGAAAAAGGTATTTGAAGGGCATTTTCATAAATTTTCAGCCTTAGTCTGTAGGTGGGGACAAATGAAAAGTTGAAGATCTCTATATTAGAAGAACACTGGAAAAAAGTCACCCCAATTCGAGCTACGGTGAATAATTTATGTTCATTTGAAGTTGAGAAATAAATCCAAGGCAAAACTAAGGAAGGCAAAAAAGGGGGACCGGTTCGGAATTAGTCACGTTCCAGATCCGTTAAAAAATTAGTCACTTTAAAAGTGTGACAAATGACCAGAAGCGGGATTTTTATTTTGTCCTTATCTTTTAGCCGAAAGAGTTTTAGAGTTTGGGGACTCTTCTAAACGACTTCTAACCTATATATTTATTCATTAGGGTTCTTTCATCATAGATTTTAATCATGTAAAAGCTCTTAATCAAGGAGGAACATCTTAGAGAATATTTTATAAGTTTTGCACATTAAATTCAAGAGTTTTTTGGGTTTTTCTTCAAGATTTGATTTCTTCTTGCATGTTCATGTTCTTCAATCTTGGTAACCTTTATGTCCAGAACTTTATTATTATTATTTCATGATGTTTGCATGCTTGATATTGATTACGTTATGTCCAACTAGATTTTTAAAGGTTGGAGTGCATGAACCCAATCCTATGTGATTTGTATGAATATAAAATTAGTTCTCTGAGTTATATAATTAATTGAACCGTGTTATTTAGTTATTGTACTCGTCGTAAGATTTTTAACCTTGTTGTCCTAGGTAACCGGGGTGTTTTAAGAGTGCGATATGCGCGTTAACTATCTAATCATGCACTTTATTTTTACTCCTGATTTGTATGATGTGGGCATGTACCCTCATATATGTAATGCTTGAGATTTATAAAGTTTTTGTCTTAATTAAATATCTAATTCATGACTAGTTTTGTATTTGGCAAATTTACAAGGAGTTGGGGGATTGTATTCTGACCTAATTTCTCATTCATATTAGTTAAAGCAGTAGTTCATTGATCTTGCATAAGTTAATTATTAGTTCGATTAATTTGCATTTAATTCGTAGATAAAACTCAAAATCAATCATCTTTTCTTTCTTCTTCTGAGTCAACTTTAGGATTATTCAACTTACCTATTGTCGTTACGTTCCACGTCCTATTTCCCTAAGGATTCGACCCCGTCTTAATGGGTTTATTACTTACGCGACCGGTTTGCACTTGAACTATAATTAGCACACACTATAGACATGTTTGTAGTTGCGTCAACGTGTGCATTAAAGGAAATCATGAGTCAGACATGTAGGAAGTAACGTCTAATCACATCTCAATGACTCCAAACATTGTAAAGCACAAAATGAAATGATGATTCGTCTTAAATCACTATCAAATAATCACATGAAAAATGGAATGAAATTGTGACTTGGTCATCCTAAATGTTCACTCATAAACAATGTAAAACGAAATACAAAAATCTTTTTGTCTTTTTCCAAAAATTTTATCAAAATAAAATCTTTTTGGTTTTTTCAATTTTTTTTCAAAAAAATAGATTTTTTTTTTTTATTTTTCCAAAATTACTCAATAAAAGAAAAATATAATACAAAAAGTATGCATGTCATAACACTAGCAAAAATATATCACTAAGCACAACTAGCGTATGACAAACAAACCATGCAAGCAATCAACTCTATGAAATATCATGTGATGCATCATGTGAAAGCATGTGAGAATCAACCAAACTAGCATTTAGCGTCTCCAAAATGGATTTCCTAACCCAAACCACTTTATATCTAACTCGAGGGGTTATGGAAATCGACAGGACACTATCCTTAAACTTCTTAGGACCTCTTCCAAGATCAAAACGAAAACGCCTAAGGTGACCTTTCCTACCGTAATATGAACATGTGTAAACGGGTGGAATGGTACCTATGGGTTGACCTTTTCTAATGTCTTTGGTTTTGGTTGATGCTCTAAAACAAACTATGGTCTTGGATTTAATACTCAAAGCATGAGAACAAGATGAGCCATTACCATCACTATTAACACTACTCGAGTCTTTTAAATTATTTTTCAACTTCAAAATTTTTGACTCAAGCAAAGAATTAACCTCTTCTAATTTTAGGGACTCCTTCTTCATATTTTCAATCATACCTAGAAGGTTATCTTGCTCTCCCTCAATAAAAGAAAACTTATCCCTAAGAGTCTTCTCACATGCCTTAAAATCATTAATCAAAATATTTTTATCCTCTTTGGTACAAAATAAACCCTAAAATTTTTCATATCCTCTAATTATTTTTCTAAAATAATAACTCTATCATCAATCTCCCTTTTGGCCATTTTTAAAGATTTAAAGTCATCATATAAAGCACCAAACTTCTCACGAACGATATCTCTTTGATTTTTTACAATTCGCAAAAGTTCCAAAACATTTTTAAAACGATTTTCAAGAAATTAAATTCTTTCGGCAAGCTTCAAATTTAAATGAGAATCCATTGAGAGACATAAAAAAAATAAGATCAAGAGGAATGAGAAGTTAAATTTTTTAAAACGATTTATATCATAAATTTTTTGCGAAAATAGAATCACTCGATAAATTAGAGCAACCGACTCTGATACCAATTTGAGAATGTGTGATATCAATTATTTATGTGATTCACAAATTTCTAATATTAACACTTATTTAATTAGAGTCAATCTTGAATCCAAATTAATTAAACCCTAATTATGCATCTATGCGATATAAATCAAGCATGCAATTATATATAGTCACATATCGAGGGACAGAAAAATTTCAGGAAAAATCCCATTTCGGATAAAACCTTTATTTCGCTATATATGTAAATCGCAACTTATAATTACACAATGAAATCTGCAATGAATTTCCCGTAGAAAATCAACATAAAATGCAGCCTGGACCAGCAAAGATCCCCTTAAGAACCTCCAGAACCGCAACTCCTCCTTCAGCAGTGAACACCCTCGAGTATCCCCAATGATCGCAGTCGTCAGCAAAAAGCTCTGACAAGAATTATCAATCCAATAGTAGAAAAATCTTCTCTATAAGAGAAACTTTGACAAAGATGTGCCTTGGGTTCCAAAGAAGATTCACAAAATCATATGGAAGGTTTTGTGTGAATCAAAACATGTGTTTGGTCTTTTAAAATTTAAGACTTTCTCAAAAACGTTCTTCCAAAATCTTAATAAAAAACCCTCCCGAAATAGGTATTTGTAAAAAAATAATATCTGAGGCGGTGCGTCGAACCGGTTTAGTTTGGCCTTTATAAAAAGTGAACCAGTTCACTTTTCTAATACCGATCCTAAGACTTTTAGCAAACCAAATCGGTTCCCATTTAGACTAAAGCGGTTTGCACCTTATTTTTCTTATTTCTTCCATTAAATTTTCTTGATCTTCATATCTTCATAACATGGTACGTTGAAGCTGTGGAGTAAATGAAGTTGCTTGATAATCGGGTCCGTCTTCTTGAACGTGTGAACGTGATATACCTCGATGGTTGGAACGGGATACTCCATACTCAGTGGAAAATATGTCCTTACATATTCCATTTCGAATCGAGTTAGGGAGAGTGTAAAATGTAATTGGTTCATGGGACACGCATATTGAAGTGCTTCTTGTGCGTATCTAAGATCACTTTATTATGGTAGGCAGATGCTCATTGGTTTGAGTAATAAACACCGTTAGCGGGGGAAAAATCTATCTTAAGGAGAGCGTTCAACGTTCGACTTGATCTATTTCATTTTCTTCGTTTGTAAGTTTTCTATTGACTAATTTTTGTAATTATTCCAACATGATTTCATTTTAATTTGATAAAACTCAAAGCACATATAATTAATATAACAAAAGATATGGAAAGAAGAAGATTAAAATATATTTACAACTATTTCGAGGAAGAAATGTGGGAACCATTAATTTCACACGAAACTCATAGTTTTGTTTGGGATAAAACTAGTGATTGTATTTGTATTTCATGCAAAACTCAGTATTCCTTTTGAGTTCAATATATTTATGGCCATATCCCTAAACTTACACTATTTCCTCAGTAAGTAATTCATATATTCACAAAATACAACAAAATTGTCTCCAGTTTTCACTAGAAAAATAGTGGCTGATAAGCTTTCATTACGTGAGATTCAACTTTACATCCCTACCCAATAAATAGTGGGAGGTTGTCTATATATATGGTTTGTATTATATCAATTGTTATTTTGCAGGCTTGCAGAAGGCATTTGTAACACCCTATAAATTTAAATTAAATAAATTGGGAAATTCGGGTAAAAAAATTTGGATTTAATTGTTTTTAGTAAGTTAAAATGTTGAGTTTAATATTGGAAAGTAGGATTTTAATCGGAATTAAAATAAGCATTAAAATTGGATTTTACTTATATATATTTAAAGTAGGCGAATTTGGCTTGGTATCAGGGGCGAATCGACTCGCCCCTAAACCGAATCGATTCGGATTGTGGCAAAGGTGGTGGGAGAGCTTTGGCAAATTCGTAAATCCTTTATATATCGACATTAATTTAGGGTTAGGACTTTTAAATCACTTTTCTCTCAATTTCTTCTCCAGAAGACTCCTCCAAAATTATTTTCTCTCATCTTCAACCCCTAGACCCAATTTTAATCAAGTGCTCAACACAAAAATTGAAGGCTTAATTCATGTTTTATCAAGATTAATCAAGAAGGTGACTTTTCTAATATTTCGAGAGGAACGTTATCATGCCAGCATATTTTTCATCCAACTTTATTCAGGCATGGATACTCTATTCTTTTACTTTAGTATTATGCGTTTTAAGTGTTGCCTAAACGATTAATTACATGATTTTCTTAAAATAAATTAGTAACCTAATTTGAGAAAGTGGACATTAATTTTGGTACTGTTTTTATGAAAAAATTAAATGCGAATTAATATTCATAAAATTTGGGTGCGTAGGATAGATAGTGGTTTTGGGTTTATGTTGGTGTAGGTTGAATGTAGAAAACTTAGCTTTTATTTAAATAATTACCGAGCCCGTATAAATTCATAAAAATTATATAGTTATGATGAAAGTAGATTTTATTGTGTACTTCACGAATTCGCATGATCTAAAATTATTATTTGATAGAAATAGTTGTGTTAAGTTTAAATACGGTGTTATTAATTAAAATTAAATCAAATTGAGATCTCTTGGAGAAGTTGTGATATTGTTTATATGTTGGATCGTGTGATTGTTTGATATTATTATTTGCCATTTCGAGGATGACAGGATTGTTGGGTTGGTATGCTCTCACCTATTTTAGGATACTTGCTAGGTATGAAACTAGTGGGTAGGCCTTAGTTGGGGTGTCACTTCCTAGGTAAGTGACTAGTTAGTGTAGATTCATTACGGATGGGTTAGTCCGGGGTGGGGCTGATTTTGTATTTCATTCCGTCGATTCATTAGCCTAGGCATGAGACTAGGAAGATTTTAATAATTTATATTCATCCTACATAATAGGATATGACGTATTTGTGTTTTGACTCCATAACCTTAGAGGTGTGATAAAATTCGATAGGAAAATCAATGCATACAAACAACATATGTTCACAATGAATATCGGATACTCCTAACGAATAAACTCAACATCTTCCTTAGGTGTAAAAACATGGAATTATGAGACATTGAATCAATCAAATTAACAAATCAAAGCTCAAAGTGATTTCCAGACCAATAACGTCCAAAACGATTAATGCTTTTTTAGGACTTTCAAGGAAGAGAAAAATCGTCTAAATTCTCCAACTAAACTCCTTCAGATTTATATTTTGAATATAGGTGATCTAAATTCTCAAACATTGGAGAATTGATGGTGAAACCTAATGGCCCATATTTGGCATATATTGCTTTTTATTGCCTTAAGATATTTCGGGTTCTTTTAACCTATTTGGACCCCGGATAATAAAATTCCTCAATTTTTTAGGTCCAATTTAAACGGAGGCTTAATCGCAAAGGATAGATATGAACCTTTCGTAGCCCTTCACGGTTAAAAAAATATCACACAATCTCACCAAATGGGATTTACATGCATTCCAATCGTGTCAAGTTTTATCGCATAAGGTTCGTTGTATAGACAAAATTGAGATGGAAACACTCAAACCAACATGTGATAGACAAGTGAAATAATCAAATAAAACCATGCATGTGTGCAATAAAGGAGATAAGGAGCCAAACATGTAGAAAGATATCACTAATCACATCTCAAAGACTCCAAACAATGTAAATCACATGGATGTAATAATATAGCGTCTCAAATCACTATCAAACAGTCACATGGATAAATGGAAGTGAAGTTGTGCCTTGGCTATCTTAAATGCTCATAAAAAAATGTATACAAAATAAAAAAATCTTTTTGGATTTTTCATAATTTTATCGAAATAAAATCTTTTTGTGCTTTTTAAAAATTTGTATAAAAAGAAAATCTTTTTGGATTTTTTCAAAAAAATATAAAAAGAAAAAATAAGAATACAAATGATACAATCTAGTAATAGGAATCATGTGATATGAACATGACAAAGCATCCTATGATAGACACGGACCATCCCATCAGTTAACTATGCAAATCCCTAAAGACTTCCTAAGACTCTCAAATTTAAGGGCATCTAAAGGTTTCGTAAAAATATCGGCTAACTGAAGGTCAGTGGGTACGAAACCCAGGGATACGACTTTCTCCTTGACTAACTAACGTATAAAGTGATAGCATATCTTGATGTGCTTTGTGCGTGAATGCTGGACTGGATTGCGGGATATGTGTATCGCACTCATTTTATCACAGGAAATGGTCATGGTGTCCTGTAATATCCCATAATCCTCTAGCATTTGCTATATCCACAAACTTTGTGTGCAGCAACTTTCGGCAGCTATGTACTCAGCCTTCGGAGTGGACAAGGAGATGGAGTTTTGCTTCTTGCTCAACCAAGAAAATAATTAAAGAAGAAATACCCACCAAAAGTGCTCTTACATCCATCTTCATCCCCAGCCCAGTCAGCATCCGAGTATTCGGACAAACGGTCAGTGATATCAAAGGAATACCAAATGCCATGGGAGAGAGTCCCACTCACGAATTTGATAATACGTTTAAGAGCGAGTAAGTGTGACTCTTTAAGGGATGCCTGATACCACGCATAGACTCCAAAACTAAAGGCGATGTCGGGATGACTAGCAGTCAAGTAGAGAAGACTGCCTATCATACTTCGATACAAGGTTTACTCTACGTCCTTACCTGAAGTGTCCTTACTAAGATTGGTAGTGGTACTCATAGGTGTACGTGCATGCTTAACGGAGTCTAAACCAAATTTCTTCACTAGGTCTCTAGCATACTTGGATTGGGAGATGAACATCAACCTCTAGCTGACAAATCTGGAGACCAAGGAAGAAAGTAAGTTCACCTAAAACTCACTTTTTATCTCCTCTTCAAAGTGGTGAGCATGCTGGGAGCACGTGGATCCAAAGAATATGTCATCCATATAGGCCTGGGCAACCAAAATATCACCGTTATCTCTCCTGACGAGCAATATCATATCAACTCCCCCACTTTTGAAGCCATGGGCTAAGAGATAGGAAGTAAGCCACTCATACCAAGCATGGGGTGCTTGCTTCAAACCATACAAGGCTTTCCTCAGATAATAAATGTGCTCAAGGTGCTCAGGGTTTTCAAACCCTTTTGGTTGTTCCACGTAAACCTCTTCTTGTAGAATGCCATTTAGTAAGGCACTCTTGACATCCATCTGATATAACTTGAAGCGCAGATGACATGCGATGGCGAGTAGTAAGCAGACGGACTCAAGCCTCGTAATAGGAGCAAATGTCTCCCTAAAGTCTACACCCTTTATCTGTGTGTAGCCTTGAGCAACCAACCTAGCCTTGTTTCTAATTATGGTACCATGTTCGTCCATTTTATTCTTGAAAATCCACCTGGTACCTATCACATTTGTCTCATTAGGTCAGGGGAAAAGATCCCAGACATTGTTCTTTCTAAACTGAAGCAAGTCATCATGCATAGCAGATATCTAGTGTTCATCCTTGAGTGCTTCTTTGTGATTCTTGAGCTCAACTTTGGACCTGTAGAAAAAATGGCTAACAACGTTCTCTAGCTGAGCATGAGTCGTGACCCCTAAAGTGGGATCACCTACAATGGAGGGAGGGTCATGACTCTTGTGAACCCAAGCAGCTGTGTCCCCTAACACCGGAGTAGGGTCCACAGGGCGTGTGAGAGGGACACGTAGATCGCTACTAGAAAAGTACTCATCCTCACACTGAAGACTAGGGTCAACAGACGTCAGAGGTCCGTCATCTTGCACGGTGAAGTTTATTGACTCCATAACCTTAGAGATATTCAGTTTAAAAACCCTATATGCTCTACTGTTTGATGAATATCCAAGAAATATTCCCTCGTCGCTCCGGGAGTCAAACTTTCCTAATTGCTCTCTATCCCGCAGGATGTAGCATTTACATCCTTTGGGATAGAGAGCAATTAGGAAAGTTTGACTCCTGGAGCGACGAGGGAATATTTCTTGGATATTCATCAAATAGTAGAGCATACGGGGTTTTTAACTTGAATATCTCTAAGGTTATGGAGTCAATAAACTTCACCGTGCAAGATGACGGACCTCTGACGTTTGTTGACCCTAGCCTTCAGTGTGAGGATGAGGACTTTTCTGGCAGCGATCTACGTGTCCCTCTCACACACCCTGTGGACCCTACTCTGATATTAGGGGACGTACCTGCTTGGGTTCACAAGAGTTATGACCCTCCCTCCATTATAAGTGATCCCATTTTAGGGGTCACGACTCATGCTCAGCTAGAGAACGTTGCTAGCCATTTTTTTACACGTCCAAAGTTGAGCCCAAGAATCACAAAGAAGCACTCAAGGATGAACACTAGATATCTACTATGCATGATGACTTACTTCAGTTTAGAAAGAACAATGTCTGGGATCTTTTCCCCTGGCCTAGTGAGACAAATGTGATAGGTACCAGGTGGATTTTCAAGAATAAAATGGACGAACATGGTACCATGATTAGAAACAAGTCTAGGTTGGTTACTCAAGGCTACACACAGATAAAGGGTGTAGACTTTAGGGAGACATTTGCTCCTATTACGAGGCTTGAGTCCATCTGCTTACTACTCACCATCGCATGTCATCTGCGCTTCAAGTTATATCATATGGATGTCAAGAGTGCCTTACTAAATGGCATTCTACAAGAGGAGGTTTACGTGGAACAACCAAAAGGGTTTGAAGACCCTGATCACCCTGAGCACATTTATTATCTGAGGAAATCCTTGTATGGTTTGAAACAAGCACCCCATGCTTGGCATGAGTGGCTTACTTCCTATCTCTTAGCCCATGGCTTCAAGAGAGGGGGAGTTGATATGATGTTGCTCGTCAGGAGAGATAACGGTGATATTTTGGTTACCCAGGTCTATGTGGATGACATAGTCTTTGGATCCACGTGCTCCCAGCATGCTCACCACTTTGAGGAGGAGATGAAAAGTGAGTTTGAGGTGAGCTTGGTAAGTGAGCTTAATTTCTTCCTTGGTCTCCAAATTTGTCAGCTAGAGGTTGATGTTCATCTCCCAATCCAAGTATGCTAGAGGCCTAGTGAAGAAATTTGGTTTAGACTCCGCTAGGCATGCATGTACACCTATGAGTACCACTACCAATTTTAGTAAGGACACTTCAGGTAAGGACGTAGAGCAAGCCATGAATAAAAGTATGATAGGTAGTCTTCTCTACTTGACTGCTAGTCATCCCGACATCGCCCTTTCTAAATTTGTCCATTATGAACACGCCCTTTTTCAAAAATCAAATTTTCAGAAAATTGATATCTTAGAAAAAGTTTGCGGAAAATTACACGATATATTTGTGTAATTGGCTCTGATACCAATTTGAAGATAGCGCTTGCGTTCAAATAAGGAAATTATTTAATTAAACTCATTTTTTCAATTAAATCCTAAAACATGCATCTAGGTGTGATTGAAATCAATATGATCATGCAAGAATAGTCAATCACAAACAAAACTCACAAGTGAGGAAAAATCCCCCAAAGGGGCAAAACCTTTTATTTTCACTATAATTTGTAAAGTAACGGTTACACGGATTACAATGAAAATGAGAGAGACATACGAAATACCTTCAGGTGTCGGTTTCGATGTCGTCGGCTGGAATCTCCCGTAAGAACTCCAGGTGGGCAGCAGAAGAGAAGAAGACGTCTTTTCCACAAAATACTCTAGATGAGAAAAAATGATCCTCTTAAAGGTTTAAAGATTCACATACATATATAAGAGTGATTATGTGAATAAACAAGGTATAAAATATTAAAACATGAAGTCTGTTTTTTGGGCTGTGAAAACGCAGAAACTTGTGAGAAAAAGACTTCGAAAATATGTAGAATGAAGCC
Organism: Sambucus nigra; assembly: GCA_949130495.1. NCBI lineage: Eukaryota > Viridiplantae > Streptophyta > Magnoliopsida > Dipsacales > Adoxaceae > Sambucus > Sambucus nigra. Next base: position 225,939,629 of record OX422214.1, read on the forward strand.
AGATATTTATACGAAATCGAGGCGGCGGCGTAGCACAAACGGGATAGGCATATCGTTCGAACAAAGGACACGTGTCGTTCGAATGAAATTGCGCGAGATGCTTATCTCACTCGAAAAATAGTGTGAACTTGTTTGAATGAGCTTGTCGACCGAGGCAGTCCACTTCTACACTTAGAAAACATTATGCTTTTGATAAAAAATAATTTAGACTTCAAAAAATATTTTCTAAAAAATTCCCAAATATTTATGCAAATATAAACAACTCCAATAAATCATTTTACTAATATTACGAAGTGAAGTAGTGAGAATAAGTTGAGCAGCACGTTGCATGTAACATGATGCATGTTTGAAGATGATGGATGCATGGATTCGAATCAAGGCTGTCGAGGATGATCGTGTTGAGGTGCCGAATATAGCGGTGTCAGACATACATACTGTGATCTAGGACGAATAGAAAATTCCTAAATTCTACCCGGACATTTATAAAATTATGTCCTTACAAATGTATGTGATGAAAAGCTAAATTAAGGATTTATATAACTAATGCAAGAATAAAAGGAATTTAAAAAGAGATAAGAGTATTTGATCCTTCTTTGGAGACATGGAGATTGACCATGATCTTCCTTGCACGTGAAGAATGTTGGAGGATTTTTACTAAATTGGGTGTGAAAATGATGGGAATGAAAGGTGGAGAAAGGTTTCAAAAAAGAATACCTCGCTGACTTAAGAAGAATGTTACTGAGGTCACTGAAGTTGATATTTTTTAGGGTGCCGTGGAAGTGAGCTCATGATCTTCTTATATAGAGTAGGGGGACTGGCAATCGGCATTATCCTTATCCTACCAAATGTGACCTTAGACACACTACCGATAGGTAGGGAAATGGAGTTGCCAATTGGCAGTCTCGTGTAGAGTTTTAAAAAAAAAAGGTCATAGAACGCAATCTGTAAATCCAAATCGTGCATGGGGCATACCGTTAGAAAGGTAATTCATAGACCTTTGATCATCCTTTGGGCCTCTACCGGTTCTGGGAGTTAATTTTGGGTCAAACGGGGCTCTAAAGGGCCCATCGATCCTTTGGACAAGAGGTAGTCGGACGGTGATGGATTGTTAGTCCAAATCGTAAGTATGAATCATGCACGGGGTGGACTATTGGAAATTTTATGTGAGGCACTTTGATGTTCCTAAGAGATTCGCCCGGTTCGGAGAGTTAACTTTGGTCAGCCGAGACTCGAAAGTGCCTAGTGACCTTTCAGAGTAAAATGGGTCGTTCGTCTCTTCCTTAAGGCTGATTCGTGCACGTGATGCACCAATAGAAAGATTATTCAGTGCCCTTTGAAGATTCATTTAGTCTCATTCAAGCTTAAGGGTTGACTTTGGTCAAACCAAGCTCGGGAGCGATCGATGGCCTCCATATCAGTTCTCGAGGGAAAATGGATCGTTCGTCCAAACGGTTATGTCATTTTGTGCACAAGGAGGACTGTTATAAAAGGGGTTTTAGACTCCTTCGAGGATTCTTTAAGATTTTTTTTAAGATGAAGTTGATTAGGGTCAAATCGAGGCCCGGGAGCGCCCAGTGGCCTCTAGATCAATTTTTAGGGGAAAACATATCATTCGTCTAAGTGGTTATGCCATTTTACGCATGGGGCAGACTGTTGAAAAATGGTTTCAGTGCCTTTAGAAGATTCATTGAGCTTTTTCTTTGATGATGAAGTTGATTTGGGTTAAATTAGGGCCCAAGAGCACCCGGTGGCCTCCAGGTTGGTTTTCGGTAGTAAAATGGTTCGTTCGTCTGAACCACCATTATGATTCGTGCATGGAGTAGACTGTTGGAAAGGGGATTCAGAGCCCTTCAAAAATTTATTAATCTTTCTCTCTGACAATGAAGTTGATCGGAGTCAAACTTGTCCCGAGAGCCCCCGACTGCTTCTAGATCGGTACTTGGAGTATGAGTTAGGGTTTATGTTGAATGGGAAGGTGCTAGGGACCTAAAGAGAGACTTGTGGGGCGTCCTAGAATGTGGCTTCCACATCCTTCCTGCTAAGTTTGATAACAGGAGATATATTATTTAAGAAATGGTTGACCCTAATCTAACTCCATAATTATTGAGTAGTAAATTTAGAACTATTGAAATGCAGTTAGAGTATAAAAAACACAAGATCTCACATAGTAAAAGATCCTTTGGTTCTAATGTTATATTTTCATCTCAGTTAACTATCCCTAAAAAGACTGTACGTGACTATAACCTAGATGTAGATGAGGACTGTGACTTAAAAAGTCTTGATAACCAAATTGCCCTGGTGAGTAAACAACTTTAACGAAATTATTAAACTTAGGAATGTAGTGGCTACTAAATAAGGGACATTTGGTTATCAAAACTTTTAGAATCCGATACCCCATGATAGTAATGGTGATAAACAGACCTCTGATAATCACTCCAGACCTAAGAAAGACCTTAACAATGTTCAATGTCATAGATGTGGAAACATGGGACATTGCTAATAAATGTAGGACTAGGCTTAACAATACTATCAAGGCCCATATGTATAAAACATGGGATGACTCTAATGGTTCGAATAAGGATAAACCTGAGTTATCCAATGCTAATGAATCATGCATGTCTTTCTTTGCTAAAATTATATATTTTGATGACAAAGCATGTTTGCCTGTTAATAGTTCTATATCTCTTATTGTGAATGATGAATCTACTGCTGTGATAAATGATCCTGATACTTCTAGTATAAGTGTGAGTCAAAGTGACAAATCTTATGACGAATTGGAGGGGTGTGTGAGTACCACTACACAAATTGAACCGCTAGGGGATAAATCATACACATCACTTAGTGAGTTCGAAGATGAATTGCAAGACATATAAGAATTGTACGATAAGACCCTTATGTAAAATGATAAATTAGAGAATATGGTGAAACAGTTGACTCGATGTATTAAACAACTAAGTAATATGTTAGGAAGAATGTTGAGGACTACATGAACTAATGTGTTGAACCTGAGATAGAAACGAAAGAATATATTTCCATATTAAAAGATCTTTTTGAGAAAAATTTTGTTTTAGAAGAAATGTATAAATTTACCTTAGTTGAATTGGGATAATCTAAACAAAAGGTTTCAAATTTTTTCAAAAAATGACTTCACTTTGGCACTAATGTTAAAACTTATGGTAAAATCATTAGTTATAGCGAACTCATTTCTGATGATAAACTAGCCTTGCACTTGATAAAAATCTTAAAGAAACAAAGATGACTTTTCAAGACTAAAAAATAGTCTTTAGTAAAACAGGCCAGACTTTTGATAAATCTCATAAAGGAATTCTAAACACTGATGTCTCTAAAGAAACACAAAGTGTGAGTAATAAAAAGCTAAAACTTAATGGTAAATCTAAGTATGTTTGTCCCCCTATAAGAGAACTTGGACATGTAGTAACACGGTTGCAGTTAAAACACATGTTTCAAACATATCTAAACTGATTTTCAAGGACTTCAAAAAAAAGTCAAGCCTACCTCGCACCAATACTATGATTACTGCGATGTTTATGGTCATTCCATTATTGAGTGTTTTTAAAAATGTATATTCGCACCGATTTACAAGAACTATAACTATTCTAGGAAGAGTAGGCATACATATGTTCTCCCTAGGCAAACCTTCAAAACTCTAACTACAGGAAGAAAAAGGGAGGACCTCAAAATAAGAAGAAAGCCTTTAGAAAGACTCCTCAAACCTTTTCTAATTCAAAGGCTAAGAAAAAAATTAAAATCAGGGCCATTTGGGTTAGAAAAGATGACCTTTTACCCCATCTTAGGTGCAATATGGTTATAACTACGTTTAAAGATGAAAGTACCTCATATAGTTGGTATTTTGATTTTGGGTCTTTTAAACACATGATAGGGGATGAGACTAAATTAACTAATAAGACAGACTTCTTAGGATGTAGTGTCATTTTTGGTGACAGGGTCTTATCCCATATCATTGGTAAAGGAACGCTTTGTGAAGAGGGTCTTTCTTATCTAAATGATGTCTTGTTGGTAAAAGGTCTTAAAGACAATCTGCTTAGAAAATCACAATTTTGCGACTCTAATCACACAGTTACTTTTTCCAAAACTAATTGCAAAATTTTGAACAAAAAAGGTAACTGATTCTTTCGGGAAACAAAACTCAAGATCACTTTACACAGTGGTTCCTAGTAATGAATCCTATAAGATAGACAGATTGGGTGATTCTGAGCTATGGCATAACAAATTAGGTCACATTGATTTTGATAACCCGCGCATATTGAGTTCCCAAGAAATAGTTAGAGGTTTACCCAAACAAAAAAAATACCTTTAGCATTGTTTGTGGTCCATGCCAAGTGGGGAAAATAAGACTCTGCTCACAAGAAAGTTAAGGACATTATGACTTCTAAACATCTTGAGCTAATCCATATGGACCTACGTGTCCTTCTAGAACTATGAGCCTTTGTGGTAACAGTTACACCCTTATGATGGTGGATGATTTTACGCGATTTACTTGGGTTGCTTTTATGAAAAACAAATCAGATACATTCCTAGAATTTCTTAAAATCCTTTTAAAAATTGAAAATGAGAAGGATGCCCAAGTATCTCGTACAAGGAGTGATAGAGTTGGAGAATTCAAAGACTTTGGTGTGACAGGATACTATTTTGATAATGTTTATGAATGTGAATTTAGTGCACCTAAGACACCTCAACAAAACGATATTGACGAGTGAATGAATTGAACAATCCAAGAGATTTCTCGAGTTATGTTACATGCCAAATGTAAAGGTATAAAACTTGATCTATAAGCTATGATACCAATTTGTAAATGCGTATGTGATACAAATTTAATTAATTCGCAAATATTCAATTGGATTAAAACACTTATTTAATTAGATGTCAAACTTTGGCAAAAAATAAATCCAATTTTAATTCAACCCTAAAACATGCATCTAGGTGTTCACAAATCAAACGATCATAAATAAATCATGCGGCACATAACTATGCTCACACAAAAATTTCAGGAAAAATCCCCGAAGGGCAAAACCTTTATTTTCACTATAATTATAAATCACAGTTTACACTCTTACAATGAAATTTGCAATCGATTTACCTCATCAAACCAACATAGACGCGTAGCCTAGAGTCAGCAATGGTTCACACGCAGAGACACCACACGAATCGCAGTCCAGAATCAGCAAGAGAACACCGTGGAACACTCCCTAAAGACACGCAACCTTGAATCGTAGAGATCTCCTCCACAAGATGAACAAATGACAAAGTATGTTCTTGGGTTCCAAAATAACTCATATAAACTATTGGGATGTCTGTGAATTGAAAAACAAAAAGAGTTTAAGGCCCAAAATGAAGAAGACGAAATCGTTCTGTAGTTTGCAGAAAATGTAGACAGTTTTTGCACAGGTCTCCCTAACGAAAACTGATTCATTTAATGAGCATTTATATAAAAAACTTTAGTCGACAACTCGCTCAAACGATATCTTCATGTCGCTCGAACAAAGCCACCTGTCCCTCGAATGAGACTTCGCACAAGATGCACTTATCATTTGAACGACAGTGCAGGTCGCTCGAACGACCAGAGTGAAGAAAATATTTTTTAACAAACTCTGTCCACAGGTCTGGAAAAATAATTTTGACGAAAAAAGACGCTCCAACACTTAGAAAATATTTTAGAAAAAATATCCCTACACTTTAAGTGAAAAGTTAAGGTACTTAAAGCATAACCTTACCATAGTTAATCCTGTCGAGACTCGTTTTTGAATAAACCTTGATATTCGGATCCGTCTTGATGCGAATATTTTTTATGGAAAAAGACGTTACAACACTTGGAATATATTTTAGAAAAAGTATACCAACACTCTAAGTGAAAAGTTAAGGTACTTAAAACATAACCTTACCATAGTTAATCCTATAGAGGCTCTTTATTCAAGAAACCTTGATATTCGGATTCGTCTTGAAGCAAATATGATCTTGAACATTCTTCGACGGTGTAACGTTATACGAGACTATGACAAATATGTCCTTACAAATCTTTCCCTATGTCTATGCCGGTACAAAATTAAAAATCTGAATTATCAAACAATATGACCTATACAAATCTACCCTCTCATGAACCCAAAAATGGAAAGAAGAAATGCATAAGGCTCCAGACTTTCAAAATCTTTAACAATCTTCAAATTTTCTTTGTCATCATTAGGGTGTGCAAAATGATCATCAACTTTGTACCGACACACATGAGACAAAGAAAAATACCTTCGTGACTTATCGAGTTTGAAATGAGATAAACATAAATATCTAATCAATAATCACTATTAAATCTCAAATCTACCCCACAATAAAAAACTCCCCATACAATCATAATTCGTTCTCCACCTTTTTATTTGTCCGAAATAGACAAGGAAAAGAATAAGCCAAGCAAACGGGTTGTCATGGCAATCAAAATAGTGCATTTAAAATATGACGAATATTCTCATGTAGGAAATACTTAAAAATGTTCACAAACTATTTTTGATTTTTCAAAATTTTTCAAACAACAATTTTACAAAAACAATCACACAGCATGAATTTTCACTAAGATAACAAACATAATGAATGGGTGTGAAAAAAATCAATAGGAAAATCAACACAATTATGACATATGTGCATGATGCATATGTGTACTCCTAATGAATGAATCTCAAAATCGTCCTTAGGTATAAAAGTGTTGAATCTAAATGATATCGACTCAATCCAATCAACACATCAAAGTCTAAATGGTTTCCACACCAATAACATCTAAAACTATTTAATGCTTTTTCAAGACTTTTCAAGGACGTGCAAACTCGTTGTTTATTTCCAACCAAACTTCCTCGTGAATAATAAATCTTTTTATTTTTCTTTTGAGGTGATAAAACTAAATTCTGTCCTTAGAGAAATCCTATTGGCCCCCTTTTGGCATATTTTTCTTTTTGTTGCCTTAAATTTTTCTCGGGCTCTTTTAAACGGTGACTTTCACGCCGTGATTATTTATTAACCCGCAGTCCTTTCCCATGCACTCATTATATTTTCCAAATTTCAAACAAATTCCTCACGGACAACAGTTTTTACACGCACTACTTTTATTATCTTGTTTTATCGCATTTGGTTTGTTTTAAACACATGATTGAAATGTGAACACGTCGACCAATATGTGATAGACAAGTACAATAATCAAACAAATCCATACACGTGTGCAATAAAAGAAATAATGAGTCAAACGTGTAGGTAGAAACACTATATAATATCTCAATTAATCCAAACATTGTAAAGCACATGGATGACACAACGAATTGTCTCAAAACACTATCAAATAGTCACATGGATGTGGAATGAAATAGTGACTTGGTCATCCTAAATTTCCATTCATATAAGGTGCGAAACAAAATACAAAAATCTTTTTGGATTTTCTAAAATATTTTATCAAAATAAAATCTTTTTGGCTTTTTCAATTTTTCGCAAAAAATAGAAAATCTTTTTGTATTTTTCCAAAATATATCAAAATAAAAAAAATATAAAAAAGTGGTACACCCTAGAAATAGGCATATAATATCATCATGAAAATCAACCTATGCTAGCAAACAAGTCTCAACCTCAACCGTTAGGTGCGGTGGAATTTTTCAAAGGAGACGACATCCTATGAAAAACCTCCATCAAATCATGTGAAGTTTTGGTTAAAAACTTTACTTGCTCTCTAATATGTGCAAACTCTCTATCATTATGTGCAAGAAAAGTATCATGCGTGGGTACGTGTGGGTGAACACGTGTCGTATCATATCGTGGCATAGAATTGTGCAACACATAACCCAAATTAAAATAAAATTCCCGAAGGTGTCCTTTCCTTTTGCAATGTGAACCAACATAAATGGGCCTAGGAACACCTCTCTCAAAAGCTTTAGGACACACTCTCCTAATGAGAATAGGACGCCTAGGTGGGTTAGATTTTGGGCCATTTGAATTAATCACTAAAGTGGGAACCGGCTTAGGTGCAACATGAGAAGTGGATACACCGTCATTACCTATTCCTAACCCATCAACTCTACCCAAATCGGGATTGAGAACCATCTTTCCAACCTTCTTCGATGAGTTCTCTAAAGTGACTTTGACCTCCAGGGCACATTCGAGATCTCTCTCGAGTTGGGATACACGTGTCGTTAGACTAGACACCGTGTCGGTCAAATAACACTTTTCCCTCCTTAAAACTTCTTTCTCTATCTCCAAATCTAAAACCCGACGACCTAAGTCCTTATTGTACATCTTCATTTTTAAGGTCTCGAAGTACAAATCTCTAAAGGCTTTTTAAAGCTCACTTTCATCTCCACTTTCACACTCACTCTCAACCTCACTCGAACCACTCAAATCATCACCGTCGCTCTCGTGTGCACAAATGTCATCATCGTCGTGGGACAAATTGGGTGTGCTCACGTGACTCGAAAAGGCTACACACATCCAATGTGATAAACCATTATCAGACTCATCTCCCCCACTATCACTAAGTGTGGGAGGCATGGATACTTTCTTCCCTTTTCTCCTCAACCAAGTGGGACACTCAAACGACTTATGCCCTTTGCATTTACACTCAAAACAAGTCAATTCATCTAAATTTTACTCACTCTCTTCCTTTTTATCATCACTCTCTTTGTCCTTTTCATTCTTTTATTTTTCTAAAAAAATCTCCTTTTATTGGAAGAATTTTCTTTAGACATTTTGAGAAACTTATAAAAAAAAATCGCAATTAAGTCCATGTCGACAAAATAAAAATCTCCCTCAAAATCGGAGTCACAAACACTCTATTTTTCTTCTCTTTACTCTTAGAAACATCCTCACATGATCTAGATTGTGTCCTAAGTGCAATCCCTTGATCCTTAGGCTTGATAATTTTGGGAAACATATCTATCTCGTAAGTTTGAAGATCTCCTACAAGCTCCTCTAACTTAAGTGCACCCAAATTTACCAAAGAGTTTAAAATAGTGACCTTCGAAATAAACGTTTAGGAAGGGATCTCAATTTTTTTTCACAAACCTCGTGTTATCTATTGCCTCACTCAAATTAAAACTTGTGTTAACTATGTCCGACAAACGTGCGCAAAAATCATCCAAACACTCGGAATTAGACATTGTGATAGTCTCAAACTGCGTGGCTAAATTTTGTAATTTTGACTCTTTCATGGCATTCATACCCTCTTGTGTCAACTGAAGGACATCCCAAGCCTATTTAGACGTAGTGCATGTAATGATACGACGAAACTCGTCAGGGGTGATAGTTCTAAAAGTAATGTTAAGGCCTCGGGAGTTATAGGTACTCATTTTGTAATCCCCCTCAGTCCAATTAGACATAAGTATTAAAGAAACAACAACATCAGCAGTCACGGTGGGAGGAGTCCACCATCCTTCACACAACAATCAAACTCGCTCATCTATGGATTTTAAACATGATTTCATACAGGCTTTTCAATATACATAATTATTCCCGTTAAAGATGGACATCCGATTATATAAGTGATCCATCAAAAAATTTGCAACTTAAACAAAATCATTTTTTTCAAAAGCAATTGATATCAGAAAATTTTATGGAAAAAGGATATCACAATAAATTAGTGAATCCTACTCTGATACCAATTTGTAAAGGTATAAAACTCGAGCTATAAGCTCTGATACCAATTTGTAAATGCGTATGTGATACAAATTTAATTAATTCGTAAATATTCAATTGGATTAAAAAATAGTTATTTAATTAGATGTCAAACTTTGGCCAAAAATAAATCTTATTTTAATTCAGACCTAAAATATGCATCTAGTTGTACACAAATCAAACCATATCATAAATAAATCACGCGACACATAACTATGCTGACACATTGATTTCAGGAAAAATCCCGGAAGGGCAAAACCTTTATTTTTACTATAATTGTAAATCCCAATTTACACTCTTACAATGAAATATCCAATAGATTTATCTTAACAAACCTACATAGATGCGCAACCTAGAGTCATCAATGGTTCACACCCATCGACAATACACGAACCGCAGTCCAGAATCAACAAGAAAAACACCCTCGAGCACTCCCCAAAGACACACAACCTTGAATCGTAGATATCTCCTCCACAAGATGAACAAATGACAAAGTATGTTCTTGGGTTCCAAAACAACTCACATAAACTATTGGGATGTTTGTGAATTGAAAAACAGAAAGGGTTTAAGGCCCTAAATGAAGAAGACAAAATCGTACTACTGTTTGCAGAAAACATAGACAGTTTTTGCACAGGTCTCCTTAACGAAAACAAACTCATTTAATGAGTATGTATATAAAAAATTTGAGTCAGAAACTCGCTCGAACAAGATCTTCCTGTAGCTCGAACGAAGCCACGTGTCGCTCAAACGAGACTGCGCGTGAGATGCACTTGTTGTTTGAATAACTGTGCAGGTCGCATGAACAACCAGAGCGAAAAAATTATTTTTCAACAAACTCCGTCTAAAAAAGACGCTCCAACACCTAGAAAATATTTTTAAAAAACATCCCAACACCCTAAGTGTAAACTTAAGGTACTTAAAACATAACCTTACCATAGTTAATCTTGTAGAAGCTTGTTGTTGAAGAAACCTTGATATTCGTATCCGTCTTGATGCAAATATGTTTGACGAAAAAAGACGCTCCAACACTTAGAAAATATTTTAGAAAAAATATCCCAACACTCTAAGTGAAAAGTTAAGGTACTTAAAACATAACCTTACCATTGTTAATCCTGTAGAGGCTCATTGTTGAAGAAACCTTGATGTTCGGATCCGTCTTGAAGCAAATATGATCTTGAACATTCTTGGACAGTGTAACGGTATACAACATACTCTAAGGGACTATGAAAAATATGTCCTTACACCAAAGGATTATCAAAGTACTTTTGGCTTGAGGCAGTACAGATAGTGTGTCACATCATTAACCATGTCTACATCAGAAAAAATTTCCAAAGAAACCTCCTATGAATTGTGGTACAATAAAAAAATCCAACTTAAAATACTTTAAAACCTTTGGGAGTATTTTCTATGTCTACAAAGATAGAGAAATTCTTTCTAAATTTGATACCGAGGTAATAAAACCATTAATCTGGGATATTCACATTCAAGTAGGGGCTATCATGTTTACAAATTGCATACTGAAGTTATAATGGAGTCTATAAAGGTAATTGTAAATGACACGAGTCTAGAGAGTAGTGAAAGTCAATTTGTCATCGTGGATGAGTCTAAAAATAATTTTGAACTCGACTCTCCTGAGATAATTAATCCACTGCAACTTGAGGTCCCTACAGTACTGACCTGGGTTTTTTAAGACCATCCCCTAAAGAAGGTTGTTGGTAACCCTTCATAGCCTTTGCGAACTATATCCCAACTCCAAAACGTGACAAACTTTTCATGTTTTGTTTATCTTGTAGAACCAAAAAGTGTCAATGACACCCTTAGTGACTCATACTGGATTTACACAATGCAAGAAAAATTAGTCCAGTTCCAGAGTCATGAAATTTGGTATCTAGTCCCAAGCTCAGGAGACAATGCTATCGGCACCCGTTGGATTTTTAAAAACAAGATTAAATATGGGTTGGTCGTTAGAAACAAAGCCAAGTTAGTAGCGCAAGGATATGCTCAGATAAAGGGAATATATTTTGATTAGACTTTTGCTTCGATGACAAGACTCGAATTTTTCGTCTCCACTTAGCTATTGTTTATCATTTGCAATTCAAGATTTTTAAAATAGACGTTAAGTCTTCCTTTCTAAATGGTGTTTTATCAATGGAAGTCTACGTTGAGTAGCCTAAGGGCTTTGTTGATCCCTCTTACCCTAACCATGTTTATGAATGCCTATCAACCTTTTCAGTCAATAAAGGGTTTGAGCGTGTTTAACAACCCCCAATTTCTCTTGTAAAGGTTCACCAAACGCAATATGCCAAAGATAGGTCTTGTTATACAATCTATATCATTATTAGCATCAAACCATATAAAATAATTATTTGTAAACCAATATTGAGTTTGAAAATAAAATTAAATTAACATCCAAGATAATAATTGAATCCAGCATCCACATAATATAAATAAATCCCAACATACTCATAAGTATATCGAACTAGAAATAAATAAATTAGACTTAGAGTTTATGCCCTACAAAAATCCAAAAATAGAAAGAATTGCGGGAGAGTAGCAACCTAATTTAGAATCAATAATATGAAATCTGCTACGCAAGGTAAGATTGCAAGGACGATATGTCAACCGTCCTGCTATCCCTGTCTAGGGGCACCTTGTAGGAGAAAACTTTTATAATTTTGGGGTAGTGCCCTAAAGTGTGCAAGAATTAACTTACTAAATTTATGGTGCAAAAGTACAGTTAATTCATAGTGAATGTTTCCCATCGTCACACACATGCATATATGTTTCACCCATCATCTAAAAGCAGTGCAACATGTATAACCACCCAAGTCCCGATAGAGATGATGGATAAATGCTAATGATAGTATAAGAATTCACTTAGCAAGTTAAACGCACTGAAATAGAATTATCTATATTCAAGTTGCCATTTCCCAAAGTTACCCCAGACATACTACCCATAAAATGATGACATCAAACATCATACACACCACGTAGTATTGGGTTTGTGTTTTATAGTCTACATATTTAAACTTAGGAGATTCTTCCATTCATTTTCATTAATTATATATATGTGCTAATATATTCGACACTAAGGCATCTACCAATAGTGCCCCATTCGTTCTCTATCAGTAAGTCCGGAGGAGTTACTATCCAAAATGGACAACACAGTACATATACAAGTGGGCAGTACACAATTGCACGACCCATACCTAGTGGTGATAGTCCTGTAAACGGATCGGATCAGGCAAATCCAAATACATATCCGTTTATGTTAAACGGATTCAGATCCGATCCGATTATCTGATTATACGTTTATGTTAAACTTGATTTGCAAAATTTTTATTTTCAACTCTTATTTCATAAAATTATTTTGCAAATGTTCCAAAAAAATAGATAATGAAATAAAGAACTATTATAATAAATATTTAAAATATATATATTTATAATATTATTAAATAGAATACATACTAATTAAAAATATTATATATATATATATATATATATATATATATATATATATATATATATATATATATATATATATATATATATATATATATATATATATATATTAAAAATATTAATCGGATCGGAGTATATGAATCCAAATCCGCTCCATTTAATAAACGGGTAATCGGACAATTAAATTTTAGGCATGATCCATATCCGCTTAAATGGATCGGATTGGGATAAAATCCGATCCATTGATAGGCCTAAGTGGTGACACAGGGATCCCCTCAGAAACACTTATCTCTCATAAGTGGCGCTGCTACGTAATATCTAGATATAACCTACACTACGATTGTGTTGATGTGTGCGACGGTCTTGAACACGCGATCAGTAAGACAGTCCACGAACATAGTTATGTACACATAAAATATAGCGACATATTACAATATGTAAAGGTAATTATTATAATAATTACCCCCTAGTTGCCCCCTTTGCTACTAGGGGTCGAACAAGTTCACCTGGATGAATCGGTTTACCCTTGGTAGCCGAATAGATTAGGATCCGGGTAATAACCTAGATATGTTAGAATTTCTTAGTACGAAAATTACAATCTTAATCCTAAACTCAATCCCAATGGTTCAAACCCTTGTATAAACATCAAAACATATCTCTATGACTTAATCCATCATGTTAGGATAATTGTTAACATAATTTGACATTGATTTCAATCTCCCAAATCCTAGAATTTAAATCCATTAACATGTCTACATAAATCAAAATTTTCACTTAATCCCATAATGTTCTATCATTATAAAAGCGTCTCAATTATAAAAAATTCTAAATTTCTAAACATGAATACAACTCCTCTCCATGTGAGTCAATCTTTCCATTTTCATCAAAGGTTCTAAGGCATGAATTTCCTCATTCAAATCAATATTGGCCTTATCCTATTTTTTAGAATTTACTATCCTATTTTCATATTCAAATCCTCTACAAACATGATTCAATTCATCTTTATATCACCATAAATCCTTACATAATCCAGAATTCTACATGGGAGATAAATCACATTGAACTAAGAAATACTTTGGACAAATAAAGCTAGCAAGAAAATTCTTGCCTTAGTTCTTGAATTATTTCTTGATTGGTTTCTTGGATTTCTCCTTGAATCTTTCTCTCCTGATTCTCTTACTAGTGTTCTTGCCTCTCTCTTTCCAAAGATGTGTTTTAGGGTTCTTGGATATAGATGACACGGAGTTATTAAACTCCTAATTAATATAATTAAGAGTCTAATCCCTAATTGGGCCCTAGGCCTAAACTTTAAACCCCCAGATGGGTCCGAACACATATCTAACATAGCCCAATAACCTCCTAGCTCATTTATATATATATATATATATATATATATATATATATATATACATATATACATACCTCGGGACCATTTCTAAAGGTCTAAAACATCTAAACGAGCCCATAAAGCCTCCCGAAATGCATCCCAATTATTTTTATTCAACTAGTATAATTTTCAATTGTGTCACACAACATATATCAATTATTCAATGCACGTGCAATTATTTCCTACCAAAACCATTTAATATGAAAAGTCGATCTCACATAACTTGAAATAATAATTAATTTATTTATTCTCAACCTAAGTAATTAAATTCAATGATTTAGTTTAATTCCTAAGAATTTTATTTTATTCTAAAAATTCGAGGTATTACATTCTTCCCCCTAATAACTAAATTCCTTCCTCGGAATTCGAAATGTACATGGATAGAAGAGTTTAGGATATCTCACTCGCATGTTTTACTCCCTCTCCCAAGTTGGCTCATCCTCCTTATGATGTCCCCACTACACACGTACCAACGGAACAACCTTAGATAGAAGTCGGTGCTCCCTATGATTGAAGATGGCTACATGTATCTCCTCGTAGGTAGCGTAAGGCTAGAGCTCTATCTCATCAATATCGACATGCTGGTAAGAAATCTCATCCTTAAGGAACCTCTGCAATAAAGATACGTGAAAGACATCATGAATCTGCTGCAGGTGTTCTGGTAGTCCCAACCGGTGCGCTACGGCCCCAATCCTCTCAAGGATAGGGAATGGTTCCACATATTGGGGAGCCAACTTCCCCTTCTTCCCAAATCTCACCACTCCATTTATGGGAAACACCTTAATCAACACCTGATCCCCGATATTGAAATTTAAGTGTCTTCGGCTCGCATCTACATAACTGTTTTGCCTATCCTCAGTAATTCGAATCCTAGCCCAAATCATCTCCACTTTCTCTAAGGAGTTCTGAATGAAATCTGGTCGGAGCAGTTTGTTCTCCTCTAGCTCTAACTAACATGAGAGTGAATGACAAGGTCTCCCATAAGGCTCTTTGAAAGATGCCATCCCAATCATTAACTGGTAGATATTTTTGTATGCAAACTCCACTAAGGGAAAGTAATGCTCCGAACTCCCCTTAAAGTCTAATATGCACATCCGTAGAACATCCTTCTACATAAATTTCACCCACTTTATCTTCACCCCAGTCTAAGGATGATATGAGGTACTCAACCTCAACTCTTCCCCTAAGGCTTGTTAAAAGCTCCTCCAAAAATGGAACACAAACGTCATGTCCCCATCCGATACAATGTTAAGAAATACCACGTGCAATTTCACAATATCTTTGAGGAAAACCCTAGCATAATGATCTGAAATGTGCTCTATCTGGATCGATAGAAAGTGATAAACCATTGTAAATCTATCAATAATAACCCAAATAAAATCGTGTCCTTTCTATGACGTAGGAAACCCAGTGATGAAATCCATAAAATGCTCTTCCATCTACACATAAGGATATCAAGAGGCAGTAACACACCTACGGGATGCTAATGGTCCACCTTCACTAACTGGCACATAGCATACTTGGACACAAATAATGCTATGTGCCTTTTCATACCGGCCAACCTATAATGACATTGCATGTTATTGTACATCTTATACCCTTTGAGATGTACCGTAAAGTGTGACCTGTGAGCCTCAGACTTAACAACTCGCCTCAATTCCTCATCATCAGAGACAACTAGTATCCCCAGAATGCTCAATCTATCATCTGAACCAATAGAATAGTGCTCTGCCCCCTTAGCTAATAATTTCCTAATATGCTCCTAGAAATGCTCATCTCCTACATGTAACTTAACGACCCGAATAATAATCTCGGGTGTGATGGTGAGAACTGCCATAAATGCATGGGTCAACTCATCATCCCAACGATGTGATTTTTACTTTGCCTTCCATACCGCACCTAACTCCAATATTAGTTTGGGGATCAAAGCATCTGCCACGACATTCGCCCTCTCAGGGTGGTAATAAATGTTGAAATAATAGTCCTTAATAAACTTTAGCCATCTCCTTAGCCTCATGTCAACTGTCGCTGCGTGAACAAGTAATGTAGTCTCTTTTAGTCAGTGAATAGCTAAAAATTCTCCCCCAGGAGATAATGCCTCCACACTCTCAATGCAAAAACCACGACTGCTAACTTCAAGTCGTGGGTGGGACAAAATACCTTGCGAGTGTTTAGATTTTGTTAAGCAGAAGATACTCCTCCTGTATTAACACCCCGCCAAGTCCCCTAAAGAATGCATATGTGAAGACTTTATAGTCTATCGCTGCCCAAGGTAATGCCAGAATGGTGTTGTAGTCAATTACGACTTCAGATCATCAAATGCCTACTGACATGCATCATCCCATACAAACGGAACATCCTTCTTCGTCAAGTTCGTTAGGATCCCAACTATCTTTGAGAACACCTGAATGAATTGACGGTATTACTCGACTGATCCCAAAATGATACGCACCTCCATGGGTGTAGTGGGATGTACCCACTCCATCATCGCAGAAACCTTCCCTAGGTCCACTGATATTTCACTTTCAGACACGATGTGGCCCAAGAACTACAACTCTTGCAACTAAAAACCATATTTCTCAAACTTATCATACAACTAGTGGTCTCGTAATGTTTGTAAGACTACAAATAAGTGCTATGCATGCTCCTCTGCAGTCTGAGAATAAACCAGGATGTCATCAATAAACATTATAACAAACTTATATAAAAAATCCCTGAATACCCTATTCATCAAATCCATAAACACTTATAGTGCGTTGGTCAGCCTAAAAGACATAACCAAAAATTCATATGACCCATATCTCGTAAGAAATATCGCCTTTGAGATATCCTGCTCCCAGACCCTCAACTGATGATAATCCGATCTCAAATCTATGACACTCAGCTTATATTATGTGACACCTCGCCTAATAAAATACCGGGTGATCAGTCCTATATTAAATTAAACAGGAATCTCATATGGTTCATTCTTTGCATCACTGTCGTTCATTCATTAAGTACTAAACACATAGTCATTTATTAAGCGGATGCCAAATTTTATCTTTATTAATCCCACCAAAATCATATAATAGAACAACAGACAATCCAATACGATAATAAAACTAAAACATGCCACAAAGTAAGTACAATAGTTCTGTCGAACAACGTCGACTACAAGCCATCCACAACTGCGAATATAAAAGTATCTCAATACATGACAAAATCGAATATAGAAGTACAAGTCTGGAAGTACAACTGAATATCCCTATCTAAGATATAATGAGATAAGCAACTACATCAAAGAAACCACAACACTCCACATAGCTGCAACCACGTACCCTATAGGATGGACTTATGTCGGGTGCCCTTGTGGGAGGACACCTAAAAGGTTTTTGAAAATATTTTATAGCAAGGGTTAGAACCCAAAACATTTGAAAATATTTTGCAAGTGAATTTAAATGCAAGAAGTAAATATGCAATGCTCTTCATATTTAAATTAGTGTCGCGCACTCCCTTGATTTCACCTCACCCCTCACTAATGTTCACGCCTAACGGATTAAACTTAATGTCCCTAGCCACTTCCCTCGTAACCAACCTTTCCCAAATACTATACTAATTACCCCACTAATAAACCCCAAGTGAGTATAGTATTTTATTCACTAAGTTATTACTCGCATTAACTTTCATAGATCATAGATCTTACATTTTAGCTCATATAACATTCCCACAAGTTATAATATCTATATATTTCGCGCCATGTATGTATATAAATTCCTGTATATAATTCTGCACAATATATACGTCTCATATCTCAACATTCACACATAGGTCGGGTATACAATGCTATCAACGAACGCATAGGAGGCAACCATAGTTCCCGCTAAAAGTGTCCGCTCCATACCTTAACGGACCCACCCCTAAGATTAGACGCTATGGCTAGGGGAATATACTCGCCCTGCTCCTCAAGTCAGGAGGATCACCCACATCACGCAACCTCCTATGATAGCATCACTATTGGTATGGCTTTAATATATATATTATTCACACAAATATATATGTAAATCATATATATGTACTACACATAAACATATATATAAATCCAGGCTCCGGAGTATAATATCCATACCCAAGCCTAAATATGCAAGTCTACGGTCCGACTTTATTCCAGTTAATTATACATTAATTAATTTTCATTATCACGGCGTCACTCTACCATTTTACACCAGAGTATCTCTCTTGGCCCGACATTCAAAATTCTCATTCAATGTTCAGTTTCACCCAATTAAGTTTCCCCCACTTAATTAACAAGGTTTCAATCACTCAATCATAAACCTTAATCTCCTAAATTTAATTAATCCAAGAGTAATTAGTCACACCTATCAAACTAGGCAATCTCCAACGAAATAACAATTAAAAAAAATTCTTAAAATTTGCCTACGAATCTGCCCAGATTTTTAAAATGCCGTTTTTGTGCATTTTGGAGCCGTTTTGGAGAAAACATATTCGAGAACAAAAGTTAGAAAATGCGATTTTTTACAGGGCAACGTGAACAGAATCGCCATTAGAGCAGTAAATACCTCAATTTTGTATAGATTCTTCATCAAAACTTTTTAAGATTTATCCTAAATCCACTCTTTTGTTATCAAGAGAAAACCCCAATTTATGCAAGAACTAACCCTAGAATTCAATTGGATTACACCTCTTTTGATATGAATAGCTAGATACAAATTAATACACAAAATTTAAATCACTTGCCTTAACCAAGATGATCTAGGGCTTTGAAAAATGATGTTGGATTGCAATTGCTTCTTCAAGATCCCCAATTTCACTTTTCCTTTGGCTTCCCTCTCTTTTCTCCCTTTAGTCTTCTATTAGGACTTAGTGATGCCCAACCCCTTATACATCTTAGGGTTAGAACACTATTCGTTTTGGGCCTATGGGCCTTATGTAAAATAGCCCAAACTCTCTTTATTAAGTTCACACATGTGTAATTGGACCCCAATACTCAATATATGTATGTACCCACTTCTTTTGGACTATTTTGACCCTACCGGACTCAGTCACGCACTTAAAACTACCATCCAGATTACATTTCTAAAATAAATCCTCATTCGTTAACTTATTTTAAATATAATCACTTTTAAATATTCCCTTTAATTAATTATCATTAATTAAGAATCACCAATTATCGAATTAAATTAATTAACATAATGATCCAGAAATTACGAGTTGTTACATACTTCCCCCCTTACAAGGGAATTTCGTCCTCAAAATTCGAATAAGCTTAGTACTCCCGGTTTCGACTACCTCCCAAGTCGCCTACCGTTATGATCCTACACCCATCTTTCCCACTTCTAATCGTGAATTATTTGTAACAATGGATTAGTTAACCAGGGCGCCCATGCAACCTGTACACGTACTTAACCGCACGAAACGAAACCCGACTTTTACCAATGCTTAAATTGTAATATAACTTAAATCCCATGGTTATAACATTCCCAATACCCTCCTATCGGCATGAAAGTATACATATCCACTCTAATGTGAAAAAAAACAATACCTACCACCGCGTTCTTGTTATCACTAGTTTCCTTGCACGAAAGTAAAACCGAGCTATATCTTCCCACTCGACAATAAGTCCAACCACTCTTAATTACATTAAAAATTTCCCTACTCCCCGGGATTTCAATTTTAACAATATTAGTACATTAGCATGCAACACATTTTACCATACATTACCATATATATACGCTAGACCCTATCTCAGGTGAAACCTAACAACGATAATTTATACCCAGGTACCGCTAATACCCAGTCTTACTATAGCTATGCACTATAGCCCCAAACTATAACTACACAATTTAAACTTGGAAAACATATAGACTACTCCCACAATCCTCGAAAGTAGAAATCTCTCGTATAACGCAACCATCCACTTAGCGTAATGACCCCCACTCTCACGTGGTTAGCACCAAAGAAATCCCCGTTATCCCACGGTACTTATATATATATATATATATATATATATATATATATATATATATATATATATATATATATATATATATATAATGGCTATTCCAGTCAACACATCCACTAATATTCATCGTACTCACGAATCCCAGTGATAGCACACCATAGGTTGTGACGCACCCACTGTCACTTCTAAATATTCCCGTGCTTAATTATCCCATAATTTGGGGAGTAACTTATTCCCATTCCTCCGAAATATGTCCAAAATCATTGCCTTTGCGTCTTCTCCCTGAGTATGCTAAGTATTTTCATAGTAGAGACTCTGGTTACTCCTAGGGTGCCCATACACCCTATATCTCGTGCATAATCGTAGAAACCTCCAATCATCACTTACGTAATCATATTTGTCTCAATTTAGGCCCCCACATTATCGGCGTGGCTATATCCTTCAACTATTTTTGATGACTTTACTCATCACTATTCAATTATCCCCGGCATTACCCCACCTTTATTATCGATGTGAGATCCTTAAAAATACCCCCTTAGTCCCATACCTAAGGGTCCCTGCGATGGAAAAAGTGACAAAAATAAATCACACAAAATATATAACAATATGCACAACCTAGCAACTTGTGGTGCCAAAGCTTCACATTGTTTCTTTTGCAACATCTTCAGGCGCCACTAGCCCCATCTCTCAGTGGATTTTTGCTCAAAGTATTTTCTCTATACGTTCACTAATTATCATTAAATCCAATGACCTTAAATCCAATGATATCTCCACACTTTCGTCATTTTATCCAATCTTAAGCATATAACACTTCCTAGCAAAGCCCCAAAGAACTTTTTCCCAAATGCACAGTTCCTCAGCATCGTCGGTCCTTGATTTTAACAGAACCCAAAGCATAACCCTGGGACTCTCAAACCTTGCCCCTATACTCATAAGTCTATCATGGACTCTAGCATCCCTAAAGGAGTCATAAACTACTGTGCTCGTACTATCACTAAGCCCTCAGCGCTAAATATTACTAACGAGCTAAATCTCTCTGCTCCACGACAACCCTACATCCCTTGAATCTCCTCAATAAAAATCCTATGCACCGGGATTTAACATAACAAGACAACTACACTCTGTGAGTCATACTTTACACAATATTGCCTCTATGATATTGCTCAACCCTATCCTAGGTGAGACATCTCAAGAGAATGTACATTGAGTACTGAAACAACAAACACGATAGCCTTGTTATGATCTCCTGCCATTACGAACCCGTCTGCACTCCAGATAAAACCATACCTCAATTATCACCTATTAAAGGAGTTAGTCCTTAATAACTACATTTTCTCAATGTACCCACCATTCCTTTCAGGTGGAACCGAACAGTACCCCGATATTCCATAGAAAGAATACACACTATTGATATTAACAATACCTCCACCAAATCCGTTTCTTACACGAATCTAGTACTTATACATTACTTTGAAATAAAACTCGTAGTTTAATTTGTCCACAATACTGTCGGCCCGATGGTTATTAGACATAACATCCTCGTCCTAACCAAATCAAAAACTTTTCTAACTGTTGCCCTTACTAGACATCCCGCTTCTATTCCCTGACTCACCGTGGATATGATCCACCATGCGTTTTTAATGCCTCACACATATGACACCTCTCTATTTATTCCCCTTTCTCTGGCTCCACTGGCCATGTAGGGGTTTTCCTTCTCGCGGACCTGGTAGTCTTGACCTGATTACTACCCCTATTGTCCCTTTGGCTACGCTAGCTCTATGGAACTTGTTGATGGTCTTGACGGCCTCGACTGAACCCATCATCATTTAGCGGAAATTGCATTAATATCGATCATTAATTTGGGTCCTCTACTGGGTGTCACTTCCCTTAGTGTCTCACTAGCACTAAGATCCAATCTTACTCTTATGATAGATTCTCCAATACCCTTAGATCCCCTCTCTCGAGGGCATTGATACCAATGTAAATGTACAATCTTATATCAAATAAAACTAAATCCACCGTCACTTGGTAGGAGTTCAATTAATTTAAAATATCTAAATTGGTTCCTTACTCAGTATACCCTTATGTTGTTCTTTACTAGCCTATTAAATCTCATATCGTTCTTAGGTTAAATTCTTCAACCCTATTGGCTCCTTTCTCTTAGAAGTGTTGATGTAAGCTTGCAATTAAAAGATATTGATGACCTCGACACTAGTCATCCTAGTCGAATTTCCCATTAGTTTTTTTATATTCTCCCCCGGGTCCATTATCCACTTGTGGGTTCCTTTACCATTCCCCGAATCCCCTTCGTCGGTTACTAAGTCCGCTAAACAAATTATCGCCTCTCTCATGATCGGTCATTATCTTACCCACTTAGTAAACTCTAAAGTTCCACTCGCATCCCTATCTGAATAGCGAATGGACAATCTTACGATCACACCGTAAACAAAATTCCTCATTTTATTCCATATGTATTCTTCTTCATACGTTGTGACCCACTCTCGTCACCCAACACTGCTCCTATGAGCTAAAATTTGTTCACAATTTAATTACAATGCCGTTGCACTCTATCCCACCCAATTTCCTTTAAATGACCTCCATCCATTGGTCTATCACACTTCCTTTATTTCCAAGACTCTTTCAAGTGACTCCTTAAAATAATTCTCTCCGACTCTCTCCTTGTCTACAACGTTGGGTGAGTCTGAAGTTGTATCACCTTTCTCTACAACAGTGCTTGGGGAACTACTGTCCCCGAGTGATTATCCTATTCGTCAGCTGCCCAAACATTAATTATGGTGACCTCTATCATGATCATCGCTCCCCGAATGCTCTACATGCTTTCGATTTTCATCCACGTAGCTCTTTTGTCTATACGGATACGCCCCCAAATTAACTCAATCTTCGCAGAAGTATCCCAAATCATCTCCGACCCCAAAAGTTTGTTGTCCTCCACCTCCAATCAATAAGTCGGTGAGCGACAAGGCCTACCATACAACGCCTCAAATGGAGCCATGCCTATGATAAATTGGTACGAGTTGTTATACTCGAACTCCACCCAAGGAAGGTACAATGGTTCTCTAATGTTCGATCTACCACACTCGACCGAAATCATATATGAATCACATGAATTATACCTATGGCAGGAGAGCGTAAATCGTAAACGTGAAGGAATACAACAATCTCATAATAAGGCTCTATAACGCTACGCTGAAATGTGAAAAGTCGTACAGATCCTAAGGACACTAGAACCTGACGCTCTGATACCATTTTGTGAAACCCTGTCTAATAAAATACCGGGTGATCAGTCATATATCAAATTAAACAAGAATCTCATCAGGTTCAATCTTAGCATCACTATCGTTCATTCATTAATTACTAACCACCTAGTCGTTTATTATACGGATTCCAAATTTTAACTTTATTAATCCCACCAAAATCATATAATAGAACAACAAGCAATCCAATACAAGAATAAAACTTAAACATGCCACAAAGTAAGTACAATAGTTCTGTCGAACAACGTCGACTACAAGCCATCCACAAATGCGAATATAAAAGTATCTCAATACATGACAAAACCGAATATAGAAGTACAAGTCTGGAAGTAAAACTGAAGATCCCTATCTAAGATAGAATGAGATAAGTGACTACATCAAAGAAACCACAACACTCCATATAGCTGTGACACCCCGCCTAATTAAATACCGGGTGATCAGTCCTTTATTAAATTATAATCAAGGTGAACGGTTGGTTCATTCTTAGCATCACTGTCGTATAAATAACTTTTCCAATTAAACACCCTAAATAATTAAGCTAAGTGTCAAAACCATTTTTAGACATCACTTTCCAAATTTTATTTTAAAAGAAAAATTTTAAACTTTAAATAATTCATAGTTAAAGAATCACACAAAAACTATACTGGAACATATAATCCAAACAATTAAACATCCAACTAATTGATTCCAACATTAAAACTTAAAGGAAAACATCCTGACAGTAATAAATCCCAAAGTATAAATACTGGAAATAAATGAATCACAATATCCGATAAAACAACTGAATAATGGAAAAAGGGCAACACATGCCCAACTAGATAAAATAGTGCTAGGAGTGGAATAAAAAATGAGGTCGTCTAAGCAAGAGGCTTGCAACTCCCACCTAAGCGGCAACGCGTGCCTTCCAAAGGATCCTATGCAAGACGCCCCTATAGCTGGGCACCTGTAATATATACATATATACAAGAGAGAAAAGAGAATAGGAAACGGGTCAGAGCTCGATTATAAAACAGTTTAAAATTAGTTTAGTAAGTATTTAAAATGCTTACCGGCTAATGCAACCAACATATTAGTGCGGCACTCCCTTGAGAAATTCTCACCTCTCTTCTAATGTGCACACCTATCGCACCAATACTCCCAACAGTTTAAATTATTTTATCTTAGGTTACTCGTAAGGTTTTAAGCCGACGATTTCCAATATTAAGTAGGTTAATCTTATTTAACAGCACAATTCTCACATAAGCCTTATTTGATAATAAAGTTGCTCAGTAATATATCATACTTTTCAAACACTTATTCCCAAGTTGAAATAATTATACTTTTCTTACATACCATACTCACAGCAGGTAGTTCCTAAATTACAGATTTAAATATATATATATTAAATACTCATATAATATATATATTCTAACAGCACCCCACATAAAATCTATAGTGCGGGCATACTCTGCTATCCAGTCCCCGTATCACTCGTACTAAGGAAAATTCTAGTTTGGAATCACTCTCGAACTGTATTAACACAAAACACATACAAAATGAGGGGAAGCATAGTTCCAAGTCACTAAGAGGTCAACACATACCCTCACGTCTCTTAGGACCGTTTGACTATCGATCCGATAGCCTGTACCAAGGATTCCTATGTTGTAGGGTACAAGTCAATATCCCCCATAAAGGTCCCATCGAGATAAGACTGTCCCAGCGCGGTAACCTCAGGGATAGCAAGTAGCGCGGGCATGATTTTTACACGTATATAATATATGCATAAACACAGTCATATATGTATACTACTATTCCCATATCAAATTTAGGTACACTCTCATGATCCATAATTATGATATTTATCCTTATTACTCATTATTTAGTTATCACGTATAACGATTTGCCTCTTATTTTAATTTGTGGGATTATTCCAACTTATTAAGTGACACTCGTGGATTCCTATCCTCCCAAGTGTAATTTCAGTAGGTACTCATTTATTTTACAACATGACTTCCTTACAAGTCTCACCCTTTAACACATATTCCCATTGTCCCTTATATGTAAAACATCCCCATGAAATGTTAATCTCGTCTTACATTAAAGGTTCCATATTTTTAATAAGTCCTACTGGTCTTCTTTATATCCCAAAATGCTCAAACATTAATATCCAAGAATGTCTAATCATTTAAGTTGGAACAGTCTATAGAAAGGGGAATGTGAGTTATGCAGGAGGGGTCGATCGATCTATGGCAGGTGTTCGATCGATCGATGCTCTAAGGTCGATTGATCGATAAAGCAGGTATGGCAAATCTGCAGAATTTCCAGTTACGGGTTCTCTCTTCCAACATCATCCAAAACGATATATTTGACTACCAAACTCCCAATAATTCATACTACAAGTATTATAACCTCAAATAAGTGATTTCATACGTCAAGCATGCGGGTTTTCATCATGAATAATGAATTAAAAGGGCATAATTCATAAAAACATCAAGAATCCTAATATTTTTTTGTTTGGTTTCTTCCCATCCTTTTCCCAGATTTCATACTCTTTAATTACTATAATTTCGTGGTTCAACCTCTATATATGAATTGGGTTTCGAGAATACATCTATTACTCATACAACATGCGAATTCAAATCTCCAAAATGGGGTTTTCTTTCACAAACACTAGTTCTAATCAATCCTAGGCTAATAATATTAGAGCATTAACTGAAATAGAGAAAGATAAATACTTGCCTGATATTTTTCGGTGCAGATTTGTGGAGATTTTGGTGTGGTTGTGATCCTTGTTGTACGATCTAACGTTTGGCGGCAATGGCGGTGCAAACGGTGGAGTTCTTGGCCTAGAACTCCTTGGAAAACCTCTCATCTTCCTCTCCAACGGCCGTCTTTGGTTTTTTGGTGTTTCTAACCCTAGAAGGTGACTCTTACCATCTGATATTCCCTTAGAATTTTCGTGGGTTTTCAGGCCCAAAAATGTAAAATGTCCAAAACTCCCTCTGGGGGTGTTAATTAGGCCTAAAAATTCCCCGAGACCCAAACTAAACCTCCGGGTACATTATTTTGACTATCTCGACCCTTACGGACATATTGACGCACTCAAAATGACCATACGGGTGACTTATAATTTATTTACTTTTAATAGTTCAAATTTAATTCCGACACGACACAATCGCGTCCCGATAAATTTTTAAAATTACCAAATTAGATTCTCGTGATAATTTTACTCATCATAAATACACCACTTACTTTACCCATAAGTAACTTATAACAAAATAATTACTAACTCTCACCACGCTAGTAAGTATTTAAATGATTTTTCGGATTATTATTAATTTAATATCTCTAATTAAATTTAATAAATCCACAAAATTAAATGGCATAAAAATACGGGGTATTACAATAGCTGCAGCCACGTACCTTATAGGATGGAATTATGTCGGGCGCCCTTGTAGGAAGACACCTAAAAGGTTTTTTAAATTTTTTTATAGCAAGGGTAAGAACCCAAAATATTTGAAAATATTTAGCGAGTGAATTTAAATCCAATAAGTAAATATGCAATGCTCTTCATATTTAAATTAGCGACGCGCACTCCATTGATTTCACTTCACCCCTCACTAATGTGCACGCCTAACGGATTAAACTTAATATCCCTAGCCACTTCCTTCGTAACCAGCCTTTCCCAAATACTATACTAATTACCCCACGAATACACCCCAAGTGAGTATATTATTTTATTTATTAAGTTATTACTCGCATTAACTTTCATAGATCATAGATCTTTCATTTTAGCTCATATAACATTCCCACAACTTATAATATCTATACATTTCACGCTATGTATCTATATAAATTCCCGTATATAATTCTGCACTATATATATGTATCATATCTCAACATTCACACATAGGTCGAATATACAATGCTATCAAGGAACGCATAGGAGGCGACCATAGTTCCGGTCGAAAGTGTCCGCTCCATACTGTAACGGTCCCACCCCTAAGATTAGACGCTATGGCCTGGGGAATATACTCGCCCTGTTCCTCAAGTCAAGGGGATCACCCACATCGTGCAACCTCCTATGATAGCATTAATATTGGTATGGCTTTACTATATATATTATTCACACAAATATATATATATAAATCATATATATGTACTACACATCAACATATATATAAATCCAGGCTCCGCAGTGTAATGTCCATACCCAAGCCTAAATATGAAAGTTTACGGTCTGACTTTATTCCAATTAATTATACATTAATTAATTTTCATTATCATGGCATCACCCTACCATTTTACACCGGACTATCTCTCTTGGCCCGACATTCAAAATTCCCAATTCAATGTTCAATTTCATCCAATTAAGTTTCCCCCACTTAATTAACAAGGTTTCAATCACTCAATCATAAACCTTAATCTCCCCAATTTAATTAATCCTCTAATTAATCCAAGAGTAATTAGTCACACCTATCAAACTAGGCAATCTCCAACGAAGTAACAACTAAAAAATATTTCTTAAAATTTGCCCACGAATCTACCGAGATTTTTAAAATGTCGTTTTGTGGCATTTTGGAGCCGTTTTGGAGAAAATGTATCAGAGAACAAAAGTTAGAAAACGCGATTTTCTACAGGGCAACGTGAACAGAATCGCCATTAGAGCAGTAAATACCTCAATTCTGTACAGATTCTTCATCAAAACTTTTCAAGATTTATCTTAAATCCATTCTTTTGTTATCAAGAGAAAACCCCAATTTATGCAAGAACTAACCCTAGAATTCAATTGGATTACATCTCTTTTGATATGAATAGCTAGATACAAATTAATACTCAAAATGTAAATCACTTGCCTTAACCAGGATGATCTAGGGCTTTGAAAGATGATGTTGGATTGCAATTCCCTCTTCAAGATCCCCAATTTCACTTTTCCTTTAGCTTCCCTCTCTTTTCTCCCTTTAGTGTTCTATTATGACTTAATGATGCCCAACCCTTTACACATCTTAGGTTTAAAACACTATTCACGTTTTGGGCCGATGGGCCTTATGTAAAATGACCCAAACTCTCTTTATTAAGTTCACACATGTGTAATTGGACCCCAATACCCAATATATGTATATACCCACTTCTTTTGGACTATTTTGACCCTACCGGACTTAATCGCGCACTTAAAACTACCATTCGGATTATATTTCTCAAATAAATCCTCATTCGTTAACTTATTTTAAATATAATCACTTTTATATATTCCCATTAATTAAGAATCACCAATTACCAAATTAAACTAATTAACATAATGATCCAGAAATTACGAGGTGTTACATTTTAATCATGGGTGATCAATCATTTATTAAAACAAACAGGAATCTCATTTGGTTCATTCTTAAAATCACTGTCGAAAACTTTTTAAATTACTAACCACGAATGTTAAATTAAGTCGGTGCCAAATTTAATCTTTCATTAACATATAATAACATGCAGAAACAAAAATAATATAACTCAACCATCCACACAAATATAAGAGTCTGAATCATCACATGATAAATAGATAAATAATAAATACCGAATACACCATCGGTTTTAAACTAATATCTAATCCATAAGTCTACTGAAATAAAACTGAATCCAAATACATAGTCTGATAAATAAAACTGAAAAGAATGTATCAACTGAAGGGGAAACATGCCCAAATGAAATAACGAATCATAAATCCTAACTTAGGAATGAATAACTGAAGCGTTTACATGAATCCTGCAAGCCTCCACTAGTGCTTCAGCTATGCATCCCTAGAATGAGTCATAAAACTTGGCGTTCCTGTGGCTGGACACGTAACATATTTTGGAAAATAGATTTGACACGGTTAAGAGCCCAAAACCTTTTGAAAATATTTAGCAAGAATTTAAATCACAGTTAAAAAGCAGTTATTATATACACATGTTAGTTCCACGTACACTCCCTTGAGTTCCTCACTTCTCAACTATAGTGAACTCCTAACGTCTCCTACTTATCCCACCTAGCTATGTTACCCAACCTAGCTAGACATAAGTATCTAACTAACAACAATAGGTTTAGCTCCCCCATACTGCCCATACGCTACCATAAAACTAATAATTAACATTAACCGAATATTATTATTGAACCGTTAATTAATTTGCTCTACTTAAGTTACTTTTAAATATAAGTTATCTATCGTTTCTACCATCACATATAAGTAGAATAATCACACTTGTATATACTTATCACACTATAATATATACAATTACAACATACCCCAGAATGACCACAATGATGCATGCATACTTTGCCATCATATCCATGTACCTCTCGTACCAAATCAAGGACTATTGGTTCGGAATGTCACCTCGAACCATGAATCAAATAACAAATACATTGGAGGCAAACAAAGTTCTAAGCCTTTGGGCTACACACATACCTAATGTACCCAAATGAGCTTCCGGTCCCATTATACACTCTCAAATTGTGAGTCGCCCTAAGTTCTAAGCTCTGGGGCGCACATCCAGACCTTGCTGGAATCGCCAAGGTGTGATCGACCTCTGCGCGGAACCTCCCGTGATAGAAGGAAGAGTAGGTATGCTCACATATATAAAAAAAAGCAAAAATAGGTGTTCACACAACCTATATATATATATATATATATGTATTAGAGAGGTTCAAAAGTGAACCTAAAAGATAAACATTTCAATAAACCTTAACAAAACAACAACTAACAACCCATTAATTTGAATTCTTATATAGTTATTGGTCCATGCCAGAGGCAACTGACATGCGTGACAAACCTTAACCCCACCCCATCTGTCAACAAGTCAAACCTTATAGTTGTTCCTGCTAAAAGTGGCGAACAAGAGAAGATATCAACTGGTGACCATTTAATTGGAGAAGCCCTTGACTTCATCAAACCCAGGCCGATCAGAGTAATTAATCTAGATAGTTATTCACAAATGATCAGTGGGGGTTCAATAATCTTATAATCAAAACCAGATTTCTCTAATCTCCAGCTAGAAATGTGAACTAAAATCCTTTCAGTACGAAAAAATCACATCTCCGGCTAGCTTCTTTGGCTCACTTCTCACACACCTAACCCTCCAGACAAAACATTCGACCATCCTAGTTGCTAACCCCGACCCCCTGCACCATCATCCTACCAACCCTCTGGCCAGAAACAATAAAAGTCGCGAACCACCGGGCGACCCAACTGCAGCTGCCCAACCCATCTGCTGCAGATGGGTGTGTGTTTGGGGGTAGGGGGTGTAAAAAAAATATTCGATCAACACATGCATCCGTTGCTGCTGGCGTGGACCAATTACAACATAAGAATTAAAATTAATGGGTTGTTAGATATTTTTTGTTAAGGTTCATTACAATGTTCATATTTTAGGTTCACTTCTGAACCTCTCTCTCTCTCTCTCTCTCTCTCTCTCTCTCTCTTTCTCTTTGTATATATATATACACATAAAACCCATAATATGCCCCATACATAGTATATCTCTCTCTCTCGAATACTCAACGTACTAACGATTTGCACATAGTATTATTTTCATATTTTTCGAGTATCACTTACTACCCGAAGGGTCCTGATTATCCCTTAAGTTATTTCAGTAGTAACACATCACTATCCTACTGGTATTGATCTTAGGTTATCGTTTACTCTCCCTATAACCTGATTTTCCAATTCTCGATATGTAACACAATCTTTTAACTTTTGTCGGTCTTAATTCCCATTTTACACTCATTAAGATTAAATCGGGCCTGAACTATATGTCTGCTGATCTTCTCTAAGTCTTTATATCATTAATAAACCATCACCAAAGTTTCTCGTAATTCGTTTCATGAAAAAGTATAACATAAATGACCAAACTTAACAAAATTGGGTAGCCGAATCAATTCGGTAAGGATCTCGAATCGATTAGCACCTGTTAGTTCATCTTCCTTGTTGTTGTTACGAGTTTTCACCAGTAAAATTCTATCAAACCTCCATGAAACCTTACCAAACTCCCATCCAAT
Organism: Sambucus nigra; assembly: GCA_949130495.1. Lineage (NCBI taxonomy): Eukaryota > Viridiplantae > Streptophyta > Magnoliopsida > Dipsacales > Adoxaceae > Sambucus > Sambucus nigra. The sequence continues at coordinate 225,971,385 of OX422214.1, forward strand.
ATCCCCAAGCATCAAACATATGAATAAGGACAATTTCTAATGTAAATAATACATTAAAACTATAATAAATCTACCCAAGAATAGATTAAATTCCATAATTTCATAAAACCCTAGTTTATGGTGTTCTTCATGTATATTCATCAAGATACACAGATTTCTTTCAAGTTATTCATCATATATTCTCAGATTTTATAATATCTACACAAAGGGATTAATCCTACATAAATCCTACCCTGAATCATGAATTAGACCCATCAAAATCCCAAGAATTCATTCAAACCATGTAATTTAATCCCTACACTACATGGGTATTATAACATGCTTAAAATAATTGCAAGATAAACATTTGCCTTGATATATTAGGTCTGATTTTCATTCTGAGATGGTGAGGATGTTCTTTCCTTGCTTCGATCTCAAATTCGACAACGTTGGTGATGCGAAAAGGTGTGGAATGGCCTAGGCTTCTTCTCCACTTTCTCTCATATGGCCTCATTTCTCTCTCCCAAGTGTTGTAACCCTAGCGTCTAACCCAAATGGGCTGATATAACACTCTAAAATTTGGAGTTCCTTCTACCCTAGAATCCTAAATAACCAAAACGCCCTTATGTGGTGCCTGGTTAGTCTAAAATCGCACCGGGACCCAATCAATACACAGAGGTACACTATTTCGCCTAATTCGACCCATTCTAAATCAACTGTGACTTCGAAATTGACATTCGAGTCACTCTACATAAATTTTCTATCTTGACCTCATACAGTCTACACATGACTCCCAGTTGAGAAATAGCACAATCACGTCAATATCACTCGTTATGACGTATAATAATTATTTACTATTCACTTAGTAAATTTCCAAAAATATTTATCAGTATCTCTCACTATTAATATTTTAATAAACACTTAATATTTAATTCAATTAAATTATGGCATGTGTGCAATTTAAAAATAACCTAATTAATTAATTTCTAAATGCTAAAAAATATGGGGAGTGTTAAAATCGAACTTAAAAAAATACGTAGTACCTCTCAGCTGGTCAAACAAATCATCAATACGGGCTAACAAATATTTATTCCGTATGGTGACTTTGTTCAACTCCCTGTAGTCAATATAAAGTCGCAAGGATCTGTCTCTCTTCTTGACGAATAAATATGGAGCACCCCACGATGAAGTCCTCCTCCTAATGAACCCATATCCCAATAATTGCTCAATCTGGTCTCGAAGCTCCTTCATCTCTAGACGAATGATCTGATACGGTGTACAAGAAATATGTCTTATGCTTGGAATCAGATCAATCATAATGTCTATCTCCGTTCTAGATTGCGACCCTGGGATCTCCGCAAACACATAAGAAAACTCTCTTACTATCAGGATGGAATCTAGTGACGCTATGAACTTCGAAGAAGTCTCCTCCTTGATATAGTATAAGTGCGTGCTCGACCCACCCCCGGAGTGTGGCATTGCAACTAGGTACATTTCCTGCCCCGAAACAGTGAAGGTGATGGACCTACCATAACACTCAACACAAGCTCTGTATGTAGATAGCAATCCATCCCTAATATGACATCGTACTCATGCATGTCTAGTACTTCTAAGTCTGTAACAAATGTAAGTCACCCAATATCGATTCTTATACCCCGACATACTAAACTATGGGTGCAACTCTACCCACAGGTGAATTTATATAAAGTATAATATCAGAAGAAACATATGCCATCCCCAAATCTCGTGCAAGGGTAGTGCTAATGAATGAAAGAAATTGATTGAGCGATAAAAGTGTGTTCGTGTGAGGACACAGTTGTTGTGTGTTTTACCGTCGCGATGCAAAAAAACCTGAGCTACGACTACACTTGTGAGATGAGTACAACGGTAAGTCGAGTATCATAAGAAATCCACAGGGAGTGATTGAATTTTAGATTTTAATCATTTTAAAACTTTAGAAATAAAAATGCAAAAGTTAATGGTGGGTTATAAAAGAAATAAAGAAAAAGAGGCGTTACGCAGCGCAGAAGTAAAGCGAGGATGGGTATCGCATTCACACCACACGGATCGAAACAACTACCAATTAGAATTAAGGTTCGAAATCTATTTAACCTACATAATCAATTGAGCATTAACTTCACGCAAGAAGGAATTTAACCCAAAGCCACTTGAATAAACATTTAATAAAAATGGTCGCACGCGGATTAAATTCGAATTATTGCCATAGACACTAATGTTGCATGATAAAGAAAGCTAAATGCATAACAATCCTCTTTTAATACTCGAGGTTTCAATTAAATGCGATTTTACACAAAATTCAACTTTCGGAGCTAGAGGCTCGATAATGGCGGAACATAACCCCGACCCTATTTATCTAAGGGCACGACATGAAATAAACCAATTTAACACTAGTAAATTAATAAATAAATGAAAAACAAGTTAATCTAGGCAAGGAAATTAAAGAGCATCAATGGAAATAAGCAAGAGAAAGAGAAAGCAATAAACTAGACAATGAAATAATTAACTTACAGACATAAAAATGGGAAAAACACCCAAAATGGTGGAGTAGGGGAAATCTCCCATACAAACGCCAAATCCTAATGTGAAATGTAAGATCTCTTTCAAAATGAGAAGAGAAAGTATTTATACAATCCCAACAATGGAAAACTTATAAAAATTAAGAAAATAAAAAATTTGCACGGCCGTATCGATTCGCAAGGGTATGAATTGATTCGGGCATGAAATATCTTCGAATGGATGGCAAAGCGAATCGATTCGCAAGGGTGCAAATCGATTCAAAAATAGGGGACCTGAGCACTAGTTTGGACCGAATCGATTTGAAGTAGTCCGAATCGATTCGGGCATGAAATATTGGCTACTGTCTTTTAGCGAATCAATTCTCAAGGGGGCGAATCGATTCACACTTGTAGGTTTTGAATCTTTTCCCCTATTTTGGTTGTGTTGTCAATAACACAATATAGGAACACAATGCACTCATATTGCAGCTAGTGTGCTCAAAATTATTTTTAATAATTTTTGAGAATTTTTAAAATTAATTTTTTAACATTAAATATTGATTTTACAAATGTTTTTGGACCTTAATTGAATTATCAAAATTTCTATTAAAATATTTTGGACTAAATTTAAAATCGGAACAAACATTTGGGGATAAAAATGGGAATTTTTGGAAAGTTAAACTCTCACCTTTTTTTGGTTGGTAACAATTTAACACGTTTCCAAAAATGGCGTGCCTTGGTTGGTTTGGTTTTTGTTTCTTTACACATACAATACTGAGATTGTTTATCCACCGTTGACCTTGAGTTCTCTACTAGGGGTGTTCGCGGTCCGGTTCGATCCGTTTTTTAGTAAATTTAAGGACCGGACTGATTAAACCGATCCTAAAAAAAAAGGACCAAGATCGGACCGATTAAACCGATTTTTCGGGCTTAGTCGGTCCGGTTTTTTGTATCGTCGGTCCGGTCTAACTTGTCGGTCCTAATCTTTTCAAAATATTTAAAGCAAGACAAAAAAAATATATCACTGAATCAACAGCTTAACGTCTTATATAACATAAATATAGCTTCATAGTATCTAAATTGCTCATCAGCTAACATACATCAATACTTACCCATTAAATCAACATCCCCTGATCAGAAGCATAATCAGAAGCACTTAAAACCCATAATCAGAAATGTATCCAATGCACTTAAAATCCATAATCAGAGGCATCTCAGAGATGAAAAAATGAAGGCAAAATTGTAGCATATTATGAAGGTTGACATAGTTTGGGCAATCTCTGTAAATGGTATCAACTTTGATTTTTCATAGAGTAACAAAAAAGAACTTTGGGAAGGAATACCTGAGTGAAAATTGAGCAGCGGCGACGGAACAATGGGAAGGAATGACAACAGCGGTGACAGAACAATGGTAAGGAATGAGAGCAGGTCGAGCTTCAAGCTTGGCTCGTGAAAATGAGAGCAGCGGCAGCGTAACAATAGCGGCGACACAAATGAGATGAGAGAGAGAAGATAAGAAGGTGGATTCAACCTTGACTCGTGATCGTGATTGTGATCGTCTCTAACTGAGAGAGAGAAGAGCAGAAGTGGTATTTTGTTGGCTTGTGTTGAGATATGAGAGAGAGAAGTGTGCGTGTGTTTTAGATTTAGGGTTTCCTTTCATTGTTTTAAGACGAGCGTACCCCAAGTCTTATTAATAAATATGTGGAAATGTATAAATATAATTAATTGCATATATATTAATAGTAACCGGTCTGGGTCGGTCCAGACCGGATATTTAATAAGGGAGACCGAGGACCGGACCGGTTAGACCGGTCTGAAAAAAAAAAAACTGGACCGGACCGATTAAAAAAAATAATCGGTAAAATTAGGACGGTTCGGTTCGGTCCATCGGTCCATTCGGTTTTCTGAACACCCCTATTCTCTACGGCCTGCATGTGTTAGTTAGCAATCATGTGTTACCCTTTCTATCAAATCATAGAGATTTAACTTCATCTATGTTAGATGGTTTATATTCCTCAAATGGTGCATTGTGAGCACTTAGATCAAACCTCATCCAATAACTTTGATCTCCACTGTTGATTTTGAACCAATTCTCCAGAACCTTCAGCTCCAACTATAAATAGGGAAAAAGTTTCATCAATTAGAGAATTTTGGTGAGTTTGAGTCTTGAGAGAAAAAAGAGAGGAGAGAGAGAGAAGAGAAAAAATCAGAGACTCAAACTCACTAAATCAGAGAAGACATTTTTCTCTTAAACAAGGATATCCCTTCATTTTAGTATAAAATGTCTTCTCTATCCCTATTTTTACTTTCATACTTTTAGGGTTTCTGACAGTTGTTAGAACGAGTGATCTAGAGTCAAGAAATCATTTTCAACTGGCTTTGATAAGCTAATTTCTTCCAATAACATCCTCACCAGGTTTTAGATCTCGATTCTTTGTAGAAACTTGAGATTTGAACAATGTGATACATTTCACGTAGTCACTAGGTTGTTTTGTGATTTCTTATTTTTTTGAAATCATCTTTCTATTGGATCTTGGTTTTTATTATTTGTAATATTTTTAGATCCATTTTTCTTTGTTTTAAAATCATAAAAAGAGACTTAAAAGTCTTGCATGTTTTAGATTTGACTTCTTTATAAATTTTACAGTTGGTAATTTTTTTATGAATAATCTTTCAGCTCTACATTTTTCAAAGATCTAAAAATAGCCAGATCTGAAAAAAAGTCCTGAAATTAAGTCTGATTTTCTCTATTTTTAAGACACCAAAATCAATTAGAAGTTTTGTAATATGTAGGACTTTCATGTAACATTTAAGGGTGTGTGAGTTTCATTATTTCATGTTTAGGCACAATACTATCACTTAATATTTTCACAAACAGAACACTTAGAAATATAGTGTGTTATTAAGAGAGATTAATTTTGATCGGGTCGACACAATGCGAAGAAGGAGGATGAGCAGGATAACCTGCGGGAGAAATCAAAAGTAGGCCATTAGCGTTGTGGTGCAGTTAGGTATCTTATTCTTTTTTTCATTTTATTTTGGGGTTTAATTGTATGCTTGTAACCTGATTCGTTTTAGTGGATTTTTTTTGGTTTGTGGCGTAGAGGTCACCGTGGATGTCCCTAATTTGGTATTTTACCACATAAAAATTCTCATGTGTGCTTTACTTCTTTTCATTCTTTATTCTTTCTATATTGGTTAGGATACATATGGCCGAGTAAAGTTTTTATTTTAAAAATTAGTAAACCAAGAATCTTAAATTGGTTTCCGATTTACTTCTTTACACATTTTGTGTTTATAATCAAAAGTATTTTCCTCAAAGAATTTAATCAAGTTTGACCCAATATTTAACTTTTGTGAATAACTTCATAAGCATTTTTCACACATTCTACAAAGATATTGGAAGCTTCAGCTCATAATTACTGGTAATATTTCCTCAAATGTTCAGCATTCAAGGGTTTTTGAACTGCTCTCTTTCCAAAGTTTCTAGGCGATAAGTACTTGGTTGGATGACCTCAGAAATATGGTAAGGACCATGCCAGTCATCATCCAATTTGTTTCCTTTTTGGAGGACTTTCTTTAGAACACAATCTCCCTCCTCTAAGTTTGTCGCCATTTTTATTGTAGAATCTAGAGGTATGTTGCTGATAAGCAGCTACTCGTAATGTTGTATTTTTTCTCACTACTACCAAATCTAAATCTAGTCTCCTAATGAGATGACTCTTGAAAGAGTTAAAGTTAAGCACTCTATGAGTGGGTAAGACAATTTATGTAAGTATTACACCTTCCGTACTTAATGCCAACATATAAGAAATTTCACTAGTAGTTGTCCTCAGCATTATTTTATAGCCCAAAGCACACTATGTAATTTATTGATCCTATTCCCATTGGAATCATCTAGCCTCTTATTCATACCATCAAGCAATGTTTTGGTGGTTATCTCTTTTTGGCCATTGCATTCAAGATTCCAAGGTGTAGAGTGTAATTTTTGGAATTTGGATTGAATGCAGTAATCCTAAAATTTATTATTGTGAAATTGAGTTCCATGGTCTGTGATAAAGGAATATGTCATACCATAATGACATTTGATATTCTTCCATATGAATTATAAGACTCTTCATAAGGCATTTCAACAAGGGGTTCAGCCTCACCTATTGGATAAGTAATCTATAGTAATGATAATATATTTAAACCTTCCATTTTTCTTCGGCAGAGGGCTGACCAAGTCAATTCCCCATATATGGAAAGGCCATGGAGATGTGATCGATGTTAGTGTAGATATCATTCTTCTGTTGATGGTGGAAAACTTTTGACAATTGTCACATCGTCCGATGTAAGCAATACAGTCAACCTTTATGGTTGACCAGTAATATTCTTGCATAGCCATTCGAGGACCAATGATCTTTTTGGGGAATGGGATCCGTAAGATCCCTTGGGTAATTATTTGATAAGGTTGTTCACTTATGAAAGGTGAACACATCTGATTAATGAGACAAAGAATCATCTCTTATATAGGACTCTCCCTCCAAGACATTTTTTGTTACTTTATACTTCATCTTTCTAGCCTCCTTTGGGTCGTCATATAGGGTGACTTTTTCAATATATACCTTAATGGGATCCATCGAGGAGGGGCCTAAATCTACTGCAATCAGATTAACATTTTCTTTATCAATAATCCTATTCATCAATATTTCTACAAGAATGGTACCTCTTAGTTCCGTCCTGGTGGCCGAAGCTACCCGTACAAGAACTTCTGCTTGGGCATTTTCAATTATAGTTACTCTGACCATTCTAACGGCATGAAACTTAGATGTTATGTCTTAAGATTTATCCAGATATCTTTTTATAAATTCTCCTTTAACTCCATATATCCCATCACCTGATTGATGATCAACTGAGAATCGCGGTGAGTTATGACCTATTTAGCACCTAATGAAAGAGCCAACTGAAAGCCCAAGATCAGTGCTTTGTATTCTACTTCATTATTAAAAGCTTAGAATTAAAACCTAAGTGTGTATTATACATGTAGACACCACATTATAAGACCCTCCTAGCTCTCTCCTTAGGTCCCTATCACCCCTCCAATTAACATGGAACCGAGGTCATATTCTAAGTATCGATCTAGAGGCCATCGGGTGCTCCCGGGCCCCGTTTGATTTCGGTCAACTTCATCGTTAGAGCGAAAGCTCAATAAATCCTCGAAGGTCTCTAAATACCCTATCCAACTGTCCACCCCTTATGCGAATCGGTATAATGGTTCAGAGGAACGGACCATTTTTCTACCGAAAACTAATTGGGAAGACACCGGGCGTTCCTGAGGCCCCATTTGACCCCAATCAACCTTATCGTCAGAGAGAAGGCTCAATGGATCATCTAAGGGCTCTAAACCCCCTTTCCAATGGTCTTCCCCTGCGCAAAGCAACATAAACATGCTGACGAATGATCCGTTTTCCCTCAAAAACTGATTCGGAGGCCACTCGGGCGCTCCCAGGCTCCGTTTAATCAAAGCCAACTCTTCATCTCGAATGATACTGAATGAATCTTTGAAGGGGATAGAACACCCTTTCCAAGGTCCATCCCATGCACGATTCTGACTTACGATACGAACGAACGACCCATTTTACTCTGATAGAACATCGGACGCTTCTGGGCCCCGCTTGACCAAAGTCAACTCACCTAACCGAGTGAAGCACTTTGAAATATCTAAGTACATCTTCTAAACCTTCCAACGATCCACCTCATGCATGATTCTAACTTAGGATACAGGCGAACGATTTATTACCATCCGACGATCTCTTGTCTAATGGATCGACAAGCGTTATCGAGCCATATTTGACCCATGGTTAACTCCCGGACCCGAGAGAAGTCCAAAGAACTCTTAAAGGTCTCTGAATTAACTTAATGGTAAACCCCTTGCACAATTTTGATTAATAGATTGTGTTCTACGACCATTTTTCGAAGAAATCTTCACAGGACTGCTGAATGGCAGGTCCATTTACCCGCCTATCGGTAGTGTACCTAGGGTTACCTGCCGATTGGTAGGTCCAGGTCTATGCCGATCGAAAGTGCCCTCACGCTATATATAGGGGAGCATGAGCTCACTCTCATAGATCCATCGACATCAGTGATCTCAGCAACATTCTCTCATGGTCAGTAAAGGTTTCCTTGTTTAGAAGTTCTTTCCACCATTTACACCCATCATTTTCCAATCTAGTGGGGGAACTCTTTCAACTTTCTTCTTCTACAAGGGACCTCTACATCAATAAAGATCAATCATCAAAGTCTTCAAATGAGGTCCAATTTTCTTCCTTCTAAATTCCTTTACTTTTGCTTTATTTACATAAATTTTCAATTTAGTTTGCTTTTCACTTTAGATCATCATACAGATTAAATCTCATCCTTTATTAGATATATTTCACATAACCTATTTTCTATCAAAAAATCCAAAAATCAACAAAAGAGGGTTACACCCATAAATTCTGATGGGAATAGTCACCACATTTTCTCAAAACTAAACACATCTTTTATACACACACATAATAAACTCCCGTTAGAATATATAGGATAAACCCCATCTTCCTGTCACATGCGAACTATGTGGACTTTGATGCCTTTATAGGCTACGTAGGTGTCTAGGGGTTAAACCCAATATTCGAGTCCAATCTTCCAAATTCTCCTTTTTTCAATTTCCACATTTTGTCGCTCTTTCATTGTGTATATATATATATACACACACTACATGTGATTCCTCCATTGCGCTTCATATAAACATTTGTTTTCGTTTAATCATAACGATAAACATTTCAATGAATGCACATATCATATATTCTAAGTTAATATTTTGAGCATGTGGATGACCTCACTATATCCTTTCCATGATATGAGTCGAGTAATTTCCATATTTACTTATATATACACATACACACACGTCACGAAGAAATTAAGGAACATAGAAAAATAAGCCCATGAGAGACCTAAAGGGCGGAATGGGTGCCTAACACCTTCCCATTCTATAACTTTGCCCACGAACCTTTGAACGATTGGTTTCGCAAGCATCAGTTTGTATTTTATGCCACTCTCTCATTGCGGCATCATGTTCTTTCGCCTGTTTTGTGCAAAATAGGTTGGCGATTCTATCTTTTCACATTACCCCATCCACACCGATCACGGTCGAAGCATCTCCTTTCCTTGAGAAAGAAAGGGAAGCGCGGGACCCACGAGCACCCCTTCCGCCCGCGCGCGCATTGGGGATGGCCACAATGGAGACTCTGTTGGGGATAAACTTTTTAAGAGGGCTAGACTCTGTTTGCATGGGTATTGTTTTGTTGTGTGCGTATGCACCTACCTGTATGTTCCCTTTTTCTCCTCTCTACTATTTATTTTATACACATAACTCATTCGTATATCACACTTTTCACACACTTGTAGATATTCTCCATGTACACTTCACACCACTCACACATAGGGTCACCTATATCCACATGTTGTACACAAAACTTAAGAGTATTCATGCTTAGGTGTCACTAGCACGCACTTTCACACACCCACTTGTAAATATTCACACACTCTCATATATCCATGCTTAGTATAATCTCCCATTTTCATGCTAGATCTACTTGTACATTCTCTCCAGTATAATGCTCATCATGCTGAATAAAATACTCTCTTCATAATATACTAAATCAAGAATCATGCATTTTTCACGTTACATCACCAAGAGAATGGCTATTGACCAATTTTGGACACGTAATCGGGGAGGGCACTTTGTGATGGGCGCTGATCCGGCAGGTTGCAATTAGCCTAATCGATATGACTCCCACTTTCCATTAGCCACGTACCTTTGATGTATATCGAACGGTTCCCCCCACATTGTACCGCTTGATCGAAGTCCTGACGGGAGGAATATAGCAGGGAACTCGTTCACATACAACGAGTATATCGATTTCACTTTCACACATATTGTCTTCACGAGGTATATAGTGAGGCAATTCACGAACAATCAAGTATATAAAATGGCTTGCCCACACATACTGATTGCCCTCAAAAGTAAGACATATGAAGAGTGCGCTTTTGTTCAAACAAAGAAATTATTTAATTAAACTCATTTTTTTAATCAAATCCTAAAACATGTATCTAGGTGTGATTGAAATCAATATGATCATGCAAGAACAGTCAATCACAAACAACACCCACAAGTGAGGAAAAATCCCCAAAGGGGCAAAACCTTTTATTTTCACTATAATTTGTAAATAACGGTTACACGGATTACAATGAAAATAAGAGTGACATACGGAATACCCTCAGGTGTCGGTTCCGTTGTCGTCGGCTGGAATCTCCCGCAAGAACTCCAGATGGGCAGCAATGGAAAAGGGACGGCTTCTCCACAATTTACTCCAGATGAGTAAAAACGATCCTCTTGAAGGTTTAAAGATTCACATACATATATGGGAGTGGTTATGTGAATAAAGAAGGTATAAAACCTTAAAACATGAAATTTGTTTTCTGGGTTGTGAAACGCAGAAACTTGTGCGAAAAAGACTTAGAAAAACGTGTAGAATGGACCCAGATATTTATACGAAAATTGAGGCGGCGACGTCGCTCGTACAACATAGCCATGTCACTCAAACGAAGGACACATGTCGCTCGAACGAGATCGCGAAACATGCGTATGTCGCTCGAACAACAGTGTGATGTCATTTGAATGAGCTCGTCGATCGAGGACAGTCTGCTTTTACACTTAGAAAAATTTCTTCTTGTGATAAAAAATAATTCAGACTTCAAAAAATATTTCCTAAAAAATTCCCAAATATTTATGCAAACATAAACAACTTCAATAAATGATTTACCAATATTTTGAAGTGGAGTAGTGGGAATGAGTTGAGCAGCACGTCGCATGAAGCATGATGCACGTGTGAAGATGGTGAATGCATGGATTCGGATAAAGGCCGCCGAGGATGATCGTGTTGACGTGCTGAAGGTAGCGGTATCAAACATACATACTGTGATCTAGGATAAATAGTAAATTCCTAGATTCTACCCCGGACATTTATAAAATTATGTCCTTACAAATATCCCCCTATGTCTATGCCGGTACATACATAAAAAATCCGAATTATGCTACCTCAATAAAGAAAATGACATACAAGATAATATCCCCATAAAACCCTCAAATTGATAATACTAACTAACATGTCGTCAATCAAATGTCAACATCTTCAAATCTTAAACTTCTCAAAAACTCTCAGAGATTTTCTAATCAGGGTGTGCAATCCAATAATTATCAATTTTGTACCTACACACATGAGATAAAGCAAATACCCATGATAAGCAACAGTTTGAAATATAATGATATGTAAAAATCAAAGATCAATTAAGCTTAAGCAAATCATTGATAAATCAACCAAACATCAAACAATTCTCCCCCATAATTCTTCTCCCCCTTTTTATGATGTCCCCAAATAAACTGATACGAGCATCACAAATTAATCCAAATGGAGAATCTCACAATGTAGTAAAATTTCTATTTTTTGAATTTTTCAAAAACCTTTCACACAAAATATACAACAAAGAATCACACCATGAACAAATATAAAAACAACCAAGTCGATGATAGAGAAAATGTCGGTGTGTGATCAAATTCGATAGGAAAATCAATACATACAAACATAACATATATTCATGATGAATATCGAATACTCATAACGAATAAACTCAACATCTTCCTTAGGTGTAAAAAGATGGAAATATGAGACATTGACTCAATCAAATCAGCAAATCAAAGCTCAAAGTGATTTCCACACCAATAACGGCCAAAACGATTTAATGCTTTTTCAGGACTTTCAAGGAAGTGCAAACCCGTATAAATTCTCCAACCAAACTCCCTCAGATTTATATTTTGATTAGAGGTGATCTAAATTCTTAAACATTCAAGAATTGATGGTGAAACCTAATGGCCCATATTTGGCATGTATTGCTTTTTATTGCCTTTAAAAAAATCGGACTCTTTTAACCTCTTGGACCCCGGATAATAAAATTCCTCAATTTTTTAGATCCAATTTAAATGGCGGCTTAATCACAAAGGATAGATATGTACCTTTCGTAGCCCTTCACCGCAGATAAAATACAACACAATCTCACCAAATGGGATTTACATGCATTCCAAACTTATTAAGTTTTATCGCATAAGTTCGTTGTATAGATAGAATTGAGATGAAAACACTCAAGCCAATATGTGATAGACAAGTACAATAATCAAATAAAGCTGTGCATGTGTGCAATAAAGGAGATAATGAGCCAAATATGTAGAAAGATAACACTAATCACATCTCAAAGACTCCAAACAATGTAATGCGCATGGATGCAATGATGCAGCGTCTCAAATCAAACAGTCACATGGATAATGGAAGTGAAGTTGTGACTCGGCTATCTTAAATGCTCATCCCAAAAAAAAGGTGTAAAAAAAATACAAAAATATTTTTGTGCTTTTCTTAAGATTTTATAAAAAAGAAAATCTTTTTGGATTTTTCAAGAAAAAAGTATAAAAACCAAAAATAAGAATACAAATGATACAAACTAGAAATAGGAATCATATTATATGAACATGACAAAGCATCCTATCATAGAGACGTACCATCCCACCAGTCAATTGTGCAAATCCCTAAAGATTTCCTAAGACTCTAGAATGTAAAGGCATCTAAGGGTTTCGTGAAAATATCGACTAACTGAAGGTTAGTGGGTACGAAACTCAGGGATACGACTTTCTCCTCAACTAACTAATATATAAAGTGCTCGCGTATCCTGATGTGCTTTGTGCGCGAATGTTGGACTGAATTGTGGGATATATGTATCGCGCTGGTGTTATCACAAGAGATGGTCATGGTGTCCCGTGAGATCCCATAATCCTCTAGCATTTGCTTCATCTACAGAAGTTGTGTGCTGCAACTTCTGGCGGCTATGTACTCAGCCTCCGCAGTGGAGAAAGAGATGGAGTTTTGCTTCTTGCTAAACCAAGATACAAGACAGAACCAAAGAAGAAACACCCACCAGAAGTGCTCTTACATCCATATACATCCCTAACCCAGTCAGCATCCGAGTATGTGGACAAACGTTTAGTGGCAAAGGAATACCAAATTCCATGGGAGAGAGTCCCACTCACATATTTGATAATACGTTTAAGAGCGAGTAAGTGAGACTCTTTAGGAGATGCCTGATATCACGCACAGACTCCAACACTAAAGGCTATATCGGGACGACTGGCAGTCAAGTAGAGAAGACTACCTATCATACTCCGATACAAGGTTTGCTTTACGTCCTTGCCTAAAGTGTCCTTACTAAGCTTGGTAGAAGTACTCATAGGTGTACGAGCATGCTTAGCGGAGTCTAAACCAAATTTCTTAACTAGGTCTCTAGCATAGTTGGATTGGGAGATGAACATCCCATCCTCTAGCCGACGAACCTGGAGACCAAGAAAGAAAGTAAGCTCACCTACCATGCTCATCTCAAACTCACTTTTCATCTCCTCCTCAAAGTGGTGAGCATGCTGGGAGCACGTGGATCCAAAGACTATGTCGTCCACATAAACCTTGGAAACCAAAATAGCACCATCATCTCTCTTGACGAATAACGTCATATCAACTCCCCCTCTCTTGAAGCCACGGGCTAAGAGATAGAAATAAGCCCCTCGTACTAAGCACGAGGTGCTTGCTTCAAACCATACAAGGCTTTCCTCAGATAATAAATGTGATTCGAGTGCTTAGGGTCTTCAAACCCTTTTGGTTGTTCCACGTAAATCTCCTCCTGTAGAATGCCATTTAGGAAGGCACTCTTGACATCCATCTGATATAACTTGAAGCACAGATGACATACGAGGCGAGTAGTAAGCGGACGGACTCAAGCCTCGCAACAGGAGCAAATGTCCCCCCAAAGTCTAAACCCTCCATCTGTGTGTAGCCTTGAGCGACCAACCTAGACTTATTTCTGATTATGGTACCATTTCCATCCATTTTATTCTTGAAAATCCACCTGGTACCTATCACATTCGTCTCACTAGGTCGGGGGACAAGTTCCGAGACATTATTCTTTTTAAACTGAAGTAACTCATCCTGCATAGCAGATATCCAGTATTAATCCTTGAGTTCTTCTTTATGATTCTAGGGCTCAACATTGGACGTGTAGCAAAAATGCCTAACAATGTTCTCTAGCTAAGCACGAGTCTTGACACCTAAAGTGGGATCACCTATAATGGAGGTAGGGTCATGAATCTTGCGGACCCAAGTAGGTGTGTCCGCTAAAATAAGATTAGGGTCCACAGGGTGTGTGTGAGGGACAAGTGAATCGCTGCCAGAAAATTCCTCATCCTCACACTATAGGCTAGGGTCAACAGATGTCGGAGGTTCGTCATCTTGTACAGTGACGTTTATTGACTCCATAACCTTAGAGCTATTCATGTTAAAAACCCTGTATGCTCTACTGTTTGATGAATATCCAAGAAATATTCCCTCGTCGCTTCGGGAGTCTAACTTTCCTAATTTCTCTATATCCCGTAGGATGTAGCATTTACTCCCAAAGACACGGAAATATGCAAGGTTGGGTTTCTTTCCAGTCCACAGTTCATAAGGTGTCTTAAGTGTGTGTGGACATAGGTAAACCCTATTCACCGTGTGGCACGCGGTAGACACCGCCTCTAACCAAAATCTCCTAGCAACCTTACGAACCAAAAACATAGATCTAGCTATTTCCTGAATCGTCCGATTCTTCCTCTCAATAATCCTATTTTACTGAGGAGTCCTTACGACCGAAAACTCATGTTTAATCCCAAGGCTATCACAGTAAAGATCTACTTTTACTTCCTTAAATTTCGTGTCATTATTGATGATGCTAGAAATAGCACCACTAGTCGAGGTGTTTGTAAGCTCAAACCAGTGATAACAATGGCAGCACAAGTGTATACTAAATATAAGAGATTGAGGTGAGGAGAAGAGGATGAACACCAATATGTAAGTGGTTAAGCCAATTAGGCCTACGTACACTATGCAAGTGAGTGAGTAAGGTCACTAAAATAAGGCACTAATGGCCATGGATACAATCTCTCAAGCTTTCTCTCTCTTCTGTATAAATTGACAGAGTTTTAGCTAGGGTTGTAATTCTCAATCTTTTACAATGTTGAGGAAGACCTCAATATATAGTGCCTGGGGGGTGTAATGTACCCCCCAAGTATGCCATGTGCATGTGCATGGAGATCCAGCCAGTGTAAGGATGACACCTGATTGGTCTCAACAAAGTAATGATGACCTCAATATTCCCCCATGTGAAGGGAATGATTCAGTTATAACAGATTTGTCCACGTGCTCCAAGCTATACATGTACGCGTAGAAGCTTGACTGTCTTTGCTTGATACCAACCTTGGCCTGGGTGAGCATGAGGTTGGTGAGGTACGACCCTTGCCTTGGCTGGGATATCAGCCGAGGTTAGATATATGGAATGTCGGTCATGGTCGATGTTGACTTGACACTTGATGCTGAGCTTGCAAGGCTGCTAATTCTAGGTGAAACTTGTAATGTCGACTAAAGCCGATGATGGGATTGTTCACTGAGCCTAAGAGGCTTTGTTGATTCTCATGTGGCGCTTACAACGTCGGCCATGGACGATCTTAGGGGTAGTTGATCCAACGAAACATGCAGGTCTCGGCTATTGCCTAATTGAGGGGTTATTAGTAACGTCGGTCATGGCCGACCTTATGAAGGACAAGATTGCTGATCATTTGGATTGAGCCCTCGTTACCTCGGCCGTTATGCTGGCTGAGGTTGGTGCCTCCGAGTTGGCAGGTACACTTTGGGCGTATTAATCACCCCTAGCCCTTAGTTACCTATGTAAGTAGGTGACTATGGGGTATGAATGTCCGAGGCTGCGTTCCCTTATGTGCTAATATCTTCTTGACAGGTGTCCCCTTCTGAAGTGGGTAGCGTGCCTGACAGTGTAGTGATGATGATTGCCTTTTTGGCTCCCAAGGCAATGATGGGCCTTGGGAAGCATGCAATTAATTTTTGAGGGTTAAAAACCCTTTCCTTCTCTTTCTTCTTCACATCTCTCATTTTTCCAGCCTGAACCTTTTGCATTCTTCCTCTCTGATCAAGATCTTGATCCGAGGATGTTTGTGGGTTTCTTTCTCTCAATCTTCCTTATTCTTTATTTTGCATTCCCTCAGGTATTATTCTTAACTTGCCTTTGCCATTTTCAGCTTTTTTTTTTCTATTTCTCCCATTCTTCGGGGATTATTTGAAGTTTTCGATTGCACTTTGAGTTTTCCGATGGCTCGTTGAGTTTTTCGGTGAACTTGTTCTTGACTGTTCTTGGTTTGAAATTTTTCAAAAACCAAGTTCGATCATTAGCTTAAGTTGTGCTCAGCTGTTTATTTATAGTTTAGAATCTTAAGTGTAGGACCATCATCTTTATGCTCAGACCCCTTTATAAGCTCATAGAAGATTTCCCCTCTCTTAGAGAGAAGACCTTTACAAAAATTAGGTAGATAGAACTAGCCCAAGAGGAAGCTCGTAGGGCTGAGGCCTTTCCTCTCAGACCCATATTTCTACCACATCTGAAGGTCATATACCCTAAGCCAGGCTAGCCTACTGAGCCAGCAGTGGGTCCAACTGACCCTTCTCCAATGTTTGAGTCTGATTCATCTACCTCAGACCCTATGTCTGTAGATTCATTCCAAGAGGCTATGGATTTCTCCATTAGGCAAGATCAGGTCCCTGATCGAGCTGAGGTCCAAAGTCGTGCCTCGTCCCACAACGGTGCTAGAACTTTACGGACTTCTTTTGATGTTGAAATTGTGGGGCTGAGTGTGGCTATTCTACCACCCATCGATGCTATCCCCCTGTCGGCCACCATAGGGGCTGAGTTCGATCAGAGGTTCCATGGGGGTATTCCTGTGCCTGCCCAAGTCAACATTTCCAGGGATGAGGATGATGGTCATGAGAGTGACGTTAATACCTCGAAGGCTATCGAGACAGAGAGTACTGTTACTAAGTATGACCTCTTAGCATTTAGGCATCTCTATTCCATAGGTCCTTCCATCACACTTAGGAAACCTCTGAGAGTTGAGAGGGCCTTTGGTGGCCGAGAAGGAGAAATTTGTGTGTATGAGTAGATGTTTAAGATGGGATTCTGTTTCCCCATCCATCCTTCCATCAGAGCTATACTTTCACATATTAACCTTGCCCCTTCACAATTATCCCCCAATGCCTGGAGGGTGATAATTGGTGTTATTGTCCTTTGAAAGGCAGTCCACCACTCAGACCTTCCTGTCAGGGTCTTCACAGGATGCTATATCCCATCCTCAGCCAGAAACCACCCCAGCTATTATCATTTCCTAGCTAGGAAGTCGGACAAAAAGATATTGTTGGTTACTCAAACCTCCAATCACAACTGGAAACCACGGTATTTCTTTGCCTCAGGGTAATGGGAATTTGGTCCTTGTTCCACCTCTTCATCGTTGGAGCCGAGGGTACCCCTGAGGTGGGGAAAGGTGTCAGTTGCTGCCAAGGCTGACCCTGGGCTTAGCCATGATAACTTGCATAAGGTTAAGGATCTTCAAGAGAAGGGGGAGCATGGTTGATTAGTTAAGTACGAACATCTGATGACCCCCTATTACCTCTTTGAGACTGGTTTGGGGGGAAGTCATCTGACCGACCTTCGTAAGTGTTATATTTTTACAAGTCGTACCTCTGAGTTTTCATACCTCTAATTTATTAACTCAGATATTTCTCTTTACAGAATTCCCGACAGGTATTTCTGACGAGCTCTGGGAGATGTTAGCCCCAAGCCTTGTTAAGATGATGAAGAAAGAAGGGAATAATGCAGCCCCTCCTCCACCTAAGTAAAACATCGGTAGATCCAAGTCCGACGCTTCAAAAAAGAAGAAATTCATAACTGCTGGCTCGGAGGATCAAAGGACGAGCAAAACCCAAAAAGGAGATCGTGCCATCCCAATCTCCTCTGATGACGCATTGGATCCTCGTCTAGAGCAACTGAAGATCAATGATAGCTTGATAGGCCATAGTCTGAAGGTAATGGATTCCATCGGCTCTGCGATGATCGATACTGATAAGTGTTTCTTACACTCGATAGATACCCCTCTACTGGCCGAGTTTTGCCTTCACAGGTCTATATAGGTAAAACTTTTACTTTATTCCAAGTGTAACCTCGACTTTAAATGGATTAAATTTTGAACTTATACATCTGACTTTATTTTACAAGGTATTCTGTCTATGCACCAATTCGTTGACTGGACCCTAAGGAAGTTTCCCCTCATTGAGAAGGGGAAAGAGGCCCAGAAGGTAGAAGCCTTTTTAAATGCTGAGGTTGAACATCTGAAGATGGCCTTGGGTAAGTCTAAGAATAAGGTAAAGCAGAAGGATAAGGACATGGCCAAGCTTAAAAAGGACCACACCTCTGCTCTGCAAGCCAAAGATGACGTCCTTCAGGCAAAGGTTGATGTTGCTATCAAGAATGCCCTTGAGGATGCCTATGAGAAGATACTAGCCGACTACAAAATCTCTGACCAATTTATAATCTTTGGCTTTGAATATCTCGAAAGAGGTATTAAGGCAACTGGGAAGTGGGCAGCATCCAAGGAGAAGGAGACAAGAAGATTGACTGCCTCAGACTTTATTGGTCTGAGCTTCGGCGATTCTCGTTTTCTTTAGGCCTTGCAAGAGGTTGAGGAGGAAGATGCTTCTCCTGCAAAAACTGAGCCATTGGAAGCTACAGAGACTGGGGATGTTAACCCTCTAGATGAAGGAGCCTAGGTTACCAATGTCGGCCAAAAGGACCCCATTATGGCTGCAGACCCATAAACCTTGATTTGTGAAGCTTTTAGCTTGTAATTTTTTGTTTATCTCAATGCTTTGTAAACTCTGATAACATATTTTGAGGCATACCTGACTTGTAATTCTGACTAAATGTTATATTATCTTCTTGAGATGATTTTGCTTCTTTCGATGAATGCTTTCTTGAATGTTGTCTTGCAAATCATACTTCCCATCAAGTGATGTTTAAGGTATGAGGTCATCGTATTAAGATATTATCCTCATAAATTTCACCAAAATCATGATGTTTAAGGTCTGAAGTCATCAAATCATGATGTCTCCCTCATAAATTTTCACCAAATTAATGATGTTTAAGGTCTGAGGTCATCATACTATGATGTTTCCCTTATAAATTTCACCAAATTAATGGTATTTAAGGTCTGAGGTCATCATACTATGATGTTTCCCTCATAAATTTCACAAAATTAATGATGTTTAAGGTCTGAGGTCATCATACTATGATGTTTCACCTCAGACCCTGCCACCAAATTATGATGTTTAAGGTCTGAGGTCATCAATTTATGATATTTCACCTCAGACCCCGTCACCAAATTATGATGTTTAAGGTCTGAGGTCATCATATTAATGGTGTTTAAGGTTTGAGGTCATCATACTATGATGTTTACCCTCAGATCCTATCACCAAATTAATGATATTTTAAGGTCTGAGGTCATTAATTTATGATGTTTCACCTCAGACCCTGTCACCATGTTACGATGTTTAAGGTCTGAGGTCATCATATTAAGCTGTTACCCTCATAAATTTCACCAAGTTAATGGTGTTTAAGGTCTGAGGTCATCATACTATGATGTTTACCCTCAGACCCTGTCACCAAATTAATGATGTTTTACGGTCTGAGGTCATCAAATTATGATGTTTCCCTCATAAATTTTACCAAATTAATGGTATTTAAGGTCTGAGGTCATCATACTATGATGTTTACCTCATAAATTTCACCAAATTAATGATGTTTAAGGTTTGAGGTCATTATACTATGATGTTTCACCTCAGACCCTGTCATAAAATTATGATGTTTAAGGTCTGAGGTCATCAATTTATGATATTTCACTGTCACCAAATTAACGATGTTTAAGGTCCTAGGTCATTAAATTAATGATGTTTTCCTCATAAATTTCACCAAATTAATGATGTTTAAGGTCTGAGGTCATCATATTATGATGTTTACCCTCAGACCCTGTCACCAAATTAATGATGTTTTAAGGTCTGAGGTCATCAATTTATGATGTTTCACCTCAGACCCTGTCATCAAATTATGATGGTTAAGGTCTGAGGTCATCATATTAAGATGTTACCCTCATAAATTTCACCAAATTAATGGTGTTTAAGGTCTGAGGTCATTATACTATGATGTTTACCCTCAGACACTGTCACCAAATTAATGATGTTTTAAAGTCTGAGGTCATCAAATTATGATGTTTCCCTCATAAATTTCACCAAATTAATGGTATTTAAGGTCTGAGGTCATCATACTATGATGTTTCCCTCATAAATTTCACCAAATTAATGATGTTTAAGGTCCGAGGTCATCATACTATGATGTTTCACCTCAGGCCCTGTCATCAAATTATGATATTTAAGGTCCGAGGTCATCAAATTAATGATGTTTACCCTCTGACCCTGTCACCAAATTAATGATATTTTAAGGTCTGAGGTCATCAATTTATGATGTTTACCCTCATAAGATTACCACTAAAGCATGAAAAAAAAAGTATCTAATACAGAAACTGCTCTTTTCATTAACATTCTCTTCATAAAATAATACATGTACTACAAAAAAATAAATGTAACATCATATGTAATACTTCTTCAGGTGATCAACGTTCCATATATTGGAGAAAGGTCCCCCCTTCTAGATTTTCTAGTCGATAGGTACCAGGCACAACCTCATCAACTACTCTATAAGGACCATGATAGTTCGGGTGGATCTTATTTGTCTTCTGCAACGTCTTCTTCAGCACTAGGTCTCCTACAACTATAGGTATTGATTTCACCCTTTGATTGTAGAACTTTGTTGTTCTCTGCTGGTAGGTTGCCTGTCTGATCTCAGCGTCTTCCCTTCTCTCCTCGATTAGATCCAAGTCAAGTATTTTTTCTTCCCCATTCCTCTGAGGGTCATAGGTATGAACTCTATGGCTGGGGAGCCCTACCTATGTAGGTATGACGACTTCTGAACCATGGGCTAGCATAAATGGGGTTTCCCCCGTTGGTGTCCTTGTCGTTGTTCTGTAGGACCATAGTACTGTATAAAGCTCTTATGTCCATATCCCCTTGGCTTCTTCCAACCTCTTCTTAATCCCATCAAGTATTGTTCGATTCGTGACTTCATTATGCCCATTTTCCTAGGGTCGTCCAAGAGAGGAGAAGAACTGCTTAATCCCCACTCTTTCACAATATTTTTCTAAGGAAAAATTATTGAACTGGGTTCTATTATCTGAGATGAGTGTGTTTGGAAGTCCATGTCTGCATATGATGCTCTTCCAGATGAACTGGAAGGTCTTCTGCTATATAATCGTAATCATCGACTCAGCCTCTACCCACTTGGAGAAGTAACCAATTGCTACTATCAGAAATCGATAATTTCTAGCAGCTCTTGGCAATGGTCCCACTAAGTCAATCCCCCATACTGCAAACGGCCAGGGAGAACAGATTGACATCATAGGATGATGAGGTTGATGAGGGATAGTGAAGAATCTCTGGCACTTATCACACGTCTTCACGTAGGCAGCAATATCTTTGGCTAAGGTCGGCCACCAGTATCCCTGCGTAATTATCCTCTTAGCTAAAGGTCTTCCTCCTATGTGACTGGAGAAAGATCCCTCGTGTATATCCTGCAAGACATGGGGGACCTCTGTGGGATGGACGCATATGAGGATAGGTAGTAGGAAGCCTTTTTTATACTGGATATCTCCTATTATTGAGAACTTGGCAGCCCTATATCTTAATTTTCTCCTTTTTAACTTCGAATCTCGCAGCTCTCCCTGTCTTATATATCTGATAAGGGGGTCTATCCATGAGTCTCCTAGGTTCAAGTTGAGGAAAGGTCTAGAAACCTCTTCTTCCTCAATAGTCAGTTTGAGCAAGATCTCAACTGGTACCATCCTTCTGATGTCTGTCCTTGTTGCTGAAGCCAACCTTGCTAGTGCATCTGCATGACTGCTGTCTTATTGAGGTACCCTTGAAGCCTTCTAGCGTCATTTTTACCTTCTTAAGATATTTGGCCATCCTTTCATCCTTGGCCTCATATACTCCAAGTACATGGTTGACAACTAGCCTCGAGTCACTGTGTAGTAGGAGTTGGCCAACTCTAAGGGTTTTTGCAAGGAAAGCCCCGTTATCAGCGCCTCATACTCGGACTCGTTATTTGAAGCCTTGAAGTTAAACCTTAGAGCATATTCAACGTCGGTACCATCTGGGGCTGACATTATCAGCCCTGTGCCGCTTTCACTTTCGCAAGAAGAACCATCCATAAAGAGGTTCCAAACATCTTCTTTTGAAGAGAAGTTCCTCTCTGACAGGGTCCCTTGTCTGAAGAGGTACTTGTGTTACTCATTCTCAGTTACTCCTTTTTTGGCTCTGCTGGACACAACCTCTTTCGAGTTTTGAAAGACGTTGCTTGATCCCTCTGTAATCTCTGAGCTATTCTCAATCTCAGCCTCCTTCCAGGTGAACTCAACAACAAAGTCTGTGAATGCCTACCCTTTGGTGGACACCCTGGGTTGATAAATAATGTCATACTCTCCCAACTCGATGGCCCAAGTCATTAATATGCCTGATTTCTCGGGCTTGTGGAGGACTTGCCTTAGTGGGGAGTCAGTGAGGATGACCATAGAGTGGGATTAGAAATAGGGCTTCATCTTCCTAGAAGCGTATATCAATGCGTAGGCCAACTTCTCCATCTGAGGATAGTTCTGTTCGGACCCTTGAAGGGCCTTACTATTGAAGTATACAGGTCTCTATACCTAGTCTTCTTCTCGTACTATGGCTGCACTTATAGCTGACTTTGAGACTGTTAGATAAATATATAACTTCTCCCCCAGAATGGGTCAGGATAAGAGCAGAGGGGACCCGAGGTAGGACTTGAGCTCCTGAATGGCCTTGTCATACTCTTTATCCCACTCTAAGGCCTTTCTAAGCACCTTTAAAAATGGAAGACACTTGTCTATGGCTCTGGAAACAAACCTGTTGAGTGCTGCAACTCTTCCAGTGAGCCTCTGAACGTCTTTTATGCTTCTTGGTGTCTTCATGTCAAGCAAAGCCTTGATCTTCTCGGGGTTGGCTTCTATAACCCTCTGATTGACGATAAATCCAAGAAACTTTCCATCTCCTACTTCGAAGACACACTTGGTAGGGTTGAGCTTCATCATGTATAATTCCATGGTGTCGAAGGTCCTTTCTAGGTCGGCTACGTGAGTGAAGACCTTCAAGCTTTTCGTAAACATGTCATCTACATATACCTCCATGGTTTTGACAATTTGATCTTCAAATATCTTATTTACAAGACGTTAATATGTGGCCCCTGCATTCTTCAAGCCGAAGGGCATGACCTTATAGCAATAGGTCCCCTTGTTTGTGATAAATTTTATCTTCTCTGCGTCTTCGGCATCCATGAAGATCTGACTGTAGCCTGAATACGCATCCATGAAGCTCATAAGTTCATGCCCTGTCGTGGCTTCTACCATCTGGTCAATTTGAGGTAAGGGATAACTGTCTTTTGGGCAAGACTTGTTCAGGTCAGTGAAGTCTACGCACATCCTCCATTTTCTATTAGCTATGGGCACAATGACGATGTTAGATAACCACTCTGGGTATATGACCTCCCTGATAAATTCTACCTCTTCCTTATCCTCTTCCCTGATGACATCATATTTTTCCTAAAAGTAAACTCTTCGTCTTTGTTTGATTGGCCTAACATCTTCTGCCACATTGAGTTTGTGGCACATAACCTCCGGGTCGATGCCAGGCATGTCTGCGTGGCTCCAAGCGAAGACACTCAGCCTCTTCTTCAAAAATCTTATCAGCTCTTACTTGATCTCAGGTTTTAAGGCCTTACCGATTTGGATGTTTTTTCTAGTTCGTCCTCATTGAGGACGATGGATTCTACCTCTTTCGCGACCTCTCCTTTCTTAAATTTTGTTTCATCTCCAAAATTAAGTGTGTCAATGTTATATGAGGTAGTTGCCCTCTTATAGGCCTCTCTCTTTTCTGCCGAGTTGAAGTTGCATTCTCGTGCTGAGATCTGATCACCCTGCACTTCCCCTACCCCATAGGGGGTCGGGAATTTTAGCATTTAGTGGGCCGTAGATGGCATGACCTCAAATTCCTTGAGGGCTACTTATCCTATGATGAGGTTGTAGGCCGAGAAGACATTTTCATCCATAACGAAAAAATCGAGCTTCCAGGTCAACCTCTTTGGCCACTCGTCTCCCATCCGTACATCCATCTCATACATGCCCAATGTATGGATCTTTTCACCACTGATGCCCATTAACGGATGATGATAGGGTACCAACCTTACTCTGCTGAGGCCTAGGATCTTAAAATAGGGACATAACATCACATCTGCTGAGCTTCCTCCATCTACGAGGATTCTCTGTACCTCACATCCATGTACTCTTATTTTAATTACCAAAGGGTCATCATGCGGAGCTAAGATACCTTTGAAGTCGATTCGGGAGAATCCAACTATAAGGCTAGCCATATCTACCTTCTTTCTCTTCTGCTTGGCCTCTAAAGACGCCAGATTCACAACCTCTAATTTGGTCACTAACTTAGCCTCTGCCACATGATCTTTACAGTCGGCTACTTCGGATCCACCCCTGCCAGTCCTTCACATATGGTGTTAACAATGAAGGAGATCATACCAACCCTCTTCACAAGGGCATTGTCGTCTTTTGGTGGGAGGTTTGGATCGTCCTCATCATCACCATCTGAGTCATCGTCTCTTCTCGCTGGGGGATCCTCTCGACACCTGTCATTTCTCTTCTTCTTAGGGTCATATCTTCCCCTCTTAGGAGCTTTACCGTCGACATAATTCCTCAGCTTTCTGGACTTCAACATCTTCTCAATT
Source organism: Sambucus nigra (assembly GCA_949130495.1). Taxonomy (NCBI): domain Eukaryota; kingdom Viridiplantae; phylum Streptophyta; class Magnoliopsida; order Dipsacales; family Adoxaceae; genus Sambucus; species Sambucus nigra. The sequence goes on from OX422214.1 coordinate 225,996,842, forward strand.
TCATCCTTTGAGGCGAAGCACTTGTTTGTCACATGGCCGTGGTCTTGGTGGAATTCACACCATAGGTTCTTGTTTCTCTTATGCGGAGGAGCCTTTAGCTTATCTGTCCATCTCAGGGAGCGGTCATTTTTTATTTCGTTGAGGATGTGTTCGCAACTCACAGTCAGAGGAGTATAGTGTGCAAACTTGTCGTCTACAGACCTCCTTTTTTCGTCTTTTTTCCTTTGGAACTTTTTGCTGCCACTTCCGTTCTCATCCTCACACTTTGCGGCCATAGCCTCATCAGCATTCATGACCTTTCCTGCTGTTGCAATAGCTCTGTCATGGACTTAGGAGGGTCTTCTGTAAGCTTCCATAATAACTTCCCTTTCTGGAGTCCTCCAATGAGGGCAGTGTAACAACCCGCGTAATTTTAGGCTATTTTAATTAATTTTTGGAAAATGGAGGAAAATAAAGTTTTTGATAAATTTTTTTTTTTGCTCAAATATGTTGGTTATTATTTTTAAAGGCGAGAATTTCAAACGGTTTCGAAATCGGAGTTAAAACGGATTTTAAAATGATTTTTAAAATGTTTTTAACTCTTGGAGTTGTTTTGACTTCCAACTCTTCATTTATTTGCCTTATTTAAAGGAGTCTTTTGGATTCCAACTCTTCATTTCTTTGCATTGTAAAAGGAAGTCATGGGCAACCCTTTTAACCTACTTTTGGCACAAATTTTGCCAGCAAATATATTTTATATTCCTCTTCTTTTTATATACACATTGGCCCTTGAGATTTGTGAGTTCCAAGCTTAGATTATAGGTGTTCTTGGGGCTATTTTGTTGGAGGTTCTTGGAGGAGCTTTTGTAGATTTTTGTGTTGATCTTGAGGATGTGATCGTTGGTTTCTCATCATGGTTTAAGGTATGGGGTTTTACATAATATGCTCCTTAAATCTCGCGAGTGTCATTCTCTTTGAATTCTTGTTTAATTGAACTCATATTTGAATTGATAAATTCATTGAAATCTGGAAAATAATTGTTGAAATTATTTTGATTCATGTGGAATCATTATATTGTTTATGAGCACGTTGTCATGAGATTTTAATATGGCACGGATGTTGGGCACCCGCCAAAATTACTGTTCTCGGGCTATGGCTTGATAAAGTATATACGGATGTGGTGAGGCCTGGTGACCCGGTTAAAGTGTTGTTGAGAAATTATAATGATGAAATGATATTGAGATTTTCATTTTGATTTGAATATTCGTACTCGTGTTGTTACATTTTATTCATCGCTAACATATATTTGTTGAGCATCTTTCTTGTCGTATTGTGTACTTCCCCATATTTTCTTTTAGTTGGCAGGTTAGCGTGGATTTGGGACGCTATGGACCAATTGGGATGATTTTTAGTGTGGATTATATTGGGGAGAATTTTTAATACAAGTTGGAAGAATTGTATTATTTTGATGTATAGAGCATTGGAGATTTGTATTTTATTTTCGAGTTAGTTGTTCTATGTAATTCGAGAGATTTGATATTTAATTTGAAGAGATTGAGATTTGTAGTTTCTATTTTGTTGTTGTGGGACTTAGATTCTCTATACCTTATCACTTGTGGATTTGGATTTATTTTATCGCATTAGCGCTCCGTTCGCTCTCCCCGGGCGGGGGGGTGTTACAGGCAGTCATATCTATATTCTCTTCATAATCTTCAACCTCCAATTTTTCTTTGTTGAATCTATCAATGTAGTCTCTTAGGCTCTCGTTCTTTCCTTATTTGACATACAACAGATGGGTGGTCTTCTTTTGAGGTCTTACCTCAAAACAAAAATTGTGAATGAACCGTTCAGCTAAGCCCTTAAAGTTCTCGATAAAGTTCTTCAGAAGAGAAGTAAACCAGATGTGTGCAGCTGCCGTCAAAGTCCCAGAGAAGGCCCGACACTTCATCTCATCTGGGATTGAATAAATATCCGCTGTAGATTGGTACATATCAATATAATGCACAGGGTTAGTACTACCATTATACTTGGGAGACACATTAGGTGGTCTGAACTTGGCAGGGTTGGGAAGTTCACTATCTTTGCCACAAATGGGGAACCCTCTGAGAAACCTCTTTGCAGTGGGTCTCGGCTTTTGATGAGGTCCCCTATCTTCTCTTTAAGACGTTGAATGGAATCACTCCATGGCTTCGCAACGTCGGCCTGACCGAGGTTGTCCACAACCACCTCCAAGGGGTGGACTAAGGGTTCCCCAGCCGCTGCATAACGTCGGCTGTTGACCTCCTCTTGATCCATATCTCGGCCTTGATGGGGTCGGCCATGCTGGGGTCAACCATAATGAGATCGATGTTCCCTATCTCCCCTTTGAGATCTAGCGGCACTTCGTAACCTGGATAGCCTTTGTCTTAGGTCATTGACTGGGCCGAGCCTTTGAAAGGCTGATCCTCGACTTAAGCGATCAAAAGCTAACCCTCTTTGTTGGTCACCCTCATCTCTTATGCCCCCACAACCTCTACTATTATGGATAGGACGTACCGTGTTATTCGAAACCTCATACGGCTCCCAGCATTCTTTCGGAGCATCCTTTGTCTCCATATCGTCATACCTATCCTCAGGACAAGGGTTTCCTTGCCTCCCCAGACGTAAACACCTAGGGTCAGGAATGTCCCTCCTCCGCTGAGGGGTAGGTTGGTCTTTTTGCGGTGCCTGGGGTGGTCTCCTGGCTTTAGGATGGGGTTGAATAACTGCCGAAGTAATCATCTTCGGTGAGACCCCAGGTGGCCTCATCATATTTTGACTGAGCTATGCAAATTGCTCCTTCATTGCTTGTTGTGTTGCAACCAAAGATTTTAAGGCTGCGGCCAGCTCAGCTATTTCGGACTGGGGTGGTGCCTGGCTGGAACTGGGTCCTCCAACACCAGATGGTGTAGGAGGTGGTGGAAGCTCCGATGCCATATGTTAAAACTAAAGAGCTGGTGAAGAAGATGAGCTTAATACCTTAAGGGACCTCCTTTAATGGTGAAATAGCTCCATGCAAGGGGTGAGGCCTGGTTCACCACCAGAGTCTCCAGTGAGGTTAGGCTAGGAAAGGAAGAGTTATTTCTTCTCGTTCCCACAGGCGATGCCAAAATGATAATGATAGAAATAGCACCACCGATCGAGGTGTTTGTAAGCTCAAACCAGTGATAACAAGGGCAGCACAAGTGTATCCTAAATATAAGAGATTGAGGTGAGGAGAAGAGGATGAACGCCAATATGTAAGTGGTTAAGCCAATTACCCCTACGTCCACTGTGCAAATGAGTGAGTAAGGTCACTAAAATAAGGCACTAATGGCCATGGATACAATCTCTCAAGCTTTCTCTCTCTTCTGTATAAATTGAGAGTCCTAGCTAGGGTTGTAATTCTTGATCCTTTACAATGTTGAGGAAGACCTCAATATATAGTGCCTGGGGGGGTGTAATGTACCCCCCAAGCATGCCATGTGCATGGAGATCTAGCCAGCGTAAGGATAACACCTGGATGGTCTCAACTAAGTAATGATGACCTCCATATTCCCCCACATGGAGGGAATGATTCAGTTATAACAGATTTGTCCACGTGCTCCAAGCTATACATGTACGCGTAGAAGCCCGACTGTCTTAACTTGATACCAACCTCGTCCTGGGTGAGTACGAGGTTGGTGAGGTAAGACCCTTGCCTTGGCTGGGAATTATATAATGACTTTGGTTGGGATGTCAGTCGAGGTTAGATATATGGAACGTCAGCCAGGGTCGATGTTGACTTGACACTTGATGTTGAGACTGCAAGGCTGATGATTCTAGGTGAAACTTGTAACGTTGGCTAAAGTCGATGATGGGATTATTTACTAAGCCTAAGAAGGTTTGCTGATTCTCGCGTGGCATTTGCAATGTCGGCCATGGCCGATATTATGGGTAGTTGATCCAACGAAACATGCAGGTCTCAATTGTTGCCTAATTGAGGGGTCATTAGTAAAGTCGGCCATGGCCGACCTTATAAAGGACGAGATTCTTGATCATTTGTCTTGAGCCCTTGTTACCTCGGCCGTCATGCTAGTCAAGGTTGGTGCCTTCGAGTTGGAAGGTACACTTTAGGCATATAAGTTGTCATTATATATCCTGTTAATAGTGACTCCATGTTGATTTTGCAGGACACGACACTTGGTCGTTAAAAAATCTATAGCATCGGATTTCTCTCTCAGAAAACCTACAATCGAATATCTGGAGAAATCATCCACCATCACGAGGATATACCTCTTACCACCCAGACTCTCAATACGAGTAGGACCCATAAGATCCATGTGAATCAACTCATGCACACGGGAGGTGATAATGGAATACAACTTCCTATGGGGACTTCGGATTTGATTTCCCAACTGACAGGGTCCATAAACCGTGGAAGTTGGCTTTCATAGTGATGGTAAGCCCCTTACTAGGACATTTTTTGCTAAACCTGTCAAATCTCTAAAGTTCACGTGACCTAGACGTTGGTGCCACAAATCCATAGGACTGATTGTGGCGATGCTGCAGACAAGTGAGGAATTGGGCACAGTCTTATAGCAATTATCCTCTGTCCTCACCCCTTGCACTAAAATTTTACTGGCTTAATTATAGACATTACACGCGTCCCGATCAAACTTTACTGCAAAGTCAACCTCACACAGCTGGCTAATGCTGATAAGGTTTGCTTTCAAAACTTTGACGTACAAAGCATTCTCTATTTTAGGAAATCCTGGTAACTCTACTGTACCTTATCCTACGATGCTAGACTTGCTCCCGTCTCTAAAGGTGACTTTACGTTCATTATGACCCTTTAGGTAGGTAAAAAATGAGACATCACCTGTTATATGTCCGGAGCACCCACTATCAAAATACCACTGTGAGGAATTATGTGATTTGAGAGCGACATGAACAACAAGGGCATTTTCATCTTTCTTCAGTGACCAAGAAGTGGTAACCTTTTGTTTACCCCTGTTGTTGCTGGTTTTAGCCGGGATGCAGAAAGTACTCACTAATGACAAGGACATCCATCAGAATTCCTCCATAAAACTCTGTGATGTGACGAATAAAAACTCAACACGCTCTCTCAAACTCGAGAAATCTCTAGTGGCAGGTGGCGGAGCATTAGTACGTCGTGTCTGACCCAAACTATAGCAAAACTCCCTAAGGTGTCCCTTTCTTTTGAAGTAGGTACAAAAGTACACAGTCTTAGGCGGACCTTGGTTTACTTTTCTTAGTTGAACTCTCCTTCGTGATTTTTATGATGGCCATATGGAGTAGTAGTAAACTTAGGAACTGGTCCAGGTGTAATTTGGGACGTGGAGGCACCATCAAAACCTATTCCCTGCCTATCACCAAAACCGAAAGCGGGATCGAGGAACATCTTTCCCATCTTTCCAGATCTGTCCTCAATATGAACCTTAACTTCCCGTGCTCTCTTAAGATCATGAGTAAGCTGGGCTACAAGGGCTTCAAGTTTCTTCCGAGTTTCCAGGGAGGAATGGAGCTCACTCGTAAGACTAGCCACTTGTTTAGTCAAGTCCCCTTTCTCTTTCTCAAAACAACTCTATCTCTCTCTAAACAGTCTTTCTCTTTCTTTAAACTGACTTTCTCTCTCAATACAGGCAAGCTCTCTCTCTCTCTCAAGGTAGTACAGGTGGAGGACTCTCTCTCTCTATTGCTTTTCCCAAATCTTCCTCTAAAGTGGTGATCCTAAGAACTAACACTTTGTTATGCTTTTTGGTTTTAAATGACTCAGAATATAACTCAGCGTAGGCGCGTTGAAGATCACTCTCGCTTTCACTTGCATCATCCTCCCTCTCCTTCACTTCATTCTCACTATCGAGGTGTCCCTGTGAAGCAGCATCCTCATCGTCGTGAGGAGCACTAGAGTTACTCACATGAATAGCCATGAATGCGATGAAGTTACACTCATGTGGTGACTCGTCTCAAGAGTCCACCGACTCGACCTCACTGTCGTCACTCAGGTTAGCGTTAAGGATAACTTTGCCTTTTTCTTTAGAAGTCTGCTCAGCCTAGTAGCACACTCAAAAGCTCTATGACCCTTACCGTCGCACTCATAACATCTCCCACTGTCTTTCTTAGGAGGGTCTTTAAAATCTTTTTCATTTTTCTTTTCAAACCTATTTTTCTCAAAATTCTTTTTATCTTTGAAATTTCCATTTTTCTTGAAATTGAGAATTTTCTTGAAATTTTTTGCAAACAAAACCAAATCATCTAAATCAAGGTCACACTCAGAATCTGACGTTTCTTTCTCCCTTTTTCTATATGACTCTACTCTCTTTCTTGCCGACCCCTCACTCTTCCTCTCCTGGGCATTAAGTGAAATTCCCTTATCTTTTGGTCTAACAGACTTAGGAAACACGTCCATTTCAAAGGTTTGTAAGTCTCCAACCAATTCCTGTAATTTAAGCGTGTTTAAATTACCCATAGAATTTAACACAGTGACTTTTGGGATAAAACGCTTAGGGAGTGATTTTAGAATCTTTTTAACAACTCTTGCGTTAGGAATGTGTTCACCAAGATTAAAGCTAGTGTTAACAATATCAGATAATCTAACATAGAATTTATCAAAACATTCAGACTCAAGCATGGTGATAGTTTCAAATTGAGTTGTTAAATTTTGCATTTTAGACTCTTTCACACCATTAGTTCCTTCATGGGTAAGTTATTAAACATTATATGCTTCTTTTGACGTGGTACACGTCATTATCCATCGGAACTCGTCAGGTGTGACGGATCCAGAAACAGAACTAAGACCCTTAGAGTTTAAAGATGACCATTTAAATTCTTCTTCAGTCCATGCAGTCATAGATTTTAAATTAGTCACGTTATCAATAGTGATGCAGGGAGTTGTCCACCCTCTTTCAACCAAATCCAAACTCTTTCATCAATGGCTTTTAAAGCAGATTTCATGCGGGCTTTCCAGTAAGCATAATTTGTCCCGTAAAAAACAGGCATTTTATTATATAATTTCTCCATTTTGAACACGCCCTTTTTTAAAAATTAATTTTTTTAGAAAATTGATATCTTAGAAAATTTTTGCAGAAAATTACATGGTAAATTGTGTAATTGGCTCTGATACCAATTTGAAGAGTGCGATTTTGTTCAAACAAATAAATTATTTAATTAAACTTAGTTTTTTTTAGTTAAATCCTAAAACATGCATCTAGGTGTGATTGAAATCAATATGATCATGCAAGAATAGTCAATCACAAACAAAACACACAAGTGAGGAAAAATCCCCCAAAGGGGCAAAACCTTTTATTTTCACTATAATTTGTAAATAACAGTTACACGGATTACAATAAAAATAAGAGTGACATACAAAATACCCTCAGGTGTCGGTTCCGATGTCGTCGATTGGAATCTCCCATAAGAACTCCAGATGGGCAGCAATGGAAAAGAGACTGCTTCTCCACAATTTACTCCAGATGAGTAAAAACGATCATTTTGAAGGTTCAAAGATTCACATACATATATGGGAGTGGTTATGTGAATAAAGAAGGTATAAAACCTTAAAATATGAAGTCTATTTTCTGGGCTGTGAAACGCATAAACTTATGTGAAAAAGACTTAGAAAAATGTGTAGAATGCACCCAGATATTTATATAAAAATCGAGGCGGCGACGTCGCTCGAACGAGATCGCACGACATGCGTATATCGCTCGAATGCCAGTGTGATTTCATTTGAACGAGCTCATCGACTGAGGACAGTCCACTTCTACACTTAGAAAAATTTCTGCTTTTGATAAAAAAAATTCAGACTTCAAAAACTATTTTCTAAAAAATTTTCAAATATTTATGCAAATATAAACAACTCCAATAAATCATTTTACCAATATTGTGAAGTGGAGTAGTGGGAATGAGTTGAGCAGCACGTCGCATGAAGCATAATGCATGTGTGAAGATGGTGGATGCATAGATTCAGATTAAGGTCGTCGAGGATGATCGTGTTGACGTGCCGAATGTAACGATATCAGACATACATACTGTGATCTAGGATAAATAGAAAATTTTTAGATTCTACCCCGGACATTTATAAAATTATGTCCTTACAATGTATAGCGTGAAAGTCATGCCAAAGGGGGAAACCCTACCACTTAACCCAACAATTATATACCTTCATATAAGCGTCAAACCTAGAACACTCATATTTAGTTTGTCGGTTTCTACCTGAAACTTTGTAGAAATGCTGGGTTGGAATGCCGCTCAAATTTTCGTGTAATTTCATATTTTTCCAAAATGAGATCCTGTCCGAAGCCTGGCAACAAGTCCATCCATGTTTTACATTTTCAAACCGAATTTTCCAAGTCTCGAGTCCCGTCCAGCATTTCTTTTTGCATTTAGGTAAACCTAATACAAGTGGAAAAAAAATCATGCTGAGACCTTTATCTCGTTTTTGTCCTTCTTTGTCAAAAATGTCCAACATCTCTTTTTTACCTTTGTCAAAAATATCCATAAAAAGTATTTTTCCTTCTTTTATCATATGTGTCGAAAGACATCTTCCCTCATTTTTTAAAATACCAAAAGGATTTTTTCCTCCCCTTTTCAATTTTTTTTTTGCCAAAAACATTTCCCTCCCTTTTTTTTTTCAATAATGAAAGTTTTTCTTCCTTAAAAAATAAATTCAATTTTTTTCCTCTTATGTCGATCACGTATCGATTCTTGACCTGGCTCCCTATTGGCTTTGATCGTCTATCTAGTCACCCCGAAGCTCCATCGGTTCTCCTGTTACTTCCTCCGAGTCCAGAATTCACCTTTCTTCGCTTCCCATGGAGAACGTTGATCCAGTTTTAGCTATGCAACTCGATTTGATGGAAGTCCTAGTCCAACTTACGACCAAGATCAATAACCTTCAAATCGAGGTCCATGAGATATAAAAAAATTGGGTCCCAGTTCCCGAAGAGATCGAGGATCTGTATCCCCGTGCTATGGGTTTGCCTGCACCTAAGCCTGTTTGAGTCCCAAAAGAGTATCAACATGCTCCACACATCCCTCCTACAAATGGGACGACCCCAGCCCAGCTCCCTATGCTGAACCTTGCCCATCCAGGGGTTGCTCTTCTTGTACTTATTAATCCAAAAGAGGAAGAGTTGAACAAAGTTAAGGAGGATCTTAAGTTGTTGACCAAGAAGTTCAATCAGGTCCGAATCTCAGGAAACTATATGGATTACACTCATATGTATCCCTACCCTAAAGCAAGGTTGCTTGATAAATTCAAGATGCCTAATATTGAGAAATTAGGAGGTAGCGAACCCCCGATTGTTCATCTCCAAAGCTATCACCGAGATATGACTCTCCTAGGTGCCTCCGAGGAAATAATGGCCCAGATGTTTCAACAAACGCTCAAGGACAACGCTTTTTATTGGTTCTAATCCCTTAAAGAATCCAAAATCTACAGTTGGGAGGATGTCGCCCGTGACTTTATGTCACAATACAAGTACAAGGAAGAGTTAGAAGTTACTCGTTGTGACTTGGAATTTCTCATGCAAAATCCTGGGGAAATTGTCAGCAATTTCATAGCAAGGTGGAGAGAGAAAGAAGTCACCATGACTAACCGACCCTATGAAGAAGAACAAGTCAGTATTGCGAAGAAGAACTTGTTACCCCATGTCCGAGCGACGATGGGAGGACAGTACTACTCATATTTTTGAGCCCTTAGAGAAGTATAGGTGGAGGTTAAAGAAAGTCTTACAAAGCCAGAAGTCGAACCGAAGAAGGTGTCCGGACAATTCACTCTGAGAAAGAATGATAAGGCTACCAGTACCGCAGTTTCAACCATTAATAACATCTCACAGCCTCCGACTTTCTGGGCCCCTGAAAGTTATCCCAACCCTGTTCGAAAAGATACACCGAGCTTCATCCTCCGTTTTCCAAGGTTTACCAATCCTTATTAAGCCGAAACATTATCAAACCATTGGACCCTCGTCCACTACCCAACCCACTGTGACACCCCGCCTAATAAAATACCGGGTGATCAGTCCTATATCAAATTAAGATAAGAATCTCATATGGTTCATTCTCAGCATCACTGTCGAAAACCAAATTAATTACTAATAACCTATTAGGCTCGGTGTCAAATTTTAAACTAACTAATCTTTTTAATAAAGCCAACAATAAAACCAATCACAACAGATTATAAACACCACAACTGAAAATGAATAAATAATAGCCGATGACTCTCGATAACAATATAATACAACCAAATCGAATAGTCATAAACGAAAAATGTGGAAATAAAATAAATGACCACAATATCTACACATCACCTCCTATCTAGACCACAAATATGGAAGCATCTAAATCAATCTCTACTAGCATCCACAGCTATTACAACATCGTCTGACACGAAAGAATAGTCATCTAGGTGTCAATGTGTCTGGACACCTAAAAAGTATAATAAAGGAGAAGAAAAAGAAAAGATAGATACGAGTCAGAGCCCGGGTTTTGAAAAATATTTTAGCAAGTGTTTAACATACTTTAATATTTAAAATATGATATTCTCCATATTTAAACCGGTGTCGCACTCCCATGAGTTACCCCTCACCCCTCATCTAACAGTGCACACCTAACACATGTATTTTAAGCACCTTAGTTAAGCTACCCTGCCTAATTAATCTCTCACATCACTAAATCAGCATACGCTATCTCAAATCTCATGCCTATAATATTCTAAGCTTTAACGATAGCGTGATATAATGAATTCTCACTATAATATATCCGATTCATATTCATTAACATTCATTAGCTGTAATACACTATTCATCTTTTAGTGTCGTTAATCCCGTATATAATATCAATCTCATACATCTTACCGTTTTAAACCAAAAAAACTTTATCTAGTTATTAAAATAATGCTTCACACATAAATATTTAGCTTCTAGAATACTTCATGCTATCATGCATGCTTAATCACCATCATATTAAGTAAAATTATATTTCACACACAATATAAGCACTAGGACCATCCTTTCGAGCATTACCTCACTGAATGCATTCTCTAAGTGTTATCATCTTCCAGGGCCTACTGACACGACAACTTGGGTACCAACGGTCGGTCTCTCACTACTTTGGTAACAACCTAATCACAAACGTATGGGAAGCGATCATAGTTCCTTCGACAGTGAGTCAAAACCATACCCGTAATTACTTCACTGCGAATAAAACAATCACACAATGTAAATAATGGACGACATTGACATGGGGATTATACTCTCCCTGTTCCTCAAGACAGGGGATTCACACACATTGCGCAACTTCCCATGATAGAATTAGAGGGGTATGTCCACCTAAATATATCAATAACACACAAATATATTCATAATCATATCATATATATACTGTCTTTATACCCGTATATATATATATATCATCAAATCCGGATATACATGCCTATCACTTGTGGCATTAGCCCATAAATACTAAATATAAATTCACATCAATAAATTAGTGTACACACACTTATTTTTAATCCCCAAAGTATTTTCTCACTTAGTATATAAGTATCACATTGATACTTTTTGAATAATAGCTTTTCACACCTGGCTAATATTCTAATATCATCCTTCTTATGCATACGGATTCACTCAAATATAATCGGCATATACATATATATTTTATGCGCATAAATACATATATAACCCCGCCGAATAATTTCCCGAGTGTCGTTCATCCCAAACACTCCTAAAATTAATAACCCGAATTTATTTCTCAATTAACCTAAGGTATATTTATAACTCAATTTACCATTTAGAAATCCTAACACACTTTTTATTATCCCCTAATATTAATCTCCATAATTTAATTCTTCATTTAATCCTTTAAAAACCAAGGAAAAAATTTCATAACTGACAATGCCGAATCGATTCGCTTTGGGCCGAATTGAATAACCTCGAATCGATTCGCCTCCTAGAGAATCGATTCGAAATGGTTCAGTGAGCTACTATTTTCAGGGTTCTTCATCTTCTCCAACACCTTTTTTGAATCCAACTCACTTACAACCCAATTTCTATGGATTCTAACATCCCCTAGCATCAATATAACATCAACGCACACTAGAATATATCCAACACAACAATTAAAATCAAGGGATTTAATCATTTAATTAAGAATTCAAACCCATTTCTTAATTAAACCTATATTTCTCAATTCTTTCAATTTCTCACCAAAAATCCCACCATTTTCATCCATTCAAACTTAGATTTCCTATAAGATTATCATTATATAAATTTTTTAATGAAATCATGTCCAAAACCCCGTTTTTATTCATGAATCCCAAGCCCCAAATCCAAAGTTTTCATCACCAACTTTGATATGAACAATAAACACACTAAATAGTTAAATAAAGTTAAACACTTGCCTTGTTGGATAAATCCGACGACCTCATGTCGGAATCCGTCAGAGCTTGGACGAAAATCTCCCATTTCTCTCTTTTCTTCTTCTCTTCTTCCTTTCTCTCTTTCTTCTCTTTTTCTTTCTTTCCTTTCTTCTCTCGTGGCAAAATAAGAGAAAAATGAGACTTATCCCCTTATTAAACCCAAAATTGACTCAGATACTCACTTGCGAGTCGCTACTAGTCCGAAAATCCCCGAAACCCAAACACTACCCCCGGGTACTTGATTTTGACTATTTTAGTCATTTTGAAAATAATCGTGCACTCAAAATTTCCATCTGAGTCACGCATAAAAAAATTCACCTTTTGAACCCAACACATCCACACACGTGTTTTCCAAATAAAATAGTATCACCTGTTGCGTTTATTCACCTGCGACATGCAATAAAAGAATCTAACTCATTTACTTATTCCCGTTAGTAAATATATCACACTTCAATATTAATATGTCACTTACCAATTAATATTTACTATTCACTTCAAATTCTCAAATTATTAAATTACACCACTCATGTATTTTAATTGTTCACAAGTGTACGGGGTATTACACACACTTCCCATAAAATTTAAGCCTGATGCCCATTGTGATTTTCACCAAACTGCTGGCCATAATACTGACTAATGTTTCCATCTTTGTAATATAATCCAAGTCCCGATTGATAGGGTAACTATCACCCAACAGCCAATCCTAAGCCCAACACTACTCACAATCCCCTCCCAAATCAAACCAATGCCATCTTCCTAGAAGAAGACCCAGAATTTGACCCATCCATCCAAATTATACCCCGTGAATCATCCATTACACCCATATACTCTCATAAACCTCTAAAAGTCTGCCCATATTTTCTCCTACACCTTACCTGTTTTGCTGATCAGGCTCTCTCACTACTTACTAGGGCATGCATTATAGCCCTTACTCATTCTAAAGGGATAGATATGGAGTTTCTAGCGGTACTGAATCAACTTCTAAAGTTTGGGTTGACATTGCCCTCTGATATGGTTATTGACTATCAAAAGCTCAACATCCTATTCATGGAAGCCCGTAAGTGGGCACGCGAATCAGATGATTGGGTGGTCCTCCCTATGAGGTCAGTTTAGATGATGCCATCCAAATTATGGCAGATATGTTCCGATAGACTCGAGGGAATTGCAGTATCTCTGAGTTACTCATAGATTTGAAACTACAAGGGCGCCTGGTCCCTTTACTTTTAAACCTCGCCGCTGAGTGGGAAGAATTATAAGAGGAGGCGATTAAAGTTGTAGAATGTATTGACTTTTCATGGAAAGAAGACATCGTTACCACTGGATGGGGGGACGAGTTTGACAGTTCAGACAAAGAGCTAAGCCCAAAAAGGATCAATCCCATAGTCAGTATATGCAGAATGATATCATTTGAAGAGTTGCTAGGAGATCAACAAGGTACCTGAACAACTAAAAAATGACGAGGAAATAGGGTTCTTATTCTTCCCATCTTCTGTGAATCATATGACAAGGTCTTGGAGGCACTACTATATTTCGAATCCTCATTCAGTGATTGATAAACAAAAGGCGTTGAAGGAGTCCCAATGCCGAAAATAGTCATTGGGGAGAGTAAGATCCTCTGCCAACTGAAGAAAATTCAAGTCAAAATCACCTTGTGGGGACTCTTCATGTGTTCCCAACTTCACCGAAATGCTTTGATCAAGTTCAGGGGCGGATGGACATAGGGCCCAAGGGGGGGGGGGACCCCGGTTCAACTTTATAAATAAATAAATATATATATATATATATATATATATATATATATATATATAGAGAGAGAGAGAGAGAGAGAGAGAGAGAGTTTTGGTAAAACTTCAAACTTCAAGGTATACCTCTAATATTTACAAAACTGTAGTTTAATCTGAATTTTTTGTATATGTATGTGTAGTCTCAAATTTCTGTAATTTGTAATTTTTTGTAGTGTGAATTTTTTTTGTGCCCTTAATAGCAACTGCCTAATTTTTTATAATCTGTAAATTTTTTTTATATGCCCTTAATCTGTAATTTTTTGTATTTTTATATGCCCTTAATGTGTAATCTGTAATTTTTTTTTAAATATGTGGAGATATATGTAGTCTGGAATATATGTTTTTTTTAAATAGGAAGTCATGGAGAAATTTTTTAAACGTAAAAGAGAAGACAACACACAAACCGTATCCAAAGCCGAGGTTCAATTTTCTCCCAATGCGGACTCAATAATCTTCTCCATCAAGCTATAATTTGTATAAAACTCGAAATAAAGTTATAATTTGTAGTTATTTGGGCATTATTAGGGTCAATTTGAATGAACTATAATTTGTATAAAACTCGAAATAAAGCTATAATTTGTAGTTGTTTTGGCATTATAAAGCTATAATTTGTATGAAACTTGAAATAACCCCCAAAAAAATCGCCTCGGGAGATCCCGCCCCCAAACCCTCGGCACCACTCGAAATTTTTTCCCCAATTGAACAAAAATCTTGGATCCGCCACTGATCAAGTTACTCACTGGCCCCACAGTCCCTCCTTCCACCACGCCAGAAGAAGCAGTAAAACTGGTTAGATCCCTAACCTCTACAAGATTACTCTCCCTTTTCTAAAGAAGAAATCCTAAAGATTGGTCCAAACCACAACTATGCTCTCAACCTCTGTCAAAAGTAATGGGGAAAATAGTTCTGCTCTCACTAGTCGACAATGGATCATTACTAAATGTCTTCCCATTAAGAACCTTTAATTGTCTGGGTTTAAAAATAAGTTACCTCGCTCCTACATCTGTCGCAGTGCGTACTTACAATAATACCCACCAAGAAGTAGTGGGATTTATAAAGCTCACAGTAGGGGGTTGGCCCTATAAATCCAATCACTGAGTTCCAAGTCATTAACATACCAGCTTGCTTCAACCTTCTACTTGGTCGACCTTGGCTTCACAGTATCAAAGGGGGCTCTTCCTCTTTCCATCAGAAATTAAAATTCTTCACCTAAGGGCGAATCATCACCATCTTAGGTGATAATGATAGCATAAGGAATATGAGTAGTTGTAATCCAGTCCTCGAGATACAACATGGTGAGAATGACATGCTTTTATCTAGTTTTTGAGTTGAACCTCTTCCACTCCCA
This sequence comes from Sambucus nigra, assembly GCA_949130495.1. NCBI lineage: Eukaryota > Viridiplantae > Streptophyta > Magnoliopsida > Dipsacales > Adoxaceae > Sambucus > Sambucus nigra. Next base: position 226,012,371 of record OX422214.1, read on the forward strand.
ACTGGGGATGATTTCAAAGGTCAAGTCTATCCGGAGCAGAACCCTTATGGTAATATCAACGTGATTCAGATGTTTAAGAACATGCACTTCATGCCCAGACCAATGCTAGGGCGACAACAATAAGGAATATTGGAGTCCATAGTCTTGAAGAAGGCATTTCCTTCACGCGGCCTGGGTTATCAGCCATCACCCAAATAAATAAGAATTCTTCGCCAACCTCATTCCAAACGAAGGTCATCTGAAGCCAACATTGTTTTAAGGTATTCCTTAAATGAAAAGTTCGTCAGAGAAGGTGAAGACTTTCCCTTTTGCAGCTTTTACGAATCATGGTATGACCATAGAGATAAGAAAATGAAGCCGGGGGTGGAGATCTTCTTCCAAGACGAGTACTCTTGGGCCAAAAGCCCCAAACATCATGTGCAACCATACGCTGAAAAGATTGAAATTATTGCCAAAGACTCTGAGGAAAGTAATCCTGAAGATTCCTTTAATTTACAGATATTGGGGCTGACACTCTACATGATCTGCTCAAATGATACACCATCAGACTCGTTTGTCCTAATCAAAGCTGTTAATACACCCCTCCTCAACTGGAACTTTGTACTAGTCCCGCCGACAGACACACAACCCAACCCAGCTGTTTATCCTACTTCCTCTTTTATTGTTTCTCTTTGTTTGATCATAATGTAATCGAGACCTCCTTCGACAAGGTTCTCAGTGATGTTTTTCCCAATCATGAAATAAATGAGGATTTTGAGTATCTTGCTATGCTCTATATTAATTATCTTGATTCTAATCAAACTCTTGGTGATGATGATTTTGCAATTGAAAAATTCTTAAGTGATTTTAATAAGGTTAATAATAAACAACATAACCGCATTTAAATTTATGAAGATGAAACGATCCTTATTAATCTCGGTTCTAGTAGCCAATTACACGAGATTAGGATAGGGTCCAACTCGAAGAATTATTGAAAGAATTTGTGGAAGTCTTCTCATGGTCCTATGATGATATGCTCGGCATTGATCCTGAGATCTCTTAGCATGAGATTCCTACTATTCCAGAATGCAAGCCAATCAAATCGAAACTATGAAATCTCCCCACCAAATGGTCGCTAAAAGTCAAGGAAGAAGTGGTCAAGAAGTTGAACATAGGCTTCAGCCGGGTGATTGAATATTCCACATGATTAGCCAACATTGTACCCGTTCCACAATTAGGGGAAAGGTCCGTATATGCATTGACTACCGAGATTTAAACAAGGATTATCCAAAAGATTATTACTCATTGCCTAATATCGACATGATCATAGATAATACGTCCAGTCACGCCTTGAAGTCATTCGTTGATGGATTTGTTGGATACAATCAGATCAAGATGCACCCCGATCATCAATAAAAAAAATGCATTCATCACCTCTTTGGGGACCTTTTGTTATAAAGTTATGCCATTGAACTCAAGAATGCAGGGGCTACCTACCAAAGGTCTGCCACAGCCATCTTAAATGATCTGATACACAAGGAAGGTGAGGTCTATGTAGACGATATGATCATAAAATCCAAGACTAGGGAAGGTCATGCTCCCTCATTATTAAAATTCTTCGAGAGGTTATGACAATACCAACATAAATGTGTCTTTGGTGTCACCAAAGGAAAGATACTGGGATTAATGATTAGTGAGAAGGGGATAGAAGCATACCCCGCTAAACTAAAGGCCATACTTAAAATCCGGCCACCCCGAACAGAGAAGGAAGTTCGAGGATTCTTGGGGAAATTACAATACATCAGCATGTTCATCAGCCAGTTGACTTCCATTTGTGAACCCGTCTTCAATCTCCTTTGAAAGGATTCCACCAAAGTCTGGAATGAATCCTATCAGGAAGCCTTTGACCAAATGAAATAATATTTAACCCGACCTCTAATACTCATGCCACCACAACCTAGTCTTCCCCTACTCCTATTTTTAACTATAATAGATACTGCCACTGGGGTTTTATTGGCCCAATGCCATCTACTATTCCAGTCACAAGTTGGTCGGGCACGAAGTCAATTACACTGCCCTAGAAAAAGCATGTGTCTCCCTTATCTATGTCACTCAGAAATTACGGCACTACATGCTCGTCTTTCCTATCAGACTTCTGTCTCGAATGGATCCTATTAAGTACTTGCTCGAAAAGCCTGCTCTGTCTAGCCGAATGTACCGATGGTTCATGCTACTAGACAAATTCGATATAGTGTATGTTGAAGCACACTATATATATGAGTCACTTAAGTTTAAAATATAGGAGCTTGTTTAGTTTGGAAATTAGGACAAAATTGTGTCATTCAATGTCTATCCCTTACCCTCATGCCTGTTCATGATCTACATCAACATTTATCAAGTTTGGAAAAGGTAGTAACCAACACAACTCACAAACACCTAGGACTGCATTTATTTGACATATCGTGTGTATGAGGTGTGTGTGTGTTCACATTGGCTTAAATATATTTTCTAATATTTTTATAAAAAATTTAGGAATTTTTTAACATTTAAAATCTATTTTTTTTTTCATTTAAAATTTGGTTTTAAAACGTTTTGGGCCAATTTATAAAAATTTAAAGTTACTAAAATATTTCTTTAGTAGAATCCGAAAGGTGCAGAGACATTTGGGGTGGAAAATGATATTTTTAAAAGAAAAAAGACACGCATTTTATAATCAATCTGGATCACACACGTGTTGCCTTATCAACGATTAGATTTGTGTTTCTTTCAACTCACATACTTAAGAGTTAATCTGGAATGTTGGTTTAATTTCATCAATGGTCTGCATGCATTCTTATTCAATCCATGTCTTACCTGTTTTAGCCAATCAGAGGAGGTTTAAATGCGGTGCATCTTCAACCGTTAGATTTATAACCATTTGTTTGAATTAATCTCAACCCTTAATTTGTATCCTCATTCCAGATCCTTCCATCGTCCACTATAAATAAGGACCGAGGGTCATTCGTTTCTAACTTTTGGCAAGTATGAGAGAGAGAGAGAGAGAGAAAGAGGGGAAAATTAGAGAGAAAAAAATTGCAAACCAAACTCTAGCCAAATTTTTTAGAAATCTTTTGAGAGTTAGAGAGTTTTTACTTGAACGTTGGTTCAAATTCTCTCTGGTTTACATCTCTTGTCCAACACTTTCACCAAGTCTGGTCTCTTCTTATTTCCTTGATATTTGTAGATCTGACTAAGTGATAAAGTCACGATTTGTTATTAGGACTGATTTCTTCATTTGAAATCATCTCTTGGTTGGGTCTTTTGTTCCAAAACGTTTTATCAAATCTTTCCCAACATATCTCCTTTTCTGTTTTCAAGTTTTCTTGAAAAACAAGACTTTAAGTTTTCAGATCCAAATACGTTTATGTCTCCTAGTTTGTATTTCACATTTTGTGAAATAAGTTTATAAATAAGTAAGTGAGACATATAGGATCTTGACTTTTTTTTTTATTATTGCAAGATTTTTTTATGATCTACCTTTGAAAGAGAGAAGTCTATTTTCAAGAAAAATTTATTCAGACTCTTGCATGTCATTTTAGATATATTTTTTAATTCATAGGAAATCATTTGTATAAGTTTGAGTGAGTTTCATGCATGTGTTAGGCACGTCACATCACAACACTGTCACACAACAACACTAATGTTGTGTTGGTAAAGAGATTTTTACCATCAGAGTAGACATAAAGAAGAAGCTAAGGAGTAAAGCTTTGTAGGACATTAAAGACAACAGTCAGAAGCATATATATATATATATATATATATATATATATATATATATATATATATATATATATATATATATATATATATATATCCCTCTACGTGTGTGTGCACTTTGAGTGAAAATAATTTTTTCAAAACTTTTTCCAATTTTACAATGCACCAATTTTAATCAAGACAATTTTATCTTCATGATCCTAAATGCATATCTAGGTGAGATTAAGCAAGATAAAGTAAATCAAGTCCACAAAATGTGCCGATGTATTAGGAAACCACTAGGGGAAAAACCTCAGACGACCCAAGCCAGAAAATCACTATGATACGAAATTTACAAAGGAAGAATACAATCTTACTTAACGACTCGATCCCATAAGCCTTGACCCCTCTTCTTCTCTTAACCCGCTCCTCCACAGTGCAACGTAGGAGTCCACCTACGCCGGGTCCACAACACACGAGTCCACGCTTACCTCAGTATCCACCAATACAGCTTGGCAAGCGTCAGTCAGTAAGTACGGAGTCCACTATAAGAAACAAGTTCTTTAAATGATGAAGAATCAAACAATAGTACAAACACAAGATCTCTATAACATATGGTTATGTAAACTCGAATCTTGTAAACACAAAGGATATATTTGGATTTGAAAAGCTTTGGTAAATAATTACCGAAAACGTATAGGTTTTGTTATATTTTTTTTATGTTCTGCACATTCGTATTTTTAGCAAAAGATGCCTTAAATAATATTTTTGAGTTGGAACATCATTCTAACGAAATCCTCATGTTGTTTGAACGACTGTTAAAGTTGTTTGAGCCAAGTGAAAGCCAAGGTAAAATTCATACGACTCTAAACATGAGATAACCCAGAAAAAACATTTTAAAATCATATTTAAATAAAATAACATCCGTAGAAAAATTTACCGAGAGTCCATAAACCATTATGCATTCATACTTGAGAGAATCTCGAAAAACAACATGAAGACGTGAGGCATGCACCAAAACTCATCATGATCTATCCTTGAAGCTTGAACACTACATCTTCAACACAAAGTCATATGCTAAATGGGAATCGAGACAAGTAAAATCTATCCTATGACTCAAAGTGTTTTTTTGTCCGGAATAATGCCAATACATACAAATTGACACTATTTGAAAATTTGCCCTTACAAATCTCCCCTTTGGCTATTCCGGGACAAAACTCAAAAAGTGAAATGCCTATTCCTGACCGTCAAGCCTAATGACCTAAATCCCATCCCATAAATCCAAAAGACAATAGAGCTAACGATCTAGTAAACAAATGTCGGACTGGCAACATGAACTGTGTGAATGTGATGTAGTCTCGAAAAATCTGAATCTCTGAACGATCACTACACAAACGAAACAAACAAATACCACGTGAAGTATGGAGGAATAAATGATATATAAAATTAAATCTCAACAATGATATATAAGCAATATGAATCAAATCAAATCACATAATATCAAATATCTCAAGTCTCCCCCTACATCGCATCTCTCTCTCTCTCCCCCTTTTTATCTCTAATAGATAAATAGTGGGACAAATAAACAAACATAATCCATATCTAGCATGAGTATATCTTATGAAGCACATCTAGATAAATATAAGTAACTAGATAATAAGAATCAATATATGACAAGGCATAGCTAGTAAACACTCACATGAAACAGTCATAAATATCACATGATGTGACTAAATAAAGTTTTTTCCAATAATGCAGTGCAATAATCAAGCATGAATAATCAAAGATAACCACATGTAAACTTTCCAGAAGTACCACATAATAATATTAGAATAATATGTAACAAGAAGGTACCGAAATAGATAGAAAATCTTGAAAAGTCAAACTGATCGTTCGAATGAAGTAAAGAGGTCGTTCAAACGACAAGCGAATGTCGTTCGAACCATGTGGAATCTCGCTAATAACGACTTAAAACAATAGCCCCTCATTCAAAAGGTCATTTCTAATGACCATACTAACGAGCATACCTATATGCCGACTGTAGCTCACGCGAAGGTCGTTTGATTCATCCATTTAACGACATGCATAAGTCATTCAAACAACTTCCATAAGCCGTTCTAACGGCCTGGAAAATTCTCAATTCCAGCTTAAAAATAATGTATAAACTGCCCAGTGAAAATAATACCTGATAAAATCATCTCACGGTACGAAAATAGTAGCAAAACAGACTCAAAAAAATAAACACGAGTTACACGTTAACAAAGTATCAATGTGTTCAAACATGGAATGGAATGAATGGGTGTAACTAACACTATAGGAGTTGTCCTAGACATGTCACGTTGATGATTATTTTTTTAAAACTAAATCCAGAAGAAAAAAGTGGTTGCCAACCAGTGGCAAGACAACATACTTGATAATGACGAAGTGGGACATCTCTTTAACGTCATCCATAAGGCATCCAGGCATCCAAACCTAAGCAGATTAAGAGCAAGGATTTAAGGATGGAGGTGAATAAGGTAAAAATCAGTATATAGGCTTTCCATTTTGGACCTTGTAAGAACGTGATTTTCAAGCGGACACAGCCAAAGCATATAAACTTAGGTATTATATAATGTTCTCGGAGGAAAATGGTCGAGTACTGACCCCTCATAATAATGCTTTGGGTATCACCCTACACAATTTCAACTAAGATGTAAATAACTCCTCGTCGAGAAAGAAAGCTCCTTATAAGTCATGTATTTTAAGTTTATGAAGGTTAAACTTAGATATTAAAGACTTAAATCATGCCACGGTTCCACTCGTAGGAATCACTAGCAAAATGCCCATGCCCATGCGAAAAGTAGCCTAGCACGTACATGGTGGTGGGGTTGCAAAGATGATTGAGTTTTTGGTAGTTGATATCAACCCCCCTACAACATTGTAATAAGTCGGCCAACATATCACTAGAAGCTCAAGTATATCACCAAATTTTGTGCAAGAGAGATCAGGGCAAGTAGACTGTTCTCGGACATGCTTAATAGCTACCATACGCCCAAAGTAAGGGATGAAGGAAAAAGAAGAAGATTATCCGACCAATGATCACCTCGCATCAACCAAATAGCAATGAAAGTTTGGGCAGCACGACATAAAGAACACGAGTGTCACACCAATCATTGATTAATAAAAGAGCTCAAATAATTGAGTCTAGATTTTAAGCGCCTAGAGAATATATTTTTTTCTTATCAAAATTATGTTATCTGGCAATGAACAAAAATAACATAGTGCATTTTTTTTAAAAACATTAAGATGCCATATGACATGTTGGGGATTAACCCAAAAGTGATGTGACAAGCTTCATTTGGATTCAACTTTCCCCCCGGTATCTAAAAAGCAAATTGAACAGCCCCGAGAAGGCCAAACAAATGGAAGAGGAAGTTGGAAAACTTTTGACTACAAGGTACATTAAATAAGTGCAATTTTTGGAATGGCCATTAAACCCATTCGTAGTTAAAATAAAGGCAACTGGAGGGTTTATAGCAATGCCACAAATTTAAATTGGGCTTTCCCTAAGGACAGTATTCCATTTCCTAAGATTGGGCAATTGGGGGATATCACAGCAAGTTATGAGTTCCTCGGTGCGTACTCAAAGTGCCATCAAATTCAATTATTCGAACCGGATGGTGAGAAACATATGTCGTCACTACCCTAAGGATATACTATTATAGAGATACATTTATTCAATTAAATTCTGGATCTATTCCGATTCCGAATAGATGGATTGTGCTAAAAAATCAAAACCTATTTTTAGTTTTTTTTAAAAAAAGCTGAAAGAAATCCAATTTTAAAATTATTTTTCGGTAAATCACTTGCGAAATATTTTTCATCACACACATAACAAACCATGAACGTGGTGTAGTTACACTCAATGGTGGAATCTCCCACCTCTTTCGCTTAACAATCACTAAGGGTGGAATTATATGCAATCAGTTTCTTGCCCTCCTTCTTAAGTTTAGGGGGACACTCCGCTACCCTATGGCCATAACCCTCAAAACCAAAACACCTATTTGACTCATTCCTCTTATAATTCTCACTTTGATTCTTAGGGACGTGATCGGCCTTGTTGTTCTTAAATTTCTCAAGTCTTTTGGCATCTGTCGATTGCTTTTGGAACTTATAAAACTTTTTAAACTTCTTTGCCAACAAAGCCACATCTTCGAAATTGGTGTCAGAATCTCATATGAAACTTTAGTTTTCTCCTTTCGGTCTTTCAAAGCAATGCCCATTTATTTTTCGACACTTGTTTGGACGTAAACATATCAAGCTCATAGGTTTGTAGGTCACCTACGAACTCTTCTAGTTTCATTGAGTCAAGCAAACCAAAGGAGTTTAAAATGGTCGACCTTAAGATTTTCTTTATGACTCGATTGTGGGGTATTTTATCTCCAAAGTTAAACGACAAGTTGATAATATGGGACAACCTAGCGTAAAACTCATCAAACATCTCACTCTCTAACATCTTAATCGTCTCAAATTAGGTGGTAAGGTTTTGGAGTTTGGATTCCCCAACAATTCTAGTGCCTTAGTGAATTAGTGTAAGAACATCCCACGCCTCTTTCGACGTTTCACACATCATAATACGGTCATACTCTTCTGAGGTGACATACGAGGAAATTGCGTTCAAACCTTTGGAATTGTATTGTGCAAGTTTGTGTTCGGCATCGGTCCATGACTTAACGAGTTTTAAGTGTGTGGCCTCACCCTCTCTCGTGATTGGTTGAGTCCAACCCTTTTTTATCGCTAACTTAACACGCTCATCTATGGCTTAAGTGCACACTTCATACGGATATTCCAATAAGCATAATTCGTCCCATCAAACATAGGTGTTCTAAAGCCATCAGACATACCAAAATTCATGCCTAAAGACACACAAAATCACCCACACAATAAACTAGTGTTTATAGCTCTGATACCAATTTGTAAGTGCACGACGGGGTCCCTCTATTGTGTGTGTGCACTTTAGGTGAGAATAATTTTTTCAAAACTTTTTCCAATTTTATTGTGTACCAATTTTAATTAAGCCAATTTTATCTTCTTAATCCTAAACATGCATCTAGGTAAGATTAAGCAAGATTATGGTTGTGTTTTTTTTCGCACTTTCATTTTTTTCGATTTTCGATCCGATTTTTTCCGAATTTGTAATGAAATTTTAGTTTGCCGATTTTTGATTTTCTGATTTCCATTTTTTCCGAAAAAAATCGGACCGGAATTCTGAATTTTTGATCCAATGTTTAGGATTAAGATCTTGGATGACCCATACCAGAATTTTTTTTTGAATTGAATCGGAATTTACAAAGGAAGAATACAGTCTTACTCAATGACTCGATCCCCAAAATCCTTGACGCCTTTTCTTCTCTTTAATCGCTCCTCCACAGTGCAACGTAGGAGTCCACCTATGCCAGGTCCACAACACACGAGTCTACGCCTACCTCGGTATCCATCGATACAACTTGGCGATCGTCAGTGAGCAAGTACGGAGTCCACTGCATGAAACAAGTTCTTCGAATAATGAATAATAAAATAGTGGTGCAAGCATAAGATCTCTAAAACATATGGTTATGTAAACTCGGATCATGTAAACACAAATGATGTATTTGGCTTTGAAAAGATTTGGTAAAAAATTGAAGAAAACATATAGGTTTCTGTTCTGTTTTGTATGTTCAACACACTCGTTTTTCTAAACAAAAGATGCCTTAAATTATATTTTTGAGTCGGTGTGTCATTCTAACGAAATCCTCATGTCGTTTGAACGATAGTCATATGTCGTTTGAACGACTGTTAAAGTCGTTTGAATCAAGTAAAAGCCAAGGTAATATTCATACGACTTTAAACACGAGATAACTCAAAAAAATATTTTTAAAACATTTTAAAATCAGGTTTAAATAAAATAACATCCTTAGAAAAAATTATCGAGAGTTAAAAGTCCATTATGCATTCCTACCTGAGAAAATCTTGGAAAACAATGTGAAGACGTGAAACGTGCACCAAAACTCGACATGATCTATGTTTGCATCTTGACCGCTATGTTTTCAACACGGCGTCATAGGTTTAATGAGAATCGTGACAAGTGAAATCTATCCTATGACTCAAAGTGGTTTTTGTCCGAAATAATGCAAATACATACAAATTGACACTATTTGAAAATTTTCCCTTACAATATAATAGATTAATATCTATATATCATTAATTCGAGGCTGTCTCTTATTTAATGTGTCGCACTTGTATTGAATAGTGTTTGGACTTCACACTAATAGAGTAAAGTGAAATCAAAACACGATGCAATAGAGATGTGATACGCGAACTATTTGTACCCATGGAAAAAGGCCTAACTTTTCTATTTTTCTATTATTCTTTGACTAGTGTAAAACTTCCATATCTTGTCATGCTTACAATAAACCGATCTTAAATTAAAACACACAAAAGATGAACCTCTCTCTCTCTTTCTTATACACACACAAAAACACATAGAAAAAATATACCCAAATTTAGACCCCCAATGGCAGGCTCAATATTCTTACTATACACTCTCTCTCGTCGGAGCTTTTCAGACTCACTTAATGGCTTCTTTTTCATACCCACATGCTTAGCTCTCTTTGCATTCTGTTCTACATCTTCTAAACTTCAAATCTCTTTAACCATCCTCACCAAACCCCTATTTACTTAACTATTTTCCCCACCCATTAACCCAATTCTAAAGATTTCATCGGTTGTTTTTCAACAAGAACAATATTAGATGAAGGGTCAAGACAGCTCAAATGGTATTCAAAGTTTGGGTTTGTTGCTTTATGTTCTTGTTTTCATTATTCAATTTTATTAGAGAGACCATTTTTCATTTGCCTTTTTTAGTGGTAGTGGTGTCTCAAATGGACTCATATAAATTACAAAACACGACCCAATGTATATTTGACATGACACGTCAAGTCACTAACAAAAAATAGTCACGAAAAAAGGTCTCCCTAACCTAATATTGCTCTCTAGTATTAAGACTCAATTTTGAGACAGTAATGTGTCATTATTACATTGGGTGGTGTGTGTCACATGGATTTCACCAAAATATCACCCCAATGTGATGATGAAACATCGCTGGGATTTAAAATTGGGTTGAAAAACTGCGTCTCCCTAGTATTTTCCATTTAATTAATATGTTTTTTGCTGAACTATTTTACGGGTTGCAATAGTTTTTAAAGTAGTTTCAAGTACCTATGTACTGAATGTTTCTAAATCAATTACATGGGAGCAATAGTATTTAAAGTCCATGTTTTCAATCCACCCAATGATTAATTTTAATCATATTTAAAAAACATAAGAGTCCAAATATATACAAAACAAAAATGCTGCAGAATTGAAAGTTGGCCATTGAATTACTACAAAGCCTATTTGAGTCAGCTGCATAAGGCAGTTGATGATGGAGCCAATGTTAAAGGCTATTTTGTGTGGTCATTTCTCGACAAATTTGAATGGAGATTAGGGTACACTTAGAGTGATTTCTTCACAACGTGAATCAACTCTGAAAGCAATAGTCTATTCCTCTAAGACCATGGCATTCTTTAAAAAAAATGCCAATCGAAGATTATCCAAAAACACGAACGAATTTTAATAGCAGACCCAACCCAAAACGGTTGAAAACATATTTTCCTAAATCTTTAAGAAATTTTAACAAACAGTAAATGTGCCTAACTTACTAATTCCTTGTCCTATGCCCTATAATCATTTGTTCATTCAAATCCATATATTACGTTGAATTATACTTGCACTCAATTGAAATTTCTATAAAAAATACAGATATAATATCAGACTTCCAACTCTATTTTATTTTATACCATTGCAACATTAGAAATAATCTTACTTGTATTGATGCTTCTTCAACAAAATCTGAGATTCCAAAATCTTCTACTGCATCCACTGCTCCAAATGACCTTGCCTCAACTATATTTGATATTCCGGCCACAGAGTTCATCTTACAATTCCTTTTATCTACAAACATATATATATTACTCCCAAATGAGTGTACATATGCCATTATGCCTGTATTGTAGTTGTATGCCAATTATGCCTGGATGTAGCTGTATGTCGTTTATTTTGGAGATATAAGTTGTATATTTAATGACGGACGATGCGTTTTCATTTGTAACGATTGAATTTACTTTGAATAAGAAGGGGGACTCTATATTTCTAAAGATTACGTGAATGAGTTGGCGTCTGCATTTGTATCAACATAAATTGATGTAGTTTGTAGATGAGATGGAGATCGGTCTCGTTATAGATCTGATGTGGAGAGCCAAGTCAGATGATTTATCTCATCCAACGTGAGTATCGTCTATGTTGAGGACAATAAATGATTTGTATTACATTTTATAGTAATAGTATAGATTTGGACCCCCAATGGCTGGCTCAATCTTCTTACTATACAATCTCTCTCGCCGGAGAGTTTCAGACTCTTAAGGGCTTCTTTTCATACCCACAGGCTTAGCTCTCATAACCTCTCTTTGCATTCTTTTTTACATCTTCTCACTTCAAATCTCTATAATCATCCTCACCAAACCCCTCTTCACTTAACTATTTTCCCCACCCATTAACCCAATTCTCAAGATTTCATCTTTTGATTCAACAAGCCAGCTCAAATGGTATTCAAAGTTTGGGTTTGTTGCTTTATGTTCTTGTTTTCATTATTCAATTTAATTAAAGAGAACATTTTTTGTTTGCCTTTTTTGTGACAACGGTGCCTCAAATAGATTCATGTAAATTACAAAACAGTGAGTAACAAAAAATAGTCACGAAAAAAGGCCTTCCTCGTATTACTCCCTAACCTAATAAAACTGCATTTTCCATTTAATTAATATGCTTTTTTGCTGAACTATTTTACATGTTGCAATTTTTGACACCCACTAAGTTTTTAGATTTTGGTCTCTATTAATTTTTAGAATTAGGTTTAACCCTTGTAAGTTTTATATATTAGTGTTTAATCCCTAAAATGACTTTTAGTGACGCAAAAAGTGTCGAAATTTTTTTTAGGGTGACTTTGACTTTGGGCATCATTGATTTGTGCAATTATCACTTTAGTCGCCATTATGTTTGTTTATTACACTTTGAGGTTCATTTTCACTTTTGCGGAAGAAAATTGTTGCACCTTTTTAAAAATAATTTGTCATAAATGTGAAAATGGGTCCAAGAGTGTATTATAAAAATGATTGGGGACCAAAGTGAAATTTGGTTAAATTGGCCAAGCCAAAGTCCAAATGACCCAAAATTTCATCAAATGTTAATGCTTTTTATATATTTAAAAGTAAACACAGAGAAAAAAACACACTCAAATTTGGACCCCAATGGAAGGTTTTTTCTTTTTACCCACATGCTTAGCACTCATTACCTCTCTTTGCATTCTGTTTTACATCTCAACTTCAAATGTGTTTTTCCATCCTCTTCACTTAACTAAATCAATTGGGTCTTCTTTATTTTCTCCACTCATTAACCCAATTCTCAAGATTTCACCTCAGGAAAATAATGCTAGTATTTTGGCTTCTGAGAGGCCCAAACCGGTTGTTTTCCTAGAGGAGCAGTATTTGATGAAGGGTATAGTGACCTCAAATGGTAATTCACTTTTTGGGTTTTGTTGCTTATGTTATTGTTTTCATTCTTTAATTAGCTTAATGTGTTTTGGTTTAGGACAATGCATAACATTCAATTACACATATCAGGTCGTTGGCGGTACCTTTGACACTAATTTGTTAGTGCAAAGAGCATTTTCCTTTTGTTTAATGGGTGCATATAGTTATTATACATTTATAAGACAAATTCAAGAAGGACCACCAATTTTCTAGCCAATGAAAAATCACAAATTTCTAAAATGCCTTTAGAACCCTAGGTGTTAGGATAAATTCAAACCTCGGGCACCCTTAAAAAGAAAAAAAAAAGGGAAAACTTGGGGTGACAACAAATGCCGCCCAAACTTAAACAAATTAAAAAAATAAAAGAAGAGGAAAATAACAAAAATTTTGGATTCTATATTGGCCAACAGGTTGGATTTTCACCTGGAGGACAGAATAGTGGATAAAACTCATTTGGAGTGCTAAAATTTGATGCATAATGGAAGAATATACGCGAGCTCTAACAAAATCCAATACTCACACAACCGTTGTAGTGCCGCTTTTGACCAATATTTTCCCATTATATATTTTTTTTATTCTTGTAAAATAATGTTCATATACATGATGAAATAATATAAAACGTACTTGCAAGTTATATTTAAATAATTCACATTATATAAATCCACAAAAAGTTCTATATATATACAAGTGAAAATTTATGGGGTAATCCGCAACCCCTAACCTTCTGATCACTTGTTGTGACTATGGTTCAAAGACAAGGTTTCGGTCATAGACTTGGCGGTCCAACTTTTGGCTTAGTATAAGTATAGGTATTGGTTTCGGGCAAGGCAAACCACGACAACATTTGGAGGGTCAATTTCGTATTTTTTAATAGTAAAACTCTTGGATTGATTCAGTGAATCTACTTGGCGAGTTCCCAAGGTTTCTCTGTTTCAGTAAAAAAATCGGCATGTCACACCAGGTCAAGTTTGTTTAGTTAATTAATATATAGGTATTAATGGGTACCCAAACCTAGTCAACTCGGCCGTATCAATTTTGTTTTATTAACCATGTCCGTGACATACGATAACCACTCTTGTATATGTCCTGGCATTGTCTATCAATTTACTTAGACGTCGATGTATTCATTACTCTGGTTGAAATGATAAAAGATGAAAAAAAATTAATTTTCATGTTTGGGGTTTGAGTAGAGAGAATTTGATAGAGGGTGAAAGGGGAAGTGAGTTTGGAATGGAAGTCAATTGGTCAATTTACCTGTTGGTGTCGCATAATTTGAAGTGCCCCTTTAAGTGTCGCACCGCCAACATATAATTCACACGACCAACGTGCAAAAGTGTTGCAATTTCTATTTACCTTAACGTCATGTTTTGCCTATGTGGCAGGCAAAAGTGCCCATAACTACTAGAGATGGTCTAAAGGGACTACTTAAATAATTTATGTTTTGCAAGAAAATTTTGAATTTTTTTGAATTCAAAATACCCTAACTATGCATTTATTGCAATTATCCATCTGGTGACTTTTGTAGCGACAATAGACCAATTGGAAAAATGGCCGGCTGGAGCTATTTCTATAACGGCAGTTGCTATTTACCTACAACCCATAGTTTACCTATGTGGTAGGCAAAAATACCCACAACTAGCCGTCCTAGTGGAGATTATGTAAGGGGCTGCTTGAATTATTCATGTTTTGCAAGAAATACTTGAGTTATTTTTAATTCCCCCTCCCCCCCCCCCCCCCCCCCCCAAAAAAAAAAAAATGAATGTGCATTTTCTTGCAAGTACCTCTATGGAGACTTCTTAGAGAAAAAAAATAAAGTGTTTTTTTTGTTTGAAACTAAGTTCAGGCCAGCTTCACTGTGATGCTCACAATGGTTTGCTGGAATTCCATGGTTTGGGGGTTGGTGAGCAGCAAATGCTTTTTTCGCTGTGGTGTTCACTGCATTTGCTGCTCACTATGCTTTTTAGCTTGTTCCGAATGATAGTGACGTAATGCGACCAAATGGCACTCAAGAAACATACAAAAGACCAAATGGCACTCAAGAAACATACAAAAGACAAATCGGCATGACGACCCATTTGCTAATGCACTCTTACCGGTAGATTTTGAACCGGGAGGTAACTACGCCAACGAAAGTTACTTTAAGAAGGCTCTTTTCAATAGCCATTTCGTCACAAACGATCCACCCCAAGAAGATCTCTTCTATTTACCTTTCTCAATCGCAAGGCTTAGGCACGACCCAAGAGTTGGGATTGAGGGTATTCAAGATTTTATTAGAGATAAACGTTAGTCAGAATTACCCTTATTGGAATCGGAGTGATGGGGCTGACCATTTCTATGTTGCGTGCGCAATAAAGAAAGTGGATGGAGGGAAATTCAATGCCATTCAAGTTGTTTGCTCTTCAAGCTATTTTGTGCCGGCATATGTTGCGCACAAAGATGCATCGTTGCCACACATTTGGCCAAGAGAAGGTGATCCTCCAAGTGTTCCAGTTTCAGAAAGGTGAGATCTAATGTTTATCGGGTACCTATTTTTTTTTTGCATACATGGCACTTAGTATGTTTCACGTTACGAAATTGAGAAAATCTTCACTTCCAAAATATCAGAATTGATGGATCTCTTTTTCTCAGTTACCCTGATGTGATAATGTTGATATTTGAGATACCCCCTCTTTTTATGATGTTTTTCATTGTGAAATTTCAAATAATGGATCTCTTTTGATAGATCTCATTGAGAGTTTCCCAAATAGGTAAATTTAATTTCAACGGGTTTATATTTTAAGAGATATCTCAAAATGTTTTCAGACAAAAAGATGAAATAAGAAATAATTGACAAATCTGTCTGAATTCTATACCAGCCAAACATTTGGACTTCTCAATAAGATTTTTCCAATTTGGCCTCACTAACCTCAAACCTTAATGGGGTTTTTTCACTAGACGTGGCTTCACCAACCCACAATCCATTAATTTTCCCTAGATCTTCCTTATGCTTAACCACCTATAATATGGGCTTTCTCGAATATTAGTGTTATCATGGGGTCTATGTCATATAAATTGCCTCGATAATAATTATGCTTACCCTCTTGTGCGGGTGGGTTGGGGGTAAGTCTAATTATTGTGATCACGTGGGGATATGTGAAATAAGTTGCCTCAATAATAATAAGGGTCTAAGTCTAATTATTATGGGTCCATTTGATACACCCTATTTGCCATGGCAAATGCAAAATTACCACCCTTTTGCCATCTTTTTGGGTGTTTGATAACAAAAATTCAGCTTGGCAAATTTTCCAACTTTTAGTCAGGTGACCCGTTTTTGCTCACTTTTTATGGCATATTTTGCTCACCTCCTAGGCAGAGAAAGATTTCGGGGCAAATTATCACTTTTGGCAAAATAACTGTTGCTGATTTTAGAGATGGGAGGTAGTAGGCTATTATTTCCCAAAAAGAGATTTCTGGGTTATCAATACCACATCTTCTTCATCCTTGCGCCAAGAAGGAAATTTCCTACATAGATGCGATTTTCTATAGGTAGGCACATTGTCCTCAAGTCTTCATTTTTTTCAAATCTGTTTGTGTGTTTGATCTCATTTAAGTTATGTTTATGTTTTGATTCCTCTCCCCCCCCCCACCCCCCCACCCTCCACCCAAAAAAAAAAAAAAAATCTTGAAGATTCATAAAGCGTTGAACCCATATTTTATTTTAGACTTAAAATCGGACCTAGAGTTCGTGTTTACATTATTATGTATTTATAATCCGGTTGGATAAGACAATTGAAGGGGGAGAACTGTTATTTTGAAGAGGGTTTTGTTTCAATCAGGTTGAGTAGAGAACTAGATTACAAATGGGAGAGAATTCTGTTTTTTATTTTGTGTTTTGAAAAAGAAAAACAAATGTTCTACAGACTGAAAATTTCAAAAAACACTATAGTGGTCAAATAACCATGGCAAAATTTTCCTTTACCATTTCTAAACATGACTATCAAACAACAAAAGTTGGAAAATATGGGGGTTTTAGGTAGAAAAACAAGCCTATCAAACACAAATAGGTGGCAAAGACAGGATTTTCCAGCTGGAATATAAATCCTATCAAACACCCAATGAGATTTTGCAGGACAAATTTTGCCACCCAAAACATTTTCCATATTTTTTATCAAACGGACAATAAGTCTATTATAGAAACAACTGGTATCAACATTATTGTAGGGGACTAACTCTTGTATCATAGCAGCTTCATGTCTAGATAATTGATGAAAAAGCTATAACACTTGAAAGCATTTACAGTAGATACTTATCATTTCCACATAAGCAATCTAAATTCCTTTCCCATTTCCCATTCTCATGTTCATGTGCAGTGGTGGATCCAGGATTTTTGGTCAAGGGGGTGAGAGTTTCGAGTGGTGTCGGGGGTTCGGGGATTTGTTTTTGGGTTATTACGAGTTTTATCCAAGGACCGATGCTTTTATTTTTCAGTTAGAAATTCCTTTAAAAATTATACTTATTGCCTCCTTGCTTTTGTGTAAATTAATAAAATACCCTAGATTTATTATATTGTTTATTGCACCAGTGACGCAAAACTACATACAATCTAAAGACTTTCAAATGATGTCAGGAAAAAGCTAGCATTCTTTGTCGGAGCAATAAACACCGAGATATGGGCCCACTTCGGCCGCCTCAAAACACATTACGCCGACGAGTTTCGCGGGAGCAAATTCTGCCTCCACGTAAAGGGCTTCGAAGGAAACACAACCCGCGTTGTGGATGCGCTATATTACGGTTGCGTCCCCGTAATAATTGCAAATCACTATGATCTGCCATTCAATGACATACTAACCTGGAGGAGCTTTTTAGTTATTGTTGCCACTCTTTGCTGAAGAAAATTCTTAAAGGTATAAGTTTTGATGAATATAAAGTGTTGCATGAAAATGTGTTGAAGGTGAGAAAACATTTCCAGTGGCATGTTTTCCCTGTTGATTTCGATGATTTTTACATTGTTATGTACGAATTATGGCTTCGGCAAAGTTCTGTGATGATTCCAATAGATATTTAGGAACTATCACCCGAATAATCTGTTGGTTCTTCACTTTATAATTGATTATTCATCCGTTTCATTATTTATTTAATTGGTTGTATTGTGATTATTTTTGTAGATATTTTTAAGTAGGTATTCGCTAATGGTTGAAATTAGATTTTTGTGTTATCATAATTGTCTTTTTACACTTTGGTACATCTTTTGGTACATTTTTCATTGCTGAGTGTAAAATTTAGGACTCGTGTGTGGCGATTTGATGGATTCCGAGTAGATAATTAGGTAAAAATTCACTCCGAATAATCTGTTTTTAGTATTGATTATACATCTTTCTCATTATCTATTTTTAGGTATGTTTTAATTAAGCTTCTCGCTAATGGTAGAAATTAGACATTGGTATCATTTTTTTAGGCTTTGATACCTCGTTTGGTACATTTTTCATTGTTGAGTGTAATATTGGAATTCTGTTCAACAATTGGAGTGATTCATTTTTTTTAAAATATTTTTTACTTGGGTATTTCGCTAATGGTCGAAGTTAGGACTTTGGTACTATCGAGAGTTTTTTTTACGCTTTGGTACATTTCATTGTTGATTGTGAAATTGGGGATACCATTTAGCGATTTGATAGGTTCCTACTAGATAATTTGGTAAAATTATCACCGGAATAATCTGCGGGCTCCCGGTTCATTTTAAAGACTGATTATTTATTCGGTTGATTGTTTATTTATATCTTTTTTTTTACTCAGGTATCTCGCTAATGGTTGAATATAGGGTTTGTTACTATCATCCTTATTTTCTGAGACTTCGATACCTCCTTGGTGCTTTGACCATTGTTGAATGTAATATTTGCGTCACTAAAAGTGACATTTTAGCGACGAAAAAATATACTAAAGGCTAAAAAACAATTTTGGTAGTACCAAAGTATATTTCGACTATTAGCGAAATACCCAAGTCAAAATCACCCATTATTTTTGGGCTATTAGTTGTTGGTCCTGTACTTTAAAAAGCTAACGTACAGTCCAAGACATTTGCATTTTTAGGACGTGGCCTGATGTAAATGGCTTTGAAGTAAACATGATCCGCATTGGAGACGTGCTATATTATGTTTTTGTCCCCGTAATAATTGCAAATCATTATGATCTCCCATTCAATGACATTTAAACTGGAAGATTTTCGATTATTGTCGCCACTTTAGATATTCCTTTGCTAAGAAAATCTTAAAGGTCTCGTTTGGTTCGAGATTTGGAAAGGGAATTTGATTCCTGGAATTTAGCATTCCCCTCATTTAGAATTACAATGTTTGGTTGGAGATTTAAGGAGGAACTTAGAATTCCTGGAAATTAGAATTCCCACAAAATTGGATTCTCATTTTCCCTCTAAAATGGGAGTAATCATATATTACCGGACATATTATCTTACTTTTGTGGTGAGATAAAAATATCACCTCACATAAATTCATACGTACACTCTCTCTCACACACATACACTCTCTCACTCACACACACATATATACACACACTCTTTCTCTTTCACTCACACACATGCTCTCTATCTCTCTCACACACACACATACATACACACACTCTTTCTCTTTCACTCACACACATGCTCTCTATCTCTCTCTCACACACACACACTCTCTCACACACATATAAATACACACTCTCTCTCTCCCTCTCTCTCTATCACACACACACACACACACACACACACACACACTCTCTCTCTCTCTCTCTCTCTCTCTCACACACACACACACACACAAACACATTCTCTTTCTCTCTCTCAAGCACACACACAAACACACACACACTCTCTCTCTCTCCCTCTCTCTATCACACACACATACACACACACACACACTATCACACATATAAATACACACACACACTATCACACACACACACACACACTCCCCCCTCTCTCTCTCACACACACATACACCTACACACACAAACACACTCAAACACACACAACCACACACACTCACCACACCCTCATGCGCGCACACTCAAATAAAGTAGAATGGTATTTTAGTTAAATGATATTTATTCCTAATTTGGAAAAATAATTTTAGATGCCCTCATGCGCGCACACTCAAATAAAGTAGAATTGTATTTTAGTTAAATGATATTTATTCCTAATTTGGAAAAATAATTTTAGATGCCGGGAAAAAAGAATTCTTGTTTGAACCAAACAATGGAAAGGAACTGAAGATTCCAGGAATATAGAATTCCTGGAATTATGGATTCCCATTCTCTTTTCAAACCTCAAACCAAATGAGCCCTAAAGGTATAAACTTTGTTGAATATAAAGTGTTACATGAAAATGTGCGGAAGGTGAGAGAACATTTCTGGTGGCATGTTTTTTATGTTTATTTTGATGCTTTTTACATGGTTATGTAGTACAAATTATGGATCCGCCGAAGTTCTTTAACTATTCCAGTAGATAATTAGGTACAAGTTTTCACTCGAATAATCAGTTGGTTCCCAGTTCACTTTTATGTTTGATTATTCATTTGTCTCAATTTTTTTGTGAATTTTTTTTACTTTATCCCATGAAATAATGTTGTATTTTGAAATACCCCTAGATGATTAGTAATTAGAATCCCCCCCCCCCCCTTATGCATAAGGTACAAGCGGGATGATGAACATTTGTGTGTGTGTGTGTGTGGTGGTGGTGGGGGGTGGGGGGGGGGGGGGGGGGGGGTAAGTCTAATTATTGAAAAAATCCTCTTTTTTTATTTAGATATATTGCTAATGTCGAAATTAGACTTTGGTACTATCATAATTATTTTATTTACACTTTGATAGCTATTTTGTTACATTATTCATGGTCGAGTGTTAATTTTGGGATTTTGTTTGGTGATTTGATCATTTTCAATTTGGTAATTAGGAAAAATTATCACCCCCTTTGTTGGTTCCTGCTTCTTTTTTAGGAATATTTATTCCATCCTTTCTCGTTGGACAATTATTGTTTAGTACCTAGGAATTAAGTACATTTTTCACTTACTCCACCTTATTTTTTTGGGTCATTTAATGTTTGCCTCCATTTAATTCCCTATAATGAGTCAAACTCCCGAGAATTGACTTTTTTAAGGTTTGCCCATCATTTTTAACTTTTCGTTCACTTAGCCGTTAACCCCCATGTTTATTTTGGTTATACCCTTTATAATATAACCCCAAACGATGGACTTCACAGCTGTAACACAATTCTTAACCATTTCTAAATTTTTTTCCTCTTTACAACAAAAAAATCTGAAATATCCCTGTAATCCATTTTGAGAAATTTTTCGAGTCTTTTAATTTTCAATCTGAAATTTGAAAATATAAGGGTTTCATGGAGGTGGGTGATGACTTAGAAGTATGATATGGTGGAGGTTAGGTTTGGATTGTGGCTAAATGGGTATCAGGTTGGTCGGAGTTGTGGCTGGTGTTAGGTGGGACAAGGGTTGTTGGTATCCGGTCGGAGGTGGAAATTTCTGGCCGGCGTTTGATTGACGGAGGTGTGGCATCTTGTGGAGAAGCCGCCAGCGTTGGGATTTGGTCGGCGGTGGGGGAATTCGGGAAGTACAAGGGTCAGATGGATTAAGGTAGGGGTGTAAACGGATTGGGTCTGGATCGGGTCTGGGTATATCCAGATCTGATCCGGATATATTTTTAGCGGATCGGGTCTTACCCGATTACCCGACGGGTCTCAGAAAATGGATCCAGACCCGGATCCGTTAAGGACCCGGAGATCCGACCCGAATATATATACACACACACACATTCGGGTCGGGTTCTTATTGGATCGGAGTCATGTATATCCAAATCCGGTCCATTAACTAATCGGGTAATCGGATAATCGGGTCTATAAAATTTGCTCAGATCCGTTAATTCAGGTCGGGTTCGGATCGGGTCCGGATCCAGCTCCGGTCCATTGACAGCGCTAGATTAAGGGGTAAAGGATGAAGGTTTGACAAGTGGGTATTTCGTAGTAGGTTGGTAATTTTTGCTCAGGTGAGAAATGAGGGGTGAGAGGAGAGAGAATTTGACAGGTGAGTGTGTTTAATTGTGTAATTAAAAATAAAATAAAATACTTACAACCTAATAAAAAAAGTATAAAATTAAAACTAAAAAAAAATAAAACCTACTAAAAATTAAATTCCTAATCTCTAAATTAAAAAACTCAAATAAAAATAAATAATAATAGTGAGCGTAACTAATAAAATTAAAAACAAATAAAATAAAATAAAAAATAAAGAAAACCCTAATAAAATAATAAAATAAAGACACCTATTATATTTACATAAAAATTTAAAAACACTTGACGCAAACTAACGGGCCCTAATATTTACAACTATACGCACGCGAATAAAATATAAAAATCCTAAAAATTATATACGACTCAAATAAAAATCTAAAAAAATAATCAAATTACAAACTAAACACTCGTTTTTCTTCACATCTTGTTGCGTTTGATTTTTCGGCAATGACGGACACAGTTTGACTACATGACCACTTTCATCGTAAAGTTGTCATATTTCTTGCAAAAAATAAAATAGAGTACAAATTAATAAATTAAAAAAAATTAACAAAAAAGTATTATAAAATTACATTGTAGGATGAAGTTGAGTCTCCCCCAATTTGGTAACAAAATGAATTGCAAGTTGGAGGTTAAATAGGCAATCTTCCAACGGCTAGAAATGTCCCAACAATAAAGAGGGGTAATTCGGGGATAAATGGCAAATAAAACACGGGGATTAACGGCTAAATGGACAGAAAGTTAAAAATGGGAGCCAAATCTTAAAAAGGTCAATTCTCGGAGGTTTGACTCATTATAGAAAAATAAATGGGGGTCAAACCTTAAATGACCCTATTTTTTTATATACCAAAAACTCCTTTGGCTATTTTTTAAATAATTTTTTCTTAGGGTTTACAATAAGAGAAGATAGAGTGTTTGTGAATTTTTATACAGTGAGGGACTTTTTGTTATAAAATAAAAAAAAGGCTTGGATTGAACATTAATTGAAAAAATATTGCAGGACTTGTCGTCAAATGACCATATTTATTTATTGACTTGGTTATTTCTCTAATGGTCAAAATTCGTATTATCTTATTTTCAATACCTCTTTTGGTACATTTTTTGACGTAGAGTATAAAATTTGAATTTAAATTTGTTAAACCTCCTTAAAAAAGAATCACGGTGGTCCACTCACCTTATTGATTGAATCATTAAAAATTATGGGACCCAAGGTATATTGCTGACTTTCAGGTTTCAACCAATAAGACGAGAAGGTTGGGCTTGTCAATGGATCAGATTCGGACTGGATCTAGATCAATCCATATCCATTTATTAAGAAAATTATCGGATCGAATCCAGATCACTACGGATCTTGAAAACTCTAATCCATATTTGAATCCTACAGATTTGGATCAAATATTATTCGACCCTACTAAAAATAACTAATTACATAATATTTTCATAAATATAATAATAACTCCGATAATAACAAGGTTCTAAAAAACGCGGGACCTGACCGAGGCGAGACCAAGCCTTAACCTTAGAAGCCTATGCGGACAAAAGGCGTGAAAAAATATTTAGACATCCTTTTATT
Organism: Sambucus nigra; assembly: GCA_949130495.1. Taxonomy (NCBI): domain Eukaryota; kingdom Viridiplantae; phylum Streptophyta; class Magnoliopsida; order Dipsacales; family Adoxaceae; genus Sambucus; species Sambucus nigra. The sequence goes on from OX422214.1 coordinate 226,036,348, forward strand.
ATATTTTAACATTTTTAATTATAACAAGGCTATTAAAAATACTAAAATGGTACATATCTTAAAATATGTCTGAATATTTGCAAACTAAAATATTATTTTTTCCCAAAAAAAACGCGTTTTTTCACGCCTTACCCAAAAAGCTCGCAGTTTTTAACACCTTATCCAGAAAAAACTCGCGTTTTTTCACACCTTATCCTAAAAACCGTTGACCATCGTTGACCTCGCCTTAATACACGGTTTGGCCCAAAACTTAGCGTTTGTAAAAAGCTCCTTCCTAGGCGCGTTTTTTAGAACACAGGATAATAATATCAATCTTATAAAAGAATGTCGTATGTAATATGTATTTTTACGTGTAATAATAATCATGAATTGATATAAATTATGGTTATAAATTAAAAGTATTAACTATATAATATTGAGATTTGTATTTATTGTATATTAAATCGGATTGGATATGTATCAATTCAAATATGATCCATTTACTAATTGGGTAAAAAAAATAATCAAATTATCGGATTGTACACCAATCCATATCCAAATAAATACATTGGATTTGGATCAAAATTCGATCCGTTAACAGTGGGTCACCATGACCCTCTTTGTATAGGATGGACAAATTTGAACATAAAAATGAGGTTCTGTTTGGCAATTTGATGGATTCCTAATTGATATTTAAGTAGAAATTATCACCCAAAAAATTTGCTTTTAGGATTGGTTATTCATACGTCTCATTATCTGTTTTTTGGTGTTTTTTACTTAGGAACCTAACTAGACTCTGGCACTATCATAATTATATTTTTAGGCTGTGATACCTCTTTCAGTACATTTTTCATTGTTAAACATAAAATTTAGGGTTCCATTAGTGATTATTAATGCTATGAGTACCAAATATGTCCTTCAAATTATCCACCAAATGATGTAGCATATCAATAAAGTATTGTACTCTGTAATTATTACATTACAATATACAATATTTATTGCAATGCCACATCATTTAGGGGACAATTTAGAGAATGATATCATTTCTCATTGGTGATACGTTAGATGCATAATATACCCAAATAATCTCTTAGTTCCCACTTCACTTTTTGATTGGTCATTCATTTGTCTCTTTTGTGTGTGTGTGTGTGTTTTTTACTTGGGTACCTCGTCAATGGTAAAAACTATTGAAGAGTTCATCTTTTAGGCGGGGTACCTTTTTATTATATTTTTCTTTGTTAGTGTAAAATTTGCGCCTTGGACAGTCAATAATTTCGACAGTTAATTAGATTTTCAAGTCAAAATCATCCCTTATTTTTTTTAGGGTAATAATAATTTTATAGGGATATAGTTTATTAACACAGTTTGACTAAAAGTAATGTGTGTTACATTGATCAATCAAATTGCGTAAGTTACGAATACCCCACACACCATCCAATTCACTAAAGATACATCGTTGTTAATGACTAACAATTTTGACATAATAACACGTTTGACTGAGACAGCCTTATAATTACAAGACACGTGACACGATTAACTATAAATTATTATTTTAGATTTATTAGTATTCGATACCAAAGCAACACAACATGATTATGACACGATTAATCTGAACTGCCATTTAATCATTGTGTTAATAAATAAGGCCAGTGTAGAATTATTGAGATGGAAGCTAACGGGGATAATTTTGTGAAGAAACCCTTTCTTTATGTACTTGTTTTTTGAAAAAATCGACAATCATAGAAAGTTTATTTGATTTTATTGTATGTTGATCTTATGCACACGGAGAACTCGGTGGGGGTGATAAACTTTTCTTCAACAAAAATAAGTATTATTACTCATATTCTTTCATATGAGTTGTTGAATATTCTATATATATTTCTTTTATGAGCATCATAAATTGTATTTATTGAGATATAAAAAGAGTTGATATTTATTTCCAGTCAAATAGCTTGAATATTTAGATAGACAGAATTAAAATCGTGTAAGAAAATAATTTTATGAGTGCCACGGAAGAGTTTACATCCAGGTGTTGCCTCGAAGTCTAAACATCCCCGACCTCCGGACCACTTGAACTCCAAACGATCTGGGACTAGTTAAACCTTCGAACAGGTTGATCTTCGACCTACCCACCTTGATTCACGAACCTTCATCTTCGAGAAGACATCATGGAGGAATGTAAGCCAGAGATGGGAACTCGTGCGTAATTGGTTTTATGAGCTGGGATGTTAGATAACCAGTTGGACTCCAAATCCCAATTTATTGGTTTTTTGCTTTTGTGTAATATTAATAAGAGCCTTAAGGTACTCTTTTTTTTTTGGTAGAAAAGAGCCTTAAGGTACTCGAGATACCTCTTTTCAGTGCACGGCAGTGGCATCAAATCACACTATATTTTCAAAAGTTTTATAGCAAGTTAATTATATGGTAGTCGAACCACACTGATGAGTTTCTAAAAATTATTGACACGCAGAAGAAACTATATTGTCTATTTCATTTAATTTTGGAGGTTATGAAATTTAATGTGCGCGTGTTTTATTTAGATACCCTAAAAAATAATATTCAAGATATTTGTATCCTAGCACGAATTTAAGTTGCTCGAGTAGAAAAAAATATTTATTTTCTGAAAAGCTCATATACCCCTCAAAATTGTGAATATTTTTATGTTATCCCACGAGGGACCATTTAAAGACTTAGTACGGAGATGTAATCAATCACCCTTGCTAAAATAATACTTTTCGACAACCATGTCAAAAATGACATTTTTCGAGTGACGTTGACAAAATAATATTTTTGCGAAAAATTTGCTCAAGTCCTAGTACCTCGAGCAAGAGCCTCGGGGAACCTCCTAGAACAAATCACAAAATAAAAAATATTTTTTTAAACTTAGCATCTTTCTCAAGTCATGGTACCTCGAGCGACCTCACCCGCGAGGCCTCGAGCAGATACCTCGAGCGACCTCACCTGCAATGCCTCGAGTAAGTGCCTCGAGCAGTCTTCTCCTAGTGGCTCGAGTTGCCTCTCCCTAGTGACTCGAGCAGCCTCATCCTAGTGACTTGAGTTACCTCATTCACGGTTGCTCGGAGCAACCCCTTAAGCAACTGCATCCACGGTTGCCCGGAATAACTTTTTGCACTATCTTGTATTCGATTCATGCTAAACTATGATTTATTCACATTATGATGGGTACATGAAAATTTAAGTCTGATATTTATTACTCACCTCGAGGTGACCAAGCATGCTTATTGGATAAATTATTCTATAAATGATTTGATGGACCACTTCTGAGTTTTCTCATATTTGATAAAAATAGTGGAGGCATGAGATAAATAGCTCACTGCATGATATATCCACACTCTATCAACTGCATATTGTAGCATATCAAATTCGCATCATAAAGGTTGCACAGAACAATATGTTTATGATTCCTCGAAGCATGTTTTCGAGTTTATTTTATTCTATTGACATAAAATAAAATAAAGGGGGAAGATATACCCCGCATAATTATACATGGCATTTTAATATGCCTCATGAGTTACTAATGATTTTTTGTGCAAGAATTCGAGTCGATTTCTTATCCTTGTAGATATTGAACGCATATGATCAAATCGATCTTGAGAAATTACATCAGGCCTTACAGATGTCAAAGCCAAACGCTTAAGAGATTTTATTTTTAATTTGGGGGCAAACACCCCATGAAATGTATTTAAATGCTTTCAACTCTTAGATGGTGTTGTAACCAATTGTTTATTTTTTTTTACTTTACTTTATCTTGAGATAAGAGACAAAGCAAAGTAAAGAGGGGGAAAAGTACTATATAGTGTACCACTTGTAGTCCGGCATAAACACAAGTGACAAGCATGCTCGGATTTGGTCCCAGAATGACCATAATTGATGAAGCATCCCCAAAAGAAACATCAAAGTTGTTCAGCATAGCCACCGTATGACTCATATATAGAACTAGCTACATTACATTATTTCTAGCAAGGTGACAGGGGGCAAACAAAATTGCCCGCAAAACCTAGAACATAGATAAAGAGTTTGCATACAAGCATTACCAGTTTTGAGGTAAGTCGCCCACATAGGTGCATTATAATTATCACAAAACCTTATCAGAATTGTGGTAAGTCGCCCATAGAGGTACATTATAGTTTTCACAAAACATTACCAGTTTCGAGGTAAGTCACCCACAGAGACGTATTATAGTTATCACAAAACCTTACCAGTTTCGAGGTAAGTCGTATATTTCTCACAAAATCTTACCAGAATTGTGGTAAGTCGCTCACAGAGGTGCATTATAGTTTTCATAAAACCTTACTAGTTTCGAGGTAAGTCTCCCAAAAAGGTGCATTATAGTTTTCAAAAAACCTTACCAGTTTCCAGGTAAGTCGCCCAAAGAGGTGCATTATATTTCTCAAAAAACCTTACCATAATTGTGGTAAGTCTCCCACATAGGTGCATTATAGTTCGAATAAACCTTGCCAGTATTGTGGTAAGTCGCCCAAAGTGGTTCATTACAGTTCTCATAAAGTCCTACATTATGAGGCCCACCTGACCCTTGGATATGGGAGATTTATTGCCTACATTACTAGGCCCGCCTGACCCTCGATTATGGGAGATTTTATGCCAATAAAACTTGGCCCGCCTGACCCTCGGTTATGGGAGATTTTATGCCAATGAGACTTGGTCCGCCTGACCCCCGGTTATGGGAGATTTTATGCCACTAAGACTTGGCCTGCCTGAACCTCGGTTATAGGAGATTTTATGCCAATAAGACTTGGCCCTCCTCCACCCTCGGTTATGGGAGATTCAAGTCCAATATAACTTGGTGTGCCTGACCCTCGCTCGTGGGAGATTCAAAGTCCTATATTACTAGGCACTAAAGCCCAATATTACTTGGCACGCATGACCCTCATAAGGGAGATTTAAAAGGCCTACATTACTAGGCATAAGTCTTATTTTCGGGAAACTAAAAGTCCTACATTACTAGGCACGCTTAAAGACCCTGACTTTTGAGCACACTTATAAAATATGTTGGTTTAAAAATACCCAGTTCACTCGAGGCACCAATGGTTACTCGACCGAGTACGCTCAAATAGGTTATTGATCTTATGATCGCAAAAGATCCAATATACTTATATAAGCACCAAATTGGATGCTCGGGCCAGTACATCTGGCAAGTTTATTGTTCAAAATGTCTGATGCCACAATAAAATTATGGAGACATGTTGATTCGAGAGAAATAAGGGCAACCCCCCGAAATACTCCTCCAATATGAAAAGCAGAGGAAGAAAAAATAGCCCTCAAAACTACATACAGATGATATATGCATATGCGTGCATGATAAACAGACCATGCATGGTTATGTGATGATTTTCTAGTCGAACGAGTGATGATTTTCTAATCGAACGAGCTAAATGACTTATTTCGTCCACATAGTTGATATGTCTCAGCCGAGGACTCAACACACCAACTATGTCTACGAGGGGGAAAATGTAGACTGGTGTTAAATAAATTAACCACCAACACTCTAATGAATTAACACCGCATATTTGATTAAATAATTGATTTATGATTTATCGAGTTTTACTACAATCCGAACCCTACACGGGTTGAGATATTATTATGCGCAATTTAATATATTGCGCATTTGATGAATTACACTAGATAATACTCTAGTAATGATTTAATATGCCACCACATATATTGTGACAAGTGGCACCATAAATATTTGACACTTGATTCCCTAGAGAACATAACATGTGTTAAGTTCACTTGAGTCACTTTTGCTATAAAAAAGGGTCTTCCCCCTCATTTGTTGGATAATGGTCTTGGGAGAAAAGGAAGGAGAGGAAATATATCTCTCCTCCCCCCCGCACCTTTTGAGCTCCGCCACGGATTTGATGGTCACGAACGGATTTTTATAGTTTCATTATACGGTATATGGGAGTTTAAGAGGCAGACAACCGAATTTAGCACCCCCCACGCACTGAAACTGCCAGGACTGGGCGTTCGAGAGGCGGCTCGCCGAATTAGGCACCCCACACGTACCAAAACCACCAAAATCGATCTCTCTTCGACGTATCGTACGGACCCACGAATTACGCAGACTTTGATTCTGCAAAGACGGATACGTAGGCGCAACCACGTTGCTCAAGTCTAAAATAAGATCGATGCGGTGCCTCCTTAAATCTACACTCACATCTTATAATTGTATATTAAATCGAACTGGATATGTATCAATTCAAATATGATCCATTTACTAATTGGGTAAAAAAAATAATCAAATTATTGAATTACCGAATTGTACACCAATCCATATCCGAATAAATACATCAGGTTTGGATCAAAATTCGATCCGTTGACAAAGGGTCGCCATAACCCTCTTTGTATATGATCAACAAATTTGAACTTATAAATTTAGGATTCTGTTTGGATATTTGATGGATTCCTAAATGATATTTAGGTAGAAATTATCACCAAATAATTTTCTTTTAGGATTGGTTATTTATACGTCTCATTATCTGTTTTTTGGTGTTTTTTACTTAGACTCTGGCACTATTATAATTATATTTTTAGGTTGTGATACCTCTTTCAGTACATTTTTCATTGTTAAACGTAAAATTTAGGATTACATTAGTGATTATTAATGCTATAAGTACCAAATATGTCCTTCAAATTATCCACCAAATGATGTGGCATAGAAATAAAGTGTTGTACTCTATAATTATTACATTACAATATACAATATTTATTGCAATGTGACATCATTTAGGGGACAATTTAGAGAATAATATCATTTCTCATTGGCGATACGTCTGATTCATAATATACCCAAATAAACTCTTAGTTCCCACTTCACTTTTTGATTGGTCATTCATTTGTCTCTTTTTTTTTGTGTTTTTTTTACTTGGGTACCTCATCAATGGTAGAAACTATTGAAGAATTAATCTTTTAGGCTGGGTACCTTTTTATTACATTTTTCTTTGTTAGTGTAAAATTTGCACCTCGGACAATCAATAATTTTGACAGTTAATTAGATTTCCAAGTCAAAATCATCCCTCATTTTTTTAGGGTAATAATAATTTTATAGGGATTTAGTTTAGTAGCACAGTTTGACTTAAAGTAATGTGTGTTTAATACATTGGTCAATCAAATTATGTAAGTTACGAATACACCACACACCAACCAATTCACTAAAGATACATCATTGTTATGACTAATAATTTTGACATAATAACACGTTTTACTGAGACAACCTTATAATTACATGACACGTGACACGATTAACTATAAATTATTGTTTTAGATTTATTAGTATTCGATACCAAAGCAACACAACATGATTATGACACGATTAATGTAAACTGCCATTTAATCATTGTGTTAATATATAAGGCCAGTGTAGAATTATTGAGATGGAAACTAACGGGGATAATTTTGTGTAGAAACCCATGTTTAATGTACTTATTTTTTTGAAAAAATCGACAATCATAGAAAGTTCATTTGATTTTATTGTATGTTGATCTTATTCAGGTTGCGGCATTACATCACTTGTTCTCGCATGGTCAAATTTTAAAACCTTAATCTAGGGAAAGCTTGCTATGACCCGACTTTTAATAGGCCTCGACCTTATCATCAGAGTTGGCAGATTAATATATCACCATGGCTTAATAATGCACAATACAAAGAGATCATTCAACCAAAACTAAATTCCATTGATGATAACCAATATATCTAATACAAGTTTGAAAGATAATAAATTGTTCATAAAACTTAAAGATGTTGAAAACTAGAATGAAATATATATAAAGGTATTCTTAAAACTCCTAAAGTAATAATAATCTACGCGGCCTCTAAAACTCTACTATGTCACTAAGTACTTTATGACCACTTATCTTGAGAAAACAAGGAATATAGAAGGTATGAGATTAAATAGCTTAGCAAGGGTTGAATTAAAAGTCCTCAGCCACCTGCCTTTAGCACCCCGTAGTTTTGAATAATTAAGTTGATTAAGTTTATCTATTAAATAAAATGGTTTGTCAATTCAATTTAAATATAATCCTTAACATGAGATAAGAATCAATTAATAAAGATAAATCAAAGTAGAGAACGATATAATCAATCCTTAATTGATCATAGAATATAGATATAATCAATCACCACCACTAGGTTATGGTAAAAAATGTCTCACAAGAACTAATACATGACAAATCTCCCAAAATCATGTTGTCTCCAAAATTGAGTACAAATGCTAGAAATGAAGTAAACCTTTCATCTCTCAAACACAGTAAATAAAACTAAAGTAGGTTCAACTCCTACATCTCCAAAACTCGGTGGTGACTGAAGTGAAAGACTCTTTAATCAAGTGGAAAACTAAGTCAGGTACACTGGAGCACCTGAAACAACATGATGAGTTAGGCCCACTGCAACAAGATAATAACGGCGCACTCAAGTAGTAAAACTATCAATTATGAGTATAAATAATAATTTTACAATTATTAAATTAACTGTTATACCTCACCCTTACCAGTGTAATTTTTTTAAAATTATTCATTCAACAACAATATTTAAAATCCTACTGGTTTCCATATTAGAAAATACAACTAGTAAATATAATTTTCATAATATCCATAATTGGGATGTATTCCAAATAAACATGCAATAAGGCATATATATAATCAATTTAAATCTTTCATTTATAAGTAAGGACCGTGAGCGTATCTAGCACTTTACGCGTGTGAAATAAAATGCAGTTCATAACATAAATAAATCATCGCCATAAACACAAATTCAACCTCATCTAATCCACCTCAAAACCCACCAATAATAAAATCATCATAATCATGTTTGGCCACCATCTCCCTTTGGGGTCACCAATCCCCACGATACGGAACCAACCTTACCCACCCAACATATCCATAATAACAATATAACAAAAGTGGCCCCATGCGTTTGGTCATCAACATAAGAGTAATATTTATTCACTCTCGATATAATTCCACAATTTAAATTCCATGCGTCACTAATGTATTGCAACGTCTTTTATACTTTAAGTCTCAAATTCCCTTAAATTACTTCTAAATATTATACTACTTTTAAAAGGGTGGGGTGAGGTATAGATTCTCCATAAAAATAAAAAAGAAGAATTTTATTCCAGTCACATCACATAAAATATACATTTTAGGCATATTTTTCAATGTCCATAAATTATGATTATACTCATTCAGGATATTACAAGTATTGTGTGTCAGCATAATAATTTGCTAATATAGACCCCTTATAATCGGATTTTGGAAAAACTAAAAATACGAAAGTTGTCCAGAATGTGATTTTCTATATAAAAAAATAGTGAAATCTCTCAATATGCGCCTTTTGCAGGGGTTAAAAGTTCACTTTTCTATAACATTATTATACGTGGATAAATATACATATTCCGAAGTTTCTCATTTTTCAGTTTGTAAATGGCCTTTATGAAATTTTATTTAAACAAAAAACTTTTAGAAAATCACATTTTACATAAGATTATAAGGTCTTATAATTTTCTGAGCATAGTTACTATTTTTTAAAAATTCGAGACTATCCCAAATCTTCAACATAATTCATAAACCCAAAATGAAGAAGTTCATATTTACTAGAACCCCAATTCCCAAAAGTATGAATTCTAAATAAATTTAACATAATAAGCCACAAATTTAATCTATTGTCATGATTTCCAATATATATAATTCATTCAATGTTAGATTTAACATTAAATCATACCAAGAATGTACAATTAATAATCCAATTAAATCATACCAAATTAGACTAAATTAATCAAGTATATAATTTGACATATTAGATTTATTAATTTATTCATTGAAAAATTAAAATTTATAAAGGTGAGATTAAAACAAGATAAAACTTAATTATCTCTGAATAAATTTTAGAAATTGTAGAATATTATTTATCTCTTAAGAGAAGAGAGTAGAATTATCACGCCTCAATGTAGAAAACCTCCAAAACTAATAAGAAAATATTGCAAAAGAAAGTCCCTTCATATCTGCTCTCCCAATTAATGAAAGTAATCCGTCGAATGTGTAGAAGAAATTCCTCTTGAAAGGGAGTTAAATTGGGCCTCCAAAAATCCTTTAGAATTGATCCAAAGTTGTCCCAAATATTTTTCCCGAAAAATACAATTTTTGGCTAGAATAAAAGAGTATTATTATTTTAGATGTAATGGTGTAATTTGGGTGAAAAATGGATTAAATTTTGGGATTGAGTTTTGTATTGAAATGGGAATAGTAGTAGAGAATGAAGGTAATGAAGAGGATTGCTGGTTTATAAAAATGAGTATCCTATGCTCATCATAATATTTAATTCTTAAATTGTAATTACTATTTATCATGCTATGTAAATAGTAAATAATATTTTAATAGTAACTACTATTTAGCACACAATGTGATGGTAAATACTATATAAAAAATAAGCATCCAATGTTAAGTAGTAAATACTATTCACGTATTTTAATTATTTCAAATTTAATTTTCATTAAAATAATCAATTAAATAAATTTTAAAAATTCTAAAATTTAATATTTGACTATTAATAAATACGCCCAAATCATGGGGTATTACAATCTTCCCCCTGACAAAAATAATTTCGTCCTCGGAATCCACAATTAATCCCATATTTACCTAAGTCAAAGTAATAACCCCTCATATAACTGAGTAAAATACTAACACCTCATAAAAATGAGTCAAAATAATAACACCTCATATAAATGAGTCAAAATCTATGGACGAACTATTGCCTCATCAAAACCTCGCACTCTCAAGTGACTACTACTCATTATAATGATTCTACTGCACCTATACTAACAGTATTAACCTCGCACTCTCAAGTGGACTACTACTCATTATGACGATTCTACTGCACTTATACTAACAGTATTTACTTGGAATGCAACTTTTGTATTCATTGAAAAAAACTCACCATTTGTTAAGTGTGTGACACATCCAAGTCTAACTCAATTTCACCCAAATATGCAACATTAGTGTATAGAAGTGGACGAAGTAGAAAAATGTGAAACACGTTATGCACCCCATCTAGATGGTCCGAAAGTTCTAGACGATAAACCACCTTTCTTACCTTCCCCATAATCATGAACAACCCAATATAACGAGGAGCCAATTTCCCTTACTTTTTTAAACTCGTTAACCCTTTTATAGGGGAAATCCGTAGTAACATTTTCTCTCCCACCAGGAATTCCATCAACTTCCTATTGTTATCGACATAGATCTTTTGCCTGTCCTGGGAGACTTTAATCCTCTCCTTGATCAACTTGATATTTTCGGTCGTCTCTTGGATAAATTCAGGTCCTAATTTTCTACGCTCATCTGGGTCTAACCAACATACTGGTGATCGAAAAAGTCTCCCATAAAGTTACTGATAAGGTTCCATGGAAATGGATGTCTAATAATAATAATAATTATTATTATTATATACAAACTCCACTAAAGGAGAATGTGTGTCCCAACTTCCTTTGAAATCCATCATGCATGCACATATCATGTCCTCCACTGCCTGATTTACCCTTTCCATCTGTACATCCGTATATGGATGGTATTTCATACTAATCTGCAACATAGTCCCCATGGCCTGTTGGAAAATCTCCTAAAAGTTTTCCATACATTTTGCTCCCTAATATGAAATGATCGACAACGGGACACCATGCAAACAAATAATCTCGAAAACAAATAAACGTGTAAGTTGTTCAGTCGAATAAATCAAAATGTGTGCTACCTTCATAAGGTGGTTAACAATAACCCAAATAAAATCATGCTGGAGAAGTGTCAAAGGTAGACCCATGATTAAATTCATGGAGTTGCTATCCCACTTCTAGTTATGAATGGGTTAAGGCTGAAGCCTACCAAACAGCTTACGATGGTCCACCTTCACCATCTGACAAGTAGTGCATCTCAATATGAACTCAACACATCCTTTTTCATACTGGACCACCAATATTGTCGCTTCATATCTTGGTACATTTTATCCCCACCTGGGTGTACTGTAAAACATGAACCATGCGTCTCCTCCATAACTTTTCACCTCAACTTGTCATCCAAGGGTACCACCATATTACCCTTATAAGGCAACCCTCCATCGGACCCTACTTAAAAGAAAGGTACACTAGTAGCTAGAAGCTTCGTCACATTCCCCTTACACATCTCAACCTGTGATTTCCCCTAGACCACACGTACTACGATCTCTAGAGTCACTATAAGCATATTCGTGAATGCCCTGGTCAACCCACCAATCATATCTACTGCGCTCACTCGATAGCCTTAGGAGTTGAGAGACTACCACTGGGTCATTGGCTCAACGCGTCTGCCACCACTTTAGCCTTCCCTGAGTGGTAGTGGATTATGAACTGGTAATCCTTGATAAATTCGAACCACCTACGTTTCCTCATATTGAGATATTTATATGTTAACAGGTACTTTAGACCTTTTTTTATCACTGAAGAGCCTAAACTTCTCACCCTAGAGATAATTCTTTCATGCATGAAACACAAATACAATGACCGCCAACTATGTGCCATGAGTTGGATAATGAACTTCGTGTGGTTTAAGCTTTTGAGAAGCATAAGAAATCGTCTTGTCCTCATGCATAAAAGCCCCACCTAATCCTTGCAGAGAAGCATTGTTGTAAACCAAGAACTCTACTCCACTTTTAGGAAAAGTAAGAATCGGTGCTTAAGTTAATTTCTCTTTGAGAGTGTCAAATGCATGCTAACACTTATCTGTAAAAGAGAACGGCTCACCCTTCTTCGTCAACTCAGTCATTGGTCCCTCTATCTTCGAGAAACCACAAATGAATATCCACTAATAATCGACCAATCTAAAAAACCCACGGACCTCAGTAGGTATCGTGGTCTATCCTCAATCCAACACGACTGCCACCCTACTCAGATCCATGAATAATTCCTTTGTAGAAACCACATGCCCCCCAAAAATCACTTCCCACTTCCAAAACTTGTATTCGGACAACTTAGCATAAAGTTTATTCTCTTGCAACGTTTGTAATGTAATCTGCAAATGTCGGCAATGCTTCTTCCCTATCTGTGAATAGATCAAAATATCATCAATAAAGTTATGATGAATTGGTTCAACTACAATTGGAACACTCGATTCATTAAGTTCATGAACACAACTGGAGCATTAGTCAACTCAAACGGCATCACTCGAAACTCATATGGCCCATAACGAGTCAAGAAGGTTGTATTAGGCACATCGTCCTCTTGCACCATCAACTGGTGATAACCACATTGCAAATTAGTCCTAAAAAATGAAGTTTCTTCCAACTGATCGAAAAGATCATCAATCCTTGGAAATGGGTACTTATTCTTCACCACCACCTTATTCAACTCGCGGTAGTCGATACACAACTGCAAAGATCCATCATTCTTCTTTACGAATAAAATGGTTGCACCCCAGTTGAAGTGATACATCGAATGATGCCTGTTGTATGTAAAGACTACTCTCTTGTATGGACTAATGATAAATGTACACTTATCCTCCTATGTGGCCGACCAACCTCCTCGATCGGCACCACATATACTTAGTCGGCTGGAAGGTTAACCAACTCCAGAACACTAACCATCAGTATCGGATGGGATGCCAACCAACACTGAATTCCAAGAGTTTCATTTATTATATACAGATGTAAATACCTAGTAATATAAAAGCATTCCATCTCTAGGGTTTTACACCATTATAAATACGAAAACTCCCTCAGCTGGAGGGACAACTCGAATTACTCATATGCACACCATACTGAGCTATTGTAACCTCACAAAATAATACCAATAGTGGGTGTAGGCTATTTTATAGCTGAACCAATCTAAAAATATCTTCTCTTGTGTGTGTGATTTGATTAACCTATTATATTTTATCTGTGATTATAAATCTATATTAAGTTCATTTTTCAACATCAACAAATTGGCATCGTTTATGGGAATGACTACTAGTCAGTGTCCTCTACCTCATATATTTAATTCTTAAGTTTAAAGAATGCAAAACTACCTATGAAAGCAGCCTAGCGGTTGTAGGCAATAAAAAAAATATCTGCTCCCTCTGGCGAGATAGACCTGCAAAGGATCCTATTCAATTTGGCTATACTATAGTAGGCAATGCAAGAATCAATCAGATAGTTGGCTCGTACAATACAAGAAAAGTCCTCCAATCCTAGAAGATATATTCCACCTCCACCTTCCATAAATGAAAGGAGTTATCATTCTCGCTCTTCTCATGATCGATCATATCTTCCTGGGGAAACTTCTTCATTTCGATCAACAGATTACTATGATGGTAGATCTTTTTGCAAAAAAAGTCCATGTGTATTAAAAAGGATAAGTAGGGAGTCTTCTTTTGATCGCCTAAGTCCCCAAGTAACTAGAGGAGATCACAGATAGAAGGATCATCATCGTGAATGCATAGAAGGGTCCACAAGATCTAGGGCCAGTATGAGGGGCTCTATACGTGCCGAGCAGACCTCTTAGGAGGAGAGTTCAGCACATATGCACAACAAAGACACAAAAGCTACTTCGGCCAAATCTAAGCCAGAACAACATTCCTAAAAAGGGTTCATGCAGCGATTGATAGATCGATTAGGCGAAATGGCCAAAACCACGAATCCATTACAAAGGAGTTTTGTTAAAGGTTCACCATTCGTCCAAGCTATTATGAATTACCCCACACACTCCAAGTTCAAGACACCAGTGGTCACTCCTAAATATGATGGGAAAATTGATCCAGTCTTACATATGGAATAATATCAAGCTGCCTCTGATATCTACTAAAGGCCTGGCGAAATGAGGTGTAGAGCTTTCTCCAGTTCTATCACAGGATCGACCCAAATTTGGTCTAATAATCTCCCAAGAGGTAAAATCTCTAGCTTTCATCAATTAGTTGAATTGTTCATAGATAAATTTTTCTTTGGGTCTAAGCCGATCAATAATGTCACCCATCTCTTGATCGTGTGACAAAAGCCAAGAGAAAGTACCCGAGAGTACATTACTCATTTTAACAATGAGAAAATAGAGGTGGTGGACTTTGAGAAGAAGACAACCATTGTAGCACTTATGAGTGGGTTTCTCATTAAATAACTTTACTATGCTTTAGCGAAAAATCCACCCAAAACCATGACAAAATTAATGGTTAAGGCTGGAAAGAAAATGAATGCCGAGGAGGCTATGATAGCTAAGGCAGATCCTGAAACCAAGGGTGAAAGTTAAAAAAATAATTCTAATTTATTCAAGAAGTATAAAAAAGATAAAAAAAATCTTGATCGGATCAAGAAGTATGATGAATATACCCCCTCAATATAGCTGTTCACCATATCCTGGAGGAAATTAAGGGGAATCGAGAATTGAATTGGCCTTAAAAATTGAAGGCACCCCCAAAAAGAGGGATACATCCAAGTACTATGAATTTCACATGGACCATGGGAACAACACCGAAAATTCTATTACACTGAATAATGATATTGAAAATCTTATTCAACGGGGAAAACTGAGCAAGTTTATTGATCGAGATGGTAACCAAAATGATCGAAGGAGGTATGAATCTCCATCTCGAGCAAAGAAAGATAATAAAAGAGCAATAAATAGTGATTTTGAAGAAGATACAAACTTGTCGAAGAAGCTTGATGAACTAGAGGTGGACGTAGGCATGATATCCTTTGGATGCTACTTCATAGCTGGAAGAGATGCTGGAGGAGGAAACGCAGTTGTAGAAAGGATATCTTACTTAAATGAAGCCAAGGCCTGCCCAACTGTTGGACATATTGATATGGTCGAATCCAGTGATAGTCGGCCAAGAAAAGTCAACAACTATAGGCTAGTGATTGGATTCTCCAAAAATGATCTAAGTTGGGTGCTTATCCTCACGATGATCTGTTAGTTATCACATGTAGAGATCATCATGGCAGAATTGCAAGGATTCTAGTTGATGATGGGAGTTTTACTGATGTAATGTTCTATGAATGTTTCAGTAACCTAAGGCTACGTGATAGTAAACTGGAACCGTACCATAGATCTCTTATAGGATTTACAGGCGAGAAAGTATACCCCTTGGGGATAATCAAGCTAGAAGTTTTAGTCGGCACAATATATTAGACAAAAATGTCCTGTAAGCATACAATATCATCCTAAGAAGAGTGGAAATAAAGCAGTTAGAGGTTGTGCCATCTACGGTACATCAATGCATGAAATTTCTAACAAATTATGGAGTCAGCATACTAAATGAAAATAAAAAAGCCAGGGAATGCTATTACACTTCAGTCGACTAACAGGAAATACAAATGAAGGGAAAAACCACTTTCCATTTGACACTCTGAATCCTCGGGAAGAGGATGACCTGGTGAAGGGGAAAGTTATGGAAGAGACAAAAACTATTGTGCTGGACGACGAGAAGACAGAAAGAACTACCCAGATTAGTTTAAGATTGTCTCCCTCTCTCAAATAGGAATTAATTACATTCCTTAGATAAAGGGAAAATGTGTTTGCTTAGAGCCACGAAGATATGTTAAGGATTGATCCAAACTTCATTTTCCATGAGTCTAATATCTACCCAGATTCTAAGCCGATGAAGCAAAATCGAAGAGTTTTTTTCCTCGAGAAGAATATGGCAATCCAGGAGGAAGTTGAGAAATTAAAGTGAGCACGATTTATTGAAGATGCTAAGTATCCCAGCTGGTTGGCTAATGTGGTAATGGTAAAAAAGAAGAATGAATAATAGCGCATGTGTGTAGACTTCACAGACCTCAATAAGGCATGCTCGAAAGATCATTTCCCTTTACCAAAGATTGATCAATTGGTCGATGCAATAGCATCTCATGAATTGCTTAGTTTCTTGGATTCTTATTTTGGTTATAATTAAATTAATATGAAACCTGAAGAGAAGGAAAGCACTTCCTTTATTACCAGTCGATGAACTTACTGTTACAATGTTATGCCAATTGGGTTAAAGAACATTGTAGAAACCTATCAGAGGCTAGTGAAAAAGGTTTTTGAAGACAAGATTGGAAAAAATATGAAAGTGTACGTAGATGATATGCTCAATAAAAGAAAAAAAAATCCGACCATATTATAAATTTAGCTCATACCTTTGATCAACTAGAAAAATATCAAATGAAGCTCAACCCAACCAAATGTATCTTTGAAGTAAAGGAAGGAATGTTCATGGGTTACATCGTCAATCAAATACGAATAGAAGAAAATCCTGCCAAAATTAAAGCCTTGCTGGAAAGGCAGTCCCTGACCAATAAGAAAGATGTTCAAAAGATGACAGGAAGAGTAGCAGCATTGAACTGTTTTGTCTCCCAAGCAACTGATAAATGTCTTCCATTATGTAAGGTGCTTAAAAAAATCTTTGAGTGGAATCAGGAATGTGAGAAAGAGTTCTTGGATTTGGAGAAGTATTTTGGTTCTCCGCCTTTCCTCTCCCGACCAGTTTTAGAAGAAAAGCTAAATCTATACTTGGTTGTTTCAGAGTCAACTATCAGCTCATCCTTAATTCGACTAGATGGACGAGTTAAAAGGCTAGTATATAATATTATCAAGGCTTCCAAGGAGAGGTGGTCAGATATCCATGACTGGAGAAGTTAGCGTTAGCTCTCATTGAAGCTTCCAAGAGAATGAGGCCATACTTTCAAGTTCATACCATTATCATCTACACTGATTTGCCTCTGTGACAAGTATTGCATAAACTTAAAAAGTCCGAAAGGTTAATGTCTTAGCCAATTGAATTAGGAAAGTATGAAATTATTTATGAACCCAGAATTGCAATAAAAGTCCAAGCAGTGACAGACTTCATAGTTGAATTCACATACGTAGAGGTGAAACATAATCCGTGTTTTCTTGTTTAGCAGACTTCTTTGGAAGAGAACTTAGCTCAAAAGAAAACAGAGATTGTGGCCGATCAACCAGAGTTGTCGAATTTTCATGAAAGAATTCAACAGAGCAAGAAGATGTTCAAATATGGAGTGCTAGCAGAGGAAGATTTCTCTAGGACACTCCAATCTGGTAATTATTTATAGATGGATCCTCACGTGCTACTAGAAATGAAGAAGGCCTCATCATCAACACTCAGAACAACCTAGATATGGAATATGCTTTGAGATTCCAATTTAAGGCTTCCAATAATGAGGCAAAATATAAAGCCTTGATCACATGATTGGAACTAGCTTCATCATTGGGCATTGACCAAGTTTTGGTGCATAGTGATTCCCAACTAATTTTCAATCAAATGCCGTAAATTTATGGCATCAAATGGGAAATGATGATGATGTGTCATCAAGAATATATGGAGGTTATTTCGTTGTTCACTTTAGTCGGGATGGTGATGGTTCCTAGAATAGAGAATGCCCGAGTGGACGTTTTTTCTCGGCTTGCTTCAACAACTCAAAAAAAACCCAAATGAATAATCTCAGTAGAAATTATTGCCTATAGAATCATTGATGGGATGGAGATCAGAATCGTCTCTGTGGAATTAGGTCATTCATGGATGGACTCAATTAGGTAATACATTAAAAGATGAACACTTCCGTTTGACCAGAAAGAAGCTAGGAAGATAAGGTATAAAGTAGTCAATTACGTGTTGGAAAAAGGAGTTCTATATAGGTTAGGATACACTATTTTCCTACTTCATTGTGTTCATTCAAACGAAGTAAATAATCTAATCAAAGAGGTATATGAAGGTTAATGTGAATCTAACACAGCCGTGAGATCTCTAAGACAAAGGATAACAATGCAAGTTTACTTCTAGCCTACGATGAAAGTAGACTGTGTTGCTTTCACTAAGAAGTGTGATAAGTGCTAAAATTTGCTGCCATCCATGGAAGATCAGGACCCACTCTAACACCCATCACTTCTCCATGGACTTTTTCTATATGGGGAATTGACTTGGTCGAACCACTGCTAACCACCAAGGGAAGGTCCAAATATCTGGTTATAGCAGTTGATTACTTTACTAAATGGGTGGAGGCTTAGCCTTTAACTGGTATTCCCTATCATAGAGTTTTCCAGTTCATATGGAAGCAGATCATTTATAGGTATGGCATGCCTTATGCCTTCATCACTAACCATGGCACTCAATTTGATAATGAGGAATTTGAAGAGTACTGCATCAGGTCTGGCATCCAAAAACTTCATTCAACACCTGGGCCCCCACAGTGCAATAGCCACCCAAAAATCACCAACAAAACCTTGCTAGATGGGCTGAAGAAGAAGTTTAATGAGACTAAAGGCAACTGGATTAATGAATTCATACTGTCCTTTAGGCATATAGGACCACTCCCTGAAGAGCAACAAGGAAAACCCCATACATGCTATCTTTTGGCACTGAGGCGGTGATACTAGTCGAAATAGGTTAGTCGACTCATAGGCTTTTGAACTTTGATTCAGCCAAGAGTGACCTCAAGAGGCGACTAGATCTAGACATGATAGAAAAAGTTCGAGAAGATGTCGCTATCCGAATGGCTGCTTATCAACAAAGGACTGTAAGGTTTTATACTCGAAAGGTCAAGCCGACCAACCTGAAGCAGGGAGATCTAATACTCAAGAAAATAATCCAGAAGAGCAACAAGCTAGAGCCAAATTAGCATCGTCCATATCGTATCTCGACAATCTTTTAACCAGGAACTTATCTCTTGGAAACTCTAGAAAGAGAAGAATTCAATAATCCTTGGAATGCAGACCATCAGCGCAAGTATTATTAGCAATTTTATTTTCAGTAATTCCGTTTTTAATGTAATCGGTTATTCAAGTTAATGAAATTTCATGTTTTTCTTCATTATACTCCCTTTTTGTGTTTTGTTTGTGGTTACACCTTAACCTTGACAATAAATTAATGAGAAATTTTAATTTCAAACTTTTCCAATTTCAGAAAAGTTCTTTATATTTGTCAAACTTTTCTAACTTTAGAAAAGTATTTATATTTATCAAACTTTTCCAACTTCAGAAAAGTTCTCTATATTTTGTCAACCTTTTCCATCTTCAGAAAAGTTATTTATATTTGTCAAACTTTTCTAACTTCAAAAAAGTTCTTTATAGTTATCAAACTTTTTCAACTTCAGAAAAGTTCTTCGTCAAACTTTTCCAACTTCAGAAAAGTTGTTTATACTAGTTAAACTTTTCCAACTTCAGAAAAGTTAAACATCATGTATGATTTGTCATTGGCAAGTGAAGAACAAGAAGTCAGTAAAATTTCTTCACTAGATATTTTACTCGACCAGGTTAAAACACGGGAATAATCATATATTCCTGATGCTATAGGTTAGTACAATAAAGCTATTTACATCTTTATCTAAGTGCATTAGTCGAATCTAAGGCCATATAAATGATCAAACACGAATCAAACATTAAGAATTTAAGCAGGTTGTTTAGTCTATAAGTCGATTAACTAATCAATATACAGGTTACTTAGTCGGCAAAAAGAATCAACCACAAGCTTAAATAAAAGAAACTCAATAAAAATAACTTCATTTTATTAATCAAAATGGATTATAATAGAAAAGGAAGTATAAAACTATTCTATTGGGCGTTTTCCATCATCCTTTCTCATCCCAAGATGAGGATCATCAAGGGTGCTCGGATGACCGATAGAACCAAAAGGCTTCCTCTTAAAACTCCTATTGCCACTTGGCCGATCAATAAGATGTTGGGGACAAACATCCTCCATTTCTCATTCAAGACCAAAATTCCCAACATACTTTCTAATCAAACTCTGAAGAATATCATCTGGAGGAATACAACTGAAGTCAATCGAGAAAGGAGGATCAGGATAGTCCATTATTCCTAGAGTATGCTAGTGCCACAGTTAATCATTTTTGGGTATCTTTAACAAGGTGAGCAGGTTCAACTAACCCCATTTATGACCTTCATTTCTAGATTTCTCCATATGCACATCCAGATAAGTTAGAGCTTCATCATATCCACCCATCCAAACAACTCTGGGTTGCTTGTGGAAATGGAAAGTAAGACGGTCTACATTATCCTGAAGATTTTTTTATGGCCTTGTCTTTCTCTTTAAGTTAAGCAAATTGCTTGGCCAAAGTTCTCCTAGTTCTTTCCTCATCAATAGTAGGCCGAGCAACTATATTTTTCCTTGATTGTTAACCAGTGGAAGATTTTGTTTTCTTTTTCTACAAAGCTTATATCTCCTCCAACAACCTGGAATTTTTTGCTTTTAAAAATGAAACACCCTCATTTGGACCAGTAATGGTTGATCTCTTCAGGTTGTCAAGTTCATTCCTTAGGGAATTATTTTCTTTCTCCAATGTAGCAGCAATAGATGGGGTACTTTCCAAATCTTATTTCAGAGACAATTCTTTCTCATTCATAGCAGAAGTTATGACTTATATTTTTTTATCAAAAGGATTTACTTCACTCAAGGACTTATACTTAGCTTTATAATTATAGTGAAGCAAAGCCAGGGACAGATTCTGGTCATCCCGCATCCTCTCAATTATCTCATAATAAGCAGCGTTATTAGCTAGAACTCTATCCAAAAGGCAATGAAGATGGATATATGACTCCTTAACTTGGTCGGAGAAGTTTGGGTTGAGAAACCCTGATAAGTCTTCCTCATACATGGGAACATGAACAACTTCTAGAAGATTTCTAATCCGCTTGAGTAGATCGAATTCAGCATAGATTATAGCCTTCTACCTAGCATCAAACTGAAAAGTTACAAGTATGAGATTAAGGGGCACAACCAAAGAAATAGATAATACAGAAAAGAATAAACCAACAAGAAATTAAATTCATTCAAAGGCATCAACTAATTGAGAAGAAAAGATGTTCTTTCATTAATTAATCTTGAAGTACATAAGTGAATACATTTGTCAGGAAGAAAAGAGAAGAAATGGAAAATACATTTGAGAAAAGATAAGAAAGAAAACTAGCTAGGAAGGAGCTAAACCTTCTCCTTCTCCTTAGCTTGGTATTGGACAGTAACAAGTAGGTCGACACTTGCCTTTGGGACCACTGAAGACTTAATGGGCATCATTGAAGACTCTCTCAACCCTTTTTTATTGTCAAACTTATTATCCAAGTTAAGAGGAATGCATAAGTCATGCCTTTGGAATAACTCAGAGTTTGACTCTATACCGAGCACCTTCAGAGCCTCAGACCAACCTTCCTTGAAGGACAGTTTCTTGGCATACTCAATTTGAGCAGAGGAAGCAAAAAGGGCCTTATCCCGACCCTTTTCAAAGGTAGCTTTTCCTTTAGCCTCCAAGGAAGTAACTTTAGAAGTCAATCCAGCCACTTTATCTTCGGCAGTTTGGGCCCGAGTTGTGGTTTCTATAAGTTTATATTCCGTAGCCTTGGCTCTACCTTCAGCATCACCTAATTTATTTTCTCTAGTCTATACCTTTTCATCAGCAACCTTTATTTTGTCTTCAAACATGGTTTCCCTATCATTGGCTTTTCCAGCTTCTCCTCCTAAAATTTTTACTTTGATTCTAGAGATTGATGGGAAGCAATCAAAGATTATCTTAGGCCCTCAAAGGCCTCTTCCACTTCACCAAGAGAGGAACTTATTTGATCGTCCTTATCCATCATTTAGTTGAAGTCAACCAAAAACTGTAAAAAGAGAAAACACGAGATGTCAGAAAAAAGTCATAAGTATAAAGAAAAAGCAGAATATAAGATAATTACCAGTGACAAATTATAGCAAGCCTTCTCAGTTAGCCTGGACATGGGCATGGGAGTTGATGCAGCTCTATCAACAGGAAGAGTTATAGACTTGATTAAACCCCAACCAATCTAGGGTTAACGGCGACAGAAGCTGACCCAATGCCAAGTCCATATTGGATTTTTCTCACCAACCCTTGTTTATTAGCGAGTCTTCTTTCTAGTTATATCTTACTGGTCAACTTGGGTTTTTTAGGCCGGTGTGTGAGGGTCAGGCAAACCTCTCTTCAATCTCTTAAATTTAGACTTAGTAGTTTGAGTTTCTTCAGCACCAAGAGGCCTCTTATTACTGGCCTGTGATTTCTTCTCAACTGGCCTTTTTCTAGAGTCAGCATTCTTCTTGGGGGAGGAGACAATGGCCCACTCATTAAATTGGGCATATATCTCTTAGTCATGTCGGTTGGAGGAGAAAGTGGAATCTCAGAAATATCAAAGGATTCAAATGAGGAAGAAGTTCCTCCCAATTCAGCACCAGCAGATTCTATAGCTGAAAAAGTAGGTACATGATCCTCTTCTAGATTGATGGCAACCTGGGGCAACACAAGTGTTGTTCGGGAAATAAAAGAGGTGATGGAACCCTTGTATTCCAACAACAAAGACGCATCTCAGGGTTGTTCTTCTCTAATTCTTTGGTTAAGTCCCCACAGAAACTTGATCTCTTCAATATTAATTTCCCCTTCTTTGGAACACCTCTTCTTACTTTCCTCTGCATCAAGAAGGAATAAAAAAGTTAGTCGACCAAGTTCAAAAACACATAACAAAAGAAGAATAAATTAGAAACATAATTACAACTATGCCATGCCCTACTTGGGGGCATCGGGGCCCAGAATAAGATTCTCCCTTTTGAAGAGGAGCGTGTTGCCAATTCTTAACAGCTACACCATAATCCCAATAGTCCTTATTGGAATCTGGTAAATTCACTACTAAAGGCCTATTGACATGCCTAGTCTTCAAATAATATATGTTCTCTCCAATAGTACCCCATTTGTAATAAAACATCAAATCCTAGACCCCAATATGAGTTCCATAAATTTCATTCAACCTATGGACACCATTTACAACCCTCCAAGTGTTTGGTGCCACCCTAGCAAAACCACCTCAAAGTATTGAAAAAATTGAAAAAAATAGGGTTTGGTGCAAAAGTGATGCCACACTCAGCTATAAATTAGGTGGGGATCCAGTGACCCTCGGGAAGAGAATAAAGATCTATGGGACCTTGGGCTATTTTTAAATCTATGCGAGTTGGAATTTTTCTCTTTTATTTAAACTCATCTAATGAACCCTAAACTAGGGTGGAAATAGAGAAAAAGATGATAAAATTGAGAAAGAGGGAACGAAGGCTTATAGGGAATCTAAGGTGACTGCAAGAACTGAAGAAAAAATAATGGCGACGAATGATCGTACAAGAAATATTAAAGAAGAAGAAAATACTAAGTGCAAAAGGTTTGAGGTGAAAAGAAAAGAGGGAAAAATTGTACCTATATATAGGTTGCCTCGATAAATGGGAAAGAAATGATTGACTAAACGAACTGTTTGACTACCGCCGACTACACGGCTCCCGAAGCTTCAAAAGACTATCATATCCTTTGGCAGTTCAAAAAAGTTTGAATTATTTATAAAAAATTTATTATCAACGATATGAATATATTTTTTTATAAGTGTGGGAAGTCGGCTATCGGCCATAGACTCAATCAGTACGCCGAGCAACATTTGGAGCAAAATACTCCATACATTCGATCAATCATCAAGCATGGATAATTGGGGGCTTTTGTTGTATCTAAAAATTACTCTCCTTCATGGACCAATGATAAATGTACACTTTTCCTCCTATGTGGGCGACTAGCCTCCTTGATCGGCACCAGAGATACTTAGTCGGTTGGAAGGCAAACCAACTTCGAAACACCATCCATCAGGAAGATCAAAAGTTAGTCGGATAGGATGCCAACCAGCACGGAATTCCATGAGTTTCATTTATTGTACACAGATGTAAATGCCTGGAAATATAAAGGCATTCCATATCTAGGGTTTTACACCGTTATAAATACGAAATACTCTCTCAGCTGGAGGGACAACTCGAATTACTCATATGCACACCATACTGATCTATTGTAACCCTACGAAATAATACCAACAGTGGGTGTAGGCTATTTTATAGCTGAGCCATTCTAAAAATATCTTCTCTCGTGTGTGTGTGATTTGATTAACCTATTACATTTTATCTATGATTATAAATCTAGAATAGGTCCATTTTTAGACATCAACAACGCCCTTCTCCAAATACTATATAATCTTATCTTTAAGCTCCGTCATATCCATATAATCAATGTGATATGGTGCTCTATATATAGGCTTCGTATCCATCACTAAGTCTATCACAAAATTAGTCTCTCGACAAGGAGGTAGGCTCGGAATCTCATCAAACACATCGGTGAACTCCTAAACTACTGGAATCATATTTAGGGACATTGTGGCCTGCTTCTGGGACTCCTCATCAATAAACTACAAGTGGGTAGTATCCCCACCCTCACGTCTTGGCATAACAGCTAAATACACTCTTGAACCGCTACAGAAAATGTAATGGCTCGACCTACATTGTCTATTTGAGCTCGATGTGTACATAAAAAATACATACCCAATATAACATCATATGTGCAGGTATCTAAAACCAAGAAGTTGGCTACAAACCATAGCCTTCCAATATCAATGCCTACCCCATCACAAGTCTCGATAATAAGACTGGATACACTTAAATGAGTAGCTAGCACATGGACTCGGAATCATTCCCGATTTCCCCTTATTGTAATAGGAGAAATTATATCTTCTTCTAAGCCCAAATAGACTTGAGAAATCACTTTTCATTGAACTTCTTCATAATCTCGAAATATAATTTACCAAATGTGTCACTGTATACGTACAAAGAGTTTTACGCCCAATATCCTCCAACTCTTGACCGAACTAAACACCATACGTGGGACATCCCATGAATGAAATCCAAACAATAACCCTCTCGATACACTTCGGTCTAATCAGGTCATTTTTCATGATAACTCGCACTAGATTCCCTAAAAATCGTACCCTACAATGAGAATGCAAAGAAAATGAACGTATTAAAAGGGCGCTACGCAGACAACTAGAATGGACCTATAAAACCTACTTTACCTACAATCATGCTCTGATACCAACTGTGACACCCCGTAATTTTTAATAATTAGGTTGATAAAGTCTATATATTAAATAAAACTATTTTCAATTCATTTAAATATCATCCTTAGCATGAAAGAAGAATCAATGAATAAGGATAAATAATAGTAAAGAACGATATGAGAAATCCTTAATTGATCATATAATATAGATCAAATAAACCACTGCCACTAAATTATGGTAAAAATTGTTTGACAAGAACTAATACATGCCAAATCTCCCAAAATCATGTTGTCTCCACCCTTACCAATATAATTTCCTTTAAATTTTACATTAAACAACAATATTTAAAATCCTCCGAGTTCCCATACTATAAGAGACAACTAGTAAATACAATTATCACAATATCCATAACTAGGTCGTATTCCAAATAATCATGCCATAAATCATATATATATATATATATATGTATGTATGTGTGTGTGTGTGCGTGCGCGCATATGTATAATGCTCTTATGCGGAATGTCCCGCATTTTAACAGTGCGGACTATACATATGTCACCTGGTGGTGAGCCTAGAAATTATCGGCTAAATTATAGGCACTCTATTTCCCTTTTCTGGGCTCACCACCAGGTGACACATATCCAGTCCGCACTATTAAAATGCGGATAGTCCGCACAAGAGCAGTAATGTGTGTGTGTGTGTGTATAATCAATTTACATCTTTCATTTATAAGTAAGGCGCCCGTGATTGTACCTAACACCTTACGCATGTGAAATAAAATGTATGTAATAACATAAATAAATCCTTATCAGAAACACAAATACAACCTCACCTTATCTACTTGAAACACCACAATAATTAAATCATCATAATCGTGTTTTGCCTCCAAATCCTTTTGGGGTCACCAAGCCCCACTATACTAAACAAGTTTTATACACCCAAAATATTTACAATACCAATATAACAAAAGTGTCCCCATGCGTAGGGTCATCAACATAAGAGTAATATTTATCCGCTCTCGATATAATTTCATAATTTAAATTCCACACGTCACTTATGTATTGCAATGTCTTTTATACTTTAAATTCTCAAATCCCATTAAATTACTTCTAAATGTTATACTATTTTTAAAAGGGTAGAGGTGAGGCATAGTTCTCCACAAAAATCAAAAACAATAATTTTTTTCCACTCGAATCACATAAAAAAATATATTTATAGGCATATTTTTCAATGCCCACAAATTAGGATTGTACTCATTTAGGATATTATAAGGATTATGCTGTCAGAATGATAATTTATTAATATGGGCCCCTTATAATTGAATTTTGGGAAAACTTAAAACATGAAAGTTGTTCAAAATGTGATTTTCAACAAAAACACAAGAAATATCTGAATTTATAATGTTACTATACATAGACAAATATAACAAGTCCATTATTTCTCATTTTCAGGTCGTAAATGAAATTTTTAGGATTTTGTTAAAACACAAAACTTTTAGAAAATTACATTTTACATAAGAGTATGTAGTTTCATAAGTTTCTAAGAAAAATTACAATTTTTACAAAATTGGAGACTATCCCAGATCTTCAACATGATTCATAAATTCAAAATGAAGAAGTTAATATTTACTAGAACCTCAAATCCTAAAAGTATGAATTCGAAATAAATTTAACATAATAATTCATGAATTTAATGTACTATCATGATTTTCAACACATATAATTCATTCAGTGTTAGATTTAGCATTTAAATTATACCCAGAATGTACAATTCATAATCCAATTCAATTATACCAAATTAGACTAAATTAATCAAGTATCTAATTTTATAAATTAGATTCATCAATTTATTCACAAAAAATCAAAATTTATAAAAGTGTGATCAAAATAAGATAAATCCTAATTATCTCTATATAAATTTTAGAATTCATAAAAAAAAATCTTTAGGTTGAAAATGCTATTCATCTCATTAGAGGAGAGACTAGAATTATCTTGCCTCAATGTAGAAAACTTTCAAAAATAATAAAGAAATATCATAGAATAAAGTCCTATTAAAATTTCCCTTGGAATCGATGAAAATAATCTCTTGAATGTGTAGAAGAAATCCCTCTTGAAAGCTAGTTGAATTGCCACTTCAAAAATCCTTTAGAATTGATCCAAAGTTGTTCCAAATATTTTTTCAAAAAATATAATTCTTTGACTAGAATAAAATAGTATAATTTTTTTAGATATAATGGTGTAATTTTAGTGTAAATGGATTAAAATTTTGATTTGAGTTGTGTATTGAAATGAGAATGGTAGTAAATAATAAAGAGAATGAAAAGAATTATTGGTTTATAAGAATGTGTAGTCTACGCTCATCATTTTATTTTAATTCTTAAATTGTACTTACTATTTAGCATCCTATATAAATAGTAAATACTATTTATCATCATATGTGAATATTAAAGACTACTTGAATAGTAATTATTATTTACCATCCTATTTGAATGGTAAATACTATTTGAATAGTAAGCATCCAATGTTGAATAGTATATACTATTCATGTTTTTTTAAATATTTCAAATTCGATGTCCATTAAAATAATTAATTAAATTAATAAAACTTTAATTAATAAAAAAATTCTCAAAATTTAATATCTAACTATTAATAAATATCCTTAAATTATGGAGTATTATGCTACGAGTGTTAGTATTTGCAGTGACAATAGATATACTAACAAGGCAATGAAAAATAGTACAAATAAGGATAAGTATGCAATAAGAACTAATATGAAGGAAATAATATTATCTCATAACCCCTCAGACTACCCTGATGACCTAAGGCTAATTCTCCATTAGATCACCACTCCTGACTTCCCTCAAGGCTCAATCTCCTTTATTTTTCTCATGATTTCTTCCAAGATTCAATCTCCCTTGGTTCGCCCTCATAATTTGTGACCTTTATTATAGGACCTTGGACATCTCATTATCCTTGGCCCTATCACAGGTATCTTTTTGTCCCAGTCATGCGAGACGTCATTTCCTCCCCTCCTACCCAATTCTAGAATGGAGAATCTGTAGTCTTCTGTTAACTCCGCAACCTTAGTCGTTCTCTACTTGGTTCCAATCCCCATCATTAACCTAGGCTTAATCTCCCTAGGTGTGACAACCCGCTCACCAAAATAAGGGGTGGCCAGCCCAATACTCCAATATAACGGAATCATGGATGGAATCATTCTCAGCATCATAACAAAAATATAGAGTATCTAGGATAACCACCCAATATTTCAGAAAACGGGTTGCCAAAAATTTTGATTTGAAAGTAAATAAATGAAAACAAACAACCCAATTCCTGAAAGATAAGGGAAACCCCAAGACATATATAAATAATACAACAAGAATACAATAAGAAGACCGAATATGTAACCGGTCACTAAACTGATACACCAAAATACACAAGTACGATAAGTTACTTATTACATTTCATTAGACATTTACAAAAGCTTGGGCCTCTCGCCCTAATAAAAGACTTGATCTTAACTAGAATGAAAAATGAAAACGTCTATACCAAATGTATCCCGTAATACCCGTAATGCGTCACGGCTCGTAGAAAACACCGGAATAGGAATTCAAATCAGGCATCCTTGCGGCGGAGTACCTGAGAAGAGACAAGATGAATATGCAACAAGAAATGTAACCAGGTCAGGGCCGGTTCTATATGATTACCAGATGAATAAAGAGTATGACAGTTATGTAAGACAAATCATGAAGAAACAGAAATAAGCAGCAACCTATACAATTTAAAACATAAGCTAAGCAGGAATAACAATAAGAAGCATTAAACTAAAACTTCTTCAAATGTGCCAGTTATTTTATATATCTTTTCCTTAGCAGGAAATATATTTATAAACACAATCTTTTGCTCTTAAGGCAATTATGTCTCAATTTTACCCTTTGTAAAAAATCATTTCCTTATCAGGAAAATAATCATTTTCAAATGCTCTTTGTGGCATTTACATGTGCTCTTTGTGGCACTCCATCGTGCTCTATATGGCATATCAAATACATCAAGTCCCACTTGATTATGAACTGTTATATTTATATACATATAACGAATTCTAAGGCCGCCCGTCCGGGTTTCCCCACTGTGCGCGCCCCTAAATGACCATCATCTTCCAGGGCCTATCATTAGACAACCTGGGCACCTATATCGCAAGACGTCGGGAAGCGGCCATGAGCCTGCGGGGTAGTCAAGACCACACCCGGAATCTCCTACCCATCGCAGAAAAAAATACAACAATAAGCGCTCCCATGGCCTAGGACTATATCCACCCTGCATTCATTAGCCAGGGGGCTTCACCTCACGCCCGGACTTCCCTTATGATGTCATTTAGAGAGGTGTGTTTAAGCCATTTTATTTATCATTTCAAAATCAAGTAAATCATTATTTACCGATTTCATGATTAAGTAAATTATCATTTACTACTATCAATACCACTTCCATTTATATGTTTCATTTTATTCGAAACCATTACTGTTTACTTCTAGTAATAGATAGAACTTATTATCCGGAGCCATACGATAGCTTATATCAATACTACAACCTCAAAGGAGTAAATAAACTCTTCATTATATCCAAGCATTCTAGGAGGTTATTTTAGAACCCCAAGGTTATTATCTTTCGAAGGAATGAAATGACTTTCAATTTATTCTCCAAACTCACCTTTATGGCGTTATTATGAACCACCAAGGTTAACATAGTTCAATCGAACTTTTAAAATCTCCCAACATTCTTTTAGGGTGGTAATATAAACCATCAAAACTAGTATAGCTTAATTAAGCTCCTAAGGTCTCCCGAACATAACACTACAACTCCTAGTTTTATAATAATTAACTAGAAGAAAAGAATGCCTTATCATTAATAGGCCTAACCCCGAAAAAATCCCCACATAACCCATTCCTAATGTAGGGTAGACATCTAACTCATCTCACACTCTAGGACTCTAAGTTTACTTCATTCAAGAAGGTTCCTAGTCCCTATTTTTTTAAAGAAAAGGATTGAAATTGAGTTATAAAATTAACTCAAAAACAGCAGGAAAACGAATCGATTCGCCCAAGGGCCGAATCAATTCGCCCTAGCGAATCGATTCGCCCAAAAAGCGAATCGGTTCGGACAACTAAACCAACCTTCTGCAATTGACCGAATCGATTCGGCCTTAACCCGAATCGATTCGGGTTATGCAGACCTGCAAATTTCCCTTAGCGAATCGATTTGCCCAAAGGGCCGAATCGATTCGGACCTGCAAATTTGCCAAAAATGGCTACGAAGGGTTATGAACCCTAATTTCTCCAAACCCCAAATCTCTTCCATCTTACACACAACCAACAATATTTATCTACCCAAAGTGTATCCTACACGATTTAAAACCATTTTAGTCCACAATTTCATCATCAAAACTAAGATTAGGGCTTAATTCCCATAATTTCCACATTTAAACCATAAATGTAAATACACAACTATCATACAATTTATGCATCTTAAATCACATATTAGCAAGTAGAAAACTTGCCTTAGGGTTGATATCTCAGATTTATTTGGAGAAGAAGCAATCCCAAATCCTCCATCTTCAATCTCTCTCTCATTTCTCCATTTTCTCTTCTTCTTTCTTTCTCTCTATGTTTTAAGACATAAAATGAGGGAATGAAATAAGAGGCAAGACCAAAAATCGTGGCTTAACATAATTCTCCCAACTTAAATGGTTAATACCACATTAAAATGACTCGCAAATACGCATATAAGCTAAAACCAGGTAAAAGTGCCCGAAACACAAAAATACAATATGGCACTTATTTTGACTGTCTCGCACCTTCCGAGACTAACTACACCTTCTAAACTGGCATCCGGAAATTGTATAAATTATTTCGAGTCCAAAATCATTTAAACTAAAAGGCCATATAAAATACACGACACTACAGACATGCAACCTGATGTTATTTACTTCCACATGTAGTAAATATGCATCAAACTAGTAAATATTAACTTTCAATTCATTAAATTAATATTTACTCCAGTCCCCACATTTTATATAATTACCTTATGCGGTAAAATCAGTATAAAATGAGCCTCCCAGAATCGAGGGTTGTTACACTAGGGTTAATCATTTTGACCTCAAGCACTAAGAAGGAGGCCTTTACCATACAATGATACCTCGATTTGTCCAAAT
Source organism: Sambucus nigra (assembly GCA_949130495.1). Taxonomy (NCBI): domain Eukaryota; kingdom Viridiplantae; phylum Streptophyta; class Magnoliopsida; order Dipsacales; family Adoxaceae; genus Sambucus; species Sambucus nigra. The sequence continues at coordinate 226,068,413 of OX422214.1, forward strand.
AACATTGCATCCTTAGCATTTAATCCCAATCTCAAGTCACCCACTAGGCACAATATAATACTGCCCAAAAATTCGCGGCGTCAAAAAAGGAGTTAAAATTCCCAATCTTCAAACAATAAGGGTATTTAGTAAAACAAAAGTTTTAAATCCAATTGTCTCATAACTCAAATCCTCAAAGATCAAAGGTAAAACCCTAAACAAAACCCTCATAGACACAAACTCACAATCTCTAAATAAGAACCCTAAATGGATAACCTTTTAAACATGTATTTAAATTAATTGTAACAATTCCTGGACTTGAAACCTCAATGAATAGTAAATAGTGGTGGCCTCTGAACCTATAATGCGATGAATAGTAAACATCCATGGCCTAAAACCCATAAAGCTCATATTACATGCAAGGTTTCATCCCATTCAATATAAACGATGGAAACTAAGATTTTAAGACGGAGGGAAAGGATGATGACAAGTCCCTTACATGAATGGACCTAGTTCGATGAATAATGAATGTTTACTGCCTTGAAACTCCTTTTTCCTCCTGTGAACACTAAGTGTCCATGCCTCAAATCTAGCTGCACCTCCTCCTCTTTCGAAATCTTATTTTCTCTATCGAAAGTGGGAAGTTTGGATTTTATCAGCTACATTGTTCCAAGGGTTTCTATTTATAGGAATTTCTAGGGAACCTAGGATTTCTACTTATGTCCTTACCTTTTCATAAATACCTCTTCTAAAAAGACTTCGAGAACCTCCAAGACTTGTTTCTTAAGTTATGACCTAATTAGGCAACATCATCATATCTCATGTCGAGCCTTCGAATGTCTACGTTACTAAAATCCACGAACTTCTTCCCTAGGTCGTGGTTTTCCTTAACATCCATGGCCTTCAAGTCCCATACCAGAACATCATTTATGGTCCTGGTCTAAAGTCTCCAATTGTGACCTTTCTTACTATCTGCGGCCTTTATCCTAGGTCGTGGACTAAACAATAGAACTCTACTTGTGGTTGTGGTTTCCTATATGGTCACGGCCTTATATAGCTTTAGGGTCATTACAAAAGGAGTCCTCATTTTATTGTATAGTATTTTTCGATACTCTAAAGTCCTCATGTCTCAAACTAATATTCCTTGTTTTAAAGTTAAGCAAAAATTCTTTCAAATTTATCTTCCTAGAGATTACGAATCATTTGAATGGAAGACATGAAATTGAAGCATTTTTCTCTCATGGTTATTTTCCGGAAGAGTAATGTTCTAATTCAGGATGGAGCCATAAATTATTGCTAGTGGGGGTGGAGTCTATGACAAATGTTGGGGGTTTAGGGAGAGATACTTTGAGGAAAATTTTATAATATTTATACATATTCTTAAAATATTCAACTCATAGGCACACAAATAATTACGCAATAATCTATGAAGGTTAACCCAATATATTCATCGATAAATCAATCGATGTTATACCCATACTTATTCCCAACATGTACTACATTGGAGAGAGTGAGAAGATCTAATCCTAAAATTGGAGCCAAAAAAAAATCTTTTTAAGATTAAAAAATTTACCTTTTATTCATGTAAAAAAATACAACATACACTTATACTTTGTAATAATGCTAGAAAGTGCAATGTGAGAAAATATGTAAAAACAAATTACACAAATTTATTTAGAACATAAATTGAGTAATGTACAATACTTCATGTACTGCCACATCAATTTTTTTATGTAATTTTTCATGTAATTTCTTTGTGCATGTAAAATTACTTAATAATGTTTTGTTTTTTACCCTTAACATTTATTTACTAGTACATATGTATTTTTTTTAAAGTTCAGCGGTAATTCCCCCACTAGGACCTTCATGACTCAATCCGTGGTTATAATCTCATTTGTTTTTATATATACTACTGTTAGATTTTAGAAACATAACTATTCATTTTGGAATAGATTAAAAAAGAGGGACTATTTGACACTTTATCTATAGATGCAAGGAGACTTTATTTGGTGCAAGATAATAGTCTAGTTTAGTGTAGAAAATTTGCCAAATTTCTTAACATGCCTTCTTATCATCCTATTTTGGCCAATGTGTGTAGTGAATTATCCCTGATAATTGAAATTATCATCATGCAACAAGGACAATGTTACAAGTTTACCATAATTGCACTAAAAGCGCACTAAATAACATGAGGGTGCAATAAGATGTCCTATTGTTTAATGCCACAAATGGGCGTACAAAATTTTATTGCACCCGTTATATCATTTTGTCCACTTTTGGTGTAATTTTTTGGTGCACAAATCATTTCCCATCAAATAATATGAACTATTCACAATCTTAAAATCTCTCAAGAACGGAAGGATATAGGAAACAAATGACTCAACTAGATCGATCAAAGTAAACATGGATGCATTAATATAGATTTTAACCTAACGCATTTGCACAATCTCAAACGTTGATGATGCCTTTATTGCGAATGACAATGGTTGAACGACCAAACACTTCAGTTCAAAAATCGAAAAACATCATCCAACATTCAAACATTCTAGAATTGAAAAATAAACAATGTTAAAAACCAATAGACCAAAAATTTCAGGTACCATTTAGCAAAGAAATTTTGTCAAAAAAGATTTAATGAAAAGAGAACACAGTGCCACCTCGAATGACTTGTGGGACGCACTTTGTTTTTGTCCAAAACTAAGTAAAAAATTATCTTGGAAAAAGCCATGTCTAGTGCCCTTCCACTAACGAATTTACCATATCTATTAGAATTTAACTTTAACCTAATTTATGGTAAAATGCCAAAATAAAAGTGGTAACATTTTCTGATTTGGAGAGATAAAGTTGTAGTATTATTAAATAGTTAGCGTTGGTTATCCCATCTTAAACTTGCTTTGAGGAATTTTGTCAGATCAAGTTATCTTGAATGACCATCTCTCTCTAGAAAAATAAAACAGCAGTCGGCCCTAAATCCCCCATCCCTCTCTTCTCGATCCGTCCACTCCTCCCCCCTCTCTCTTTCGACGAGAGTGGGGGAGGCCCGCGAGTATCCCTCAAATCCAAAAGGAGGATAAACAGCGTTCCAAAAAAACCAAACCCGTCTAGTGGGTCTTTACCGATTTGGTCAGTATTGGAGATGTCTTCGGCTGTGAAAGATCCACTCAAAGAACAGATCGGAATGGTTGTGACAAGAACTACCCTTCTGGTGGTAGATCGGAGTTATGATTTTGAAGATAGGTTGTTTGACTATGTTTTTAGTTTTTTTTGTTTATTATTGTATTTGCTAGCTCCGTTTGGAGTTCCTTCCTTCGTCTCCTTAGTGAGCGTTTTATCCACTTTAGGTATAACTGTAAGGTTTTTGGAGTTTTGGTTCGATTATCCCAGCGGTTGTTCCTCTCGAATTGAGACTCAGAAGGTCTCCTTGACTTTTTGGGTTTCTCCCAGCTTAACTAAGGTCCGCCTATTTTTAGGCCCCTTAGAGTTTGAGTCTCCCTCCTTGGCGCTGGTGTTTTTGACGTGTTTGTATGACATTATTCCACCGTATGTTTGCCTTGTGCACAGACTTTGTTCGGAGCGGCTCGCCCTCTGGTGCCTTCGATACCATTTTCTTGGTTTTGTTGCTGTGATATGTCGAGTGCAAACCCCAAAATTTGTTGGTTGTATTTTAAAGTCTTTTGATAGGCTTGGTCCTATTTTCCTTGTTTGTCCTACGTTATTTCTCTTCTCTCCCTCCTACTTAACTCGAGCCTGTTTGAATTATGTTGTTCTTCTTTTTTGTTACCCTACGTTACATTAATGAAATCCCATTTGGGACGATAAAAAAAACTTGCTTTGAGAGAGTTCAATAAAGTCCAACATAATTATTGTCGATGGTGCCAAAGTTCAAGGCATTAAACACATCAGAGATTGACTAAGAAAGGTATCAGTCTCATATATTGGGGAGTAGATTTGTTTTATCTTCCATGTGCTTTCAATTTAGTACTAGGACAGAGTGTAAGGTTAAAAGTTTCAATTTAGCACTAGGACTCAAAGAAATGAATACTTTTTGCTTTTTACTTTAATAAATTACTATTTTTATATTAAACTTTAATACATGTTAATTGGTTTATTAGACTTTAGAATATTTTTCGTCTCTAATATCACTAAAGAACACTTTTAGTAATGAAACTTTCACATATAGCTACATTTAACAACGAAAAATGTACTTTAATCTAATAAACTGATTAAAATATATGAGATTCTAATATAAAATTAGTAATATATTGAAGTAAAAAATCCTACTTTTTTCTATCAAACTAAATTATTTGTTTAGCATGTGTTCATATATTGGATTTGATTATTGTCTATAAAACTCTTCGAATGAAATTCAGTATCAATATTTGCAACACATTTTGAAAGGCTAATTCATATTTTAAAAAACTATTTTCAACATTAAATATATATAAAGGAAGTTCTACTATTAGTCCAATGACATATTTTTCGGCAGTCTTTACCCTTATATTTACGTTACATATTTGGGATTTTTATCAGTAGGTCATGTTTACAAAGTTTATAGTCAAGGGTCCTACGAAATTTTCTTTGGTCCATTTGTTCCCATTAGAAAATATTTTTATTCAAATAGGTTTCATTAGAAAACTAATGAATATTTACTACATGTGAATATCTGTAATATGATTTATTGCAAAAACTCTTCTAACGGGACTAGTTATAAATTTTCTTATGTAAATGTCACTTATTTGCCAAGCTCCTTATATATTATCGTATATCCAAACCTAAGATAGATATATATACACTACGAAAATTCATTAATAAAAATCATGTATACAATATAATAATTCACGCACACATTATGAAAATAATTTACATTTACATTACCTCACTCTGACCCCATTGAAAATATACACATCACCACTCGACTTTATTTTTAATTCTTTTCATCATGTCCCAATTAAAAAAATGGGAGGGAGCAAAGCCATAAAACCAGATATATTTTTTTTTCACCATATGTTCATAAGAGTATAATTATACATAATTAAACCCAATCATTTGAATAGTTTCTTCTACCTTGATTTATAATGACGTATTACGATGTAACATTGTCAATGGTACCATAAGAAATTAGGAAATTATGAAATACTCAAGCCTCAAAATAATTTCCTCTTATTGAAATATACATATTTTTAACCTAAAATTTTATTAATGCATCTGATCAAAATATCGTCTTTAAAGCCAATAGTCCTAATATGGGAAAAAGAGAACATGAGTATAAATTTGGTACTAACGGGGTGGATTATATACAATTGTGAAGTGGAGGAATGAAGAGTAATAAGACTCTATTTATTTTTATCCATAACAAAGGTAAAAGTGTATCTAACAAAATATAAATTGTGAGGTGGAATATTATTTAATTGTAACTATATCAGTTTAGCTATGACCAAAATAGTATTCAACCAAACTTATTTGATCTTGTGATTCTTCTTCGTGTCACGTTAAAATAGTACAATAATATAATAATTGCAAGATGCCTTTCTAAATTAGGAAAATGCTATGTGCAAACGGAATTTACACAAAAAAAGTTGCAAAAACTAATACAATGTTGGCATATTATACATAAAATATTTGATTAATTTTATGTCCAAATAAAAGTGGAACCAACATATCATTCAACGCGTTCCTTTTTCAGATTAAATTAAAGTGGAACATTCGCAGGTCAAAAACCATTAGGGATCACAAGTATATAGTCCCACTTTTAAAAACTCATTTGTATTCACTCTCATATTTTTATTTTTTTTAATTGTTGGTCCTATTTTAACAACAATTGGAGAAGTGTCATTCTATGCAAAATGGAAGAGAAACGGTTATAAGACGATTGTGGTCAGTTTTGAATAGTTATGGAACTTAATACGATTTAAAAAATACATAAGAGGGGATCCTAACAAAACATTGAAAAAGTGATTTAACCCACAAAACTAAAATTTTTAAAAGGTGAATGAGAAATTGAGCTTAAAGTACTTCGTTTGAAGTGGTGAAACTAGTGTATGATTTGGTAAAATGGATTTGCCCTAGATAGAAAAATTAGAAAGAATGTGAGGAGTATAAATACTCTCAAAATGGATTAATGGATTATTAACCTCAAAGCATCTTGACTCTTTTAAGGAGAGATGACCTATATGTTGCATGGTTCGGGTTTTGGGTCAAAACTCCACACGCGCATGCCACTCGCCCTTTTAGCTTAGTTGGTGTTTATTGATCTGGAGGTTAGGCCTTGTCCTTTTTTTTTTGGTCAAAATTTATTCAATCTCCTTATGGAATATTTTTAACAAATTAGGCCTCACTCTGAATGGTTTTTTTGGTAGAAACATATGTGTTGTAATTTCTGAACCGTCACACTGCTCTAACCGGACTCGTTTTATACACGGGTTCAAATAATTTTTTTAACTATTTCAGTTGATAGTTTTTTCTGTCCAAACTAGAGCCTATTTAAAAGCCCACTACAAAAAAAAATTGTTTTTTACTACGGTGCTCCAGCCGTCTCAAAAAGTCCTCTGGCCGTCTCAAAAGCGTTTTGTGACGCCATTTGAGACGGCAAATGGGCGTAGTATTAGACTCCCGTTTTAAAAGCTTTTTGAGACGGCAGCAGCCGTCTCAAAAAGTTTTTTTGAGACGGGAAATACGCCGTCTCAAAAGGTAATTGCTCACAGGACCCTTTTGAGACGGCAAAAAATCCGTCTTTTACAGTTTTTTTTAGAGACACCAACATACGTCCCCAAAGATTTTTTTGAGACGATAACTTAATCGTCTCAAAAGGTCCCCATTTATGGAACCCTTTTGAGACGACAAAGAAGCCGTCTTTAATAATTTTGGCACCAAAATTATAATTTCATCCATTCCATAATATACTCTATATAATTATAAACAAAACCTCTTAAAAACAATATGAAATATTAACATATAATTTTCCATTCAATTATAATTAAAGTTCATACAAAGAAACAATACACAATTTAAACATTGTGTCCAACATAGATCTCTCTATACAATTCCACTCATCTCATTAGAAAAAATACATAAAAAACCATCTATCCCTAACATAAAATGATGTACGCAAAGTAAACTCGCAATCTTCAAGCATACGACCTCCAGCAAAATGACTCAAATATCTTGTCTTGTCCACAAAGGTTTTTCACCTGCAATAAATTTATTAAGTGTCAGTTACCTTAAACAAAGAAGTAATTTTGTTTAATAGTTCCTATAGATGACAATCTTTAAAAACCATATCAAATCTGTATATCTTCGTATTATTTACTTTTAAAAATACTTAATATTTTTTAAAAAATTCGACAGAGTCTCCTTTATTTATTCATGAAAACCAACCTGTTTAAACATAAAAATTAACTCAAAAACGACAGAAATAGCCACAATTTTCTAAACAACTAATATAAATAAATATGCACATTACGATTCCTTTTACTGTTGGACAACATAATGAACAAAATTTAACTTAATATGTCTCACCCCTGCTTGTGGTTGAGAGCAAGACTAAAGAGGACATAAGCGACAAGGTCTTTGCTCGAGAGAATAGATGCAAAAGCTCCAACTTGAATGTCCAGGGCTAGATCATATATCTAAATGCCAATGAACCCTGTCAAATACCCATGAATGAAAAATGTATGATTCCCATAACTATGATATTTATATTTAACATATAACTATATATATATACATAATTGTCCATTAAGAGTGAAAATTTATCACTGCTTTATATTATAGTTATGGTAACACAATAATTAAAAACACCAATGATTTTTTTCACATACTGAAATCATTCAATGAACAAACACGAAAAAATGTACAAACTATAGGAATTGTATCTCAAAAGTGTACACAATCCATGTATCAATGATTGCAACGATTGAAACACAAATAGAATAAGCTAAATCCTAACTATAAAATACAAATCTAAAAATAAAATTGTTGAAACCAATAGTCAACAAAAAAATACTACTTACCCGATCTTCTCCGCTTAGCCATCGTCTTGAGCTATGGTGAGGGCTAGGGCAGTGAGAGATAAGGCTAGGGTGGGGAGGGCTAGGTCTTGAGTGGCGTGTGGACATGCGATCGAACAGCGTGTGGACATGTGATCGAACATCGTGTGGACATGCGACCGAGCGGCGTGTCCATAATGTTGAGCGGTGAAGAAGAGAAATGACAGGGGTGCTTTTCCTTTCTCTCTGTTTTTTTCTTGGGTTTAGGCTAATAGGAAGAAGCGGGGAATGAAAATCCATTAAGGAGGGAATCCAAGTTATATTAGGCCGTCTCATAAAGTATACTTTTTGAGACGGCATCTAGTATGCTGTCTTTTAAGTATTAGCTTTTGAGATGGGTAAAATTAGCCGTCTTAAAAATTAATAATTTTTAAGACGGTTATTTTTACCCGTCTTAAAAGGTAAGTTTTAGAGACCTAATTTTTTGCTGTCTCAAAAGCCTCCGTAGTAAAAAACAATTTTTTTTTGTAGTGGTCGCGACTCTTAGGGTAATCTCTTTCAAGAGTTGTGTTTGTTTATTTTGTGACTATTCCGCACAAACTTGAATTTGTTTTAAATAAATATTATTTTCCTAGATTATTTCCATTTTCCCCTACATTTCAGACACTGGTCAAATATTCAAACACCATTATTCTACCACCATAAAGTATGTAGTTTGAGTTTGCATATTATATCAGAGTGTTCATCACAAAAAGTTAATTTGTAGAAAAATAAATTGGAGTAATACTTTTAACTTTCAAGATAGTTATATCCTTCAAGGCAGTCATTCAAGGGATTGTGAGTGACTAACACCATTACATTCCATTACAATATATTTGTTCACTGTAAACTACTCTTTTAATTTTCACAAGTGATCGCCACACATGTATGATGCGTGTCACAATTTTTAAAAGTAAATAACGCAAAAATATTAATGTCATGGTATAATTGGTTTACATATATTTATTATTCTTTTTCTACATCTTATTGCTTATGGCATAATATAAAATTGACCCCTCTTATTTTAAATCTATATTGTTAAAAGAAAAGTGATCAAAATCAATTTTCTTAATAATTATATCAATGACAAGTTCATGTATCATACTCTTTTCTCCTTTTTTTTGGATGTTGCTAAGGGCACCACATTTGTTTTATCTCAAGCCATGTTTCAAAAATCATATTTTTATCTTGAGAGGTAACCCATTTTTTTAGTGGTTTTAAAGATTCAAATCTATGGTGCCCATAAATTTATTCTTCAAAAGTAACTTCAATCATAAGTTAACATCAAAACTAGCTCTAAGAGCTCAACCCATCTATCTTCCACTTTCTTATAATCATATATCTCCTAGCACATATGTACATATGTGTTCTCGTGCTATATTTACATGTGTGTGTGCACACTTGTGAACATTTATATGCATACAGAGGGGGTGGGAATGGAAGAAATGGGATCCTAAAGTACAAAAGGATATTTATGAGAAGGATAAATGGGCAATGATGGGAAGTTTAGGGGGTTGGTGATAATTGCGAAGGGAGAGGGGGTAGTAGGGTTGATCCCGAGGTAACCGTTGGTGATAATTAAATTTTTAATAAAGTATGAATTTGGGTATTTTTAGTGATGCGTTAGGAGTTTTATTATATCATTATGATAATATATTATAGTTAATTGTTTTAATAAGCTCTTTGTTATAGGTAGAGAATTATAGATATTTCACATACAAATAAAAAAAACCAACAATCTGGCTTTCCCTTTAATATAGATATAAATATTATAAATTTCGTTTTGTAAACGTGTATTGTGATATTATTAGTCATTTTTATGATATCTAATATGCTAATCAAATACAAAATTCACTTATCCATATAAAAAGAATTCATGCCAATATTATAACAAAGATTTAAGAACTCGCTTAATATGTAATGAAAAATTCATTTGACATATTTTAAATGATTCGGTTTTAATTAGACCACTAAAGTTTCTTTTACTAGCTATGGGACCATTAATAATAAAATAATTCAATACTGTCGTCAAATTGGGATAGAGCTTGACTAACATAATGGTGTAGTCAAATTGCATTAACTAGTTAAACTACGATTATTATTTGTAATCTACGCACTAGTTAAAATAATCAACCACGAAAGTATTTCATTTTGACCATCTCCAATGAATATATGAAGTGAATTATTTAATACTTTGGAAAATTTAAAGATCATTAGACTTATATCCTATGTGGTATAAAATAATTTTTCGTGTAGAATACTGATAAAATCAGACTGCGATATAGTTGTATGCTTCATGTATCTTTTGTTGAATTGAAGATGCATATTACTTTTAATTATACATTACTATTTCCAGGTCCTTTATATGTATAGGATCATCCGCACATTGTCCTCTAACATTTTTACCACATAAGTATCATATTCATTATTCAAAGTTACGCTAATAAACTTTATTCTTGTTTTTATACCATTTATCTTAGCATATATTTGAGTGAAGATTAACACCTTGTTTTTTAAAATAATAATTATGAATGTCATACCAATAAATGAAGAACTATATTCATGGGGCAAAGGGAATAGGGGAGAGTTTCAATGTCTTGAGTAAGAATAGTTATAAAGTTGTTTCCCAAATTTTGTAGCTTGCCTTATTATATCCCCTATGGCTTTATATAATATCCGTAACTTCATTTTATGTAAACTATACTACCAAAGTAATGCCTCATGAACATGATCATCCACCTGTGAGGCTATATAAATGCATCGTTCTTCATGGTGAGTGGGGGTGTCCAATAGTTACTGGTTAGTTGGGGAGGACACACATACTCGGGGGTTTAGTGTGATATAATCATTTAGATTTAACATCACTGCACTTTTAACCTATATTTTTTCGTCCACTCATCCGGGTACAAGGGATGCAGCCAAATGATCAATAGTTCTTTAGTTTGTATTCTGGCTCTCAATGTGTAAAGTGTTCATGTGGGCCGAGTGGTTTAAATTTCCCTCATCAGTTGCCCCTAATCCTTTTATATTTAACGATTATGTCCAAAGGGATTTTTGGAGTTGATAATAATTTAGATTATTGGCCTCGATTGTTGCGTATCATGGTACTAGGGTTTCACATTTAGTTATCATACATCAATCGATGGGTCATTTCCCCAAATCACATTTAGGCATCAGTATTGTCACCAGCGATAATTTTTGCACTCACATTTTGAGACGTATGAATAGAATCAATTTGGGGCCATTCAACATGAAAAAGGCAGACTTGGCATACCTTATTTTTTCTTTCATTTCCTTATTTTATTAAATTGTAAGATCTATCTTGTCATGTGTCCCATTATGAGCCTTTATCTGGTTTCCTTACAAAACCTCCATCACTGATTTCCACTAAGTTTTTTGGCATTTCACCTGCATTTTTCTTGTTATGTTTGGTACACTTTCTTTCTATATATTTTAATTCTTTCCATTTACAATTATGGATTCACTTGTATTACCATTCGTCTTTCACTTTACAAGATTAGGTGGGTAATATCACGTTACCCTAATGGTATACCGTCTTTGTCAGAGTTTGTGCCTACGGATTCTCCCATCATCAAATACATTGACTGGTTCCAATATTTCATCAATGGGATTAGGGCTTTTAGTCACAAGCCAAAGTGAGTGTTGGAACAATGTCATTTGAGGCGAGAAATTAGGACTATTATAGTTAAGATTATTAATTCATTCAAAACCTTAGTAGAATGAGCAAAAGGATGTTGCTCATGAGGCGTTATCATCTAGGTCTCATCGAACAACTAGGTTGTCCTCATATCCCATATAACCCATTGATAATCCCCCATATCCCCCATGCTTAATGTCCATACTACCCCTTTGTCCTTTTCTAGGCCATTAATCAAATTTTCAAATAATCTTGCCCTTCCTTGCTCTTTATCCATTTGCCGGCATTAAACTGGGCGATCATCTTGCCCTTCCTTGCTCTTTATCCATTTGCCCTACTAAAGAGACTAACCACGCGCTTAGGGCTATGTTTTTTTTTTCTAAACTTTCCGATTTCCAATCTGATTTTTTCTGAATTTGGAATGAAATTTTAGTTTGCCGATTTTCCGATTTTCGATTTTTTTGAAAAAAATCGAATCGAAAATAATTATGAATTTCCAATTTCCTTATTTTTCCGATCCGATTTTTCTGAAACTATGCCGATCCGATTTTTCTAAATTATTTTTTATTTTTTTGGAATTATTTTTCGATTTTTGATTTTTTTCAATTTCTTTTCCGATTTTTTAAAAGTTTCCCATATCTCACATCGGTTGGGAGAGGGAGAGGGCTCCAAAATATGCTCTATAAAAGGAGAGTATCCTCCTAACTTCTACACAAATGAAAAAATATGCCAAATCCTCATGTATTTACATGTCGGGTTAAGCCATTTTCATTGTTTCTTTAAAATGAGAAATTCGAGTAATCGAAAATCCATAATTTATTTTTTTGAAATTTTGGAATTTTGGAATTTTCTGGATTTTTAATATATTTTGTGAATTTTCGATTTTTGCCGATTTTTCGATTTTTCCGAATTCATATTTTTTTTTTAATTTTTCAAAAAAATCGGATCGAAAATCGAAATAGTTATTTTATTGCCGAAAAAATCGACTTTTTTTTTGATGAAGCATTTTTCGATTCGATCCAGCCGAAACACAACCCTATATGTGCCTCATGAAGGAAAAGTATACTTGTACGAGCACTCCAGCCAGGCTTGGCATCCCATTGTCGAAGATGATAAGGGACACCTTGACGGTCATTGACTTATCCCATTTTCAACTCATCTTGTACACTCACTTTCAAAATATCTTTTGTATTAAAAGTTCCCTGACTATTATCTAATTACTATATGTATACTTGTCGACCACCTTTATGGGTAGTTAGTATACTTGCACAAGCAAGACGCGAGACATTGTCTTTGGAAACTTTTTCTAACATTTTTATCCCTGATGAAACCTGATGATTTGATACAAAAGGTTAGAGAATTTAATGTCCTTGGACATTAACAACATTGAACTCAAAGTTCAAATATTTGTGTAGATTCGAAAGTTCTTACACACAATTAATAATACTTGAAGTTCTTAAATAAATTGTACATGTTTTATTTTTCTTGGGTATTTTTAAATATTTAACTTGAAGATATATATTCAAATAGTTCACTCCTAACGCTTTGTGAATTCTTTTGATTTAGGACCCAAAGTCCTAAGTTTTAAACTTTATATATATATATATATATAGAGAGAGAGAGAGAGAGAGAGAGAGAGAGAGGCAGACTCCTGTGCACACTAAGTTTGCACACTAAGTTTGCACATTACCTTTTATATATAGTAAAAAAAATATTTTTGAGTTGATTTTTTTTGTGTGATATTTAAACATTTCAAGGAACCCATATAAAAAAAATCATCTCAAAAAAACTTTTTTTGCTATTTTTAAAAAATCGGTCAAACTTTCGCAGTTTTTAAGCCCTTTAAAAACTGCGAAAGTGTGACCGATTTTTTAAAAATAGCAAAAAAAGTTTTTTTGAGCTAATTTTTTTTATGTGAGTCCGTTGAAATGTTAAAATATCACATAAAAAAATTGGTGTGCACCAGCACTAAGTTTGCACACTTTTAAAAGTTAATGTGCAAACTTAGTGTGCACAGGAGCCTGCCTCTCTCTCTCTCTCTCTCTATATATATATATATATATATATATATATATATATATATATATATATATATATATGTTTGTATGTGTGTGACATAAATTAAAAAGGCGTTTGATAATACTGTATCAATTTATAGATTTGAGGGAATCAACAAACCCGAAGTTCTAAATTTCTACCCTCAAAATGTGGAGTTCCCAAATACTAGATTCAGAACCTAAAGATTTAATCATTAATTTAATGAACCTGACGTTTAAATTGATAACCTAAAAGTTCTCATTAATGTTTGGACGCAGTATTGGTCATAATTATTTTAGTGGTCTTAATTCTATATTAGAAACCTAAAGTATCCTATTTCTGAGTTTGAAGTCTCTGACATATGATTAAGAGCGTGAAGTTTTGATCTATTAGTTATGAACCTCAAGTTCTAACTTCAATTGGCTAATTTTCATTCTTTAATTTTAAATCTTGATTTATATTCATATAGTTATGGTTTTGTGCTTGAAGTATAATGAATACATTTTAATGATTCAAAGGCAATAGAATGCATGATTTTTTTATTTTATTGTTTTATAACTTTGGATGACAATTCATAAACCTAACTATCATTGTCTTTCCATCTGACATACTTTGAAAATTATTTCTTAATCATTGTTATACAAAAACTTAAAATTTTAACCCATTTTTTTTAAAATCTCATAATTATTTGATTAGAGGTTTTTTAAAGTACTTCCATTTGTATAGGTTTAGCCACCAAAAGCTTGATTGTAAAATAAATTAACGTATTTTTGTCCATATATTTATTTGAACTCACTTTACAAACTTCACGATCAATAGTAACTCTTATAAGTCACAATTATAAATTGTCATTGGGTAATTATGTTTGGCTTTAAAATAATTAGCAACCCACATTATTCTTAAAGCCCATTTTTACCCATTTTTTTAAAAGAGCGTTCTTGATGTTGTCACGTATGAAATGGTTTATATTAAAGTAATAATTAAAGAAATATGCTTAGTTTATATTCATAAGAATACATGGGTACAATGTTGAATTTTTTTTTTGCAATGCATGTCTACATTTTACTAGTTTTGGCAACCAAGAACTTAAACTAGAAAAATGCATTTCATTGTTTATGAGATTATATCGTACCACAATTCTTGCTACGTAATTACACTTTGTCGTGAGCCTGAATCTACATTATTTAATTTATTTGATTTGATATATATGATGTTCATTTTGGTCACCTTAATTTCTCTCTATAATAATTTATTTACAATTGTGTATATTTAGTATTGTTATCAGAAGGGTACTTGCCATTCACAATCTATTGGACCGTTGACAAATATGGTGTTTATTGCCTATTTTGCAAAATTTTATTTTTATGAATAACATCGTTAATGGAAGGGAAGAACATACATGGAGTAAAAATTGTTCATGTAAAACAACTTGTTCCTAGAGAACGGTATAAACCTGAATAACGACGAGAATTATTATGGAATACTTTCACTTCTTTCTCATTTTAACCCTTGTATCGCTCAATGTAAAAAATAAATTAATAACAAAATTGCAACATCATGTGATTGCAAATGTCTCAATCAAAGTGACCAATTGACTTTCACTATTAAATAATGCTCCCACCTCAATCATTATCCCGATAAGACAAAAATGAAATTATGTATTAAATAAATCTATTACGTGCCATAAGTGTAGCAAACCTATAGGTACCAGCTATTTGACTCCCTAGTAGTGAAGATCAAATAAAATTATGTCCAAATAACTCCCCAAAAGAGGATATACATAATGTTCCAAAAGCGGTCAGGAGCAAAATATCCAATTTCTCTACCCAAAGAGCTTATTGTCTATGAAAAGACGCAAGTCATTGAAGTGACTATAAAACCCCTGAAGTAGGCAAATGCATCTAATATTAATGAGAATTCTATGTTTTACGCATATATAAGAGAAAAGCGGGATTGCCAAAGTGATCATCAGTGTTGTAATTTTATATTGTATCTTAACAAACATCAAGGGGAAATTATACTACATCTACATACTATAATTGATTGTCGTCAAAGAATATATTGGCCAAAATGAGAACATGCTATGATAGCGTAATTCGAATTTCTAAATAAGCATGGTGTATTCAGGTATATAGTAAAAGTCCCACGAGACATTAAACCTAAAGGTTACTAATGGGTATTTTGAAAAAAACTAAGTGAGAACATTGTAAAAAATTGCAAGACATATGGCACAAGGTTTCCTCTACAAACTGAAAATTAATTATATAAAAACATACCCTCCCATTCTGACCGTAAATTATTCTTAGATATCTTATTCTCTTAGATGTTTTTTAAATATATTATATATGAGAATCTTTAATATTGTCACTACTTAATTACATGAAACCTAGACAAAGAATCCATATGAAAATAACACAAGGATTTGCCTTACCTTATGCAAAACCAAGGAATACGTACTTAAATTCGAATAAGACGTTCTTTGTACATCTTAAAGAAATACATAAGGATATAGGTATAATCGGATTAAAAAATACTTGTCTAAGGAAAGACTTGAAAATAAATGTGCGTGCCAATGTGTCATTATACAAATATCCTTAAAAGGATGTAATCCTGAAAAGATCAATATAAATGTGAAATGTCGAAATAAGGAATCCAAAAATGAAAGACATTAGGGTAGCTGGTAATTATCTTGGCCTATAGATTTACTGTAATTTTGGTTAAATAATTGAAAAGTCCTCCAATGCTTTATTATATATTAAGAACAACATTTTAGTATGCCCGTGGTATTTGGTTTTTAAATATTTATATATCCATACCGTCTAAAAGGACATTGTAGGGGGATCAAATCTATAATAATGTTCAATACCAAGATTACCCTCAAGTATGAACGTAGTAAGAGGAAAGATACAAGAATATATTTGATTTGGCATATCGGTCCTAGCTACGTCCATGGGCAAGGGAGAGAGCGATTATTTTACTAATTAAAGAGAATAATGACTTGGAGTGTTAGAGTGCTAGCTGAGATTTGAAGCCATGGAAATGATTTTTTGTATCCTTTTCCTCGTAATAGAAGGATCTATATATATATTTAAGACAATTGTTTACAAAAATATTCCCTTGAGCATTCTAAAGGGAGTCGGCTTCTATCTTCAGCCTTATCACATAGGTTGTTAAGTTACAACATCATTGTACTTGGTTATCGTCATCATTATCAATTATATATTTGTGTTAATTCTGTCCACACTCAATGGGAGAATATAACCCGTAGTGACATGGGATTCTTTGAATGCCACATGTAGTGCCATTTGGGAAGACCAAATCACAATCCTTTCAATTAACCCCAGAATTAGGGTGACTGGCCTTTAGGTTTGGTCGACCTAATTCTGCCTTTGTATATCATCCACGTATGAAGTAGATTTTCTCATTGAGGCTTTATTAACTATAAAAGGTCCCACTTATACTTATTAGGAATGTAATTATGGGCATATTCGCAAGTAATCCCAATATATGGGTGAAATTACTTATGTATGTAAAGTGTTATATTAATGAAGGCCCTATATAGAGCACACCTAGGATTTGCTTTTCGTGCTTTAGCTATATAGGACTTCATCTAGTTGGATTAGAATTTTGACAAAATATTTTTGTAATTTAGGATTGCGTGTCCCCATATCGACTTCAAGCTCTCCTTGCCCATCTACATCAAATGTGCACTCCATTAAGTCCGCCATCTCAGAAAAAGGTAATCTTATGGCTCATAGGAATTTCTGTCACGTAGGACACGACACCACGTTGCATTTTTATCATATCTAATGATAATGTTTTGTTTCGTCATAATAAAATTATTTTTTTGAGTTCAAATTTTAATTTGGAATTTTTATAAGAAAAATGTTTTTGTGAAAATAATTTTAACACTAAATATTTTTTTTAATAAAAGTTGCAGAAAATTTGTTTTTGAAGTTAAAAATACATTTTGTTATTTTATGATGATCTACATGTGAATGTGTACCTTATATTTTTATTGCCTAATATGTGCATGCGTGGCAATATTTGTTTCATAAGCACTTTTATTTGTTATAATGCTTTGCATGTTATAGTATGTCTTTCATGCGTAGCCTTTAGCAGTGCTTGTGAAGTGAACTAGTGTATGCTTTTAATATATATATATATATATATATATATATATATATATATGTATATATATATATATATATGTATATATATATATATATATGTATATATATATATATATATATATGTGTTAATATATGATATGTAATTTGTATATATGTACGCGTGTATGGTAGCATACATGGCTTGAAACCTTAGCTGTTCCCATGCCCTGTCGATTTCACCCCTTGGTCTTTATTGAGCTGGCCGAAATGGCCCTGTAGCTGTCAATTCTGATGGCGTGTTCTGCTTTATGTACCAACGTTTCTGCATTTTGTTTACAGCTTTTTAATAGCTGTTAAAACTATAGCCATAACTGACGTCTTGGGTTCCGCCCCTGTAATTTCTAATACCGCCCACGGTTTCGTTCTAAAACCGGAATTGGTTTTATTTGGTTCTAAAAACGACGTCGCGTTTATTTTTTTTAAATTAAAAATAATTTTTGTTTTATAAAAACGACGACGTCGGAATCTTTTTACCGCACACGATTTTTCTTTAAACCAAAAACGGTTTTGGATCTTTTTCACTTAAACGACGCAGTTTCATTTTTTGAGCAACGGTAATATCTTTTTTTGGCGTTTTCATTACGCTACTGTTTTAACAGCTGGCGTTCAGTTTTTTTTTTAAAACGACTGTGTTTTAATAAACGTTTTGTTTATTAGTCTGTTAGTTTGTTACAACTTGAATAACACGTGTTACATTGTTAACACCATACTTTGTGTTTCTTTGTGAGCCCTTAGGTCTATTTTTATCAGTGGCAGGTGTGTATTCTTTGTCAATTCGTGTGAACCTTTTTACACCTATCAGCACACACTTGTGCACTCTATAAATAGAGACATTGTGTCTTCATTTTTTCAACAGGAGAAAATTCGTTTTTGAGCATAAATTCTGCCAAAATTAATTCTGAGAGAGAGAGATTAAACACCAGTATTTTCAGAGAAATCTTGTGTTTATTCTTTACAAAACATTACTGAGTCTTCAAGTCGTTTTGTGGATTCAAGAATGGAAGGTTTTTGATCTCAGAATTTCTGCATTTCCAAATCAGTTGATTTTTCATTCTGAAAAATCGTTTTGTGAGTCTCTCTACCATTGTTCTTGTTTTCTTGTAATTTCAGATTTGTTATGTGCTAGATCTAAAGTGTTTGTATAAGTATTGTGCTGGAATATATTTTATAAACTCTACACACACTAGAACTAGTAGTGATCTTACTTCATTTAAAACACTTTGTTTTAAATTGATTTTTCTGGAAATCTGATTTACACTAAAGAACAACTGATTCTAGGTTTAGAGATTTAAACCTAATACGAGTTGTGAACCGGAACATAATTACCTGGTACTGGAAATATGACCTTGGACTAAACAAATTTATACCTGTGTACTTGACCAAGGACTTGGACTGAGAACAAGAACATACTGGACCTAATCAAGAACCTGAACTGTTCAGACTGATTGGAACTTGAACTAAACTGGATTAAATCATTTTAATCTAAAATAGTTATAAACAGTTTGTATTATTTCTGACTGTATGCTTGATATGTTTTATTTCTGTTCAGTCTAGAATATATCTGTGTGAACTTGATTACTTGATTGTGTTTGTGATTTTCTGAAATTGTTTGCATCTCATATCACTCACATATCACTCATTTTGTATTCACGTAGACACATGTGTGTGTAATATCTGAACAAGTCTAGTGTTCGAGATTTAAAGAAATCTTTTCAAAAGTGTATTCAAAGTCAAGATGACTTGATTTGAATAACACAAGACTTGCAAAGATATAGGTGTTATATATTCTGTTGCATCACACACACTTCACTAGAAAGTAAATAATAGGCACTGAGCCAACCTGCGCTTAAAGAAGTTAGAGGGGAGGCTGAGAAGTGAAGAACGCAAAAACAAGTGAGGACAAGTTAAAGAGAGAACTGAATAAGCAACCAGGCTAGAGACTTGGTCGTGTGGGATAATAGCTAGATCATTCTTCTTTAATTGTTAAGTTTGTTGTTTGTAACTCGTACCTATTCTTTTATTGTTTTAGTGGAGGTAGTTTAGGTAACTCCTAGAGGAGTTCGTCGTTTTTCCCGGGGAAGGGTTTTTGCGACGTTAAATAAATACTGTGTGTTGTACATTTCTTGCATTTCACCTTACACGAAAAGGTAGGACTAAATAATTAGAAACTCGCCTAAAAATTGAATCTGTTTTGGACTTTAATTAACTTTGAAAATTAAAATTATTTTCATAAAAGTTAATCAGATTAAGTAAAAGTTTAATTTGGTCCCCCTTTGCATCATTCATATAAACTCGTAGGTTTAAGGTGTTTACTCAACAATAGTTTACTTCCGCATATAAAGTCTTTGCACACCGACCCGCTTTGTCGGGGTAACCTCAAGTGGTATCAGAGCTAGACTTTTAAAGATCATTTTTCAAAACTTTTGTTAAACATTTTTCACCTTGTTTTAATGGATGATTCAAGTCAATTACTTAGGCTTGGTAATTTTAGCAGACCCACTATTTTTGATGGCTCAAATTTTTCATACTGGAAAATCAGAATGGTAGCATTTATTCAAGGCACTTTAGGAGATGACGTGTGGGATTTAATTGAAAATGGTTATAAACACCCCACCACTCCTATAGCAGAAGGTAGAACTATCTTCAGAAAACTTAAAACCACTGAATTGAATGTTGATCAGAAAAAGATTAGCAATTTCAATAATAAGGGCAAGAATGCGATTTTCATGAGTGTAAGTGAAAATGAATTGAAACGTATATGTCACTGCACTACTAGTAAGGATTCTTGGGATACTTTAGTAATAGCACATGAAGGCGATGCTAGGGGTAAAAAGATGCAAAACTCAAATGCTTATCCAACAATTCAATATGCTTGTTATGAAAGATAACGAACTATTTGATGATTTCTATATGCGTTTGACTGATATTATTACCCAATTGCATGCTAATGATGTTGAGTATACTGATCAAGAAGTGTGTGCTAAGATTTTGAGATCCCTTGCCCCTAGATTTGATCATAAACGTTATATCATTAAAGAAATGGATGATCCTTCTCTTACGCCTGAATTGCTTAGTTCTAAATTGAGAACTATGGAACTTGAAACAGCTTTTAGAAAGACTCTTACTTCTTATGCTAAGAATGATCTTACTAATTCTTCTAAAGTTGCATTTAAAACTGCCTGTCCTAATAAATACAAACATGAGGTAGTTAAGCAACAATCTGAGTCTGATAATGATTCTGATGTTGAGTCGGATGACATTGATAAGATTGACAATCAACTTGCACTTGTGTCTTCTCAATTTAAGAAACTCTTGAAGCATAGAAACTCTATTGCTAAAAGACGTATGCAAGAGAATAATCAATCTCGTCAGGCCAATCGACCCCATAACAGAAATTCTAAAGTAAAGGTTGATCATGATAGTTCTACTAGTAAGGTTGATAAATCGAAAATGGCTTGTCACAATTGTGGTAAACCTGGACATTTTATTGCTGAATGTAGATCCAAACCACAGTCGAAGTATCCTAAAAAGCTCAAGGCAAACATTACAAAAACTTGGGATGATTCCTCTGATTCTGAATCAGATGAAGACCAAGCTGAAACTGAATCAAATTACCTTGCGTTTTTAGGAGAAGTTTATGACTGTTGTGGAGATGTATATCTTGCTGGAATGTCTGATTCTGAAGATGATTCTGATTCTGATGAAGTGTTTGATTTAATTGCTGCTGCTAAGTCTTTACTAGCTAGTCAACCATCTATGCTAGAATTAACTGCACCATTTGATGCTAAACGTGCATACTTGTGTGACACTCAATCTGAAGATTGCCACATTTCACATAGTGACACGATGAATAATGATAATAAGGTTGCCTATGATGACTATGCTGAACTGTTTGTGAGGACCTTGCAAAATAGACAAGAATTATCTAATCTGGTTAAATTGCTTAGTGAATCCCTAGAGAATCAATATAAGATAACTCAACAAAATTCTTTGGAAATGAGCAATGTCAAAATTGATTTTGAAAAACAGTCACTTGAATTTAAAATTCAGATTACGACTTTAAATGAAAATCTGACTTCTTTAGAAGACAAATATAATGCTGCACTTTTGCAAGTTGAAAAGTCTAAAGAAGTTTGTGAAACTGCCTTTAAAATGTGTCATAGTCGTGACATAAAATTCTTTGACCTTGAAGAATTGATTGCTGTCCAACGTTATCATGGTGATACAAGAGGGTTTGGTTATGATGGTCCTATTACGGAAATAAATGATTTTTCAAAACAGTCCTCTTTGTTAAAGCCAAAGAAGAAATGGCTCTTCCGTTGAAAAGCAAGTCAAATGAAAAGGCCAAAGGAAAGCAAGTTTTAATCGAAAATGATTTTGAAAGTGACATTGATTACTTCATTGAAAATTTTGTTGATACAACCTCATTTAGATACTGTCCCCCTGCTAAGAGACTTTCTAGACATGTTATGTCCAATTCTTGTGAGAAATTTGAAACTTGCTTTGTTAGAAAACATTGTAATTCTGGCCTTCCTACATCTAATAAATTCTGCACTATTTGTGATGTTTTTGGACACCAAAACTTTGAGTGCCAACAGTTTCAAAAGAAAAATGATAATTTTACTTTAACCCAAAAAGTGGGAGATTTGGTTATAAAACCTCAAATCGCAATGGATCATTTCACTATTTTAGTAAGCCTAGAACTTGGACTAATCACAAATCAAGACCATTTGGTAAATCCTTTGTCAGAGCCGAAATTATTGCACAAAACAAATTTCAAACGGTGCCTATTTGGATCAGATCTGATGATCTAAGACCCCAGCTAAAACATTCTAATTTAAAATCTTTTATAGTCTTAACAGCCCTACGCTGTGAGATGCATAGTGCTGGTTGGTACTTAGACAGCGGATGCTCGCGTCATATGACGGGTGATATTACCAAACTTAAGGATGTTGTTCATTATAAAGGTGGCAACGTGACCTTTGGAGATGGTAAGACCTCCCATGTCATTGGCAAAGGTACTCTTAATGAAGAAGGTTTACCCAATGTTAATGATGTGTTATTAGTTCAAGGAATGAGAGCTAATTTACTTTCTATCAGTCAGTTTTGTGATAATGGTTGCCAAGTTAAATTTTCCAAAACCTCCTGTGATGTTTTGACTAATATGGGATAAAATTACATAAAAGGAAATCGTACCACAGATAACTGTTATAAAGCTTCTGGCTCCTTGTCTTGTAATGTAACTCTTTTGGATGATACTGACCTATGGCACAATAGGTTGGGGCACATCAGTTTTGATACCTTAAATCGATTATCATCACAAGACATTGTTAAAGGCCTACCTAATATAAAGAAATGCCCCTCTGCTGTTTGTGGTCCATGTCAAGTGGGTAAGATTACCAAATCTCCTCACAAAAAGGTTAAAGACATTAACACCTCGGCACCTCTTGAACTTCTCCACATGGATTTAATGGGTCCAACTAGGACTGTTAGTTTGAATGGAAATTCTTATATCCTAGTTATTGTGGATGATTTTTCTCGATTTACTTGGGTAGCTTTCATGAAAGCTAAGTCAGAAACATTTAACAATTTCTTGAAAATTCTGACTCGGATAGAAAATGAGAAAGACACCCAAGTAACTCGAATTCGAAGTGATAGAGGTGGTGAGTTTAAAGAAACTGGTATCATTGAGTATTGTGAGGCTAATGGTTATTCTCATGAGTTTAGTGCTAAAAAAACTCCTCAACAAAATGGAGTGGTTAAAAGGAAAAACAGAGTTGTACAAGAAATGGCTAGAGTCCTTATCCATGCTAAAAATTTACCTCTATACTTTTGGGAAGAAGCTTGTCTTACTGCAGTTCATATTATCAATCGTGTATATCTTAGGAAGAATACCAAAATGACTCCTTACGAATTTTGGTTGAACAAAAAGCCCAATGTTAAATATTTTCGTACTTTTGGCTCCATTTGTTATGTTTGCAATGATCGTGATAATCTTTCAAAATTTGAAGCCAAAGGCGATAAATCCATTTTTCTTGGCTATTCTCAGAATAGTAGAGCTTTAAGAGTTTTCAACTTAAGAACCAAATCCATTGTAGAGTCTATTAATGTTGTTGTAATTGATAACACTATTGAACCTGTTAGTAAAAATCCACCTGTAGAAACTGATTTGGATATAAATATTTTAAATGATTCAGTTTTGACAAAAGATGAATCTTTACCAGCACCAACCCTTGCCGTGCCTAACTGGGTTTCAAAAGATCATCCCTCCGCCGAAGTTGTTGGTGATATTCGTGCGCCCGTGAGGACTAGAAATCAATTACGTCAAGTAGCTCATATGGTTGCTTTTGTATCCCTTATGGAACCAAAATCAGTAAATGAGGCACTTAATGATTCATATTGGATTGATGCGATGCAAGAGGAGCTAGCTCAATTCACGGATCATGACGTATGGTATTTAGTTCCAAGGCCCAAGGATATAAAAGTAATCGGTACAAAATGGATTTTCAAAAACAAGACCGATGAAAAAGGGATAGTCATTCGAAATAAGGCTAGACTTGTAGCACAGGGTTATTCTCAAATAGAAGGGATAGATTGTGACGAGACGTTTACCCCGGTTACCCGTCTTGAATCAGTGAGATTGCTTCTAGCTGTTGCTTGTCACTTACAATTTAAGCTTTTTCAAATGGACGTAAAATCTGCTTTTCTTAATGGTATTCTTTCCGAATAAGTATACGTTGAGCAGCCCAAAGGTTTTCAAGATCCCAAACTCCCTAATCATGTTTATAGACTTAAGAAGGCTTTATATGGTTTAAAATAGGCCCCTCATGCTTGGTATGAACGTTTGACTGCTTTTCTATCTTCACATGGGTTTGTTAGAGGAGGTGTTGACCAAACTCTTTTTGTTAAGAAATCTAATAAAAATGACATTTTGATTGCTCAAATTTATGTAGATGACATCATTTTTGGGTCAACCTCACCAAATGAAGTTAAAAAGTTTTCAAAAGACATGAGTAGTGAATTTAAGATGTCATTTATGGGGGAGCTACAGTATTTTCTAGGACTTCAAATAAGACAGCAAAGTGATGGCCTCTTTATTTCACAATCCAAATATGCTAAGGATTTACTTGTTAAATTTGGACTTGAAAATGCTAAAATCTCATCTACATCTATGGCTCTAAAGACTAAATTATCTATATCCGATAGTGGCCCAGATGTAGATCCCACATTATACCGTAGCATAATTGGTAGTTTATTATACTTAACTGCTTCTAGACCTGATATTCAGTATGCTGTTTGTATTTATGCGCGGTTTCAATCCAGTCCGAAAGAGTCTGACCTCACTTGTGCTAAAAATATTTTAAAATATGTTAAAGGCACAATTGAGTTTGGACTTTGGTATACCAATGACTCTTCTTGTGAGATAATTGGATACTCGGATGCGGATTGGGGCGGTAGCACGGATGATTGTCGTTCCACCTCGGGTGGTTGCTATTATTTAGGACATAATCTCGTTGGATGGTCTAGTAAAAAGCAAACTAGTGTAACTCTATCAACTGCTGAATCTGAATATGTTGCTGCTGGTGCATGTTGTGCTCAACTTATTTGGATTAAACAAATGCTATCAAATTATTGTATTATTCAGTCCAAAGTACACCTTTATTGTGATAATGAAAGTGCCATTTGTATTGCCAAAAATCCTGTCCAGCATAGTAGGACTAAGCACATCAACATAAGACATCATTTTATTAGAGAATTGGTTGAAGAAAAAGAACTTGTAATTGAACATATTCCTACTGAAAATCAACTAGCTGATCTGTTCACTAAACCGTTAGATAAATCCCGGTTTGAGAAATTGAGACATATGATTGGAATGACAGAACTCGACAATTAGTTGTGTTTAATCTGCTTTCTGTATACTAGATCTCCGAGGTTTTAGGATAAAGGTACCTACTAATAACCGGTATCTCTTAAAGCCATGTGTAATGTAGGAGACTCTTATTTTGCAGATTATGAACACTTATTTTTTTCTCTCTTTTCCATTGTCTAATTTAGACAAAATGGGGGAGAATTGAGTACATGTTTTAGTCCTTTGTTGTTGATATTTTCGTACGTATCATGTTTTATAATTTCTGCACAGTTAATTCTGTCATTTTCATATTTTGGTAGAACAAATGCTACTAACTTGATTTCTTGGCAGATTGTGTATTTATGTTTTGCAGATTTTCTTAACCGTGCATCCGATCGAGTTGTGTCCTTTTCTTTTCTAGGATGGGTGGGTAGATAGATATTATTTGTATAGGACATATTAGGAATTATTTTTCCTTAGTATATCATTTGATGTACTCAAGGGTTTTGTCAAAATTAGTCCAATGGGGGAGTTTGAAGGCCCTATATAGAGCACACCTAGGATTTGCTTTTCGTGCTTTAGCTATATAGGACTTCATCTAGTTGGATTAGAATTTTGACAAAATATTTTTGTAATTTAGGATTGTGTGTCCCCATATCGGCTTCGAGCTCTCCTTGTCCATCTACATCAAATGTGCACTCTATTCAGTCCGCCATCTCAGAAAAAGGTAATCTTATGGCTCATAGGAATTTCTGTCACGTAGGACACGACACCACGTTGCATTTTGCATTTTTATCATATCTAATGATAATGTTTTGTTTCGTCATAATAAAATTATTTTTTTGAGTTCAAATTTTAATTTGGAATTTTTATAAGAAAAATGTTTTTGTGAAAATAATTTTAACACTAAATATTTTTTTTAATAAAAGTTGCAGAAAATTTGTTTTTGAAGTTAAAAATACATTTTGTTATTTTATGATGATTTACATGTGAATGTGTACCTTATATTTTTATTGCCTAATATGTGCATGCGTGGCAATATTTGTTTCATAAGCACTTTTATTTGTTATAATGTTTTGCATGTTATAGTATGTCTTTCATGCGTAGCCTTTAGCAGTTCTTGTGAAGTGAACTAGTGTATGCTTTTAATATATATATATATATATATATATATATATATATATATATATATATATATGTTAATATATGATATGTAATTTGTATATATGTATGCGTGTATGGTAGCATACATGGCTTGAAACCTTAGCTGTTCCCATGCCCTGTCGATTTCACCCTTTGGTCTTTATTGAGCTGGCCGAAATGGCCCTGTAGCTGTCAATTCTGATGGCGTGTTCTGCTTTATGTACCAACGTTTCTGCATTTTGTTTATAGCTTTTTAATAGCTGTTAAAACTATAGCCATATCTGACGTCTTGGGTTCCGCCCCTGTAATTTCTAATACCGCCCACGGTTTCGTTCTAAAACCGGAATTGGTTTTATTTGGTTCTAAAAACGACGTCGCGTTTATTTTTTTTAAATTAAAAATAATTTTTGTTTTATAAAAACGACGACGTCGGAATCTTTTTACCGCACACGGTTTTTCTTTAAACCAAAAATGGTTTTGGATCTTTTTCACTTAAACGACGCAGTTTCATTTTTTGAGCAACGGTAATATCTTTTTTTGGCGTTTTCATTACGCTACTGTTTTAACAGCTGGCGTTCAGTTTTTTTTTTAAAACAACTGTGTTTTAATAAACGTTTTGTTTATTAGTCTGTTAGTTTGTTACAACTTGCATAACACGTGTCACATTGTTAACACCACACTTTGTGTTTCTTTGTGAGCCCTTAGATCTATTTTTATCAGTGGCTGGTGTGTATTCTTTGTCAATCCGTGTGAACCTTTTTACACCTATCAGCACACACTTGTGCACTCTATAAATAGAGACATTGTGTCTTCATTTTTTCAACAGGAGAAAATTCGTTTTTGAGCATAAATTCTGCCAAAATTAATTCTGAGAGAGAGAGATTAAACACCAGTATTTTCAGAGAAATCTTGTGTGTATTCTTTACAAAACATTGCTGAGTCGTCAAGTCGTTTTGTGGATTCAAGAATGGAAGGTTTTTGATCTCAGAATTTCTGCATTTCCAAATCAGTTGATTTTTCATTCTGAAAAATCGTTTTGTGAGTCTCTCTACCATTGTTCTTGTTTTCTTGTAATTTCAGATTTGTTATGTGCTAGATCTAAAGTGTTTGTATAAGTATTGTGCTGGAATATATTTTATAAACTCTACACACACTAGAACTAGTAGTGATCTTACTTCATTTAAAACACTTTGTTTTAAATTGATTTTTCTGGAAATCTGATTTACACTAAAGAACAACTGATTCTAGGTTTAGAGATTTAAACCTAATATGAGTTGTGAACCGGAACATAATTACCTGGTACTGGAAATATGACCTTGGACTAAACAAATTTATACCTGTGTACTTGACCAAGGACTTGGACTGAGAACAAGAACATACTGGACCTAATCAAGAACCTGAACTGTTCAGACTGATTGGAACTTGAACTAAACTGGATTAAATCATTTTAATCTAAAATAGTTATAAACAGTTTGTATTATTTCTGACTGTATGCTTGATATGTTTTATTTCTGTTCAGTCTAGAATATATCTGTGTGAACTTGATTACTTGATTGTGTTTGTGATTTTTTGAAATTGTTTGCATCTCATATCACTCACATATCACTCACTTTGTATTCACGTAGACACATGTTTGTGTAATATCTGAACAAGTCTAGTGTTCGAGATTTAAAGAAAGCTTTTCAAAAGTGTATTCAAAGTCAAGATGACTTGATTTGAATAACACAGGACTTGCAAAGATATAGGTGTTATATATTCTGTTGCATCACACACACTTCACTAGAAAGTAAATAATAGGCACTGAGCCAACCTGCGCTTAAAGAAGTTAGAGGGGAGGATGAGAAGTGAAGAACGCAAAAACAAGTGAGGACAAGTTAAAGAGAGAACTGAATAAGCAACCAGGCTAGAGACTTGGTCGTGTGGGATAATAGCTATATCATTCTTCTTTAATTGTTAAGTTTGTTGTTTGTAACTCGTACCTATTCTTTTATTGTTTTAGTGGAAATAGTTTAGGTAACTCCTAGAGGAGTTCGTCGTTTTTTCCAGGGAAGGGTTTTTGCGACGTTAAATAAATACTGTGTGTTGTACATTTCTTGCATTTCACCTCACACGAAAAGGTAGGACTAAATAATTAGAAACTCGCCTAAAAATTGAATCTGTTTTGGACTTTAATTAACTTTGAAAATTAAAATTATTTTCATAATAATCAGATTAAGTAAAAGTTTAATTTGGTCCCCCTTTGCATTATTCATATAAACTCGTAGGTTTAAGGTGTTTACTCAACAATAGTTTACTTCCGCATATAAAGTCTTTGCGCACCGACCCGCTTTGTCGGGGTAACCTCAATTAATCCCTAACAAAAGATAAATAAATAACTAAACTGAGTTTTTAGATTTTAATGGGATATTTAAATTTAATGAATTTCAGGAAGTAATAATGTTTAATTATCTTGAATATTTCATAGCACATTGATTTAGGAATTTAATTCATAAGTTATGAACATAAATAACCAAACTACATGAACATCTAGTTTTAAATATTAGCGAAATATTTTAATTAGTTTTAGAATTAATTAATTACCTTGGTTCGTGGCCAATATTCAACAAATATTCAGAATAGTGAAAAATATCCAGGACGCAATTTTTAACGTGGAACCCTCTTTCATTCAACACTATTATCACAATCTAAGAATATTTACAATAATAGGAATGCCTAAGAGACATATTTGACACATTCAAAACGCTTCGTCTTCCTTTTGAAAATTATAACCAGATTATAGCTCCAACACAGCGTGGACGCCTTCATCCATCGATCTCTTTAGAT
This sequence comes from Sambucus nigra, assembly GCA_949130495.1. Lineage (NCBI taxonomy): Eukaryota > Viridiplantae > Streptophyta > Magnoliopsida > Dipsacales > Adoxaceae > Sambucus > Sambucus nigra. Next base: position 226,098,098 of record OX422214.1, read on the forward strand.
ATTAGCAAGCCATGATGTCCACAAAATCCTAATCTCCATTTTTTATGTTGAAGGTTTAATTGGGTTGGCTAAGAAAATATTTTGATACAGAGTTTATGTTGCAAAAATGGGTTGAAAATAATATCGGTAGAATAATGTAATAGCCTATTTCCGTCTGTGAACAAACTAAGTGAGTTGAGGGTTCTAATAGGAAGTATCAGTGTAATACCCCTTACTTTTGAGTGATTATTTTATATTAAATTACCGGGTGGGTTAATTTTATAAAATAAAAGAAAGTGGAGGTGAATATTATTTTAAGTGATTTAAGAGATAATATTTACTGAGTTTTTCATATTTACTGTTAAGTGATCGTAAATAGCATTATATTGTGTTTTATTGCGTCGTTGTGCTTTAAGCGACAATTATGACTTATATTCCAATTGGATTATTATAAATGATTTAATATGACGTTGGAACATAAATTATTGTACGATATTCCGGATGCCAATTTAGAGGGTACGGTTAGTCCGAAAATGGTTAAGATATTCAAAATAAGTGTCATGTTGTATTTTCGAGTTTCGGGAACTTTTCACCAGTTATGATTTAATTATATTGTCACGAGCCATTTTAATTATGTAGTAACATTTAAATGAGTAGACTTAATGCAATTGGGTATTTTAGTCTTGCTAGAGCATTTGAGCTCATTTTATGTTTTAAACTTAGAGAGAGTTAGAGAGAAGAGAAAGAGTTTGGGAGAAAATGGAGAGAAAAGAGAGAATTGGAGATTTGGAGCTTGGAATCTTTGCTTCGGGAAGAGAATTCGAGACTACAAACTTGAGGCAAGTTTTTACTTGCAATTATGTATGATTTTGTGTGAATAAGTTGTATAGATAGTTGTGTTTGTTGGAGATTTAATCATTTATTGGTTTTGATGATTTTGGTGTTTAAACCCTTAATCTTTGATTTAATTGTGATTTGAGCTGAAGATATTAGTTAGTAGATGTGTAGGAATGATTTGATAAAATTATTAGTTGATGATGTTAGGATTTATTGGAAGAAATAGATTTGGGGGATTTAGGGTTCATAACATCCCGTAGCCCTAACTCGGTAATTCGACCAGGGCGAATCGATTCGCCATCCTCAGCGAATCGATTTGCTAGTAATGGGGGATACAGGTCTGAGGAACCGAATCGATTCGGGTTAAGGCTAATCGATTCGGGTTGAGACAAATTATTGGTTTTTCTCAGCAGAATCGATTCCCTTTTTGGGCGAATCGATTCGCTACCAGGGGCGAATCGATTCGGCCCTAGGTGAATCAATTTGGAAACCCTCTTGTTTTATAGGATTTTTCCAGCTTAGTTTCTAGTCCTTTTTCTTTTAGGTTTAAGGCCTAGGAACCTTCTCTTGGGAAGTAATTAAGAGTATTAGAGGTCTATATTAGGGGATTAATAACTTATATTAGTATGGGAATAATGGGGATTATTCAGGGGGCTATTCAATAGAAGTTAATGTCATTTTCATCTAGGAGACTAGCCTAGAACTAAAGGAAATAGGATGGTATGGTCTAGGATTCATGGAGACAAGTATTGAGGAATATTTACCTGGTGGCCTATGGTATTTCTTTGGACTCTTGGATACGAGTGTGAGGAAAATTTTACTTTGTGGCCTAGGTTGTTAATAAAACATGACTTCGTGAATAAGAAATGCATATTTTAAAATATGCACATATTGCTAAGCCTAAATGATCTTTGAGAATGTAGAAAGTGAACGTTTTAAACGGGAATGATTTGTAAATGATAATTTTCATATACACACCTCTCCAAATGCTATCATAGGGGAAGTTATACGCATGAGGTGAAGTCCCCTGGTTAGTGAATGCAGGGTGAATATAGTCCTCGGCCATAGGACCGGTTATTATTTATTGTGTGATTATTGTTCGAAGTGAGATAATTCCGGGTGTGGTTATGACTCACTGTCGAAGGTATATGGCTACTTCCCGATGTTATACGATGTAGGATGCCCAGGTTGTCTTGGTGATAGGCCCTGGAAGATGATAGCTATTTAGGGGCACATCCAGTGGGGGTACCCAGAAGGGTGGTCTTAGAATCGTTATATGATGTGATCATAACTATTCTTAGTAAAGTAGAATTTGTATTGATGATAAATCATATTGTGAGATAAATTGCTTTGAATATGTTTCCTAAAGAGAAAAGTAAAACTGAAAGGGAAATCTTATTAAGTTGAAAATAAGTTATATCCGCTGGCATTAATGTATACTCATCATTGTAAGCTAAGCATGATTACGGAATTTAGTTATTTCTCTTATTAAACAGGAAGTTTAAATTCATAATGACTTAGTGTGACATTAGGATGTGTATTTAGTTGAGAGGTGAGGATGATTTTTATTGAATAGCGTATCCATCTTGTTTATGATGTTTAGCACTCATAACTTTTATGAATTTTATTCACACGCATATCATATTAAATCGGGCCCTGACCCATTTATATTTCTCTTTCTTGTGTGGTTCTCTCTTTTGTTCAGGTGCTCCACCGTATGGGATCCCGATATGATCCTTCCTTCTCAGTGTCAGGGAGCTACAGCATTTTTACGGATGTTGTAGGATTTTTGTTTTAGACGCATTCATTTTTTCTATGCTCTAGTCACGATCATTCTGGTCATTCGAGCGTGTTGCCCAAGATTTGTACTTATTATATAATGTGCTATTTAATTGTAATACTTGGTGTAACTGTTGTATTAGACTGTTAACCGACAGCTTATTCGGAGATTATTTTGTTGTTTGATAATTAATCTAGTGTACGCCCTCTTTTATCCACCATCTTTTGTAAATTGGATTGTCTAAATGGTTTTATTTAAACTTACAATTATTTTGACATCCGTTTTCTAAAATAATTGGTGGTTATCTCCTATTTTTATTTACATGACTGTGATGCTAAGAATGGACCATATATGATTCCTGTATATTATTGGAGTATCAGGCTGACCACCTCTTATTTTAATGAGCGGGGTGTCACAGATGGTATCAGAGCATCATATTCTAGTGTCCTTAAGAATCTGTACGGACGTACTACACTTTCAGTGTTACTTTTGATTTGACATAGAGCCTTAGGATTAGGATTGTTGATTCTTCTTGTGAGATTTCGTTCTCCTGCTATAATGTAAAAATTCAGTAAATCTTTTACGCATTTATCTGAGATTTGTAGGCCGAATGATGAAGGGCGACCAGGGAAGGCCGTTATGAGGACACCAGGAGACGAGGCTTAGTCAGAACTGTAAAATGAAGTCGGGGAATGAGGACCGCATTGGAAGTCACTCCCTTCGTGGCATTTTCTTAAATTACTACAGCGACTACTAAGTACAGTAGCTATAGTTTCCCAAGTAGCACTATAAGTAGAGAATGGTACTAAGCTTGGATTTCCCAGCGAAGCTAAAATTGAAGTTTAAAATGTCCTTGATAAGGACCACAAGTTGAAGTTAAGTCAGGTGGAGGCAGTGAAACATCATTCGGTGGAAGTATAAGGCTCAGAAGCTTTAGCCTAGAGCGGGGTATAGAAATGCCCAGATGGGAAAAATTGAGGAAAATTTGTCACCCGTTGGAGTAATATCGAAATGGTGGGTACGGTAGTCGCCACATTTGGCGGAGCAAGAAGTTTTGCTCATAGAGAAACCTTGTAAGATGGTTTTAACAGTGAGTTCCTCTGAGGTATCAGAAATTATGAGAATGTAGACTCTTCAAGTATTCACATGAGGATCGGTCAGAGGCCGACAGTGAATAAAGAGTTATATGGTTAAGGAAACCTTGCACCGAGTTAAGGTAGGTACAAGGAATAAAGAGTCTCTCAGTAGAAGGATATGCTCACTATAAAGTGTTGCAAAAATTATGAAGAAGTCGTGTTCGTGAAACCTCCTTGGTGGACTTCCACCCGGGGATATTCATCGAAATATGGTAGTGTAACAACCCGCGTAATTTTGGGCTATTTTAATTAATTTCTAGAAAATGGAGGAAAATAAAGTTTTTGGTAAAATTATTTTTATTGCTCAAATATGTTGGTTATTATTTTTAAAGGCGAGAATTTCAAACGGTTTCGAAAACGGAGTTAAAACGGATTTTAAAATAATTTTTAAATATTTTTAACTCTTGGAATTCTAAGTCGGCGAACATTAAGTAATTTTCAAGAGTTGTGTTGACTTCCAACTCTTCATTTCTTTGCCTTATTTAAAGGAGTCTTTTGGATTCCAACTCTTCATTTCTTTGCATTATAAAAGGAAGTCGTGGGCAACCCTTTTAACCCACTTTTGGCACAAATTTTGGCAGCAAATATATTTTATATTCCTCTTCTTTTTATATACACATTGGCCCTTGAGATTTGTGAGTCCAACCTTAGATTAGAGGTGTTCTTGGGGCTATTTTGTTGGAGGTTCTTGTAGGAGCATTTGTAGATCTTTTGAGTTAATCTTGAGGATGTGATCGTTGGTTTCTCATCATGGTTTGAGGTATGGGGTTTTACACAATACGCTTTTTAAATCTCGCGAGTGTCACTCTCTTTGATTTCTTATTAATTGAACTCATATTTGAATTGTTATATTCATTGAAATATGGAAAATAATTGTTTAAATTATTTTGATTCATGTTGTATCATTATATTGTTGATGAGCACGTTGTCATGAGATTTTAATATGGCACGGATGTTGGGCACCCGCCAAAATTCCTGTTTCCCAGGCTATGGCTTGATAAAGCATATACGGATGTGGTGAGGCCTGGTGACCCGGTTAAAGTGTTGTTGAGAAATTTATTGATAAAATACTATTGAGATTTGCATTTGATTTGAATATTCGTACTCGTGTTGTTACACTTTATTCATCGCTAAAATATATTTGTTGAGCATATTTCCTATCGTATTGTGTACTTCCCCATATTTTCTTTTAGTGGCAAGTTATCGCGGATTTTGGGGCGCTATGGAGATTTATTTTAGCGAGGATTGTTTGGAAAAGATTTGTATTATTTATTTTGTTGTATAGAGCATTGGAGATTTGTATTTTATTTTCGAGTTAGTTGTTGTATGTAATTCGAGAGACTTGGTATTAATTTGAAGAAATTGAAATTTGTGGTTTTGTTTATATTGTGGGATTGTTTAGATGCTGTATACCTTGTTATATTTTGGATTTAGTTTAGTTTTATCGCATTAGCGTTCTGTTCGCTCTCTCCGGGCGGGCGGGGTGTTACAAATGGTATCAGAGCTTAGGTATACAGCAACCCTCGGGGCTTGGGTTTTGGGTTCATTGCGTGGATAGCAATTTTTGGAGATAGAAAATTTTAGGTGATATTCGTGATAGGCATCTAGATTAGATGTGAGGAATTTATTTTTGGAGACGAAATTATTTTTGGAGATTGTTAGCCTGATTTTTGAGAGTTAGGCATTCGGCGAATTTCGAGGGCGAAATTCCATTGTTAGTGGGGAAGTGTAACAACTCGCGTAATTTTTGGGTTATTTTAATTCATTTCTGGAAAATGGAGGAAAATAAAGTTTTTGGTAAAATTATTTTTATTGCTCAAATATGTTGGTTATTATTTTTAAAGGCGAGAATTTCAAATGGTTTGGAAAACGGAGTTAAAACGGATTTTAAAATGATTTTTAAATATTTTTAACTCTTGGAATTCTAAGTCGGCGAACATTAAGTAATTTTCAAGAGTTGTGTTGACTTCCAACTCTTCATTTCTTTTCCTTATTTAAAGGAGTCTTTTGGATTCCAACTCTTCATTTCTTTGCATTATAAAAGGAAGTCGTGGGCAACCCTTTTAACCCACTTTTGGCACAAATTTTGGCAGCAAATATATTTTATATTCCTCTTCTTTTTATATACACATTGGCCCTTGAGATTTGTGAGTTCCAACCTTAGATTAGAGGTGTTCTTGGGGCTATTTTGTTGGAGGTTCTTGTAGGAGCATTTGTAGATATTTTGAGTTAATCTTGAGGATGTGATCGTTGGTTTCTCATCATGGTTTGAGGTATGGGGTTTTACACAATACACTTTTTAAATCTCGCGAGTGTCACTCTCTTTGATTTCTTATTAATTGAACTCATATTTGAATTGTTATATTCATTGAAATATGGAAAATAATTGTTTAAATTATTTTGATTCATGTTGTATCATTATATTGTTGATGAGCACGTTGTCATGAAATTTTAATATGGCACGGATGTTGGGCACCCGCCAAAATTCCTGTTTCCTGGGCTATGGCTTGATAAAGCATATACGAATGTGGTGAGGCCTGGTGACCCGGTTAAAGTGTTGTTGAGAAATTTATTGATAAAATACTATTGAGATTTGCATTTGATTTGAATATTCGTAGTCGTGTTGTTACGCTTTATTCATCGCTAAAATATATTTGTTGAGCATATTTCCTGTCGTATTGTGTACTTCCCCATATTTTCTTTTAGTGGCAGGTTATCGCGGATTTTGGGGCGCTATGGAGATTTATTTTAGCGACGATTGTTTGGAAAAGATTTGTATTATTTATTTTGTTGTATAGAGCATTGGAGATTTGTATTTTATTTTCGAGTTAGTTGTTGTATGTAATTCGAGAGACTTGGTATTAATTTGAAGAAGTTGAAATTAGTGGTTTCGTTTATATTGTGGGATTGTTTAGATGCTGTATACCTTGTTATATTTTGGATTTAGTTTAGTTTTATCGCATTAGCGCTCTGTTCGCTCTCTCCGGGCGGGCGGGGTGTTACAGGCAGTTGAGGTGGGTAACTTGTTTTCCTTTGCTGGGGGATATAGAGCCTGAGATGCTGAAAACTTTTTCATGGTCAGGATGGCTAGAGGGGGGGGGGGGAATGATTGTGTTGTGGGATGTAGAAACCAAACCCTTTGATTTTGTTCAGTAGGAGTTAAAGGAAAAAATAGGGTGCCTAGATGGGGCGTTGATTAAAGTAGTATTTGGTACAGATAGGATGAAGGTACGGTGTCTGGGAGCTATTAGAAGCGGCCCGGGTAACTGGCAAGAATGTTGTCGTGAATTCCACCTCGGTTGAGGGTGGTGCATTCTGTATAGAAAGATGGAGTAGTATTTATTAACCTTAGATTCGGGTGTGTAATTTGAGATTTGTGGCAGTATCGGTTATAGATAGAGGGTATATCTATATGTTTTCTACGGTAACGAGGTTTTATTTTCTTTCATTTGCTGCGAAAGTGAGTGTTGATACTTTAAAGTCATATCTGGTTTGTCTTACTCGTTTTGTATGTGTTATACGAGTATAAATATTTTTGATTGGGCGGAGCGATAGCAGGCTAATGATTACAAGGCTATCGTATCTGCGGTTCCAGAGTGGAACTAGTTGTTCTATAATATCTCACCTGGATACGGGTTGAGACTTTATAGAGATGGTCTAAAATATGTAAGAAATTTCTTTGTTTTACATATTTTATGTTCACTTATCTCCATAACCGACAAAGTTAAGTAGTAGTGTATAGAAGGGGTTCCTTATTTGGATTTCGCTTGTGAGACACTCCACGCATGAACCTTAACGACGCTGGGAGTGGAGAGATGTTACTTTATGATTAGGTTGTTAGTTTTGGTGAAATTAGCCGAGAGTCACGTGATTGATTAAGGGATAAAAGTAGATGTGCGGTGCAAAAGCACTGACGAATGTTTCTCTCACCATATATATATGTGGACGAGACAAGGAAAAGGAAGTCGGGTTGAGGCTTGTAGTCAGGCCTTGATTAGAAGGCAAAATTTTAAGGAAATAAACTTTTTGGAAGGAAGTTCATAGCACATTGCAGAAAGTATGTGCCCTGATTAGTTAGATTTTCCTTTCCGTCGCAACAGGAGGACATAGAGGTAGAAACACATTAGTAGGGTTAAGAGATAGGATTTTTAACGGCCCCGCTTGTTTGCCCTAGGCCATTATATATTGATGACCGAAGATGCAAGGTAGTAGTGTAATGGGAGGGTTCCTTGTTTGGATTTCGCTTTGCCAGATGCCCCACGCATGAAACCGGGCAAATGTCGAAAATTGAGAAAGGTCTATGGAATTAGGGATATAGTTAGTATAATACTCATTCTTCATGCATACAAAATACGTCGACCATAGGACTGTTAGGAAGTAAGGCTAGCGGGGCATGTGACGGTTTTTTAGGGAGGCTATAGTGAGTTAACCACGAGAAGATTGGTGAATTAACCTTAAGAAGGATTGGGTTTCCAGGAATAATGAGGAGTGTGGAATCTCGAGTAACTCGGGGCACCAGACCGAAAAGAATGTGAAGCCTATATTTAGAAAGACTGTTACGTCTGTGACCTAGCTTTCGAGGAATTAAAGGACAAGTTGACTTCTACTCCTGCACTCGTATTGTCAAGATCGAGAGTGGACTATTTGGTCTTTACGGACCCGTCTCTACTAGGATTGGGAGGTGTGTTAATACTAGAGCATGGGGACATTGCGTATGCGCCTCACAAGCTTAAGCCCCATGAGAATTATTACCCCACGCATGATCTAGAGTTCGCCGCGGTAGTGTTCGCCTTAAAGATATGGATGAACTACCTCCTGGGCAAGAATTTAGTCTTTTCACGGACCACAAGTCGTTACAGTATTTTTTGGGGTGATAAAGTCGGTGGTTAGTGTTCGTAAAGGACTATTAATTCGATATCGAACCTCACCCAGGAAAAAGGAAAATGTGGTAGCGGATACGCTGAGTAGAAAACCCGTAGGGGAGACTAGCGAGGGCATGGAAAGCTAAGTGGAATGAGCTTATCCAGGAGGATACTATAGCAAGAGCATTTATGTAAATGTTGACTATTACACCTATTGGTGTAATGAGAGTAGTGGAAGCGCAAGGAATGGACATTTTTGAGTTTGTCTCCCAATGCGCCACCTGTTAATTGGTGAATGTAGATCGATTAACGGGATTATCATAACCGTTAGAAATACCGGTGTATATATGGAAGGGTATATCCAGGGATTTTTCTCATTGAATTGACGGCATCGCTATGGTTATGATTTATTTGGGTAATCATCGATTATTTGACCAACTCTCCACACTTCCTACCAGTGCGAATCGATTATAATACGGTATGTTACGCTTAGCTATTTATTATGGAGTTACGGAACTTTATGAGGTGCCTATCAAAATAGTGTCAGAGCGAGACTAGACTTTCGTATCGAATTTCTGGTGAAGTTTCTAGGAAGTAATGGGAACTGAATCGAAGTTGAGTGCATCTTACCACCCACAAATGTATGGACAAAAGGAGAAAGTTAACAAAATATAACTATATCGAAGGAGGGGAGCAATACCTTCCATTGGTCAAAATTGCATACAATAATTCGTACCAATTCACGATAAGTACAATATAGTATGAGGCATCGCATGTCCAACTGCATAGGTCGCCTGCTTGTTGGTTGAAAGTAGGAAACAATAAGCTCCTTGTACCTGTAATGATCTAAGAATCTTCGAAGAGATATGTCAGAAGGGTTATGCCAACATGAATAGAAATCATGTAGAATTAGAGGTAGGGGATCATGTTTTGGTGCAAGTATCCTCGATGAAGGGTATGACGTGATTCAGGATCGAAGGCAAATTTGCATCGCGTTAGGTAGTTTTTATTCCGTTAATGTAATGGTAGGCCCGATAGTTCACATGAGGAGCGATCGATTACTATATTAGATCATGGAGAGTATAAACTAAGATCAAAAGTGGTACCCTTAGTCCAAGTCCAGTGGGGACACCACACTGTCGAGGAATTAACTTAGGAACGAGAGAGTGGTATTTGAGAGAAGGTATGCCTGAATTTTGAGGGAAAAATACCTTTGTAAGTGGGGGAGTATGTAATACCCCTTACCTTTGAGTGACTGTTTTATATTAAATTACCGGGTGGGTTAATTTTATAAAATAAAAGAAAGTAGAGGTGAATACTATTTTAAGTGATTTAAGAGATAATATTTACAGAGTTTTGCATATTTACTGTTAAGTGATTGTAAATAGCATTATATTGTGTTTTATTGCGTCGTTGTGCTTTAAGCGACGATTATGACTTATATTTCAATTGGATTATTATAAATGATTTAATATGACGTTGGAACATAAATTATTGTACGATATTTTGGATGCCAATTTAAAGGGTACAGTTAGTCCGAAAATGGTTAAGATAGTCAAAATAAATGTCAAGTTGTATTTTTGAGTTCCGGGGACTTTTGACCGGTTATGATTTAATTATGTTGTCACGAGCCATTTTAATTGTGTAGTAACATTTAAATGAGTAGACTTAATGCAATTGGGTATTTTAGTCTTTGCTAGAACATTTGAGCTCATTTTATGTTTTAAATTTAGAGAGAGTTAGAGAGAGTTTGGGAGAAAATGGAGAGAAGAGAGAGAATTGGAGATTCGGAGCTTGGAATCATTGGTTCGGGAAGAGAATCCAAGACTAAAAACTTGAGGCAAGTTTTTACTTGCAATTATGTATGATTTTGTGTGAATACATTGTATAGATAGTTTTGTTTGTTGGAGATTTAATCATTTATTGGTTTTGATGATTTTGGTGTTTAAACCCTTAATCTTTGATTTAATTGTGATTTAAGTAGAAGATATTAGTTAGTAGATGTGTAGGAATGATTTGATAAAATTATTAGTTGACGATGTTAGGATTTATTGGAAGAAATGGATTTGGGGGATTTAGGGTTCATAATAACTCGTAGCCCTAACTGGGCAATTCGACCCGGGCGAATCGATTCGCCCTCCTCAACTAATCGATTCGCTAGTAATGGGGGCTATAGGTCTGAGGAACCGAATCGATTCGGGTTAAGGCTGAATCGATTCGGGTTGAGACAGATTGTTGGTTTTTCTTAGCCGAATTAATTCACTTTTTGGGCGAATCGATTCGCTACCAGGGGCGAATCGATTCGGCCCTAGGCGAATCGATTCAGAAACCCTGTTGTTTTGTAGGGTTTTTCTAGCTTAGTTTCTAGTCCTTTTTCTTTTAGGTTTAAGTCCTAGGAAGCTTCTCTTGGGAATTAATTAAGAGTATTAGGTGTCTATATTAGGGGGATTAATAACTTAGATTAGTATGAGAATAATGGGGATTATTCAGGGGGGTTATTCAATAGAATTTAATGTCGTTTTCATCTAGGAGACTAACCTAGGACTAAAGGAAATAGGCTGGTATGGTCTGGGATTCTTGGAGACAAGTATTGAGGAAGATTTACCTGGTGGCCTATGGTATTTCTATGAACTCTTGGAGACGAGTGTGAGGAAAATTTTACTTCGTGGCCTAGGTTTATAATAAAACATGACTTCGTGAATAAGAAATGCATATTTTAAAATAGGCACATATTACTAAGCCTAAATGATCTTTGAGAATGTAGAAAGTGAATGTTTTAAACGGGAATAATTTATAAATGATAATTTTCATATACACACCTCTCTAAATGCTATCATAGGGGAAGTTACGCACTTGAGGTGAAGTCCCCTAGCTAGTGAATGCAGGGTGAATATAGTCCTCGGCCATAGGACCGATTATTATTTATTGTGTGATTATTGTTCGAAGTGAGGTAATTTCGGGTGTGGTTATGACTCACTGTCGAAGGTATATGGCTTCTTCTCGACGTTATGCGATATAGGATGCCTAGGTTATCTTGGTGATAGGCCCTGCAAGATGATAGCTATTTAGGGGCGCATCCAGTGGGGGTACCCGGAAGGATGGTCTTAGAATCGTTATATGATGTGATCATAACTATTCTTAGTAAAGTAGAATTTGTATTGATGATAAAGCATATTGTGAGATAAATTGCTTTGAATATGTTTCCTAAAGAGAAAAGGAACTGTGAAATTAAATTGTGTAAAACTGAAAAGGAAATCTTATTAAGTTAAAAATAAGTTATTTCCTCTGGCATTAATGTATACTCATCATTGTAAGTTAAGCATGATTATGGAATTTAGTTATTTCTCTTATTAAGAAGGAAGTTTAAATTCATAATGACTTAGTGTGACGTTAGGATGTGTATTTAGTTGAGAGGTGAGTATTATTTTTATTGAAGAGCGAATCCATCTTGTTTATGATGTTTAGCACTCATAATTGTTATGCATTTTATTCACACGTATATCATATAAAATCGGGCCCTGACCCGTTTATATTTATGTTTCTTGTGTGGTTCTCTCTTCTGTTCAGGTGCACCACCGCAAGGGATCCCGATATGATCCTTCCTTCTCAGTGGCCGCGAGCTATAACATTTTTGCGGATGTTGTATTATTTTTGTTTTAGACGCATTCATCTTTTCAATGCTCTAGTCACGATCATTTTGGTCATTCGGGCTTGTTGCCCAAGATTTGTACTTGTTATGTAATGTATTATTTAATTCTAATACTTGGTGTAACTATTGTATTAGATTGTTAACCGACAGCTTATTCGGTTATTATTTTGTTGTTTGATAATTAATCTAGTGTACGCCCTCTTTTATCCACCGTCTTTTGTAAATTGGATTGTCTAAATGGTTTTATTTAAACTTACAAATTATTTTGACATCCATTTTCTAAAATAATTGGTGGTTATCTCCTATTTTTATTTACACAACAGTGATGCTAAGAATGGACCATCTATGATTCCTTTATATTATTAGAGTATCAGGCTGGCCACCTCTTATTTTAATAAGCGGGGTGTCACAATCAGATGGGTATTTGAGTAAAAAATGATCCAAAATAAAACCCTAGTCTAAACCTGACTTGTGGTGCATAACAAAAATATCATGTCGTTATAGTACCTAGTAAAGGTTGTTATATCGATTAATTCGCCATCTAGCTGATATGGCGACTAGAATGAGATATAACTACACTTGGAGATTCGTAACGTACTCAACTAAGATATAACTCCCCCAATGGTGTAAATTCCCATAGTAATTTCCCAAATACTCAAAATGCTTCCCAAATTTATTGCAACTATTTGAAAAAATGATATACATATTGTCCTTCATAACTCAACATAGAGTAGTTATGGGCTTACGAGGGATTAAGTGAGAGATAAACATAAAACAATTAAGAAACAACTACTTCACCTTAATTTGTAATGTTTCTCCTGTTTTTGTCACGGATGGACAAAGGGAAACAATACAATAAATGGAAATGACTGCAATATAAGAATGTAGATCATAAATCCAAGTCAAAATTGGGAGAAAACAAAGAGAGTATTGTACTAATAATAAACTGTAACAATATATCAAAAAAATTCCAAGATCAAATACATATAGAGAATCTAGAGATACTAAGTAAATAACCAAAAGGGCATCATAAATCCTGTAAAAACATCATTGAGGTCCAGGAGGAGGCTAGCGATGGCGGTACTCAATGATTAACTCGTCTAGAGAAGACCTTGATGGCTCCGCTCTTGCTGAATTGATAAAAAAGTCCCATTAGATATTATTTGTGTTTGATGGATCAACAGATAATGTTGTAAAAGATATGTCTTGCTCATTCTGTCATGTTATCTCTAGTATAGATCCTCCTATCGAACATGAATATTGGTTTAACGGGTGTGCAGTTCCTCCTATCTGAATTTTGATGCGCAACTGCTCTTGTTGAGTAAGAATGGATTAGAATTTCTCTTTTTAATATTCATGCGTTGGTATCTTGATGTATTTTCTAGTATGCTGATAGGAAAATAGGCTGCAAGAGTTACAATTAGTTGAATTGTCTTTAGGTAGATGATTCTTATCATAAGTGATAGATTTAATCAATTTATTTGTAATTTTTTTATATGCTTTGTCACGAAATAGACAAAGGGGGAGATTGTAAGAGCACCTGTATGCTCAAAATCTCAATAGGATTAGATTGTCTTATTTTGTTCCAAAACATATTTGAGTAATTGTATAGGTTGTCCTATAAAACTTCATGATCAAGATCTGAAGACTGGACTTCTTCATCCACGAAGTTACCTCATGCCATGTCCAATGAGATTACCGCTTTAAGATGAGGTAAATGACTTAGTTTCACCAGACATAACTTAATTTAATATTTTCCTATAATTGAAAATTTGTTATAACATTTGTGTGAGTTGATTGGACTATTTGAACAAATACACTGTGCAATATAATTTTCTCTTAGAAAAACTGTATTCATAAAAATTTCATTCTTATGTGTGTATTTTAAGTATGAGTGTTCTTGGTTGAGAACAAACATACTTGAAGTCTTTGCCACAACATTTTTAAAATCTTTAAAGGAAAAATACTATTTTAAATTTTTTGAAAAAAGGCGGGACCTGCCTCGCCGCAGTTTCGACGTAGCGACGATATGAATCGATGTAGAGAAAACACATCGTTAGTGCTCTTTGTTAAAATCCAAAAATCTTTAAATAACGATGAGACCTAACTCGCCTCAATCCCCACAACGACTTAATTCGTTGTAGTTGAAATCTATCACTAGTATCCTCTCCCATGTCCAAAATTTCCCTGCATCATCGTGCAACTAAGATCACTTCAAGTTCGTCGTATCAACGCATTCCCTCACTACAACGACAATGGCCGCGGCAACATCAAATCTAGTGCAAAAAGAGAATTTGACCAAAACCTTCGCATTGTAAAATGTGAGATTCTCTTTTTCTGCCATATCTTTTGTTTCCTTAGGAAAGAAACCAATTTTTGTGTGGTTGAGAACGAATTAGAAGGTTTTGAAGTTTTCGTTCGCATATTTTAATTACTAATTGTCTTATTTAATTCATTATCTTCTTATTCACAAAATAAGGTTAACGTTTTAAGAAAGGTTTTCATTTTTTTATGAAGTTAAAAGAAATCAAATTTCCTTAAGAGTAAAAAACTTCTTTGTATTTTTGAGATATCCATTATTATCATTATAGTTTAAAGTTTTTGAAGTTTAATTACTTCTCTAAAGTCTTAAAAACGTTTTTCAAAACTTGTTCTTCATAAAATTTAAACATTTTTTTTATCTCTAAAAAATACTTTGTGAGTTTTGATTAGCCAAACACTCCTAAACTTCACTTAACTTTTAGGATTCTCATATACTAGGAAGTTCGATACATATTGGAGGCTTTTCACTAGTTCTATTTTTGAACACATATTTTTTCCTCGGACTATAAAAGAAGAACTTTCTCTCTTCGAACATTGAATGACGAAACTTGGTTTGTGCAAATGCGACATTATCAATGAAAGTTGACACTTGCGATGTGGTGAGTGATAGAACGGCGGTCCATGCTTGCTCTTCCAATTAGAAGGTGAAAAAATGTCTTGTGGAGGTTATGCATTATTTATACTAGGATAGGTTCAATTTTGTAAGTTATTTCTCCCTTTTGTAAATCTTTACCTATATAGTGGAAGGTATCCATTTGGCCTGAGATTTTTTTACAAGGCTTTTTCCCTCATATAAATCCTCATCTCAAGGGCATGATTTACTATTCTGCATTTTGATTTATCTTATATGATTCATGAACATATATTTCTAAGATAAATTAACTTCTAAATAACTATTTTGTCACTTAGATGGTAGGATTATTTTTGCTCGAATTTGGATTAAAAGCTAGCATTACCTTCATTTTGGTAATAATTTTTAATTTGGGCAATCCTTCTCTACACACAAAAACTATCAGGATACATCATGATCGTAAAGGACGGACCAATAGAGAAAATAATTGTTTTCAAATTGACTATGTGCATCCCTTGTTGGTCAATGAAGCGGGTGATAATTGATGCGAATAATAAGGGTTTTGTCCCTTCTAGATTTGGCTTTAGCATTTCCATTACGGGAAGGCCCTTCGCCGAATGCGGTTGGGTTGTGCTTGTTAACCATAAATATGACATGGACTATTAAGTAACCAATAAAAAGCCACATGATCACAGAGATATAAAATGAATCCTATCATTTTCAGGACCCCCTCCCCCAAACCAAATAACATCCAATCCATCATGACCATAATTAAATCCAAATAGAAATCATACTAACATCAAACCCATCATCAATATGAGATATCAAATAAGCAAATACAATAAATAGAACTCATGTTTATGGATTAAATTTTGTGTATAAGTTGAATCCAAATGTAATTTGATGTTTGGATATGAATTGTAGGTGTATTAGACCCCATTCAATGTAGAAGAGGAACTAGTTTTAAATATATTAAATTTGTGTAATTAAACCTTATTTGATGTTTTTAGATCTTAATTCATTATGGAGATCATTTAGGATCATAAACCCATAATTAGATTCGATTTAGTTTGGGTTTCTGGGAAAAATATTAATGTTCAACAATGGAGGTTTTACTTTCGTATTTGCATTTCTGGGACGAAGGAGACGATCTACGCCAATGTCATTCGAACGAGATTTTGTCTATTTTTAAGGTGATGTGTAGTTTCGTTCGAATGATTTTGAGTGTCGTTCAAATGACTTGCGCTATCAGCGATAATTTGGGAAGCCAAAGGATGGTTTTGGCTTCTCGTTGCATAATTAATTCTTGGGTAATTATTATACACTTCATTTACAGTTTAATATGATATGTAAACTAGAGCATCACAAGGATAAATATTAATATAGGTTTTGAGTATAATAAACCTTAATTTAGCTAATATAATACAACATTAGGGATTGGGGATATAAATGTATTTTGATTTGTGTGAACATACTTCTACTAATTGTGAATCTATAGATCGGGGTTGCTTTAAAGCTTATGATCATGTACCATAGCCTTAGTTGTTGATGCAGGCTATTGTTGAAGTCGTTATGTTTGATCATATATTCAGGATGGTCATCGCTTCACGATGAGAGAATGAATATAGACTCGAACCATTGAGCAGGTTCGGGTATGGGACCAACTAATGGTATAACTACATAGTGATCTCCCCATTATTTCTTTTTATTTGTTTAAGTCTGTTAGGTGGGGGACTCCTATGGATTAACTGATAAAAGCACGAGGATTTACTGATACATGCACGAGATGGACCCCAAAGGTAGTTGCCTTCGTGTGATATATTTGAGAATTATAAAAGATGAAGCACCATATATCTTTGACATACTTGAGTCTATATTATATAGGTGCTCATCTAGTTTGGAAATAGTGAAAAAATTTGAGTCCCATCTTTGTTTACCAAAGAACCTCGGATTCTATACTTGATTCCTCTACAAGTTCCTAAAGGTAGTATACCAACACCACACACTAGGACTGCATACATAAATTATCTCATGCTCTATTTTTTTGTGTGGGACTTAACTCCCTTAAATTATTTTTTTACTAATTTTGGGATGTGTTATATAATTTCTAAGAATTTTAAAATGATTTTTAGAAATTAAAATTGGTCATTTAGAAACCTTTGGGGCTGTTGTGTAAATTCTTTTAATAGCTTTATGTTGGTTTGGGTAGGAAATAAAAGCGCTAGAGACTTCAGGGTGTAAAAATAATAACTTTTGGTACGCGTTTTATAACCCGTATTTTGTCAACACGTGCTGCTCTCTATTTGGTTGATTTTGTGTTTCTTTACTCTCACAGAACTATGTTTCTTTGAGAACCCTTGGTTCAATATTATTGATGATATGCATATATTTAGACTTCATCCATGTGAACCTCTCTTAACCAATCATTGTTGGCTATTTCCACCGTATTATTTTAACCATTAGATCTTAAGTCAACTGGTCAAGATCAATCTCAACCATTGGATTGCCTCTAAGTTTCTCGATCCTTCCTCACTCACTATATAAATGACCTAAGACTCAACCATTTGAGACTTTTGCCCTTCATCCAAACTAGAGAGAAAATAAGAGTTAGAGAGAGAGAGAGAGAGAGAGAGAGAGAGAGAGATGAAACCCCAAACCTAACTCGACCCAAATCCCACCAGAAAACCCTTTTCTAAGAGTATATTAGTTTGAGATTTGAGAAGTTTATCCTTTATAGTTATTTATCTCTTTCCCAACTTAATCACGTTGGTTAAATCTCTGTTTATTTTGATAGAATCTTGAGATTACGCATCTGTGAGATAGTTCACTTCGATAGTTATTAGTCTCAATTTCTTATTTCGAGAAATCTTATTTTTGTTGGTTATTTTCAAACTGATATGTTGATTTCAAACCCTAAACCAAGAAAATCCTTTCTAATTTCAGTTTACTCAAATAGTCAGACTTAGATCTAGTTGAGATCTTTATTTGGGATTTCACTTTCAAATATTTCACGTTTTATGAAATAAGTACATATTTTCAAATAAGGAAAGTGCATAGGATCTTGGCTATTTTTTATAGCAAGATTCCCTCTTGATCTGTGGATATTTTAAAGATCCAAAGTCTGGTTATTTTGACTAAATTGATTTTGGAAATCTTGCATATTAAGTGATCTGTTTGTAATTTTTTACTCATATTGTCTGTAATTAAGTGTGTGTGTGAGTTGCATGCATGTGATTTAGAGAACATCACCACATACACCTTCACACTACTACACTAGAAAGTGTTGCATTGAGATATTTGACTTTAGAGTCGACGTAAAGCTAAAAGGAGTGGAGTTACGAAGCTAGGAGAAGATCAGCAACATCAGAACCTTGGGAGAAGTCAGAAAATGCTAGAGGAGTTGGTATAATTTCTGAACATAGTTTAGGTTTCGTTATGTGTCTTGGTTGTTATATAGCTTGCAACTTGTTACTCTTATTTAGTGGATTTTTTATTTTGTGACCTAGAGGTTACAATGAATGTTTCCCTAATTGGGTGGGGTTTTACCACATTAAATTTTCTCGTGTTTACTTCCTCCTCCTTTCATACCTTTCTTAAGGTTGTGTTGATTGAATTTTCTTAAAGTTTTGTTTTTTAAAACTGGTAAACCTATAACTGAAATAACTCATTCATACTTTTTTTACACATATTGTGTTTAAATTTTTTTTAAGAAAAGAGTTTGTTGAATAAACTATTCGTAACCATTTAGATAGTTTAATCTTGAATTAAACGACTGAAGTGGTATTTTTTTACCATTGGTATCTAAGCTTTGGTTTTTCAAAAAAAAAATTAGATCTTGAGTTTCTGAAATTGTTTTCTCAAAACAAATTATGGATGAGAAATTTGAGAGACTGGGTAACCTGTCCAGGCCCCCTCTCTTTGATGGAACCAACTTTCCTTACTGGAAGGTAAGGATGGTTGCATTCATCCAAGGGACATTGGGAGATAATGTCTGGGATGTTATTGAAAATGGTTACACTTCTCTTACTAAACCAACCGTATAAGGAAGTACTGTGAGGATTAGAAAGTTGCTAAGTGAGTTCACTAAAGAAGAGAAACATATTTCACTTAATAATAATAAAGGAAAAAATGAAATATTCTTGTCTATTAATGAACACGAATTTAAGATGATATCATTATGTTCTACCTTTAAAGAAGCATGGGATACCCTTGATCATTATGAGGGTGATACCAGAGTTAAAGCTGCTAAAACACAAATGTTAATTCAACAGTATAACTCCTTGATCATGACTGAGACTGAGTCATTTGATGACTTCTATATTAGACTGACAGACATTGTGATCAAATTGAATGCTAATGGGATTGTTTATGATAGAAAGGAAATTGCCTCTAAAATACTAATATCACTTCCACAAAAATTTGATTATAAGAGATATACAATTGAGGAGATGGATAATCAAAATCTTACACCTGAACTCCTCAGTAGCAAATTGAGAACTGTGGAAATGAAATTAGAATTTAAGAAATAATTAACCCAGTCCCAAAAGAGACAGTTTACCTCCAATCTTGTCTTTTCATCTAAGTTTACCACACATGAATTTAGCATACCTAACATTGACTTAGACTCTGATGAGATCGTAATTTAGATACTTTGGATAATCAAATTGCCTTAATATCTAAACAGTTTAAGAAAATTATGAACTTTCAAAATAAAATAGAAAAAAGACAAGGCAAACCTACTTATCTAAGTCAATCTAACAACAGGCCTCATGAGAGAAGACAAGACAAATACCAGTCTGAGAATCACAAGAGACCTGAGAAAGACCTTAAAAATGTTAAATGCTATAGATGTGGAAAGTTAGGGCATATGGCTAGTGACTGTAGAGTAAACTTAGACAAAATTAACAAACATAATAGGTCTCATTTAAGCAAGACTTGGGATGACTCAAGTGACTCTGAAAATGATGAACCTGAGTCATCCAACACATTGACCCTTGTATGTCATTATTTGCTAAGATAATCTACAATGATGATGCGGAATTTAATCTTACTATGATTGATATGGTGCCTACTGGTTTATCTGCCTAATTGCTTGAGAATGTTGGCAATGCTTCAAACGTCGTGTGTGTGAGTCAAAGGGAACACTCTATTGTTGATGTCAATGGGTGTGAGATTCCTCAAAATGAACATCTAAGGGACAATGCACACTTAGCGACTCCGAAAATCATGACCTTCCTGACATTCACACACTGTAAAAAAAACTCTCAAGAAAAGCATTAGGTGTGAAACCCCGACTAATTAAATACCGGGTAGCTACTCCTTTATTAACTTAAACCAAAATGCCAAGTTGGCTCAGTTAATAGCATCACTGTCGAAAACATTTTATTATTACTAACCACCTAGTATTTAAAAAGTAAGTTGCCAAATTTTAATTAAAGTCTGAATAACATGCAGTAAAAGATTTAAAGCAAGAATAATAACACCATTCACCATAACGAAGTAAATAGAATAACCATCACATAATGTAAATAAAGTCTGGAGGAAAACTCCTCCCTACAAATACCACAACTGAAATAACTAAACTGAATACTGAATCAATACATGCCAAAGTCTGAAAAACTGTAATGGAAAGATGTCTCTAATAGAAATGGGAAACATGCCCTACAACTGATAGATACTGAATCTGGAATCCAAATGATAGAAGCGTCTAAAAGCAAATCCCTGTAGCTTCCACAAACAGCTACAGCTCGTCACCTGAATGAGTATCCTATGCATGGTGTCCTTGTGGCTGGGTACCTAAAATGGTTTTACAAGAAAAATAGATTTGAAAGAAAACGGGTCAGAGCCCGAATGTGGAGATATTTTAAAAACCTGCAAGTGCTTTAAAAACATTAAATGCAAAGTACATGTTAGGACGTGCACTCACATGAAATTCTCACCTCTCGTCTAACTGTGCACTCCTAACGTAAGTACCCATCTAAAATGACACAAACCACTAGCTGAGTGACATCATATCTAGCTAGGTTGTCATAGGTTCTACCCTTATTACTCGGTTCATTAACATTCTAACCTTATCAAAATAATTAGAGGGCTTCACTTAAACTCAGATCCTCAATATGTAATATATTTCACTATCAGTTAACCCGTTATGTTTTTCTCGAAACAATATCGTAATTATATTCACAACATTAACATGAAGGTTCCCATTAATTAAGTGTATATTATTCACAACATAAATATACAATACAAGCACCCCGAGAACTAAGTTGCGGTGCACACATACTCTGCTATCCATCCCGGTACATCACGTACATAAGGATCACATATTCCGAATCTCTCAGGAATAGTTCACAGATAACAACATCACAAATAATGGAGGCGAACACAGTCACATCACATGGGTCACGCACATACCTACGCTCCCACGATCAGCGGACTTATTAACATCCCAATAAGTCTTTATATGACCTATGTTCATCGAGGTAACCAGTCTAAATCCGGGCAACACAAGGATTAGAGGGCCCTAAGCGAACGCAAACCTCCCGTGATAGCAAGTATGGTAGGTATGTCATACACATAAATCACATACCAATGCTAAGTAAACACGCATCTTAGTAATCACCGTAATTTAATTGTAGTACATATCGCATTCTCGTACCAACTTAATATATATTCAACTTACAAAATCCCGGTCCATATTTATACGCGCCATAATTTATTCTCACGTCGTAGTAGGCACTCACGTCTCAATCCATAACGTTCATTTGATTTGTTCCACAATTATATAGTTTACTCCTCATATATCCCAAATGTCCCAAGTATACCAATACATCATCAAAGGAATGTTATCTCTATCCTCAAACAAGTTTACGGGACTCCCAAAATCAAAACAGGCCAAAAAGGCCTAAACTGCCAGCTCGTTAGAAGTCTCGTTCGAACGAGGCTGTTCGAACGAGATTTTGTTCGTTCGAACGAACTGCCTTCTAACGAGATCTCGTTCGAATGAAGGTATCGGATGAAATTTCCTCTCGTTAGAAGCGACTGGTCAACTCGTTAGAAGCTCGTTCGAACGAGCTCGTTCGAACGACCTGGGGAGGTCTTCTAACGAACGACCAGTTTCGAGCCCAGATTTCCTTAGTTTCGTTTTTCACCATTTATATGTCTTCAAAACTCATCTAAACATCAAACCAACGATTGTTTAAGGTCTCTAATCATCCCTAAACGTACCTAGGTCACATACTAACATATTTTAAGGAATCAATTCATCCTAAACATCATTAAATCCTCAAGTCTCTACACTTTTCCCCAAATTTTCAAGAATATAAACCCTAGAATTTATAACCATTAATTTACCCAATTAAATCCGTTTTAATTTCATCCAATATCTAATGTCATCACCATATTCATCTACCTACCATTCTACATGCAATATCTCTTCAAGATTTCAAGTTCTAAGTTCCAAAGTACATGGGTTTTCATATCACTCCAAGAACAATTTAATCTTTATTAAATTCCTACGCATGGAAAAAGCATTCTCTGAATTTAAACGAAATCAAAGCACTTGCCTTGAGTTTATCTCTGATTTTGATGTTGATTTGCTGAAGTTATCTCTCTCTCTCTGCAGAATTCCCTCTCTACAAGCTTTCTTCTCCAAAGGTGGCTATGGTGGCTAGTGTTTTCTTTGGGAAAGTTTTGGAAACCTAATTTAATAACCCCCGTAGCTTATTGGGTCATTAAGGGCTGGTTAGTGGGTTTAGTGGGTAACTTCCCAATCAGATAAAACTCTTAATTTTCGTCACTTTTAATTCCCAAAAATACAAAATTACCAAACTACCCTTTATGTTGCCGGTATGGCCTAAAAATACCCCGGGACACAAACTAAACCCCCGGCTAGTGTTTTCTGACTATCTCGACCCTTCCGGATGCGTTGGTGCACTCAAAACGACCATACAATTAATAGAATTTAAATTCACTTTTATAATTAAAATAATTATAACCTGACGCGATTGTCACCCGCGTCCCAATAAAATGTCCAAATTGCCGTATATCAATCTCACGTCAAATTTCATAATTCAATATTCATATATCATCATATATACTCAATATAGTCAAATACAAACTCACATCTCGCTAGTATTTTATCCGGATTAATTCCCAATTAATTCTCATTTAATTAATTAATCCTAAAATAAATATTGCCAAAAATATGGGGTATTACATACTTCCCCCCTAATAACAGAATTTCTTCCCGAAATTCGAAACTAAAAAGTACCTGGTAAGAACAACTCTGGATAACGTTCGCGCATCTCATCCTCGTGCTCCCATGTGGACTACTTGACATTATGATGTCGCCACTGAACACGCACTAACGGGACTATCTTTGACCGCAGTTTTCGCTCACTTCGGTCCAAAATAGCAATCGGTCCCTCCTCGTAGGAGCTATCAGGTTGGAGATCGATGTCCTCCAAAGCAATATGAGAATGATCCAAATTGTCTCTAAGATATTTCCTTAGCGAGGAAATATGAAACACATTGTGAATCCGATGCAAATGCTCCGGTAGTCCAAGCCTATACGCAACCGGTCCAATCCACTCAATAATAGGGAATGGTCCCACATATCTCGGTGCCAACTTCCCTTTCTTCCCGAAATGCATAATCCCCTTCATAGGAGATACTCTGAGCAAAACCTGGTCCCCTACTTGGAACTCTCTGAAGAACCTCTTCGCATCAGCATAGCTCTTTTGCCTGTCCTGAGCTACCCGAATGCGACTCCGAATTAACTCAATCCTTACCGAAGTATCCTGAATCACTTCCGGACCAAGTAGTTTGTTGTCCCCCACTTCTAACCAACATGCTGGGGAACGACAAGGTCTACCGTACAATGCCTCAAACGGAGCCATGCCAATAGTGAACTGATAGAAGTTGTTGTAAGCAAACTCTACCAGTGGAAGGTACTGCTCCCATCCACACCCAAAGTCAATAATGCACATGCGTAGCATGTCCTCCAACATCTGATTTGTGCGCTCGGTCTGCCCATCGGTCTGCGGATGATAAGCCGTACTCAACCGCAATTACGTGCCCATGGCCTCCTGGAAACTCTCCCAAAACCGCGAAACAAATATCTTGTCTCTGTCAGACACGATATTTAGGGGTACACCGTGAAGTCTCACAATCTATGAAATGAAGAGTTGGGCATACTGTCCCGTAGTGTAGTCAGTCCTTACGGGTAAAAAGTGAGCGACTTTGGACAATCTGTCCACAATTACCCAAACGGAGTTGTGACCCCTCTGCGACGTAGGCAACCCCGTGATAAAGTCCATGGATATGCTCTCCCACATCCACGCCGGGACCTTCAATGGCTGTAGTAGTCCTGCCGATCTCTGATGATCCACTTTTACAAGCTGGCAAGTGGCGCATTTTGAAACAAAGTCGGCAATATCTCTCTTCATTCCGCTCCACCAATACTGACGTCTCATGTCTTGGTACATTTTGTCCCCTCCGGGATGTACCGCGAACCGTGAGCCGTGCGACTCTGCCATCACCTCGTGTCTTAATTCCTCCCCTTCCGGAACCACTAATCTCCCATTAAAGCGTAATCCCCCGTCTGAGCTAACGGTATAGGACTCGGCTCCCTCTGCTAGTAATCGAACTATCTGCTCCTGACAGAACGAGTCATTAGCCTGTGCCCGTACTACCTTCGTGACAATCTACGATGTAATAGTCATCACAGACATGAAAGATCGGGTCACTGCATCCTGGTGTCCCAATTCCTTCCACTTAGCCTTCCACACCTCTGCCACTTTATCTGCTGGCCTACGACTCAACGCGTCTGCCACCACATTAGCCTTACCCGAGTGATACTGGATATCGAACTGGTAGTCTTTCACAAACTCAAGCCACCTACGCTGCGGCATATTCAACTCCTTCTGCGTGAACAGGTACTGTAGGGACTTGTGGTCCCTGAATAGTTGAAACTTCTCCCCCAAAAGATAGTGCCTCCAAATCCGTAGGGCAAATACTACTGCCGCCAACTCCAAATCATGCGTGGGGTAATTCTTCTCATGAGGCTTAAGCTTACGGGAAGCATAAGCTATGGCTTGTCTCTCCTACTGCAATACACCTCCAAGACGTTGCAAAGACGCATCGGTGTAAACCAAATACTCAACTCCCGGTCTTGGCAATGCTAACACAGGTGCTGAGGTCAATTTATCCTTCAATTCATCGAATGCCAACTGACAGGCATCACTCCAGATGAATGGTACACCCTTACGAGTCAGATGTGTCAAAGGACCCGCTATCTTCGAAAATCCCCGAATGAACCTCCTGTAGTATCCTGCTAGGCCCAAGAAACTACGAATCTCAGTCGGTGTCGTGGGATGTCCCCACTCCCTCACCGCGGATACCTTCCCCGGATCAATAGATATCCCCCGGTCGGAAATGATATGTCCTAAAAACTGGACCTCCTTCAGCCAAAACTCGTATTTTTCATATTTTGCATACAACTCGTTCTGACGTAGTGTCTGCAAAACTTGCCTCAAATGCTCGGCGTGCTCCTTCTCTTTCTGGGAATAAACCAGAATATCATCGATGAAGATAATGACGAACTGATCTAGGAAGTCCCTGAACACTCTGTTCATCAAGTCCATAAACACTGCTGGAGCGTTGGTCAAACCAAAAGGCATAACCCGAAACTCGTAAGAACCATATCTCGACAAGAACACAGTCTTCGAGACATCCTCCTCCCTGATACGCAACTGATGGTATCCCGATCCCAAATCAATCTTCGAGAAGAAAGAAGCTCCTCTCAACTGGTCGAATAAGTCATCGATTCGAGGCAACGGATACTTATTCCGTATCGTGACCTTATTCAACTCTCGGTAGTCCACACACAATCTCAGTGAACCATCTCTCTTCTTTACGAACAACACAGGGGCACCCCACGGTGAAGTACTCCTCCGTATAAACCCCTGACCCAACAATTGTTCAATCTGATCCCGTAACTCCCTCATCTCAGCTGGAGCCATACGGTACGGTGCACGTGCTATAGGTCTCGTACCTGGTAGTAAATCTATAACAAAGTCTATCTCTCGACTGGGGGGTAGGCCTGGTATCTCCTGAAACACATCCGAATACTCCCTGACAACTGGGATGGAATCTAAAGTAATCACAACCTCCTTAGAGGTATCCTCCTCAATGTAATACAGATGAGCGGTTGATCCTACCTCTGGGCGAGGCATCGCCACTACAAACATCTCTTGCCCCGGAATGGCAAAAACAATGCTCCCGCTGAAGCAATCAATCATGGCCCTATAAGCTACGAGCCAATCCATACCGATAATCACATCGTGAACATGCATATCTAATACCAACATGTCTGCAGGTAATACCAAACCACCAATATCTACCCCCACTCCCCGGCATATAAAGAATATAGGTGACCCACTCCCCAATGGTGAGTCGACACCCGTCACTGTGCTCTCCGCGGTGGCTAACAACCCTAAAGCCTTCGCGAAATGTGTAGCTATAAAATAATGTGTAGCCCCCGTATCAAACAATACCCGACCCATAGTGCCATGGATAGGAAACGTACCCTCAATCGCAGGCGGTGCCTGTGGAACTGCTGCCTGGTGGACGTTATAGACACGTCCATACTGTAGCTGGCCCTGCTGGAATGGGTGGCAATGCTGCCATCTGTGGCGGTGCGGGGAGAGCGGCGGGAAACATAGGCCTCTGCGGCTCCTGGCGAGCACCCTGCTGCTGCTGCTGTGGGGCCCTGCCCCTATCAGGACAATCCTGTCGTTTATGGCCAGTCTTGCCACAAACAAAACACTTCCCTGGCAAGTTCCCTCCTCTCTTCCCCTGCGGTCCCCGGCCCTGGTGGCCGTTACCGTTCCTCCCTTGGCCCTGCTGAAACTGCTGCCCATTCTGCCCCTGTTGGCCTTTTGGACCCTGATGGCCTTGACGGAAACCTCCCTGTCCGTGCCTATAATTCCCTGATCTGAACCTCTTCAGATCCCCCTGCTGGGAACCCTGCTCACCCTGTCTCTGCCCTTGAACAGATTGTGCCCCACTAGCACCATGCCCTCCAGTCCTACCCTGATGGCTAGACTCACCCGATCTCTTGCCCTCAGCCATATGAAAACGGTGATCCTGGCAGTGTAATAAAGCAGCGTTAACCACATCAGAATAAGTGGCCAACGAAAGGTTCCCTAACAGATGCTGACGGATCCTCCATGTCAACCCGTCGGTGAATTTCTCAATCTTCTTCTTTTCTGTCGGTATCTCATCCGGAACGATATTCAACAGATTCGTGAACTCGGCCTCATACTCGGCCACGGTCTTACCCTCCTGCTTCAGACTCATCAATTTCCTCCTCATCTCCGTGTGAATAGCTGACGGAAAGTACTTGCGGTCGAACCGTAACCAAAAGTCCTGAATAGTGAGAGTATCCCTCTCTTACACGGTGGTAATAGACTCCCACCACTGCAGTGCAGATCCAACTAGCTTGAAAGTAGCTAGCACCTGCTTCTGAATGTCCGTGCACTCATACAACCTCAAGTGCCTCTGTATATCCTTCCTCCACTGGCTCGAGACTACCACATCTGAGCTACCTGCAAACTCTGGCGGATGCGCTTTCTGAAAAGCATCACGTACACGTTCCCAAGCAGACGGGAATGCATTTTCCTGTACTGGCGCGGCAATCGGCGCCTGAGGCGGTGCCTGCTGAACTACGGCAATTGCGGCATTTACCGCTTGGGCTACTATAGCTGCAACCTAAGCGGCGTTCATCATGCCCTGAATTGGAGCGGGCTGGGGTTCGGGCGTTGCATCCCTGGGAACTCGTCGTGCACGTCGTGGAGGCATCTGAAATAAGAATGAAGTTTATAAGTTCGCAGTTATAAACTTAAAATAGCTGAAGAACGTAGCATACACAAGAAGAGTACAACAGTCCTAAAATATAGGGCTCTATATCAAAGAAACTTAGCGGAAACATAATAGCCGTACAGATCCTAAAGGACACTAGAACCTGATGCTCTGATACCACCTGTGACACCCCGACTAATTAAATACCGAGTAGCTACTCCTTTATTAAATTAAACCAAAATGCCAAGTTGGCTCTGTTAATAGCATCACTGTCGAAAACATTTTATTATTACTAACCACCTAGTATTTAAAAAGTAAGTTGCCAAATTGTAATTAAAGTCTGAATAACATGCAGTAAAAGATTTAAAGCAAGAATAATAACACCATTCACCATAACGAAGTAAATAGAATAACCATCACATAATGTAAATAAAGTCTGGAGGAAAACTTCTCCCTACAAATACCACAACTGAAATAACTAAACTGAATACTGAATCAATACATGCCAAAGTCTGAAAAACTGTAATGGAAAGATGTCTCTAATAGAAATGGGCAACATGCCCTACAACTGATAGATACTGAATCTGGAATCCAAATGATAGAAGCGTCTAAAAGTAAATCCCTGTAGCTTCCACAAACAGCTACAGCTCGTCACCTGAATGAGTATCCTATGCATGGTGTCCTTGTGGCTGGGCACCTAAAATGGTTTTACAAGAAAAATAGATTTGAAAGCAAACGGGTCAGAGCCCGAATGTGGAGATATTTTAAAAACCTGCAAGTGCTTTAAAAACATTTAAAACATTAAATGCAAAGTACATGTTAGGACGTGCACTCAGATGAAATTCTCACCTCTCGTCTAACTGTGCACTCCTAACGTAAGTACCCATCTAAAATGACACAAACCACTAGCTGAGTGACATCATATCTAGCTAGACTGTCATAGGTTCTACCCTTATTACTCGGTTCATTAACATTCTAACCTTTTCAAAATAATTAGAGGGCTTCACTTAAACTCAGATCCTCAATATGTAATATATTTCACTATCAGTTAACCCGTTATGTTTTTCTCAAAACAATACCGTAATTATATTCACAACATTAACATGAAGGTTCCCATTAATTAAGTGTATATTATTCACAACATAAATATACAATACAAGCACCCCGAGAACTAAGTTGCGGTGCACACATACTCTGCTATCCATCCCGGTACATCACGTACATAACGATCACATATTCCGTATCTCTCAGGAATAGTTCACAGATAACAACATCACAAATAATGGAGGCGAACACAGTCACATCACATGGGTCACGCACATACCTACGCTCCCACGATCAGCGGACTTATTAACATCCCAATAAGTCTTTCTATGACCTATGTTCATCGAGGTAACCAGTCTAAATCCGGGCAACACAAGGATTAGAGGGCCCTAAGCGAACGCAAACCTCCCGTGATAGAAAGTATGGTAGGTATGTCATACACACAAATCATATACCAATACTAAGTAAACACGCATCTTAGTAATCACCATAATTTAATTGTAGTACATATCGCATTCTCGTACCAACTTAATATATATTCAACTTACATAATCCCGGTCCATATTTATACGCGCCATAATTTATTCTCACGTCGTAGTAGGCACTCACGTCTCAATCCATAACGTTCATTTGATTCGTTCCACAATTATATAGTTTACTCCTCATATATCCCAAATATCCCAAGTATACCAATACATCATCAAAGGAATGTTATCTCTATCCTCGAATAAGTTTACGGGACTCCCAAAATCAAAACAGACCAAAAAGGCCTAAACCGCCAGCTCGTTAGAAGTCTCGTTCGAACGAGGCTGTTCGAACGAGATTCAGTTCGTTCGAACGAACTGCCTTCTAACGAGATCTCGTTCGAATGAAGGTATCGGATGAAATTTCCTCTCGTTAGAAGCGACTGGTCAACTCGTTAGAAGCTCGTTCGAACGAGCTCGTTCGAACGACCTGGGGAGGTCTTCTAACGAACGACCAGTTTCGAGCCCAGATTTCCTTAGTTTCGTTTTTCACCATTTGTATGTCTTCAAAACTCATCTAAACATCAAACCAACGATTGTTTAAGGTCTCTAATCATCCCTAAACGTACCTAGGTCACATACTAACATATTTTAAGGAATCAATTCATCCTAAACATCATTAAATCCTCAAGTCTCTACACTTTTCCCCAAATTTTCAAGAATATAAACCCTAGAATTTATAACCATTAATTTACCCAATTAAATCCATTTTAATTTCATCCAATATCTAATGTCATCACCATATTCATCTACCTACCATTCTACATGCAATATCTCTTCAAGATTTCAAGTTCTAAGTTCCAAAGTACATGGGTTTTCATATCACTCCAAGAACAATTTAATCTTTATTAAATTCCTACGCATGGAAAAAACATTCTCTGAATTTAAACGAAATCAAATCACTTGCCTTGAGTTTATCTCTGATTTTGATGTTGATTTGCTGAAGTTATCTCTCTCTCTCTGCAGAATTCCCTCTCTACAAGCTTTCTTCTCCAAAGGTGGCTATGGTGGCTAGGGTTTTCTTTGGGAAAGTTTTGGAAACCTAATCTAATAACCCACGTAACTTATTGGGTCATTAAGGGCTGGTTAGTGGGTTTAGTGGGTAACTTCCCAATCAGATAAAACTCTTAATTTTTGTCAATTTTATTCCCAAAAATACAAAATTAGCAAACTACCCTTTATGTTGCAGGTATGGCCTAAAAATACCCCGGGACACAAACTAAACCCCCGGCTAGTGTTTTCTGACTATCTCGACCCTTCCGGACGCGTTGGCGCACTCAAAACGACCATACGGTTAATAGAATTTAAATTCACTTTTATAATTAAAATAATTATAACCTGACGCGACTGTCACCCGTGTCCCAATAAAATGTCCAAATTGCCGTATACCAATCTCAAGACAAATTTCATAATTCAATATTCATATATCATCATATATACTCAATATAGTCAAATACCAACTCACATATCGCTTGTATTTTATCCGGATTAATTCCCAATTAATTCTCATTTAATTAATTAATCCCAAAATAAATATTGCCAAAAATACGGGGTATTACACTAGGCTTGAAAAGATTGTCAAGGATCTTACCCAGAAGATAGAAACCTTAAGTCTGATGATCAAACAAAATGCTGAAGAGTACACTACTCAATGTCTAACTCAAGAGAATGAAACCAAAAACTTTGAACAAAAATTGAAAGAGTTGTCTAACTCTAATGAAATTCTGGAAAATAAATATAAAGGAACATTGCTAGAATTGGAACAAACAAAAAAAAAGACATCCAAAGTCTTAAAAAAGTTTGCAAATTTTGAAAATACTTTTAAATGTTTTGAAGATTGTGTTGCTAAAAGGAAAACCAATTATGATGACAGAACTGGAATAGGATTTTGTCCCAACTCTAAGGCACAAAATAAAAATGTTGAAACTATAAAGTTTGTGTTTGGTGGCAAAAGACCTATTGAAACTTGTCCATATTTTTAAGGTTTAAAAAATGAGTTTGATAAAAAACAACTAAATTTAGACATTGGTGAATCAAGCAACTCTAAGTATAATGTTGAACAAAAGACTAAATACACCTGCCCCCTATTCAACAAGAAGATTCGACGTTTCATCCTGTGCTACCTAGGAACAAGACTAAAGCTCAAAACTTAGACAAACCTTTGAATAATAACTTTCCTAAGGTTGTGAGTTCTACGTGCCATCTTTACTGCTCCTATTGTGATGTCTATGAACATTCCCATGATGGTTTCTATTCCAAACGTTTATGTAATCCAGTTTATAACTCTCCCATTTACCATAACTTCAACTATTCTAGGAGAAGCTGAAATAACTATGTCCTTCCTAGACATCCAGATAAGAATTCTAACTATTATAATAGAAGGAAAATGACTAATACTACAAGACAATCAATAAGAAGGAATCATGGATTCCACTCTAGACCAATTGCTCCAACTGTTTATAACAACAATAAAAATGCACAAAAATATTTTAAAGAAAAGATAGAAGCTCGTAAGTTTTATCAAATACGAGCTAATAAGCGCAAATTGAAAATTAGATCAATTTGGGTTAGAAAAGATGATCTATTACCCCAGTTAAAATGCAACATAGTGATCATTTCTTTTAGAGCTGAACATACTACAACTAGATGGTATTTAGACTCGGGTTGTTCCAAACATATGACCGGGGATGATTCCAAACTTTTAAACAAAACTAACTTCTCCGGAGGAAAAGTCTTGTTTGGAGATATTGTATCAGCCTATATCATTGGTAAAGGAACACTCCATGAAGAAGGATTACCCATTCTTAAAGATTTTCTTTCGTAAAAGGACTTAAAGCCTATTTACTAAGTATATCATTATTTTGTAACTCAAACCATACTGCCACTTTTTCAAAGAATAATTGAAAATTTTAAATGAAAAAGGTGATTGCATTATTACAGGACTTCATACTCTAGATAAATGTTACACAGTCAATCAAAGTGCAGAGGTTTGTCACATTTACATAATGGATGACAATGAGATATGGCATAATAGGTTGGGTCACAATAATTATGATAGTCTTAGCAAATTGTGCTCCCAATAGATAGTTAGAGGTCTTCCCAAGATCAAACTAATTTTAAATATTGTTTATGGTCCATGTCAAGAAGGTAAAATTGTTAAGGCTCCCCATAAGAAAGTTAAAGAAGTTCTATCGACTAAACCTCTAGAAGTCATCCATATGAACCGAATGGGTCCTTCTCGTATTGTTAGTCTTTGTGGCAACAGTTACATCCTTGTTTTGGTTAATGATTTCACTCAATTTACCTGGGTTGCCTTCTTAAAACATAAATCAGTAACCTTTCATAAGTTTTTGAAAATCTTAGTTCGTATAGAGAACGAAAAGGACTCCCAAGTAGATAGAATTCATAGTGATAAAGGAGGAGAATTTGTAGATTCAGACGTCATAGAATATTGTGACTATAATGGTACAAATATGAATTTAGTGCTCCTAAGACACATCAACAAAATGGGATTGTTGAGCATAAAAATCGGACTCTTAAAGAAATGGCTCGTGTGATGATTCATGAAAAAAAACTACCAAAATATTTTTGGATAGAATCCATTCGTACAGCCTGTCATATAATCAATCGAGCCTACTTAAGGAAGAATACCAAACAAACATCCTATGAGCTTTGGTATGGGAAAAAAACTAACCTAAAATACTTTAGAACCTTTGGTAGCACCCGTTATGTCTATAAGGACAGAGAACATTTGTCTAAATTCAAAACCAGAGGAGATAAAGCCAAATTTTTAGGATATTCTCCAAATGGTAGAGCCTGTTACGTCTACAATCTTCGTACCAAAATCATGATGGAATCCATTAATGTGGTTGTAAGTGATACTAATGTAGAAAGTAAGACCAAAGAACCAATTATTGTGGATGAGTTCGAAAATACTTTAAATTATGACTCTCCAGAAATAGTTGAATCTTTACCAACTGAGATCCCTGAAGTACCTAACTGGGTTTCCAAAGATCATCCTTTAGATAGTGCAGTTGTTAATCCTACTGAGCCTGTTCGCATAAGATCTCAACTTTGTAACCTTGCTCATTTTGCATGTTTTGTGTCTCTTATCGAGCCAAAAATTGTAAATAAAGCCTTGAATGACACTTTGTGGATAAATTCTATGCTGGAGAAACTTTTTCAATTTGTCATTCATGATATTTGGTATCTTGTACCCAGGCCTAAAAATAAAAGGGTTAGTGCAACACGTTAGATTTTTAAAAATAAGACTGATGAATCTGGGATGATTATTCGGAATAAAGCTAGATTAGTTGCCCAGGGCTACTCTCAGATTGAAGGAATAGATTTCAAGAAAACTTTTGCTCCTATCACTCGCCTTGAGTCTGTTCGCTTACTTTTTTCCATTGCCTGTCATTTGCATTCCATACTATATCTAATGGATGTTAAGTCAACCTTACTTAATGGAATTTTGACTGAGGAGACCGATGTAGAACAACCTAAAGGGTTTATTGACCCTCATCACCCAAATTATTTATATCGTATTAAAAAAGATCTTTATGGGTTAAAACAAGCTCCTAGTGCTTAGTATAAGCGTGTATCCACCTTTCTTTTAGACAATGGATTTAGAAGAGGGGGCAATGACCAAACTTTATTTGTCAAGCGTTTTAACAACAACATTATTATTGCTTAAGTTTATGTTGACAATATCATTTTTGGATCCACCTCCCCTTTAGAAGTTAAGACCTTCTAGGACATTATGCACAAATAATTTCAAATGTCACTTATGGGGGAGTTACAATTCTTCTTAAGATTCTAAGTTAAACATAATTCAGAAAGATTATTTATATTGCAATCTAAATACGCTTTAGAGATTGTCAAGAAGTTTGGCCTAGAAACAGCTAAAGAATCTAGGACTCCTATGAGTACCTCTGTAAAAATTTCTAAATATGAGAATGGGAAATCTATTGATACCACCTTGTACTTTAGTATAATGGGAAAATTACTTTATCTTATTGCCTCCCGTCCTGACATCATGTACTATGTTTGTGTATGTTCTCGATATCAAAATAATCCTAAAGAGAGTCACCTATTGTGTGTTAAAAGAATTATCAAATACATCAAAGGCACTCTAAATTTAGGACTTTGGTATACTAAAGACACTTCTAGTACTATAGTAGGTTACACCGATGCTGATTGGGCAGGTTGTACCGATGATAGTAAGAGTGCTTCAGGAGCGTGTTACTTCAATGGTAACAATTTGGTATGATGAAGTAGTAAGAAACAAAACTATACATCCTTGTCTACTACCGAATCCGAATACATTGAAGCAGGAAGATGTTGTGCTCAATTACTTTGGCTAAAACAAATATTGAAAGATTACGGGATAACTGAAGATAAGTTACATCTCTATTGTGACAATAAAAGCGCGATTAATATTTCTAAAAATCCTGTTCAACACTCTTGTACCAAACATATTAAAATCAGATATCATTTCATACGCGAGTTAGTTGAATTTAAGGAGTTAGAAATAAATTACCTTCCTATTGAATTACAATTAGCCGACCTATTTACAAAACCTTTAGACTTTCTTTGATTTGAATCTTTGCGCAATTTTATTGGTATGGTCATGGAACAACAATGATTTATTATTTCTACTAGTTTTCTTTGCCCTTTGTCCATTTGAGACAAAATGGGGGAGAAATTTGAGTCCTCTTGGACATTTTGGTGTATTCTCAACTAAAAATCTTAATATTAGTTATCTTATTTTCAAGAATCAGTACCTTCACTTGCAATAGAGTTTTGTAAGGGTATTGGTTTGTATCTAGTTAAGTTATGTAATTTTTTTTTCTTGTATATTGGGTAAATAGATTTTTTTGTATAGGAATAGAATTTTCTTATTTAATTTGTATCCCTATGAGTACTCGTTGACTCAAATGAGATTTTGTCTCATATTTCCAAAGGGGGAGATTGAAGCATCCTATATCTTTGACTTACTTGAATC
This sequence comes from Sambucus nigra, assembly GCA_949130495.1. Classification (NCBI taxonomy): domain Eukaryota; kingdom Viridiplantae; phylum Streptophyta; class Magnoliopsida; order Dipsacales; family Adoxaceae; genus Sambucus; species Sambucus nigra. The sequence continues at coordinate 226,133,670 of OX422214.1, forward strand.
TATGTTATATAGGTGCTCATCTAGTTTGAAAATAGTGAAAAAATTTGAGTCCCATCTTTGTTTACCAAAGAACCTCAGACTCTACACTTGATTCCTCTACAAGTTCCTAAAGGTAGTATACCAACACCACACACTAGGACTGCATACATACGTTGTCTCATGCTCTATTTTGTTGTGTGGGAGTTAAATCCCTTAAATTACTTTTTTTCTAATTTTGGGATGTGTTATATAATTTCTAAGATTTTTAAAATGATTTTTAGAAATTAAAATTGGTCATTTAGAAACCTTTGGGGTTGTTGTGTAAATTCTTTTAATAGATTAATGTTGGTTTTGGTAGGAAACAAAAGTGCTAGAGACTTCAGGGTGTAAAAATAATTACTTTTAGTACGCATTTTATAACCCGTATTTTGTCAACACGTGTCGCTCTCGCACTGGTTGATTTTGTGTTTCTTTACTCTCATAGAACTGTGTTTGTTTGAGAACCCTTGGTTTAATATTATCGATGATCTGCACGTGTTTAGACTTAATCTATGTGAACCTCTCTTGACCAATTATTGCTGGCTATTTCCACCGCATTATTTTTACCATTAGATCTTTAGTCAACTAGTTAAGATCAATCTCAACCATTGGATTTCCTCTGAGTTTCTCGATCCTTCCTCACTCACTATATACAAGACATAAGCCTCAACCATTTGAGGCTTTTGCCCTTCATCCAAACTAGAGAGAAAATAAGAGTTTGAGAGAGAGAGAGAAATGAAACCCTAAACCTAACTCACCCTAAATCTCACCAGAAAACCCTTTTCTGACAGTAAATTAGTTTGAGATTTGAGAAGTTTATCCTCTATAGTTATTTATCTCTTTCCCAAATTAATCACGTTAGTTAAATCTCTATTTCTTTTCATAGATTCTTGAGATTACGCCTCTGTGATACAGTTCACTTAGATAGTTCTTAGTCTCGATTTCGTATTTCGAGAAATCTTATTTTTGTTGGTTATTTTCAAACTAATATGTTGATTTCAAACCCTAAACCAACATAATCCTTTTTAATTTCAGTTTACTCAAATAGTCAGACTTAGATCTAGTGAAGATCTTGATTGGGGATTTCACTTTCAAATATTTCACGTTTTGTGAAATAAGTACATATTTTCAAATAAGGAAAGTGCATAGGATCTTGGCTATTTTTTATAGCAAGATTCCCTCTTGATCTGTGGATATTTTAAAGATCCAAAGTCTGGTTATTTTGACTAAATTGATTTTGGAAATATTGCATATTAAGTGATCTGTTTGTAATTTTTTACTCATATTGTCTATAATTAAGTGTGCGTGTATGTGAGAGAGTTGTATGCATGTGATTTAGAGCACATCACCACATACACCTTCACACTACTACACTGAAAAGTATTGGTATTGAGATATTTGACTTTAGAGTCGACGTAAAGGTAAAAGGAGTGGAGTTACGAAGCTGGGAGAACATCGGCAACATCAAAATCTTGGGAGAAGTTAGAAAACTACAGAGGAGTTGGTATAATATCTGAACTTAGTTTAGGTTTGATTGTGTGTCTTATTTGTTATATAGCTTGTAACTTGTTACTCTTATTTTATGGATTTTTGTTTTTGTGACCTAGAGGTCACCGTGGATGTTTCCCCAATTGGGTGGGATTTTACCACATTAAAATTTCTCGTGTATACTTCATCTTCCTCTTCCTCTCATCCCTTTCTTAAGGTTGTTGTTGATGTAAAAAACTAGATTCGATTCTAATTATTTTAATCACAGATAAAAATGAATGAGTAAATAAGACAACAAATTTTAAAGTGGTTCAGCCTTAATAAAATGGCCTACGTCCACGGTTTTTGTATTGCTAATTACTTGCTAGGAATTCTCGATAAGAGATTTACCAAGAAATTCTGAGTCCCCTTTTCATGAGGATGTTACAATGTATTTATAGCCTTGATGCTTTACATGTGGAAGAATAATACATTGTTTTCTAGAAGTCGTATACATCTGTATGATAATAAATGCACATTTAATGCGTAGTTATCTTCTGATATACTTAACGCGTACGCCACAAGTATTTGAGTTGCTCGGACCGCCTTAGTTGCTCGGACCGCCTGAGTTGCTCGGCCCTCTTGAGTTGCTCAGACCTTATTCATCCAAAGTCTTCGTATTCACCATGTAAATAGACACGTGTATTTATATGATTGATCCATGTCAGCATATTAAATTTGGTATCAACAGAAGCCACCAATGTTTCACTGTTCGAGGTTGAGGAGGAGTGTGGAACATTCTTCTCGAAATATGATGAGATTAAATAGTCATCCTGAATTGTAGGAGTGTTTTCCTTGTATTTAATTCCTTTTTGAATTCATAGAATCAGACTTCATAAATAATTTGAATTTTTCCAGCTACTTCGATTTTCGTGCCCTTTTTTCTCCTTTTAGCCGTCGATAACGCAAACGTCTTTCTCTATAATCATTACTTTTCTCCATTCCCGAGGTAAAGTATTTAAGTGCTACAGAAAATCCTATCGTCTTTCACTTTTTCAAATTTGTATCCTTGTACTCTTCACCTTCTCTCTATCTTGTGCCTCCATTCTTTCCTTCGTTTGTTGTCAACTGATCTCTATTTCCTCTATAAGATTTTCTTCCTTCTTCTTTAATTTCTTTATTCGCCATGGTTTATCCTGTTGAGTCACTGGACAAGTTTCGGTCTGAATTTTCAATCCCTTCATGGGTTATTTTAGAATAATTATCTGGTCCTTCTGATTTATTTTCCTTGGCTGAGGGACACTGGTTCCCAAGTATCTTTGTAGCCGAATGTGGCTTTTCTTTACCGCCAAATCCACTGTGTTTGGAGTTTTGCAAATTTTTTCGATATTGTACCTGTAAAAGTAGCTCAAAATACATGGAGGGTAGTTAACGGTGTACATAGATTGAATCAATTCCTTGGGACTCATTTAGGAATCCCAGAAATTATGTATTGCTATAGATGGGTCACTAGCGATAGCACTTTTAATTTAAAAATTAGATTTTTAAATAGAGCTTTAGTGGTCAATCTTCCTGATACTAACAAAGACTATTTTGATCATGGGGTAGTGATGAAAAATTGACAACACCCTCCACTTGATTGAAATGATGTGTACCAAGGTCCCAAGTGTCCACCATATGGAAATGGGATAGGTTATTTTTATTTTTATTTTATTTTTAAAATTATGTATTCTTCATGTTTGATAAAATGCTTCACTGACATTTGATTTTGTTTGTTACAGTTGATAGTAAAAGGAAGCCCCCAAAAGAGACTGATGTCAATATAAAAGACTTAAAGTTTATCTGGAGTTTGCATCAATCTGTGGCTGGGGAGCATATTAGGTCTGCATCTTATTTATTGCAATACAGAACTTCAAGCTCATCTTTCATTGCTCGTCCTGTGGTAGTTGACGTTGAACAAATACCAGTTGCTGATACTAGTGTAGAAGGTTCTTCCTCTGAGTCAAATATTCCTATTAGTGATATAATGAAGAGAAGAAAAGCTCCTTCCTTTTTTGACAAGTCTGCCTCTCCTGCTGTGGAGGTAAAGAAAAGGAAAAAAGATGTCCCTGAAGAGGGGATGGAAACCATTGATGTTCCCCCTCCTGCTGCTGCTAAGAGAGTTGTTGAAAAGCCCCATGTGGTCCCGAATAAGGCTGATACCATCCTCCCTTCAAGTGATGTCATTTTCATTTCTCCAATAAAGACAACATCATTGATTGAAGACTCTCCTTCTCCTCTAAGGAGATTAAAGAAGGGTTCGTTTGAGAAACCCGCTGAATCTATCTCTCAACCTTTCAATGTTGAAAGTAGTTTTCCAACCTTCATTCCTTCGAGCTCCGTTATGGGCTTAGTAAAATCCTGGACTATCCCAGAAGTCCATGACATTGAAAATACTCTCACTCGTGAGAGAGTTATTGCTCTGGCTTCTCAACACATTACCTTAGTAAGTGTTATTGATCTAAGCCTTTTACTTTTTAATACTATGTTCGTATATTGACTTAGAGTTATTTCTTTTCTCAGCTGGTAACGTGTTTCAACATCATTTTAGAAAGGGATGAAGCCACCAGGGCCCCCAGTTCCTCGGATGGAGTTGAAAAGGCTTTTACTGGAATAACCCAGTCTTTGAAAGACTCTTTTCAGAAGTATGAGGAAAATAAAGTTGTTTGGGAGAAGCAGATTAAGTCCGTTGAGCAAGAGAGAGATCGAGCTGTGGATGCCTCCAAGGAATTGGAGAAAAAATTAAAAGAGTTTGAGAAGAACAATAAAGACTTGAGAATAAGCTCAAGAATGCTGAAGAGCTTGAGAATAAGCTCAAAAATGCTAAAGAGGAAGTTGGTACTTCGCGATGTTGATCGCCAGAAACACGAGGTGGAAGGGAAATTGAAGGCTGCCGAGGAACTTCTTATTGAGAGGACTTCCTCGAAAAAGGTAAAAAGAAAAAATGCAGTTAAAAAATCCTTCAGCGCTGGTTGGGACAAAGGCTGGAATAAAGGCCTGGCTGCCATGTACTCTCAAATGGAGTATGCCAGCCTTAAATATTTTAAGGATGGATGGAATGCAGCTGAGAATTTGGAATTGTTCCGCAACACACTCATGGCCCTCCTCCCTCCTGGAGAAGAAGAAGAGGATGAAGCTGTCTCAGAGGAATCTTCCATGATAATTGGAGACTAGGTCCCTGCAGTTCAACCTTTCACTGAGCAACCCAACCAGCAAACACTTCTGCCGAGAAGCTTTCCTTGCCTTTCGAGCAACCAACCTCTTCGTCCAAGCCTTCCGAGGAAGTTTTAGGAAGCAAGGAGAAGGTGTAGAGTTGTTCGTATTTTTCTATTTTGTTGAATGTAATTTTGGACTATGTACTTCTTCTTGTGATGAAATAAAATTTGAACTTTGGTTGTTCGTCTTGACTTTCTCTTGTCCTTACTCTGCTTGTATCATCATTAATTCATTTTATTTCTTTCTCTTTGCTAGTTTATGGCCAGGATGGGGTTCTTATCGGCAAATGACACAACATTAATGAAAAAATGCAACAATTATTTTAAATCTGGTCATGCAGATCTTAGTGAAGCCCAGATAATTGACATTCTTGGATCAGGTGCTTCTGACCAAGCAATTGAAGCTTATCAGTACCTGAAGTTCTTACTTTATCGCGTTGTGGCCAATAATGTGGCCTATTACGAAATGATTGAAGAACTTTAAGAACAATATAAAGAATCTACGATCCTTCTTCATCAAAGGTATGAAAATAAATATCAACAATTGAGATCTGATAAAGGGTATGACCAGTTCATCTTGGCCTATGAGAAGAGGGAAAGTGCAAGGACATTTTTATCCATTATCAATTTGTATATCGTACGCCGTTACACCGTTGAAGAAACTAAAGATCGTATCTACATCAACGGATCCGAATATCAAAGTGTCTTCAACATCATAGCCTCTGCGAGAATGAACTTGGTAAAATTTTGTTTTTACGTTCCTTAAAGTTCATATTTAGTATTGGGAAATTTTTATTAAAATATTTTTTATAAAAATAAGAATTAAGTTTTTTCAAGTAAAATGAGGCTTTTAAAATTTTTTTTAGTTTTCTAGGAAGCCGGACCGGTCTGCCTCTATACCGGACCGATCCGCCTCCGAACCAGTTCGCCCCTCAACCGGACCGACCCGCTTGCTGCAGATCCAGTAAACCCCGAACCGATAGAGAACCGAAGAAGCCAATTTTTTAAAGAATCGATTCGAGGTCAGAACGATCCGCCTCCAAGACGGACCGGTCCGCCTGGGATAAATTCGGCCAGATCTGTTCGAGATTTTTTAGGTTCAAAGTTTTCTTATCTAAACCAAGTCCGGGGAGATGTTTTCCAAGACTTTTCAAGATGATTTTCAGAGTCCTAAATACTCTAAGTCTTCACCTTTTTGAGTTCCAAGACTCTTTTTGATTCACACACAAAAATCCCATTTACTTTTGTGAATCTTTTTGAACCCTAGAACACAAGCTTTGCTATTGTTCAACCCTTGTGAAGAAGCCGTCTCCCTTCTTCATTGCTGACCACCTGGAGTTCCTGCGGGAGATTCCAGCCGACACTGTTTTTAACCGTTTCTTTGAAGGTTTGACGAAGACACCGTGCGTTACACTTATGGGCGATTATCAGGTTGTATGTAAGTCAATGGTCTTGTAAATTATTCAAAGTTCTAGAAATAAAAGGTTTTGCCCTTCGGGGATTTTTTCTTAACTTTGCGTCGCTTGCTTTATTTATTTATGGGTTGACACTTGCACTTTAGATGCATGATTAGGGGCTGAAATTAAATAAGTGTGCTATATTAGAAAGTTGCAAAGTTAATCAATTATCACACATAATTCTCACGTTCTCAAATTGGTATCAGAACAGGTTGCGCTAATTTATTGCGTATTCCTATTTTCCGCAAAATCGTGTGATATTGATTTTTTTGAAAAATCAGTTTTGTGGAAATTCACACTTTTTCTTATGGAGGACTTATATAATCAGATGCCTATTTTTAACGGGTCTAATTATTCCTACTGGAAAGCTCGTATGAAATCGATTTTAAAATCTATTGACGAGCGTGTTTGGTTGCTTTGCGAAAATGGTTGGACTCCTCCCACGGTCACTGTTAATAACATCACTACTTTAAAACTCGTGTCAGCCTGGACTGAAGATGATTATAAATTATCCAATTTTAATTCCCGTGGTTTGAGTGCTATTTCTGGAGCTGTCTCTCCTGATGAGTTTCGCCGAATTATGACGTGCACCACATCTAAAGAGGCTTGGGATGTTTTGAAATTGACACATAAGGGTACGAACGCGGTTAAAGAATCAAAATTACAAAATTTGGCCACCCAATTTGAGACTATTACCATGTCTGAGTCTGAATGCTTTGATGATTTTTATACTCGTTTGTCAGACATTGTTAACACATGTTTTAATTTGGGTGAGGTGATTGATAACACGCGTGTCGTTAAAAAGATTTTGAGATCTCTTCCAAAATGCTTTATTCCTAAAGTCACTGTTTTGAACTCTTTGGGAAATTTGAAATCACTTAAGTTGGAAGAACTTGTAGGAGATCTTCAAACCTATGCGATTGACATGTTTCCCAAAACCATTAAGGCTAAGGACAATGGCATTGCTTTAAAGACTCATTTTAAGAAAAAGAAAGAAAAAGTTTGTGAGTCCGATTCTGAGGGAGATTTTGATTTTAATGACATGGCCTTGTTTGCGAAAAATTTTAAAAAATTTCTCAACATTAACAAAAATAATTCTTCTAATAAAAAGAATTTTTTTGAGAAAAATAAAAAGAAAAGAAAGGCCAAAGAAAGTGGTGAGAGGGAAAAAGGGAATGTCTCCGATGAGGAGTGTGAGGAAGATTTTGAGAACGTGACTTGTTTTGAATGTGGGGGTAAGGGGCATAAGTCGTTTGAGTGTCCTACGTGGCTTAGAAAGAAAGGAAAGAAAGTAGCTATGCCCGCCACACTTAGTGATAGTAGTGAATGGGAGGGTGATGAGACTAGTGGTGAGAAGTTTGTATCTTTTTCTAGTCGTGTGAGCACACCCACCTTGTCCCACAATAGTGCACACGAAAGTGATAGTGATGGTTTGACCGCTTCAAGTGAGGGAGAAAGTGAGAGTGAAAGTGGAGATGAAAGTGAGATCCAAAAAGCTTTTAGAGATTTGTACACCGAGACCTTGAAAACAAAGAAGTATAATAGGGATTTAGGTCCTCGGGTTTTAGATTTGGAGAAAGAGAAGGAGGTTTTGAGAAAGGAGAAGTGTGATTTGACCAGCACGTTGTCTAGTCTGACGACACGTGTATCCCAACTCAAGAGTGATCTCGAACGTGACAGGGTGGTCAAAGTCAAGTTTGAGAACGCACCTAAGAAGGTTGAAAAGGTGGTTCTTGAGGGTAAAGGTGAGAAGCTAGGAATAAGTCATGACGGTGCTTCTTCTTCCCAATTAGCACCCGAGCCGGTTCCCACTTTAGTGACAGTTTCACATGTGTCTCACCCTAACCCACCTAGACGTCCCATTCATATTAGGAGAGTGCGTCCTAGAGTTTTTGAGAGAGGTGTTCCTAGGCATATTTATGTTTGCTCACATTGCAAGAGGAGAGGACACCTTAGGGAATTTTGCTTTAAGTTGGGGTATGTGTCACGTTTTGCTTCTACACGTGTTTCTGGCACACATGCACCCACACATGATACTTTACATGCTCCCGAAGACTACATGAGAGAGTTTTCACATTTAGGTGAGCAAGTTAAGTTTTTAGACAAAACTTCACAAGAATTGATGGAGGTTTTTCGTAAGCTGTCACCACCTTTGGAAAACCCCTATGCACCTAATGATTGAGGTTTGACTTGTTTACTAGCATAGGGTGTTTTTCATGATGTCATTGTTTACCTAATTCTAGTATGTATCATTTTGTATATATTTTTTTGAAAAATTTTGAAAAATACAAAAAGATTTTATTTTGATAATTTTTTTCTAAAAAAAATCTAAAAAGATTTTTATATTTTGTTTGCACCGTTTATGGATGAACACTTTGGATGACCAAGTCACAACATCATTCCATTTTCATGTGACTATTTGATAGTGTTTTGAGACAATAGGTCAATTCATCCATGTGCTTTATAATGTTTGGAGTCATTAAGATGTAATTAAGTGTTGCTTCCTACATGTTTGGCTCATGTTTCCTTTATTGCACACATGCACGGATTTGCTTGATTATTGTGCTTGTCTTATCACATGTTGGTTGGGTGTTTTCACTTCAATCCTGTCCTTAAAACGAACCAAGTGTGATAAATTTTGATAAGAAAATTGTGCATATAAGAACCGTTTTGTGAGTTTGTGTGCTTTGTTTGAAAACGGGGAAGGGTTGCGAAAGGTTCATTTTGCCTTTGCGAATGCTAAGCCACTGTTAAATTGGACCTAAAAAATGGAGGAATTTTATTATCCGGGGTCCAAAGAGGTTTAAAAGAGCCCAAAAAAATTGAAAGGCAATAAAAAGATATTCATGCCAAAAAGGGGCCATTTAGGTTTTTGCACCAATTCTCCAAAGTTTGAGAATTTATATTACCTCCAAAAGAAAATATATATGAGGGAGTTTGGTTGGAGAATTTAAAACGGGTTTTCACGTCCTTGAAATACTTGAAAATGCGCTACATTGTTTTGGACGTTATTGGTGTGGAAATCATTTTGACTTTGATTTGTTGATTTGCATAAGACGATGCCATCTAAATTCAACAATCTTTTCACCTAAGGATACTTTTGATGTTCATTCGTTAGGGGTACACATATGCATCGTGCACATATGATTGATTGAGTTGATTTACCTATCGAATGTGTTCACACCCATTCATTCCATTTCCATGACTTGGTTGTTTGAGTCTAAATCCATGGTGTGATTTTTGTATCATATTTGTTCAAATTGGTATCTTATTTTTGTACGAAAAATTTGAAAAATTCAAAAATAGTTTGTGAAGATTTGTTTCTTGAGCATCTCCTTGCAAGTGCACGGTTACCATTTTGTTTGATGCCCTGTTTTGTGTACCGTGGCACCCCGATTGTGCTTATTTGATTCATTCTTCTCATTTGTCTATTTGGGGACATCATAAAAAGGGGGAGAAAGAATTATCATATTATGGGGGAGTTTGAATTTTGGGGGAGTTTTTTAGATGTAGCTTATGTTTTTATCATATATTGGTATCCATGTTTATCTCATTTCAAACTCGATATGTCACGTGGTATTTGCTTTGTCTCATGTGTGTAGGTATAAAGATTGAAGATCAATATGTTGCACACCCTGATGAGAAAAGCTTTGAGATTTGATGATTGTTGAAGATTGAAGAACAAACGATGAAGATTTATACCTTTGTATCTTTCCATCTTTAGGGTTCATGGGAGGGTAGATTTGTATAGGTCATAAGTTGATAATTCGGATATTTTTTTTATGTATGTACCGGCATAGACATAGGGGGAGATTTGTAAGGACATTTTTGTCCATTATCAATTTGTATGTCGTACGCCATTACACCGTTGAAGAAACTCAAGATCGTATCTACATCAACGGATCCGAATATCAAAGTGTCTTCAACATTATAGCCTCTGCAAGAATGAACTTGGTAAAATTTTGTTTTTACGTTCCTTAAAGTTCATATTTAGTATTGGGAAATTTTTATAAAATATTTTTTATAAAAATAAGAATTAAGTTTTTTCAAGCAAAATGAGGCTTTTAAAAGTTTTTTTAGTTTTCTGGGAAGCCGGACCTGTCCGCCTCTATACCAGACCGATCCGCCTCCAGACCGGTCCGCCCCTCAACCGGACCGATTCGCTTGTTGCAGATCCAGTAAACCCCGAACCGATAGCGAACCGAAGAAGCCAATTTTTTAAAGAACCGATCCGAGGTCGGACCGATCCGCCTCCAAGCCGGACCGGTCCGCCTAGAATAAATTCGGCCAAATCTGTTCGAGATTTTTTAGGCTCAAAGTTTTCTTATTTAAACCAACTCCGGGGATATGTTTTCCAAGACTTTTCAAGACGATTTTCAGAGTCCTAAATACTCTAAGTCTTCACCTTTTTGAGTCCCAAGACTCTTTTTGATTCACACACAAAAATCCCATTTACTTTTGTGAATCTTTTTGAACCCTAGAACACAAGATTTGCTATTGTTCAACCCTTGTGAAGAAGCCGTCTCCCTTATTCATTGATGACCACCTGGAGTTCCTGCGGGAGATTCCAGCCGACACTGTTTCTAGCCGTTGCTTTAAAGGTTTGACGAAGACACCGTGCGTTACACTTGTGGGCGATTATCAGGTTGTATGTAAGTCAATGGTCTTGTAAATTATTCAAAGTTCTATAAATAAAAGGTTTTGCCCTTCGGGGATTTTTCCTTAACTTTGCGTCGCTTGCTTTATTTGTTTATGGGTTGACACTTGCACTTTAGATTCATGATTAGGGGCTGAAATTAAACAAGTGTGCTATATTAGAAAGTTGCGAAGTTAATCAATTATCACACGTAATTCTCACGTTCTTAGAAAGTATTCTAAAGCTTGAAATAGAAGAGCACATGAATATTACCAAGCTGTTGGAGCATGAGAACATTCTTTTGCAGGAAGAAATAAAACAACTCAAATCCACTACATTTTCTTCGGGTGCATTAGTCTCTGTTAACGACGAAGGTTTTTCTTTCTTGGAGATAGAAAATTCCAAACTATGAGATGAGTTGGAGACTTTGAAAAGAATTGGACTTTCCACGTCTACTCGTGGTCGAGCAAAATCTTCCTCTCGTAGACGAGCAAGGGTTGTTTGGATTTTAGTTGAAGAGGCGAGGACTCAATCAGCCTTGGAGAACCAGGCATTCCAATTGATGGCGAAGAATCAAGCCCTAGAAGATATGTCTAAAGAAATTCTGAACCTCTCCGAGAAACTTTCCAATTAAGATTCTGATCTGGAGAGTTAAGAAATTCTGTTGAAGAAGCTCAATGAGCAACTTGAGAGATTAACTTATCAATTCCATAAGCAGCCCAGAGAATTTTGGATGGATGGGTATAACGAAGCACTTTCTCATCTTGATGTTCGTTTAGAACAGTCGAACAATGAAGGGTATAAACAGGGATGGTTGAATGCTCTTTGTGTTCTAAAATTAGAGAGATGTCATTTCTTGTGGGATTACTATAATCCTGGAGTTCTTGATCTACCTATGCCTCCTTTCAAGCTTGACCTTAATTGGATTCCTTCCCGGACTATTCCTCGTGTTCTAATCTCCAAGTATCTTGATGATTATAGTCTTCATTCAAATTTTGAAATATCTCGCCCAGAACACCTGCATGATCGTCCATCTATAATGAACGTCAGAATGCTGCAAGATCTGAACTTCATAAATTCCCCTTATAGTCTTGATGATCCTCCAACTGGGGTAGACCCTGTGTCAAAGGTAGAGGGAAAGAAACCCATAGAGTAGAATTTATTCAATTGATATCACATGTAATCTATAATTTATATCATATGTAATTTTCTCTGGTTTTAATGAAGAAATTTTTAGTTATCTTTGCAATTTAATTGTCATTTGTCTTGGAAATATCTCTTTTATTCACTGATGAACATGTATGTATATCTGTAAAAAGACAAAAATGTCCTGTATTATTTTAAATTGCTGACCAACCGAAGTTGGTGGTATTTAAATTGCCGACCAATCGGAGTTGGTGGTATTAGTTTCCTGACCAACTTGAGTTGGTGTTAATTTAATTTCTGAACAACCGGAGTTGGTGGTATTTGATTCCCGACCAACCTGAGTTGGTGGTAATTTGCTTCCCGACTAACCGGAGTTGGTGGTAATTTGCTTCCCGACCAACTTGAGTTAGTGGTAATTATTTTAAATTGATGACCAACCAGAGTTGGTGGTATTTGAATTGCCGACCAACCGGAGTTGGTGGTATTAGGTTCCCGACCAACTTGAGTTGGTGGTAATTGAATTTTCGACCAATCGGAGTTGGTGGTATTTGATTCCCGACCAACCTGAGTTGGTGGTAATTTGCTTCCCGACCAACTTGAGTTGGTGGTAATTATATTGCCGATCAACCGGAGTTGATGGTAATTTGCTTCCCGTCCAATCAGAGTTGGTGGTAATTATATTGCCGATCAATCGGAGTTGGTCGTATTTGTTTCCCGACCAACCGGAGTTGATGGTAATTCGCTTCCCGACCAATCGGAGTTGGTGGTAATTTGCTTCCCGACCAACCGAAGTTGGTGGTAATTTAATTGTATAGTGTGTAGCACTAATATTCCAAAAAAAAAATTTAATGAATAACGAAAAATGGGGGAAACATCACTTTATTCATATTGAAGAAATTGTATTATATAGAAATTTCAACTACTGATAATACTTTCATAGATGCTCTGCATTCCATGCATTCTTGAATTCTTCTCCTTCCAAGGTTTCAATCTTGTATGTCCCTGGACGAACAACTTTTGTCACTCTATAGGGTCCGTGCCAGTTGGCTTCCAGTTTATTATGCTTTTGGATGACTTTCTTAAACATATAATCCCCTTCCTTCAACTCACATTTCTTAACTCTTTTATTATAGAATGAAGTTGTTCGTTGTTGATATGGGGCATTCCTGATAGTTTCTTCTTCCCTGACTTCTTTTAGCATATCTAGGTCTAACCATCTCATCAAATCACTGACAGGAGAATTAAAATTAAGTACCCTATGTGTAGGTAAACCTAATTCAACAGGTATGACAGATTCACTCCCAAATGCCAGCATGTATGGAGACTCTCTAGTTGTTGTTCGTGGTGTGGTGCGATAGGCCCAAAGCACAGATTGTAGCTCGTTAATCTAATTCGCCTTTGCATCATCCAGTCATTTTTTCAAACCATTCAGTAGCGTTATGTTTGTCACCTCAGTTTGCCCATTGCTTTGGGGATGGCCTGGTGCAGAGTGGACCTTCAGTACATTGGATTGATGACAATATGTAGCAAACTCCTCGTTGTCAAACTGGGTTCCATAGTCAGTAATGAACGCATGTGGGAGGCTATATCTGCAAATTATATTTTTCCAAATAAATTGATAGACTTTGCTGTATGTCATATCAATGAGAGGCTCAGCTTCCACCCATTTAGTAAAATAATCCACTGCGACTACTAAGTATTTGAATCTTCCCTTAGTCGATGGTAGTGGTCTGAACAAATCTATTCCCCATGTAGCGAATGGACAAGGTGACGTGATGGGTGTTAGCAATGCTTGGGGAGTTCTTCGGACAGAGGAAAAACGTTTACACTTATCGCATTTCTTGGCATAAGCCACACAATCGGCTCTCATTATTGGCCAGTAGTACCCATGTGTTGTTATTCTCTGTAGAAGCGTCCTACCTGCTGCACGGGCTCCACAAGACCCTTCGTGAACCTCTTCGATCAAGTCTTTCACTTCGGAGGGATGAACACATCTTTGCAGCGCTGCTGTAACTCCTCGTCTATATAAAACACCATTGGTTAACACATAACGAGCAACTTTGAACTTTAATTTCTTAGCTGTGAGTTTATCAATTGGCAAAGTTCCCTCTTCAATATAGGCCCTGATGGGATCCATCCAATATGGTCCCAAATCAAGTGCAATGAAGTTCATGATCAGATTTTCGTCTATGCTCCGACCAGCTAGAATCTCTATTGGGATTATTCTTCGTAGCTCGGTGCGGGTGGCTGATGCTAATTGGGCTAGGGCGTCTGCCCTTGTGATCTCTAATCTTGGTACTTTAACCAACTGAACAACAATAAAACTTGATACCAACTCCATCTCTTTTGTATGGTACTTGATCATTAACTCTCCCTTTGCTGCATACACTCCAAGAATCTGATTTACGAATAACTGCGAATCACTGAATACAACAATCTGCTCTGCCTTTACCGTTCTGGCTAGACTTAAACCTACAATCATTGCTTCATATTCAGCCTCATTAGTAGAATCTTTAAATTGAAAGGTCAGAGCATACTCCATATCAACTTCATCTGGACTTTTCAAAATAATCCCTGCTCCACTACCGACAGTGCACGAAGAGCCATTTACATACAAATTCCATATGGGTAACTGATCATTAAAATTTTGATCTGAGAGAGTTCCTCAGTGAAATATATGGTACTTCCTTTTATCTTCCTCCAGTACTTCTCGCTGCTCGTCAGTCATCTTTACTTCCTTGTCTATCGAAGTAAGTTAGTCGGGGTTTAATTTTAATGATCCTGTAACATCTACAGGTTGGTCGGAGGCATCTTCCTGAGTAAACTCTGTGATAAAATCCACTACTGCCTGCCCTTTGAGCGAAGACCAAGGCTCATAAATTATATCATACTCACCGAGCTCCACTGCCCAGTACATCAATCTTCCTGATTTCTCCGGCTTATGCAGAGCTAACCTTAATGTCATATCGGTGTACACCTTTATAGTATGGGCTTGAAAATATGGCCTCATTCTTCTTCTTGCTTCAATTAGTGCTAGTGCCAATTTCTCTAGCCTTGGATATCTAATTTATGCTCCTATAAAGGCTTTACTGGTGTAACAGACTGGTTTTCGTACTCCATCTTCCACTTTTATCAACGTCGAGCTCACTACGTTTTCTGAAACTGCCAGATACAAGTATAGTCTTTCTCCCATCACTGGTCTATATAATAGTGGAGGTGTCCCTAGATACTTCTTCAACTCTTGAAAAGCATCCTCGCATTCATCATTCCACTCAAAAGTTTTTCGGAGTGTTTTGAAGAATGGGAGGCATCTATCAGTTGCTCGTGACACAAATCTGTTAAGTGCAGCAACTCGTCCTGTGAGACTTTGCACTTCCTTCTTCATTGTTGGAGATCGTAGCTCTAATAGAGACTTGATCTTTTCAGGGTTTGCCTCAATCCCTTATTGATTAATAATGTATCCTAGAAATATGCCTTCTCGTACTCCGAATATGCATTTGGTGGGATTCAGCTTCATTTGATATTTCTCTAGTTGATCAAAGGTTTGACCTAGATCAACTAGATGGTCAGCAGCTTTCTTATTCTTCGTCAGCATATCATCAACCTAAACCTCCATGTTATGACTGATCTTCTCTGCAAACACCTTATTCACCAGCCGCTGATATATTGCACCTGCATTTTTCAATACAAAAGGCATAACATTATAACAATAAGTTCCCCTTGGGGTGATAAAAGAGGTAGTCTCCCTGTCTCCAGGCTTCATTTTAATCTGGTTATAACCAGAATAAGCATCCATCAAACTCAACAATTCGTGTCCCGAGGTAGCATCCACCAATTGATCGATTCGACGCAGAGGGAAATGATCCTTTGGGCAAGCTTTATTGAGATCAGTGAAGTCCACACACATCCTCCGCTTGTTGTTTTTCTTCTTCACCATCACCACATTAGCTAACCAATCAGGATATTTGACATCCTCAATAAAACAGGCTTTTTGAAGATTCTCGACTTCTTCTTGTATAGCTTGGTTCTTTTCGGGACAGAACACTCTTCTTCTTTGCTTTACTGGCTTGATTTCCTTATTCACATTAAGCTCGTGACATAGGAAGGTTGGGTCTATCGCTGGTATGTCTTCGTGGCTCGATGCAAAAGTTTGTTTTCTGCTTCTTAGGAAAGCTATCAATTCCTATTTTAGTGAAGCATCCAATGACGCACCGATTTGAGTTGATCATTCCAGGCGTTCATCGTCCAGAATGAAATTTTTAGTTGCTTCCACCACTTGTCCTTTTACAAGCTGCGATTCGTCTCTAGGATCTAATGTTTCAATTTCTGCACCTTCATTAACTTGATAGGTAGTAATCTTTTTCCTGGATTTCTCCAATTTTTCCTGTTCATGTAATACCCCGTATTTTTATGCTATATTATTTGGGGATTTATTAAATTTAACGTGAATGATTTATTTAATAAAAATACGAAAATTAATTATGTTATAATTATTAACGTGACAAGAGTTAGTAATTATGGGAAATTTGTTGAATATTACTAATGAACAAAGTAATATATATTATATTGGTTATATTGAATGTCATGAGTGAATTAAATGACAATTTCAGAAATTTAAGTCGGAACGTGCCCGTGTCACGTCGGGACTAATTTTGTTAAATAAAAAGTAAATATTTTATAAGTTGTTCGTATGGTTGTTTTGAGTGCGCCAACGCGTCCGAAAGGTTCGAGATAGTCAGAAAAGTGTACCCGGGGGTTTAATTTGGGTCTCGGAGGGTTTTTAGGCCTAATTGGTAACCCGGGAGGGCAATTTAGTCATTTCACCTTTTTGGGTAATTAAACCCACGAAATTTAGCAACATATATCATCCATTTAGTTTAGTCTTTTAGGGTTAGAATATTCAGAACACAAGTGACGGCCATTGGAGAAGAGAGGAGAGAGATCCAAGGCAATTCAAGGCCAAAAAGTCACCGGTTTGCACCGCCGCCACCACCAACGCGTAGATCGCGAGAAGGGGAACGCAACCACACCGGATTCATCTGCAAACCAGACTTCTAAAAATCCCAGGCAAGTATTTATCTTGCGTATTTTTGTTAGTGCAATCTTCATGTTAGTTTAGGAATGATTAGAGATGTTAAATATGGAAGAAAACCCAATTTATGTTAGGAAAATGCATGTAGTATTGATGTATATGAAATTCTGGAATCCTTGCCATATAGAGGAATATAACCCACGAAATTTGGATGATATATAAGAAGGAAATTCTGGTAAAAACAGATTAGAACCATGATTAAAAAAACTCTAGGGTTCTTGATGATTAGATGAGATTTTGGGTTAATTATCCATGTTTAATGTTAGATATACACATGCTTTACGTTGAAAACATCTGGTATATTGATATAATGTTAGTAGTAGGATTTTTGGGACGTTTAGAATGGAAAAACATGGTTTTGGATGAAGAAAATTGGTAGAACCCGTAACTGCAATTCTGCAGATTTCGCAGACCTGCTTGATCAATCGATCGAGCCTAGAGCTTCGATCGATCGAGCCCCAGACCTCGATCGATCGACCCCTCCTGGAAGACTCCTATTTCCCTTGTTTAATTAGTTAAATTAAATTTACCGTGAAAAAAATTCTTGGGTGTTCTTCTTAAAATGTTTTGGGAGGTAGGAAAGGCCAGTATGATATATGAATAGGTGTTGGGAACTTTATTATAAGACGAGAAGTTTACTTTTAGGGAAATTGTATAATGAATGATGAAACTGCGTAATTCAAGTGAGAGATTGCGACGAATAGCTACGATAGTAAATAGAGGTATACCTACTGAATTTTCTACTTGGAAGGATAGAGTCCACGAATGTCACGTAATAAGTGAGAAAACCCTTCGAGTTAAGGTTAGAGATGAAACCTTATACGTAATACTAATAATGTGAAATTTAGGATAAATGTTGTAATTATGGGTGACGATAAGAACCTATATTAATATGATAAAGTGGTATATTTATATGATTGTGTGTACATATAGTATATACTTGTGAAAATCATGTCCACGCTACTTGCTATCCCTGAGGTTACCGCGCTGGGACAAGTCTTATCTCGATGGGACCTTTATGGGGGATATTGACTTGTACCCTAGAAGATAGATATCCTTGGTACAGGCTATCGATGTGATAGTTCAGACGGTCCTAAAAGACGCAGGCATGTGCCATCCTCTTAGAGACTTGGAATCTATTCTTCGCCTCAATATTGTTTGTGTATTTATGTTAATACAATTCGACAGTGATTCCGAATGTATTCCCCTTAATATGAGTGATATGGGGCTTTGGATAGTAGAGTATGCACGCACCATAGTTTTATGTGGGGTGCTGTTATTTTATATATATTATACGAGTAGTTAATATATAAATGGGATTTGGAAATTTGAAACTGCCTACTGTGATTTGATAAGTAGGACATGGTTGATGACTCAAATAGTAAATACTTATTTTGTGAAAGTATAATATGTTACTGAGAAACTTTATAAGTTAATAAAAGTTAAAATGAGAGTTGTGCTGCTAATTGGAAGTATTCTTTTTAAACAATAATATCGTTCGGTTTTGAAATCTCATGAGTAAGTTAAGATACGCTAAATTATTGGGAAGGTTAGTATGATAAAATGATAAGATAAACCGTTGGGAAGGTTAGTGCGATAGGTGTGCACATTAGAAGAGATGTGAGTATTTCTCAAGAGAGTGACGCTCTAATATGTTGTTGAATTGGCCTGTATCAATTAAAATACTTGCTAAACGTATTTTAAATCAAAAACACTTTCGGGCTCTGACCCGTTTCTTTTTCTCTCTCTCTCTCTCTTGTATATATATGTATATATTTCAGGTGCCCAGCCACAGGGGCGTCTTGCTTAGGATCCCTTGAAAGGAACGTGCTGCAGCTTAGGTGGGAGTTGCAGGTTACTTGCGTAGACGGCTTCCCTTATTGACTCCACTTTTAGCATTCTCATTTATTGGGCATGTGTCGCCCTTTCCATTATTTCATTATTGTTGGGACATTTGTATTTCAGTTATTTTCAGTATTGTTACTATGGGTTTTATTCAGTTTGGATTTGTGACTTTAGTTTTCATATGTGGACATTCGATTGACGAATGTATTATATTAATTGGACTTTGTGTTCCAGGTTTATTGTGGTGTGATTCTGAATTTTTGGAATGATCTTAATTAAATAAATAAATCTTTTTCTTTAAATAAAATTTGGAAAGTTATGTATGAAAATGGTTTTGCCACTTAGCTTAATTATTTAGGGTGTTAAATTGGAAAATTTATTTTGTTTCGACAGTGATGCTGAGAATGAACCAACTGTTTACCTTGATTTAATTTAATAAAGGAGTGATCGCCCGGTATTTAATTAGGCGGGGTGTCACAGTTCGGTAGATGAATAGTAGCATTCCCGAGCTACTTTCTGATCGCCTTTCACAACTCCTACTCTAAAATTGGTTGGAAATTTTAGGCATTGATGTACAATAGATGGCACTGCTTCGAACTTTTTTAGACCTACCCTTCCCATGACAGTGTTGTAGGCTGATTGGACATTTTTATCCATTACAAAGAAGCGTACTTTTTCTGTCCGACAAGCAGGCCATGTACCAATAAGCATATCCAACTTGATCGTCCCAAGTGGAAATACGTTTTCTCCAATAAAACCGAGGAGGGGCCTGTGATAAGGCTCCAACTGGGCCAACTTCAGATTTAAACTGTCAAAGCATGAGTAGAACATGATGTCCACCGAGCTGCCATTATCCACTAGCACTCTTGAGATCATTACTTCCTTTATTCTCATTTTGATCACTAATGGGTCATCATGAGGATATAATACACCTTTTTAGGTTGTTCTTAGAGAAACCGATGACCAGTTTGTCCTTATTGACCTTCCTCGGACGATCATCTTCAGCCAAATTTATTCGCTGTATGTATGAGCAAGCTTGAGCCTCATTAAGGTAAGCTTTCCTCTCTGCGGTAAGATCTCCTCCTCCTGCATCACCACCTGTAATGACATTACACTCAAATGATCCAAAGTGGATTGAAAATACCTCGCGTTCTGGCTGTCTTGGTCTTTTGGGAAGATTGGGGTCATCTTTTGGATCATCTTCATGAACTCTTTTCTTATCATCTTTTATCCGAAGAGGAGATTTAGACATTTTCCTTCCTCGTTCGCTGGTTCGACCACCGCTTTGACGATTAACATACTTGGTCAATTTTCCTCGTCTAATGAGTGCTTCAATTTCATTATGAAGAGCTATGCAACACTTGGTCTTGTGACCATGATCTTTGTGGAATTCGTAATATTTGGACTTGTCTCTCTTATCAGGATCTGCCTTCATTTTTGTTGGCCAGGCTAGCTCCTTGCTATTCTTGATCTCTTCCAGAATGTGATTTATATCCACCTTCTAAGGAGTATAATTTTCGTATTTCTTCATATGTTCCAATGCTTGCTTACCCTTTGATTGCCTGTTACCACCATTGTTCTTTTTATCCTTCTTTTCGGTTTTACCATCTTCCACCTTGGTCTCCTTAGTGTCTGCGTTCTTCTTCGCAGCCATGGTTTCCTCGGCATTCATAAGTTTGGCTGTTTTTTCCATCAGTTCTGCCATGGTCCTGGGTGAATCTTTGGCTAAAGTGTAGTACAATATATTTGGCAACAGTCCACTCATCAAAGCAGTAATTTTAGTTTTCTTCTCGTAATCAATTACTTCCAATTTCTCGTTATTGAAACGAGTAATATAATCCCTGGTGCTTTCACTTGTCTTTTGTCTAAAACTTAACAAGTGTGCTACTCGTTTGACTGGCTTTGCTCCAAAATAAAAATTTCCAATAAAAAGTTCTGCTAGCTGAAAGAAGGTCACAATTTTCCCCCAAGGAAGGTTATTGTACCACATCTGAGCAAATCCGATAAGAGTTCCTGAAAATGCCCTGCATCGCATCTCGTCTGGAACATCATAGATATCAGCACCTGCTTGGTATTGTTCTATATGGAGAACAGGATCAATTTTTTTATAGTATTTTGGTGTTACTTCTGGGGATTTTAATTTTGACGGCGTGGGAAATTCCACAATCTCTTATATGAATGGTGTTCCTCGGACAAAAGTCCTTTGTATAGGATTCTTGATTTTATCCATCTCCCCTAATCTATCCTCCAACCTTTGAATTAAGCCCTTCTATGCATCATTTCCCTCCTTGGTCCTATTGGTTCGAGAAGCTGATTATGTTGAATTTGCCTCTTGGGATCTTTCATGACGAGCAGTTGGTCGTGACTGGGCAGAGCCTTCCTTTAAATCAAATGGTCGTTGAGAGTTCCTCGACACAATCCTAGGGGGACTTCTATTCCTCCTAGGACCCAAACGATCAAAAGGAGAGACTCTACTCAACCTTTCAAGGGAACTTGTCCTCTCTGGAGATAGAGTGACATTTTGTTGAGTATCTGTAGCTCGTATTGAGGAAGCTCGTCCAGGCTGATAAGAAGGATCAGTAGCTCTTTCAGTACAATAGGAATCGGTGCATCGAGAACGAGATTCCTTTGGAAATAAATTTTTCCTAGTTCGTGAAAAGGGTAAGTGAGTATTTTTATGAACACTTCGTTGTCCTGATTGGGCCTGCGCTCCACTTTGAACGGTTTGTATGAGCTGTCGCATGGTTTCTTGCATGGTCGTCTGGCCTTGGGCCAAATTAGCCATTATACCCGCTAGATCTGAAAAATTTGGAGGAGCAGAAGGGTTTGGAATAATCCCAGTGTTTCGATTACTGGATTCTGGATTATCAGCCATTGATGATGAGTTATTTTGGTGAAAACGCTAATTATAGTCGTTTCCCACAGACGGCGCCAATCTGTTGATGTAAAAAAATAGATTCGATTCTAATTATTTTAATCACTGATAAAAATGAATGAGTAAATAAGACAATAAATTTTAAAGTGGTTCAACCTTAATAAAAGGGCCTACGTCCATGGTTTTTGTATTGCTGATTACTTGCCAGGAATTCTCGATAAGAGATTTATCAAGAAATTTCGAGTCCCCTTTTCATGAGGATGTTACAATTTATTTATAGCCTTGAGGCTGTACATGTGGAAGAATAATGTGTTGTTTTCTAGCAGTCGTATACATCTAATCTGTTGATGTATAAAACTAGATTCGATTCTAATTATTTTAATCACAGATAAAAATGAATGAGTAAATAAGACAACAAATTTTAAAGTGGTTCAGCCTTAATAAAATGGCCTACGTCCACTGTTTTTGTATTACTGATTACTTGCCAGGAATTCTCGATAACAGATTTACCAAGAAATTCTGAGTCCCCTTTCCATGAGGATGTTACAATGTATTTATAGCCTTGAGGTTGTACATGTGGAAGAATAATGCGATGTTTTCTAGCAGTCGTATACATCTGTATGATAATAAATGCACATTTAATGCGCAGTTATCTTCTGGTATACTTGACGCATACACCACAAGTATTTGAGTTGCTCGGACCGCCTTAGTTGCTCGGACCTCTTGAGTTGCTCGGACCTTATTTGTCCAAAGTCTTCATATTCATCATGTAAATAGACACGTGTATTTATATGATTGATCCATGTCAGCATGATTGAAATTTCTTAAAGTTTTGTTTTTAAAAATGGTAAACCTATAACTGAAATAACTCATTCATATTGTTTTACACATCTTGTGTTTAAAATTTGTTTTAAGAAAAGAGTTTCTTTAACAAACTGCTCGGAACCATTTAGATAGTTTAATATTGAATTAAACGACATAATTGGTATTTTTTTCAAAAGAGATATATTATCCCAACGATATATGTTTAATTAAATGAACCTTATACCACACTCATGTATTGTTATATTAATAGTGTGTATGCCATACTTACAAGTGACATAGTGAGGGTTGGTATTTGGATTGTATTCGCACACGTGTAGTTAGTTACATCCCCATTGAATTTGATTATGATTTACTTACTTATTAGTTTAGAGATAGAGACTTTTAGTATATTTTATGACTTGGGTTGGTACATGCTCGTAGTATTTTGCTCAGGTGAGGGGTGAAGTATTTTTTTGCATTTGAGTGTCGATTGGATGACATGATATTTGTAAATCAATTGCATGATTATTACTGTTGATATTGAAGATATTCCTTGAAACTTTAGGGTACTAAACCAAATCATATAAAACAATTTTTCAGGCATTTATAGACAGGATCCACAGCACTGAGGATATTCAGACTTGCAGCTCCACTTGCATTTCCGTTGTAGCTATGTTGACTCTTATCATAGGTTGTACGTCTTTAAGTTTTAGTTTACTATTTTCTTTAGAGATTGTAGGGACCTCGTGTCCTAGTTATTTCTTTCGGTCAGATATTTGGGAGTTGAGACTATTTAAGTTAATTATTATTGGATATTGATATATTATACTCCCTAAATAATATCATATTTTCTTTGGAATGAACTAAACAAATTTTTCTCTTTTCTTATCATATTGCATTTTCTTTTGGGCTCTTTTAAACGGTGGCTTTCACGACGAGTCAATTTTGAACTCTCGCAGCCCTTTCCCGTGAATCACTCATCACTTTTACCAATTTTAAATCCTCACGGTAAGCGGTTATTATATGCACACTTCTCCTTAAGTCTACTTACGCATAGATGACAAGATTGAGATAAGAACGCCTCACCAAATTCAAATATGCAAGAGAAGTCAAACATCCATATAAACTCGTGCATGTGTGAAATGTTGACATATATACAAAGTCGAATCAAAATGCATATCAACTTCGAAAAAAACCCATATAAACAATGGTTAAGATCATTCTAAGTATCGATAATAATGACCAAATGTCCTAGCCACATGGATAATGAAACGATTGGGGGGGGGGGGGGGGGGGTATGGGTCCAAGCATACCAATCTGCCACATCAAACATGTAAACTCAAAAACAAAAACTGAAAATATTTTTGGCTTTTAAAATTTTTTTCTAAAAAATAAAATCTTTTTGTATTTTTTCAAATAAGACTCATGTAACAACCCGAGGTCTTGGAGACGAGGATTTATTTATTTTGGGAGAAATAAATAATATTTTATTGGAGAAATAATTAAATTGGCAATTGAGGTCAAAATTTGAGATTGTTAGAAAGAGTGTCGAATGTCGATTCTGAGGGTACCATAGTGTCTGGAAGGGTCGAGAAAGTCGAAATGACTGTACTTGGGGTCTATTTAGGTTTCGAAATAAATTAGGACCGTTTGACTCGAATTAAAGTCACTGAGTCATTTAAAGTGTGTATTATCATTTAAAGATGTGTATCTGGGGAGTTAGGCTTATTAAGCCTACGGGAGATATTTCTCCAAAGAGAGAAAGAGAAAAAGAAAGAAAGAGGGAAGAAGAAAGAAGAAGAAAAGGAAGGAGAAAAGAGAGAGAAAGTGGAGATTTCTGGCCAATATGCGATCTCAAGGCGGATTCAGACCCTACGAACCCGAGGCAAGTGATTAAACTTGCTAAATAATTGGTGTGTACCATTTATTGCATGATTTGTGGATGAAATTTATGGGTCTAAGGTTTAGTTTGATAAAACCTAACTTTTTGGGAAAGCCTTAGATTTGTGGTGTATAAATGATTTCTAGGTTAGAAATTAGTTTATTTGTGTTTATAGAGGATATATATGTGATTGGGTTGAGAGGAAATGAAGAGATAATGATCAAAATGAATTTTGGGAATTTAGGGCTTATAAAAAGTAGCCATTTTCAAGCCTCCAGGTAGGTCGAATCGATTCAACCCCCTAGCCGAATCGATTCGGAAATATGCAGGTGCCCAGGTCCGAGTGACCGAATCGATTCAGATTCTAGTCGAATCGATTCGGTCTGAGACAGAGTCCCAGGTCTGATGACCCGAATCGATTCGCCTTCCTGGACAAATCGATTCACCTGGCCGAATCGATTCGGAATTGGCCCCAATCGATTCGGAAGCAGGGTTTTTGAGGGATGTTTTTCTAAGGAGAATTTCATCCCGTTTTGTTCGAGGTTATCGCTTGGGAACCTCTATAGGAGATATTTGGAGTATGTTTTGGAGAATTTTAGAGAGTTTCCCTTATAAGAAATTTTGGAGTCATATTGACTAAAATTTGAGGAATACCGATTATAGATTTTGGTATTTTCTAAGTGGGGAAGCCCACGTTGATTGGAGACTCTTTTGGGAGATAATTATATATTCATATAGAAGAATGATAACTAGTGATAAGGGATTTTAGAAACCAATACCAAATGGGATAACTTTAAAAGGTTCATAAAATGAATTGAACCCTATAATGGATGGAGAATTATAAACGCTATTTGATATGCATATGGATATAGAAATATCCTTATTGATGTTTGATCTGGGAGGTGTCTCACACAATGAGAAATGCTAAATGAAGAGCATTATGATAAAATAATATCCTTAACATGAATTGAATTTAGAAACAATTCATAATTAGAAGCGACATGTGAGCTTCAAGTGAGAAATAGTATAGTGTATACTAAGTGGGGAAGATGTGTGAGAATTGACGATTAGTATATCTTGAGGGAAATATACTAAACAATGATGTTAATCAAATTGCGCCAATGGGCATATAATAAATATCAAAATGATGTGACATGTATACCTTATATTATGGTATATCTTTATATGATGTGATGATGTATGTATACGTTATATGTTGGTATATCTACATATAGTTAAGCATACCCCCTCCTTGCTATCATTGGGAAGTTACGTGCGTAGAGGGTGAGCATCCTGGCTAGATGAGCCGGGTGTGGATATTCCCCAGGTCATAGTCGTCCATGGTGGTCAACAAATGACATATATATATATATATATATATATATATATATATATATATATATAAATTTATTTATTTTGGGGGTGAGAGGTCTTGGTTATCTGTCGCTCTCACTTGTCGGTTAGGAGCTATGACCGCTTCCGGACGTTGTGTGCGTGAGTTGATCACGAGGTGGGTGTCGTTGAACCCCACCAGGTGGCCCCAGTTTGCTACGCATATGGGCTGCTGGAAGATGATAGCATGTGAGCCTGCGCCCTTTGAGTTATAACTCAGTTGGATGGTTATTATTGAATGTTCTTGTATTTGGGTATC
Source organism: Sambucus nigra (assembly GCA_949130495.1). Taxonomy (NCBI): domain Eukaryota; kingdom Viridiplantae; phylum Streptophyta; class Magnoliopsida; order Dipsacales; family Adoxaceae; genus Sambucus; species Sambucus nigra. The sequence goes on from OX422214.1 coordinate 226,159,797, forward strand.
AAGGGCATAATGGACCTCAATGACCTACATTGCCAGGATTAGTGTATCGGGGGGTGCCTTGTTTGGATTTCGCCTCGACGAGACATCCCACGCATGAACCACAGTGTAATGTTGGAACTTGGGGATAAGTTAGTCCTTAATGATCATACTTATATATATATATCACCTATCCCGAAAATCGACAGTTCCAGGAGTAGTATAGCCGGGGGGGGGGGGGGGGTTCCTTGTTTGGATTTCGTTTCGGCGAGACGTCCCACGCATGAAACGTTGTGTACTGTTGAGAATTGGAAATATTAATTAATTAAAATTTGGATAATAAATTGGGTTACATGCATCTTTTATTGAGGGCATAATGAGACTCGAGGATCAATACGGTCAGGAGTAGTGTAACGGGGGGGTTCCTTGTTTGGATTTCGCCTCGGCGAGACGTACCATGCACAAAACGCAGTGCCATGTTGAAAATCGGGAAGAGTTTAGTCCGTAACTCTTGATGTTAATAACTCATATAAAAATATATACAGTTTACATGCCAAATGAAGGTATAACTAGAATATATAAAATTCTAGTAAATAAGAATGTTGATGCAATGTGTTGGTATGGTTATGAGATGGATCATGCAACTTTATATGTTCAACAAATGAACACTATAAAGATAACTACAACTATTACATTAAAGCTAATGTATATAATTTAAAGAATATAGAAATAAATGTAGATTGGGAGATAGGTTAGATGGTTTCACTTAAAGACTTCATTTGGGTTTAAGTTAGAATCCTCTTACCTAAATTAGAATCGGGCATCCATTTGGAGATCACGTGCATACGCTAAGTGCGCGCTTTAGTTGAGAGGTGAGTTGAATTATTATGGAGATTTCGATTCCACCTTAATCATGTAATAATGCATTTATAATTATTATGCATTTTAATACACTTGCTATAAAATGTTTTTTTCAATTCGGGCTCTGACCCGTTTATACTTTCTCCTCCATGTATATATTGTATTACTTTAGGTGTTCCTCCGCAAGGACGCCATTGATGTTCTTCCATCCAGTATTTGTGGAGCTGTGGCACTGTGGACTGTCGCGGCACTTTGTTTTAGTCGATTCCTATCTTTGTATATCTAGATTAGGATTCAGTTTGTATATTAAGTTAGTATTCAAGTGTTGTAGATTAACACTTTTATATTTTTAGCTCTCAGATTATTTGTATTGTCTGTTACCCGACAGCATATTCGTGTATTTCATTGTTGAGATTTTGTTGTAAATCTTGTACTCTTTCTTCTTATTGGAGTTTGCTCATATCACTTTTCACAGTTAGATGTATGTTGTTGGTTATGTTGCATTATTGGTTTTGTTGTTGTTGTTAAATAAAAGTTTAAATTTTTGACAATTCACTTTTAATGATTTCGGGTAGTTAGCCTTATATTATTCGTATTGTCTGTTGATGTTGAGAGTGTGTCATCTGGGATACTTGATTTAAAGTAGTATAGGGCTGGCCACCCGTTATTATTTTGAGCGGGTTGTCACAACTCAAACAAGTGAAAAATAAAATACAAAGAGATAAAGATGTCATAACAGTAGAAAATTATAAATCATGATGCTAGGGCTAGCGTATAACAAAACATGCAAGCTACTATCTATAAGAAATAGCAAGAGATGAATCATGTGCATGCATGTGAGAATCAACCAACGAAGCATTTAGCATCTCCAAAATGGATTTCCTAACCCAAACCGGTGTATACTTAACAAAACGGGTTTCGAGAACCAATGGGACACTAGGTTTAATCTTCCTAGGGTCTTTTCTAAGATAAAAACAAAAACTCCTAAGGTGACCTTTCCTACCAGAAAGCGAACATGTGAAAACATGACGAGAAACGGGACCTTTAGGTTGACCATTTATAATACCCTCGGATGTGCTTGATGCTCTAAAACAAACTATGGTTTTGGATTTTACAATCGAACCACTACAATAAGATAAGCCGCTACCATCACTACTCGAGTCATTTAAATCATTTTTGAACTTCAAAACTTTCGACTCAAGAAAATGATTAGACTCCTCAAACTTTCGGGACTCCTTCTTTAAATTTTCAATTACCGCTATAAGGTTATCTCGCTCCGCCTCAATGAGAGAAACTTATAAGAGCCTTTTCTCGTGTCACACAATTATTAATCGAATTATTTTCCTCAACGGTACAAACTTTAGAATTTTTTATATCCTCTAACTCTTTTTCTAAAACAAGGACTTTATCATCACTCTCCTTTTTTCCTAATTTTAATATATTAAAATCTTTAAACAAGGAACTAAAGTGCCCACGACAAATATCTCTTTGAATTTGAAAGCAGTGCAAATATTCAATCCTATTTTTGAGACCATAATTTTCTTTCTCCAAAACTTCGATACGATTTGCAAACTTTAAATTCAAATGATGTAGATCGTCAACGCTTAGAGAATCCATCGAGAGAAAACAAACACAGGAGAGATAAACAAACACACGGGATCACAAAATAGATAAAATATATTTTCTAGCTCTGATACCAATTTGAAAGTGTGAGTGGCCTGATATGTGTGTTTTAAACAAAACCAATTTTTCTCCGAAAAAGACCCAACTTTTAATTATGCACCAAACCAAGTTGTGAAATACCCAATTCTCACTTTAAACCAATTTTATCTTGATTAATCCTAAACATGCATCTAGTGATTAAAGCAAGTAAAATAAAGTAAAGAATACTCACAATGCCGGATGTACGAGGAAAAAACCCAAAACGGGAAAACAACCTCGGATGGCCCAAGTCCGACAATCACTATGAATAATGGTTTTACAAAGATAGATTAGCCTCACACTAAGACTCGATCCCCATGGGTCTTGACGCTCCTTTTGATCTTCAACCGTTCTTTAATAGTGCCCATGCAGAAATTCCATCTTCCACGATACCTGTCCACAACACACACGTCCACGTATGTCTCGGTGTCCACCAAATGGCTTTGATTCGTCTACGATGTCGAATACGAAGTCCTTCTCTTTTCTTCACCGCAAAACCCTTTGATGTTCAATGTGTAGAACAAACAACTTTGGTGAAGCAAGATCACGTAAACATATAAGAATGACAACTCGGATATTTGTAAACTCTAAGGATGTGTTTAAGACTTTTAAACCTTAGAAAACATGTGCAAACAAGGTTCTGGTTCGTAAAATTGTTTTTCAGAAAGTACACTTACGAAACTATGATTAAAACACTGTTTAAATAGGATTTAAACGTTGCCTTGAAAAACGTGTCATTCGAACGACTTGAGGAACTCGTTCGAACGAGATTGGATGTCGTTTGGACGATAGCGCGAAATTTTGACTTTTTGTTTAAAGAGTCTCTTCCAATGAGAGATCCAAAAATGTCAAACTCTTTTACAAGCTTATCATCATAAAATGTAGTTTAAACCTTTAAAACATTTAAAAAAAAATTTCTTTATAAAAATTACATCCTTATCTTTTATAAAATAATTCCGAGCACCATTAATTATATGCATTCATACCTGAGTGATCTCGGAATGAAATTATCCTTGAAGACGATTAAACTTGCACCAATTAAACATCGGCATGATTAATTCTTTGAAGCTTTGCCGCAACGTCTTCAATTTCTTCAATACGTCATAGACCGAGTGGGATCGTGACAAAATAAAATTCTCCCTATGACATATTACAAACACAATTTTGTTCATGGAATTAAGTCAAAACAATACAAGAACTCAATTGGAAATTTATGTCCTTACAACAAATCGTCGATCCAAAATTAGAGGTTGACAAATCATCGATTCATGCAAACTTTGATACTTCTGCTCATAGCTCTGATGCAGTAACGCAGTGGATTCATTATACTATTCTTGAAGTTCTTCTATCATTTCATAATAAACAACATTATATGATATCGCCCAATCAAGTAAGTACTTCAAATACATGTAGGATTCTTTAACCTGTTTTGAGGCATCATCACCGAGCAACTGAGTGACTTACTCTTCGGACATGTCCATATGGCCATCTTTGAAAAAAGAATTGCATTTCCTCAGTAGCTCGATATCATGGGAAGACAGTTGTTCCATCTTCGTAATAAACTAGCAAGAAGAAATAATCACCAATCAACAACAAGAATGGAGAACATGTATAATCAATAGGAGATAAAAAGGAACAACAAAAGGTTCTTTTATTGATAACAAAGAGTTCAAGTATAATCAAAACAAAGGAAAAAGAAATAACAAAAGTAAAGAGAAAAATGCCGAACAACATGACACCTTCTCCCTATCACTTTCAACTTTCTTTTTCTGCTCAGAAGAAGGGGATGCAGACTGGAGTTTCTCAGTTTGCTTTGCCTTTGCGTCTGGATTCTTCTTAGCAGCCATAGCTTCTTAGATGTTCATAATCTTTGCTGCTTTGGCCATCAATTCTATCATCATCTTTAGTGGATCTTTTTCAGAGTATAATATAATTTATCAGGGAGAAAACCACTCATGAGGGTGGTGATTGTAGTCTTCTCTTCGTAATCAATGACTTCCAATTTCTTATTATTGAAATAAGTGATGTAATCCCTGGTACTTTCTCCCTCCTTCTGTCTTAGACTGAGCAAATGAGCTACTCATTTCACTAGTTTTGCTCCAAAGTAGAAATTACCAATGAATAGCTCAGTGAGTTTTTGAAAGCAAGAAATCTGCCCCCGAGGAAGGCTATTATACCAGATTTGAGCAGATCTAGTGATTGTCCCCGAAAATACCCTACATCTCATCTCATCAGGAACATTATAGATATCAGCAGTTGCTTGGTACTCCTATATATGGAGAACTGGATCAGTCTTCCTATCATATTTGGGAGTGACTACTAAAGCTTTAAACTTGGTCAACGTAGGGAAATCTAAGGTGGTTTGCACATAGGGGGACCCCTTAATGAAACTTCTTTGGACAGGATTCTTGGCTTTGTCTATTTCACCCAATCTGTCTTCCAAATCATAAAAGAGATAGAAAGATCACTAGACAATCATCATTCAGAATTATTTTCGCTATTAAAGTTCAAAATTCACATCCAGGAAGTTATTATGAACATGCTATTGAAGTTCAAAAATCAGGTTCAACATTTACAGCACTGGGATCTCCACTATTGCTGTCCCGACTAATAATGAAGAAGAAGTTTTACTTATATGTAAATGTTTCAGAGTCCGTTACTAGCTCGACACTAATCAGATTGAAGAATTGGGTCCAAAAACTAACATGTTACATCAGCAAAGCCATCAGATTGGAGAAGAAATAAAAAAAATCAAACACGTACAGTCAACACTCAGTTGGTCGGCTAACTAGTCGACCAAACCAATTGAAGATTATGACAAGCTATAAGCTGCAAACTATGACATTGCTACATCCAAATTCCTAGGGGTGATACATAGCCCACATTCGCTTGCAGAACAAAGTTCCTCAAAAGAAAGATTAGCTCTAACATCGATCATCCTCCATCATCCATCGTCCAGAAGATAGTCCACTCATATGTTGAACAAATAAAAAAGACAGATCAATAATCTCATTATGCACAAGAATCGAGCAATATTTTAGTATAAATACTCCATCCTCTCAATAAATCATTAAGTATGGAGCATTAGGGGCTTCTATTGACATAAAAAATTACCCATCTACATGGACCAGTCAGAAAGGGGCAACTGTCATCCTATATGTCAATATTCATACTTGCTGGGCATAAAATACACTTGGTCGGCACCTGAGGAGAGTAAGCCGTCATGCCAGCCGACCAACCTATAGAAGACAAACTATGCAGAAGGCCAAAAGTCATTAGAGAAGATCAACCAATAGTCATTGAACCCTAGAAGGCCAATAGTCATATTTATTGTAAATAGATGTAAATGTATAAATATATAAAGACATTCCATCTCTTGGACTCCCATCACTATAAATATAGCCCCTCCCTTAGCTAAAGGGGAAACTAGCTGACTCTAAGCAAGCAATTCATTCTATCTCTCTACACACCATGTTATGCTATTGTAAACCCCTGGGAATAAAATAACAGTGGACGTAGGCTTTCTTCAATAGCCGAACTACTTTAAAAACCTTTGTCTCTCATATGTTTGATATGATTGTTTATCTTCATATCATCTTCAATCTCATCCTCATCACTTTATCTACATCTATGTCATTTTTGTGCGTCAATAATAAATTTCACTAAATAATTATGACTGCACTCTAATTTAATTATCTCAGAAATTACTCGGATATAATGAGGTCTTATTTCTAAATTTGATTATGGTGCATAATATGATTCCCCACATTAAGCTTTCAATACCCGCTTAATCAAATTAATTATTCGCTAATAGACTTTAACCAACATATAATCAATTCCCTGGATTTTCAAACTTAACTTATTTTGCTACTCCACCGAATTATAAGTAATCCACTGATAAGGTTTACTGGGAAAAATAAATCTTCTAAGTCTACCAAGGGATTATCGTAATCCAAGGTATCCCTGGACATAGATTCCTCCTAATTAATCTAGACCTACTACATAATTGTCTCCCAATATGCAGAGATCATTTAATTCAATCTAAAATTGAATCGAGCCCATAAAAATCAAAGCAAAAACCACATAAGCATTCCAATCCTCAGAATTTTTTGGGATTAAGAATCTATGTACCCTTTGCAAACGGTGTGAGATTGTCCAAGTCTAATTAAGGTAAACCTTAGACTCAAATCTCACACCTAGTCATGTTTATTACATTCATGGGATGTATTGATAACAACCCTCTATTGAACTATCGTACAAGTTCTCGAACCATCATATAGGTTCCTGTAGTTTGAGATAAACTACTAGGATGCATCACAACCATTTTGATAGGATGTCAACTTCCTACCTAGGTTGTGACCTTTTCAATCGTGCTAGAACCGAAATTTCAATCTCTTTGTGATCAACCCGAAGTCGACTCACAAGAATTCCTACTAAGATATATTGACCAACATTTATATGAAATAATATATTTAAACAAATTTAAAACATTCTCTCAAACTTAATTCTCCTTTCAAAATGAATAAAACAATCACACATTATTAAATAATACAATTGTTTTTACATATGGTTTTAAGAAAAACCTCAACAGTTGGCCTACACATCTCCATGAGAATATATATGCTCATCTCTTTTAGAAGATACTATTTTGTGTTTTGATTAAAATTTTAACTCATGAGCAAATGATTAAGTTTTGACTTTTATGATTTTGTGTCATTGTTTCTTATTTCCCATTCTTAGGTTTTTATTTATATTGCCTATGTTGAATGAATTGTTTTGATGAATTTGTGATAGATATGTAGTAGGTTTTATGATGATTGTAGACAGTGGTGGAGGCTCTCTGTGTGTGTGTGTGGGGGGGGGGGGGGGGGGGGGGGAGTGCCCCACCCAGAAATTTGGGATTTTTGAAAAATTATATTAGGGTAAATATGTAATTATAAAAAAGGTATGGTCATGCAAATAAATAGTTAAACTTGAAATCTAACCTAAAACTAATATATTTTATCTCCTGCCTCCATTTCTCTTTAAAAAAACTGTGCTTCTATTCCCCTGTCCTCCTCCACCGAACAAACCCGGTAGCCCCGTGCTTCCCTTTTCGCTGCTGCCACTGGCAACCTGCCACCGCCTCCCACTGCTCCTATTGGCTATTTTCGTTCCATTAAGTAAGTGGCACTTAAAACATTAGCTTGGAGATGCTAAAAAAATGTTTAGATAATAAGCAAGTTCTTGTATAAAAACGTGTGTTTGAGTTTATACATATAATGGGGCATTTCCAAGTTAGCCACGATTTTTTTATAAATCAACTACTTAACAGATTAAAAAATAAATTCCTGTTACAGATCTAACTATTTACATGTATAGTATGCATTTTTCATTAATTTTGTATTCCATAATTTTCTTAATTGTCTTTTAATGTTTATTTATTATGATTTGTTTATTTTTAGGGATTTGCAAATCATGGTGGAGGATTTCGACCTTAGACATTTTTTCTTTATTTAAATTGTATCTATTGAGGTATTTTTATTATGTATTATATTTTATTTAAACTTGTAATTTGTATTTTTGTATGATTTAATGTTTGGTGAGCTAGAATAATAGATATAAATTTAAGACATTATCTCTTAAAACTTTTATTGAAAAATATTATAAAAGAACTCTCAAAAATGTGATATCTCCAACAGAAAAAATCGATGTCCAAAGAAACCTATTCTAAAAAAGATAAGTCGAAGTCGTATTTAAGTTGTGCTGTCAAATCTTCCTTCTGATCCTAGTTTGAGATCACGGATTTCAGAATATGATGCAAATGATCAAGACAAGATTAGACGAGCATATTTGCAAATGGGTCCTTATCAGGCCTATACGCATTCATTTCCTCAAACAATATTTGGAAACAAGGCCCGCCGTTTCAACCTAGTATGGTTCACCCAATTTGGGAGTTGGTTGGAATATAGTGTTAAGGAAGATGTTGGATTCTGTTTGCTTTTTTTTTTTATTTCGTCCAGAATCCGTGGACAAAAATAAAAGTGATGCTTTTGTTAGAGGTGGATTTAACAATCGAAAATAAAAATGAATACTCCAAGAGTATCTCAACAACGATACTTACAATGCGACATATATGCAGAGTCGAGATTTTTGAATCAAAATCAACATATTAAGACGCTAATTGATAACAAATCGAAGGAGTTTTGAGTGAGTATCATCTACGGTTAGTTGCAACCATTGAAGTGATTCAATTTCTTCACGACAATGGCTATTTTTTCGTTCTCATGATAAATTATAAGGCTCGATGAATAAGGGTAACTTTTTTGAACTTTTGCAATGCAAAAGTTAATAATGTTATTGTACAAAATAATCAAGTAAATCATAAGTTGACATCACCCACTATACCAAATTCTACGAATAGTTACGACACGAATTTGGTCCGTGCCCAGTTAGTCACGGTCCCAAGCTATGACCATGTACAACATAGGTGTGACCAATTTCATGTCCAAGTCAGGTCATGGAAGTAATTATAGTTGGTCATGACCTTGAGACCAGACCATAGTGGGTCACGACCCTCATCCCTAACTAGGGCGTGACCATCATGACGTCAAATTTGCGCCAGAATTCCCTCAAAGTATGGTCATGGACCTAGGCCGTGACCATGTCCATGACTGATGCCAAAAATCCATCTTATAGGGTCATGAATTTAGGCCGTGGCCAGTTTAAAATGGTCTGGTGTGTGGGCCATGGACTAAGGTCGTGACCATAATTATTTCGATGCCCTGGTCACAGCTGATGGTGTGTAAAAAATATATGGTCACCCATATGGATCACAACCTAGATCCGTGACCAATGTCTTTATATTAAAACTTAGAAACATTTCTTTATTTTAAGTCAAAATTTTCTTCTCTCTCAATCTCAAACCCTAAGCGATTTTCGGTTCCCTTTTCTCTTAATCGCAGGTTTTTCGACTCCCCTCTTTGTCAATATTAAGTTTTTAGGCTTCCCTCTCTCTTAGTCTCAAAGGTAACTCTCAAACCCTAAAATTTTATATTTGTGTATTTGTGTATTTATATATATATATGTGTGTATTTGTACATTTATGTGTGTATATATGTCTGTATAATTCGTGTATGTGTGTGTGTACTGTGTGTATGTATGTGTGTGTGTGTAAATTTTATTATCGAATATATGATAATACCCATAAATTTTTCTTCTCTAAAATAAAAGTACTCATGTGCTGGTTCAAATTTTAAGGTGATTCTAGGCTTCAAATTTTTGGTTATATTTTAGGGTTCAATTATTGTTGTAAAATTTTAAACTGATGTATTCTATTTTTTTTGTTGATAGTAATTGATGCGCGTTAACGTTATTATTCAATGTATGAGGAATTTTCCCATATAAAGTAAGAAACCCCCGAATCCCTGGTGTTCATTACAGACTCAACCCCCATTCATTAAGATTACTGGGTCCATCCCTATGTGTGTATATATGTTAATGTCTATTTATTTATATCCTAATTAAAATTAAAACCCTTATTTTCTTATATATTTTAATGTGTATTTATTTTAACCCTAATTAAATTTGAAATTCCAAGTTGTGAGTATATGTTAATACATGTTTATTTTAACCCTGGTTAAAATTGAAACCCTAATTTGTGAATATATGTTAATGTGTGTTTATTTTAACCTTGGTTAAAATTTAAACCCTAATCTTTATGTTTATGTTTATTTATTTAAACCCTAGTTAAAATTGTAACCCTAATTTTCATGTATATGTTTATATTTATTTATTTTAACCCTAGTTAATATTAAAAACCTAATCTTCATTTATATGTATGTGTATTTATTTTATCCCTAATTAAAATTGAAATCCTAATCTTCATGTATATGTTTAATGAGAAATGACCCTACTTTAGTGAGATATTGTGATTATGGGTATGTGTTTTATCACGTAGATGATAGAAGGAGTATGGGATAATTATTGGTTATTGGTTTGGTTGTTGGATAGTATGTTGGATTTCTTGGAATAATAATATAGATGTACTTTTAAACTATCAAATAATAAACCCTAACATAATATTTCTTAACACTTACGGTGGGTTGTTGTTTAGATTTCACATCGGTAAGATCCAACATGCACTGGGTTAAGAGAAGGGTATTGATGAATCAAAACCTTAATCAAACTAATATACCCTATACCTCATATGTTAGAATTAATAGTTATTAATTAATTAGAGCCCTTATTTCTAGGATTAATATTCATGACCTCCTTTATTTTTCTTAGAAAAAAATGAGGCACGGTGATAATCACAGGCAACAAGAGTACAAGATGTTGCAATTGGACCGAACATATACCTTTTATATTAGTGCGTTCCATATAGAGGGTTTAACTACCTTATAAATTGTGGAGTTGATCTCTAGCAAGAGTACCTATTCGATTGTATTCTCTTTTCCCCACCAAAAATCTAGGATGGAGCTATAAAGGATATATTCCACACACATAATCCCGACGTATCCCTGACCTTGCTTACGTTATTAGATAAGACAAAAAATAAATTCACCCGTTATGGATACAACTGAGTACAGAGAGCATTGACATAGACTGTGATGTCTTGCACCATATGCATGTAAAATTGTATCTTGCCAACAAGTTGAAAAAGATGGGATTCTGAGTTCATGTCACAGATATCTATACATCAATCATAAATACACGTCCTCCGATTTGACCACGTGCAAAAATTCAAAAGTTTTAAAAACTAATACCGACTGGATGGAGAATAGGCACACTGAACATATTCTCAAGTCTTACTCTGAAAAGGTATATATATATAAACTTGATTAGTTAGTTATAATATCATATTATTATAATTATTTAGTCGTTTATGGTTTTTTATTTTTGTAGATAATGTCAGGACGCAAAAACCAAAATGTACCAAATGACAAGGTGACATCCCCACAAGGATCCTCATATCGTGCACACCAACAAGAATTATCATCACCAATCACTGAGAAATTCATAACTCCACCTTTGGTTCATTCCCCTAATCCAAGTACGACTCCAAGTATGAGTAAACAATAAACCCTCGTTGTTCCAACGCCCCCGTCTAGCACTCCCAGCACCTCCCTCTCAAATAAAAAGAAGCCCATTAGGTTCTCACTTATCAGGAATCACCCCATGGGTGATAAAAATGGCATGTTGAACTTTAAAGCCCAATGTTTATCGTTGGGAAAAATGAACGTGGGAGTCGGGGGAGAAGACAATAGAAACCTTGTTGATCAAGCCATGAAAGATGACATCTACGATCAACTTTTCAAGTGGTTTATATTTCCCGACAAGTCAAAGCATAGGGTTCTTTCTTGGGTTGATGAATAATTGAGGACATATCGGAGAAATCTTTGGCAGAGACATTTCCCGCAGGATGCATCGAGTTCCGATATTTTGGCTATGAAATACAGGGCGCCTCCCAATGTTGAAATGTCGGTGGAGCAGTGGAATGATTTTTTGGAGAATGAGTCGAAGGAAAAGAAGCTTATCCAGAGGGAGAAGAATAAACAAAATGGGGCAAAAAAAACTAATGTCCACAAGTTGGGCTCCAAATTTTATGAAAATTCGAAGAATGAATGTTCGAGTAGGACAGAGGATGGTCCAGATGCCGATAAACAACCAAATCGGGCCAACCAATACGTTCATTCTTGACGAGATAAAGATAATAAATTCGCACCGTACTTGGCTAAGACTCTAGAATTAGTGGAGGCTATTAGCAGTAAGTCAAGTTTGAGCCCTTTTGACAACTAGGATAATAATGCCTTGACCCAGACCCTTGGATAAGATAAAAAGGGGGAGCACGATAGGTGTTAAATCACATGTGCCAAAAAAAATTATAATGCACCGCACCTCTCCTGGACGAACTTTCTTCAGCCATGAGTCTCATATCGTCCCAAGAGGAACAACAGTTTAGGACCGATGGGGATCTCTGGTAGATTAAAAATAACATGGGACTCTTGACGAATCAAATTGGGAAACTTGTGACTTTTTTTACTGAAGGTTATCGGCTCCCAATGACTCCACAAAGTTTCTCTTACCCTCCTCCTCAATGTTTTCTCTTTCCTTCCTCTAGAAGTTTCCTGTCCCAAATGTCACATTTCATTAAAAGTGAATCATTCTCCTTTGGAATTCTATCTTCAACCGATGATGAGTCATCTCCTGAGATTGAATTTATTTCCTTCCATCTTTATTCTGCATTATCAAACCATTACAAGTATCCCATGAAATAATTTAAAACTTTTAAACTTTCAACACTTTCACTGATGAGGATTACTTGCCTAAGTAGCTTTCCATGAAGGCAGTTTTACCTCCTTGTGCTCCACCTCCCATTCCAATTGAAGTGCTATTTTTGTTGGAACCCATGTGTATTCGTCACCTATTCAATCCAAACCCCCCAATCATCCCCCAAAAACTTTTAAATGATGATAGTTTCTTTCTTCCGCCATACACATACCTTCCATTGTTCAAACAAAATTCTTATTTTTTAAAAGGTATACACTCAAATGAGGGTACATTAATTATCCCTCAAAGTCAAATTGTGGTCCGTCAAAATTTTAACTTCTAGTGTATAGTTAGTTAGAAGTTAAAATTTTAGGTTGTACATATTAGATTGTGTTTTCTTTTTATTTTTTTATCTAGTGTCACTAGTTAAAGTCTTAGTTATTATTTTTTTGTTGGGATTGGTACTAACATGTTTTGTAGAATCTTTGAACTTGTACTTTCTTAAGATTGCTCCATTTTGGGTAATATCCTTCTTTTCGTCTCTTTAACTTATTCTTAATTCACATCGAGGACAATGCAAGGTTTAAGTTTGGGAATGTGGGATATTCTTCCCATGTTGTAAAAATTGAAAAAATTAAAAAATATTTTCTTTGTTTTTTCTCCTTTATTAGGCATTTTGCCTTTGTTTCTGATGATAAATTATAAATAAATGCCCAATCGAATAGATAATTTAATGATGTGTGTTTTTGATTTTGGAAGTTATTAGACTTTAACCCTTGAATCATTAATATTATGAAACAATTCATGAATTAAACTTTGAACCCATGAGCACATGTAATTTTCTTATTTAATTGATTTGGTTTAAGATGTTTATAACTCGGTAATATTTTTTTGCATTGTATATACTTACACCAAGTTAGCGATGTTATTTTATTCATTTGTGAGTGTTATACATTACTCTTCCCTCCTTAAAAACATTAAATTCGTTAGTAATCTCACGACTCTTTCATTTGATCATTCATTAATTGAGTTCATATATGAAATGTGTTACTTGACCATGATTTTCAAAGTTATTTTGACTTGGGAATTGCATAAACTTAGGAAAAGATGATAGTTCACCTTTGTTATTTAATCCATATTGACCTTGACCTCACCTTAAATATTTTCCCTCGTCAACCCCTTTGAGCCTAAATATAGCCTTTCGTTTCATAACCCAAAATCCCATAACCAACTTCACATTGGAGTTATAAACCATATATATTACCTTCCATACCTTTATTTGGAATGATACTTCGGATTGAATGATGTTGTTATTATGTGGTTGTAATTAAGCAAATAAAAGTGTGAAAGAAAATAAAATGAGAACAAAAACAAAAGAAAAAGTGAATCAAAAGAAAAACAAAAGAAAATGATAAGCAAAATAAAATCAAATAAAAAGAAGAGAAAAGGAAGAAAGAAAAATAAAGAGAAAGTATTTCTATTTTGTACATAGTGTTCAATAATCTTTGTCACTTTTCAAGGTTATATCCAATGGTTGTTATGAAAATCATATTCTAATTTTGAAATTGCCCATAATTTTCCATTATCCCGAGTATTCTCCTCCAAACACCTTTGAATTCGTACATATTCCCTTCATGTCATAACCTTAACCCCAAACCTCCATTACAACCCTATAAAAGTCCTATGTGATCCTAAGGTGAGTGTAATTCAAAAGTTTAAATAGTTTCGATAATTTATGAAAATTCATTTCATCTTTAATGATGATATCCTTTCATTGAGATTACATTTTTTACATTTTATATATAGAATTCTTCATCGATGACATGTGGGCGACCTAGTTTCCATTTACATTTACTCTTTATGCACCCATATCTCATGTGTGTTACACTCCATTTTATAATGATTCATTTACTGAGTGTATGCACCAGTGAGGATTGATTTATGCATGCTTTAATGCTTATCCTATTTATAAAAGTTTTTTCGAATTATACTTTGCATGTGCTCACTTTTCCTCCCACACTTAAGGTTTCAATTCCATGAAGTTCATTCTATAATGTTAATAATTAAGGACTTTTGTGTGAATTCATTCACTATGCTAATAACATGTTGAAATCATTTTCGTTACCATTAGGCTTGCCAGATTGTTGTTGGGCATGCCTTTTGAGGAAACTTGATGTTTGTGGGTTTCATCCTTGAAAATTCTCACCAGAAAACACTCGTCCACTAGGGTTTCCTAGGGGTTTAACAGCTTATTGCATATGATAAATGCAATCGTTTTCCCGCGAAAGTGGAATTTATGTATTTTATGCTTTTATACGTTTTGTATCGCTTTCTGTTGGATTGGTTTCGTTTTCTTTAATTACTAGGGACTAGAAATATCTAAGTTAGGGGGTGTGATACGTTACGAAAATTGCATATTAACACCCGTTATCCTTATGCATTCTACCACTTTTGTCTCCTTTTTATCCAAATTTTATGCTCATATATTGGTTAACCTAGGTTTTGGATATATATATGATTTTCATGGTTTATGTGAGCTTTTGTAGGTTTTGGAAGATTGCATTTTGCGAAAGTTCTATCATCTGATGCCACTTCAAGGGAATTTTAGTCTTTTCATTTTCATGGTCTGGCCAGTGGTTCTCTATGTAAGTGTAGTTTGTTAGCGTGGCCATAAACGACACGTCGTTTTGAATTCGGATGATGAAGTTATATCGATTTTTGTAATGCAAGTTTTTTCTCTTTTGATGGACCATTTGCACCAGAAAATAGGTCGATCGGCCCCAGGACCTAGTCGACCGGCCCTTCCATTTATGACTATGAAGGAAGGAAATGGGCTTGACTCAAAATCGCAGGTCGACTGGTCCTTTGGCCCCGATCGACCGGGCTTATCAGATATTGGGCAGTTGTTCCTTTTTCTTTTCTTTTCCAGTTTCTCATTTACCAACTTAATATATATTTATAGGTTGGTTTTTATATCCAAAGGACTTTAGTTTTTATTTAATTTTGATTAGTTTGTTAGGGTTTGAGAGGATTTTAGGAGCTTCTCCTTCTTTCTCTTAGAGTTTTCCATTTCTTTGATGTGGAAGATACTATTCACCTTCATCTTCCTTAATTAAAGTTTTTGTTTGCCATTATTGCTTCATTGCTTGCTTTCATTTAATTCATGTCATTTACTATGCTTTGTAGGTAGCTTAATTTAGGTTGAGATAATTGAACTCACCTTGGAATAATGGGTTGCTTTGCTTTGGTGATGGGTTTTATGAGTTTAAATGGGTTAGATTATTCTTGATTTTATGCCTATGAGATTTAATAGTGTATATTATGTATCTGCCGTATTTACGACCTTGAGTGTGTAATCTTGGGGATATTTGTTGTCACCAAAATCATATTAATCTTTTATGACAATTAAGGGGGTGAAAACTCTAGATTTAATTAATTATGAAAATGAGATTTAACTTTGATAAACGTGTCTTTCCGTGTAACCATTTATACTTATTAACCCGAGGTGAGTGAAATTATTCTCAATCTATTATTTTTACACGTTTTGTTAGTCTTAGTTTAAATACATGCCTAGATTTATCTTTTGTTATAACCATTATCTTTTACACTTTTATTCATAAGTAATAAGTGAATTAACGTCTAGCAACATTCCATGTGAATTCGATACCCGGACTAGTGACCATACTCTTGTAAAGAGCGTAGTTAAAGGGTAGTTTTTTTTGTACAACAGTGGGAGCCACAAACAATGACAAGCATATTCACACGACGCTCGATTTTCCCTTGACTATCAAAATGGCGCCGTTTTGGGGGAATGTTTGTTATAGAATTTAATTAATTTAGTATTACGTAATATTTTTCTTTTTATTTGTATTTTTTGTTAACTAGTTTTATAGGTCTTCTACATTTAAGCACCAAGAAACACTTGAATCTCTCAGTTGCACATCACTTTGTAGATTTTTACATCTTGAGATATTTTTGGGATAAGCATGTCTTATTCCAACACTATACCATATCCTCAAGTCATCATCTCGCCCTTTGCAACCCGAGCCACTAACTGCCATGCTGACTAGTCGAGAGTCCACTAATCCTAGGAAATATCAATACTACAAGCAAAACCATGTGGCTGACAACGAATCCACCAGTGCACAAAACTTTATTCAATATCAAGAATACCTCAAATGGGGCGTACCCAGTTACCGATTTGCATTGATTAAACTCGGTCCACAACGTGGTCCACCACGCTCTGCTAACCAACTGTGCCTTGCCATCGCCAATCCGAGCTATCACACATGTGAGAATATCGATCCCCAATTATCGAAATTGAAATGGACACACGAGAGTCATAAGGAATAAGAAACCGTCCCGAGAAAGTTTGTACATAAGCATTCGACTATGAATTACGAAAGCGAACCTAAGCCATATGCTCGAAGTCTTGTCAGTCATTCCCAAAGATCTCACCAAGCACAAATCCAAGCCACATACCCTGGATTGGGTCATTAGATATGATTAATCGAATCAGAACAATTCATTCTCGCAACACAAAAGAAATTTATGAATTGGTAGTCCTTTATTAAGT
Source organism: Sambucus nigra (assembly GCA_949130495.1). Classification (NCBI taxonomy): domain Eukaryota; kingdom Viridiplantae; phylum Streptophyta; class Magnoliopsida; order Dipsacales; family Adoxaceae; genus Sambucus; species Sambucus nigra. The sequence continues at coordinate 226,177,162 of OX422214.1, forward strand.
CAACGCCCGACTTCCCTCTTTGGGAGTAAGGCCCTACCCTTCACATCCTTGGTGTATATGAACAATTTCGATTGTCGAATACCTCAGGACCTTGTCTGCATTGACCGTGTCCATTTACTGGAGATGACATCACTAACCTACTATACCTATGTTATTATCTTCCTTGACATATCATGATCAAAATCTAAAATTCCCCTTGACAGTTTCCATTTAAGTGTGATATTTAGCTCACCATGTCTTTTTAGTACACGAGATTTTCATCAAACTTACTTTAGGGTTCTACCTATAAAGAATAGATTTGGCAACCACACTCGCCTCCATTGTCATTTGAAGGGTAGTAAATATCACGCAGGGCTACATCTTCTAATCTGAATCAGCTTATCAAGATGTGCTAAGAACTAGTCCTTATATTACTAAGGCTACCCTATCTATAGACACCCCCATTATGTTACCCCTTAAACTCTCCTTAGGTCTATAGCACCTACCTTCATCACTACAAACCCATGCAATACCCCGAGTACTAACCTAGAAGCCATCGGGCACTCCCAGGTTCCATTTGACCAAAAGTTAAAGTCTTTAACTCGACCAAGACTGAATGAATCTTTGAAGGGCCCTAAAATCCCTTTCGAACGGTCCGTCCCGTACACGATTCTGACTTACCATGCGGGCGAACGACCCATTTTCCCTGAAACCTGATCTAGAGGCCATCAGACGCTCCCAGCTCCGTTTGACCTAAGTCAACTCTTTAGTTTGACCAAGACTGAATGAATCTTTAAAGGGCACTGAAACCCCTTTCCAACGGTCCACCCCGTGCGCAATTCTGACTTACTGTACAAACGAATGATTCGTTTTACTCCGAGAGGTCACCAAATGCTTTGAGGATCCGGTTGACCAAAATTAACTCCCCAAACCAGATCAAGCTCTTTGGAATGTCTAAGTACATCTCCTAATATTTCAATTGGTCCACCTTGTGCGCGATTCAGACTTACCATTCGGACGAACGATCCGTTTTTGTCCGATGATTCCCCGTCCAATGGACCGAAGAATGCTTTCGAGCCACATTTGACCCAAAGTCAACTCCCGAATCCTGGAGCGGTCCAAAGGACTTTCGAAGGTCTCTGAATTACCTTTACAACAGTCCACCCCGTGCACGATTCGGATCAACGGTTTGCGCTCTGCAGTCGATTTTTCGAAAAGGCCTGAAATACACTACCAAATGGCAGGTTCCCGACGCTGCTTATCGGCAGGTGCCAATTGGCAGGACCAGGGCTATGTCGATCGACAATGCCCTGGGCCTATAAAAAGGTGTCCATAACCTCATTGCAAGGGGATCCGAGATCTGAGAGATATCACTCTCAACACATCTAGAAAACCTCTCTCGAAGTTTGCATGATTTCCACATCCAAAACCGTTTCCAACCTTCACTTTTCATCACCCTTTTCATCAAACTTGGTGAATTCACTACCCTCCATCATCATTCAATTGCAAGGTATGCTCTCCAACATACAAGATCAAGCTCAAGATCTTCAAGAAGTCCCAATTTTCTCAATTCTCTCCTTAAATTCTCATAAATTCACATTAATTTGTTTTATTACTTATCACTTTTATTCCCTCATCTCACATATCTTAATATACTTTTTTATTTAGTATTATTGCACATCTCTTATTTTCATATAAATAAAAACCCAAAAAATAAGAAAAAGAGGGTTTGCTCATAAATTCCAAACGGGAATTCTCACAATTTTCTTACACTTCTCTCATAACTAAAACACTTTTTCTACACACACAAATAAGAGAATCCCCCAATTGAATTTATAGGTTAAACCCCACCCCTCTTTTTGCATGCAAACTACGTGGACTTTGATGCCTCTATAGGCTACGTAGGTGTCTCAGGGTAAAATCCAAGACTCGAGTCCTATTTTTACTTTTTCTCTTGTTTTCTAATTTTTCTCTAAACTCAATTCTCTTATATTCTATATACTTGTTCTTAGTAGCGTATTATTCCATATGCGTTATCGTTCCCTCATAACGATCAACGTAAGGATATGACTCCTATCTCCATAATATATACACATGCACACATATCATGGGCAAAATAACAAAAATCCATGAGAGACCGTATGGGTTGAATGGGTGTCTAACACCTTCCCATTTCGTAACTTATCCTCCGGAACCTTTTTGAATAATTTTGGTTTCGTATGTATCACTATGTCTTTGGATGCTGTCCTTTGGGATGGCTCCCTTTCTTTTGTCAGTTTTGAGTAAAATAGACTGGCGACTCCATCTCTTTACATTTTTCACCTCACCCAAATGACACCAGCCGAAGCGCTCCCGAGAGGGATGCGCGGGATCTAGGATCCTCCATCACATCGCCCGCCCGCCGCGAGGATCGGGGATGGCCACAGTGACGACTCTGCTGGGGATTTTCATGAGGGATAAACTCTATTTACATGGGTGTTATTTTTCCCCCCATTTGCATGTTCCCCCTTTATTACTCATGTGTACCCCATGGTTATGCTTCAATCCGCACACTTGTAGAAAATTCTCCATGTACACTTCACACCACGTGCACCTAGGAGCACATATATCCTCATGTTTCACGCATCACCCATACTTGGTATACCATTGGTACTCATACTTTGCTCCTCGTTGGGAATGATCAAGAAAGACATTCTCATCATAAGATACTAATAAGAGGATCATACATGATTGACATGACATCACCAAAGAGCATTGTTATTGACCAAATTTTGTCCAGTAACTGGAGGGTCACTTCGTGATGGGCTCTGGTCCAGCAGGGCGCAGTTAGTCTAAGCGATATGACTCTCACCTTCCATTGGTCAAGTAGCTTCGACGTATATCAAACGGTTCCCCCTCATCGTACCGCTTGAACGAAATCATGACGGGAGGTATATCGCAGGGAATTCATTCACGTATGCCGAGTATATCGAATTCTCTCTCACACATATCGTCCCCACGAGGTATATAGTGAGGCAATTCATGTACACTCAGGTATATCAAATGTCTTGTCCACACGTACCGATTGCTCACAAGAGCAAGACGTATATTGTGGAAGTCACGCTAAAGGGGGGAACCCTTTTCGATTCATCTAACCAAACTGCATACCCGCATATAGGTATCAATCTTAGAATACACATGTTAGATTGCCGGTTTCTACTCGAAACTTTGCCAAAATTCTAGGTCGGCCTGTCGCCCGAATTTTCATGCATTTTTAAAACGGGACCCTGTCCGTGAGCCTGGTCACAAGTCCAGCCATAGCTTTATATATATTACAAACCCAATTTTTTTTAAGCTCGGGTCCTGTCCGGCATTTCATTTTACATTTAGAAGAATTAATATAAGTGAGAACATAATAATTATAATAATCATGCTGAGATCCGTCTCTCCTTTCTTTATAAAAAAAAATCCAAAAAAAATCCAAAAATATTTCCCCCTTCTTTATAAAAAAATCCAAAAACATTTCTCGTGTCTTTATCAAAAATCCAAAAAAAAAAATCTCCTCTCTTTGTTAAAAAGCCAAAAATATTTTGTCTTCCAATCTTAAAAAAAAAAGAACAAACGTCAAAAAATATTTTCATTCTTCCTCTAAAAAATAAATCCCATTTTTGTGCCTTCTCAGGTCGATCTCAAAGCCTTGCCCTGGCTCCTTATTGGCTTCAGTCTTCAGTCGAATCACCCCGGAGCTCCGTCCGTTCCTCTGTTACTTCTTTCGAGTCCGATATCCATCCGCTTTCCATGGAGAACACAGATCAAGTCCCCGTTGTGCAGCCGAATCTGACGGCAGCCCTAGCTCATCTTGTATCCAAAATTGATAACCTCTAAACTGAGGTCCGAGAAATGCAACGAAATCAGGTTCCTATTTCTCAAGAGCCCTAGGCCCTATTTCCTCGCGCTATGGTTCCACCCGAGCCTATCTGGATTCTTAAAGAATATCAGCATGCCCCATGTGCCCCTCCTACTAATGGGTCGCCGCCTGCCCAGCTTCCGATATCGAATCTTGCCCAGTATGGTGCTAACTTGCCTATGATCATTGATTCGAAGGAAGAAGAATTGAACAAGGTCAAAGAAGACCTCAAGATGCTCACCAGGAAGTTTGACCAAGTCATAATCTCTGGTAATTACATGGACTACACCCACATGTCTCCTTATCCTAAAGTGAGGTTACCCGAAAAGTTCAAGATGCTAAATATCAAGAAATTCGGAGGAAGTGGACCCCCAATTTTTCATCTCCGTAGCTATCACCTTTCCATGACTCTACTAGGGGCTTCTGAAGAAGTGATGTCCCAATTATTTCATCAAACTTTGAAGGATAGTGCCCTCTAATGGTTTTTGACTCTCGTAGAGTCCAGAATTCATAGTTGGGAGGATGTGGCTCGAGAATTCATTTCCCAGTACAAATATAACGAAGAGCTTGAGGTCAACCGTAGTGATTTATAACTGCTCAAACAAAACTCTGGGGAATCAGTCAGTAACTTCATAGCCCGATGGAGGGAAAAAGCAGCAACCATAACCAATCGGCATTCCTAGGAAGAACAAGTCAGCATAGTGAAGAAGAACTTCTTACCCCATGTCCGAGCAATGATGGGAGGACAATACTATCCACACTTCTGAGATCTCATAGAAGCAGGAGTAGAAATCTAGGAAGGTCTTGTTAAAACATATGTCGAACCAAAGAAGGTGTCCGGACAGTTCATCCCTAGGAAATATGATAAGCCTACTAGTGTCGCAGTCTCAACCATCAACAACATCTCTTCACTAACCACCTCATGGGCATCAGAGAGCCACCTTATCCCAGTCCGAAAGGAATACACTGAGCTTCATGCTCCCCTCTCCAAAGTTTATCAAGCCTTGTTGAGCTGAAACCTTATTAAACCCTTAGATACCCGTAAATTGCCAAATCCACTCCCAAGAAACTTTAAGGCAGATGCCCATTGCGCCTTTCACTAAATAGCTGGCCATACCACTGACCAATGCTTTCACCTCCGAAACATAATCCAAGGTATAATTGACCGGGGTACCATCGCCCCACCATCCAATCCTAAGCCAAACACTACTCACAACCCACTCCTAAATCATGCCAATGCCATCTTCTTAGAAGAGAACCCAGAATTTGATCCCTCAACTCAAATCACACCCATAAACTCTCCCAAACCTCTCCAAATTTGCCCATATTTCCTCTTACATCCTGCTAGCCTCGCTGATCAGGCATTGTCACTCCTTACCAGAGCATGCATCGTCGTCCATACCCGTTCCGAAAATGGAAGTATGGAATTATCATAAGTCTTAAACCAACTCCTAGAGTTAGGGCTAAAATTGCCCTCACAGATGATCATTAATTGCTAGACGTTCAGTACGCTGTTCTTGGAAGCACGAAAATGGGCCCGAGAGTCAGATAATTGGGTAATACCGACCGATGAAGTCATCCTGGATGATTTCGTCCAGATTATGTTAGAGTTATTCAGGAAAACCAATAACATTTGCAGTATCACCGAGTTATTCGATGATTTGAAGCTACAAAGGCGCCTGGTCCCTTCACCCTTACACATCCCCACCGATTGGGAAGACCTGTATGAAGAAGCCGTTGAAGTTATGGAATGTATCGACTTTACATAGAAAGACATAATTATTGCCACCGAATGGGGGGAAGAGTTTGAAGATTCGAATAAAGAATAAGCTTAAGAGAACACTGGCTTGGTAGCCGACATGTGTGGAATGATATCATTCGAAGAACTCCTCGGAGAAATAAACAAGGTGGCAGAACAACCCGAAATTGACTAGGAAATGAGATTCATGTTCTTCCCTTCTTTAGTAAATCACATGACCAGATCAGGGAGGCATTACCATATCCCAAGCTCACTACCAGACAATGAAAAGAGGAAGGGCGTGGAAAACCTTCTTATGACAGAGATGACCCTCAAGGAAAGAAAGATCCTCGACCAACTAAAGAAACTCAAGCTAACATCACTCTATGGGGGCTCTTCATGTCTTCTCAGCTGTACAGAAACGCTTTGATCAAGTTGCTCACTGAACCCACAGTTCCTCCTTCTACCACACTAAAAGAAGTGGTAAATTTGGTCATATCCTTGACCTCTACCGGAATGCTATCCTTTTTCTAAGAAGAAATACCCAAGATTGGGCCAAACCACAATAATGCACTCAATATCTCCGTCAAAGCTATGGGGAAGGTTGTACCATTCTCTCTTGTCGATAATGGATCCGCCTTGAATGTCTACCCACTGAGAACCTTCAAATGTTTAAGACTAAAAGAAAGCAACCTCGCTCCAACCTCCGCTACTGTGTGTGCCTACGATAATACCCGTCGGGAGGTGATGGGATTCATAAAGCTTGTAATAGGGGTTGGACCTATAAACCCTGTCATCGAATTCCAAGTTATTGACATCCCAGCTTGTTTCAACCTGTTACTTGGACGACCTTGGCTTCACAGTATCAAGGGTGTGTCTTCCTCACTCCATCAAAAATTAAAATTCTTCGTCGACGAACGAGTCATCAACATTTTGGGCGACGACGACAATACCGAGGGTACAAGTACCAGTAATCCAATTCTTGATATGATCCTATCAGGATTCCGAGTTGAACCACTCCTACTCCCGGTAGGGGACGACTTCAAAGAAAGGGTTCCTCCAGAATATGACCCTCATGGCAACGTCAACGTGATTTAGATGTTTAGAAACATGCACTTCATGACTAAACTAGGCTAGGTCAAAGATAGTAAGGGATACTTGAGTCGATTGAACTAAAGAAAACTTTCCCTCCTTGTGGTTTGGGGTATCAACCATCAGAATAAGAGCTCAAAATGATCTGCCAGTCTAGACCAAAAAAAGGACTAGACTACATTCAGACAATCCCAGGTGATTCTTTGAATGAACGATTCATTAAAGATGGAGAAGACTTCCCCTTTTACGGCTTTCCAGAATCATGGTATGACTATACAGACAAGAAGATGAAGCCTGGAATGGAGATCTTTTTCCATGACAACTACCCATGGGCCAAGAGTTTCCAACACTATGTACAACTGCTCATCAAAGATACCGAAAAGACTGAGGAAAGTGACTCCAAAGATTCCTTCAACTTACAGACACTAGGGATAGCACTCTGCATGGTTCACTCAGGCACTACATCACCGGATCCGTCCCAACTGATTAAAGCTGCTGATACACCTCTCCTCAACTGGCATGTTGTGCCAGTTCTACTTGCTAAAATCTCCCATAATCCCAATGTTTACCCTATTTCTTCTTCTGTTGTCTATCCTTGCTCAAATGTAATCTAGTCCTCCTTTAATGAGGTTCTCAATGCTGTTTTTCCTATCAATGAAATAAACGAAGATTTTGAGTATCTTACTGTGCCTTAAATTAACTGTTTGGATTATAATCAAACTTTTAATGATGATGATTTTGCAAATGAACAATTCTTAACTGATCTAAATAAGGTTAATAATAAACAACATAACCACGTTCAAGTTAATGAAGAAGAGACTGTTGTTATTAACCTCGGTTTTTAGTATCCAACTGCGCGCGATTAGGATTGGGGATACCGTCGACGAGCATGAGCGTGCATAACTCAAAGAATTGATAAAGGAATTCGTGGATGTCTTCGCATGGTCCTATGGCGATATGCCCACAATTGATCCTGAAATAGCTCAGCATGATATTCCCACTCTCTCAGATTACAAGCCAGTTAAATAAAAGTTGAGAAAGCTCCGCATCGAATGGTCGCTCAAGGTCAAAGAAGAGGTGGTCAAACAGTTAAATGTAGGTTTCATTCGTGTGATCGAATATGCCACATGGCTAGCTAACATAGTGCCCGTGTCGAAATCAGTAGGAAAAGTTTGGATGTATGTAGACTATCGGGGTTTGAACAAAGCCTCTCCAAAGGATGATTAGCCATTACTTAATATCGACAAGATCGTGGATAACACAACCATTCATGCTCTCAAGTCATTCATCGACGGGTTTGCCGGATACAACCAAATCAAAATGCACCCAAACCACCAAGAAAAGACCTCATTCATCACCCCATGGGGAACCTTTTGTTACATTGTTATGCCATTTGGTCTCAAGAATGCTGGGACTACTTACCAGGGAGATGCCATAACCATCCCGCACGATCTGATTCACAAAGAGGTTAAAGTCTATGTGGGTGATATGATTATCAAATCCAAGACTAGAGAAGGTCATGTTCCCGCTCTCCGATAGTTCTTCGAACGACTGCGAAAGTATCAGATGAGACTCAATCCGCAGAAATGCGTCTTCGGCATTACAAAGGGAAAACTCTTGGGACTCATGGTCAGTGAGAAAGGGATAGAAGCAGATCCTGCCAAGTTAAAAGACATGCTTTAGATATCGCCTCCCCGAACAGATAAAGAAGTCCAAGGTTTCCTTTGGAAATTGCAATACGTCAGCCGGTTCATTAGCCAGTTAACCTCAATCTATGAGCCTATCTTCAAACTCCTCCAAAAGGATTCAACTAAGATTTAGAACGAGGCCTGCCAAGAAGCTTTTGATTAAATCAAATAATATCTGGCCCAACCCCAGGTACTTATGCCACCATAGCCTGGTCTCTCTTTGTTCCTATGCCTAACCATAACCGACACTGCAGCTGGGGCTTTGCTAGCCCAATACCTTGAAGACTCCCGCAAAGAAAGAGCCATCTATTATGCCAGTCAAAAATTGGTTAGATACAATGTCAACTACACTGCTTTAGAAAAGGCGTGTGTCGTGCTGATCTGGGTCACCCAAGAGTTACGGCACTACATGATCGCCTTCCCCATCAAAATTCTATCCCAAATGGGCCCCATCAAATACCTGATTGAGAAACCCGCCTTATACAACCGAATGGACTGATGGTTGATGCTCCTAGCCGAGTTTGATATCATGTACGTCACATAAAAATCCATAAAAGGAAGAGCCATATCTGACTACCTCGCTGATTACCCCATGGATGAGGCCGATGTCCGGATCTCCAAATTCTCAAATGAAAACATCCTTTGAACTGCTCGGGACAGTCTCCGATGGTAAATTTTCTTTGACGGTGCTGCCAACAAACAGGGATATGACATTGGGATACTTTTGATCGCCCGAGATGACTCTCACACTCCCATCGCCATCAAGATGGATTTCCCCTGCACCAATAACATGACTGAGTACTAGGCATGCACGGTAGGCCTCAAAGTTGCTCTCAAGAAAGGTATTCAATGCCTAGACGTCTACGGGGATTCCGCCCTCATCGACGAGAAACTCTAACCCTTCCATGCCCACTTAGAAGAGCTATCCTCCCAATTCCAAGACATCACTTTCAATTACCTACCTCAAGCAAGGAATAACCTAGCCGATGCCCTTGCTACCTTAGCCACCATGGTCGATATGCCCGAAGGAATAATAATGACCCCCTTCCTGGTTCAAAAGTAAGACAAACCAACCCACTGCTACCATATTGAGCTCGTCACCATAGAAGATCCCAAACTAGCCAATTACCGGTACTATGATATCTGGCACCTCCTCAAACATGGTAGGTATCTCGAGGGTTTTAATAAAAAAGATCGAGCAACCCTTCGAAGGCTGGCCACCCAATACATCATCTGTCACTAAGCACTGCTCAAAAGGAACTTCGATGGAACTCATCTACACTGTATCGCAGGTGCTAACATTGAAAAGATAATGCAGAACATACATAGCGAGGAATGCGGACCCCACATGAACGATCACATGCTTGCCAAGAAGATCATCTGACAAGGCTACTACTGGACCACCATGACCCAGGATTACACCGCCTACGTCCAGAGATGCCTCAAATGCCAACAGTTCTCCATCCTTCAGCATCTGCCTCCGTGCGAATTATACAACATGACTTCTCCCTGGTCGTTCTCCACCTGGGGCATCGAAATCATAGGGAAGATTACACCGAAGGCTTCCAACGGGCATGAGTTCATCCTAGTTTCCATTTATTACTTCACCAAGTGGGTCGAAGCTGAGTCATACGCAGTGCTCAATGCCAAGAAAGTGGCCAAATTCATCAAGAAAAACATCATCTGTCGGTATGGGGTCCCGTACAAGCTAGTATCAGATAATGGGTTGCATTTCGAGCCATAAGTCATAGAGGTGGTCAACGAATATGGGATTCAAAGATATAAATCTTCTCCCTACTGACCTCAGACCAACGGTGCAGTTGAAGCCGCCAACAAGAACCTCAAAGCCATCATCAGTAAGATGACCAAAAGTTATCGGGATTGGGACGACCGGGTCCCTTTCGCCTTTTGGGACTATCGAACCTCAATCCGAACCTCTACTGGGGCTACCCCTTACTCTCTAGTCAATGGTATGGAATAAGTCCAACCCATGGAGTTGGAAATACCCTCACTACGGGTCATGCTTAAAAGCAAGGTCAGTGAAGAAGACTGGTGCCAAGGCTGTCTTGACGAGCTGACCCTCCTAGAAGAAAGGATATTAAAAGCGCTATACCAAATACAAGGGTACCATCGCCAAATAGAGCATTCATTCAATAAGAGAGTCAAGGACCGCGATACCCGAGAAGGGGATCTATCCCTCAAAGAGATCATAGAACCCATCTGGGACCCCAGAGGGAAATTCAAGACCAATTGGAGCGGCCCCTACATTGTTAAGAAGATCTTGTCTGGCGGTGATGCCATGCTCATTGATTTAGATGGGGAAGAGATGGCTCATCTAGTCAACCTGGACCTTCTTAAGAAGTTCTACCCCTAGTCTGAAATCTCAGCGCTCTAGGACTCTTCTCATCTCCCTTATATTCTAAAAAAAAACTCTTCATTTCCCTCTACCCAGAACTACGTGGGCCCGATCCTCTGAAAAAAACCATTTTCAAATAAAGTAAAACTTTGCAAAAACCCCAGAGGTATGTAGGCAGCTCATACACCTTACATGAGCACGACCCTTTTTTTTTACAAAATAATATTCTTTTCTTATCTCCGAGAACAACAATCCATTTTAACATATACTTGAACAAAAGGATTATATATGCCCTAGCGATAGGTATAGATATCTCAAAAATGCAAAACTCATCAAAAGGCACAGGTGGATGATTAAAAAGTTATTTATTTCACTAATAAGAAATTTCGGTACATATTACATAAGAAAAGGAACGGATAACTCCCTTCCCCCCTAAAAAGACAAAATAAAATCCCCCGATTTATTACCCATTATAAACTCCCGAAGAGTCCTATCCGCAGCTACTAGAGGAGCCCGCTCCATCATCATCATCTACATCCTAGGATCCCCAAACTTCCCCTGCCTGAAGGGAGTGTCGCAGACGCTCCAGGGATCGATAAGCTCGAACCAGCTTCTGAAAAACTACCACACCTCCCTCCATGGTATTAAACAAAATAAACCACCTTTGTCCAGTCTCTACTGCTAACATATTGCTGACTACTCTCCTCCTCCTCCATAACCACTTTATATAATCCCCGGGGATACGCCAAACTTTCCCAACAGACTGAGAGGGACGGGTCGACAGATGCCGATTCTCCCAAAGAGCCAAGCCGCATGCGCAAACGCTCAGTCAAATCTTCTACCGGAAAGAAGTCTATTATCCGAGGTGGCATGACCTGTTCCCATCCAAATTGAAGCAGAATTTGCCAAGGGAAATAAAAAGAGGTCTATCTGAGACCAATCAGCTGCACATACAAGTATTCTCCCAACTCTAGAATAGGCAGCAACTGTCCCCACCAAGGCATTGACCAATACAAATTTAGAGCCCCGTGCTCCACAAACCAATTCTCACAGCTCTCAATATCCAAGCCAACACAGATGAAGGGGCGCAAAAAGAAATTGGGTACAATCGACAAAGGATACTCTAGAGGAGTCACCAAGCGAAGTCTCTCAGACAACCACATGAATAGCATCACGAGGATACCCCTCAGGAAGTCAGAATGACCTTCTCGCCAGGCATACAGGCCATTCAAAGTATCTGCCAATATCACCATCACAGGATTATGATGGTATGACATCCACGAGGTAATGGCTGTAAGTTGTGGGTTCGCCAGCAGTTACCCAGTCACCAGCAGCAATTTTGATACTAAGCCTAGAACAACGGCTCCGGCGTATCCAACATCACCAGCTTCTTGGAAATGCATGGACTGTAACACCGCCGAAAGAGATATCATTCCTCCAAAAGCCAATGGTCTAGCTGCCGAAGGCAAAATGCGAAGAAGCCCAGCCAGCAAATCCCTAGGAGAACGGGAAAATTTGGATAAAGCCGCGACAACACTGGGATTTATCCCCAGCGTGGAAGAAAATTCATCGTAGGTAGGACAAACTTTATCCAACCCAAAGCGGAATACATGGTCTTCGGGATACTAAAATTGTACCTCCGCCATCAACATGTTCCACTCAATGGGCCGGTTACGCCACAAAGAGACTCGACGCATATTGAAAGCATCGTAGTCGACATTATAAGAGCACATCGCTTCCATAGCTTCTAGGTAGTTAGCAAAATTCAATGCTACCAGGGAGAGCCATCTTGCAAAACTAAGAAATAGTAGACAAGTGAAGGTGTGATGAAAACACTTCACCTTTACCCCTTTTTATACTTGAAAACCCCCACAAAAGACATAACCCTTGTAGAAATCGGAGGGAATCCTACTCCACAAAGTACAAGAGGCTGAAGAGGGAACTAATCAAAGCTTTGAATTGATGGAACTGGACTGACTTGCCGATAGGCAGGACAAGGTCCTTGTCGATCGGTAACCTCTTACTTTTGGAAATTTCCCTTTTTCTTTTTTTATCAAAATTCAAAAAACTCAAAATAAATTGATATTCTCAATAGAATTTCAAAAATACTCTTCCACCCCTATATAAATTCTCATTTTTAACCTTCCTTCAAAATCCCCAAAATACCACTTTTTACGGTCTCAGCAGCTAAGTAAAAAGTGCATGTGCATGCATTTATTCACCATTAACAGAAGATAATAAAAAACTCCATTTGCATTGCATATATATATTCTTCTATGTTACATCAAATTTTGCAGGAAATAAAGAAAAGCAAAAAAACAACGGGACTCAGATCGAACCCACATTCTCTCTCTCTCAACTACCCTTCACCCCACTTGCTAAGAGCTTCCACCCCTACGATGCTCTCTCTTTCTCCTATGACGAGACGACGCACCACCACTACCCGAGCCAGAGTCCTCCCCGACGAAGCAGATGACACCAAACAAGAAGGAACCGGGATCGCATCCTGAATATGGGCAGTAGACGAAGATATCCAGTCTCAGATTTCCCTCAGCCAACTGATCGACACCCGGACTTGCTATTAGAAAAAGGTAAAATCAGTTTCAAAGAGGGATCAAAACACAAAAGGATCCAAAAAGAGGAAGAAGGTATACCTCAGGTCGAAGAACCTTCTCTGTCAAACCCATCTTGTCCGAATGCACCGCATGAGGACGGTGAAACATGAGGATCACCGCTCCATCAGCCCGCCGAATGTTGTATAAAAGGGTATGCATTCACATAAAAGGAACCTCTGAAGTCGCCACCGCTGCAGACGCCGATGGACCACCACCGCTGTGGGAAGACCCCATCGCCCGATTCGAACTCACAGGAGGGAAAAGCAAGGCATCATATATGATGGGTGCCATCAACCATCTTGTCACAAAATCCATATAGTCATACGGCGCAGCTATATCAGTATACAACAGGTAGGACTCACCGATCATTGCCGCGATCCTCACATCCTCTGGCAACAGCTACTCCTGCCTCATAGACGTAGGAGGCTGCGCAGGTGGCACCACCACCTCCTCCTCCATAATTTGTCGAACCACCCTTTCCCCAAGATACTAAGAATGGACGAACTTGTGCGCCAGTAAATACCTCATCTACGCATTCACCCTGGTCACCCCCGTATCCTGAATGGCTATCCCCCAATGGTAAAAAGTCACTTGAAAACCCCAGTAGGCATAAGTCAATTCAGAATCAGAATGCGTAAAAATCAAGGCTGAAAGAAAAGAGTCTTACCCTACCACTAGTCAGGCCATTTAAGAACTGACGCACCACCTCCAGAGAGAGAGATTCCATCAACTACCGATTGGCCTTGCGCCATCGATACAATCGGCAGAAGTCCCCAACAGTGTCGTCCTTCAGAGCAATCAACTGGGTATTGCACCCAATCACCTCATAGAACCATGTCTGCCAAAGATAAGAATTAACGATAAAAAATAGACGCATAAGGAAAATGCGAATGAATGAAAAGAAAATGCGCATATTAAAGAATACCTCAAGGAGATACGTGGCTCCAGTAAAAGTTTGCCGGTAGCACCGGCTGAATGCCTCCAAAGAAAAATAGAGGGTCACCAAAGTCAGGCTCCCCCAATCATAGAGAGGGATGTTCGAAAACATCCTCAAATACGAAAAGAACCACAAATGGACGACATCGCCGCTCGACGCCACCATGAAACCTCCCAACACCAACAATATGAACAACCAGGCCATCTGCCTCACTTGCAGCCCATCCTCCAAATCAACCACCCTACTCAGCAAAACATCCTTCAGCAAGGACAACCGGATGGAATCCCTAGACACTATCCTCCCTACATCACCGAGCCCTTCCTGCACCGCCTCCAGCCTCATCAGCAGAGAACGATCCACCTCTATCTGCTCCCCATCGTAATCTAGCCCCAGCAGCTGCTGCACATCTATAGGAGTCACGGTCATCTACCCAAAGACAAAATGGAAGGTGTGGGTGGTATCCCACCATCTTTCCCCCAAAGTGCACAGGACCGCTGTCGAATGAGCCATCTCATCCAGCGCAGACGTCAACCTCCCAAAACCCGCTGAGGATACCATCTAACGCACCACAGGTGGAAGATGCTCCCAGACATCCTTAACCCCGTCGTCCTATGGGCACGCATGTTCTTCAAAGAGATATCGGACTGTCAAAAGAAAAAAAAACTTGTCAAAAATTCAAGAAGGAAGAAAAAATCATCAAAAGAGAAGAATTCCACAAGTCTTTACGTACATAACCGCCAGGGTTCATCACCCTCGAGGAGTGATGACACAACGTCTCTCGCAACAAGGTCCGCTCATCTGCAACCAGCTCGAATGTGTCAAAGGAATTCTCACTCCCCAAAGCAAGAGGCGCCCTGGCCCTCCACTCCATGTTCTCCCAGTCATCAACAGTCAACCATTCCCTATGCATTGCAGTGCTCACGAAGACGGCCATTTCTTAGAGGTCAAAATGCTAGAACGATTTGTAAAGGAATATTACAGAAAGAAAGAAAGCAAGAAGCTGTGAAAGATGTAGGGAATTCTCCCCTTTAAATAGGATGACAAGGGTCATGCCGATCGGCATAAACCCCCCACCCACCGATCGACGCTGACCCCTTACCTTCCCGAGGCAGTCCAAAAATCTGTTCCACTACCGAATGGCACCCCTCATACCATGCTGACTGGCACCCCCTTAAAAGTTCGTACAAAAATTCCCAGAAAACACCAAAAAGCCCTGAAAAATGCGCAGAAAATTCTTAAAAATCCCAGGGAGGATTTAGAACATTTCACACTCCCTCAAGTGGAACCCCCCATTTCCCCAGCGGAACTCCCAAAAAACTAAGTAAAACTCCTCCTGACAACGTCCCCGGAGGATCTCTGAAGATTTCCCCCTATACCCCAAAGGTCTCAATTTTCCCCAAGAAATACATCCAAACCCCGGGCCACCTAATAACCTCCCAGTGGAATTTTGGCTATTCCTTTAGAGGATGCAAAAGATTTCCCCAACAATCGGCTCCCCGGCCTAAAACAAAAACCACAAGATAAATCTCCCCGACAGAGTTCCCCAAGAATATCTCTACTTAAGACCGCAGAATTGGCTTCGACCCACATAATTGGTCACCTCCACTTAAGCCCACAGAATTTTCTTCGACCCGCAGAATTGGCCATCGTATCCTTAAAGCCCGTAAAATTGGCTTCGACCTGTAGAATTGGTCATCTCAACTTAAGCCCACAGAATTGGTCATCTCCATTCAAGCCCACATAATTGGCTTCGACCCACAGAAATGGTAACCTCACCTTTAAGACCTCAGAATTGACTTCAACCCACATATTGGTCATCTCTACTCAAGCCCGCGTAATTGGCTTCGACCCGTAGAATTGGTCTTCTCTACTTAAGCCCGCAGAATTGGCTTCGACCTGCAGAATTGCTCATCTCTATCCAAGCCCACAGAATTGGTTTCGACCCACAGAAATGTTCTCCTCACCTTTAAGCTCGCAGAATTAGCTTCGACCCGCAGAATTGGTCGTCTCTACTTAAGCTCGCAGAATTGGGTTCGACCCGCAGAATTGGTCATCTTCATTCAAGCCCACATAATTGGCTTCGACCGGAAGAAATGGCCACCTCACCTTTAAGCCCGTAGAATTGGATTCGACCCACAGAACTGGTCATCTCTACTCAAGCCCGCAGAATTGGCTTCGACCCGTAGAATTGGTTATCTCCATTCAAGCCCACAGAATTGGCTTCGACCCGCAGAATTGGTCATCTCACCTTAAGCCCGTAGAATTGGCTTCGACCCGTAGAATCGGTCACCCTCATCTTCAGGCCCTCAGAATTGGCTTTGACCTACAGAATTGGTTATCTCTTTAAACCCATAGAATTGGCTTCGGCCCGCAGAATTGGTCATCACCCTTAAGCCCGCAGAATTGGTCCCCCTCATCTTCAAGCCCTCAGAATTGGCTTCGACCCACAGAATCGGTCACCCTCATCTTTAAGCCCTCAGAATTAGCTTCGACCCGTAGAAATGGTCATCTCTACTTAAGCTCGCAAAATTGGCTTTGACCCGCAGAATTGGTCATCACCCTTAAGCCCGCAGAATTAACTTCGACCCGTAGAATCGGTCATCTCATCTTAAGCCCTCAGAATTGGCTTCGACCCTCAGAATCGATCACCCTCATCTTTAAGCCCTTAGAATTGGCTTCGACCCATAGAATCGGTTACCCTAATCTTCAAGCCCTCAGAATTAGCTTTGACCCGCAGAATCGGTCAACCTCATCTTCAAGCCCTCAAAATTAGCTTTGACCCGCAGAATCGGTCATCCCCAGCACCTCCTCAGGAAATGGCCTAAACCTTTCCTCTAAACCATCCTTTAGGTCCTCAAAATCGACCTCGACCCCATGAATTGGTCATCCTCGACGTCTACATAGTCATCCTCGCTCCCTCAGGTTCTCAGAACCGGCCTCGACCCTCTAAATTGGTCATCCTCCCTTAAAAGCATCATGCGGTGTCTATTCGATGTCTATCATTTGTTCCGAACTCACCCATCTGGGGGCTCTGTAGAGACCCCATTCTATTACCCCTAAACTCTCCTTAGGTCCCTAGCACCTCCCTTCATCACTATAAACCCAGGTCATACCCGGAGTACTTACCTAAAATCCATCGGGCACTCCCAGGTTCCATTTGACCAAAATTTAAAGTCTTCATCTCGATTGAGACTAAATGAATCTTCGATGGGCCCTAAAACCCCTTTCAAACGGTCCATCCCGTGCACGATTACGACTTACCATGCGGGCGAACAAACCATTCTCCCCAAAACCTGATCTAGAGGCCACTGAACGCTCCCAGGCTCCGTTTGACCTAATTCAACTCTTTATATTAACCTAGACTGAATGAATCTTCAAAGGGCACTAAAACCCCTTTCCAATGGTCCACCCTGTGCGCGATTCTGACTTACGGTACGAACGAACGATCCGTTTTACTCCGAGAGGTCACCAAATGCTTCCAGGACTCGGTTGACTAAATTCAACTCCCAAAACCAGATCAAACTCTTTGGAATGTTGAATTACATCTCCTCACATTTCCAACGGTCTGCCCTATGTGCGATTCAGACTTACCATGCGGACGAATGATCTGTTTGCGTCTGACGATTCCCCGTCCAATGGACCGAAGAATGCTTTCGAGCCACATTTGACCCAAAGTCAGCTCTCGAACCCTGGAGTGGTCCAAAGGACTTTCGAAGGTCTTTGAATTACCTTTCCAACAGTCTACCTCGTGATCAATTTGGATCAATAGTTTACGCTCTATGACCATTTTTCGTAAAGGCCTAAAAGACACTGCCAAACGGTAGGTTCTAGACCCTGCCTATCGGCAAGTGCCGATCGGCAATGCCATGGGCCTATAAAAAGTAGGCCTTGACCTCATTGCAAGGGGAGACCAGATCTCAGAGATATCACTCTCAACACATCCAGAAAACCTATCTCGAAGTCAGCGTGATTTCCACATCCAAAACCCTTTCCAACCTTCACTTTTCATTATCCTTTTCATCAAACTTGGTGAATTCACTACCCTCCATCATCATTCAAGTGCAAGGGCTGCTCTCCAACATACAAGATCAAGCTCATGATCTTCAAGAGGGTCTCATAAATTTTCATTAATTTCTTTTTATTACTTATCACTTTTATTCCCTCATCTCATATATCTTAATATACTTTTTTATTTAGTATTATTGCACATCTCTTATTTTCATATAAATAGAAACCCAAAAAATAAGAAAAAGAGGGTTTGCTCATAAATTCCAAACGGGAATTCTCACACTTTTCTTACACTTCTCTCATAACTAAAACACTTTTTCTATATACACACACACACACACAAATAAGAGAATCCCCCAATTGGATTTATAGGTTAAACCCATCCCCTCGTTTTGCATGCAAACTACGTGGACTTTGATGCCTCTATAGGATACGTAGGCGTCTCGGGGTAAAATCCAAGATTCGAGGCATATTTTTACTTTTTCTCTTGTTTTATATTTTTCTCTAAACTCAATTCTCTTATATTCTATATACCTGTTCTTAGTAGCGTATTATCCCATATGCGTTATTGTTCCCTCATAACGATTAACGTAAGAATAATCGCGTAAATCCTATTTTCTAATATTATTTTTTCATTCCTACGGATGACTTTCTTTACCTCTTTCATGGTACAAGTCGATGACTCCTATCTCCATTATATATACACAGGCACACATAACACGGGAAAAATAAAGGAAAATAGCAAAAACCCATGAGAGACCGTAAGGGCTGAATGGGTGCCTAACACCTTCCGATTTTGTAACTTAGCCTCCGGACCCTTTTTGAATCATTTTAGTTTCGTATGTATCAATATGTCTTTGGATGCTGTCCTTCGGGATGGCTCCCTTTCTTTTGTCTGTTTTTAGTAAAATAGACTATCGACTCTATCTCTCTACATTTTTTACCTCACCCAAATGATGTCGGCCGAAGTACTCCCGAGAGGGACACACGGGACCTAGGATCCTCCATCACGCCGCTCGCCCACCACGAGGATCGGGGATGGCCACACTATCATATACCTTATACAAGACAAACTTATAATCATGTTTCGATGTTACCCCACCTATGTTCCATCTTAATTCGCCACTTAGCATCATCACTCTAAGTCTAGAATACATTTACTATTAAATCTCAAAACCGAGTATCACCACACCCATATTAGTCATTCCTTGACATTCGAGGATCATTCCTATTACGACACAAGATGTCACCCTACCGTAGGGATCACACACCCCATCTGTGCCAATCTGGGGAGCAGTAATACCCCGTAATTTTGAGGACTCAGAATTTAATTAATTTGGGAAAAATAAAATTTATTTAAATTGGAGAATTTTAAACTGGAAATTGAGGTCAAAATTTGAGGATATTATAAAGTATATCGAATGAAGATTCTAAGTGTACGGTTGATCCGAGATGGGTCGAGATAGTCATAATGACTCTCCTTGGGTTTTATTTTGGTTCCGAAATATTTTAAGTTATTTTGACTCGAATTGGAGTAAACAAGTCATTTAAAGTGTGTATTATCATTTAAAGTTGGGTATCGATAAGGCTTATAAAGTCTACGTGAGATAACAATCTCATTCTTGAGATTGAGAGAGAGCCCTAGAGAGAGAGAGAGAGAGAAGAGGAAAGGAAGAAGAGAAAGAAGAAAAACTTAGAGATTCTCGCCAATTCGTAATTTCGAGGAAGATTAAACCTCTACAACTTTGAGGAAAGTGATTAACTTTCTAAATAATCTATGTGTATAGTTTATTTCATGATTTGCTGAATAAAAATACGGACTTTAGGTTAGAATGTCAAAACCTAGATTTTGGTTAAATTTTGCATTTGAGGCGTGTATATATGGATTTGAGGTTGTATAATTAGTTGGGTTGATATGTGGTATGAGTTTTGATGTTAAAAACATGTTTGGGTTGAAGATTGATGGTTAGAAGGTGATATAATTAGGTTTTGAAAATTGGGGTTTTGGAGAAAATAAGCCATTTCGTAGTTGGCTGAACAGGGCGAATCGATTCGCCCCCTTTGCGAATCGATTCAGAATGTTGCAAACTTACAGGTCTGTTGGACCAAATTGATTCGGACCCAAAACCAAATCGATTCGGCCTAGGACAGACTTACAGGTCCTTTGGACCGAATCGATTTGGAAACAGGGCTGTTTTGCGAAGTTTTTCTAGAATGAATTTTTCTCCATTTCGATTGCGTTTATCGATTAGGAACATTCTTATATGATGCAAGAAATACATTTTCGAGATTTATTGGGAGTTTCTTATATGATGTGTTATTGGGAACGTATCGAGCTAATTTGGGAATACGTATATATATATATATATATATATATATATAATGGAGTTCTCGCATTGACTTAGTGAGGAATCACCCAAGCGACGAGAATCCTATTTTGAGATTAGACGTAAGTTATATGATGTGACGTTGAGGGCTCATCGAGGTAGTTGTGAAGGCGTGACTTGGAGTTGTTATGCTGACTTTTGTGTTAAATCCTCCTAGTGACGGGATTTTATTTAGATATGATTGGGGGACCAATGAGAGAGAGAGTTCGTGTATCCTTAGTGACGATAAACTTAGGGATTTAATCTTAAATGTGATAACGTCAAAGGTTCATTTGAGTAACTGAATCGTAATCTGAATTTGGAAGGATTCAATTACTATCGACTAATAGTTTGTGTTTATACTTATAGCTGGAATAACTATCGTATATCTATGTGCGATTAATGATAAATATTCAAATGAGTGATGGGATCATAAAATTAATTGGGAATGAGCTTGTGAATTATATACTACAATAAGTTGTGTTTATACTTATATCCGGGATAATTATTGTATATCGATGTGCATCCGGATATAGATGGTGTATGTATGATGATTGTTATATAAGTTCGGTTTTGAGATCGTATCCTTTATGTTGATAAAATTGGGAGACTATTCATATCATAGGTGTGATGGATGTGTAAGTTTCAAGTCAGGGATCGTATTCTGAAATGAATTGGGAAAGAATGCATTATAGCGTCGGTTAGTATAATGAGAGTTATATACATATACCCTAATTTATTACTTTTATACATACGTACGTGAGATATATGTATATATATATATGGCGTGAATGTATATACCTTGTGTGATGGTTTTTATATATGATGTGATCGCATATATATCTAGTGTGAATGATATATATACTTATTGTGTGAGCATACCCCTCCAGTGCTATCATGGGAAGTTGCGCGATGCGGGTGAGGCCCCTGGCTTGAGGAGAATGGAGTGTATAGTCCCCAGGTCATTGTCGTCCATTATTTATTGCTCGATTCTTATTCTGGGTGAGAAGTCTTGGGTATGATTCGTTCTCACTTTCAGGTTCGGAACTATGGCCGCTTCCCCTACGTTATGATTTGTTTGATTACTAGGGCGGTGTGATAATAGTCCGGTGGCTGGTAACCCGGGGTAAAGTGAGTAATCCCTAGAAGATGATAGCATTGTGAAGTATATATATATATATATATATATATATATATATATATATATCCTATGAGTGAATGAGTTATGGGTATTTTAAATGTGCGTTATGTGTGTTTTTCATACGTGTTTGTTAGGGTTGAATGATCATGTTTATAACAAGAATAATGTATATAGACCCTAAAGGTTTTGTACGATACCATATTTATGTACTTAGAGAGAATAGTTGTTTATGGTAAGTAGCTGAGGTTATACGTGTTGTGTGTTGAGGGCATAATGGATCTCGATGATCAACATTATCAAGGAGTAGTGTATCAGGGGGGTTCCTTATCTGGATTTCGCTATGCGAGATGCCCCACGCACGAAACGTAGAACAATGTTGGGAGTGGGGATAAATTTAGTCCTTGGTGCTGGGTTTTGCGTTTTGGTGAAACATAACTTCATAAGTATATAAAGATGGTATGTGACTATTCTGATGCTAATAACTTGTTTAAGTTAATTAGTAGAAACCGACGAATTCTGGTAAGAAATATGTATGTATAATTGATACAGATATTAATATAAGTTCGGGCGTTAACTTAGGATATGATAGAATGAGAAGATTTCAGGTCATATTTAAGATAGTGCGATACGCGGGTGTAGACTATGCGTGGATTAAGATTGAATTGTGCCTATAATGTGTCGGGTAGATGAATTGAGGATCATGTACTTACGCTTAGGTGCGCGCTATAGTTGAGAGGTAAGTTGAGTTCCAAGGGAGTGCGACTCCACTTTAATCATGAAATTGTGTATTTATAATTATTATGCATTTTAATGCACTTGCTAAAATGTTTTCACACCTCGGGCTCTAACCCGTTTATATTTCTCTCTTGCTATACATATATTGTAATATTATAGGTGTCCCACAGCAAGGACGCCAATGATGCTTTTCTATGCAGTGCCCTCGGAGCTGTAGCAGATGCAGACTGTTACGGGATTTTTTTTGTTATAGCCGCTTCCTATCTTTTGTAAATCTAGATAAGGATTCAGTTTATATATCGGGTTTATACCCAAGGGTTTTATATGTAGTACTTTTATTTTTCTCTCCTCGGGATGTTGTATTGTCTGTGACTCGTCAACATATTTGGGTATATTTCTTTTGTTGAACTTATTATGTTTTATATGAATACTTACTTTTATCGTGGTATGTGTGTATATTTAATCATGTTTAATAGTTATTATTCTCGGTTTGATGTTCATGGTATATTTTTAAAAATTTTCCGGCATCCGCTTATTATAGTATTGGGTAGTTAGCTATGTTTATTTAGTATCGATAGTCGATGCTGAGAATGATCCACTTGAGATTACTTATTTATTTTAGTATAGGGCTGGCCACCTGTTATTATTTTAAGCGGGGTGTTACAGGTGGTATCAGAGCATCAAGTTTTTGTGTCTTAGGATGTGTGCAGGTTTTCTACATTCTTCCGTAAGCGTTCTTGATGTAGAGCCCTATTTTTAGGACTATTGTGTTCATTACGCCTACATTTTATTCTGTGATGTGTAATCACTTGAACGGCGTTCTGATACAGTCGCTCTTATTTTAGATGCCGTCGAGAAGAAGTCGTCCAGGCAGGGCAAATAGAGTGGCTGAGAATATAGAACCCCACATCTCTCAAGGGACAGTGAATTCAACCGAGGTTGCTAATAATGTGGCACAAGAAATAAATACAACCATTTCTACGATGGCATATCAACCTGCAGCCCCGACAACTTAAGCCCACCCAGGGCCATCTGCTTGGGAAAGAGTATGGGAAGCCTTTAGGAAGGGACATCCTCCAGAATTTTTGGGGGGAGCTGATGCGATAGTTTCAAGTCAGTGGAAGAGGGATATACCAAGATACCTTCGATTGGTTGAATGAAGTGAGGTGCAGAAACAAATACTCGCCACCTTTAAACTAACGGGTGCAACTCTCCAATGGTGGGAATAAGTCACCACATCGGAGTAGAGAGATACAATGCCCATAGAAGATTTTTGGGTACGCTTCAATTCAAACGAAAATGAGGAGGAGATTATTAGATGTGATTCAAGGTGATCGAACAGTGGATAAGTACGAAGACGAATTTACTCGATTGGCGAATTTGGTGCCCGGCTAGGTAAATACGCAGGGGAAGAGAATAGTGAAGTTCTTAGGAGGTTTAGATTGGCGAATTCGGTAACATATGTTAGGGAACCCGACGTTGCTAACTTTTACTGATGTGATGAGTGTGGAATTATTACATTGTCAGGAGTATCATCTTCATTTAAAAAGGGAGTAAGGAATTTTGGGACTTGGTTCATCAAGTAGGTATGGAGGAGATGATGCCAGTGGGGAAACATCATCACTGCAACAAGGGTATAGGAAGGATTATCGAGGGCGGCCGCAATAATGTCTTGTCCCTCAGGATGGACATGAAGGATTTTCTGGGAGATGTTTCTTTTATAGAGAAATAGGCCATAGTAAGAGGGATTGTCCTGAAAGAGGTAGAGGGAAACATTTTGAAGAGGTTTCGGATGTGCAACCCCTACAACAGTTTATAGGCCTGTTTGGGCAAGAGAACTTTGAACAGGAACCTATTGATGAAGTGAGGCAGTTGGAATATGGAAGTAATATGTAAATTATTTTCCTTTGTGCTTAGGTCATTCTTTGAGCGGTGTTGGAAGCATTGCACGTAAAATTTTAGTGAGTAGTTAGTTGTTATAATAATAGTGTATGTGGAATTTCCTTGAAGGGAGGAGTGAGCAAGAGCGACATTTAGAGGATATATTTTAGGAAAATGGATTATTTTGAGATGTGCTAGTAGAGAGTTACGATTTATTTCAGAAATAGGAACTGTTAAAGTTTGTTGAGTGGGAACGGTAAGGCTATCATTTTATAGTTAGGCTAGATGTATGTATTTGTAATGTTCCAGTTATGTAAAGGCCTATCTTATGGTGATGTTTTGATGTGATGTAAAGGATTCTATTACTAAGGAGGTTCAGTGTTTAGTGAGTTTATTATTGAGCAAAGAATTTTGGCTCATGATTGTGTGCGGGTGGAGAACTTAAGGTTGGTGAGAGTATTGTATTTTGTGATGCCTTGTGTCTTGAGCATAAGGTGTTTGATTTTTGTGTCGAAAGACATAAAACTGTTTTTGATATTACATTGTTTTATAGGTCTTCGATGAATATCAAAATGACTCAAAAACATTTTTTTAAACTCTAGTCCTGATTTAATGGATCTCAATCCCCGACGGAGCTATACAGTAGTGTATTGGAAGGGTTACTTGCGTGGATTTCACTTGCGAGACCTCCCCTGCACAAAACAACAGATGTCAGGAATTGAGAAGGGTTAAATCTTTGGACGTTTTAATATACTTAGTACATTATAATGGATTAATTTGTTAAGAGTTATATTAAGATTTAAGGTTGGTGGAGCTGGGTAATTTTTATGTAGTTGAGCTCGGGTACAGGGTGTATGGGCGCCCTAGTTAACTAATTTGATTTTAAAATAAAATATTTCGCCGTTAGAAATGGGAGAGATAGGTATAGTGGTTTTGAGGGTAAGTGACGTAGGAACTAGTTGAGGTTTGGAGTACTAGGCTTCACTTAATTTCGAGGACGAAATTTCTTGTAAGGGGGGAAGTATGTAATACCTCGTAATTTTGAGGACTTATAATTTAATTAATTTGGGAGAAATAAAATTTATTAAAATTGGAGAATTTTAAACTTGGCAATTGAGGTCAAAATTTGAGGATATTATAAAGTATATCGGATGACGATTCTGAGTTTACGGTTGATTCCGGATGGGTCGAGATAGTCAAAATGACTGTCCTTGGGTTTTATTTCGATTTCAAAATATTTTAAGTTAGTTTGACTCGAATTAGAGTAAACGAGTCATTTAAAGTGTGTATTATCATTTAAAGTTGGGTATCTTGGAGATAAGGCTTATAAAGCCTACATGAGATAACAATCTCATTCTTGAGATTGAGAGAGAGCCCTAGAGAGAGAAAGAGAGAGAGAGAGAGAGAGAGAGAGAGAGAGAGAGAGAGAGAGAGAGAGAGAGAAGAGGAAAGGAAGAAGAGAAAGAAGAAAAGATTGGAGATTCCAACCAATCCGTGATTTCGAGGAAGATTCAACCTCTACAACTTTGAGGCAAGCTAAATAATCTATGTGTGTAATTTATTTCATGATTTGTGGAAAAAAATATGGATTTTGGGTTAAAATGTCAAAACCTAGATTTCGGTTAAATCTTGCATTTGAGGGGTGTGTATATGGATTTGAGGTTGTATAATTAGTTAGGTTGATATGTGGTATGAGTTTTGATGTTAGAAACATGTTTGGGTTGAAGATTGATGGTTGGAAGGTGATATAATTGGGTTTTGGAAATTTGGGTTTTGGAGAAAATAAGCCATTTCGTAGCAGGCTGAACAGACCGAATCGATTCGCCCCCTTTGCGAATCAATTCGAAATGTTGCAGACTTACAGGTCTGTGTGACCAAATCGATTCGGACCCAAAACCAAATCCATTCGACCTAGGATAAACTTTTAGGTCCTTTGTACCAAATCGATTTGCAAACTGGCGAATCGATTCTCTTTTAGGATCGAATTGATTCGGGCTGGGCCGAATCGATTCAAAAACAGGGTTGTTTTGCGAAGATTTCATAAAATGAGTTTTACTTCGTTTCGATTGGGTTTATCTATTAGGAACATTCTTATATGATGTGAGAAATACGTTTTGGAGATTTATTGGGAGTTTCTTATATGATGTGATATTGGGAAGGTATCGAGCTAATTTGGGAATACGTATATATATATATATATATAATGGAGTTATCACATTGACTTAGTGAGGAATCACCCTAGCGATGGGAATCCTATTTGGAGATTAGACGTAAGTTATATGTTGTGACGTTGAGGGCTCATCGAGGTAGTTATGAAGGCATGACTTGGAGTTGTTATGTTGACTTTTGTGTTAAATCCTCCTAGCGAGGGGATTTTATTTAGATATGATTGGGGGACCAATGAGAGAGAGGTCGTGTATCCTTAGTGACAATAAACTTAGGGATTTAATCATAATGCGATAACGTTAAAGGTTCACTTGAGTAACTGAATCGTAATCTGAATTTGGAAGGGTTTCATATACTACCAACTAATAGTTTGTGTTTATACTTATAGCTGGATAACTATCGTATATCTATGTGCGATTAATGATAAATATTCAAATGCGTGATGGGATCATAAAATGAATTGGGAATGCTCTTGTGAATTATCGACTAGAATAAGTTGTGTTTATACTTATAGCCGGGATAATTATTGTATATCAGTGTGCATCCGGATATAGATGGTGTGTGTATGAGGATTGTTATATACGTTCGGTTTTGAGATAGTATCCTTTATGTTGATCAAATTGGGAGACTATTCATATCATAGGTGTGATGTATGAGTAAGTTTCAAGTTAGGGATCGTATTATGAAATGAATAGGGAAAGTATGTGTTGTAGCGTCGGTTAATATAATGAGAGTTATATACATATAATTGAATTCATTACTTTTATACATACGTACATGAGATAGTGTATATATATATATGTATATATATATATATATATGGCGTGAATGTATAGACCTTATGTGATGGTTTGTATATATTATGTGATCGCATATATATCTAGTGTGAATGATATATATACTTATTGTGTGAGCATACCCCTCCACTGCTATCATGGGAAGTTACGCGAAGTGGGTGAGGCCCCTGGCTTGAGGTGTAGGGAGCGTATAGTCCCCAGGTCATAGTTGTCCATTATTTATTACGTGATTCTTATTCTGGGTGAGAAGTCTTGGGTATGATTCGTTCTCACTTTCAGGTTCGGAATTATAACCTCTTCCCCTACGTTGTGATTTGTATGATTACTAGGGCGGTGTGATAATAGTCCGGTGGCTGGTAACCCGGGGCAAAGTGAGTAACCCCTAGAAGATGATAGCATTGTGAAGTGTGTATATATATATATATATATATATCCTATAAGTGAATGTGTTATGGGTATTTTAAATGCGCGTTATGTGTGTTATGCGTACGTGTTTGTTAGGGTTGAATGATCGTGGTTATAACAAGAATAATGTATATAGACCCTATGTTTTGTGCGATACCTTATTTATGTACTTAAAGAGAATAGTTGTTCATGGTAAGTAGCTGAGGTTATACGTGTTGTGTGCTCAGGGCATAATGGATCTCGATGATCAACATTGTCAAGGAGTAGTGTATCGGGGGGGTTCCTTGTCTGGATTTCGCTATGCGAGATGCCCCACGCACTAAATGTAGAACAATGTTGGGAGTGGGGATAAATTTAGTCCTTGGTGCTCGGGTTATGCGTTATGGTGAAACATAACTTCATAAGTATATAAAGATGGCGTGTGACTATTATGATGCTAATAACTTGTTTAAGTTAATAAGTAGAAACCGATGAATTTTGGTAAGAAAAAGGTATGTATAATTCATATAAATATTAATATAAGTTCAGGCATAAACATAGGATATGATAGAATGAGAAGATTTCAGGTCATATTTCAGATAGTGGGATACGCGAGTGTAGACTATGCATAGATTAAGATTGAACTGTCCCTAGAATGTATCGGGTATCTAAATTGAGGATCATGTACTTACGCTTAGGTGCGCGCTATAGTTGAGAGGTAAGTTGAGTTCCAAGGGAGTTCGACTCCACTTTAATCATGGAATTGTGCATTTATAATTATATGCATTTCAATGCATTTGCTAAAATCTTTTCACACCTCGGACTCTGACCCATTTATATATCTCTCTTTCTATTCATAAATTGTAATATTATAGGTGTCCCACCGCAAGGACACCAATGATGCTTTTCTATGCAGTGCCCTCGGAGCTGTAGCAGATGCAGACTGTTACATGATTTTTTTTGTTATAGGCACTTCCTATCTTTTGTAAATCTAGTTAAGGATTCAGTATGTATATCGGGTTTATACCTAAGGATTTTATATGTAGTACTTTTATTTTTCTTTCCTCGGGATGTTGTATTGTCTGTGACCCGACAGCATATTCGGGTATATTTCTTTTATTGTACTTATTATGTTTTATATGAGTACTTCCATTTATCGTGGTATGTGTGTACATTTTATCATGTTCAGTAGTTATTATTGTCGGTATGATGTTCATGGTATGTCTTTAAAATTTTTTTGGCATCCGCTTATTATAGTATCGGGTAGTTAGCTATGTTTATTTAGTATCGACAATAGATGCTGAGAATGATCCACTTGAGATTCCCTATTTATTTTAGTATAGGGATGGACACCCGTTAATATTTTAAGCAGGGTGTCACAGGAGCCACACCCAAAAGTACACAATATGACCAACAATCTGGTGTCATAAACAGACCCGCAACACAATCATTACTAGGATGCCAATGTTCCTTCATATCCGAGTTAACATTTCTTCTAAGGACACTAAGCACATCCCATTCAAAAATTCCCAAACTCGATAAGATTTCATCATACATACCTTTATCATTATAGGTGCACACTACAAACCTTTCAATATTAACATCACGATCACTTGGTGCTCAGAAAATCACTAGTCTACGAGCATCTACCTATGTTTCACATTAAGCATCAAACACCTTAAGGCATTACAACATTCGATATCTATCCTCAATGACGCCACATATAATTTTTCCTATGAACCTTAAAATTCTTATGAACTACTCTCACACTTGGATTACCTCGCATCTAGCCATTTCTTTGGCGACTAAGACGAGTCTCTACACTTAGATACTAATATTATCTTTCTTCCAAACGGTTGACCGTATGTTATGTACATACCCGAACTAATGCTACTAAAGATTATGGTAGGGTAAAAGACGTCACCTGCAACCTGTAAACCTTAAGGTCCGTGTCACCAAATCCCCAGTGAATGAACATCTATGACAACTAAAATGCCTCACTATGTAAACATCATACCACATGCTAGTATACAAGTTTACACGACTATATAGACCTTGGTAGAATATGGAACATCTGGTATTGCTTACAAATACCAAGGGCTATACCCTAGATGTCCCGTCAGATCCTATTCCTTAATATCACGTTTTAATCAAGATGCACTAAACCTAGGTCCTCAACCATGGAACCCAATACATTCTTACCACATAATCAATCATTATGAATGCCACTAATGCGTCATTCCATCCTATTAGCATCTCATAAGGCTCTACACTATCAATAAATCGAACATAATCACCTCACACTAACAATCACGATGTCACCACTATTGGTTTGCAAGGACAATCGTAAATCACTAACAATTATAATCAGAAGCGCGAAAGCAATTAATAACTATCAACTTAATCGCGCGCCACATGGCACTAACTTTCGTGTCGTGCTGACCTCTATGAATTTATCGCCGAGGACACGAACTAAACCGTCAACAAACTAGCCTGACCAACCCAAACCAACACCGACATAAAAACATCCAATACTGACCTCACCACGTCACTCCCAAAAGGAACCTTAACCTAGAACTATGATACCATTTGATGCCCCAACTCGGATTTATGGGTTACCCATAGTCAACCCGTTATACCTACGTGCACATGTAACTACCTTGTATACATATATAAACATACATATACTTATACTTAATGCATGAAATAGTTTACTTCCGAAAGCCTTATTATCCAGATTAATTCACTTTAATCTTATGAAAGACTCCCTTTTTTCTCATTTTCACATTTCTCACTTTATTTAACACACATGGTTAAATACTTGAAAACTACACTTGGTTTGACCGAAAGCCATTTCTTTATCGAAATTACACTTTTCATTTTAAACGATCCACATTCGTATTTTGATTAAAAATCACCCTTTCAACACACGCGTTTATCGTGTTTGAAAATACTTATTTAGTATTTGAAAACCTTTTACAACACATTCTCGTGCTAATTATGGATTTAACCACTTAGGTTGCTTAACGACTCAATTACCCACTTACTTTACCTTTCCATTACAATATGGATATCAATAAATTCACACATTTACTTGTTTATTTTAACCTTTACTAGAACATTTATTAATTCATTCAAGTTAGGTTGTATTGACACGTTTTATCATACAATCCATTTCTTGACATGTTCCTTCTTCCTTAATCGTTTCTTACAGTCTTCCAATAACCGCATAGTTTAATGAGCTCCACACCACCAGCTATACGCACCATATGCTCTGGCCAGTTATGTTGGGACTTTCACCCCAGGGCTTAGGTCCCTTCTTCATTTTTTCGGTATCATCTGAGTTCCTTTACACGTGTTTTAACATTTTACAAATGTCCACATAATTCTATCTTTCCTTTTACCCAGCCGAAGCCAAACTCGGGGTTTCACCCCAATTTGTGTTACACTTTAAAATTTACCATTTCATGTCCTTTACACTTTAACCTTGGTTTTATTCCAAAATCATATTCATTTGGTACCACTTTATGTAACACCTTTTTCAATATTTTTATTTCATAAAAATGTTCCACTTTAAGAAAACTTACTAATTTATCTATTTGTTTCCAAACTCATCTTTTACTCCATTTTCACAAGTGGTAATTTTTTCCAAAACACTATTAAGTTACCCACACAAACTTCTTAAGTGTTTTTAAGCCCCTAACACATTTTTAACCACGGAGTAATATTCTTTTTAATTGAAAACATCTTTATTCCATTATTTCCTTTTCAATTTTGTAAGTGTTAATCTTCTACAATATTATTAAGTTATACACAACAACTTTTCAATATTTAGCTATTAACACTTATTCAACACCTTTGCTAATCATTGTCCCAAATCCGATAAGATTTCATCATCCATACCTTTATCATTGTAGGTGAACCTTTTAATACCCATATCACGATGACTTGGTGCTAAAAAATATACTAATCTACGAGATTCTACCTATAGTGCACCTTAAGCATCAAATACCTTTTAGGCATCACAGTATTCGATCTCTTTCCTCAATGATGCCACACACCATTTTTACTATGGTAAACTTAAAATGCCTATGGACTACTCTCACACTAGGATTACCTCGCATATATCCATTTCCTCGGTGACTAAGATGAGTCTCTACACTTAGATACTAATCTTATCTTTCTTCCAAACAATTGTGACCATATGATATGTACAAACCACAACTAATGCTTCTAAGGATTATGGTAGGGTATAAGACGTAACCTTTAACCTATAAGACTCAAGGTCTGTCTCACCTAATTCCCACTAAATGAACATCTATGACAACTAAATTGCTTCACTATGTAAATATCATACCATGTGCTAGTATACAAGTTAACATGAATATACAGACCTTAGTAGGTTATGGGACGTCTGGTATTGCCTACAAATACCAAGGTCTATACCTCAGATGTCCCTCCAGATCCTATTCCTTAATATCACATTATAATCAAGATACACTAAACCCAAGTCCTCAACCAAGGAACCCAATATGTTCTCACCACATAATAAAAATTAATGAATCCCACTTAGTCATCTAACCTCCACACATGAAATATACTACCTTTACAGCTAGGTCACAATGAACACTACTCCCTATTGCCACTACCAAGGCTACTCTCATCATTAAAGTTACCACATAATGCATCTCACGAAAAGGATCTCGGTGTTGCCACTATGAGCCTACACAACTTCATATGTTCACCGGACTACCATAAAGTGTGATATTACCCCAAGTATCGAATTTGCCTAATTAAATTACCTGCGTTAACTACCCGTAATTTCCACACCTAAGGGCTATGTACTTTTTAATTACCAATCATTGATGCTTAGTCATGACACCCAAATCGTCAACCTCTACCGTTGACCATATGCAACTCGTGCCACTTGCCCAATAGGCGTCATTCCACCCTATTAGCATCTCAGAAGGCTCTACACTATTAATAATTGGAACATTAACACCTCACACTAACAATCACGTTGTCACCACTATTGGCTTGCATGGACACTTATAAATCACTCATAATTATAATCAGAAGCGCGAAAGCAATTAATAACTATCAACTTAATCGCATGCCACATGGCACTAACTTACTTGTTGTGCAAACCTCTTTGAATTTATCATTGAGGACATGAACTAAACCATCACTAAATTATCCCGACCAACCCAAACCACCTCTCATCATCTGATTCTCGAAAGGCGAAACTGAAGAACGCACTCTTTGGGTCTAGGCATGACTCCCCTTCTTTCTTTTTTCCATCGTTTTATGTTTTTCGGAATGAGTAAGGAAATCCCTCCAGTCCCTACCCCCACAATGTGCTTCCACAATCCAACCCTTTTAATAAATTATGCATATTCATGGCATGTGGCGCAAGAAGGCGATCGAAACAAAATTTTAAATTTTAAAATTAAAATTTTTATTTTTATTTGTATTTTATCTTCTTTTTATTAGTAAAATAAATAAATATTTCTTTAAATATTTTAGGTTAGGGTATTTTAGTATTTTAGCAATGTCAAGGTCATTAGTCTCCAAGTATAGCTATAGGTCATTTTGTCTTTTGTTTAATTTTTCATCTTTAGTCTTTTAGCTTTTAGGAGCTAACCTCATCCTAAAAATAAGGCCTTTCGCCTCCATTTGTAAACATAACTTGACTTTTAGAAATAAAGAGTTAGAGAGAGAGAAAGAGAGAATTTCCTCCATTTCATCATTTTTATTGTTGTGTAGTGTAATTAATACGCTTCTGCTACCCACCACACATCAAATTGGTATCAGAGCGATGTTCGTTCTTAGTTCATTTTTGTATTAAGTGGTGTACGAAACTCGGTCCGAGCTATATCTTCTACTCGAAACAACCATTCGACCGGGAGGATGTCTTGGCCGATAAATGTTCCTTTAGAAGACGGGTTTGTGATCGAAACACCAAAAATTGATCAACTATCCAATGAAGAATTGATACGACAAATGAGCCTCGATCAAAGGGCGAGGGAGAAACCGCTATGGAGGAGCATCACCTCGGGCCACAGTCCCTTGTTCCCAAATTATCTGCCATTGCACATGCATCACCACATCATCCTCCATCACCATACCCATAAAACCCTAGATTTGAGCTCCCAAATCTCGGTTCTAAACCCATGTTACCCCCCTCCTCCAAATCCTACCAACTAGCAAGAAAGACTCCTTTTCACCCTTGTCAGAGCAGATCCGACGGTTACTGGCCAGGCGGCCACACTCCGAAGCTTCGTCGGTCATTTTTGAATTTCCCCAAACCCTTTTGATTCAGTTTTCGACTAGATTTGTAGCTGAAACCCTCTGCCAGAGCTTCGAGCAATCTTCAGCCATTGATTCCCTTCGTTCGACACTAATAAAAGGATTTTTCGACCAGATCAACTTTCCCTCAGCTCACCTGGCGCAAATCCAGCGTGAGGAAGACCATCCTACAACTCCCAAGTGCTACCCGACCAGATCTGTCCCCCTCTGACCCATTTCTAACCAACTCTTGGTTCAAGATCAGCCCCGCGAACCTTCGGATTTTCGATCGAACACAATCGGCAACCATCCTATGTTCTGACCTCCAATTGCGATTGGTGGTTGACCAAACTCTGATAGATTCTAAGGTGGTTGGGTTAGGTGGTGAGGCTATCAGGGAACCTCAGGAGAAGCAAGAACCTAAAGATTATGGGCTAGGTTTTTATTTGGGCTCATATAAAAAAGCCAAGATTGTTGTCATTTACAAAAATGACCTTATTCCATTTATTCCATCTCCAACTTGCCAAAATTGCCCCATTAGCCCCAACTCTTTTCAAAGAAACCAGCTGAGTATTGATTTATTGGTATTAAGAAATTTGGGCAGCCCCTAATTTTTTAAGTGTGAAAAATATTTTATTTAACCGAGCATTAGGTGTGAAGTGCAATGGAACAACCTATATAATGTTGCTAGTATAGTTTTATTTTAATTAACATTTCACTTGTTTAACATGCGATTCTAGTTTCAAATTAAACTACGTGGGGGACCCATGGAAAGTACCCCAAAGTTCAAGCATACAGAGATACTAACGTAATATAAAAGAAAGTACTTACCTGCATAACGCTCTCAAAATACGAAACTGCTCCTAACCTACCATAATAAAGTGAGGGAGTGAGACAAATGCTCAGTGGGAAATATAAAAATGTAGTATAGAAACGAACGACATAAAGAAGACTCTAACACATTATACCTACATGCACATGTAACTGCCTTGTATAGATATATAAACATACATATATGTATACTTAATACATGATATTGTTTACTTCCAAAAACCTTATTATCTAGATTCATTCACCTTAATCTTATGAAAGACTCCCCATTTCTCATTTTACATTTCTCACTTTATTTAACACACATGGTTAAATACTTGAAATAGCTACACTTGGTTTGATCGAAAGCCATTTCATTACCGAAATTACCCTTTTCATTTTATATGATCCACATTCGTATTTTGATTGAAAATCACCCTTTCAACACACGCGTTTATCGTGTTAGAAAATAATTATTTAGTATTTGAAAATCTTTTACAACACATTCTCGTGCCAATTATGGATTTAACCACTTAGGTTTCTTAACTACTAAATTACCCACTTACTTTACCTTTCCTTTACAACATGGACATCTATCATCTCACACATTTACTTGTCCATTTTAACTTTTACCAAAACATTTATTCATTCATTCAAGTTAGGTTGTATTAACAAATTTCACCATATAATCCATTTCTTGCCATGTTCCTTACATGTTAATTGTTTATCAGAATCTTCTAATAACTGCATAGTTTGACGGGCCCCACACCACCGACTATGCGCATCATATGCTTTGGCCAGTTATTTTCACCCCATGGCTCCGGGCCCTCCTTAATTTTTTCGGTGTTATTTGAGTTTTTTTACACGTGTTTTAACATTTTACAAATGTCCACATAATTCTAGCTTTCCTTTTACCCAGTCGAAGCCAAACCCGGGGTTTCACCACAACTTGGTTTACACTTTAAAATTTACCATTTCATGTCCTTTATACTTTAATCTTGGTTTTATTCCCAAATAATATTCATTTGGGACCACTATACGTAACAACTTTTTCAACATTTTTATTTGATAAAAATTTTCCACTTTAAGTAAACTTACTAATTTATCTGTTTGTTTCCAAACTCATCTTTTATTCCATTTCCACAAGTGGTAATTTTTCCCAAAACACTATTAAGTTAACCCACACAAACTTCTTAAGTTTTTTAACACTCTTAACACATTTTTAACCATGGAGTAATATTATTCTTAATTAAAACATCTTTATTCCATTATTTCCTTTCCAATTTCACAAGTGTTGTTGTTCTACAACATTATTAAGTTATACACACCAACTTTTCAATGTTTAGTCTTTAACAGTTATTCAACACCTTTCCTAACCATTTTTCAAACTAGAGATTTCTTTACTTTCTTTATTCAAGAAATCCAATTACTTAAGGCTACTTTCATAAGAAAAATACCATTTCCTTTTTATCAATAGATGCATTCTTACAACATTATATTTATCACACTTTTAACACCATTTTCACACACCTTGAACACTAGAATTTCTACCTTTTCTTAGTTCATGTTTAATCCTAATAAAATATTCTTTAAACTTAATTCTACATTTATTGCCAAAATACTACAAGTTTATATGCATGAGAATAAGGATTTCAAATCCTAAAATCCTATTAGTGGGTTAAACATACACACCCTTTTGTAATTTCATTATACTTTCAAAAGCGTACTTTCAAGGCATAAAAGACATTTAATTTCTTCAATCTTAACAAATGTCCGTTTTTTCATAAACTCTTCATTTTCGCAAGAAACTTTTAGACATTATTTCACCAATGTTTAACAAAATAAATCATTATCTTCAAACATTTTATTTTATAAAATGTTTAACATATATCTTTCTAGAAAATACTCCATTTTTAGAAAATACCAACTTTCAGTATTTCAAGACTTTGAAAAATTTATTCATTCTTTATCTCTAACAAAGTAATATTTTACGAGTATTTTTATTCCATAAAAATGTTTATTATTTACTACACATGATTTCCATCATTTATCAAAGGCACCCTACTCATGTAACTACATGACTAAAAATATTGCAAAATAGAGTCTTAATACTAAGAGTAAGATTTTCCTACCCCTAAAGGATCTAATGGTAGCAAAAATATTGATTTAAGAGGAGCAATCCCCACCTCCAAAGGTATCCTTAAGGGGTTACCAAATGCATCCTCCAAAAATGATCCAAATGTGTTCCATTCAAGCTTTCAAGAAAATTCCCTTCAAACCCACTTCAAACTCCATGAAAGTTGCATCTTCATCTTCTCCCAAAACTCCCAACCACACCTTAAAAATTCGTACCACTTCTTCAACAATGGTGGAAATGGGTGTATATGGTTCAAATATGGTGGAATACACTAAGAATGAGGTGTTTTATGGTGGTGGGATGGTGGAAAGAAACCAACAATGGTGGAAGACTTATCCACATTCTCTTTCCCTTTTTCATTTTCTTCTCCCTTCAAAATGACCCAAATGAGCCAAACTAACCCTTATAAAACACCCCAAAATCTTAAATTCCCGTTTTGCCCAATCTGGGCTCACCAGAGCTTGACAGAACAATAATTCAATGGTGAAAATCATGACAGCGCACAAGGGTAAACTGATCTAAATATTTTCAAGGAGCGTCATTCGAATGGCATCACAACCTCGTGTGAGCAACATCTCCACGTCGTTCGAAGTATGGCTTACCTTCGCGCGACCTGGGACTGTATTGCAGTGTGATCTCATTTGAAGTTCTTCTTCATGCGACCTTCGCGTGACAGCCCCATCTCACTTCTAACGACATTCATTTGTCGTTAGAATGACCCCTTTTTCCTTTTTCTTTTATTTCCTTCAATTTTGACCCACAATTTTCTAATAATTCTCTTCAATCTCACTCCAACACAATTTATAAAAAATCTAATTGAATCATTGGGACAGGATATTATAAACTTCTCTCCTTGGGGAATTTCATCCCTGAAATTCTTGATCCATCAATCCTTGAGCTTATGAGGTTCACCAACTTCTATTATAAGCCATAAAAATTCTCTAAGATAAAATTATCAAAGTTCTCAATACTAAGGTCACCTTACATGCCCCCACACAGGGTTTGTCACCCAAATCATCAACATACGACATGATCTAATGCTCACTATCCCACTAATCATGAATGTCACATAATCGACTCCGAGTCTCCACTCACTTGATGCTCATGTCCAAACAATTTCTAGCACCACCTACTGTAGTACCCAAGGAATATCGGCTCCTCCCACAGGAAAATAATTTTCCATCGGTCGACACTTACCTAATATGAACCGTAATACAACCAATCGTCGTATTCATCATCAAAATTAATTATGGTTTAAAACCTTATATCCTGTGTCCCATAAATTTTCAAGTTGTCTTGACTACACAACTCTCATGAGCTTGTCAATAATCATACTATGCAAATTTTTTCACTCTAAGGAGTAATATTCTTATCAAGTCATCACCGTGTGCTCGGCTTACACATTCCGTTGCATCACTCTAATGAACCTAGTACTAACCTAGGTGTCTTAACATTGAGTACTCGCTATAGCCTCGCACTAATCCACTCACCGTGGCAAAGCAACATTGTATGCTAAGTTTTCCTCGATTTCTAATACTACACCATATCCTCAAGTCATCATCCCTCTCTTTGTAACACGAGCCACTGACTATCATAATAACCATCCAAAATTCTACTAATCCTAAGAACGATCAATACAATGGGCAAACCGTGTGGCTAAAAGCGTAGCCACCCGTACACAGAATTTTATGCAATATCAAGAATACCTCAGATAGGGTGCACCCAGTTATCGAGATGCATTGACCATACCCGGTCCACCACGCTCTACTAGTCCCAATCGCACTATGCAATGACATGACACCAATTCGAGTTATCACATATGTGAGAATATCGATCCCCGAATACCATAATCGAAAGGGACACACGAGAATCAGAAGAAATAAGAAACCGTCCCGAGAAATTTTGCCGATAAGCATCCAAATATGAATTACGAAAGAGAATTTATGCCATATTCTCGAAGACATGTCACTTATTCCCAAAGTTCTCATCGAGCACAAATCCTAGCCACATACCCTGGCCTGGGTCACTAGTCGTGACAAATCGAGTCACAGCCATTCATTTTCGCAACTCGACAGTAATTTACGAATCGATAGTCCTTGAGGAAGTCAACAACTGTCTTCCCTCATTGGGAGTAAGGCCCTATCCTTCACATCCTTAGCATATATGAACCATTTCGATTGGAGTATATCTCATGCATTTGTCTGCATTGACCGCGTCCATTTACTGGTAACGACGTCACTAACCTACGATACCTAGGTTATTTTTTGCCTTGTCATATCGTGATCGAAAATTCAAATTCCCCTAGGCCATTCAAGTGAATATTCGCCTCATTTAAGTGAGATATTCACCTCACCGTGTCTTTTGACCACACGAAATTTCCACCAAACTTACTTTCACCCACACAAAATTTACGTAGCAACCACACTCACCGCTATTGGCATTCTAAGGGTAGTATATATCATGTAGGGCTACATCCTCCAATTCGAATCGGTTTGTTAAGACGTGCCAAGAATTATTCCTTACATTTCTAAGGCCACCCTATCATATACCGTCGATAAGTTGACATTATAATCATGTTTCGATGTTACCCCACCTCAGTTGCCATCTTCAAGTATCCACATGACATCATCACTCTAAGTCTCGGATACATTTCCTAGTACATCCCAAAACCGAGTATCACCACACCCATTGTTGATGTAAAAAATTAGATTGCTCTAATTATTCAATCACAGATAAATAAAATGAGACAAAGATTTTTAAAGTGGTTCAGCCTTATAAGAATGGCCTACGTCCACTGTTATGTTATTGCTGAGTGTTTTGGGAATTCTCGATTACAAGCTCTATCAAGAAATTCCCGTCCCCTTGAATGAGGGTGATACATGGTATTTATAGCCCTTAGGCTGTACACGAAAGGGTTGATACATTGAATGATATACATATGAAAGGGTAATGCATTTAATGCAGCGTGTGCGTCAAGATAATAAGCATTCAATGAATAGTTGAACTGTTGATTATCTGGGAATCAATGCTGGGGCCGAGATGCAGCTCGGACCGCCTTAGTTGCTCGTTACTCAAAAGTTGCTCGGAGCGCTGGAGTTCCTCGGAGTGATAGAGCTCCTCGGTGTATCCTTATTGCTCGGAGAGATCATGAGTTGGTTGGGGGAATGAGCTTCCTCGTTGCTATTGTGCCACGTAGATTGACACGTGTCTTCGTATTATCAGCATATTAATTTTGGTATCAACAGAAGCCCCCAATGTTTCATATTTCGAACTTTGAGGAGTATGGAACATTATTTCTCGGTATATAGTAACATTAAATGACTCTCCTGGGTTTTAGGAACTTTTTCTTCATATTTAAATTTCC